>CM029921.1:20923996-23423996 GCA_017639245.1 Myiopsitta monachus | reverse complement strand
TACATCACTGCTGTTCACATCAGACTTCATTAATCCTCCAAAACAGACAATACTTTTCTTACCTTTAAAACTAAAAAAAAAAAACAAAACCCCAAAACCCCAGAAACATAAATTAAACAAATTAAATGTCAAACTCCTGAAACCCACCTACTACATTCACAGCCTAAGGAGTTACCCTGCAGTGTACTGGCCTGCTTTCAGAACAGCAATTTCAAGATTCACTTGTCGATGGGCTTCATAAGCTTTATTAAGCTGCTCTCCAATTTTGTCCACAATTCCCAATGTTGTTTCATCACTGAAAAGGTGGTCAAGTTCATAGAACTGAAAAGTAATCAGAAAGAAAAAGAGAGAATGCTAAAAACCAGAAATGCATAACTAAAACTATATATAACATGACTCAATATCAATTTCAAGTAGTATGTGCAGTATGTTTGAACATTAACTCACGTAATAGTTTGAACTATAGGCCTGCTCACCTCAAAATTTCACTTTAAGTCCAGGTATAGGTTTAACCAAAAGCTAAATAAAAGCAGATTAATTTTTGGATGTACAGAATGTGTAAATGTATGTGTGGTTACAGTGTTTGAGGACTGAGACTTAGAATTGATGTAGATCACCTATTACCTGATTTTATGACAACAGTTTCATGCTTACTCAATTGTGAGAAAATGGCACTAAAATATCCCAAAACTCAGCTTTTGGCATTAAGTGATAAAAATATAAAAGTTCAATAACATTACATCACATGGACCTAAACTATTCTATGCCATATTTGAAAATGGCAACACAAGTAACACTACAATGTGAATGAAGACATCATTTATCTAAAAATTGGTAGTACAAACCAGTAAGAATTGGCAAGACCTCAGACCTTTTCACACAATACTATCCACTTTTTACATTTTATGAACAATTTCAGTAAACAATTTTATGAACAATTTCAGTAACAATTCCTGAAGCTACAGCTCATGAACTTTGACACATAAGACTACAACACTGTTAAATGTCATATACTTCAAGTCAGAGTGAACTTTGGAAACACAGGTCTTTTGCTTCTATAGTAATGTTACATGAATTTTAAGATCAAAATTTATCATAAGTACAGGAGAGGACAGGTTAAGTGAAGTCTCAAAAAACCCCAAATCCAAAACCCCCAAAGTGTCAGCATTAAGGAAGAATTAAAAAAAAAAAAAATAAAAAATTCAGCACTTCACATCATCTCCCCTGATACTTAAAGATGGTTATCTCACAGTACACAAGTATGGACAGCGACTATCATCTCTCACTATCCTCGGGGATTATTCCTAAACCACAGATGCTATGAAGGAAAGTGGTGCACTTCGAAAAGGATAAGCCAAGCAAGAAGGGATGAAGATAACTTGTCTTGGACCCTGGTCAAAATGTTAAGGATTGCAGCTTGAAGCTTTTGTTCATGTTTTTTGGCTCTTGAACATCTTCCATATCATAATGCCTGAAAACAGAAATGTGGTTTGACTTTGCTAAAAGGTGCAACAGACTGCTGTATGGATGGTGCACCATTTTGTCCTGCAAACTTCATGCTAATCGTGTGTGTATTGCAAAAGCAATTACATCTCACCTCCAGTGTGGCTGTACCTTAACAGTGGCAAAGTGAATTCTTTAACAGCTTGGAATCATTTAGGGATCCTGTGATGTAACAAGTATTACTGAAATGCAAGTTTATAAGTTTTGTGTAAAATGCCCACGTTGTTTCATATGAAAGGTTGCTTTTTTTCTTCTCTGAACATCAGTAGTTTATAACCTCAGGCCCATGCAGACTGTCTCAAAGCATCATTAATAACACTTCATCCACCCGTTTTCTCCCACAAAGAGCATCCCTTCACTAACTGTAATATTCATTCTAATACCTGAGGCACATCTTTAAATACATGGGTTGGCTTTTTTTCAGTTTCAAATGAAGTACTGTTTTATGTAGTTCAATAAATAAAATCAGATATTACATGTGACTGCACGGGCAGGTACTAAAATGCAGAAGTGCATTGTTATGGCTGAAAGTGTTTGAAAATGTGCTCTCGCATTCTTTAAAAACCTGCAGAGTTTGCACTGATTTTGATTCTGTAATTTTCTGGAATTCTCCAGAGGCACTTGTAACAATTTACCTAGTAAATGGCAATGTTCTGTGTGTATAAAAGGTAACTTGAAAAAATTATTGCAGTGGAATTTAAAAGACTATGTTCAGCTTCTAGCATGGGGAACAGGGTTCAGCTCCATATGACTCACAGAAAATGAAGGCATTACCTCCATTCATGCAAATTCACATCTCAATTTGAAAAACAGTATTTAAATTTATACTTAACTTCCGGCCTTTTACTTACAGATTGATTGAGACTGGAAGTATTAACAAAGAGTTCTGTTCTTATCTGTCCTGCTGGCACCATGGGTAATTGATCCAACATGCAGAATTGTAGCACTGCACCTGATTTTCTACTTGGTCGGGAAAAATAAACAGAATGGTAGCTCCCTGAAATCCAGACTTGATGTAGTGGGAAAGGGACAGTAAAAGTCATTACTAGCGACACTTTCAGATGGAATTGTAACTGGGAGAATTGGTCCTATATTCCCTCATAACCTAGACATTCATTTCTGCTTCCACCTCACCCTCCCCTTTGTTCCAGCACAAGCAGCTTTACTGCAAACCCTATCAGTAAACTAATCCAATTTAAAACTAAATGCTAGAGGTATTCTTGCTGTTAGTTCTAATGCAGATTAGTTCCACAGACCACTTCAAAAGGTGTGGTAACACAAGAAAGATGCATAGGAGCAGAAAACATCAGCAAAAAGCAAACACAGTGTTCAATGTTAAAAAAAAAAAAGCTGTGTTCAATGGAGGCATTGGCTTTCAAACTGTAACATGAAGTCACAGTTATACAACAGTGATGCAAGTCTGCCTTGCCACAGCGAGGGATACTCCTGCCTTACCTCATCTCTGGCCATGTATTTTTGCCACTTACTTGTACTGGTATTAGTATTTCTGTGCTATACAGCTGAGTACGCCAAAGTAGCTTCCCCAAAAAAGCAGCAAAAATACCCCTAAAAAAATCCAATCCCTGAAGTAGAACTGGATCTTGCTCACCGCGCAGCTGCTGGAGCACTATCAACACAAGCAGGCAGTGGGAACATGAGACTAACCATGGGCAGGACTGCAGTAGTCTAGGTTTAGATTGGATTAAACTACTCTGTAGTCACACCCTGAATTGCCTGCTGCTGGAATAAAAAACTGCTTCTTATGCTATCTATCTCACATTCAGAACTACTTGCAGTTAGAAAAAACTGGCTCCTTTTCCTGCTTTTCCTTCACGGGCATCAATATTTATCAGGGAATTTGCCAGCTGTTCCTTGTCATTTACCGTTCTCCCTACACACATCCAAACCAAAACCAACAAACAACCTCAACAACCCTAAAATAAAACAACCCCCAAAACAAATACCCTATTTTAATCTGGCTCAGTTATGCTGTGTCCATAAAGCAGCTGGAACATATTCAGGCCAAAGTTAACAATTCTGATCTTTAGCCACTGAATTTTAGATGCTCATTAGATCCTAAAGACTTTCACAATTTAACAGTAATATGTAGTCAGAACAGAAGCAGAAATACAAAATGTTGCGTTTATTGTAACAGGGACAGAATTAGAGAGAGATTAGCTCCAGAGTTTGTTTGATGAGGGGAGCATTGTGAGTAATGAGTTGTCAGAGCTATGGCAATGAGAACTAGAATTTCATCTTTGACTGAACACTTTAAAGCAACTGGTTATAATGAACGTTGTAAGACAAAATTTTAAGTAAATAAATCCAATGAAACCTGCAGATACGCTTGAAATGCTCATGTCAAATGAGAAACGTTTTGCTGACATAGGTGGAAAAAAACCCCAACAAACAGTAATATGAATTTTCTGCGTGTCAAATGCCAAAAGAACCCCAACACAAAGATTAGCAACATACTGCTGCATACATCCTGAAAATTCCAGCTCCACAGATCACTGAAGAGGCACATTCTGAGTTTTCACAGTGCCTCAAAAAAACCCTTAAACTCCAAAGAAATAAAGTTTTAGCTAACCATGTGTATATACACATTCATTCATAATACACATGCCTACCGGTCATAGGTTCACATGAGAACACAGATGTCGTCCAGAAGCAAGTACTTCCCTACGTATGCTTTCAAAACAGCTTCTTTGATGGAAATGTTTTGTAAGTTACACTGCCATCATCTCGGGAACTGGAAACCTGTTTGAGGTAATAATTTGTGAGAGACTGAGTGCTCATGGCACTTCGGTATTTGGTGTTCTGGTTTTGGTTTTGTTTTTCAGGGCTTTTTGTTCCGTCTAATAGACGAGTTTCCGACTTTGCCCGACTTCGGGAAGAGCCGGAAACCGCTAAGGGCAGCAAGGGCCCCTAATGCCGCACCAATTACGGCTCAGAAGGCAGGTAGACCCCACGCCCGGGGAAGCAGCCGGTGATCGCAGCGGCGCTGGAGTTACCGCCGGCTCCGCAGCTGCCATCCCCATAGGCAGCACACCGCTTCCTGCTCCGTCGCCTGCCGCCGATCGCCCCTACTGCCCTCCCGGAGCGGCGCGGAGGGTCCTGCTCCTACCCTGGCCCTCCCGCGGGCACCGACAGCACCTACGCGCCCAAACTACGCGGCCCCTGCCCCATTCCCGAAGCCGGGCAGAACGGCGCCAAAGGGGGAAGAGACGTCCCCGGGAGCGGGCGGGGAATCCACCGCCAGCACCACGGCCCCCACCCCAACTCCTGGGCCGAGCACCCGCCACACCCCGCGGGACGGAGAAGAACGGTTTAAAAGGGGCTCAGACTTACGAGCGCCTCACGAAACCCTCGGCCTCCTGCTCCAGCCGGAGCACCTTAACCCAGGAACCAGAATCGACTTCCTGTTGTGCCACTCCCCGCCCTGTGACGGGGCCACGGTGCTATCCACGTCGCCGGGCAGGGCAGGGCAGCGGGATCATTGCGCTGCCCGGCCAGGCCGCGCGTTTGCCGCTGTCGCCCGCCGCAGAGGCAGCACAACGCTGGCCTTTCCTGCTGCGCGCAAGGATAAACGTCTCTCGGCTCCCCTCCGTCTGTCCTGCAGTGCCTTTTCTGCGTGGCTGCAGCCGGGCACCCCCCTCAGGCAGGGGCTGTACTGCTGCTTATTTCTACAGATCCTTTCCTATTCCAGGCTTTCCCTGATTCAGCGTGATTTGTAAATAACAGTGTTTATATTTGTAACATAATTGCGCTTTTCATGCCCAGAGTACTTTCTGGTTAAAGGATCTTTTGTAGGCTACTAAGGTGGCATTTCCCCCCTCCCTGCATTTAATACATGTGGGCAATGGATTATATATATAAGAATATAATGGAAACACAGAGTTTTAATTTTTCTCCTGCTACGAGCCCTTTTCTCTTTAGATCACATGTATGAGTACAACGTTTTTCCTGAAGGTGTGTAGGAGGGTGGGAGTTGGTGGGAGAAAATGAGGCGTTTCTTACGTACTTGCACAGGGTACAGTCAGAGCTAGTGGCAGAGAAGCATTGCAGATTTTGAATTGGGCTCAGCCGTTTCTGAACACTGGTGAACATACCCATGCAGCCAGGCTGTGGTGTTCCTTCTGCTGGAGAAGAACTTTCCCCTTTGCCCCCTCACAGATCAGAATCTGCATTTCAACCTTACCTACTCTGGGTTTGTGCCCTTGGAAGCCTATGGACTGAGCCTGAACATAGCCACAGGAATGCCAGGCTTTGTTCTCTGTACTCCTTTGAAAGTTATTTCTATTATAATTTACCTTTCCTGCTAAGTCGTTAACAACTATTTGGTCTGTACTAAGATTAAAGAGACTTACAGGCAGATAGTTTGATGGGCCAATAAATATACTTCCTGGTTATCCACTGTCAAGAGCTTCAGGTGAGGTTTTAATGAACTGTTAAGGTTTGGAGAGGGTTTACTGTGTTAGCATGTCTACAAAAAAAGGAGAGATTCAGTTTTCTCTTTCAGAGTCAGTGTTTGAGACATTCAGGTTTCATTCAGTCAGTTTTTAGTGTTCTTTTGGGTTTTTTTTTTTTTTTTTTAAGGCAAAAAGAAGCTGTTGTTTCTTCTTTTTAAATTTCTACATTTTAAATTTTTATTCAATCTTGCCAAGAAGTTCTGTGCTTGAAATGGTAATGGCTATCTCAGTAACTGAAATAAGACCTGCAATTCTTAAATTCAGATCAATGTGTGTAAATATAACTGTGCATTTAAAAAGGGATAACATGCAGAAAAGTACAAGTAGGTGTTACCTGCTGATAAACATTTATTGACTGAGATTATGGCTACCTGAATTTGAGTAGAGCCATAACACATATGCCAAATCCAAAACACTATCATTGCATGCTATTTGTTATAAGAAACAAAAGTTTGTTTATTAAATTCTAGAAATACACTTAATGTAAATTTGGAGTGAAAGTCTCAAACCTGACAAAGCAAAACTGACAACAATATATAAACATGACTTTTCAAATCACATGCATTATTCTCTTAGTACTTTGTCGGTAATACTCCTTCACAATAAAGCACAAGAGAATCTGGTCATTCCTCTATCTTCAATATTTGGCGTGGTTTTATTTACATTTCCTTCCCAAATACAAAAAGATGTATGTTACAAGCTTTACAGTAACCCACCTTGGCATTCTTAGAGACTTCCAACCCTTTGAATAAATTGTTACATAGAAGAAAAGAAAAAACACCTGTGAGAATAATACAAACCTTATATTGTATAGCTAATCTGATCTCTAAACTTTTAGAGTGGTTTCTGCTTTACAAACAGTTATTTTTTGTCCTTTTCTTCCTCATCTTGTTTTCTTTTTATGTTTTTCTGCAGTCTCCTTTTCAGCCTCTCTATTTCCTTCCCTTCTATTCCAGTAATGACTTTCTGTCCCGCATCAATATTTCACATTTTTATGTCATTGTTAGGGCAGAATTGCTTTCCTGTATGTAGTCTTCACAAGATAGCTGGGAAGAACAAGTATATATCAGCATAGTTGAAAATTATTTATAGTTAGGAATCTAGTAATCTTAAAACTAGCTGCAAGCCACTTATCTAGAGTTCGGGAGTGGTGGTGAAGACGTACATTATTTTATTTCACTTTATCTTCAGACTATGAGAGAGTCTTATTTTGACTAATTATAATTAGAAACTTTTTTTTGGGGGGGTGGGGAGAAGTAACAAGTTGATGCTTTTACAGAGTGAAAATTTGAAAGTTTGCTCTGAGCGGGTCAGTTATTTAAATACCTTGCATCATCTGTACAGTTTACTGATTGACTTTACTCCTGAAATGGTATTTTAACAGGAATTTTACCTAGTCTTTACTGATGCTTTAGCAGTGAGCTGAGTGCTCTTCAGGTACGCTTGAGCCTAGCAGTTCCCAGAAGGCTGTGTTTCAGTAAGGGTTTGAATCTGGTCCCTCTCTGCAATTTTAAGCTTATAGATACAAATTGGCTTCTACCAGCTGTCGGAGAGAGGTTAAAATGTTTAACTTCTTAATGTCGCCATTCGTTCAGACACTAGGTGGCTCACGTCAGATGTTTAAACCTTTTCCAGAACTTTTAAACTGTGGTCCCAAGGGAATGCCTGGCAGGGTGCTCCGTCCTGACGCTGACAGTCTGTGCTACTTTATGGCGTACATAAGGTATGCCATGAAGTATCTCCGTTCTTTCAATAGCTTGTTGTTGCTGTCATTTCAACGAAATGAAAAGTGTATTTTGCTCTTGAAATGCCTTTCCTGGTCAGAAAAGGAGAATTGTGTATTAATTTAGACCAAATGTCACTGTCCTGTAGTAAGAGAGAAGGTGGGGCTGTGAGGCTGAATCTTTTTTCTTTTTCTCCAACAGCAAGAGTAGTTAGTTGATGAGTCTGTGAAAATCTTAGTATACACAGTGCAAATCAGGCATGTATTTTGCTTATCGTTTGTAATAGCAGACAAAACCTGGGTTCCAGAAGCTAACTAAAGAATATGAAATCAAAATGCAGATATACAGACTTGGTGCATTATAAGTAACATAAAAGTAGTGTTAGTAGATTGATGAAGTTTTTAGCTCATCTTGTAATTTTTGTATATGTTAATGCTGAAGTTTATAATTTGCTCTTTCCAAAGTGTGGAGACCAAAGTTTTGGATTTTCTTTTCTCATCTCTTTAGTAACAGTATAGGCAATTTTTATGTTGCCTGGGAGAAGTGTCAACAGTATTATGAAATGCGGTTCTGTACTTGAGTACAGCTTATGACTAATATTAGCTGGGAACTTCCACTGAGAAATACCCAATTGAGGAACCTCCTTAAATGCAACTGCAAGCAGATAATCATTTGCTGAAGCAGAGACTTTAGCAGAAACAGCCTGCAAACTGGCTTTGGATTCAGTGCAGCATTCCTTATTTTTGTAAGTGATACCCATGATTTCTGGAGGCTCATTACCCTGGGAAAAGGTTACCCTGCATGAAAAGGGAGTAGAGCATAAAAAGGCAACCCTGCATGCTTGGATACATAGCAACTATTGTGCTGAATATAATACGTACTTTTTAACATGTGAAGAAAAAGCCTGTGGTGGTAATGACACCAACAGAAAGCAGCAACAGCTTTGTCGAACTAATGCTATTCATCTATATAGAACATAATTTGTGTTACATATAGAGAGAGTGCTACAAGATGGAGGGTGAAATACTTCTTAAGGAAGAATAGCCAACCCACTGATTCTTAGCTAAGCTCCAAAGGAACTTAATTGTGCAGACCACTGAGCTCTGTTTAAGTTTTATTCTTATTGTGTATTTTCCCTTTTCCCCCAAACCACTCTGTAGTGAAATGGAGTTTCTCTAGAAAAATGTAGGGAAAACACTTACCTTGGAAATTCATTTTCTCTAGCATCAGTGCCTTTTTTTTGCCATAGAGACAAGTACTCAGGAGATTTTACACATAAGCATTGATTCGTTAGACCTGTCAGTGTGAAAAAGCGAGATATTTTGATATCAAGTACGTTACACAGGCCTTCTCCTTCTGTTCCTTGCTAAATTCAGTAAATCTTGGTAGGTGATTTAGATACAGCTATATTATATTCAGTATCTAATTTAAGAAAACATGATTGATATAAGGAGCCTTTGCAGTATTTGTTGAATGTTTTTTGATTTCAAGCCTTCATTCAGACTGCTAGTGTGGAGTAAGAGCAGATGAAGGCAAAGAGGAGATGCATTTGAAATAACACATTTAATTTCTGGGATCTTATGACCTCTTTTCCTATTCTGCAAAAAGGGGAGCTCTGTGGTGCAGGAATATCACAGATGCAATGGTATTATTTTTGTTTCTGTAGCCTCATAAAATTCCAAAGTTTGGGGAAGAGACATGTGTTGATGCAAAGTCATTAAATTAATGGACCTGTGTCAATATACCTATGGAACCTCTCATCAAAACTGCTTAGGATGTGAACATTTGGGGTGTGTTCAAGGAGAGATGGGACAAGTTAACAGTTGAGAGATACACTGTGGGAAACTAAGGAGACAGGCAGCATCAATCTCAGGAAGTTCTCTTACCTGAAAATAGCTGGCAGCTGGAAGAAGATTCTGAGGAAGTATTACATATGCTTGCCCTGTTCTTATTCTTTCCAGGGCATTGATTTCTAGCCACTGCTGAAGAGAAGACGGGTCTGAACCAATGTGGCATATGTTCTTATGTTAATGACTTCATGCTGATAAAAATGTGTAGGAATTTCTCCACATTAAACAGATCTCCTGTAAAAGACAGGATACTGTAGAAGGATAGGGAACATTACTAATGCAGAAGGTCCAGGAGATCTTGGAACATCCATTCAGAATTATTTCTTATTATTTTAGAATATTCATTTGAAATATAAAAGCTTTGAGCAGGTTTATTAAAGATAATCAGTGAATTTTATCTGGTTTCTGAAAAGGCACTATGAATAGTTCGACTATATTTACAGTTAAATTGTGATGACCTGAAGATCAGTTGCGTAATATCATGGCTTTCATTGTTAGAAATCAATCTAACTGCACACAAAGCTTAACAGAAGATATGTCTATGTAAATACACAGCAAGGCAATCTTATTAATTAGTGGACTGTAAACAGCTCCTGAGGAAAAAGGCCTCACAAAAAGTAGTGATTAGAGATTGGTGCTGGTGACAGCATCTAACCGTTTAATGCGGTTCTTTCAGTGCAGAAGTTTTGAACTGGGTCTCCATATACACCAGTAAATGTTACCGTAGTTAAAACCTGTACAAGGAAATAAACTTTCTATGCTTCCTCTTAAAGTAAAATTTATAGGGAAAGCTGGTAAAATGCTTTGATTCTGTTTCACTTTTTAAGGAAAACAAAACTTCCCTTTAATTATTTTTACAAGATGATAAAGCAACTGAAAATATATCTGTAAATTCCTTGACATGTGGAGTTGGTATACTTCCTTTCAACATTTTCTGGTTGTATGTTATAGTAGAATTTGAAAAGAAATAGCTCTGTTTCTCTGCACAGTGAAAAAATATTTGGAATTATTCAACCCTGCAGTATTGTTGATATAGTTTCAGCTCTTTGTGTTAATTTTTAAATTGTTTTATAAATGAAAAGATACCTTTGTGACTTCAACAGGGTGCTTTTCTTGATTCTTACTCATAGTCATCCTATGAGATTTTGGTGGGTCTAAGGTTTGACTAATTAGGGTGTGTAAGACAAAATAAGATACTCAGATGAGTGTTTGTGTAAATTTTACCATGTACAATTGCAGTTACTTTCTGTAACCAAGTAAACAAAAAAGATTTAAGTAGTCATTGAGCAGTTAGGCTACTCAAAGTTTAACTAAAATTTGTTGATATCTACATGTACCAAAGATAAATCAGCAGCTATGCCTGCTGAATTTTATGGAAAATCTTTCCCACCTTTAAGCAAATAAAGCTTGAAGCTATGTGTTGTGTAGAGGCTTACTGCGGATTGACACTGTGCTTGGCTGAGTACAGCATCATTGCCTAAGAGGATTAAATGATAAAAATACAGGGCATCTTCTTGCGAGTGATATTTGTTCTTACCATGCTGTAAACAGCAATATGTGTACTAAAAATACAAATAAAAGAAAAAAAAGAGAAGAAGAAAAAAAGGATAATCCATTGTGTGCTCATAGTTCTAATACAGAAAGTACATCACTGGTAATAGCTCTGACTTTCTGAAAGAGTTGTCGCACTTCAAGATTTATTCCTGGTAAAGTAGGGAGAGAAACACATGATCAATGGGTTTGGGCCTTTTTGCATAATTAGTGGCAAAACGTGTGCATGCACACACATACACACACGCTAACTTACTTCATCTGGCACAGCTTCAGTCTTCTTTTTCACCAGCTGCTAAGTCATTTTCAAATCTGTAGCTGCTTCCTCTGACTGAAAACACACCTGCTCTTCTAGCATTGTATCCATTTATTGTTGGCTTCCTGGAAGCAAAAGATGTAAGAGAATTTTGGCTTGTATTAGAGATCTGAATAAGCATGGGATAGCTCCAAACTGCCATACTCCTGTAGTGCTATTATATGTTACTTTGTCTGTATTAATTACCATTTCCCTTCAGTAGATACGCATTGAAGGCCTAGAAAAAAATGTTCTAAGTGGCATTTTGCTCACATTATTTTCTGTCTATACCATTTAGAAATACTCTTATTTGACTAGGTTTTGACCATTGCTATACTGTTAGCATACACCTGTCACTGCTCTTATATTTCATTGCAACCAATTTATTGTGTATTGAATAAAATGGTAGAATTCTACACCGAAAAACTGAAAAATTCTTCCCTGCAACAGTGAGTAACAGCTGCATTTCAGATCACAAAAGGGAGATCAGGCAAAAAGAACATTAAAAAAGGCAGCTCTTCATATGGGTAATAAACCCAGGAAAGATAAACTGCTAGATGTCATGTTAGTTGGGAATAAGAAAATGAAGTACCAGAGGCCCTCCTTCCCTAGTGCTTGGCTTTACCTTCCCATCCATACTCTGAGGTACAGCCAAATCGATAGCTGTCTCTAAAGCTCTCTTTTAGATGATTTCATCTACACTGTGGCCTGGACCTTTTACAAGTGACCTTAAGTTTCTTCAAATTCTTCAGAGGCAATTGGCTGATTAAGTATTTTTCTACCAGTCCAACCCCTGATAAATTTGTGTCTTCTAACCTATATACTCCTACTTTGTTGAACAGATAGTAGAATAGCTACAAACAAGAATCACAAACAGAATTTAGGGTTATGGTGCCAGTGTACCATATTTATAGCCTCTGGTACATAACTTCTTTCCTACACAGAGGATTTAGCTTGCTGAAAAGCTTTAAGTAGAGCTGCTGCCTCTCTAGTCATGTCTCTTGAAGATGAAAATTCAATTTTGCATGGACTATTTAGGGCAGAAGACATAGATTTTAATTCTTCAGTCTCAGAGCTATAACAAACCTTGGGTTCTAGCTTCCATTCTAACGTTTGTATGTTTTATGGCACAGTAGGTAGTAGGTCATTCCCACGTTGCTGCTTTTGACAATTGCCTTTACTGACTGATTTTCTATTTTACTGATGACTAGAACCAGCCCTCTGAAGACACCATCCTTGCCAAAGGCAGCATCAGCTTTACCTAAACCATTTCTAACATATGCTTGCCTGTTTTGAAGATCTATATTGGTGATAAAGATTTCACAGCCTCCCAAGGGACCTTCTGTTCTTTCTTACAGATTTTTTTTTCTAAATCTCTAATTATTCTTCAGTTGAACCACATTTTCCACAAGGTACAATGAACGAACTGGACAATATGCTCCAGCTGAGATTTTCCACCACAGTTTTCAACAAATACATGCTGCCCGTTTTATGTCCTTAAAACAGGACAAAAACTTAAGCTTTTAGACAAACTTGCTCAATTATTTGCTCCAGTGTATTTCCCAGAATGAAAGAAAAGCAGAACAGTATGTAATTCCCTAGTTTCTTCTGTTCTTTCCTCTTAAGATAAACATGGTGTCTGTCCGTTTTCATTCTTTTAGAAGTTCTCCACAAGTTCTCAAAGATAATTGCTAATGGCTCCAAAATGTCTTTGTTCAGTTCTCGAAGTTTTCTGAGAGGAATTTCTTCAAGCCCAGCTCATTTGAAAATGTTTTATGCAAGTTATAATTCTAGCCTGTATTTTTTTCCTTTTGTCACTGATACTAGTCATTTTAGCCAGCTGACTGAGGTTGACCCTTCTAGCAAAGAAAACTGAAAAAGGTATCAGCCTTTTCAGCACCATCTTATAGTTTCTCACTGCTGACTAGCAGAGCTCTTCCCTTTGTCTTTGTCTTGCGACAGATGTATTACCAAAATACATCTTCATTCTGCCTCACTCTTTATTCTGTTTTGTGTCTTGCCTTTTCTGATTTTGCATCTTTTTTACGTTGTTGCATTATTCTTTTACACTCTTCAGGAATTTAACTTAGAGCATAGAAAGGAGAACCTTTATTGAGCTTAAGGTAGTTTAAAAAATCTCACTGTTGTTCAGCATGTTGGGATTTTGTTAAAGCACATTTCTTATTTTGTCCCAAACACTGGGTGGTTCGAGTTATCTCCTCTTTTTCTAAAGGAGATAGAAAATCTCCTGAAAACCTTTCTCCCCCCCCCCCAACCCCCCAAGGAACATACTAGATTTAGGCACTTAAAGTGTCTGTATAGATCTAGTCCTGACCGATTTGCAAGGCGTCACATTGTGAGTTTGTGTTAGAGATGGGTCTGAAGCACAGAAATGTCTTGCTCACATCAGTGGCTTCTGATTCCTGGCTGATTTTTGATCTGATTAAAGCAGGATGATTTGGTTACTATCTGATTTGGGTAAGTTTATTTTATGCCAGCAAATTGCCTTACTTACCAGTCTTCCTTTGTGTGCCCTTCATTGTTCTTGTTTATTTCTACATTGTCTTGGGGAAGAAAAAGAAGAAATAAAGAAAAAAGTTCCAGTATGTATTTTTCCCATCTGGTTAGTCCAGCGCTCTTCTTAATTAGTAAAATGCCATCCTGTCAGATTCTCTCCTGCCAGGAAGTCATTCAGCTACCAAATCACTTCTTCACCTCCATCATATATTTTAACATTTGAAAACAGCAAAGCTGTAAGATATCATACTTTTCCTTGCAACAGAAAAAGCAAAGTCGAATACAGCAATGCTAATTAAGTGTAGTTTAGGATTAATTTGAATTTAAACCAGGCCTCATGGGATTTCAGAGCATGTACCCAGAGTGTCATAAAATATGTAACAGCACTTCTCAATTAACATTCATTTAGTTGTGAACAATAAAAAACAGCATAAATAGGCACAACCTGTTCCTTACTCTTTCCCCAGTAGTTTATGCTGTGCCCAGACTGCTTTCATTATTCCAAAGGCCAGTCTACAGTAGCAGCCTAGATCAAGCATCCCAGTATTCTGTTTCTTGAGTCTTAAACATCTTTCTCCATTATAAGGCCACTTCAGGACAATGTACATAAGCCTGATATTTGAATACATTAATTATGTTGCAAAACCACAATTGCTGTTTTTTTTTCCCATTGTGCCAAATGGAATACCAGCCATTTTAAGATTTCTGTATGGTTTAATTAATTTATTTTGAAAATTCAACACAAATATTTGTCAGTCAATACCATCATAGTGATTATGAATAACAAGGTTAATAAATTGTAAAATTAAGTGTTCTTTCAAGAGGACAGTCTCGAGGAGAAACCTAAACTACATCTGTATTTGGAATATATGAACATATGTGGCTAGTTTGTAAGCAATTAGGAAACAGGAGAAAAATGCAAAGTTACAAACTTTCATGGGCAATTTTTGTAGAATTTGATGAAGAGGAATTCAATAGCAGAAAATTCTGTATATTCATATCGTTCATATTCGATAATATTCATATTATCAGGTATAACATTTTTCTACCTTTGTTATTTTTTTTGTAACTGCCATAGTATATGTAACATAAATCTATTTCTCTTAAATGCTGTTGGAATTTTTGCTTTTACATGGAAGTAATTTGAAAATAAATATTATCTATAATTACTCCACCTGGGTATTTTCCCCAGAATATTTCTGCGTTCTTCTGACTCCTCTGTAGTGTGGGCTTGTCTATATTTCCTGGCCACCTGACAGGTGTGCTGAGGTGAGCTTTAAATAAAATGGAGCAGAATTAGGAAGGGTAAATCTTCTGTGCATAGAACTTGCTTCCTTAGGCATCCATTTCTAGTTGCTGCTGGAGTCTCTGAATCAATAAGGGCATTCTTACACAGGAGCTTCTACTTCTGTAGAAGTAAGCAAGGAAAGACTAGATGATTGTGGCTTAGCACTGGGTATCATTGGCTCTGTAGATGTGACTGTTCCAAGATATGAGAAAGCTGGGTAAGCTCACTATATAGAGATATCAGGTTTTAAGGTTTACTGCTAGATACCCACCAGAGAATGAAAGCAGTTATGGATTTTCTTCCATCATGTAGCTTTTGTAAAGTGTTTCGTGCTAGCTGAATGATACAAATTCTCTCTGAGTATAGCCTATGTCCGTAGTGTGCAGCCAGGCTAAAATGTTATGCAAATCTAATGCAAAATGTAATGCTAGTTCATCATAATTCTTATTTATGGTTAAACGCCAACTAAAGAAACTGAATATACACAGGCATCACTTCAGTACCAGAGCAAATCTTTCTTCAAACTTAAATAGGGAAGTTTAGATTGGATATAAGGAAGAAATTCTTTACTGTAAGGGTGGTGAGGCCCTGGAATGGGTTGCCCAGGGAAGTTGTGAATGCTCCATCGCTGGCGGTGTGCAAGGCCAGGTTGGACAGAGCCTTGGATGGCATGGTTTAGTGGGAGGTGTCCCTGCCCATGGCAGGGGGGTTGGAACTTGATGATCTTAAGGTCCTTTCCAACCCTAACTATTCTATGATTCTATGATTCTTGCTTCCAGCAACATAGCCATACAAGGTGTCAGCATTTCAGCCAGTAGCAGAAGCCCTGTGGATATTCCTCGGTTCCCTGAAGCTCTCCCTAGCATATTTACACTGTTCTCGCAGACTGGATTCACTCCAAGAAAGAAGTATAGCGAAGCCAGTATTTTAGAACATGGAAACAACCTCTGCCCAATTGGTCTTTATTAATCATTGTCTCTTTGGACAGCATTTTGCTTCCCTAAGTATTTGTCAGATATGTGCCCCAGGCATGCATATTTGAGCAATACGGTTTTATTTGGGTGTTGTATAACATACTACATCTCATTAGCAATAAGCTACTTTTTCTGACAGAAGATAAGACTTATTAAACATGACCGTTGGGTTCATTCAGTGTCTAAACAGGACACTGCTGCAAATCCCAATCTAGTTGAGGAGAACACAGTAAAATGCCATGGGTAATACCTCATTTTATTTGGAATAATGTTAATAAACAGCAATAATGAATCTTTTGGCCTCTTTTATATTAAAAAAATGAGACTAATGTCTCACACTACAGGAAAAAAAACAGCAACTGACAAGAGGTTAAGATGGGTTTACATTATGATGAAAAACATTAATTACGGAGAGATGTCAGACACCACTTACTTAATCTATAATAGTACTGTTCTGTTACATTATAAATACAGCTTTCACTCCTATTCCTACCTTTGGCAGCCAATTAATATGCAAACCATCTTAGGAAGGGTCCTGTGTATTTGGAACTTTTTTTCCAGCAAAACAGGATTGCGAGGTAAAGCTTCCTTTCTCTTAGCCAGACACTGATTGCCTGTCAGCATGCATTGATCATTCTGTTCTTTCTCCCCCAGAATTATTTCCATTCCTTCTAGATCCTCCTGTCTTTATTCTCTGCGGTGTCTGCATGGCTTGCAAAGTTCTGCAGGTTTTTCTCTGCCTTTGCCCAGGTTCTACCAACCCTAACTCAGCTACTCTTTCCTATGCTTTTCCTTATACCTCAGAAACCTTCCATCCTTTCAATTCTATGGCCACCATGACTTTTCCCACTAAGATACTTGCTCACAATGGCTTGCATGCGTTTCTAGCATATGTACTCCGGCATGACAAACACCAGCCCCATAGACTAGTAACAAAAAGAAGTGTCCTCAGTGTTTGAGATAAGGAAACAAGAAGATTTTCTTGTTTTGCTACATAAATCTTTCATTAGAAAAATACAAGAAGTGGAAGACTGGTGGAAAAAGTAATATGAAAAGCAGGAATTCATCTGCCCTGAAAGAGATGACCAAGGAGGAAGAAAACATGAGAGATGAAGAAAACATTTCTATAACAAGGGATTCATAGGTACAGACTGAGATATATGTGGTGAGATCATCTGTACTTAGATGATGAATCTTAGTTTTCAACCAGCAACCTGGAAGGAGCCATGGCTGTTGTCAGCTTTGAGTTATTTCTAAAGAGCAGCTGCAGCTGTAAAAAATCCTATTTGCCAAGATGCAGGCTTCCTCATGACTAAGAATAACAAAGGACACTGGATTATGGAAAATTAAAACAGAAGAGTCTTAAAGCAAATTCTAGCAGTATTTAGAAGGTAAAAGAGAGGACTACTTGGATTCTAGCCTGCTTAGTGCTAGTTACCTGTCTGGTTGTCTTTATCTTTTCTGTGTCATGCAAATTTTTCACTGTCCAATCTCACCCTCTTCACAAAATTCAGGGTAATGTTCCGACTGAATCTTTAAAACCATACTGAATTCAGAGTAGATTGGGTTTTTAACCAAATTGTTCTTGTTGTTTAAACCTCCTGTGAGTTTTCAAAACAAACTGACTTGAAAGCAAACATCTATCTGCAGTCTTTGGATGTCTGAAGGCCCTACAAATGTCAGCCTGGCAGAAAGGGTAGTGAATATACAATAATTATATTACCAGATTTATTTATTTTATCAGATTTACTCCTCTTCCTTATCTCCGTTCCTATTTCATTTTGACATCTGAATGTGTTTGGCATTAGGGTAATGTTAAACACCACCCCCCCCGCCCCCAGCAAACAGCTTGCATAAGATTGATTGAACTGCTTCTGAGAAAACAAGAACTGACTTGAACTTTTTTTTCTGATTGAAAAATGTGGCATTTACCGGAAGCTTATCCAGCTCTTTTGGGATTTCTCCCATCTGTGCTGCAGGTACCATTTCCCTATTATTTTTAACTTTTCTGTTGCTAACGCTTGAAGATGAGCATGCATACGTTGCTAGTAAGCATGTCTCAGCTAGCAGCTACATAAATACAAAGAATAAAAATAGGTTACTGGAAAATAACCAGTATTTAAAAGATTTGTAATGCTGTCAAATACAAAAGGTGTTTTGGGAAATTATTAAAAATGTTGTCCTGTCATGACCTTCATTTTCCTATTTTTTATACATGTGTTTCATAAAACAGCATGATTCATTAAATGCATAGTTGGCATTTGGGTTCACCTTATGTTTTTGAATATCAAAACGATAGAGATTCCACCTCAGCAGTTTTTTCTTATAACGTACTTTGAATAGAAGCTTACAGATGGTGCTTCTTGATTGCTCACAAATTCATGTTTGTAGTTTTCCAAATAATTCTCTGAAGTTATCTAATGGATGATTTCAAGATTTTGTATGTGATCATTGAGCTGATGGTGAACTTCCAGATGGATCACAGAGTTGTTTAATGATAAGGAATAACACAGAGCCCTGTAAGTTTTATTTGTGGAATCTATTCTCAAATTAATCAGATTTTGCAACACTATGGTCTTGTCACTTGGATTATCCCTAGTCTATTCATAAATTTACACATCATACCTACCCATTTACAATCCCATAACTATAGCAATTCAAGCACAAAAAAGAAAGTGTTTTGGAGTTGTGAGCTACAGGCTATCCAGAAGGACTATTAAAACATTGCTTGGTCATGCAAGGATGCAATTAGGAAGACCAGAGCTGAGCTAGAGCTGAAACTGAAAGGGATGTGAACAAGAAGAAAAAAAAAAAAGCCAAACTTGGGTGAGTACACTAGCAGCAGAAGGAAGACACGGGAAAGCATTGCCCTTTGATGAACAGGGCAAGAAATCTAATAATAAGGATGAAGTTTGACACCACTGGACCAGATCCATAGAATTTGAGTGCTACAGGTAGCACTGGCTTTATTTTGTGGTGGAGAGCCTTCATCTGAACATGCAGTAGGTGCCTCTGGTGATTCCTGTGCAATGACTTCAAACAGCCTGATCTTGAGCTCATGGAAAATTTGAGAGTGCTAACAAGCTGATAAAAAGGCAGCAGATCTGACTGGGGGAAAAAAAAAACCTACACCAAATTCCTCCAAAGCAAGACTCTGAAAGATGAACTTCTGGTTTCAGAAGGCTTGTCCCGAATCATTTTACAGTGATGGGATTTATAAAATGTAACCATAGTATGAGGTGTCCCTGCCCATGGCAGAGGGGTTGGAACTAGATGACCTTGAGGTCCTTTCCAATCCTAATTATTCTATGACTCTATGACCAGTGCTGTCTTTGTTTGTCTTTTTTGGCAAGGTCTGCTGTCAGGCCTCACATTTCCCTGTTCCTAGCAGCAAAGTTCAAGGGAGAAAATTTCTGTCCACAACAGACAATTAAATCAGAATCAGGCTGAGTGAACATGGCATACTTAAGTCCACGGGACAGATGGGGTTTATCTGGTGGTGCTAAAGTGATTGGTTGTTTTCAGTGTAAGGCCTCGCAAAAAATCTTTTGCAAAAGTTGTGATTAGGGAAAGTTTCTGATGACTAGCAAAAAGACTAATATTATGCCCATTTTTTGAAAGGCAGGGTAGAGGATCTGGTGAACTACAGGCCCACATTTCTGCCCATGGTATTGGAACAAGATATTTATAAACATGTCATTTCTAAAGAGATAGGATTATCTGTTCTAAGCCATAGATATTAATAATTCTTTATTAGTGCATTTGAGTAAGTAGGTTTGGGCTCTTGATTTTCTTTCTATCATACTTCTTCCTGCAAAAATTCCTTTGAAAATATCTCCACACAACAGCTGACTTACACACTGAGTCTTTTCCACACAACATTGATGGCCAGGGACTATAAACTGGTTACTAGGTGGGCATCAGCTTGGATACAATTTGTCCTTGGAACTATGGACTTAATTCCTGTCATTGTTCAGTAAGTAATTTGCCTGGCATTCTGTTCACCATTTGTCAGTGACTTTTTGGCCCTTTGAAAAATAAATGTTTTTTAACAAGTTCTTCCATCATCACTATCATCTGACCTGCACCTTTGGTACTACCAGGGAAACCTTCAGAATTTCTGATTTGCTCAAGTCTTTTTCCCCTGTATCAGTGAAGCCTACTCAAAAGACTCCCCATCAAAATAGTGCTGTTAATAAGTGTCCAAGCTAAAAAGACTGACTACACAAGATAGGTGATAATGGTGTTATGAATTTATTGCATGATAAGTTTGCCTGCTATACACAATCTCTTTTGCAAGGTCGATTGCTGACTAATTCAGGTGCTTTTGAAAACATTTCCTTCACACTCAAGCCCCAGATTCATCTGTTAAATATGAATTGTGTTGTAGAGAAAATTCTACATGTCAATTTATAATTTCTCCTCAATACAGTAATTCATCATATAATTTTTATGAGGATAACTTTTTTATTATTTGCAAATGCCTTTCTATGCACATTACAACACAGGCTCTTACTGATTATTCATTACATACCCCTGTATACTGCTCTTATTTCTGCTACTTTTGAAGCCTGAAGTTACTTCAGTTACTTAGAAGCCATGGAGATTCTGACATTAGTTAAAATACTAAAAGGTCTAGTTCAATGAAGTGCTTGATCCTGTGATCTTTCCCAGGTGGGTCATTCTTATTTATATGGTTAAGGTAAATGTAAAGAAAGGATGCTACCTTTACAAAGCTGTGAGCAGTACACACATGTATGTTTCTTTTAAAAGAAAAAATCACATGGATCACAAAACATATAGTATTGTTTCCTCTTCTGTTATTCACTAGATTGTGCTTATAATGTTAAAATATTTATGTACCACTTCTATTTCAGCTTCAATTAATTACAGGTTTTTAGGGCCCTCTGTATTAAAATAGTCATAAAGGATGTTTTACATCCACATTTGCATGTTCTAACTCAGGGAACTCGTATCAGTATGTCAGACTGAGTGTCATCTTTCTTATTTGAAGTTATACTTTTTCCATGAATTTGACTTTGCTGAAGCTTATGCCCAGCTGTAGCAATATTCATATTTCAGGTGAAAAAGTATTATTAGAAAAGTATTGTTGAGATTTTAATTATATTTCCATGTTTTATAACTGGAAATAGGAAGAACCATTCACTATATGCTGCATTATGATAAACTATGAATAAAACAGTTAATTTATTGGATTGGTCACAAATCTGAAAGTTTTTGAGAAGAATAAAAAGAGTTTTATGATTTGAATTTAGTAAATACAGCCAATAAAGTTTAGCTGTTGAAAATTCGTAACTGATGCAACACAGAAATGCCTCAGCTGTCCTTTAACAGGTTTTTTTAATTTTTGTTTTTTTCCCTCAGTCTGACACAGTGGCTTGGAGGCAGTGAGTGAAAGAATGTTACTAGCATTGCAAAAGTACCTTTCTTCAGCACAAGTCACAGAGGGTGACTACTGTAGGAACTCAGATATGTGGCTGTATGCTGAAAGCACTTCTGCAGGAAGAGGTGCAATTGAAGATTTATAATGCAAGCTATTTGCACAAAGGCAATAGTTAATAGAGGAAGGTTCTATTATAACCCGTGGATATTCATAATAAGCCATACTATTTCTTCTGAAATGGCTCATCTCTAAGTATCTTTATTTCTATACTTGAAAAAAAAAAGCTATTGTCTTGAATAAAAATAGTAAATAGACAAATAAAAACAAACAGAGCAAAAAGAACTAAGGTATTGTGTAAGATACAAGAAAGAAAAGGTTTCATGTCTGACAATAGAAGTAAAGATTAAAAAATGATACATGGTTTGGGCAAGACTTGGTTAATGATGGTCAAGATTCTTATGGTCAGGGTCACTTTTTTCCCAGGGATGTGCTTGGGTCAGGCCAAAATAGCTGCATTTCTTGGCATTTCACTTGATATAATAAAATGCTGCAGGATCTCCCCCTCATTTCTCCCATAGCACACTTAGTAGACTAGTCCAAATTCCTCTACTCAGATCTGGTAGATCTGGCAATTAGGCTAGCAGCTGTCTGTAAAACACCATTGCAATTGATGTAATTTTGAGAAACAAGTTATCTTCATTCTAGAGCAGGAAAAAGCCTTTTTTAGTTAAGCATTGCATATATATTTATATATTCTATCAGCATGCCTAATGAGTTTATCTCTCAACATATTTAGATTTTAGATTATGAGTTTTGAATTGTTTTGAACTAAGCAAATGGAAATGTCTTTGCAGCAGTCTGCTGCTTAAGATACCATGTCCTGCCCTGTGAGTGAGAGAGGAGGAGAAGGTCATACCTATCATAGCATTCACTTGAGGCAACTAAGGGATGTTTCTCATAAACTGAGTGAGGATGGAGTAAGTTCAGGAAAAGCTGGCTGACCAGAAGAATTGGCAGAAGCTGAGGAATACTGGTTACTACTATTTTCACAACTCTTTAAAGACAGGTAGCCATGAGAGATTTAAACTTCCAGCACATTTTTTCCTATTTCTTGCTGATGTTTTTCTCTGACTTCTTCAGTGATGACCATCCATAGAGTCACTTAGAAGACTGCTACCATTTCTAGAACATACCTAACAGAGTGAATACTACTAATATATTTTCATTCTTCCAGGATTACGTACAACATTCTATATACAAATCTATGTATATAAATCTGGAAAGTTTTGTCTTATTTGGTACTGTGATGCTACCATTTGTTGTATTGGATATAAAATTTCTAGTACATCTCCTGTCCAGAGAATGTTGAAAGTTTCAGAATGGCAGATGGGTGCTTTTTTAGCCTTACAATAAGAAGTAATAAGCAGCAGTACAACACTCACTAACAGGTTTCTGTATTTTTTAACCAAAATAACTACTATTGAAATATCAGTATCTCTTCATTGGATTAGCTCATCTGCATCTCCACAGGCCATAGATGTCCTTGGCCTCTTTTTTTTTTTTTTTTTTTTTTTAAGCAGATGGCAGTCACAACTGCTTTTTCATCCACTTGTTCTGTATTTATGTATTTCAAACAGATTTTTAAATGGATCTCATGGCCTAGTGGGATAATTTAAAGCATTTATATCAAAAATATTTCTCCCTCATGTTTTAAACAAATAGAAATAAAACATTCTTCCTTATCTAAAACATTCTTATACTTTTTTCTCTGTAGTTCTGTGGGATATAAATTATCCTCTGGATATCAGATCTTTAGAGATACATGGGCTAGAAATTAAGAACAGAACTGATCAAGTCAACAACTCTCAGGTTCAGATTTTCTTCTCTAAGTGTGGGAATATTGACCAAGCAGGCCTAGCCAAAAAGATGAGCTATAATGGAGAAAAAAGATGCACCTCTAGCATACAGTTCGAATCACAGAGTGACCTACGGTGGAGGAGGCCTCTGAAGATCATTTAGCCCAACTCATACTCAAAGCCTGGTAAACTTCTAAGTTAGATCTCGCTCCTGAGAAACATATATGGTTGAGTTTCAAAAACCTGGAAAAAAAGGCAATTACACAATTTCTCTGAGCAGCCTGTTCAAGTGCTAAATCACTTCTCTAAATCTCCTAGCTATGTCCTTGCTAACAGGGCCTTCATCACCACAAATGCACAAATGCTAACTCTTTTTCAACTGGCTTGCCAGGACTCCCACCCTTTTCTGCATAGATACTATGTAGCCAGTTAGTCTGATCTTTCTTCCTTTCCCTCCCAGCTTCTCCCTTCCTTTCCCCATAACATTTCACTCAGGTTTGGGTTTTTTTTTTTTTCATTTAAGGGACTGCTGGTTCTGTAAATATAAACTTATCACGTATGTTTTGTCTCTGCTAGACAACTTCCTGTTAAGCCTGTAGGGTTGTGAAGGACTGCAAGGCCTGTGCATTTAGTTTTTCCTTGGTGAATCCTCCAAAAGCTTCTGAGCTGGAGGAGCTCAACCACCTCTCTGAAGATGAAATGGGAGCTTTCATGTGCTCATGAAGAAATGCACAAACATTCTGCAGGTGTAAGATTTATTTTTAATTTGCGATGTAATAACTATTTAATTAGATTCTAGAAATGGTCCTGATTTCTTCTCTCACAATTCACCTTGTCTATATTTTGTGTATGTAGCTTCTAAAGGTGTTCAGGAGATTCATCTTAGGAACTACACAGGAAATAAAATCAGCTTGCCACTAAAACCTTTAAAATAGATTTACTTATGGAGAGTAAAATGGAGACAGTGAAAACATTATGGCAATAAGAATGTTCCATGAGTAGTGGTAGAAAAGGAGCAGAAAGGCTACTGAACTAATCGTATAATAAGTTATTAAAAGAACTGCTATGGTGACAGATGGAAATAAACACTGCTGCATGAATAATAATCATGTTTTTCCCTACCCAAAGATCAACTCTAGACATTCTGTCTGAATTAATTTTCCTTTAAATTAAGAGGAAAAAAAACCTAAACAGAAAACAAAAGAATTAATGAAATTCTTGCATATGGCTCTTCTGTAATATGCTGTATTAACTTTCCCTCAAAAATGTAGGCTATCCTTGTGTACAAAACATTTAGAAATGTACATGTGTATCACATAAAAAGCAGACAGAAATAATGTACCTTCAAGTGACACCAGTAAGAATTCAAATAATAATTGCAGCTAAAAAAAAGAGACAAAAAATGTCTCCAAAACCTGTCAAAAAATGGATTCCTCACAAGAAATTAATTACAAGAAACAGAAGTACATTCTGCATAGAAATTATGGTCACATGAAAATAGAAGCCACATACTGGTACCTTTATGTATGCTAGTACTCCCCTTCTGTCTGTATAAATAAATGACCCTTGCTCTCTTATTCTCTTCCTCTCTTCACAGTTTCTTCAAATCAAATTAAGATTTTCAGGACAGCCAGTATTGTTTTCTGTATATTTGTACAGTATGTGAACTCTGAAAGTCTGAGACCTCTACTGTGCTGTCATAACAGAAAGAAGAACTGAAGTAGTAATCATGCTAACGAAGTAGGGGGGTAATTCTGTAATTTTTATGTAAATGTAATTGACATTGATTCTGAAATAAGTTCTGCCAAAAAGTGATGAATACAGGACTAGGCGGGTGGTACTTCAAATCTTCTCTGTGTCAGCTCCTTTGTTTTCCAGCTGCCAAGGTTTATGTGTGGCTTATTTCGTAGTAGGAATTTATTTTCCATTTTGTAAAGCACTAAGCATATTCTTTGGTCTAAATACATGAGTTCCAAAATAGAGATATCCTTCAGATTTTGGCTGTTGGAGACATGCACTGATCTTGTGTTTATTGCTGGATGGATGGTTCAACTCAGATTTGTTGCATTGTTATGTCTTTTAAGCCTTTGAGGTTAAACACCTGAAATTATTTTAGTTTCTGAATCAAGCAAAGCTAGACCTATTGCAAAAAACAGGTATTTAATGTACCCGGAGGTCTGAAACTATTCTATATGTTTGCTAAGTAATTCTCATTATTTTTCCTAAGTGTAGCGTATGGCAGGCATGCTTGTAAACATACCCTAAGATGCCCTTTTTATTGCTGAGTTCTGAACTGAGCTGCAATTTCATATACATGTATTATTTTTAGATGATAGCCATTACAATTGCATTCATGTTTTAATATTACCTATGAGAATACTGATTATTTGAATTTGCTTTGAAAATTTCGTGACAAGTATACCCTGTGTTCAGCTGTTGGTATGTGCTTGGACAAGCTCAGCTTGGGCGAAACAACTCTCTGAAAGCACAATGGATACAAAGTCTGTCCTGAGGCAAGGATTCACATGGGCCCCACTTTCCATGTCAGCATAGCCAGTGAGTGAGGATCTTTTCAGAGTCATATAGGTATGGCTGAAGAGCAGTGTTAGGTGAGAATACCTCTGGAGGCAGACTAAATCCTGTATGTGTAACTAACCTTCAGGGGAAATATAGCATTGTGCTGAATGCCAGCTGGGACCTGGGCACTAAACTGTGAGAATTAGGTACTGAGTATGTTGCTTACTCATCTTGCACAAGTCTTCCTCTCTAATGCAAGTTTCATTCAGAAAGCATCATTGAAGTCTCACCCTGCTTTTGTGCATTGCAAGGTTCAAGTGTTGTTTGTTACTCAGGAGCTCTTGCTTCAGAAAGCTTTTCTGGAGAAAAAAACCAAGCTGTCTTCAACAAGATTCAGTTAGGTAGTCCAGCAGTTTTGTGGGTGATTTTTATAGATAGTTAGATATGCTGGAGATGTAATTTTGAGAAACCAAGAGCTTAAATAGTCATACTGTCACCACAGGCTATAAATAGTCTCTCTTTCTTTATTTTTCTGAATCTGAAAAGTCTTCATTGCTATCCCGCACCAGGATTAGCTTTCTATGTGACCCTGTAGAATTTTTTTTCTCCTCATCTTCCCCTTCTCCTCTTTTTCCTTTGGCCAATGTTTCATGCTTAAGCTCTCAACTTAATTTAGATAGATAATTTTGCAGTACCAAATAATTCACTCTATACTGCAATGTTCTTTACACATTTACAGCACATACAAATGATGAATAATACCATCATCTTTCAGTGAACAGTAGACTTTTAGCTTGTATACACAGTACAAATGAGCATTTATCTAGATTTTATATTAAAGTCAAAGGAGAAAAATAGGGTTTTCAATAACTTCTTTGCAAAGTAAAAAGAGAGGTCTCCTACACTTGCAGTAGCTCTAGAACATAAAATGTTCTGGCTTGGCTCTAAGTACTGTAAGCAAATCCTTGACTATAGCTTTGAGTGATGGGAGATCAGTATACTTCAGAAGGATTGATTAACCTTTTCCCCCACTTTGGAAAATCCAAAATTATGATCTCCCTTCAAAATGAATTTAAGAAACATATATTTCAGAGGTAGCTCAGATAATCTTCAGCCACATAGAAGCTAAGAAAAGGTTGAACTGTAAGTAATCAATTTGTTGGTGTTATTTTGTTTGTTTTATTTTATTTGCCTGTGAGAGGTAACTCCAGGAAGGAAAAAGCCCAGCAGATCAGATTAGCTTGGCGACCACCGTGATCTCTGTCAAAAAATTATGAGCCCGTGATATGATGCAGACATGCTTGGCGCCCACACATTTTAGGATTGCTCCGCATTTAGCAACACTGCTAGTTTCTGCAGGACATTAAGCTTCCTATTATTATTTTCTGCACAATACAAAATTATATATGTGTAAAAACACCAGGACTGAAATCATCCATTTGTAATTAAAGTAGAACTATAATACATTTTCCCCACTTCCCACATACCTATTTTTACCACTTTCCTTGTTCTGACTCACAGAAGATGTGAAGTGCTGAGGCCTTGCCTAACATACTGTGTGCCAGGAAACCACTGCCCTCCCACTCAGTTTGCCTCTGCACAGGAAGCGCTGTGCAAGCAAGCCGCTGCCATTGTGTTCTGCGTACCAGAGTGTGTCATTGCCCAGGATCCAGCTCCTAAGTGCAATATTAAGTCCTCAGGACTTGATATATTAGTACTAATTCAGATGTTTATGCTAATGTATCCTATCTACTAGCTAACTTTGTTCTCAAGAGCTCTAAGAACTGGATGTTGGTGGAAACTTTCTTTACAGATTCCACAACTGCAGTCACAGTAGCTGGGACACTACATTTGGAAAGTAAGAGAATGAAGAAGGGGACAGCACATTTACATGAGTAAAAGTGCCAAAGGAGAAAGGTTGTCTAAAAATCTGTGTGTCTACATTTTAGATATTTCCTTCCCCCACCACGTTAGAAACTTAGATACTTTGGCTTCTAAATTCCAAAGTTCCTCCAAGAAATCTCCATTTTCCTCTCTCCTTACCCTTCCTCAAGAACTTATGCTCTATTCCTGTGTTTTGCTGTGTGCAGACAGTGGGAGAAGTAGTCTTGCAGTTTAGGGACCTGAGTGCACGTCTCCCTTCTCCCACAGTCTTCACTATCTCAAGTCAAGTCTATCTCATCAGGAGCAGTCATGCAGTAGCTCAAGCCTCTGTGCTCAAACCTCACAGCTATTCAGAGGAAATAAACTTGGTCTAAAAAATACTCCTGGAGGGAAAGACCCACCATCTCAGTCCTTTGCTAATTTCTCTTTAGCAGTTGATCCCAGAATCTGAGCTCTGACCTTCTCATATTTTAGCCTTGGTTTTTACTGGAATCATCCTGCCTAGACCTCATTGATTTCTGGCTGCTCTTCACCTCAGAATCTTCTGGTTGACTTGGCTGAATTCTGCATATCTTTTTGCTTTTTCCATTTGAATCAATGAATGTAAACTCATTAGCACCCAAACTGGGCTATTTGTCCTTGACTACTCTTTGCTTTGAACTGCTGCTTCCTTGTTCTCTCCAGTTTTTGGCTTTGATTATATCCTGACCTTATTTATGCCTAGTTTGTGTGGTGGGACTAGAAGAAAAAGAAAGCAGAGGAGATAGGATGGAGAGTTGTCCACAGAAATGTTGTACATCTAACTCTATGTTTCTTACTTAATGGATATAATGTTCTGTCAAAATTTTAAATAACAAATCACATGATTTCATTCTTTGTGTTTATTTGAGGGGTGAGAATAACACTGCTTCCTCTTTCTTGATATACTGTACATGGGTATTGGTCAAATTCTGTATGAAGTGTTGAAGGGAAGTTCAGAGCTGACTCAAACGCAAGTTGCTGTCTTGTGGTTATTAGTATCATTTGTTCCTTTAAATTTTTGAGATTGGTGAGGCTCAAGTAAAGACATATTCTGGCATATCAAACAAGTTGGACTGAAATGCTGTTCCAACATTTAGGATTTAAATCCTAATTGTTTTTAGGATTTAAATCCTAATTTAGGATTTAAATCCTAATTGTTAATGAGCATCTAATTCATATATATTAAAGAATTAATGAAAAAAAAAGTTAAATATTTAAAGTAATGTCATTTGCTCATATCTACCAGGACTTCATGTCCCACGTGCTTCCCCCAGAATAAATGATGCAAGATACAATACTCTGCAAAGGAAAACCTAGTCAAACTTTTATGTATTACTGCCCTTCGGACCCTAAAACCCTGAGATATTTTTTACATTAAGAATGTCAGCCTTATCTTCTGCCAGTGACTTGTTAGGAATTGGAGAACTGGTGAAATGTTGGTATCACAGCAGAATGACATCGAAACAATTAAATGGAGTCTTTAGTTGCAACGTCTACTTTTTGGCCAGAGGGAGCAGAAGTCACTTGAACAGTGTACAGGGTAAGCACATTTTGTAAGAAGTCCTCAAGCAAAATGAAAGATCAGGAGGTAGAAACAAGAGGATCCTTTTTTTTCTCAACTTTCTGTCTTTGCAAACAAAAAAAGAAAACCAGAAAAAGAGCAATTTAAAATGCAGATTATAGATAAAGAATGCAGCTTTCTGTTCTTGTTTTGTGTATTAACAGCCTTCTAAGCTTTGGCAAGAGTCATCCTGAGCTTTGAATTCAGGTTTTAGCAGAAAAATAAATAAACCAAAAATACCCCAAAGCGCCTAAACTTTCAAAGCAATATGTGGGATATAGCTGTAATGTCTTAATATTTTAAAATTGTTTTTATCTGCAATGATTCAAATCTATGATTTTCAAGTGGATATGGAAAAGTACAAAGTGCCTTTCTCTTAATTCCCTTCAGTTTTGAGGTCTAGTTACCAGGTTTTATAAATGTAAAGCTCAAAGGCAAAGAGAATTTACTACATACACTGAAAAAATTATCAGCACAGAGCCCATCCCTTCAACAGATTGACCTGAATTTTGCAGAGCTGTCCGGTGTGCCTCTGGAATTCAACAAAAATAACTGCAATTAATATTTCTTCTGCCATATGCCATCTTACAGTAAAAGAATATTTTATTATCACCTTGTTTAAAATTAGGTTTTTTAAATTGGTGATCGTTTAGAAAATAAAAGCGTTTTCCATGGCTGGCAAGAGGTGCATAAACAAATGCATGAAGACCAGTTGCATTCAATTTTAAGACTTAGTAACTTAGATAATTATGCACAACTAATTAATTCCAAATCTGTTTATCAACAGTAGTCTGTAGCTCCAGCATTTCATCCCAGAGGCATTAACAAAGGCTTATCACCTGCTTTCTTGTTGTGTTTTAACTCAAAGGCAAATCAATAGGCAGAGATTGGAAAAAATGCCACTCCCACAACTAATGGTTTACAAAACTCGTGAGAACTTTTAATATCTGTTACCAATTAGTTTTCCTGGCTTGAACTAAAATAAATTCTAAATGGAAATGAGATGTGTTAAAACATCAGCATTTCTACTTCTAACACATAGAAAAGCCATGTGAAAAGGAAATTTGGAATACAAAGAAATATTTAAAAAAAATTAAATAATTGATAAAGTATTAGGCTGTCATTCTTGGCAAAATATTCACAGTGCAGTACTTGTACAGTGTTGAGGATGGCTTAAACCTACCTGTCAAAAAACCTGTGCTTATGCCATTTATTTTTTTTTTTCACTCTGTCATTTCTGGTTGACATTCTGTTCTTTAATTTTTATTTTTTTTTTATAGTGCTTTGAGGCCGAGGTTTTCATTCCCTATTACTCGTACCACAGTAGAAATGTTACCTAACAAAAGCAGAGTGCACAAAGTGCTTCCCGTGGGTTTTTTTACCATGTCTTTCTCCAAGTTTGTAGTATATTTTAATATGGGAATAGTGCGTGAAGTCTCAACCATTCATCTAAGAAAATGTACTTCTGCACCGAGAGGTTTGTGTTTCTGTTCATCAATATACCTAAAGCATTACTATACTCAAATCCAAACCAACTCCAAACCATATTTCTATAGATCTAAGCTGCAGTAAATAAGGTTACCGAAGTAAGCTGACTTCAATATGTGCTTGTGGCATCTCTTCACTGAACCAGGTTCCTAGTGTCTTTTCAAATACTAAATTCTGATTGCACTAGTAGCTATGGCTACATAAGTACAATAGTTTCTCAGGGAATCCATAGATGAAGTCCTGTTCCTAATAAAATCAGTTGCATAAAGTGATTCCAGCATGACTCAGATACCTACAAAATGTGACTGCCATGATCCTGCAGATACTGATAGGCTGTATTAAATTAGCCATGCTCATAAATGCTGACAAGGTTTGAGCCACTGTCATAACGCTGTCGTTGTGCTAGTGATTTTATTTATTTATTTATTTATTTATTTATTTATTTATTTTTAACCAAATCTGTCACTACTTTTTATGCCTGATGTTAACTGGTTGTTAATACCTCATTCCCTTCCTGGAATATACTTCCTCTCCAGAAAGATCAGTGCTTATGCATGTTTATTAACGCAATTGTGTGCTGAGGTACATTTCTATTAATATTGCCAAATCATATTTAAATAAAGTTTTGGAGTAAGATGCAATCATTTCATCAATGTATTTTAGTTATTGATCAGTAGCAGCGAAGAAACTCCAGTTCAAGGAGACAGAAATACAGACTAGCTGGATTTTGTTACAGGTATAAAGCACATTCTACTTTCCAGATAAACTGTATTTACCTATATATTAGTCATACCTTTAAAATTTGTGGACCAAAGCATAGGAAGAATTGTGCACTGTGCTCAGTGTAGTAAAACGTACAATAAAATCAGCAACAAAGAAACAAGATGGTTCCAGAAGTACATAGCGTATTGTCTGCTCACAAGAAGCTATAGGTAAAGAGAAGTGACAGTGAAGGGTTAAACTATGAAATTTTGCAATTTATTTCTTATGATTTATGAGATTGTTAAATGTCATAAAGTGGATTTTTTTTTTACTATCAATATAAAACTGAACATACTGTGAGACATAAGGTAGCAGGTGTCTTGGCTCTAAACTATCAAGTCTGTGGGCATTCTGTTATAACAGGTGCTCCAAAAATTTGAACAGATTTTAACAAGAGCTGTATGGGCTTTTTAATTAGCCTGGTTACTCAGCATGTGGAGAAAGCACTAGGTATGTGCTTAAAACATCATTGTATCTTGCAAACAAATGTTTCACATACCCATAGTCATTCTTTTGGTTATTATATTAAAATTAATTTCTATCTGATGATTTGAACCTTGTATTCATTCCTCTTATAATATATCCTACCTGAAAAGAATCGTCATAAGAAGAAAGTGTTGAATAACATATATTTTCTTCTTTGGAAGCAAGTATTAGAAATTTAGAAATTGAGTATTACCTGATACTTAGCTGTGATTTTACTTGGCGTTACAGAACTATGAGAAGGCACATAGCAAAGCAATTCTCTGCTCTGAATCTCTTGGTTCTAACTACAAAGTGTCTTCAGTTCCAGTTATGCTTCCATTGTGTCTAAGTACATCACAAAATTTTTTAGAAGAGACAATGCAATAAACTGCAAAATCAAAACAAAAGAATTAAAAATGTTTTTATTTTACAATCAGTATGGTTGGTTGGATATGGTTTAATAGCTATGATATGATTTTAGAAATTAATATAAATGCATGACTACAGCATGTAACTTGGTAATAATGTCATAGATTAATTTGTATTATAATGTTGGTTTAAAAAGAGTAAGTAAAAGGATAAGTCACAATACAGGGGGTACAAAAAAGGAACAAAGCAATGGCTTACCTAAGATTTCTGTGCAAATTGTCCTGTGGTGAAAATTAAGATTTTAATTTATAAATGGTTTTATCTTCGCACAAAAATTATTTTACTAGTTGTGTCTGTAATACTGACACAAATACCTTCTGTCGGTATTCATCTAGAGACCTTTGTGTCTATAGTGATTTTGTTGCTATAAAGTTTAATATGGCATATCTTAAATTACAGAAATATTTTTTAAGACAGTAGAGATTGTTGAGATATTATGTGGAGTAATTCACACTTGAAACAGTCATGTCAAAATATCTTTAATCATTTGGCCAAAGAATAAAAATACCAAGACACATTTCAATTCATATAAAATATGCAATTTAAAAAGCGTGCCTAATTTAAAAAATGCTTACATCTGCATTTTTTAAAGGAACTTCTCTCTGACATAAATTCATGCAAGAAATGTACATTTTGTGATTTCACTGTGAATTCATTCTCTTTCCTTATGCTATTATTTACTGGTTTGAAACCAGCATGCTCAGCGTTAAGAAATACAAGCATAGTCAATAATCATTTATTGCCTGAAGTAATAATTATTACCACTCTCACTGTACTTTTTAAAATTTAGAAATCCCAAACAATTTATGATCATGATGAAAAATAAAGATGGGGACATATTTGTGCAGTGAAATGAAGGTAGTACTTAATACTGTAGATGCTAGTTTGCAGAGGTAATGATAGTGGTGAAAACACAGCAGAATAAGCGTTAGTATGTGTTAGCCCCCCAGAATCCCCATAGATTTTGTGATCTGTTTTCTGCTGGAGGATAAGACCCTTGCCATTGCATTTCTGTTAGGTAGCATGGATAACAAAAGCGAATTAAAGCAGTGCATGTTACCATCGCAGCTGAGACTGTGACTTGAGCATCGGTTGCCTTGGGCACCGAGACTAGCTTGATTTCTGACCCCAGCAGTTCCCACCACTTGCTGCTGCTTCTGCTCCTGTACTACAGACCAGTCTCTCAGTTGTGCCAATGCCATTGATTGTGGATTATGTTACAAGGTAAAGCTGCTTTTTTCAGAAAGTGGATATGTTAAGCCAATAATGCTGCTGAATATAATGTGTTATCAAACTGTGGTCTCATTTTGCATTGAAAATATAACCTACATACAAATTAAATCTGCTGGGAGTCAGTAGCAAATCTGGAAACAATTAAATGGACTCTGAAATGACACATAGGAAAGATGATTCTGTCAGGGAGGCTTTGAAGTGGTAATAACTTTGAAAATGTAGTCCTCCTCTTTATTGCCATAACTCTTCCCTTAAGTAAGCACCTTCATTTCAGTTTTCCAAGGGCTAGAGAGCAGTGACCACTTTAGCACAGTTTTCTAGATTCATCATCATGCTACATTATCTGCATAATCATGAAAATTAAAATCAGAAGTATCATTACCCCTGCCAGAGGTTGATTTGTGTTACTGAAGTGCCACGTAAGAAAATCTGTAATGAGATTCAGGTAGCAATGGATAAAAAACACAGCAAACGGAACTGTAGGAGGATGGCAATCTGAATTTGGAAATCATTACTGTAATAGTAAGTAATAGGGGTTATGAGATGAAACCATGCGGAGTTGCAGCAACCTATTTCTAAATTTGATAGGGCTAGTTAGTTAATGGTCAGAGCTAGAACAAGCCATTCTTTTTAGGTCTGGAGTTACAAACAAGAAGCCCATTTGTCAAAAGTGAACTATGTCTTAATGCAATGTTTTTCTTGCAAATATGGAAGCTCTAATTGGATTCATTGGTCATTCATTGGTTAAGATAGATGCTAAGTACAAGTTGTAAAGTAAAATGTTGGAATGTGATTAGTGCATTTTATAGCATTTCTGTTATATGCTGAGATTGATTATGTATGATACAGATATTTGTACTGGATATAAATACGTAGGTTAAAGTAAATACAGGGAATTGGTCATGCAGAATAAAGCCAGCACTAAGGATTTTATCTGTAAGGCAAAATTTGAAAAAGGTTTCGGCTTTTATAAGTTTGTCCATGGAATAGACATGGCAGATACAGTTTTGTAGTAAAAACCATGATGTTGTGCATCCCATCTAGACAGCTAGAAATCTGGCTAATCTATTTGCAGGATACATTCTGTGTATGGTTATTCCACTAATTAAAAACCTTACAGCTGTAAGCCGTAAAGATTTAGGACCCAGGCACAAAAAATAATTACAGTTCTTATTGATATTAGTAGTTCCATTAGTTTATGTAAGCACAGTAGAGCAATATGGAATTAAATTAAGGCATTCATTTAAACATTTGCAGAATTACAGCATTTGAAGCAGATCTTGAAAATATTGCTAAAAGCTATTTGGTCCGGTAAGAAGATGCCATTTTCAAAGAAAAGTTAATAATTACATAGATCACTGGAAGAGATATTAAATTATATGCTCCACAGTCATCATTGTTTATTTCCCTCTGAATTTCACCATCTCACTGACTGCTCATTTTCAGGGACACATTATATAGACTTGCTAAAATGTGCCCAATTTTGGAAAATTTCAGCTGCAAAACAACTCTTAAGGGAAAAGCTGTGATTATGAAGAAAAGAAAATATTAAATTCAAAATTAAGAGTTAAGACAGTAAGCACAGATTATCTTTCATTTTTTTTTTAACATTTAGCTTGGCAGTTTTCACTCTCTTTTTATTGTGCTGTGTCTGAGGTCAATTAGGATTCAGCTGATCTTGGAGTCAGTTGACAATGCTGTTTATAATTAGATAGAGGAAAAGCAAAAGGTTGATGTTTTCTCTCTCTTCCTCATTAGGGCTGGCTGACTGAGCCAATTTTATTGCTATCTTAAAGGCAGTTAAAAAGGTCATGTGACTGTTTCCTAAATGAATTGTTTTGCAAAATGCTGTTTTAAGGGTACTCCATCATTAGGATGGATAAATGGTTCTTATTAAGATTTTGAAGTATGCAATTCATCACTTTGATAGACAAAGAGGAGCATGTGAATTGCTTTACTTTTCACACACTTGAACTGCAAGGATTCAGTGTTCAAACAAGTGAGTTGAGTTTTGCAGAACCTGAACTAAAGGTGTCACAAAATCAACCACAAATTTAGTCTTGACATTTTATCTTCAATGGCTACTAAACAGTGCTTTCTACAGAGTAATACAATTGATAGGAATAGTGCCAGAGCTTTCAAATCTTTACCTGAAACTGTGCTGCTTGATGGTTGTTTAATAAACATCCATGATAGCACTCACGCATATGTATTGAATTACTGTATAACATTCTAAGGAAAAGCTGTTAACAGGTAGAACTGATATATATTTTGAAATATATACAACTTGTATATATATAATATATACAACAAATATTTCAACTCCCTTGAAACTCATTTTAAAAATCTGCGGTGCATACTGCTGTGATATAACAGAAATCATCTTAATTTAGTAATATCTTTGTAATTTTAAAAATAGTTCTTCTGTTAATATTGCAGTATTTATTCATTATTAGTGCAGCACTGACTGCACTAATATTAAATTACAAGTGAAATAGATATTACTTATCAAAACATATAGTAAAGTTATTTAATTGTGTTTTTACTTTGATAACTGTATTTGGATAATAATCGATGCTTATACATTTATATAATATGTATAATATCATACATTAGAATAATAGAAGATACAAGAAAGCGACCCTCTAGTTATGTAATTTGAAACAAATATAAACTACCATTTGAGAGCACACAAGAGAAAAAAGCTAAAAAGCAACAAAAGAGAAAATAAAGGAGAAACTGTAAACGAAACACAAGAAGGAAAGTCCCAGCAGTTCTAATTAAAGATATTTCAATGTTAGAACTACAGCATCCACCCACATCATTCTTGCATGACATGTAACAGAAGATCACCACTTCTGTCTTCCTTGTACAAAATAATTTTTCCTTCAATTGTTTATCAATATCAGCAAAACTGAGAGTTTTTGCTTAATCATATTCATAAATTGCATAGAAAAGCAGTAATTGTAGTAAATCTGCCTGTAACCAAAAAGCGGTTGTTAAAGTTACTTTTAAGAAACTCTGCCAGCCATGTATTATCCACTATTTTACTGTCTGCACTGGTTTCCTTCATCAAGTAGGAGATAATGGAGCAGCCTAGAGAAGGTGACTAGCTCATTGCATTTGTAAAAAAAGTAAAATGCATGTTTCCTTTATTTCATTCAAAGAGGACAGAAGTGAGAACAAAAAGCCAAAGCATATTCATGACAGTGGCAGATGGTGCCAACCTTGCACAGCTATTTTCTTTGATTATTGGCTACTTATTATACTTTCAAAAATGAGAGACAAAGCCAGAAAGCTGTGGTTCTAGAAGAAGATAATGACATCGCACTGACATAGGTCATCATCCTGAATATCACATACAGATTTGTTTTGGGTTTCCATAGAATTTTCCTCGATCTCTCCTTCCACTTCTTATTTTCTCTAGGAAACTACCTAAACTGAATACAGATCTCAGTATGATCACACCAATATTAGGCAGAGTTTGAGATTAGGTGGAGTAAATTTGCCTGTGCCTTGTTAGAATACGTTTAGTTATTACAGTCTTTAGAAAAAGAACTATCTTTTTCTTTTCATAACTCACAGTATTTGGTATCTTCCTTGCTTAACCACTGTCCAGCAGTGAGTGTGGATTTTAAAACTTGAATATCTGGTTCTGAGAAGTACATTTTACGTGCTAAATCATATGGAACTTGGCACAGCTTTGAAAAAAAAATAATGCTGGATTCAGAATGGAGGCATTTTTCAAAGTGTCTAAGTAAACATCAGGAGGTTTTTCAGTGCTCTTATTTTTTTCTTTCCTCCTCAGAAAATCATATTGCATAGTATGGTCACAGTTAGATACATGTTTAATGAAAACAAAAGCTACAGCCAAATTAAAATGAGAGAGAAAGGAAAGTCTACCAAGGCCCCGTTTCCGATTATTTATTCTAACACTCTTTCAAGCAAGAAAAGGCCAGTGGAAAAAACAACAACTTTTCCACAGAGCAAATGAATTACATTGCCTTAACAAAGGATCTGGACAATTAATAGGAGAGTTTGGGGACCAAGCGCTGAGAACAAATGAGGTTTTTCCCACCCAGGAATGTGACCAGTCAGGATCCTTTAAGGAGTAAATTTCTTTAGCCAGCAGCAGAAGAAAATTCAAGCAAACATGAAGTGGATACTGGGCTCAGAGACAGCTTTCACCAACAGAAAAGAAGTGTCACTGTCATTTCTTGAGCAAAAGGGACATTATAAAAAAAATAAGCTAGTCTAACAATGAGGTCTGAAGAGATTTTTACTCCTGTTTATAGCCACTTGAATTTTTAATTCACATGTCCTGTGTCTGGAAGCAGTACTTTAATGCTAACCACATTACAAACCTGTGTACATATGCTGGTGTGACTGTCTTAGAAAGGAGACTATTTGCAAAGGGAAACATCACATCACTGAACCTGTGAACCTTTATTATTTGTTTCAGATAATTATTTCAAAATTGGAAAGCTATGTGAGTTGTTCATGCTTTAGTCTTAATCAGTTGCCATTTTAGATAGTTTAGATAGTGCATGGTCAGAAGAATAAAACAGAGTTTTGGAAGTGGTATGAGCTTATCTTATGTCATGCATCATCTAAAAAACAGCTCTACTATAATAGTTCCTATTTTAGTAATCCTAATTTCCCCCTTATGATGAGAAATGCAGCAATGAGTTTTTAGCATATAAGAGACATTTTTGTGCTACTCCCTTTCCTCATGATTTCTTTCAACTACTTCTGATAGATCCTCAATATATAAATGCTTTCTAGCAAAACAATGTAATCAGGGATTTAGTTTCATATTCTGGGGCTGGGGCTGTACTCTGCTCTAATTTATTGTTGTGTCCATCTTTCTTCAACTGTTTCCATTTTTCATCACAGAAGATAACTTGTTAAAACAGGAGCATATAGAAGCTATTTTGTTCAACTTGCCCTTGCTGTCCTAGTACTGCAGCATTGTCTCTAATAGTAGTCTTGGTAGTCTTTGATGACACAGCAGAAGAGTGGGTATGAATCCTCCTTACTTTGCTGTCTTAGATATAAGAAAGCAGTGCATGGTTCAACATGTAGTAGTTCTGATTCCTGGTGAATCAAAAGGTTGGTGTTACCTATTCATTATGTATCACTCCTGATATATCTTGGGGGTTTTGTTTAATATTCACTACAGTGTATTTTATGCAATGCTGTTGAAAATTAATGCATTCGTTCTGAAAATTATTATCCCCGCTAAACCAGTAGATGTACAAATGCAAAGATGCAGTATGGCAGAATGATCAGAAAACCTTGGCAACAAATCTCCCAGTCTTCTCATCCCAAACCTATGCAGCATGTATCTGACTGAGATGGAAAAGGCAAGTTAAGTGATAGCCCAGACACGCAGAAACACAAGTATCTGTCTTAAAAGTGAGCACACACGTAAGCGTTTAAACTATTAGGAATCTGGTACATTTTTCTGCAGTTTCTCAAAATCAGTCATTTTATGCCTGCTTGGGTTTTTTGTTTGCTTGTTTCTGCTATAAATTTGTTGATTCTGTCTTTTGGTATATGACTGCACAAAGGCCAGCAAACTGAGAGGAAGAATGCTTTTAAAACATTTTTTATATGTAGGGCTGAGTTTCGATTATAACACATTCTTCCTGAGCAAAATAATGAAATAGCTGTCTAGCTATTAAATTTAAAATGGATGGAGTATTCACAGAGATACTTAAAGCTGAAAATTTAAATTGTCAGAGGGAAATAATAATTATGAAATTTGACTAAAGATTTCAGAGAATACAGTCTGGAATACAAGGAATCACTTGTGTGTTCTGCTGATGAAAAAGGAAAGTTTGTAAGATTAGGATCATTTATGTGGAAGAAGATGGGATAGAAAGCGTGGTTATCCACAATCCATAAATTGTGAGGTAGTGAAAGACATACTAACTGAAGAGCAGTGACTTTATATAAGAAAGCACATGCTGAAGTATGTTTGCTGGGCCTGCACTTACATTTTGAGGCACCCGAATCCTGATTGACTTCATACTTATTGACATAAGTAAAAAAATGTAAACTTCGACCTTGCATTTCCCATAACCTTTGGCTCATGTCAACTTTATGTTATGTGCCTTTGGATACACAAATATATGCAGTCTATCTCTGTGACTCACAGAATCATGCCATTCATGGGTACATAGTACCGTAGGATGGATAAACTTTCCCCAGCCCATAACGACATTAAAATCCATAACATTGCTGTTAAAAATTAATGAACCTTGTCTGAAAAGCCAGTTTTCTTCCTTTCAAGCAATGTAATGGATCTAGGCAAAAGATAAAACTCACAGAAGCTTTTATGTATTAAAACCTGAGCCAGTTGGCTGCCTTCGTTAGGGTGACCAAATGCCAGCAAAACCAAACTCTTCATTTGCTTCTAAGACCTCATGCTGAATGAGAAGCTGTTGTTGAGATAAAGATACTCTTTGCAAGCATTTTAATTTCCTTCTTTTTGGACTCTTGAGAGAACAACAAATGTAAGCAATAAAGTCTGCCTGTCCCCTTGAGATCAGAAAAGCTCAGAATATGCATACATTGAAGAACTGAAGTTGATCAAACTGAAGCATTGAAGCTAGTTAACTGTGGAGACGTTTGTGCCTATGAATTACAGACCTCTCTGAAAACTATACTATTTTCTATTACAGAAAGTAATATGAAATTTCTTTGTATTGGATGAACTCTGTGCTATTTGAGAGTTTGCTCTGCAAAGTAGTTGATGAGGCTGTTGCTTGTAGCCCTTGGTGGATAACTAATGTAAATCTCACAAAGTAAGTATTTCTCAATATGCCTTCCTAGCCATCTTTGCAGAATACAGGTGTTTGGAGATCCAAAATCTAGCCAGCATAGAAAGAGATTTCTGTATTATGCAGAACTGTGTCACTGGGTAGGAATAAAGAAAACGAGAAGTGATTGTTCCTGGTAACTTGGTATGTAAAAATATTGCCAAAATTATATGTTGTTCCGTGTACGTGTTAACTATAGTTACCTCTGTAAATAGAGCTGTACTTTTTCTGCAACGGGAATTTATTCTAATACTTTAATACTTTTCCTTCCTTAACAGTATAATAACTACTGTGCCATATATATAGAAATTACTCCCAAGAATGTAACAAGCGGGATTCACACATTTAAATGAATTTAAAAAAAAGCTGAACTGTTTCCAAATTCTTCTATCCAAGCATCACTTAAGAAACTGTTTGTTCAGTTCAGTTTCATCTCTGCAGCTGCCAAACCACTTCAGTTCTGCCAGCTCTGCTCTCTGATTGCAAAATAAAGGGTGGTCACTTCACAGTGTATGTAAGAAATATTATAATTTTGTGAAAATTATGAAATTTAAGAAATCCTTTCAGTAGTAAATTGCTAGGCTATCTTGCTACATGCCTATTTAGCAATAAGAAAAAGTAATCTTTTATATTCACTTCTCCATGCCTTCCTATAACATTAGTGGACATAGTATAAAGGGTTTACATTTTCTAAGGCTGATGAATTTTGCTTCAGCTTACATTCATAAATATTTTTGTAGTATAATGGCCTGTCAAAACAAATCTGTTTTCCTCATTTCTGTGTGTGCAGAAGGGTATCCTTACTGCTTTTTGTCCATTTCTAAAGATAACAATAAGACAATAGCAATTGCACAGCATAACAAAGCTTTTATCTTGTTTTCTCTTTTTTCATCTTTTGTTTTTTTTTTTTCCCCCACTTCAAAAAAAAAAAAAAATCAGGGGATGTGTGAAAAAATGAAGCAAATCCCCCCCTATTATATGAAAAATGTTGCTATGTAAATTCATTAGCAATTTTCATAGCTCATGTCTGAAGATCGGAGCCTCCTGTTCCCATACGGTGTGCAGAAACACAGACATAATATGTACAAAATCTCAACCTGTTTTATTAAGATGAAATGCAGATAATTACATTAGCTTAATACTTTGTCACATACATTTCTTTCGATTTTTTTTCAGGAAAATAATCTCAATGGGTCACTGGTCTTTAAATGAAAGGTCTCCACCTTATGCAAAGTAAAATATATAACTCTACATTTTTAATCTCAAATATAATATAAAGCAAAACAGAGGGGAAAAAAACAGTAAGCTGCTTGTTGTTATTTTTACTTAAGTTCCAAGTTGTTTTTTTATCAGGGAAATAATTTCCCTCAGCTGAAGAAGGAATTAAATTGTACTTAGGAATAAAGACGAAACAATATTAAAGTTTTTGTTTTCATATTTTTTTTCTTAATAGTAAAAATATTTGAGTATAAGTATGATGGAGAAAAGTTATCAGAAATAACAAAATAACAGGGTGTCAGTTTCTGGAGTATAGAAGCAAAAGAGAAGGATCTTCAAGTGATTTTTTTTTTTAATGGAACAAATTTAAAAATGAGAACTATTACAGCATTCTGATTTTTCATATGACTAGTATTATATCTTATTCAGTGTACTGTTTCTATCAGAGCATCTTCTGTGTTTCTTCCATGCTGACCTGTATTTTGCTTGGTGGGAAATCTCATTCTGCTTGGAGGAATTCATTATAGGATCAGGAATAATTTTGAGAGCTGCTTTTTGTTCACCTTGCCTTATCACTGTTAAGTGCGAAAACAGACTGTAAGGCAATACCAAATTGTAATGGTAGTGTCTTGCACCCATTTTCTATTTAATGTGTGTTGTAATTTACCTTAATCCTGAATTGAATTTAATATGAATAAAAGTTACAGGAACAAGTATTGCATTTTTTCACTAAAACATTTTTGAGAGGAACAGACAGTTTATTTTTCTTCATATTAGCCTCATTACTAATACTTGATGTAAGTACAGATACTGAGAATTAGAAGTAATATTAGCTTGCCTCTTATATGGGATATTATGTAAACATTAGCATTTGTTTGTCACTTACTATTTTTGCATATACTTGTGCAGACCCACTGAACTGAATATATGCACAGAGATACATCCTCTATCATATCCTTAACCCAGGGAAATATATCCTTTGCAGCACAGCTTCATGCCAATCGCCACTTCAGTAAACACTGCCACATCATGATGACTGCTCTCCAGGAATTAGCAAAGAGTTTGTTTATAATCAAGTTTATCAATATTTATAAAGTACTGTACTTAAGGGGATAATATATTGATAAAATACAGTTCTAAAATGCATTACATTTCCACATTATATTTAATGGCCTAAAAATACATGTAGTGGGTGTGGAGTAATAGGGGCCATACCCCGCCCCCACAAACAGTTTCTTTATCACCCCATCTGCTACCCCAAATGCTAACTCTCAGGAACACCACTGCTTTGCAGCATGTTTTATTATTCAGGCTTTGGTGGGAGGAGAGCTGCAGAAAGAAAGTGTTAACTGTAGAGAAAGGGAGGGTCAAACCAAGACCCAGAATAAGCTCTATTGCTCCACTAATGCCAGGACAGTGGCAGAAACTTCCGCTGGACCTGAACGGGCTACTAAATACCATTAAATTAGATCAAAACCCGCTAGAAAAAAAAGGAACAGTGGGAATGAAGTCTAAATACATTTGTCAAAGAATTAATAAAGAGGCTAAAGGTATTTACGTAGGCAGGGAACATACGGAATAAGAACAAGGCAGACTTTGAGAAGAAATTATTTAGCTCCATTAAAAGAAAAAAAACCACGAACCCCCAAAAACCAGAACAAAGATAAGGCTAGGAGAAAAAAGGAAAGTTTACACTGTTTTCATATTGCCTTTCTGTTTTTCCCAAAAGGAAGCAGGAGGTTGGGACCTGATCCAAAGTGCACAGAAGTCAAGCAAAGATTCCTATTGCTTTGGATCAGGTACTTTGGAAAGAAAGAAATGCTAAATAAGTATCAAATACTGATGAGTGTTAATGGGGTTTTAAGGGACAAAGCGTCCAGTTTGAAGCACTTATTGGCGATGTCTACACTATCACCACTTGCCAAAAACATTTCCATCATTGTGCTATGGTTAAGCTTTACAACTGACTTCCAGCATTTTAATCTAACCCAGCTCAGAGCAGGTGAGGAGCTGGTTGAGTGGAAGTCATCGAGATGGTTTTGAGGATGGAAACATTGTTTATAAATGTAAGTCCAATTCACCTGTCAGGGAAAAGGCAAAGGGGAAAGTTATAAAATTGAAAGGGTTTTGATACATCCAAAATCGAAAAAAATTATTTTTGATATTAGTGTTTTTCTTTTAAAATTGGTCTATTTTTAATAGAAAGTTATTCAAATGGAAGAATCCCAAAAGGGAGCAAAATATTTTGTTTCAGGACAATTGAAATTGTTTAGTACAACAGAAAATTAATGATTTCCCTGATTACGTGATTCATCTGTCAATCTGTGAATGCCATTATTCGCACAGCTCTCAACTAGGTAATACACTTACAGCCAAAATGACTAGCCAATATTCTGGGCCTTTTTGGCATGTATCTATTGGGATGTGATGCTGACCATATGAATCATCTTCTCTTTCAAAAGATTCCATTGATTTACAATGACTACATATAGATCTCCTTAGAATTCAGTCAGAACAAATGAGATACAGTTTTCATATTTCCAGCTGCAAGCCAGACAGTGTTCTCTGAAAAGATACCCTATTTCTTGGTTGCTGGTTTGCCATGGTAAGTTCATTTATTTATGTATATGTGTATGTATGTATTTATTTATTTATTCTTGGTTGCTTTCTCCTGTCTTTAGGTGTTAACATAGGTGTTTATGTTTATAAATTAGACTGACCTTTATGCTAAAACATACAATGCACCAAGATACCCAAAGGTTTATATGTTCAGTTAAAGGAAACTGTAGTTCCTGGCCCTGTAGTAATTTTTCATCTATCTGAGATGGTGAGGAATAAAAGCTTCAACCAGAAGATGCATTAGTAACTTTCCCATATGTAGTTTTCTGCTCCTGCAAAGACCCTGGTGAGTCAGAGTCAGTCTCAGATGGTGAAGAGTCAGGGTGATGGTCTGTTTCTACTGCACTCAAGCAGAACTTAGGGTAAAATAGAAAATCTACATGTGGAAAAAACACAGGTTGCTCTTAGAAAGTATGAAAGGTTGTGTCTTGATGTGAAACTGAATAGTGTCCTGTTAACTTATATATACCTCAGAAACTTGTAAGTTTTCTGGCACTGGATAATCAAATGCTAGGATAATCAAGTCAGTTTTCAATTTTCCAAATGAAAAGATTCCATGCAGTATACTCAGCAGTGATCCTTTATGAGGTACTATAAAAAGCCAAATTCTGTTTTATCTATGTGGCCTTTCCTCAAGAAAATTTATGTTCTCTTGCTGTTTGAAATGTGTTAGCTGACACTCTTCATCAGAAATGGCTGTGGACTGAGTCATGATCAAGGATGGGATGACTTATATTGGGATGGCTGCAGTAATTCCCTACCCACACTTCAGGAACAGTTCAGACACTGATGCAGCAGCTACAGAATTGCAAATAAGAGCTTGGCATTTGTATAATAAACTTTAGCAGTTCAACTACTGCTTTCCGAGAAACACAGCCAGCTCTGTAGTCAGGGTAAGAATTTCTAAGAGAAGCAAGAAACAGGGATGCAAAACACTGTAACTTCCTCAACTTGAGCCATCCCCCACTTAGAGATCATATCCCTAGGGTGTCTTGACTGCTATGGTCCGTATCCAGCAGGACATTTTGGAATGAAAGATAGTGTGGTATGAAATATATTTTATTATTAATTGGATGAAGTAGAGTTGAAAGAAACTTTATTGATCTTCATACAATGACATTAGAATCCTAGAATCATCAAACAGTGTTGGAAAGGACCTTAAGATCATCTAGTTCCAACCCCCCCTAACATGGGCAGGGACACCTCATACTAAACCATGTCACTCAAGGCTCTGTCCAACCTGGCCTTGAACACTGCCAGGGATGGAGCATTGACAGCTTCCCTGGGCAACCCATTCCAGTGCCTCACCACCCTCACAGTAAAGAATTTCTTCCTCATATCCAATCTAAACTTCCCCTGTTTAAGTTTCAACCTGTTACCCCTTGTCCTCTCGCTACAGTCCCTCATGAAGACTCCCTCCCCAGCATCCCTATAGGCCCCCTTCAGGTACCGAAAGGCTGCTATGAGGTGTCCATGCGGCCTTCTCCTCTCCAGGCTGAACAGCCCCAACTTTCTCAGCCTATCTTCTCCAGTCCCCTGATCACCCTTGTGGCCCTCCTCTGCACTTGTTCCAACAGTTCCATGTCCTTTTGATGTTGAGGACACCAGAACTGCACACAGTACTCCAAGTGAGGTCTCAAGAGAGCAGAGTAGAGGGGCAGGATCACCTCCCTCAACCTGCTGGTCACGCTCCTTTTGATGCAGCCCAGGATATGGTTGGCTTTCTGGGCTGCGAGCGCACACTGCTGGCTCATGTTCAGTTTCTCATCGACCAACACCCCCAAGTCCTTCTCTGCAGGTCTGCTCTGAATCTCTTCCCTGCCCAACCTGTAGGTGTGCCTGGGATTGCCCCAATTCAGGTGTAGGACCTTGCACTTGTCATGGTTAAACTTCATCAGGTTGGCATCAGCCCACCTCACAAGTGTGTCAAGGTCCCTTTGGATGGCACTCCTTCCCTCCAACATATCAGCCGAACCACACAGCTTGGTGTCATGGGCAAACTTACCGAGGGCGCACTCAATCCCACTGTCCATGTCACCCACAAAGATGTTGAACAAGGCTGGTCCCAACACTGATCCCTGAAGGACACCACTTGTTACTGGTCTCCAGCTGGACATTGAGCTATTGATCACAACTGTTTGCGTGTGGCCATCCAGCCAGTTCTTTATCCATTGAGTGGTCCACCTATGAAATTGATGTCTCTCCGATTTAGAGACAAGAATGTTGTGTGAGACAGTGTTGAACGCTTTGCACAAGTCCAGGTAGATGACATCAACTGCTCTACCCCTGTCCATCAGTTCTGTAGCCCCATCATAGAAGGCCACCAGATTGGTCAGGCAGGATTTCCATTTAGTGAAGCCATGCTGGCTGTCACCAACCACACTGATGTTTTTGATGTGCCGTAGCGTGCCTTCCAGGAGAATCAGCTCCAAGATTTTGCCAAGCACAGAGGGGAGACTGACTGGTCTGGGTCTGTAGATAAAAATAAAAAATAAAAAGTAAATTCGACACTATAGGGAAACCTGAGAGTTCTTTGATTTTCAAAGCTAAGGAAAATTGTAGCACATTGTCTCAGAGAACAATGTTAGGGCTTTACAGAAAAAAGAATTATTCATACTGGACACAGTTTTGAGTATGGCACAAATATAGTTTTGCAAAATGTCAGAATCATGCTGCAAATACATGCAACTGCAGACCATGAGTGCAAAGAAGCCTCCCTGATTACCTGGAATACTTAAGCATGACATTCCCAACTCAGTAGGGAAGGACTGAGACTCACAAATTATCTGCTATCTAATTGTCTCTTGGCTCAGCCTGGAAAATGCAAATAGAACTAGACTGCAAAAAACTGGTTCAAGAAGCCCTAACAGGATATCAAGCACTAAGCAATATACAGCAGATGGTAAAAGATTTTTAAAAAGCAATGTTTTTGATGTTCACAATAGTCTAGGAAGTTGAAAATGGCAGGTGGAGCAGGAACTATGACAGGTTATGAATTGTCAATAATTTCCTTTTCAATGGCAACAAAACTGCTCTTGAAATCACCAAAAGGTTACAGGGATGTGCTGTAATTGGAAGACAAATACTTCAAGTGAGAACTGACACAAAGATGTAACAGCTACTACAACTGCAGAAGAAGAATATAATTATCTGAATTAGCATTCATAAGCTAATACAGAATTATGGTCAGTTCAGAAAATCTTGGACCTAGATGCACTTAAAAGAATGCACAAAAGAAACACAGGCTATAAATCAAGAGAATTAAACAGCCTAAATACTTAGGAATATATTCAGTAGCAGAGCATTATTGTCGAGGCTGTGAGTGTCCTTCTTTGCTGTACAAAGGACACAGAAACTATGCCCCAAGATACATGAAGTTTAAAATCAAAATAGATATTGGAACATAGAAATAAACAGTCTATATTGTAGGAGGCTACATTTGAAGAATACACAGGGATGCAGAGGACATGAATGTTTACACAAATAATTCTAGATTTTTACCTGCACTGGATGCATGTTTTATTTACCAGCTATCCCTGCTCACTTCTGCATTCCCCAGTAGAATACTAAGGAAATTAGAGGCATGACTCCCACCAGCATACCAGTTGTAAAAATAAACAATTCCTGATAACAAATAATAGCTGTTAAAATGCAGTTGAATTTGTTATTTTCTGTCCCCTTATCCTCTCATTACGGTAGGCAACCTTTCTACTTCCCCTTATGCTTCAAGTCAGCCGTTCTGTCTTTGGTAGAACAATCATACTGGCAGCAGAAATTAAAAAAGAAAGTGAAATTACTGCTGTCAAGCTGATACAAAGTGAATGGAGGATGTTGGACAGCTTCAAGGAAATGGAAGAGAAAATCAGAATGGAATTATCTTGGTTAGTCTGCATTTAGATAGCCTGCAATAGTGGCATTGGAAAGAGATGTGAATTTTCCCACTCATCTTAATGGAGCACTGACTAAAATCATAATTATGACAACTTTAATGATAATAGTGTTAACTGTTCCATTTCTGAACCATATACCCTATCTATCCATTAGAGCACCCGTTCATTAGTGTTGAGCTGACTTGATATATACTAGCGTTTGACTCATCTTAAATGATTACTTAGGAAAATACTGCTAGAGCCCACAGAATGTCCAAAAGCAGAAAGGCACAAGGGAAAACATCAGGGTCAAACATACGATTGCTGCTTTCAGATCTCATTCCTAGACTTTCAGATGAATAGCCAATTGATCTCTGAAGTCTGCTTGTCATAATATTGTTTTTCCACTTCAAGAAAAGTCTGATAGATTCAGCCTTTGCTCCTCCATCTCTGATCTTCTTATAAGTAACTCTTTAAATACTGATGTCAAAGTGTGCAAGTTAGAAGTCAATTTGAGACTTCAAAGAAAATCCAGCAAAACCGGCATCCTGTTAAGGAAGTATGTTACACAGTTACAGCTTAGAGAGACAAGGGTGAAGAGACCACGGCCTCAGAAAGCTGATACTTACTAACTCTGTGGGGTATTAGCTTTACAGAACGGGTATCTTTGAAACATTATGTAGTAGCAATTATGTAGTAGCGCTCAAAAATCCCATTCTCTCACCTCATCACCTGTAATTCTAACAATAGTAGCTTATCAAAACAGTTGAAGTCTTCCCGCTCAATTTGCTCATGCTCTGGAGACAGATAACTTATTCCTCCTACTCCTTATTTTTCAGTTAGCTGTTTGCCTGACTCTCTCAGAAGGTGTCAGAGTCCAAATTACAGGTGGTTTTTCAGCTTTCATTTAAAATTACAGATAATTTTGAAAAAATTCCGGTAAGTCAAATCAAATGAACCTGTCCAGCAGCAACCTCAACATGGCACAGAAAGGAGAGAGAATAAGCACTTGTTATTTGGAATGCTGGAAGAAATCCCACTTGCTGGTGATTTTCTTCAGGAAGCAAGGTCTGTCCGGCCCAGATGAATTAGCAGGGAAGAGGTGACAGACCATGTTAATGAAGAGAAAATCTTAGGTGATTCCCTTTAAAGTCAGTACTTTACTTTCCTTTCCACAATATAGTGACTCCCTTGAAGACCACTTTCTTATATGTGTGTATGTGTATGTGTGTATGTATGTATATATGTATTTATACACACACATGTAAGCACAATAAATGCATAGTTCTTGGAGATTCCTTTACTCCTAAAAAATTGCAGAAGAAAACCAAGGTGTTTGAATTTAGTGGGTGGAAAGTGGGTTAGAAATAGGACAGTTTACCAAATTATGGTGGTCCCATCCCACAGACTGTTGTCCTTTCTTTGCAAGCTGTATAAATTCAGCCTTCAGCTACATTTCCAACTTTGATTCCTTGTCACATTTCTCATTCCTGTCTCTCTGCTCAGCCAATGACAGCAGTGCCAATCCCCCAGTTGTTAAATCTATCTGAAAGCTTTTCCCCCTCCTACTTTATATCACCCTAAAAGTGATTTTTGCAGCCTCTCCTCCAGAAAGAGTGAATTTGAACACAAAGATGGAATATTTGAGCCAACGAGAGAAGTAAAACGAGAATCCTTGAAGTCTTTTCTTTAACTCATGTTATCCAATGCACACGACAGGAAGGAGAATGTCCCTTTAAATAGTTTGGGAGCCCTCTAGTGATTCTTCCTGTCTCTCACTGAAGAAATTATTAGATCCACGCCCCCTACCAGTGGACGGACGTAGGTGGAGAGGCCTTTATATACAGCTAGTGGACTCTGTATTTGCCATCCCATGGGGCTGTTAGTTCCCATCCTATGGGAGTTAGTTCAACACATCCATAATATGGCACAGAGAACCAGAATAAAGTGCTTTCCTTTATTCAGTCATCTCTGTTTGTCCATTTTAGTCATCATTTATATTCCTGTTTTGCAAAGTTGCAAATTCTGGAAAATCAGAGTCTTAAATCTTGGCAGCATTTTGTCTCGGTTTGCAAAGGACCTTCAGGACAGAACCCCAAGTACATGTATGCTTGTGTGTGCTGCAAACCCTTCCTTCTGAGTTGTCAAGAATTAAAGTGTAAATACCGAGCCTCTGGATTATGGTGAGAGCTAAACCTTTGCCATTCTACCACTACAAACCATAAGCTCTTGTAAAATATATTTTTAGGACTCCTATTGAATCGCACAGTATGTAGCATAATGTAATCAATACAAGAAGCTGCATATAAATAATCTGTTTGGATTCTCACACATTTTAAGATGAGAGAGGGCACCATTCCCAGCAGTACTACCCCCCTCCCCCAGAGTTCACACCTTTTATGGGGGAAAATGATTGTAAAGTATTCATTTAAGCCAATAACCAAAGCTTATGTTATTCATTTCTCGGTGATATACATAGTGCTCTTTTTGTATACTATTAACTGTGGACATATGTTTTTCATTTGACTATGTTACTTACACACACAATTCTTTTAAAAAATATGTAAAATATAACAGCTGCTGCAAAAAAAAAATATTTTTAGATCTCTGAAATGCCTAACGAGCTGCAGTGCACAACAAAAAAGGCTTGGTCTTTGTATCATGCCCATAGTAAAATAATATGGAAGATTTTAATCCGCTGGGTCATCTCCCTGGAAGGGAGCAAACTGACACAGCTTTAATACAGTGTGCTTCTGTAGGGTGTATTCCTTGGCTATAATAGCAAGGTCTTCATCATTCACTGCTTCAAATCAAGATACAAACAATGGATCAGCCAACTTTTAAAACACCAGTATAAAAGCAATTGTAAAGGCACCAACTGCATCATCTGAGCTCTGCTTTGACATTGCTGTTTTCTGATGGCAAAAATATACCTATTTCCTGCCAGTGTAAGTGAGAGATTAAGGGGTAAATATAGAAAAGCTAAAGTTTGCTTTGGATTAGAAGTTTTTTCTTTATGAATTATTGAATAAATCAAATATCCTTGGTTCTCATCCCAACAGAGTGTGATGATTGCTAGCTTGAAAAAATGTAGCAAGAGCAAACGTTGGCAACAGTGAAGCATTATAATGTGATGTCTACAGATATATAGAGATAGGAAGTTCCAGTCAGTGCTATCAGTGTTGGTAGAACATATTTAAACTGTAATTCTACCTAGATTAAGGTACTTAAAAACAGTGTTCATGGCTTGAAAGCAACCTGTGTGAGCTTCTTTTAAGGAATTAATTCCACCGCTGGCTAATAGATAGATGCAGATTATTCCATTGCAACACTTTTGGCTGCTACCATGTGAAGGAATGGGGCAAGTATGGAAAACTGCCAAAACTGAATGTCTTTTTCCTTCTCTTCCAGTTGATAAGACAGGAGAACTAAAGTGCTTTTTTGAAATCATCATGTGGTATCTGGAGGGTAGGATGAGAAAACAAAATCTTTATGAATATCCCAGCCATGCACTGGTAAGAGAACATACTGGGGAGGATCCTGCTCTCAAAAGAGCTCTGACATTCTCTGCAGCATCTGCAATACAATTTTGCGTATTTTCTGCTGCCATTTGATGGGGAGCCATGGTCTTTACTTGCCACGGTCTTTACTTGTTCAAAGATGTCTAGAGTGTTTAAAGCTGTCCAGAGCATTCAAAGCTGTGTAGACAGCGTCACTGAAGCACTTTCATTCTGCTTCAAAGGTATCCAGGGTGTGCAAAGTTGCACAGGCAACATCCTTGAATCACTTCCAGTCAGCTTATATGTCACAGGAAGTTGCAGTAGTGGTATCCAGCTGGCTTTTGAAGTGCTGGTTTTACAGCAACAATTTCACAGTATAAACTTTAAAATTGTTGAAATTTACCTTATTCCAAAGGTTTTATTTAGTTTCATGTGGCTATCAGACTTTTCACAGATCAGTTAATTTGCCATTTGAATCCTCTTGAGGCTGATATTGCCCTCAAAGTGGGGTAATCAATCACTGCCAATTTTTAGAACAGGAAGATTCCTCAGGAATTTCAGTTTTACTTAGAATCTGAAGGCATGTGATCGTATTAAGGATATTTTTTGAGGAAGAATGGGTGACTGGCTTTGCACTTTTCATATTGTATTTTTCAATAATACCAGCAGCCTTGACAGTTCCTCAAAGCAAGGTTTAATGCCACCAGGATAATAATTATGCTTTTCTTTGGTGTCTGAATATTTATGGGCTCCATGTGTTCTTATTTTGGCTATGTTTAAGTCGGCAGTTGATTCAGGCAGCAATGATGGTGGCATAGCATTTCTTGTAGCAATCTTGCCGTGTAGTCATTTTTGCCATTAGGCAATCTAGTTTATTAGTCACTGGAGAGGTAGCAGTGAAGCCATTGTCCATTTCTCCATTATTTCCTCAGTAATTATGGATATATAGTACAGATAGCTAGCCCAAGTTTTCTTAAAATTGCTTTCTCTCAAGAAAAAAATCATTTAGTGTTACTGTATGAATCTCATATCTGGTGGCTACATTGTTGGACAGGGCAGTTAGATGATTAAGTGGGGGTCAGTAAGTGTCTGTATGATCCTGCTGTGCTCAAAGATGTAAATTTAAAGGACTTAAAGGGAAGGGAGGTTCCTCAGGAAATGTCTGTGCTGTGCAATTAAATGCTGTGCAGATAACCCTGAACTAGTGCTGACCCATCTACAAACAGACCAGCTGCATTAGTATGAATTTGCATTTCAGTTGAAACTTTGACTCCCAGTAGTAAGCCTTGGCTGCAGCTCAGTGCCATGGTGATGCAGACATACTGCTTTTGCTTCCAGATCAGGAGTTTGATCTGCTATGCTCTGTTGTGTGGGAGTCACTGAACCCTAGAATGGCTTCTAGCCAATGGAAAGTCATCTGTGATCCTGAATTTGCATGAGCAGATTTTGCAATTTTAACTGCTATTGAATTCATACCTATACCTTTGCTGGTTTTTGTCATCTTGGAAGTCTGAACAAACGGTAGATCAATTTGATTTCTATGCTGAACGCACATGCTATAGCAGCATCACTCATCCAGATTCAGTTACAAGATAGAAAGAAGATGAGATAAAGCTGGCTATAAGGTTTGGCTATAATTCTGGTGGAATTTGATAAACTCTGTCAGTGACCTAGTGTGTGTACTTAACCTGCATGATGAACTTCCTGCACTGAGTTAGAACTGGATCTAATTTGACTTCAAGTGAGCACACTTGGCTACAGGTGTCTATTTGCAACAGCAGCAATTTGGAAAAGAGATCAAGCTTAACATGGATAAGACCAGGGCTAAGGTTTCCCTTTGCAGGTTGCAGCTGAATCCTGACTAAGGAACTAGCATGATTGTGCTATGCTCAGAAGGATAACACAAAATGGCTTGTCTTTTAAAATGATATGACAATTGGTATTTTGTTCTTTGGTTTTGTTTCTTTTTGGAAAAACAAATTGTATCTAAATTTTTAGTGTTTTTTGGAGTTACATAAGGGAAACAAAAAAGTAGGAGAGAAATACTTGTGCTCATGGGAGATTTCTCAGCTCTTGTATTTCCTACATGTAATATGCATTGAATGTTTTGCTAGAATGAAGCAAGACAAAGGGAATTTGGAATGAGTCTGTTCCAGCACCTGAATGCGTTTTATTCTCAGTTTAGTTTAGACAATACATAGAGGGGGTGAAAAATGAACTAGGGTGTGAGGACCGACAGTGTAGTGTAAAAATCTGCACTAGGGGGCAGCCGGTAACTGATGGGTTGGATGAGGTGTTCCTTGTCACTCACAAGTTGGCCCAGAAGATTCCTGCACAGCTTCTGAGGCAAGGTTTATGCTTGCAGAAACTATTTAGTCAACGTTGCCTCCCCTGTGTAAATACAAGAATGAAAAGGCCTTGCATGATATTAGAAACCCTGTACATGAGAGTGGTGGTGAACTACAGTGATACAGCAACCTGGGGCAAAGAAATCTCCTCTTAATTTTAACAGCAGTATTGTTCCTATGCAGGCTTTTTCAAAAGTTGTATTTTAAAGCAAGGTTGTTGATTTAGTTTAATTTAATTTAATTTCATAGTAATTTTTCTAGGGAAGAGGAAAGAAAGATGAAATTTAGCTCATTGTCAAAATTAGCAAAAAACTACAGTCATCAAGGAAACAAAATAATTTTTGAAACCTTTTGCTTTTTTGAGTTGCTGTAGTATAAAATTATACTAAAGATACTTGCTTATTGCTCAGCTTTCCTGGCAGCAGCACATACTCATGAAATAACACTTCAGATCTTGAAGCGAATTTACCCCATTCATCAGAACATTTACATACAGGCCTAGAATGCAGGTAGGAGTAGGAAGCTGCAAATGCACTTTAGATTCATAGGCTCAGAATTCTCATGGGAAGAACATTTACCTCAGAGAGGGAGATCTTGAGATGGTCCATAACTCTTTGGCAGACCTACCTGTGCTATGATCACCAGTCCGAGTGCATTCAGGGAGACTGGTGGTGGCAAAGAAAGGCTCATCATAAGAAGGTTCTGGATCATTGTAAAAAATCAGAAAAAGTCCTGGTCAGAGAGAAGTTGAGATCTACTGCATAAACATACTTGAAATCTGCATTGTATTTACTTTGCAGAACATAGTTTCAGCTCTCAGAAATGAAAATTTTATTACTTTTTTGGCAAATGAAGGAAGCTGAGGCAGGGGAACAAAATTATGCTTCCAAAGTGTCACAACAGGGAAAACTGGAAAAGTTTTTTGACAAAGGAAGATAGAAAAGTGCTAGAAGAAGCAAACATTCCAATGGTAAAGTGCGTACCAAAGTGTGGAACCCTTGCTAGGCTAATCCTCTTGGCTTTGCTATGTAGACAGTGAGGAGAGACAACATCCTCCAGAATAAGAAAAAGAGCTTCACTTCTAAGGGAGGTTTTTAATTTTCCAATCATTAAAAAGAAAGTCTAGGGAAGACCTGATCTTTATAGTTCAAGTGAATAATTTCATAATTTCCCTCCTTCCCTTTGCCTCTTTCTTTTCTTCCGATATCATAGTATTATAGAATGGTTTGGGTTGGAAGGGGCCTTAAAGATCATCTAGTTCCAATATAGTCTTACAAAAGAGTAGGTAAGTCTGAGAATCTCAACTTTCCCCCATTTTTTAAAACCTCAGAAAGTTACAGCAGTGCCCAAACCCAGATCACCATATCTTCACTTTTGAACTGATATACTTTAAGAAGAATAGATTTTGTGTCAGTTTGCATGATTCATTTTAAAGTAGGGTCCTGGTACATAAATGAGGTTTGGAGGCTACCTTGGTGTGAAAAGTAATATGTTTTGGCCCAGTGAACCAAAGTATAACCTGTACCAAGTTATCAGCACTTTGTATTTTAACATGTAAAGCTGCAAATTATTTGCTACTCATCTCCTTGAGCTATTGCAGTTGTAATCCACTGAGACCATCCTAACTGGAAATTTTCTTAATGGAGTTGAGTGGTAGGGAATTTCGCCTCTCTGACATTCGATTTCTTTACATGCTTCTTGAGCTATAACCATGCTCATTTGCTCGTCTATGTATTGAAAATATTAAGGTTTTTAGTCCCTCAACTTTGCACATTGCTGATAAGGTAAACTATTGTGCTTCACGTTTGATAGTTCAGTTATTTAATAATGTATTCTTAAGACTACCAAGGGCACTCAGAAATTTAGGCAAGCACTTTTATATCACACAGCAGTAAAAATCCCATTCTACCAAGTAAAAATGCAGCAGAGGAAAACCGAGGAAAACCAAGAAGAAATATTAGCTGTACAAAATATTCGAAACTTTAACACCACCTAACAATGACTGTCTCCTGCCTGTTCTGCTCAGAATTCAGATAATGCTTTTTATCTCTAGCTCCCCTATATGTTATTTTCAGATTTATTACATGATATTACCATCTGTGCTACTCACATTTTGGGTAAAATTCTAGATCTGCATATTTTAAGGCATGAATTTATAGTTGAATTGCTTGGGAGTCTCAGAGTTACACAAGTACTCTCTCTGGTTTTGTGGCGTATCAGCTTCCATCAAGAAGACAGTCCCTGCCCCCACAAAGCTAGAAGTTCAGATCAGCAGAGAGAAAGGAAAAAATGGCAAAACCAAAGAAATAATAAGGTAACATTCATAAGTGAGGTAGTTGTCAATTTGCTAGTGTTCATCTATTTATAGTCATCAAGATAAAAGAAAGATAGGAAGATGTAAGTCTGGTGTGGTGTTTTTATGAGTAAATAATAATCTATTATTAAATTAGAACTTCTCTCAGGTGGTTATGACTCTCATTCTACACAGAAACATCATCCCTGTCACTACTGTATTTTCTGAATAAAACATGTTGTTACTTTACAACTGATTTGTGAAAATGAAAACAATGGAAATTCAATCCAGCACACTGATCTGTACTTTCTGTCTCTCGGTCTTTTCTGAAAATCTTTCAGTCATTAACAACAAATATTTATCAGAACTTTTTGTTTCTGAAACAGATCTGGCTAATGCAAATGTTAGGAAAAAGCCATGAAAGAGGGCAAGGAAACCTTAAATGAATGCACTCCTTTTTTTTTTTTTTTTTTCTTTTTTTTTTTTTTCAGCAGAGAATATACGTAAATAAGCTATGCATTGTCAGAATTAGGCAATATTACCAGACACTGGTCTTACAAATGCTTTTGATAATGTGATTACCTCTCACATGCCAGCTACATTCGAATCAAGCTAATATATTTTTATTAACTGCTTCAGAGTTTTTTAGTCTTTTTCTGCTAACAGAATCATTCTTTATGGGCCCTGATTTTGACAGTTTTATATAAACTGAGCTGAGCGGAAGTAACTTACTTTGTATAATAATTACACTGACATTCCTTTTTCTACCTGGACTACTAAATAATATAACCGAGAGTTGTCTTGATGAGCCTATGAGACATCAGAAGAATGTGACCATCTTCCTTTCTGAGCCAGGGATGTTACAGTCTTCATTCTTGATAGAAAGATATATTGCTCTGAGATTAAATTTATGGACCATTTTAAATTTTCTCCTCAAGTATTTTGTACATAGATTTGAGGTTGGATTTGTTTATGGTAGATTGAGGTCAAATGCAAGCATGAGTAACAAGTTCTTCAGGCTCTATGCAATGCAGAGTGATGGTGCCAGCACAGCTCTGAGTTTGAGTTACTGGGTAGTGCATGGCTTAGGCTTGGCAGCGCATTGACAAGATCACAAGGAATGTTGTGGAATACAACAGCTATGCATTTGACACATTTTTTAGATGATAATGAAAACTAATTCTGTTTCTGTTTCTATTCTCCTGCTCAGTGTTGTTAGTATTATTCCTCAGTGCTGCTAGTATAATTCTTTTTTATTTCTGTTCCATTTCAAAATGTCTTTACTGAAAACTGGTTCTTGGAGAAAGCTCATCTATAGCAGTTGCCCAAGACACTTCTAACAAACAGTGCAGGACAACTCCAATCCTGTCCATCTGAGTAAGCAAAAGGCTTGTTCTCATTTGTGTTGACTGTCATGAATACCTGAGAAATGTTGAGGGACAGCATGACCCAACATTTCTTTTGGTTCTGCCTCCTGCTGGTGGCGAAAGAAAAATACTGGCATTTTCTGTGCATGTGTAACCTTGCTCTCCAGGCTGCCTTTAGGGCTTTTGCTCTGTTACGATGACACAACACATTCCTTACATGAAAATCAGACCTATTTTGAACAACTTTGGATACAATACTTATTGATTTGCACTAAACCACTCAGTAAGGTCAGAGTGATGAATATTCCTCCACTTTTTTCCCCAGATATTGATGCATTGTAGCCACTGTGAAAGCTCAGTTGGTCTGATGTAAACCAAAACTTGCAAGATAATAAGGCCGCATTTAAGAACAGAACTTAATAATTTCAACTGCCAGGCATGTCTGATTACTATCTTACAAACACTCATAGCTCTATCATAAGTATATAGATTTTCACATTTTCCTAATAAATGAATGAAAATACCTTTTGGGGAATAAAGTGATATGTTTTAAAGGCATTTGTTTACTTTTTCTCTAAGCTCCTGAGATGGCTAACATACTAGTTGCTAATCACACCATCTGTTCAAGCAGTGTTTGACTAAATGAATCAATTCATACTTTTCTTCTTAAAGCAATTTTTTACAGAACAATATGTTTGTGTCTATTACCCCATCATTTGGCAATGTAATACGAGATATTTTAATTTTCCTATTTATTGTGCATGGATTTTCAATCTCCAAATATTTCTTTTTTAAATGTGCATACAGCACAGAAAAGCTGTGTCTATTGATTTCTGTAGCATTGCAAACAGTGGAAAAATCTGTTCCATTCTGCTGTCAAATTTTAACCATCTGATTATATTTAAATGAGTTATTTCAACATGTTTCATTTGAATGACCGTCACATAAGCGATTCCTCCTTTGTACCGAAGATGGCAGTGGTGCACAACCTACCTAGCTGATGCTATTTGGCCTGGAAGGGGCTCATCAGGTTCGCCCAGATTTCAGTTACTAGATTCAGAAAAGCAGCAAGTTATGAGGTGAAGACTCTGAAAATGGGAATGGCAACCTTTTGTATCTTCCTTGTCTCAGTTGTCTCTGATGAGCTTACATTTATATGATTCCAATCAAAATTTGAGATAAATACGGAATATTCTTGAAATAAATATAAACCCAAGTTCAGAAAGAATGTGACTGTTCTATTTTAAAATTTGTGTTCACGTGTGCTTCCCAGATTCAGCTGAAACAATAAATTATCAATTTCTGTGCATCAAATCTTGGTCCTTCTTGAAACCTCATGTGAAAGGCTATGAGTTTCAAGTGACTATGGGTTCTTTCTAACAACACAGAAGCTTTGCACAAATATACTTGGATGATTTCTTGACTCTTTGTTAACCCTAAACGAATGTTTCAAGGTTCAGAGGGGGAATGCTGGGCTGAGCACCAGGGAGAATGTGACAAATCATAAAACGGTTTTTAAAGAAAAATGACTGAAGCTACACTGATAGTGCAAACAAATAAAATGAAAAAAAAAAAACCCAACCAAATTTCTTCAGTATGCTGTAAAGAATAATCCTGAAGGAAAATTGACTGGGTGACTTCATAATAATTTTTCTGTTATCATGGACTAAACACACCTTGATACTAGAGTGGTATTAGAATGAACAATTGCTCCTGAAGGCTATATCCTATTTACATGGTTGCTTAAAAAACAGTAAATGATTTTCCTGACTTTGTGGTGCCAGTGTCCAGGGAGTTTGCTCTATAAGAAAAGCAACTGTGTCCTTAGAGGCAAATACCTTAAGGACAAAAATTGTTCTAAAGTTGTGGCTCCCATATATTGTTTTTCAACCTGAGTGTTGTATGTGTAAATTCATACATGAAAGTTACTTGGCCAGGCATGTTTCTGAAGGATTTCATGCTGTTCAGAAAAATGTTTACTAAGTAATGAAGAATGTTACTGAGATGCCCTTAATAGAGTCTTCATTGTCCCTTGGTTTGTCTGGTTTTATTTATTGATGGTGTGGGTTTTTTGTTAATAACAGAGGAAAATAAAAGAGTAAATATGTCTGTGAGGAATGTCTCAAAATTTTCAGTCTGTAAATTTTAATTCTGTTGTGCCAGTGGAACACAGCTGTCTTGCAGGATCATAAATAGAGCAGTGGTCTGTCAGTAATACAGGCATCAAACAGATGGTTATACTAAGGAGTAGGTTCATGGCCTTGAACTGGCACTACATGTGAACTGGAAGCCAGTGAAAGGTAGGAAATAGCAAACTATTTTCTCAAGTGTCCTGGTAAGGTGATAAGCTCCTGACTTACTTTGCAGTAAGTGGAGATTTTGTATTTCTTTTATTTTAATTACCAGCTAACATTAGTCTGTCTTGAATGTATTGCATGAGTCACTGTGAGGTGATGCCTCTGAGAAAAAAAGATTATGTCTTGGCATTCCAAAGACAAAAGAAGACATTCTTTCACCATTCAAATCTTTATTCAATCTAAATATTCTGCATTTAGCAAACTTGATCCACTGTTTTCCTCTGAACCACAAAGCTTATTTGACAATGGATAGACCCATCCCTCAGTAAAAGAAAAAGACAGTGCTTTGATTAATCTCGCAGCTTCACATAGGTCTTGCTTAAGTTTCAGTTTGAACTATTCATCCCAGTCTATAGTATTAATTTATGATGGCATTTATTTTATGTCATTGATTTCTTTTACTGGAGACATGTCATTCTCACACTGTTGATGATGCAGGTGTTTCATGTCTTCACAATTCCTAATGGCTCATTTATAAATGTAGAGAAAGGAAGGGAAGAAAGGAGGGGGGAGAAAGGATGTCTGTACACTTTGTAGGCCTTTGGAGTATGAAGGCAGTTGTTATAATGCTACAAGGTTCACTTCTGCTCTTGGGGTCAACAATACCTTATCAAGTATTATCACGTATATTTTTTGATAATCAAAAGCTTGATTTTTGATTTTTCAACAAAATTTTCAAAACCATGTTTTCTTCTACTTAAGGGGTTATGGAAGCTTTCTTTTTACAGTATATTTTTAAATGTGGGTAAGATCAGTAAGTCAATTGTCACAGATCACTGAGCAGCTCAGGCAGAGCTATGGCATCGTATGAAACTGCTCTTACATGGCTTTATCTGGTTAATTAAAAAGGATATCTGGGGGTTCATGTCAACTTGAATAATGATGCTGCCTTTCTGTACCTATTAGAATTCTCCTTGAAAAATCTAGTAAATAGCATTGCCATATTGAGATTGTAGATTTTATTCAGCAGGTAGATCAGGTCTGCTATTTTAAAAAGGAAAATACATGTTTTTCTTCAAAATAAAAGCAACTCTACTGAAAGAAATAAATTTACCTTCTTCTAACAAATTTGTCTTCCTTAGAGTTTGTATCTCATTTGTAATTTTCTTTTTCACTGGGTGTAGTTGTTCCTTAAGAGTTCAAAATGTTCTTGATCTTTTTGATTAGGCAGCACTCTTACAACTATCTAATCTTGAAAGAGTAAAACCTTTACTGTAGCCTGATCTCCTTATTGCTTTCATACACTATGAGCTGAAATGATGCAGTCCTCATTCATATGGTTGATTACTAACTCATATATAAATCCCAGTAACTTCTGTGGGATCGTTTACATAAGTGCAGGTAAATAGAAGCAAATTTTTGAATGTACAAAAAAAGAAAAAGAAAGTGAGTGGTTACTCTTTCATTGCAGAAGGTCTCCTATGGGTTTGCTACAAATCTTTTCTAAAAATCTTACAATAATGACTATTTTTCTTCTCTAAAATGTTGATTTTCTTGAAGATAGACATTTTGAGTCCATTAAAATATTTTAAAAGCTTTTAAATATTTTGTCAATTAAACCCCACAATTTTACTGAAAGTTGGATTGTACTAGATGACAATTGTAATTCTTTTGCTTTCTGTAAATAAAGACAAAATTAAAATGAAAAATGCCAAGTAAAAACCAAACAAGGGCCAAGCTGAGATCTTAAAAAATTTGGAGAAATTTTAATTATTTAATATAATTACAAGATTATTTGTTTTGGGTGCATGTTACTGTCAAGTTAGAAACTAAACGCCATCTGATTATATATAGTAATAATATTCCATTTGTATTGAAGAATGTTGTCCTCAGTCTATATAGGTAAGAATTAGTTTTCCGTATGTTGGTTTTGAATTTTGTACTGTAGCTGACTGGGAAGTGGAGACAAAAAGAGAAAGCACCATTTAACTGCTGCCAGTGAAAGACAGCCAAACAGAAAAGGCATCTTCAATTCTTTGAGGTTGTAACTGCACTGAAAGCTGGACAGTTGAAATTTATTTCTATTACTCCAACTCAAATCTCTGAAATTGAAGAGTTTGGAAGTTTATGTCATTTCTTTCTATATTGGTGCAGTAGCATGGGGTATTAGGAAATAAGTACGCAACAAAGTATGCCACAGGACTGATGGAGTGCCTGGCGCTGGAGCAGGAATAGGATAGAGTCAAGTTGAAATTTATAATGTTCTTGATGATATTTTGATATTTCAAGCTCTAGAACATCAACAAATGTGAGTTGTTGTTATTTCTGCATTTAGCCATGGCTTTCTGTGAAAGATTCAGTACTTTTTGTCAGTAGTAGAGTCATTGTATTTTACTCTGGGTTTTTTTTTTTGGTAAATAAGATCATTTTGAATTCTACAACATAGAGAAATAAATTTGTAGAAACCACCTTTAACCTGTTTTGACAAAAAGTTTGCCTCATTGCTATCCACCAATAGTAGGGACTGGTTTTTATGAGTTTTAATATCATAGCAGTATAATAGAGGTATCAGATCCTCTTTGGAAGACATTGCACTCAGTAAAGAGCTCACAAGCCCAGTGAGCTTTAAATTACTGGGCTAATGCTATTTACTAGCATCGTGCTGCTGATTCACTACATGTCTTCCACCTACCTTTAACTCATGCTTAGATAATAAACTAAAGTTGTTTATGGCAGTTTAGAGGGGAATAAGATGAGGGAAAAGAAAGGAGATGATGTGTGAACTTCTTTGATGATGAAAATGCTTAATCACTTAGGTCCACCTAATGTCTGTTTTTCTACCATCTTCAGGCCATGCATACTCTGCTTTTCACTGTATCACTTATCTGATCATTATATACCATTCTTTGTGCTATTGTTCCCCCAGTTGTTATCTTCTGTGGTGGTGGCAATCCTCTATACAGTCTCTAGCTTCCAGTTTTCTCCTATTTCAAGGAAATCCTTAAAGTACTGTAGAAGAGGGAGGATTCAATAAAAAGCAAGGCTAGATACAGCCCCTACATACATAGTTAATTCCATAGATTTTTTTCATTACAAAAGGAACTACAGTACAGTAATTCCACCTAGAATGGGAACTTTACAATCAGTGGGCTATGCAGAGAATTTTTTCAGCTGGTTGCTTAATCCTGTATTAGTTTGCATGTAAACTTCTTCTTTTTCCTTCTGGCACAGGACCTTGAAAAATCAAATCTTTTATACATTTTACTTAAACATTGTAAAAATATCCCATTTGCAATTTAAATTGGTTACATCGCAGAGTAGAGAATACAAAAAAAATAATGATGACAGAAAGACGTGTTTAAAAAATGCTGCAAATGTGGTGATGTATTATTCAAGGACAAACATTTCCTTTACACAGTGCAAGAACCTGTTAAGTCCCAGAATTCTGTCAAATTACTGCGGTAACAGTGTTGCAGTTGTAGTAGAATCTCAACTCTTTTTGCTGCACTTGCTTTTGCGTCCTTAAACTCTTTATTTATTCATTAATGTAGAAACAAAGTCTCTTGTGGACTTAGCATAACACCACCCCCACCTCTACTTTCAGGTTAATGTCCACACTTTCCAAGCACTTCAATGAATCTTGTACAGGAAATGCAACAAGGGGGCTTAGTCAGGTTAGGCCAGATGATAAGACTTTTGGTCCTTCTAAGACTCATCCACTCTAGACAAGAGTGAACACAAAAATTATGTTTCAGAAGCATAACAAACAAGCACATTTGGAAGCAGGTGTTACAGTGAAGATTTGTTATTTTCTGGGCCTGCTGACACTGACATTTGTTAGAAAGGTAAGAGGTATGACAATGGAGTGTCATGGTTTAAGCCCAGGTGGCAACCCAGTAACCATGCAGCCATTCTCTCACTCCCCCCCCCCTTTCTCCCCAACTCCCAGAGAGATGAGGAGGAGAATTGAAAGAATGTAACTTCCATGGGCTGAGAAAAGAACAGTCCAGTAACTAAGGTATAACACAAACCACTGCTGCTACCACCAATAATAATAATGATAAGGGAAATAACAAGGGAAGAGAATCCAACCGCTCACCACCCGCCGACCGATACCAAGCCTGACCCAGCAGTGATCTCTCCCTTCCTGGTGACTGCCCCTAGTTTATACACAGGGTGTGACATGCTGTGGTGTGGAATACCTCTTTGGTCAGTTTGGGTCAGGTGTCCTGTCTCTGCTTCCTCCTGGCTTCCCCTCCTCCCTGGCAGAGCATGAGTCTCAGAAAGTCCTTGGTCAGAGTAAACACTACTGAGCAGCAACTTAAAACATCGGTGTTATCAGCACTGTTCCCAGGCTGAAAGTCAAAACCTCAGTACTGCACCAGCTACTAGGAAGGAGAAAAATGACTGCTACTGCTGAACCCAGGACGTGGAGTCATGATTTTTACCAGATGGAAGCAAACCCAGCTCCAGCACAGTAACACAACTGTCATGATCACCTGTGTCTGTTGGTTTTCTGTTATCAGGTTGACTGTTAATTGCGAATACAGTGTCTCATGCCATTTCAGGCAAGGCTTCAGCATTCACTCTTTTCCTATAAAACTCTGAGAAATCTGCTTTTACATAGAGTGGAGAGGGACTAATGCTTTCCCACATACTTACTGGAAGCTTGTCTTTGGGGTTCATATGGTCTGTAGAAAATGAACACAAAATTCCACTCAGCTATCATTATTCATCATTTGAGCAATATCTAGGTCTTGATTTACCCAGACATTACAATAATCCCTTCCTCAAAAGATAACCTAGAAATGGGGGTGCGTTTGCACTCAGGGTATGTGAATACCAACTACATATGGCAAAGCATTGTATTTTCTAGAGTACAAGATGCATGTGTCATTGGCTTGTTATTCTGTGCTTACTTCAGTTGTTTTAATCATAAGTATTTCTAATTACTATACACTTCAGAATATAAAACCTGCATGAGTTTTTTAAGAGTGTATATTTTTACTTCTGTTCTTTTCAAAGCAAAATATTATGGTAAGCCAGTTTTGTATTATTACATCATCTCAAGGGACTTAAGTCAAAAAAAGTTTGTGAAACATTGCACTAAATCACCAGTCAATGAGACCACTTATAGTACATAAACCTAACTATGTTCAGAAGTCTTTTCTGGGTCAGGGCTGAAGAATGCATTCACTTGCCAGTACTGCCTTAAAGACAACTTAACAAACAAAAAAATCAAGCACAACAAGAAAAGCATCATTCTTATGAAGACATTTGACACTCCCTGAAGCATCCACACCCAAAAAAATCAGTCCACACCTGAAAAGCAGACTAAAATAAAAGCAGTTTAAATATGTTCTAGTGGGAGAAGTCCAAATTTTTGCAAATATTAAGCAATTGTTCTATGTACTTCTAGTTCATCTGGTTGCATTAAACTTGAGTATGCAAAGGTCTCTCAGTATCACTGAGAAAACTGAAAACTTGGTAAGCTCTGAAACTCACTGTGTTCACTGAAAATGTATAACTGTACATTAAGTACATTTGCAGCAATTCTAAAGATGTTGTTGTCTTTTCATACTTCAGGTTCCTCAGGCAGTATATTTAACCCCCGGTTGAGAACAACCTCTGTTATTCATTCAACAGATTAATTCCTTCAGTACATCTAACATACCAAGTGCATTATGTTAATAGTATTTGTATATTGATGTCATTTTTTTTGTACAGGTTTTTGTACTACAGAGCATACTAATTGTAAAAAAACCCCCATGCCCCAACATTGCCAAGCTACATATCGAAATCTTAAAGACATATAAGAAATCGATTTGTAATGGAAATACTGAATCTAAAGAAAGAGGCTTAAATGGCTGCTTCTCTGTCATTAAAAAAGTAACTACATCTATAAAACTCCATCTGTTTTGACAGCGCACTCCATACATTCAACTTAACCACTGAAAATTGTAATGCTCTATAGCTGTTTTTGAAATTGGGCTTGAGCTATACATTGTAGTGCTTAGAGTCCTTTTTTTCAGATTGCCTTTAATATTTCTTATTGTGATACATGGAGACTGATGAAAGAACTGGAAATCGGCATCTCTTGAATTCTCTTTTCCATTCTTCAGCTTACTTAAGTGGCTTCTCTGCAAATTACTCTTTAGCCACCTGCAGTTTTGGAGAATGGTTTTGCAGATGCCTAATTGATGACATGAGATTTGGAAAGGGCCTGGAAACTGCTTGCAAGGCTTGCATATTAGCTACAGCATTTGAAATGCAAAATACCTATACTAAGTATTGGGAAACATTTTATTGTGTTTATATACTTTGTGGCATTTAAAAAGCTGATTCTGTTTCTGTTGTGGAAATGCCATGTAAAATTCATTGAATTGAATGTAGGTGATATTTTTATATTTCACAGGAGTAAGGATTTCTGTGATGTTTTCTTTTGTATTCAGGTTATGGTTCCACTTGCTTCTTTCCTTTCAATTGCAGGAATTCATGTTTATAGAAAAACAGTGAAGAAAGTTTATCTAGCGTGACAGAATCAGGATATAATTGGGTTCTAGGCTCATCTTTAAAATTCCGCTCTCATGGCTATGTATGGCCAACAGCTGTGCCCATAGAGCCAAATTCTCATTCTTATGTCTGCCTCTCTGGGTTACGTTGGCAAGTGTATACAAACAGAAAACATTTGACTAACATTTGAAAAATATCCTTGCAACATTTATACCTTTATTGTTGGAGAGATGTTAGTGGCTTCAGACCTGTTTTGTCCATAAAACTACATCTCTCCCTACAGTATTTCAACGTTTACTGTCTCGGATGAAGATAAACCAAGATAAGTATTTTTCATTTTTTTCTCTTGGAGGTTAGACTATTCTATTTATCTTCCTTCAAGCAGGAGAAGAAAAGACATGTGAGATCTCTTAGTCCACATCTATAATTAATAGAAAGGTAAATGAATGCTGTTTAAAATTGTATATGACTACATATATTATCACTTCCTAGTAAGGTTGCTGATACGATACTACTTTCTGCTAATGCTGATATGAACAATTCAGTTGACTGATGGGCAGTGCCTACATAATTTAGTAAGAATACATGAATACCTAAAATAATTTGAAATCTGTAAATGTGGGCATAAGCAGTTCATCTGGGCAGCATGAGAGATTGCCCTGTGAGTGCTTCTCTGACAAAATACAAATAGTAGTTCATCTATATGCAAAAATTAATTTACTAGAAGAAGAAACAGATAACTTTGCTTATCATGCCAAATTGGAGCTTGTTTAGGGAAAGGTAAGCTAACTGATCATTACTCTTGGGATATGCTTTAATGGAAACAAGAGTTTTAACTTGACCCTTCAAGAATTATTCAGTTATTAGCTAACACAAGGGCTATCCAGTAATGTAGTATTTTTCATTAGGTTATACACCAGAGCTTGCAGACACTTAATGCCTGGGGTGGGAATGTAGTTCAGATTATTTCACTTCAAAATAGGGATGTGAAAGATAACAGGAAGGGATTCTATAGTTACATTGCAAATAAAAGACAGACTAGGGACAATGTGGGCCCTCTCCAGAAGCTATCAGGAGAACTGGCTACCCTGGATTTGGAGAAGGCTGAGGTTCTTAATGACTTCTTTGCCTCAGTCTTCACTGGCAAATGCTTTGACCACACCACCCAAGTCTTAAAAGGCAGATACAGAGACTGCAAGAATGAAAACCTTAGGCCCACTGTAGGAGAGGATCTGGTTTGAGACCATTTTCAGAACCTGAACATGCACAAGTCCATGGGACCTGATGAAATCCATCCATGGATCCTAAAGGAGCTGGTAAATGAAGTTGCTAAGCCACTGTCCATCATATTTGAAAAATCATGGCAGCTAGGTGAAGTTCCCAACAACTGGAAAAAGGAAAACATAACCCACATTTTCAAGAAGGGGAAAATGGATGACCCAGGGAACTACAGTCCATTCAGTCTCCCCTGTGTGCTTGGCAAAATCTTGGAGCAGATTCTCCTGGAAGGCACGCTACAGCGCATCAAAAACAGCAAGGTGGTTTGTGACAGCCAGCATGGCTTCACTAAGGGGAAATCCTGCCTGACCAATCTGGTGGCCTTCTATGATGGGGCTACGGAACTGATGGACAGGGGTAGAGCAGTTGACGTCATCTACCTGGACTTGTGCAAAGCGTTCAACACTGTCTCACACAACATCCTTGTCTCTAAATCGGAGAGACATCGATTTCATAGGTGGATCATTCGGTGCATAAAGAACTGGCTGGATGGCTGCATGCAAACAGTTGTGGTTAATGGCTCAATGTCCAGCTGGAGACTAGTAACGACTAGTATCCTTCAGGGATCAGTGTTGGGACCAGTCTTGTTCAACATCTTTGTTGGTGACATGGACAGTGGAAGTGAGTGCACCATCAGCAAGTTTGCCGATGATACCAAGCTGTGTGGTTCGGTTGATGTGTGGAGACCTCATCGCAGCCTTCCAGTATCTGAAGGGGGCCTATAAGGATGCTGGGGAGGGACTTTTCATTAGGGACTGTAGTGATAGGGCAAGGAGTAACAGGTTAAAGCATAGACAGGGGAAGTTTAGATATGATATAAGGAGGAAGTTCTTTACTGTGAGAGTGGTGAGGCGCTGGAATGGGTTGCCCAGGGAAGTTGTGAATGCTCCATCCCTGGCAGTGTTCAAGGCCAGGTTGGACAGAGCCTTGAGTGACATGGTTTAGTGTGAGGTGTCCCTGCCTGGGGGGTTGGCACTTGATGATCTTAAGGTCCTTTCCAACCCTAGCTATTCTATGATTCTATGAAAAGCAAAGGCCATTTACCCACTTAAATAAAAGGAGAGTGTTTATTAGTGGGTAGCAGCATAGATCCAAGGAGATATGGCCCAGCATTAGAATAGCTGAGAACATGACAAATTTTGCTTAAAACTTGCTACATTTTCATTCCATGAGCTGTAGGGAATATGTACTTTGTTCACAATTTATCACTTGAAATTATTTTGCAGGTGCATTTCACTGAGAACCAGAAAAGGGTAAAATCCTTTCTAAAATGTTGCCATTGAAAGTGAATGTTCTTATTTGATATATCAAATTTAATCAACAGCTAAATACTTTGAACTAACACTTTTAAGCAGTTTGTTTACCTCTGAACAATTGCATATTCAAGTATGTTTTGCTGTATTTTTCTCCTTTCAAATGGAAGAGATAAGCTCACTTAACATAATGTCTCCAACTGATAGGTAAGTGTTGCTTAAAATGAGAGATGAATGAAAACACTCAGTAATTTTTATTCTGTAAGCAATGATCGGTATAACAACCAATATTTCTTCTCTTTCTATGAATCAAAATCTTAGTAACTTCCAAAAGAAGAGGAAAGCCTCCAACTAATTTTCCACTAACTTCCATTTGAGTCTCTTGAGCACTACAAAACTTTCCCAGGAATTCTGTGGCAAAAGCCACATGTTCTGGCCTATCACCTGATGTTTTCATTCCAAACATAAGAAAATGGTGACAGTTAACTGATTGACTTGTGACTTACCTCTTTGAAAATATGTTTATGAATATTTTCCAAAACTCTGAAAATAATCTTCCAACATGAGGTGCTAGAGGCATCTGTAAAGGACCCAGAAAACTAGGCTACATTCCTTATGGGTACTTTTGTTGGTTGGTTCCTTTCCAGAGCTATTCCACAGGGTGAGCTAACGGAGGCCACACAAAACTGACACAGATTAGAGATTTTAGACCATAGCAATGATTGTAACTTTGTGACATTCTGCAGAGCTTTTAATCTTCTTCATCCTTTCTGTTTAAAATTGCTTACAGAATTAATGCAATTTGCATCAATGAAAACACATATGTGCTTCAAGAATAATAGCATTGCATCTCCACAACTCATTAGGAATTAAAAAACCATGCATTCAAAATAATGTGCAAGTAAAACTTGCATTTAAAACTGTACTGCTACATAATTATCCTGTTTACAGTCTTCCCTACAGCTTTTCTCACAAAAAAATGTAGATTGGGATTCTAACTGGAACAAAAATGCCAGAAAGCTTTGGCAAGGGGATGGTTGTTGCATACTTAGGGATATTGCATGGAGAAAGAAATGTGTTTGTAATTAAGGGAACACAGAACAGTTCTGATTACATCTAAGAAAAGCCAAATAGAGTAATTTTCTGAAAGACAGACCATGTAAGCTTAGGTGGATGAAAACTAAACTTACACTAAAGTAATTAAAGGAAGTACACAGGTTCTCACTAAGTTGCTTTAACAGACCATCTATTTTACAGTCTTCTATAATCTATTTCTAGTTTTGTTCCTGAATTAAAACATACACATCCTTTGTCCTGCAAAAAGTTTGACCAGTTTTCTCTCAAAATCTGTGACTAAGGTTACAAAAAGCTAGAAGAACTTTCTGCTAAACATAGTGGTAATCTATTGAACTCAGTGGGCAGTAAATAAATGTAATTGAGCATGTATTTTTAAGTTTCCAAACGCTTTGATTTTGAGAAAGACTTAAATGGAGAGTAAAGTGCCGCTGCTTGGTTTCAAAATAAGGTTTTCATATCTACCTGACCTCTGGAATCCAGGCATTTCTAAAATATGTCACTTCAAAAATATTCTAAAACACTCAGCCTGACTACTTAGTGTTGGACTGTTCAGCTTCACAAACTTCTGCTTTGAGCCCCAAAAGTTGTACAAGCTAACCTGGTGAACTTTGAGAACTAAACCAACTTAGATCCACTGAACTAGTGATGCCACAGAAATGTCTGCATAAGGATTATCTCTGCAAAATATAAGTTCTGCTTGAGTGATGTCTGTTGCCTTTTATATCTGACCAGCAAGCAGGTTGTATGAAACTTGAGGCTGCCCAGAAACTTGTATTTAAAGATGGTTTGAGAAAGCTAAAGCTTCTGTGTTCCTCGCAGCATTCTTTGCCTTGACACGAGACCATGTTTTATTGGCACACAGCACTAACAGATGTGGTACTGTAGTTTAATTTGCTATGAATAGCCAAGTTTCATCAAAGGACTATTATTCTCAGAAAATGCCCAGAGACTGTTAAGATCTTGACTTTTCAAAATGTGCTACTCAGGCCTGACTTCTTCCAGTTACCAATTTTCCTAATGGTTATCTTGCCATTAAGAGTTACAGGTCCTTGTTCGTAAGGGTGGTGACCAAAAAGCTTCTGAGCCCTATGTCTGTGGTACCCACTCACATGTTGCATGTGCAAAGAAATGAAACCATTCCTTTTAGAATGAATGAGTGAGGCAAAGGAAAATGACAATATTTCAGTGAAAAAAAAAATTAATAGAACCATTGTTCTTGAACACCGTCCAGTGTTCTTGAACACAGTTCCATGTCAGCACCTGTAACAGCTCTAGAATTTTAATTCATATTCATAAGAAAAAAAAATTCCCATCACATCTATATATACAAATGCAGAAGAATTTTTACAGAGCAAATGGCAGCAGAATTAGAAAAAGAACAAGACTCAAATGCTCTTCCAACGCAGATGTTTGCTTTGTATATTTGTTGAAGTCAGGCAGGTAATATTTCTGTCCCTGGAACAAACCATGTCTTAAACAAGATTTTGAAACACCTTCTATTCTTATCTTCCTCAGAATCATATCTCCTCAGAATCAATAGCATAAAGGGACACACCAACCCTAGATATTAAATCCCCAAATCCTGCATGCATTCTTGTGAATGAACTTTACCTGTGTAAGTCATTCATGCTATAAATTAAGGTCTTTTACATTGATGTTAGGTACCAAACCTGCAATCAGGTAAATTTGTTATGACTCCCTTGAAGAATGCCATGGTATGAAAGCACATAATTTCAAGAAAAGGCTATTATACTTTAGGAACACTTCTTTAAAACATGCTCCTAGAGTTTTCCTCTTGCACAACACATGCTTATTTCTCATTGCAAGTCTATCCAGTATCACTGGGCACAGAGTGCTCCTAGTTCTCCACCTAGAAAGGAGAATCATGGAGGTAAGCACCACCCTTATATTGCTGTTCAAATGCTATGAACCAGACAAAATTTGTGGTATTTTAGGACTGTTATAGTTTAACCTCTGTGTTGACAGAATCTTTTTGTACTTCGTGCGATAATTACTTGTCTTTGGAAAAACATCTTTTTTTAGGTATTTTTGAGGGTTAACTGTACAATATATGGCATGCTTTGCTGATATTTTTCTCATTCTTGCAGCAACCATAACATTAGTTGGTGGAATTCTCACTATGTGATATAAAGATCAATTGCTATAAAGATGTTTTCCAATGGTTGTGATTACTTTAAAGGATATACTGTAAGGCATTTTTCTGGAAACAATTACAAGCTGATATAAACTCACCATTTGTTTTAATCAGTCAGCCATACTAATCTCTTTCTTTCGGTGTTCTTTTTTCTGTTTTAGTTTTTTGAATCTTAACTGCTGATAACAGCTTTTGACTTTTCCTCTTCCTTTTCCATTCACAGATCAAATCTTTTGGATCTTCCAGGGTTTTCAAGCAATGTTCTGACATATATTAAAAATTTATTTACACCGCAGTCTTCCTATTTTTCTTTTGTTCTTGATTCAAGTATAAACAGTTAGATTCACTTTAGTTATTTACAATACACTTATTTACAATATACTTAAAAATAACTTCATGTGAGTGTAGTTAGTATATCTTTTTTTTCCTTTCTTCTCCAGACCTTCGCAAACTAAACCAAATGCTCACAGTTTACTGAGATCTCAGTCCAGACTTAAATCTCAGATTTACAAAGATTATAATTTAGATTAAGGTCAATCTACTGTTCTATAATGAGGATGTTCTGATTTTCAAATGCATACATTGAGAACTGTTGACATAATGACTAAAACGCACGATCCTTTTCCAAAACATTTAATTTCTTCATTATATGCTGTTCCTTTTTGCATTATTTCTTTTTAACATTTTAGATGGATTCATGAATAAAAGCAAAACATAGACAGTTGATATGGCTAATGCTATCATTATTCAGAAAAAAGTATATTCACCACTGCCTTTAATAGACCTTTGCCTGAAAAAAAGACAGAAAAATAAAATGCTCTTTAGTACAACTTGTAGAACCTTGGAGTCTAGTACTTAAATCAGTCCTCACTTGCAAGAGTAATACCGAGAATTTAGATTGCATCAAACTGAAGGATGCTGCTGAAACGTGTTCCTCCCTGTTCCTTTACTGTTATGAAACAAAATAAAAACACTGCCTCTAAATATTTCTTTCTAACAGTGTTTAGTGGCTAATTAAACATTTCTGCGGCTCAATAGCAACTCTGTAGAAGGGGGCTCAGTACTCAGAAATTCACTGAAGTGCAAGACAGAGTCATATCGTGGTGAACTATTGCTAAATTCTGCTATGTGAAAAGGCATGGAGTAGTATGTACTGAAGCACCACCACTTAGATAAAGATATGATTTATTTTGACTAAGAATTTCTTAATTTGGAAATACTCTATAAATAAAACCAGTTCTGATGTGTGAGCTTTTCACATTATTTTCTACCCTTTGGGTATGATTATTTGCATTATTTTTAACTACTTTGAAAAGTTCTATGCAGTCTATTTTTGCAGTGGGCAGTATGCTTATCGAATGACTTACTGCTTTCAATATTTCAGTATACATTGTGGACCAAGGAAGGAAAATGCTTTCTAACTTGGAAATTACAAGAAAAGCAGTACTATTTTGCTGGTTTATGACCTTCATTATGGCCTTAGAATTGAAAAATCTTTCTAAACTCCTACCCATCTGCTCTTAGCAAAGCAAATGTTTGTGCTGCTACACTCCATAATCCCTTTTTCCTTTCTCCCACATCTGCTACTGACCAGGCCTTTTCTTGGTTGCTATGGAGTGCTTAGTTTGAAAAGACACAACTTTAAAATGAGAAGATGTCATTGTTATTAAAACCTTTCACTCAGACTCAGAATCAGGGTTCAGGAATCTTCAGATTTCCTCAGTGATTTTGGGCAGCTGACTAAATCCCTCCATGTTTTGGTCTCCTACTTATGAAAGGGAATACTAATGTTTATTTTTAGGAGAAAAGTATTGTTGCTTATTTTGATTGAAAGAATTTATTTGTTGTGTATTATGTGGGAAATAATATTATCTCTTGAGGCTTTCACATATTGTGTATAATGAAAATATTTTTAAAAGTAAGAATACTGTCTCGATATGTTTTAAAATTAAATTATATATGAGTTGCTACCTTCGGTTTTTAGGTGCATTAGACCTTCTGCTGTTTCAGTCTTTGTAGAGAGCGAAATTGTACAGCAGTTGAATAAAAAAATGCTAAAGGTTTTCTGCACTTCCATTGAACACTAGTAAGTTCCATGTGTTAGGAGCTCTTCTTAATGTAATGTTCATTTAGAAGGCCAAATGTCTGGAGAGAAAACTTACTAAAGCTTGCCCATGTACAGAAGCTTCTATTGGTTTAATTATATAAATCAGACTTGTATGACATGTATAAACACTACACTGAACAGTGTCTTGGCAGGCACATGTTACTCAGTTTGCTTCCAAGATTTCAGGTTGCTGAGAGTCACATACTGCATGCCCCACATACAATGAAAAAAAAGGCAAAACCAATTGAAACACCTCCCCCTCCTCCAATAGGTCCAGTGGTACTGAACCCAGGCTTATTTGGGTTCAGGATTTCTGGAATTTTCTTAGCATTTTGCTAAGAAAATCGAGCCTTAAAAACTGATTCAGAGGAGAGCTTGTCAACCTCAATAAGCATGTGCAGAAGTGGCTTAGCTTGTCAATACACTTTTCTGAAGCAGATCTTACACTGCACCTTCTTGCTTCAATCTAATGAAGGAGATGGCCACAGATCCTTTGAATTAATTGCTCCTGCTTTCAAAGGAGTTGTTTATACAATGGAGTAGACATTCAGCAAGTTGTTTAGAGGTACTTAAGGTTTTGAGATAATACTTGTTGCAGAAGACAGGAAGACACAAAGGTCACTTGACTTTGAGATGCCTGAACAGTTGTGTTGATAAGAAACATTCTAGGATTGCATATAAATACAGGATGACCAGAACTGGCTGCAGAATTTCTACATGAAACTATGTGAAAAACTTATTCTATCTTCCATTTCAAAGCAAACTTTCAGAGGAACCAATACCAGTATCAAAGGGGTGAGGTGCACTCACATTTCTCTCTGCTTCAGACACTGTTGGTGTATTGCAAACCCGTTTGGCTTTAGCAAGTCAGCTGGCAGGGTGTGTCAGTGGTAGTAAATGTTTATGAACTGACAGCTAGCCAGGGCATGTAGTACCTCTAAAAATATACTGGAAATAACATCTACATTCGAGAAAGATTTACAAATCCAATGGGATCAAACGGAACTGCACTCATACTTCCGTCCTTCAGGTGGGTGGCCTGCATAACAACTTACGAAGGGAACATTCATAGGTTACTCAGGATTGCAGGTGTATGAATATGGGTTTGAGACATACTGGTAAGGTGGACAGCAGCAGCAGCAGGCTGAGGAAATGTTGTGGTACCAACAAGGGCAAGCAAGTACTTTGTTTTCTCCCAGTAGCACAATAAGCAGAATGTCTATACGGATGCCAGGTAAGAGGAGTGTATCTGGAGTTTCCTGTTCCTCTCAAAAATGCCTGCAGAATATGGACAATAAGAAGCAGTAAGGGTCAAGTACTTGAGTCTGAATTTAAAAAAAAAAAAAGAAAAAAAAAAGAAAAGAAAAAATGTAGCTCATAAAATAAATGGAAGTGTTGATATAGGCAGTGCCTTAACATCAGTGTCATGCTACCACATGTTACATATTCCCTAGTTGCAGCTTGTTGCCTCTCATTACACCCACTGCAGTTGATTATAGTTGAAAATAGAATCATTGGAGTGTATATACTGCATTGTAAAATGTGTTGGCTTTTATTTATTGTAGATAACTTGAGTTGTGAAATGTCTACTGTGCCCTACCTCCTGATTGTTTTAAGATTTGTTTGTCCCTATTCAAGGGACATACTGAAAAACAGAAGGGTGGAAAAGCTGGTTTTATTTTTTCAGTGGCAGACTTTGAATTGTTTTAATTGATTGCTAAGACTAAATTCTGTGTGCTTGAAATAAGACCTATATTTTCTAGGAGGAGCTTTAACCAGCTCCAATCTAATATGTAGCAAACTCCAGCCTTCTAAAATCATTCCTATTTTATGGTCATGATTAACTCTTTTTTTATCCCTTCCTGCAGCAACTGCCAGGAGTTGAGAGCTGCAAGGAATGTTTTTAATCTGTGATTAAATATGTTGCTGCTTTTCATTCTTTTCTTTCTGATTACAGTTTCAAAAAAAAAAACAAAAAAAACCAAAACAAACCCAAAACTTTCCAAGGGAAAAAGATGAATATCTGTTTTCCAGGGAAATCCATCTATTGTATGTACAAATCATTCTTTGTATTGAAAGCTCTTATGCCACTGTACAAATGCACAGAAATTAGTTAGGCATCTATGCATCAAGACTCAGGCGCACACAAGACTAGCTAATTCCTTTTTCAAAAGTCCACAGGATTGTCCTTTGACACTATGCACAGAGTACATTTACAAATGAAATCTTTTATCATTCTAGACCTTTTCTTAAGTATTTTTAGCTTATGCAACAGCATCTGGTTTAAAACAGGAAACAGGCTTATAGCTAAATGACTTTTGCACATAAATATTTAAGACTCGATATACTGAAATGTGATAGCACAAGTTATTACTTCCCGGTATGCAGCCTCTTATGCTCACTTTTCATATAAAATATCATAGAGACATGATAAATGTAAAGTCCTTCTCAGAAAACAAATTAAGTTCTAATATCACTTTGGAATGCTATAATCTTAAAACAGTATTTCTGATTTTATTAAATTGCCATTTTGTGCATGTGTGTTTTTTCCAAAGGTAATCTGCTTTCACATTGACTTGAGAGTTTGACCTAGTCTGCTCCCTCTTCAGCCAGTGGGAGCTTTGCTGTAGTTTTCAGACTATAATTTGTGTTACAGGAATGTGCAATACAAATAGGGTAAGCTCTCTTCTTTAGTGGGATATTTATAAGCTCTATGAGAAACATTAAACAAAAAGCAGAGTTATGTTATTCTGTAATTCAGTGTTGGCGAGGAAGAGTTATAGCATGTAAGTAAATTATCAGATTGGCGATTGACATGTTTACTACAGGAATGTCTTTTTAGATTTTTATTACTGTCCTTTCTCAGTTGTGCCTCCTTTTCCCATGCTTGTATTTGTCTTTTTCTTCAGAATAGGAAATACATATGCCTGCTGTTCTGTTTACTCTCTCTCTAGCTGTCCCTTTTCAGCTAATCAACCTGGGATGTTCTACTACCTTTTCACTGATCTCAAAAGGACTTCTTTCTTACTCAGAACTTTGCAGTGGGTAGCAGTAGCCATGGCAGGAGCCAGTCTAAAAGTATGCAAAATTCTTCTAGATGTCAGGACCCTCAGACTGGTTCCACTAGGCATTGGCATATCTTAAGAGATCCTCTGGTTAATCTTAATGAAGGTTTTAGTAATAAAGAATATTTCATGGGTAACAAGATGGCTAACAACAATGCTAACAAGAACTTCATTTTGGACTTTTCAGGCACAGGAGTGATTTTGAATATTACGTTCTGTTAAGTGGCCATTACACTATGCATAAGAGATGTAGACTTGCCATTGAAGTATTTAAGACATAGATATACTTCAGATAAAAAAATGGTTGAGAACAGCTGTCGGCAAACCAAGTGGGCTGCTTGAAGGGGAACAAAGGAAAAATAAGAGAGGCATGGATGGTTCAAAGGAGTTTGTGTGCACAGCATGTCTGAGGTTAAGTACAGGGAAGAGGGCAACATGCAACAGAGCAGAGTAAGATGTGACATAGTAAGATTCTCAGCTATGAGTAGCTTCACCCAGAGCTGTTGTTCTGCTCCAGCTTAGACTGAGTCCCACCCGCATCCCACAGAGCTAGGAGAGATGGAAGCTATGGGAAAAATTAATTTCTCTTTCCTCCACAGCTGGTGGGCATCATCAGGAAAGAAAGACAGGGAGAGTGCTGGAGAATAGTATGGTCAGAAAGGAGGACTGACAATTCCCTCCAATTCCAGAAAGCTTTACAGCCCTGTCATCTTGCAGTTGCAGTTTTGGGTATTTTAAGCTTACGTACAAATGTTTTAAGGAATAATATTTCCTTTATGCTCTCTCAAAAAAGCATCAGTTATATCATTGAGGCAATGCATGTTCTTAGCTTTGTACCTCCAAGTACACTAATAACACCAAGTAGGGATGATATGGCAGGTTGTGAAATGGTATCTAGGTATTCTAATATTCTGATACAACATTTTGTTAGATTCAATCAAAACTACAAGAAGAATTTACTGGACAATTTGATTAAATGTTATAGCCTTACTCTGAACAATGGTAATGTTTTATCAGTACCGTTTTAAACTGTAAGGAGTTCTGAAAAGTTTGTATTATTTTTTTTTTGTCAAAAGCTAATGTGAACTGTGATCTTATTGATTTGGTTCTTAGCATGGCACAGTTTTTACCCAAATTTTGCAAATAAGTAATAATTTCTTTGAAAATCAGCTCTGCAAAACCAAAATAGTTTTAATTGTCCTGTGTTTCTCATTAGACCAAACTTACACTGGAGTGAAAAATGACCAAGTGAGCTTATCTATGATGAAAAAACCTCTTTCTGGATACATGAATCATTAAGTAGAATATTTTAGACTTTTTTTTTTCTTTTGTCCACAAGGAGAACTTGTATTTCCAGAACTGAAGAGAAGAAAGAAGTCAGTGTCGTGACTAATTGTTTTATACCTTTCCACTAAATTTTAGCAGATTTGAACACTGCCCTTTTCTTGCTCCACACTGGTCAGATGATAAGGATTAATTTGCTGTGACCTATTTGTTTTGACCTTACTACGACCTTTAAGTTTTTTTATCCTTTTTCCTGACACTGTCTGTCATCTACCTTGGGCAGCCAAGTATAACTTCAAAGCAGTGTTCTGTAGGATACTTAGTTTTATAGCATAGTCATTCATTCCAGCACATAAAAGATCATTTGCCTATAAACATTGTTCTTGAAAATAGGAGTAACATGGGTCTATTTCAAGCTTCCCAGGTTATGCCTCTGGGTGAATGTTCCAAGAGGAATAAGAGAAGTTGCACACACTCTTTCAAGTATTCAAGTCCATTATTTAATTTAATTCCTGTGGAAATATTAGCAGAAGAACTTCTATATATATGATATAAAAAATGTCTGTTGTGTTGTATTTCAAGAGACTGGGATTCACACAGTTTCTTTTGCATTTAAAGCCATTTTACTGCTAAGTTTTCACACTTCTGTTGTAATGTTTTAATCTGTCTCTGATGATTTTGTATGAGCCAGAGTTATCAAATCTGTAGAGTCTAGCTTGGGAACTTGCTCTTAGAGGTGTTAGAGGTGACAGCTCTAACTTTTGCAACCTCCATACCTTGCTATTCAAGAGGAGCAAAAATAAGAACTTCATGTTTCTAGTTATGGTGACTCCTAACTTTCCAGTGAGATGCAGTACTATAAGTACAGCATCCCAAACTGCTGACCTTGAAAGTGTAATGTTGTATGCAAAGAGCTCTGTTATAAGAATAACGTCTTACTTTGCTCCAAGTTTCTATACCAAAATCAGGATGATATGATACAACACCTCTTACTAGCAGCATTTTGGGACCATGATTAATGCAGCTGTCCCAGACTCATGTAGGTAAGATGTTTGTACACACGCATGAAGTATGCCCACATGCTCTCTCATGTGCTCTCACACAGTCCCTCATCATAAACCCTTATCAACTTGTTTTACTCATCTCTCTATAGAGCTATAGATTAGAGGCCTTTTTATTCTTGAATTGCTATTTGTTTCACAAGGAGTTCTGGCTGTACCAGGAATATAGGAACATCCTCTTAGGTTCCAAGTGCAGCAGAACATTTAAGCATATGCTTAGCTGTAAGCACATGTTTTAAGTTCCAGGAAAGTAAGAATCTAATCATGTGTTGAATTTGAGCCAGGAAATACAGCACAAGGCATGTGTAAGTAAGTGCAAACAGTTTGCTCAGGTTTTAGGGGTATGTTGAATTTTTATTTTTTTTTTTTAATCGGGAAATGCCGTATAAACAGAGCCAGACTAAGTTTTGGGCATGGATAATCAGAACAATCTGCAACGGCTTCCCGTCTGTGGCTAATGGGATGTTTCTCCAAGCTTTGTCACCATGGCAAATACTTTTTAATACACAAACATTTGCTGCATTGAAAATCCACCCACTCTTGTTGAAAGATGGCCAGGTTTTGTAAAATTGCATTCCAGCTACCCTGCTGATTTTTAAGATAAGCCCTTTCAGTTAACATTCCATGTGTCTAACAAAAGATGTGTGAAAAGCACAGTTTATAAGAACACACATGGAATCTTTATAGTTTCACTGTTCTTTAATGAGAAAATGAAGTTTAAAAGTCTTCTTGTATGTACATGCATGCAAGGATGCAAACACAGTTTTAGTCGCTGTTTTTCCTTTTCCTTTTCTTCCCAACCCTCAAAGGGACAAGGCAGTATCTCCATGCCAAGTTTCCATCTAAACTTGACTTTCCAGTTCTGGCAGGCGTTCTGTGAACATCTCGTGTATTAATGAGAGATTAGTCTTTGAGGTTTCTTAAGTCTTCACTGAGCAAGATGCGTATGCCGGATAATGAGGTATCTATTTAGGTTTTTTTCTTTAAATAATTACTCTTAACTTTTCTTCTTTCTTAAAGATATAGTAAAGTAATACAAATATGTGATTTCCTCAACTGCAACACAGATTCAATAAAATGTAGACACTTTCCCTCCCACTACGTGTCTAAGAAGACTGATCTGTCCAGCTTTCATTTTCAGTGCCATATGGGTGCTTGGTATCAGTAGGAACACTCCAAACACTTACATGAAGTAGTTGCATTTGAGAAGAGACTTCAGGGGATATATGAGCTATAGCAGTCCCAAGGAAAAGACAACTTGCATTTTGACAACTTGCGTGAAGCTTTGCAAGCCTTTAACTTGGTCAAAAAAAAAAAAAGGAAAAAAGAGAGGAAGAGAGGAAGAGGGAAGAGGGAAGAAGGGAGAGCAGAGAGGGAATAAGGAAGGGAATCACATGACATTCCACTAACTTGGAACCATAAATATGTTTACCATTTTGTTCTTCAGGTCTATGTAGGGAATATTTTTCCAAAGTTTTCTTTTAGCTGACTGTAATCCTTTAATGATTTTTAGCAAATCCGTTTGCGATTTCTTACTGTATATCTTATTCTTCTGCCCTTTTATAAAGCATTTAGTTCAGATCTGATTAAAGGGTAAGCCTCGCTTAATTTTATCTTGCAAAATACAGGAGTTAATCTGGTGCAGGCCTATTTGCATTCAAATGCTTTATAGTTCCTTCACAATTAAAGAACCCAAAGTACTATGGCTTCACTGTTACCTAAAGGTACTAATACTTACATGTTAAGCTTCTACAAATTTCCACAAAAATACTTTTGTAAAATTCCTGGAAAATCTCCAAGGGAAGATGCCATGTGAATGTAAACATAAATCCACACAGTCCTTGGATATGGTACTTATTGTTATCTTCATTCTTTTGAAGTATTATCAGAAATGTTTCAAACACAAAAGATAATAAATGACTCAGCTCACCCTATGAGGTCACCGCATAAGCTCATACCGCATAAGAAATTTGGAAGCCTGGCACCCAGTTTTTAGGATTAATGTAATTTAATTTTAGGATTAATGTAATTAACTGTATGGTTTCAGACTCATTGGTTTGAGATTTCTATGCACTGAAAGGAAAAGAAATCAAAATTTCACTTTAAAATGTGGATGTATTTATAACCTCTATAATGTTCTTAAATTTTGCTTGAGCCAAAGCAGACATGGTCTAGAAGTGATTCTAAAAGGTTAGTATTTTCTGCATTGGGTGATTGTACTACAAAGTATTCTTAGTGAACTTACAGTTTCAACAGTTGAGGCTGCTTTGGCAGCATCCTGCATTTTACAAGCATGGCAGAGGGAGATTTGTTCATTAAACAAATATTCTCCCTTGAGTGTGCTACTTCTTCTCGGATGCCAGCTATAATGTGTCCCTCGTGCCCTAGAACCCCTACTTATTCTTTTGGGCTTCATGGAGGCTCATTCACTGCCAGTTTTGCTCTTACCAATGAAGTGCCTTCAATACAGTTACTTCATGTGATTTCAGCAGCTATTAATTACTTGCAGGGGTGGAAGAGGATCATGGAGCTACACAAGTGATAAAAATAGCAGATATTTTGAATTAAGCATATTCTGGAGCAGAAGAATATTTGCTGTCCAGCTAGATCAGAGCAAGAAGATCCTGATTGAAAGCCCATTTAAATTAAAGCAAGGATTCTTCCTAGAACTAGTGGGCTTTGGATGAAAACCTAAATATATTGGGAGAAGATTCTTGCTTTCTGATGTGTACACAAATGAATTAAGAACAAGAATGAAACCCCCGGGATTCAATTTTAGCCTAAACTTTAGTGGCAGAAAAGATTTTGAACAAAATATTGCTTTTTTTGTGGAAAAAACTCCTAGATGCTCTAAAGAAGGTTATTTAAAATATACTGAACTGATGACTTTACAGGTCATGTATGAATTTATGCATATAATCTGGATCTCTTAAGGTTGACTGCAAAGTGTCTGTGTTTTACCTAGATGCTTGAAAGCTGTCTGCTGTGGCTAAATTCTGTATCAAAGCTCATGAAATTTTACTTTCCCAATTCAGGATGGAGATTTCTTCCAAGAGAAAGACTATAAAAGTGTAACAGGAAGCAAGTCAGTGTAAAATATTGAAGTCTTCTAAAATATTTAAATAACATTAGCACTGCGCTGAAATACTCATTTCCTAATTGCGTAGCACACAAGAATCTTGCTCTTGCTAAGGCCTCCAATAAATTGAAAGCAGACTAAAACAAGCTTTCATACAAGAAACATCTGGTTATTTAAGTTTCCTTCTTTTAATAGTAATTTTAACAACTCCCAAACGTGGATAGAAATACTACATTATACTTTTGTTTAAAGTTCATTTCCTGTCCCTGGGATATTCACTGACCTTTTAATGCTGTCCATTTTGCTTTCCACTTTCTTATTCCTATTCTCATTGACTTCATTCCATTCTTGACCTCTCTTCCCCTCAAGAAAATTAAATGCAGTCCAAAACATGTTGGACAACAATTAGTTTTACAGCTCGTCTTACCTCCCCTCCTACTGCATTCTTCAGTTCATTGAGTCCACTCCACTTTTATGCTTTCAGTCTTCACAAAACTTACAGCCCCACTGCAAAATAAACACTGCTGGCATGAAATTAAAGCCTTTTTCTCTGCCATTTTCCTCCTTCTAACCAAGATCAACTAAAAGTGATCGCTAGACACAGAAGGAAAAATACAATCAGCTTCTACCTTTGGCTTTTGAGAAAAAAAAAAAAAGCCTTTCTTTTCTTGTAATTTTAACATGATAGAGGTTTATGGCACTTCATAACAGTAAGTCTCGACTGAACAAAAAGTAGAATAGAAGTTTTTGTATACTGCAATTTGCTTGTTTATCTTTTAATTATTGGGTTGTTGGAACAAGAGAAAACATTTTATTTGTTATGAGAAAACATCTTCTATCTTGTAATTTAAAAGCATACCATCAAATATAAATATACAAAATGTAAATATAAATTATGATCCTACTTATATTTAAAGTTATTATTTATTATAGTTTGCATTCTTACACTGGTACAAATCTGCCATTTCAGTGTGGTTAGCAGTGAAATCTTGTCTAGTAAATCTTTGGTTATTGGCCTATCCCCTGATTCAGTGAGGCACTTGATGAGTGAATATAAGGCAAGGTTCAGAATGTTGCTGGTTGGATGGAGACCCTTTCTCAGCTCCTGACATTTGTTCCAAAGTAGAAATAGGCATTTATTTAAGTATCATTCTGAAATACACTTAGGGACAGTATCAATGTCCAGCAAAATATTGTGTACAAAATGCCTTCAATTTAGTTTTAGTATATGTGATCACAGATGTTATGTGCTAACTAACCATCAAAATTTTCCTTTGACTTCAGTATTGAAAGGCTGGGCATGAAATATGTGTACATGTGAACTTATATTTTTAAAGGTATATTTTATATTTTATGGATATATTTATAAATATATATCATACATATCTATACATGTACGATAATATTTCTGCCTGGAAATAGCAATGGCTTTTTTTAAATCCCTCTTAATGGTACTTGAGACCAGTCCTGCATCAGAGCTTGTATCTAGACTAAAGCAACTTGCTTTTTCGTAAGAAAAAACTTAGAAAACTGTCAATGGTTTCTGTTCTTAAAGCTCCTTGTTAAACTGGAAAAGTTAATGATATGCACTTTAAAGTTTTTTATTAATTTATGACTATGTGATATTCAATTGCTTGGATTGATCTGAAGAGTGTGAGGAAAGAGTCCTTTGGCTGTAAAGAAATCTTACCACCATGAGCCAGGGAACACAGCTTTTATTGATTTATGTTCTTTTTTAAACATCTTGTAATGTCTAAACACTCATATCTAAGCTATAGATTATTCAGGAACTTTCAGTATTGTCCATAGTGTAAGCTTTTCTTTGTCCACACTTGCAAGACCATTCTGTGGCACTTCAAACTAGATATTGGACCAATATATTTCTGTCTAATGCAATCTTTACAACATAAAAAAGCCCTATTAAAGCAGTAGTCTTTATGTAGTAGTGTTTCCAGTTTTAGGGATATTTTATTTTGCTTTCAGCATTAAAGCTATTAGTGTCAAACTAAGAACTGTAATTCACATGATTTTGTAAATGTGCCTTTTAACTTTATGTGCAAACTATCAGTTTCACGGGCGAGCCCCAACTATGTTTTAGAAAAAAAGTTAAAATGCATGGTTCTTTCCATTAGCCAATTTTTGCCCTGAAAAAGTGACAAGCAGTAGGTACTGATGGTGTATTTCTGATAAACTAATCCTATTTTTGTTTCTTATTGTTCTAACTACACGTAAGACACTATTTTGGCTTCTTTACTTCCACTTACAATCTATCCTGGTAGATTAAGGAGAAATCTGACTGAACGTCTTATTAACAGATATCTGAAAGCTGGAAGATACATTTTGTAATGATATGCTTAAGGCAAAAATAATAAATATTAAGAAAAATCTCACTTTCAGTGTAATATGGCTTAGTCTTCTTTCTTGGAAAAAAAACCAAAACCAAACAAACCAGAACTGTTTTTGGCTGTACACTGCAAGAGTTCCTTCACTGTCAATATGCTGATTTGTGATACCTATGGTTCTGCTCACACATTGTTAGGCAAAATGAAACCTTTTAATCAGATGCAAGCTACAAAGAAAAATTGAAGTGGTGAGAATTATGCACAGAGAAAGAAGAACATGCCTCAAGAAACTGTCAGTGTGCCACATGCAAATGTTATTTACCTTTGGGGTATACAGACGATTATAACCATAATAACGCTCTCTGTGATCCTAACAGCACTTCTGTACTTTTGAATATAGAATTAATTTGACATAGATAACTGTGTTCATGCCCTACTTGAGGGTTATAACCACCTTTCTTTCTAAAAGCTTGCAAAGTCTTCCTAATATTGTGTAGAAAAGAAGGCTTATGGTGACTCATGGACATCGAGTCACCCAGGAACATTTTCTTGTAAGGATGTTATTCGGATTGCTCCAAAATTTGTAATATAGCCACTCAGTTTTTGATTGCCGAGGGCAGTGGAGGGTGGAATAACTCAGTAATACAGAAGTGCAACTAACAGAAGAGAACATGAAAAGCTGGGGGAAAAAATTCTGTGCTGAATTTACTGCTGGATCAGAAGCATAAGACCACATGACAGGAAAGAAGGCTCAGCTCTATGCTAGACTTAGTGAATGTATCACATAGCAGGTTCCCTATCAGGGTGGCACAGTTAATCCACAACCCAGATAATCCTCTGCTGGTAATTGAGAGTTGATTATATTTGGTGATCTTCTGTATTAGCAATGCTCCTTCCTACAACCTGAAATTTAGCTTTCCCACTTTGCTGAAAGTCAGGGGCTCATAAATATCTCAAATCAGACATGTGAATGGTAAAGATAAGATCTGCAAAAAATGTGAATACCCTGTCATGGAATAGCAAAGATCTGAATGATCAGTAGACTCTCTGGATTCCCTGTGTTCGCAGCAAAAGAGAGAAAGAAAAAGAGAGTTTCAAAAAATGGGCTCTCAAAAACTAGTCAGTTGTGATATAGAATTACAAAATGTAATGGACAGAACAGCATTTCTATACCCTACCAGTGAGATCATGTATAAATTCTATCAGATTGTAGTTGTTTTATTAGTAAATTACTTTTGACATGATAATGAAAAATGTGAATATGAAAAATGTATGAAAGAATATATATGCAGGTTGAATTCATCCATTGTAATTTTTAAAGAATATGTTAGGGTAAAAAAACACAAAGCAACAATTCTATTAGATAGAGCTCAGTGAAATCACCATAATTCTTCTTTAAATACTTTCTGTTGAACTCAGAAAGTAGAGAATGAAGTTATGGTTTTCAGTCTGTTCTTTTATGGTTGCATTTTTGCATGGATAGAGCAATTAGAATGAAACTCTCCCTATTTGACTTTGAAAAATTAGGCTGTGTTTAAAAAATATAAAATGTAAGCTAAGCCACAGCATGGGGGTTGCAATCCAAGATTAGCTGCTGATTCATATTAACTCTTTATTTTCACACTAATTTTCTTTTTTCTCATTAGAATGGCCCACTTATGTTTCACTCTTTCCATCCACAATCCTTTAAATTTTTCTTCTATCCTGAGACTATGCTACATAAATGACCCAGGACTGTAGGGTGTGGAGCCATATCTGAATGAATTTAGTCTAATTTAGAAGAAGCAATAAAAAGGGACAGTTCAGTGGAGGATGTGCTTGCATTGCTGGGCTACTCTCACGTCTTTGCTGCTGCATCTCCCTGTTTACACTGTGCGTCCAAATTAAAGCTCGCATAGGTTTTACCACCTGAACTGTGATCAGGCTTGCTCATTTGCTGTAGTCTTAAGAGTTACAGAATTAAAATGTTCTCCCTGATGTCAGCGTCCACACATTTGTTCCAACAAAGGGGAAATGATGCCAGTACAAATTCCCTGAGCTTGTCTTGTGGTTGCAGTATAATAATATCCTCATATCCCATAATACCCTCATTTTATAGAGAGTTACCACTTTTTGCTTTTCATGCTTCACAGACCTACAGACAATATTCCTACCTGAAAGAGCCAACGTCTGAGGGAAAAGACAGTAGAATTTAGTCTTTATGTGGTAATGCAGTTGGAGAAGCAAATAGAACAGGAAAAAAATATTTTGGTATGTGGTTTCTGAGAACCAGAAGTTTCACACAGAAGTGGTATCTATCTCACCTTGCTTCCTCCTCAGCAGAGCTAAGAATGTTCTGGCAGTACTTTAATTGTTGGAAAAATACCATTCTGTTGAAATCAAACTGTTTCACAGGAATGTCTCATTTAAAAAAAAAAAAAGATACTGAAGAAAAATACAAAATATATTTGAAACCTAACTCTGTATGTGTGTGAGATTTTAATGTCAAACCCAAGCTGACAGCATGAAAACAAATGTGTGACCATGCCAGAAACAAATGTTTTCAGAATTCGCTTCAAAGTAAATCTTATTATCTTGGCTTGACATTAATTTTTTTGTATGACTGACTGACTTGTGGATAGGAATTTTGCCTTAGAATGTATAAGAACATTCTTGCAAGTCAGGTGAATTACGTAAAATCAAAATTACTTCATTTACTACCCATACACAAGCACATTTTTACAAGAAGCTGTGCAAGTATTGGCTCATTTTTCAAAGTATCTGTGATAACATTGAAGGGGACCTGCAAGGGACAAATGTTATTTGATGTTGCACAGTGCTTCAGAACTTATGGCTCACACCATTTGGCACTAACGGTGCTGTGTGGCTCTGTACAGTATTTATCACAAACCCGTCAAAAAGCATCACCACACAATGCTTTTTCAGGTTGGTTTTTTTTTTTTCATTTAACTGCTGTTCTATAAGAGTGCTTGGTCTGATGAGATATATCTTGTGTTTTCTTTCAGTTGAAGAGAGGTTGGCACCACATGTACTAAACAGGACAGATAGGAAAGCCAGAGGTGGTTAAATTCTAGAAGTCAGGCTGATTGTTAAAACCCTACATCTGAAAGATGCTGGAGAAATTCCTTATTCATTGTTTAGGAAAAGGTATCTGAGATCTGTTTAACAAAGCAACAGTCACTTGGTAATTGGGAAGGGAAGACAATGGCATTTCTAATGAGAGGTGCACATTGTTTAGCAAAAGGAATTCTAACTCAGTGTTAAAACTGAGTTTAATATCTAATACAGTTGTAAACTTTGATAGATTCATTAACTTTGTATGAATTTATGAGCCACATGAAGTATGGTATAGCCAACACATTTGATACATATGCTTTTTAGTTTAACCAAAGGAACCAAGGGAGATATTCTGGTCTAGGGAATTGAGATTTAGAAGATGTGGGTTTGCTGCTGACTTGCCTTGTCGAATGACCTATTCAGGTCACTTACCCTTCACAATGTTCCCACTTTAAACACTCTTAAACTAGGCATAACATTGGTTAATGCTTTCCAATCCTGAGTTGAAGAATACCATAAGAATATAAAAAGGCTGATCTTCCTTAAGTTCACATATAAATGGCATACTTGATAAATGTAATTTGAAGAATGTCATAGATTTTTGATAAATTAGGTTGTGAAACAGTGTTAGAACTGTTTGCAGTCATTAACTTACGATACTCATTAAGAAGATCTAATGAAAAACATTTTGGTATTCTAATCAGTGATTGCTTTTGTATGTTCAGAACAACTCCTAGATAATACAATCTTGTGGCTTGCAAGACATCATCTTTGAGAGGGAAAATTAATATTTCAGACTGACAGAAAGGAGCCAAAATAAAGCCTTTTATTGAGATATGTAAATAAGAGTTTTTAGCCTTTGCCATGGATTTTGTGGTTCAGTTGCAATAGCCCCTGAACACTGAGACAGATTGTCCTGGTGTGTTCAACTGTGCTGTGTAACTAGATCATAGACTTTTTAAAGAGTTTCACCATAACTAACCAAACCCATTTAACAGTGGCAAAGTTCCATAATCAGGTTTTCAAAAATCAGCAGTCTGTGCGGACGCGCTTGTGAGGTGGGCTGATGCCAACCTGATGAATTTTAACCATGCCAAGTGCAGCTACACCTGGGTCCAAGCAATCCCAGGCACAGCTACAGGTTGGGCAGAGAAGAGATTCAGAGCAGCCCTGCAGAGAAGGACTGGGGGCTGTTGGCCAATGAAAAAATAAACATGAGCCGGCAGTGTGTGCTCGCAGCCCAGAAAGCCAACCGTATCCTGGGCTGCATCAAAAGGAGCGTGACCAGCAGGTCGAAGGAGGTGATCCTGCCACTCTACTCTGCTCTCCTGAGACCTCACTTGGAGTACTGTGTGCAGTTCTGGTGTCCTCAACATAAAAAGGACATGGAACTGTTGGAACAAGTGCAGAGGAGGGCCACGAGGATGATCAGGGAACTGGAGCACCTCCTGTATGAAGATAGGATGAGACAGTTGGGACTGCTCAGAGTGGAGAAGGCTGCGTGGAGACCTCATGGCAGCCTTCCAATATCTCAAGGGAGCCTATAGGGATGGTGGGGAGGGACTTTTCATTAGGGACTGTAGTGATAGGACAAGGAGTAACGGGTTCAAACTTAACCAGGGGAAGTTTAGATTGGATATGAGGAAGAAATTCTTTCCTGTGAGGGTGGTGAGGCACTGGAATGGGATGCCCAGGGAAGTTGTGAATGCTCCATTGCTGGCAGTGTTCAGGGCCAGGTTGGACAGAGCCTCAGGTGACATGGTTTAGTGTGAGGTGTCCCTGCCCCTGGCAGGGGGGTTGGAACTAGATGACCTTAAGGTCCTTTCCAACCCTAACTATTCTATGATTCTATGATTCCACGATGTGCTTAATACTGGCACTGTAGCTAAGAAAAAAATTAATAACTAAAACTATCTTACAGGGTAACATGCCATTTAAAATCATTCCATTTTCCTAGAAGAATACTTTCCTATACTTCAGTAAACTGTTGCATAATTATGTTCAGTGGTTGAACATGACATTAAAAGAGAAGGTGGGTGAGATTACCTTCTGAAAGCTTGGATGAGAGGATGGAAATGTGCTTCATAATAATGAGCATGTCAGCACTGCAGAGTAGAGTTACTCTGGCACATATGAGAACATAGACTAGTTTTCTTAAGGTGTGAACCCTAAATTTAATCAAAGTTACTTTACACATTCTGTGTTCACCTGTGCATGTCACTGGGATTTATGTAAGCATATGCCATGTACCCCAACAAGGATTATGACCTATATTTTAAAAAGTTCTCTACATTTCTTTTGCCAATAAAATTCTTGAATGGGTTCTCTGTTCCTCTGGGTATGCAGGGTTGATCTGAGGGAAGGTACTTCGTTGCTGTTGAGACAGATCAGCCCACATTCTGACTGTGCCATATTAGATCAAATGAAACCTTCTCCAGGGAACTGGCTAACTTGAGGTTAAGTAACCCAAATGCAAATCATAGTTTATGGCTAGGTAGAAGCCACACCAAAGTAAGGATATGGATTTAGTTTGAAATGAAAACGTATTCTAAATCCTTGCATGAATGGGATTTTGTCTGGAGAAAAATTAGCTATGCTAATTCTGAGTGATTCAGTTGTGATTCGGTATCTGCAACACAAAGTTTTGTGTGCTTGACTGTTCACTACAGCAGTGGTGATAGTGGTGATAGACAAGCCCAGTATTCAGGAGAAGATTAAGCTTGTAAAATCATTTATATTTATGGTTTGTTAATTAAAAATTCAAAAACTCAAGAGAGGAAAAAACCCATAATTTTTTCCTCTGTAGGGCTTCTTGCTTCTCTACTGGTTAAAAACTTTCAAAATTAAAATATTTAAATGTCTATATTAATAAAGATTATTATGTCTTATTAAAATATTATTAATAAATAATTTTACTCCATATGATCTGAAAAAAATGTATCTTGACTTTTCAGCCTATGTTGTTTTGTCACCGAGACATTACTTTAGGAAAAAGCTAAGGTAACTTTTCACATAAAATACAATAGTAAAGACTTATAAAAAATTGTGATAGTTGTCACAGCTTTTTCATACTGTTATTCACTTTGTGTTGCTTGACAAAGTTCAATTATATGCAAATAAAATGTATGTAAATCAGAGTAAAATATGCTGGGTTCAAGCAAATAACATACTAACTTCGGTATATATATTTCAACCAGCAGATCAAAAGCAGAAATCATCAGTTCCTTCTTGCCAGCCTGGTCTGCTTCTGGTTACTGCCTATATATTCCTTCACCAAATCTAAAACAGTTACAAGAAGCCCATATGGTAGATGTTTCTCTCTTCTTCATGTATCCTATCTACCACAACCATGTTATTTATTCTAGAATCATAGAATGGTTAGGTTTGGAAAGGACCTTAAGACCATCTTATTCCAACCCCCATGCCTCACACTAGACCATGTTGCCCAAGGCTCTGTCCATCCTGGCCTTGAACACTGCTAGGGATATATTGCTATGAACTTCAGGGTATTAGCCAAGTCTGGCTACAATACATAAAATAAGATTTACTTTAATTCTGGAGTTATTTATAATCTAAATTAAAATTCTGATTAGAGAAAGCAGGAATATGTCTGTGTGTATTTTTAAGATTTTCAGCACACCAATCTGAGCTTTTTTACAACTGTGCACAGCATCTTCAAAAATGCAAAAGTGATTTCCTCCTTGCCATATTTTCTTTTTGACCTGATGCACAAATTTGTATGTTTAGCTGTAAATGCTTGAATACATACCACAGATGTTCACTGATAGGGAGTGTCTCCTATGACAAACATCTGATGTTGTAAATATACACAGTCTGAAACACAAGAATCCCTGAAAGATAATGGCTTTAATGTCACGTAAATTTCAAGGTTAGTTCACAAACTCTTCTAGGAGCTCCAGTACTGCACATTTTTCCATACCCAGCTCCTGCTAGAAGAAAGGGCCCCAGATATTTTGTCTGAATTCTTCGCGCAATGAACCTACAAGGAAACTTGCGGAGTAGTGGAATTAAAAGATTAAACCACAAGCTGCTTGTACTAAGTCTTTAAATGACTCACGAAGCATAGAGTTTACATGGTAACTGAGTCTGCAGACTCAGTTGCTTTTGGAGAATTCTTAAGGACTTTTTTTTTTTTCTGTCTGACTTGACTGCTTTGTTGCTGTGTGGCTCTTCCCATCTGGATGTTACAAAAGAAGACAAAAGATAAGATTACAATTAAGTAATGTTTATTTGTTTGGGGATTTTTTTAACAGCTTCTGAATTAAACAGAAAATCCCCTTTATTGTTAACCCACAGGGTAAGAATTGGAAGCAGTGGTATCACATTTTCACAGTATTCTCACTCACATAACTACTTTAAGTCTTATATATTTCAGGCATGTAATACTACATATGACAATTTTAGGAGGTACAGTGATTTGATGACCACATAGATTAAAACGTCTCCAACAAGGTGGGTTGAGACCAAGGACTTTCTGAGTCTCATGCTCTGCCAGGGATGAGGGGAAGCCAGGAGGAAGCAGAGAGAGGACACCTGACCCAAACTGACCAAAGAGGTATTCCATACCACAGCACATCATACCCTGTGTATAAACTGGGGGCAGTCACCTGGGAGGGGGAGATCACTGCTGGGTCAGGCTAGGTATCGGTCAGAGGGTGGTGAGTGGCTGTACTCTCTTCCCTTGTTATTTCCCTTATTATTATTATTGGTGGTAGCAGCAGTGATTTGTGTTATACCTTAGTTACTGGATTGTTCTTATCTCAACCCGTGGGAGTTACATTCTTTTGATTCTCCTCCCCATCTCCCCGGGGAGCAGGGTGGAGGAAAGGGAGGGAGGGAGAGAGAGGCTGTTTGGCTGACTGAGCTTAAACCACGACAGTATGCTTAGAAAAGCCTTTTGATCTGTGTTTGCTATTCTCAAACATAAGGATCGCATCTTTGATTTTGCTAGCGTTAGTATTTGGAAGAATAATCAAAACAGAAATGCTCAGGTTTGACAACTGGCATAAGATTTCAGCAAACATATCTTCTCTCAGAGAGATATTGGAACCAGATAATATTAAGGGAAATTATACTGCTTGGAACTCTGATCTTCAAAGAGAATATGAGTCTAGATTGAAATCAGAATGGACATTTAGGCATATTAAATGCAAATAAGGCTTCAACAGAGGCTCAAAGATACGATTAAATTATGGAAATATGCTCAAGTTCAATAAGTGAGAACATAAAATACTTTGGGATGGAAGATTGTGTAAACATAAGCTTATTGCTAAATTAATATTTGGAGTTAGCTAGAATATTTTGGCAATATTTAAATTGAAAATTCTGATTTATCAAAAGATGCTTTATGAAAACTTTGAAAACCTTTTAGGTTTCTTTAAAGAGAAAATTAATTTAAGAATTTAAATTAATTCTATTCCACCTATTTCAAATCAGAACATTCTGATATTGATTTACCTACTGGATACAATTCTAATATGGTCACGTCAAAATGAAATATTTAGATTATTCCAAAGTATTTTTCTGCACTTTCTTGTGATTGAACATTTCTGATATTTGTATTTATTTGATTCATTTCCATTACAACACTACGAGTTTAGAACTTATGATATTCCCCTCGAAGAAAAATTTCAAGTCCCAGTTGATTGTTTTAGAGTCTTTTTCTTTAATGATATTGAAAATGGGTCCTGTAATAATAGTAAAGGGTGGTTAAATTTAAGTACTTATTCTAAATATTTTTTAATTAAACAATTCACTTGAATTATGAAAAAGTATTTTATATGTAACCTTACCATTTCTAAGGAAACAACAGAAGTGGAAAACAAATAGAACATGAGTTCAACAAGTACATATACATTTGTAAGTAAAATGCAGAAGTATTTTAAAATATGTACTTTTCACATACTTTAGAAAATCATTTGGAATCTGTCAGCTGGCATTTACATGCCTTATTGAAAAAATGCATCTGATGACAAATAAGCTTCACAGGCAGTTAAAGGGTAGCAGAATTTTACATTCAGTGACCACCTACAAATCTTTTTTTAAAGATACAGGTTAGACTGAATGCACTTGCAGCGTACCCACATATTTAAAAACTGAAAGATTAGGCTAATTCTTAGCATGTGAGCTTAGGAAGAACTGCTGTAGTTTTAGACTGCAGGATAAGGAGGTTAGTGTCCTTTTGCAGAGATAGAGAGATGCAGAAATTATGACAAAAGTGGGGAAAACAAATAATCGTAGGTACTCTCATTTATTTCAGTTATTGTAAATACCATCGAATAAAAATGTCAGTTCATGACTGTCGTGGTTTAAGCCTCTCAGCCACGCAGTTTTCTCGCTCACTCACTCAGCCCTCTTTCTTCCCCCAGTCCCGGGGGGATGGGAAGGAGAATCGAAAGAATGCAACTTGCACAGGTTGAGATAAGAACAGTTTAGTAACTAAGGTATAACACAAACCACTACTGCTACCACCAATAATAATAATGACAAGGCAAATACAAGGAAAGAGAATACAGCTGCTCACCACCCGATACCAAGCCTGACCCAGCAGCGAACCCCCGCAGTGTACCGCCCCCTTCTGGGTCTCTGCCCTCTTTTTTTACATCCTGGGCATGACGTGCTGTGGCATGGAATAGCTCTTTGGACAGTTTGGGTCAGGTGTCCTCTCTCTGCTTCCTCCTGGCTTCCCCTCCTCTCTGGCAGAGCATGAGGCTCAGGAAGTCCTTGGTCAGACCAAAACATTACCAAGCAGTAACTGAAAACATCGGTGTTATCAGCGCTGTTCCCAGGCCCAAAATCAAAAACGCAGCGCTGCACCAGCTACCAAGAAGGAGAAAAATTACTGCTACTGCTGAACCCATGACAATGACCCTCAACTTTTTCTGCTTTCCCCTCCTGTCCAGCCACTGTCTTCAAAACACTTCAAAATCCATTTAACTTGTGCTTTCTACTACTCCAGATGTACGGTTTGGATGAGGAACACACTGGAAGTTAAAAGCATCCTCTGCTATTTGCTATCTGCTGTAGAGATTAGCTGTACATCTGTATGGCAACAAAAATGTGGAACTGGATGCAAATGCCACTAAGAACATTTCTGATTTTAACAATGGAAATTAAATAACAGCTTAACAAGAATTAGGGTTGCCTAGAATCTTCTTGTACCTCTCCAAACCACAGATTTCAGCAGAACTCACATTTTTTAACAATGTGTTTTAAATATCTCAGTCTTGATTTTACTTCTTTAAGTTTTGCTCTGATAGTTTATAAGATGCATTCTGTCTTTGTCTTTTTAGAGCATGATACTTAAACCAGCCTAGGTCAAGCTATCATCATATTTGTTACTAGGTGATACACCTCATCTAAAAGCATAGCTGGTCTCGCAGAAACAGCACTACATGTATAATACATACGCAATGTACATTTACATGTATGATATTTTTCAAGCCCTTTGCCTTTACAAACAGGATACCATATTTGTGTCTGTAAGACATGCTAGTTTTTCCAACAGACAAATGCAGCAGTAAGGAACAGTTCAGTTGGTTTTTGTTTTTACCTTAACTCTGTAACTCCTATCTTTTAGAGCTTTGAGTTTTGCTAAATATGATGTTCCCAAATGATAATAGTAGGCAATCGTATTATCTTAACATGTTATTTGTCAGGGTGCTTATTGGAGAAAAAGGGGATATTCCTCCTGCTTTAATAAATCAAGCAAGCTTGCATGGCAAGAGGCTATTGATTTTTATCCCTGTAATATTTCAGCTAAAATAAGGACAGCAGCAAATCTCTCAATTATCCCTACACACTGCACTTTAGATCATGTTGCAGAGGAGTCTCAGAGTGCAAATGGAGTGAAACTAAACAGGAAGATGCGCAACAGAAACACATCTAACACGCTGCAAGTGGACATTTGGTTAATGGGTCTAAACTACAGCTAGTCCAAAGACCATTTGCTGCTCTAAACATAGTCAGAGAGCAATCTATTCCCCATATAAGTGGTGATCACCCCAGCTGAGGTTTGAAGTATGTTTTAAAACTGAAGCCAGTATGAGGAAATTGCCACTGGAAGCAAACAGAGTTTTAAAGGATTGAGCCAAATCTCATTAAAGTTGCTGGATGATTTTAATCAATTTCAGTGGGTTTGCACTAGACCTAGAAGCTCCAGGTCTGGCTGCCTACTGTTGTCTGATAGCATTCAATAATCTGCAAAAAACACAGTAAGAACCCAGTAAGGGAAATTCTCTGTAGGAATTAAAGAAGTGATTTGAGTAGAGAACATAGTCATAACTCTTACTTACACAGATTGTTTCATTTAACAGGATATGAGAGAAGATCAACATATATTCCCTCATCTAGAGGAACATATAACTTAGAAACATCTGAAAAAGTAAAATAATTCTTAAGAATTCCCAGAGGACTCATTACATATGACTGACTTTGACTTAAACAAATTATTTCTAAGATAAAACCAAATATTTTTGTGTAAATATAGCCAATATACCAACTATTTATGTATTAGGATTTTTCATTTTCACAAATTATTAAATGGGTAACCACATTTCTTTCATCTGCTGCTGTGCTCAGAAGTCTTCTGATGGGAGAGCACTGGTGAAATCTCTCCAGAGCAGTAAGTTTTATGATCAATTTGGGTAAAGTTGGCAATTCATTCTTCCCAGTTCTACATTTCAAGCTTTTTGTAGACTCCTGGAAGCACTTCTACATTGATTAACTTTAAACTGTACTTTAAATATTGTCACTAGAAACTTCGGCCAGCACTTCAAAAAAAAAAAAAAGGTTAATATAATGAGTTAATTTAGCAGGTCTCAGCTAAAGTGCCTTAACCTAAACATAGTTCCCTTGAGTACTTCTCAGGGACAAAATCTGGTTTCATCCTTTGTCTTGATTTTCTCAGCACTCCTAACTTCCCAGACAGGTTTCTAAGCAGTGCTTTAAGCGAAAAGTCCTAGGTATGTCGTTGTAAGAACCAGGTAGAATCAGAAAACAGCCATGCCATAAAGGCCTAGCATGCCATATTAAATATGTACTGTTATTTATGGAGTATAGCCATTCCTTTATTTGCATCCTTTACCAAGAGGCGTTTCCCTGAACCCTCTGGTTCATGCTGTATTGATCAAGGTGGAGGTGTCAACCATTTCTATTTGTTTCAATGTTTGGATTGAACAGATGATACTCAGGCTGGTTACTGTGGTGTCACTGGCAGTACATGGTAGGTAGCTGTTGCCAAAGTTTATATATGACGTGTCTGTGTACAAAACAGCTCTCTCGGTGACAATGAGGTCATAGTCAATTGGTCATGTAGCATAAGCATAACCTTCCTGATTCAGAGCCAAGCTCTGAACTATCACAGTTATTTCTATAGTGCTGTTTCTTTATTTTCAAATTACACAGGCCTGCTCTTTTTAAACTTATTTCACTTTTCAATAACTGGTGGAAGCACCAAGCAGCAGAGCAATGTTTAGAATGAATTCAAAACTGTCCCTGCATCTTTTCCTTTTTCCCATACATTACTGGATTCCAGAATTCTCGCTCCCACCAGTTGTGCCTCTGCAGTCAATAGATGTAATATACTGCTCAGGAAAAGTACAACTATTAGAAGCTGTCTATTTTTTCTTAAACTTCCAGTGTATTTTACAGTTTTTTGTATTATCGAAAGTAGAAAAGTGGGAAATAATTCCACTGAAGATGTTTTACCACTTAGGACTGAAACATGGTTTCATTTAAGTAAGTGGTAGAAAGTGGTAGAAAGTTGCCTACTTTCAGTTAGCTGAGGTTCAGGACTTAAATGGCATAAGGGTCTGAATTTGTGGTTTCTTCTGAATTTTGTGTGCGTTTTTGTTCTTTCCAGTAGGGCAATATATTGCTCCTTCTGTTACTGTTGGCACACCTTGGAAGTGAAAAAGTGGACGCCAATAACTTTTTTGCATCCAAATAATCTATTGCACCTCTTTAGCAAGATTCTTTTACTATTTCTAAGAAAATATTCACAAAATGCTAAAGCACGCAGCACACTGTGAAGATAGGAAGGTGGAAAATATTTTACTTTGGAGCAATATTAAGGTATTGTTTTACTGATCTGTACAAATTACATTTAAATATCTGTGGCTATAAAGGAGAGCACTCATACAAAATTCACATATAAAATCCATAAGGAGTTAATTGTTCCTAAAATATTTCCAGCAAAAACTTTGCCATATAAAGTTTTCTCATGTATAGGAAATGTTAATGATAAGGTTTCAGTAATGTCTTAATGACATAAAAGTTTAACTCCCTTTCAAAAAAGAGGTTACAGCATATTTTGAAAGCATAAATACCAGCAGCTTGCAGAAATCACAGCAGAATGTTTAGCCTACCGAATTAAGATTCCTAACTTCACCCAACTTGATTAACTGGCTAATCTCCTCAGGCTTCCTGTACAATTAATGGAGATAAATAGCTTTCTTCCAGAGCCGATCCATGGCAAGAACCGAATTTAAGTGCTTGAATTGCCCACTGAGGGAACCTGTTTCTCTTCACTGACTATAAAGAAACCAAGCTGGCTAAGTCAGGTGCATGAAGTTCGGTTAAAAACACTTTAGTTTCCTAAGGGCTCAGGTTCCTGGAAGTGGAACTTCAGTCTTATAGCCACTTAAAGTTTTTATGCAAGTTTTTCCTTAGGGCTGGTCAAACAATTTAGATAGAATTCACCAAATAACTGCTTTTACAAATATGCTGGTTTATATAGAATTATTTAAATGTTGAATATAACAAATGTTACCCAATTAGTTAGGAATTGCTTTCTGAGTTTCGCCATGTTTTCTTTAGCAAGTGGTATTGTAGTTGTCTCATCACTTAAATATATTTTCCTATTTCTGATGAAGTGTGTAGTATCTGCTCGAAGAAAAAATAAAACATGCTTTTTGTCATGCAAATCTGTGTTAAGACCTCAAATAAATTTTCTCCCCAAATGGATCTCAATAAAATACTCATGAGAAATTAAGTGACATGAAGATGACTAGCCCAAAATGATAATTGTGAAAAGCCTTCCTATTGTTGTCTCCCTACATAAGAAATATTAATTCTTCTTGATTAGAATGTTTATTATCCATTAATTTTCCCCCAAAAGAAGATTTAGAGTCTGAAACACTAGTAAGATTATTCAAACAGTACTGATGGATTTTGTTAAGAAGCCCAAAGCACATTCTAGTGATTGAGTGTATATTTCTGAGTTGTGATGTAGAAGTCCGAATTAACTATAGAAATGTGGTTGGTCGTTAGAATTTTGACCTCAGCATCCAAATGAGTACTTGGAGGTGATATCTCTTGCCATAGCTTCCAACAGAACAATCTCACTCTTCCTCTTCCTTTTAAACCCATTTGTACTAATCACATCTAGTTTCCATCATCCTTCAGATGATTCTTTTGGGGAAAAAAGATCTTTCAAAACATCTGAATAAACTGCTTTCTACCTTGATCTCTAATTAGTTTGTTCACTTAGCTTGAGAAAAGATGTTTTTTAAACAGGACTGCAGCTTTATCAAAGGATTTAGAGAACTATTTCAGAATCACTGAGCTTATTTAACAGGTAGATATACAGATTTTATAAACCTTCATTTTTAGTCACCATATGTTATTACCGATGTCATTGGTAAAGCAACTATTCCTGTTAGCAGCTAGTAGGAATGCTAGGATTTTTATGGAACTGAAAAACTTACACTGAAAAAGGCTTCTTTTTCTGCTTCTTTATTATTGTTGCTGTCATTGTTATTAGTATTCCAATTATTCTTTTTTTCCCCATTTTTTCCCATTTTTCTCATTAATCAAGTGAAGCAGAATAATTTTGCTTTCTCTTCATATCATTATGATTTTTGCCATAAAATCCTTCTTAGTGCTTCTTTATAGTGTTGTTGTTAGTGACAGGAAGAGTTTGTTTATCTTTAGTGGGAGGTGTCCTGGCCCATAGCTGGGGGGTTGGAACTAGATGATCTTAAGGTCCTATCCAACCCTAACTATTCTATGATTCTATGATTCTTTTGTTTCTGTGATTAGAAGACTTCCTTTTGGAGAAAACAGAAGGAAGGTATGATGAGAAGGGAATGAAAGAAGGCAGCAAAATAAAGGGTGAAAATTCTCTCAGAACCCATTTAGGTATCTCTAGTGGTGTGAGGGTGGATGTGAAGCAGAACACAGCACACTGGCACTTCAGATGTCATGCCAAATGTTACATTAAGTTATAACATCACTGACTGAAAACACATCTGTTTTATTTCAAATGTGTAGTGCACTTTGCTAAATGCTTTTTCCTCCTCTCTAGCTCCATCTGATGGAAATACTTCAGTACATGACTCTCCAGATGTGACTGTCACAATTTATGTTTACCCAGGTTTTGTATTTTCCTAAAGTCATAAGTCAGATCTCATGTGGTATTCAATATATGTGTATATTCATGTACTAAAGCATAAATATTTGGGAAAGCTTGAAACAGCATAAATAACTGCATGGGCAAGGGACCAAACTCTATTAGATTTCTTTTTCAAGCAATAATTTTAAGTAAAAGGTAGAAAATGCTGTAGAAACCTACACAGCAATGAGAAACACAGCTAGAGTGTCTGCTATCTGATTTCATTCTCACAAAGCTGTTAAACATTGCAAAAAATGTCTCTTCTTATCCACCTTTTTTTTTTTAAATATTTTGATTTGCCAATTAAGGAAAGAAGGAGAACCTCTTGGAAGGCTAAACTGTAGTTCAGAAGAAAAAGAAAAAATAAAGGAAAATAGCCAAATAGCCCAGCTAGTAGATTCTCCTCTTTTTTGAGTCCAGGATTTGGAGACTTTTCTTTGCTTCAAAATTAGTTTTCTTGTTTGTTACAGACTTCTGTTCTGTTTCTTTGTTCTTGTGTGGAACTATCCTCTTCTTGCATCAATCACAGAAACTATCAAAATTCCATGCCTGTGGTTATCCTATAAATTATGTGGAAATATTGGAGGGAAAATGAATCAAAACCTGTGCAAATTGTGTTCTTTCTTTTGTTGCAGAATATCGTGTTCCCTATGGCTTAGAAAAAAATTTGTGTCCAAGGCATCATCATGCCATGTCTCTTGTCTGACAGCACGAAGTGTTACGTTTGTGATTTGTTACATTCAGAAAAGGACAGTCAAATTTCTTGAAGACAAGCTTCTTTTTTTTTTTCACAGAGCTAGGTCTCTCATGTTTGACATGTTTTCTAAATGAGTTTCAGCAGATGATACTTAACTGGTGTTTATGAAAGGAATGACCAGCTGGCTTATTGTTGGTGGACATATCCAGGTTGGCTATGAAAGCGAAGGCCCAAATGGGCCAGATGTTTTCCATCATAGTGCACTCTCAAAGTACTGCTCTTATGGGTGAACAAACCCCACACATCAAGCAGTAATCATGCCCTGATTTCCGTTCTAATGCACATTGCAGCATGAAATAAGTTACATTCCATCTTGTTGACACAGCGTGCTTCAGCTGCTGGTGTGGCAAGTTGTTTCTTCACTGAAGCTGAACTAAGAAATGTCTGGCTTTATTAGATTATGTTATTACTGTTTTCTTGGCAGTTCCTCACAATGGCACTTGTATGGCACCATGAGAATGTGAGTATTCAGAGCACTGAAAATGCATTAACAAAAGAAATCACAAACATAAATATACTTCCAGAAAGTTATTTTGGGACAGAACTCAGGGACAATATAACCTGTTCAGCAGCAAGCAGGGGGTTAATTTCATGTGACTACATTTAACTTCCCCGGCAGTAGAAGAAACAGAGAAAACTGCTAGAGGCCTATCAAGCTCTCTGGACTGTAATAAAAGAAGAGTCTACAGACATCCTCCTCAGACATTAACCCCTTATCCATGGTCTTACCTATGTGTACTTTCTAGTCTAGCTTGGGTTAAACAGTTTTGCTTTCTCTATACCCCATAACTTAAAAGTGTGGGAGCAATCAACCCACTCAGCTTGTTTGGCTTTTTCTGCCCTAGGTCCCAAAACTTAGTGTTCCTTTTTAAATATTGTTTCATCTTCAAGATGACGGCCACAGAATATTCTGTATCAGCTTAATGCACATAGCGTAAAAACTTAGGCACTCTTGAAAGATAAAAACTATAATTTCTGCCTCCTCAGGATAAAGTAGTGCTGAACTTTCTACTTTCTTGGCAAATTCTCTGGCTGTTTTCTATACTACTTTGTAAAAGAAGGCCTCCTTTTCCCTTCTGCTTTTTGAATAAGTGGGTGATTTTTGTGTAAAGTGAAATACATCCTGTGTTTTATTTGTCTATAGTACTGCGAGATTGGGTCGTGGAGGAGCTTGGATAGAGAACTTAGGCACAGGCACTCTTTATGAGTCCCAAATGGATCAGACAAGAAACAGGTACCAAAAAAAATCAGTTTATCCGAATTATGTCCAAGTGTTGGTTGCAGATAATAGCAGAACTTAAAAAAAAAAGGTTGGAAAACACAGTGTTCTTTTGCCCTGTATTCTTATAGTTATGCTGGGTTTTTGATGAACCGGTTGCTTGGTTTTATTTGCATTAGTCTGTATTTTCACATTTCTCATTTATTGGAAAGGAGAAGCATTTGGCGCAACCACTGGTTGTCATTTGAATTCTTTTCTTCCTGCTGCGCTATTGCAGTTTTATCAAAGACACTAATAAGGTGGAGGTAACGAGTCTTTACACTTGTATGTCAGTTTTCTTGTACAAGTTCATATAGCTGTCTTCTGCAAAGCACATCTGAGCTGAAGTTCAAAATATTGGAGTCCCGTAGACAAAATGCTAGTTTTACCAGTACCTGGAGAAATTCTCTCCATTTTCTATTTGCACAGCCCTTCTTCCACTGCTGCTGGTAAGAGGGTAAGAAAAATGTAAATGGAGATGGTCCTCCCTTCTGCAGTTATTGCTGCCATACTGGTCACTGGAGGAACAGAAAGTTCACCTTTGCAGAGCCCTCTTCCCTCTTACTCTTCTTTCTTTTCTATAAGGATAGCAATAGGCCTAGGACCTGTACAGCCCCTTCCCAGGAAGATAAAAGATTTGAAAAAAAGAGAAGGAAAGCAGAGGTTGCTTAGAGAGTGGAGAATGAGAACTACATGGCTTAAGGAGTCTGAAGAGGGATTTCATATACAAGAGAACTGGGGAAACTGGGGGAGATCCCAGTTCAGGGTATAGTGAGAAAGTGAAAGAATTCTCTACAGAACCCTTAACATCTGCTGAAACATTGCAACCCAGCTGCTATGCAATCTCCCCAACTCTCATTACTCCCTGAAAATACCTTTCTTCTCTCATTCCCAAAAAAATACCTTTCTTCTCTCATTCTCCATAAACCCAGATTCCACCACCTCCTTCCATATCTTCTCTCAAAGGCTGCAGAGGTCTGATGCAATTGAATCCCACTTGTGCAAAAGTTCCAGCCTGAGCAGTCTACATGCATGGATCAGATTTCTGGACCAAGGCCTAAGACTGAAACTGTGGCCAAATATTTCCTGCTTTACGTGAGACCCCACAGTGCATGGCTGTGTCCTGGAACAGTGCATCAACTTGGCAATGTTGAAAATCATGTTTCTCCTTAAAACTAATTTTTTCCTATGAAATATCCATTGAAAATGGTACTAGCTTTTGATGGATTGTGGTAAAGCATGGCCGCTTTTAATCCTGTTTGGCTTTGTGTTCTTCTTTTTACTTGGGGAAAAGTGTAAGGGAGACACTACAGTTTCCATTACTACTATTTTTCAGCTGATATTTCTGTGTTGGTGAAATTTGAACTATCACTGCAATCCAGAAATGGGCTATTCCGTTTCACTATTTACAAAAAAGTGCACTGCTCACACTTGGATTCAGGAAGTTTTCCTGAATTTGTATAATATAGCTTACGAAATTTTGAGTGCCAAGGACACTGAAGGAATCCTTCCTGCATTCAAGAACTGAGTAGATATGAGCTTTTTATTATGCACAGTGGTTTCAAACTACCTTTAATTCTTGTAGATTTTTCATTTCACCCCACAAATTTAATTTTGCTCTGTAAAATTGTTGTATGCCAAAGCAATATCTCTCGTCTGCTTTAACCTTTAAAGAAATAACTTCGTGTATTATTTGGGTCATTATAGCCCAGCATTTCTTTCCCCCTCTGAGGCTGGGGAAAAAGAAGTATGGGCTTCCTAGACAGGGCAAAAATGTGGGCAGAAAAATGGGAGGGAAGTTCAGGCCCTACAGCACTCTTCTATTATCATTATGTGTGTTCGAAGTGTGTATGCAGGCCTTCTGAGATAGGACTTAGGACTTTGCAGAGAGTGGCTGGTGAAGCCAACCACTCTGAAAGATTTTTCTGATCCAGTACAGACAAATTTATGCAGTGACCTAGTGAAATAATGTATCAAGAGAAAGACTGATTAGAGAAACTAAGGAGATGTAAATGAAAGATAAGCAAGCCATTTGCAATTTTGGAGCCTTTTCCCTTAAATAACCTTACAAGGAATTTTTCATCTAAGTATGGTTACTTTCTGTGATTGCCCTCTTAAGAGAAAGAAATCAGTCATCAATTGGTTCATTAAAAATACCCCTGATGATACAAAATTCAAGAAGCTTTTTCCAGATAGCTGAACTGGAAATATATTTTGACTTGTAAAAATCTCCATAATTACCAAAAATTTTAGAAACAATTGGTATTTGTTTGTCAGTTGCAGAGAATCAGCATTACATTCCTTCTGTATTTAAAAATCTATAGTAATGCTACTGCCAGTCATTACTGTTTTAATGCTGTTTATTTTGCTACATTATCTAGCGTGTTTGAACACCACCAGCCTAGGCATTTAATCAGAGCCTGTCTCTCTGTAATGATCTGAGAACTGATGAAATACTGTCTGTAAAGACCATGTTACTTAATCTTTGAGAATGGAGTGCAGATTTATTACTTTTTTTGAAGTGAAGCACTAAAATGAAGCAATCCACACTATAAGTTATTCTGGTATTGATTCTGACACAGAAGTGACATTACATTTATTTATAAACTAAAGTAAATTTTCTGATTTAATATTTGCTTTCCTTGAAATGAAAATTATTTGAGGAAAACAAAGGGATTTTAGGAATGATTAAAACTAAAAATATAAGTTACTTTAACATGATAATTACCTTCTTTAAATATATATAGGAAGAACAATCAGTTTTTTGCACACTTGAACTTGTATTTAAGTAGTAAAAAGAAGGGCTAATAAACATAGCAAACCCTAAGTAATCTATTTTTCAGAATTAAGCAAATTGAGACTCATTACAATTATAACTAGTGGCTAAAAGATTTGGCCTATCATGTTAATCAAATTGTTTAACTGCAGGAAAAATTTAAAAGTAAATTTTGTGGGTTTAAACTATTCTTCTATATAATCATGTATTAAAAATTAGTTATCAAGGTAGCTCAGAAAACTTTACAACTCTTTTGCTAGAATTACAACTGAGAGCACTTGAGCATGTTAAGTACAATCTTGGAGCTTTAGGGTTATCAGCCCAATCTTATGAGTGAGGTTGCTTCACTAATAAAAAGCTAAATTTCCTGATCTTTTCCCACTTGAAAAAAAGGTGAAATACTCCAGATACTAGAAAGGAAGGCTGTAGCTGCAAGGACTTTTTCCTAAAGTTGCCAGTCTGGCCTTTAAACAAGCCCAAAGCAAATTTAGTTCCAGGAGCAGCAAATAACTGCAAACTTTTATAAATCAAAAAATGCAGGATTAGTGCAGTTACACTCTCAAACAAGGCATTTTGTTCACCCTATTATAGCAGGTAGTAATTCTTGGTCTGTTTATGGAATCTAAAACTCTGTGGGTTTGGACCCTGGTGAAGTCAAACTTAAAACTGTGCTGGAGCTAAGATCAAATCAGGATCACTATCCTTTAATGAATGTACATCTTTAAATAGATTTTGGATTCCTGTGGCTAGATTCTCCAGACTAAATGAGCTGCCCTTGGCAAAGGACTGGAAAATGGAAGAGGAAGTGAAGGCTTTAAAGCATTTGTGGTTCTCTCCTCTCCAAGCTGGCTGACAGTCAATCCAGTTCCAATTCAGTGTGCTCAAATGCCCCTGGCCTCCAGAAGCTGATCTGGCAGCCAGCAGCTGCTGCAGGAAGAAAGGCAAGAGCTACTTGTGTTTCCATGTGAGGATGGGGCAAAAGAGGCTGATCTTGGCTAAGCTCCTGACCTTCTGCCTAAAAGTTACCTATTTCTCTAAAGGAACAGGACATTAAGAATCTCTTTGCTTGCAGAGACTGAGTTAATATTGCCATTATGAAGAAGGTCTTACTGCAAGCTGAACACAATTTTATGTCAGGTTTATGAAGAAATTTGGAGGAACAGAAGATCAACAGGAGGATTTAGGAATGAACAGATCAGATGTGAGGATGCCAGGCACTGATTAAAACTGATGTCAACAGGATAAGAATGTTGTGTAGTTAACAATAATGTACGTTGCTTGTAACTTAATGAGGAGAGAGCTATAACTCATATTTGACAAATGAGTGCTGACTATAATGTGCATCATTTTGAATGCCTTGGTTTCTAGGAGCATCTAAGAGGACAGATGTTTAAATATACTGAACATGATGATTGCATATGTTAGTGAAAGCTTTCATCTTGTGAACCTAAGAACAGCAAGGTCCCAGCATCTAAAGTTTGAAATAAAGTGGCATCACATCTAAAAATCTCACCCTCACCCTACCTGCTTTAGTGTCTCTTTTTATAAAGTAAATACTTTTATATACTTCTATATAGTTTGTGTATACTTTCAATTGTATTTGAAGATACTTCAGATATGCACAGAGAAGTACCAAAAAAATGTGACAAGTATGTGATAAAAATTGCATACCGTTGTTTTTAACCTCTATCTGCTAAGCTGACAAAAATTGTGTGGTCTGTTGGGTACAAACACATTAGTGCAGTGTTTATTGTCCAAGCCTGGATGAAGAATCTTACAATGAATCCTAAAACCCTGTTGTCTGAAAAGAGAAAAAGGAATTCGACACAGCTCAATAGACTACCCACATCGATACAGAAGTTTTACAGTGTTTTGGAACATATATCTCCATAGAAAAAGGTGCTAGGTAAGAAATAATGTTTGAATTAAATAAAAAAATGAACGAGCTTGTTGATACGACAATCATTCCTTTATCCTTCACAGGCAGAATATAGACAGAGAAAAAAAGTCTTGAAGCAAACACAGTAGCTTCAGTCAGATTCATAGTCTCCCTCACACTGTTTTCCTTTAAACTTGCTTTATTCTTAGATTACTTTCCAAGGCCTTTTAAAAGGTTTGAACCATGATTTGAAAACACAGAAAAGTCAATAAATAAGTGAATGCATTCTTATGGCAGATACATTTTTTCTTGAAGTTTAGAGCCAAAACCAGTATTATTTGTAAGTTGAATTCTTTGCTATTTTTGCTATACTTCTTATTTATTAGCTGGATTTTCAACAGCAATGAAAAGAGGGATTTTCGAAATGGAGGTATGAGAGCATAAAACTAGCAATAAAATGTAACTTCTCTTTAAAGAAGTCTTTCAAAATGTATTTGTTTTTAATTTAGGATATCAAATTCCTACATTTCATTCTTCAGAGCATAAAGGTTAACCAAATGTTGCAGATAGACCATTACAAAACGTTTTTTCCCTCCACAAGGATAAGTTTTTGCACCATACAGTGCGCTGTGCAATGTTCCATTGCAATGCAAACTATGGATTTCTGTGGCTATGGGGCCTCTGCTTGAGTGGGAAATCAAGAAAATCCTTCCTTGCTCTCTGATGATTTTGTGAAGCAGGATCTGTTTCTGCCAAAACAGAAATGGCCTCTGCTAAAACTCTTTCCCACAAATCAAAAAGCAAATGGTCTGTTTTACATATTGCTGTTTTATACCAGCTCATTTTTCTGCTGAATTCTGCCATTCTTTCCTCTTTGGTGAGCATGTATCTCAGCTCACATCCTTCTATCCAGTGTTCTCAGTTTATTCTAATTCAGCTACCAACTACAGGATGCTTAGCATTTGCGTGCATCTTCTTCCATTCTGGTAGTAGGAACACATGGTCATAGAAAGGAAGCTAAAGACTGGCCTCTGTCCAGTCATTTAACTAGCAGAGTCATCTCATAGTGTAGGTAAAGAGACCTGAGAGCATAGAGCGGCTATGACTTCATAACTTGCAGGGCTAACTGGTACACCTTTGCACTGCATCCAGAGTGGTGAAATGCCTTTGTGAATAACTGCCTACTGTTATTCCCAAAACATGCTTAGGTCCCATTAACACTCTCTAAATTCTTATTTTTGTTAAACAAATCAAGTTGATCAGGGAAAGGAACACAAAGCCTCTCGAATCACAACTTTTTCTATCCTCCTTTATTGTAGAGTTTACTATAGCCATTTTATCTGATGAAACTTTTAAAATAGACTTGTCAGCTGTTTATGCCAGCATTGACTTCAAAATTAATTTTCATAGTTGAATCACACATTTCAAAAGAAATTTGAAGTGATGGAAACAGTGCTACAAAAACAATGGGGTTTGCAAGTCTAATTTGACTATATATTCTATAAATTCATTCTCTCCACGTTCAAACCCCCCAGTGGAGTTTAAATTCCACCAGCATAAATCAGCACTGCTCAGTTGCCTTTATCGGAGCTACATTGGCTTACTTCTGTTTAATCACAAATCCCAGGAAGTTTAGATGAATAGCTAATATAAGTCAGTTAGGTCCTTCAAGAGTTGTGAACTGATGGACACTTTTCATTCCTGCTTCAGATTTGGTTATTGGTTATTCAGAAAATGGCAGCATAGCTGTATAAAATGGTCAAGTCACATCCCTAATTGTCAGTGGCATTTTAGAGACATGCACAATGCCTAGTCTACAGTATCACCTGTATCTAGGTACCTACTTTACTTTGTAGATCATGAAAGATCATGAAAATCCTTCACTAAGAAATTAAAGACATTGCATTTATTTGATGGCTTGCAGCTTTGATGCAGACCTGGGAGACTCATTAGTAGAAATTAATTCATAAATTGTGGAAAGTTTCCTTGTAATTTCAATCAGATTAGACAAGAGTCTAACATCAAAGTAGGGCTATGAATATGTATTTTTCCCAGAGTTCTGAAACTGTTTATACTGAAGGATCCCTCATACAAACTCCAGTCCGTGATTCAACTTGGTAGTGGTTTCTAATGTCACTAAATACTTCTGCTATAAGCACAAATGCTTCACTCCATTCAGTTTATTTTAAAGTTTTTAATCTGAAAGACTTCCTTGAATCTGATTTATGCTCCAGATTAGTAAAATTAGATGTTTATTGGCTTGAATGAATAAGTGACTACTTTATTTGCTAACTTAAGTCCAATCATAGAAACAATCCAGGCTTGTCATGCATAAGATATGAAAGTCTTGAAAGTATTTAACAGCATCACCATCACTGCAGTTTGCAAAATCATGTGAGGAAAGTATTAAGTTTACGGTATAAAAGTAACAAATTTTAGTAGAAAATAGTGAATTTTCTGTCTTGGATGGGTTTAGGTAATACATCTTAGACAACTGTCAATGGAGGCACTGTGTTATACTGTTATGTTCCTGTGAATGGCAAGTAAAATCCTTGTGTCATACTTTTCAATAGTTTTGTCCTCCAAAAACGTAATAGGATATGTAACCTTCCTAGGTGCTAATCCTAAGAATACAAAGCAAGCATCCATTCCTCTCCTTGGCTTTGTGATGAGTTGTCAAATTATGTATTTGAAGTTCTGAGACAGATAGGGCGTACAAAACTGTATATACAAGCTTTGAAAACCTGGCCCAAGCTATTTTATTTTTGTCTCTTTGCCAGAGAATGCTAACTATTTTCAAAGGCTATTTACAAGTCAGAGGAAGTTCCCACCAGATTAGAACTGGTTTAAGGAAAGTTAAAACCTGGGCCAAGCTATTCCACAGCACAGAATCTTTTTAATCTGCACATGCAGTTCTTGCATCTATAAAAAGAGTTATTTTTTGATAGCCAAACACATTGAACCCGCATAGTAACATGTCTTTGTCAAAGACTGTTATAATCCCTGTGGTTGGTAATGTAAACAAAGTGCTGTAGGTCTGTTTTGAAGAAAGATTGGTCAAATAGCTATCCTTTTGCTGGATAGCAGGAAACAATTCAGAGAGCAGTTGTAAAGACTCTGGTATCATTTTACTGTGACCTGAGAAATGAAATGAACTGGCTAAATAAACAAGTAAATTCGATCTACCTTTAGTCATAGGCAAAATGTTGCATAGTATAAATTTATTAACCTCACTATTACTTTGATTCATTGTTCTCTGCTATTTCTTCTCCTATGATAAATAAACAACATCTCTGTGATTCACAAAACAAGTTGAAAAAACAAACTGGAGACATGCTTTTGTAACTTACTGTATGCTTGAAGCTCTACTAATTTAGAAGAAGATACTGCCCTTGTCCCCACAGAATAATTTATAGCAAGAACATTGAACATACCTTGAATGTATGACACAAGAAAAAAAGAGTAATTCCAAAGATTAATAGAATTTCTTAAATAATTTTTATAATCTAGCCATCAGAAAAGCAATTATTTCTGCTTATGTATGGTAAATAAAATTTTAGTTATGGTTGGAGTCACAAGAAAAATAATAAATTCTGTAATGGGAAAGTGCGAACCGTAATTTTTGATCTAAGTCAATTAAATAGAAAAACATAAATCCTTGGGAAATCTATGGAGTTGAAGAGCACGGGCTACTCAGAGTTTGAAGCTGTCTTTTCAAGCATCTTAATTTGAACACCTTGAAAGCAAAGCATTCACATTTACTATCAATTATTAAGTATTCTCAATTTGGAAAGTCCTGTTGATTTTGATTATCACAGAAATTTAGTGCGCAAAACTCATTTAAAACTCCAGATATTGAATCCTCTTTTACTTTGGAGCTATTTCAATTCTGTGTCTAAACAGCATAGTGAAAGTTCATCTCTTGTTTCATCCTTTGGTTAAATATTAGTGAATGACACAAATGTTGAAACTTAATGATAAAGATGAGAAGAAGGGTATGTAAGTCTTCAAAGGAGCTTTTTGCAAAAGCCATCATTAAATGAATTCTGAATGTTGGATGTTGCAAAATTGTTATGCTACAAGACTTTCTCAAAATTAAAAACTTGAAAATGGTTGGTAAGGAAATTGTGTTCTGTTATTTCTGTCGCCACTCTCCTTAATGTACTTGCCATCTCACAGCTAGAAAGATACAGTGAATATTTATCCATCTTTTTTCATCTTCTTGCTTTTATCTAATGGTTCAATCACCATCATTTGATGTAAATGGCAAAGGGCTTCCCCTGCTTTTTAAAGCTTTTTGAATAATAATTTTATTCCATTAAGATTCTCTGTTCAGCATTGATCTTTACTGAGCGACAGAACTAAATTCCATACCAATACAAATTCCAGCTTGCAAGTTAGTGATTAAGCAGTGGAAGTCTACTTACAGTATATACAAGATTACTGGAAGAAGTTCCATTTCAAGAAAGTATACTTTACTGAGAAAGCTGCCCAACACTCTAATTTTTACTTTTACATGTTGTGTAATTAACATGCATAAGTATATTTTTATATATAATAAGGTCATAATTTTTTAATTAAAATTGATCAGAGAGAATTATAACTTAGGATTATTATTTATTTTTTGAGCTGTGAGAAATGCAAACAATAGAAGACTTTCGGTATAATACTTCAAGCCTAAAATATAAAATATATTATCTTTAAAACAGGCAAATTTTTTGCAGGCCCTAAGGTTCATATATTTTATGATTTTTTTAGGCTAAATTCTGATTTGCAATTCTATTTATCTCAGTGTAGTTACACTATTGTATGCTAGGGTACAAAGACTTCAGGCTGTGTTGTCTCCACTGGCCTTAGAGCAAACCTTAGTAGCCCAGACAGATCAATCCCTGCTGTCTCCGCTCCTCTAGAACACCCTCAGAGTGTTTATTATCTCTTTCTCTCTCTTGCAATCTGAAGAGGGTCTTCTCTGTACCTGTTTCAACCACAGTAGTTGAATAGGCTCATTTTCCATCACAAATTAAGATGTGTAATGGAGGTTTTTGAATCTGGAAGAGAAAGCTGACTCTCACAATGAGTGCATGGCCACACTCTGAAAAGATCTTGTCTGCACATGGTCTGTATTTGTCTGGGCAGTTATTCCAGAATGACTCATATGCGTATAGGAGTACTTGTATACCTCTCTGTAAATATCTATAAGGATATCATTCTATTACTGATATTTACATCCATAGAATCTTTGTATTTTTCATGTCATAACTTATTTCACCTAATTCCATGGTAAAGCTATATTTAAAAGTAACGCATTTGTCATTTTGCCACTAAGACTCACTGTCTAGCTTATCTTTGTGGAAGTAAGTTCTACAGTCACAAGCAATTGTTATGCCAGTTCTGACTCCTGCAGATTCCTGATCCTGAGATAATGTTCTCAGACTGTTAGTATTCAGGCATAACCACTTCAGTGCTGTTTTTCCCTTCTATTATAACATATAATGGAGATTACCTACTGCAAGATGCCTTGTTTCAGAATCATAGAATCATAGAATAGTTAGGGTTAGAAAGGGCCTTAAGATCATCTAGTTCCAACCCCGCTACCATTGGCAGGGACACCTCACACTAAACCATGTCGCCCAAGGCTCTGTCCAACCCTACCTTGAACACTGACACAGATGGAGCATTCACAACTTCCCTAGACAACCCGTTCCAGTGCCTCACCACCCTCACAGTAAAGAACTTCCTCCTTAGATCCAATCTAAACTTCCCCTGTTTAAGTTAACCAGTTACCCTTTGTCCTATCACTACAGTCCTTAATGAAGAGTCCCTCCCCAGCATCGCATCCCTATAGCCCCCCTTCAGATACTGGAAGGCTGCCATGAGGTCTCCACGCAGCCTTCTCTTCTCCAGGCTGAACAGCCCCAACTTTCTCATCCTATCTTCATACGGGAGGTGCTCCAGTCCCCTCATCATCCTCGTGGCCCTCCTCTGCACTTGTTCCAACAGTTCCATGTCCTTCTTATGCTAAGGACACCAGAACTGCACACAGTACTCCAAGTGAGGTCTCACAAGAGCAGAGTAGGTGGACAGGATCACCTCCTTCGACCTGCTGGTCATGCTCCTTTTGATGCAGCCCATTCTTTCTCTACACTAAAGGAAGCATTTGTTTAAAAGCTGCTTTTCCCACTCAGAACATCTTCCACTAAAATGGAGAGCAGTAAGCACAGAAAATTACTTGAACCCCAACAAATGGTGAAAATAGCTATCTAGAACACCAGGAATCACAAATGTTGTCTTACTTTCTTACACTGCTAACTTACACCTTAGTAGTTACAAATAGTTGCCTGAAAATATGACCAGGGGGCTTAATATTGGCCATTTGCAAAATAAACAATACTTGGTTCTGCAAATTCTAGGAATTATGGAGTGTACTGTTTAAAAAACTATATATGTTGTGCAAATATTGAGGTACTGTTTGTGGGAGCGGGATTAGAGGATGCTTTTAAAAGCCTCACTGTACGCAAGTAGGAATTCTTTTTAGACTCAAAAAGTCCATTTTCTGAAAAGTATCAGAAAGGTGAATGACTCCACAGATTTATGGCTCTTCATAATTAAACACAATTTCCCAATGCAAAGTCACACGGAATAGCTGCAGCATAAATTAGATTCCAATTTAAAACGTATTTCCTATCTCCATCAATACATTTTGCTCAGGAGGTTATGTCTTCCTCAAGAGATAGATATTAAGGCCAGGTCAAAGTCCAGAATTCTAACTAGATAAGGTAGTAGGCATTTTTGTGTCTATCCCTCAGTAAGAAAGGACTGGTTTAGCTGGATAGCTCTGTCTGCTATCCCATCAGAATTTGAACTCCTGTAAAAAGTAAATTCCACTTATAAGGGATATTTGGAACCACATTCAGGAAGCAAGAACAGACTATAATAAGCAACATAAACACTGTATTGAGGGAACCATTTTTAAAATATGAAAGCTCCAATAAATGTCAGAACTGTCCCTGTACTACATCTTGTTGAATTAATTCTTTGAACTCCCCAAAGCAGCAGGAGAAAACAGACATAGTGATGCTTCTACACTCACAATGATTTTTCTCACGCTATCCACTAAAAGGTACATTTCCAAATTCAAAGATATACATTCTGTACTCCTAATGTCCTTACGACAGTTTTTATAAGCAGAAAAAAAAAGAGGACTAATTGTCTTCCATTTACCCAAAGCTGGTATGCAGCAGTCATTGCCAATTGATGAGCAATTGTTAGCGTGACATCAACACATCAATAGTTGATCTATTTTCTTTGCTTGCTACTAAGATGATGAATATCTTGAGTTGGTATCTCATGTAATTTTTTTCTCAAAGTAATAATAACACTAAAAATAGTATGTTAGACTTCCCATTATAAAGCAGAGTTGGTAAAGCAAGAGGGGATTTTATTTGTAAAGTTCAGTCATACGTTTTTATCAAATACAATCTATAATAATGAAATGTTCCTATAAATGTCAGCACTTTATCATCCTTACACTCTAAGTACTTTAAAGGAAAAATAAAATGAAGTACACAAAGACAAATGTTGAGCTTAGCCAGATGTGAATTTGTAGTCAGCATTTTATGGACCAAATACCAAATTAACAGAAAGGTAGAGAAAATATTTTAAGATTTTTTTATGTAAGCTAAATGAAATATTTGTGCAGGAGAATTTCAGAAAAACACAAAGGCAAGCATTCGTCAAGTCTTGCTGCCTGTTTTCCTCAGCTCAGTATTATGGTAAGTAAAACTATGAGTCATAAACCAAGAGTTTTATACATGTTTAGTTCTGTGGGTGGATCCTCTCATTGACATTGACTTGCTACAGCCAGCTGTCTATGTAACCTGTGGAGTAATCACTGATAAACTCAAAACACAATATTCTTTACCTGCATTCCTGGGTAGAACCTGTGTATCATCTACTACATACAGAGATCCCCTTCTTAAAGCAATTCATCTTTTTCTAGAAATAATTTAGTGGTACTGAAGAACCGCAGTTCAAGATAAAGAAAATAGGCAAAGGCCATGTATCCAATCTGCCTCTTCTAGCCCACTCCCCTCTCAAAGAGTTTTGATGAGTACATGTCTACATTTGGTATTTTTAAAAACATTAATGAAAAACAGATTTTGTGGTGGTCTGGATTCAGGTTGCGATATTACTGAGCAGAGACTCTATTCAGCTACTCTTTTCACTATAGCAGAATATTAATTGCCCTAGCCTGGGTGAGCTTTTACTAGTTGAAAAGATAGACCATGTGAATGAAACTGGTTTTTTTTCAGACTTGAGTCAGCCTGGGCCAGGCAATACTTAGTTGTGCTTCTATTAAGTTGTATATTTTTTTCCTCATATTATTTACTAATGTACTACTAAATGTATTCTCAGATTCTTCCTGTTTATTTTCTTCTATTGTTTTCCTTCAGTTCTTTCTTTGCATTATCTCCACCATTAAAAATAAATATCCTGTATTTTCTCTTATCTGCTACTCATGCAAATCTCTTTTCCTCTTCCCCATCCTCTATGTCCTTTTTGATTTTCCTGGTTCTTAGATTTCACCTCTCTTTCTTCTTTCGCTTGTTCTTTTAAGTCTTTTCCTTTTTGCAAGGACTCTTTGTCCACCTACCCCATATCTGCATTATGGACCCCTTCTGTAATTCAGAAGAGATAGTGGGATTATTGCAGTTGAAGAGCTGTCTTTTCTTCCCATCCTAGCCCACTGTACCCTTTACTTAGTGTGAGCATGTGGCACTTGCTCAGTAAATCATCGGAAAGGAGAAACTGGAGAATGGCTGTCAGGGTGCAGACAGAAAACCGTTGTCAGTTCTTGGCAGTGTGGCTGAATATATATGCAGTTAAGCATAACCCTCACAAATGCACGTTTTGAAAAAAAAAAAACAAAAAACAAAACCACACAGAAATCCCAAAGGCAGCTAAAGGAGTGTTCTTAGGTTCTTGGGTTCCAGTCCTGTTGCTAACTGGTGTAACTTCACTTTCAGTAACGTCTCCCAGGTTAACACCAGCTTGGGATCTGGCCTGAAGCTTGTTCCACCAAGATTTTGCCAACTGCCTATTTTCCTCTGTGCACAGAGTATGGTGAGCATAGCTCCCTTGATAATCCTTAACAGTTGCTCCACAGATGGGTTTTCACTGTGTAGGAGGTCTAACCAAAAGAAAGTGCTCCTCAGAAGGGCAATAAGCCTTCACTGAGCTCTATATTTCTCTGCTTCCATGTAGCTAAATAGTTAGTTCCCAGTTAGCCAGTTTAGAAAGAGCTTAGCTATTTCTGCTTGACAGCACAGAGCTCTGTATAAACCAGGGAAGCCAAAGGTGCACTTCAACTTCCTCCACTAATACTCGCTTCATGCCCTGCTTTATATGTGATGGTAAATGCAGATTCTCTAGCAAGAAAGTAGTCAGGGCACAAGCGTAACTGTTTACTCTCATGGTCTCTGAGTACTGAGGAAGGGCAGCAGGTTCTTCAGCATTAACAGTACTAACATTAGTCCTCAGAGCAAAAAGACTCTTTCTGTTACTCAGACCCTTATCTCCAAATGACTATTCCTGCCTTTGAAAGTATGGACAGCCATCACCTGTTTTAAACAAGCATTGTCAAGATTTTTGACCCACTCAGATAACTAATGTTGGGAAAATCTTGTTGTTTATTGCTTTGGCATTAAGTTTCTTTCAATAACAAATTCATGCAAAGCCCAGAACCTCCTAACTGACTCCTAAACCAAACTGTATGTGCTTAGTCACAGAATCATAGAATAGTTAGGGTTGGAAAGGACCTTAAGATCATCTAGTTCCAACCCCCCTGCCATGGGCAGGGACTCCTCACACTAAACCATGCCACCCAAGGCTCTGTCCAACCTGGCCTTGAACACTGCCAGGGATGGAGCATTCACAAATTCCCTAGACAACCCGTTCCAGTGCCTCACCACCCTCACAGTAAAGAACTTCCTCTTTATATCCAATCTAAACTTCCTCTGGTTAAGTTTGAACCCGTTACCCCTTGTCCTATCACTACAGTCCCTAATGAAAAGTCCCTCCCCAGCATCCATATTTTTTGTGCACACATACCCTTTGTAATGCAAGCATTCACTCAAGGCACTCTTTATGGTAGCACATAGGTCATGTTGGTTTTAAATATTTTTGACAATTGAACTTTGCAAGTTATTTAAACCAGGGAAGGAAAAATGTATTTCCCTGTGTCCCTGGTTTTTGCACAGGCAGCAAAAACCATTGTTAAAAGAACCAGGGGTTTTGTTGCAGATGAAAATGGTTCTTTGAAGTGTTTCAATAAAACAGAAAAAAAAAAGGAAGTGTTTGGAGAGGCAGCAGGACCCGTGTGTAATACATTCCTGCTCTGTGCATTTGTGACCTCCAGGGTTGATTATCGTAATTTATTTTACCTAGCAATGCTGCCAGGTGCTTGGGGAAAAAACCCTCCAGCTAGTAAAAATCTAGCAGCTTGTTTCCTCAGCAGAAGAGGTTAAAATGCCATTTCAATACTGTTCTGTCTGTGCAGGCTTCTTGGGGATAGATGTTAGTTGTCTCTGCCCTCATATTGGAAGATACATCTGAGAAATCTCCTCTCCAGCCCTAACCACTGACTCTCACAACCACTCTGTTTCTTGCAATAGTTAAATTGTGGGTGAATGGTGTGGGGAGGTTTGTAGATGTGAAAAACAGCTGCTCTTTCATATCATCTGGAATATTAGGGGAAAGACTCCTCAGAAATGTTTTGGCACATACTTTATCTTTTTTTTTTTTTTTTTTTTTTACTACCCTGGCAACATAAACTCTGGAAAAATATGAAGAAATGTAGAAATCACAGTAATGAGCAAGCTATTGCTCATTGAATGTTTTGCTGTTATCAGAGATGTCAGTGCAAGTTTATTGTTATTGTTATTTGCTGGTGACTTCAGCCAAACAATGTTTTTTATGTACTTCTATTGCATAAGAAGGTTGTTTCAGCAAAATCAGAGTGAATGAATTGTTATTCAGCATGTGACAATTTAAGATGAAATTTATTCTTATAGTTTTGTGAGTTTATAGCAATCAACAGTTATGCATGAAGCTTATGTAAACTAGTGCCATTTTATCAATTTTAATATACCTATATACTGGCGGTACAGTTTGTCAATTTAGTCTAGGCAGAATTATTTCATTTCTCATAATAATGCATTCTGAATTAGCTACTGTATTTTATTAGTGTGAGATATGTCTTTTAAAGGATCAAGGCCAAAACCACAATTATTATTTCTTCTTATCAACATTCTGCTTTCACAGGCAATTACAGCTTATGCATATTTTATAACAAGCATTTGGAGCACATGCTGATTATGTAGTACTTGCTCAATGCCTTGTAATATCCAAGAATGCTTATGGCAGTTTACAATATTGTGGGATCTTGCAGCATGAAAGGACCCTTTTCCCTTTAATCTCTTACATAAACCAACATTTTTTGCTTGGTGACCCTGCTATATATTGTTTATTTCCATTATTAAAGATGAAAAGAAAGGCAAAATATTCCTGTTTATATTTCTTATCTGCATGTTTGCACTGCGTTATTATGTAGAAACAGAAATGCAGCAGAGGAACTGCCACATGGGAACAGACCTGCAATTCGTCCCCTATTCAAACATGTAGCCTGCATCTGTTAATGACCAATTCCAGATATTTGAGTGAATCAAGAAAGAAACCACAGAAAAATAAAGTCTTCATCTTGGCCTTCAGCAGCTAACTAGCAGACAGCTTTTGCTTTGAAACATGAATGCTTACATGTCTCGGAACAGGTCCTTTCTAATTCATCCCATCTAGTCTTTCTTTTCATTATGCATATAAAAAATGTTTTCTTCACCAGTGCTCAGAATGTCCCCAAGAAACTGTAAGAAGAGAAATACGTCCACAACATGTGCCATATTATACACAGCATCTGAGGCAGCTGTGGGTCACATGGTACCAGATTCCTCTCCATCTTTTTAATCCTGACCCATCTCTCCAGCCACCAGATTTAGGGTTGGGTGTCATTATTCTAATGTTCCCCAACTTTACTTCATTCAAGGATTTTTCAGTGTCAGGAAATCCACATCTGCCCCTTTAAGACTTCTTTCCATCTTCTTTGTGCTATCTCAGCAACACTCAACAGAAAGAACTGAAGCCAAAAACTTGGATCAAGATGTGTATCATGTTTTGAATTCTACTATGCTTTTGGCTTTGGTAGTAACTCATGGCCGTGGGTTTCACAGCTTAATCATAGAATTCATTGTCAAAGTCATCAAGAAGATCAGTAATTTAATGAGATTCTAGCCAAGCCCAGGAAGCATTTTTAAAGTGTCAGTGATTTTTTGGGAAAGTTTTATTTAAGAAGCAATAGTTTTTCAAGGAAAGCTTTTCTGAGCTTTCATTTATCTTTGTCCAAATTCAGTTTAGCTTTTTACTTTCTTCTTATGAAACTCCAGCTTAATATGCTTTTGAAATTGGGAAACTCTGAATACAAATGAAGATGCTTTTATCATTCCCTAGGCACAAAGTGGTGTTTTGCGTGTTCTTTCTTGTTACTTTCGGGGGCAAGGACAAAACCCTGATCCCTTGGAGGATGATGACAAAGCTTTCAGGGACTTTAATGGAAGTTTTCCAAGACTTAATGTATGTGGCAGAGCTATACATGAGTGAGGAAAATGTTAGAGATGGGTAAAAGAAGCCATTCAGCTGAACACTTATGTGTGCACATAAATGCCATAAAAATCCAGGTTTTGACATATGGCGTTCAAATTCAGTTACTCTGTAGAAGTTTATGGCAATATATTTTTGCTCATCATGTGTTCTGTGGGAGTTTTCCTACGCAGTATTCTAGAACTTTTAATGTTCACTGTCTCTCAAGAAAATGCTTCTTTTAAGACTGGAGTTTACTTCCCTATCAAGAAAAGCAAGAATTCTAGCACAAAAAAAAATCTTCTGAATTTCTTTTTAACTCCAGAGAAATCTCCAAATACATGGGCAACAACTTCAAGATTTAAGCAGAAAATTTGTCTTACCAGTTAAATAGCAATCTGCTGTCTTTGTCTTTTAAGGACACATCTTGAAGGAAATCAATAACGAATACCAAATTATAGCTTCAGTTTTGAACTAGAACTTTATACTTCTTTCATTCTGCAAGATGACTTTTTGCTTTTATATATGAGAGAGCTGCTATATTACAAAACTTCTTTTTTGGCATGGATTCCAAAGGGCAAATTTCTGTATCCCCATTATGCTGGTGTTCTGAAATGTGGTTAATTTCACAATGAGATCATAAATCGTGTCTTTTTTTCTAACCTATATTAAAACAATTGGATCAACCCTCTAAAAACCAGCCATTGTAATGCTGATGTGCTTGTTGCTTGCAGGGTTGTGTGAATGCAGTCACAGCTGTTCAACTTTATGATGACAGAACACAGTTCTGGTATGGCACATATCACCAATATGCTTCAGAAACAACTTTTCTCACCTGAAATCCTTGCTGTGAAAAAGAATGTATGTGTTCCTTAATTCATTGTCAAAGGAACCCACTTAGAATCTAAGTTAAAGCATAACTTACAGTCTCTCGTGAATAACTGAATAACTTGGTTCAATGTTAGGTCACAGTGGAACACAGACTGCAATATGAATATGTAAAAGCTCTGAAGGGAGCAAAGAGACTTTATTATGGAATGGTGAACATCATTGCCTGAGTAACATAAACCTTGTGTGTTTTCACAAGGAAATGAGTCACTTGTTTCTGTTGGCCAGAACTCTGTTTTCTTTTAATTTCATATTTTAACTGCCTAATATAGTTTGAAAGAACCCTAGGATTGCAGACGTTGGGCTAAGATACCTTGTTAATTAAAGCAGAGTAGAAGGGTAGCATAGTAATCACACAAAATCAAGAAAAATTGATGGTAAATAGGGCATTATCGCATGTTGTCTGAAGGAAGCTTTGATCCTGTTGTAGGACACTTCTGTAGACTATTTACATAGTTGTGAAAAGAAAATTCATTTTCTCATGTGTTATGTTTATACCTGTATGTATACTTAAATCTCTGTCTTGTGTTCTTTGTGAAACTAATTTGCAAGTTCCCTCTTTGCAACTGTGAATCTCTTAGTTAACTTAAGGACATAAACCCTAGCTGTCATCAATGAACAGATAGATGATGTTAATGTTAAAGATGTTGGATCAGGTCCATACAAACAGGGAAGAAATATTTTCTTTCTTTGGACCAGCAACTCAGAACCAATAAGATTCTTCTTCATGTTCCTGGTGTTAAGGTAGCTCCAAGCATTCTTGCAGAGAATTCTCGCAGAGTGTCATCCTTGTTGGTGAGGCATCCTCACGAGACTTAAGATCAGCACAGCTCATTCCTAAACCACTTTCTATTTTCTCTTCTTACAGCTCCAAGCTATGGGGATTGTGCCAAGCAAAATAAGTAACACAGACTGTTTGAGCAATTCTCAGCTACAGTGGAGTCTCTGAAAGAACATAGCTGGCTAGTACAATGTAGACTACTTTATCCTGTATGTAATTTGGGCAGAAACTCCATATAGCTCCCTTCACTATTACAGCCTTAAATGGAAGTAGCAGAGAATGAGGGCCAAACATATTCAGTTGAGAATTAAAGTATATATTATGGCCTTTTGTGATGGCATAAATCTATATGCATAAACATTGCACCCCTGTGCACTTGTGTGTGATAGTTTAAACACGAGCATTTTTTAAATTTAGCAGTTGCATATCTGCATAGATATAACAGAGAACTGTGCATTTATTGCATCATGAATACCAACAAAGCAAATTCCTATTCCCATTGGTAAAGATTATTCAAAAAGAAGTGCTTTATGGTTAGATGTAAACACTGGGAAACACTGAAGAATTCCTTAATCTGTCATATCCCAAAATCTGTGTTGCACGCATATTCAGACTCGCCTGAAAATCTCAAACGCGAAGTTCATTAGTTACATACAGAGGCATGCTTTTGACAACCTGACTAAAACATAAGCAAGGATTTTTAAACAATTTCAGTGGGAAGCAATGGAGAAACTAACTGAAGCTTAAAGGTTGTCTACTGGGATTGTCACAGGGGGGAAAAAAGTCCTCACTGGAACCATGCCTTTGCACTAAAAGTTTAGACACGTGTAGCTAGTTAGAACTCTCTGGGCATGTTAAAAATCCTATAAATCTCCAAAAGCACAGAATATTGTATTCAGATATGTAAAAATGTAACTGAAGTGAATTGATGACTGAAGCATAAAGTCTTGTTTGCTTTGAAATGTGTCATTGCAGAGTAGTTAAGAGATTAGGGATGGGTTACAAAAGAGCTCAGAGAAAACAACAAAATACTTCGAATATATCAAGCTTCTTGTATCCCTTACATAGAAGACAAAATGGTTTTTTCCTCAGCAAAAAGTCTTTATCATATAAAAATAGTTAAAGAATCAAACTGAGGAAATAAACACCTTGTGTACAAGTGCTGGACAAATGCCTTCTCTAACACAGGTTATCGCAGATGAATGTAGGTGTTTAAGACCAACATTAGCTTATAGTCTTCATGAAACATAAACCTATTCATTTCACAGTGTTTTTCATTCAATGTCTCTGACCTAACTGATCTATCCAGTCAATATTCCTAAACATTTTGACAGCTGCAGGAATTACAGAGAATTTGAGGACCCTAAAAAGAAGTCGTCTCTGCCATAAATTTTAACCAGGGTTTTTACTCATTGGTTCTCCCATTCTCTTCTGTTCAGACAGGTGGAGGAGCAGGGAAAGTGCATAGTAACGTCATTGTATGTTTACTAATCCTAATGACTGTTGTTATTCTGCTAATGATGTATGCCCTACATTTTTCTTCTGTGTCTTCTAGTCACAGCTGTTTCACCATTGTAATGAATCTTCTATTGTTTCTGGGAAAACTACCTCTGTGGAAAACCACAGAAATATGAAATCCATTCTTACAACATGGTCAAGCAGTTCCTTTGACTGCTTCAAAATAACATGTCCAAAAGTCTTTAAAGACCAAGATCAGAATCTTAAACTCAGCATGGATTCAGTGCAGGGTATTTTGCCAGATGGGTTTGCCAAATTTGGAAACACTTAACAAAAATAAAGTAGAATAAGTACTGTTACTGGTACTTATGTTTAGAGTCAAATACTATTTGGAAGCCAATATTCCTAAATGAAAGCCCTAAAAAAGAGATCTTACAGACTCACCATTAAAATGTCCAGTGAAGATTTATTACCCCAGGTCACAGCAGTCCCACCTACTATATTCAGTGTCCGGTATATGCTTACATAAATGATGACTCATGAACACTGACAAGAGGAATCTGTAAGAAATTTTTGCTTGGCTTAATGCAGGTTTTATCTTTCAACAGGTACTTACTCTGAGGATGATGAAGATGTAAGGATTTTTTTCCCAATATTTTTGTGTATTTTTTGTTTCATTTTTGTAACTGCAGTCCTAAAATAGGAAGGTCATTCCAAATAGTATCTGTTGGTATTCTAACCATTAAAAAAATAACTAAGAATGTAATAAAACTTTAGCCCACTGCTGGGCCCTATACCAAGTACCATTCCAGTTAGTAGTACAGCTTGCAACAGACAATGCCAACATGCAACATCATGCCCTGCCCTCCACAGCTTACTGTTACTGAAAACCTAAGGAAGCTCTGCAAGTAGAAATTCTTGTCTGCATCACCTAAATTAGGAGTTTTCACTAGCAAATAGCAGGCAAATCCACAACTATAAGCAGGGTGGTCTTTAGAAAAATCAAAAAAAGCCCTTAAAAGAGTTTCGCTTTCTCACAGTTTGAAAGGGTTTTCTGTTTTCCAGATCATATTTTTCTAGGACAGATGTAGAGATAGGCAAATGCAGCTTCCAGAAGGAGCCTGGACTAAATAAGTTGTCCAAACATTATACGAAGAAACACAGTACGCTCCATGTAATCAGTCCTCTGTGAATAAAATGGAATGTTTCCTGTATATTCATGTCACTCCTGCATAGAGCTAAGCAATTACTCTAAATTGTCTTACAGACTATTACATCTTTGCAGAATATGGTTTTATGATTAGTCTCTTACAAGAATGAACGATAACTTGAAGGAAATCAAGGATGTGTTAATTAACAAGGACCACCCTTTTATGCTGCCATAAGAATTTACTTTAGTGTCTATAACTGCTTAGTTGGCGTATACAATATTTCTCTTTTCTGAGAAAACCTGCAGTTTAATGGTCAAATGAGCAATCTGCATATCTTTCTTTTGTCTTTCAGTGAAAGTTGCATTTCTGACTTTGTTGTATGTAATGTAATGTAATGTAATGTAAGACCAGATATCAACTGGCATTTGAATGTGAAGCCAGTATAAAGTATGTGGGTTTAATTTCCACTCAGGATAAGCTACCAGACAAATTGCATCACCTCTTAAACCCAGTCTGGCTTTAGCTTGTTGTCTGCAGTACTAAGTAAACCGTTCCAATGAAAATCAGAACAGAATATTAATTTATTCTTTTTACTCTGTCATGTTTTAATCTGGTCATTTTGAAAAGGAGGGAAGAAAATATATCATTGAAAAGGTTTTTTGTAAAATGAACTTACATAATAATGAAATGCTTTCTTTCTAGCCCTTGAGAAAAGGCAGGAGTAAACATGGCCAACACTGAGCAAAGCCTGGCCTACACTAACAGAACTAGGAAACATTTTGTTTTCTCTGTCATACAGCAGGCCTTTTGTGAAATTAGAAGTTAGTCTTTCATACAGTGTCTAAGGCAAAAGTGTGCTATGAATGAGTTTCCTAAGTTATGAATACAGATGCTGCACTCAGTGAAGTAATGAGCTGTTGAATTATTTTAAAAGAATAGCATTTCAGCAGAATAGAATTCCTCATTTATGCACAGTACATTTGGTTTCCACAAATTTATACAAATATCAATTAACTATTACAAAACTGTGAGAGAAAGGAAAAAAATTATTCAAAAGCAATAAATAAATCTGGCATAGAGATATAAATGCTGGCATGTCAGAACTTTGATCAACACAATCTAAATTATTTTCTGACTTCATGAAAGAAATTAGGAAATCTTTATATGTATGTATGAAGTAGTCTTACTACCTGTGTGTGTGAGAGTACTCTGACTCACTTCCATTACGAGATCCATGCCTATCCCAAGATAGGAAATGTCATTTTAATGATGATAAGGCTTTATTTGTCACTGTATACATGCACAAATCACATGGCAGGGGTGCTTCCTTTTTCATCAGCTGTGGTGAGCTGCATTGACCACAGCATTTACCATTTGGGTACCTCTGGAAAAACTTTGCAGCTTCTGGCTGTGGCTCTGTTCAGTGTCAGAAATAAGGTTTGAATGCAGGTCTGAAATTCCTAATACTGTGGAGTCTATACAACTTTTCTCTGCTGCAGCTCTGCTTAATGCAGCAGGAAGTCTGTCCTGCCCTGAGATTTCTAAACAGTGTCTATTAAAATAGAAGGGAGAAAGAAAAGCTCACTCTAGTATAGAGCGGATGTCAGTCTCAGATACTTCCTACCTTTGGGAAACTTTCCTCATGTAGGATGAAATTTCTGGGAAGAACTCACAGTTCCTATGAAATCTGCCCTTAAGTTTAAGCATCTCCATCAAGATTTCCCATTGCACGTAAGTCTGAATTCTCTCAGGATACTTTAGAAGAGGCTTCTTTTCTGAGAAGTCATAAACAGGATAAACTGTGGGTACCTTAATTCACATACCACCTGGAAATAATCTGCATAGCATACTTTGGATCCCCCTTTTTTGTACTAAGGGCTTCATGTGAAATCTATTGAATGTCACAGAAGACTTCCCACTGATGCTAAAGTGCTTTTGGGATTATCTACTGTATCTTTCTCTCTAGACACTGTAAGATGCCCAAGAACTGAGGAAACTTATTCAAGCTGTGCTTCACCTCTGGACGCAGATGTGGAATGCATTGTTCCTTTTCAGTATGAGAGAAGGAAATGTAGAAACATGAGATGGAAAAGAGATTCTTATGATACTGAGCCCAGCCTTGTATTATGATCAGTCACATCACATAGTGCCCTTCAGAAATGCATTCATCTCTACCTGTGGAACAGCAGAGTATTAATAACTAGTAGAGTGCTGCTTCAGAATGTCACTCTATTGAAGGCTGAAGATATTCTTCTACTATCAAGATTAATATTATTTATGGCACTGGTCACTCCTTTTCTGCTCATGTCCTTTCCCTTAAATAGCTTGTTTCCCCACATACCCAATCCTCTTATAAATAAAATTATCTCAAGACATATGGAATGCTTAAGTCCTTGGCCAAACTTCGGTGTAGTAAAAATGCGTGTAACTCTTAGAGAAGCTGTAACCATTCAAGATACATATTACTTTCATATAACAACTTTTATGTTGGTTTGTGAGGGGATTTCAAAAGAGGATATTACAACAAAAAGAAAAAAAAAAAGAAATATAGGTAATCATCGGTGTAAAACATTGTAAGACTTTAATGTTAATGTAGCTTCTATTATTAGTAATGTAAAACTAAACTCGTTATTCACAATCTCTTACACAACAGTTTCAAGTGCCCCCAGGATTTATGGCTCATCCAGGCCTCAAATTTAAATTTTAATTTGGAATTTCTGTGGCTGAGATGAGGTGAATTGGATCTTTTTCACTTCTTTTGCTCTGTGTTTCTTCTTTACAAAACTTGAGATAACACACATCCAGGAAGCAGGATGACAGGTGGTACTGTGCCCCTGCTGGTTAGCTTTCCTTCTTTATAATTGTACCTAGCTAATAACACTTCATGGTTATTTTACTGTGCCATGTAGATAAACCAGCTTATATTCAGAATGAGCACCAGTCTCTGCTTGCCACTTCACTGCATAATGAGGATGAATTTTTGTGGGTTTTCCATGCAGAATAAACATCAGGATTTTTTTCTAATCTCCTTATCCTTTTCATCTTCAGTCTCTGTACAAATTTATAAGATGTTTGAAACCTTGAACTTTTAAACTTTCTCTTTTACACAGAACCATTCTACTGACTAAGGAAAAGTTGCTACATTTTTTTTTCTCATGGTCAGGTCCACAACTGTTCATCTCCGGGGCTCTTTATCATTACTTAAGATGCTAAAGTCTTATCTGAGTACTGGTGAACTTCTGACTAAGCTGGGACAGCTGAAGCACTGCACCACCAATCTTACATGGTGTTGTAATCCTCATGTTCCACATCTGTGTATTTTTCAGCATAGAAATTGTTCGGTACAATGTTCCTTCTGTATAATTATGTATGTATAATTATGCATATATAATTATGCATATACTTATTGGCCAAAAAGCTGATTTCCACTAACTAGTGGGTATGACACAAGAGATGGTTTTGCTAATTAGTTCAGCAAATGAAACTGCTGTATCACATTTTGGATATTAGCTCCAGCTCTTGGATTGGACTGGAGTGCATGTTTCTAGTTTTATGAAACAGGACAGAGTTATCAAGCTCTCAAACAGACTTGGAACTGCTGGCTGTCCTCAGTGACTTATCAGTGACCTCCCTTGTAGGTTGTCAGGGAAAAAAAGAGAACAAGAACTCCAAGTGAAAGCACTCTGTTTGAGAAAGGTATAGCTTGCTGGTTTGATAAATTTGCTCATGAGGGACTGAGCCCACAAAGAGGCTGGTCTTAAATGGAACTGAATATTTACTTTACTGGAGATGTTGAAAAAGCTAAAGAATAGGTACCAGTAACTCTTACTCTTGCTAAAGCTTTCAGGTGGAAATAGTAGCAGCTGGATAGCTTGCAGGAAGAGAAAAGGGTATTCCTTTTTCAAGCAGCCTGTAGCACGTAGTCTGGGCTTATAGCAGAAATCAAGTTTTGTTGTTTTTTTTTTTAACGAGGTATTTTAGAAATAAGTATGAGACACCCTCTAATTAGATGTGTCTGAATGTGCTGCATATTTGCGTGTTATTAGAATGCTTTATCTTATTTTTCAAGAAGGAAGCACTAATGAAAATAAGCAGCTATGGTAGCACTTGTATGCTTCATAATTTCAGGAAGAGTCAGAGCAATGCTGCAGTAATTAATACTGAAGTTTGTCAGGAACCACAAGTGTTGGGATGCCTACAGACAAGCCTGCAGGAGTTTTCTGCACAGAGGGATGTTTTGAGCATTTTCCAGTCCCAGCAACAGTCTGTCCCTGCGCTGGAGGGAATACTGTCCATTGGAGCAAAGAAGGTGGAAACAAATACCTGTTGCATATCAGCTTGCAAGTCTTCTTTGCATTCACTATTTGGCACATTATTTTAACCCCAGACCAATGGCAGCTGATGCTAATTTTTCTGGCTGTGAATGCTGGGAATGAAGATTCAGCATATATATTTTACTGAGGCTAGGCTGGATGCTAACCTTGGGCAGTGGAGGAGGGGAGGAAGGAAGGAAGGCAGACTGCTGGGAACACACCATACTGGTATCTTATATCATCCCAAAGGATCACCAGAGTTTCATGAAAGGATTCTTTTGTAGTCCTATTAGCAGCAATACAAGCACTTTCAGAAGCAAGATATAAATCAATGGAGCAATTTCTCAACAAGTTTTATGTAAGTATAACTATTGATTCCAGGGTACCTTATCTAATGCTGCATCAGCTTAATAAATTTAATTTATAATACTTGTTTCTCATGGAACATATTTCAAATCTTATTTGTAGAACACACAGCCTTTTAACTGCTTGTAGCTTTTAGAATACATCTTATTTTATATATGTATATAACGTCTTATTGCCAGTGTTATGGAATTCCTTGTGAAAAACCAAATCACAAAAATCAAAGGAGACATTTAATAACTTTTTTGATATGAGACATGACAAGAAATGTTATTTACTCCCCAAATACAGCACGGCTTCTTTATTGTCCTGTCAGCATTCCAAAAACTGCATTTATGTGAGAGATTATGTCATAAAAAATGTATGCAACATCTCTGTTCTAGAAATGAGAATTCTAAATAGCGAAGTGCATTAGCAATAGCTACAGTACCAGAAAGCATTTTCTTAAGAAAATGTTTTGTTCACTTCATGCAAGAAGCATTCTCAACTGTTCAAAAGGGACAGTCTAACAGGTATTTCTTTCTATCCCTTTCAAGCAACTGTGCCAGAGTAAGTGTAAGTGTTAAGCATTGCTGGGTTCATGCACTTGAAGAGCCCCCTAGGGTTAGATTCTAAAGCCCTTTCATGGCCTTTATACTCATAAATAAGGGATTTGCTGCATTTTAAAGCATATCAGATCACAGTGAAAGTTTAAATTAGCATTTACTCCAAGGAGAACACATTCCCCAACCCTTGTTAATGTTCACCTCTTGGGTACATGCAAAGATTAAAATGAGAGGCTTTCCAGACACTCTGGGCATTTCCCTCCTGTTCTCTGTCCTGTTTTGCTCCCTTGAAATTGAAAAGCAGCAAGATGAATGTGGGAGGTTGTCTGCTGTATTGCTAAAAAATGAGTTTCATGTTACTGCAGCTACACTGCAGGGGTGTATTTTATCAATTGCTGTTATAACTCAATGGCAGCCAATTGCAAAGCTGCTCATGTGCTCAAACCCAGCTGCCAATTAGCAGCTGTAACAATAATCCATCCTAATAGCTATTAGCAGAGCCAGTGTCGGGATGTATCTTTACAGCCTAAAACTGAAGAAGTTATGGTTATCTCTGAATCTTCTGGTTTTCAAACACATAGTGGGCTGTTCTCATTCTTACAGTTTTCCTTCTGAGGATTTTATTGGTATGGAGTTGGAATAAAGTATTCAGTAGGGTATATCTGATAAGGACATTTGGGGCTGGAATTTTCAACGGCTGCACAATGAGGCACACAGTTTAGACTTAGACATGTAAATGTTTTCATCCAAAACCAATTTTCAGATGTGCAATTGAAGTGAAAAATGCAACTGAGAAGATTTGCCAGCCTATGCATTTATGATTGCATGATTCAGATATTGTTTTGGAAAGATTTACATTAGTGGTTGAAGTAAAATGAGAGTAAATAGATGGAAAAGCCTTTGCAGTGCTCTGCAATCTGTGCTCCTTGGAGTACAAGCCCACCCAGGTTGCAGCCTGGGGGATGCTGTGTAGGCAACCAACTCAAGATTGTGCTGCAGAATATTAGCTTAGCTGATGTTTTCTCTTCTTTTTGGTGTAATGTTCTGAGGGTTTGTGTTTGGATGTCCCTGAAAGGGGGACAGTAAATCTCTTTCTTCATAGTAGCTTCTAACCATTCTTCTAAGTTAATGTTGTTCTGAATTTTTGATCTTGGTTAATCTCAGGTTCTAAACACATTCAATTCTAGAATTGAGAAAATGGATAGAAGAGGAATCTATCACAGTTCTCTATTCTGGAGGCAGAGGAGGGGAAGGATAAGAAAAGGTGGTGTTACCTACTTGAAGGAGGCTCATTTATACCTATAAGGAGACACATAAGAACCTTAATAGCTTGGGTCTGGCAGGTACTGATTTTCTGTTTTGTTTCATTGTTCTCTTGTATCCAAATATTAGCAAAGGCTTGCCCGCTTTTATAGCACTTTTGCTATGGCTCCCTGTACCTGGATATTGGCAAAGCCAAGCTGTGACATGAAGCAGATATTTACGAATCTATCCAGTGGTTGGGTTTTGGTTTTGTTTGGTTTTTTGTTTTGGTTTGGGGTTTTTTGTTTGGTTGGGGTTTTTTTGTTTGTTTGTATTAATGTCATAAAAGTTCAGGTTTCTCTATTTTAAAGCACAATAAAACTAACGGGCTTGGCAAGACATTACACCTCTGGAAGTGAAAACTGATTCTATTACGCCAAGATGGTAAAGATAGGGAAATTAACATGAGAATTAGGCAATAATTATTCAAAACACTGTCACTGAAATAGTAATCTCCTCCTGCTCTGAGCTTTATTGCTGCTTTGCTTTCTTCAGTGATAAGTTTCATATAATCCAACCCAAGAGTTCTTTGCTGCCATGAAGCATTACAGGCAGTCTCCATTCATTGCTGTGATAACAGAAAACTTCTATTCTTAGTTAAGGTGCTGCAGTGCGACTTATGAAGCACTGTCAGGAAGAAATCTCAAAGCTGATTTTTGTCCAGAAAGGAGAGAAATTCTTATATCTTTGTGCTAAGAAAAAAAGAGAGAAATGCTTTTAGAGCTCTTCCTCTAAGATGTAACTAAGAAAAATTATCATTGCTATTTAGGAAACTGAGTAATTTATAAATCATTGTTGAGAACAGTAACCTGAATGATGGACTGCATAAAAAAAGGTATTGTAACAGCAAAAATGGTGAATTGAATAGAAAGTGCTTGAGGGCTGAGAGTTGGAGTTTAGTCGTGGAATATTAAATAAAATTGTAAAAGTAGTTTGCATTCCTATGAAACAGCTAAGTCTACTGAAACAGACTAATTCCCATTATAACACTGCTGAAGACACGAGTCACACAGAATAAATTTGGCTCACCGAGTTAAATGCTGCATCACTACTATGGGAGACAACTGTACCTATTGCACCAGGTGCAATTATAGAACTCACAAGATGCCTAGGGTTACTATAATAATGACTTTTCTTTCAACAGTTAAAAGAATTGAAACAGAACTGTATATAGGAGAGTGGGGGGAAAGCTTATTTTTATATAGTTATCTTTCTTCCCAATGTAGTGATGGGGGAGAAAAAAGAATTGTGCGAAATGGCTGTTTTCTTTTAAGGCAAGTTTTGCAGAATATTGGTCCAGCATGTTCATTCTTTATCCAGTATATTGAGGATAATGTAAACAATAATAAATTGTACTCTTTTGATTTTGATTTTGTCATTATTTTCGCAAAAAAAACCCCAAAACATCCACAGAAATGACTTTCTGGTCTTGATCAGCTTCCTGTAGATGCTAACACATCTCCATAGTAATCAGTCTGTAATAACTAACAATCTATTCTTTTTTGCATTTTTTTTTCTCACAATGCCTCATGATAAGAAAGACAAAGGAATAAAAGTGTGGAAAGAAGCACAATCAGAATTTATTAGTACAAAATAGTCTCAGGTAAGAATTTGCATATGTTTTCACAAGTCCAGAATTATTTGGCACTGTGCAATGTAAGGAGGAAAAAAGTGTATTCTCTGACTAACATAAAGGCAGGGAGCTAGGCTTCAATCTCTTTCTTGGAAAACTGGTCATAATATCCTTCAGTCTCATGATAGGATATTTGCTGCCTAACATGTAAAAGTGTGTACTCAATGGTCTTTCCTTTGGCAGACTCCCAAAAACTCTATCCAGAGCCCTATTCATGGTTAACATAGTATAAAATGGGTCAATTTAACAGACTTTAATTGGATCAGTTTTCAACCATGAGTTACAAATATGGGTCTCTTCTTTTTTCACTTAACTCTAATTGCTGCTTGCTGTATACTACATGCCTGCATCAACTTGAATGCTGAAGTACAATTATGTTGCTGTGAACTGAGCACCTCATTCTGAAAAGGGAGGCCTACGCTTGTTTCTCAGTATAAAGCATAGAAAACCACTGACCAGTGGGTTACTTAGTCTATAGAAAGATTAATTTTTACTCACACTTATCCTTATAAGACAAAAGTCTTCTCTGTTTTCCAGCTACTTTTTAAAGCCTCTTGTTAAATCAAGCCTACAAAGTCCTTGACAGTGGCAAGGGGAAATAGCTGGAAGATCACTGATGATCTGCTTTAGGATGACTCATTCAATATGAGCAATGGTGAATCATGAACAAACTATCTACAGGCAGCACAGATAAGACTTAATGTCTTCCATGTTACTAGATGCTTCTCATGTTCAGCATTAGTGTTGCTATTTTCTTAAGAGCAGAAAGTTCACAATATGGTATTGAAGAATCACTGATTCAAACGTTGCGCAGAAATGTTTGGGATGCTAATTACCAGTTACCATTGCATGGGGGTTTAGCCAATTTTTTTCAGATTTTAAAAGTTTATCCCTGGACAACATACTGTTACTCCTTGTGCATGTGGCCATTACATGTTTGAACTTTGTGATGCACTGTTTCAGCTACGTCAGCTGCTGTTGCCAATAGCAGGGTGTTCTACTAAATGCTACTGGATGGTGAAGGGACAGTGGCAGAGTGGGAGGGCAGCTCAGTAGGATTTACCAGTGTTGTTAATAAGAGAGAAATTATGAGATTTTAAAACCTTCAGGTTTATAATGGCTCCAGCATGGAGCATCCAGTAATGGTAATAGGAAAGTACACACATATATTTGATTTCTATTGCTGTTCCAATCTCTTTTCGTCCCAGTACAATATACTTTGATATCCAAGCAATTAATTTAATTTTTCAGCCCAGCCTTTGCAGTTTTTTTCAGGCAGACCTTTTTTTTCCTGATGTTGCCTTCTGGCACTAATCCCGTAGTTAGGCCTTCTGATACTAGCTGTCTTGTTCCAGGCTCTTTTGCCTCACCCTCTACTCTCTTTTTAGTTTCTTCATTCGGATTTTTGCTCTACTTTGTTCTCCTGCCTCTTCATTCACATTCTTTTTTACTCTGGCTCCCCATCTCCCTCCCTCAGGTCTCATTTTCAATCTTCACCCGGCAGTCAGCCTAGCTCACTGTCCCAGTCTATGTGTCCAGTCAGTCTTATCTCAATAGGCTGTATATTATGGCTTTATATATAGGCTGAGTAGCCTATATTTTTGGCTGTTATCAAACCTGCCTGAGCTGACCTATTACTTTCCTATTCTCTTTACTTCCTATTTTCAGTTCATTTACTGAAGGAATCTGTTTTTGGTTGTTTCTACCTCAAGGTCATTCTTCCCCAGTGAACTGATTCCCAGGCCTCCATTTTTCTTACGAACTTCTTGTCCCTAGTTCAACCAACCTTCCTTTTTATTAATCCCTGTTTCCATTTACGAACCCAGTCTCCATATCACCACATTCCTTGCTCCAGATTTTCTTTCCTCTTTACCTCCGTATGCTGCCTGTTATTTCATCTGCATCTAAATCCTGCAGCTTCTTGTGACATTTTGAGTGCCAACAGGACAGTCTTGGAGAAGGTAGCTTATCTTACAAAGTTACTTTTCCACAAGGATCCCTCTCCTGCTGTGTACCCACCTCAATTCATACAATTCTCAGTCCATTCCCTGAATGCACATGAGTTACCTCAAATGACGAGGGCAACCAGGAACAGGCTCCGTGAGCTTCCTGAGTGACCTCTTCTCTCAGACAATCCTGGAGAACATAGGATTCCACATTGGTGGATGTGCTTGCAATGCATATGTGATAAAACTAGTACTTGTACTCTGAATACAGTAAGTGTCTCAAACATGCTCAATTGCTTGCATGGGAGTGGCTGAGTTGTGCAGTGTCCCTGATACTGAAAGGAGCTAGCGACAAAGAGGTTGTTGTAGCGCTTCTGAAATAATTTATATGGTTTCAGCTGGGTAACTTCTTGATCTTAGGGAAACTTTAAATCTGCTAAGAAATAAAACCTGAGGTTTCCTTTTACGTTTTATGTATCTAACTGTTTACTTGAATTAGTGAAGTGATTAATTTTAAACACCCTCATCTGTGGTTACATAGTAAACACTTTTATTAGTAGAAGTGTGTACAGAGCATGAGAAGCAAGAGAGAACACAGAGAAGACCATTAGGAAAAATAACTTCTTATGACAAGTCAGAGCAGGTGTGCTCTACTTTTGAAGAAAACTGATTTCCCTTCGTAAATTGGTAAGGCTTTCTATGTTCCTTGTTCTGAACATATACTCCCCAATCATCTTATGTTGCCAGTGGTCCTTTATGCAAACATCCTCAGAGTAATCCTAGATGCTGCTCGTGTATAGCAAAGCACTACATGATAACTAAACATTTTGTTTCTGATAGTGCCCTCTTAATGAGTTGCAGGTGCCACAAACTTCATGTTCCCCATAGTGCTTTACTGCTTACTAGATGCAGTAAAACAGTTGGCATGCTGTAAATTATCAAGTGATAATTATATTCATGGCCTCAATACAAGAAGAAAATTCTCTGTTAACAACATATTTCTTCCAAAATGTGGTAATGAGATGTGTTGCACCTCCTAAGAAGAGCTTGCAGGGTGACTCTCTATTTAGAATACTGCAATCACAGTTCTATTTTTGGCCAGCATCTCTATGGTCAGAACAGAGAGTGACTCTCTACTCCCAAATGTGTATTTCTCATTCACTACATTCTTAAATTTTTACTCATCCACTAAAAGAAAATAGCTCTGTGGTTAAAATTAGAAAGATGTGATATTTCTTTACCAGGAAGGTATCAATGTGAATTTTTCGTGATCTGATTTTAAAAGGTTGACCTGTGAGTGCTAATAACCTGATAGCTTAGCCAAACTACTCTAGTATTTTTCCACTCTTCCAAATGTCTTCTGTATGTGAACACTTCATGAAAGCCATATCTCAAATGGTAATAGTGTCTCTGAATAGCATAGGATGCTTCCTATCTCTAATAAGCTCCTTTAATATACCAGTCATATAATGATGCTCATCAGTACAAATTACCACTGCAAGGTCAATGAATTTTACTGTTTCCTGCAACAGAACCTTGAAGAATAAAATAACCCCCTCCTCCTCTTGAACAAAGGTAATTCCAGGCTGAGTACTGTCCTACAGCAAAATAAATTAAGGAATACAGGAGTGTTTGGTGATGCTGACCATGATTTTGTAAAAAAACAGCCTCATCTTAGGATTCTTCTCAAGTGCTATAATAATTATTATTTTTTAATGGTTTGTGTTAATCTGTCAAAATTCTGTGATAACTGTAAGCAATCAGAATATTTAGGAAGAAATATTCAGACAGATTTAATTTATATCATTTCAGTTTTAATGTCTGGAATCTTCCTCCAGGCTGCAAAGCTCTACACAAGCAAACAGGCACAAGGGGTATATATATTAGTTACACAACGTGAGAGAGGTGCAAGGAATTCTGGCTTAATCATGAAAGAATTTAGGGTTTTTAAAATAAATTCTATGATTTTCTTTTTTTTTTTTTTTGTGAAACAACTTTATCACTTTTAAAACAGATTTTCTGATTCCTCATTACTTCTTAGGTAATTTATGTTGCTCTTTGGAAAAATAGAGACGTAGACTGAAGCTGAATGTTAGTCATTCCATCTGCAGGCACTAATTCAAGAAAAATTTAAAGCTGTATTTTGGTGTATCCCTGTTTAGGACAGCATGTGAAAAACTAAGAATAAGTTCTGAACAGGTGCCTCATGCAGTTTAATTTTAGTATACGAAGCTTTAATTCAATATTGTCACCAAAAGTTGTTTAGCAAAGAAAAAAGGTTTTCTGAATATTCTGTTCTGTTTTCTTTCACAGCTAACTTAGCCACCTGTCATATTTGTAGCAGATAATTAATTCCAGAGCACACAATTAGTCTAGCTAAGAATAGTCTTTGCAGCATACTACCTTCTTATTGTTTCTTTATCATACTTCCCAGCCTATTGACTCATTACTTCTCAGCTACTACATTTGCATTTTACTCTTCGGTGAATTCACAAAATAATAAAATAAGATAACAGACTGACACTGCTCATTATGTATTGTAATAACCATAATAAGAGGGATAATCATATCATGCTTATAATTCACGCACACTTCATTGCCTTAAACCCTGGCCTGTACTCATTGATGATATAGGGTTTTTGTCGGTGCTTTCTAGAAGAATTTAATATTAAATGATAATACATTAAACAGTAATGGAAAATTTATTGGAAAACATAACGGTAAAACCAGGACAACTAGCCATTTGAAAAACACTTCTAAAAATAATATCTTTAATTAAAAAGCTATTTCATCATTAAAATGATAGACAAATTAATAAAAATCTGTTTTACTTTACAGCATATATTCCAGTTAAAAAAGGAACTCTCATGAGAACAAAAATGCATAAACCATACTGTACTGCTTTTTACCCAATACATAATTCATACATGCAAATGTTCTGCAGATATTTCACTATAAATATAATTAATTGCTGCGGATTCACAGATGAGGCTGTGTGACTGTGCATGCACATATTGCCAGGCACACTCATTTGTGTTGATTTCAGGCTAGAGACTCCTGTGACAAACATAATAGGTAAAGAGGAGAAAAAAATCAACATTTAGAGACACTCAGAATCATGCAATATCTATGCAGACAATTCCCTACAGAAATGACAGCATTCACCAAGAAACTGATGGAAGTGGCCTGAGGTAAATAAGGAAAAGTCTCCCATGCTAATAAATACATGTATGGTGGAGCATTGCATAACATTAACATCCGGCAATTTAGTGGAATTTTCACCACTGTCATTCAGCAATTATCTCTTTATGCTGTTGCTGATTATAACTATTGGGGAAACACTGAAAAGGAGGGTGGGAAGTTTTAATGATTACATCTGTTAAGAGCTTTGCAAGGTAGAAACTCTATTGCTTTTGTTATTGAAGATTTTGTGATAGAAAGCTACAGAAGAGTTTACAGAAAGTCTTGCAAAAAGGGGAAATTAGGTTCATAAACATAGGGGTCATTTGGAAAATTCCAAGCAGGGAGGAGCTATTCAGCTTTGGAGGAGGGAAGCAGACATATGTCTCTTCTTTCCTTTCTATTCTGTATGACTCTATCACTGACTACACAAAGCAGCTGCTGGCACCAAGTAAAATAAATTATGTAGTAAATAGATTTTGCTGTTATTTCATAATCTCGGTATCAACATTGTAAATATCTAATCATATTTTTGTTATAATGTCAGTAAGACCATGCACAAAGAAAGTGATTCTTCATGTCTATGGATTTTCTAATTCTTATGTAGCATTGTGTAAAAGAAAAAGAGAAAATTAGGAGATTGCATTTAGTGATTTATTCCCTATGACATAGTCCAGTGGAAAGGATATGCTCTGAAATTTCATTATAATTCTCCCATCAATTACATCTCTGATCAAACTCCAAACAAGATATTATTTTGAGTTCATACTCTTTGAAATCAAAATAATCACCTTGATTTTTAGAAGTTTGATCACCAAAGGTTTCCAATGCCTTCAGTAAAAAATCAGTTATTCCCTTTTGAATACTAATGCATTCTCATAAATAATTAGAAATCATATGTTACCATCCACTTTCTAACAAAACTCCAAATTTATGTTGGTATCTAAAAATTGATGCCCTAATAGATTCTTAGGGTAGACTTTCTGGAATTTTTATGATTGCTGTTCTCTATCTTGTCCATTTCTGAATATAAAGTTTACAGGAATTCTCAGATTTATGACTTCACTAGACTTCTACAGTGTTCAGATAATTCCTTCAGTCTTCCATTCTAGACCTTTTCTAGTTAATTTAATTACTATATTTAATTTCTTAGAATTATTTTGCTTATTATACTTGGAGATAGGTTTGATAGATCAGCATAAGCTTCAGTTCCTTCTATTTTATTATTGCCCAGTAAATATCTGTTCATAACACATTTGATTTTTCATGGTTTATATTTGGTTCAACTTGATTTAAATTTTGAAGTCTTCAAGATGGTATTTAGGTTTCTGAATCTCGGGGTTCTCACACATAAAAAAAAAAAAAAAGGTCTGTTACTTTTCAATACTTAGTTGATTTTTACACCAAATCAAGAAGGAGTTAAAAAAGGTGAATTTATGATGTTTACCTACTGGTTTGAAGGGCTCTCCATGCCTAACGTGCAAGAATGCATAAATATTTGTAGATGAATGGGAATTCTGATACATTAGGAAAGCCAAACAGCAACCAAAGAAGAAAATTAAGAATTACTTTAGTAAAGGCTTTCTTCAGATACTTAGGAATATTGGTCAACCCTCATTTTGTTGTGTAATTTAAAGTCATAACTCACAACAGCTATACAATTGGGTTATCTGGTTTGTACAGGAATTGAAAAAGCTTCTCATTTGTTTGGTTGCTTTTTTTTCTTCCTGTTTTTACTTGCCCATTTTTTAATATTGCAAGATTTTGACAGTGTCAGTGAACCAAGAGAGAGGAAACACAAATATGAATTAGGCGAAGTAGCTTAGTATAAATAAGAAAAGTAAATAGCCAAGATAAAAGTTAACGGATTGAAATTTCCTTTCAAATCTGAGTACTGCTGAGTTGGTAAATGATGGAACAGGACAAAACCCCATAATAATAAAAAAGAGACAAAAAACATATCCCCCCAAACACCCTAAGTTAGTCACAAATTGTTTTCAGTAAAGACAGTTTTCTTTCTTCCTACTGAGTCTGAATAACCGCTGTTGTCTTGAGTGACTTCTCTTGAGTACCAAAGTGAACTACTGGAACTGCTTAATTTTTGTTGTTTTCTATACAATATTTAAACTATTATATATGTTCTATATAAAAGCATATAACAATATATGTTGTTTTGGTTGATAGTTTCTCTGGTTTATGAGCTTATTGATGTTGTCTGTATCTTTAGCAGCTTAAGCACAATTTCACAAAAGTAAATGGGACACAGATACAGTAAATCTGCTCTGCTTACACTGACATTTCTGACACAGTATCTTTTAGAAGGAAATCCCTATTTTTGTGTATTGTTACTTAAAGGCAAAAAAAAATTAATTTCCCCACAACCTATATATCATAAATTGTTCAAAAGCATGCAAAACAAATCTCAATCAATATAAAATTTTTGTCAGGTTCTCTTCTTCAATCTAATTCTCTGGTTGAAATGAAAACAGTAAAAGTCTTCAAAGTTTCCAGTGAAATCAAAACCTAGCCATTAATTTTCAGCAATCAAAAGCTTCTTGTAAGTGAAGATGTGTGGGAACATTTTTTTGTCCAGCCACATCTCTGTTCTTGCTATAAAAAGTTGCTTACTATCGTCTTTCCTTACAAATTGACACCCTGCAGGCTTTTCTTGTATATCCTCTGAAAAGCTGTAATACTTGCTCTTCCGCCTTTTCCAAGCGCACAGAATTTGTGGCCTAGTATTCTATTATCTCAAAAGGTTTCTTAAGAACTGCTTAATTATTCCCATCTTCTCATCTTTTTTCAGCTCTTTGTTTCAAAAAAACAAGTCTATCCTACCTGTAAGTTAGAATGATCTTCCTCTTGTGAAATGTTAGTGTTAGAAAATAATCATATCTCCATCCTGCCTTTGATTACAGTTTATTCTTCTTGGTCACTATAGATCTTACTAAGATACTGAGAAACCACTAGTCCTTTATAAGCGCCATAACTAAGATACTGCAGCTAGGAATCTTAGCAAAGAGTAGAGGTAAAAAAATAGATCTGCTTCTCTTTAAAAATAGACCTTTTTCTAATTTTCGTCAATTTGCTCTGTCAAAGAGAGTTACTGTAGAGCAACCAATAGAGACATGGAGAGGTTTTCCTCAGAGGCACAAATGCTTGGGGAAACCACAGCAAACGTAAGAACAAATGGCATATTTAGCAAAGATTCACTGATCTAAATCCTAAGTCCTATCCAGGGCGATGCTAAAACTAACTTGTTCAGAAAGTATAAATTTTCCTGAAGCTTGACTTCATCAGTTCAACTTGTTGCTGTGTTATGCTGAGGCTAAGCTATTCCACTGAATTAAAGTATGGGTGGTAACTAGCAACACAGGTTCATTGTTATAAGATTGCTCTACAAAAAGCTGTCCTTGACTACATTAAAAATAATTCATAATAACACTATTCACATATGAGAAATCATCATGGTCCTTCTAATAAGTAGGTTCAGTGAAGCTACACTACCATTGTTTTATATTATGCCTGTGTTATCATGGACCTATCACAAACTCAAAGGACAATTAAGAGGATTAGCACTGATCTCATCATTCTTGGTGTTTGGTACCAATGCTGGTGAGCAACTTAATCTCTGAAGAGTCTTTGCATGCCTAATAGTTTGGGTGTCATCAGGAAACAAAGTTTTGCAGTTGCACTATGTGTGTATCCCTTAATAATTCTTGAAGCTGGTGCTGAAATTGTTGAAGATTACTTGAAATTCGGAAGAAAGGCAGGAATCTCACTGGTCAAATTCCAACAGGTTTTGAAAAAGATAACATGAATAGAAAGAAAAGGAAAGAGATACCAAGCAGTGTCCCCAGGAATGGGGAGGCTGCATGATGAGCTCAGCAGTGATCAGTCCTGTTTAGCCTGTCACTAGTCAGTCAGCACACAAATGCTGGCTGGCCAGTAAACACTTTCCTGACTAGAAACCAGTGACTGGTTATGCTGCCTCTGGCCGAAGCAGTTGTTGCAGGCAGAGGAGTGCTGTGGAGATAATGTCAGGGAATGCGAGTGCCTGAGACACAGTTGGAACCAGCTTTATCACAGGACTTGTGCAGTCAGATCAGATACGGAGCTGGGTAGCTGGTGAGGGGAGGTTTCCAGGGCACAGGAAATCAAGCTTAGGTAGTTGTGCTGTTTATGGAATACTTTGACGGATTTTGATGCAGTATATGCAATAATATATTTGCTTTGAAAAATTTCTCTCTTTTGTACTCTCTTCTCTCTTCACCCCCAAATTCTTCCACTTTTCAGAAAGGCATAGATGTTATTTGTCTTTTATCTCTGTGTAGAAGTTGATCTGGATTTCATGGCTGTGATTCTTCCTACATTAATTAACTTGTATTTGGATCTCTCCTGTGTAAGAAAGCATAATGTGTACCTACTTTCATAGTATGATGTATAGCTTACTCTGCTCTGGGGCCTTCAGGAAGTACTTTACAAGTGAAATTGTCAATGCAGAGTTTCTGAGTGATGTAAGCTGTTAACAGAAGGAAGTGAACCAAGGCCAGCTAAAACATGAGAACATGATTTTTGCAGGTTGAACAAAGAGGCAGAGGATCTGTAATAGATTTATACCCTCTGTGTCATTTATTGTCATTTATCTTACATGTTCTGATGCAGACACACTAGCTTTGAGTTACTCTGGATTTTGCCTTCAATCAAAGTCAAAGCCAAGTACTCTTCAGAACTGAATGCTCACAAGCTGTTGAAGGGCCTTCTGTGGCTATAAAGAGAGGTCCACACCACAAAACTATAAGGTTTTTCATCACTGAAGTGCCGTTGCAAGCTATAAAGAAAGTAAAGTACATTAGGTTTGAACAGAAATTTCTCTCTAACCTCGAAAGTGTAGATGCATTGCTTCTGTTCAGAAAGATTCCCATTGTGGTGGATGAATCACTGTAGTTACTTCTTACACATTAACATTGAATTATGCTCAAAATTTCTAGTGGGTGGTCAGGATAACACTATGGACAATGATCACCATTTCATCCTATTCCCTCTGAATCTGCTCCTGTGAAGATGCCTGGGTATATTTTTTTGTTGAAAGAAAGCACACTGCAGAGTCAGCATTTTCTCCCTCCACTCATGGACTTCTGTCATGATCACATGGAGATATTCATTTTTATCTACAACAAAAGGTAATGAAAGCATTCACATTATTTTTAAAAGGATGTTAGATGGAATATAGGTAGACTGGTTTTGTCTATTTTTCCTTACTTTTACCTTCCCTGTTTATCCTACCTGGTTCATGTCTGTGTTAGTTTAACATATTGTAAGCCTTTTGGAGGCAGAAATAAAACATCTTATACAAAGCATTGTCAGTATATAGCCAATAATGATGATGACATAGGTGGGAGATCGATTAGTACCCTACTATTATAATTCCCTACATACTTTTCTTAATGTATGTCTTGTGATGTACATAATTCAGGTTTGTTTTTTGCACTAGGGCACGTTTTCTGTAAAAATATTTATAAGGCAAGTAAATTTTTAAAAATTTAAAGCTTCATAATTTCATGCTTTATATTCAGAGACACATTCTCTTGTGCATATTTATATTTATAATTCAGTGGGACTTCTTGGTTTTTGCTAGCACTGGAACTGGCAGAACCAAAATATGAAGATAAGGGCTGTTTATGCAATACTTCCTGCCTTACCAAAGCCGGGAAGTGCTAACACCCATTGGATTACAAAGCTTGCGAAATTTTTCTAAGTTGTTCAACAAAGCTGCTGAGCTTTCTGGATGCTAATGCTAACTGACCTCCTTTTTTTGATGGCTGCCTACCGTTATCACTGTGATTAAAATTATGTCAGTTTGTCCTCTTGAATTGTTAGCTGTCCTTGAAGACTAAACCCCTGTGCTTACTGATCTTTTCAGTAAGACCTACAGGACAACCACAGATCACTAGCTTCTTTGCACTGTTTGTCCAATGTATCCCAATTCATTTTGTGGAATAACCATCTCAGGAAGACACAGTTTAGGCTGAGCTTGTTAATTCTTTATGGTGTCACTGATGGCAAGCCACTTAGGATAAGGCATTGCTGAGAATATCCCACAGGCATAGAAGAGAAGTGTCTAGCATGATGGTTTGGAAAGAAAAATACTTCTGTGCATCTCTTTTTGCCCTAGTTCGTAGAAATAATGTACAACCAGGTATCTTCAGTGCTGGGAGTGTATAGGTACTGAGAAAGGGACAGACATCTCAAGTAAACTTTTTTTAAGGAACAAATGGTTTGGGAGAATTTGGAAGTCCATGGTAAATTATTATTGCGAACAGTACAGCTGAGAATCAACATTTATCACAAAACTTTCAAAACTCTTATTCTGATAGAGGTCTCATGGAATTATGTGATATGCAAAATGCAGGACTATCCACTATTTAGAGCAATGGGATTTTACCTTTGCATGTAAGAAAAGACTTGATAGTGAGATCATTCGTAATCCATCTGAGAGCACATATGGCAACTTCTTTTTATAACCTGAGAAATTAATGTTTCATCTTTCCACCTAAGAATCAGGTTCAGTTTAGGTGTTTGTGTGTTTGTGAGCATGTTTAAGTGAAAAGAGAAATAATTGTAAATGACAAATCTGCAAGGGAATGCAGTTCTTTCCCAAAAAGCATCTGCCCCCATCCCTACTTTTTCATCTATAACTATCAGAAACCAAACTCCAGAACTGAGAGCAAAAGAGACCAATGGTATTTTTCCTTGGAAGAATACTGCCTGGAGGAGGAAGTCATTACAGGAACACAGGACAACATAATAGCAAAGTGACACAGAGGAAAGAAAATCACTTTTTCCATTCCTTGTGGGCTAGGTGCATAAACCAGAAACTGCATCTTGCTGGGATCCTCCGCTCTTTCTTCATGGCAGTCTACTCCCAGAGGGATGGAGTCCCAAGTCTATGACATCAGCTTCCTCTTTATGAGTAAACTGTTTACAAGTTGTCTGCTTGAGGATTTTTTCTATCTGAAAGAGGTACCTTATTCACTTACTTTTTTTTCATAAATTGCAAGCATCTGTATTTTTAAGACCTAAAGAACCTTATTGTAAGTGATCCTGTATCTCTCATCCTTCACCGACTTAAAATAACCTGATAGGAATGGAGTTGAGGGAAAAGATCAGAGATGAGGAGATAAAAAGGGGCAGAGACAGCAGCATATAAACAGTTGTAGAAGTAAAAATAATTGGGTGACTATAACACCCAAATGAAAAGGACTATTCATAAGAATTGGACCATCAGACGCAAGCCAAGGCCAAGAATCTACCAGTGTCAAAAGATGTGTAATGCTTACTTTTTAGCAATAAAATAAATATTCCTCATGAGAAGATATGATCCTTCCTAAGCAATGTTCTCAGTGTCCTGAATGTACAAAGCAAAGGAAAAATTGGGAAAGAAAAATTGACTTTTGGGTTTGAGTCATGCCATGATTGAATGGTAGACTGAAGAAAGGTCATTATCAAGGTTTTGCCTGTGAACAGCTAATGAGTTGCCCTGTGAGTAACTGGGACTGAAGTTATATTTTCCTTTGATAAAGTGAAGAAGCTGAGCTCCAATATGAAGCCAAATAACAGCATTCTTCCTGTAAATATGCAGTCCCTTGTAATTTTAACTCTGCTCTGTTTTGAAAAAAAGGCTCCTCCCTGTTTGAAGGCCTTTCAAACTCATGGTCTTAGACCAGACCTGCTTCTCTGAGTTGAAGATGTCCATGTCTATTTATGCCTACAAGGATAACCATGCACACACCCACAAATGGGCTCACATGCTCCCAGCTGAATTGGTGCATAGACACATTTTGCAAAAGGACTCTATATTGAGCATGTGCTCTTTTAGGAATATCTTCACCTCCAGTATCCTACTGAGAAGTTAGTTTACTTCGCTATCTTACCATATTCTGGGAATAAAGAAAAACCTGGTATTTAAAAATCAAAAAAGAAGAAACCAAAGAATAAAGCAGCCTGTCCACTGGTTCTTGAATCTGTATTTCAAAAAGACTTTTTCCTAAGGTGGTTGGGGTTTTTGGTTGTTTTTTTTTTATTATTATTATTATTATTATTTTTGGCAGGAACTTTGGTAAGAAGAATTTCAGCATCATACTAAAACCTTACGTCCCTATTTGAAAGCTTGTATAGATATAACATACATAATAAATTTGCATTAGTCCTGTTAAATACTCATGTAAATATATTATTAACAATAATTAATTTCAGTTATTTTAATTATTCACTTTTTCAGTTCTCTCAGATTAATTTACTTCCTTTGTGGGTGTTCTGAATACCTAATTGGATTCTGAGATGGGGAATATGTTCAGAGCTTGTCAGAAAAATACACAATCAATAGCCAAAGAAACTTCTAAAATGTGTGATATTTTATAACAGTGATTAAAACAATATGAAAGAAGAATATGAAAGATAGAAGGGCTGAGTAGGAATCAACTATGTCAGTTACTTTTCAACATGGGATGCTGCCTTTTTCTTTTGAAATATAAGAAAAGAAAGGAATACATTTTATTTTATTTAATATGCACAGATAATGTAATAAGCTTCAACATATTCTTAATAGAACCATCATCATGGTGGTATGTGGGAAAATTTGGAATATGAAATAATGGAGCTGATAATGAGACAGGCCATGTGCAGGATCGTGAACTTCCTACGAGGTGCTGCATCCCTCCGATGGGAGGCAATCTGCCTTCATATGAATCCAGTGGGAATGAGAAGCATGCAGCGCTTTGGAGCATCAAACGTTTTAGACACCAAACTTGTAATCAGAATTGCAGTAATGGTGTTTCTCTGGGTATATCCATGATGGCATCACTCGCGATAGAGCTTTTGCCGTTAATAAGTTTCCTGTGTTTCTTAAATCAGAACGATGCACCTTTTGACACGGGCAAGAGCTGCGTAGTCACGTCCCCCTCGAATGGGAGCGAGTTATTTCCGCGTCTAGATCCGTTGTTAAGAGCCGGAGGAGGAGGCGAGCATCACCAGGTGGCACTGTTACTCGCCGCTACCGGCACCATTACCGACGCCGGGCACACACCGGCACCCGGCCCTCCCGCCCCAGCAGGACCATCGGGACGTGGCTACCGGCCTGCCCAGCGGGGCTATCGCGTGGGCCTCTGGCCTGTGAGGAAGGGAGGGGAGATCCCCCAGCGCCACCCGTATCGGCATGGCTTTAACCTTGCCGCATTCTTTCTCCAGGCGTTACCGGCAAGCTTTGAGAGCTGGGGATGCCCGTAGCGCGTCGAGTCAAACACCGGGTTTCTGCACAGAGAGCATGCGACTGGCCGACCAGCTACAGCGCTTGATCTCCACTTTCGCACCTGGCAGGAGGCACTTCCAGAAGGAGCCTTTTCTTGAGGGATCAGAACTGGTACTGGTCTGAGATTCCTGAAAAAAAAAACCAACCCAGATTGGCTTTGTTAAAGGCACTGTGGCCACGTCTGCCCATGCACAGTATTGCATGCTGATATTTCAAAAATGCTGTATTACAGGTGCTGTCACACGTGTTCACGTTCTTTATGTTATGCCCCATCCCTGGCTGTGTTCAAGGCCAGATTGGACTGGGCTTTGTGCAACCTTGTCTAGTGGAAGGTGTCCCTGCCCATGGCAGGGGGCTGGAACTAGTTGATTTTAAGGTCCCTTCCAATGCAACCCAAGCTGGGATTCTATGATTCTATAAGTAGGGAGTCTAAGGTTGCAAATAAACTAAAAATCATAATAAACTAAACCTATAAAATCATTGTGAGTTCCTCACGTGTTTAACCAGCCAGTATAAAAAATATGAAACTCCAAGCCTATCAATCTTAAGGATGATTGCAAAGTTTAGAAAACACTCGCTAGTCTCTAAGTCCTCTGAGAAAAAAATTATTAGCATTCTTCATTGCTAGATATGTGTTGATTACAGCTCAGACTTTGGCTTGTTTATTTACAGATTTGAGGTCCCATTGGAACATATGTTTGGAGGTTTGATATCTTTGTGCCTCCTCTAGTGAAAATGGAGGCAAAAGTGATTTATAAACATCAAATTATACAAAAATGAATCAAAACTCATAAAATTATGCAATAAATACTGCTAGCATCTGATAGAAATATTATCCCACAATCAGTGAATACTTGCTTAAGTTTCTCAGTGGATTAAAGCCCCGGAGACCAGAACTGGAAATGCAATATTTTTATTTGGGTAACTTTCCAGCAAAGTAAATACACACTGGTTTATAGAGAGTTGTGAAACACAAGATCTGGAGATAATTTTGAATGCTAAGGACATTTTGGTGTACATCTGTGTCGTGGTTTAAGTGGTTTGTCATGGTTTAAAACACTTTTTTGATCCCACAGTTTCTGACATGCATGAGATCCTAAGGAAGGGAAGAACTATAGTAAAATGAGACTGATAGTTTTGGAAACAAAAAAGATACAAAATGGTTAAATATAGGTGTGAGAATTCAAAGCTTTTATTCTCTCATTTATGTCATGAACAACTAACACTCTTAGGCTGGTCCAAACCTGGAAAGCTAGCCTTGGAAGTAAAAGCTCCAAGATTATTTATGTTATTTGAATTTTCTCATATTTTTTATTTTAGTTATGTTATTTGCAACAAAATTTGTCATACATAATCTTGTAAAAGCCACATAGTCCCTCCCCATCTCAGTTTTTTATGTGTAAATGGGCTCAAAAAAGGGGTTCAGAAAAATGTTGTGAAAATTAATCAAAAAAATGCTGTGATATTTCACAGTATAAAGGACAGGATAGAAACATCCTAAATGTTTCCAGTTAAACAAAAAAGGGTTTGTCTCCTTAGTCCTAACAGCATGGAACTTGGTATGTCTTGACATAGCACAGAATGGACCCAGAAGAATCTCAATTTATCAGTTTGACACTTTTCCACTATCAATTTTCAGAAATAAGAAAAACTTTTTAATCCCCTAAGAAATACACAGTAACTGGGACATGTAGCTGGGTCTTGCTCTTAGTGCCACAAATTCACATCAGCATTAGCATTACTGTCTGTGCTGAGCAGAGAAAAATAAATGAAGTTGCTCAACTCTGCTTTGTCAGTGTTTCATGACTTGAGAACTGTTTTAGCAGGGAATGTTGGGTCTTCCACAGCAAGGGCAGTACATAGAGTGAACCACCCCAGCTTGACTGAGGCTCTGGTGCTCCATGTAGAAGACACAAATGGATTCAAAGCCAAGGAGGAAGCTTCCATTTTTACAGCAGATCAAGGGTGATGACACTTTAATGCTTTTTGAAACATGCAGTAGAGGCACAGCCCCTTTTAGCTCTGACAATATATTGCACTCTAAGTGTTAATTTGCATGTACATGAGGCTGAGTGTCCAGCGTTTACAAATAATTTGGGATAAAGCTAAACATGATAAATGGTGAATATGTAAACTCAAATATGTAAACTAATTCAAAAGGGCAATGTGTTGTGGTCCTTTTGTGAGAAAGGCATTTTCTCTGAGTAAAGAAAATCAAATTCAAAAGCACTGAAGGGAAACTGCTGAGATATAGTTTAAGGGTTTGGTTCATATGGAAAAGGTTTTTTTAAATCTATTGTAATTCCTCATTCTCTGGTTCTAAAAATATGCAATTTTAAGACATCAAAAATGTAGAACTTAATATTGTATACCTGGTAACAATTAAAAGAGCCTTTGCTTTTTCAGATGTGCATTAGTAAAAAGATGGTCTTTGACTTACTAATGTAATTTCTTAAGGAAATAAGGCTCATGTAATTGTTTTGCCTACTCACCTTCTAATTCTTCATCCCTTATGCCATTATAACTTTTGAAGCCCATGGATAATTTCAGTCAAAGGTGATAGTGGAGCAGAGGTGTCACAAATAGGATGGCCCTAAAAGCTGCATGAAATCTGGTACTCTGCTCCAGCATGCGGGGTTCAGACAGCAGCCTGCTGGCCAGTCAGTGCCTGAGTTATATCAGCTAACTCAGTGCAGACGGTGTGGGACAGCTGAAGGTATTGCTGTGGGTGATGGGAGGAGTAGGAGGAGTTTGAGGCATTGGAAAGACTTGTTAGATGTTTCGTAAGCTACAGAACTTCTCTAAAATACAAGTGCATTTGTATTGGAAGGTTGACATTTCATGGTTGGGAATAGTTTTATTCAAAAAATAGGAAACTTTAGGGGTACTTTAAGATAGAAGCCTGAAGGATGCATTCTTCACCTTGTATTCAGAACTTGCTTAAAATATGCCTAAACCTAGTGCAATGTGTCCCTAGCATCTGTAGCGTCTGTTGCCTATGTTAAACTTTTAAATTTTGTTTGCATGGCAGGAAAAATGTGTTTGGTCTGAATTATCCACAAATATTTAAAATCAGTGTTTTGAATTTGATCAGGACCAAGCATTACTGGTTGGCCAAGCTGGTTAAAAGACACACAAAAATTATTTTGCGGCTGCCAGGGTAGCCTGGCCTTTGCGCTTTCCTCATCTGTTTGTGAAGGATGGGAAGGAATGGCAAATAGTGCCCTGAAATTGAGATGAGGAAATTGAAAGGGAATGTCCTAATGAAAGAAATGTAGCTGGTCAATATTTTATAGAGATACAATTATTCTCTTCTCTTCCATCTGCTGGCGCAGTGAAGACTGTATTTCTAGAGAGACTCCAGGGCAGTTAGGAGCTGCATGGGATGGAAGTTTCTGATAAATAATGTATGAATAGAAGTAGGATTCTTAACTACCTCCACCCTAGGATAAACATACTTCTATAATACAGCTAATTTTGCCATCAGTGAGAAGACCGTTTAAATAAAATATACATGTATTAAATAGAACTATAGAGCTGGACCCACAAAAAAATGCCTCACAGGTTTTATGAAGAATGCTGGAAAACAAACAAACAAACAAACCAATTACTTTTAGCATGAAATAATTTTTATCAGCTGAGCATCTTAGGGTAAATAAAGTAAACCAGAATACAGAAAACTCAGAAAATGCAGTGCTTATGTGGGAAAGGATTCTGTCTGACCTATCTAAACACAAATAAAAGCTTATTACTGGCAGTGTACCCGAATTCATGGTGATATGCTTAGTTCCAAATACAGAAACTGTTTTCCTGAGCAGTCCAGCTGCATTGTTTGTGGATGTCCACCACCAATGGCAGAAGCATCACCTGGTGCTCATGAAACTTCATGAGAGGGGGAGCCCAAACGCAGAAGTATGTTAAAGTCCTGTATGTTAATACCAGTTAAATACTTCAGTTGGACAACCTTAGAATAGTGTATAGCCCTGAAGGTTATACAAGAGTAAATTACACTGACTGCAGCTGTCAGGAGCAGCTGAGCCAGAGCTGTATAAGGCTCAGCTGTAAGGATAAACAAGGGCATACCACATTCAGCAATGTTTCAGGAAAGCATTGCAATACCAGGAGAGCTACTGTAAAAATAGAGAATTGTAGTCACTCTGTTCAAATAAATATTTAAGAATTTTCTGAAAGGGTTAATAGAAACTAAATCTAGAGAGTTGATTTAATTGATGAAAACAATCAAGTGCTTTTCATCTTGGTGGCCCATTAACAATGGCCGTTTATTTAGCCTTTGTGCTTAAGAGTGTGGCCTACTGCGACCTGAATTGAAGAGTCTTTCATTTGTGTTGCAAAGCAGTCAAGGCCATATGATGGGGCTAAGGGTGGCATTACAACAAGGAGGTTTTGCAAGTAATTGGAACAGTGTGTGTTGGGGGTGAGGGGAAGAGCAAAGAAGTTATTGGTTGAGAGCTTAAACCTAGCTGCATTTCTGTAGCCCTAACACACTCTTTGGGGGTATAAAGCAGATCCTTGGTTTGTTACCACTTGTATGTGAATTAGGATGCTGTACCTGACTTCTCTGCATCCACAAGTGATGCACTGCCACTGCTTCTATTTATCTTAGTCCTTTTATGTGAATCACAGTAGGCATATTCCTAGCAAATGATTGTGGTGCCCTGCATTGCTTACAGACTGACCACACAAGGCAGACAAAGAACAGAAGAGGATGAATATTTGACACAGTTTTCAAACGGGGGAAGTAGGGCACAGGGTAATTCAGTGACTTGCTCACCCTCTCGCCTACATTCTGTGGTAGATCTGGTATTGGACAAAGATCTCCCAAGACTCAAGCTAGTATCTTAACCAGGAAAAAAAATATATATATCCATATATATATCCTTGTTCAAATATTACTGACTGTGTCAAAGTAATAATGATTCCAGCATAAACATATCTCTTTCAGCTTATACCAGTGCAAAGACACCAAGTGGTGCAGAGTGAGGCAGCCTGCTTGGTTCTTGAAGTGAGGTGGATTAAGTACATTTCCCTCCTATTCTGTGTTGCATTTGACTTTTTCCACCTCAGGGTAAACTTGTAATGTCTAAGTTAGTCTGTAAATCTTAAATGGGATTTCTCTTTCAACACTCTTAAGAGTCAGTGGATAACCATTGGCTGCATTTACCTGAGTTGCCCTAAAACCCCCCTGACACAGCGGGACATGCAGTGCTTCTCAGGCTTTTGCAGCAATAGCCCAGCTGTGTTTTCATTATGGTTTAATCAGTCCTGACCAGTTGAGAGTATAATTGGGATAAAGAAGTAATATGTATAAAGAAAATAGAATTCAATAATGTTCCATCCATAGTCGGTGAAATCTGGCCATGGACAAAATTATGGATTACCTTTTTCCTTAATATTCACAAAGCTGCAGTACCTACATTTGCAGTGGCACAGTGGGTAGGAGGCAGCTCTTAAAGAAGAAAAGAAAAAACCTTTTTGTTACTCTGTTGGGTATCTACTTGCCTTCAGAACACCATTCAGTGTTTACTTTCCTTCTTAATCCTATACTTTGTGTAGCGTGTAAACGAGGGAAGCATTTTTAACCTTGTGGTATTTAGTTAAGATGGCAGGAGCTAGTACTGCCAGACAGCAAAAGCAGTTTCAATTTAAAAGTGTTTGTTTGCCCTTGCTATGAACACAGAATAAGCAATTAAAACCAAACATTTCCATCAGCACGAAAAGTTAAGAAATTAGTCATTTGGCTTAAAGTTTCTTCTGCAATGCCATCCTGTCTATATTGCACAACTTGCCTTCATATTACTAAGCTGGCTGAATCATCAACATATTAAAAAGATACAAGCAGAGACTGCCCTGAGTGATGCTAAATTAAGTTGGTTTTTTTTGCCTAAGTATTCTTCACTGATCCATTCTTCATATACTAAACATCTTCACTAGAATTTAAAAAAATACACATATAAAACAGGCTCATATAAATGATTCCAATAAAATAATTATATTTTCTAACCTGATTTTAATAAAAACTGAGCACCATTTGAAAATTCTCATTCATTGTCAGTGTACTGTAAAAGTTGGTAGTATTAAGCTGCAGGCTTATTTTTTAAATTCAATGATAAATATTAAACTATTTGTCTTGAACTTCTGCAATATCAGCTTTGCTAAATAAATTAGAGCAGATATTCCGGTAGAAGTAGATATTTAATTAGAAAATATTCTAGTTGAAAATGGAACCAGATTGGTTTCAACCTTACATTAACAGTGACACAAATCTGGGGATAAGATTAAGCTTTTAGAGCAAAAGACCTCATTTAGGAACGTTCTAAGTCTCTGCAAGGAGAGACTGGGAAGGTACTTGGAAATCAACTCTAGCTGTTACAGTTGTAATCAAATACTCTCTTAGCCAGATTTCTTCTTGCATCACTCTCAGGAGCCCTTGTGGCAGAGTGCATTGCTGCTCCTCTTCCTGGCAGCCATTCTCAGTAACCTGACACAGCTGAGCTGGAGACTTGCAGTTGCAAGTGCTAGAATGATATAGGCTGCATTTCCCCTATGCTCATTTCCTAGAGAATTTTCTTCTGGAAAATGCTTCTCTCCCCATTCATGATTGCACAACATGCTTGTGACAATCACAGTAGCTGTTTATATGAAGATGGATTCTAGGAAAATACTCTTCTGTTTCTAGCTGTTTTCAGCAGAGTGTTTCTTTCAGATCTCATTCTTTCCTTCTCCTCAGAAAGATCCCCACAAAATCCATCAGCCACCAGTCTTCTTGCTTGTTCTGTTTTTTCTCAGAAGGAAACTAAGTGTACTAGCACCCATAACTTGTCAGCTTAAGGGAGGCCAGCACCACATTCTTTGTAGTTCAACCAAGAATGTCAGACCACAGTTTGGCAGTTCTTAAAGCAACCTACAACAGTATCATCATGTATCTGGTCTGTAGCAACACATTTCCCTGTGAAGCTCTGAAACTTTGTTTCTGCTATCTCTTGACCATGTGCTGGAGGTTATTAACTGGAGCCATGTTACCTTGCATTCTTCAGATATAACTGCAGCCTGGATGCTTTTTCCACTGTGTAAATGCCAGTGCAGTCAACAGAAGGCAGCTGATTTTGGCCATGGCCATTTCAGCTTTTCCAGACACACATTCTTAACCCCCTCAAATACCTGATATTTCTGTTCTGCTCAACTTTTCTCTAACTTTAATCTTTGTCCCTCCCACAGAAAGTTACCGTCTTGAACACAAAAGTATTTCCAACTCATATGCTTTCTGTGTTTGTCCTTCTTTTCATAGTGAGTCTAGCTGTGTGTTAACAAAAAAAAATCCCAAACCCAAACCAATCCAAATGAAACCCCTCAAGCCTAGCTAAAACTCAAAAGATCCCATGTCTCATCCCTGGAGAAAAAGACGTCTCTTAAAGATGCGAGTAGTCTTTTATTTAGCTCTGTGGACCATAAAGCGTGTACAAATGGCTTCCCTGGAAAAAGTGTGTGAAGCGATCTGAATGGCTAGCAGGAGAGCTGCACTGGTATTTGCATAATTGTTCTCTGCTCAGCTGGAATTTGGGGGAGTATCTGCAGTTACCTCTCATTGCTCTGCCTGCACCAGGGGTTCACGACTGCTCAAAGGCTGCCTTTGCTGTTGCAGTGGGATGCTTGTAAATCCGTACCGTTTTTTAATCTTTCTTCCCACTATCATCACATTGAGCCCGGCTGATGCCAATACACTCAGGAGTTTGGGTGGACCTCACATATATGTTTTATTAATAAAACAGTGCTGCAAGACAAAAATGATTGTGATTAGTGTGACAAAGAAGGAGCATCTGCTTAACACTCTTGAGAATCAGTTTTTCCTTGGGTCAAAAAGAGACATATTTGTTAGAAGTAAACCCACTGGGCAAACTGGGTGTTTTTAACAAATAACAGTGGGTTATAGCGTGTTGCTGGTCCCTACTTTTAATGTTTGGGAAATTATCTTTCAGAGGGAAAATACTCAAGTGAAAAAAATAAAAGTAACTACTGTCGACTATAACAGGAATATTTCCTGTTTGAGAATTAAGTGTACTCGGCACCGCTGGCGAAAGTACAAATTGAACGATGCACGATGGGCCAGACGGAGAATTTGGTCTGGTTTTGCGGTTGCTGTTCTGTAAACTCATTTTAGCTCTGCAGTTCCTTCTGCTCACAGCACATAAATGGACCTTCTACCGCCAGCCAGAACCGAAGCCAAACGTAGTTGTTCGCGAATTGTATCCAGGTCTCCTCTAAAGCCTGCGCCCAGCACCACTGCTCGGCAACGAGATGCACAAAGAGCAGAGGCGGTAACAAAGCGCAACCCGGTTAATTAGGTCAGAGCCGAGCTCTGTGAGGATGAGACCACTGCAGCCCTCCTCCTCCTGCGGAACGTAAAGCCCCGCTCCGCTCCCGGCCGGGCACGGCAGGTTTCCAGGAGCTGAAGCGGCCCCTGAGCCGCGGGGCGCCGCTCGCTGCCCGCTGCAGAGAGGCTCCCCCCGCCCGCGGGGGTTGCCCTGCCGCCGGGCCCTGGCCGGGGCTCGCAACGCGACCGCTGAGCGGGGCCAAGCACCGCCCCTCGCTCCTCTCTCCCTCCTTCTCTGCCTCCCTCCTCCCTCCGCCAGCCCTGCCCCGCCGCCTGGCACCGCCACCGCCGCCGCCGCGCCGGCCCCGAGCGCTACCCGCGCCGCCGCTCCGCCAGCCGGCCCGCCGCCGCTGCTGCTGCTGCTGCTCGGCCCCGGCCGGGCGGGGACTTGGCAGGAACTCCCGGGGAGAGAGCGAGCGTGCCTGCCTCCGCTGCCGCCGCTCCGCTGTGGCTTTTGGGTGGAGGAGGAGGAAGGTCTGCGCTCGGCCGAGAAGCAGCAGCCGCCGCCGGAGAGGAAGAGACAGGAGGGAGAAAGAAACGGAGAGGCGGCCGGAGCCCCCCAAAGTGCCCCCCCATCCCTGCAGCGCAGGCTACATTTCCAGCTTCATGGGCAAAGTGTGGAAACAGCAGATGTACCCCCAGTACACCACCTACTACTACCCCCAGTATCTGCAGGCGAAGGTAGGGTACGGCACGCCGGGCGGCGCGGAGCGGCGGGTGCGAGGCTGGCCCCGCTTCAGGGCGGCTGGTCGGGGCCGAGTCCGGACGGGGGCTCCGCGGCGCGGGGGACGGCCACGGGGAGGCCGTCAGGTTGCACGGGGGGACAGAGGCAGGAAAAAGCAGGCAGCCCCTTCCTGCCGCCCGCCGCCGCCCTGGGAGCGCCGCCGGGCGCCCCCGGACAGCCTTGCTCCCCGCCGGGCTCCCACTCCTTCCCTTGCTCCCGACCGTGGCGTCTCCGACCTGTCTCCTTCCCTCTCGCCTCCCACCCCCCGCCGGCGGGCCCTCCTCCTCCTCTTGAGGGCTCGAGGCGTGTCTCCTCCTTCCCAACCACGTCCCCGGCCACCCCACTGCAAAGCGCAGCTCGGCGAGCCCGCGGCCCCTCTCCTGCCGCCCTCCCCGGGAGCAGCGCAACGGCCCGAACCAGGGGTGGCGGGTCTAGGCCGAGAGCCGTGGCAGGGTAGCGCTGACAACCCTGGGTGGCAGGGCTGGCTGACTGCTGGGGGCGGGTGGCCTTGATTCCGCTTAAATACGGACGCTGAGGAGGCTCCCGGATTCGGATGGACACGCATTGTCTGTGGAGTTGGAGCTTTGTGAGCTGCCACCTCGCAGTTTGCAAACTGGATGAAGGGTCCAGCGCCTGATGGCTAATGTTGTACAAGGGTGGCTGGCCTTTGCAGGCAAATTGATGTTCGTAGTTCTTGTGGTGGGGGATCCCCCCCCTTTTCTTCTCTCGTTTCTCCTTCTTCTGTGAGGGCAGCCAGCCCCACCGCTCAAGCAGCATCATTCTGCAAACTGGCAGATGCAGAGGTGGTTGCATCAGCTGTCTGGAACATTTAGCATAAGCCTCTCCAACCACCAGTGTCACTCCTCACAAATCAAAACAGACCCATATGAGGCTTCAATGTGTGAACTTTTTTTAGAGGTTATAACCGTGGTGTGTGTGGGGTGTTGGTAGCTTGTCTTCTTTTTTTTTTCCTCTTTTTTTTTTTGCTATTGAAATGTCCTGCCTGTGTGACAATGACAGGACAAGAATTCCCTTCTCTGTATCTGCACCCTCATTAGGCTCTTCGTCTTATTGTGTTCTGTGTTTCTATGTTGTGAAATGTCATTTATACTGCTTGGCTGAAAACTAAATTCAGTTTGATGTTTTAGAAGTCAGCAATGAGGAGGCTTTGAAATGTGCTTTCCTGTAGACAGAAATGGATAGAAATATGACGAGGGTCTTTAGGTGATTTGAAATGACAAATCTCATAAATGTGTAATTAACATCAGGCTAAATAGCACAGTCTGTAGCCATCTAAAGATTATGCTGCAGAGTAATCACTTCAGTACTGTTTAGATGTATATTTTTAATGCATTATTTTTAAGAAAGGTAGAGTGCCTGAAGGACAGCCTTTTGCATCATGTAGCTGTATGACTATATAAATATTCTCAAATGTAAAAATGTCTTTGTTTAAAAGCTTGTACCCTCATCATTTTGTGGGGAAGTTACAAACCAACTGCATAACATTGAATATATATAAAGCAAAGTCACTTGGCTTTTTTTGACCTGTAAATAATTGAAGAGGGAGACGATCTATAATAGCTTACTGTAGTTATTAAAGTATGATCCTAGAAATCCATGATCCTATGAGAAAGCTTGATGGACCATCCTTTGAAACGGTTTCCTGTACAGATAATTTAATATTGATTTGTATTACAGTCAGTGACATCTTCAAAGCATCTTGCAGTATTTGCTATAAAATTATACAGCCAGAAATTACATTACTGCATTTCATCAGGGAGCACACACAGCCATTTGACCTACACACATGAAATCAAATATCTGGGATCCAGTGAAAGTTCCCTGTTTTCAGAGAGCTTGATTTTATAAGAGAAATAAAACAAAAAAAAAGTGGCTCCTCGGTGTAGATAAAAGGAACAGTGAGTTTCAATATTCAGGTATGCAGAATTCAGTGATATAAGCAATCTTCTCACTGTTGATCCTCTCAGAACATATAGAAAAATTAATTTGATTCATAGTTCTCAGCTGTTTTGTCCTTTGGGCCCTAAAAGAACCCGTTCTGCAGTACATGAGCTATTTCAGTAATTTTGGAGAAATCTTTGGTTTTTATTAAAGACAAATGATACTAGAATTGAGTAGCTGTGGGTAATGGTTACACTGGGAGACGTTTTTGAAACTAGATTTTGAAACTGGAAGTTTTGCATCCCATCTTATTTAAGTAATGATGGCAAATCTGCTGACTAATAAACTGCAAATTGATAATTAGGAGATGAAGGGAATTGCCTGAAGATGGATTTTCCTGTTGAGGGCTCAAAAATCCTCATTAGAAATTGCATGCATTCCTAATGGCTCTTCGGGTTAAAATCTGGATGTGGTCAACTATTTTAATTGCTGCAAAATATGGTATAGATTTTAAAAACAGATTTTGCATTTGCCTGTTATGATCTTTACAATCTTATTCGTAAAGTATTCAAACTGGTTCAGTCATATATTCTGGGAGGAAATATAAACATTTGCTATGATTCAGCACCTCTGTCACCCTAATCTTAGGGAGCTCAGCATCAAAAGAGATTAGTGAAAACATGGACTGAAATGAAACAATCAAAATAAACATTGGAAGAAGGTGTAAGGCTTTTAATATGAAAGATCATTATAGCAATGAAAATAGTTTCAAATTGAAGCTAGTAAAACCTGCATTTTTTGCACTGCTACAGTTTTTACTCCAGCAAAGGATATGTTTGACATATCTGTTAAATTTTTGTGTTTTCTAATGAATGTATGTTTTGGGACAGTTCCTGTGTTGCAGCATTGAGTGACGTGTCAGGGAGCATCAAAATATTTTTCAAGTTCAATGGATGTTTCTGAAGGTTTAGATACTTTCTTTAATAATATTTCCATAACATTTCAACTCAATTGTATATAATTTCCTTCCATAATAGTTTATTTGTAATGAAGTGATTCTGTATTTCAACATTTTGAAAGACAATGTTAGTTAAGATTGTATGTGTTTTAGTAATGCTTTAAGGCCCCTCTGACCAGGAGTAAAATCTGACTGTGCTAGGCAAAGTATTGTAACATTTTACAAGACACGGTCCTCATAAGCAAATATAAATGTATATATACATCTCTAATCCACAGTCTGTTTGCTTTGGTCAAGGAGGAAATAGAAGTGAATTTATGTTTTAGTCTTCTTTACCTAAATATTGAATAGAATTCAGTGACATGATGTGCACAATGATTTACAAATAAATTGTGATACTAGCTGTATTACTGGTTTTTCCCTTGGACAGCAAGGAGATATGCAACAATATGACTAATTTTATTGATAGGCTTTTGTTTTGTAAAGGAAAGTTCTTTGTATAAGAGAGGTACAGTAGAAAGTGACAACATTCCCAACAGATAACATGGTTTATTTAAAGTGCAAGCATTTAATAGTCATAGGTCATATTTATGTGGTACTTGAATTCTGTTCTGTTTCTTTCATTCAGTATTGGCTAACAACAACTCAGAAGAAATGAAATCGTGTGAATCTTGTTAAATTATCTTAGAGTGGGCTTCCAGCTATATAATTTAGTAGCTGCAGAATTAGCGCCCTGGCAGCTATAAAAAGCACTGATATTCCTAGAAGTTCATGTAGGTTTGTAAGCAGGACTGTAGACTGATGCAAACTTGCAGTGAGCAGGCAGGTTCTGTGTGTCGCAAACTTCTTTCAGGCCGTTGACAGCAAACTTTAAAATGTGAATGTTTAATTTTTATCCATGCCTATTGATGGCAGTGGAAATAGGAAATCAGTTAACAGGGAACTTACTGTAGGGTGAAACAAAGCAGATAGATACAAAACTTTTCATATTAAAAGACACAGTTTAGTGTCAGTGTTTGATGTTCACAGACTGGATGAAGAACCTTCTGGTGTAGATGCTTCTAATCCAGAAGTGGTAAGACCCTCTAATATTATCCTGCTAATAAAAACTTTTACTCACTGAATTCTGTGCCAAGCACAGGTCTAGTGCCCTTTAAAAAGCAATTCTAGCTTACAACCTGATTTTAATCAGCATAAACAATTACTAATTCTAATAAGTTTAGTTAGAGTTATTCTGCATGCACTGTGACTGCAAAATCTGTACATAGTAAAAGACAAGTTTACAGTAACACAAAGTGTGTGTGTTTATGAGGTTGGATAGAAATATCTTTTCATGGGAAGTGTTATTGTCCATAATTGTGATTCTGCTGGTTCTTGACTAAGCTTAGAAATCCACCAGTTAGCTGATCTTGAGATCCTGTTGTTAGCCCCCTCAGGCTCTTGAATGTATTCTCTTCCATTCTGGCCAGGCTGGGATTTTATTACGCAAGTTCCAAAGAATTCCTTCAAAAAGCGTACCAGATAGTGGAAGTGTAAAAGTTACCAATTTCAAGAAAAGATTGAGCGTGCTGGTGGCGAGGTGATCCCTCTGGCTCTAGAAAACAGTCTCAGGGGATGTAAAATATGGAGAAGTGAAAAGTGTTCCCTAGGAAGAGCATTTTCTATCTTTCCAACCATCTGAGTCCAAAACTGGGAGTGCCTGTGTCATCCTTCAGAGAGGCCAGTGTCATTTTGTCACTGGTCACAATGATTGTTTTATGTAGAGGTTCCAGCTAGCTTATTTTGAGTGGGCATCTCTATCCTTGTCCCAGTTATAGCTCCTTTTAACTTTTGAAGCTTAGTTGAGGTGGCTTGGTATGAACTAGAAATATGTCCTTCAGAAAGTATTTCTAGAAACTGTTCACTAGAATCATTCTTGTATGTGCAAAAGTTGAAGCCTTTCTAGAAATGGATCAAGTGAAGCTCATACAAAGCTCTGCAAATATTCATCATCCTTGCCTTGAATTACTCCAGTTTTGAATTATTCTGTATCAGGGCCTCTCTTCAGAAGTAGTGTCAGATTAGCCCCACAGGCAAATACGCATTAGAAGAAGAATGTAACCAGATATGTTGTTAATAGTAGTGACTTCAGGAAGGTTTAATCCTAGATATTCCACTCTGGGACCGCGGCATTGTTAGGTAGGGTCAAGAAGGATGTATGTTAATATGTCACATATGTTAATGTACATCATTGTGACTATCTAAATAACTGATAAAGATAAAGGAAATGCAGAAACACTTCACAGCATCATCTTCAAGACTGGCTTCATTCAAGATAACATGAGTTTTGCCTTTGATTTCAGATGAGCAACATTTTATTTACTAGAAACTTGATTCATGCTTGGGTTATGATGACCATGCTTAATTTGGGGGTGATATGCAATGACATGGTATTTATAATCTTCACTTTGGAAAAGCAAAGGTTAGGCAGTGCAACGTATTGCATGATGGAGGCTGGAATCAAGGAGAAGTAGCAGTGGCATCCATAAGATTTGCTGATTTCTTTTTTTGTTTGTTTTGTTTTGTTTTCTAGGGAGTGTTTTAAAAAGAAGTTTTTAAGGAGCTACAACTTTCCTCCCTTAACCCTCTTCCTTAGAGAGCAGGATGATATATATGCACTGGAGACTGAATTTACAAATGACAAAGTGAAAAATATTTCTCCCACCACATTAATGGTAGAAATGGCAGGTTCTTATTAGCTTTGTAATTTCTAGAAGTTTGAAACTAAGCTCATCCGTAGAGTGCACTGTGCTTGGGGCTTAATTTGATACTGCGTGATTGGCCTCATTTAACGAATGTCAGCAAAATCTTGGTCCCTCTCCTTGATTCAGTAGTAACTTTACTGCTGATGTATGAGTCAGATCCTGAGTCTGATAGTCTTACGGGACTGATTTTCTGAGAAGTTGTAAACCAATATATGACTTGAAAAAGGCTCGAAAAACTTCCTTAGTGCTGTTTTCCTTTTGTGTTTGATGGTTAACCCCCCTCTGGGTACCCAGCATGTTCCAAAACCATGTCTATGAAATTTATATCCAGTAGGTAGGCGACAGCTGTAAGAGACCAGAATGTCTGATGTGTACTAGTGTTTTTTTCTAGCTTTGCCTTCAATACAAGTTCCCAAGGCAGTCATGAAAGGTGTGCAATAAGTTTGTGGGGGGAGAAGTCAATTCTCTTTGAATAAAATAGTTCTTTAAAGTATGTTTTCTTTCTCAGCTCAACTGTTACCCTTGGTAATGACTGTAGTTTCTTCTCATTACTTTTAAACCAGAGCTGAGCATGCTGTTTAGAATCTAACCCTCTTTGTAACATGAACCCTGTACTTCAAAATACTTTCCTTCTAGTTAGCACATAAAACTTCAGGTCTCAAGGATGAAGTTTCCTGAGAGTAAATTTCTGAGCTGTTGCTTAGTGTTGAAGGATCAAAGAAGAGAGAGGCAAAAATACTGAAATTTTCCAATGGAGAATAACATGTAGTAAAGCATTGTTTTCTAAGTCTACTTTTCTATAAAACAACACCTTTCATAAACGTATCTACTTGGGATATACATCAACCCCCCACCTGGGATATATTTTTTAAGTTGCCTGAAAGTCCAAGCAGCAGTTTGAGCTGTCAATGTTGACAGTAGATACATCTCTCTTACTCAGAAGGGTAATTGATGCTACTAATCCAGTGCTCCTACTGAAGGACACTTGATTGTGATAGCAATAAAGAAGTTTGAACAAAGGTGTAGTAATAACCTGGAAAATACAGCTTGATACAGTTACAGATTTAAGTTTCAGTCTTCCAAGTAGTCATAATCAAGTGTGAATAACAATGGTTTAAAAAAGAAATTGTTTTTCATTAAGTTATGCTTTTGGTGTAAGAAGTAGTCCTTTGAAGATACATGCTCAGATTTAGCCAAAAATATGCTACAAATTATATATTAATTTTTGTTGTGTTGTATAGACTTTCTATAGCCTGTGCAAAGTAGTGATCACATCTATTTCAACTGGAAAATCACCTGCTTTGTTGAAGAAGTGCGAAGTGTTGCACAAACATGCTGATGAAAAGCTGTTCTATCACAGTTTAATTAATTTCAGTCCAAACACAAGCACAAAACAGGTTCAGGTCATATTTGTTGTAGCTAATAAGTCATAATTGTTATCTGACTTCATGATTCTCTTAGTCTTCCTCAACTGAAAATACTAAGTCTTGCATTTAAATGTAATTTCATTAAGTTCTAGCTGAATTACATGATCTCAAAATCGAGGAAGATGAAGAGCTTGGACATGAGTATAATCAGGTACCGTGGCTCACTTGTTCCATGGTAGCTTTTGAAGCCACAGTGCTCTGTTCATGGTGTGAGACCATAAGAATACACAGTCTTAACTGCTCTGACATAAAGCAGACATTTCAAAACACATTAGAGCAAAATTTCTGAAATCTCAGCATACACCTAAGGCTGGTGAAGTGTTTCAGAATCATTCCAGGTGGATAGCTTATTGATGCAAAATGCATCCTGGAATGTTCTGTGTGACTCTTGTGCACTGAGAGGAAAGTATTGATCTGCTGTAGAGTGGTAGAGTGAACAGGTTTCACTTTGTGGATTTTACTACAGGTTAAGAACTGAATTCCCTTGCGTGTCTCTTGGCAACACAGACTGATATAATTCCTATACCAGTTTATAGGCTGTGGTAGTATCTGTGACCTCTTCTATCCCTCAGGCTACAGCTACGTAATCACTTTAATTTTACGTAACTATGCACAGCAGCCAAAAAAGGCTGTCTTGTCTTTCCCCATTGCCCCCCAGCAACTCATTCCTGTCCCTTGCCCTGTGCTGGCACTAGCATTTGTATGATCAGTCAGTGAGCTGAATCAAGAAACCAGTCTTAGCTGAAAATGAACTCCAAAACCCCAACTGCAATACATTTTTATAGTGGAATAACTGAGCTGCATAAGGAGTTTGACATGTGCATAGCTATGGGTAAAGTTGTCTCTGAGAAAAGTACACCCTCTTGGGTCTCACTTTTGTACAACAAAACAGTGGTGTTTAACTTGTCTAAATAAAAGGCTTTCCAAGTCCTTGGCCAAACGGGACAAAGATCCAACCCAAAGGAAGATACAACAGAGCTCTTAGGCTAGCAAAATCTGTTGGTTGCATATATGTGCAGATAACTGCTAGCATAATTTTCCTGTGCCTTTATTTTCCTTTTCTCTGGTTTAAGTTGGTTTAGATGTTGGTGCATCAAGTGTTAAAAACCCACTTGAGTCTGTCTTTCATTCTTACAACCAATAAGCGTGGAAGAGAGTGTGAAGTAAGTAGCTGAGAGGGCTTAAGTAAATGCGACTTCTAAAGGCCTTGCAGCTAGTGTACGTTTAACTTTCCATTTTCAGCACAGTGCAACATTGATATTTTATTTCATTCTGGGGAGACAGGGGAGAAGGCTGGCACTTTAAATTAGCAGCAGCTGCAGAATTAACACAAGGGTGTTAGCGACTCATTTGGAAAAGTACTAGCTAAAACATTCTGTCTCCTAGAAAAAACATTTAAGAAGGGGTTATGATACAAACTTTGAATTTCATGTAAAGTGCCTGTGACCTTCTGGTTTCTTCTGGATAGCTTTTCTGATTAGTGACCATTTGCTTGTGGCAATTGCCCATTAAGGGGAGAACAATAAATGGGGACATTTTAGAGGGGGAAGCATCCCTGTTAACAGGGTCAAAGACTCCAGAATGCTTCTTACTTCTTTTGACCCAGCCAGTTAGCCAAAAATTCAGATTCTTATTGTTCCAGGTAGAAGGAAAAAATGGTGATACTTAGTTGTTTCTTTGATATAGCTGAATTATTGACAAAGAGCAGTCAAACTTAAGTTTCCCTGAACACAGGGATCTTGAATAATAGGAGCGTTTTCTTTGTTCTTAGTCTCAAATTCCTTTTCCCAATTCACTGTTCCCTCTGCTTAGGCCTTTTACGGGGCTGTATCCTCAGTGAGTTTGCTTAGCTTGTTCTCTGCTCTTTTCATATCTGTATTTTGGGTGAGTTTTTTCCGCTCCTCTGATGAATATGTGTATTTCCCTGTTTTATCCCCAGGTCCTACAAATGGCTTTATTTAACTTTAAGAATAGAAGGATAAGGGGAGATCTGATTAACGTGTAAATCTATTGAATGAGAATGTATAAACAAGGTGGAGCCAGACACTTGTTGGAGGTGCACCAGAATAGGATCACAACATAATTCCAGTTGGAAGGGACTTCAGGAGCATTCTAATCCAACTTTGTGCTCAAAGCAAGGTCATCTAGAAGATCAGACCAGGTTGCTCATGGCCTGATCCAGTCTGGTTCTTGAAAGCCTCCCAGGGTGGAGATGTACAGTCTGTCTGCACAACCTGTTCCAGTGCTGGCTGTCCTCATGGTGGTTCTCTTTTTTTTATCTCCTTATTTCCAGTTTGAACCTCTCTTGTTTCAGTTTATGCTCATTGACTCATTGTCACACCGTGCACCACTCTAAGAAACGGCCTCCTTCTCCCTGATAACCTCCTTAAAGGTTTCCATTCTACAAATTGAAAGCTGCTAATAAGTCCCACCGAAGCCTTCTCTTCTCCAAACTGAAGAAGCCCAGTTCCTTCAGCTTTTCACAGAGCATGTAATCCAGCCCCCTGCCATCTTGACGTTCCTTCACTGAACTTACTCCAGCTTTTCAAGGACTTTCTTTTACTGGAGGTCCAAAGCTGCATGTAGTATTCTACATGGGGTCTATCAAATAGGGGGATACTCACTTCCCCCACCCAAATGCAGCCCAGGAGGCACACCTTACTGCCAGAGCATGTTGATGGCTTATACTCTGCTCGCTATCTGCCACCACTACCCAGGGCTGTTCCCAGCCAGTCAGTCCCCAGCCTATGTCATTGCAAGGGAGTCTTCCTTTCCTGGTGCAGAACTTCGCACTTATCTGATACAAACATGTTAAATGTGCAGTCCCAGGATAGACCCTTTTAGTGCTCCCCTTGGTGCTGGTCTCCAGGTAGAGTATAACCCATTATTGTGTGGCTATCCTGTTAATTTCATTCCAATCTAGTCCACTTGTCCAGACTCTAATGTCTTTACCTTGGGTCCAATAACGTAGTGGGACACAATGTCAAAGTCCTTGCTAAAATCAATGTGAATGACATTCACTGCTCTCTCCTTGTCTGCAGATGTAGTAGTTTTATCACAGAAGGGAATAGGCAGTAGGATGCAACACAGTGGACACAAGTTCTGACATGAGAAAGTTGTAATTAGATGTGCAGATTTATTATTTTTTTTTCCATAAGGACGGCCAAGCACGTGAACAGGTGCTAAGAGAGGGTCTGGAATCTCTTGGAGACAGTAAAAACACAACTGGACAAGGTCCTGAGCAACCTGGTCAAGTTGAACCTGCTCTAGGAGGGAAGTTGGACTAGATGACCTCCAGACATCCTTTCCAAACTACTGGGTGATTCTATGAGGGAGGCCCTGATAAATATCGTCAGCATAAGAGGCCCTGAAGTAACTGCTGCTTTTTCTTCTTTGTTTCCTCATTGTAAGCTGTGATTAAGGTATTTGGAAAGGAAGGGGATAGATGGAATTCCCTTTTTCTATTTAATAGAACATGCATTCTACAAACATGCAAATGACATTTCAGTAATCTCTCCATCATGCAAATTCGCTTATCCCATTTTAGCATATATCTTGTTTAAGCTGCTTAAAAATGTAAGATTTTAGGTTTGTCTGTTTATTTCTCCAGGCAGAACATCATAGTGCTACAAGACCATGCTGTAAATCACAACAGACATGTATACATTCTCATACCAAACCACTCTTTAGGCTGATATTTCTTGCTCCTGCATCAAATCTGAATTTGTTGATAAGTGTTTGTCTTGGACATGGATTAAGAATTAAATAAACCAGTAATCAGCCCCCCAAATGTAATCTTGTTTCTTTCCAAGTAGACATTATTCAGAAGAACAGCAGAGTACTGAGGAAGACAGTGTTCTGACTTTCTAGTAGTAAAAATGGGAAGAATTAGCATGTTACTGTTGCTCTTCACTGACAGTTCTGCTTTAAGTGACTTTTATTCCAAATTACTGTAGATTCATCAGCTGCAGAAGCTATGGATATATGAAGGGCTTCCAAACCCACCCACCCAGCTTCTTTAGCCTGCTCTGCTTTTATTAGCACTTCTTTTCAGTGTCTTTTATATACTCACTCCCACATCTTTTCTAAGGATTTTCAATGGCAGGTATAATAATAGGAAGCTTTCATGTTCCCAAGCCCTCAAGTTAATCTTAAAGATGCTGCTTCTATTAGATCTTAAAAAAAACCCAAAACAGTAAAAAAGTCATGGCTGTAGTTGTCAGCCAGATTGATGATGAGGAAAAATGTAAACCCCACTAAATGGTCAGTTCATTTTTGCACTGTTAACTGAATCATGTGATTATGGCTCTTCATCAATTCTGAAAATCAGGTTTCTTGTTAGGTGCCAGAATATATGTTTGGGGATCTAAGACAGGATTGAGTTAGCCTTAAGATGACTTCCTCGTGGTCAGAAGGTTGCAGAATCAGCAGCGTTATCACTCCAGATCACTATCACAGAGCAAAAATTACCTAATTGCAGACTTCTTTATTTCCTTCTTTATCCTAGAGTGTTTACCTTGATGGTGACAGCTGTTTGAACATAAATAAAAGTGAAGAGTTCTACAAAAATACAGGATTTGGAAGAAATGAAGAGGTATTTGTGCACTGGGGATGTGTCTGCTCTTACCGGCTTTAAATGCTATTCTTGGACTTCTACTTAGTTGAGGGCCTAGAACTAGAGGTGTGTTCTCCAGCATCTAAGATACTAAGTAGCCATGCATTTGTCTGGAAGAAATAGGAAAAAATACCCACCTCATGGTTAAAAATGTCAGAAGAATGATCGAAGTTTCCTTCACCATATTACCCCCAAAAGAGGCAGAAAAACAACTATGCGTATTTTATATCTGCTACTGCTTTCCATCTTTTAAAACTCCAAGTGGAATTTTATGTCAGATGAATAATGAACAAATGAATAATAAATCTTTTTTTTTTTTTTTTTTTTTAGCTTATATAGTGGGTCATTTTCAATGCTCACACTATTCAGCTCTGTCAAGGTTGGTATAGCTGGCTCCTCTTCTACTGATGTTCATATAAAGTTTAGAAATGCATGTATGCTGGACAACAGAACTCCTGGCATTTCCATAGCACACCTTTTTAGGAACAGGGATTTATCTGAGTGTTGTCTTCCAAACTGTGTTCTATCTTTCTCACTGATGGAAAGTGTGCTGCATCTCACCCAATTGCTTTTGTCATCCAGAGAGGATGCTGCAGATCCCTGTGCTCTGGTGGTGGTTGCTAATACTTGTACATACACACTTCTGTAAGATGCGTTGGACAGGCAGTTTAGTTTAGATTGACCTGCCAATTGTTACAAAATATTCACTGTTGGTTCAGTTTCCAGTTCCTCGTTATTGTTATTCGTTCTTAACAGTGTGGCGTCTACTCTGCAGGATAGCCTGTACTTCAAGTAACCTAGATATTGGTCAATCGGGTGAAGGATGTATGTATGTGCATTATTTATGAAGTATCCTGGGTTGCTGTCTGTACAATGAAGGCATTCATGTGTAAAGTGGGCACTAGTCATGATTTTTTTCATAAGAAGTTAGTCCTTCTCTTGACACTGACACTGAGCTCCACGTGTTCTCTAATATCTATGGCCATAGAATCTGGGCTTTGCAGAAAAATCATGCACCAGAATCTTACTTTTATTTTATCCCAAGAAATAATAAACATTATAACATTATTTTTCATATTTGTTTCATTACAGCTCTCCTTTTCTCAGTTTCAATGAGCTGCAAAATCTCCAGGCCATACCATGCTATTGTTCATGCCAGCCTATAGCTTTAAAGCAAGATTCAGGAGCCATTTGCTCTGGAGCCCTTGGGGACAGCAGAAAGAAGGCTCGCTGGCATCAAGAGTTCTGTACAAGTCTGAGCAACTCCGGCTTGCCTAATGACTGGAGGATGTCAGGAGACAGAGCTGAGACTTCTGGGAGCAGAAAGCTGAGAGCCATGTCTGGGAATGAGAAATATTTCACAGTTTTAGTGAGAATCTTTTGATAATTGATACTTGTAGGAATAGCATCTGGAAAAGAGGAAAGGAAAGCATGGCTCAGGATACCAATGTGAAAACAACACCGAAGTAGTCTAGTCTCTGTATTTTCATATGGTCTTGGCTTCACTGAAGTGATAGACACCTCTGGAAGAACTACCTGCTGTTAGTCCTTACTTCTCCACCGAGACCCATAGCAGCTGGCCTTGGGAGCAGTGGGTTTGCAGAAAAGGGAGGTGGTTCCACAGGGGAGATCCTGTTTGCTTTCTTTGCCCTTCCTGGCACTGAGCTTATCTCTGAAAGTGGGTTACATAAGTTCTTAAAAGCTGGTTGTAGACGTGTCTCGTGAGCCTTGTGTTGTCATTCAAGATAGGAAAAGAGGAAAAGACAAATGAAAAATACAAAGCTGGACACAGGGAAAATATAAGGAAAAATAATTTTGAAAATTAAAAATTGCTGTAGAAAACAGATAAGGAAGAAGAATAAGAGAGAAAAGGGGGGGGGGGGGGGGAAACACAGTTGAGTGGAGAGGCTGTGGCATGTGTGCCAGAATATGGCACAAGAACACACCTCCAGCTGCCAGGCCATCCATTGGGAGTTGTATCTCCAACAAAAGGAGATTGAAGGCAGTATTCTGCAAGAACTCAGTTAGGGGATTGCTAAAGTTCACCAGGAATTAAAGGTTATTTTTGCAAAAACAAAGGAGGGTTTTGGGAAACAGACGGGCAAGTCCTCTGGGAAAAGCCTTGTTTTATATAGATTGTGAGAGGACAAAAGGTACTTGTGGGGCAAATTTGGCAGTTGTCTTTGCCTTGTAACTGGTGCAGCTATATTGTGATACTGTAGATAAAGTTTCAGAGGTAAACTCCTCAGAATTTGAGACTTTGCAGTTTCTTTTTATTTCTTGTAGATTATATATCTGTTTTCTTGTTACACTGACACTAGAGTAAGTGCAAGGGCTTCCTGAATGCCCTCTTAAGTAACGTGGTGATGTTGCTATTCTTTTTGATGTCTTGTATGTTCAGAAATTCATTTATCCCAATAGATCTGGTATGAATATGACCCAAGAAAATATACAGTATAGCAAAGACTAAATGGAGTTAGCATCTACTTGGCAGCCAGAATATCATTATTGGCAAAAGTGGCTAATCAGTGAAGAAAAAAGAAATAATGAGAAGGCATCCATCTCAATATAAAAAATTAGAAGAGTATGCATGGAAAATAGACTTCAGTTGACATTATACAGTGTGTCAGCCAGAGTGAAACTCTGAGTGAATTCATAGCAACATGTTTTCATGTCTTTTAAGTTTTACACATACAGAGGCATGCTTTCTTGTGCAAAAGTTTTCATCATTCATTTGTGCTGTTTGTATGATGCCAGAACACTTATGTATCCAAGCATGCTATTCTGGTCAAACGTCAGTCAACTCAAGAGACTAGGGTCAATCCTAGCAGCCTGAGCAGATCCAGTGCTTGGGCTAGAAATAACATTCCAGCCTGCTTTGGTGAGCAGGGAGGTGGGCTTTCTATTTAGATTAACATCACTTGGAGGGAAAAGAGGTACCAAGAGAAGGTTTGAAGTCTTAAAGTCACCACCAGAGAATAGCATTTTCAGTTCCTATAACTGAGATGGAATGATTTGTATATTTTAATTCATATTTTTTTGTGAAGTCATTAGAATCACTCTCAGCTGCACTACAGCATCATGATATTACAAAGGGGTAACACAGAGCTTGTATTTTTCTGTCAACAGTCTACCCCTGTGGAGCAACACAGCCTCAAAAAGGGCTTTAGTTTTGTGAAGGTGTCACAAATAATTAACAGTGATGTTGCACTTTCAGCATGCTATTCTGAAGCCACATCTGCCAAAGAGAAGATCCTTTTAATTTTGCTTACCTTTAATGTCTCTTTTTTGGTAGATTCTGCTTTTATTTCTTTTTGGTTTTTATTAATAATTGGTTCTATTGGTGACATTATCCCTCAAAAAATGATAAAATCCCAGAGTTTTGTGGCACATAGTTTCATCTTGCATCTCTGTCATATGCAGAGATCCTCTAAGAATGGTATTTAGCATCTAGTACCTTTATTCTGACAGCAGGGATTTTTAAGATGTAATTGCTGTGCAAGCACTGCACACAGTGCTAGCACAGCAAGTGCTGGTGGAAGGCCAGGTATAAGGATTTATTTGGTGTTCTGGAATAATTATCCCCAAATAATTTTAAGTGAGGAGAGCTTTCTTCTTGAATAAGAGTACCATTGTCCAAAACAGCTTAATCCACTTTCAAAGCCAGCTAAACAAGGAAAATTATTCTTATTCTGCAATGTGATTGCCTTCATTTATAGCGTTACTTATAAATGTTGTTATATTTTAACCTGTTAAACTGATACTATTTTAATGCATACGCGAGGCTTCTGTTCCTACTTCTTTCCAGGACAAAGCCTTAAAGGTTTGATGATACTGAAGTAAACATACTGGAATGTTAGAGAGTAAAAGCTATCAAAGGTGGAGAATATTGATGCTGACAAGATTTAGAGCTTGTCTACACTTAAAAATATAATGGGATTTATAAGGAAATACTTTTATGGAATTACTGAACGTTACAAATTCCCATATATATGTTCACATACCTGCACGTCCATATCAGGGGTTATTTGAGAGTAGTTCTGGTAAACTTCCAAATGTAGAGGAGACTTAATTAAGCTGACTTGATGTGCTAAATTCATGTTAACTAAACCTCTGTTAACTGTATTGTCTGCTAATTAATAATTTTAATAGTTTTAATTATATGACTAAATCCAGTAATACCAGAAATAAATAGATGCACAATGAATATTTATTCACTTTGCTAAGTGAACGTTTTGCCTGCATACAGTATTCACAACTGGGCTCCAGTGCACTTGGCAGAACACAGATGAGATCTCTGTGTCCTTTTAGATGTCTTTGTTCTTGAAAATTCAAAGTACTGAAGTTACACAGGTATCTTGAATTTAAGTGTAAATGCAAAGGTTTCTAGGATATGCAGTAGTACAAAACCCAAGTAATAACATGAATATATGTATCAACTATATTAACACTTTTATATTAAATAGTATACTATTACTAGTAGTTTTATAAATAATAAGCTGTGTTGCACAGAAGAATGGATTTGAAGTTGCTTAGCTTTATAAAAAACGTGTTTACAGTGATGTATAGATATACCTATATTTAATTTAATTGCACTAAGTGTTGGCATGAGAGACCAACTCTGCTCGGTTCTAGCTCTCCAATTAAAAATGAAGGGGAATGGAATTAAATAAGTAACACTGAGTAGAATTTAACTCTAGATACAGAAAAAACTCAGTTTCAGTCTGCAACATATTCTGCTTTTGTATAATATGAGCCTTACAGACTTCAAAGAGAATTGTACATTTGCATCCTAGGGCAGAAATTGGCCATGTGCTTGGAAGCATGAAATCTCTCAAGGTAATACTTCATAACTATGGAATGTATCCCGTGACTGATATGTAGCTAAGAACAGAGAATCAAATTACATGTTAGAAATACTTGAAATTAAATATTTTTCTAGTAAAAGAGAGCATTATGCTGGGTAAACAATATGTTTTCTTTCTCTATGCATTGGAATGTAAATACATGAAGTATTTAAATGTGTATGTTTTTATTTCCTGGTGATTTTTTTTGTTTGGGTTTTTTATTTATTTTTTTTTTTTATTTTAGTGGTATTTCTTTAAGGAATAAGATTTTTTGTTGTTGAATTAATTTATTAGAGTTTTATGCTTGACTCTTTTAGGGATTTTTAATTTCTTTTTTCATTCTTTTCTGCACTCCAATTAAGTTTGGAATTTCTGATCTTAAGCAACTAATTTCCAAACACACCGACTTGTTTCAGCAAGGAAGGAACAAACATAATATCCCTAAATTCTCATTGGCATCTGCACAGCATTCACTAAGGCATCTTTTATTAAATAAAGAATTACTGAAAACAAAAAATAAGTTGGTGAACTTTCTTGTCCATATTACTGCATTTAAGAGCAACAAGAATTACGTGACTATTCATTACCCCTGCCATTATAGACAAGCTGTTTTTTCCTCATGCAGACATACATACTGTGGTGTCAACTCCACTCACATTTCTTGAATCCATTTGCAGTAAAACCATATACTACTGAGGTTTAATGGGGGGCATTGAACACCATCCATCTCATCTTCTTCCCATGATACTCCTGCCTGCCTAGAATGTTGTTGTGCCAGGTAGGGAAGGTGATGATCACAATTTTGGCTAAACAGCTCTCATAGTTGGGGAGACTCTTCTCTCTTGCCTTTGATCAACGTAAGGAATTGCTGAGGATCCAACCAAACCTGCAGAGAGCAAATTCTTGTAGGAGATAGAAAACAATGCTTATTTGGCATAAAACACATAATAAAGGAAATGCAAATTTTCTTATATTTGTTATTATACCTGAGGTTCTCTTCATGTGAGCCCGGGTGGTCAGGAGGATTGTCTCTGGAAGCTGGGTTTGTCACTGCAACATGATAGACTAAAAGGTACTTGGTAACTTATTTAGTTTATCAGCTGTTACTCTTTATATTATTAAAACACCCTAGAAGCCCTACACACAGGTCAGGAATTCTTTACATGAGGTGTGTAACTGCCACAAAGGCCTTTCATGTCTCAGTGAAACACAGGAGACAAAATGGATTTAGGAGCTTGTAAACAAACTGGGTAGTAGTAGTGTTTTGTTTGATCATCTTTGGGTTTAAGATAGACATTTTTGGAAACTTTAAGATAGACATTTTTGGAAATGTGCATTCAATACTCTGTAAGTAATGGGTGCTAATAGAGAAATCTCAATAACTTATTAGGAAAATCTAGGGAGATAATATCAGACTCCTTGAATTCCTGATAAAGAACAAAGCAACACATTAATCTCATTGTCAAAAAGAACTATATATACACATCAGCTGCAACAAAGTGAGACACTTTTTGCTAATATTTTCTTTATAGTAACTTTTACAACCTTGAGCTCTGTGTCACAATTCTTAAAATGCTTAATCTTGGGAACAGCATTTGGAACTATTCATGTAGTTAAGGATACTCACATGATTAAAAATTTGAAGTGCTATCTGACCTTTGCAGGTGAAGTCGGAAGTATTTTGCCCACATTTACCGTAGCTCAGAATTGTTCAGATTCAGGCAAACACATTGATAAAAACGTAGGTGTGTTGAACTTTGTGTAAGTTTCTAGACACATGTTGTTGGGGTTGGAGAAACACTACACTGGTTATTCTGTTATTTTGAAAAATAAAAGCCAGTTACAAAAAGCACATCTTTCCCTGAAAAGGGATTTCACATTGAAGACTGTGCATTTGTATGAGATCTAATGGCCATTTGTTCAGTGAAATTTCACTACCCTGCTGAGCACAAAATACAGAATCACTTATAAAACAGAAACTTGCAATGCCGTAAGTTATGTACTTTGAACAATAAATGAACTCTCTTCTTACACTGAACTGAAGTTCAGGAATGTAGTAATCTTTTTCTCATAATTTTCTGCCTACATATACCCAGTCTGCACTTCTAAGAACAACTCGCCATTGAAGGAGCACACACGTCCTATATTTTTGGTGACAGCTGTATATTTTTGTAGTGGAAGATGTCTTTACATTAACAAAAATAACTTCATAATGATAATACATTAGTTTGTGGTGTCAGTTTTGCATTATTATGTGAATGCATGCTTGTTAGGACATGAATGATATTTTCAGAGTAACCATACAGTTTGTGGAACTATTAAGTGATTTTGGCTCCATTCAAGTATTCAACATGTTTGTTGAATATGCACTTTTTTTTCTTATTAATCTAATATTGCCGTTTGTTAGGCTGTGATGAGTATGTTCTCCAGACAAGCTAACAAAAGATAACAGATCAGTTCTCTGTCCAGATAACAAGATGTAAACAGAATATTAGACCATGGCTTTAGAGGACAACCCATCATTCTGAAGAAGAAAAAGGTCAGCCGAGTGTGATGCCTCTAACTGTGCTTCAGTACAGGTAAATACAAAACCATAAAGAAAAGTAATTGTCATTTAAAGCAAAGTGTAAAAAGCATAAGCTTCATTATCACTCTGATCTGGATGAACCTTAAACAATGTTTACAGTAGGGTTTGGATAGTTGCCTAGCACTGGAGTATACACAATTAAACAACGTAGCTGAACTTTTCTTTCATGTTGGTGTACTGCTAAAACGACCTCCATTGTACTCATATGTTAGTAATTCTTGGAACTTACAACATAAACAGGAGTAGAGAAGGTTTACTTGTAATTCTATCCCATGGTAGCTGAGGGCATGAAGGGCCAGAACTGCATTTTAATCTATACAGCTTCAGAAGTAAATGAGAGATACAAAACAGTGGTAAGGGCATAGTAAAACATGAACTCAATTCTGACATGAGTGCTCATACCTGAAGTTGGGAGTTGCAAGTATGGACTAATAGTTATTTAACACTACAAAACTTATTTTGATTGGGTCTGTGCACTTCTATTTTTGTGACTAATAAGCATCCGTGTACTCATCTTTGCTTTGGTATAGTAACCCAAGAAAAGTAAACACAAATTACTGAAGGACTAAAGGAAAGCTGAAACAACAAGCCGACTGGTACACTTTGAAAGTGGATCATCTGAATTGGAACTGCAGTTTGGCATGTCATTAGTCTCAGAAATACTTGTATTTGACATTGTAACAGTAGGGATTTCCAGAATCACCTACGTGATTTCACACTTGTTCTAGTTATTTTTAAATTTTATTTTAAAAGAAATTATTTTGGATTCCACTTTTGCGTACACATGCATTATAATAGTTCTTGTAGCCCTTGTGACAAATATTATCTCATTAATTTGCTGCATTCAGTTTCTATTAAACTGCTTATTTTTATGTGCAGACTATATACGAATGAACATTTTTAATGAAAAACTGTTAATGGCTGTATGTAAAAATGGAAGTTAATGTAGGATATGAATTTAAATGTGCTGTATATGAGTTGTTTAAATCTACAATTGACTAGGTTGGGTGCAGTTGGTGACACTGCAGAAAGATGAACGCTAATTATACTGAATATGAAAGATGCTCTGAACTTTTACCAGCATCCAGAAGAGCAGTTCAAAGCTTATGAACAAATTATAAACATAAATGCTTCAAATAGACAGTGTTTTCTTTCAAATATTCTTTTTTTTCAATAGCGACCTCTTCACCTTTGCTTTTATAGGAATAACACTAATCCTGTACAATTACAGATAGTCACAACACTCGTTCATCAGAGATTAAACTGGGTTTTTGTAGTATTTGTGGACGTGAAATTAAAATGTTTAAATTAGACATTCTCTTCACTTTCACTGAGCCGTTTTTACTGCTCATTGACCAAAATTTATTCACACTATTGTCTGAAATTGCAGTTTATTGCAGTTATGATAGAATAATTATATTCTACTTTGTCTGGACAGATATTCAGCTGGAGAGTGTATTATGTATGCCAGTATTATTGCTGTAAAAACACAGAACTTGGGAGTAGTGCATGGGTTCTTGTATGAGTAGTAGATGAACAATTTTATTAGCAGTCCTGCAGCTTGCCAGCTAACAGTGTTAGAAAGTGCTTTTCCAAGCAACCCCTATCACAAGTTTTTTTTGTCTGCGAATGTACAGCAACTTTATTAACTTTGAATTGAATTTTCTCCTTTGAATTAGGCCTTTGTGCCAGATGCAATTGACATAACATTGCCAGCTACTGCCAGTACCTTTCCCTCATATTTTTAAATCAAAAAAAAAAAAAAAATTCTTTGATATTTAATGAATTCTTGCTTTTTAAATTATATGGGGTTTTGTATGTCCTGGGAATCCAAAGTAAGTCCCTGGATTACAAAGTCCAATTAATATGTTGGTGCTCTAAGTACATAAATCAATGGAAAGTAACTGTGTAGACTGTGAGAGGAATTCATCGTTTGCTACACATGCTTGGTGCACAGCTTTGTGCTTGTAGGCTGGAAACAAGCACCCTATGGGGACACTCTGGGTTTAGGTGGTGACTGGTATTTAGGTGTGCAAGAATTGTAAGCTGAGGGCAGTAAAAGAAAATGCCAAACCTAAAGGCACATGGCTGGTGCGAATCAGGAAGGTCACAGCTGTGTCCTCTGTAGAGGATTGCTTGCTGGCTTAGGTGGGGAGCATTTTTTGTTGATATTTATGGGTAACTTCACCTGTATTTCCATCAGTTTGAATGGGCTTACACCTAATGAATAGAGAAACTCTGAAAGCCATTACAATTAGTTCACTTTCAATTGCAATTACCACATTTACTGTAAGAATATTGTGCTACACTGCTCCTCTTGTGCCTGTAAATAATTCTGTATTTAGATAATTTTAATGTCTGCTAATATAATTCTACCTTCTCCTCACTGGCAGCACAGTTTTCTTCTAATAATATCCAATGGCATGCATTTGTAGCTAGTCCCTCTGTGTACTGGTGCCAGCCATCCCATGTGCAGATAAAGGGTTGTCACTGCTTCTGTGATAAAGTTGTATTAGCTAGGTTTAGAGCTAGCCTGTATTTTATTTGTTGTGTTCACTTATAAACTGGGACTTCTCTCAAAATGAGTTTATAGAAAATAATTTGTACAAAATATGTTTCTGTTTTTTTTTTAATTGTAAAAGGAAGATAGAATCTTGTTTGAGTGATATTTGCTTTCAATGTTGATATAAATTACTGCTTTAAAGTGAGAGACTGTTACCTGATATTTCATAACGTCCAGATGTCTGTATGTTATATTGATAATACGGCTGGTTGAATTTTTTAAGACTGTAATTCAAACAGTAAAACAAGTGTTAAAACAATTATGAAAAGATAAAATAAGCTGTATCTTCTGGTAGGTATTTTCTGGTGCATGTTTGGATCCAGGTCATGTAAGGTGTAAGGTGCTACACAAAGATGAGTTCCTGTTTATGTCCCAAAATAGGCCTAAAGTGATACATGAGTAATGCCCAAACATTGCTTCAGTCCCCTGTCCAGATCCATGAATGAGTTTCACAGCTATTGTGATTATCTCAATAGACTTGAAACACCCAGTTGGTATACATCCATGTCAAGATCACTTCAGCCACGGCAACAATGATTTCAGTGGAATTAATAGTCGCATGTTTTACCTCAGAAAGTCAATGATATGTTCACTCAGTCTCATTCACTGTTCCAGTGAAAACTAAAATGCATTTGTAGACCTTTCTGTCCAACACACCCAGATGTGCAGGTTTAATTTCGTGCAAGTATTCTTTATTTGCACAGTCCATAACCACTGATGTGATTTGGATTAGATAAATGGAGAAACCAGATACAAATCATACAGTAGGTTTCCCTCCTAGTCAGTTTCCCCATTAAATCTTGATGCTTAGCCTATAAATTGTTTGAATAGTTTTGTGAGTTTTTTTCAATAGATAAATTCTAAGTATGAATTGCTAGAATGTTGCTGCCATAAAGTCTCACTATTTAGTGAATTTACATGTCTTCATCAATTCTTCCAGAAATTTGTTATTTTTTCATGTCACAAAAAGCTTAACAAAAAAGGCACAAGACAGTTCAGCTTGTAGAAGACACAAAAAATACAAACCACTGTAACCCATTGAACTAATTATGATATTAAAAATTAACATCTCTATGCTTCCTTTTTTTTTTAACTTCTGCATCAGGACAAAAATGGATTTGGCATGCCTGTGAAGCAACACGAATTTGCAGTCAGAAACAAGGGCTATTAACAATAAACCTCCACAAATGCAGTCCTGAAGGACTTTCAAAATGTGTCCTGTTGTAAAGCACTGAGATTACTCATAGTAAGGATCTGTTCTGGGACTTTACAGGCTTGCCACCCAACCATTTTTTGGCTCCCAAGACATTCAGACCTTTCACAAAACACAGGAGCTGAAGAGCAAATGGAAAGTAGTTTTTTATATGTAGCCTTGCCACTTTGGAGATGCTAGAATGTTTGGGCCTTACAGTAACATCGCATTTTAAGCAGAACTCTCCAGTGCTTTCACTAGCAAGTTCTACTTGAGAATTGATGGCAAGAATATGACCCTGGTGTAGTGTGTGCTTGCAGGCTGAGCAGTAGTGAGAGGCCAGCTGTGGAATGTGGGAAAGTGGCTGAACCACTGAAGTCATGCAGGGAATGTTAAATGTGTCTCCAGCTGGCAGGGAGCTGCGGCTTAAACACAAGCTCCAGGTCCTGGGCATTGCTGAGTGTTCCCAGCACCCTCAGCTCCTGCTGCTCTGAGCACAGCGCCAATACATGTTGCAAATGGATTGAGCAGAAAATGAAATGCCTGTCGCGTTTTAGTGGACTTCAATGGCAAATGATGTGACGCAGCGAAGGCTTAAACTTTATTATTATTAACTATTACAGTAGCCCTACCCAGGCAGTGAAAAGCTCGGTCCAGGAAAGTTAATTGTGCAACTCACAGTAGAGAGAAAAAGGGTTCTTACATTTTTCTTTTATATTTCCTTGGGGTATGCTCCTCTTAAGAGAAAATGCAATTAATCCTTCTTTAACAACCCTCTAGTTTAGTGGGGGTGTTCTCCGTCAATTTAGCTGACAAGTTCCAATTTCACAGTAAAACCAACAAGGGAAGTGCTTGCTGCCTACCTGACATGAATAGGGCAGAGGGAGAGTAAGTGGGAAATGTGTTGCAACCCTTCTGTGTGGACAGTCAGAATTTCCTCAGGTCCCCTAGTGTTCCTTGATTAGCAGGGCAGCTGCTGTGAATACCCCCTAAGGGATACCTGCAGGTATTTTTATAGGGTTTTTTTATCATGCTCACATAAGCTCACTTTGTCTCAGCCCTGAGCTAAAAGGAAACCTTGTGGGGCAGTGCCTAACTTGAGCTAAAACGTCCTGCTGAGGTGTCAGCAAGGTGACTGCTGGTCCAAGGGCTCAGGCTGTGTAATCCCAGGCCTATTGGAAGAAGGCTGTGTAGACATACTCTATGTTGTGTAAAGGTACGCTGAGGAAAGAACTGGAGAGTATGACAGTAAAACTCAAGAGATGGCAACTGTGTTAGGAATAACATAGGAGTATAGAGTCCTATCTATTAAATATGATATAATCAACAGTTGCAAATGGATTATTACAAACTGCAGTATCTAACTGCTAAACCATGTAAGGCCCTACCAACAGCCCCCAGCTGGAAATTCCTTGATGCCTTCCTAAGGTCAATTTTCATAATAAGATTACAACTTTAAATCATTAAAAGAATGCATTGATTGACTGTTTTTCAGCTTTTGTTTAGCTAGAGGCTCCACCCAAATAACTCTGGTCATAAGACATTTTCTTCTGTTAGAGTCATAACTCAGGATATGTCACAAATGCCATTAACACTGAAACAGCAGTGGGCTGTGCCTCCTTATTTCTAATCCTGACCACAAACCTCTTGACTCTGGATCAGAAATAAAATGGAGAAACATGAGAAAAATGCATTTTTAAACTTTTCCTATGCAAGCAATAATTTAAGGGGGTTTAGAAATGAACTCTGGTGAATCTTGCTGCACAGATTTCAGATGTTTCTTTCACGAGCTAACTGCACTCCCCCCCTCCTTAGGCTCTCCCTACTCATATACCTTCCCAGTGGAGGCAGCAAGGGGACATCTGCCCATGCCTCTGCTCTTGCCTTGCAGAGTTTGACACTACCAGTCAAGTTTACTTTCCTTGATGCATCATAAACACTGCTTCTTGAAGCAAGGTGATCCCTACCTTGGTAACTACAGAAGGCTGCCTGGGAGCAGAGAAGAAAGTTTGCTGTAAGCAGTTGGTGAAAAAGGAATACATCTAGGGCTAAAATAGAGCTGCATTGTAAAAAATCTACCTGGGAGAGGGGATGGGGACACAACAGCCAAGGGAATAAAGAAGAGCAGAAGCAGGAAGTGTACTTTCAACCTCATGAAAGCCCACCTTCCAGCCTCCTCCTCACTCTCTCCTATGGGAATAAAATGCTTCTCATAGTCAGGAGGTGGAGTGCCTGGAAAGTAGCCCTAATGGTGAGGGAGGGTGGGGAGATGTGGGGAAAAAAGGTTGCTGAGCTAAGGTACCACGCGTCGTAATTGGAGCAGCTGAGGCTCAAGCATTCCCTTCTGCTTACTGCTGGTCAGGCATTTTTGGCAGATGAGCAAAAAGGACACCTGGAGGCAGCAATACCTCAGACTACTAGAGGAAGGCTTGTAAATGCTCCTCTGCCAAAGCCTAACCTGTAGTAAGAACACTCACTGCTCTCCAGTAGTCAACGAAGTCATTGCTGTATGGTATCAATAGAGGCAGCTTGTGCAAGTGGAGGGTCTGAAGGAGACGAATGGAAGACGAACATTAAGTGTTCATAATTTGTGCTCCAAGATCTGCAGCTCAACTCAGATCAGTATCCTATAATACAGAAGATACATTGTAAAACTAAAGCTGTGTTTTCAGATGTGTTCTTTTGTAGCGGTACCAACTTTAAGCATCCCTCTTTGTCTCCAGCTATTCTTTCTCCCCACATTACCCCATCAACAATGCCAGCAGAGCTGTTAGTGGGGCCATACAACGAAATAGATCTGGGAACTGGTCCAGGTTAAAAATAAACAGCAAAAATGAATACCAGGAACAAGGAGGACAAGGGGAGAAATGTTTATGCTAGCACTGTTGCTGAAAGAAATGTAAGAAACTTTGCACTAGTGAATTCTCATTTACTGCTGGAGAAAATGACAGTTGATGACATGCAAAATAAAACATCAGATCTCTGTCCTAACAGTATGAGAACAGCAACTGTAATTATTATTTACATTCATATCTTATAAAAATGTAAACTAGTATTCATTTATTACATAAATGTTACTGCCATGGAGAATGTGGCCTAGTAAGGCCCCCTGTAAAAACCTATAAGTAAAAAACGGGTTACAGAAGTTAAAAAATATTAAAAATTGCTTTTGTGTTACAGTGGAGGAAAAAGTAGTTGTGAAACTCAGACTAGAATTAGGGAGCTTCTAGATAAAATCCTGTGCTATAGTATTAGAATATTTTAATGCTAGATTTTGTAGTCTTTGGTATAAAATAGACTAATAGTCATGAAAAAAGGCTAATTGATATATATATAAAGAATGGATATTTATTTTCATTACTACAAATGAAATGAGGAACTTAATTTAATCTTGAAGTATAGAAATAGGGGGAAAACGAGCTACCTTTTCCAAGTAGATACTAATGACTTCTGCTGTACAGCATAAAAAATAATCCAGTCAGTCAGTCTGTTCTTACTGGTGATATCATACCACAGGTCATGAAATAAGTTCATGAAGTGAAAATGGAATGAGAAAAGCATGCTATATTTGGGGAGAAATCAGATTTACAAAGGCTAGGGCACCCTTTCTGATGTATTTGTAAATAGGTCTTTTGATTCATGTAAATAGGGTGTGCCACACTATATTTCATATCTGCAGTTAGTTAAAAACAAACAAGAGAAACACAGCAAGGAACGACTGACTGGGTGTTGAGACAACAGCGTTTCTGCATATGCAGTGAAGCAGGGTGCCAAAGGCAGAGGTCTTTCCACACCCAAGGAACTTTGCCAACCTCTTCTAACATCCCAACACCTTGAAGAAACCTATTTCGTCTTAAAGCAGGATTCTCTTAAATAGTTTCAAACATAGCCTTATCTGTCTGGGTTTTATGCCTGATTAAGTGAACTAAAAGACTGGATAGTTTAGGGGGACTAACGCTTATATAATAAGACCTGAAGATTTTATTTTTGAGTTGAAGACAATACATTTATCATCTATCTGAACTGTAATGTTTGTAGAGATTTCAGGGAAACAAGAACAATTCTTTGCCCCAATTAGTTTTTAATACGTTTAAAGTTAATTTAAAATTAAGATAAATTTGAAATTTTATATTTAATGCTTTAATAAGAAAAAGGTTAGAATGATGTAAATAGGTGTATTGTAAATACCTTTAGTGAGGTTTATTGTTGTTGCTGTCATCCCTAATACCAATGGCAAAATTAGCTCAGATTTGTTGGTGTATTGTCTCTGGACCCTCCTTGCTCATCCATCTTCCAGATCAAACGCTTCCTTGTATATTTAAGAGCTCTTGTCCTTATTTCTAGGTCCTGATTTATGGAAGATAGGGGTACATCCTTTATCTTCTTCCTGGCTAATAAAAGGGCTGATTGAACTACACTGTTGTAAGATAATAATTTTTAATCAACTTCTACCTCTGCTCTTCTTTCCTTTTGCTTTGCTTTTTGCTGCTTTTGCTTTTCACAGATTTTGCAAGTACTTCAGCAAAAATTGCATAGTTTATGAGAGTTCATTTTTCACTTATTTTACATCTGGTAAATTGTCTCTTATTTTATGATGTTTAAGATTTGAGAATGAGAATATAGTTCATAAAGGTGTGAATGACTGTCGTGGTTTAAGCCTCTAAAACTCATGAAGTTTTACTCACTCACTCACTCCCCTCTTTTTCTTCCCCCAGTCCCGGGGGGATGGGGAGGAGAATCCGAAAAAAAAAAAGCAACTTGCACAGGTTGAGATAAGAACAGTTTAGTAACTAAGGTATAACACAAATCACTACTACTACCACCAGTAATGACAGGAGAAGTACAAAGAAAGAGAATACAACTGCTCACCAAGCCTGACCCAGCCAGTGCACCCCCCAGCAGCAAACCCCCCACTGCTCCACCAGTAATAATACAAGAGAGATACAAGGAAAGAGAATACAACTGCTCACCAAGCCCGACCCAGCCAGTGCACCCCCCAGCAGCGAACCCCCCAGTATCCCCACCACACCCTTCCGGGTCTCTGCTCTCCGTTTTTCCATCCTGGACATGACATGCTGTGGCACGGAATAACCTCTTTGATCAGTTTGGGTCAGGTGTCCTGTCTCTGCTTCCTCCCGGCTCCCCTCCTCCCTGGCATAGCATGAGGCTCAGAAAGTCCTTGGCCAGACCAAAACATTACCAAGCAGTAACTGAAAACATTGGTGTTATCAGCGCTGTTCCAAGGCCCAAAATCAAAAACACAGCGCTGCACCAGCTACCAAGAAGGAGAAAAATGACTGCTACTGCTGAACCCAGGACAATGTTGACATGGTTTTATTCCAACCACAGCTGATTCAAAAAAATCCTTAATTCCCCAAAACATGAAAGATTTCCAATCTGATGTAACTGTCTAAAGACACAGTAGCTAGTAAGAAGTGAGCAAAGTTGTCAGCATTCAATGGCTGTTTGTTGGTAATGTGAAATGAGATGCTGGTCTCAGGCTGTGTTTGTTGTAGTTACAGAGGCCACTGTCTCAGTTGTCATCCTTCTTCCTATGCTCAGTAGAAAGTTAAAAAAGCATCATTGCATCCCCATTTCTTTTCAAAAGAAAACCTCAAAAGCAGGATTGAAGCAAATCCATGGGGCAGGTTGGGGAAGCTTGCTCTTCCACTGCCCACATTGTACATCCTTTTGTGGAAATTGGGATCTTGTAATTTCCAGAGCTACTAAACTAGCTTTCAGTGAGACAAGGAAGGGCTTTCATGTTTAGCTTCAAGATGAATTTAAGTTTAACTTTGAGATTAATGTCTTAATTCTAATTTAAGCAAGTCCTTAACTAAAAAAAAAAAAAAAAAAAAAACCACAACCCAAAACTAAACCTTTTGAGATTTAATGTGAAAATCATGCAGTGCTGGCTGTGGGGCAATAAGTGAGGGCCCAGGCCAAATGCATAACACCTTTTCTGTGAATGTCTTGTCAACAGTCCCTAAGATTTCAAAGGCAATAAGTAGGATCATGCTGAGTGAAGACAGAATAAAAATACAGGTCATCACGTAAGTTTAAGGCTGTAAAGAGGCTGACAATAAAAACCTTCTTCATGGAATCATAGAATACCACTGGTACCTGGGATGATCCACTACAGCTAACCTGGGAGCTGTTAGTTACTTCCTATTTAGTCAGGAAAGTTTAACACTGGGGCCATTTATCTGCTGGCTCGAGTCAGTGAGGTTGAACATGCCATAGATGAACAAAAGATTTGATTGTGAAGGTGTTAAGATGCTAAATATTCAACTTGGTGCTGAGTTACTGAACAGGCTGTTAAAAACTGATGCACAAATGGGGAAAAGTCTTTAGAATCATAGAATCATAGAATGGTTTGGATTGGAAAGGACCTTAAGATCACCTAGTTCCAAACCCCCTGCCACAGGCAGGGACACCTTGCACTAGACCAGGTTGTTCAAGGCCCTGTCCAGCGTGGCCTTGAACACTGCCAGAGTGTTCACAACTTCCTTAGGCAGCCTGTTCCAATGCCTCACTACCCTCGCAGTAAGGAGCTTCTTCCTTATATCCAGCCTAAGTCTCCCGTTTCAGTTTGAACCCATTGCCCCTTGTCCTATCACTACAGTCCCTAATGAAGAGTCCCTTCCCAGCATCCCTATAGGCCCCCTTGAGATACTGGAACGCTGCTATGAGGTCTCCACGCAGCCTTCTCTTCTCCAGGCTGAACAGCCCCAACTTTCTAGCCTGTCAAAAAAAAGCTGCTGTCTTCTGCTTACTTTTGAAGATAGCTCCCTAAGACGGTTACAGATGTTCCACCATCTGTAAATGAAGAATTTAGTAATAGTAAACAATAATAACAAATATTAATAGTAATAATAATGTTGAGAGGATGAATTATTTGTTCAGAGCTTCAAGAATCAAAAGTGTTAAGTAAATCCAATTAGTAATTAAAGTTTGTATGAGTAACAGAAAAATATGCTCAATGAATTAGATTGGAAAATCATTAGCCAAAATTGAAATTGCCATTCCTTCTTTGGTCCATCTTCTGTGGAAAGGTGAAACCCAGGATTGTTATTTTTATGCACTGTGAAAACTGAGTAAAAATTAATGGGTGTCTTACAGTTAAATGACAACACATTCATTAGCATGGAGTTATGGAACTGAAATATTTTCATATGTGACTGATATATTTTAATTTTTCTAAAACATTTATGTACTGAGCGCTGCACACAGGCATAACTTCTGCAAAGCACAACTTCCAGTTGCACGGTGAGATCTGACATTTCAGATACTGAGGAAACAAATTGCCGTCAACAGGCTTGCAGAACTTTCTACTTGAAAATAATGAATTCAGGAAATACCTTGTGCCTGACTCCAGCAACAATCTCTTCCTCCTGAAGAGTGATTCCTGCTCTGTGCTCTGCAGTGAAGGCAAACACGCAGGCTGGGGCAGGGGGAAGTGGAAAAAGGACCTATATCAAATTCAAATGTCTTCTTTCCATATGGATCCATGTCACTGGTTTTGTTTACATGAGGTAAAGTTCTATTTCTCTTAGGAAAGGTCTGCAACTGAATGCACCATTTTTTTTTCTCAAAGAACAGGCAAATGCATTCTAAGCTGTCTAGGATAGCAGCCACTGTGGGATAACATTTTAAATCCAATCCATCTCTGCTATTCAGCCCCCATTTCCAATTCAGTATTGAATTATTTCCATAATTCTCCTTCTCTCTGACCTGACTTCTGCTCTTTATGACTAAGGGAACAGGGAATCTATACATAGATCAAGAGAGTCAGCATCATTTAATGCTGTGAACTTGTCTTCGAATTTGGAAGAAAGTAGTACTGTGGAGTTGTTCATTTTATCTCTAGAATTAGTTATATCCACTAAAATACCTCTGAAAGAAAAAGAAGATACCAACATGTTAAGAAAGCAGTATTTTGTGTTGATGAACACCCCTTCCGTCTCCCTAAGACCCAAGTATAAAAGAAAACAAGGAATGTCATTATTATTATTTGATGATCATCATGTTTTTCCTTTGTGTTCCTAACCAGGATGGACAGGGGCTGTGATTCTTCATTTCCTTGCCTCTTATGAAAGTATTTATAGCAAAACAAAGTGGGCATAAGATGTCTGTTATTCACAGCCTTCAAATTAATCTAAATCTAAATCAAATCTTCAGTAGCCTTCTAACATTATAATAAATGACTACCCAGAGCATGAGGAATTCATGAGTCAGATCTCAGATCACCTGCTTCCCAGGCTACCTGTTTGTCATCAGCTTGCCAGTAATGGACAGCTTATGTAGTCTGTAAATAGCACAAAAGGCTGGTCCAACAGTACACCTCCCAGAACACTGCAATTCCTAAATCATGCCTTTAGTTAAAACCCTTTTGTACCTTCAAAGAAATAAATCCTGACTTCTGCATTTGTGTAGTCCTGATTTGCTTTCAAACAGGGGCCAGATTTCCTATTTCAAGACTGGCCTGTTAACACAATGTCTAGTTCTTTTGTCTAAACTAAAAATCTGTATTGGTCCACCTATATATATATATATATATCTTTTGTCAATCAGATGCTTAAATCAGATCTAATACCCATTATGAGTGTTTGCAGACTGCAGATGCACAGCTTCCTGTCTGATGACTGACCCCATATTACCATTTTCTGTATTTCATATAGCCATTATGTATTTTGTAATATTTGTAGTAGCCTGCCAGATCACTTCAGCAAGGTAGATAGAAAAATGCACTTTTCCTTACATGACTCTCATGGTTTCTGTTTTCTCCCTTTGTTTCTCCCAGTTAAAACTAGCAATATACATGAATGAAATGACAAATCACCCCCATTTTCATTTGCTCATGTGTTCTCTCTACAATCTTTTAGATTCTTCTGTTGACTCTTGGGTCATAAAATAAATTATCCCAATTCATCAGCATATAAAAGTTTGAACAGTAATTTGTGTGAAGGAAACCAAACTGTCTCCAGTTCTCCACTCAGCTCTGCAGTGCAAGGAACTTTTCACTGTCCCACTTGAATGTATCTTACCTAAGTCTCCTATGTTGACTACAGAGGTTTTAAGACGCTACAGTAAGGATTAGATGATGGCAATTACTGAGAGGTGCTGTGCATTCTATCATGATCACCAAAAGACTATTATTAACCTACTTTATATTGTGTTTATACCTGGTTTATGCAGTTTTGATGTTCTTAAATGATTAAGATATTCAAAACCTGATACTGGAAAAAGAATTGAAACATCATTCGGCTTAGTGGCTTTCTGGATCATGCCTAAACCAGTGCTTGTCAAACAGTTATTGATTGCACATTTCAGGAACATTTTATTTAGATATAATTTTCTTTAATAGTAAGTGATTTTTTTGAAATACTGTAAGTATTCTGCTCTCTCTTCTATGTTATGAAGAGATCAAAAGCAGTACTGGCTTGAGAAAAAGATTGAATTGGATCTCCCAAATATTGTGAGTCAGCTACTTTGAGGAAAACATCAAGGTTACAAACAGGTAACATGAAACATGGACAAAAATATCAGCTATTATACTGCTTAGGTCATGCTGCAAGTGTACAAGCAGAACTGCTTTAAAGTCAATATTAATAACCAATATTGGATTGTATGAAAGATCAAAGTACATCAAATCCTATTTAAATTCCAAAGGTAAAAAAAATTTCGCTAGAAGTATATGCAATAACAGGCTTTTTAAAAAATCTTCAAGTGTGAATAGAAAAATAGCTGCAGATAAAGAGCAACCATAATGTAATAGTATTAATGCCTCCTTTTTCATTGCTAGGTTCAAAACAGTTTTAAATAACAATCCCAGGATTATCAGTGTCTTTTACTACAGAGGAATGAGTTCACAGTGTAGGAATCATGCAGTGGCAGAAGTAGAATAGAACCTACATAGCTCTCTTGTATCCTAGTGCGGTGTATTGATCACTAGAACCCTTTACCCCTTTTTGCTGACAGGCTGAAAAGGACAACCTTTAACCTATGTATGTTGTCATCTCCCTTTTGTATTGGCTTTGCATACTTGGATATTTGTACTGTAGTCCTTTTACTGAAAGTAAGTTCAAAATTAGTGTAATTGTTAGAATCTGAGGAGTAGTAAACTGTAACTGTGGGGTAACAGATACTTGATTAAAATGATAAATGATATTCCAAGCACATCAGCGATCTGTTACTAAAGTTTTAAGCAAGTCTGTAATAATAGATTTCAGTGGATGCTGAAATAAAAGCATGTATTGTCAAACTTGATGTGAATAGACTCCCATCTGTTGTCACAAAGAGTGCCTTTTTAATGCTCAAATGTATGTCTCAAGCTCTTGTGCAAAGTGGTCTTCTGTCCTTTTCCCCTCTTGTAGCAACTGTATTTCCCAAGTAGCAACATTGAATGGTAAAGGCAGGAACTTCTAGCGGCGCTCTTAGTTCATTTGCTAAAAGCAAAACTCATCTCTTCTGCATAAAACCCACTTTGCAAAGGTGCTGAACAGCTGGCAGTCAGATGATAAATACATCCCAGGATGGTACTCATCTCTTAACAGCCTTTTTATCTGATGGCCTGGCCCAAGAGCTGCCTTGTTCCTGTAAATGATGGGAAACCCTAGAGCCTGTGGTTTGGAGGAGTGCGCAGGGACCCCTTCCAGTTCACTGCATCTAGAGCTAAATCTGCTCCCATAGGATTTTCAACTAAAATGTCTGATGATTTTAACAAAACCAGAATGTACTCCGTGTTCCACCACGTCTGCCAGTGCAGCCTTGCTGGGGTTGAAAAAAACGGGTGTTTGTGATCCGCATTCCGCATGTGTGAATGCACATATATCTGTCTTTGAGACTAAGCATACGCGCATACGAAATATTTTAGAGAGAGTTTTGACTTCCATGCTATTTTTAAAGTGCGTTATGAACTGGTGAGTTTGCATAAATACTGTGTAACAGTGATAGTCTCAAAACTTCAAGGTTGCTTAATATGTTGCGATGAGTCAGTGAGGCTGTTGGCAATGTAGAAGAGGCAGTTCTCTGCAGAACTGGAGGCTGCGGGGGGGTGGTGAAGTGTTCCAAATACATCATACACAAACTTTCCGAATAAGTAAAAATGCGATTTCTCTAATTGAGTATACTTCTATTCTTCCTACCGTGGGGATTTATGGGCTCCCTCTAGTGGGTATGAACGTATGAGGTTTTCCGACGGGCCTGTTCTCGGAGAGTTTACAGCCGACAGACAAGATGGCTGACAGGCTGCAAGAGCCCCGACATTTAAAATCCTTCCGTGCTTCTTGTCAGCCTGTGCCTGCCGCCGCTCTCAGCGAAGTTACGGGGAAAGTTACACAGCGCGTACGATGCGCTCGTTACCACGCGGTTTGTGCGAGAGCGGGGGCCCCGACAGGGCTCCTGGCTCAGGACCCTACGCTGCCTCGCCCCGGCGGCCGTGTCTGAGGGCGGCCGTAGCGCCCTGCTGGGCTGTCCTGTCCTGTCCTGTCCTGTCCTGTCCTGTCCGTGCAGGGCGCGTCGCGGCGCTGCTGGCAGTTTCCCGCTGAGGCGCTGGAGGAACCGCCCCGCTCGCTCACGGCCTGGCCGCCGAGGAGATCTCTCCGTCCTGAGCCGCCGCCGCTGCCCGTGCTCCCTCGGCCTCGGGGATATCCCCATGCCGCGGTAGGAAGCGTGGAGCACGACGACAAGCGAATTGGCTTGGCCCTAGCGTAGCTGGCTGTGTGTCGAGGGCTGGGGCCGGGCTCCTCGCCCCGTGGTCGCTTGCCCTTCAGAGAGTGGGTTAAGCCGTCCGCTGAAACCAAATCTTAAAGAGTCTTAAGCAGCATTATATGATGAAAACCTTTTATTATTAAAACAGAGAGTGTTTTACGGAGCTCACTTACTCTCGGTTGCTTTTAGAGAAAATATTTCGTTGTAGAAAGTAATTGGTTTAGTTTTTTTTTTTTTTTCAGCCTGCTCTACTTCCTGGTTCTTGTAACAGAAAGCTGGAGTGTCTGTGGTGCAAAGGCTGGTGGGGAGTTTGGTTGTTGCCGTGTGTTTCTTCTTGTCTTGCGTTTTAGTGTGCTTGGTAGTAGTTTTCCGAGATTCAGAGGTTTGGTAGATTATTGGTTTTTTTTGGGGGGTGGTATATGTGTTTGGTTTTGTCTAGTTTTCTTTTTTTAGGGGGTCTTAATAGGGTTTTTAATTTAGGGTTTTATTTATGCATTTGGGCTAATTTGACCAGATAGTGTCCTGCTAAGCTTGCATTGCAAGAAGAATATGTGCATGTCATCTGAGATAGGCATAAAATAAACTGTGGGTTAGTTCAAGAAGTGAATGGCTGGACTTTTGAATGCCGAATCCTGCAGTTATCTTAGCTGCAAAAGTAATTAAATTTGATTTTTTTTTTTCCTCATTATACTGGCACAAAATAAAGAGTGGGAAAATGTCACTGAAACAAAACTGGCAGTGAAAAATAAAGAGTTGTTTTGGGCTGGGTTTTTTTTCTTTTTTCCCATACCTCCAGCATAGTTACATTTATAACTGAGTGTGTGTCTCTTGTGGTCTCGATTACATCCTGTGTTTTTAGCTGGCAGCGTTTCCTCTGCAGAGGCCCTGTTCTGTATGCCGGCATACATTTCTGTGTATATTAAAAGAACAGAATCAAGATGAAATAGTAAATGAGAGTACACACACGCGCACACATACACACATACCCCCAATAAGTGTGTTTTTAATATTAATGCTTGGAACAAAACAAGCAGTGTATCAATCATCGTGTTTCTTTTTGTTAAACCAGTGAGTCCTGGCTATGCATTGTCAATGAAGATTGAGCCGTTCAAGTCATCAAATCTGTGACACAGACCTCTCTCCCATTGTTTAAATATTTAAAGACTCTTATTTCTTCAGTAACATTTTCTGGTAGTGGAGCTTGGTTTTTCCAAAGTATTCTGTGTTTCAGAATCAGGATGTGAATCCTCACCTCTAGAAACGTCTTTTTATTTCAGTTTGCATAGAAGCATTTTTGAAACAGTGGACTCCTCTAACAGCTGTATTCAATCTTGAGTAAAATCACTTCCTGAAAAAAGTGAAATTAAACTTAATATACAAGCTTGCTTGGAATATAATACCATGGAATTAGGGAACTTTGTGATTATGAAACCAAATCCATTCACCCTGCTGAGGTAATTTCTTGTAAATTGTACACTATGGAAATCTGTAATCAATGTCAGTGTTTTTAAAGCTAAAATTCATACTTTTCAAATGTGCTTTTTATTTCCCCTCACCCATAGAGTACATTAGTTTGCTGGGGTTGTTTTGGGGTTTTGTGTTTGGGTTTGTTTTTTTTTTCTGAAAGAATTTTCAGCTGTGGTTGTGCAAGGTGGGAGAGGAGAGGAGTTAGGGTGTAAAGAATGTCACTCTTACCTGCTCTAAGTGTTTAGTATCATAAATCCAGTCATGAAAATCATGAAACTGATTAATAAAAGACAGGTATGTAAAAGCTGCATCTGATTTTGTAAAAAATAGTAATTTAAAAATCAAGCAGTTCTTCAGTTTAGCATTGCTTTTTACACAGAAGGGGTGGGAGGTATTCTGTATTTTTTACATGTATATATTAAAGATGAAATGTGAGATTCTGGATGTATTTATCCTGCAATCCAGAGGTAGAAACTGAGCTAGCCTGCATACTGGTAAGCATCACTCTTGTGGTATAGACTAAAACCACAGAATAATGCTCAGCTCACAGACAGACTTATGCCAGTGAAGCTAAAACCCACCTTGCGGTGACTACCTCTCAGGGTGCATGGGCTTCAAAATGCGAAACATAACCAAAAGCATCCATGCTCTGAAGCTGCATGTTAGAATTGTTGACATAGGTCTGGCATTTTTCTGACTTAATGATTCAGGACTTCAGAACACAATCAAAAAGACCAACACACCAAACTGAAATTGCTCAGTTGTATTTAGATTTTCAATAGAGGAATAGGATGTTTAAATCCTTGCAGGGGCTGAGGAGTTGAGTCAGTCATTGGGGTCTTGCCTGAGCTGGCATGTAATTCTGTTTGTACCTAAGTGTCTAAACACATTTTGTATGTATTTCTTTATTCAGTAGCTTGGAAGCAGAAAATAAGGCAAAGATTGAAATGTGGGTTTTTTTGTATTAGGGATGATTCCATAGCCACAGGTTAGAGTCTATTCCCCATCTTCCTTATTAGCATTTCATTATTTTACATAAATGGTGGCCACATTGATAGCAGAAATTGAGAGAGATCTACTACTAAATGCTCAAGGCAGCAGGCGCTAAGATGGGGTGCGAGTGTTGGCTCCAGGTTGAATTTAGGGCTCTTGTTTCCACGGGGATGTTCCAAGTGTATGTTTTTTTCTGCAACTCCTTGCATGTATGGTTTTCTTCTGAAGCAAGTGTGGTTTCTCTTCCTTTTCCCTTTTCTCATGGCATGAGTAACCTAAGGGCCTACCTTGTAGCAGGAAATTCCAGGAGGGGAAGGCCACCTACTGTGTGCTGCAATAGCTAGCCAAGTGACTAACACACTGCCATTTAACTTCCTGTGCCATCAGCTTTACAGAGAAACCTTACTTTCAGCAGGAGTTTTGCTTTAAAATCAGGTTTTCCTTCCTGATTTACCAGGGGAGAGCAACAACAACAAAAAAAAAGTAATCTGTAAAATATTCTAAATTCTAAGAACAGTTGAATTTTATGTAAATGCTGACCTTTGGCTGTATTTAGCTAACAAATTTCTCCTATGTGTCATATTATGGATTCTGGAAAGTAAAAAAGGTAAATGTTTGTATACTTATATGCCCAACATTGCCCATTTGGGAAGGACAGTCTTTAATTTTAGTAATGTTTGCTATTTTTATGATTTATCAGCCTAGAGAACTTACAGGACAAGTTAATTAGTGTGAAGTGGTGGGATTCTCTTAATGCTTTATATACCATTTTGCTTTATTTTTGGATTATCTGTATTTTTCTGTGGAAAATGTAGGTGTAAATTGCAGTAATGCAACAGGCTACTTTTGCACAAAAAAAGGTACACATTGGCAGTTCTAATGCAAATAATAATAATTGCTTTTATCCTGCTTGAGCTAGGTTATGGCTCCTCGGGAAGCAGAGCATACCTTAGGTCTTTGGCTGCTTTATGGTTGGAACACCCTATTTTAGTTGGCTTTTTTTGTAAAATGCAGATTATATGCTCATCTGTTTTATGATAAAGCCCTCTTGGGAACAAAATTAGATTCCTTCTTAGCATGATTTCTGTTTATTTTATCCAAATTCATATAGCTACATGTAAATTCTGCCCACCCCAACCAGTTTCTTCCTTTTTATCACCGACAAAAGAACTGAGCATTTTTTCCATTCCTTGTCTGGATTGTTAAGATGCCCCTGAGGACCTTTGTTTACAGTGTCTTCTCATTCTTTTTTTTTCTTTGACATTCTCCCCTCCCTCCAGCAGTGAGAAACTAATTAAAGAGAGGACACAGTGACCCTGGGTTGTTTAAGAGTAGCAGGGGAGGTGTGGTGGCACAATGACAAAACCATCCCTGCAGGAAGTAATCAGGCTGGAGATCCAGCACAATGCTCACTTCCATCACCTGAAAATCCCTTTAAATTTGGAGAATCCAGCCCAGAAGCAGATTTATCTTCCCTTTAATAAAGTATCTTCATTACAAACAAAGCCTCAGTATCTCCTTGTGTCAGTTTGTTTAAAACAGTCATTATACAAGTTTTTTTCTTGAACAGTTACTGAAAAATATTTCTCTTCATCATTAGTAGAGTAAAAGCAGTATTAATAGTATCGTGTTACCAAATATCATCTACATTTGCCTTTAGTTTCAAGGGAAAATAAGTTGGTTATCATGATACCACCCAGCAGGATTAAAGTCTTATCTAGTAAACGTGAATTTCACAATTTTGTGATGGCTATTATTACTTAATTACTAACTCATCGGTGCACGTGGTATTTTACAGGCATCTAGTGACAAGAGAGATCCAGGATTCTTTCCAGATTAGGTTTTGTAAACTGGACCAAAAAGTCATCATTTTGGATTTGCACCTGTGAAAATAAGAGTTCTGTCTACCCAGAAACCTCCCTGCAGGGCATTTCCTGCACCAGATAAAGGCAGGGTCCTGCAGTGTGCGCTGGGGCACCCACCGCCTACTCCTGCGCAGCATTCTGCTGGTGAAGCCAAGGAGGCTCTGTTGATATGATAGTGCAGCCAGTGAGATAAATCAGCAGGCTCTAGCCGTAGCATTCAATCTTCAGCGTTATCTGTACAGTTTTATCTTGTATCCATCAAAGAATCCAGCTGATTTCAGTAGCTATCCGCTTGGGCTGGCCTGCAGAAATCGAATTGCAGTGTTGAAGTTAGCAGTGTTACCATTCCTGACCAGCGTCCTTCAACTGGAAAAAAAAATCCCACTGTCTGGGAGCTGGATCAAACTGTAGACAACGTGCTTTAAAATGCGTAATTGAGGTATTTTTTTTGATTTTTGCCTTTATGGAGTTTTTTTAACAAGAATAAAATCAGCTAGGAGAAGCACTTAGAAGAGCCCTGTTTGAGGCAGAGGAGAGAAAATCGTTGTGTCTTACTCCATAGTCTGGACAAATTGTCTTCTTAAAGTATTCTCTTAACTCTGAAGTTTTGTCTGGTTTTGTTTTTTCTGTAGAAAACCATAAAAGTCCCTGGAGGTGTGGTGCTAACTGAAAAAGTTGTAAGTTTTATTATGCCCATTTTACTGTGTGATTGATTGTTGCACAGTCAATCTGTGCAACAAGGTTTGCACTTAAAAATAAAGCATAGTCTCTTCAGCCCAATTTAAAGTCTTAGTGTAACCAGTATATGGTAGACATAGATCCATGGGATCAGACAGTTTCAGGTATCTAACATGCCCTTCAGTTTTACGAGGTGTAAAATATATAACAAACAAAAAAAGTCAGTGTATATTTTCAATTATTTTGCAAAATCCTTTGATTTTACCAACCAAAACCATCCTGATTAAATATAAGGATTTTTGTAAGAGTAGCTAGGTTGTAGATAGCAGGCACTGGAACTTTGATAGCCTTTGTTCTGTAAACTCTTTTTTTAACTCTTACTGACTCTACCAGTCCCTCAAAAACTAAGGTGCTGTCAGTTTTGATCAGCTAAGTGGCCTTGCATTTTCAGGAAGACACTATGCCCCAGCACATAAACCAGCCTGAAAAACAGATGATGCTCTTCCCTGTAGTGACTCTGTGACCCTTCGCAACTACCCAGAGCATGAGCTGGCTGTGTAACTAGAGACCTGCAAAGTTATTGCTGTCTGGGCAACAGGAAAGACCTAATAGTGTCAAAACCTAATACTGTGGTCCCATGATCATTAATGGCAGATCTGTGCCCTGTGGGACTGTATGGCTGTGCAAATGTGGTTCAGATCAGGTACAAGAACACATGGGCTGCATTGCTGCTGCCGAGGCAGTGTGCACAGTGCAATGCTTATGATTGTAGGGGTGAGCAATACCTGCAGCCTGCCTGGAGCTCCTGGCAGCGTTCCTGTACTGGTGCCCTCTTTCTCCACTAAATGCAGCTCCTGAGCCAGGTGGGGTTTCCAGCACTGCTACTAGAACAGCCTTGCTGTCTCTAGTGCAGCAGACACTGCCCTGGGTTAAGCAGGGGTGACCAGCATCCTCCAAGGTGTTGGGTTTTTGAGAGTTTGGGTCATTTGTGGAAGGCAAAGACAGGCATGAATGCAGTGACTGTCCGAGGGAAGGAGGCTGCTTAAAATGAGAACACTGACATTTGGGGCATCAATAGGATTGTGATGTTGCAGAAAAATGAAGGAAAAAAGGGACTAAAAAATGATTCTGTTTGGATAATACTCAGTTACAGAGCAGTAAAGTTATTTGAGACTATGTTGAGGCATATATATTGCCGGACTAAAATTACCATTTTTCGAAAATCTGGGAAAAAAATGACATACGATTTGGTTTTAAAATAACTTTTACCCAAGGGAGCACATTTGTGCTGAGTATTCACTGCATCACATCATGTGGCTAGTGCACCATTGATCCAGTACAGAGTTCCCTAGAACTTCATTTTGTATCTCAGAGAATCGTGGCATAATTGATTTAGATGAAAAAGTATCAGCTAGTGTTCTTGACATCACTGGTGGTTATTGCACTGCCCATTTGACTGGATTGTTATTGTTCAGATTCCTTTCTGGTTTTGTAATGGCTGTATTTCACATTAAAGTTCAATGCTTTAATTAAGGAAATGACTGAATAGGAAGTTACTGTAACCATGATTTCAGCTTTTAAAGAAAGAATTGTTGTACACATGAGGAAATTTGTGAACTTAAGGTTTTTGTTAAATGTGCAACATTTCCACTTTGTTTTTTAAAACACTGATATTCACATGGATAAATCCCTCCATTTTCCTTCTCTTTGTGCAGCTTTATTAATTTGTTTCCAAGCATATAGTATCTTGCAGTTTTCCCTAAAGTATGTTTTTAACCAAAGATGATTTCATTTGCAAATTTGAGATCTGAAGAGAAAACCAATTCCATGTTTGCAAATGTCTCTTGAAATGAAAATATTTTATGTGCTGCTACGTAAACCCCTGAGTAGCTGCTTGCTTTCAGTTTGGAGTCTCGGTCAGGGCTCTACAGGCAGACTGCATCTCCACATTGCTGTTCCCTCAGCAGTTTGGTGGGATTTAGAAGTTCCTGCCTCTCTGCCTATATCTGGCCAAGACTAGGCAGTGGACTTGGCCAGACATGTGAAGCTGCTCTCAGTGTCAGAATTGGGAAATTAACCAGTTAGGAGAAGTATATATATGTGTATCTGTAGATTTAAACTGTATCAGTTTGCATTTCATAGCATACCCGCATGAACAGTTGGTTCAATCCAGCTAAGGAGTGTAGTAATGTCTGCTCTGAAGGGTGCAATAAATGGCTGGCATAGATGTGGAGAGGGACTGCTGTGGCAGTGAGAGACATTTCTTAGATCTGATATGAAAGAACTAACAAAGTCTCAGTGAAAAAAAACCAAAGGAGCTCACAGCTACTCACTGCAAGTACCCACTCTGCTAAGTAGTATGTTTATTAGTTTGATCAGCTACCAAATAATTACAGTGGTACAGTAATAGCACTAAGTACAGTGTGTCATCTGAGGCCTGGAGTTTCTCAGCATGAAAAAGCATGGCCTTTTTTTCTGTCTTTTCAGTATCTTTACTTTATAGTTTACAGTTCTTGGAAGGAGCAGGGAGCAGTTTAGTAGTTCAGCACTAACAAAGATCCATAGGTAGGTATCATAAAATAATTTCCATTGCAGGGTGAGCTGCCTAGCACTGCCAATCAAGAAGTAGCTAGTAGTTAATGAGAGGCAAATTGGCTGGTTGTTTTAACATTTCAACATTTTAACAAAGGGGTTCTAGCACAGTTTTGATCCAATTCTTGAATTTTATCAGCCAAGCATAATAGAAAATCAGTAATTAGACAGTTTTAAGCATTTAAACCAACTGTAGCTGAGGAATCGAAAATGCAGATTAGAAAAGGATGTATTATTTTAAATGGAAATGTTATGATAATACATTCTAGAATTAACCTTTTAGTTAATTTAAAACTGCCTTTTGTTTTGTTAAAAAAATTAAAGGTTGTCTACATTAGTGACATTTCAAAGACTTACCCTGAATTTTTTAATGGAAAATAAGAAGATTTTTTTCTCTGTTCCACAATGACACTAGTAAAAACTACAATAAAGAAACTCACTCAACATGAATTACTTGTTTTGTGTGATTCTGCTTGCATGTATTTGTGGTCAGATTTTATGTGTTTTGATACAAAATATTTGATTTATTGTTTACATTTTTTTAATGAAGATTCAGATTGGACTTAATTTTGTGGTTGAAGTCATATCTCAAAGTTTTAGCTTCTCCTTTTTTTTGTTTTCCATTCTGTGAGAACGGTTTGATCAAATCCAGTGTAGCCAATGGAGCCCACTGGATGTAGTCACCAAGGGATTAATACAGCTCTCTTAACTTTTTTCACTCTGGCCTAGCTCCTGCAAATCATGTGCCTGCGTGTTTTACTCGTGTGAACTGTCATATTGTATGTTGTCGCGAGGAAGAAGTGTTTATTCTCTCTCAAGTTACCGAATACTGAAGTAGATAAAAAACCCCTAAAGACCTAGTAATGTCAAAGAAGTTAGTAGTTTCCACAGGTTTTAGTGACTGATGTCGGGAGTTGAAATCAGCATTGCAACATAAGGATTTTTCTTTGCTCATACCTCTTGTCAGTATGTTAGTAGTTGATTTAAGAGCACTCCTTTTTCTCTAGGTAATGACACTAGATTGTACACATGCGAGTGCAGAAGCTAATGCATATTCTGAAATGGTCTGAGGCGGTGTTGGGAACAGCCCTTCTGTGGAATGAAGTAGCAACTTTAGTGGAAATATAATGAACAAGGCAATTAAAATTGAAGCATTTAGGCATATTTAGATTTTCAACTTTCTTTTTATGTCTTTTAAATGGTGTCTGTAATGCTGATAAAAATTCTTGAGTTGTGAAGCAGTGGGCTCTGCTCAGAAAACAATCAGAAATTTCTTGGATGCAAAATATATGTTTTCATTTTGTGCAGAATGTGATTTATGTAACATCTCAGCTGACATGATCTGACATGTTTTTTATGAATTGCTTTGCAAGGCAGAAATGCCTCTAGTTGCAATTTGTAGTAATGTGACTGTCTACTGTAAAGTAACTGATTACAGTGAAGGTGTAAGAAGCAAGCATGTTTGCCTTTCCAAACCATTACCCTCTCCTAACTTCTGGAGTACCTAGGCCTGTCTTCTGCAGCACTGTTATCTGTGGATCTCCAAAATCCATCTGGTTTTCCAAACATAATTTGTGTGTGCTTCACCAACTATAGTTGGATGATATTTTGGATTGTAGGTCAGTCAGTCAGGTTAAATAATGTATCCAACAGGTAACTGCAGAAAATACAACAAATGTATAATTATGTAAGTGAATGTTCATGTGAAAACTTTTCAATGATCTGTAGAATAGTGAGGGGTAAATTGTGCCTTAAGAGTCAGAAGCAGTATTATGGTCCTGTCCAGTTGTCTTTATTATGTACTTCTGGATTACATTAGGGAACAACTGGATCAGAAGTGGGCAGTTATTTGGTAGTTTTGATGGATGTTAGCAAAAACCTGATGTGCATGCATCTATGTTTACATAGATTTATGTTAAAATATTATAGAGAGAATTATTGAAATGTGCTTCCCACCAGAAGATGGTCACTATTTCCTCCTACTAAGTAGTTCTAGAAGGTTCCTGTAGCCAGTCGCTGAAGTCCTTTTAGTCTTAGAGCCTCGTTCAGCAAACACTGCTTGAGAGTTCTGCTCTGCTCAAAAATAAGTGCAGCAAATTGTACCGCAAGCACTGAAACATTGTGAAGATCTGGTCCCTGGGGAGCTTAGTGCAAAATTCTTTTTGAAGATCCTAGAACAGAGAAAATGCTGGCTATGCAGAACCTCTGACAGAGTCTGCAACAGTGGAAGATAGGGGAAGGAGTTGCCAAGGCAGTGAAGAACTTCAAAGAATTCTGGAACTGGGGGCGAAAGTTCAACCTAATTCTTGTGTTATCCGAACTCACTCAACTCTGTTGCAGCACATCTGCACAAAATGACTGGGGTCTGGCTGTTGCAATAACCTCACTTGTAATGTACAGTTAAAAAATGCTTGCCAGTTAAAAATGTTCAATGTAAAATTCTATGGGGAAGCCCTTGATGGAGAAAAGCCACACAGCCAAAATGCCACCCCGTCACACAGCCAGCAGCACCTCCCATGGAAGCCACACCTTCCACACCTTGCCTTTTCCTAGCTTTGTGCTCCTGGCACTTGTGATGGTCTTGTTAGGCACCTCAGTGACCCAACTCAACTCCCTGTCATGGCAGAAAGAAAAGCAGAAAGATTTCTGCTGGATTAGTGCGTTGAATCAGCAAGCGGAAGAAACAGAGGATCAAGCAGAGGGCTCAAAACCATGAAGCTCGAAGCACGAAGGGGAAAAAGAGCAGAGATTTCCTCCTTTTCAGTATCCCTGAGTAGTTAAATGCACTCAGTAGATCACAAAAGCACAGTGTAAGTGCTTCCATTGAGTGAAATCAGGGACTCTGGTAAAGCTCCTATTGACCAGGCTAGGATTTCATTCCAGGTTTTATGTGCATTGATACTGGAGAACAGACCTGTGAAATATGATGGTGCAGCATCTGATGGATACTTTGAATCCAACTCCAGAGAATGTGTTGAAAACAACTTTAAGAATCTATTTACCTAAATAAATATAAAACTTAATTAAGATGCAATGAAATATTTTCCCACAATGATTTGTGCTGCTGCCAGCTCATGACACTTAGTATAGAACAATTAGTAAATAACTCCATGAATTACTCCCCAAAATAAATTGTCCTAACCATCTTGATTAATTTACTGATTACTGAGCATAAATATTCAGATCATCTCTGAATTTAAAATTACAGGAAGTGAAATGATGAACGTGAAGAGACAGACTTGAGATAGCAATGAATTTGTGACTAGTTTAACTTGGAGTGAAAGTGGCAAAACCCCTGTTTGCAGCTGACGGTTGTACAGTGTGTCAGAAGATGACTTTGGTGTTCTGCTCCTGCTTTTCACCTGTCTATAGTGAGTCAGCCCTATCTTATACCTGCAGGTTATAGGATCCTATAGCTTTTCAGGGAAGGGCTGCATCAGCAGGAGCAATGTCCTTGTTTCATCTCTGAGAGTGGGCTCCGCAAATTACAGACAATCACAAGGCACAGGGAGCCTTCCATGATGCCAAGTACTGTGCTGGTGGAGGTTTGCCATTGCCATGACCACTGGCCAGATGACATTTATGAGTACTGAATTTAAACAGGAAGAAGAATTTTCTTATCCTGAAATTTGAGCCATTGAGGATTTTATTCTGTGTTACATTGGTGGTGTGTAGGTGCTGCAAATGTAACAAGTACACAATTTCAAAACTCAGAGGGGTAAAGCATGCATTTTTAGGGGAAAAAAAAACAGTTTATAGCTTCTTTGGCAGACTGAAATGCATAATGCCTGTTAGAGAAGTATGCTACCCCTGGTACTTCAGGAACAATTCTATCAAGGTTTATGGGATACTTTTATTTTAAGGGTATTAAAAATGAGATAAGATTCAGACTCATCATTGAATATTTGCTTACCTTCCGCCACATGATCCTATTTCTCCCCTTCATACTCTAAATTAGGTCATTGTGTATGATAAACAAATGTCTCTCTGTTTATATGTGATTATAAAACAAACCTGGAGCGTAAAGGCTATAATTTTGAAACAGATAAAATTTATGTGCCCCTGTGAAATCTATCTGGAAATTAGTTTCTCACACTCCAGCTGAGATGATGTAAATGGATATCAGAGAGCGAGTATAGTGCTGTCAGTGTACTCAGGGGAGTTTGAGCACTGTAAAGACATTTGCAGGTCAGAAATGAGGTTAATTGACAGAGATGTGTGTGAGGACAGGAAAAATTTGCACAGTGCTTGTCAGCAGGTAGAGCTGTCAGTTGTTCACTTGACCACCAGTATTTGTCGAACAAACACAACTGGACTTGGTTCCAGGGAAGGATAAGGGGAAAAAAAAAAAAGGGAAAAAGAGTCATTTTAGGACAACAACATTGTTTGGATAGAGTGTTGTTTTGTGGTTTTGATCCAAGATACCCCTGCTGTACACAATCTCCAGTCTGGCTCCTTGCTCCTGCCAGTGTGACTGGTGTCTGCAGCAGAGGTTAGCAGAGCAGCATCTGGTCTTTTTCCTCAGATGTACTTCAAGCCCATAGCTTGAGTGGGTAAGCCTGGTTTTGCCCTAGTGACAATAACTCCCTTTTTTTTTTTTGGCATATTATGTTTTAAGTGCCTTTTTCTGCCTTTTTCCTCTTTTCCTGTAATGACCCAGTTTGGATGTAGCACGTGTTGCAATTCCAGCCTGCTCCTTATAGCTCTAGTACAAAATTTGTTTATAATGCAAATACTGCATGTTTCATTCAAGGCTTCAAAGTATATATCCTGTTTACAGATGTGGAAGGACCAGGTAAGGGTTTGATTTTCTTAATTTATTTTCCATAACCACAGAGCACTGACAAATCTGAAGCTATTTTGTGGATTTAGACTACAAGGAAACAACACACAAAGGAATAATATAAGGAATAAAATTTATGTCTGGCTGATTTTCTGTCAGACCTTCCAGTCTAACCACTGTGCCATCATTTATCTTTTCAGGGTCATTAACTGTTCTCAATTTTTGAACGTATTTTAATTGTAGGAGTCTTTTAATTTCTTTTCTTTCTTATTTCTGTGATTCTAGTAAAGTAGCAACCATTCAAGCCTGCCCCACATAATGAAAAATTTCATCCAAGAAAAACCAGCACACCAAAATTGAACTGCCTTAAAATGTAAATATATAGAATATATAAAGAATCAAATAGCTGCACAGAATAATTGTTTCCTAGGAAATACTTAGCAAATATTTTTACTATCTTCTTCTACTGTTCCATAAATTTATTCTGCACAGAGGGTAGAAAATACACAGTCAAGAAAGTGTGTTGAAACAGTGAGCTCTTCTTAGCAGTCTTAAAACATAAATATGTTTTAATATAATGATGAACAACTTCCTACATAGTTAATAACAAAGCAGAAAAAACAATACTTTGTCATTTCAGACAGACTTTATTATTTTGTTCTACAGTAAATCTGGCAACTGTTTACAGACTTTGACTGCTTTATAGTTTCAAACAAGTGTTTGGCAAGATTATCAAGCTAATGGCAGAATTCAGATCTTTTAGAGTCATTTTAGTTAATTCCAGACATCAAGATTGGATTTTGTCCTGTTTTAATTACTGATTATGAACACCCTCCTTAAAATAGTAATCCTTTACAGTAATTCTGTTTCATATTTGGGCTTCCCAGAATATACAGGATATATTTAGGAAGGGGGTGTGTGTTTGACAGTGGAAATACTTCTATAAGAGAGTATCTTGTTGGGTTTCTCAAAGAATAAATAATGCATTCCATAATATAGAATTCTGGCATGGAGTTAACACAAGGTTGTGTTGCTCTCTATGTACATATTCTTAACACCAGTCATCAGTGAAGGAATGGCAACAATTACTTGTAATTGTGCAATTTATAAAGCATCTTTCCAAGAACATTTAAGGAAGTATGGAAGAAATGAACTGCAAGCTAAAATGAATAGGAGGAGTCAAAACATGTCATGGGAGGCACAAACCCAGGGGCCACAGCAGAGGCATTGCAAGTGCAATGAAGGGAGCAGAACACTGCTCTTTTTTCACAGGGAGCTGTTTGATTTAATGGAAAAAAGATCCACAGTAGAGGTGATGGGAAAATCAGAGACAGGTTGGAGGATTCCCAGAGAGAATGAACTGATGAGTCTGAATCAAAAGAAATGCACAGGTGTTTTATAATAAATGATAAAATGGCATTTATTTTTTGTATTCTAATCTAGAATATAAGTAATTTGGTATCTCTATACCAATATTTGAAAAGATGCCACTGGAACAGATTATTTGTCTTCCTTTTGATCGTGATCGCCATGGAGATTCTTTCTTATTGTTGAATATGCTCTTGTAATTATTTTGAAAATGGCATTCTTAAACAACAGCTTCTCATTGTGTGTGCAATACCTCATTCTTAGTAGTTCATATACTTCTGCAGAAGTAATTGTTTCTTAATGATATTCTTTTTCTAACAGAAAAAAAAATTACTGAAGTTTTTATACAGAAAGTGTTTTGCATGTTCATGGCATTACTGTGTCCCATTTCTACCTTTCCTTCTCATCCTTACTTAGCAAGATAAAGATTTCATTTTATTTCATTACCTGTGTACTGGGAATATTTAAATAATAATAAAACTAGCTAATTATGAGATTATTTATCTCTAAAGAAGCTTCCCATGTAATGAAGTTTACTTGATTCCTTTGGCTGTAATAAATGCTTCTCTTGCTTTCAGTTCTGAATAGATGTACTTAAGCCTAAAATTAAAAATCTACTTCTGTATGATAGCTTCCTACACCCCATTATTATCACTTCTCAGAAAATGCTTAATATTCCAAAGTTAAGTCCTTCGTACTGCTTCCTTGGCTTGCATAGGGTATTTCAAAGTATTTTTTGCATTGTTGTGGCTCAGCCTACTCTGGTTTTTATCTTTCCATGTATGGCCGGGTGTGATAGGAGGGTAGATCGTCAGGGAACTGAGCATCGTAGTGGAAAGTGCATAGGTTTTTAGGTCCCATCAAGGTATGGAAATGAGATGCCCACACTCGCTTCTTCACTAGTGGGTCTTCAGTAGGCCCTGAAGGGGCCAGGAGAGCAGGATTGATGAAGAAATTCAGGAGGTCTAGTCTGGACTCAGAGTTTTACAGTGGACTGAAAAAAAAAAACCAAAACAAAACTTCCCTTTTAAAGCAGATCCTGGGACCATCTGTCCTACAGAGGCGCTGAATGCCCTGAGGGGAAATAGCTACTTTGGTTGAATTTTGAGATAAATAAGGGAAGCCATGGATTTGATTTAAAACAGAAATGGTGAACTAGCAGCTTAAATGAGTAGAACTGTTTTTAAAATAATGGCTTAGTTTTGCCAATCTACTACTTGTTAAGATTGATAAACATTAGTGGAAAGATTCTTGAGGGCTTCTGGTTGTTTCCAGGTTTTCAAGAGAAATCTTGCTTTCTGTATTTACACAGTCTCTGCAAACCTAGATTTCTGAGCTGTACTCAAAAAACCCTCCAAACAAAACAGAACATGTAATTACAACACTGTAGCTCCAAAATGCACCAGATCTGCCCAGAAAGTTTTCCTTGTTCTGAATAAGCAACTCTGGGTAATTGAAAGAACCTGTGAACATAATTTATGCAGACACTTAGATTTTCTTGGACCCGATAGTTACATTTTCACTCAGGATCAAAATGAATTGCTTATTTATCTGCAAGTCTGTTCACACCTGTTGTACACAGTTAATAATAAAGTTGCTGAAAAGATGATTTAAATTATCACATCTGAATATGTTTTATAGATTAGGTGTCTCAGGTTTGGAATTACTACCTGAGTAAGACTGAGATTGATCTTTGCAAACAGGGCATGATTCTTGCATCCCAGAAAATATGTGCGGGAACTGTTACGGGTATCATGAACTAATATATCACTGTACATATACTGAAAAGTCCAGGGAATTATCTCAAGCCTTATCAACTTAATCTCAAATACAGGGTTTTACATTTTGTCTCTGTTCCGGAGTAAGAACAAAGCAGCTTTTTCATATGAGCATAAGTTCATGTTGGAAGGGACCTCAGGGAATCTCTAGTCCAACTTCCAGCCCAAAGCAGCATCAGCAAAGAGATCAGGTCAGATTGCTTAGGGCAGTATGCAGTCTTGAAAATGTTTGAGGATGGAGACTGCACAGCCTCTCTGGGCAATGCCTGGTTGTTCTTATGTCCAGTCAGAAACTCTCATTTCAGTGTTAAGTCTGCTGTCCCCATCCCTCCAGCCACACAGCTGTAAGGAGTCTGGCTGTGTATTCTTGATAACCTTGTCATAGCTGTTGGAAGGCAGCTATTTCCCCATTTGAGACAAAAATGGAGATAGATTACTCAAGCCTTTTTAAAACAGAAAATTTTGGTAAGTAGGTTAACACTTAGAATAAGATCTCAAGGTTTTCTTCCCAGAAAATTCTGTAATGTGTTTTTCCTTAATAACAATAAACAAGCAGATACCATTTGATTGTGGTCTGTTAGATGCTTACAGGTTTATATTTGTTCCTGTATGTTTTCCTAATATGTTAGGAGAGAAAGTAATGGTAACAGAGGGAAATGTGTCATGGGAAGCTTTGGGACATGTGGCAGCAGAGAGGGCAAAATGGCAGCGTTTCAGATACTGCTTTGGAATACTCTTGAGTGCCTTCCCTGGTATGACAGTGACTGAGAATAGGTCCAATTGAGCATGTAGTGTTTACATCCCTTCAGCCTCTTCCCTGGGGGATGGGGCAGGAAAAGGAGAGGGAAGGAAGGGAGGGATGATTGATGGGTTTTGAAAAGCTTTTCTCTGTGAGGGGAAGGTGTGGTCACCCTATGCATCTCCAGCTAACAAAGCCCTCCTGTAGGTGTAGCAGGCCTAAGCTTTGTCACCCCTTTGGTGACCAGAACACTGCGCAGAAAAAGATTGTTGCTAATTTCCGTTTGGGAATACAGATTTGAGCAGGAGAAGTACCCTGTCACTGTTACAGTTTATACTGCTTTAAGACAGTGTTTCAGCACTGAATCTGATTGTGTCATCTGCGACCATGGGTCTATAATAAGTAAGACCAGAGAGAGCACGGATCTCCTACTGTATGTAGTACAGCTCAGGAAGGCATGAGCACACAGCTACATCTCTGTCAAATTAAGCCACAGGTACGTGAACATATTAAGCCAATATAATCTGACACTGCTGCCAAAGTGAGCAGTCATATCCACCCTCTTGCCCCTGCCTGTTTTTGCTCTCATGCTACCTCCTTCATTACACTGGCACAAGCAGTAGCACAGGCATACAAAGGAAATGATCTGGAAGAAAACTAACCTGATCAGAGAGAGAAAATAGTAAAAAACGCTTCACCCACAATCAGCTACTGAACAGTTGCTTTTTTTTCTGCAGTGACGCCAACTGATGTTGCAAAGCAAGTGTGAGGCTACAGCCTTAACCATGCTAGGTAATGTGAATTTATCCTAGCTTTAAGCCTCTGTGCTACCTTTATGCCAGCAGTAGGAATAAAAATGACCTGTGATTCAGCACGAAGTTAGTGTAGTACAGATGGATAGTAACTGATCTAGCATAAAGTCTGCTGGTACAAACTTACTCCATCAAACATTTTCAGTGGCAGTGATCACCATGTGGGTGAAGTGCTTTGCATCCAGTACTAGCAGCACTTAAACTTGTGTTATCAAATGAAGGCCAAACTGAATGAGATCCATTTTAGGACTTCAAAGAGGAAAAAAAAAAAGGAAGTTATGCAGAATGTAGTTCTGCCAATTGATGGTGCTTTCTTAGAGTCAGTTCTGCTCAGATGGGCTCTGACCTGTGGTGGCAATATATTAAGGTACCAAAATACTCGGTGATTATTTCTAGGGAACTGAGTACCTGAGGATTATGGTTTTCATAGATGTCAGTGTTGTGAGATGGCACTGTGTTACCTTGGACTTTCAGTAATGAACTACCTGGCAATTTTTTGTTTCTCTCCAGCTATTTCCCACTGTCATGTTTGTATACATGAAATTGGGGCCGCAATATTAGCAGAAAGAGGAAGAGAAACCAAAAGGTGCCTGTTGATGCATGTCCATACCAGAAGGTCTTCTGCAGTGTCACCAATCAGAAACTCAGAGGCTTGACAGAGTTGTAACTTTGTAAAAACTAGATTACCAGCATCACTAGGTAATTTAAATGTAATAATGTAAACAATGCAGAGCATTAGTGACTGAACCTCCTTTTCTCCATGTGCCCCACTCTTGTTGCCTCAGAACCAAAACATTTCCTAGGCCCAGATCTTGCATGGAAAGACAGATTTCCCCCTTGCTTCCAAGAGACTGCCTTTAGGCACTGAAGAGGGCTTTGACTGGGCGTTCCTTCACCTCACCCCATCTCTCAATTGCAGAGTTGAGCCCTACGCTATGTGCTGCGATCAGAGCAGCCCGCCTGCGCTTTGTGGGGGTCTGAAAGGGTGTTATACAGCAGCCGCGCACTTGCGGGATGCCTGGACCCTTCCCGGGGGCCGGTACCGCGCCAGGCGCACCCCGCGGGGGTATGCTCGGCACGCGCATTCCGCCGCGGGGCCGTCTCCCCCAGTCCTCCGATTAGGCGCAACCATTGCGCGCCGCGGGGGTGTCCGCCGCCCCGCTCCGCGCCTCCCCTCGCCCCTCGCCCAGCTCCGCACCCCCCCGCACATCACGGGGGCGAGGTGCGGACGCTGTGCCCACTCCGCCCTTCGCCGCTGCTGCTCGGTGGGCGTTCTTTTTGTTCCTCCCTCTCTTTCCCTCCCTGTTTCCGGGCGGTGGTTGAGGCTGGCGGGAGGTGGGGTCGGCTGGGCTGGGCCGGGCCGTGGAAGCCGGCGGCGGTCAATGGGAGCCCGTTAATGGCAGCCGGGGCTGCCGCGGAGGGGTAGGGTTAGCGTGGAGTGGAGCGGGGCGGGGCGGGGCGGGGCGGGAGCGAAGCGAAGAGGCACAACCGGCGGAGAAGGCACGGAGGCGGGGAGTGCCCTGCAGCCCCGCCGCGCCGCACTCCGGCGGCCGCCAAAGTTGCTCCCCATCTCGAGAGGGATCCGGGGATCCGGCGGGGCGATGATCTTCCCCAGCAGCACCAGCAGCGGGGCGGGCAGCAGTCGGACCCCGTATCGGAAGCAGGTAAGAGCCAGGGGAGGAGGGGGGGGTTGTGGCTTCCCCACCCCAGCTTGCACCCCACACCCCCTTCCGAGGTGCTGGGGGAGGAGTGGGGAGAGGGGTGGCGACTCGCTTGAGTTGCAGCCTGTGTGCTGCTCGAGAGCTGGGATGTGCAAAAAGAAACTACTTTCCCGTCGCGTCTCTTCCCCCCCCCCCCCCCCCCCACCCGTCCGAAAAGCTGCGCCGTGACCTTGCCGAGTGCCCGAGCGGCCGCCGCCGGGTGACCTTACCGGGCGGCGCGGCGCGGCTCGGTTCGGTGCGGTACGGGCAGCCACCGAGGCCCGGGCGGGTGCCGGACCTGCCGAGCACGGCAACAAGTTAAAAAGGATCCGATGTTGCAACACGGACCGCGAAGCGAAACTTGGGGCTGGATGTTTTTTGCTCGGCGTGAGATGAGCGGCAGGACAGCGGCGCGCTCTTTCGAGCAGCTCTCCACAAATCCTCCACCGGCGCCTCGGACTTACCCGTTTCCGTCCCTAACTCCCCCTCTCCTTCCCCCCGAAGTGCACAAGGGAAATCCTGTGTGACATTTTATGGTTGGACAGATCGCTCCGATAAACTCGGAGCACTCGAGCTGTGGAGCTGTGCTGAAAGAGGTATTTCTTTGTTTGTTTGTTTAGTCGCTGGAAATAAACTAGTTGAAATAGCTGGAGCACAGCCTTGCCGGGCCGTTGTCTCCTCGGCTGCACTTTTTACCTTTTCCGCCCCTCAAAACGTTGGCATTAAGGTTACATTATTTACTACAGAGCGTGTTATTACTTTGACTGAAAAAAAAAATGCGCTGTGACTTTTTAAGCTCCTCGGAAAGCGGGCTGTGTGTTTGTGTGCCAGAGGGTAAATGGAGGAGAGGTCACTAACAAGCTCCGGGCTCGGCAAAGAGGACCAAAAATCCTGTGGCAGGCTTCTTCCCAGGTGAGGAAAAATCCTCCCTCATCTGCTGCTCTTCCCAGCTGGAAGACGGAAATGGACGGGGTCGATTCACTGTGATGAGAGAGCTCTGTCCAGTTTTGCTCGGGGTCAGAATTTGTGAAGGGCAGAAGTGGCAGTTGGGCTGCCAAGCAGTGAAGGGTTTCATAGAAATAATGGGAATATTCGAAATGTTAAAACCCTCTCGGTGCGTTGCTTGGCTGGCGTGTGATCTGCGGATCTGGCCTGCGCCACACTGCGAGTGAGACTCGTTTTTTCTTGAAGCTTAAACAAAATATAGCCATTTCCTTTCTCGTCCCCCTGTATTTTACAGCAGTGTCTTCCCGATAGGAATTGCTGGTGTGTTATCTCTGCAACACCCTGCAGATGCTGCCCGGCAGCGCGCAGAGTTATCTCTACATCTTGTCCTCACCGTGTTCAAGTCCGTGCGTAATAAAACACGCTCATTGTGTGCGCGGGCTCGGGTTTAGTAACTACCCCGTCCGCCCACGGTGACGATCTTGTCTGGGGCTCCTGCATACTTTGCAAATGAAGCCAGTGTAGGAGATGCTATTTTCTCACCTTACCTGAAGGGACCATGAATTCAGGAAGGCTCCGTGGGGCTGCTGTGCCCGCGGGTGGGCTAGGGAGGGGCAGGGGGCAGCTGCTGTGCCTGCGAGAGGCACGGAAGGAGCTCCTTCGCCGGCTGGTCTGGAGCAGGCTGATAAGATGCTCTCCTTTTCACAGTGCACTTCTTAGATTCAAAGAGCTAAAAGGTCCGACTGAATCAGAAAAACAAACAGACCCTTTTTTCCCCAATCGGCAGTGAAAGAAATGAATGCGGGGGTATTATGAGGGCTTAAGACCCTGGGTACCAAAGGTTCCTTTTGTTAGTGTGTAGCTATTCTTCACTCAAACACTTCCTACATAAGGAGCCAGGGCCTGCCCTTTCTCCGTTTAAGTCCATGGAAAACTCCTATTAACTTCATTCATGTAGACTAAGTTCATTTGAAGATTGACTTTCTGATCTCACTTTCACTCAGGCTTCACCTGCAGGGGTGTGCTGATGTCAAACAGTGCTGAAGAGTGTTAGGTGCCTAATTTTTCAGCTCTTGATAATTAAGAGTAGTCCAGATTAAGCCTCTCCATGCTCTGTGTAACCCATGTTCAAACAATTGAATTATAATTGTGCTTTAGTCAGAGACACTAGGTGCTGTTAGTGTAGGAAAAGTTGTCTACCATCATCTCTTAAAAAGGAAACTATATTGTTAATTGCTAACAGCACGTAGTATATGAAGCTGAAAAAAAAAAACCAACCGCCACCCCCTTAAAAATTAAAATCTTTTGAGTAGCTTGTATGTCTCTATTAGTATTGTAACATATATGGTATCAGAATACTATAAGTGCATTTCAGTTTTAGTATTGTCCTGTTTAATTTTTAAGAGTATAGGACAGATTCAGGTGAAAAGATGAGTGATTTATTGGTAAAAGGCAAGGTGATGCTCTCTTGACTTATTTTTAAGGCACTGTAATGTAAAGTGAAATTATACTTGCATTTAAAACATTGTCAAAATACCAGTTAGCTAAAGTAAGTCTAGAGCTTTACCCGTACTTTCTTTTTGCTTTCCCAAAGAATTATGTTTTGTTCTAAAACATATCTGTGCTTATAGTGTTCAGCTTGTTACCTGCTCTGTCTTATTTCAGTGCGTAACTCAAGCACGTAAGAGTCAGTCAACATCATCAGTTTTGGGTCAGATTCAATTGGGTGCTGCCTAATCTTTTTCTTTTTTTGGTATTTGTAAGAATACTGAAATACAGTCTCTGAAGTTGTATTTTCAAACAATTTACTGTGTTACAGTCAGAGTGGCATAGTAAAAATACTCCTGCCAGGCTTAAAAGTTAGATGTTGCTTAAATAAGTGGCAACTCATCACAGAATTGGCTTGAAATGCATATTCAGGTCTAGTTAAAGAATGAAAGCTTTACAGGAGCTGCAGTAATAACCTATCGCAATGCTTGTGGCCATGCATCCTATCTGAAAAAGGCAGGTGTAAGCTAATATTTTTACTTACAAGGTTATGCGAGCTATGCAAAGAATGCAAGTGTGTGCATCCGTAATGCCAAGGAAACAAAATGACATACAATATCCTGCTTAATATAGGCTTTCTTAGCTCTCGGTTTGTGTGTGCTGAGAACATGATGATTCTTGGTCCCTCCTCCCACTTTTGGTATTCTCATGCAAATCGGGAGGCACTCCTCTGAAGTAAATATTTCTACACTCTGTAAAATTATCGTAAATGGAAAATTAGGCTTTCTCCTGCCATCTGCTCCTCGAATCTACAGAGTTAGTGCAGTTATTTGATTAGGGATTTTAAATGGCTTTGTTGCAAGGATGTTTCTCTGCTCTCGGGTTTCTTGAGAGGAAACCAGAAGCAGCTCTGGAGGCCAGGGATGGATGCAAGCGTGGGGTCCCACCTACCCCAGCCTGGGCGCTCAGGAAGCCCAGCATGTCTGTGCCTTTTAACAGCTCTACCCAGTAACAGTGGTTCTTGTTAAGTTTTGATGAGTGTAATGTTTTATCTCGCCAGTGTAAGGAGATTTACATAGTTTGCTGCTTTTGAGCAGATTAACTGGGCGTAGCTGCACGTGAGGAATTTTACACTGATTTGGTGTTTGGCCTGTGTAAAAAGGCTGTACAAAGCTTTTGATTAATCTGTTCATGCAGCTGAGTTATCATCCTGTGCCATATCACAGGTTGGGTTTTGTTGAAAGTTCAAGATCAGGGTAGGTTTCTAATGATTGTTAAGAAAGCTTTTTGCCAATCTCAAACTAAAAATGTAGATTAGCTTTTCACTCCGTCTATAGGCTAAACGTATCAAGAAGCTACACCTGTGATCCTACTTTATTATTTCCCAGTTGGTGCTGTGTGTGATGTCCATATGTGTATGAGAAGGAACCTCATTAAACTTGCAAGAGCTGGGCATGGTCATAACTCAAACCATGGAGCTCCACAGAGCAGTCTGTGACCAGGCTGATATGACATTATACCAATTCTATATATAGATGGTGCTGCGGCAGGAGGCTGAGGTGCCTAAGGTTGAGCAGATAGGTATCTTTGGTTACCTAAATGAATGGGCTTAGTTTATCTTTGTTTCTTTCTTTCAGAACTACAAGAACTGTATAATTTTGTATCATTATCTTATGCTGACAGAGTAGGTTTGCCTTTACTCTGCATACTATGTTGAAAAATCTACCTGCGTTTAACAAATCTCTTACATTAAGTACTGGCTATTTTAATATTTTTAAGTGCATCTATCAGATTGTGATGTTCTCCTTTATTCTCAAGGGAGCAAAACTGCTCAGTGCGTTTCTGTACTTGCAACACAAAGGTAAATGAAAGAAATAAAAGGAAGCATCTTATCTTGTCAGGCATGATGTTACAGATTATGAAAAGTGATATGATTGTCTTACCTGTGTTTAGCAATGTGAACTTTTTGTTTAGTATTTCTGACAGGGTGAACGATATAATTTTATCTCTTTGGAAGTGTTATTGTTTAAAGTATGTATCTTTGCCATGAAGCTTCATGCGGAAGCGAAAAAAGTCTGTGTCTTGAACATCTGCTGATTTCTTTTGTGTTCATCTTTTTTTCCTGAAACTTCCAACTGTTAAAAAAAAAAAATTTGCTTGAGTTAACACATTTCAGAAGGGTTAGATCCTTTAAACTAGGATTATTGGCAGGGAGGGGAGAGGAAGGAAGGAAGGGAAGGGAAAATCCTTTCCTGAGAGCTTGAGATGGCTCCTAACACATCTGCACAGTGCTGCAACCAAGTAAATAAAAATAATAGTTGTCTAACATTATAGCTGCTTTGGCCTATACACACCCCACACACCCCCCCCCCCCATTTCTAAAGTCTTCTTTAAAATTTATCTTTGCTTATTGCATGAGATTATGTATAACAAAGGAAGTCAGTGGAGAATAGGAACTTTTTTTTACTGGCTTTCCCTCATGGTTCTGTTTCCAGCTCCTTATGATTATTTTTCTGTTTCTGGCATCTTATGAATGTTTTTCTCTGTTTCTGCCTCAGATTATTTTTAAAATAGCTTACTTGTGGGACAGTGTGAAGGCTTGTGAAGCTGTAGTCCTAATGAAAAGCTGCATGAAAGTGTTTTGATCTTGGATGAAGTGTGTTGGTCAGAAGTTTCCCAGAAAGCCAAGAGAACCTCTGCTCTCAGAAAACTTGTTGAAGTAATTGTTATTTTGCATGGGTTTCAGAATTGCAGTGTACTGTGGCAATTAAACAGCCCTGCAGAAGCCACTGTATTTGCAGCTTCCTGAACCAACAGGAAGGGGAAGGGATAAGTTACAAATAGAGGAGAAATGTGGAGGGGGGACCCATGGGTTAGATAAGCACGAGCCTTCTAACTTGGGAAACATAAGCACAACAGAAAAATCATGTGCTATAGGGGCTGATTACTGTGATTAGCATACGTTTAGCCCTGTTTTACTCAAAAGACTGCAGTTAAAGCAGTGTAGCTGTAGCTGTGTATTTACACACAAAGTAGTTTTAAGTGGCAGTTGAAGGAATAAAATGCTGGGGAGGGATCGCTTTAAACAGATTCAAGATGAACTAGGTTCATGACAGTTTGAGGTAGTTTATTTGTGGTAGTTTAAACTTAGTAACATTTATTACATTTTATGTAGATTGATTTTTAACAATAACTTTATACCAGTTTTAAGGCTTAACCCTGTGCAGTTAAGATGCACTGCCTTCAAAATATCTAGCAAATGTTTTGAAATGTTGTAAGTTCTTTAAAACAGAAATATAGTTACAACACTTCAAGAAAGTTTTTCTGAGTTTATGATATAGTATGAAGATATATCAGCTCCATGGTATGTTAATAAAAGCTGATAATTACAGATATGTATAAATATGAGTATAAAACATAATACCTTTTTGTTAATTTCTCCTCATAAAAGCAGTGTTGTTCACTTAACCATAATAGTTTAGGAAATCACTGGTGCGTGTCTTATTTGTTTAAAGTATTCTGCTTTAGAAAAATGGTGTGTCAAATAAAGTAGGTGTTTTGATTTTACTTACTTGGCCGGTAGAACTATAGAACTTTGAGGTTGCAGTGGAAACAAATAACACATTGTTCTGGGGAGCCTCATTTGGGCTTAATTTTCCTTAGCTCCGTGGTTGAAGAACAGCAGAAACAGCAGGGCAAGGTGAGCATCAGACTTAGTCTAGCCTGACATTTACCTGTTTGTGAAATGAAATTAAATGCTTCTTTAGAACAACTAAATACATGTAATTTTTAATTTTATAATGGATTGTTTCTTACTGGCAATGGCACTTTCACACCTTATTCTAACCTTTTTTTCTTGTTTCTCCACTTAGGCAGGAAGGGGATTTATTTCTTCTCTTACTTTACGTTGTTTTCTGTTCTTTTATATCTGAATCTCCTATACCATACGGTGCTTTGCTTCAGGAGGGTGGAAACATGACTCCTTACGTTAACTACAGCCCATATATTCTGTCATCTGGGTACTATGGCATAATAATGTTAGAATTCAGTACTTTAGGATATCAGAGGTATGTGTGTGTGGCACTTCCATTTTTAGTGTGCTCAGGGACTGAAATCTAGAATTCAGGTGTGAGTCTGGGTGAGTGTTAAAGGGAGCTTTTCTCAAAATTGTTAGTCACTGCAGGGCACCTCTTTCATGCCTGAGGTGTTAGCAGCTCCCAGGAAGGCTGCTGCAGCTTAATGGAGGAGTATCCAGTTACCATTGACAATCTGAAGCGATGTTTGTAGATGTTTGAATTCTCCTGAGGTGATTTAGAATCCTGGTTTAGGGTATGTCTGACTCACAGGAACATTATCAGGTTGTGCCCATACCTGTCAATCTGCAGCAATTGGAAACCGCTGGTAACACCAGGCAGGCAAGGGTAGAATCAAATCCAGATCCTTGTTTACAAATCCACAAACAAAAGTAGATATTTTTTAAAACTGAGGAATGGAGGGAGGGGAGAACCAAAACCCACCCAAACAAAAAAAACCCAAAACGAAACAGTGCTACAGGAGCTGAAAGTTTCCTTTAACTTGCATGTAACCCTGTGGCAGATGATCTTCAGTCTTCCCAGGGAGACGGGTTATTGTGCAGCCCTGTTGCCTCAGGTTTTCTTCAGAGAAGAGACTCTGATTGAAGGCTCTGTATTTACTTTTATACTTAACCCATTTGGGGGGTTAGGGGTAGAGGTTTCCTTTTGTATTTTTGAAGTCAGTGATGCCTTTTTCACTCCACCTTCTTTCATCAGATTGTAGTTTGTTTTTTCCTGCTTTGGATGTAGTAGTGTCTCTTGGGCATCACCAGATGTGATCCTGCCTGCCCAGGTGTTGGAGTGCTCTTCAGTTAAGCACTAAAGAGATGGTTGGTGAGTTGCAAAGGGTTTTGCATGCTATGACGGGTGAATTTCAAGTCTTGTGGTGGTTTATCTTTCCCTTCTACCTATATGTGTAATTTGTTAACAATACTTTGAAGAGTTGTGGAACAGATTTTTCTCTGGGCTATTATTGGAGGGGGGGAGACCCTGTTGCTCTGACTGCTGTAGGTGACTGACTATATAGCCTGTGTGCTCATCTTTCTGGATGGCAAGGTGACACATTGTGAACCATTTGTATTGCTACTTTCATGTGTTTGTTTTTCTGGCTTAGCATAACTATTCACTTGGCTAAGGCTTTAAATAACCGAATATGACAGGAAACTCTATAAAGTATGTAGCGTAGAAGTAATGTACAGCACAAACTTGTGTTAAGTTGTCCCATTGCAGCTGTGGTGTGGGAAGGGATGGGTAGAGTGGGTGTGCCATGCATGCTTGAATGCGTCGCATGGTCAGGATCATGCCTCCTGCAAGCCCAGGGAGGCAGCACCCGTGCCAGATAAACCTGGTCTTCGTGAGAGCCGGGCACACAGTTCCACAGATTTCTGTCCATTATGAAAGCAAGCACCAGTAGGAGGAGATCCTTTGAAGTGTTCAGTGGTCTGTCTTCCAGATGAGTTCAAGAAGAGTTCTGAAAGTGTGGGTCTCAATTTTAAGACTCTTGCTTATGCCTGTGCATATTTACATACCCAGTGGTGCCACTGCCTGTGGTGAGACTACTGACATGAATAAATGCTTATTGAGACAAGAGAACAAGAAGACTTGAATTTCCCCGATGAGAAACCTGAGATGATTAGTTGGTATATCCTAGGGCTGGAATTAGACTGACATTCAGCAGAATCAAATGGTATTTAAATTGCTTTAATATTTCATCTAATCTACTTGGCTTAAGATCATCATTATGACAATACTTGTGCTTATTTAAAAATACTTTGCATAATTTGGGAAAAAACATTAGAGTTGTTAGCTGAGCAGCTGTATTTAATACGTAACCTTTGTAACACTGGCAGTTTTTGACTTTTCTTCAGCATTCCAGGAGATGTGGCTCTGGATGCCACTTAAGGAGAAATGCTTACCAAAACTGGATTTCTGAAAAAACATCTATGCAGTGTTTAGCTTAAACAAAAAGATAAATAACTGTCCTTTTGTTGTCTCAGGGCAACCGTGCTTCCACTGCACATGTATATGCGTAAATATTCCAGAATTAAGGACAGCTTTTGAAAGGAGAAAACCAAAAGTATCCTGCACTACTAAGGAACTATAGGATATGTTTGAAAGCTTGAGTAATTTTGATGACAAATAATACCAAGATGTAATTCACCATGTAGAATTTCAGTTGGTTAAAGGTGCTAGTGAAATTCAGGGCACACCATGGCACCAGCAGAAGAATGCAGTGACTGTTTGGTTGCCTGAAATGCCCTAGGAGCTGCCTCCATTTGCAGTTACAATATTCCATGATCCTATGGATGTTAATGCAAGATGGAAATGATTGAGGAAGTCATTAATTGTTCCAGCATTATGTTGATATTATAATTGCTATAGTGACAAAATCAGGTTAACTTTTGAACTAGATCTTGTCAGATTGTCAACAAATGTACTGTTCTTAGATCTGTTAGGTGTAGAGTGTTGTGGTCTTGGGGAAGTCACTAAGGGCTGAAGACTGGCTTAGTCATTAGGAAAGGCGCTTTGGTTTTTGATGTAACCACTCTTCACGTATTCCAGTGACTTGCTAGGAATTCCTTTCTCTGAAGCTCCTGACCATTTTGTGCTTTCTGTTTTAATGTTTTCACTTGCAACTTCATTGTTGGTTTATTATTGTTAATATATGGATTTGTATTGCAGTATATAATATCATAGAATGAAACATCTAGCCTAGCTGTGTGTTTTATTCTTCTATCAAAAGACTCCTTTTTTTGGTGTGAGACTTCTCTAGTGACCTTCTTTCAAAACTACTGAACCCTCAGAGCTGGTTTCCATCTCCACCTTTTTCCTCCCCTGAAATAAGTGCTGTGTTGAGTCATTGTCTTGGATGATAATAAAGGTCCCCGGTCAGCCGCACCTGTAAAGTTCATTCAAGGACAGCGTAGGAATTAAGAGAGTGACATGAAGTTCAAATAGTGCTGTCAACAATATTTTAGATAATCTTAGGTAAATTGTTTAGGTTTAGCTCTTCAAAAGGTATTTGTTAACAGCTTCCTATATCTCATAGATTTTTGTACAAGAACGTACTAGCCTATGGAAGTTATCTGGGTCAGATATTAACAGCAATTAGGACTAAATATCTTAAATATATATATACACACATGCACATATATAGAGATGATATATGTTTAAGTCTGTCCTCTAAAGCTCAGGATAGAGCAAACTATTCAGAATGCTAGGACTTAATGTTCAAATTCTGACTGTCATTTACTGGGCTAGTAGTTTCTTTACTGTCTGTGAGAATGTTCATGTGAGTACTATTACTGATATTTCCAGATTAATAACAGTGGCAGAGTTTGTTTTGGCAGGAAACTGGGCTGGTAAAACTGCCTAGAACTCTAGTTTTATAAAGGAGTAGATTTTGGTTTTCTGTTAGCAATGGTTGTCTTTATTTCTAAGCAGAAGTTTAGTGTGCAGAAAGGCAGACTTCAACCCTGAAAATATTACTCAGAACGGGAATAACTCTGAAGTTCCATGGCCTAGATTTTGCAGAATTTTTATCTTGATGGCTTTGGTGGTTTTGTGGCCTTATCTTTCCTACTAAATTAGCTTCTTTTTTTTTCCCTCTCCTGTGGGAAGTCCTTATTCCAAGATTTTGTTGTCCTATTTCAATTTCAAAATCCAGTTAAATTGTATAAATTTGAATATTTAGTTTATTCTGTTAGGAAATGCAGTGTAGTCTTTCAAGTTCAATTTACTATGACTGTTGTAGCAAACTAATGGTGGCTTGCAGTATTAGTGTTAAACATCCAGTGGCTGCAGATTGATAAGCTGCAAGAGTAGGATTGCAACTAAGAAAAGTAGAGCTGAATGTTCTTGTTAAAAAATATAAAATGGCCACAGTGTAGGACAAACCTGAAAGCAGTTGCTAGGGACTGTAGTTGTGCAGTAAGTAGAGGCAAGTGGTTAATTATGTCAAAATGCTAGCTGTTAGGTGGGCAGATTCTCTTTCACTGTGGTGTTTTAACGGCAATTATCAATTCCAAGCATACTTATTGTAAGTATTTTCCGTTATCTGTAACTTTCTAGCGTGTTCAGAGGTGTAATTCCTCAGTTGAATTCTTGTACCAGGGACAAGAACATGACTAATAAAGCTGTGGATGAGTTGGGCTCTGTGCCCAACTAAACTGGTTTATTCCTGACTAGTGTTTGACATGGTGTTCTTCATCTCTAGGCATAAATAGCACTAGACATGGTCCAAGTGAAATGTCCCTTCCCCTTCCAGAGGTGGAGGCTCTCTAATGCAGGTGCTGCAGTTGTATGTGCCAGCTGTGCTCACACATGCTCTGCTGACTGCATGGGCTTCTGAATTCATTTAATGACTGCTGTAAGTACTGCTGGTATCACTTCTGTGAATTTAGCTATAACTGTTTATATGTCTGAGACTATTATCTGTCAGGATAATACTAATTATCTGACTATTATAGCTGCCAGGACCAGTTCATCTTGGTGCTTGAATTCCTCATATATTTAAAATGTTGTATTAGTAGTATATCTGTTGTATTAGTAGTATATTATTATATATAATATATAATACTATATATTAGCAGTATTTCCAAGGTGTTATCTAATTCTTGTTTTTTTCATTTCAGAATTAAGTGATCTGCATCTATGAAAATGATTCATTGTGCAGTCAGACACTCAACCCAGCAGCTATTTGGAGTGTTGCTTTCTTTAACTTTTAATATGCACCAAGGAATGGCATTCTGTATTTGCTAAGCATACTGTTGCTGTTTAGCAATTTGTAGCTTACTTTTAGAACCATGTTTCTGGATGAAAAAGGAGTCATTAATTATTATGCACTGTGATTTTTAATTTTAGAGTAAGTTGTTGCTTTTATTGTGCTGCATGAGTTTGACACCTGAACGCTATTCTTCACCACCTAAGCCCACTTTTTCTTCAGAATTAAAAATCTCTTAGAGTTAAAAGCTATGTGCATGGGATAAAACTGTAGTTTGCAAAGGAAAAGTTTCTCTCTTGGTTCGAACCAAATAGTGAAGTTTCAAATTAGAAAGCAAGATGTGAGGAAAATGGATGAGTACTGTGAGAGTGAGTTAGAATAGCTCTTATATTTGAATAATGCAATCAGAAATTATAGGTTTCAAGGAGGACAAGGAATGACAAATAAGACATAAGCACGCATGTTTTCTTGGATGTGCATGGACAAGGATTTTGGGAAGGTTGTAATTTATAAAGAAAAAATAGAATGTTTTCCGCAGTCAGAAAGTATTGGATCTAATAACTGATAAGCATCTACCAAAACATGATCCCTTAAAGAATGAGAAAAGACTGACTGGGTATGTTTCAGATAAGGAAAATCTGACCCTAAGGCCAGAGCAGCATTGCTGCGTCTTGCATGTGCTCAGGATTTCATCTAAGTTTAGCAGACAGGTTTGGGCATGCTGCTTGTTGCCTTTCTTGTAAGGCTTAGTTACAGATACAGGTACTACATGTATTTGCAGCAGTAGTGTTAGTTTGTGTATGAAAAACCAAAGTTGTTTTAATTCCTGATTGGTTGACAGCCTAATGCTGTTTCATTACCACTTTAATGAGTTGGCACTGATGGTAAAAAGTAGCACTCTGAACCATCAGTCATATCTCTGCCTTGTTCCTGTCCCTTCTGCCTTCTCTCACGCTTGCGGCTCTGGGGCAATCCAGGTCACAGAGCTGATTGAGCTGAGACACAGGGCAGCAGTTGCCTCCATTGTGCTTTAGTCTTCTCAGCCAAACTGAGGGAGAGGTTGGCTTGAAAGCTGAGCTGCCAACAGGGCCATCAAAGTCATCTTTGTTCTTTACCAAAGCCAGTGTACCAGACCAGCAGATCTAACCACCAGTGTTAGAGGTTTTTGACTTCCTTATAGCACCCTTTTCCTTCTCCCTATCTGCACAGCCTAGATCTCTCAAAATGCAGTTTCTACTTCACAGCTTTGTCAGGAATTGGCTTTCTGTGTTAAAACACCCTGTCAATAACAGTTAAAAGATTTCAGCTTTCGGTGCTGTTCTTAGTTGACCCGATGCCATGTTCAGATCATCAAAGGTCAGCACAGGTAAATCATCCCTTACATGCAACTAATCACCTACTGGGGAGCTCCAGAAAAAGTTATCTACCCTTGGAAATCTTGCCCTAGTTCTTATATATGAATCTTCAGTTTTAATCTTGCCTACCTTTACAACTTCAAGAATTTCATCTGACTGAAGGAATACTGGTTTCCTTATTTATAAAGAGAATCAAACTACTATTTATAAAAGCAGGCTCATGTGCTGGATTTTGCTATGCTGATCTTAGCAAACTCCTTGACATGTTTTCTTAAGTCCCTGTATTTGATAGAACAGTTGTGTTCACAGTGTTGAGGTGAATTTAAGGCAATTCACCATATGAAAAGACTACTCATCTGTACACCCTCCATCACTTGCATTTAAGAAAATATTTACATTTTAAATAACTTCACATGAAGAGGATTTGATTTACTAATTTGTTAAGTTTCCTAACTACTAGTTTTAATGTAAAATGTGTTATGTTCCAACTTATGGCTTAAAATTCAGAAGTTCACCCACCAATTGTCTTAAATCAGTACTCAGCAACTTTGTGCTTTAAACAGACTTCTAAAGTCAGTTTCTCTGGGTGGTGGGGGTAGATGTGCTGCCTGAACTGGCTTTCGTCAAACAACAGAACAGTTTTGCTAGAAACAGCCTGTATCTGTCAAGACTAATGCTGAGCAAATGCCAACAAGGCCTGCTGGATCTAAGTGGAATGGAATTAAATAGTATTTGTACTATAGTAATCATTGTGTTCTGGGGTATCCTAGTCCCCGTTTCCTCAAACTGTGCTGGAAAAGTGATCTCTCCATTAAGCATGCTGGTAATGAAACAAGTTACGTGTATATTACTGTAACATCTGAAACTATCCTTAGAGAAACAAAGTAAATGCTCTTTTTCCAATCCTGTGCATAAAATTATTTAGCTGGGGAGAGGAAAAAGATGTTGAAGAGCATAATCGCAGAGTACTGTGAGATGTAATTGGCATGCTGATCGGAAACAGGAGAAGAAAATGCTTCCCTCCAAGTTCTAGGAAACTAAACCAAGCTACAGTTGCAGGTGAGAAATTTGGAGACATCTAGAGATGAGAATTATGACTTCCCTTGTCATCTTTTCCAGAAGAAAAATGTCCAAATGTCAACATTTTCCTTGTACTCTTCAGAGTACATAGTTTTAAGAAAGCAGATCATGAAAGCTTGTGGAAGAGGAAAGTAGAAAGTGCATGATATTTAGTCCTCAGTGTTCAGACAACCTGTATTTTGATTCAAGATTTGAGTAGACGGGACACACAAATCTAAAAGAACGTAGAAGCTCTATGTGTGTATACTCACACACAGAGACTTTTTAAGGACAAAAGGGCAGGGTGGCGATAACTCGGAAACATTCATAGTTTCTTGCTGCTTGTGAAGTTACATTTTCTGCCGCTATTTCCTGATCAGCTAATGCCATCCTAAGTTGTCTGTAGCAGCATTTTCTGTAGTAATAGCAGACACAGATAAGTATTGTTTGGTGTCTGAACTGTTCATCAACCAGATGAGCTGTTCTTGTTTCTGTCTTTCCCAGGAGTTAACCATAGCTGCTTTTGTCATGCTAAACTGATTGTAATTTGTTCTGTGGTGCCTGTGCATGGGTAAGTCTCCGTATGTTACATAAAGGAAAGTTGTGCAAATCATTTTGGGTATGACAGACCAGTCCTTTTTTTCCTGAAGAGCAGAGGGTATGCTGTGTGTGACTGTGTATTATGTCATACATGCATAGAAAATGGACCTTTTATGCCCCTTATGCTGAATATGCTACAGTAAGCACATGGCCAAAAAGGCTAGATGTGGTGGGCTTTAGTGTAGCTGTGTAATAGTGCAAGATATTTCTGAGAAATGTCAAAAGTTGACTGGTATCCACTGACCCCAAAAACTTAGAAACAGTTGTCCTTGATGGTAACTTCAGGTCTTCCTGCACACAGCTTTTTCTCAGCTCTGGCTTTAAATCGCTTTTGCTGGGTATAAGGCATGCTTAAATCATTATGGTATTCATCACCTTCCATGAGAATACAGCTAACAGCTTGTCCATTCTGGAGTTGTTAGACACATAACTGCACTAATATAGTTGGATTAATGAAAAACTTTAAGTACTGCTGCTGTGTCTCACTCATGCTGCGGGCAGCTTGCATGGTGTTTGCAACACTCTCCTCCTGAGTGGGAAACGATGCAAGAGGCAAATGTTTTTCTTAAAAGCAATAAAGTTCAACTTCAGTTCTTTTCTAATGAGATTTGAGCTTCTAGGTTTTATTTTAGGAAGCCATGGAGAGTCATTTAGAAGACTTCAGGAATTTAATTTGCAGTCTCATATGCATGACACACATTCTCATTAAAATCTGAAGAAAAAATTGGTATGCGTTTCGCAGCGTGCAGACCAAGCAGAGTTTGTTCCTTGGTCTCTGTGGAAAAGCCCTATGTTTAAAAGTTTTGCCAACATTATACACTTGTGTCTTCTGGTCTGTCAGCTTTATACAATGTTGAAATGTGTAAAACTCCTGGACAGATTTTCAGCTTGCGTGAATGAATGCAGAACCATTGGGTGAGAGTGGAGCCAGGCCGATGTCTGCAAGTGCAAGAAACTGACAACTCCTCACATAATGAGTCTGACTTAAAGAGCTGCTACCAATCTCATTCTTGTTCTAAAAATGGCTGGTTGGCTAATTTAATAGTACTCTGCTGCTTCTGTTCAGTTCAGTGGTTTTGCCATGGGGGAGAATCACATTTATGGAGATGTGGTCACCCTGCCCTAAAGAATTGTAAGTTCATGTCAACCCTGTATTAATATGTGTGTGTGTGTATACATACACCACTTGTAGCAATATGGGCTCCTTGAATGTCAAAATACCATGGCAAATTTAGCACAAGCTCTTAATTCAACTTACACTGAAATAAATGCAAAAAGTATCTTGCACTTCCCTTTATGTGAATCCTGTGTATAGAAAGCAGTGGGGTATGAAATCCTGAAGTTATATTTAATCTGCACTGTTAGTGTTTCTTAGGTGTGTGCTTTCCTAGTTATACCTGAGACTTGTCTTAATACTTTACCAGCAATATTGTTCATGTCCTCTTCCTTTGTGTTGATTATAATTAATTGTATCTGCTGCATTTTATCATATTGCAGAATGTAAGAACCATAAGGGCACTTGCTGAAATGGCAGAAGTAACAAAAAGAAAAGGAACTTTCAGCCTAGCACAGATCATGCTGACTTTACTTCTATGGCAAATGCTATCAGGGACTGTGGAAATACTTGCAATGGAGTAACTAGGAAGAGCAGTGATGCTTTGAGTATGTTTTCCCTGTTGTCTGACTCCTGGTGGAGTCAGACATTCCCATGGAATTGTATTTCCCATGGCAAACGATGGAAGATGCTGCCATTCTCACTGAAGTTTGTTAAACTGTAACCTGGCATAGGCACATAACAAACTGCTAAGCAACAGAGTTGGACCTTTTTGGTATCGGTGTTACAAGAACCTTTGTGTTGTGCTTGTGCAGCGTATCTACGCTATTTTTGTTCTTTGCTGATACTTTTGCGGTAGTTAGGCCTGGAAACACAGTAATGTGTTAGATAATTAGAAAAGAAAAAACGCGCGAACTGCGTAGGAAGGATAAAATATCTGAACTGATCTCTAAAGCATAAATCATGGCAGCTCAAAAGAGCCTGTTCTTGGGGTTATCCGGATCAGTCTTTATTATGAAGTCTTAAAAACCTGGCTTCTTTTTCTACATTCTTTTCTTCATTGTTTTCTCCTGACATGCCACCTTTCCTCCAGCTGGAGATGCTGGCTGCAGTGAAGTGGGTGTAGTCTGTCAGAGAAATACTAAGATTTAGGAATGTAGAAGAAAGAGCCAGCTGCCTGCCCTGTCTCATCTATGTTGTCAAGCAGTGCAGCAAGAGAAGCAGGAATAGGCTGGGATGTACTGCATTAGGCTACTTATTAAATACTTGTGTAATAGAAAGGTCGTATTGCCAAAAAGAACGTACATTCTGCGCTTTAGAGGGATGCACAGTAACAATGCTGCTGCTGTGATGGGTGTAATATGCTGGTTCCATAAGGAACCAGCCATGTAGACAAAGGGATTTTGATAGGAATTGACTCCCTCCTACATGATCAGGCACAAGTTCTTCAATTTATTTTTTTAACTTGCATAAACAGAAAATGACACAGTGGATCCCATGTCAGCCAAAAGAGCCATCTGTGGTCTAACCCTGTCACAAACAGTATAGCAGTAATTCCGATGCCACTGACAGTGTGGAGTTTGCCAAAAAAGCAGATGCTTCTTCTGACATGCATCTTCAATGCAGTGCCGTTTCTATCCTGTAATTGCTGTCTGTGGAGGGTGGATAGGATAGCCAGATGAGCAGAATGATGAAATTGTAGGTTTTTTTTGGGAAAAGCAGTTTAGAAAATAGTAACAAAAATTAAGAAGGAAACACTTAAAAAATTGTTTGAAAAAGCTGAAATAAAAAACTGCAGAATTATCATATGTGTTTCATGAAACCTGTGACACTTTTTAAGTAAAACAATGCTTGCAAGAGCTTATCAGAAATCTTAAGTCTAATACAGAATGGAAGAACGTAAATAGTACTTCAGAAACCTTTCTGTGGTGTTTTTAACTTTTCAAAAGAAAGCATTTCCTTCTCCAGTATTTTAAAGAATTTGAGATTGACCAAACATACTTACTTTTTTTTTTTTTTCCCCTGGGGCTGCTAGTCTTTGTAATACAGCTGTTCAAGCACTACTCTGAATACGCTGAGGTATCTGTGTGTCTGCACTGTGCTATTTTTAACATGATACTTACACTCATCAGTAGCAGCTTCATGAGCTGTATAGACCTAGCTAGACTAGCTGCCAAACTACAATGATGGGTGGCATCCTTAATTGGTAAGAAAAGAGGATGGCCTCATGAACATTGCATATTTACAGCTTTATGAAATTAAAACTTTGATTACCTATACGCAATTACCTGTATAGAATCATAGAATAGTTAGGGTTGGAAAGGACCTTAGGATCATCTGTATGCTTTCTAGCATATCCCAAGTAAATGTACTTGAAAACAGTAAGCTTTTGATCACATCGAGTATTGTCTGTGGTCCCATTTGTTGGCACTGGAGGCTAAAGTTCAGGACACCTCATGACAAAACAGGTGAGCAAAATAACAGCTGAGCTGCAGGCTGGCATTCTTCTAATAGAAGAGTCTGTCCTCTGTGCAGAAGTTACTGCCTTGTGTGATACTGGAGAATCTTGCTGCCTGAGCTTAGTTTTGCAGGATTCACTTAGAGAAATGGTTACCTGCTGTCTGTTTTCCTACAAGGGAGCCAAAAAATACCCTGATAAATCCAGGTCTCTTACTTTACATATGTTTAAGTCCCACCTTGTGGTGCAGCTTTTGGTTAGTTCTTCCCATTATACTCTCCAGTGCAGTAAGAAGATAATACATATTATTTATTTTGAGATTGCAGTACACTTGTTTCCAGTTTTCATGAATGTGAAAAAAAATAATTTCCATTTTTCCTTTGTATTTTTTTTTTATTATGGGAAATGTCTGGTTTTATTTTTCCTTAAGAAAAAAAACAGAGGAACTTTTTTACTTTTTCGGTATTAGTGTACCTTCTGATCTTCAGATTTATCTTGTATAGCACCATGAATTTAACAACTGGAGAGGAGGGGGAAGCCACAGGATCAGTGATGCCTTTCAACGTGCCTTTTGCTCTGCTTCTTCCCCTCCCAGGACAGTGCATGCTGAGAAGCTAATGAGTTTATTAGCTTAAGCTCCACTGCAGTTCACACCTCACTTTTTGCTAGAGAGTGCTGTACAAAGGGAACTGCTGATCTAGGCAGTAATTCCTTATTTTGCTGATGAAAATGTCACGTGGGACAGTGTCAGAAGACTCAGTCAAGATTTTTAGGTATTTACTGCTTCTGCCTTACCCACTAAGCTGGTTGCACTGGCAGTGAAGAAAATTACATTTGTTCTGGTGTGATCTGCTTTTGACATTTTTTTCTCTTTTTTTTTTTTTTTAAATCTTCTGGATTCTTGTAAGATGATTGTTCAATAATTTGTTCCAGAGTATTTCTGAGAATTGGAGTTGGGCTGACTGCTGTGAAATTCCCTGGGTCTTCCTCTTCCCCTTAGAAAAGTTGCAGGACATTGGCTGACTGAGAAGTGAAACTATTTATGGTAATTCTGTATGTGCCAGCTGCAGATTGGCTGGATGTGTTTTTTTTCATGTTCTGGGAATTCTGCAGCTTTCATGAAGTAGAACAATTGCCTGCGTACTTGTTGTTTTCTTCGATTTGTCATCTGTTTTGGGATAACACCTGAAGAGTTTTTAAATGGTGGTAGTGAATAGGAGTTTTCTCGTTTAATGAACGTTTAAGCAGAATCCTGAAGGGACTGCTATGACCTTCAGTTTAGGGATCTCTGAACTTCTTAATGCTGTGAGCACTGTAATAGTCACCTGTCCAAGAGGCATATGCAAATGCTTCATTTCTGCACGTTTGCTCTTAAACTTTGAAACTGCTGCCCTCTGTGCTCTAAGACATCTTTTATGTGCTTGTTGCGAGCATTTAATGAACTCCACTGGAAACGTGGCCATAGGTGGCCTTCCTGCTGGCATATGACCCAGTGTTTCCCCTCTTGCATCACACAACCTGAGACATAAAAAGCTTATTGAGTCATTTTTACTTAGTCTGTAGGCTGTATGTGATTTGCCAGCTCTAATGTGGTCATTCCTGATGTAGTCTTACCTTCTACATGGCATAGGAGCTTCTAAGTTAATTGTTCTTTCAGTGGAAGCATTTCTCCTACCAATGATATCTTGGATGTTTCCTGTTATAGAGGACATTGTAAGATTTTGTACCCTGCTATTAATGTGTACCAGCAGGTGTGTAATGCAAGAGAGGAAAGATTTGTATTCAGTGTCATGTGTTGGACTTGCTACCTTTCAGAGGCTTGCATAAACTCATTAGGATGCGCGTTAAGCCTCTCTGAAAATGGATGCGTTTTCTTGTAATTGTAATTTGAATCCTCAGGCTGGAACAAAAAATTTAACATAGTGTAGGGATTCAGTACCCTTTTCTCTCTGGATCCTGATCAAAAGCCTTGGCTGGTTTCACTGAAGGAAATAGGTCTGTGTATTTACTAGAGTCAAGAAGGAAGTTGGCAGTGAATTCTTTTGTGTCTATTGCTCAGTGAAGCTAGCCGCAAAAACACGTGCATGCTTTTTTCTTTTTATTCCATTCTTAGTACTAAGTTCTCTTTCTTCAGGTACTTCTCATCTTGAATTTCTTTTTACATTCTTTTAATGTAGACTAGATGTTGGGTTGCTGCAGCCTGTTTGAATTTCAGAACCTAAACCTCAAGTGTTTTGCTTCAGCTGTCTATAATTGTGTCATGGCTAGGGCATGGGACTCGAGTGGGTTTTTGTCAGAGGATTGTCCAGGGAATCCAGGTATAAAAGCGAAAGGGAAGAGGGATGCTGCAATTCGTGATGAGCGAGTAGAAGGGAGAAAGGTTGATAGCATCTGCAAAAGAACAGGACATGGAACAGGACATAGCCCAGTTCAGCACTCCTGTCTCTCCCCTTTGTTGCTAGTTTCATGTATCCCTCATAGGGGATTAAGTCGAGAGAGTGGGTGAGCTCCTGGGATCTTTGAAGCTTTTTCATTATCACTGAGAGCTACCTGAAAGCAACCTCTCCTGCTGTCTCCAAGTTAGAGATTTGTGTGTGTGATAATAATGGAAAGAACCCCATCTTATCCTTGAAGAAAAAAACCTGCTTGGTAGCATCAGCACTGATTTTTGTCAGATACTTGCAATGCAGCCAGGATTATGCTCCCACTTTTCCAAGTGTTTTTGTAAAAAGGAAATGCATAGATTTAGAACTTTGTTTCATTGCTAGCTGAAGATTGCTGTTATATTAAGCTTTAATATGTGTAATTTAAATAACATTGGTTCAGTTTCCTGTAAAAAAAAAAAAAGGGAATGTGACATTTTGTCAACAAGCTGGAATGCTATGCTTCTGTACTTTTTGTTCTTAATTGTAGCTTTCTAGTGAGAACAAGTTTAGTCCTGCTATGTCACTGTGAAGGGTGGCTTGTCCTCTCACCATCCTGAGGGAAAGGAAGCAAAATAGCTGCTGGTGAGGAGAGAATAATCAAAATCATCTAGGGGTGAAATTCTTAAGAGCCTCTGAGCTGTGGCTCAGAGTTTATGCTGGACTTTGTCTTATATCATCGCTGATAGAGCCACTCTTCATGAAGATCTTTTAAAAAGGGAGCTGGTAAAAGCACCTACTCACTTTTACATTTCTGTATTTCAAGGAAGGACTTCTTAAATGGCTCAGAAAAAAAAGTGTATTGACTCCTTTCCTGGATTTTCCTGAAAAATGTTTCTTGTTCTTGCTGTCAGGATGGTTTAAAGTAGTTAAAATACAATGGACTTGAAAAGAAAGACAGTATAATAAAAAAAAATAGTCAAAGTTTTCATAGACTCGGCTATAACATCCAGGCAAGAGAAATGAGCATAAGCCTCTATTTTTAAGAGGAGTTTTGCACGATAGAACTTATGTATTAACAAATAAAACTAAAGCTGAGGGGCTGCTTTTTTTCCTTTTTCCCCCAGTTCAGTGTAATTTATTATTTTATTTTTTCAGTACTTGATTTTCAACCTGGTTATTGCAGTCCATCGTTATCATAGTGCCAGATGTAGTATTTTGGGCATAGTTCTCTCATGCCATGATGTAGAAGGTTTAGAGAAATTTTGGGGAGATACCCAGTGCTGGATCTCCAGATGCTCCTGGGCGGTCTGTGATATTTTGTAATAGGGAGAGTGTCTGCTTGATGCCAGTTTCCACCCACTGGGTCCTGCCTCTTCCCGACACCTAGTTGTTTCTGCTCCACGTGGATGGAGCCAGAAAGATGGAATAGGGTTGGATCCTGGGTGTGCAAATAGCTCTGTGTGATTGCAAGACATGATATCTGTGGTCTCAGCCTGGTGCAGTAAACCAGCCCTTGCTGAATAAAATAAACTAGTCCTTGCAAGAGTGACTCTTGCAGCGTCACTGTGATAAGACCATGCTCTTTATCCATGCAAAGAGAAGTTAGGGTTGGTGGTTTAAAGGATGAAAAGGGGGCAAATCTTGGGTTTTATTGCCTAAGGAGATTTTCAGCAGGAGTCTGGAGGACCCAGCTTCTGAGATGCTCTTTACACTTCATCCTGAAAGTGTTTAGAAAGCAGCTGACTTGCTTTATCTTGCTGTGACAAGTGCTGATTGACTGAAGAACAGCAGTCAGAGAGGCTACCCTAAGGCAGGAGATGTGAATACAGCAGTGGCACATCTTCCTGTTTCTACTGGTTGACTCATATCCACTGAGAATTGGTCTTGGAGAGGCCTCCAGAAATTGTTTTGCTTGCTGTAACATTTCAGACATGATTATGGAAACCATGAAATAGAGTAGGGCAGGACACTCAAAATGGCATCTCTGCTAGGGAGATGCAGGCTTAGACTAAGTGTTTAATGTTTCCTTATCTATAGGAAAGTGATAAAGCAACTGTTTTCATCAGCGAACACTCATTTTTGTTAGACATTTGGAGTTCTTTCTGTTCAGGACATGATTTTATTCCAAACAACCTCCTGTTTCTGAAGTTGCGCACTAAGTATGGCAGTGTCCTCCTTCACTATATGTGGCATCTTCTATTTTCCTGAGCCCTTGCTTTCATTGTACATGTAAAGTTATGTGTTAAGTAGTTTAATAAATAAAAAAATCAGCCCCTAATTTAATAATGGATTTTGTTTTAGTTTTTCCCCAAGTTAATGTAATTTAATACTTTTTAACACTGCTACACACATCTACAAAAATGTGTGGTAATTTTTATATCTCCCAGTTACTGGAGGTGCTGTTTCAAAATGCTGCTTAGTGAAATCAGACAGTTTAGGCAAAACCATGCAGCATAAGCAGGTACTTAAGCTTAATCACCTGAACCAAAGCTAGACAAACACCAACGTCAAAATTTTGAAACTGTGAGATGATCCAAGCAGCAGTTCAGGATAAATCAGATAGTTAATGTGTGCTGTAATTTGTGGTTTGAATTTTGAGTAGATGTGCGAGAACTCTGTTGTTAAGTCATGGTACTTTTCCCATCAGGAATTTTAGCTGAGTGAAAGAACTCATAATTAAATGCTAGTGTGTTGTATAACTTCATAGGCATGCTTTTAATAACACAAAGTTAGAGTCTTAAATGGAATGCTACCATAATAATCACGCTTTGTTTTTGGACAGTTGTTACCAGAGTTACCTTCTGCTTGCTGGAGTTTCCTTGGATTTTTGTAGTCTGAAGGCATCAAGGATTAGTATCTCTCAGCTCCCAGGTCAAAGGAATTTCTCAGTGTTGTTCCATTTTGGTTGGCAGGCAAAATCCTGCTCTGACTCCTTCCCAGTCCTGAAGTATAGAGTGATTTATAAGAAAGACAGGAATGGTTCATGCAAAGATGGGTATCTTCTCCAGTTGTTTTTCAGTACCTGTGTTCGATTTCTGTTTGAGTTTTATATTGAGAAGAAAACACAGGCAAGATGCTGTTCCTTGGTTTAAGGCATTCCACAGGGACTCTTCTGTCACTGAGCTTTTCCTTTTTCTAGTGAGTGCCTGTGGTTTTCCTGCTGCTGCGGTTGGGCTGTGGATGGGTGGAGGGCTGGTGGAAACGTTCCTTGGAGACCAGGCCAGGGGTGTTGGGAGCTCCTCACAGCTGGCTCCAGAATGGAGTGGGGTGGTCATACAGTATATAGGATGATTATTCTGTGACTGGCCTTTTTTGCTTAGCTGTTGAAGATGACAGGAAGGAAACTGCTGAGGAGAAGGAATAATAGCTACTTACTTTTGAAATGAGGACTAAGGAGGAAATGGCAAACCAGTGTGACAGTGGTATTTCTTGTGTACAGCAATGTTGTCACAAGAAATAATGGTCTGTTACTTAGATTTATTCCTCCTCTACTTGTGTTCAATGTTTTATTTGAAGAAACAATTACTACAAAGGAAAATTATTGAATGTGGGTTTATATACATTGCATTATTGCAAACTGTTGTGAAGTCCATATGATTTAACTTTTAAGAACAGATTTTGATGTGGATTTGCAGTGAAGACTGCAGTGTGCAAAGCAAAACTCTTCACAATTGATTTCAGATTTTATAAAAAGCTTTCAGTTCATGTTTTTGAAAGCTGTTTCTAAACAAACACCCCCAAACTTTGGCCAGGTCTCCACTGCAGAATGTCTTGCCAACAAGTGCTGTATCAGCCAGGGGTGTGGAAAAAAGTCATACATGCTTGCTGACATTGATACATTGGCAAAACCCCAGGTATGGATGCAGCTGTGGCGGCAGAAGAGAACTTCTATCAGCTTAGTTTACGTCGTTTGGGGATGTGATGCAACTACGCCAGCAGAAAAACTCTTCTCTTGGCATGGGCTGTCAGTGTAGGAGGCTGTGCCAGCACAGCTCCAGCGGTGAGGCTCTGCACTGCTGATGAGCCTTTTGCAGCAACTGGGAAAGAAAAGCCCCTTTAAAGACAAGAGGGACCCCTCTAATTTAGTTTTTACAAGTTGCTGTCGATGAAGAACAGAGTGGAAAGAGTGGTTCAGGTTCTCAAATTAAGTTTTAATGTAAAAAATGTGTTTTAAGTCTTATGGCTTTAAGATGTCACTAGCCCTTTAATGATTGTCTGTGTCATTGAGTTGCAGGGTTTGAGAGCTGCAGTCTCCAGCATCTGTGTTTTGTAAAGCCTTTAAGGCTGGTAAAGGTATGAGTTTCTTTGGAAGCAGTGAAAAACCTCCCATCTGTAAACTTAGGAAGAGAACTGTAATCACATCTACATTCTCATCATATTTGGATGTGACCACTATCACGAGAGCATCTTCATGTTTAAATAAAAGTTTTAAGTTTCTCAGAATGGAGTGTTTATGTTTTGCAGGAAGGCAGAGTTAAGATTCCTGCTTTCTTGAGACATACATTTTTTTTTTTTTTCCTCTGCTGCATTTGGCCAGCTAGGGACAAGATTTTACAAAACCCCAGTTCTTCATAATGTGGACAACCAAAGATTTTTAAGGAGAAAAACACTGTAAGAAGTAAAAAACAAAAGCAAAGACACTGAAATACAGAATAGAGGCTCTTAGTCTCCAGTAGTAATTACTGTTTAAGATGAAAACTGATACATTGACTTTTATGGCAGCTGTACATGCACAAGGGAAGTGTGTGTCTCAAAAGCTTGGGCAGAGCAGTTGTGTGTTTGATCACGGCGTACATTTTGAGAACTCCATTGAAGGCTTCTTGAAGAGAATAGCAGCACCATGCCAGACTAAGTTTGTTCAGTTTGTTATGAAGATGTTTTGAAAGTAGTTGCTCTGTCATTCTGCATTGCTTGTAACACTAAAAATAATTGCCTGGCGTTACTGGAAGCAGAACAGTCTGACAGCCTGACTTGCACTGCTATAGTTAAAATCTGTCAATGTTTCCATTACAAATTTGGAGGGAGGATTTAATCTTTTTCCCATTTTAAATCACGCCTGGAAAAAAATTCTAGATCAGCGCTTCAATCCCAAGTATAAATCTTCTGGAAAAGCTTTTGATGTTTCTAAAAATCTTAATTAAAAACCAACCAAAAAAACCAAACACCAAACCCCTCTAACTGTATGGCAATGAAATACCAGTATTCATTTTTGAGATGTTATATGATCAGGAATATATTTTGTTCTTTTTGGTTATTTTCAGTTCTATAAAATTAGGCAACAACAATGTTTCTACATATCAGTGTTGATTTTACAGTGAGTTTTCTTTTTCCAGGCTATTACTGCTGCATAATTAACTTTGCAATATGCCGAACTGGAAGATTTCAAAACCTTAGGGAAACACAAAGAAGAAAGGCATAGTTATCGTGAAGTTTCTGGTATAAGGCATGCCTTTGTACTTTTCTCCCACTCACAATTTCATTCCAGTTTCCTGAGGTTATCTCTAAAATAGTTTCACTTTTCTTGTGTATTAAGGCTATAGTTTCATGGGTGCTTTAAAGCAAGCTAAGCTGCAGTCCCCTCCTCTCGGCCTACATATTCCTGTTCCCTGCCTTGTGGCAGCCAAAGCTTTTGCGTAGCACAAAACCACATGTGGTGAACCAGATCAGGGAAGATAATTTTTTTGGTTCAGGCTGTGGCTACACAACTGTCTGTACTAGTCCAAAGAAGAGGGTGGCACCAGGGGAGGAACAAGTGAGTCTACAGTGACATCTCACTTTATATTCCACTTTATTTACACACATACACACACCCTGCCTTCCCTCTGCAGTTCACAGGATGGTTCTTTGCTATGAGCTTCTTGAACCATGGAAGCTCATTCAGGCTTTTGCAGGTCAAGGGCTGCATGCAGCCAATTCTTTTTGTCGGTGAAAACCTTGTAGCCACGAGACTTACTGGCAGGTTTAGTTCTCTAGTAATTTGTTAAAGTATTCCTCTGACAACACCGCAGACCTGTTCATAACACTTTGTACAGTGTCCTGCTGTACTGTTATTAATGCAAGAGATTAAGACTGCTCTATTGCAGATTTTCTGTAGGATGTTTTTATGTTCCATTAGGGTCTGATTTCAAGAACAATCATGTTAATGCCTTGAGGACTAGGTAGAAATGCTTATGTGCTTATCTACTTCTGAAACTTTATTATTTTATGTTTTTTTAATTGCCATTATACAAAATTTTTTTCTTGACACTGAAATAATCCACACGTACTGAGATCAGTGGCAAGATGAGAGTTCTGCCAAAGCATACAGCTAGTTCAAAGTCTGGTCCTTAAGCTGTCTGTGGTCCCTCTCTATCTCTAAAAAAACCCTGTAGCAGTATTGTATGAAGTACTAAAAGCATGAAGAGATGTAAAAGAGGCTTATGGACAGTGAGAATGAAGACCCTGGGCCCACTGTAGGAGAGGATCTGGTTCGAGACGATCTTAGGAACCTGAACATATACAAGTCCATGGGACCTGATGAAATCCAGCCGTGGGTCCTGAAGGAGCTGGCAAATGAAGTTGCTAAGCCACTGTCCATCATATTTGAAAAATCATGGCAGTCAGGTGAAGTTCCTGACAACTGGAAAAAGGGAAATATAACCCCCATTTTCAAGAAGGGGAAAATGGATGAGCCAGGGAACTACAGACCAGTCAGCCTCACCTCTGTGCCTGGCAAAATCTTGGAACGGATTCTTCTGGAATACATGCTGAGGCACATGAAAAATGACAAGGTGGTTTGCGACAGCCAGCATGGCTTCACTAAGGGGAAATCCTGCCTGACCAATCTGGTGGCCTTCTATGATGGGGCTACGGAACTGATGGACAGGGGTAGAGCAGTTGATGTCATCCACCTGGACTTGTGCAAAGCATTTGACACTGTCTCACGTGACATCCTTGTCTCTAAGTTGGAGAGACATCAATTTGATAGGTGGACCACTCGGTGGATAAAGAACTGGCTGGATGGCTGCACACAAAGAGTTGTGCTCAATGGCTCAATGTCCAGCTGGAGACCAGTAACGAATGGTGTCCCTCAGGGATGGGTGTTGGGACCGGTCTTGTTCAACATCTTTGTGGGTGACATGGACAGTGGGATCGAGTGCACCCTCAGCAAGTTTGCCGATGACACCAAGCTGGGTGGTTTGGTTGATGCGTGGAGGGAAGGAGTGCCATCCAGAGAAACCTTGACACACTTGTGAGGTGGGCTGATGCCAATCTGATGAAGTTTAAGCATGCCAAGTGCAAGGTCCTACACCTGGGTCGGAGCAATCCCAGGCACAGCTACAGGTTGGGCAGGGAAAAGATTCAGAGCAGACCTGCAGAGAAGGACTTGGGGGTGTTGGTCAATGAGAAACTGAACATGAGCCGGCAGTGTGCGCTTGCAGCCCAGAAAGCCAACTGTATCCTGGGCTGCATCAAAAGGAGCGTGACCAGCAGGTTGAGGGAGGTGATCCTGCCCCTCTACTCTGCTCTCCTGAGACCTCACTTGGAGTATTGTGTGCAGTTCTGGTGTCCTCAACATAAAAAGGACATGCAACTGTTGGAACAAGTGCAGAGGAGGGCCACGAGGATGATCAGGGGATGGAGCACCTCCCGTATGAAGATAAGATGAGAAAGTTGGGGCTGTTCAGCCTGGAGAAGAGAAGGCTGCGTGGAGACCTCATAGCAGCCTTCCAGTATCTGAAGGGGACCTATAGGGATGCTGGGGAGGGACTCTTCATGAGGGACTGTAGTGAGAGGACAAGGGGTAACAGGTTCAAACTTAACCAGGGGAAGTTTAGACTGGATATGAGGAAGAAATTCTTTACTGTAAGAGTGGTGAGGCCCTGGAATGGGATGCCCAGGGAAGTTGTGAATGCTCCATCCCTGGTGGTGTTCAAGGTCGGGTTGGACATAGCCTTGGGTGGCATGGTTTAGTGAGAGGCGATCCTGCCCATGTTAGTGGGGGTTGGAACTAGATGATCTTAAGGTCCTTTCCACCCCTAACTAATCTATGATTCTATGATTTTTGTATTTCTGTGTAGTTTAAGAAAATAGCATGTTATTCATGTCTGCCACAGGAATTCATTTATGGACATGTGAAATAGTCATAGTGATGTAAACTTGGTTTGCACTTGCTAGAACCAAGAGGAACAATATCTCCTATTTCATATTCACATCAGATGCCACAATGAGAATGCAAAATTCTATGAGTAATCTTCAGCAGAGGCTATATGTAATTTCAGCCTGTGTCATGCATCAAGCCTTCTTCACATGGTGGTTGGGTATACTAGAATGTCCTTGTAAGTCCTGTTCCGAACGTGGTGTGAAAGCAGGTGAATTTAAAATACATGAGTAATTATGTACCGATTTAACACAGAACTGCAAATAGTAAACAGGCTACTGTACACTGAGCTAATGTGTATACTGCAAGTGCTATCTATAGTTTACTCTAACATGCTTTTTTCTTTGCAGCAGTCCATTGTACCAGCCCACCCAATGGCTCCTCCTAGTCCCAGCACCACCAGCAGTAATAACAACAGTAGTAGCAACAGCAACTCAGGATGGGATCAGTTAAGTAAAACAAACCTTTACATCAGAGCACTGCCTCCAAACACCACTGATCAGGACCTGGTAAAATTATGCCAACCGTAAGTACTATACTTAAATATAAATTATAATGTCATACCTTAGAAGATTATAATGTGAAATTGGAATGAGTGTTTGACTTACGAGGGAAGAAAAACAGATTTGTAAATAGAAGTCCTCATGCTATAGTGTGATGGCAAGTTTGAACTTCCCCACCAATCAGGAGGAAAAGAATGTGTTTGTCGCTTCAGAGAAGGAAAGAAAGTTAAATGTAAGTGCTGAACTGAAGCAACCTATTGGTTTAATAAAAACTATAATCACCTATACTGCTGCCTGATGGTGGTGAAATCGCAGATAAATGAAAATTAACACCTGAATGTGAAAATGTGCTATCAAGAGCCTGCAACAGAGGGTCTCTTCTGTTCACTACTAAGATAATCTGCTGGTACAAACTCCTGAAGTAATTGTTCTGCATCACTGTATATTGCAGTGTGCATCTGAATACTTATAGTTTCAGACCAATTTGTTGGCTGTACATTACTGCATAATTGTGTTTATGATTAGAAATGGTTGATCCGGGTTATAATCCTCTCTGGTGGCTGAAGTTGTGGGTAGACTTGGCTTAGCAGAGAGTTTTCAGGCAGTGTTGTTAACATGAGATTCTTGTTTGCTTGTTTGTGAGGTTTTCGGTTTTGTTTTATTGATTTTTTTACAGCAGCACACAACTTCTAGTTACTTTCAAATGTGGGTCAGAAATCAAGAGACTTACAGTTATGTTGTTTATACACTGTTTAAAATAACCGTTCTTAGATACTTTGCTGAATTCTTAAAATCTTCAATCCAGAATTCATAGTGCACTTTCTGGGTTATTTTGGAATCAAAAATACTCAGCTAAATTTTTAATACTACCTGTAACTAAACACCCAGCTGTCTTGAATGGATGGAGAATCATGAAGACTTGTATGTACCACTGCTGTCTGAGATTCTCAAAGTAATTTTATGTTCAATTTAGATCAGTAACTAGGACTATACAAAAATGCACGCTGAAGACCACAATGCAAGTTAGTAAAATAGCTACGAAAACCCTGTAAGTCTTGAATCTCAGCTTATACGAGGTGCCTTTGTTTTTGAATGTTGCAGAACAACCTGGTACATAATTCATAGAGGAGATTTCTTCCTTTTTGGTTTTTCTTTTTTTTTTTTTCTATTTTTTAAACAAAACTTGGATTTTCAGCATTGTAGCCAGGTATCAGTCATCTAAGTATTATAATAAAAACAACTTGCTCTCATGTCTTTAAAGAAAAATGTTTCCATTTGGTCATTTTCCCAAGAGCAAATGAAATCCATGTGTTTTACAGAGAAGAGAACAGATTATCAATCTGAAAAGATTCATTAATAAATTAAACACTTATACAGCTTCCCATGTGACAGTGACCTCTTCACTTGCATTTTAGTGGCAAATGCATGTTTTACAGAAGTGGATTTTTCCATCCCATTTTTATTTTTCAAACTGATGAAGAAACTGTGGCCTGTATACTCATACTTTGCTAGGAGAGTTGTGAGGTTATTTTGCACTGGAGCCACCCAGTAACTATTTGTGCAGTGGTTACTACAGCTCCTTAATCTCTTTCTGAAGACATTTTGGTTTGCGCAGTATTAGATGTCATTGATACTTTGCTGTAACTGGTCCTTTCCCGCTTGGATAGCCACAGATCCCGATTTTTTTGTTGATGTTCCATATATAATTGTAGTTGGACAGCATGAATTTTGCAACTGAAGGCACAAACTGCAGCCATGGAGTTATTAAATCAATTCTGATGTGAATTTACAGACTTGGAAGGCTGTGACGTTTCTTCCTGTGAGATATTTGTCTCCTAAATGTCTTACTTGGGAGGAAAAGAGGCTGTGTCTCAAAATGCTCGATTTCTGCTGAGGATGTCCAGAAATTTTAGCCTTGGAACATCTTTCAAAAATCTGGGCAATCTATTAAGAGCCTTTAGGCTTCTTTGTCAGCGTAGCCCTTTAGCAACTAACTTGGTGTTGCAGTAAGGTAGAAATGACAACATTCTCTCTTTGTTCACAGAAGGTCAGTTAAGCCACTTTTATAAACAATGGAAAGTTTCAGATGCAAAATCTGCCTAAACTTCTAGGACATAGAGGGTAGGATATTCTTAAAAGTGAATCTGCCACGTTCATTGTTGAAGCTGAGACACACCACCAGATAAGTAGCGAATAAAATCTTGGACACATAGAACTCAGAGAACCTGCTGTTTACTTCAGATCTGGAATACTTTCATTAGCTTTGTCGAAATGCCTAAGACTTTACTGAGAGGCTTTAGAGTAATTTTAGCTCCTTTTACCGATATGGAGTGGATCTTGCTATCCTATGAAGGTATCCACTGGAGTGCTTGATGCTGAGAACGGATAGGAAAACTGCTCTACATATTGTAGGAATGATCTTGCTGGCTGACAATAACCAGTTTTCAGTGGATGTACAGAAAAAGATTACTGGCTTTTGTTTTATATCTTTTGGCTGTGTCAGATGAGGCAGAAAAACACCTGTGGGTTCAGGAAATAATTTTAAAACACCATTGTCACTACAAATGCCAGAAACATCCCATCTGTTCACATTTTCCTTCTGATCCTTGTGGACTTATATCTTATACACTGTACTGAAAAGTTATTTTCAGTAATGGTTATTGTAGAGAAATAGTGCTTTCAATATAATCCTCAGAATACAAGGTAGAAGAATCTACAGAGTTCTTTTGTGGAGGTCTGGTTATACGGTGACTTTGATTTGCTTTAGTGTGTTTCCTTTAGCTTTTGCTCACAATAGCTAGCAGTGCTAATTATGGACATGTTTTTATTTTGATTAATTATTTTTGGTGAATCACTAGAGAAACCTGTTATCAAATTATAGGCGTGTTGGGCTTGCTTTCCTGTTTTAGCACAGCTGTGCAGAATTTATGAACACAGCAAATGTTCACCAGTTTAGTGGAAAAGTAATTTCTTGGCAAGAGCGCAGTTTGCCAATATGCATCTCTACAGATCTGCTCTCCACCTTTGTCTGCTTGGTTCTTTCTAGTTTTTCTGTTAGGTGAAGCTTTCTCCTCTTTTCCAAGATGAAAAGAGTGTATTATAATTTTGTTGTGAAGACTTACCTGGGAGTACAGCTATTTTCTGACAGTATTATTTGCTTTTGTGTGGGAAATGAAGATGCCACATTTTTGAATAGTTCATTTGACCATGAGCCTGCTACTCCAGTTCTGTGTTGCAAAAGCAAATTTCTTTGTATCAGTTGTGCCAGAGATGGAAATGTGGGGAAGAATAAGGTGTAGCTATTACATTTGTCAAATAATAAGGATGTCGTAACTGCCAACCCAAAATGAGCGTTAGGGGGACACTGCTGTGAGTCAGTCCTGGCCATAAGAGCTTTTCATCAAGTACGTAAGGGTAGGCAAAGCAGTTGATGCAATGTCCTGCTGATACCATCTTTTCTGTGGGAGGCTGGACAGGAGCTATCAGCTATATAGAAGAACAAGAGCAGAGGAAAGAAGAAATTAGAGTTAGGAGCTGATGAGCATGGTTTGGGGAAGCCTATAGGAAGCTGTCTGATTCTGCTGTGCAGTTTTGTTTCCCAAACCATGTAGTGCTATTGCATGAGATCTGTACTGAGCAACACCTCTGCCATGAAGAGCTGGTTTTACAGGATTGCTGGAACAGTGGTAGCTGCAGCCTAATTGTACTCCCTTCCCCTGGTGTGGCTGTCACTACTTCCTTGATGTGCCCCTTCAGCTGTTGGATTGGATTTATGAATGCATTATTTAGGCTTTAATGGTACTTTCTTATTTGTTGGCTGTTAGACAGTAATTTTTGTAGCTTATTTAATATGTGAATCTGAAGAGGTGACATTAAATCCATGCCAGCTATTCACTGAAATTGTTGAGACTGCTTACGCGATTAGGGACTTACATGATTGGGTCTTAGGAGATTCAGCCAGTAGTTTGTAGCTTGCTTTGACATGTTTTCTAGGTTCTTTCCAGACTCTCACTAAGTGCTGTGCTTTGCTATGGATGACCTTTATGTCCAAGCCATACAGTTCTGAAGCACTGTGCTTTCCACTATCTCACTATGATTTACTTCCCTAGCTTGCAGCATGGAGTCATTCTGTAGTGCTGAATTTATTCAGAGACCTCCTTTTGTGCCATTTACATCATGAAATGAGGAAGATGCATCAGACCCTTCATCCTCCTGACAATCCCCAGTCCCACAGTGAGATTGCAAGCTTTGAGGCTTAACGCAGGTCTCCCCCATTCAGTTCAGCATAAATCATATTGCCAGCCTGCCCTTTGGTGTGCTCTTTTCCAGGCTATTTGCTCGTACTTCCTTTGCTGCTTATATCAAGCTATTTGTAGTCTATACGATATTTTTGAAATCTGTTCTTGCTCTGGACAGTTTCACTTTGGCCTTCCCCCTTAATTTATTGCTTTATGGTTATAATGCTGTTTTTTTATGGGATTACAAGTAGGAAAGCAACTGCCTTTAGGGTATCAAATTATGTCATTAGAATGACAGACCATTGTTCTGTACTAGGATGGTCAGAACACAACAGAACCTTGTGGTGACTGCCTTTGCTTATATGCGTTAGGAAATCATGTATCTTGTTGAGAGAGTATTTTAAGGATTCCTTCCTAAATATTCAGCATTACAAAATGAATGGTGGGCTACTGGTCATTTTGAAACATTTGAGCCAGATGTGCAATAAGGTTTGTTTCCACAGCATGGAAACTTTTTTTATAGTTCCATACTCTACTGTTTCCCTGTTTCCTGACAAGAGCACCCAGAAGTTGTTTCAATTACCTGCTCTTCATAAAACACATTTTCATTAAGTCATGTGACATCCATCAGCATATTAATGTTTCTATGTTCTTTGCTTGCTGTGCAATTGTGACCTCTCCTTGTGATGCTTTTTCCCATCTCCTTCAAACACACTCAGGACCGAGAAGTGGTGACTGGAGCTCAAATATTTTCTGTAATGGGAAACTGTCATTGTCTGCAGTCAGTTAAGAGCAAGAAATCTGCTAATGTTACTCAACATCTCATTAGAAAAAAAGACATCTGGACTTTAGGAAGTAGTCTGATTGTCTTTTGCATTTAACTCTTTGGGAGAATGGTCTGGGCAGGTCACTGAGGAAATACCTGTACTACATGAATACAGTGCCTTTAGATATATGGTATAGGTAAGGGAAGGTGGAATGGAAGATTTCAAACCTAGCTTCTCCATTTTTTTTGAAGTATTTTTTATTAATTCCTTTCTCCTTTATTCTTCTTTTTCCTTGCATTTTTCTTTCATGGTTTGTCAGCTGCAGTGAAATATTGCATTCATAATTACGTGGAATACAATTTGATGTCATATGGTTAAGTGTGGTACGTCAGTGTCTCTGAAACTTCCTTTTGAGATCAGTATTAATAGTTATTATACATTGAGCAAAAGCCTGTATCTGTTGTCCTTCTTTCTTTGGTCCTCTGCAAATTAATTCTTTTAAAGGTTTAGGTATGCATCTAAAATAATAGTATTATTGCATGCATCTCTGAATAAATAACACCAGGTTTACAGAACATCCTTTGGTTGTAGGAGGAGGTCGATTCTTTAGGAATCGAGCAATATGTCACTTGTAATGTTCATCTCTATATTGTATGGGACCAACCTCATCTCTTTCTTTATTCATTCTTTAAGGACTATGGCATGGTTTGGGCTTTCTTATATTCCAGTATGGTTTGTAAATTGGCTCTGCTAATTTCTGTCTTAGCTGATGATCTTTGCAGAGGTTACTGTCAAAATTAACTATCTCATTTCTTCTCTACAGAGAAGAAATAGTATTCAGTTTTGTATGTCTCTTTTGATAGATAACACTGGAGAGATGTAGGCCTGACATGGAGACTGGAATGGTCCTTTTTGTTAGGACTTGATTTCCGCAGTCAGTTTTGAGGCATTTGCGCAGTATGCCATGGGAGTTGCAGTTGGCCTGGAGACATGATGTTTAGTTTAAATAGTCATTTCCTTTATTTTTTTAGTAACTGCTTTCAGCAGTCATGTTATGAAGTGACAAGCCTGGCATGGGGTGAGGGAAGACTCTCTATCTGCCCCTCAATATTTGCACTTCACTTAGACAGAAATAAAATTCAGGCAGCTTTACATTCAAGATCAAATGAAATGCTCTCTTAGAAGTTCCAGGTTTTTTGGGGGATTTTTTTTTTGTGGAGTTTGTTTGGTTGGTTGGTTTGTTTTTCATTTTGTTTTGGTTTTTTTTCTTTCTTTTTTTTAGCAATAGTGCCTTCTTGCAGAATGTCATTGGGGACCAATGACAGTATTTTGGGGAAAATTTTAACTGAGAAAAAAAAAAAAAACAAAAGGTCGTCTTCTAAAGTTCTGTCCTCTGGATATAGACAGTCTCTTGAGATGCCTTGAATTTAAAACAAATGCAGTTTGAATTTTCTCTTTCTGTTTTGTGATTAAGCAAAGATTAACATTTCTCAAACTTACTATTTCATTTAGCATAACAGTAATCAGCAGTTCCCTCACAGCATACCCTGTTAAAAACTAGCAATCTGAATATAAGCGCACTGAGGAGCTTTGTGTCTGCATTGTGGTCACAGATGCTGCAGGGACCCAGCTATTGCACAACTGCCATCTCCAGAGGAGATGAGAATTTTGTTGCAGTGTGGGGCCGGAGGAGAGGTGATCCCATGGAATTTCCTTTAGGAAGTGAGGGCGAGGGAAGAGAGTGGAAGGAATGTTTCAGCTGCAGCTGCTTGTAAAAGAAACACTAGGAAAACAGATTGGTAAAAGTTACCGCTATTGAAACTCTTTTGTTGGAAAACACAAAGTTGATTTGCTAGTTGATTTGTGAGGCCTGTAAGATCTGTGAGTGTTTGCAAATCTGCAGGTATTTGTTGTACAGAGATGCAATCCTTGTTCTATATCACAGAGCTGCAGGAAAGAAATATCCTGTGGCAGCTGGTGGAATGCCTTTGATCAGGCTCCTGGTCCCCAGCTTCCCCAATGGCAGGGGCCCGACTCAGATGGAAGGTGATAGCAGCGCAATTATTCATTGGAATAACCAGTAATTCAAGAACATTTTGAAGGGGGTTGCTGGATTTTAGTGGACTACTGAAAATGTTAACAAGTACTGATCAGACTTTTTAGTGGGTTCCACGGTGCTGAAACCTGTCCCTTCTGTTAGAAGGGACTGCATAGGCAGGCATCTCAGAAACTAGTTCAGATTAAATCAGTTTACAGCCCAAGCTGATTTCTGTCCCAGCATGCTTGCATTAAGCTTGCCCTTTTTCTCCGGTTACCATTCTGTGTAGAAAGCAGGATCAGTTATTGCAAGCAGAGTCTTATATCTATTGTCCAGTATCTCATGTGGTTTCACATAACTCAGAAATCTTGTGAAGTCTTAACTTTATTTGCTGAAGGTTAGTTCTACTTACCTCTGATGTCTGTAATACTAACTCCTTGAAACAAAAAAAAAATGAGCCATCTGATGTTGACACATTAAAAGACCAGTCTTTTTTGTAACCTTTCAACCTTTTTTCCCCATGTTGTTGCCAAGCTGCATCTAGGATTGAGAAACTGACACCCCCAAATTGTATGCAGCCCAGATAATAAATATACATATTTTGCCTGCAGAGTGAAAGCAGTAGCAAATATAGGTAAACAATTCAGATCCTGCTACTTCCAGTGAAACCTATAATTGAGGCAATAGAGAGAAAAAAAATTGTACTTATCCTTAAAAAATCTCCATAAAATATTAAACCTTGGTTCTTAATTGTTTTCCCACAACTGGCTAAAAGTCTACTCTCTTCCGACATCCAGAAAGTATCCACTGCACCAGTTTAGTTTGAGCACTGCCTTACTCAGGACTCAGAACAACCCTGTAGTAAATTAAATTAGTAAAGGGCTGCTGAGAGAAGAATTAAGATTTTGTCATTTAAGTATCCTGATTTTTGCAGGCAGACGTGCAGTACCTGGGGCAAAAAGTAAAATAATTTTAATGTTGGTAATGATGATACATGGACACAGAGCAAAAATCACCAATAAAAACACACACATACACACACAAACAAGACTTTGGTTTGGGGTCTGTTTTAGCACTTACTAGTACAAATATTCCACTTGAAATAACCTGTGTGACTTTGGTTAATCATTAACAGAATCAATTTGGGTGGAAGAAATATGTTCTGATTTGTACTCCTATTTCCCCTTCCATTTCAATTCTTCTCGTGCTTACTTTAATTTCTTATTTTCCCCAAAGAGGAGAAACTTGTAATGTGTTGCTTTTCTGCCTCAAGAGAAATCCACCAAGATAAACATTGCGTGAAACTTCTTTTGGGTGTTAATAATTACATTTATTGAATTGATCATTTTGGCTATCTTAATTGAAATATATTAGCTCAAAATCTGTTTTCTTTTTAAATGTTAGTTTTACTTGTGCAGTTGGGTAATTTTACATACTATCTTTAAAAGACAAGAGTATGGATAATTATTTTTGCCTAGGAGAGTATTGTGGACTTAGGCCTTTCACATTATCGGTATTTCAAATCCTTTTGATGCCTTTTGGCCTACATATTCTCACTAATAAGCTTTCACAAGTCTATCAAAATATTAGCAATTATTCTGGCATTAATAAGGGCTTTAATGTCTGAGTGAATGCAGTAGTGAAATAAGTGTTAATAGAAGATCTGAAACCAGAAGGAAAAAAAGAGACCTGCTTCATGCAGAGTAATACAAATTACTGGAAAAATCTCAGATCTTTTGTATGCAAACCCTAAATGTCAGAAATAAGATTATCTAAACACCCAAAATGGAGACAAACTACTTGTTTCTGGCTTCAAGGACTCTGCTGAAAGGGTAGCTGAAGAGCTTTTGGGGCTTGCAGACTAGCAGAGTTTTGTTGTTCCGGACTGTATTTGATGTGTATGTAAAGTAAGCAAGGAAATGGTGTGCTAAAGAAACCAACTGGTTTAACACAGAAATGTGTACCTATGCCCCTAAAACAATGGCAAGCTTGACTGCTGTTTGTTTGCAGTGTGTTTGTAAAGGCCTGATCCTAGGAAGCACGGAGCACCTGTAGGACCCCACCACTCCTGTAGCTAGTATTGGGGCTTAAAACCACTTAGAACTCTGTAGTGTTCACTTAGGATTTGTTTGACAGTGAAGGCTGAGCTTTTCAGCTATGTAATTACACAGTGCCAGATAAACTGCATGGTTCTTTCCTTTGGTATTGGGTTTTTGGTGGTTTTTGTTTGTCTGTTTTTAATTCTTCTCAGTCTGTAGCTGTGCAGTAGTACCCAAAGGCAGAAATCTCCCCTAGTTAAGTCTGAATACCCTGGCTCAGTCCTGGAGAAGCCATTTAGCAGAGAGGAGAGACTCTTTCCATGCAAGGTGTGAGGTTATCAGCATGGTGGTGGTATCCAATGTAGCTGATAGCAGAGTGCATTTTCTTCCCTGCACTTCTGTTTGTAGTACTGTGATCTGAAATGGAGTGTTTGTAAATATCTGCTTTTTTTTCCTCCAGAGAGCCTGTATTAAACTACAGTTCCCACGCTTGAAGCTGTTTTTATTGTGTGGTAGGCCTTGTCTTAACTTTATTGTCAAAGCTTTTTTATTTGTTGCCAAAAGTCTGTTTGCTGTATTTTGAAGATCCCAAGTACTGGAGGGAAAGTGTTGTTCCACATTCCTTCTCGGTGGCAGCTTACAGGGTTTCCATGTGGCAGTACAGAAGTACAGTACTAGCCATGAAAGACCCTTAGGCGTGATGGCTGCTGAAAAAAGTCCATCCTCATACCAAGGACTCAGCATGAATGTACTTTTTCTCATGTAAATTAGGATCAATTCTTTTTGAACATCTTCCAAATATTCAGAGCTATGACATTATAAAAATATACAGTAATCTGTCCCAGTCTTCTGTTCTTCCCTAGTGAATTGCGTATTACTTTGTTCCATGAGAAATTCTGAAGTTTTTTCTACTCATTTTATTAATTGCTTATTCAGTTAAATATTTGTTAATTCTGTTTGAATTCTAGGACTCTCACTCTGAATTATGCTTTGCAAATGTCATTAAATATTTTGAAAACAGAGTGGCCTTCCCAGGAAGAGGAAACAGACCTGACTGTCACTGATCAACTGTTTCCCATCTAATGCTTGAACTGAGATTGAAATGGTAGTCTAAGGAGCACAGGCTCATTGTTTTGGCCGTCTGAATTCAGTAGAATTGATAAGGTGCCAAAAGTAGATAGGTTTCAATAGACACAGAAAGGCCCCGAGTTAAGATGTTCTTTGGCAGATAGAGTAGTAAAAGTTTTTGAGTCTGATTCCTTTTTGAAAGCCAAGAAGAACTCATTTTTTTTTTTTCCTCATCGGTTTCCATTTAACCAGTAAATTGCACTTGAAGCAATGACCTGAAGCAGACCCTGTATTGGTTTAAGTCAATATGGAACATGGGGCTTCTGCTTCATTTAGGGTGACTCTTTCGGTCTTTTCTGTCAAAGATATTGCCCTTTTAATTGTTACTCAAAATTCAATGATAAAGTGATTCTGTATTCTCAAGATAAAACCCTCACCTGAACTCAATTGGGTTTGAACCCCTCATTTAATCAGAGGATATTAGGGATTTGAATTCCTTCATGGTCGTAGCTGAAGGGTGAGATGCACCGAGACTTTACTTTCAAAGGTAACTGATTACAGACTGAGCATCCTAGTGATGTTTACATGGTGGACATAGGTTTGGAGAACACTGTTAGTTTCTTTATGGGATGAAAAGCTAGGTAATTTGATTAGAAACAGAGCAGAATACATCTAAATATATAGCTGTAAAGACAGATGCTCAATTCTTTATAATTAGATTGCTATGTTCTTTATGATATACTAAGAAAAACTGTTCCAGAAAAGGAATTCACTGCTGTTTATATCATCACAGCAGAACTAGTTAAGTTTTTGTCATGAAAAAGGTGAAATTAGTTTCTGTAGATGAAAATTTATGAGTTCCTGGGACAGAAGACATTGTAGCTTTGCTGTTCTCTTTGAGGTGGTTAGAGTGCCTTAAAGGGAAGAGGAGGAAGGCAGCTTGGAAGTGCAGAGGAAATAGTAAATTTTCATAGTTTTATGTTGTAGTCAGGAAGGAGTATTCCTGAGGGCAGAGTTGGCTTCTGCTCATGAGCGTCCTTTCCCAACTTCTGCTTTGTTCAGTGGGACAGAATTTGCAGAAATTTAAATTGCTCCTCAGGGCTTTAACTGGGTTTGTGTTTGGATCTAGGTCACTGGTGTTCTGCTATCTCCAGGATCTTACAGTTGTCTTCTACTCATGCTTGTGCCAAAGATATTTGACAAATCTTGAGTTCAGCTTCTGCAGTGGTGGGGGAAATGAGGCTGTTTCTCTCAAGCTGCTTTCCTCTGGTGGTAGAGTCAGTGTTTGGCTGTGACAGCTCTCCTTTATTTTTTTGGCAGGCAGTTCTCTGACATTCTTATTGCTGAGATCATCCCCACTAGGGCTTTCAGAAGAACATCTGACTGGGGCTCAGATTCTTCACCTTTTGCTGTTCTGTTCATATAGTATGCTATAGGAAAGGTCTTGGTCCTTTACAATTAATAATCAGTTTGCTTCTAGATGCCTTTTGTTGACTCAAAGATCTGTGAAGGTTTTTTCCTTTCACAATGATTTGGTTTCATGTTGAGGGTGTGGATTCTTTTAATCCCAAGGATAATTTAAGAGGAAAAAAAAAATCATTAAATTACTGCAGTCTGAGTCATACTTGGTCTGTGAGTTTAGTTCCTTGGCCTTCCCACACAGCATTTCTGATATGCAGTGAGCTGAGGGTGTGCAGGAGACTGTAGAGTGACCTAGATACTGTTTAACTCTTTACTAATGAGTGGCTTTCTCACATTGGATATGGCTATTCCCTCTTTAGATTTGCAATCTTTTTCTGTGTCATAGCTGTATCCATTCCATTTTCCTGCTTCTGAGTGGTTTTCATAAAAAATGTTTTAAGATTTTTATTTAGACTGTTTTAAGCATCTTGTTTAGATAAATTGATCAGAAGTTAATAAATGAACTGTTTTAAAATCTGAAGCGTAGGCATTGAGATTCATACCTGAGTAAGAGTTACAGCTACTTTTGTTGTAATACTTTATCACTTCTAAGAGAAAAGTTAGTTCTGCTGCCCTCTTGCAGGCAAAGAAATAGTTGTCTCAGGCTCTTGATAATAAAACAGGGCTGTAAAGCCCAGAAACGCTGTGACTGTGTCATACAAGCTCCCTTGTTGGCATGTGTTGTTGAATCTGTTCAAGAAAGATTGTGATACAGAACTAACTTTGCTGACTTTGGACTTGCCTGTCAGATTTGCTGTCATGCAGTGGTTGGTTAATTTTTCTTGGCTCTGTATGTGATTGGTTTTTTGAGTAGTTCTCTGTATGAAAATGTTTTTTGGGTAGTCAGTCCAAGCTCTGGGTTTGTGAAGCCACCACAGCTGTTCCTTTTAAGAAACTTTGAATCTATGTCTTACTCTGTTCAGTGTAGATGCCATCTAAGCATGTAGTTGATACAGCTGAATGGAAGATACTAATTTTTTTTGAGCCCAGTTGTCTCAGTCTTGAGTCACCCCTTTGCACAGCTGCTCATGGGTTGGGTTTTCCCTGCTAGATCAGGGTTAAGCTCCATTGTCTGTGTTCTTTACTGTGAAGCCCATCGATCCAAGTGCTTCCTCAAGCATAGCAGCCAAAGCTCAGTCTGTAGCAGTGGATTTATCCTTCCGTGGTGTCACTTGACATAGTAATTGCACAAAAGTCACTGGAAAGGAGGGTCTGCGGAATTATGTTAGTTTCATCCAGCTTGGGTAAGTTCTATAGGACAATCTGGTAACGTACTATAGGTCTGTCTCCAGCTCAGGGCTCAGAGTAGGCGGTGGTTCTAGCAGACTTCAGTTGTACTTGGCTAGCTGCCTGTAGTGATGTGATCGGAACAGGTTAATGGTGTCTTTAAAAAAAATGGTATATGTAAGCTACCAAAAGCAAATTTTCATATACATGTCTGTAACATTCTGTTTGTAAGACTGCAGAAATCAAATGCTGCCTCCTGCTTACTTCAATCAATATTCAAAAGACTGTCTTAAGCAGTGTGAAACTGAAGAAGTATTACTGAATATAACCATTACGCATCAGCCACAAAGGTCGCACTTCAGATTTTGTGTTAGCTTGTGATTGCTCATGTATCTAAAATCTGGCAACAGATGGATAGTATTTTTTTAAATGCATGACACTCCTTTGTCCCTGTCTCAGCACTTAATAGTGCTGCAGACATCTATTTAACAGAGCCACGTGGTTCTAATCAATAATATGTGAGCTGATGTTTCTGCTCAGTAACGTACTTAAATGCCCTTCTGAAGTATTTTGACCCCTGGAGAGAACTACTTTAGTGCAACCATTTTCCCTGCTGAAATGGAGATATTTGCTATTCAGCACAGCTGGGACTTGAGACTTAGAGAAGCAGATTCAAATAGGGATAAAATCTGCATGCCATGCTATTCAGGGGACAAGGCGTCTGGAAGGCTTAGCAATTATTTAGGATAATTTGTTCATTTAATGCTGTTCTAATATGACTGACATTAAGTTACCCGAAATTAAGGGAGATCAGATTCAAATACTAATTGTACAGTTTCTTCATTATGAGGAGTTAATTGCATTATAGAATAGCTGTTAAAAGCAGGATGTTACTATGAGTATTTTATGACAGAACTGCTGTTGAAATGCAGTTCAGAGAGACTGGACGTTATTTGAATGTATTGGGTTTTTTTGTCTTCCAGACAGAAGGGAGGCAGTCAGAACTTTCCAAAATGGGGAGTTTAATTAGTGCAAGATGCAGGTAAGAACAAATAGGTATCTTGGTGTAGAAGGTATTTTAACCCAGCAGGCCAGGTCTTGGATTCATCCTATTGCCTTTATGTTGTTTTAGTATTACAAGAACAGATAATACAAAAACAAATATTTAACATGCATTTTTTAAAAAGTTATCAATGACAGGCATTATTCCAGTGGCCAAGCATCTTCCATACAAGATAAATGCAAGAAAAAAAAGCACTATGTTTGTGTATATATATGGGTATGTATTTTTTAATACATGGGTGTATATAACTTGCCCAGTATGTGAGATTTTTTTGCAGTTGAGTTGACGATGGGTCAGGCCTTAGGAAATGGGATGTGGCTGAAAGTGCCCATGTATTTGGCAGTCTCCAGTTCATGGTTTTCAAGACTTTGCCAGCACCTCAAATAACACCTCAGGGTGTTATTTGTTTTAACTGAGGGTAAAAGACTTGGTTAGCAACCTTCACTAGGAGTAAAATTAACAGGCAAGAATAAATTAAAAAGTAATCTTCTTCAAGTATACAGACTAGTGGCATTAATAGGTGACTGTCTATCCAAACAGGAGGTAATCTCATACTGGTTGGAATTGTTGTCAGAGTAACACCTTCTGATTTATACAGTTCTGAATAAAACAAGGAAACAAAGTATTGGGAGGTGTTGATAAATAACCTTATTTCCCCCTTGCCTTGTCCTTAATTCCCTCCTACAAGAAAAAGAAATATGCTTGGAAAAGCCAAAATAAAAGACAATGCATCGTATGCTGACAACAGCTGAACTTGGCTTCCTTGGCTGGGGAAGAAGGAATAGAAAAATTAAAGGTCTTCAGGTAGAAAGAATAATGTATGCTTCCAAGCTGATCTGCACTGTTTAGCACTGGGAAGAGAAAGGAGTTACGAATAACAAGAGCTGCTCTCATAAGTCTTCATAGTTTTATTCTTTCAAGCTGTTAGTATAGCCTCTGCAAAATTGGTGAGGCTGAGAGATTTGCAAAGATTTATGGTTGGATGCAGAAATATTGCCTTAGTTTCAGATTAAAACAGCTAGCACTTGGTAAATCAATACATGTATGTCTGCAGACCTGCCATGAGCTTGGCTTATAAATACATATTAGCATCCATCTCATTTGTCATCTTCCCAAATCGTTGTCTTGATTAGTGATCTTTTCTCAGTATGAGGAAAAAGGATAAAAGTAATTGCTAGACTGTAGAAATAATATTCTAGACTTGTAATTTGAACCTGGTTGGGACTTTATAATCTTGATTGCAAATGAATTATGCTTTTTTAAAAAAACCTTTATCTTTCATGGCTATGTGAAACTGTGGTCTCGTTTTTTATATTATTTCTGGGTGCTACAGGAACTGTGATAATTTATTTTCAAAGGCTGTTGCTTCAGTTTGTTCTTTCAGTTGTGGGTAAAATGCTTATTGCCTCCCTCCTGCCCAGTGCTTTACTCTAAACCCAGGCATAATTTGTGTCCATTCTGTAGCATTAGGGTAAGAAAACAACAGGGTGGGACCATTTACCATTTGCTTTCTTAAAATAACATGGCTTTGTTCTTCCATCTTGTAGCTGTAAAGGAACTGTAGCTGTAGCCCCTTCCCATATACTTGAATATCCTTGTCAGTAGATGTGCATGCAAATTCCTGCAGAAAATCTAAGTCCTCCTAGGTTTTCTTGAGTAAGAATGATTATAGTACTAAGCGGTGGGTTAGCTAGGAATTCCAAATATCTTTTTAATTATCTCTTTTTGTAAAATAAGGATTCTCCAGAATTTGCTCTGCTAAACTGGATGCTGAATGATACAGATTAGAAAGTGCAGCCTGCTTTGTGAGGCAGGAAGTAAGAGGCAGATGTCTTTGATTTTTATTTATTTTTTTTTTCCTAATGCTGTAGCATTTACTAGTAACTTGTGTGAAGGTCTTAATATATACTATGGTAGCTAAATTGTCATAATTATGAGATTTATTGTTTTGACTATCTGAGTAACTGCATAAACTATTTTCTTATCAATGATCCTTGGTTCGGTATCTTATGATAAAACTTTCTATAATGCTTTCAGTGTAAGAGTACTTGACAGAAATTATAATATACTATATTAGAAGTAAAATATTAGCAAATCAGTTTCTAAACCATTCAGTCTAATTTATGCACACCACTTCATATTCCATGCAAATATAAAATACTTTTCTCAAAGAACTATGCTACATAATTTATAAAAAAACATGGAATGATCTTTCACTAATGTTGGTCATCAAACTCAGTAGAAAGCTGGCAGGAAACAGCATTTCTAATGTCAACCAGCATTTGTGTTCCTGCATACAGATGTTTGAAAATGAAATGTAATTCTACGTAGTTCACACCTTTTGAAATACTTCACATGTGAGTTTTCAAATGGGTAAATAGAAAAATCTCCTAAATATAGGCAAAAATAAGTTATGAAGTGTGTACACAGCTCTGCTAAACTGTTGATTTCATAAACTGTAAAGAAGATGATAAACAATTTCCTTTTCTGAAAGAACAGACACTTTGGTTAATGCAATGCTGTGATTTTTATTTTATCCAACAGAGGAGAAAGCAAGCTATGGTTAATTAGGCAATACTTGCACTTCAAAGTGTGTCAGAGGCAAATCCATTTTTGTTTTCTGATAGGTTATTTATCCTGCTTAACCTATAAACTGTAAAGTAACAAGGCTACTGAACTGATAGGTAGCCTAGCAGATGGTTCAGAGATTATGCTAAATTACCTCAGCTTGTCAGAAGTTAGGTTGGGTTACTGCAGGGCCAGTGGCTGCAAGAAACACTGAATAGGATCATTTTTCTCAGTTTGCTTGAAACTCTGTTTTTCTTCACAGCATGTGACATCTTATGTCTTTACAGTTAAAACAGATACATAATCAACAAATTTAGGACCAGCATGTTAGCATCCTGGCTTTCATAAGAATCATTAGGATGATGATAATCTTTAGGTGCCTATGAAATATGAAAGATGATGATCTGTGCAGTGCAAGAGGTTGGCTCTGCCAATTTTGCTGCTCTTCCTCTCTCTTTTTTCGGTGTTATGTGTTTTAGTCTCCCATTATTTCAGTTCCTACTGCTGTTGTGTTACTCTCAAAGTAGCAGCAGCTGAATTCTTCTCACTGCCTGCCAGGGAAGAATGTGTAAGAGCTTTCTCTTCCATCTCCAAAGGCTCTCTAGGGGAAAAACTTTATGGATTATTTCTTATCATTACCCCCTCCCCATGACTGTGTTGTCATAGTACTAAAGAATAACTGCTTTTTTTCACATGTTGCAACATTCTTAATCTTATAAAGTAGGACTAAATAAACATGCCATTACTTTTTTGTTGTTGTTGATTTAAGATTGACGGAGAAAACACCTCTGCAGGCAGTTGTTAGAAATCTGCTCATTTGCTACATGCTAGAAAGCCGCATTAGGAATGCTGGTTTAGTGTCAGCTGTAACGTATCTTAACTGTTTGAAATACTCAGATACTAAAAAAGACAGTTTTCCTCAGTTGTGCTAAATGAAAGGACATTGTACAGTGGATCATGCTTTTAAGATACTCAATTTGTTGTGCAGGAAGGAGCATATCAATTGAAAAACCTTTTCAAAATGTCATAAAAATAGCTGTAGGATATTAACAGGACTTTGTCCCTTTGACTTCCAGTCAGCTTCTAAGGAATGGATAGATATTATTCACACCTGCAAAGCAAGAGGAAGCAAACATTTCCTGATTCTAAAAGCATTTCTTTCCTATTCCACCTCATCCTTGGTTAAACCAGGAAGTAACTACACTTAAGAAAGCCAAAATCGGTAGCTGAAAAGTTATCTCCAAGAACTTCCTGTGTATCAATTCACTATTATTTGGTAGGGCTTTGAGTTTCTGGTTCTTTTTAGATAGAAGAAGTAGTTGCATTTGTATAGACCCTCTGCACTCTAAACCAAATACATATTCCTAAAATAATGCTTCTTATCTGTTAAAATCAATACTGTCCAAGAAGCTAAGAAGGCATTTGTTCACACTTCACCAAATTATATATGTTCATTATGCTAAGCATCTGCTCTTCTAAGGACAGATAACTGTAAAAGCTGATAATAGATCAGATTTTTATCTGGTTTTGGTGCTTCTGATTACTTCTCAGTATGGAATTGTAACCCACTGAGCATGACTAAAAGATCGTTTGTAGCAAAGTAATACCAGTTTGAACCTCTCTTATGAAGACAGGCTGAGAGAGCTGGGATGGTTCTTCCTGAAGAAGAGCAGGCTCCTGGGAGACCTTACAGCAGCCTTCCAATACCAAAAGGGGGCCTACAAGGAAGCTGGAGGGGGACGTTTTAGAGGGGCATGCAGGGATAGGTAAGGGGGGGGGGGGGAATGGCTTTGAGCTGAAAGAGGGTAGATTTAGATGAGATATAAGGAAGTTCTTTCCTGGGAGGGTATAGAGGAAGTGGAACAGGTTGCCCAGGGAAGCTGTGGATGTCCCATCCCTGAAGTGTTTAAGGCCAGGCTGGATGGGGCTTTGAGCAACCTGGTCTAGTGGGAGGTGGCCCTGCCCGTAGCAGGGGGATTGGAACTGGGTGAGCTTTGAAGTCCCTTCCAACCCAAACCACTCTGTGATTCTATGAACCGTGCTGATGTTGGTAACTCTATCAGTAATGATGATGGTACATGCTATTATCCACTGATTGCTATAGAAAACACAACTATGCAAAACATAAATGAAGATTTAAAGATAGAGAGGTTGTGAAGAAAACTTTATTGATCTTGTGAAGAATTTGCAGCCACATGTAAGACTATTGAGGCTATTGAATTATCGGTAAAGTAAGGATCTGAGGGGTTAGGTTTATTTTTTTGTTGTGGGGTGTGTTTTGGGTTTTGGTTGTTTTGGTGTTTTGTCTTTTTTGGGGGGGTGGTGTTTGGGTTGGTTTTTTTGTTTGTTTTGTGGGTTTTTTTTGTTTTTAAAGTACACAGACCCTGACTCCTCAAAAATAGTTCTACATTAATGGAAAAAATGTAACTATTCATTTTAAAACAATCGAAGCATTATTGGCTTCCATAAAAATAAACTAAATTATTTGGAGGTATTACTTCTCTCCCAATTAAAAAAATAAAAAAAAGACAATGAGAACAACTTGGATATTTTGAAAATACCGTCTTTCTCTTTGAAGTACCAGAGAGTCAAAGGAACAATTAATAAGAAAGAAAGGAACTAGCTTTACACACTGTTAAATGGTCCTGTGGTTTCGACATAATCAAAGCAACACTCTAACTTAGCTTTACAAGGAAGCTCTATTTTGCACATAGTGATCCAATGCCTGAAACGGGACACATTTGACTGAGTTGGTTAACCTAGTTCTTCAATTTCTGAAGCTAGTAAAGAGGGTTTTGCTGAACTGAACAAATTAACCAAATCTGTAACAGTTTGAAAACACAACTCGTACTCAGATAGATTATGCATACCCATCAACTCTGCAAATAAGAAAAATACAGCTGCAACTTTTTATGTAATGTATAATTATGCACTGAATGGTTGGTCCAGCACTTGGTGGTAGGTACTCATCATGTTCTGGTAGCAAATATTTAGGCCCCTGATGGCCATAGAGCAACCGAGTGAGTCCAAAAACTTTCTCAAAGAACAGTGTTTGTCTTCCAACAACAGAAACCAAAATGTGGACAAAATGTTCTCAGTGATGTCTCCTTCTACACTAGGGCATAGATGTGGTGAAGAATTAAAAAATGGAAACCATATCGTTTGATTCTGTTCTCCAAACTCGGTAGTCTGCTGTATTGAATGCATTTCTTTATCAAGTTTTTGTAGAAGAACATTTACCCATAATTAAATAGCAGGAATATAGTAGGCTATCACAAGGACTAGCAGTATTTTATTGACAAATATTTTCTGAAATTCCCCTTATTGGAAAATGAAAAATTTGATACATGGAGAAACAAAAACTCCTTGTGTTTATCTAAGCTTAAAAGGGAAGAGGAGCTTACGGTTCAGTACACCACTTTCCCAAGATGCAGCAGAGAAACGGAGGTATGAGAGCCAGATAAAACCTTTTGTACTGCTCAGAGAATGCTCTGAACTTGGTTTTTGGATCCAGTAGGAAAGATTGCTGGGGCTGATTATGTTCCCTTGGCTGTCCTGTTGGCTTAGAAATGGCCTGAACACTGGAAGAGCAGTGAGGAATGGGATCCAGCTGTACCAAGTTAGCTCTTGCTGACAACTCCCTTGACTCTTCCTCAGCTACAGAGATTTTCTTTGCTCCTTTTGCATCAGGTGGTATAGAGGAGCTGAGAACTGCAGCACAGATGAGGCCTTCCCGTGGACTGGTCAGGTTTCTCCTCTTCAGGTCTCTGTTGAGATGAATGGGTTGGGCTTCTGCATACTCTACAAGTGAGATAGACTGTGGCTTGGGCTTGGCTGTTAAGACCATTAATTTCACATAAATGTTTTGAGTTGTACTGTTCAAAATAGAATGCTCTGTGTTTGGGGTGGTAAGGATGCCATCTTAAGGTTACATATGGCATTTATTTTGGGTTATAGTGAAGCATAATATTCCCTTTCAAGTTGGGATTTGCTGCATTCAGAACACATGCGAGGTGCCACAGTGGTGTACTCTGAATAAAGCCATGTTTGACTAAGAAAGGTTTTTGTTGTTGTTGTTTTTATTTATTTTTAAGCTGATCTATAGACAAAGCATCCCCACCTACATGTTCCTTTCAGTGTTATAGTTAATGTACAGGTATTGGTTTTGGAAGTATTTGCTTTATCCATTTTGTCCTATTTATTTAGCTTAGGCTAAAGTGAGGTTTATTTTGATGTGGATCCATTCAGCAACTGCAGTGTATTTTAGTATTAGCTGATCTGCTCTCCCATCTGACACTCCTTGGAGTGTCTGCTGGACCTGCCTGTTTGTTGTGTTCACTCTTTGGGTCACCTGGTGAGAACATCTGCTCTCTACTGGAAGTTTAGTGTTCAGCCAGGTTCTCCTTTTCTTTCACAATTTCACCTTACAGTGAGTTCATGTACTCAGAGCCACTCGTGTTATGAAATCCATGCCTGGTTTTACCGCATGATTCTGGCTCTTAGGAATAAAGAGCATTCCATGAAGGGCAGTGATAAGATGTTAAGATGTGAAAATTAATCTAGAATAAACACAGAAGATATTCAGCGTTGTTTCTGCATAGCAGAGGAGTTCTGACAGCACCACAGTAATGCAAGGCTTTCAACAGCAGGATCTCTAGGAATGCTCTTTTTACAGCTGGACTAGACTTCGGCAAAGAAAGAGCACTGTTCTTCAACACCAACTTCTAGATAGTTCAGGATGGAGGACCTAAGCAGCTCTAAAAGGCAAGGACTTCTCATGGTAGCAGAGATACGGACACATCCTTCTGGTGAGTTAGTATTCAAGTCAACATCAGGAAGAGAAACCCTTTGCAGCAGAAGCTGGAGGGCAGTTTGAAAGTACTGCAGAGGGAAGCACTGTGAGTGAACTTGGTAGTATGGTATATTATGTTAAGCTTTTGTGGACAAAGATTTCAACAATTCGTTCCAGACAAGCCTGCCACTGCCTGTTCTTACTGTACCTCCCCTAAGGCACACACAGATAAGTTCTTTCAACACTCAAAATAGCATTTGTGGGAGAGACTTCAATCTACTTCATTCCCCATTCTTTGTCATTCTCATGATGGTGTTTTATTGCTCTCACATTTGCAAGTATGTTCATTATACTAGCAGATGTACAAGGGGAGTAAAATAAACAGTGGTTCATTTCGATCCATATATTTAGTTTTCTAAGGGTCCTTTTCTTTCAACATCATGGAGGTTGTCAAAATTAGGCTTCAGAGATGTTTTAAATATTTTGTTTTATTTAAAAATAGCTATTTGTAATATTAAAAAAATAATTAAATTAAAAAATAGCTATTTGTAATAAATCTGTCAGTGTGACAAAGCACTGGCTTTGTCTGTGTTGCTGAACAATGCGGTATTTAAAAAGTATAAGGTGATGCTTTGCTTCAAGTCTTCCACTTCCACAAAGTATCTAAGACAAATGTATAGTGCTGTATTTTGACATTCACGTTGCCTGGCAGTAGGTCTTCTTAGAGCAGCCAAGTAAGTGGGGCTTACCCTTTCATTTCTGCCCAGAGCATATGTAATGGGCAGTGGTAAGCATAATCCTGTTAAGTGTTAGTACTGTGTATCTTCCTTACTTGGCTTTTGAATAAGTTTCTTCGTCTACTTTACAAACATACATTTGTATTGATGTTCTGTACTATAATAATAGCTTGTACACAGGCTTACTGAACATAGCTCTTTTAATCACATAACCAATACACACTGGCAATTTTTCACCTGCCTCATATCCTCTCTTCCTTAATACCTTAGTTGACGTTGGTACAAGTGTCTATGGAAAAGAGTTGCAAAGCTGAAAACGTCTTTCCATCTCCAAAGATAATTCAGACTGAAGAGAGAGTATGTTGATAGCACTCAAAGAAAACCAAACAGAAACAAGAAAAACCTGCAACCAAACAAACCTCCCCCACCCCAATGAAGGAACTCTGTTGCTGCTGAAAGTTTGTTTGATGGTATTTTGGGGAGAAAAATAACCTCCTTAATAAGCAATACCTAGTTGCTTGTCACTAGACTAAAAGAAAGCATATTTTTTAAATAATTGCTTCAGAGGACAGGGAATGAGCAATTGCCCATCATTGTTGAAAAGATTCTGCCAACCATAGAAGATTCTGCCTTGGGTTGCGGAGTAGTGCTGGTGTAGTGCTCTCACTAAGCACATTGTAGGACTTTGGAGCAGAAGATTAGCGTTAGCAGGATGCCTAAGACAACTAGATGTGCATGAGCTTTGAGAGGAATGATGATCTTCAGGCGAGACCTAACATCATAGACATCTTTGGAACTTAACTTTTCTCTTGCTTGTTATATTCCTTTTTGTAAGCAGACAATACTTATTTGTTTGCACCGTGACTGGTATGTTTTATAGGTCACTGATTTCTGGTGGGTCTTAGCTGCAGTTGCACCCCACAAATGAGCAGTCGAAGCCAGAAGCCTGTGTTAACAGCAGTATTGGTACTGCAGAATTCAGGAGGAAGGAAGTAGATTTTCATGACAGTCATCATTTGAAGGAAGTACTCAGGAGGAACTGCAGGGAGTAATTTCCCCTGGTACCAGACCACAGGGCTGGAACAAGGAGGGGATGTATCCCTCTGCCCAGGCTCAGGTGCTAAACTGCATTTCTGTGGTTCATGGCTTGAGTATTTATGCTGTGGGAGGAGTATTCACAGGGAAAATCGTAAGAGAAATCCTGGCGATAGCAGCTATTGTTGTACTGGTTCTCTGAATTGTTCCTAGACTCACACTGCTGAGACTTCTTGGCAGTCTTCCATGGCAGCTAGCTCTTTGCAGAAGACATGCAATCTAGGACAGTGAATTAAATCATTAGTGGTTTTGCACATAGGAAGATGGTCCATAAAATGGCTGCAAAGAACAGACATGCAGACACCTATTTATGGGCTGGTGTATGGCACTGCTGCGGGCCACTGCAGTCCACAGCCAGCCCCTTACTTCTTTCTCTCTGTGACCAAGCTGGGGGAGGGCTGCAGTTACTTCGTTCACATGATGACCAAGTGCTGTACCTTTGCACCATCAACACCACTTTCTACACTTTCAAGAACTAAAACAGTAGCAGGGCAAGATTATCATTCAGGGATTTTTGTCACAAAAGGTTATGTAGCTCTTCAGTTTAACAACTTGCTGAAGCTGATGAGATATAGAGAATGCCAGCTGTTGGATGTAATGCTGGGTGCAAGTGACTTGGAACACAAGAGTTCAATGAATCTTAAAGAGCACTGTTCCTGAACAGTTTGCCTTTCTCATGTAAGTTTGCTCTGCACTCAGGAAAATTCTGGAGAAGGTTTGGGAAGTTTTGACTTACAGATGATAGAGCTTTCTAAATGGAATAATATATTTCAAAAATAAGTGGCACTAATAAGGAAATACCTGTTCCAATAACTAGGCACAATTTCTATTGCCTTCTTACAGCTTCCAGCATAGCAGATTTAGGTGTGCACTGATTTTCATTGATGTTTGTGTTTGGTTTGTTGTGGTTTTTTTTTTTTTTTTTAGGCTACAGCTGGATCTGGATAGCTCTATTTGATATCAGTGTTGATGCTCATAATTTCAGATGCAATAAGGAAGCAAATATCTACTGTCCGAGGTTTACCCCTTTGCAACTGTTTGCCATACAGTAACTCATTGAACAAACAGAAGGCGCTTGAAACTGGTCACAGAGAGTGGTGATTATACTGAAACATGTACTTAAATGTTCTTTAGGGGGAAAGTACTTTGTAAATAGACTTTATCCTTGACTAACTATCACTTTGCAAGTGAACATTTGAGTAATCTAAGCTTAACTTTACTTATTAAGCTTCTTATATATTTTGAAGAACTTTTAAGACTACTACAACTATTGCACAAATTGAGTTAGTTGTCTTTTATTTAGAAATAAAAACTTCTTGAAATTATAGTCACTGTTGAAGTTATATGTAGCAGGTGAAGTGGCAAAAATTAATTCTTCCCCAAATTCCACTTTCTTATGCTGATAACATTTCTTAAAAGTTTCAGTTCATTCTGGGTTCTTGCACAATGATAAAGAACCTCTTAGTACGCAGTGCCTAGGTATACCTGTTAATGTAATATTAAGCTACATTATATTCTAATTGAGAGCATCCCTGAGGAAATAGACTTGGTAGTCTTGGTTGATGAGAAGCTCCAGCATGACTCTGTAGTGCGCATTTGCAGCCCAGAAAGACAACCATATCCTAGGACACATCAAAAGGAGTGTGACCAGCTGGTCGAGGGAGGTGATTTTTTTCCCCCTCTGCTCTGTGCTGATGAGGCCCCACCTGAAGTACTGCGTGTAGCTCCAGAGCCCCCAACATAAGAAGGATGTGAACCTGTTGGAGCGAGTCCAAAGGAGGCCTCAAAGATGCTTCAAGTGCTGGAGCACCTCGCCTGTGAAGACAGGCTGAGAGTTGGGCTTGTTCAGCCTGGAGAAGAGAAGGCTCAGGGGAGACCTCATAGCTTCCAGTACCAAAAGGGAGCCTACAAAGAAGCTGAAGAGGGGCGTTTTAGAGGGGCATGCAGGAATAGGGGGGAATGGCTTTGAACTGAAAGAGGGTAGGTTCAGATTAGATATTAGGAAGAAGTTCTTCACTGTGAGGGTGGTGAGTCCCTGGCACTGGTTGCCTGGAGAAGCTGTGGCTGCCCCATCTCTGGCAGTGCTCAAGGCCAGGTTGGATGGGGCTTTGAGCAACCTGGTCTAGTGGAAGGTGTCCCTGCCTGTGGCAGGGAAGTTGGAACTAGGTGATCTTTAAGGTCCCTTCTGACCCAAACCATTCTGTGATTCTATGAAAACAAATTCATGTTGCATCATTTCTCCCTTGTATACTCCCAGCATCGTATCAAATGTAGTTCACAGGAATAATAGGAGGCTATAGTAAGGAATTTGGGAAACCATTGCTCCATTTCCAATTATGCTGCTGATTCTGGCCAAGGGAGTTGCTTCTTTAAAAATGAAGCTAGGATTTGACTTTGAAGGAAAATTTCAAGTTTTCACAAGCAGTGACAAATTCTACTCTAAATTTACTCTAGAAACCTAATGCTGTTAAACTTTGCAGTGCACTTTGGAAACAGCAGTTATACTCCTGTTGCTGTCCCTGTTCCCCAGGCTTTATTGCTATCTGGTTGCGCAACTTTGGACTGTGTAGCAGATTGGCACCTGGGCTTGCCAGTTATGGAGAAGCTGAGGAACAGGCAGTGAGAAAAAGGGAATTACAGCTTTCCTGAGGGATGTTTTGATTTTGGTTGAGATGTAAAACATCTCACGTTTCCATTTAAAAATACAGAAAATCGTTTACCACCTTTGCTGATGCAGTTTCCTAAACCTGGCCGCATTTGTCATCATCAAGATAGGAGTATTTAATCTTTTTTTGTGTTTGTCAGTGGGGGGGGAAGAGATGGCTAATTTTTTTTTATGCTAGCTTATTTGTATATATATTAAGTCCAAGCTTATGTCTAAAATGTGGTTTCTTGTATGTACCAGAATTTTAACTGTATTATTTTTTTTGTATAAAGCACTTTCTCTAACTTGTTCTGTGGTTCTGCTGTGCCACTGAGAAGATAGGGAGAATAGAACAAGATCATGTTTGAAATTGTTTCTCTTGTCACTTCCGTCTATGTATGATTTTTCATTACAGAATTATATGGTCTATATATTATTCCATTTTGTTAAAAGTAAAGCATAATAGGATATAAAATAATGGAATTGGTATCTGTTGTAGTAGGACATTCTTTTCTCATTTTCCTTACATATGTGTAATACATTTTAGGTATGGGAAAATTGTATCCACAAAGGCTATTTTGGATAAGACAACAAACAAATGCAAAGGTATGTATATTTGCCTTTATATTACATTCACCTGAAAGTCCTAATTGATTCTGTAAAATATGCTAATGTATTTTCGGTGCTTTTAACCTTTTTTTCTTTTTGTGGGCTGGGGGGTAAGTGGTGCTGCTGTGTGGGTCTGTCTCCCCCCCCCCCTTTCTTTTTTCTTTACTTCTTCTTCCCATTTTTATTCCTGAACTAGTCTTATTCAATACATTTGTTTCCAGCGGAGCTGGCAGACAGCCTGCATCAGTGTTGCAGCCAAGCAAGAGTGGAGCTGACATGCACAGGGCTGGCTGGCAGTTCGCCTCTATTTTAAAAACAAAAATGGAGTTAAAAGCAGGTTTTCCCTCTTTTGCCTGGAGGAACCAGGGAATCTTACAGAAGACCATTCAACTGTACTAAGCATCTGAAAAAATTGCACATTGTGGAAATCAGCTCCATTGACTAGAGTAGTTTAAAGCGGCACTTAATTACATGTTCTGATACTCTTAATTGTGTTTTGTTATATGTTTTTGAATGTATTGGGAGCAAAGCGAGGGTTCATTTTCGCCACAGTAATTTCAGCTGGAAAAAAAATTAGAACTCCTTTAGATAAGCTGGATGCATCAGTTCAAGTATTTTCATCACTCATTGCAATTGTAGTGAGATCATATCCCAGCAATGTACATGGTTGGGAGAAGGTGTGGTAATATCAGATTTCAGACTTTCTTTTTTTACAATTAAGAGGATAATTTCTGGGCAAAATGGAGAATTAAATCAGCTGATTTAGCAATGTTAATAAGCGTGAAGCTCGTGAATGCGCATAAAACTGATAGGCAGAGGCAGGAGAGAAGAGTTCATCATAATACAGAGTTTTTGTGCAGAATGTGGAAGCAGGGGCATAGCTTCTCAGCTCTGCTCCTCATCTTAAGCAATTAAAGGGAATCTGACAGTTTGGAAACTGAAATTTCTATAGCCTTTTTTCCTCGTTGTATGCGGATTTCATCTGCATATATTGTGACTAGGAAAGAGTAGATGCCCTTTTCACTTATTTTAATTCATTAATATCCATGACAGCACTTAACTGATTTAGTCTGTCCACTCCCACCTTTCCTGAAGGCTTCAGTAGTTCTGTCAGTGGTACAGAAGTTCTCACATTAAGAGATTTAAGCTGACTTTTCCAGTACAGATTTTAAATCTCACTGGTGAAAAGCAGTAACTAACATTCTGCTGAAACAATATTCAGCAAGGTAAGGCTGTAAGGAAGCTCACTGCGTGTCATTAAAATTGCATAAGTAGGCAGAATGCAAACTAACTGGAATTTACCCAAAAGATTTGACAGCATCTCTGTCTCTTGCCAAGAAAACATACCATGGAATTTGAACTAACTGGAACACGAGCAATTGAGTTTATATAACATCTAGAAGATGGCAAAGCCAGCTTCGATGGCTTGGTATCAGTATGTAACTTCATCTGTATTTCACCCTGCAGTGTGGTGGTGTTGATAACCTGGGCTGTCATGGGTATGGAAAGCCAGTTTTGGGTGTGGAAAGTTAGCTTGCCTTGGCAGCACAAAACTTGATATGAACTAATTCACTCTGTTTCATGTCAAGATTTAACAGTCCACAACACTGCGTGTTACACAGAACAATATGCTGCTTGCTTCAGCTTCTTGGCAGGTTAAATAAGCTGGCGCTGATGTACAAGGCTGCTCGAATTGTTTTTCCCAAATTAAGGACTTCAAAGCTGGTTTGGTTATATCTTTACACAACCTTTTTATCCTCAGTATAGCCATACCATTGTAAGAGGATGCTATTACCTTCTGAAGAAAGAATTTAATTTTCTGCTCCCCCAGAGTTGTGGGATTTTTTTTTTTTTTTTTTTTTTTTTTTTGTTTTCTTTTAACCCGACTTAGACATTGGAGAGGGATTTATTTAATATTTGAGGCAGTTCACTGGTGGGAAAGATGGGGCTTGAAAAATACAGAATGATGTTTGCAATAACATTTAGGGTAGTAGATTCCAAATTCTTCCTGCCTTTTGGTCAGACTTGAGCATCCAATTCCCAAGTAGCATTAAAAATTGCAGCCTGTAAGGTCAGTGTAAATGCCAAGGTATATGGCTGTTCAGATGTCCTGGATTCCATTACCTGTATGTTGTTCAGAAGGAGAAAAGAAGTTATTGCAGCTGTATGGAAATATGCAATTAACTTTGGGTTGACTTTAGCATTTAAAGACTGCATTATATGGCATAGAAAATGCATTTAGGACAACTTTTTTACGTTCTGGTTTCAGTAACAACAATGGAAAACTCATCTGCTTTCGCTGAAGCTGGGTTTTCTCTTCTTAATTTTAACTTTATGTATATACAATGAAGTAAGTAATTCACCAAAAATTGGGTTATGATACAGTAGATAAGCATCTTTTCAACTAAATTCTTCTCTCAGCCTTGAGTAAATTACATGTAACTGGGAGGTTTGCCACTTATTTTCAGACTGGACTAAGAATTTAGTTTAGAAAAATTAACAGATTATGCTTTACTCTGATCCCTATGAAATAAACTGATGTTGTTACATTTGCTCTTGGATGATGCATGCCAGGTAACATGAAGCAAAGCACCATGCTACTTGTTAGCAATTTGGACAAAATCCTGATAATGGTTGGGCATGGAAATTGATTTGTTCCAGTGTGGTAGCTCCCAACCAGTTCAAGGTTGAAGGACTTTAGTAGATTGGGGCTTTTTCTTGGGTACTACATGAAGAGCTTTGGAGTTCAAATTGACCCTCTTCCCCAACAGAAAAATTGTATTAAATAACTATGCTAGTAGCGTATGAAGTCATTATAAGTTGATTGCTGTCTTGTTAATGAGTATGCTTTATATTTCAGGTTATGGTTTTGTTGACTTTGACAGCCCTGCAGCTGCTCAGAAGGCAGTTTCTGCTTTAAAGGCTAGTGGAGTCCAAGCACAGATGGCAAAGGTGGGTTAAAATACTGTTTTTCCATTGGCTTCATCAAAATAAAGATTAGCAATAAATTTTAAGAACTACAGTTCTTACTGTAGGCTTAATGGTTTAAATACATGTTAATTCCTGAAGCAAGTCAATACCTCAAATAGTTTACACCACAAGGGTATGAAAAGTTTTATATGCTGCCCGCTTGTTGTTACTGAAGTTATCAGCCTCTTGATTCGGGGATGAATTTTTAAGCACAGCATGGCAAAATCTAACCTTGTGACTTTGTATTCAGCCTTTCTAGTATGTTTTCCCCTTGTGGGTAAAATTTAAATCTGGCTGTTCATGACAGGTGTCTTGAAATTCTTACCCAACTCTTTGACAAACTATTTCTGCATCAGGGCAAACCTAAGCATTATTAAAAATAAAGCAATACAATTTTTCTTCTTTTTCTCTCATTTTTACTGACCCTTGCCTCTGAATCAGCTTATTAACCAAAAAGTGATCTTCAGAGCAATGCTTTTTCTGCCTAAGTTTCTCAAATCTATAAAATCGGGGAGGTGATACATTAGTAATGATTTTGTTATGTGTTCTTGTTAGGTCACATGGCCTGGTTCCAACAGAGTGCCATAAACACTGCTATAAATTTATTAAATAAAGAAAATATTGCTAACATAATCTGTTCATGTAATTCATGGTACCTCTTAAAGCAATTTTTCTCTTACTTTGAAAAAATATTCTAATCAGAAAAAGTAATAGTCCAGTAATTAACTAGTAATCTCAGAGGCTTGTTTTTAACAGTCTGCTGCAGATCCAGCAAATCTTTTATAGTCAGCTATTAGGTACAGATTTTTTTCAGATGAGAGATTTTTCCACAGCTTCTCAGCTGAGGAGAACTGTTAAGCTAACAACACAAAATGTCTTTGGATGAATTCCAGAGCAACAAAATGGAAACCATATATTTCATACTTAATGCATGTTTCACTACAGCCATGACACAAACATATATGCTTATTGGAAAACATTTGATGTGTGTTTTTTTCTTTTTCTCTTTTTTCTGTCTTTTTATAAGGTTTTATGTATGGTTAATAAAGACCTTTTAAGCTTCAGTTTTTAGGTGATCATTTTAAAATACACACTGGATTTTTCAAAGCCTCTGTCTGCGAGCTTATGGATAAGATATCTAGGTATGGTAGAAAAGAGAATGTGAAGTCAAGTAAATTCATTTTGCTTATGAACTTTGAGGTCTGATTTAATTGTCTTCAGTAGATGGAGAAGATCTAATAATTCACCATAGTAATCTGATTAGTAGTTTCTTATTTTTTTCCCATAGTATATTTTTCTGACTCATTTCCTCTGACAGTTGCAATATTCATAGAATCATAGAATGGCTTGGGTTGGAAAGGACCTTAAGGTCAACTAGTTCCAACACCCATGCCATGGGGCAGGGATGCCTCACACCAGGCCATGTCACCTGAGGCTTTGTCCAATCTGGTCTTGAACACTGCCAGGGATGAAGGATTCACAACTTCCCTGGGCAACCCATTCCAGGGCCTCCTCACCCCCATAGTGAAGAGCTTCTTCCTTATATCTAATCTGAACTTCCCCTGTTTGGGTTTGAACCTGTCACCCCTTGTCCTGTCACTACAGTCCCTAATGAAGAGTCCCTTTCCAGCATCCCTATAGGTCCCCTTCAGATACTGGAAGGCTGCTATGAGGTCTCCACGCAGTCTTCTCTTCTCCAGGCTGAACAGCCCCAACTTTCTCATCCTGTCTTCATACGGGAGGTGCTCCAGTGCCCTGATCATCCTCGTGGCCCTCCTCTGCACTTGTTCCAACAGTTGCATGTCCTTTTTATGTTGAGGACACCAGAACTGCACACAATACTACAAGTGAGGTCTCAGGAGAGCAGAGTAGAGGGGCAGGATCACCTCCCTCGACCTGCTGGTCACTCTCCTTTTGATGCAGCCCAGGATACGGTTGGCTTTCTGGGCTGCAAGCGCACACTGTTGGCTCATGTTTATTTTCTCATTGACCAACACCCCCAAGTCCTTCTCCACAGGTCTGCTCTGAGTCTCCTCTCTGCCCAACCTGTAGCTGTGCCTGGAATTGCTCAGACCCAGGTGTAGGACCTTGCAAAGCGAACTTCATGAGGTTGGCATTGGCCACCTCTGAAGCATGTCGGGGTCACTCTGAATGGCATCCCTTCCTTCCAGTGTATCAGTCGAACCACCCAGCTTGGTGTCATCGGCAAACTTGCTGAGGGTGCACTCAATCCCACTGTCCATGTCACCGACAAAGATGCTGAACAGGCTCAGTCCCAACTCCGACCCCTGAGGGACACCACTTATTTCCAGTCTTCAGTTGGACATTGAGCTGTTGACCACAACTCTTTGTGTGCGGCCATCCAGCCAGTTCTTTATCCACCGAGTGTTCCATCTATCAAATTGATGTCTCTCCAACTTAGAGACAAGGATGTCATGCAGGACAGTGTTGAACTCTTTTGTCATGGTTTCAACCCAGCCGGCAGCCCAGAACCATGCAGCTAGTCACTCACTTCCCCTCTTCCTCCCCCTGCTCCCGGAAGGATGGGGAGGAGAATCGAAAGAATGTAACTCCCACGGGTTGAGATAAGAACCATCCAGTAACTGAGGTATAACACAAACCACTGCTGCTACCACCAGTAATAATAATGATAAGGGAAATAACAAGGGAAGAAACTACAACCGCTCACCACCCACTTAAGCCTGAGTATCACAGAGAAGGTTTGGGAGGACAGTATCTCAGCTGTCTGGCCGATGGATTTCCTTACGGACCACTATGGCTGCTTCAGTTTCAAATGCCTGTTGGCAGAATTTGTCAGTGGGAAGGCATTGTTGTTATGCTGCGCCCAGCTTGTCAGCCAGCAGCATGGTTCTGCAGTTTTCTTGCCCTCCTCCCATATCGGGTGGTAGTCCCTGACCTGCAACAACCGAGGGGGAAGGAAAATGTTATTGCTGCAGCCTTGTTCTGACTCTGGCTGATATAAAGCCCTTTTTGCAGTGTCTTTCTGTAGCTACATGTTAGTCAGTTAAAAATTACATCAGCAAGTTCATCTATAAATCCTGGTTTAGTAGAAGTGTTTCAGATTATAGATATTAAAATCTTTGTTATTTCATTTGTAGAGATAACTTCAAATATTTTACTTTGTGAGCTTTTCTTATCCATGGAGTAAGATCATGCTGTACTTGGCAGTCTGGTTCCAAGTCGATCTGACTCCAGAAAAATCTAGTCTCAGACGCTATGTTTCTGCTATTTCTGAGCAGACCAGGAGGGCCTTGGGCCCGAGATGTGCCTTCAGGCCGAATCCTGCTAAATCTGTTCTGGGGAGGTCACTGTTGATGACACCTCAGGAGATGTCACGGTGATGGTGTCAGTAAAAGAACAGAGTGTCAGACGACTGCCAGTGCTCAGGAGACATTACATCTTCAGTTATTTTGCTTTTTCTGGTTCTGAATTGGGAGTGCTTGACTAAGATGAAGCAACTTGAAGTGTTTTGATCTGTGCTGTATAACAGTATCTTCCTGTACCCACTGAAAGGGAAATGCCCACAACTATTCCTGTTGGTCAGATTATGCTGCGTAGAGCTTACATAAGAGGATACTGCATTGCCAGGGCATGGGAGTAGCTTTTGGATGGAAATTTAAAACAGAAATAATGGGCTGTTGCCTTTCTTTTCCAGTTGACTATTACCAGTGTTCAGTCTTGTCAGAGTGTATAAGCAGCAGTAGAAAGGGATCAGGAGGTGATGTGAGCTGTACTGGTAGCCAGCTTGCTTCAATACCTAGTATAAAACCAATAGCCTATATATTACTACAAAGATGAGGTACAGAAAGAGCAGATACATGTCTTGCAAGACTATTGTAATTTCTAAACTAGTTAGTAACTAGTGAGTATCTAATTTTTGTTTTCATTCATTTTAGTTTCTTGAAATTTCTTTAATGTAATTAAGTTCTTTGATTATAAACCAATAGTAATGGGTTAAAAAGCTCTTATTTTGCAGAGCTGTGCATTCTTAGATAAGCTTAATTAGTAGTATTGAAAAGCTCTGCCCATTTTCTTTAGTAGAAAAGTTGTTACAGTTGAAAGATAGATGCACAGAAAAAAATCTATTGTATATTGGCATTTTGAAGATTTAAAAAAAACCTGAGGATCTCTAAGGGGTGTTTTGGAGATAGTGAGGTCTAAATGGTGTAGACATACAAGTCATTTAAATTCTTAGGGAGTTTTGACCTTGAACTTAACATGAGGCATTTAGTTTTCAGACATAGTTCTGCCTCATCAAATGGTATTCAGCTGAGCTCAACTGTAGTTTCTTAAGTAACGGTGTTTCAGATGATTGGAAAAGTGGCCCTTTAAGATGGAAGGTTGAATATCATTCTTGTTCTTCTGAATGTAAACTAATGTGTAAATATAAAAAGTAAAATTACTGAATAAGAATAGTTAATAAAAAATATAGTTCTTCTAATTTTTCTATCTAGCAAACTGAAGCCAAGAGGAGAAGGATTGTGTTTGCAGCCCAGATAAAGTCAAATGGAGAATATCTATGTTGTACTGATGGCAATGTAGAGATACGCAAACCAGCTAGAATACCAGCCTGGCTGTGGCAGCTCAAGAGTTCAAGTGCTAAACTTCCTTCCTGGTGTGGCAGTGACATTTGTATAGCCATATTGTCTAGTTCATGATAGGTTAACAGATTCCTGAGATAAATAGTGAAAGGCTTGTGCTAAAACTGTTCTACATATGGAGTTACCATATTTTCAAAGAGCTTGTAATGTACTTTGGGCATCACAAGAAGGATTAGCATACATACCTTTGTTCTCACAACTGTATCTCAGCTGTGTCCTTAAAATTGGTATAGTGTCCTCCTTTTAAAATGCTTTAACCACCCAGGTCAGCGCAACTGATAAAGACTCAATGAGCCTGATCCTCCAGAATAAATTGTTGATGACATTATCCTCCTTCATGTCTTTGTTCTCTCTCAATGAGATTTTTAGTTCATCTCTATGTAAAACTTTGTTTTAAGATTGTCAGAATCATTTGTAACTTGTGATATTCATTCTGTTCCAGTTTGTGTTTTTCTGATTTTTTTTTTTCTTTACAGAAGCACAAACTTACCTTTAGTAGATATATGCTACTTATAATAGAACCCATGACAGTAGTCTGTGGACATGGAAGATTTCTGTGGTCAATGAAACTCATTAATTTGAGCCAAGGAATGCTGTTCCATCTACTAATGTGTGTTCTGGGGGAAAGACTCATTGTTTATGCATTCAAAGATTTCCCCACAGCCGCCCTTTTTCAGGACTTAGGGCTTCAGATTTATAATGTTACAATTTCCTCCTTCCTTAAAGTCTTTATTTCCACTGACACAGTTAAGCATGCTCCTGCTTATATTGTATTAGTTCCCACAGTAACAAATCACTAATTTTCTAATTTAACAAATCACAAATTTTCACAGTGACAAAACACTATTTTCAGATATTTTCAGTTTGTGCAAAAAATTAGGGCCATCTTCAGAACTGTTTCATATTCAGATTGTGTCAGAAGAGTGGCTGCAATAACAATGCAAAGTATGTTGTACCGTGGTTACTGACTCTTCTGCCTTTCTTAAGATACCATTTCTGTTGTGGAGAGCAGCCTCTTGGCCCTGAAAGCAACAGATCAAACTCTGAAACTCATTACGTGAGGGTGGTTTTTAGTTTGTGATAAATGTTAGCCCATTGCCTAAGTTTCTGTTCATCCTCCAGAACCCAGAGATGACATGAATTTGTAATCTTTGTATTTTTTACTGTTGGTTACAAATGCAGAACTGTGAAGCACTCTCCATGGGCTGGCTAGCTTGATCTTTCTTTCCAAAGAAGTTCAATGCAGGAGCATTCTTTTTGTATTCTATAATTACTTTAGATAAGCATAGCTTTTGCCAAGCATATTTGGAAAAGATGAATGCCACAATATAAAGTGTGAGCTGCACAGCAGTTTTGGGGGCTTTTTGTGAGGGAAGGGCTGCTTAGTCACTTGTCCTCATCTCTGTAACAGAAATCAAGGCTTTTCCACAGCTATTAAACATAATGCTTTAAAGGCAGTCTTCCTTTATGCCACTGATGAAGAACATGGTTTTGAGTTAGCAAAAAAGAGAAATAGCTAACTTTTATGACTTCTAATGATGTGTCTTGTGTTTTGTACTTGTCTTCACTGTGGCAACCTTCTGGGTACCAGTTTTCATTCCTACAGAGTAAAATAAGAAAGTAAGTTTAGGTTACCATGGTAGCTAGTGCACTTTAACTAGTGAAGGTAGGCATATTGCAATTATTTTATTCTGCAGTTGGGCTTGTGAATGCCAAAGAACAGATGATAGGCAAACAGGAGCTAACACAAGCGGATTTCTAAAGCACTTTTAAGCAGTTGTAAGAAAAGTTTTCTTTCCACCTACTTTATAATGCTTTCTGTAGGTAATAGAATTAAAACCTACTGTAATAGAATTTTAACAAAACAGCTTTCCTCCTTTTATTTGTAAAAGTTCTTAAAAGTCATTATAAAATAAATGAAAAGTAATCAAAATTTTGCTTACCTGCAGGGTAAATGACCATTTCAGGAGCTGCATGTGTATTAAAAAAGACAGGTAACAACCACTTCCCTTGAGTACGCAGCTCCAACCCACAGTCTTATCTCAGTTGCTAAGCAGTACTGTGACTTGTTCAGATGGGAATCCAGTGCCCTGGTATGAAGTGTGTTGGCATCATTCAGCTTTCTGTGGAAAACACAGGCATCAGTGATCAACATGTAGAACTCCCAGGGAGCACCTTGGTGCCCTTCTAGCAAAGGGAAAACAAGAATACCAAGGAATAAGAAGGGAATGTATGACTGTGGTGATAGTCTGATTGCAAATTCGACCATGGTGCTTATTGTAGTTCAAAATTCCTTTTCATACAGTTCTTATTCCTCTTTGGAATACAGCTGTGCCTATGAAAATGAATGAAAATGTTTAGTTTATTCATCATATGGAGTGTTTATGCAGTCCTGGAGAACAAGTGAAGATAATGGTACTGATTTTTCCCTTGAATTGCCTTGTTAACGGTCTGTGGTCAGGCAGTATTAAAACTGTGGCTAAACCAGGCATATTTCAGTGAGACACAGGTCAGTTGTAAATTTTAAGGTAGTTTCTATAGGAAGGCAAGACAAGCATTTAATGCCTATCAGCCAGGATCTTCCATGCTGTGAGCGGTGCCTCATCACGTGTTTCTGAATGGCTATCTGTTCACTCTGACCTTACACAGAGCAAGAGAAAACAGATGTCGTATCGTTCTGCCAAGTTTCTTGCTTGCGGTTTAGGAACGGTTCCACATGCACAGGGAGGTTCTCATTAATTTCTTTCAGATGATGGTAGAGCATTTTGCATTATTTAAGACTCCTGATAACTTCTTTCTAGAGAAATGAATATTAGCACTTGATTATTCATATCCCTTTTATGAGAAGTACTGTGTCTTGTAGTCAGCTTATTAAGTTAGTGTTGTAAGCGCTTTTTAGAAAGAAGTGCATTAATCTGCAAGAGCGCTGTTCTGCATCTTCGTATTGTTATGTTCTGCTAGAATTCTGGAGGCACAGCTAAACGTGATGGAAACTTGACATGAATTGCTAAAACCATGGCTTCCTAGCTTCTTCAATAATATGGATGCTTACAGTAGCCAACAAATTCCCTGATATTGCCCATATTCTGCAAATATTGAGCACTTAAAGCAACTTTCAGGAGCTGCTGAAAGTTCTGTTAATTGGGGAATCCCTGGACGACATATGAAGACTCTCAAAACAAGCAATTTTCCTAAATAATGTAGAATTAAAAAAGAACCACCAAACCCTCAATGGTTCAATGGTCTTTATTTTCATGTTAGCTTGCTACCCTGGTGTAGGAAGCTTTCAGCTGACTTCAGTAATTCTTTTTGATAATTCCCTTAAAATGGTGCAGATATTTTCAAGAGATACAAGATTTATCAGATGAAAGCAATTTCTATGATTTTCATGAATTTTAAGCCCAGGAGAAAAACCCTATTTTTGAAAGCACTTAAACCAGTTACTGTGTATACGTAAGGTTTGAGTTATGTTTGCAGATATTTTTGCCAGTTTCATTTTTTTGTGGAATTCCAGAATAAAAATTAGAAACTTGGATATCAAAGGAGTTATTTTCTCTTCTGAAACAGAACTGTAATAACCATGTGAATTAAACTATGGTGCGGCAAGTTTCGGTAAGGAAGGAAGTCACAGTACTTAATGTATTAAACTGCTGTTTGCCAGAGAGATGGGGGGACAAGTTAGAGAGTTTGTCTCTCTCCTAACTTCCTGAATTTTTAACTTTTAAACCATTTTCGGTGCCAAAACTTTGCACAAAAGCAAACATATGTTTGTACGGTGCCTTTTGTGTAAGACAGGATAATGATGGGGAGTCTTAGTTGTGGTTGCCATTTGGAATTTAGCTTGGAAATCTAGCATGTTCTAAGGGGAAGGAAGTTACTTGCTGCTTATGATCTCCCAAATGTACCCAGATAGCTGTTTTAAGGTTTAGTGGTCTTGTGGTCATGACAGAAGCTGCACAGTGATGTAAGTAATTAATAAGAGGAGAGGAGGTGTTTTGCACATTAAGAGGTATAATTTTTCTGCTGCCAAACTGCATAAAATTTCAAATGCACTCTAGTAAGAGTTCAGCCTTGTTTTAGATGAACCCCAACAGTACTATCTCAGTGTCGTAAATGAGCTTTTTAGAGATGGCAGGGTTTTTTGTTTTGTTTTGTTTGTTTGGCTTTTTCACTGCAAAACGAAGAAGTGGATTGTGGATTAATTTAATCTATCCTGACCTAGTTGGAGTTGATGATCCATATGAGTCCCTTCCAATTTGAGATATTGTATGACTCTGATTTGTCCTTGTAGCTGAACTGCTGCTGCTCCCCAGGATGGCTGTAGGTTTGCTCCTGCAGTGCAGATACAACCCTGTTGCACTGTGGAATGTGTTTGTTGGCGTTTCAACTACTTTGTCCTGGGAGAATTGCAGATGAATGAAATTTCAACTCATATTCTAGTATTTCAGTGTGACATCCTCATCCATTGGCTGCTTTTTTGCTCCTCTTCTCCCATGTCTGCCATCTTATGGGTTCTAGCTACAGATATATGTAAAAGTATTTTCAAGCTTCTCTTTTTCCACTGGGGTCAGTATGTCCTGTCAAAGGATCAAAAGCAGAAATAACTGAATCCCTGGTAGAATTCAGGCTGTAATGGACTGCAACATAGAGAAAGGGTCAAGAAAGCAAAGTAAGTCCTTTCCAGTCACCCACTCATCCGTTCACCTGACCAAAACCCTGTAGTTGATAATGCAAAATATGGATTATTAAATGGGCCACATGTCAAATTTTTCCATCGCAAAATCCTTTCTGTTCAGAGAAAGCAGTTTCTTTGCAACAGTTCCCTCAGATACACTTCCTTCTCACTCCCCCTGCCCCCCTTTCCCCCCCCCCCATTCCTAAGAGATTTGCAATGTAGGTTAGTGGTAAAGTTGAAAATGATCTTTCAAAGTAGAGCACTGCCTTCTCACATGATGCTGTTGCTTTATTTTTATGGCATGAAGTTTTCTTCGCTAGGTGCATAGGTACAAGAATTAAGCTTCCCAGCATGTATGGAGGAAGATCTTAATGTTTTAACCATGACTTGTAGTAGGTCTTTCTGTCCCTTTTGGAAAGGAAGGCTCATGATCTTTCATCCTGAATACAATGCCTGCATAAAGCAAAAATGTGGTAACCCCCTCAGCTAGAATAGGAGTCCCAGAGAAGTGCAGTGTGATCTACCCGGTTGCCTAAATAAAACAGATTGCTCTGACATTCTGCAGTTGACAGTTTCTTTCTCTATTAGGTGTTTCTAAATGTAAGTATTTATTTCTTGCATATAAATCATATATTTTTTTACTGTGAATAAAATGGAGCATTTTTTTTATCTCTCCCAATGTTATTAGGCTTTTTAATGAGAACATTTTTATAATGTTGTTTAGACCTTTTGTTATTATAGAATAAAAACCATAAGCAAATTAGATTAAAATATGCAAAGGGCCTGATTTACCAGCTTGTAGGGTTAGGTTATTTAGAGAAGTTTTAAGATATTCGTGTGCAGTGCATTTTACAACTTACAATAAAAAATAAAAATATTTTTTTTCCTTTCAAGTACTATTTAGAGTTTCAGAAAATTATGCTATAGCTACAAATGTAATTTTATAATGCCCATGGCTGAAAGCTCCTTATAAAGCTTTTGCTACTACTGCATACTGAAGAAGGGAGTAAGCCTGCATATCTCAAGGTGCAAAACAAAATTGGCTACCACAGTCTAAGCAACAGACTAATTCTAAAAATGTGAAAGCTGTCTTCGTTTCAGATTCCTTCCTGAGGAAATTTGAATTGTGTGTAACATAGATCTTCCCTCATGGTTGAACACTCGCCAGCAATAAGTGTTAATGTCAGCTGTGGTCTCACAGTGAATCCATTTTCTTGTCTTCTCTTTCTGCTGATTTTTCTAACTTGAAAAAGAAGTCAGATATTGTAAGATAATTTAAATCACAAACCTCTGTGCGTACAGTATAGGTTCAGTATTATTTTGGGAGGAGGAATATTTCCAGTAGATACCAAAAGGAAAAAAATTAATGATAGTCAAGTGCCATTTGTGATGGACTGTAGAGGGAATGATGAGGACAACACTAGGCACTTGGAAAAGTTTGTGTTTTGTAAGTTATGTGGGATTTCAGTGTGGCTAGGCATAGCAGATCAGAAGGATGTAATGGGAGCTTGTTTCTCTTTTATAGGTCCTTTGATGCTGAAGTTCCTTAAAAAACCTTTACAGAAAACTTCAGAACATTAGCCCTTTCTAGTTCAATCTCGGCTTAAAAGTGCAAATAGTGAAGGTCCATAAACATAGAATTTGCTTCCTCATTTTTAAGTTTCATTAGTTTTTAGAACAGTATAATTCATTTTAGTGCCTAAAAGGTGCAGTCTCACCCTCCTGCCGTAGCTCCCAACTCCTTGTCTTTTTTTTTTTTTCTAGGGAAAACCAACCCCAACTGAGAGGTTGTATCCAGGATAGCAAGTTACTAAATTATACAATATGCCACCAGCGGCACTGAGATATTGGTAATATAAGGACAGTTTAAGGACAGAATGATACCTAATCTGTATTAAAAGGTATCATTAGCCATTCAGCTGTAATCACTTTAATAAATGCTTTAATTCCAGTAGGAAAGTGTTGTGGTTTTGTTTTTTGTTTTCTGGTTTGATTCGAACTTACTTGTGAGTTAGCCCTCTTGTACAGAATGGAAATATGCTGAGGACTACTACAGCAAAATTGTGTTTGTTTCAGATGGTATCACTGCTAATGCCAAAAAGTTCTAAATAAAATGCATCCTGATCTGTACCAGGAGCCACAATGACAACATCAAGGTTTTGTATGACTGTCAGGGCCAAGTCATATAGTTCTTTGTAGCTTAAGAATCTATTTCGTCACAGAGCATGGCCACCAATTAGCAGTATGAGAGAAATGCTCAATCACCACAGCTGGAAAATCTGTAGACCTACACTGGAAATGATAATTTTCAGCAAAAATGTTTCTTTGAGATGGAATTTCATGGCACATACATAGATCACACAATGTACATACCCTAAGATCGGGGGAGTGGCAAAGACGTGACTACTTTTATCTCTTCCTTAATTGTTCATCTCAAGGCTGCCCTGCTCTGTCATTTTGTCTTTCTATGGAAGGGTTTTTGAAGACTTCGTATGCATAATGTGAAAGGTAAAAACTCAGAAACATTATGTGTGGGAGAAGATGACGGTGTCCCACTCTTCTGTATCAGCCTGATCTTGTGGTAATATTTTGGCTTTCCACAATTCTTGTTGCTTTGTCTTTTATTCCTGTTTTTGTCATCTTTTTTCCTTTCATGAAAATCTGAAAGATGAAGTTGTAATATGGACTATAAACTAGTCAATTATTCACCTTTGTCTCCACTTAAAAATGTTGTCAGCAGTAATAGGAGGAGGGTAGCTTTCTCAGGAATGCTGTAGAGAGTGACTGAAGATGGAGGTTGCTAATTCTAGAGAAGACCAAACAGCCTTTTAAAAAGGGGCCTGAGAAGTAAAAATCTGTACCAGTAGTAGATATATGTAGTTGTTGTTATATCTTATATTCAAAATGTCTTTCCAGTGGCAGGAATAATAACAGTTTGCTCTAATTTTCTTTCAGCAACAAGAACAAGACCCAACTAATTTATACATTTCCAATTTGCCACTTTCAATGGATGAGCAGGAGCTTGAGAACATGCTGAAACCGTTTGGGCAGGTTATCTCTACAAGGATACTGCGGGACTCGAGTGGGACAAGCCGTGGTGTTGGCTTTGCAAGGTATTTCAGTGGCATTAGCCATGCTGGCAGCTTTCTTCCTATTTTTTTTAATTGAAAAGACAGGAATAGGAGGAAAAGGTAGAAGTTATTGAAAAATATCAACCTTTTAAAGAGAAGTGAGTTCTAGATGGAGATACCAGCAGGGTTTTGTTAATTATTACTTTGGTAAGGCAGATATGTCTGTGTATATCTTGCTTAGTTGGCTGAATCTGAATCTATTGCTCTTAATGGACAACTATCTAGAGTAAGAGTTCATTCTCTACTACTTCCTTCTCTGCACTTCTCTTTTCTGCTCTGTTCCTGAACCAGTAAGCAAGAGTTATGCATTGATTTACAGAGACTTCTGTGGCTGCTCTGGCTTTTGAGGCTTGAATTTGAGACAGGAGACTGTAAGGAGGAACCCCTTCCACTCTCATCCTTTTTTAATCCCTTCATTAGCTCCTCTGAGAAAATGAACTCATTGTTGCCCTTTGAATGTCAGCCCTTTGAATTTTCTGGCTCATTAACATGTTGTCATCTGGGAAAGAAAGTATTTTCATTCACTTACAGTAAATCTCACCTTAAAATATTTGCCAGCTCGGTCAAATATCTCTCCCAAATCAACAAGAACAAATATTTTCTATAAATTAGTAGATACCTCCCACATATTCTGTCCATGTGAGCTTTTTCTCTAGTTAACTCAGTTATTTGTTCTGAGGTCTCTTGATCAGAGCCTTTTCTGTGCCTTTCTAGTATTTTTCTCTCTGTCATTAAGTCCTGCTTTAAACATAGAACGGCAATCAAAATTTGGAGGCTTTAGATTGGATATTTCTATCATCAAATATAGGGGTATTGAGTCTTTTCTCCCTAAACTTGTTTACTAACTCTGCCTTGAATCAGTGGTATTTTAGGAATGGTTTTATTCTAATATAGGCAGAAGAGTTTTAGAATTGTGTGTAAAAGTCCAAAAGACTTGTGTGTATCCAAACCCTCACTTGTATTAAAGACTTTTAAAGTGATTAGTTTTCAAGTAAATGTTCTCTCAATAGGTTCTGTATTATACATTGTTTTATATATGTGTGTAAACTTTAAAAGTGATTAGTTTTAAAGTAAGTATTCTCTCAATAGGTTTTGTATTATACATTGTTTTATTTATATGTATAAACTTGGTTATTTTTGTACACATTTATGCACATACATGCACATAAGTTATAGAATGAGGGTTTGCTGTCATAGCTAATAAGAATTTCTCCCCTTCTGCAAGCTAGGTATTGAAATATTTTTGGATAAATATTAGTTCAAGTTAAAATTGTCCCAAGAAACATGTAGTCATTAAATAAAGATTTTAATTTCTTGCCTTTGGGAGCATTTTATTAGGTTAATAAGTGGTAATGTGTTTTATCTAGTCCAAGCTTGAGTCTGAAGCTAAATTATATTGTTTGATGCAGATCCAACAATCCGAAACTTCTGAAAATTCCCGAGAAGGTGTTTTTGAAACCATGAGGAAAACTTCTTGCTCAGTCTGGCGTTTTGATGATTTTGCTTGCTGTCTATGACTATATTTTTGACAGCCTGTGGACGAGGGCTATCAGAATTAAAATTGTGCCAAAACTTAGTAATTTTTAATACTGCTGCTTTGCTACTGAGGTCATTGACCTAATTTGTGGAACTGAATTACAGAACTTAATGAACAAATAAAAAGGAATACCCATTCAGTATTATCCACACATTGTCTTGTGCACAGCTGCAAACTATATTCTTCTTTTAAAATAAACTTTGTTACACTCGCATGCCTCAGTCATCTATTGCAGTTTAGTCCAAGCTGGCAGTTAGAACTGACACATTTACATTGCAGTGCAAGGATGTAGCTGCAGCCTACGGAGCCACTCCCAGATTAGCTCTAACTCACCAGTAGTCCACCCAGCCTAGTAAGTCTAGTGTTCGCAACATAAGTGCACAAACCTGTTCAGGATGCTGGATGAGTTCTTAGTAGCCGTCACAGATGTTTTGTTATTGGTCCCTGTTTTGAAGGTAACTTGGAGACAATTAAGTATGAGACAGGTACATCATTTAGTTAGGATGATACCTGTAAGGTAAAAACTGCAAAGGCAATTTGGGTCATGCAGTCAGGCATGGTTATATTTGAGTTTATTACTTTTAAACTGTATACACACTTCAGAATCCTTGGCAGAAGTGGCATTAATGTTTGTTGTCTATATCATAGACTCTTCAGGATTCAACTATGGGTGATTGCGAATCAGTCTTTGCTTCCTTCAAGACAGCATAGGTTCTTTGTACTATGGGTGTCCAAGTTATGTTTTGCATAATTTCTAAGTAAATAAGGGTATTGTATTGGCAGTTTGACACTGACTTGGGCCTCAGAGTGCATAAGATGTTAATGGAGTTTAGTTGTACCTCTGAAGTTGTGTGTTCTTAGAAGGCATCTTCTCTATTGCTCATACATGGGAAAGCAAGCCACAAAATGAAGCGAGAAAAGGCAAGAAATATGCTTTAAAAAATCACAAACATGGAAATCTGGATGAGTGTTTAATTTATGCAAATTATTCTTTATTTTCTTAGGATGGAGTCAACAGAAAAATGTGAAGCAGTGATTGCTCATTTTAATGGAAAATTCATAAAGACACCAGCAGGAGTTTCTGGTATGTTGCATATATTTCTAACGAGATGTATGAATGGGTTACTGCTTGTGGAGTGGAAGCCTGATTGTTTATCTGGCTTCTCATTCAGAAACAGACTTATTAAAATTAAACTGTGTCTTGTTGGATGACTGTAATGCTTGCTCACTTGTAATATAGTATATCACTTCTATAAACCTTTTATAGGAATCCAGTGTTCTCTCATAGCAGAAAGACGAGCGGCTAAGATGCCTTATAGAATCATAGGATAGTTGGGGTTGGAAAGCCTTAAGTCACCTATGCACAGCTTTGTATCCTACATAATCCTAGCTGAAGTCAGGAAACAAGTGTGTATTGTATGTATATCAGAACAGAATTTGGCTGATGGTCCATGGACAGGTTTGGTGGGGTTTTGATTGGTTGTTTTGGGGTTTTGTTTTCTTTTCTTTTGCTTGTCTGTTTTGGGTTGGTGGGGTTTTTTTTGTTTTTGTTTGGATTTTCTTGGGTTTGGGTTTTTTTGGGAGGCAAAAAATGGACTACTTTTGCCATCTGTTGATTTTTTGAATTAATTTTCAGTAAAAGATTTGATGAAAAAAACATAGATTCTGCAGCAGTGCCTTAGTGCCAGGTACTTTCATTCATTGGGAAGCAGTGACTCTCAACTCTTCATAGTCTTTGAGATTCTTCAGGAAGATTGAAGGGCAGGTCAGTGAATGCTACTCCTGGAAATATTGTGCAAGGCAAAATGCAGAGAAGCTACACAGTGCAATTTTTTTTTTTGTCACACTAAGTTCCTCATCAGTTTGTTTGCTTTGTCACCATTGTTTCTAAGAGACAAAATGTATATTCTATAAACACTTAAAAATGAGGAAAGGAAATTCAGAGCAGCAGAGTAAAAGAGAAAAGAGGACAATAAAGGAGAAAAGAATACATGCCTGACATTCCAGGCAGCTTTCAGTAGCCATTTTATTGAGAATAACAAGTGGGAATTTTACAAATTACATTGTTAATGTGGTTGCTGAAGCTGCTATTATCCTGCTGGTGAAATGTTCTCTGCAGCCAGACCCTGACACCGAGGAGGAGAGCAGTCCTCGGCAGGCAGACAAGAATGTGGCTTGTTTAGTAAAACTACATACATGCCTCATCCCTGAAAGATTACTCCAGTTCGAGGCAGTCTGTTCTGCAGTGGGGATGGAAAGCTGCTGCAGAGCACAGGAAACCACTCCCTTCACCAACACTAATCTAATCCAGGGTTTTGACTTCCCTGTCTTGGCTTTTGCAGACGCTTTGCGTTGGTATTGATTGCTGAGATTCTTTAGGTGAAACTCTTTTATACATAGAGGCTGTAACGTTTATTTTGCTATTTTATATATTTAGCAATCTGTGTTTTATGAGATGGAAAATCCCTTTAGGGGCAAAGAGATCATAGAATGATTTTCTCTGAATTCTGACTGTGCTCTGATCCACCCTCTGTGATTAGTTTTATAGTGCTGCTATGGCTTTGAACATAAATACGAGTAAAAAGTATAGAGAAACTAAGAATTCAAATTAGCATATAGGGGTTTCTTTTCAATTAGAACCAATAAAAAGAACTGTATCAGAGCTTCCTATTAGTGCTTTTTAGCTTGCACATTTTTATTTTCAGTTGTATTGTCCTGTTCTCAATGAACAAGTTATCAAGCATGTCATTGCTAATCATGTTGTCTCTGGTGGGCTGTTGCTGAAGTTGGAGTTGCACCCTTATATGATCAGATTCAACCAGGTAGAGATAAAAAGTTGCTGCATGGAATTCTAAGAGCGCTTTCTGTATTGTGGAGGAAACTTTACCAGAGAAGTCTGATTAATTAGGGACAATAAATTTGCACAGAACTGGTGATTGCCAGAAAATGGAAACTAAAGAGGGGTCTCAAGATGTAATTCACCTTATGGACTTTAACTTCTAATGCTTACTTGGCAAAGTATTCATCTAGGCTCTCTTTCTAGAATAGGTAAAGCAGCACACATCTCCAGAGACTGATGTGTCTTTGCTGTCAGCTGTCCTTGTGGTTACAAAGAGTTTCTAGATAAGTTGCTCAGAAGTAGGTAACTCTCAATGTCTGAAAGTCATTTGAGATGAGTCACACCTCCGTGGTGCTGAAAAATGCAGTAAATAATTAGGTGCGTAAAGGTGTTTTGAGAATCTTGGTTATTAAAGACCATCAATTCTGTTGTATAGGGTACAGCCTCAACTCTGCTTTTCCATGCTGGTGCTGTGAAGTTGAATTGCTTCTTTGAAAGGCTTTTATGGAGTTCAGATTCTTTCTGTAGTTCCTCACCACATCACAAGCATACGTCAAATAATGCAGTCTTTTTAGAGGATGCAGCTTATCCATAATAATATGCTGCAGTTTGCCAGAAAGCGGGACAGTCATGGGGCATCTGCTCTCTTGGGCTACCTGCAGAGAGAAAAGTGGATATAGTGGGAAAGCTCTTGGACAAAGGCTAGGAAAATGTTTTGAAACAGATTAGCATCCTTCAGGGTTGTAGAGGAGCAAGTTCAAATAAATGCAAAATAAAACCGTAGAACTGGAACTAAATTTAAATTAAAACATTGTGTCCTAGAAACTTGGCTAAGGTCAGCAAAGAGAGCTGGCTAAAAAATACTGTTATCAGGATGAGGAGGGTAGGAGAGACTGGGCTGTAATGAAATAGGTGTGGGAGGAAGAACATCTGTTCAACAAAAACATGCTTTCATAATGTAGCTTTGTTATTTTAATCAAGTTTGGGTTTAAATGGAAGAATGGGTTAAACACAGTTATAGGAAGCATAGGTGAAACCTCCTGGAGCATGAGAAGGCAGAACAGAAAAGCTCTCTGAGAATCTGAGAGTGACAGAGGTAGCAAGAGGCGGTCACAAAAGTGTTGACTGTAGAATTGAGAGAGCGACTGGGCATTGATGATACTGAGTAAGCTGAACCCAGATGAACAAGCTGTTCTGGCTTTATTTCCATGCTCTATAGTGGATTAATGAAATATAGTCAACATTTAATATGTCCTCCTTTGTCTTCAGTGAGGAAGAAGGAAGGTTACCTCAGAGAGCAATTTCAAATGCACTGCAAGTTGGTGTAATCCTGAAACTCCTAGGAGTGGTGTATTAGTTTCACCATTTGTTCTAGTTGGGGTTTGTACTTCCATTATCTAAGTTACTGTAATAGTTTGTTCTGTTTTATGGACTGTAACTTTCTGTCCATTTGTCTTAGGACTTTGATTTTTTGTGTTTCATTTTTTTCTCAACTGTATGTTTACTACATGATTGCTGTAATCTTGAAATAACTTGCATTTAGTTCTACTTTTCTCTTTAAAGAATTGTTTTCAGTGAATAATGTGATATTTAAAGCTTTACTATTCTGTGAAATATGAAGCTCATGACATGAATTGGAGGAAGCAGACTAGGCTAGTATAAGGGAATGGGAGGCAGCAGATGAGTAGTGAGGGCAGAGCAGCATTCATAGCCTCCCTCCCCTAAAGATCATAGAATCATAGAATAGTTAGGGGTGGAAAGGACCTTAAAATCATCTAGTTCCAACTCCCCTAACAGGGGCAGGGACACCTCACACTAAACCATGCCACCCAAAGCTATGTCCAACCCGACCTTGAACACCACCAGGGATGGAGCATTCACAACTTCCCTGGGCAACCCATTCCAGTGCCTCATCACCCTAACAGTAAAGAACTTCCTCCTTATATTTAACCTAAACTTACCCTGTTTAAGTTTCAACCTGTTACCCCTTGTCCTATCACTACAGTCCCTAACGAAGAGTCCCTCCCCAGCATCCCTATAGGTCCCCTTCAGATACTGGAAGGCTGCTATGAGGTGTCCATGCAGCCTTCTCTTCTCCAGGCTGAACAGCCCCAACTTTCTCATCCTGTCTTCATACAGGGGGTGCTCCAGTCCCCTGATCATCCTCGTGGCCCTCCTCTGCACTTGTTCCAACAGTTGCATGTCCTTTTTATGTTGAGGACACCAGAACTGCACACAATACTCCAAGTGAGGTCTCACAGGGGCAGAGTAGAGGGGCAGGATCACCTCCCTCAACCTGCTGGTCATGCTCCTTTTGATGCAGCCCAGGATACGGTTGGCTTTCTGGGCTGCAAGCGCACACTGCCGGCTCATGTTCAGTTTCTCATTGACCAACACCCCCAAGTCCTTCTCTGCAGGGCTGCTCTGAATCTCCTCTCTGCCCAACCTGTAGCTGTGCCTGGGATTGCTCGGACCCAGGTGTAGGACCTTGCACTTGGCATGGTTAAACTTCATCAGATTGGCATCAGCCCACCTCACAAGTGTGTCAAGGTCCCTCTGGATGGCACTCCTTCCCTCCAACGTATCAACTGAACCACACAGCTTGGTGTCATCGGCAAACTTGCTGAGGGTGCACTCGATCCCACTGTCCATGTCACCCACAAAAATGTTGAACAAGACCGGTCCCAGCACTGATCCCTGAGGGACACCATTCGTTACTGATCTCCAGCTGGACATTGAGCCATTGAGCACAACTCTTTGCGTGTGGCCATCCAGCCAGTTCTTTATCCACCGAGTGGTCCGCCTGTCAGATTGATGTCTCTCCAACTTAGAGACAAGGATGTCATGTGAGACAGTGTCAAATGCTTTGCACAAGTCCAGGTGGATGACATCAACTGCTCTACCCCTGTCCATCAGTTCCGTAGCCCCATCATAGAAGGTCACCAGATTGGTCAGGCAGGATTTCCCAATAGTGAAGCCATGCTGGCTGTCGCAAACCACCTTGTCATTTTTCATGTGCCTCAGCATGCATTCCAGGAGAATCTGCTCCAAGATTTTGCCAGGCACAGAGGTGAGGCTGACTGGTCTGTAGTTCCCTGGCTCATCCATTTTCCCCTTCTTGAAAATGGGGGTTATATTCCTCTTTTTCCAGTCATTGGGAACTTCACCTGACTGCCATGATTTTTCAAATATGATGGACAGTGGCTTAGCACCTTCATTTGCAGCTCCTTCAGGACCCGCGGCTGGATTTCATCAGTCTCGAACCAGATCCTCTCCTACAGTGGGCCCAGGGTCTTCATTCTCACTGTCCCTATGTCTGCCTTCCAAGACTTGGGTGATGTGGTCAGAGCATTTGCCGGTGAAGATTGAGGCAAAGTAGTCATTAAGAACCTCAGCCTTCTCCAAATCCAGGGTAGCCAGTTCTCCCGATAGCTTCTGGAGAGGGCCCACATTGTCCCTAGCCTATTTGCAATGTACCTATAGAATCCCTGTTATCTTTCACATCCCTAGCCAAGTTTAATTCTAAGTGGGCCTTAGCTTTCCTAACCTGGTCCCTTGCTTCCCGAACAACATCCCTGTGTTCTTCCCAGGCAGCCTGTCCTTGCTTCCACCTTTTATAAGCCTCTTTTTTCCTTCGAATTTTCCTCAGCTGCTCCTTTTCCATCCAAGGAGGTCTCCTGGCCCTCCTGCAGCACTTCCTTCTAGTAGGGATGTATCGCTCCTGGGCTTGCAGCAGGTGATCCTTGAATATCAGCCAACAGTCTTGGGCCCCCCTGCCCTCTAGGGCTATATCCCATGAAATCTTACTGAGCATGTTCCTGAAGAGGTGATACTGTCTTTTTGTCTTGTGTTGGTCCAGTAACTATGATTTTGGTGGGCAAAATCATGAAAGGCATCTCCTCCCTATCACAGCAGCACAATGATATCCGAGTGTAGTTATATAAAATGATTACATGAAGCAGTTGTGCTGTAGAATACCTAAGGTATTTGTAAGTCTGAGTGTATTTGTTTTTGTTGCATTTAATATGAAAAATACAGAAGGTTGAAAGCTACAAAAGTTTTATGCCTGTTGTACAGGCTTTATGCATTATTTAATACTTCTAAGAATACTTCTAATACTTCTAAGAATACTTCTAAGAAATAACCTGAATAATTTTGTTTTAATGGGTGTAAAGTGGAGAGCATTTTTGATGAGCCGGCCATACCGTTTTTGCTTCAGGAATGGTGGGTTAGGGTGATGACCCAAAAACAGAGGTTATCTGTGACCCACTCTTCCCACTTACGGTAAAGATATTGGTCACTCAGACCAACTATTTTTTTTAGGAGGGTATTTGAAGACAGGAGAGAGAGCCCTGCTTCTGCTTGTTCTCTTGAGTATAGGCTAGGAAGAGGGCCACCAGGTATGGTGGATACTACTGCTTGAAATTATTCTGATCCTACTGCAGGAGGGGAACAAAATGGAGCCTTGAAGTAGTTATTTTGTGGCAGTCATTTCTGAATGCTTTCTGTTTGCTTACCTTTAAAAAGAAAAGAGCACTGCAGATCTCTATATAGTGAATTTAAATCACTTGACTATAAACTTGTATCTCTGTTATATTTCACAGATCCTTTAGAAATAATCCAGGAACCGCTGTCTGAAAAGCACTGCTGAAATGTATCAAGAGGTCACAGTGCTGGTGTTACTCTTGATTGTCACACTGAAGGCAGAGAAACCAAAATTTTGCACATTAGATCGAAGATGAGAAGCTTTTACTGCTCTGATTCTCATAGTTCATAATTGCTGCTTAGTTTTAAGAAGCAACGTTGGAATAGAAAAATACTACATAAACCCACTAAAAATATGCTCCTGTGACGAATTATTAAACTTTGTGTGAATTATTAAAGAAAAGTGGCCCTGAGCACTGCATTTAAGTGATGATAAGAATAGTAAAGAGTATATATTTAGTTTCTCTTTAAACATACAAAGCTACTGAGATTTTGGGTTGCACAACTTTATCATTTTGCACAGCTTCTGGCAAAAGGTGTACTGGCTGTACAGGCTTGCTCTATCGTTCAGGCAGTGTTTTAATGTCAGAATTCATTAGACTTACATGCTTTGTCCCTAGAAAATATGACATGAAAGTCACTAAAAGATGCTATTTAATTGAGAACTTATTAAAACAATAGTATTTTAAAACTACTCTGTTGTATTTGTTTAATATCTGAAAGCAGGGTTTATTGAAAAGTTTGTAAAACTGGCCATGTAAAGTTGTGTAAACGTAAGGTCCAACATAAAAACATCATTTCCTTGTATATATGTGTCATTGCCTCTGCCTGTGGCAGGAGTTGGAACTAGATGATCTTAAGGTCCCTTCCAACTTTAACCATCCTATGATTCTGTGATCGCCTAGTATATATTTGGGTAGACACTGAACAAAGACTGAATTCTGATCTACACATGTGTGTGTGTGTATGACAAGAAGTATTTATTTTGTGGACAAATACTTCATTCACATCTTTCATCTGTAAAAAAAAAACATAGAAGAGGGTGATTTGGGGCAGGAGGAGATGGTCAGCACTTTCCAAAGACAGGTTTTAAAGCACTGACATGTTGTTAAACTGCAGGAAAGCTTATGGTTACAGAATGCCTCCATAGCAGCACCTCAACAGACATCTACAAATCATTGAGAGTGTTTGTTGCTTTTCATTGTCAGTAGAGTTGTTATTCTAAATGTGGTGTCTTTGTGCTTAGCTTAGCTAGAAGCAAGTCTGCTCTAAGTTGTAGCCTTTTACATCAGCAGTCTTTTAGTGGTTAATGCAACTCTGAATATTTATACAATGCCCCTCTGTCTTGCACATTCACGCAAGTCACTGAATAATTAATGATCCCCTTCATCACTGAGGCCGGCACACTTCCCAACAATTAAACAATAAAAATGACTCTCCCTTCCTTCCTGGACTACAAAAAAGATTGCTTGACTGGTCTGTAGGACTTGTTGGAGTTTTTTGTTTATATATCTATTATATACGTGTTTGCGTGTGCAAGAGAAAGTATGTCATGTATTTGAAAAATAGGAGGGAATGTAAGCCAAAGAAATAAATTTCAGATTTAATTTTGAAGAGAGTAAGGGCTACACTCATTCTTTGGTGAGAGGGAGATCAACAGGTCATACTTGGCTCCCATGAAGGTTTATCTCCTTCTCACGACCCTCCCTCTGATGACCATCAGTCATTGTGTTCTGAAAGCAATGAACGCAGTAGTACTCAGGTCATATGTATCGAAGAACAGCCAAAAATTGGATTTAGTTGCAGCAATTCCTACTATCAGCATTCAGATCTTGAACTGGAATCAGGGAAGGCAAATTCTATAGAGCTTTTTAACAGCAGTTGGCTCTATTAAATAGATGGGCTTCTTGGGTTTTTTTTGGAGGGAAGTTGTTTGATTGGTTGTGGTTTTTAATGTGAGTTGGAGCTCTTGCGTTTGGCTTCATTTATGGACACAGGGAGGACCAAGGGAGCTGGACGATAAGAAAAACAGGGGTTCCCATGATCAGATGTGTGCTCAGGAAGATGGAGCACTAACTCCAGGCAAATCACGGATGGATGCCTTTTTAATATTTTTGTCATTGCTGCAGGTTTTTGTGTATGCAAAATCCAATACATGTGGATAATTCTTAGTCCATTTTTTCTTCCTTTTTAAATTTATCAGGAGAGTGTTTACAGAGGACGACGGAAGATGTTTCAGCATTTAAAATTTAGCTGGTTTCAGTTATCGACTCACCAAAAAAAAATTCTTAAAATATTTTTCTGTGAACATTTTATTCTAACTGCTCAGACAAGTTTACTCTGACTTCTAAAAACAAATATCTTTGTCTTGAGACAGTGATGGGAAATGTAAGCACAAATAATGCTTTCAAGAAAAGTTTTATCCAATTCACCATGGTGATTTTTCATGAAAGCATAATGCGACTTTGAATGAAGTATTTACTGCCTGTGAGTGCTATAATACAGAATCACAGGGCTAGAAACCTCTCGGTGTTTTCTGATGTCTTTATAAGCCATTCTCATGCCAGTTTCTTCTAACTTCATCCAGAAATTTATACTGTGTATTTTGGAAGTCACACATGCTTCCCACAATGATGGTAGGTTTGAAATAGTTTATAAGTAGCCAGAGATACTCAACTTGGGGAAGACTTTTTTCATTTAGGCAATTAACTTCAGTATTGGATCTCAGCGCTCCCTTTCTGACAGATGGGGTTTTTTTTCCACTGTGTAAAATCAAGAGTCAAAATAATTTCAGACCAGACCCTGACAGTTCTGCCGATATTGGCTAACATCTGAAATTATCTCCTCTTATTTCAACAGAATCATACGTGGTTTAAAATACTGTGTGATATGACCAAGGTTTTTAGGATCGAGCTTTTATAAAGTAATGTCAAATTATCCGTCAGCATATTGATATAAGTACCTTTTCCCCAGTAGAACCAGAGCTAGTGTTTTAGGTATGCCATCCAAAGCCAGGGATGACTTGGCCATTAGTGCTGGTTTTGTGCCAAAATCGTAAAAGTCAAGCTCTTTGCCAGGTTGTAAGTCTCTGAGGTTTTCAGTCATCTCTTGTAAGTGCATGCAGAGTAAAGAGCACATCAGCTCTTCTTGTTGTATAATACAGATATATTAAAATTTTTCTTGGGGGTTTTCTTTTGCGGGTGGCCCTCCCACCGCATGTGTTTACTGTGCATTTGGAAACTTGCATGTTTTCAGATCCAGCTGTGTCTTATGAAGGTGTTTCCAAACAGAGAATGACTGGAGGAGTGTCACGGTAAAGCTTAGACAGCTCATGCATCAGGAATTACTGGCAGAGTAGCACTCACATCCAAGTCATAACAGTGCTTCCACCCTGTTATTAGGGAGGGTGTGGTGTGATGTAGCAGAGCTGTGCTTCAGCTATAGGTAGTCAGAAACTATCGCAGTTTAAGCTAGTAACAGGGAGAGAATACTGTGCAAAGTTTTCTTTTTCTTTAATTTTGACATTATAAATTGAAGTCATGGTCAGGCTTATGAAAAAAAAAGGTGATAGTGTTTCAAGACAGTATGGAAAAAACAACAGAAAAGTCTTAAAGAATTTCTGGTTCATTGCATGCTCTGTATAGAGCAGAGGTAAAAAGGGAATGAATGGTTGTGGCATTTTTTCAGTGCATGGTGGCAGAAGATAAAGGTGCCCGCTCCACGCTGCTGGTTAGAGTAAGTGGAGGTACTGTGCCACCACATTTGGCTATTCTAGATGAGCAGAGCAATTTAAGTTTTGGGACCTTACTGAAACCTCCAAGGGGTGGGGTGGGGAATATATTAAAGACCTTTGGCCAGGTTTATTCTCCACTCTCCTTAGATGTACCTCCTAAGAGGCAAAGCTCTGAGTTCAGATGGTAGTTCTCATTCATCTCCAGACCAACAGCTGCATGCTCAGGATGTATAGCTCATGTTTCTTTCCAACAGGTTTTAAAGTAGGAGTTTTCAATCAAAGATATAAGGCATTCCAGATGCTCTCTGTGTGTGGCAGCTGTCTTTGTGCTATGCAGAACAGTTGATGCTGTGGTATGAGTCCATGTTATTTAACTGTCATATTGGGAATATAACTTAAAAACCATGCCTCATTTGAAGCACTGAATGTCTATGTATGAACACTGCTTCAACTAATATTCCTTCTTCTCAGTTCCTGCAGAGCCTTTACTGTGCAAGTTTGCCGATGGAGGACAGAAAAAGAGACAGAATCAGAATAAGTATATACAGAATGGAAGAGCATGGCACAGAGAAGGCGAGGTGAGACTTGTAAGTCCTCCCTTCAAGCTTTAGTGTGGGTGTACAATAATGAATACTTATGAAAATGATAGGCATTGAGACTTCTTGGCTTGGCTCTTCGGTGTATTAAAAATGTGCAAGCAATTCTTACCTGACAGCTTGCAGCTTTATAAAATACTGCATCTTTCTTAAGAGGAAAAAATGGCAGAATGTGAAACACTAAATCCTGCCTCATTAAAGTGAACAATAAAATCTCCTTCAGCTTGGTCAGGAATATGCCTGAGATATTTCTCAAATAAAACTACCTGAGACATAACTTTATTTACATGTAGTAAACAGTCCTTTTATTTATGCAGCATTGAAATATACATCACTTTCATAAGATTAAAATAGTATACCAATGCAGTCCAGCAGTAATTTTTTTTTTAATCACAACTCTTTTCATCTTTAATGTTCAAGATAATAGTTTCATAGGCTTACTGTGGTTAGCAAGCCTAGACACCTCATTTATATGAGACAGAAAAATTCAAATGTGTCTTCTGAAAAACAGTACTCCCCATTCATTCTTCTAGTTAATATATTGTAGGCAACACCCTCACATAATCATCTTCATGCCCTGCCTCTCAAACACACACATGTTCTCTTAGCCAGGTATTTCATAGATTGCATTTTGTTCCTCATGCTGGGAACCTGGAAACTTGTATTCATAGCCAATGTTGCTGACTATCTTCATTATATAATTACTTCTGTCTGTTGACCTTTCCTTAACTTATAGTAATAAACTATTTCAGTACTAATTTTCAATTAAAAAATTCAACTAAAGAAAGAGTAAGGGAAATAATTGACAATAAAAAATAATTTTGTCAACTGTTTTTTTTCCACTTTTTTTTTTTTTTTATTAAAGGCCGGAATGACACTCACATATGATCCAACCACAGCTGCTTTACAAAATGGGTATGTTAAATACTGGTGCACTTAAGAAAAAAAAAAGTTTGCATTATGAAAGATGCACAGAACTGGCATCTAATTAATATTTCTTCATTTTCTAGATTTTATCCATCACCCTACAGTATTACAGCAAACAGAATGATCACTCAGACATCTATTACGCCATATATTGCTTCTCCGGTTTCCACATACCAGGTTTGTATTTAGAACTTAGCAGCTGAAATGGTTCATTGGAGCTTCTGTTTATTTACCAATTGCTACATCTGGTTTTGTGAGTTCTCCAATAGTGCTTCATTTTGAGGAAGGGGGTTCTTTGTGCTGAACAGCATAAAAAAAATGGCCTTAAAAACTATGCATTTGTTTCAGGAAGCACAGCAATATAATGAGATACATGGTGTTTTGCAAAACAAAGTCACTGACTTGTGCTGGTAGCCAAGATATTTGTAGCCACTTCCGCTTTTCATGTATATACGATTTTTCATTTTATCTTGACCAAGTTCTTTTAATGTCAGTAATCCATCTTTAAAGTAATTACTCTTTGCTTAAAACCTTCTTGATTTAGTGAAATTCTCTTTCAGAGATATTTCTCCATGCTTTTTGAACTTTTCTCCAGTTGTTTTTTTTTTCCAGTGCAAAAGAAGGCCCAACAATAATGGATTACGTGGTTGTACTAAGAAGGGTGTGGAAACTTGCTAGACATTAGAGAAGGAAATCTGAAAAAGAGTTTGGAGTACAAATTACATTAGCATTCAAATTCAGTGACTTTATACTAGGACTAAAGCATTCAATAGCCTAGAACAGTATTTCTAACCCAAAAGTTACTTTATTTTGAATAATAATTTAAAACATGAACCATGCACATTTTTTGTTCCTGAGGATCAGTCCAAAGCTTCATGGAAAGGTATTTTGATAGATAGCGTCTTGAGTCCCTGCTAGGGAATATTGACGAACAGTTCAACATGTTGGGAATTATATGAAACAGTTTGATACAAGTCCTAAGAATGTTTATTTTAGGACATCATACATTTCAGTTTATTAGTTGCATTAAACGCAAGTTATATGTATGGCAATCTCAGATGTATGCTCTGTAATTACTACTTGAGACATGCTGGTTATCCCAGTATAATCTAAATAATCAGCTTTTTTTTATTTTACGATTTAACACATAGACAAAGTAAAAACCAGTGATTCAGGCAATAAATAACCCAAACTGATTAAATTTAGAAAATACTTACCTCTCTATGTCAGGGGAAGGAGAAGAGGCTATTTGCTTTTTAGTGAGAAAGATGTGCTAAGTTTTCTAGGTTTGGGTGAAAATCGATGTAGAAGGCTAACAGAGGCACTGGGGGCCGTTTGGTCAGTGTTCCCTTGCAGGTATTTCCATTCCATTCCAGGTGAGAAGAGGAAGAATTTTCTAATATTAATTAGTCTGGAGGTCTAGCGCCTTCTTGCATGAGTAGAGTGTTAGGTAGGAATGAAAACAGTGTACTCTGGGGTAAAGGGCAGCTGAATTAACTTTATATTAATTTCTGAGGTGACTTATGCAACACAATGTTTGCTCTTGGCAGACAGTGCCAGTACTGTATTTTTCAGTATATTGAATCATTCTGCTTTGTACAGCAATACCTCAAAAATTACAGAAAGTTCTTACCCAGAAAAATATTCCAGTAGAATTATCTGCTATTCTTTATTAAAATATAAATTATTTCTCAATATAAGATTCACAGTTATTCATAATCCAAGTAGAAGTTGGAAGTTGGCTTGGAAACATACTTAGGAATATAGTCTCACTTTTCTGGGCTTATGAGATAGGCCGACCACAATACTGTATGTGTGCAGAAATGTTGTTAGCGTTATTTCAATAGACAGGGCATGGAGCTTGAATTATTGTAGATGGAGTTATTGGCAACATTAAGCTTGAAATGCCGCAGTGAAAGGAACTGAGAATTAACTGAAGTGTTCTATACCGGGGAGGGAGGAGGTTCTTGGCCAGAAGAGTTTCACAATTTGAGTATTAGTCACATATTTGTTACTGAACCCTTCTCACTGAAACCTGCAACATTCCGTCATCTTCAGAACAGACGTATCATAAGAGCATGATTTATAATTTTTTTTCTTTGAGGCATGGTTTAACCCATTTCTAGATTTATTAAAGGTAAACAAATTTAATAAGTCTTTGGCTATTGTTTGTTTCTGCAACTCCTGTATACCCAAATGACAGTAGTAAGCTAGGTACTATCATAGTATGAGTAGATCAGCCAAAGCTTTAGTCACGCTGTACCAGTTTTTTGCCATTAAGCTCTTGCCTGAGGAAAGGGAGGGTTCAGCTGTGTTCAATTTTTGAACTCTTGTTTGCTCTTCTTCTGTTTGGAAAAGTAAAAATATTACTCAGATTCGAAAGTCAGTAGCAGAAGGAGGGGAGAAATGTTTTCTTCTTGCAGAAAATACCTCACCTGGATTTTTTTCAAGACTGTCTACCTGTCCTGTCCCAGAACTCTGAGGATGATGGTAGAGGCATTTAAGGGACTTTAAATGTCTGGCAGCAGTGGTTAGTCAGTTCTGCATGTGTAGTGCAGGTCAGAATCCTGCCTTATCCGACACACCTGCAGGAGACAGGAAGCATTCTGATACTTACCTTTAAATATTTCTTGGAGCACACTTTTTCAAAGAGCTGTTGCAATCAGCTGTTTTTTGGTTTTTTTTTGGTTTGGTTTGGTTTTTTTGTAACTGAGATACCCATGAAACCTATTAGTTTACCTTTTCATGCAAAGTTAGGCATGCTACCCCAATCTAAGGATTTGGGTAGTAAGGGGTTGTGGAGAGAAAACATGCTAGCTTCAGGAGCAGGGAGGCTCATCAGAAACTTCTCCTCTTCCTGTTCATACTGTAGTGTTTTAGAGAATGAATCTCCTAAATCTTCTTGTTCCTGGAACAGGAGTCCAGCAGAATTCCCGTTTTCTTCTTCTCCTTTGAAAATCCAATAGTTTATTAGAAGGCAAATGATTCTATAACTTCTGAGTCCCAGGTACTTTTCTCTAGAGGAATTTCAAAGATGTTCCTTTTTTAACACATCACAATTTTCTCATGGATGTATCTGAACCGTTTCGGTGTACTTCATCAAGTTTTTGAGACCTGCACTTAAAACACAGTGTAGTGTTCTGAAAGCTGCATGTGATATATTGTCTCCAGATCTTGTTTCTGATGTACAGGTACAATAAATACAGTTTTCATAGAAATCATTGTTGCTCTACAGTGACTGATTGCATTGAGAAGTGAATAAATAAGGGAGGGGGCTTGTTAACATTATTTGTGAAATTACTACTGTATCTCAGTTGGAGTATTCAGGAAAAGAATGATTAAAATGAAAAATACTGCATTTGTTCTAGGTTCAGAGTCCTTCTTGGATGCAGCCTCAACCATATATAATGCAGCATCCAGTAAGTCTCTATGCTTCTTCATTGCTGTTTACTGTTTGTATAAACACTTTGCATACTTTAAGCAACAGGAAATAGATCAATTCCCACTCAATTACTTCCAGACAATTACATCATGACAATTACATCATGACTAAATAATGGATTCAAATGAAAAGAGAAACGATAGCAACCTCAATTGAGGCTTCATTAGGAAAAAAAGAAAGCTTCCTTCAGGGCATCAAAGTGATGAGAACAGAGTTACCAAGTCAGCATCCTGAGGAAACTTTTTTTTATTAAATGAAAAGCACTTTGCAAATACCATTGTTTTACATGCTGTTTACCTGTCGGGAGCTGGAATTGAAGACCCAAGGTTTTAAAATGGGTCTGGAGTAGGTCAGACTGGATAATTTGTGAAAGACAGATGGATGTAGTGATAGAGATGACATGGGCACCCACTTGAGAAAACCTGCATAGCTGGTTCTGGCTTCAGCACTCATGAGTAATGCTAGTCTCCCTACACTTTTGGCTGTGGCATCTGTATCAGGCTGTCAGGCATTCTAATCTATACTCTCCCATGATATTTTGCTTCTTATCTATGTGATTTGTCAATTAAGTACCATTATATCTGAGACTTAGTGGGTTTCTTGAGATGAATATTACAAATAATAACAGGAGCTTTAATATATACCCTCCTGTAGTTAGCAAACAAGTCTGTTTCTAGATATAGAAAGGATATTGTCTTGACTTTAATTAACCTCTCCATGCAGATTATAGAATGTAAATCTTCTTGGCAGAACATTTTCTTCTTGTGCATGCAGAGAAGGTGATACTTAACCAGAACACCCTCTCACAAGCTTAATTGTTGTATTTGTGGTTTTTGATGCTAAACACACATGCACACAACAGATTTTAACTTTTCTGCCAGCACAGATTTTCTTAAAAACAAAATCTTGCACACCATGCTGTGAAATACACAAGTTGATAAATTATAATGCTGTAAGGTGTATTAGTTTCACAGGTATACAAAATGAGATTTCACAGTTGAAAATGAAGGTCTAGATTCCTGACTTCAGTTCAGTTTTGGCCTGTGCAAAGACTGGTGCTGTCTTGCTTATTTGCTTTGCAGAGAAGCCTGCAGTCTACAGACAGGAAATTCTTTTAGTGTTTGATGTGCCTGTGACTCATTTAAACTACACTGATCACATGGTTGTTTTTCCAACTATACTTTCTATGGGTTTTGTTTCTTTTCTTTTTTTTGTTGTTTTCAAGGATTAGTTATTGAATCAGAGTGCTGGCTTTCAGTACACTGCAATTATTTCTGTTAGTTTTGAGCCTCCATCAATCTTAATCAACACTTCTGCAAGCATAAGTCATACAGAGTATTTGGAAATATCTTTTTGTAGAGCATGGTTTGTAAAATGAAATTTGTTGATAATCTTCCATTTCAGATAACTCTGAAAACCCTACAAGTGTGTCCTCCATATTTAGCAATCTCAAGTGTTTAAAAATTTGACATATACTTTTGATGAAGTTAACAAAATGGTATAGGAGTGATAGAGATCATCACAGTAGCTAGTATTTAGACAGAGAGTCAGTGTTGCTAACCTAGTTATCCAGAATATGTGTTCTAATGAATCCAGCCATTAAGTGGGCAGCTGTCTTGTAGGTGAACTTCACATGTGAAGGGTAGAATTCTAATACAAATGTTCCTCCAAAGCCTTCATTCCTAAAGATGAGATAAAAATTTCTTCCTAAAGCCTGGAATTGCAAAGCTTAACTTATCTATGGCAACATGAATGGATTTTTGCTGTAAAGTTAACATCTGGTTAAACTTGTATTTTACAAAGTGTTTTTAGCAGGTGTCTCAAGTGCATTGTACTTCAGTTGTGTGTTCAATATGAAGTCAGTGTAGTTGTTAACTCACTCCCAAACTATACAAAACACATCCGCTGAAGTAGAATATTAAGAATGCCCCAGACCTGTTCCCTGAGTCAGTGTCTCAGTCTAAGGAGACTTCTTGTGGTATATCACATTGGAAGGACTTAAACTTTCAAATGCAAAATGTAATTAAAATCCGAGCGTTGCCGCAACCATTTCTTTCTTTCTCTGTTTTTTAATAGGGTGCTGTACTGACTCCCTCCATGGACCACACCATGTCACTACAGCCTGCATCCATGATAAGCCCTCTGACACAGCAGATGAGTCATCTTTCATTAGGCAGTACTGGAACAGTATGTAGCAATTGAATGCAAACTAGAGCTTACACAAGTAGAAAATACTGCATGTAGATCACAGTATGCATGTTCCGCCTGCATATAGGAAAAAGTAATCCATCAGTCTTTCATCCGATAAAATATTAATAACTGCTTCAATTTTTAAATCTTATTCAGCTCTTTTTTGTCAGTCTATTATTTGATAAGAAATTGGAAATGAATAAATAAAACCAGATCAAACCAAATGGAAGGGACTTAGGAGGCAGCTCCAAAGTTGTATTGGAAAAGGAAAAATAGTTGTTTTACTCTTCAGGAGAAATGATGATGATTTGGATTAACAGAGAAAGAAAAGTCCTTCATGCAGTATTTGAAGTCTAAATTCGAGTTTTCTCGAAACAGATATCTCACTTTTCTGAAAAGCCTGTTAATGTCAGACACAGAAGTCTTTTTCTCATGTACATTGCTTTAGGGAAACAGTTAATATCTGTTAAACAATATCATTATAGATATTTTGAATACTCTTAAATTTACATTGGGTTTGACCTCAACCTAATGGACTCCCTGTCTTTTTAGTACATGCCAGCCACAACAGCTATGCAAGGAGCCTACATACCCCAATATACACATGTCCAGACAGCAGCGGTTCCTGTTGAGGTCAGTATGTTTTATAAAAGACCAGAGATGAGAGACATGAATATGATAGTAGGTTTGGGGGCTTTTGTTTTGCTTTATTTCTAGGAAAACAGCTGTTTAAAGCCTAATATTGTAACTATGAGTGCACTGTGAATACACTGTATATTGTTATAAAATGGCATTATTCTTTGCTAACATAAATAGTAGTATAACAAAGAATGACCTGTACTCATAGCAGTACAGTACTTGAAGCAGTATTCCATATGAGCATAACTCAGATGAACTTCATGGGTTTTGAAGCCTAACTTCCAGTAGGAAAACTGCAGGGTATGTTGTAGTTTTGTTCTTTCATTTAGTTTTCCTGTGAGCAAACTTATCTGCTAACAATGATTGTAACTTTTAGCAAAGAATCCTGATTTTTACCCTGGCATCTCAGGATACTTGTTTATTAGGATATTTGCCTAAAAAATTCCTCTGCAAGTCCAATTGAAAAGCATAACTAAATGGTACACAATAGTTTGTGTACTATACCTTACACCCTTTCATAGGTCAGTACTTCTTTAACAGAGGAGCTAGGCAAGGTATACTGCAGCTCTTGTATTCAGAATGAGTGCTGGATAGTCTCTTCCAGGGCCTGTAAGGAAGAATGTTTTATTTCAAAGTCTGTTTGTCCAGAAACTCCAGAAATTGTTTGGTTCAGTTTATTCATCTACTCACGTGGGTCGGATCAGGTCTTCTGGTAGTTAGCTGGTAGCACTGTCTGCCAGACCATTATCAGCTGAATTAATTCCCTAGTTTCTTGGGGGTCTGTGTGCAAAGTCCCAGTTACAATTCTTCATGTTGCCTAGTGCCAGTCACACCACAGTACTTAAAGCAATAGTGTTTGTACATGTGGTAAGTACATCTCATTCTACTCGCTGACCCTCAAAAGGAGAGGGGCAGAATGATCTTCAGCATTTTCAGATAGAAAATATACTAGTAGTTATTTTCTTGCTCTGTGTATTTATTTTTATAATGTTAAAGTTTTGTGGTTTATTTTAGTTGTCAAGGCAGCTGAGGAAACGCAAGGTTTGCGTGATCATTTTATTTCTTTGCTTGCTGAAATGTAAATCAATGCAAAATTAACACCTCCAGTTTGGAATACCCCACTTGAGAAAAGTTAGATAGACTTTAGATTTGAAGACTGTTAATTGCATGAGTCACATCAAAATACAGATTGCAGCTAATGCTTCCTGATTTTGTCTCATGTCTTGGCTTTCTTTATATTTGCAGGAAGCCAGTGGTCAACAACAAGTTACAGTAGAGACGTCCAGTGACCATTCTCCGTATACGTATCAGCAGAATAAGTAACTGTGAGGTAGGGGCTCATCCTGTCACATGAAAGATGTGAATTCAAATATACTTTATTTCATAATTTACAGTGCTCTCTATTGAATTTTTATCCTTTCTTTAATGTCATGTAAGTGACATTGATAAATCTGGGGACAGGCAGTGAGGTTAATTTGAACTCGGCCAAAGTTAGAAGCCAGGAAGGAAAGCACAGGTTCCGGAAGTGAGTTAATGAATTATGAGTAGTCAAGTTTTAGTAATTTCTCTATAGCATAACTGGATTATATTGGATTTTAATATATTCATCTTGGCAGTGTGCTATATACAAGAATAACAATGAATTTGGGCAAAACTATGAGAATCACAATGATAAAGGGATCTGTATTTATACATAAAATATCCTCTAGTTCTGTGGTACATGTAGGATTTGGAAGCAGCGTTGCGACTGACTTACGGACCACAGGCACGGAGTTGGTCGGGTAGAAATCCTTGCTTGACTTTTTCTCCTGCAGACTTCCCTGCTCATCCTTTACTCTAGCAAAAAGCAGTTTGATCCAAAATTTTGAGTTATTTTTTAATCCACATCCTTGTTTGGCTCCAACTCCAGAATTTCACTTTCCTGCTCCAGTTTTGCGTGGCCTTTACTAACCAATAATTAACTTCACGTGAGCTCCTTCCTTGCAAAATTTTTGCTTTCTGTAGATTGCTAGTGTGTGAAAGTATTGTTTGCACATACTATTCCCTCCTACATCCTCCATGCTATGAAATTCTGGAATTTAATTCTTTCTTAACTCGTCTTTTTCAGAGTGCTTTTTAAACCAGCAACTTGAATACAGAATCATTTTAATCAAATTTCTAAGACCTCCTAGTGAAAAATTCTGTTCAGTTGCCATAATGTGCCAGAGGTGTTAAGGGGTTTTCTACAGCTTTCACAGCATTTATTAGATACTGAAAAATGATAATCAGTTATGTGTGAAGAATTTCCAATTGTGTGATATTCTCCCTAAAATATATAGATCTAACAAATACACACATTTTGGCATTAACTTGGATTTTGCAGGTCAGATGTGCTGTTTGACAGCACTGCTCTCATCCCCATTTTTGGCAGAGCAACTTCTTAGGTGTTCAAGAATGTAAAGACAGAAACAAACCAGTGGGAAAACTTTGCACATTCAACAGAAGGCACAGTCTGCGTAGTGCAACACATGACCTGTGTTCATTATTGTAGTCTGGCCAAATGCTGGTATCTAGCGAAAGCCCATATCCTTGATTTGCTTCAGGGCAGGGAGAAAGCAAAGCCACAGACTCTTCCTGTTCTCCATTGCCTAGTGTTAAAATCATGGCTCCTGCACGTTTCCCATGCCAAGGCTGTTGGCTGGTGTTAGCTGCTTTTCAATGAATTATTTGTTTTGCCTTAAGTCTTCCCTGTGGGCATGTAAAACCTCCTTACCGATAGAGGTCTGTGGTAGATGATGAAGTGTAATCTTGCATGTCATCTCCTCGTCCCGCCTCTCTCTCCCAGTCTGTCAGTGTCTTTCCCATGGACTGGGACCAGGCAAGAGTCTCCTGAAATGATATGTTCCCATCTGAGACACATTTTATAATTACGGCTGTGTAGAATACCGGGCTCTATGAGCAACACTGTGCATTTGCTGTAAGCCAATCGTCCATGTATTTTATTCTTAAGAGAAGTACTTTTATCTGTATATGCAGTGAAAGCCAGAGGAGCCTATGTCAGCAGTGGCTATGGCAGTGGGCACGTGGGGAAGGTTAATATTACTCAGCTGATTTCAGCCTCAGAGTATGGCATTTGGTATTTCTGTCCCTGGAGCATGTTGGTACTTGTCGGGTTTTGGACAGGTGAAGGGGAGGGAATTGAGTGTTATTTCTTGCCCTAAATACACTGCAGTCTCTTAATTGTTGTGGCTTTGTTACTGTTGTCAAACTGGAACTTCAGTCTAAATGTACATGCAGCACTTTTGGGAATGTCCTATTAAAAGTCAATATACATATTGCCATAAATAAGGGGTAAATGACAACTAGCGTATTGGCACAAGTGGATTCAGTAAGTCAGAAATACATAGTGTCTTTCCTTTGGCAGCTACCTTTAATCACTTTATAGCTTCTTTTCAGAAAGTTGCCTTGTGAAAATAGTCAAAGGGACTCAAGAAGAAAAACATGTTATATGTACACCTATAAATGTACAAGCCTTAAAACAGCAGACTTTGTGTTGAGAAATTCAACAATTGACTAAACTTTTTCATTAGCTGTGTATTTTTTTTTAGTCCATATGGCAATATAAGCCAGTGCAGTAAATTGAGAAGTCTTCCTTCCAGTTTAATAAGCCCTGAGTTGCTGCTAAGTATTAGCAGTGATGGAGGCAGGGTATCTGTCTCTGCATTAGCTGTTGTACATAGCCTCCCTGAGGCTGCACCAAAAGAAAGTTGTGTTCTTTTTCCAGACATCAAAAGCCTTGGAGATGCCATGGGAGTAAGCTCACACACTCAAGCACTTTTGGTCAATTAAAAGAAAACAACAATAACAAAACAACAAAGAGGGGAATAGCTTTGAATGCAGTCTCAGGGTTCCCCGGTGGGAACTCCACATGCTGAACAGGTATTGGAGATAAAAGGGGGGAAATTACAATACAGGCTGTATCCTGGCAGAGATAGCCCTTATCCTGGGAAGGGCCAAGCACCTGTATTGCCACCTGTGTTTCTTCTCAAATTTATACTTGGATTCACTTAGTCTTCTCACACTGTCTAAAATAGGAAATTATTTAGTTTTATCAACAGCTACATTAGAAAAAGAGGGTGCAATTGTAATTCTGCTCTAGCTCTGACCTTTCTGTGTTACAGATGTCCAGTGTTGACCTGGCCTGGAGAAGGGTGCAAAGGCTGAAACAATCATGGATTTTACTGATCAATTGTGCTTTAGGAATTATTGACAGTTTTGCACAGGTTCTTGAAAATGTTATTTATAATGAAATCAACTAAAACTATTTTTGCTATAAGTTCTATAAGGTGCATAAGAAAAACCTTAAATTCATCTAGTAGCTGTTCCCATGAACAGGTTTATTTTAGTAAAAAAAAAATTTTTATCAAGTGTTATGACGCAAAAAAAAAAAAGTTAAATTTCTGGGTATGCACAGATGACCACGAAGACTTATTCATGTGCATGACAGAACTTGTATTTTGGATTCTTTTTATTTTGTTGGGTTTTTTTCTTTTTCTTTCCTTTTTTTTTTTTTTTTTTTTTGTAATTGTATGAAATGGGTTTTCTGAAGTTTAAAATAGTAAAACATCTAAGATGATGTTCTGTGCTTGCAGTGTGTGAGTGTTGCTTTAGTGCAGTGTTGCAATTACAGTGTCTGGTCTTTTAGCTTTCTGTTTTTCTTTTAATGTAGTGTGAAGTGTCTTATCCTTTTCTATGAATTCCAATTTGCCTTAAATCTTTCAATGCTGTAGCTGTTTCAGTAAGTAGTCCAAACTAATGGTGTAGAATGCTTTGACCAAATGAGCTGGTCTATTATGCCTTGTAAAACAGCAGCATAGGGCTTTTAAAGGTAGTCAATAAAAATTGCTGAAAATTTGGCTTTTTTAATGTGTAGTAAGTGTTTTTAATGATTTTTCACATAATATGTAAGGTAGTGAAATGCAAGAGGGAAAAAAATGTTTTGTGTGAAACACATTTTCTGACTGGGGAAATTTTAATAGGATAAATTGTTTGTAAGGCCATATGCCAATAGTTCCCTCTGGTAGTTTGAATGATTTAGGAACTCTGCTGTATGATGCAATGTAAAATCTTTTTTTGCCTTTTTTCAGAAACTAACTTGATGTTCTAGTTTTAGCATAGGTAGAGTAGGGAGTTTGGGGTGGAGATATCACCGAATGTTTTTGTCCTTCCTTTATACTAATGATAGTGCTTTAGGATGAGGATTGTGCTGAGACTTAGCAAACAGAAAAGTTGCTATTACAGCAAAATGGCAAAAGCTAAAGGACTTGTTTTCAAACATACGCTGAGATGTAAGTAGAAGCATAATTGATTGGGTACTAGCTCTCTATAGTAGGTAAATAAAAATAAAAAGACTTGGCACTTTTAAAAGGTAACTTTACCAAAGAACAAAGAGCCAGTAACCAATAATTCTGATTTGTCTCAGCATTACGTCTTCTGTACTCTTTATTTTTGCCGGACCAGTTTGCGGTTAGAAGAATGTGCCTTTTTTGTACATTTGCATTTAGGTTTTATAATTTTAATTGACGTATGGACACAAAAGCATGAAGGAAGACTTGGATCCAAGCAGTGCCACACTTTACATCATCACTACAAGTGTTAAGTGTAAAGAAAACCAATTTTGAAACTATGAAATTCCTGATTCATAAATACACAGTTATTTGTACTTCACATATTAGATAATTCACTGCTACTAAAGCTCTTTATTACAATTGCATATGTTTTAAATCGAATGATAAATTAAGTTGTCTTCCAAAACTGTGTACTTCTCTGGTCAGCTGTATATGATCAGTTATCTACCTCAAAGTTTATTTCTTTTTGTATTGGGACAGGTTGCTGGCCCTCCCTGTTTCCACAGACCAAATCATCCTAGCTCGGGAGCTAGGGCTAAGCAGTTGTTTCTTTCAAGTATTTTTTAGTTTTTAAATTTTGTGTGAGTATTGGAGTATAGATGTCGGTGACATTTCATAGTTTCAAAAGTAAATTGCTGCTCTGAGAAGTGTAGATTCTAGTGAAATACATAGTCATAAAAGATGTGTTTTTGTTTTTTCTTTTTTTAAGAAGTTGTGGTATTATTGGTTCTATGCTCCCTGGAATATTACTGCTTTGTAAAAGTCCAGACTTCCTGCAGCACCTTGCCTGTATCTGGTAACTTTCCAAACCTGGATCTCTCACTACTTGATATTTTTGCGTTAATTAAAACTGCAGTATGATAGCTGTGTTAGAGGGAGGGAAGAGCTGCTGCCAGAAATGTCTGAACTAAGTGCCATACTCATTGTCTGGGTAAGATTTGGGAAATTTAACCTCTGTACATAAAGAAATAATCAGTTACTTAAACATCACATAGTAGACAGCCATTAAATTATAAAAAATTAATTTATGAAGAAAGACCTTTTGTACAGATTGAAAAAAAAAAAAAGATTTTCATAGAGATATCTATATGATCAAGAGAGTTAATTTTTTATTTTTGTTTTACTAGTGCCACAAACTTGCCAGTGGTAACTTATTTGTCCGGTTCAAGATAACTCTGTAGTTTTGTTTCCTAGGACTTGTTGTTAAAACGCCAAAAGACATTTTTGAACTGTAAATTTGATTAGATTGTTAGCTTTTTTCTGTTTTATTTCTTTGAAAACTTTTGAATAAAAAAGATCAAAAAAAAAATGAAAATCCACTGTCTTTTTCCTTTAGCCTTTCCTTTATTGGGGAAAAACCCAACAGGTTATGGTAAAACCTTGGTGTTCATTTTGAAGTGCTCGGAGTATTTTTCTGCTTTAGAGTCTGGGGTTTTCCCTCCTGTCTTTTGTTAAAAGCAAATTTTAACTCTTTCAAACCACATTCAAGTCACTTTTTCTTTCAGGCAAGACAGGAAAAGATGTGGGAAAAACATATGATGAGATATCTGATTTGAATGCAAGAGCTCTGTTGCCCTCTGTGTCAGTCTGCGCAGAGAGTTATACATAACCAGGCCCGCACACTGTAGTTGTAAATGCAGGGCAGTTTTCTAGAAGGGTGGAGATGTAGGTCACTTCAGTAGTTCATAGGCAGCTGAACTGCTGCCTGAAAGTGCTTTCACCTTCCCATGTGCAGTGGCATTGGCTGGCATGCCCAGTTCTGGAAAGCAGAGGTGATACTTTACTGGAATTCAAAATGATCCCAAGTGTTTGCCTTCCCGCTGCAATCTGTAAGCACTTTATTTCCTTAAAGATGGTCTCTGATTTTTATTACCCTTTTGGCAAGATCGCTGTTGATGATGATGTATGTCAGATAGAGAGGATTGCTCTGCCCACAGTAAGGCTTGGGAAAAGAAGACAGGAAAATGGGAACTATTGCGTTGCTTCAGCCAAATGCTTTACCAGCTGTGTGGTCCTCAACATAGCTTTGTATCGATGAGTGTGCCAGGAGAGGGGCTTTGACCTAGTCTTGGGCACTCGGGTGCACCCAGTGGCAGGGGGCAATGGCTGGGTGATCCAGTGGGTTCCTGTGACTTGCCACCAGTGCTGGATAGGCAAAAGGGAGGCTCATTTGCCACAGGCTGTGCTGTCCTGGAGAGCCCTCTTCCCCCTTATGAGACAGTCCTTTACACTATACACATGGTTTTGACATATACCATGGGCTCCACTGACCCTTCAACAGGCCAGGCAGTCTGCTGGATGGGCAGCCACAACTCCTCTGAGCAGCCTGTTCCAGTGCCTCCCCACCCTCACAGTAAAGAACTTCTTCCTAATATCTAACCTAAATCTAACCCAATTTAAAGCCATTCCCCCTTGTCCTATCCCTACATGCCCTTGTAAAAAGCTCCACTCTCCAGATTTCTTGTAAGGCCCCGTTTAGGTACTGGAAGACTGCTCTGGGGTCTGGAATGTTCTCTAGGCTGAACAAACCAACTCTCTCAGCCTGTCTGTGTAGGAAAGGTGCTCCAGCCCTCTGAAAATACGTGTTTTTCTGGTGGAGCTAGTGAAAAGGACTCACTTAGAGGTTACATTCGCTTATGCAATAAGGACATCCTTAATAATGATGGCTCTTACTATTAATGAAGCGAAAAAAACCCAACAAAACAAACAACCCCACCCCTCACACCGTGTGCTATTAAACACATTTGGACTTGTAACTGAAAAAAATTAAGCATTTTATGATAATTTAAGTAGTGGCCCACTGTGTTGCCTGTATAAAATGTAATGGATGAGCAGATTAAGACTTTTAAAGGGTTTTGTTACATTATTCTTGTTCACCACAAAACTGAATTAATTTCAGATTGGTAAACAGTCTTTCTGAATTAAGTATGAATACTACCTCACAAAAGCTGTATGTAGTACATCCAGAATAATGCAGGTTGGAAAGGCTTTTTGCTATCTATTAGCCTTTGCAATTGGCCGTATGGTAAACTTAGGTCTCTTACTGTAGCTCAAAATATATTAGGTAAGAGTGGATGCTTTCAAATTCACACCCTTTACCTGATACAAGGTTGTATAATTTCTAGCAGGCAATCTGCAATAATCATAGAATCATAGAATAGTTAGGGGGGGAAAAGACCTTAAGATCATCTAGTTCCAACCCCCCTGCCATGGACAGGGACACCTCCCACTAAACCATGCCATCCAAGGTTATGTCCAACCTGGCCTTGAACACCACCAGGGATGGAGCATTCACAACTTCCCTGAGCAATCCATTCCAATGCCTCATCACCCTCACAGTAAAGAACTTCCTCCTCATATCCAATCTAAACTTCCCCTGTTTAAGTTTCAACCCGTTACCCCTTGTCCTCTCTCTACAGTCCCTAACGAAGAGGCCCTCCCCAGCATCCCTATAGGCCCCCTTCAGATACTGGAAGGCTGCTATGAGGTGTCCATGCAGCCTTCTCTTCTCCAGGCTGAACAGCCCCAACTGTCTCATCCTATCTTCATACAGGGGGTGCTCCAGTCCCCTGATCATCCTCGTGGCCCTCCTCTGCACTTGTTCCAACAGTTCCATGTCCTTCTTATGCTGAGGACACCAGAACTGTACACAGTACTCCAAGTGAGGCAATATATGTAATATATTTTTGTTATATATAATAAAGCTCATATTTATTACCAACTGGCTTGTTCAAACACTGGCTCCATCCTCTTGCACACAGCCAGTTTTGAGCCCTACCTGCAAACATGCTGTGAATGATTTCTTCACCTCTTAACAAATACTTCTAAGCATCATATTCTTGTAGGATGGTTTTGTACCATTACAAATGTTTTTTGCAAGATCATGCCCAGACCCTATTGCTTGATGGCTGTTAGTGATTAGAAAGTAGCCTTTCTTTAGGCACTGAACAAAAACTTCTCTATTTTCTGCACTGGGCGGGTGCAAGGCAAGTGCAAGTAATGCATTTACGGCAGTGTGGCAAAGTGCTGTTGATAGCTGAGCCCTGCTAATGACTGTTTGCATATATTAGGCTAGAATATTTGTGGAGCTCTTTCCTGGTACTCTTTGTCAGTTTTTCTGAGGGGGGGAAAAAAAATAAAAACGGTGCTTTGCTCTCTCCTCCCAGCTTTAATTTACGCTGTGGTACATCCACCAGCCCAGACAAACCTGATGATTGACTGAAGCTCTGCCACCTCACCTTCTGCAGAAACATCATATGAGAAATGCATTTTGTGTGCCAGAATATTTATATGAGTTTGTACTCCTATTCCTCCTGTGCACACTTCACTGCACTTGTTTCTTTTGCTTTGATCAGCTGCTCCAAAAGCATTTGCCAGCTTTCACATGTGTTGGAATAAGATACTCAATCCTACCCTGTCCAGCAGTGTCTTATTGTGAAAGCCCAGTGTGTTATTTGGTGGCATTTAAGGCATGTATGCTGTTACCTTCCAAAACACTTGCAACATTGACATACTCTTTCAACTGTGAAAGATCATCTGTGTCATTCCTTAGCCAACAAATTCTGGCATTGATTAACCCAAACAAATCTGAGGCTTTTGGCTTTCAGACTTGGTCCATTAATTCTATCCAGAATAAGGGTTAGGATATACAAAACCTATTCTGTTTGGCAACTTCTCCTCCAGCTGAGAAAAGCCAAGCTGATTTCAGAACAGCAAAGATTTACAGTGTGGTGACCAGAGAGAGTGTGGAAAAGCCTGCATGTGAAATGAGTCAGTCTTTCCTTTTCAGGACAGCTCTAACTGCATCAGCCATCTGAGAAACCTGTGGGGCCCATTTCTGTAGTAAAGAAGAAGTCATATCATGGGAAAATATACTACTGGAGTATTTTTCCATGTCCAAGAAGAAGAGACAGCTTGTCAGCAGCCAAGCTTTAACTGTTGAAGTTACCTTGCCTCTTTCAACAGTATCCCCTCGCTCAGTACTCTGCTGTGTTTTGTCGGTCTCCCTGCAGCTGAATAAACTGATCTCTTTCGACAGCTTCACTGGGATGGAAAGATGTTTGGAGAACGTGAAGAATGAAGGTATGTGGCAGCCTAAAAACTTCCCACATGCACACTACAGGTATTCACATCAACCTGCTCAGGCAGCTTTCTAATCAGCTTTATTGTTTTAGAGCCTAACATGCTAATGTTGCCAAGGGAAAACACATTTGGGAAATGATTTCTGCATGTACACACTGCTGATTGTAAGTAGTCGTCTGCAGTAGTAGTTTTCCCTGGTATTTTCACCACCTAACATTCACACACAGGGCTGATGTTTTCAGGCAATATCCTTGAAGCACTTAAGGGAAATAGGATAAGACAATGGTTTAAAAGAAGGCCAAGAGAAAATTTACTAGTAAGTAGGATTTTTTGGTAATTAGGTTTAGCTTTTTGCAAGCACAGATAGAAAATGACTTTTCCTTTGTGTCCTCAGTCTTTACCCGCTAGGAAATATTTGGGGATTTATGCCTTCCAAGGAGTGTAAAAAATATGCAAATGTATTTACAGGTATTTGTCACAGCCTTGCTTTTGTATCAGTTTGTATCATTAGCCAGTCTCAAAGATAGTCTTTAAACAGAATATACATAACTAGGTGCATAAACCAGTTACTTATAAACTATCTCACAGCAAAGCAAAATAGGATTTCACGAGCCATTAGGCTAAGCATGAGTATGTTTACCCAGCAAGGGTCCTGCAGTGCCTTTGCTGGCCTGGCAGCCCCCAGGCAGGAGGGAAAGGGTCTCTCCCTTCAGCTTCCCCAGAGCAGACCCATGTTTCCACTTTCTGCCAAGCTCCATCAGTGCCATGGTCACGTGATTGCTTGCTCCAACAAACAGACCTTGTGCTTGACTAGCCTCACTCTTTTCTTCCTTTAGATTTTGTACCTGCTCTCCCTCCTGAGTCCTTGAGCTGCTGGCACCCCTGTCTCAACAGCTCTACCTCTGCCTGTAATATTACCTTTCTTATCTCTCCACAGACTTTCTCACAGCTTTGTTTTGGCAGTCTGAGGCAGGGTTCTGCAGCTGGGCTGGATCAGAGCTGGGCCTTTTTGCACAGGCAGCTGCAGCCCCAGGAGAGGGGAGGGGGTATATGGCACAGACTGAGCAAGGGGGTGATGTACTCCAGGTCTTCCTCGTGTCAAGAAGGCGTTGGTGCAAGTGCAGTTGGAGGGGTGGGTATTCAGGACCTCCAAGTGGTGCTGACTGTGCCAAAAAAGAATGAAAACTAGGTTTCAAACAGCTTTAGGAGAGGCCAGTGCAGCTAGGTCGAATACAGCGCTCCAGAAGTTGCCAGCTGCTTGTATTCTGAGTTCATGACCTCCTTCAGCTCTGCTCGTCTCACTTTCCATAGTTAACAAGTTCCAGCTGTCCATAGGCAGAGGGTTCATATGTGAGTTGGGAAGGAGCAGCTCCTCAAGCAAGGCACAGGTTTCACATTGTAATAAAAAGCCTGTTGCCACTGTGCCGTGAGCTCTTGAATCACTGAAGTTGCTGAACAAAGACAGCAGTAGAGAAGTAGTGAAAGTAGAAGAGTGGAAGCCTTTGGGTTTTAAGTTGTTTCTGGGTAAACTATTTACAGAGTGGTCTAGCTCCATCTTCACTGTAGTGATCCTAGGAGAAGCAAAGCTTTACATTCCATGCTAGCATTCTAGAGTGAATTTTGTACTGGAGTGTTGAAAATCCAGATTCCAGCTACTAAAATATTTGAAAAAAAAAAAAAGCGAGATTAGGCACTTCCAGGAATTCCACTCCTGAAAATATTTTGCAGATGAAGCTATCCAGTCATCTCTGGGAAAACAGTTTGGGACAAACCTTACCATTGCGTGTATTACAGTAAGTGTATGCACAGCTCATCTATTCCAGATGGTGATCATCTGATCAGCCCTGCTGTGTGTGGTGCTGCCCCGTGTCAAGTCTGCAATTAATTTCCTAAACAGCGTTGTCCTCATCAGCAAACCCAAACTTTGGGATCCATCCTTTTTTAATCGGTCTCACACAGGTGAGTGAGTGGAGCAGAGCCCTAGGCTCAGAGGGGCGCTCTCTGCTCCAGCTGCCTCTGCCTGCTGGTGCAGGCGGGGGGGACAGACTGCGGAGATCTCAGCCTGCTGCTGTCCTTACCAGAGCTTAAATAACATTTTACCTTGCAGCCACCAGAGGGCATCTTCGTTATAAGCTGTAATAAGAAAGGTGAGCTCCCTTCCTTAGTATGTAATTAAGGTGCATTTATAATTACCTATTATTAAAAGCAAAACCTTATCCTGCCTTTGCACAATGCAGTGCAAGTACTCACATTTCTAATAATGTGGCTTTACTCGTCATTAAGAGAGCAATAGAGTTGTCTTTTTCAGAGGAGGAAAAGAAAAAGCCATCATTTTCTTTTGGTTAATGCAATGTGTGAGGGTGCCTTCACTGCACAGCAGGCAAGGGGGGAGGGAAGTAAAAAATTAATCTAATCAAAACCACAACATCACCAAAACTACAAGTGCTCCAGGCAGGGTCAGGGAGAATTGACAAGTAGCTTGTATGTGACAGACGAACACAAGAGGAGCCAAACAGCAAAGGAATTCTGGAGAAGTCAAGCTGACTGCAAGGATTCAACCCAGGCCAGACCAAGAAAGCTTTTTCTCATTAACTCAAAGCCAGTCTATTTGCATATACTCTTGGAAGCATTCTTTTTATTATTATATCCTCATAAGCGCCAAGATAGCTGAAAGTACATTTATTCGAAACAGTGTAAAAGAAACAAATACCTTTTCAGGAAGTAAATAAAGCTCTGAAAATAAACTGGTATCTTGCGGGCTAAATGAAAAATCTGTGCTATAAAACAGACCTATGCGAAGTATTTGGGCTGGTATAGAAAGGGCTGCATATTTTTGCAGAGTTAATTCAAGAAGAGTTTTCAGTGGTCATTACAGATGACTTCTTACGTTATTTATCCAGATTACTAATACAGATGGGGCAGGAGGGGACAACAGAAATAGTTATTTTTGCTACCTTGTCTCTATCTGTACTACAGCTTGAATCTAATGAATAAATTAGCTGTAACCCACAGAGTATGTCACTGCTTCAAGTCTCAGAGGCTTTTTTAGCATCCTTTTTGGCCAAGGAGAATGGGCTTGCCTACGCATTTTAGCCAGTTGTGTTCACCTCTGGTTCTGCTGCATGCTCAGCCTTATGCTGCTTCATCAATGCCCCAGGCAAGGCCAGCAACTGACCTACACAATCCTGCTCTTCAATGTGGACTACAAGAAGCATTTGTTAATCTCTGCTGAGGATTTTGTCGCTCTTCAAAGTAATTAGATGAATCACTTCTAGACCAAGCCAAATTGCTCTGTCAGGCACAATAAAAGACCCAAAGAGCAACCAGAACAAATAGGAGAGTTCATAGACAGTCATGAATAAAAATACTGTAAGTCTGGAGATATAAAGTATTTCTCTGTTTTGCACACGCCCTAGCCTTGGGCTAAACAGTGCACAGACACAGACTTGAATTTCTGGAAAAGGATCTGATCCAGGCATGTGTTTGCAGATTTTGAGGGTTGCTTTTTATACTGAATGAGGACTGGGGAGAAAAAGAAACGTCCTATTTTTTAATTTTTTTTATTTAATTTCAGACCTGCTGGGTCTGTGGGTTTTTTTTTATGGTTTATCTTTCTTTGCAGTCTCGAGTACTTGTGATTATCTTTTTCTGGCACCCACCTCGGTGTCAGCATGACTGTGTTTGTCACAGGTTTTATGTGCTGCTGCGAGCAGGACTCAAATTAGGATTGGTGTGACCGAAGGACAATAGCTCTGCCAACAAGACAGACTTTTTTTGATCTAACTAGCAGATGCTCTGCTAGCGTCTCTCACTTTTTTGCTTCTCTCTTGCCTAAGCGACTGAAACCAGCCTGTCAGTGTGATTGTATTCAAGGGAGCTACAACTGTTTGCACAAGATCTGATTCTAGCCTAATACTTAAATAACTGCTTCCAACAGCTACTTGTTAAGGCTCTGATGGTAAATTCCATTCAATACAACACAGCTTTAAAAAGCAGAGATTTTTCCAGAAATGGCTACTCTTTTTATAGAGGCTTTTTTGCACCCTAGTGGTTTATTTTAGTTAGTAACAAATTGTTCCTGCATAGCCCTGGTCATCAATCACTTGCAGGAATAATATCGCAGGGGGAGGAAGCTGGAAAGAGACCCTGCTGCCATTCTAACCTTGAATTCCCTTTTTTCTCCCCTCCCCTGTTAATCAAAAGTAGTTTTGGAAAAGGAAGAAACTACCAGACATATTAAAGACCTGGCATAAAATATTGGACCAGCTTTTCAGGTGTCACTGAGGGGCAGCGGATCTAAAGGTGTCTCTCCAGCCCAGACTTCGGAAGATCTTAACTAGCTTTAGCTTTTCAAGTGAGCCTGAAGGCTACTGACTGCCAGTCATCCTGACAAGGTGATGACTAATGGGGACAATTAGCTCCTTCCCCTAGCATGCTGTCTGTCATGGCGATTTTAAAAGGAGTAAGAACACTTTTCCCTAAGGAAACAGGTTGGCAAATGGGTTTGGGTCTGCTAAAGCCTTAGCATAGTTTCATATTTACAAAATGTCAAGAAGTTGCTCCAATGAAGGTTCAAGCCCATATTGTCTGTTCTGTAAATTCCTATTTGATTCATGTTCACATATTGAAAAATTCACTCTATAGCCAACCTGCAATTCCACAAGAGTAAGCTGCAGAATTTCCGTTAACTCCAAAGGGAGAAATAGTGTTGTCCATTTCAAAAAGCAACAGCTTATTATATTTTGAGTAGAAACTAATTAACCCATATAGGATGAATTTAAAGTAGCAGCTGTTAGTAATTTAACTTGTTTCTATCTCTTTTAGAATGGTATCTCCAGTTTATAGACAAAATTGAGGCACATCTGACATTAGCACCATTATCTAGTTGCTAATTGTTAAAGCTAATGCTTACAGAAGTGCCCTGTGTCTCTGATTTTAGAACCCATCTCTCATAGAGCTGTATTTTCAGGTCTGCTCAGTGCCCAGAGCACCAAGGCGAGTTTGTGATGCATATTCACTGCTGGATTTTAAGAAAAATTCCTTCAGTTGGGCAGTTAAAATTTTCAGTTTTCAATTAACTTCAGTTAAAATTTTTCCTTAGTTCACGTTTTTTGGTGAACAAGCTCTATTATAGCTGACTGCCTGGATCTCAACAGAACTTGCTGAAAAGCAAGGAGAAAGACAGAGGAATTACCACCACTGACCTAGACTACTCTTTACTGTGACCAAGAAACAATCAGACTATAATCTAAGAGCCACTGTGAAAAGCTACATGACTAATCTGAATTTTCATTGTGTGACTGGTGGGAGGAAGAAGGGTGTAGCACAATAGTCAATTTATTGGAAGAATAATGTCATTCAATAGGGCATTATTCTGAACTAATTTAAATGACAGTAGAGCAGCCCTCTCTTAACTTCAGAAAACACAAGTCATTCAAATTCCATATCTAATAATGAAATTGTTCCACTGACTTATTTGTTGACATAAATTACATATAGCTAATATGTTCCTGTTGCAGACCCTGAGGACTCTCTGTTTATGCTAAATGTGAATGTATTCTAGCACATGAATTACTATCCTCCTGCTTGCTTCTTGGGTGCCTCCAGAATAAGTAATACGTTGGCATAACTTTGCCATTTGTCAGCCAGCAGTCTGCTAGCACATTTGCTCGTCAATCTAATTTTAACCTTTTCTCATACAAGCACTTGGTATTCCATGTAAATCAACCAGACAGGCTGTCATTCAATAGGATACTGTCTTCATAGTCTTTAAGCTATGTACTCTATCATGTGTTCATTTTTAAGTAGCCGAGGAAAAGTAAAATTAATATATTACTTCTGGTTTCTTAATGCCAGAATGCCAGAAATCTCCTTATTACCACAATAGAGACAAATGATATGGCTAGCAGAGGTTTTGAACAGTGGGCCTGGTAATGCGAATGCTGAATAGCACTTTCTGAATAGGAAGGCTTGTCCTGAATGGTAACTTGTGCAAGGCACGGTTAAAGGCTTCATAGCACATATTCTAGGTCTGTTGCTATTATCACTGTAATTTGCAACTAAGAATACAAAAAAAAATACTTTCAACTGATGAATTAAACATTTATTTATAAATTGTTACTCTCTGGTTCCAACAAGTTTCTTCATGAAATACTGATGCTAACTGCCAAAGAGAACATAATTAATTTGAAATACAGATAAGTTTGTGAATGCTCATTTCTTATGATAATTTGTGTAAATAACATAAAAGGTTTACTGGCATATCCTTTATTTTGTAAGGCTTTTCAGAAATGGCTTCGGCTATGAAAATAGTATGCTTGAGGTTGAGCTGTTTTGTCAGGGTTGCTGTAACTATGCATCACCTCAATATCTTTTATTTTTTAAACAGGAATGAAGGTCTATTTATGCAGCCTAAAACACATTCTGGCTTTTTCAGTTATTCAGTTTCATTAAGAATGCTTTAAAAAAGCAGTTCTGAAATTGTACTGCAATGACCTATAGTGTCTGCTAAGAATTCAGTATCACACGACGCCTGTAATTGTTCACTGTGTGGTACAATAGTTAACTGGTTTAATAATTATTAAAATTATAGTTTGACTGATCTAATTTTTCCTTATTAATACTTTGAGACTATTAACACTGCATTACATTTCACTCCACTCAGGCTGACAAAATAAAGCTAAGTGTATTTAATACTAGATTCTGTTCTGAACAGTAATTTATGACACTGGACTTGGTCTGGGGCAGACCCTTAATGATGCCTGCATGCCTCCCCAGCACACTGCTTAGTAATCCCCTTACCAACGAGCAGAAGTCCATTCACTCCTATAGCATTTCTTCAGGCCATACTCTCTTGTGCTAGTCCATACTTTCTTGTGCTGCTGTTTACTCCATCACTCTTTGAGTCCATCCCCACTGCCATGTTTCTAGCAACTTCTGGGCATTGTATGCCCCCCAAAATGTACCTCTCTTGCTGTGGAATGAATTAACTTGTGTTGATTTTCCGGGTATGAATGAGTTGTATCTAATGATAGTTGTGCAATTTCTACCACAAAGTTCTGTTTCTGATTGAGGTAGTACTGTAATAAAAATAACACATATACTGCTTCTACCACCGCCTCCAAACATCTTTTGTATCTACAAGTTAAGTACAGGTAATATTTGCCCATCATCATCTGAAGTGATGTAAGACCTAATTTAGCATTAGTTTGACCCAAAGTTTTAGCCATAGATTCAATAAATGATTCTATGATTCTAAACATTTTCAGGAATTTCTGGCTATCTTGAATAAATATACCTCAGAAGAATTTGTCCCATAAAATATTCAGATACTTCTGTTGCTTAATTTTGCACGGCAGGGGTAAACAAGGGTTTATCCTCCATGCTCCAATGATGTTCTCACATGGGATTTGTTGGGCTTCTATATCTAGACTTTTTATGCCAAGCAGGTTTTATTCTCAGGGATGCATCTAGGGAATTTCAGTATGGTCAGTAAGGTGGGCTGTCATAAGCAGTGATCCCACTTAACTTGTCAAAACTAATTATACATGTAATTTGTCCATTGCATATTAGCTCCTCTGCTTTACCACCACTGTCCTTCCAGCCGCAAGCTTTACCTTCTTCAGGAAAGTGTATATTACACATAAATATTTGCTCTGAAGAAAAACAGCGAATTTTGGGGGGGGGGAGGCTACATTTAATTACAAGAAAAATATTTTCTGGTCTTACTGTTTGTGCAGTAAGGCACATATAGTTGTGGTTAACAAACATTCTCTTTCCCTCTTTTCCAAGACTCTTGATCCTTATGGATTACTGAAAAAATAAAATCAATCAATGGGATTAGAAGTTACAGACTTAAATATGGTCTGAATCCAGCCTCAGATCTTCATTTAAGAAGGAAATTACTCTTTTATGTCTGTGTCTGTATGAATAAAAAGGAAAAATTACAGTGATAAGTTGCTAGCACTGCAGACAGCCTGGGTAATCCTTTTCCCTGGGGTACATATCTAAGGACAAACTTGGTTCTAGTTATTAGCAGTGTATTCCTCCAGGATTCAAAGGCAAAATCCAACCATCTCTATTGGAAGGCGAGATGGGCAAGCCTAATACAGAAGAGAATATAGTCTTTCTCTTTCCATGTGGATTTTGTATATAATTAAACCTCCAAACCCTTAAATGCATTCTCAGGTACTGCCACTGAGACAGCTCTAAAAATTATTTCCCCTGAGCCATTAATCACACTATTCTGTTAATGTCTATATTTTTTTAATCTTGGCTCAGTCCCACCAGTTAGATGGCAAGTCTATGTATGAAAGTCTAAATTCGGCTTGTTTCATTGTTTATGCAATATTTCCTCCAAAAAGGGAAAGCAGATGCCACCCATGGGACAAGTACAGCTCATGATTATCATTTCCAGCAACCTCAGTATTGAATTGGTGCACCAAAGGTAAGTGCCACAGCAATGTACTGTCAGCCTGAGTTGCAGGTGTGTGGGCCCCATATGAAAACTAATGAGAAAAGAGGATATTCCGTCCTCCCCAGCATGCATCTGGCATCCTGGCTTGTCAGAGTCTGCATACCTGTCCTTGAATCATCAGATTAAAAAAGAAAGTGAAATAATAACATAGTAAAACTTATGTTAGCTAGAATCACTCTACTGAAAGGAAAATTTAGCAAGCCGCATTTAGGAAGGAACTACAGTTATTTGAGTAAATAAATATAGTAAAACCGAACAAGGAAATCTTCTCAGATACAATAACTTACCTGGTATCTGCAGGGTTTGGTTCAATATCTTTTGATAAATTAACAGTACTTTTATGCTAAAAAGATCATTATGATCATTTTGGTATATTGTACTTTTCCACTGTACTGACCATAGCCCTGAAATTCGTTTGAGAAATTTTATTCCTAATTCTCATTAGAAAGTCATTCTGTAGACATTTAAATTCCATTTTTAAGGGGATGTTACAGAATTCCCTAGTATGCCACAGTCCTAGTGCCGCATTGATGTTAAAAGCTAAGGAAAAGGGTCTTTATGATTTGTATTATATAAATACATATAAATGCACATTAGCACCTGTTACATGGAGCTGGACTACTGGTTTTGTGTGAGGTCAGGGGAGGTTTGCAGTGCTGCCAACACACTGGGTCTCAGTCTGCGGGGCAGTTCGGCTTCTCCTCACTTCATGCCCTCAGGCTGTGGCGAGCAGCTTTTTGTGCTTTTGGCACATGGAAGACACTGTGCTTGGTGACACACATCTTGCCAAGGTGATTCATGACACACCTTATCTGACTAAGTGCAACTGACAGCCAGAAATAGGGGAGAGCAGGGCAGTGCACACAGCTCCCGGACAGTTGAGTGTGGTGGGCTTTCTTGCTGCATCCTTCCACATCCATGTTCTTCTGGCCTTCTAACCAACTGCCAGTATACAACTCTAGGCCCTAATTAGCTTCCAAAGACATATTAATGAAAAGCCATGATGTGGGTTTATAGGGGGAACAAGTGTTACTGTTCCTTCAGAACAGAATTTGTCCTCTGCTAGTTTTTACATCCAGTTCTAAGGGACTCTTAGAGTACAACTTCATACTCCTATTCTGACCTGACTGTCCTATCAATTCCATTTTGGGTCCGTGACCAGCTCCTTGAAACTCTTCTGCTTGTTGTTTGTTCCCCTTTCCTCTGAAGCACCTCTGCAACTTTGATGCTTTTGGAGGAAATTGCCCTCTGCCACTGTCTTTTCACACTCCAGCAGGGGCTGGACAGAATACAGAGCCATCTCCAGCCAAAGGCAACTTTCTGTCAGAAAGCAGATGCAGGCATTGGTGACACTGACATTTTATAAGTAACCTCCAGCAGTCCCTATGGCGTACCTTCCTGGGGTCTGCTCTCCAGGCATGGTCCTGACCAAGTGCCACATTGCATCTCCGCTGGCCCCATCTAAGAACGGCTCAGGACAGGGACAGGCTGAGCAGAGCGAGAGTGGAGCAGAGCTCTGTGGGGGTGCCCTGCAGCACACCACATCACCCACCCTCCAGGGAACACCGCAGCTGTGCCGCTAGCTGCTGGTGGGAGTCACCCACAGGCACAAGGCAAGTGAAGTTTGCTGAGGGACCTCATTCCTATGGAGGCAGGGAGGGGAGAGGGCAACACCGGGTGTTTATTTTGCAGCAGCACACCCATGCGCTTGCAGCACAGGGCGAGTCAGCGCAGAGCCCCATTGCCTCCCGACCTGCGTGCATCAGTCCAAAGGGCTGTGCCCCAGGCAGGGCGGGGTGGATGTGATGAGGGAGGGTGGAGCATGAGCCTGTTATTATGTTCCTACTTCGGTCTCACAGAGATGGGTGATGGTTTGATTTATTACTGTAGGTAGAGGGAAAGTGGCAGTACTGGTGGTGGGGATTCCCCCGGAGAGTGGGGCTCTTCTGCCCCTGTAGCAAGGCACCCTGGCTGTGGGGAAGAGGCCACTGCAATGCTGACCCCACTTTGCCACCACAGGGTGCCCCAGGCACTGCAGCTCCCAGCTCTGCTCCAAGTAATGCCCTTTCCCTTCTCTTCTCAGGTTTTTCCAGTCATTCACTAAGTGCATCCCTAACCCTACATCTCATCTCTGCCTGCTTTCTCTCTGTTTCCCATTTTCTTACCATATTTTCCTAGCTCCTCATCTCCTGCTCAGGGAAACAATGTATACACTAGGATGCTTCTGCTCTTCATGCCAGCTTCCCATTTAGTGTCTTAGAAGAGTGTTAAAGCTGTTTCCTGCTCTGATTCACAACCCAGCTGGTACTGATGCTTCCTTGCTTATTCCCTAAGGTAATTCTGCCTCCTTGCCACTTCTGGTTTTGTCTGGGGCCTGTCTGGAATTCATCTGTTGTTTATCCCAAACTAATTGTATTCTGCTACTCAGATCAAAGAGCCTCATTCTGTGTCTGTTAAGATAAACCTGCAATGCAGTTTATAGGGAAAAAACACCTTCAGAAAGTGCATGTGATCTGAGCAAAAAGCAATTGCATGAAATGTGGAAGCACTGTGCTGCAGAAAAAGAGCAGATTAGGATTATAGTGAATATAAAACTTTCAGAAATCAGAATAGCTTCAGTGTTTTTCTTAAAAATAAGGGATTAATTGTTCCAGTGGCATTGTGCTATGTGTCTCTGTGCTAAGAAGGCTTTTATTTCTTCCCTCGGTAGTGGAGAAAGAAAATGATTGCTTAAATCACTATTGACGTACAGCACACGGATTTCCATTTGATTTTATGACCAGCCCCTATCATCACGTCTCGTGTGGACTGCCTCATGCTCATTGTACTGTGGGGTTAGACACACTGTCACCATTCCTATAAATAGCCTGCTTGGTTATGAAGGACTATTAGTGTTTCCTTGGGGAAGAATAGGACTTTTCAGTGGCATTTAGGCCAGTTATCTTGAAACTTTCTGGTGGAGATCGGGTTTGGAGAGTAAAAAACTGTGCTGAAGAGAGCCAATAATCAAGGTATTAATGCTTGAAACACAGATGCCCAGTGAGCCTGGATAATTTGCAGAGAAAATGGAAGTGTGATGGTGGTGTGCTTTTAAACAAGGAGGCTTGGCATCAGGGCTGGCAAGGAGCAAGGCAGCTGCCATGCGGAGAAGGAGAAGCTCCCTGTGATCCAACGGAAAGCTCAGCTGTGGCTCAAGGGCAGCTGAAATGTTGGAGAGTTTGTTCTGCACCTGAAAAATGCTCATGCTTACTGGGGAGCAGCAGGTAAGGAAATGTGGTTTTCCATGTATTTTTGGAGCAAAGAAAGAAGCAATTACGTGTACAAACCCCTTGTGTTTCAGCTATCAGCTCTTCAGCTGTTAATACGAACTTTAGAGTATGGAGAGCACCTGCAGGCAAGCACCCTCAAGGTTGATTCAGTAGGGATGGATATTTTTAAGCTTATGGTGGGAGTGGGGATCCCTGGTTCTAAGGATATAGGTCATTTGGGCTGTGCAATCCTGTTTCTGTGAGTAAATGCACTGGAGATGCCATAGACAGTACACATCCTGCTGGCCATGCAGTGAGGGAAGCATTATTGCATGCTGTGTGGGAGGTCAAACACAGGACAGCATTTAATGATAGGTAACAAGGTTTGGTAGGTGTCTTCTGACTATTAAAAGTAACACCACCGATATATTTAGGGGTTTTCCTTACAATTAGCAACCAATCTAGAATTCAGACCCCACCTTCCACAGCCAGGGAAGTTTGCAAGAGCCCAGTGAACAGCGCCCTTTGTGCAAAAAGCAAGTCTGTACACAAGAACATTGCCCTACAGAAAGGAAAGGAATAAATCATTACATTTGGGGATATGACTAACTTCTTCTGAACAGTGAGGAAAGCACCACACTTGCCAGTTATCTCTTCTGTGTGTTTCCTCAGCTGTGGCTGTGGCCATCTGATGAGTGTTTCCCTTTCACTCCCAGTGCAGCGCAGTCTGTCTGCTGTCAGCAGTTAATGAAGTCACTCACAAGACACCATTCCCTGGGGAAAAGCAGTGCTGTGAATGAACCTGTTACTTGTGTCTATGGTAGCAATGCTCTCAGCACTGCTTTCGCTGTGGCACCATCTCTGATGATTGTGCCATTTTTCAACAATGGTCTTTAGAGGTATTGCTATTCAGGATGCCAGGTCCTCTTCCTCCTTGCAGAGCTGTGGAGCTCAGCGAGTGCTTCTGCACTGTCCCCAGTGACAGACACAGGTTCTGAGGTACACAGGCTCACCAAAAATGTGCAGAAAGTGAATGAGTAATCTTATTGCAGCAAGTACTTTCAATAGTAGTCCGCAGTGAATGTCATCATGAGATACTTCATCAACACGCATCCTACAATTAGGAGGAAAAAATAAAGCTTTTTCTTCTGAGAACAGAGTATTTCCATGCTACTGAAATAGAAAGGGAAACTGTTAATCTGATGAGAAGTACTACAGAAATAAAATCAGCAAAAATACAGATAAAGAATTATGAATCATGGTAACATATCATCCAAAGTATGTAAGATCATGTAAATACCTATTACAATTTGTGAGGCATACAGTCCTTGTTAGTGATGGCAAAGTCAATGACTCTTCAGTGCGCTTTGTTGACTGAGGTTGTGGTTGAGATCTAACAAAAAGTAATTTTACAGTTGAATACCTTTGTAAGAAAATTTAGCTAACAATGCCAATAAATGGTCAAAAAGAGAAGAATTGAGCAAAGTAGCATTCAGTTTGAACATTATCTGTTCTCTCTTTGGGAGACGTGGGGGACAGCTTCTTTTAAATGTGTGTGGGGCTGTTCTTGTTGTGTATGCAGATACTTTTCTTTTTACAAGACTTGATGGTCTTAATAGCCAACTGTAAACCAAGTTGTCAGAATTTTTGTTCTCAGAAAGCTAGGGTGAGGTCTTTCTTGTATTTTGTTGGTTTTTCTGCATTGTGATCTAAGTGTCTGAACCATTCTGACATGAGCAGAGTTAAAATTGTTGTCTCATATATATCTTTGTTCAGGTGCCTCATTCTTCTGCCTGTATAAAAGCAACTCCTGCTTGTATAAAAGCAAAACAAAAGAAGCCCTTGTTGCTCATACTTTTCATGTTAATTATGGATGGATGAATAAGTTTAAGTGATTCATGACCTACATTAAAATTTGACATCAGCCTTTAATGTGTTCAGCCTGACACATGGTGTGTTTTATAATATTGATATATCTCATCAACCTGGCAATCTGCATCAGCTTGCCATGAAAGGAAAATGACAGAGCAGAACTGATCTACTTCTCTGTCAAAGCTTTAATTAAAACATTCACGCTATCTGTTAAGAGTGAAGGGGCTTGGGGGAAAGTCCCAAGGTGTCTGTTCTGTCATTAGCAAGATTTCATTTTGAAAGTTTACGAAGGTAGGAATACCCCTCTTAAATCAGACTTCCGTGACCTGGTCAGCATCTCATTGGCATTCAAAACTCTCATCCAACTTGTTCTCTGCTATCCTATATATAAGAGAACAAAAACTAATGCATCAGATTTTCCCATATGCTTTCCTAGCACTTTCCTTCAGTAACAACTGCAGCAGCTGGGGTGGGTTCAGCAAAAGGGCAGAGCCGGAGAATTGCTGCTCTTGCAACAGTTCTCATCCTTTTCTTTGGGGCTCTGAAGTGCAAAACTGAGGGTAGATTTCTCCTTAAGGGTTAGTTTCCCGCTGCTGGCACCCAGGCAGCCTAGAGGCTGTGACAAGGCAATACTTGTCCATTTGCAGGCTTGTCAGCTGGAAGGTAGAGCCTGATCAAAATGAGGTCTCGTTTAGTGCTAGCTGCCCCTGAAATGAGACCTTGCCAGACTACCTAGGAACAGCACTTATGAGATGAAGCCTCCTGGCTGTGTCTGCAGAGGTGTCTTATTAAGGTCATATAGAGCCTGGTTTTTCTTCTCTTAGCAGAACCATCTGGAGGGTAGGACTGCAAATGCTTTCATCTCTCCTCAGGGCAGAAAACCGACTTGTAACAATGATCTTTATAATTCCTAGAAGATGCTTCTTGCGCTCTTCAGTCCCATAGTGCCATGCTAGCTGCAGTTCATCTCATCCAGTGGCAATGGATGTTAAAACCACAGTCAATACCTAAAATGGTTGTTTAAAATCAGCTTTAGCAAGCTTTGCTCCCTCTGACCTTTTTCCTGGTTTCCATGTCTCCTGTGCTTGCCTGTCCTCCACCCAGGCTTTCAGGCTCAGATTTGGAAACCCTCTGTTCTCTGTTATTTTTCTGGAAATATTTACCAGCTGTCTTTGTAGAATCAAATCAAGGTCTTTGCGATGCCTGTGCATTCAGAGTATTAATAGACATTATAAACAGAAAAACATTTGTCAGATTTCTCCCACAAGAGCTGCACTAAGGAATCTCTTCAGCCAGGAAGGCTGCCCAGGTGATGCTTGTGATGCTGTCTGACCTTTGACCAGTTCCTTTCTTCCAAGGAACAATCTTCCTCAAACATCACTGTAACAACAGAAAAAGCACAGTATCAGGATCATAAGGAAATTATATATTAGGAAGACTGTGAAGTTAGAAGAATGCAAGCAGAAGGCCAAGTCTTGAAGGATTCGTTAAAACAGAAGTTCAGAAGCATGAGCTAAATCAAACTATTATAGTTACTCAACACACAAGCATAGGAAATAAATCTAAGAGGGTTTTTTTTGAGGCAAGAGAGGAAGAAAAGTACTCCTGTAAAAATGGCAAGGATGAATCAGATGGGAACATAAATATCAGCTCAGGATGAGAGAAAGGTAGGCTTTATTATGCTGCGTGAGCAAACTGATGATGCAGGAGATGTAGTAAACATGAGTGATTTTATCAGTAATGTGACTGCAAGTATTGTGTGTGTCAGCACAGTCTGAATAAATAACTGCAGTCTTTTGTTTGCTTTTGTGTATGTTTAGAACCTTAAATACTGAACAACTTTCACAGAATGAGATAGAAATTGAAGACATCATGAGAACACATTAAATGGGTACTTTCCACAAGACATTGTTAGTATATTCAATCCACTGCTGGCATTATTTATTAGATAATCTTGCTCAAAATTGTTACTGTGATTTTGACTTGTAGGTCATGTACCCATCCCCTTTGATCTTCAGGTTAACATGACACGCGTAGAAGAAAGCATTTGTGGTTTTCCTACATGCAGGAAAGTTCATACACTACAGAATAAGAAAGGAACTTCCCTAGCTTCAAAGTCCAGAAAGACAGCTGAAGAATTATATGAACAAATGATATGTTGGATTGACGTTTTTCTGTCTCAGATTTCTTCTGTGCAGCAGTAAGCCCCTGATGTGCCCACATTAAGAACCGCTTTGCTCTTGACTCTGTCTATAGAAAACACAAAGTGAGGCACCCCCTGTGTGTTAGCCCAAGGCCTGTGTTTGGTGCTCCCTGGAGGTCTGCTTACCACCATGTTCATGGCTTGGCACACTCCCCTGGTGCAACCACAGCACCAGTATTTGACCTGCTTGAATTCTTCCTTGGTCTCTGCTGTTGCTCTCAGACATTACTGAGGACAGCTACCATTCTCTGGTGTAAAAGGGCATTCAGATCCCTCTTCTAAGTTAATGTTCACTCATTAATCTCTTTACCCTTAGGTACATTTTTGCTTTAAGATTTTGCAGTAACCTTATGGTAGTTAGACACTCAAATGTCTTCCTGGATTAGGGTGGGCAGGATCTTGCTTTAATTGAGAGATTCTCACCCACCAGATCAGCATCTCACTATAAATCAAAAGCAAAAATGATTTTTTTAAAGAATCACATCATAACTGACTGAAGTATAATAAATAACTGACAGCTATGACTCAGTGTCTGCATTGCTTCCCTAACATAACACTATGTCGTAGGCTGGCTTTGAATAGGTTTTCCACATAATTTCAGGTAATGATTAACTTCCAATGACTAAAATACCTTCAGGAGAACTGATGAGACATCTCATGTAGTTACTCAAGTGAGTACATTCAATCTTTCACTTTACCTCATTCATTCAAAATTGGATTTATTTTAACTGAAGCTATTTCAAATCTGCCCCATAAATGTGAAGTCAGCAGTACTATTACATCATAATTCCAAGCTGAAATGATTGTATTCCAGGCAGATGCACACACAGTATGTCCATGCAGTTTTTCTCATTTATTGAATTTACAAAACCAAAGGCATTTTAGCATCTGTGGCAATGCAGTCATCTCTGGGATGAAACATAACTTTGTACCAGCTCACACTGTAGAATAAAAGACTGAGAGAAGGAGCACTAAGAAGAACACAAAGCAGGGGAAATCTGTTTGCGAAGGTTTGTCCAAAAGGAAAAGATCCCACTGCAGCATTTCATTCCTGAAGAGGGTGTGTTAAAGCATGCAAGATAATAAAGTGCAGCAGACGTTTTAAGAATTGATGCTATGAGGAGTGTTGTAAGGCATTTGAGAAGAAAGAGGATTTTTCACACAAACTAGATGAACTCCATCGAAGCAAGCATGGTATTAATTTTCTGGAACCAAGATTGCTGTAACTAGTGTCAATATAGTATAATGTGATTACAACATGTAGCATACTACAAAATAATAGATTATGATAATATATGTTTATGTATCAGTATAATCTGTAAAATGTATGTAAACTAGGAATTAGGAGAGAAGTTGGGGTATAACTGTAAATAACATCCATGCCTGGCTCTAAAATACCAAATGGGAGCAAAATGGACTGGAAAAGTCAGTAGTGACACTGGTGGGAATGTGTTGAGAATGGCTCAGATGTCAGGAATAAAAGGGATGTCAGCAGCATAGTTTAAAAAAATTACACATTATCATAGAGGATGAGCAGAGATGTTTGTGTATGAAAATTGTGTGGAGGCACAGGCTAGAACTGCAGCACCTGGGCTGACCCCAGATCTTCAAAGAATAGCAAATTCTAGTGGATGGGTAATCTATGATTGAAATGCACTTGAATCAATGTGGGAGCTTTTAAGAAAACTAAAAATAAAACCAGAGGTGTAGAGGCATGACTTGGTAACAATGAAGCCACCTACAGAGGGGAGAAATGGCATGGGCAGAATGGAATTTGTCAAACTAAAGGTCTTTTGAAGAATCGCTAAGGAACTGTTACACATATATCTAACACAGATGACTACAAACATGAAAGATCAACTCCCAAGCATTGCCTCATTGTAGGAGATTTTAACTGCTCAGAAATAGAATATAAAGCAAATGTTACTGATAACGGTAGAGCCAGTTATTCCAGGGTGTAATAGCTGGCGGATTTCATCATTAAGCAGTCACTGGACTATCATGATGCTATTCTAGGTGGTCTTTGTTAGCTAGTGAAGACATAGAGCAGCTGGTTGTAGAAAATAACCTAGCTAAAGTTATTCCAACTTGATTAAGTTGAAAATAAGTGAAAGAAACAAGAATAGGCCTCTTGGGTTTCTCAAAATTTGTCCTTTTGAAGTGTTGTACCTAAAGAAACTGGTTAGTGATGTCAAGTGGATGAAGGTTCCAAATCTGAATATTAGAATTTCTTTAATTTACCTAGTATTTTTTAATTTTGCACTTTGCACTGTAAGTAGAGAGTGAAGGATCCACCTTCATACTCTCTATTTATTCATCCACCTCATTGGATTAATAAATCCTTAAAGAAAAAACAGATGTTAGAAGAGAGCAAAGAGAGTGAAAGTCATAGGAGAAGAAAACCCCACTGGCAAGGTCACCAGTGAAAATGGTATCTTGGGAGCCAAGAAGCAGAGGGTGCAGTCAAATCCATCAAGTTTACAGACTTACCATCTGTAAACAAAACTTGAAAGACTGAAAGTTTCTTCTACCACACAAATAAAAGGGGATCTAGTATGTGGTAAGGATGGGATAGAGTCTAAAGATTGTGTGGATGCTACCCAAGCTGAATGAATTGTTTTCCTTCTTTTCTGTGAAGAGGATGGTATAGATCAGGATGGGAAGAATCTGAAGAATAAAAAGCTAGTATTTGCAATCTTGAAAAGTAAATGCAGAGACTAGTAGGCCCATAGTGGAATGATGTCTATTATCACAAAATGCTGGAAGAATGAGCAAAAATTTCAGGCAGAGGAGCAAGCAAGCTTTTCTTGAAAGATCTGCTAAGACAAATGAGAGAGGAGCAGAGGAAAAAGTGACTTCACATCTACAGCTTCATTAATCTGACCTGAGTAATATGGAAATTTTGTGCACATTCTTGCAAGAAAGAATAAATAAGGGTGTGGCGATAAAATAGAGAGAATAGGTTGAAAGCTATAAATATTTAATACAATGTGTTAAGGCTGATGAAATTATGTATGATACCATCTGCTCTGGAAAGAGAATTACTGCACTACCTAAAGTTTTGGTGGAGACTTTCATCAGACTTTAAGCTAGTCTCTGAAAGTATGAATACTTTCATTGCTGCTAAAAGTGGCATGGCCAGATGAGAAAAATATCCATACCATTATATATACACATTGTGGGGGAACTTGAGAGCTGGAGGTATGGGTTAGAATTTAATAGCCCAAGTGCCAGCCCACACACAAACTGAGGTGGAAATGGTTTCTGTTAAAAATTGTGGTTTCTCAGATGGTCAAGAGAAGGACCCTAATGTCTTGGTCAGTCAGGGAAGGATGCTGAGACAGCTGGGATGGAGCCATGGGAAAGGCGAAAATTACTCTCCTTAGATATGATGCAGGAGACATAAGGAGGAATGCATTAAGTAAGGACACGGTTATACAAGGCACTGGTTACAGCTCTTCTGGGGTACTGTGTACGATTTGTCATCCATAAGTAGGAAATGGCACTGAAAGAAATGCATAGTAGTAGTAGCTGACAAAACAAAGAATGAGGGATATACAATTGCTATCTATAAATACATCAAGTGGAGGGGAAAGAAGGGCAGGGCCAATACTAGGAAAGGAAAGAAGTTATTTAAGTTACCAGACAATGTTGTCATTAATACAAATGGATATAAATTGGAAGTCAGTCCATCCAGGCAGGAGCTGAGGAGGTTTCCAGCCATGAGAAGAGTGGAGTCCCCGAAACAGTCTTCTAGTAAGACTGACAGAAACAAACCACTGTAGGAGAGGATATCACAATAAAATGGAACTTCTCTGCTTTCAAACTGGATGATGCAGAATTGACCTAGTTGTTGCGTATGCCATAAAGGTGAGTAGAACCACTTTCTATTTGTCTGTCTGACAGAGAGTTAAACAGTCTGAGTAGTCTTGTGATGGATTTTTTGTAAGTTTATTAACACAGTTGTAAGATGACAGGACACATCTTCAATATCTATGAGATCATTTGCAGTCTTGTGCCTTCTGCTTTGTACTGTTGTGGCAATAGTATTTGACATTTCTATTAATTTATTGGTTTTGATACACATCTCTATGGCCTCCTGTGACGTATTGACATGCTACAAAATATTAAGAATTTTTTTTAATTGGTTTAAGATTATGGAATCCTGTGTGCTAAGTGTTCAACTGAAGCACAACCACGTGGGTGAAAATACAAGATAAGAAGCATAAGGTATCAGTGGACCAAATATTATTGACAGCATTTGCATGATCAATCATTTTGAACTCCTGGAAAGAACTGTTAGGGAAGATCTGCCTTGCCTTATCTTTTTGTTATTGCTTATTCAAAATACTTGAAATTGATTTAGTTGATTTTATTTAAAGATGGTTCTATTTACATGTTCTTAGTCTTGCGTGCTTTTAATTAGATACAGAATATTAACACTTCCTATCAGTGCTTAAAGAACTACAGAAGCACTAATCATTCTATGTAAGATTGTTTTTCCAATGTTTATGTTTACATGTGAGTAGTCACCATTGTCTTAAATTTCCTTTCTATTTCCCTAAGAGACATGCACATAAAAGTAAGGCAAGATTTTCAAAATACAGTAATAATTTATACTGACAAAGATATTGGAAACAATTTCTGACATTTCAGAATCATGTAACTGAGCTTCTAACAAAGACACTAGAAGTCATGCTCTGTTTACTCTGAGGGATGAGATAGGAATTTGGAAAAAAACATGCTAACAGAAGATTATAACTGCAGTATAAATGACCAAATTTTTAACAGAGATCTGAATACCTTCAAAGGTTCTTGCATACGTAGCAAGGCAAAATATTGCTAAAAGGTAATAAGGCTGTCAGTACCTGAATACCTTTTTCACATATAAGTTTTAAAATAATAATTTCTGTACAGAAATAATTATTATTCTGTACAGAAATATTTTCTTTCTTTCTATCTATCTATCATCTATCTATCTATCTGTCTGTCTGTCTGTCTATCTATCTATCATCTATCTAATCCTATCTACAATAATTTCTGTACAGAGTAGCCATAAGATGGCAGCACTCTGCACAAAAGGCTCCTGAAACCCTAAATCCTGCTCTTTTCCCAGAAAACCCACAGGCAGGAGTGAATGGCCTGAACTCTTCGTGATGTAAATAGAAACCATGCAGGCCAAGTTCAGAACAGCTCCTGGAAAGCTTCAGAACCATAGCTGGTTTCAGGCAGTGCCTGAGCCCATTTTCCTTAGTAATTAGCAGCTGTTTGGGTGCTGACCTACACATGCTTATCTGTTTAGGTTATGCTAGATTATCCTTATTCAAACCCTGTGTTTCAGCAAAGCACTGGACTTCTCTAGGTCTAAGTACAGCAAAGTCAACTATAAGATAAACACAGTTTCTGTGTGTAAGCACAGAGTGGAATCACTTTTTACAAGTGATTTAATCCCAGCTCAGTGGTTCATAATTTACATCTGCATGTACCAGGCCTGAACACATCATTGTCTGCACAAACCCACCAGCTTTCACAAAAGCAAGTCTTCCCTCTGCATGGTTGCCTACCCCAGCCTGCTGCAGGACAATGTTAAAGCATCGCGTTTCTCTTGGTGCCTCTGCAACCCACCTATCTCAGCACTTTGGCCCTTCTGTAAAGGGTACAGCAGCTCCAGTTTGCATTTAGCATTAATCTAAGTGGAATAAGTTACAGAAAGATCCTCAGCTAAAGTGCAGGAGGTCTGAGGTGATGCAGAGTCAGTGCTCAGTGTGGTTCTTGTCATACAGCATACTCAGCCTTGCACCGGCACTGAGCAGAGGTGCTTGTTTTGGTGCCCCAGTACCAGGCTTTTATAGCTTAGGGAGAACAAGGTGTACTGTATAACTGCACAAAGCAAACAGAAACTGAGGCTATATGTGATAGGCTGTGTGGAAATCCCCGGCAAGTTTTGAGTGCCGCGGCTGGCTGGCTGGCAGTCCTGCTTGAATGCCAGTGATTTTCCCACTGGTTCTCTTTGAGCCCTTCTGCCATTCAGAAGTTTGATTATTTCACTTTGAGTGTGAGAATGTATTCAAATCTGAAACGCAAACAAATCTTTCAGGGTGCTCACCCATTGAGGGAAACCAGGAACAAAGGTTTGCTCACACCCTTGGCTGGAGCCAGCCAGGTCAGAGCTGTGGGCAAGGTAAATATGAGTGGAAAACACCCCAGGTGTTGCCTGCCTGTTCATTGTACACTTGGTGAGCAATTCCTTCTCCTTCCTCTCTCTGTTCAGAGGTAGGTTGTTAACTTCAATATCTGCCCTCGTCTAGCAGCAGCACACTGCTCCGGCAATGAGAAGAGGCCAGAGCATGAATCACAGCCTGAGTCATGAATCCCAAACACCACGCTTTGCCCAGAGCTGGAGGGGGAAAATTCCTTTCATCTGTGTGGCTCTTCAGCTCCTGCGACCCACTGGAAGGAGCTACAGACACCCCTCAACTTCTTCTAAAGCCACTCTCCACTGAATGTGGCTGTGCTTGCAAACAGCATCTGGAGAGGAGAGTAAGAAATGCTTTTGCCGTTCCACATACCTACCCACATCTTGGGTGGACTCTGTGGCTTACCCCACACAGCAGTGTTTTGGTCCTAGGCCCCTATGAGGGTGCAATATTAGTACACCACAAAACATGGAAGCTAGAGTGAAGCTGCTCAGTCACTGTACCCTCAGATCTTCATTTACTACAGGCTCCATGTTGTTTATAGGGGACCTGAATGTTTCCCCTCTATGTGTTTTTGCCAGCTCTCCCTAAGTATTGCCAGGACCTACACTGCAGCAAAGTTAGAGTCAGGACAGTCCTTCCAGTGTCATTGCAGTATTTGTGTGTGGTTTCTTTTTTTTTGTGTGTGGGTTGGCCTGTTTGCAAGACATCCACACCACTGTGGCTACTCAAATCACCTCTAGTTCCTTAGAGAGGAATCTAAGTTTCAAGCTTGGAAACTTTTTTTCAGGCCTCACTGCTTAGCTAATTGACAGGCATCCTCTGAAACATCTGCCATTGCCGTTCTTGGGAACTGGGTCTGTCAGCCTGCTGGGGGATATATTTGAGGGCAGACTTCTTCTGAAGAAAATGCCTTCCATTTCTGCTGGCCCAAGAGTCTGGAGCACTTGACTGTGCAGTGACAGAACGTATGTCTTCTTTGGGAGAAAAGTATTTTAAACACTCGTTCTGTAGACTTTTGCATATTCTTCTGTTATCTTTCAGGTTTAGAAGTTTGATCAAAACTTAGAAAGTCTACTCTGATTCCCCACTAGAGATCGTCAGGAGCTTTCTAAATGGATTTGATTTGGAAGCCAACCAGGGAGAGAGTAAAGGCATCAGATGTTTCAAATTCAAAGCAACCTGCCACTGGCCTATGGAGTGCAGCCCTTTTGCCTCTTGTGGATGCATTGAGGAAGTGAATGTTGCCTTATATAATAGAGAGAAAAGAGACACCACCTCATTGCTTCCAGTCCCACAGAACTCTCTGGTGAAGGGCAAGAAGTAAGAAATGAAGTGTAGGAGACACTTTCCCCCACCTTTGTAAATACTCTGAGAACCGTCTCAGCCCATGGGACCTTCAGACTTTAAATTGTTCTGTATTTTTCCAGGGTTTCAGGGTGGAGTGTGTGTGAGAAGAGCGCTGGGAATGAAGAGCTGGGCTGTGTGTGAGGCTGAGAGATAACTCCCAAGAATTTCTCCTCTATATGGATAGCTCTCCAGATTCAAATTGAAAGAGATTTTCCTTGCTCTGCTGAGCTTGGGACATACTGATCTCTTATGTGACTGATAAGCTTTCACTGGAGCTAACAGACCTCCTCTTCCAGGTTTTGTCTAGTATAAAAGGAGCTAATCGCTGTTTTCTCTTGGGAGGGTCTCTCTCTATGTGTACAATTCTGCTACATCAGTTTATAAGCTATTTGCAGGAGGGGCTGGTATTTTTTCTAAAATGAAGTAATTTTTAGATTTGAATGGGCCACTGGTGAGGAGTGCTTCCGTAGGCAAACACTTCCCATTCAGGAACCTTTACAAACCCATTATAAGGCTGACTTGTGCATTCAGCTCAGTGTGCCAGAAAGGATACACCACTGTTCTAGAGAAAAAATACCCACTATTATTAATGAAATACAACTTGAGTCCAACGTTTTTTAGTTGATTTCTTCTTCCATGTCCCAAACATTAGCTTGCTTTCTTTCTGTACCTCAATATTCCATGTTTATTGCCTGCCAGTGAATTTGTTAAAGATTGATTGGACTCTGTCTTCCAAACCTTATAAAGAAGGGAGACCTTGCTTGTCAGACCTATCAATGCCAGGACCACAAAGACTTTTATGCATCCTCCCCACACCAGCGCTCCAAATTGCAATTCAATTCTTTCAGCATGTGTGACAGTTAAAGCCAGTAAAGCATTAAATTAGTAGGGGAATTTCCTGGTCAACTTACCTTTAGATATAACACAAGATACTTATTTGGTGACGTTTCAAAACAAGAATCATCAGTCAGCTTCCTGCCTAGGTTGTGTTACCTTGCCCAAGATCTAATCTTGGTACGTGCTGTCTACCTTTCTGGACCTCTCTTAACCTCTTGTTTCCCTATCACTGAGGGCTTTTTTTTGCCACTCTGCCCAGTCTTGTGAGCTTCCCATTGTGTGAGTTTTTAAAAATCAAATCTGACCTTGATTTTTCTCTCTTATTTCTCCCTGTGTGTTTCTGTCATTTTTTGTTCTACTACTTTCTTTTCATTTTCTGCTCTCTCCAGGCAATCTGGGGAGGTCTGTTCTTAATAATTTGGAGAAACTCACTTATCTTATTCAGGCAAGACTTATTCAGATAGTTTGGCCACCATCCCGTTCAGAGGCGGGCACTTAGCCTCTAGTCGTGCTGTCCTTGCCAAGACATATATATAATATTACCACACAAGCAAATGGGGAAACTGATGGTATCAAACAGAATTTGTAAGTTTTATGTAGGCTGTATTATTTATTCTCCCTACACTACAAAGTTTGATATGATCTTGAACCTAAGGATAAGCATTTGCTAATTGCCAGCTGTTCAGCTGGCTGGTCATTAATCTGGGACACTGCTGGTGTCTGGCGCCATTTGGTGACTGAAGGACTGCCACCAAATCATTTGAGCACATGGATTGAAGTGTTGCTATATTATCAAGGCCTAGTAAGACCTACATACTGACCTTCTAAGATGAGAGGGAAAGCTGTGGGTTTTGGAGCTCTGCAAGGCTGTAGATAGAGCAACAATATTAAAGAACGTGCACACAAATGTAAATTAAAAACAGTGAAATAAGATTCTTTGGATTGTACTTAACAGGAGGATTTTTTCTTAATATGAGCAAACACTTTCAGTTGATTCCACTTCTTTTTGACCTTCCATAGTTACAGTGTCCTCACAGAGCTGCATCTTCACCAGCTGAGGGAGCATAATCCGATTGATCTGTTTACATGCCACAGAAAATTGCTGTAGCTGAAAAAGTGCCTTTCAAAGGACACTTCAAGGTATAAAAAACAATTGAAGGAGGCTTAGGAATGCTGTTGTAAACAGAAGTGTTGAGATACCATCCCACAACAGCCTAAAAGTGGCTAAATTCAGCCTAACATATTTCCACCTTTCCTGCCAATTCTGCCTCTCTGCCTCTTTCCTAATCCCTCCCTTGACCTTGCCACTCACTCTGGACTGCACAGCCACACAGTTCAAGGAACCCACCTAGGTGAAAAGCAGCCTCCCGCCTTCCCCGTGGAAGGTGACTGTATTTCAATTGGATCCGTTTGAGTCATCTCATGGTTTGTTTGGACATGAGTACTGGTAGGAGCAAAGGGGTGGGAACACAATGGCAGAGCAAAGGTAGGCTTGACGTAATCCATGTTGAACTGCTTTGAAACTGCCCATAGGCTGTGTAAATACTAGTAAAATTGGATGTGCCTGGGAATATTTCCAGGCACTAGAATGAGACTGCCTCTGCTATTAAACTGTTAAAATGCTCCCTGGCATGAATTTGACCTCTTTCAATTAACACTCTCTGCAAACAATTTCTGGGCACAATTTGGTTGCTAGAATGGTCCCAATAGGCAATTTGCAAACATAAACTCAGGTCTTTCTGTGCCGGTTGGCCTCAATGCCCAGGAATGTTTTCAGGCATGTTGAGTTTAACTAGTATAGACCTATCCCTACCTTCATATCCTGCCCCAAGATTGCACCTACCACTGGTCTGAAAACAGAGGTCTGAGCCTGCCAGTTCTCTTGGTGAGAGCAACCTAGTCCTTGTTGAGCTAACTTTGGTAGGATTTCTGACCGTAGGAAAAAGGATACATCTTTTCAGGCTAGCAACACTCACAGTGAAATTAGAATTTTATGCTGCATTGTATAGGGTCTCTTATGATAAGAGAGGGGTTGTCCTGAAAAAATTATTTTCAAAACAGACAATAGCAGAGCATAAAAGATGAGAAGAGATGAAATCTGCAAATAGGAAATTTTATTTCCTTTTAATAAGGCTGTAAGAAATGCATGCTTTGCCTTTATTACAGGGGCTGTGGGGGAAAGAGAGATATCAAAACTTGTTATATCGTTATATCTAAGCTGTAGAATATTCAGTCACTTATTACATAGAGTTAAGCTGACTTGATGTTTTTTCCAAGTCAGTTGTGCAACTGAGCATGCAATTATTCCTCCTTCTACATACTAATGAAAATCCATAACTGCAGCATTTCGTTTTTAGTTTGCAGTGTTAATAAAATAAATGTACTGTATATCTTGAACCACTGAAGCCAGGTCCTCAATTATAATCAGTGATTGCTTTTTGCATTTGTTGGTTTGTTGTTTTCTTTTTTTTTTCCACAGGAGCTTTTAGAAGTTTTGCTCCACAACAGGAAATCTGAAAAAATGGGATTTTTACATCTCCCCAGGTATACTCACTTGGCAGTCATAATGCTCCATCTAGCTAGCTCACTCCCTCAGGGAACAATAAAAGGCGTTATTTTACAGGAGCCTTTAAAGAGTTGCTGTGAGCACAAAAACCCTCTGCCTTGGCTGGGTTGCTCTAGGACCCAGAGTGACTGGGATTGACAGAAATCTGCACCTGAATGAATTTCCCCTTATACCTTATAAGGAATCCAGGGAAACAAGGAAGTGATAACCATGTTCATGTTACTTTATGCACAGCTTGCCTATTTACCTGCCCAGGTAGCCCTTGTTTTCACTTTTAGTCATACTCTGCACTGGTAGGGCTGAAGTTTCTTTGCAATCTGGTGTAGGTGACACCTGAAAACATACCCTCCAGGACTGAGTGACTTTTACAACATTCCACCTTTCCGCGGATGATAATTAACACGCTAAAACTTTTTTGTCACGCAGCCAGCAGTGAAAACGAATGGGGATTGAATTGCTTTGCCTCTGTTTCCTATTTCTGCACAGAAATAACTATGTGCAAGGTAAGGCTGAGGGATAGAGAAATCCATTTCAAAGCCATTTTTGCATTGTTTCTTGCTTGAATTTGACACAAAATCACTTTCTGTCTTCAATATTTAATCATTGCTTTTTCTTTAATGACTTTTCTTGTTTGACAGACTGCTGTAGGGCTGCCCTGAAAATTCACCTAAGATTTATGTGGTCATTACGCAGCACGGCATGTATGAAAGAGATGGGCATTTGAGCAATTTTGCTTATATTAATCATGGCTTGATTTGCTGAGAAACTTGATACTATATATGTGACTGTTTCACTGGTACTCGCATGGTAAATTAAAATCATATCAAGTATCTACAGACCTAAGTGAAGCAATTTTAAACACATAGAGTGAACATAAATCTGCTCTTTTAGTATCCCTGATTATGTTGGAAATGTCTTACCTGCATCTTAGCAGAAACACATGTAACACTATCAGGTGCACTGGAGAAAACAAGTAAAATTTTCTCAGTGAATGGCATCCATAAAACATGCAAAAAGTAAGTATGCTGATTACCAGCAATTGTGTGATTTTAATTTTAATTAGATGGTAAATCTCCCACCAATAGAAATACTTTTACGAAGGAATTTTATCAGTAATCCTAAATATGGCTAAAAGTGTTCTGTTTTCACCTCTCACATTCTCTAAAAGCCATCATTCTTCATAAATTGAATGATCAAACACATTATTAATATTTTTCTTCTTGAACTTAAATTTAGGGACCTGTTCTCAGGAAAGCGCAGTGACTTGTGAAGATTGTTTGCTTTCCGGACCACACTGTGCTTGGTGTTCTCAAGAGGTAGAGTATATGATACAAAAAAATTTCAAAGTAAGACTTGAAGTGGTTGTACTAGCCCTGAATGATGAAGTATTGACTTAATTGGGTCAGTCTGTGGTTTTGTGATGCATGCAGTGCTTAGTGAAGCCTTCCTGGGAATCAGAAGTGGAATTTGATCTAACCTTTATGGTCTGTTATTCCCAGTTTTGGTGCTCTGTTTTTGTTTTGTTTTGTTTTTTTAAAGGCAACCTTCCTCATCTAGGGCAGAAATAGAAGTGCTGGCAGAGGGGCTTAGTTTACCAGCCTCAAGGCTGACTCACTCATGGTGCTGATGATGAAGAACCAGACATCAAGTCACAGACACGACTGCATCGTATACATTACATGCAAAGCCAGACAGTGTAAACAGAGGGTGCTCCAGTCAGTTTGCATATACAAATGATTAATGTGTGGTTGATTTTAAATATGATGATACTGTCAGTTTTGTAACTAGCATGATATAGTTGTAAGTGCTTTGGTTAAAATGTTAGGCTTAAAAAAAACCCTGGATTTTTCCCCACATATCTGTTGCAGACTTTCTTTGTAACTCCATACAAGCCACTTAACATCTCTGGTTTTAAAACTTTCACTTGTAAATGATGCTAAACGATATCTCCCTACTTCACAGTAAATATTCTAGGACTTAGTTCATTAGTGTTAGCAAGATATCAGCTATCACAATTAAAAACTTGCCAGAAATAATAGAGAAATGAAGTCTTTTTCATTATAGTTTCTGATTTACACCTTTGCTGTTAAAAATATTTCTTGCTTTTTCGAATAGCAAAATGATAGCTGGGATGAGAGTAACATACTGCTTCATGAAGTAGCTGACAAAGACCAAACAACACTTTTTTAAAAAAATAAGTTTTCTAAAAATACTACAGCAGTTTTCAAAAAAATATTCCCCTGGGGAAAGCCCCAGCCACATTAGTGTTTGCAGTAGGTTTTATGCTTGTATTTAACAACCAATACTGAAATGAAATTTGATCACAGAACTTTGACTCCTGCCATGGATTTTCAGAAAACAAAAATGAAACACAATTTCATGATAAAAAAAAAAAAAAGTGGAACCATTGAAAACTTCAGAGCAGTGAGCATGTTTTTTTAATTTGTTTGTAGGCTCATTCACTTGTTTGCTAGAGAACAACACATCAAGAGCGCCAAAGACATAGGAACTTTAGTGTCAGAGTAAACACAAGTTCCCCTGAAGAAACCACTGTTTTCTGCGGGATAAAACCACACCTTGTAATTGTATTTGAAACATGAGTTTGCCTTTTCACACGTTTTGAAAAGTTACAAAGCATGTAACTAAAGGAGATGATGTGGATCTCCCTGTGAAAGTTTTATAATAGTACAAGACTTCTATGCGCATTGTATTCAAGAAGTAGTTGGTGAGATTGTGCCACTTTTCAACTCGGGTGTCTTAACATTACTTTCCATAAAGTATATAAGATCCCTGATATTTTTCAGGCATGAAGGGCGGCATTTTGGTGGACAGAAGGGTCCCAGTTCTGGTTTTAATAGGTTCTAAGTGAATTTGTTTTGCTTTGGATGGGAAGTTTTTCAGTGACTGGATTTAGGAATGTTTGCGGCTTAATGACTGAACCCTGTATTCTCACCCAAATCCAGGAATAAAGAGCAGCCCCATGCACGGGCTCATGACCATCATCCAGCAATTGAATGTTTTGCTGCTGTTTCTGCTGGGCATTGCTGAGATTTTGGTCAAAAGGTCTTGCAGGCCAGAGCAGTGTCCAGTTCAGAAAGCAGCTGACTGATTTTGAAGATCTAAACTCTAGACATAGCTCTCGGAAATGGTAATAAGGCACAGAAGGCTCTTTGTAACCATTAACTTCTCTACGTGGGATAGCACCTACCCTGCAGCAGTGTTGTGGAAAGGAATGCATATCAAGTGCTTTGAAATGAGTAACAATAATGAACTGCAAGCTATATAACCAATATCAATAGGGCTTGTGGTTTCCTCCAGATGACAAAAATAGGACGGTGGGCCTAACGTAACCAGATAGATGTGGGCATGCCAGCAGCCCTGCTGATCCTGCGGAGTAAGAAAAGGAGGCTCTGGGACTTGTTGGGCATCAGGCAGAGTAACAAGGATTTGCTACCTGCTCCAATGACCATGTTAAATGAGTGTTGAGGAGAATGAGTAGGTCAGAATAAAACCAGTTAACACTGGGTACTGCACTGTTTGCAACAAAATTTGTAGGAGCCTCTTAGCTGCAAGACCTCTTCTGTTATTAAATGATGCTGTTCCATCAGCAGTTCAAAATTGTTCAGGAAAGACTGATGAATTTGTGGCATGATCCTGTCATAGAAAAGCATGGACTTATAGGGGCTTTGTGTTATCATTCCCAGTATTGTAAGAAGCCAAATGCAGTGAGTGGCACAATTCCCATTCCCCAACAATAGAGCAGTTTCTCCCAGGATACCAAATCGGTGTAAGTTACATTAATTATACACCTGTAATTATAAACCTGCATGTTGTTTGCGCTGACTTGCACCTTTGTTTCTTTTCCCTGCATTGGATTGACCTTTGCATCAGCCAGATGCTTGTGGCTGGTCAGTAAATATGTTTAACTCATCCCTTCCTTCTCCTGTTTGCTTTAGAATTACACAGACTCAGTTGGAACTCATGGGAGGTGTGACACCCCAGAAAACCTTTTGTCAAAAGGATGCCAGTTGAATTTGATTGAATTTCCTTTTTCAGAAGTAGAAATTCACAGAAACAAGCCCCTAACTGTAGCGTCCCAGAAGACAAATTCTGATGTTACACAGATATCTCCTCAAAAACTAACTCTCAGGCTGCGACCAGGTAAGTCACTCAGTTCATAGATGTGGGATTTAAATGTTTATATACTGAAGCTTATCAGACTGACTGGTTTTAAAAAAATAATGATCTTGATAGAATAAAGATAAAAACCCTGTGTTGAGTCCAAAATTATCTGTTGACTCATCAGATGAAAACTAGGTGAGTTCAAAACACTTTCAGAAGTGCTGGGAACATCATAAACCTAAGGATATGTTTTTTTAGTTCTGCTATTGAGGTCGCAGGGAGAGAATGGAAACCCCCATACACCACCCCAACCCTGTGCCTCTACCTTGCAGGTCTGGCAAACAGCATACCTCAGAGGCAGCATAGAATCTTGCTTTGAGGATTTACAAGGTACCAGTGACATTTATGGAAACACTCCAGACCTACTTTGGGGTCCTTAAGACATGAATTTTTCCTGGAGAAAATTTAGAATAAAGAAATATAGGAGACACTCAGGTCATATCATAGTGCTGGAACAGAGAGTAAAATCTGTGTGTACACTCTGGTTTTCTTCGAATATCTAAGTACATGGTATGTCCCATAAGTGCTACCTTTAGTTTTAAATAGCTTCATAACTAATTTTCTAAAGCTGCATGCTGCTGGAGTGATGTTCTCCTATTTTTTCAAACAGAGCAAGCAGTTGTATATCTATGCTTAAGGCTTTACTTAAGAACAGTTTAGGAAAAACCCCACTAGAACTGCTTTTCACTGTTTAGATCCCTATTTGAGATTTTCATTGACAGAGAATTTTTAAGGTTATTTTCTTAATTCTCCTGGTGATTTAAAATATTCAATGATTTTCACCATATATTTATTTACGAAAAAGTTGGCAGTGCTCATAACTTCTGTGTAGAAGTGCTAACATGTACCCCGCTTTCTCATGACCTTAATAGGACATGAAGAAACAATACAGATCAAGGTTCGGCAAACTGAAGATTATCCAATTGATCTATATTACCTCATGGACCTTTCAGCCTCCATGGATGATGATCTGAACACAATCAAAGAACTGGGCTCAACTCTTTCTAAAGAAATGTCGAAACTGACAAGCAACTTTAGACTGGGCTTTGGATCTTTTGTTGAAAAACCAATTTCACCATTTATCAAAACTACAGCTGCAGAAATAAGCAACCCTTGCAGGTAGGCAGCAAAAATACCTGCATCTGTTTGCATGACAGCATTAAGTCATAATATTAATCTTTAGGATAAAATTCAATTCAGCAGCCTCACTGGAACCTCTTCCAGCTGTAAATGAGTCAGCTTGGGAAGCAAGATTTGGTTTTTATTATTTTCACACTCTCCTCATTATTCTGTTGAGTCTTATGTTATTTGGAGAGAGGAATCTGGGAACGATTCTGCTTTTTAGGTTTTGCTGCTAGTTATGAATGTCCTTAACAGGTTAACACACAAGTATGCAGAATAATATAATGTAGAATAGGTATTTTTATTTAATTTGCTAGAATATATACATATATATATAAGAATTTTATGACACTGCTATACTAAACAGGAGCAAGTTCAAAACCAAGACAGAATAGCAGTTTCATTTACCCATCAATTTTGTTTTCTTGCTTTTTTTTTTCCCTGAAGTTTTAGCAGTATCCCCTAAACTGAGGCTACCCTAACCCCTTTTTAATTTAGGTGGAGGAGAAGCTGCACTCTCCAGCCTGAAGCAGGACTGCAGCAGCTTGGTGATGCTCTCTGAATGTCATTAAGGGACTAAAGATCCTAATGTGCTTCCGAGTATTAAAACAAGGCACAGCAGGGAGCATGGCAAAGACTGCATGTGTTTAACTGGCTGGATTACTCTGATCTCAAAGGCATTTCCCGGGCTTTATTCAGACCACTTTGTATTGCCCACCCCACTGGATGCTCATTGATCTTATGTTTTTCACTAGATCTGTTTCAGACACAGAAGATACATGACCAAAACCTAATCCAGACCTACAAAGTAGCCATTGAAGTGATTTTTCACTCTGTATTATCCATAAGCTGTCTCACTTATCTTGTAGAAGTGTTCCGTATGAGTGCTTACCCACCTTTGGATACAAACATGTTTTACCACTAACAAATGATGCTGAAAAATTCAATGAAATTGTGAAAAGACAGCGGATCTCTGCTAATATAGACACTCCAGAGGGAGGTTTCGATGCAATTATGCAGGCAGCTGTTTGCAAGGTAATTGAAACTTCTCAGGTGTTTTATTAATTATTCTGTATATTTCCACTTCTAGTATCACATGGTTGTATTTCAAAGCAGCAGATCATTATTTTTCAGGATTATGTTTTAATGCAGTCCAAGAGCCTCATTAAATTTGTGTGAAAATACTTTTGGCTCTATCAGGTAAAACATGCGTATTGCAATATTTTAGTGTTCCTTTTTAGTTGCCAGGGATTGAAAAAAATAAACAACTGTGCAATTACTGGGTTAATTTTCTTGATTGTTTTTTTTTTATAAATATTTCTGATTAACTATGTTTAGGGTGGTAGGCAGAATGCAATGAACATGGCCAGCTCATGTTACTAAACACAAGAATGGGGAGACAAAATGTTAACCAAAGACAATGGAATGAATGAACATCATCTCTTAAGAAATGTTGTGATGATTTTGACACTCCCTTGAAAGTTATCCTCTTCATTTATTTTGAGGTGCTGTTCTCCAAATCTTTTGCTGCTTTTCTCGATTGTGGGTGCAATATAGCCTGCTAAACTAATGCATTTTAAATGACAGGAAAAAATTGGATGGAGGAATGATTCCCTACATTTGCTGGTGTTTGTGAGTGATGCTGATTCCCATTTTGGGATGGACAGCAAACTGGCAGGGATTGTTATTCCTAATGATGGGAACTGTCATTTGGACCACAATAATGAATACTCCATGTCAACTGTTCTGGTAATTTACTATGAATTTTATACAACTCTTCCATTCTGGAAAATAAAGGATGGACATGAGAAAATATGAAAATTAATGAGAGTATACCTTTACCACTGAAATGTGTCAAACCTAGGGAATCCAGATATTGCATGCAACGTATTTTATTTGTAATTACAGATTTCAGTAAAAAGTGTGTTTGTGTGGAGCTAAGTAGACTACAACTAGGAAAAAAGGAAGCACAAATCTTATTCCTGCTAACCTGGAAAACAAACAGAATGGGACTGACTAATATTTCCTTCCACAGAGAAGGCAAAATTTGCATGAATCTTGTTCCCTGTAAGGGTGTGGTTTCAGGAGTTCAGGAACTTGTAGGACAATGTGTAGGAGAATTTACCATCTTCAGATTTCTATTTAAAAAAATTCTATTCAAAAAATATTGAATATATACACTATGGTGTTCAGTGTAGGACAAATATCCAGTTGCTCTGGTGCAGTGTTATTCTTTGGATTACATATACATATCTCACAGATGCTACTGAGTCAAGTGTCAGTATTAAGGCCAACACTGTATTTTCTCAGAGGGGTTTCCTTAAAAACAATGCTAGGAAATTATACACACTTTTATTTTGTACACTTGTAGTGCCTAATTATAGTTTATAGTATAAAGAGAACACAGGGCTAATCATGATTCCTTGAATGGGTGTTTCATGGGAGGCAATTAGCAAATGGATGCACATGAAAAATGGGTTAATGTGGCTCTCTTCTGTTTGTTTGCAGGAGTATCCCACAATTGGACAATTAATTGACAAACTCGTGCAAAACAATGTTCTATTAATTTTTGCTGTAACAAACGAGCAAGTTCACATATATGAGGTAAGCAAATCAAAACATTCAGTTCACCAGTACTTGCTTTAAAGGTTACCCTTTTTCACAGCTGATAAAATAATTCTAGTACTAAGGGCTGAATTCTGCAAGATATTTATGTAATAAAAATAGCTAGGAAGTTATATATCAGAGTAAGACACTTACTTAGGAAGTGCTTCTTCATGTATTGAATCAGATATTCTCAAGTAACTCTTATGTTGGATTTTAAGTCGAACCACACTAATTTTTTAATTCAAGGATTGTCAACGGAAGCAATGCTTAACTATTCAGTGCAATCATTATGATTAGCCTTTTGTATTTTGTAAGGCTGAAGAAGGACAGTTGAGCCGTTTCCTACTTTGATAAGACACATATTCATTCTGAGAAGTACAATTTTCTCCAAGCCCAACTCTGAGATCGTAGTGGGTTTTTTTCCTTCTGACCTGAGAGTTTTATTAATTTTTCTTTGTTTCTAGGTCTTTTTCCAATGAGACAAATAGGAAACTAGGGGCGAGATTAAAAATACCGAACATGATGGACAAAGTCCTCTTCCTTCATGTATCGCTCCTCATGTCTACTGAGAGGAAACACTTCATTACAGGAATTTTTGGTGTTAGGACTAGCAGAATTCTGCTCTGTGTATTAATCTTCTGCTCTGTGAAGTCGTGTCATGGGAAAAGGGAGCCAGAAGACATGAGAGAGTAGAGCAGCAGTGCTCACGGATATGCAAAAGCCTTACTTTTAATAAATTTAATAGCATTCATACCTGCAGCTCCATCAGTCATCTGTGCAAGCATCTGTTTTCAGCTTCCACAGATATAAACCCTCCTGAAGCCCCATGCTTCTTTTGGCCTGATGGATATTCGACAGATGAGTTGAGGCAAAGTCACGAACAGCCACTTGACTGCTTTTTGCAGTAAATAGGAGCAAAAGCCCTCTAAGATAAAATAAGACAGATACTGACAATTCTTGTTTCCTTTTCTGTCCAGTCCTGCTGCTGGGAAGAAATCTTCACATGCAAAAAAACTTTTAGATCAGAATTCAGTGAGATAAAAAGGGGGTTTGTAGTCCAAGCTTGGCTACCTGGCCACATGCTGCTGCGTGAAAGGGGACAAGGGGAATTGTGCCTCCAAACGTATTCAGGTTGGTTGAGAGGGCATCAGTAAGGGTGATCCTGCTGATGCAATAACCGTAACTTTCCAAAGGAAAAACCGTCACTCCACACTCCTCATTAAAAGCCAAAAGTAAAGGAAGGAGAAGGAAAGTGCTCCTCTGGTGTGATAACCTCATGGAAAACAGAAAAGCTAGGGAAAAAGGCCCTGTGTTACAGTAAGAGAGTAGATGAGTCCTTGAGGTACTCACCAGTATGATCTTTTTCTCTATCTGTCCTCTCTATAACTCAGGGAAGACCCCCACAGTGCTTCTGCAACTGATTTCAGTTGTAGAGTCATCTTGAGTAAGCCTAATGCTCCAGGTGTTTGAAAAGAGTTACAAGAGTCACTCACATCTTTCATAAACTGCTTCTCAGATTACACACTTGTCAAGGGAGGAAACAGTCTGCATCTTGGAGCACTGACTACCTGACTGTGTTAAATACTGAGCTGAAACTTGAAAATGTGGATCAACCATGTAAAAGTCAATCACTTAAAAATGCAGGGGGATTCTATAGTCATAGCATAGATTAGATGAAATTTGCACATTAAAAAACTTTCCTGAATCTCATTCTTGCTTAACAATTTCTTAATAGGGGCTCAATTAATGACAAGGAAACAGTTTTCCTGATTGATAGGAACTGCACGAATAAGGGCTGCTCTAGGAAGTAGTTTGGAACTCTCTCTTTGATTTACAGAGCCTTATTTAGACCAAAGAAACTTTCTCTTACTGATGGCATTATATTTTCCCTTGGGAACTGGTGGCAGTCAGACTCAAGAGCTGGCCAACAGTGCTCTTATCAGGGAGGTTCTATTTCAGTATCCCTGTGTCAGTGTCATACCAGTATCAAAGTTATCAAGTGGCACCCTCTGTTCACTGGGAACACTAAACAAAGTTTTATAGCTAACAAAAAATGCAAGCCATTGTTATCCCAACTGGGAATGGTTTGTTCTTGTTACTTTCTTTGTTAGGAAAAAAAAGTGCAACTGTCTTCTATCTTGTAGGGCATACAGAAATCTCACTCAGTATATTCTGTCTGCTGCTTTCATCTTTTAATACTGCTTTCTGTCACGTAATTGAATAGCTATAGTTGTTATGGTCTGCTTTATGTCCTGGAGGTGTTGCAGAAAATCAGTCATAGTAAGCACAAAAATTATGTATGTCTCACAGTGCAGATTTTCCACACTACAGTATACTTTCAAGGGTGCGTGTAGGACCTGCCAACAGAATAATAGTGTCATGTGTTCATCTGCATGGTTCCAATTTGTAATAGAGATACAAATAACAAGGTATTCATGCTTTGGACTGTAAAAATAACACAGCAAGACAATGAGAGTTATTCTGGTGTTATGACAACTGCTGAGGTAGTTCTGGTAAGAGCTGAGAGAGGATTCTAAACTGGCACTTGGGCACAACAATAAAACTACTCTTGTCTTTGTGTCTTGTATCTTTTCAAACACCTCAGTGATGGAGATTCTGCAATCTCTCTCAGAAAACCCTACCAGATTTAATTATCCTTAAGGGTGGGAAGCCTCTCTCCAAATATTTCAAATCTACCTGAACTCAGCATCTAATTATATCAGACCTCAAAACCTGACCACTGCTATTGATGATGCAGTGCTTAGGGACAAACGTACATTAAAATGACTGTCAGGACTTAGAAAGCACCTCTTGAAATAGACTTGATGGATTCCATTAGTCTTAAGTGCAGTTTTCAGATTGTCAAATATGCATTTTATACTCCTAGTCCTGTATAATCCCCAACAATTTAGCCCAAGATAAGTCAGTCATCTAATATTCTTGATCCTCTTCAACTGAATTTTCAGCTTATCCACTTACACGTATGTGTATTATTATCTAACACAGAAATATTACTGATTGCACAAGCACAGAATACGTATGCTTGTAACATAGCTGGTGTTGGGTTTGATCCTTCTATGCAACCAAATAGCTACTGCACAGCAATCTAGCTGCTATTATTGTAGATATTTGTTTTCAAGTAGAATTCTCTAAAAATTCATTCAAACTTAGATAAAGGAAAAGACTCCCTCTTTAGTTCTGACTAAGCACCACCTCTCTTGAAAGAGAAATTGCTCCTTTTGGGACAAATGATTTTCTTTTTGTATCACAGGAGAATACATCTTGAAAATTAGGTTTTCAGCCTGCTTTTCACTGCTGAAAATTGAACTAAAAATACTCCAGTCTCCATACTTGTACGGAACATAAAATATTTTTTATAAATTTGGCATGGCACTCTATTATGATGAAAATTCTTAGATATGACCCCACTGAACTCAAATATATAATTGTCAAAGTTCAGTAACACAAATCAGAGTATCTACAAAATGGCAGTTCACTTTTCAATGGATTTTTTTTAAAGACTAAATTCTATTACATCCCTTGGATGTTTTACAACAGTATCACTCCAAAAACATCAGTCTGCCTCATCCTGTTAATGGTTAAACAAAAATATTTGCTAAAAGGTAAGGTTTAACCAGTGGCGATACACACTTAGACTGGGCTTGCAACGCCATCCTTGTACCACCATGCAGAAAATCTTTGTTCAAAGAGGAAAGATCAAATGAAGTCTTCAGAACAGTATATCCCTGCTGTTTGGTTTGCATACCACAGATTAAATGGTGCTATATTTTATATTCCAGGTTTATCACATTTTCTTTAATTATCTTCCAAAAGGTCCACATGTACAAAATGAGGAGTTTTAATATTCTAAGAATTCTTGAGAGGGCACTAATCACAGGATTAGCCGGGAATACAAAGTCACCAGCTGTAACAAAAAATGCAGTCAAATCCCATTGCTTTACAATAGCACTTTAGAAATCTAATGAGTGATAAGTATTCCTTATATAACATATAAAGTAACCACAGGGCTTTTGGAGATGTGAAGTATAAAAGAAATAATAGGATAAAAAAATATCCATGTTTATTAAAAGCTGTCTGGATTTTTTTAATTAAAACAGCATTGATATGATAAATTGAAAAAGAAAATTAATATTACAATGTGTTTCTTTAATGATGAACACTTATTATTTTTCAAAGCATGGGTATAAGCAAGAGAAATTCATGTAGTTAACAATCAGGCAACATAAATTTTAATTAAACATTTGAAATCTAGCTGTCATGTTAGAGTCACAATGCAATTTCATGGAAAAAGGAAAAATTAACTTATCATTGAAATAAATTGTTACATTGGCACTACATTATTAACACAAAGTCAGCATACAATTAATCATAGCCACAGACCACTGGGATACATGTGGGGAATGCATCAAAAGTAAACAGGTAACAGTTTTTCAAGCATCTTTGTTCTAAGTTCTTGTAGCTCCAAGTTTAAACTCCTTAACTTCTGTGCCCTCACTAATCAGAATCCAAAATTTTCAGTTGCTTGCAAAGGTAAAAAAGTGTCTGCTGTTATTGAATGGAGGGTCCAAGACTCTTGAATAGTACAGCGACAGCAGAGCAGCTGGATCGGACTTTGGTTATTTTTATTAGAGAAAAGCACAACCGTTGAGAGAATATATCTTCCTTCTAAACTTGAAAAAACAGAGCTGAAAACTACTATGTATCAAACCTCCAAGCACACAGAGGTGATTTACCAATATATGTCCCATAAATTTTCACTGAAATCAGAACTTCTCCATGGGACATTTTCAATAGGACGTGTGTTACTGAGTCTGCAAGGGTCCTTGAAAACACTAAAAACTTCACTATTGTGTATTTTAGTTGGCTTCAATATATTTTGTTGTTTGTTTTGGTTTTGTTTTTTCAGATAGTAGCTTCTTGTCACCTAGTCTTTTTTTCTGCTTTAAATTCTTGTTTTTATTTTCAGAACTATGCAAAGCTTATTCCTGGAGCTACTGTTGGACGATTACAGAAGGATTCTGGAAATATTCTCCAGTTGATCATTGCTGCATATCAGGCAAGATGGTTATAATGCGTTCTCATCCTGCATGTTTGTATTTTCAAAATTAGATTGCAATATAGCAAAAACAAGTGTCTGATTCTTTCTGTGCACTGATTACAAGAGCATAATTTTTTATGCTTAGATGCTGATCTTAACAGGAACGGTTTTGTCCACTCTTGAGTTTTAAGAGCACAGAAACAAAATCCCAGTGACCTTCTGTCAATCCTTATTTCTGCTGGAATGTTAAATTCACATCAGTGTCTTATCTCTCTTTCCTTCTTCATAGTCCCGTATTTCAAAATTACTTTTAAACCTTTTTTAATATAAGTATATAGTTCTGTATCTCCACAGAGACTTAACCTTCTTCCCATTGGTAGCTGTCAACAAAGCAGATGCACAATTGGTCTGCAGGAATATCTGGGGAAAAAAAGCAGTATCTTCTGCTCTGTGCTCTTCTATGCTTCAGCAATTTGCTGCCCCTGTGAGGCTGTTCTGAGTTTTTTTAAAAGCAGAATGCAGGAACTGAAATGGGTTTGTTTAGATAATACCAAGAAATGTTGTAAGGATGACAGGAACATAAACACAATGCTGCTCTTCAGAGCTTTGATTGTAAAACGCATCCTGGCTGCCTGGTTCTCTTCTGTCAGGGGAATGTTTTTTGACAGTTTTACACATCTTCCCACAGATATTTTAATTCACATATATGCTGATATACCATGGATCAGTGGTGACCTTGGTACAGCTCAGGTTGTTTCGGTCGGTCCCGGTTTCAGCTGTTCTTTGGGCAGGGTTTGGAGGGGGCTCTGAGCTCAGCGCTTGCTCTGATCCCATAGCAGCAGGAAGGAAGCTGCAGGAACAGCACTCCTGCCTTTGAGCCATGAGTCGTTGTGTCCTCATCCAGGTACAGCGTGTCTGGACTATGTGCCAGAGTTGCTCACAGGTTCATAAAATCCCACACATGTATAAAGTGACAGTAACATGTCACACTCAAGATTTCCTGGACACCATTTTATTACACTTAACCTTAGAGGTTAATAATCTTATTGCTTCATGATTTAAAATGTTCCAAGCAGGAAACACTGAAAGCCACCTTATTTGACATAAGTTAAGACATCTGAATTTCTGGGGGCTGGGAAGGCAGAAATGAGGGTGGACCTATGGTTAAAAATTGCATGCAAAACACAAGATCTAATTCCATTTTTGTCAGTGTTTCCATGATACTCTCAGCAGTGTAACTCAATGCCTGGTGTCTCTGTTTCTTTACCCACAAGAAAGGAATAAATAACTATTTGCCCCCCAAGAGTAGAGAGTTAGGCTAAATCTTTAAACACTTTGACAGCGCTTTCAAGTCTTTGCTTGCTGTACAAACACAAGGTTTGCTAATGCCATTCACCATGTGTTGCTATCTAAAAGCTTCAGAGGAGGAAGTAAGCAAGTTAAGAAAGTCTGAGCTGTCAAAATATTTGTTACAAGGAGATCTTGTGTTCTTTCCAAGTATGATTCATTTTCTTCTGTAAGCACAATTCTGCCTGCTTTGTTTAACACTGAATACTGCATAGCTTTGCAATGCAGAGCTGTGGGCTAGAATGCATTGTGACAGGTATCAGGCCATTTGATTGAAGTCATTCCAGGATTATAAAATTTCAGAAAAATTCCACTCTTCTTTTTTCAGTGCTTGTCCTTTCACTTACAGGAAGATCAGACCAAAGAAACGTAATATGTTGAAAAAGGACAGGTAACATATGGACACAAGTTTGTAACACTGCTTCATCTGTTGTTTCATTCAGAAATTTTTTTGAACCACAAATGTTTCTCTGCATATGGCTTAAAGCTCACAAAACTGTCTGCAGTTTGTCCCCAAACTATGACCAGGCAGCTTAGTAGATTTAAAACACCATTAGAAGTCCTCACATATATTAAGATCTAAGAAACTCGAGTTTGTCACAGTTTATGTGTTCATTTTCATGATGTAACGTGTACATTTTGACCTCTCACAACAGTAAGGCACGTTCAAATGACCCAGTACAGACAGCAGAATTCAACATATTATTCAATGAACATTATTATTCAAAGACTTGGCATTCAGGAGCATTTAATTTTCTCTCACAGTTTCTCTCTATTTGAGCCTTGTAGTGTTGCTGCTGGTAGAAGAGGGATTATTTGGTAATACTTCCTGAAACATTAGCACATACCAGCATTCACAGTTTTATCTAGAGGTTTGCTATATTTGGTCCTTTTCTGAGAGCCCAGCTATTGTGAACAAACTGTTTCAGTAGCAACATAAGCACCTAACTCTAAAATAAATGCAAAGGCAAAATTGGACATATCCAGAGCTACCAGTATTACCAACCAGATGCCCAGGGCACAGTTCTACTGCTTTGGCTGAGTGCTGGAAAGAGCATAGGGTATTGTGTGACTGTGTCTTGCTTCGGTTTACTGACAAGGATTTCCAAATGAAAAGACGTTAATGAAAAACCACCAAAGACAACCCTAAGACAAATTTCCAGGGAAGCCAGGACACATACAAAGGACAGGGAGTTGTCATCCTTGCAGGTTTATACCTAGTCTACTTTCAGTTTGATTTACCACACCAGATCTTTATTCCAGTGAATCATCCTGATGCCTTGACTAGAATGACTCACTGAAGCAAGGTCAGCGAGCTCTTCATGGGGGTATTTTGTAAAGCAGTTAAGCTGTAAGAGCACAAAGCCGAGCCAGTGAGACTTTTCCTCAGCAATTGCTAAGGTACTTTTGAAAAGATTTCACTTACTGGATCCACAGCCTAGTGAAGTCATAGGGAATTTCCCCATGGTGTGCTATAGGCTCAGATTTAGGTTAGGCTGTGTAAACAATATTTTAAAGAGTTGAATATAAAAACTTGGTGTGAGAGAGTTCAGGAAGTAAGATATTCACTTAAGAAATGAAAGTTTGATTGGACAGACTGATTTAAGAAATGAAAACATTTTTGAATACAACTTGAAATATCACCAAGAGCTCATGAGGCAGGAATTTTCATGAGAAGAAAGGAAGGGAGCAAGCCTCCTGGCTGTGGGAGCTCACCATGCCACTTGACTCTGGCTCTGGCCCAGGAAACATTGGGCCAACTCATGGAGACCCCGCACAGAGGCAAAACTGAGTTCAGAGCCTGCACTGCCATGAAAGAGATTGTAAGGTTTGATTCATACAGTCGTAGAATACCAGGTTGGAAGGGAAACAGTCTAGACAAGACAGCCCGGTGTTCCATCCAGCTGAATCTTAAAAGTATCCAACATCAGGGAATTCACCACTTCCCTGGGGAGATTATTCCAATGGCTGATTGTTCTCATTGTGAAAAATTTTTCTCTTGTGTCCAATCAGAATCTCCCTGGGATAAGCCTGTATCCATTACCTCCTGTCCTTTCCATGTGACTCCTTGTAAAAAGGGAATCTTCATCTTCTTTGTAGCCACTCTTTAAATACTGAAACATGGTGAGCTTTCTTTTCTCAAGGCTGAACAAACCCAGTTCTCTCAGCCTTTCCTCACACAGGCGGCTTCCCAGGCCTTTGATCATCTTTGTGGTCCTTCTCTGGACCTTCTCAATGTATGGCTCCTGAAGAACCCTTTCTTGTAGTTTTTGGCATCTCTGGCCAGTTTCAATCAGAGCTGAGATTTTGCTTTTCTAACTTCATCTCTGCACACCCTGACAATGCCTTTCTAGTTCTTAATGGTTAATTGTCTGCTTTTCCATCTCTGGTGTGCTTCTCTTTTGGTTTTGAGCAGACTCTGAAGCTTGCAGTTAAGCCAAGCAGGTCTCTTGCTCCACCTACTTCCCTTGTCTTTAAAGGTGATGAACTGGCTTTGTGCTTTGAGATCATTCTTGAAAATCTCCCAGCACTCGCTAGCTCCTCTATACTCCATACAAGCTTTCCATGGAATCCCTCCCAGCTGAGCTCTGAATGAGCGGAAGTTTGCTCTTAGTAAGCTCACTCTTAGTAAGTTTGCTCTTAGTGAGCCTTCAGCAGGTTCAGCCAGATCCCAAACTCCACAATATTTTGATCACTGCAGCCAATATTATCACTGAGATATTACAATGCAAGTTTTTTGTTTGTGAATAGCAAGTCCAGCAGTACTTAATTCCTGTTGGCACATCTAACATTTGTATGAGGAAGTAGTCCTCTATGTATTCCAGGAACTTGATGGATGACATGTGAGCTGCTGTATTGTTCTAGCAAACCTTTGGGTAGCTGAAGTCACTCGTAAGAACCAGGTTCTGCTGATCTGATGCTTGCTCAAGTGACCCAAATATTGCTTCATAGGCCTTATCGCCTTGGTTTGGAGGTCAGTAGCAGATGCCTACTGTAAGATTCCCCTTGGAGACGATCACTCTGATCTTGACTCACAGGCATTCAACAGGGCTTCCACAATCACAATAGCTGACTTTTATACATTCAAGATTCTTCTTAACATAGAGTGCAGCTCCTCCTCTTCTACCCTGCCTGTCTTTGTGATACAGTCTACCAGGAAATTTTACCAGAAGAGATAAAGAGGGAGCAATATTCACATAGGCTGGCTAATCAGGAAAAGCCCAGTTCTAGCAATGCAATTGGGGAGACAAATCCTTTCCTCAATAAGACCACAGCTGAAGGAAAACCTGTGTCAGTCAGCAGAGCACTTAGTGATGAAAGAAGATTTAATAAAACATTGGATTTATTCTCCTGCAATGGCAGGAAATAAGCCCCATGATAGTGGATATTAAACTGATACCACCATTGCTTCCCACTGAAAGCCGGTTCTGTCAGCACTTGCTTTGTTTTGCTCATTCCCCATTTTTCTTGCAGTAGAGAAGTTCTGCAAATAAAGTGCCAAATCAACAGATTTACTCCTGTGTATATCAGGATAAGTTACAGTCCATCGTCCACAGACATGGAGCAGTAGCGATCTTGGCAGTGCTATTGCTCCATTCATCTCATGCCTTTTTCCTTTAAGGAGCTGAGGTCCGAGGTGGAGCTGGAGATCCTGGGAGAGACAGAAGGGCTCAATCTCTCTTTCACAGCCATCTGTAACAATGGGACCTTTTTTCCACATCAGAGGAAATGTTCTCATGTAAAAGTGGGAGACACAGTAAGTAAAGCACAAGTTCTCAAAAGATATGAAGTCCAGAAAAGGTAGGACACCAAGGCAGAGAGTTAGCTCTTTATTAAGAAATCTTCCTCCAAAAAAGTTACAGAAAAGTAGGTGGTATCTGTGACCCTCCTGTTCTGGCCTCTGCATGTGCTTTCGGAGTACCCTGCAGAGCTATGTGTGCAGCAGCTCCGAACAGACACCATCTTCTCTTCCAGGTCTCTTTCAACATGACTGTAAGTTTCTCCTCTTGTGAAAAAAACGGAAGGCATATCGTGATAAAACCAGTGGGGCTTAGTGACACACTGGAAATGGAGATTCATCCCCAGTGCAGCTGTAGCTGTCAGGCAAAGGCTGAGATGAAGAGCCCAAAATGCAACAACGGGAAAGGATCATTCGAGTGCGGGGTGTGTGTCTGCACCCCAGGGTACGTGGGGCCACATTGTGAATGTGACGAGAGCTCCCTCAACACCAGCTCCTGCAAGGGCTCAGCAGAGCAGAGCTCCTGCAGTGGGAGAGGTGACTGCTACTGTGGGCAGTGCGTCTGCCACCCATCCCTGTATGGAAAGGTGTATGGGCCACGCTGTGAATGCGATGACTTCTCATGTGTGAGACACAGAGGGCTCCAGTGTGCAGGTATGGTCCCTTGATGGTATTTTTCATGTCTGCATTTTAGAGTTTTATTGTCTTGCTCTTAGCTATGAGCTTGTGAATCTGTATCACATCTTCACTTGCACTCACTGCTGTATAAAGTGTAATTTACCATTTCTGAGTGATCTTACAACAAGAAACAATTTTTAACCCTGTTTTCAAATTTAAAAATGAGACACCTTTAACCACTCCATAGCTAGTCTAAGTTGGCATGGCTTTACTGGGCCATATTAGCTACCATCACACTGGATCAGACTTTTAATGGCTATAGATGATCGTAACTCCAAGAAAGTTTAGGTAAGTATGTTGACATAAATCTGACATACATACATGACATTAGGTAAGTATATTGACAGTGTACAATTTCACTCTGACATCATTATCAAAGCATAGCAATATTAATTGAGTAATCAATCACTTTTTAGGATAATTCTGATTTTTTTTAGAATATTAACCCAGCAACCTCAATTATTCTTGGTTTGCCTTAGTGTCCTGGTTAGTAGGATACAATCAGAATTTGAGAATTTGTGTTTATAGTTGTTTTCTTGGGCTATACCATTATAAATCAGAAGTGATTCCACTAAGACAATGGGAATAGCTAAAACTGTTAGGAACCAGAAACAAGACTGCTGAATAGATAGGCTGAAATTCAGCTGCTATAAATGAAAGAGGATTTACTGATTAGGTTGTGTACTGTTGGGAGATACGATCTGTGTGGAGGACTCCAGTGAAGAGAATGGTGCTTTGCTTGGCTTACAGCCAGTCTAAGTGAAAATTTGATCTTCTGGCTTAACACTGCAAATGCTGTGGGAGGAAGAAAGACGTTTATGACTGAGAAGAGCTGGAGAGGGGAAAATATCTGCTATTAAGGAGAATGATTTTAAAGGCTATCATTCAGATTCATACTAAGAAACTGATCTGAAGTACAATAAATGTTTTTTCCAGGTAATGGTGACTGTGACTGTGGGGAATGCATGTGCCACAGTGGATGGACTGGTGAATACTGTAATTGCACAACTGACACCAGCGCCTGCATTGCTGAGGATGGAACATTGTGCAATGGGAGAGGAGAATGTGTCTGTGGGTCGTGCGCTTGCACCCATCCAGGGGCTTCAGGCCAAACTTGTGAAAAATGTCCTCTCTGCAGTGATCCTTGCAGTTCCAGGCGGTAATGTGCTGGTTTTATGTCTCTGATGTTTGTATCATCCAGGTGTCGCTTTTCTATGCTGCCTCAGCAGTGTGCTTAATGTCACTACTGTAAACTGGATTTACAGACCAGAACCCAAGAGCTTTTTTGCCCTTTGAGAGGCATAGTCATAACTTGTACACCAACCACTTATTGGCATTACTCTTGTAAAAGAACTTGATGGAAAACAATTTAATCCCCTTCAAGCAGCACAAGTAAAACATCACACTTCCCTGGCTGTCCAATTAACCAAAATGGTGACCTTATATGATAACATCAGATAAAACCAAATGAATCTCCTTCCAGTTCACAGTACAGATTGAAATCATCTCAGCATAGCTGATTCAGCAAAAATGAGAACTTGCAGGAAAAAATGGCATTTGTATTACTGTTCCCATGCATATGAATAAGGTCACACTGCCTGCTCAGGCCCTATATATGTGAAATTCATAGTCCAAATTCAGTTAATTTGGGTGAATCTAAGAGGCCCAACTATGATAAATTAGGTCATAGTCTGGGGATAAAATCAGTGGATAGCTGTATGTCATATATAATTTGATGATAAATTGATTGTAAATGGTGAAGTGTCTTCTGTTTGCTGAGCATACAAAATTTATGTAACTTTCCTGCTGTGATGCATGGTGTATGCTACAGTGCATGATAGGAAAAGCAAACAAAAACATGTGTGACATAAAGCTGACCGCTCAAAGTAAACCCATGCTTATGCTTGTATTGTGTGAGCTCTTGCAGGGCTAAAGTCAGTCCAAAATGAGCAGTTTTCAGTAGAAATTTAAGCTAGAAGTCAAGTCAGGCTTCACAGAACTCATGTTATTAATGTCCCTATTTTTCTTGCTGAGTGCCAAGTCAGTTTAACTTGCATTAATGTTTCATGACGATGTCATGTCTACTTACTCAGTTGCAGCTTGTTTCTCTTCCACAGCAGCTCCCCACCACTGTTTCTTGCATGTCTGCTGTTGCAGCCAACACTGTATCTGAGATGAGAAACACTTCTATGGCATGTGATTAGATTGCCATTTATGTTAGTGCTGAATCTGACCCATAAAAGTGAGCCTATTGGTTTGTTCAAAGCTTTAAAGAGAAATTCTGCATGCAACTACTCTAAACATGGGGGACAATGCTGCTACTTTCTTCTGCCCAGTTTGGCAGAGAATAAGAAATATAAAGTTACATGATGGGCATTACATTAGCCTATTTAAACACGTATATTGTATGCAGTGTTAGATCTTTCCTCTCTATTTCAGTGTTTTTCCTTGCTGAAACACAGGGCAAGGAAAGCCAAAAGAGAGAGAACATGGGGAATACCTGAGTAGGGTAACTGAGAAAGCTGGAAGACAAGGTCAGAGGGGGTGGGGATCAATGGCTAGGCTGAGAAAAACAGTGGTCTTATGAGAAACATGGCAAATATGACAAAACCAACAACAACACTGAATTTGTCTCCATGAGATAGAGGCTATCCCATTACCTGCTCGCTTTTACTATTTGGCCATCTCCAGAGCGAGTGATAAGGTCATCTGCATCTTGCGGAGATAATCTCTGCAGTTTCAGCATATTCCCATGGATATATGTAACTCAATGCAACAGGAGATGGCCAGGGGTTTGGGGGATGTTTTGTTGCAGTACCTCCTTTTCTTTTCTTTTCTTTTCTTTTCTTTTCTTTTCTTTTCTTTTCTTTTCTTTTCTTTTCTTTTCTCCTCTCCTCTCCTCTCCTCTCCTCTCCTCTCCTCTCCTCTCCTCTCCTCTCCTCTCCTCTCCTCTCCTCTCCTCTCCTCTCCTCTCCTCTCCTCTCCTCTCCTCTCCTCTCCTCTCCTCTCCTCTCCTCTCCTCTCCTCTCCTCTCCTCTCCTCTCCTCTCCTCTCCTCTCTTTTTTCTTATGCAATCAGTCCCTTCAGGCTGCTTCTCAGAGTCTCAGCCCCTCAATCCAGCTGAAGCTATTTGTAAAGAATCAGCAAGACACATTTTGCATCACTGTTTTCTGTTTCCATGAATAAACTCTGGATTTATTAAAAACCTCACAAAATTTCTGGGAAGATTTTCAATGATTTCTAGAGGGATTGGTTTAGATTCTGTGTTTTTAAGGATTATTTCAGTCATTTCACCATTAAATAAACAATTTTAGAGTAAATTTCATTATTATAATTAGGATCTAAGTAAATAATTCCTGAGACAAATAACTGCATTCAAGAGACATCTGTTGAGATACCTGAATAGTGTTTTAATACATTATTCAACAGACTTTCAGCAAAGGAAGAATTATAGTAGGTGCCCCAGCTTGATCTCTCTGAAGTCTATTTCAGATATTGTACATCCGATAGACATTCCTTTGGCTGGTATTTAGTATGAGTTTAGTTCAGAATATTTCTTTTTGAAAATGAATGTTATGTGTGAGTAAGCCCATGTCTTTGATAGACCGACATGAATAATGTTGCCTGGGGTTCTGTCTGGTAGCTAATTAGCTGGGAGAGAAAAGAGGACAAGAGCGAGCTTATCCACAATACCTTTATTCAGGTGGGGGGTTTTTGGTGGCAATACCTATCATATTTCTGAGAACTACAGTATCCATAGTACAAGTCTTTTTGTTTAGCTTCTTTTTAAAATGCAGATGCATGTGTTCAGGCTTTTATATTGTTGCTCTGTGACAGGCAGAGATTGATGAGCTACTGAATTATTTTACACAGGAGCTGTGTGGAATGTCACTTGGCTTCTGATGACAAGTCACTGGGAGAATGCAGTGAAAAATGCAAATTGGTTGATGCAACTGTCAGCACCACAAAGGGTTTGTACACTCAGTCTTTCTTTTCTCTGTGTGTGTGATTAGTGATAGTTTCCACTTTCAGTAGTAGAAAGTAGCCTTGTTGTTCTGCCATGGAATTATACTAAGGCTTAACAGGCAATTGCTGCTTGTCTATGGTTCTGTGGTAAATAGGAAACACAGACCAGGGCTGGTATTTTCCTTCCAGGTTAACTCACTGGATCATGCCTGCTTTCTAAGCAGTTTATGTAAAAAAGCATAGGATTTAATAAATACCACTCCCTACAAATCAGTGGCTGATGAAAGCCCCTTGGTTTATGTCATGCCTGTACCATGAGTTTCAGTGTGGCTTTTTTTACCATACAAATGCAAAATCTGACTCCAGACCTTATGCAGACTCTTGATTACAGCTGGCAACTAGACACAGCCTTTTAACCTGTGGCAAAGACATTTCTAGTATTCCAGAGACTAAGCACATCTTTCAGTTGTTTGCTTTAATTCGAAACTGCCTTCCATCAATTGGAATTTGTGGAATAAGAATTAACCTTGAAAAAAATATTGCTCTCAGGAAAAGGAAAAAAAAGTAAAAGAAAAAAACACAACCAAAGCCCCACCAAACTTTAAGTGAAATAGTGCATGTTTTTCTTTCCTGTAGCGGAAGGAACTTGCCTGTTCAGTAGGCAGTCTGTATTTATTCTAATGGCAATTCTAGTCTCAATTGCATGGTGAAATACAATTGTTAGGTGAGGCAGGACATAGGTACAATCTATCCACATCACAGATGTACCATAAGCGTTAAGACAAATGTAAGAATTAGGATGACGATGCAGAATGCTGTCTGCACGTCTATGGTTTGCGCCTACAAACTGTTGGAAGCCCATTCAGAGCTGCATGCATGCATAAATTTCACTGATGTACAACGAAGATCTACCTTTTGGTTTTGATGTCATTACTCCATAACAGAGAGCTCAAAATTTGCAAATGTTTCCCGAATGAAAACTAATTCTAATGTTGTGTTTTCGTTAAAATTATTATCATGCTTTGCCTTCCTATATTGGTTTATAAACATAAAATTGTCTTTACAAGCTTCAAAAGCATATAAGCACTATTTAGTAACGTTTTTGGGTTGTTGTTGCTAGATGACGTATATTTGTAGCTAGGAATATATAATAAATTCTACTTTCAAATATAATGAATAATAATCAAGAGCAGAAACAGTCACTTATGTGGCTCTGTTCACTTACGCAGAGGTCACAGGAATACGAGCATGACAACATCATCTCCTGTTCCTGCCTATTTCCTTTTTTGCAAGTCCTGTGCTTCGCTGGTTGCGACTGTCAGTTACCACTTTAGATTTAAGATTTACTTGCGGCAGTTACAGCAACTGCCGTAGTGAGGGCTGGGCAACTGTTCCCATCTTAACCCCCTCAAAAAACCCTCAAAAAAAACAAAAAAAGAGGCTGTTGCAAACTCTGTTTCATGTTAAATGCTTGTGTAATAATAGCTCAGAGGATTTGGCAGAAAGAAAGGAAAACGCATTAAGAAGTCCCGAAAGGAAAAAAAATTGTTTCAAGAATAATAGTAAAACAATTATCCCGAAATCGAAACTGTACTACCTAAACAAAAAAGGATTTTGAAAGCGGTATAACTAGACCACCATGTATTTCAGACAGATTATTGAGCAACTTCATACAGTAGCATATTGCTTTCTGCTTTATATTTCAGCTTCTTTAATGCTTCAAGGCTTTTTGAAAACTAGAAACAGCTCGAGGTTAAATAAAATATTAGCACTTTGAAGATTTACTTTCTCTTTTGCATGTGTATGTCGCAACTCAATGACTGGAAATGTGGAGCAATAAAAAAAGCTCAGGCTTCATGTTTTCCAGTTTCATGGGAATGCCTGTTTTAACCTCTGAGCCTGCCTGGGGATCCAGGAGAACACAGGATGGTACAGCAATTCCAGAGGTGCTGATGGCTTCACATTTACTGGGCTTATCTCCACAGCAGGCATCACTTTTGAGTTTTTATTTTCATCCATTTTTAAGATTTGAATATTAAATAGGGCTAATCCTCCTTTGTCAGATGGGTGTAAGAGGACCCCTTGTTGCTCTACTTGCTATCCAGGAGGAACCTCAGTTCCTAAGAAGTGGCTTCGGCCACCACCACAGCCACAGGAGACCAGGCTGCTCCTGTCACAAGCCCAATCAGGACTCTCATACTTTTGTCAGAGAAACTCAGCTTTTCTTACCCCAGAGTGCTGACACCACAAAAGTTCCCAGTGCAGCAACAAACTGGATGCTGGAGCCTGGATAAATCGCTGTGTCAGCACTGCTCTGTTGTTCTGACTCAAAGTGACGTGAAGCTGTTCAAAAACAGCATTTTGTTGAGCAAAGGGCAAATAAGAAAGGGCATAATAACATTTAAATTTACAGACAATTTCTTGTTGCTGTTGAATCTTTTCTCTAGGTATCTGTTAAGAAACAGTCGCACCTCGGAACAGGTTAAGAAACAGTTAAAAAAGAGCACCTTGGAGCTCCAGCTTACCACTCTTACCCAACTATTCTTCCAGTGATTTCAAATACCACTGAAATTAATGGAATTAGGTTGCAGGCAGAAGTGGGGGAAGTATTCACTGCAGAATGCAGAAAATTACACAGGTGTAAATTACAGTAGTTTACCTACCTAGGCAAATTTTAGTGCTGATGAACTGAAAATCATGTACGCAATAGTCTCTCTTACTGATCCTTCATCCTAAAAATAACATCAGAGAAATGAAAATACTAAGTGTAAGCAGCATTCTGAATGGCTTGAACTGGCATCTTTGCTTTCATTTCTTCATCCTTGGACATGATCAGATTTCTGCTCCTCTTGGTCTCAAATTAAAAGTTACAATGGAGATATAACTAATACATCAGTTACTGCCTTCTGCATTATATTTGGAATACGCCTAAGTTTGTCTCTGCCTTCAGGAAAGCTAACAACTACCCTTTTCAATTTTTTTTTTTTAAGCAAGCTAATATTCTCTGGATGTACTTGCTTAACAGGGTTGGGAAACAACCAGTATTGCAAAACTTGTGAGAGCATTACTGGAATTGTGACCTGGTAATGAGTGCCATTAAATCAGCACACTCAGTCTGCAGTTTGTGGCTCCTCTTACAAAACCAAGTCTTGTTAAATCAGCAAGTCTTGTCTGTCTGTCACATTGATAGATAACACATTGCTCTGCCACTAAGGACAGGCAACAGGTTAAATGCAAGAGTAACACAAATCATAAGCATGTTTCCATTAAAATCTACCCAGATGTGATTATCTTTTTATAACAAGCAGAGAAAAGGACTCTAGGGCAGTCCCCTATTTATACTTCCATATTTTCTATGGTGTTCAGCTATGTTGTCTGTAAGACCAAACTTTATGACAATAAATAATATAAACAAAAACACCTGACAGAAAAGTGAGCACTTTCTTCTTTATGTACCACAGGTTTCTTTAGAATCCATATCCTGTCTGATTCCTACTTTATATTTCATTACTAATTTTGAGGAATGGAGATTTTCAGCACAGTTGCTTATGAAATTTTAGTAAGAGTTTTAAATGGCTAAGAAATAATGGAAAGTGACAATTATTTTTAAAGAAATGCTTGAGAAATTTACTGGTTTTTCTTACCTCTAAAAATAAAACCTAAGAAGTTTTTCTAAAATGTGTATTGAAAAGCATACCTAGAATTCCAGTGCTGTTAAAATACTGTGGAAACATAGTACGTTTTCAGCCCCAAAGGTATTGCGAGGTCAGACGTTTTGCTCTATAAAAATATTATGTAATTGTTAGGCTTCAAATTATGGTATTTTGGGCTCTGGACCTACAGTCTCAATTTTCAATCATTTGCATTACATTGTCTCTTAAAGCCAGCTTCTTCTGGCCTCTCTGTTCCCTGTGGATGAAGTTTTCTCAGCAGAAAAGGTTTCCTGGTTAGAAATAATCTGGGGAAAAAAAAAAATAGATTAAGGTTTCATTTCAAGATCTACATTAAATTGAGAGACAAATAAATGGGTGCAGACATCACTCGCTTTTTATCTGCTCCCCCTGAATCACATTACAAAGATCCCAGAATCACAGTTTCTGTTATTAATCTATATATACCACTGTGACACTGCTGGGCACACTGATCTTTGAGACGGCTATTGTGGAAGAAATAAATGAAGACCTTTTAACATTGCCCATTGCTGTATGTATGTCTACTTCTTAAACATAATCTAGACATGGTAGGAGTAGCTGTAAACCAAAGAGAACATACTGTTTACTTTGTCCTGTAACTGGGTACTATTACATTTCCTAGACAGCTGGTGGTAAAGCATCTTGGAAGCACTTCCAATTCATTGAAATTCACAGTACACTATATGGTCAGTGCAGATTGACAACACCTGAATCTGTGCTTTGAAAATAGAAGTGAAAAACTGGAAACAAAACAAGGCTTTGGATTAGAAGAAAGGTTGATAAATTTTGTAGAAATTCTGAGGTTATTTCTGCTTTTGTCCTTCACTCTTTACCATCCACAGATGAGGCTGTGACAAACACAATGCCAGCAGTCTCTTGTTATCATACATTAAATTCCACCTGATTTGAACAATTACTTTCTCTCCTTCCTTCTGCAGATTATTCAGAGGATAAATCCATTCCCTGCTCTTTGCAGGAGGAAAATGAATGTATAACCACATTTCTACTGGCTGTGGATGAACAGGGAAGGACAGTCATTCATAACATAGAACAGAAAGGTAAGTGGTGAACATTGCTTTTTCTACATAAATAGAATTTTAAAATGCAGGCAGGGTGAGCTACCTAGAAGCTGAGCATTTTTAAGCAGCACAGAACTTCCTTGTGTTTCTAGCTCTCCTCTGCCCAGCTAGAAGACCACCTCCTCAAGTACTTATTTCATGCACTAGTAAAATAAACACTTGGCCTTTACTGAAAGATGGTCAGAAAGATCCTTGGGCTGCAAGAGTAAGAAGTTTTAGAAAATTTTAATTTTTTTAGATAAATTAATTTTTCTAAATCCTTGTGTAAATCAAAGATGATAATACCAAATGTCTTTTGCATTATATGGGAAAACTATAAGTCACTTTGAAATCACATATATTTCCAAGATGGACAAATATCCAAGACAATCTAACTGGGTATATCTGATGAATACATTTATAATTACCTTTATTGCTGCAGTACCATTAAGTTTTGAATATTTTACATACCTGATATTCAACAGATCTCTTTATATCCTTTCATTTAACATTACTACTTTATTTACTGCTATTTCACTACTGATGTTTCATTAAAGCTTCTAATCACGTAGGATAGGAAAGAGCACAGACACCCCTTTTCATCTGCCAAACACTTTAGTTTCCGGGCAATAAAAATACTTTTTTTTTTTTGTTTGCTTGTTTTGAGACACCCAGTGTCTCACGGTTAAATGTTTTTTAGTTTTAGAGAAAGCAGATTTGTAGCCTTGTTCTGTTAGCACAAATGGCACTGATTTTTTCAACCCTTTCTGTAGCCTTTGTCTAGCATACATGTAAGAATAAAAGTGATTTCACTGCACAAATAAAAGCAGCTTCTACCATAAGAAGAGTAGTCTGCAAAACCAAAGATAGTTGTAACAAAGCTAGTACTAAAGAAGCACATCCCTTCGTAAACTACACCCCTAAGACTCAAGAATTTAAGATTTTTCTCTTTATTAAACACATTTACAATGCATTTTGTGTAGATCTGAATTGAAAAAAAAAAGTGAAATAATTATCATAAGGAAGAACCAGCTCATTAAACCCTGCATAGTGGCCCTCCCATCACTCCACAATAACCAGCTGTGCTGTCACCTGCTGTTCAGCTCCTGGGCCTTGAAACTACTGTGCTGTGGTGGCTGCAATGTATGCAAACGTGAACTGAGATAAGGCCTCCAGAAAAGCTCTATCCAGCAGCGGTTAACTGACACAGTAAACTACCAGGGGAAGAAGTTAGCAATTAATTTTTGTAACATTTTAATGCAGTATTTTTCAGCCAGTTTCACAAACCGTTTAGCAGCTAAAAGGAGAAAAATAACATGGACTTGAAGTAAAAGGCATGCACAGTTCTCAGCAAATGAAAAGCCCAGCATGCCTCTTGGCTGTTTTTAATTGCCTAGAATTTATTGACTGGATATCCACAGCCACAATTGTGTTTGTTTGCACAGATTGCCCACAGCTTCCAAATATTCCAATGATAATGGTGGGTGTCATCCTTGCCATCCTTCTCATTGGCATTGTTTTACTTTGTATATGGAAACTACTGGTGTCAGTTCAGGACCGAAAAGAGGTGGCCAAGTTTGAAGTGGAAAAATCAAAAGTTAAATGGCAAACGGTACGTAATGAATTGATTTTATATGAGATTATTTAATTTGGTTGCAGTGCACAACAGCCTTTAAAATTATCTGTCTTGATTTTGTTCTTTTACATTGATAGATTTTACTTGTGGCTTTTCACTACATTTAGTATTCTATAAAGTGTAATTACGATTTTTTTAGGTATGAAAAATAGGTAGAATTTGACCTCCTGGTTCAATTCCTTCCACATGTCAAAGTGTGTAGATAACACTTCCTATCAGTTGTTTTTTTAATTAGTACCTTACCTTTGAGTAATCTTAGCAAAGTTATTCACTACCTATGCGATTATCAGAGGTGTATCCCTCTTCCCAGAAACAGAGCCCATTTTAGAAAAGAGACACTGGTGACCTCTGTGTAATAATGTGAGCTCACTTAACACAGAGGAGCAATGAATGTAGGCTGCCCAAAATGTAGGCAAAACCACATAAAATTCAGGTCTTATTTCCTATCTATAGCTTGCGGGTGCTTAATGCAAGCTTTTACCACATGTTCCCTTTTCTTCTTTCCTTTCTGCCATTGGCTTTTTTGCTCTTTGCAAGATCTTTAAGACTTTGGAGGCTCTTCGGAAAAAAACATGTTGAGTAAGCATTTTTGGTGGGTGTCAGAAGGACAAGTGCTATGCTGACTTTCTCATATTAGTGAGATACCAAGCTCCAAAGAAGTCAAAAAGATTTTATTACACAATATGTGCTTAGGGCATACAATTTGTTTCCAAAGATATTGTGGATGATAAAATTTTGCATGGATTCAAAATGTCTATAGACAAATCCATAGGAGGAGGACAGTCCCTCTGACCCAGGAGGTTTGTGAAACGGGTGTCAGTTTTAATTTGGCAGCCTGATTCACCCACTGTTGGAAGTACATTGCTGGGCTAGGCAGATCTCTGGCCTGAGTTTCTCACAAAGTGGAATACAAATCACTTTCTGCACATTGGGAAGCAGAGTGATACTATCTGGTGCACGTACAACCTGCACTGTAACACTGGGTCAGGAATCATGGACCAAAATGATCCCTTTACTGAAGAGGGATGCTCAAAGCAGTGGTGTGCAGCTACTTCTCCTTGCAGCTGAAGCTATGACAAAATGAGTTAAACATTGCATGACTCCGTTTTCTTCTTTTTGTGTTTGCTTCTTTTTTTTGTTTTAGGAAACAAATCCACTGTACAGAGGCTCAACAACCACTTTTAAAAACATAACTTACAAGAATCAAGAAAAGCAAAAAGGGGCCATGGCTGCAGATTCCTGTTAGCACTTCCGATGCTACAAACTTAGTTTTACTGGCAGGAAATCTAAAACCACTTAAAAACATATCACAGTGGTATAATCCTTCTGTTAGAGAAAATCTATCTTGTGTTGGCAGAACTATAGATAACATATTAGTGGTAAAAGTTAGTAAAAATACTTAAAAAAACCCACCAACTTTAATATTAAATCCCTCAATCTTAACAAAAAATTAGCATCACAAATATTTTTAATTTTTTCATTAATATTGAGGATTTAGAATTATCATGTCTATTGTATAGCCTATTTTGTAAATTAGGTATATACAGTGAGCTATATACTGAACTCCAATTTGTATTTAGGAATGTATTTGTACCAGTCTATTTGGTGGACTGGTTAAAATTTTAAGAGATAATTTTTTCATCAATGCAGCTTCAACTACTGAGGTTACAGGCTCCTCATAGCACTTGTGTGACCGAGTAGTCTTTCATCAGAAACAAGTAGTATTATTGCCCATCTTCTGTGCATCTAAGGCATACAGAAACATCTCCTCTCTAATTCTTCTTTCTTGTCGTGTTTCCCTCTTTCCTTGTCCTTGTTGCTGTTTGATGTTCTTTAAGAAGCCAGTCCCTGGGGTTTTCTCAGGGAAAGTTAAATCAAGACCTTATTCACCTGCAGAGTTGTTTTCTGTTAAAGACATAAACTACCTTTTTTTTTTTTTAATTTTTTCTTTTTAATTTTTTTTTTCTTTCTTTCTTTCCTTTAAATTCCAGTAGAGAGGATCCAGAGCAAAAGAGAAACAATTGTAAATTAGAGACCCTGGTAGAGAAACTTTAAACCAGAGGATTATCAGAACTCCATTTCACCATTTAGGCACTCAAAATAAACCTTGCATGCCAGACCATTGCATGAACCATTACAGAAGCCCTTTACATGCAGGAAAAGATCACACACAAAGACTCAGTATCACACACAAAGACAGTACTCTTTTGTTGATATATCCAAAATTGTGAGGTTCTTTCAATGCCCAGCACTCAAACCATTTATTCATGTGTGAAATAATGTATTCAGCTCTTTTAGGCCATTTTTTTTTTTCAAACTAAGTAACAAATAGATCTATGGATTCCACTTAATATTCATTTCCAAGACAATAATGAGATTTTTAAATCTCAGTTACAGCTAGTTACTACTGATTTGCCATAAATTCTTAAATTGTAATGCTGTTATCATGCATAGCACCAGGGAAAAAAAAAGGCCAACAAAATCAGCGAACATGCTGGCATAAAAAATTCCAGTATTGGGCTATTTTAAGCTAACAATATGTACTTTACCTTTTAATACCACTTTTCCTCTGCATTTTTAGTACTCTGGAACGGATGGTCAAAATGTACATATGAATGTACTTACAAAAGAAAACTTGGACATCAAAGGTACATCAACACAGTCACAGACAAACTTATGTACATTCCCTATAGTCAATCATATATTTGAACTAAAAAACTTGATGTCTATTTTGTAATAAATATTTACAAAGTCTGTGCAACTTCAGTCTCTATATCCTCTACAATTCCTGGATCTGAGACTGATATATTAACTAGCTCTGACCCATGCCTGTTTTAGGGCCTGATCCAAAGCCTACTGAGTCAATGGCTACAGATGAGGATCTAGTTTCAGTGAAACTATTAGTTTTGGTTTACAAGGATTGTTTTGTTTAAACAAACTGGTTGATACTGTCTATTAGAGATTAGAACCTATAGTATATATTTCTGTGCAAAGATAAATAAACAGTATCAGATGCCTTTGGAAAGAAGGTGATACTATAACCACATATTAAATACAAAATTATTGCAGTGTGAAGGAAATGATGGCTGTCATTAAACTGGAACAGATTAGTTACAGGTTCACAGCTGTACTCTTCAGTATTTCTGCATATCTCATAGTGGAAACAGTGCACAGACAAAGGCTTGCATCTGCAGCCCTTGCAACAACTAAACTCCCACAGATGTCAGTGCAAGTTACATGTGGGACCAAATCCTGTTTTCCTGGCACATGGATAAACTGACAGGAGGCAAAAGTGGACCCTGGATTTTGTCTTGGGTTCCAATTGGGTCGGCATTGCCTAAGGGACTAGGGAAATCTGGATTTAGTTCATGTAAATTACCTGTTACTCTTTTGTTTTTCAAGTAGAAGTTAACGAACTTTCAAACTAACAAACTAATAACAAACTTTCTCTGACAGAAATTATGATATTTTTATTACTTTTAAAGTAACAAAAAGCTATACTGTTTATTAAACACCTTTTAAGCTCTGTTTCTGAGAAGGCTGATTCTGCTACTCAATATTAGGGTTGAAAGTCCTTCTTCTGTAGGTCACTCATTTCAATAGTGAAATGCATTTCAGTATTCAAACATTATTAATGAAGTGGTGCCCGCATTTCATACCAAACACTTGGTGGTCTACATTCCCTGATCCTAGAGGAGATTTCATTTCACAAAGCTACCCACTCTCTTCCCATCACTTGCACCTTGTAATCATGAGCAAAGTTCCAATTTGGTATGTAGACAATGTTTACAGTTCAATTACTCCTCCTAGCAACCTCTCTCAAAAATACCAAAATGTACAGAAATCAGGCAGTATGCTTTGCGATTTCACTGCTGTGACCAACTGTACTATGAATGGTCTGTGCACCTTCAAAAAACTCATCAGAAGAGAGAAGGGCTTGGTGAGGAAGGTCTCTATTATTGAGGCATATTAAAGAAGTAGGCTCATTCATATGAGCCATCCTTTTAACAGCAATAATTTAGATAATAAATTTTTACTCAACCCCCAGATCTCAAGAACTTCCAAGACTTTACTTGGCATTCAGCCTAAAAACAAGAGTGATGTTCACCTTATTTTTATTAACTATATTATTTTTATCTTGTAGAATTTGTACCAAAGTTCACCTTTTTCTTTATTTTTTCCCTCCACCAAATGATGAATGGGTTTGTGTGTGGTGAATGGGTCTACTGATTTCATGAATATTGTTTTGACCTGAGGCTGGACCTTGAGAGTGGCCAAAACATTTTTTAATAGTAATACTTTTATTCACTGAAGAGTTAAACTGAATAAAAGAATAATCATTAGCAATTTCATGGTACCTGTGTATCTTTTACACCCTGTAGAATGGTGATTTCAGTAATACATGTTAAATGGATAATTTTTCATTTAATTTATAAAAGCTGCATGTTAACCTGTATTGTATGTGTCCAGATTGCATTTAACTTTGTTTTGTAATATAATTAGTGGGCATGGAGCCTGAGATACAAGACTCGGATGTCAAGTGCAATACCCTCCATGTCTTGTCTGCCTTTATACAGGACATCAAGTTTGGTTTGCAATAGGTATAAGGGAGTTATTGCCCCATAAAACTTATCACACAAAATCTAAAAGCAAAAAAAGAGACAATTTTTATCGCAGACTATTTGAAAGAAACAGGTAAATGCTCCAACTTTTTTCTGTAAAAAAGGAGCTATTTAACCTTGAATAAAGATTGTAGTCAAATGCATTTTTAAATGTATTTTATTGTTTTTTCTTCATTTTTCATTTTGGCATGTGTCGTTATCATTGTATTCACATGATTTGATGAATCTTAGCAAATTTATCATGCTTTGGCATACTTTAGACTTTATAACTCCTCCCCCTGCTTTTTTAAGACAGCACATTAGATTTCACGTCTGGATTTTCTTGTATTTTTGATCTTTTTACTTTTCAAGGAAATGAGTTAATGGATGAATGCTGTAAGCAACCTATTTCTGGAACTCTGATTGATTACATATGGCATTCTTTTATAGAGCGATCCCTAAATTGCGTAACTTGCTAACGATCCATCCATGCCTCAAGTTTAACAGCCATAATATATTTTTGGAACTACATGGCAAAATGCATATTTTTCTCTTTAATCTCTTCAATTCTTTTTTTTTCCTCTAATGAAAAGTTGTGTATTTTGATGTCTGCTAATTTCCTCTGAGAAAGAGAACATTCCTCTGCACTCCTGACAGAACTGTACTTAAAACTTCATTGTATCCCTAGGCAAACAGTAAAATCATCCTCTTGCATTTCACAGTGGATTGTAAAAACTGAAACTGATACAATTGCATTATGTATACTCATGGCAAGTAATTTAGAATGTATTCTATCCTCAAAAGTCTGTACTTTTTTGGTGGGTTTTTTTTGGTTTCAGGAATGGTTCATGCTTAGAAACTTCTGTGTTTTCACTGACATACAAACATATCAGCTCATATTGACAGATAGATAGCTACAAAAGCACAATAATGACAGGTACTGTAGATAACTATAAAGGCTTTGGTTTTTCAAAGGTCTTGGTAGATGACAATTTTGTTTCTCGAAGCTGGCTCAGCCTCTCTCTTCTGCCAATAACTAAGCCAATGCAAGAAAGAACCAAAACTTGATTTTCATTGCAAGCTCTCCCCTCCTCATGTTATTTAAGCTACAGTTTAGTTTAATTTTTAATCAAAATAGACAATTTAAAACAGTTTTAAGATGTTTCAGTATTCAGGTGGAGGAAGTTCTCAAGGTATGATGTATCTTTCTAAAAAGCCATTTCTCCACAGGGAACTTTTCTCAACAGTAAGTTTTTTTCATTACTGTTTTCACATTTAGAATAGGTAGAAGTGTAAATAAAACCAAGGTCTTTATGTATGACGAAACAGGAAATTTCTATTTGCTGTTCAGCAGTTGAATGTTACCTATGTTTGGAAAAGTGTTTACCACGAACTTCAGGCTACAATGTTAATAACTCTAGTTCAAAGGCAAATTGTACCTCCTGTCCATCTTCTTAGGTGAGAGGTTAAAACTTGCTGTCCCTAGAATTCTCAGCTGACATGAAAAATCAGACCTATAATTATAGTATAATTACCACATAGAATCATGGAATCATAGAATAGTTAGGGGTGGAAAGGACCTTAAGATCATCTAGTTCCAACCCCCCTAACATGGGCAGGGACACCTCCCACTAAACCATGCCACCCAAGGCTCTGTCCAATCTGGCCTTGAATGCCTCCAGCGATGGAGCATTCACAGCTTCCCTGGGCAACCCCTTCCAGTGCCTCACCACCCTTACAGTAAAGAATTTCTTCCTCATATTCAATCTAAACTTCCCCTGGTTAAGTTTGAACCCATTACCCCTTGCCCTATCATTACAGTCCCTAACGAAGAGTCCCTCCCCAGCATCCCTGTAGGCCCCCTTCAGGTACCGGAAGGCTGCTATTAGGTGTCCACGCAGCCTTCTCTTCTCCAGGCTAAACAGCCACAACTTTCTCATCCTATCTTCATATGGGAGGTGCTCCAGTCCCCTGATCATCCTCGTGGTCCTTCTCTGGACTTGTTGCAACAGTTGCATGTCCTTTTTATATTGAGGACACCAGAACTGCACACAATACTCCAAGTGAGGTCTCACAAGAGCAGATAATAAACTCCCAGTTGCTTCTATTTTAGGTTATTGTAGATATGAAAGAGGACTGATTAAAAAAGGAAAAAAGAAAACAAAACAACAAAATTTGGGAATTTTACTGCCTTTCTCCATATCAAAGGCCAAGATACCTGGCCTGAATGGTTTAACAGCATTGGTGGCAAGTCATTCCCACTGGTTAGAAAATATTTTTGATTTTTCTATTGCCTTACCAGCAAAAAATTCAGAGAAGAGAAAAGAAATCTTAACAAGTGGTTCCCTGGTGCCTACCCATATGTGGAAGTGTGGCTATAGTATAAAAATGTAATTATATAAGTAATGAAGACACATTCTACTACCATGAAGGCAATGGGAGCTCTGGCTTCCAGACTTTCTTAAATCCCAGCTCTTAAATCCTCAGATATGAGACTGACTGTATATCTGATTTACCACAAAACAAAAAGATAACAAATAAATAAATGTCTATACCTTACTTTGTATTCATTAAGATGTATCTAATACAAAAATTATTCCACCTAAGAAGAAACTGTTAAAGGAAAGAGGAAAGTAAAATTGCCTTGGGTTTCTCTGTGTGAGTATTCTCTAATGAGCACAGTAAATGTTTTCATTACCTGCAGGGTTTCTAAATGTAAACACACAGCTGGAAAAAAAGATCAGCTCTTCTGAGGGGGAGTGCACAAGGTGCAAAGGCGTACCTACTCCCAACTTGTAAAGTCATGTCAGCACTGGGTACACATTATGCCCTAGAATTTCTGCAAGCATATATCCTTACATCCAGCCAAGTCTGTGGGTTTTTTGTTTTGTTTTGTTTTTCCCAGCTGGATTGAAGGTATGCTGTTAAGAGGCTGTCAATCCTTCCTAAATTGTACTTCTTGGACTTTTAGTAAATAACAGAGCTTAAGGCTATGCTCAAGCCCCACTTCTGCTGAGTTACTGTCCAAGCAAAGACAGGGGAAGGTGTTGAATGGCTGTGTAGAGCACGTAAATAGCAAAGACAGATCGGCTCGGACAAGTGCACATATATATATATATATGGGTCCAAGTATACACGAAGAGAACGGATCACTGACAGAGAAATGAAGAGAAAAATACTTACAAAAAGTGGGTTCCAGACAGAAAAGAAAGGAGCCAAATCACTACAAGAGCTTTGAAGGAAAGCAGGTAAAACAAACAAATAAATACAATTGGAAAGTTACACAATTTGATGTGTAAGGTAATATAAACTATGTCATCAAGTTTACTTCAGAAAATGTTGCTAACCACATTGGTTTTACAAGCCACTATGCCAGCAAAGATGTCTTACTATGGTAATTAAGTAGGGATAGCTTAGCTATAAATACCCAGGCCAGTATAAATGCAGCTAGAAAGGATTTACCAGTTTAGAAAGAACAGAATGGATTCAAGACAGCAAAAACCTGTTTAGTCAAAGAGATTAATCTGAATGTCAAACTACTCAGAATTAATAAATGCTTATTTGCATTTAGTAAAAGATTTGCAAAAACGTTGATATGTTCATTATCAGGAATCAGAATTTGCTTACTTTGATCTTACTGAGTTAAGCAGAAAAACCCATCGGAGGTCAGGCTCCTTCCCTCGGAGCAGCCTCAGTTTTGCTCACTGGCACCTTTACTTTTAAATGTGGGATCACAAACACAGCGTGATCTCTCAGCAACAGAGCTCTTTGCTGGAGCTCACGACTCAAAGCAGTGGCCAACTACTCTGGAAGAGCTGTAGACAGTTCTGAGTGGCCAGATCTTCATAAACAGCCATTAACAAGCTTCTCTCTCAGAATCTGAAATTCTCGGAAAGCTGCAGCTTTCCTGAGAGGAACGCTGCAGTTCCTGTCGAGTTACAGCCCCTCTGTCTTGCAGAGCCAGTTCACTGCTCGAACAGCTTGTTCAGCAGTGTTTCCTGCGGTTTGTTCTCTTCCAGACATTTTTATCGCCTGTTAAACTGTTTGGAGAAACCCTCCTAGTTATCTGCTTCTTTCCAAGTGTTTGGCTTCACTTGCTTCTCAATTACTTCTACTAAACTACCAGTGAGAATCTTTGCCCAAGCCCAGAGGTTTCTGTTTCTATCCTTGTATTATGATTGAGATCGACATGGGGAAAGAGAGAGCTCAATTATGCTCCAACACTGTACATTTATTTTTGTACATACATGAATACATTTGTATACTTTCCTGAGACAAAGAACCATGCAGGAACATGCTTACGCAGATTAAAACCAAACTGCCCTGCTGATTCCAGTAAATCTGCTCTAAGTAAAGGTTCTGCTTTCAAGTTTCCCTCTGTTATTCATAGCTTCCGTAAGACTGAAACTCAACCCAAGTGGGGCAGCTCCTTCGAATACTCTATTGAAGAGTCTAACAAAATGGAAGAAGGTAGTAATTTTTCCCCATTCCAAAATGTAAAATGACTTCGAGCCGACAAGCTGACCTAGCTAAAAACCCAAGTCATCCAAGTGGGGTATTTAGAAGTGAGGATCCTCACGGACAGAGCAGCAAACCTGCAAACATGGACTGTGCTATTGATGATCTCCCACCTCCAGTGTCTCTGGGTATTTTCTGGTTCCTTTTTAGGATAAAAGTACCTGGAGTGTAGGCATGAGAAGTGTTTTCGGATGGAAAATACGATTAACACAGCTTTTTGTCCGCATGAATCCACAACCCTGATTTGGGCAAGCGGCCCTAGCTGCATGAACGGCGCTTCCAACTGCAGCCGACCGGTCCCCGGCGGCGCTCCCTCTCCCGGGCACGATGGACGCAGGACAGGCCGCACCGGCGCTACTGCCGCGACCTCCCCGCCGCCCCTCCCGCGGTCGCAAGGGGGAAGCCCGCGGCCTCCCCGCATAAGGCCGGGCCAGGCCGCCCCTCCTCCGCGCCGCGGGGCGCCGCAGGGTGGGGTCGCTCCTCTGCCCTCCCCGGGGCAGGGCCGGTGTGGGGGAGCGGGAGCTGGTGGGCGCAGTGCCGCGGCGATGCTGGGCGTGCGGCTCCGGCTCCTGGCGTGCTGCCTGCTGTTCGGCGGCACGGCGCGCGGCTCTGCCGCCCTCCGCCGGGACGAGGTGCCCTCCCTTCGGAGTGAGTGACGGCTCCGGGGCCGGCCCGGAGAAGAGGGACCGCGCGGCGGGTCTGGGGGCGGTGTCGGTCGTGCGGCGGCGCTGGGCTGAGGCGCTCGCTCCCCGGCCGCCTCTCTGCCCTGTCCCTCCGTTCCGGGCTTGCAGCCGTGAGGAAGCCCGTGGGCCTGAGTGCAGTGGGCGGCCAGGAGGAGTCAAGGCGGGGGGGAGACTCCTGCTGGGGTCCGGCCGACCCCGGCTAAGAGGGGTTGGGTAGGGTGAAGGTGTCACCCCGCCCTGGGGTGAAAGGGTCTGGAAGCGCTTGTTATTGCACTGCCCATTGGTTTCTTTGCACTTGGAGGCAATAGAGATTACTTTTTTATCATTTCCAATAAATTCCAGTTATTTTCTCAATTGCCACATAAGCAATTCTCACTGCTTTTTGAGGGGGAAGGAAGTCGGAGGTGAGGAGGAAGGAAATGGAGATATCTTATTCTCCTAGTTTTGCTACAGCCATTTATTCACTGTGTTGGCCCTAAGTAAACAGGAACTTGGAGGGGCTGGTCTGCTATTAACCCTTCATCTATGGCTTCATGTCAGCTTGATGCTTCACTTCTGCGAGTTTGTTTCTTGTCACCTTGTTGGTTTATGGAAGGACCTGGGTGTAGGGGAAGCTGGCTGTTTCCAACTGGCAGTGTTTCTCCACCCTGTCAGTTTCTAAAGTATAAGCTGTCTTTTCTGCTTGGGTCCTCTGGGGCCTGCAAGTTTATAAAGCCTTTGTCAGCTCTTCATATGCAAGACTTTGGGCACAGGATCCTCCCAGACCCAGGGGCTTTGTAACAAAACCCTTTAGTGAGAGCACCTGTAAAACGGATGGCATAGCTTAGTTAGCTGAAAGAAGTGAAGCTTTGGAGGTGTTCTGAAGGCTGGGAGCTGTTCCAGTTGTCTCACTGCCCCATCTGAGAGGGCTGAGCTGGGGCCCATGGAGCTGCTACTGAACCTGCCGTCTCTCACGTCTTATTTCTCCCTTGAGCTGGCAGTTACCTGGCAGTCCTTGGGCCAGGATGGCTCTCTTGCTAATTGCATCTTCTAGTTGGGGAGCAGAAACCACATTTGGAAGGGGGCTGTGTGGCTCAAGTGTTATGGTCTGGCTGTCCTTGGCATAAGTTGCTGTAGGGTGCAGAAGGCAAGTATGTATTAGACACAGATGTCATCCAGTGGAGTTACTTATGTAGAGTGTGTAAGGCCCTTATCTTTTCTCAGCAGTTCCTGCAACTCTTTAAGAGCCTTACCGATAAAGGCATTCAGAGTTTGAGAATCCTTCGTCTTTGGGTTGATGGTGTTGCTCCCTCCACCCCCAGGAAGCTGCTGCATGGGAGTTGATGTACAATGTTGAGGCAGAGGTAGATTGAGAATTTGCATAAGAAGTTTATTTAAGTGTGAATCCCAGTATCATGGTGAATTAACCTCATTAATCAGTGTTTACTGGTGCTAACAACATCATAGCTTCCACTTAGCTCGCAAATGAGCAGTGTATTTTCTTGGCTAACTAAGATAAGACTGCTGTGGGAAAGACATACCTTACCATGAGAGGCAGAAACCCTTTCTGGACATGTAGATAGAGATGCCTGCATTGCCCATGGAGGATTGGGTTGGATAAGAAGGATGAAACCAGCACAAACTGCCCAACTTCACAGAAAACTCAAAGGTGAAGGGCCAGACAGGCAAAGTGTATCTGGCACAGAGTGCTGTCTGATGTTTTTGAGTGAGCTTAGACACCTCAGAACTGTGGAGATACAGTGATTAAAGGAACCTTGCTCAGCCCCAAAGGGTTAAGGACTTCAGACAGCTTTTAGGTGCTTGGGAGCTGCAGTTACATATAACAGGCTGGTTCTTATGTGCTGCCAGTCAGAAAGGCTTGCTCCTGCTTCCTATACCATTGCAAGCTACCAGTGTCTATAGCTATGTGGAAAGTGCCCTTGCTACCAGTGATGCCATTTGCAGTGTGACTGTCCTCTTTGTAAATCAGACTTCTTGATGTGCTTTGTGCAAATTTGTAAGCAAAAACCTCTTCAGAATTTATATTCTTTTTTTTTCTGCTTGTTGTGTGTACATCTTATTGGTGAGCTGTCTCCTGTTACAGCACTGTCCTACTGCTGCTCAAGAAGAATCTTTCTTTTCTAGAGCTACACCTAAACTGTATGTACTAAACCCAAGATTGTGTCTGGGTGGACCTCTGCATCTCGTATTTTAGATGTGGGCTGTGTCAGTTTGAGAGGGTTTGGATTTTTTTTTAATTATAGTTACTGCTTCAGAATGTTGGGTGTAGTGGATTACAGTAGCTAGAAAGCACACGTGGCAGAAATCACTGTGAAGTTTCAAGGTAAATTAGAAGTATTGCTCAGGTTTTCAGCGCATAATCTCCTGAGGCATACAATAAATATCTCACTTATAACGTGAGAGAAACTCCATGGGTTAATTACCACTGGATTTCAGAGTGAATAAAATAGATGAGCTGTTACAGGTTTATGCCTTGCTGATTTCCAGTTCTTCAGCTGCCCTCATTTTTTCAGTCTGTATGCTCAGTTGAACATTTGCTCCCAAGACATTAAACAGTTGGCTTTTTTTCACATACTTATAATGTGATGTCACATAATTCAGGGAATTTCTACATGGTTCCAAGAAAGCTGGGATGTCAGGCTTACCCCACAACATCTGCTGTGGTCCATGGTAGTTATGTATGGTTGAACAATATCCATCTTGTAGGGAGGGCATACTCTAACCCTTACCCACCAGCTCTTGTGGTATAGATAAATCCTACCCTTTCTGTATACTCTTTACAGTGTAAAATATTTTCTTTCTGCCTGTTTAGTTGCAGAGGGCAAAGAATGAATATGGCAGAGAATATGGCAATATCAGCCTTAAACTTTTTAAGTTTCACTTTAATTGCACTCTCTAATCCCCCTCCCTGAGAATTATTTTACAATACACAGTATGACTTCTTGTAACACGTAAGCCTGTACTCCATTACTGGGTGTTTCTTCATGACCAGTGTTTTGGGTTTTTTTTCTTCTTATAGGACTGATGTTTCTGGGCCACCCCTTTTTTTATGGCTATCGAACTTGAGAAATACTACCTAGCCTTATTTTTGTGATCTTCTAAGTGGTCCATGTGTTAAAATTTCAGCTGACAACGTAGTTAGACCAGTACTGTTATTTTGTGAAGTGACAGTTATTCTGATGGATATGTTTGATTTTCTTCCTAAATAGCTCCAACTAAAATATTTTGTCTTTTGAAACTATTTGATCAATTGCAGTGTTCTGCAGAGCTAAACATGTTTTATTTTCTTTATTTCCTACAGATAAAGGGATATTTATTATCCAAAGTGAAGATTCCAACTTATGCATCAAAGTGGACACCCTTGGCCTTGTCCTGGAAGACTGCGATCAGCTATCAAAAGACATGTTATGGAAATGGGTATCCAATCGCCGTATTTTCAACATAGGCAGAAGTACCTGTCTAGGACTGAACATCAGTAGGCCAGAACAGCCATTAAGCATGCTTGAATGTGATTCAACTCAATACTCGTTATGGTGGAATTGTGATGGAAAAGCATTAGTTGGTGTATCGGAGTACAAATTGGCTGTTGAAAACAGCAAACATATTGTGGCCCAAAAACAATCTACTTATCAGTGGAAACAGTATATGTCCTATAATGAAGACCTCTGTGAACACCCATTTCAAGGTAAAAGTAAAATCTTGTCATAGAAATAAAGACGGGTATGGTTTTCAAAAGTTCTTTTGAAGCAGTGTCAGGTGCTTGTGATCTGGCTTTTATTGTGGTTTGGCACTAGAAGTTTGGGGTTTTTATATGCAGTGGTTGAGGTGAGTGTATCGCCACTTACCCGTGAACCAAGAAAAAGCACTAGTATCCTTGCAAACCAGGAAATGCTTATTTCAAATCCCTCATACAATAAGAAGGGGAACTAAGGATTTGTAGGTGCCTGTCCTGCAGGCTTCTTTTTCAGATAAACCCAAAGAGAGATAACAAAGGATTTGGAATTCCCATTGCTGAAAATCAGTCTGTGATCACAGTGTGCTTGAAATGAATATTTGCAGCATTCAGCACCTGGACTCTGAACATGCCAAACTTAGGAGCAAAGATCAGGCTTTTGATTATTCCTGCTGTACATCTAGCAAAGGCCTAGGAATGTGTGTCAAGATCCAGGTCTGGAGACCTGACCAGTTTTCCAGGGTAAGGACTAAGATAAACCAGTTGACTACAAACAGCGACAGACTGGTCCTTGACCCCTTCATTGGCATTTCTGTAGAAGGAAAGACCGAATATTTGCACAGTGTGTCTCAGACTGGGGCTGTTTATTCTCCCTATTTAAACTAGGTGTTTGGGTTGCAGATCTGGTCTCAATGGTTTCCTCTGTAGCTGGGCTTGGCCGCTGCTTTCAGCAGTCCTTCCTTTGGGACCTGGTATATCTGGTAGAGCACTGTAGCATCCAGATTCTTCTTTAAAACCTGGTAGAGTTTATATTGAGACCAGACAGAAAATATTTAAACCCACAAAAAGTCTTACACATTTGCTATGTACACCCAGGGAGATGAATGTAGACCTACTTTAGCCCTAGTACTGCAACATCTGGGAGAAGAGGATCAGCCTTAGGCGGGTGCTTCTAGCCTAGTTTCAGGATCAAAGTAGTTGATTGCAATTGGCAAAATCTCTTTCAACTCCAGCTTCTGTTTTCTTCCTCCTACCTTAGTTTGTGCACATGTAAATGCAAGCCAGGCTGTTAGACCACCAGGCTGGGGGAGCATCTTTTAAGAAAAAAATGTGTATAGATGTGGTGAGAGGTTTATAGCTGACAAATTTAGTTTCTTGCCAGGACTTATTATTTATTTTTTTTATATACCCATGTCCTTTCTAGTACCTGTTCATATCAGAAGGCTTTAAAGGGGATTTACAGTGTGTAAACTGCTTTTTTATATGTGCTCATCCAGTCATTAACTCTGGAAACCTCTAAGAACCTGGCAGTATGTACCAATTCTGTAGTTGAAGGACTTTGATCTTTAAGCTATCAACATGGGATCTTTGACAAACAGACAAACAGTTTCATTCTAAGTGTGGTTGTGGTTCTTTGACCTTTTGCAGAAGCTCTGAGGTTAAGGAGACACTCACTGAGGTAAAGCTTTTGCAACTTTTAGTTGCACTGAATTGTCTCCATATTTTGTTACTCAAAGTACAATAGGAAAATACTGAAAATATTTTGTAAGGCATTAATTGATTGTGGCAGCAGATGTATGTAACGTCAGTTCTTTAGCTAGGTATTATTCCCCTCGGTATTAAAAACTTAAAAAAAAAAGGTTTGTTTAATATTCCTTTGTCTTTCACATTTCCTTTCCCATAGAATGACAAAGAGAGTGGGAAAAACATTAGAAATCCACTTTATAAAGAGTGGGAGGAGCAGGGGAAATAATGCTAAATTGCTCATCTATCGCAGACTAACAAGTAAAAAAAAAAAGACAAGTGAAAAAAGAGGTAGAGTTTGCATCCGAGTGTGTACTCATTCTGTTAAGGATTGTTTTATGTAGCTGTTCTGAAGTGTAAGTGCAGATTTTATACATTAAGTATTCAGGTTTTGGCTTTGTTATCAATTATAAATTGAAATTAGAAAATAACTTTAGACTATTTATTTTTATCATTGCTGCTAAAAATGTGAAGAACAAAATATGGGGGTGAAGAAATTTCAGTGGTCTGCATTCTTTTAATCCCTGTGTTTTGTTTATTCCAGAAACATACACCTTGCTGGGAAACTCCTTTGGTTTCCCATGCATTTTTCCATTCAAATATAACAACAAGTGGTATTACGAGTGTACCAGAGATGGAAAGGAATTTGAGTGGTGTGCCACAACAACTCACTATGAACAAGATGACAAATGGGGGTTTTGCCCAAATGCTGGTAAGGTGGTGCTTGTCCTCTGTTTCCCCCCACCTCCCAAGAGTATCATTGCTCTTTATTAGTAGTTCTAAAACACTCTCTTTTTTGGATTAAAAATGGGGATTTTGCCCAAATGCTGGTAAGGTGGTGTTTGTCTTCTGTCTCCCCCACCTCCCAAGAGTATCTTTGCTCTTTATTAGTAATTTTAAAACACACTCTTTTTTGGATTAATTCCTTTCTGTTAGAGGGGAGTGTCTTTCTTAAAAACACAAAGGAAGACTTTAGCAAATTGCATCATAATTTATCATGTTTGGCCTTTGGAGACCCATGTCTTCATCCCAAAAGCAAAACTGGGGGGGGGGGGGGGGGGGGGAGCGGAGCAAAAGGATGTTATTCCACACAGCCCAGTGATGTAATCCTGCAGCTAAAGCTCTCTCTCCTCTGTCCCAGTGATATATATAGAGCATCTCTGAAACATGTAAAGTAAGGGTTGCCCTTCCAAAGTCACGTTTTGCTTTTAACTGCATTACATCTTGCACATTCTTTTTCTTCTGTGCGTACTTGGACACATCTTGGGCTTAAACCACATGGAAGCAATAGCCTTAAAAATAGTTGCTATCAGAAATATTTTGGATGTATGATCAACATGGATATTCTAGCTTCTTGCATAAATAAGCAAAATAGTATTTTCTCTGAGCAGAAGTGGTTTGGAAAAGCCCTGCCTGCTTAAGCTACTTTTCAGATCTTTGTTCCAATGCATCTTAAAACCAGCTGGGCAACCATTATAATAGATGGTATTTTCAGCCTTGCTTATACTTTGTAATTACGGTAATTTTATTGTCTTGAGTGCAAGGTAGAAGGACATCCAGTGACTGCTTCTCTACAAGTTGGGTGAGGTATTCATAGTTTGAATATTTTAACATTCAGCTTTAGGATCAGCTGGTATAAATAAAAATGTAGCTCTGTTTTCTTCACAAGTCCTTGTGAAAATCACCACCACCTGCAGATCAACTCCCGAGTATTTTATCAGCTGTATTAAATATGGAGCAACATTTTATTCTGTTAGTACCCTATTTCCATATGTTCTTTAACAAAGGAACATGAAAGGAGTTCAAAATTGTTCTTCCATTGGGATGCCATTGTCATTAGTTGAATTGTTCAACTTACTGCATTTCTGATTAGTTCGTAGTCTTGGGCTGTTGGTGATGACTCTGTTTTTAAGCAGAGAGTGGCTGCGACATTTTTTGGAAGAAGAACCCTGACACAAACCTTTGCTACCAGTTCAACCTTGCATCTGTGCTGACCTGGCGTGAGGCGAGAGCTGCCTGTCAACTGCAAGGAGGAGACCTGCTGAGTGTCACCAGCCCCGAAGAGCAGAACTACATAAATAACTTAAGCAGTGAGTAAATATTTCTCTGGGGACCTTGTAGTAACCAGAGATGTAGTTAGATTTTCTCTTTACCTGTGAAAAAGGGGTAAGCACTGGAGCTTGTGATGTCTCTCCCATTGCTGCTTGTGAGTCTTTGTCACATAATGCACATAATAGAGCTGTTTCAAAAAGCAAGGGTGAAGGTAAGTTACCATCTTAACAACCTGAGTGCAGAAGTGGTGGTGTGTGTTAAGTGAGGGTATAATTGTCTTAATTATTCCTCCCCAGAGAGAGTCCCATTCTTTCTTGCAGCTGTGGTTATGGAGTGTTTGTTTTCTTTGGAGGATTATACAAGCATTTACCTTCTCCACAATGTACCCTTGTGTCCCTTTCTCCTGTTAAGCTTTCTTTGCAAGAAAATAAATTATCTTGCAAATGCGAATGATGAGAACATTTTGTAGGCTTGAAGTAAATATCCTGTATGGGGGAATATGGCAGCTCTGTTTCCTTAAATGGGTGGTATTCCTTCTCTGATAAGCCTTTTGTTTTCCCCTGTGCAGCAAGCATCTCAGACAAATTTTGTGGAGCCTTCTGACAGCATGCCTTCTGTGGGTATTTTAGCATGTGTGGAGAGGACCAAGTGGAGGAATGGGTGGGTGTCGTGGTTTAAGCCCCCCACACACACACACAGTTTTACTCACTCACTCACTCCCCCTCTTTCTTCCCCCAGTCCTGGGGGGATGGGGAGGAGAATCCGAAAAAAAAAAAAAGCAACTCGCACAGGTTGAGATAAGAACAGTTTAGTAACTAAGGTATAACACAAATCACTACTGCTACCACCAGTAATAATACAATTGAAATACAAAGAAAGAGAATACAATTGCTCACCAAGCCCGACCCAGCCAGTGCACCCCCCCAGCAGCGAACCCCCCAATACCAAAAACCTGACCATGCCGTGCACCCCCAGTCCACCACCACCACCCCCTTCCAGATCTCTGCCCTCCGATTTCACATCCTGGACAATGATGTGCTGTGGTATGGGAAAAGCTCTTTGGTCAGTTTGTGTCAGGCGCCCTGTCTCTGCCTCCTCCCAGCTCCCCCTCCTCCCTGGCATAGCATGAGACTCGGAAAAGCCAAACCCATGACAATCCACCCCTTATTCCATACCATTCACATCATGCTCAGATCCCACATTTTCAATATACCATCACATACACATATATATACATCCACACACACAGATGGAGAGGTATAATCCCTTAGTGCATGGACCAATCCCTATAAAGCTGCTGAGTCCATCCAGTCCGTGATGTCAGGCTCCATCTTTTGTAACAGTCTTTCAGAGCAGGGGAGGCTGTGTGCAGTGTTGGATTGTTGCCTGCTGATGCTGATTGTTCCTTTACTGCAGAACTGGTCTGGTTCCATCAAAGTTCATTCTTTGTTGGGATGATGGTCTGAGGGCCAGTCACGGATGACTTGAAGACATCTAGTTGATGGGCTATAAAAATATTACATGGCAGGCAATAGCATGCAATTGAGTTCATTGGCTGTTTTCTCCTAAAATCAAATCTCCTTGAGGTACATATCGGACTTCCCCATCTTCCTGCATTACCCACCAAGTATATCTGGGTCCCTGAGCAAAAGCAATCCCACGAGTGGGTTTGCCTTTACCTGAAGCAGGAATAACCCAGACTGTCTTCCCCAGCAAATTCTTTATGTGCACCACAGGAATGTTGTCCCCCTCCACAGTATGTAGAAGTTCTGACTGGGCTGGACCAGCCCTGTTGGCATATCCTCTGGTGTTGACCAACCAGGTGGCCTTTGGTAAATGTGTATCCCAGTCTTTGAAAGTCCCACCACCCATTGCTCTCAGTGTAGTTTTTAATAGCCCATTGTACCGTTTGATTTTCCCAGAGGCTGGTGCATGGTAGGGGATGTGATATACCCATTCAATGCCATGCTCTTTGGCCCAAGTATCTATCAGGTTGTTCTGGAAATGAGTCCCATTGTCTAACTCAATTCTTTCTGGTATGCCATGTCGCCACAAAATCTGTTTCTCAAGGCCCAGGATAGTGTTTTGGGCAGTGGCGTGGGGCACAGCGTATGTTTCCAACCATCTGGTGGCTGCTTCCACCATGGTAAGCACATGACGCTTGCCTTGGCGGGTTGGTGGGAGTGTAATATAATCAATCTGCCAAGCCTCCCCATATTTGTACTTCAGCCATTGTCCTCCATACCAAAGAGGCTTTAACCATTTAGCCTGCTTAATTGCAGCACATGTTTCACAGTCATGAATAACCTGGGCAATAGTGTCCATTGTTAAGTCCACCCCTCGATCACGAGCCCATCTGTATGTTGCATCTCTGCCCTGATGGCCTGAAGTGTCGTGGGCCCACCAGGCCAAAAATAATTCATCTGAGCAGCTTCAGTTTTAGCAGCTTGATCCACTTGTTGGTTGTTCTGGTGTTCCTCAGTAGCCCGACTCTTGGGTACGTGAGCATCTACGTGACGTACTTTGACCACCAGGTTTTGCACTTGGGCAGCGATGTCTTGCCACAGTGCAGCAGCCCAGATGGGTTTACCTCTGCGTTGCCAGTTGCTCTGCTTCCATTGCTGCAACCACCCCCACAGGGCATTCGCCACCATCCATGAGTCAGTATAGAGATAAAGTACTGGCCACTTTTCTCGTTCCTCAATGTCCAAGGCCAGCTGGATGGCTTTCACCTCTGCAAACTGACTCGATTCACCCTCCCCTTCAGCAGTTTCTGCAACTTGTCATTGAGGACTCCATACTGCTGCCTTCCATCTACGGTGCTTTCCCACAATGCGACAGGACCCATCAGTAAATAAGGCATATTGCTTTTCACTTTCTGACAGTTCATTATATGGTAGGGCCTCTTCAGCACGCATCACTCCTTCCTCCTCTGGTGACCTTCCAGAATCTTTGCCCTCTGGCCAGTCCATGATGAGTTCTAGAATTCCCGGGCGACTGGGATTTCCTATTCGAGCTCGTTGTGTAGTTAATGCGGGCCACTTACTCCATGTAGCATCAGTTGCATGATGTGTAGAGGAGACCCTGCCTTTGAACATCCAGCCCAGCACGGGCAACCGGGGTGCCAGGAGGAGCTGTGCTTCAGTGCCAATCACTTCCGAAGCAGCTCGAACCCCTTCATAGGCTGCCAATATCTCTTTTTCAGTTGGGGTATGGCTGGCCTCAGATCCTTTGTATCCCCGCCTCCAAAAGCCGAGGGGTCGACCTCAAGTTTCCCCTGGAGCTTTCTGCCAGAGGCTCCAGGTAGGACCGTTCTCCCCAGCTGCGGTGTACATCTGCGGTGTAACATCTGGCCCAGTCCGGACTGATCCGAGGGCTACTGCACTGTCTCGCGTTTAATTTGCTCAAAGGTTTGTTGTTGCTCAGAGCCCCGTTTAAAATCATTTTTATTCCTTGTCACATAATAGAGAGGGCTTACAATCAAACTGTAATTCGAGATGTGCATCCTCCAGAACCCCACAGCACCCAAGAAAGCTTGTGTTTCTTTCTTATTAGTTGGTGGCGACATTGCTGTTATCTTGTTGATCACATCTGTGGGGATCTGGTGACATCCATCTTGCCGTTTTATTCCCCAAAATTGAATCTCCTGTGCAGGTCCCTTGACCTTACTCCATTTTATGGCAAAACTGGCTTTCAGCAGGATTTGGATTATTTTCCTCCCTTTCTCAAAGACTTCTTCTGCTGTATCACCCCACACAATAATGTCATCAATGTATTGCAGGTGTTCTGGAGCTTGCCCCTGTTCCAGTGCAGCCTGGATCAGTCCATGGCAGATGGTAGGGCTGTGTTTCCACCCCTGGGGCAGTCGGTTCCAAGTGTACTGGACGCCCCTCCAAGTAAAAGCGAACTGTGGCCTGCACTCTGCTGCCAGAGGAATTGAGAAAAAGGCATTGGCAATATCAATTGTGGCATCCCACTTGGCTGCCTTTGACTCCAGTTCATACTGGAGCTCTAGCATGTCTGGTACGGCAGCACTCAAGGATGGGGTAACTTCGTTCAGGCCACAATAGTCTACTGTTAGTCTCCACTCTCCGTTAGACTTTCGCACTGGCCATATGGGGCTCTTAAAGGGTGAGTGGGTCCTACTGATCACTCCTTGATTCTCCAATCTACAGATCAGCTAATGGATGGGAATCAGGGAGTCTTGGTTGGTGCGATATTGCCGCCGGTGCACTGCTGTGGTCGCGATTGGCACTTGTTGTTCTTCGACCTTCAGCAACCCCACAACAGAAGGATCCTCTGAGAGACCAGGCAAGGTGGACAGCTGCTCCATTTCCTCTGTCTCCAAAACAGCAATACCAAAAGCCCATCGGTACCCTTTTGGGTCTTTGAAGTACCCTCTCCTGAGGTAATCTATGCCAAGGATACATGGAGCCTCTGGACCAGTCACAATGGGGTGTTTTTGCCATTCCCTCCCAGTCAGGCTGATTTCAGCCTCCAGTACAGTCCACTCTTGGGATCCTCCTGTCACTCCAGAAATAGAAATAGGTTCCACCCCTTGACAGCTTGATGGCATCAGAGTGCACTGTGCACCGGTATCTACTAGAGCCTTATACTTTCTGTGGGACTGATGTGCCAGGCCATCTGATCCACACAGTCCAGTAAATCCGATTGTCCCCTACCTCCACCTGGCTGGAGGTGGGGCCCCTCTAGTAGTCATCACATTGGTCACTCATGTCTTGTAGAAATGGGTTATTCTTCTTTATCCCAGGAGCTGAAGTAAAATGGGCTCTTCCACTCCCTCTGGGAACCTGCTCACCAGAGGCTGAAGCCACAGCCTTCATGGGGTGATCAGACTTGACCTTTGCTCTCCTCTTCAGTTCTTGCACCCGCTCCTCCAAAACTGAAGTAGGCTTTCCATCCCACTCCATCATATCTTCTCCGTGATCCTGCAGATAAAACCATAGGGTGGCCCGTGGTGTATAACTTCTGTATCTTCTCTCTCGAACAGTCGGACGCCTACTGTTAATAGCTGAGACGTGTGTTGGTACACGCGAGGAGCTGGATAGATTGTCTCTCAATTGTTGGAGGTTCTGGGACAGTTTTTCCACAGCTGAGATGATGGAAGGGGTGAGATTGTCTTCAAACTCTCGGAGTTTATGAATCATTTCATCCACTGTTGGTGGTATTATGTCACTCCAGGTTACTGTTGCCAGTGAGTGGGCATATGGATTGGGGTGCACTCCGTGTAAATTTCCGCCACATGGGTTGTGTACATTCGACTTCATCTGGATCTATGGGTATATCCCCAACATTCGGCTTGATAGTATAGATCATCTCTACAATGGCTGATTCCCTCAGAGACTGGATGCCTTTCTCTAGAGTAGTCCACTTGGCTGAATGATTCATAACATCGTCCTTGTATGGAAACCTATCATTCACAGCTGCCAAGAGCCGCTTCCAAAGGCTGAGGGACTTTTTCTCTCTTGCAATTGCTTTGTCAATTCCCCCTTCCCTGGCAAGTGATCCCAGCTGTTTGGCTTCACTACCTTCTGGTTCATGACTGTCGACCCCATTGTCCCAGCATCGGAGCAGCCAGGTGATGATGTGTTCCCCTGGCTGACGGGTAAAGTCTTTTCGCATATTCCGTAGCTCAGTTGAGGTCCGAGATCAGGAAGTCACCTCTTCTTTTTCTTCTTCTTCATCATGTGATGATGACTCTTGGTCAGATGCTGTCCCAGGTGGTGAGTACATTGTTTCTTCGTCTTGCTTCATCTTTCTTGCCTCTTTTTGCTTTTTTTTCTTGTGTACAGGGGCAACCGATATTGGTATGTGTTGGTCCTCTGTTTTAGCTGCAGTGATTATTACTGTGGTTTGGGTAGCCACCGTACTTGTCACTGGGGTTTGGGTCATGGCTGTACCTGTCGCTGGTGGTGGTGTAGCTGCTGTACTCGGAGCTGGATTAGCTGCGCTGTCCGTTACGGTTGGAGTTTGAGTAACTGCTGTGCTTGTCCCGGGGGGTGGTGTAGTTTCTGTGCTTGGAGCTGGAGTAGCTGCACTGTCCATTACTCCACCCTCAGATCCAGAGACATTTTTTTCCTTTTGAAGATGCTGGACAGTGTTAAACAAGGCTCTGTAGGCCTAAGCCAAGCCCCAGCACGTTGCCATGATTTGTCCATCTCTGGTGTGACCAGAATGACCACACACCTCCCTTAAATGTTTTACTAATTTTTCTGGATTTTGCATTTGTTCATTGGTGAAGTTCCAAAGCACTGGAGGGGCCCGCTATCCTAGATACTTGCCCATACTATCCCACATACCCTGCCACTATGACTGTCCAGCCTTGGGGAAAATCTCTCGGCCATCCTGGATTGTAGTCTAACCCCAGACATGGCCCACACCCCACTCTGCTTAACTCTCCGGACCAGACAAAATAGTTGTGAGTAAAACATATTCAGTATGTGTGCCAACATGATGATTCCCAGCACAACCAGCAGGCAGGTCTCAAGGGTATCTAAAGGCCATTCAAAACCTTCAAAATTCTCAAATGCTGTTGTAAACGGTCTGGTGGGGGGGCTGGGAGCCCAAAAGAATGTCTCCTTCACAGGCTGACCACCCGAGGAGATGAAAAGAGACATGTAATTGCTAAGAACTTCCATTATATACCTCCCAAAGTATAGAGTTGGTGACCACACTGGAAACACAAACCGGGTCAGTTTCATGATCAGAGTCTATTGTATTAAAAATCAGTGCAATAAAGTACAATGTAACAAGAACCTTAACCCAAAACCCAGATCTGAAAAACGTTAGATAAGAAATACCGGCTGTAAGTAAAGTATCATATGCTGAACCTGTGAGAACCAGAGCAACAACTTTGAGAGCCAATAAATCAGCATTTTGACGAGTAACTATTAATCCTTGCCATTTATCTCAACCCTTTGATGCCTCATGTTGGGTGCCAAAAAGAACTGTCGTGGTTTAAGCCCCCCATCCATGCAATTTTACTCACTCACTCCCCCTCTTTCTTCCCCCAGTCCCGGGGGGATGGGGAGGAGAATCCAATGAATTCAACTCGCACAGGTTGAGATAAAAAAGTTTAGTAACTAAAGTATAACACAAACTACTACTGCTACCACCAGTAATAATACAATTGAAATACAAAGAAAGAGAATACAATTGCTCACCAAACCCGACCCAGCCAGTGCACCCCCCAGCAGCGAACCCCCCAATACCAAAAACCTGACCATGCCGTGCACCCCCAGTCCACCACCACCACCCCCTTCCAGATCTCTGCCCTCCGATTTCACATCCTGGACAATGATGTGCTGTGGTATGGGAAAAGCTCTTTGGTCAGTTTGTGTCAGGCACCCTGTCTCTGCTTCCTCCCAGCTCCCCCTCCTCCCCGGCATAGCATGAGACTCGGAAAAGCCAAACCCATGACAGTGGGAAAGTTGTGATGCAAAAGGTTGCCTCAGGTTTCTTTCCCGCTGCTTCCCATTACTGCTAATTTTCAGTTGCAGGATATAAGCCAACAGGAAGTTTTTAGTTATTTCATCAGCTGCTTGCTATGCCTCTAGGCTATAATGGGACTGAACATGCTTTATAGAAAGCTGGAATAGGCTAGCATTTATGTAGCTGCTTGTTCTACGTTAACTTCTAAGGCTGGCAACAGGAAGGGTTTTGCAGGAAGGGTTTGCAGGATAAGTAGCTTTTGAAGGATGCAGACTGCTGAGTTTATTCCTTTTCATCTGTGTTGATTAACAAAGTAATAGATGTTTTCTGGGGACAGAGAAAGCCTGAACTTTCTGGAGACTGATTTGAAGTTTTGTTTTATTCCTACTGTAGTAAGTGAGGACAGTAGGTCTATACCTGTAGAGGTTTTAAAACATGGGGAAAGCATGAAGTATTACTTTTTTTTTTTCTGTTTCAGGGCAGTTAAATGCCACAGACATGATGCTGTGGACAGGCCTGAATCACCTGGAGGAAGATGCTGGCTGGCAGTGGTCAGATGGAGCACCACTCGTGTTTGTGAACTGGAGAGCAAGTACTTGATGTTCCTCTTGGATGTGATATAGCGGTGCAATTATTTGTTGTCTGTAACTGCTGCTTGATTCAAGACTGATATTCCTACAGCTGTGTTTGAAAAGTGAATCAAATGAACAAGTGTCCTTTTTTTTTTGGTAGAAATATTTATTCATATTCATGAACTAAAAGCTCCTAGAGATGTAGCATCAATTGAAACAACCTGTTCAAAGCATTGATCATCTAGCTCTTTTGTCATTTACCTTTAAAGGCATTACTAAGGTTCCAGTTGCGTATTTAAAAGCTATGATCTAGCTAGTTTAATGGAAAAAAAGGAGTTTTAATTTGTTTACATTAACATCCCATTAAAGCACATTAGCATGAGCTTTGTAACTTGATTTGCTACATTTTGAGTCTGCCCACCAACCGATATAGATAGACACTAGAGCTTATTTCAGCCTGCCATCTCAGAGCAGCAGCCAAGGAGGAATTGCTACACATGTATAACTTGTGGTCAGTGTTCAGCTGTTCATAGTGTTGGTGTTTGGGTGTGCAGAGGTGCGTGTACATGCGTTCAGTAAGATGCAGAGCACCTTACAACACCATTTTGCAAGACCTGATTTTTTGTAATTTTGTGCTTCTCAAAAATGTGTTTGCAGATGTCTCTGATAACCGGTTTAGAGAAAATCATTGTGCAGTGCTTAATTTAAAATTGAAGTATGGCTGGCAAAGTTATTTATGTGAATCTGGATTGCCTTTTGTATGCAAAAAATACTTAAATAAGACAGAGCATGAAACACTGGGTAAGTCTTTCAGTATTACTTTATTGTGTTTGTGGGTGTGGAGGGAGAACAAGAGAAAGCCACATGAATATAAAGTCAGCAGAACAGAGTCTTAGCTGGATTAAGTGTATAGGTTTGCAAGTTTAAGTTGAATGCAGTTTACTTTAAGTGGTGTAATAACACTTCTGTTTATATGCAGTCCTGGAAAACATGTTGAGCGTCTTGAAGCTAACAAATAATTTTAATATTAATAGCATTTAATTGGTTCCTTACATGACCAGAGGCTTACAGAATAGTCATTCTCTTTATATTACAATTAAGCCATGCTTTTGAGTTTAAAACCAGGTTTTCAGCTTTGAATGGAATTAACCAGTGGTCCACAGTGAATAAAGTTGTATAAATGCAGCACAAAATTTGCAGTTATTTTTATGGCATGCTGTACTTCTGATATACAAAAATCACTGTGCATATATTTTTTTTAGAGTGTTAATATCATGAGTGTAGAATAGATAGTGCATAGAATGCCTCAGACTCATATTCTGTTAGGAAGTTAAACATAGAATTGAGTTTATTCAGAGATTAATTTTTGTTTTGGTAAGAATGGCTAACTTCGCTAACTGCAAAGAAAGTTTCCCCACTGGTTTCAGATAAAGGACTTACCCAAACTTTCTGTAGGTAATTCATCTGAAAAACCTTTAGCTGGCTTTGAATCAGGTTCAGAGGTAATAAGGGAGATGCAACCTGTTTTAAATTGGATAACAGATTCATTAGTGTGTTTGCACTAGTCCAGCGGCCAAAATGGTTGAATCATAAAATAAAGTGTGAGTAATTTCAGTTTGTTTGGTGTGTGATGTTCCCTAGGGTATGCATTTTGGCCTTCTTAAGTCATCTTGGTCAACTCTGATTTCCATGTATGAAGATAAAAAAAGTAGCTCTGAATGTGTTATGAACATAGCATAACCTCAGTAATTCTATCTTAACATACACAAATTTTGTATGCTTAATTAAAAGATACATGGAAGTATTATGCCACTCGTTGTGATTCTGGCTGGTACCCACACAATCGCAACTGCTACAGACTTCATAGAGAGGAGAAGAGCTGGAATGATGCTTCTGTCTCATGCCAGAGTGACAATAGTGGGCTCATTAGTATATCCTCCATGGCAGATGCAGAGCTGCTCCTTAACTTGCTTGAAAGTGGTGAGTTTTGGGAGTTAAAGTGTTCCATGTTTCTTGATGTGTTTTGTGATGCTCTTTTGTGCAGCTCTTTGGCATTGTTAGCCACTTCAGCGCTATATTACATGACTCACCCAAATGATGGTTCCCCCCCCCCCCCAAAAGCATGCTTCCTACTCCTTCCAGCAGTCTTAAAAATACATAGCATCACCTTCTCTAATAACCATACTTAAATTAAAGAAATTAATCAACAAAGTAACCACAGTGAGGCTACAGTAATCAAGCTGGCTTTTGTTCTTTTGTGTTCTTGGCTGGTCCCTTGCAAAACTTGCAAAATACTCTGTGATCATCCTTATGCAAGAATTCTGCTTAGAAGCTACAAGCAATTCAGAGTATCCTTTGGTTTCAAGCAGGCCTTGTCCTCCCTGCAAAGCTGCTGCTGCTGGTATGTTGGCAGAATTGGTTTTGATGGCAGCAGGGTGTATCAAAGGGGTCCTGCTAGTCCACATTGTCCTAAGAAATCGTATAATTAAATAAGGGATGTAATGAACAAAAGCTCTTTGCAGCAACGCCAAGACCTTTGTTGTCATAACAGCAGCAAAGAAAAGAGAATACTTTGTGCCTGCAACTGACATCAGTGTGCTGGCAGAGCTGCACAGTTTGTCCATGTGTTAAAGCTTCCCAGACCTGGGGCACGGTAACATCTTTTATCACCCTGTCCATCAGCTATGGTTGCAGGATGGTGTGTTAATCTGGGTTTACTGGACATCATCTTCCATTATCATCCCTCCCACCTCCTATCCTCTTTGCTGCCCTGTCTGTCTTTCTTAGGCGATTAACCACTGCATCATCTTCCTCATCTGTGTTAATATCCTCCATAGATACCAAATGCCATTATTTCCAGAGATGCTGTAATGGATAGATGTAATTGTTCTCAGCTTGTATTCAGCTTCAAAGTCTGCTGCTTCTATTTCAGCCCTCCTTCAGGCTTCTCTTCAGGAGAAGGGCTTACGTGCCTAAAAGTCTGTCTGCTTTTTCTGGCTGTAGTGGCTGGCCAAGTAAGACATTAGATGAAACCACAAACCCTGCCTTTCCTGTATGCCAGCCACTGGCTACAACTGTGCTGTCACTGGAACTTACAAACACCACTCAGAGAAACCTGAAGCTGAGTATGCCATGAAAGATTATACAAAGAAATCTTTCCCTTCCATGTCAGGCTTTCTCCCACATGCACTTCAAAAAAGTGCATGTGCTCTTGATTTGTATTTTTCAGGATTTCAAAGCATATTATTGTGTATGTTGACCTATTTTTGCAACAATTTAGCCTTCAAGGGCAGTAGAACTTTATCTCAGCAGTAAGTTTTCTTAAGGTTTGTGCAGCTCTCCCTTCCCCCCCCCCATCAAAAGAAGGTAATTCTTATGAAAATTCCATGAATAATTTTTAATAGGTGGTGTTGATGTCACAGAAGCAAAAGGCATTATTTCTTCTCCATTAAAATCTCAACTCATTCTTTTACAGAAAATGTAACTGAAGCATGGATTGGGTTATACAGTAAGAACACCACTGCTGTGTTTGAGTGGTCAGATAGCACCCCAGTAAAATTCTCTAACTGGCACAGCCAAGAGCCTAACACCTTTCAAAGAACTGGACAACTCTGTGTTTCGGCACAAGGACCTGTAAGTTTCCTTTTCTTTTTGAAAGAATGAGACAAACACATTGATTTTTGCTCATGATAATTTCTTCTCTCACTGCATATTTTTTTAAACTATGACCTGTAGTATGACTGTTTTTTTTACTCCTTATGTTGTGCTAAATGCAATGTAACCTTTAGAAACTAATGCGGTTTGCAGTGCTGATGCACACAAAATTAGTCATAGATTTTGATCTTACGTTCAATAAAAAATGTTACATACTTGCCAAATGGAAGAGAACAAATACGAGTAGGTATTTTAATAGACAAAGCAATTTAAAATGCAGGTAGTGTATATCATAATTTATGGTGCATCTGTTCTTGCCTTGAATGCTTCAAATTCATATTTTGGCTGTCAGCTGTGTCTGTTTTATCTTCCAGTCAATAAGTTTTACTTAGCATCTTTAAAAAGCAGATAGTATCCTAAATCTACATAAAATTACATAAAATTGACAGCAGTAAGACTGACCCCAAATTGGTCAGGTGTTCTAAAAGTAGGAGTAATGCTCAGATAACACTATGTCCTGTCTTACTGGTATTCATGGCCCTGTTGGTTGTGTGGGTTTTGGTTTGGTTTGGTTTGGGGTTTTTTTTGGGTTTTTTTTAATAGTTTGGTAATAAATTTACTTTTATTTTACAATTACAGTACTTAAATTCACTAATACATGACTTATGTAAGTAGCACTATAATCCTTTTTTTTTTTTAAAGTATGTTTTGTCTAAGTGTGAAAACTGTATCAAAAGGAGTTTCTGTTATCTCTCTAGTAGTGGGTTCATATTACAATCTTAAACTCACGGGAAAGCCAAGACAATTACAGTGACCTGGAAAAGTGGGTTTCCATTGGAAGCAGTAAAATCGGGGCATTTAGAGACACAAAACCAGATTTTACTCAGCTTGTAAAACACAAAGGAAAAGGAAGTTTAAAATATGTGCAGTGTGTGTAGATATTTGAAAATTATATCATACAAACTTTGCAATATTTTGCATAACAGCTGTTCAAATATAAAGATTAATCTTACAAAGAACTAAGATAGATAGGAAGAAAGTTCCTATCTATTCTGAAAAATGCTCTGGCATGGCCATAGCGTTAGTTAATTAAGATGGATTACATCCCAAATAGTTACTGAAACAGACATGACTGATTTGCAAAGTCCGGCTGACAGTGTTGATAGAAATAAATGATCCAGATAAGGATAAATAAATGGAGTGAGAAAAATTATTTCGTTTTACTGAGAAGTTAAAATAGGAGGAGAAAGTGTAATTGTCTGATGTGTGTATAGATATGCATGACAGTATGAGTATGTGCAGAATATGCTTCTTTTTATTCCTTAGGAGGGTCATTGGAAGATTAAAAAATGTGAAGACAGATCTTTCTACATTTGCAAAAAAGCAGGGGAATTCAGTAATGTCTCTCCTGAGCTGGAATCAGGTTGTCCAGAGGTAAGGGGTTTTGTGGGCTTTCTTTGTTTTAAATCCTTAATATTAAAATAGAATTCTCTAAGAAGCCTCTATATGTAGCTACCAAACACATGGATGTAAATAGGTAGATGGTTTAGTTTTTCATTCTAAAGACACGCATGCTTTGCTAGGAAAAATCTCATTGTTTGCCTTAAAAGTATGTAAACTAAATTTTAATGCAAGATTAAATGCTTTCTCAAGATGCCTTTCATGGCTTGTTGCATTGTCAGCAGTTGTGACCCAAGTTCCTATTTCTTTCTAGATCAAAAGCGAAAACCTTTTGGTCCACCATCTGTGCAAATAATAGCTGTTATACGATGCCTTATCCCACACATGGTTTTCATACATTAAAATGGAATGTCAGGGTGAAAAACAATCACTTTCATTGACACGGAGAGTGAACTTTTCCACTCGTATATTAGCATTCCTTTTGCCTTCAAACACAAATAGGAAGGAGCACAGCTATCTAAATAGGACATTGCAACAGGTTTTCAGGTTTTTATGCTCTGCATTTTGGTAGTAAAAGGTAATGTGTTGAAGTATGATTTTGTTTGCCATTGGTTCCTTTTCACAGTGTGAGAAGAGCAAACTTGGAGACTTTGTATTTTATTCAAAACTCTGGAGGAGTTTTGGGAACCTCTTTTTCTGTCAACAAAAATATCTCTAACTTGCTTTACTTTTTAGCTCAGTGTCTTCCTTTTTTAATTTCCTGTTCTTTTTCTTGAGAAATCAAGAAACCCAAGCAGTTCAATTGACTTATAAGAAGATTGAATCTGAACTGTTTGGAGTTGGGTGCAGTCTTTCCCCAGGTGTACAGTGATCAGATCCAGCATCTGGTCATACTGTTATGGAGGCAAAGTTACTGCTTGGTTCTAACTTAACATGTCCAAGAGTTTAGTATAACTGCCTTTGTTTCATTTGGACCAATGTATTCCATCACTCATGAATGCTGTATGTTGTTAGTGTAAAAAAGCTTTGTCACAGTCTTTACCATGTGAAAAATGTGCAGGGTATCCAGACTTCCAGTTGTAGTTGAGAGCTTGGCAGCACTTGAACTTCTGGTACCTCACAGGATTGAGACTCAAGAGTTTGAGTCATAAGTAGTTTGGTCTGCTCTGGTAATCTTACTCAGGATAAATGTCTGCTTGTTGATGTTTCACACCCTGTAAAAATATTTGCTGAATCCTGTTGTAGTCCCTTGGCTTTGATAGATCCTTTTCTTCCTAAAGTGAAAAGTTATATTCATTTAATCAGAAGTTGGTACTAAGCTACTTACTCAAAGCTACGTTTCATTTCAGACATTTTGTTTTCACTCTTTTACTAATCAGTGAATCTGTTGTTCTTAGTTATTGGCCTAATTTTCTCAGGCTAAGTCTTTATTTTATCCAGATTTACCTTTACCACCACCCCCCCCTTTTTTCTGTGGCTGCCTTACCTTAAATGTACATAGTATCTATTTTTTCACATTTGATCTTTTGCTTTGTTAACCTCGTACTGTCATTCATGTTGGATTGCTAGTGGATTCTCAGGGAGCTTTGGCCTCCAGCACAGTTGTTTGCTTTTCTAAAGCTCTATAGTCTTATGTGTTATTACTGAGCTTTCATCTCATGTTGATTTTATGACTTGTGCATCAGATGAACTGGCCTTTAACTTTTTCTGTGGTTCTGCTGATAGCAGTTTTTGCAGAATGTCCATATCAAGTTACCAGAAACCTGAGCCCTCTTTTTTTTTCCCCTACCCTTCTGTCATCCTGAGACACAAAAAGTGCTTAGTACTTTCTTCCCTTAGCAGGTCAACTATTCTTTTTAGTCAGCAGGCTATTACTGAGAATAAATATTTTATTGCAAAGGTCAGGTTCTCTGGGCAGTTTTCCCCAACACTGAAATAACTGCTTTAAACATTTTCTTTCAACCAGCTTTTGAAACAGGTTGTGGAGCTGTCAGCTGTTTGATAATCAAGTTGGAGGTTTCTGTGTGGAGAGCTTGGCTGTGATTGTACTGGTGATTTTTTCCAGTCCTCTGCACTTTAATTAGTGCATCAAAAGATAACAGTAATTTAATAATAAATTGAGCATCTGTCTTTATGGCTGCTGTAATGGGAGAGAATTGTACTTTTAAGAAGAGAATTGCTATTAAGGCTACAAAGCCCGGTAAAGAGCAGAAGGGCAGCTGCTCAGAATAAGGATGCATTTGGCTTCATGTTCTGCCTCCCATGGGTGACCGCAAGTGATATTTAGGGAAGAGCAGGACAGGACAAATACAGATAATACTTCCCCCACTTTTATCTTGATCCCCAGCCATTCAGGGGATTTCCTGAGCCTTTTAAGGTTTATAGTATCTAACAGCCCACATTGAGTATCTCTTCCAAGCACTTGTAAGTTTTCCCTTGAATTCATGTTAACTCTTCACATTCACAACGTTACTTAGTAAAGATCATTATAAATATACTACTCTTTGAATGAAAAAATGCCACCTTCTTTCCATGTTGAACCTTCCTTCTGCTAGCTTAGCTTTGTTTGATGTCCCCAAAGTCTTGTACTGACGTAGCTGCCCACCTTCATGACACTCACCAGTTTGCAGACCTGTATCTAGTCTACCCTCCCTAACGCATCTCCTTTTCCCAGCCTGAAGAGTCCCAGCCAGCGTAGTTACTGCTTTTATGGAAGCAGCTCCATGCATTTCATCATCCTTGATGCCCGTCTTTTCTAATATCCTTTTCACACAGTATAAGGATTTAAACTTTAGTAGCTTTTTCAGGCTGCCATCTTGTCTCCTTCTCACAGGGAGTTTCTTGTTTTTGTGTGTGCAGTTAATACAGTCTTTCTTTACCCACATTTTCAGCGACCTTGAGGGTAGCTACTCTTGAAGCAGGGCAGGAAGGAAAAGGGCTACAGGAATGTCAGTGATGATCAGACAGAAAGTACAAAAGGGGATAAAGCTTTTAACAAGTACATAATAATTAATAATTATAAAATAATGTTCATTTCTTTTAAGGGATGGGAAAGACATGGTGGATATTGTTACAAAATCGACAGTACCCCTCGAAGTTTTGAACATGCTTCCAGTGGTTATTTCTGCCCATCTGCACTTGTATCAGTAACGAACAGGTAGTTAATCCTAATTGACAGCAGATACCTCTAACAAGAGCTACTCTAACTTTATAAAGTATTGCATGGCAAAAGATATTACCGGTATGAAATATTATTTGTGTGAGGCAAGCCTAATTGCTAACATTGGCTAAAATCAAAGCTGTGCTTTGCTTTGTTGTTTAATTGAAAATAAATTTAGTAAAAAACAACTGTTAGGCTAATAAACACTTGTAACAATATGCAGATGTGAGCTTGCAGGAATGTAAGCAAAATGCTTTCTACAGAGATATGTAATATCCTTAAGAAGCTTTATCATTGCACTTGGAAAAGATACTGAAAAATGAAAATATATTTGATTTTTATAACAAAAAAATATAAAATTTTAATCTAAATTAATGTTTTATAAATGTTTCTATTGATGTATGCATTTTATGCAGAAACTAGGGGGAGAGAGTAAATATTTGAAAGCATCTGAGGTGTGTCCTCCCTTGCTTTGTTCCTATTTACTTGTATTCAAGATTCAGCAAAGGCTTTCCCCTCTGCAGATGTCCAGATGCTTGTGTTTTCTCTGCTGTCTTTGTGATTTACCCTGTATGTTGGATTCCCATTAAAATTTAGGACATAGTGATAGATATATTTCATACATGCTTTAACATCCACATAAAAAAAAGGAGGGAATCTCCCCACCATTTAGGATTTGGGAAGTATTTCACCACCAGCAGTCAGTGAATGGCAGCTAGAAATTTTAGGCAAACACAGGCTACCCCACAGAAGGATTTACACTGGGAATTGGGCCGGCCAGTTGGTTTCTGGATTGTGCACAATGCAGACAGCACTGTACTGTGGTACGACAACAATAGGGTAGAAAGGGTAGAGCACAAAGAACAGATTTTCACAGCTGCACATTTGCAGCTCAGATGTCACAGGGAGCTGAGGACATGCTCCACACCACTGGAAGCACATCTTCTGTCTTTTTCTGCTTACTTCTCCTTACTTGATTTTTGCTGGGTGTAGGCATCACTGTTTATGACGTTAGTTTCCAGTTCCAACATTGGAGTGTCAAGTTGTTACTTTAACTTTCCTTTTTTAATTACTGCTGAGGTTTGTTCTCTGTTGTGTAAAATGCAAAAACTCTTCAGTGTATTGATCTGTCGATCCTCAAATATTCACCAAAAGGTAGGTTGTAGAGGAAGGAGAGTTGATACAAAAGAAAGAACACACAAGGGAAATAAAAATACTAAGAGTTTTCAGTCAGTCTCAGTATTACCCATACATTCAGGTTTTTACATTAATGGCATCCTTATGGTATTTACCCATTCTTTTCACAATGTGTGAAATCAGAAGGTTTTATACTTTTTATCAAACCGTGGATTTACTTTATATATTTTCATAGGAACCTGATTAAATGTGCTCATAAAGTAAAAGGATTATTGTATAATGCTATACCAATTATATATGAATAAATTATGTTTAAGTGACAAATAGGTTGCTATATGCAGCAATCACTACTTGCAAAAAGGTGTAAATCTCTCATATAACTTTAATGAAGAAATTAAAGAATGAAAAAGTGATTCTTTCCATAGTCAGATCAACTTGTGCTTTAAGTCCTTTAGGTCTGGTTTCTTAGTGCTGGTTTTCTGTCTGGTTCCAGTAGGATACATCTGTGCAGAGCTTTTTCATCTCTTTCTTCTGTGCTTTTTCAGACTCTGCCATCTTTTCTCCTTCATACAGGGAGTTTCTTCTTTTTATTTGTGCAACATTAATATATTATTTCTTTACATCTTGTAGTTCAAGCAGTGAGCTTTTATCTTAATCCACTGTTTATGTGCCCAAATGCTGGAAAAAATATTAGGAAAAAAGTGATTTGTGCTGCAGACTTGTGCCTGAAGTTCCCCACAGCATTCTATAGAGAAAATTAAGTACCTCTTCTATTTTTTTCTTTTCTCACATAATTTATATCATTTCATGAGAGCTGTTCACTGAAATACCAATTGATCCACTTTAACAAACTTTTTGTCTTGATTATTTTATTAAGGTTCGAGCAAGCTTTTATCAACAGCATGATCCAGAGCATGGCAAAATCTGAGAGAACTTATTTTTGGACAGGCTTGCAAGACCTTAACAACACAGGAGAATACTTTTGGCAGAGTACAGTGGGAAGGAATCACTCTGTCAGCTACACAAACTGGAACAAGTACCAGCCACGTGAGTAACATGCCAATAATAAAAGAAATTGCTGGAAGGGGGGCAGTGGGCTCTTTCCTCTGTCACCAGTGGCTTATGTTTTGGGAGCGGAACTCGTCATGGTTCATTTACAAACTCGTCAGCCAAGACAGGATTATAAACTTGCTGCTGATGAACGAATTTATTACTCTTCAGTTCATCGAGGAGTTATCCAGAACCCATGTCAATAAAACAGTTACTTCACCAAAAAGTCACAGAATTCAAATGCTTCATTCTGAGATTAAACGCTTATTCCCATCTCTAGGCCATTCTGGAGGATGTGTGGCTATACGAGGGCAGGAGCCCATTGGTTACTGGGAGGTGAAAAGCTGTGAGAACTTCAAAGCAATGTCATTGTGCAAGCAAAAAATCAATTCTTATGAAGAACCTGAGCTTACCTTTCAAAAACATTTGAGCTCCTGCTATTTTGGATGGGAGTCGGAAGCTCATCTGCTCAGCTGCTACAAGGTATGTGACAAACTCGCTTTGAATTTTTCTGATTCTCCATATCAGCTTAGGGATACCCTGTTCCTAAAACATTCTTGGTAAAGCGTTATTTCTTTCAGCCAGCAAACAAAACTTAATTGTTACCATCCATCGCCGCTTTTCAAAGTGACTGAAAGTCCTAAAAATCAGAACTATATTGGGAATTTATATGGCTTTGGTGTAGGAAAACCCGTGAATAATATTAGATTTTTATGGGTTTCTGAAACAACTGCTCTCCAAAATCAACAGCATTTATGACAGTGTTTATTTTATTGCAGATATTTCACAACGAAAAGGTTCTGATGAGAAGAACATGGGAGGAAGCAGAAGCGTTATGCCAAGATTTTGGAGCACATCTTGCTAGTTTTAGCAATATCTATGAAGAGACATTTTTAAACAATTTATTATATACAATTTTTGATAGGTAAATACACTTTCTTAACACCAATAAGATTTATCTTGATAATAGTAATACGTCAAAATAATCCACAACTTTGATTCTTCCATCCTTTTTACTACTGGCTGAAGAAGTCTCTACTCTAGCATGAACTTGGAAACGGGTGAAAATTGTATTAGCAATACTGCAGTGTGATTCTTTTTGAAGATGATCTTTACAGTAGCTGTTGAGCAACTGTAAATGTCAAGGTGATGTTCTTGTGAGCTAACATTCCCCATTGAAATGGAGGTTTGGCAACTTTAATCCTGTTTTAAATGCTTTCATCTTTAAAAATATAATTTACCATTTTAGTAGGAAGACCAGAGTTTACTTTGAGGGTTCTAAAATGTTAAGAAATACATTGCAGAATGGTCCATTGAATTCAAAACGAAATGACTATGGGTGTTTGCACTATTAAAAAAGTCATTTCTGATATAGTTAAGGAAAAAGTACTTGAGAAATGACGTTTTTCTTTGTTTCCATCATAGGACAGAAGAAAGACAGTTCTGGATTGGATTTAATAAGAGAAACCTGCTTTCTGGAGGGACATGGCAGTGGTCTGACAGAACACCTGTAACTATCTACATACTGTATATTTCAGTAACCGTTCAAATCATATCTGAGCATAAGTTCACAAAAATAAGCTTTTTGAGCAAATGCTGGCCAGGAACACTGTTTGGTTTTCATGTCTGCATAGTCCAAGTAATTGTTACAATAGGATTAACAGTACACAACTATGAACATAGCAGCCTGTGCAAAAGGGCTGTGCAACTGTGAAAGGAATTTGGTAGGATTATGAAGTTCTGCAGATGTGTGCTTTCCTGCAAAGCACATTGTGTTTAGCCCAGGACATATGCAGAGTGAACACGTGTGTGTATAATGCATACATATATTTACATATATAGACATGCACACACATTGGAAAGCCTTTGAGCTGTGCTTACACGCTTTATTTGTTCTATGACTCTTAAGTTCATGCCTGCATTCAGAGCTGAGTCTTTCCTTTTTTTAACACCACTTTTTACTTTGCATCCTTGAGCACTAATGATTAGTACCTGGGGTTTAAACATCAAACAACTGAAGAAAGTAATTGGATTTCAGCCTCAAAAGAGAAGTGCTAGCTCTGCCATTGTTGCTTAAGTCATTTCAGAATGCGAGTGTAAAGTTCAGTCATGCAACATGTTGAACCAAAGCCAAGGCTGTTATATGTGATCAACTGCTGCTAATCATGTCAAAAAATTGTTAGATTTCATAGCTGTTCAATTATTTTTACAAAAATGAAGTCTTAACGTAAGATAGGAAAGTTGAGGGCATTGAGAGAACATGACTGTTGATCCTAGTTCTTGGAGTCTACCACCATAATTTGAAGTGGACCTCTAGTTATTGCTTATGATTTTCTTACCTCAGACTCATCTCCGAATGCTTCCTGTTTTTCTGTACTGAGATTTTTAAATGCTTCATCTGGAATTGTTGGCTAAAGATAATGAATGTGCTGTTTTCAGGTTGTATCTTCATTTTTGGAGGGCAAGTATGTCGAAGATGATTCAAGAAACTGTGGTGTGTTCAAAGTAAATCGAACTGTCTTCCCAGCACACTGCAATGAAAAGCGTGAATGGATATGCAAAATACCAAAAGGTAAAACGTTAATTAACATACATTGCTGAATTGCAAGTAATTGGTATAACAGACAGAGTCAAGAAAAAAAGTACCTAAAAGCCTGCTTTTTAGCCACATCTGGAGTTCTCCTCATTGGTCTTCTATGTGAAATCATAGCAAAACTATATGTAAACAACAGGGTTTCTTGACCAGTTAGCAGGTGTAACATCCAGTCAGTTTAAAAATGGATAGCAATGATTACCAGTTAATTAGAAGTTAATCAAATTTCTTATTTATAAAGGTTACTAACAATATTGCTTAGTAAATGCGGCATTCATTTTATTGTATTCCATGTTAATCTCTTTTTTTTGTCCCTGAGCCAGAATAGCAATATTCCTAATGATTTTTATTGAATTCTTACTGTGCAGAGAAAGCGATTTCCATTAAACATCTCTTTACATTCTAAATCAGCAATGTTTTAATATATTTATGTATTTTTGCAGGTGTTAAACCAAAGAACCCAGATTGGTACATAGCTGGTATGAAAACATTTTCTTTTTGACAACTTGAAACATTGTAACTTGGAAATACAGTACAAGTCACTGGTAAAAATAACTAAAATGTCCTGAGTTAAAAATTTGCATTAAAGAATTTTGTAGAAACTAATTGCTACAGATCAAAATCTGCGCTCCTTTGCTTAGGAACACTGAAGCATCAGATACTGCTTCGATTAGGTAAAGGAATGTTGCCAACAATAAGACAGGAGTTTGGTAACCTCTCCCTTGCATTATAACTGCCTTTTTGCAATGGTCGGACAACTCTTTTAGTATTACTGCATTACAGAATGATTTTTAAAATTTACTCAAAGTGCATTTTTAGTGTTCCCCCCCCAGTCTGTATGTTAAATATGGCTCTGCTGTTAATTGTGACATATTTGTCTTCTGACACACGGCGAAAGGTAGGCCATGGTGGTTACAAAGAATAAGACTTGAAATGAGTTTTTACCCCTGCATGCCACTGACACTTTCCATTGTTTTCTAGAACTGCCATGGTCATATTATCAAGGAGCAGAATATCTCTTCCATGTCAGTCAAACGGACTGGGAAACGTATGAGTTTGTCTGTGGCTGGCTTCACAGTGGAATGGCTACAATAAATAATTCTGGTGAACAAGCCTTTATTCAAAATAAAATTAAGAAGGTAACAAAAAATACCCCTTTTGAAAAAATAAACCCTTAGGCAGTAACAGGCTATTTTCTGCTGCATCTTTTGGAATGTCTGGCTGCTGGTTGCTCCAGATAGAATCCCAAACACATTTTACTTTAGAAATAATTCTTTTGCTGTCTTCATTTCCCACATCCCTTCCTGAAGCCCTATTTAGCTAAAGAAGTCAGTAACATTTCAGAATCATCTCTGCTAATGTGCAGGTGGGTGACTGCCTCAAAAGACCCTAGGATTTTTTAAAATAGAATTTGAAGTCACATTTTCCACTAATTCTTCAAAAACTGTAATGTGTAGGCTGAGTGCTGTGATTAGAAAGCCAAACTCAAGGGGCAGGCAATACCAGATTGGACAGCATTCCCAAATCTCTTCTTTGTCAGTAATGGGTAATTCCTTCATTTGTTACTGCTCTATAAGCTGTAGGCTGTTGAAATCCTAACTGTAACTCCAAGGACAGTGTGGGTGCCAAACATAGGCTGCATTTCAGCTCTTTCTGGAAAAAAAAATTATGCTTTTCAGGGTGGCTTTTCCAGTATCCTGCACATTCAGAACTCTGTTGTTGGCAGCTCTTTTCCAAAGACCCCAAAACTGTGACTATTGAGTGGCTAACCCTGAAAGTAAAGCCTGTTCATAGCTTAAGGCAGAGTCAAGTCAGTACAGTGGGTGTTTGAATTACGTTATTTCTGTGACTTTTCCATAATACTTTGCCTTTTAGGAGTGAAGGTCTAGAGCTTTCTGAGAGCAACAGTCAGTCTGGACAGGATGTCTAGGAATCTCTTGTATGAGATATACAAACTCAGTAAACATTCATAGAAAATGTCTTAGAAGCATTCACAACAGCAGCATATTGATGCTACAAGGAAATATTTGCTACTGTATTTTTTTAGGAATTGGGGAAAACCAAATTTTGGTCTAAGTCTACAGCCCTTTTAAAGCCAGATAGGCTACAAATTCCTAAAATCGTAAATTCGTACTTTACAGCAGATACATCAGCAATCCAGTGGAAATGGGGCTAAATAATGCTCTGCTTACGTGAATAACCTTACTGAAGTGACATAAATTAACATGGGCAGGATTTAGCACCTGTTCTTCCCACTGGAACCAAATAGAGATGCTGTTACTCTCAACACAGAGTCTGAGTTGAGAGTTTGTTAATGCTTCGGTAAGAAGGCAGCAGCAGCTAAATATATGGCAAAATGTTTTTTTTTATAGCTGTCAAACAGTGATGTTCACTGGTGGATTGGATTGCACACTGAAAACTTCAGTGATGAATTTCGGTAAGAATACCTACACTTCAGCTGCCGTCAGTTGCACTTGGCATGCGCTGTTTGCAGGCTGCCATTCAGTCTGATGCACTAAAATGGTTTGATAACTGAGTGGGATATCCAAGAGATAACTTTGGTTCTGATTAAATATCAGTCAGAATATATTTCAGTTCATTTATCTCCCTGTTATAGTATTTCTTCCGAAAGGGTTATAAAAGGGACAAGCCAAATGCATGAATGTCAACCTTGTTGTTGTTGGTTGTCCGGGGTATTTTTAATGCTTAGTTAATAAAGGGTCCCTTTTTACCTTGTGTCTCCTTTACAAATGGTTGTAATGGAGGGTATATTTTTAGGTAAAGATAGGAGACAGTGTAACTTCACTCTTAACATTTCTGTGCAGCTGGAGAGATGAATCACCAGTAACATACCAGAACTGGAATGAAGGGAGGGAAAGAGATCAGGAGAAACCAGGGAAAAGATGTGGCTTCATTTCATCACAAACAGGTTTATTTTATATTTCCTTTTGCTGCTAAGTTGTTGGCCAAAGGGATTGTATATATTTTATAATTGCTTTGAGGAAGTGCAATCTGTATTCAAGTCCATGGTTATAATTTGCATAACTGTTTTTATAGTTATGAAAATAATAGTGAAATATCATTAATATGACCAGAAACTAATCTGTGGTATTTAAAAGTATATTAATAGTTCCAGTTCTCTAATATCAAAATACAAAAATTCCAGTGATGCTGATACTTTAGTTTTACTCAAGAATCTGTTATGTGGCACAGCAAAAACATTAATGCATTGCTAGTTTTCACAGTTAGTTTTCACATAACCAAATGAGCCAGATGGGCTGAGCAGCAATTTTTCCTACATTTTTAAACTGTTTTCACATCAGCATGGAACTTCGAATACTCAGGTTTCTAGCTTGTTTCTGATCCTGTGCCCCATCTGCTGAGGGATTTTGAGGGTTTTTGAGAAGAGCTGGAAAAAAAAAAAATCCAGTTGCTACTCCCTTGTAATCCCAGCCTCAAAAGCCAAAACTAAAAGGATTTAAAACCTTTTTTTGTTTTCCACATGTTATCTTGTGGGTTTGATTCATGGCTTTCAAATTGTTAAGTTTGGCGTTACTATAGCTAATATCGACAAAAGAAAGAGATGCCCACCCTCACCTCTCAGCTGTCCGGCAGATGGGAGCTGGTCAGCAGCTTGTTCAGTGCACTGAAAAATGTATTTTCCTCCTAAGCAGGTCCGCATTTTATGTCAGTACCTGGATCTTGCAAAAAATTTTCAATATTAAGGCAGTCAAACTATTTTATCTGGAAGGCATCATTTCGATAACTTTTTTTTTTCCCCCAAATACATGACAGTACAGGCATATGTTATGTGACTCAGTGTAGAGGAATTGGTTAAATTTAATAAAATCAAACTGGGGATAAAAGTATGAGCCCCATGGACCATCAAATCCACTGTAATGTGATTTGTCCAAATGTGTTTGATGTGGAATGTCATCTTAGCCAGCCACTAAAGGATACCCTTCTTAACGTCTAAGCTACATAAGGAAAAAACCCATTCCAATTCTTAAGTCAGCATTGAACTGTGATTTTTCTTTTTACACAGGACTCTGGGGTGACGAAAACTGTACTGTCTCTCTTCCCTGTATTTGCAAACGTAAATTTGCATGGAAAATAGAGAAAGAGATCCCAAAAGACCAGAACCAACAAGGAGTATGTCCCAAAGGCTGGCTGCACTTTGGATTAAAAGTATAACATTTTTTCTGCTGTTTGATTATTCAAAATGCTTTCCATGTTTATGGCAGAAATGGGGCACTTAAATATTATATAATGTTTGAAGATTTTCTCCCTTTTTGAAAGCAGGGCCCTTAGGCTTTAACTGCTGAAACAGTGATGAAGAGGTTTGCGCTGATTAAGTAGCTTTGCACAGAGAATAAGGTGTCTTAATAAGGTGTCAAAATTTTTACTTTTGTTCAAGGAAATGAATACTCAGATATGTAAAAGTTAAGTGTATTTGTGCGTTTGGCATAAAAAACGTGCTTCATCCTCTCTTTTCCACTTATGATAATTTGAAGAGGTTTTTATGCTCTCAAAACAGATCTCTGACCCCTTTTGTACTAAATGGATCCCTAACTGCTGTCATCCTTGCCAAGATGCTTTTTCAAGTAGGGTTCATCAAAGATAATTATAAAACAAAGTCTATTTGCGATTGAACATCAAAAGGCAAATATTTCATCACGCTTCTCATAAATACATGCATTGCTTAATAGCAGTATGCATGGAGGTAGCCAGTTTATCCCGGTGCTGAGCTGCATGACCACAATGATAAATTTAACTCAGATTGTGTTTGCCTTTAAACAGCTGATTTGAATCGAAGCCTGATCACAGCTGAAAACTGATACCAAGTGTGTTGGAGAGGCCCATTGCAGAACAGAAACTAATGAAATATTTAATATTAAGTGAAATGGTTTAGTGATTACTTTTGGTGATTGATAAATAGTTTTTAAAACAAGCCCTATATTTTTGTTTTGTTGTTTGTTTTTTTTTTTTGAACAGTGCTTTTTGATACAAATTCCAAAGGCTCCAGAGCATCTAAGGAACTGGTACTCTGCGCAAGTGTTTTGCAGTAGCTATGATGGGTCACTGGCTTCCCTTGAAGATGAACTGGAACAAGGTTGAGCACTGAAAATATTGTTAAAAAAATAAAATTTCTTCTTTGTTAGGATGCTGTGGTCAAGTTTCATCTTGGATAGTGATTTAGGAAAAAAGATCATTCAGATCCTACTCATGGTTCCACTGCTTTAAACAAATTAGTGTTTCTCTTTCTCAATTTCCCAAAATATAAAGGTTCAAATATTCACTGAGCTGTGTGACAGGTACCTTTTGAGGAGTAGTTATAAGTTCTTTTGTGCTTACTACCATGCATTAGAAATATGAAAATATAATGGAATGCCCATTTAAGAATATGATATGTACAATTTCTGCATTATGAATGCAACGTCATAGTGTTACAAAGCAGTCTCATTTTTTTCCTTTAATAGCTCTCAAAACCTGAGCTATAATACAGCACATAAGCACAGTGCTAGACTGGAACTGTCACAACTAAATGCCAGTACTTTGGGAAGTCTTTATATTCCCTGTTCATAGAAATCTGGGGTTGAATTTCATGCATTTGTAAAATCACTTATTTGGAGGTGGGAGGAATCTCACTGGCTGTCTTCAGTTGAGAAATCTTATTTTCAACTAAGACTGAGCAAAGCTTTTTCAATGGGACAGTACCCTGAACTAATACGTAAGTTGTTCAAGCTCTTGTGAACATTTCTGGAAGACTTCTTAGTTAATGGACTAGACCCTAACCCAACAGAAATTCAGCAGCTTAACTGAATTTACAGTTAGATGACACTGAAATACTGCTAGGGATGCTGGGAAGGGACTCTTCATGAGGGACTGTAGTGAGAGGACAAGGGATAACGGGTTCGAACTTAAACGGGGAAGTTTAGACTGGATATGAGGAAGAAATTCTTTACTGTAAGGGTGGTGAGGCACTGGAATGGGTTGCCCAGGGAAGCTGTGAATGCTCCATCACTGGCAGTGTTCAAGGCCGGGTTGGACATAGCCTTGGTTGGCATGGTTTAGTGGGAGGTGTCCCTGCCAATGGCAGGGGGGTTGGGACTAAATGATCTTAAGGTCCTTTCCAGTCCTAACTATTCTATGATTCTATGTTCTTACTTTCTAGTACCTATGTAGTGCCATTGATTAGTAATGAAATTTTTCAGTGTTTTAGTGTGTTGGAAGAGACTTCATCTATCCATAAGTGGTTTACCAGTTAATATTTTATTCCTGTTTCATTTTCCAGCTTTCATAACAATGAATCTATTTGGACAGAAAACTAATGTTTGGATAGGTTTCCAGAGTGATGATTATGAGAAGTGGATGAATGAAAATCGTCCGATGTATTCCAACTGGTCTCCAGTTGAAGTAGTGCGTGTGAGTATTTCCAGGGGCTTTAAGGACAGCACAAAGTTGTTTTAGCCGTCAAAATCATGTCCAAAAGACAAGGCCTAACTTGTTAGAGCAACTTCGTCTTCTCTTAATTTTTTCAGCTTCAGACAGCTGTGGGCACAAATTTATGGGCAGAACTACAGGTAGCTAAAAAGACACTATCGAGACAGTTATTTATGCAATTTGTGGCTATAGTCGTATTCTCTTGCAATTGCTTTTAAGCACCAAAGTTTGAATTATATGGTTAGTACCATATGCTGGGTCTGAGCAAAATCCAGGAATAAGATTATGAATTTCATATTTTTATTGTTTAACACAGTGTTAATCCATACTTGTCTTAGCATTTGAGTTTATTCAGTGAAAGTAAGTTTATTGTTTCAAATTCTCTTTATTTGTATGTGTATTGTATGGTCATTGTTCTACCTAAATATTTGTAATAGTGACTTTCAGATAATTATTCTTCCAACTTTACTGTAATAATTATCTATTGGTTTTACGCAGTGTCTTTTTTAATATAAGGCTGTGTATTGATTGCAGAGACAGCGCTATAACAGTGCAGATGTTGAAGAACAACTTCCACTATGTACAGTGGTATCAAATAACCCAAATTTTTATTTTACGGGAAAATGGTACTTAGAAGACTGTCAGAAAAATTTTGGGTTTGTCTGCCAAAAGGATCAGGGTAAGGGTTTGTTTTGCTTTGCTTCTCTTTTCTTACTATACTGAATTCATTGTACTTTATTTTCATCTAGAAGCAACTTGTTATAGGTGTCTGTAAAACCAAGAACATAAGAGATTTCTAAGATCGATTGATATTTATACAGATAAGCTCTGCACTAATTAATTAATAGCTGTGATGTAGAATTAATTTCTATTAAAGAAAAAGTTATTTTCTTTCAAACTTTGAGCTTTTTGTTGCCTATCTTAGAATCAGGAATAGAGATGAAATTTCATGTTTTCTGTCATAGCATCAGAGTTACTGCATGAAATCACAAAAGCAAAAATGAGGGTAATTTTGATGAATATATGATTATTGGGGGGGGGGGATTTGCAATGTTAGATTAGGATAGACTCTAGAAAATGTATTTCTATGAACAGTGCAGATGGGCAGGTAGATCAAACAGAGTTTGGTTTTTCTTTTCACACTTGTCTGATTTTATTACCATAAAGTTCCCTTGTTAGCAGCACGAAGCTTTTGCAGGGACTGTGCATTGTTTGGTTTTCTCCAGTCACATTCCTGTATTACCTCTGGGATGGGGAGCTGCCAGCTTCCCCAGGGTGCTGGCGCAGCTTTGGAGCCTTGTCCCAGGAGCAGCTGCAGACCTACCAGTGACAAGCTGTCAGGGCATGTTTACCAGAATAGATCAGGGGCAAATTATTATTTGTAAGCAAAGGGAAGGCTGTAATCTGAGCCTGTACAGAGTGTTCTTGGGTGCTGTGTGTACTGCAGGGGTGGTTTAACATGCCTCATCTTCATCTATCACCTCTTAGTTAAGCCCTGAGTCTAAGACGATTTCTCCTGCTGGCTGCCTAGGAGGTGCGTGAGAGTGAGTTGAGAAGTAGAAAAAACAAATACAAACTTTGGGCAGTGCTCTTGTGTGGTTGTGGCAAACCACAGCCATCATTTATTGTGAACTGCAGCCGCGAGGAGTGCTGGAGTAATCCTGCACATAGTGTAGGAAAAATAAATAAATACATTTCCCTGCAGGTTTGTTTCATTTACCTCCTGATTGTTTGTATTTTAACCCCTTGCTGCTGTTTTGGGCAGATGGGAAGGGCATTCAAAGGCAAGAAGGAAAACTTGCCATAGGGCAGCCAGGCTACAGGACCCTGGTGGAAAATGGGGCTGCAGTGGGTGCTCAGGACCCTCCCCATATTTTCCTGGCTGAATGTAAGATGTGAATGTATCAGTTCCTGGAAAGAGGACCTGGTGCTTTGCTTCTGCCATCCAATCCACATTCTGTTTCCCCTTTTTAGAATTATTTTCTGTAGAAAACCAAAATGAAATAAACCAGCAGCTGTTCTGAACTGGGTTCTGATCTCTTAGCAATGCTTGGCTTAGGGCTGTGTCAGCATTTTACTGCATTTTCTGCCTTTTCATTTTTTTAAGCAGTGACGTGCACTGTGAAAGCTGGAGCTAAATAGAATGCTTCAGTTAGCTCAAAAGCAGAACTTTCCTTGCTTAGAAATTTCCAATTTTAAATGATTTATGAATGACAAATAATGAATTAATTTACTTTTTTAAGATACTTGACCCTTAATCATAAGGGGAGCCAAGTCTAAAAAACACTCCAGCTCTTAGTACCCCACTTCAGTTTGTAATCACAGAGAAGTTTTATAGACAGAGGTAATTAATCCAAACTGACAAACAGGATTAAAACTGAGGCACTGCTTTATCTTAGTAGTCTTGCTTAAAGTGTACTGTGGGCATTCATCACATTAGCAAAGGCATTTGCCTCCTGTAGGAAAGCAAGCCACAGCAGCATCACAGATGGGGCTGGGATGGAGATGGTCTCTTTCTCCTTTTTTTTCTCATGGAAGACTCTCTATTTCTTAAATCTAAAAAGTCCACTGCTGCCCTGAAGGTGTTTTTTTTTTTTTAGACATTGCTGTGTTAGTTTATCATCAAAAAGAGATTGAAGTCTCTATGCACAAAGGATTTCTCTTCAAGTGCCACTACTGTGGTCTTCCATACATTCACTCATGGATAGTAAAGATGAGCTCAGGAAGCTCCCAAGCACTTGTACCACAAGCCACAGTTTGTCGTCCTGTCATTGTGCCAGTACAATCGTTTGTGAGGCCAGGCTTTGTGCTGTAAACTGATCTTGGAAATTACTAAAAATAATGTGTCAAAAAAGAAGTAATCTAAATTACATGCAAGGTATCTGGGGTAAGAGCACTCTGCATCCCACTGTGCCTGGACGTCTGGATTACGACCTGATCCCAGGTGATTTCTTACTGACCTTCAAGCTGCTTGTTTTTAAAAATGAATAACTCCTTTCTTTGTGTTTATAACAGACACATCCAGACATGTAAGCAACGCATCTGAAATGTACCCTGTGCCAAATACCTTAGAGTATGGAAACAGAACATATCAACTCTTACGTGGGAATTTTACATGGTCTTCGGCTTTAAAAACCTGCATGGCAAACGGCGCGGAGTTGGTCAGCATCACAAACCAGTATCACCAAGCTTTCCTCACAGTCATTGTGAATCGCCTGGGATACAACCACTGGATTGGGCTGTTCACTTCAGATGTATGTAGTGTACTCGCTGGCTGTGAATTTGTTTCTGCAAAGGAGTATTTCCAGAAGCAAGCTAATGAACTGTGTCACTCATTTGAAGTCACAGGAAGTTTGCATCTGGAAATGAAACCCAGGAAAATTTGAGCCCTAACAAGTTTTTTGCAACGTAATGTTTAAATCTAATGAGAGCCAGTTTGGTGCAGTGGCTACTGAAAATAGCCATAGAAAACATTTAAAAACACACAGAAAAATCCCTTGTAGGGTCAGCAATGAAATTATGTTGCTTCATTCGTAGTGGCTCAATGGTCCAAATAACCACTAGCTGAAAACAGCGTGTTAGATGTAGTTTGTGGTCTCCCAGAAGTTGTGAGGATCTTTGGAACTCCCTCTTGTAGATCCTTCTAGATCTACCCAGCCTGCGGAAAAGTAAAAGACATTTTGTAATAGGTGGGGAGGATGCCACTGGAAGATGAACTTCTGTGGTGCTAAAGCCTATCAGAAAGGTAACCTGAAGTTTGTTTTGGCAGAACGGGCTTAACTTTAAATGGTCGGATGGGACAAGGTCTTTGTTTACCTTCTGGGAAGATGACGAGTCACAGGCCTTTGGCAGCTGTGTTTACATCGATACTTGGGGGCACTGGAAAAGTGCTAACTGTGAAAGACTTCTGCAAGGAGCAGTTTGCCATGTGCCACCTAGTAAGTCGGAGTTCGGTTTTGTATTAAATCTTTGTAGCTGCACGTGTGCATTGACAGTGGAAGTATATGAAACGAAACTCATTAGTTAGAGATTAAACAGTGGTGATAGTATTATTCAAAACTTAAATATATTTCTGGCATTTCCTTGCTGCATCTCCTATTTGTGAGACCATTTTTTCCCCATGAAATATTGGCCATAAGGTCTGGTCCATAGGGGAATGTAAAGAGAACTTTCATAATAGAAAAAGACACAGGAAAATTACTTACTCTGTCTCTTCAGTGAACACTGGATTATCTGTGAAAAATGATGATTGCTAATAACCTAGCTTGAAGGGAAATAAATGCAGTTTGCTGCAATTAACTATAGGATGGGAGAAGGGAAGTATTTAGAGCAAAGTAAAAAATTAAAGTCACATCTTCACTGATTGCACATAAAAGATTTTGCAGCTTTTTTCTGTAAAGGTAAGAATATTTTCCTGTATCCTAAAACGTGTGTTTCCTGCACTGCTCTGTCAATTACCTGGGCTTCATTTGAATCCAGAATTCTTGTCTGGAACTCCATTCAGTCCAAGACTAGAGAGTCTTTGGCAGCATCTGGTTCCCAAAATAGTTCTTGTTTGGTGGTATTTATCAGAAAGGGTTTGTCTACAGCTTTTTATAGCTTAAGGATCTATTTAGAAGAAAGCTGGTTTGGAATCCTTCAAGACAAACATGATTCCTTCGCATGTTTTTTGTAACTAAGCTGGCTAATTTTCTAATTTGATTATGTCGAGTTATGTAATAATATACAGCCTAAGGTTTTTTTTAATTTTTTTTAAAATGTGTTTTGTGGCAAAGTAGGAAGCATGGGAGAGACCATAGGTAACGTAGCCAGATCTACAGCGTTGCCAAAAAGCAGTGCTGCAGTGAGCTTATGGAGTTGCCCTGAGTCAGAGGTATCTGCTGCAGCATGTTGCCCACTGGAGAGGCTGCCTGCTGCTTACTGATGGGAAACCCTCCTCTGTGCCACGGTATTTGGCTTCAGTTATCTGTGCAATGCAGTCCTTGGAAATCCCCAGCCCTTTGGGAGATGCTGGGAAGCCCGGAGTGCTCAGATGCGCCTGTAGTTAGCTCACGACTCCCTCTGCATATCAGTACCAGTTAGATTGTCCTGGTATTGCTGTTGCAATCCAGCAAGGGTTTTGATCAGAAATAAAGCTTTACAATTCTAATACAAATATATACAACCACTACATTTTCACTTTGAAAAATAGTGACATGATGCAATGACGTGCTTATTAGCACTACTCCGAAACAGAATGTGGAATGTTATATTAATGTGTGTATTGTTGTGCCAATAAAGCTCTGCTGTTTTTTTGATCACAGAAAAGAAGCTCACTGCCTATAAAGGCTTATGTTCAGAAAAAAGTGTTCCCTGGATCAAATTCAAAAACAGTTGCTACAGCTTTTCCACAGTTCTGCAGGGGACAAGTTTGGATACTGCATATGAAGTCTGCAAAAATCAAGGTAAGTAATTATTTTGTAGCTACAAAATGTCATTGTGATACATATTATATGAAATAGCTAAAATCATGGCATTAGTTTTCGTTACTTCAAGATACTGATAGTGGAGTACATAAGCCAATTACAAAATTGGATGCAGTTTACGTTAAAATAAAAGCTCCTTTCCATCCAAAATATTAACTTCTGGAATACCACATAAAGTTAGTTTTTCCCTTCAAACTTCTTTTAAAATCGTGTGAGAACAGTTTTGCATCAGCCTGAGCATTCTCACATTAATTGCAAATTTAAGAATTTATAATGTGTAACCAGAATTTTCAAGCTTTTCAATCAAGGCTCATAATATTAACATTTTGAAATGCAGTATTACATTTTAATGGCATAGATTGTTTGAAAACTTGTTCTGTGTTTAATTTGTAGGATCAAATCTTCTAACTATTCAAGATGAAGACGAAAATGCCTTCATTTTGGAAGAATTGCACAATTTTGGTTATTCTGTGCAAATGGTTTGGTTGAACATCCTGCTTGTTACAGACAGTAGGTATTGAATCTGTTTTGGGTTTTGGTTATTTTAGTGCTATCATCTTCCTTTGAGATATTTTTTTGATGCTTATTACCTGTTTATGATGTAGTAAAACCAGTCAAGCTTTGTTGTAATCGTTACTTCTTAGTATTACTGAACACTCAGTATGAATGTGTGAATGTGAATGCCTTTATCTGTGTCTTAAAGATGCGCTACAGGCTGTGTTGTGTCAAATACATAGAATGTTTTGAAATCCTTCAAGTAAAAAAATAAAGTAATACAGTGGTCAAACAGACAAAATCCAGGCATTCTGTAATACAGTCTTTTTTTATGTGAAGGTAAGTCCAACTGAAACAGGGGTATTTATCAAAATGCTGTGATATTTTATAATGATTTATGACTTCTGCCCATAGATGAGACAGTCTCCTGGTTTGATGGTTCTCCCTTAAATTACTCCAACTGGGGCATCAGGGAGCCTGAATTTGATCATCTCAAAGGGAATTTCTGCATCAGCCTGAGGACCACAGATGGTGTCTGGCAATTATCTTCATGCAGAGAAAAAAAGGGATTTGTATGTAAAATGGATGCAGGTATGTGCTTTCATAAAAGAAGGCAGTTGTGTCCTTATAACCGTTGTTTTACATGTTCCTTGTTGCTTGCTTGTTTGCTCTTAGTTTTCCTGAATAATTCCATCCCTTGGTATTATTAAAAATAATAAAAAAAAACAGCTGGGGTAACCTCCTTTTGAGGAACATGGGCAACCATTGCTGACTGCAGTAGACTTGCTGTTGTATGGGTGAGCCATGTGCAGAGCATCCAATTGACCTCCCCAGACCCTGTAGGATAGGAAAGCCAAAAAGACACTGCATTAGTAGTAGGAATGTGAGTCTGTGAGAGCTGAAGTGTTTCCAGAGCCCACCCCAAAGTGCCTGAGTCGCTGTTGGACGCAGTAGCTACCGCTGCAGGCTTCTGCTCATGTATTTATACTTTAAAAAGTGGATAAATACTACTGCTCATCCTTGCACAAGTGTCAGTTAATATATCCTGCCAAGTTTAAGGGATTTTAGGTAACAGATCAGATCATGTTTAACTTGGCCATTTGGAATCCTATTGACATGAGTCAAACAAAGAACAGTCTGCTCTTGTGTGGTTTTAGATAGATTGTCTTCTCAGTATCAGTTCTACAGTGACTATGTGTAGTAACTTCTGTTATCTCTGTGGGCAATTTTATGATGGTTCTGGATTCTCTTTCAGATATTGATGCAACTGAGCCCGCTGAAAAAGGTAAGTTGCATCTGTACTTTCTTTTTTCTTTTATTTTGTTTATAAGGAGTAATAAAATATTTTGAGCTGGCATTTTGTGAGGTAACATTTTTCACTGTTAAACATGTAATTTAAAATGTGTGACATATGGGGAGTTATAATATGTTTTCCATAAAACATCTATGTGTTTATATTTAGAATTATCTATAATTATAGCTATATTTTCTTCAGAACAATTTCTGTCCTCCCTTTCAGCATCAGGCCATGGACTTGTCGCTCTGGCTGTTCTCGTGACATTGGTGATGCTGGCTGCCATTTCCCTTTTTCTGTGGTGCCTCTACAAGCAGAATAACCAATTCTTCCGCAGGATACTGTGGGTCAGAAACGCCTATTTGCCACAGATCAATTCTGATGTTCCTGCTTTGGAAGAAAGCATCCTCATTTCTGATTTTGAGAGAAGTGATAATTAATTGATCAGAATTAGCAAGCCGTCACATCTTCCATGTGAAACTCCGTGATCTGCAGTAGTTTTCTCCTTCTTGGGAGTTTCCCCAGGGCACCCATATCCAGAGAAACCCTTGCAGCCATTCATATGAATACCATAGGGGCTCCCTACCTTGGAGAGCTTTTGCTTTGTGGCAGGATGAAGTGAGGATGCAAGGCAGAACCACTCAGAAATTGGCTCCTTTGGGGCAAGCCAGGAACTGAAAATACTCCCACACTATAAACTTCCAACTGCTCATGTGGGGCAGTCATGTCCAAGACCTCAGAGCAGCAGGTCTTCTCATGAAACTTTTTCCTTTGGGAGTTATTGGGCTTTTGTTTTGTTTATATGTCATGCAGAATCTGCTCATGAGCCAGCATTAAAATTTGACATTGAATTTAGGAATCCTGAAACATACCCCAATGATTATGGGATAGATTTGATTTTTTTAATAGCCATTCCTTCTGCAGAATGAACAGTTACTTTTTAGACAGTGGATTCTTGCCAGGTAGATTTCCAAGCTTGCAGAGAGATGAAGTTACTTTCGACTTGAGGGTGCCAGAGTTTTGGTGGTTTGCCCTGTGATACCTATTTCGTGTTATAAACCAAGTTAGTCTAGAGATATAATGGCATCTGGGCTTTGTCATCCCAAAGTTAATATATTAATTTGAGATGCATCCAGTGTCCTGTTAAAATTTAACTGGATGATATCTTGCCTAGGTTATTTCAGAAATGAAATCCCATCAACCTTTTTTAAAGACACTTTGGGGCAATATCTGTTTGAAGAAAAAGAACTGTTCCTGAAGTTATGGTAATAAATTGCTTTACTGTTCACCTACAGTATTCTGCAAGCTGTATTGATGTGTGCTCTTCTGAGACCCTGCTCTCAAAAGCTAAGGATATGTGGGGAAGCTGTTCCCAAAGGGTGCTATAGTCCTATAAGCTGATGTAGCAGACCCTCAGAAGGACACTTCTCACTTTCAGTGTTCTTACTAAGGTGCTAACAAAGCAGGTAAACAGCTGACCAGTTGGTCTGCAGGCTAGTGGTTGTGAAGGACCCAGCTCAGGTCGCAGCACTACCTCAGTTACGGCAGCCCAAGACAGCAGCGCTTACTCTCCGTGGGACCACCCTCACCAACCCTTCACCTGTGTCTCTGGAAGTTCCTGGGAGGTTCTCAGGGGTGTTATTTCTTGGTTTTATTGCCGTGTGGAAAAACAAAACGTTGGTCAGAACACACCATTTCAGAGAGGATTTACTGTACCTCGCTGTTGCGCAGGGCTGTGTTTGTTGTGGGGCTTGTTGGTTTGCTTGTTTTGTGGTGACTCATTCTAGCTATATAGCAAGAGCTCTAACATGGAGGTACATTCCTCCAAATTAAGCAAGTAGCTAAGGCCAAGTGAAATGTTTTACACACGGTTTGTGCACATGCACAGCTGTGTATGGCTGCCTTTCAGTTACATTTCACATGGCCATTGCTAGAAACAAAAATTGCCTGTTCATGTCATGATTATGTATAGGGCTATTTTAAAAAAGTATTTAATACACAGAGTATTTCTGTTCTGGTTTACAGAACTGTTTAGAAATGCTGTTGAAGAGGCTGCAGATGGTTTTGATCCCAATATAATTTTCAACTTACTGTTTTCTGTAACTTCTATGGGTGTAGCTGTCACAAGTTCTTAATATGAGGTTTTTCCATCATATAAAATATAAGTAGCTTTTCTGTGTATATTTTGGCTAATGGTTTGACCCCATACATTAGTATTCAGTAATGTTTTAAAAGTTTGGGTTTAGTCATCTAGGTTTATCTATGGGGCTGATTTTATATGAAATCTGTCATTAGAGTTTGTGGACTGCAACTTTTGAGTAAGTTGCCAAATCATCTGCAGTTTGTATGTATGAACTGTGATAGCTTCTTTACCACCAAGAGAAGAGAAGAAAAAAGGTTGTGACTATTTCCCCCTTCCCCATGAGAAATTCACCTATTTAAACTACAGTTGGAGGAACTTAAGCCAACAAATCCAGTGCTTCACATTCACTGATAGCATGTAAATGCTGCCTTCTCGCAGTACAGCAAGCAGAGTGGCTTGCATGATGGGTTTTGCTTGCCGGAGTAGGCTGTGTTTTCTCCATGGGTGTGTATTCATCAGGCTACAGTGTTGTTACTAGTTATGCAGGCTCTTCTCAGATTTTGATGTGGTTGAGGAAGGTGTATATTCTTTTTCACAAAACTTGACATAGGCATTTCATCAATTTTCCTTGAGGAATGTTGTAATCATTTGAATGTGAATGTTTGAAGGGCAGTGGCACAATAAATAACCCTAACCTCAAAATAGTGATCATTAATTAATATTAACTCTGATGTAGGTTACCTTTCATTAAGGGAAAAATAGTTCAAGCAGTATTTTCTCACTACTTTGAAATGGTTTTGAGGGAACAGACCCTTAAATATTTATTTCTAAATCTTTCATCATTAAACTTTTATAATTGCAGGTAGTATTCACTCAAGAATGTAACTGTTGATTGCTTCCTAGTGTTTGTTCTGGGTTTTGTTACCCATCTTTTGTTTTCCCTTAGTCAGAGGTCGCCTGTACTGTTCCTGATGAGACTATGTGGTGACTATGGTTTCACTGCTGGCCCTGATGATACTGGCAGTGAGATTCACTGTATTATTTCAACTGGGAAATTAAAGTGTGCTTAATAAATTTGTGTGCTGTAATTTTCTTGAATCTTTCCCCAGCTTTAATTGGCTGCAGGCTTTAGTATCTTGTAGCAGCAGTCCCCAAGCTTCATACTGACTCATCCTGGTCAAAGAGGAACAGCTTGCACCAGCCTCCTTTCTTGCTATGTGGCTGAACCTAGATCTGAGCTCTGCAAACGATCTCCACATGTGGTGGTCTCAGTGTATAGTGGCCTCAGTGTTCCCCAAGGCATGGACAAAGATGTCCCAAAATGTGTGTGCAGGAGGTGCTGGGAGGAGGAAGGAGCCACAACATCATCAGTAAGGACGAAGGATTAGTAGCATGGCCCTAGCACACAGATATTCTCCAAGCCTACTGCCTGTTCCTGGCAGTCCTGGGAGCTGGGGCCATTAGGGATAAGTGATGGGCTGGAGGAATTTTCTGATGGACTGTACAGGCTCTGCTGTGCAGGAGCTTATTTGTTGCTGCCACAAACATGGCACTTATCTGCAGTCATGGGCTGTAGCGTAGTAGATTTCATGGATAGCACCAGAGTGCTTCCCATGTCAAAGAACTGGGTTCACCAGAGCCTGAGCAGGTAAATGAATGTTGCATTTTCTTGTGCCATTCCAGCTTGACGTGTTTACTGAAAGCAAGGTGTTGGTTATTTTCATACCACTTGGGGAATGGAAGGGTATCTCCACCAGAGAGAGATACATTCAGGTCAACGTATGACAAACTTTGCCTACCAGATGTTGGGGTCTGGAAAAAAATCCATGTACTTAATTTCTGCAAAATCCATTCCAGGAGAAAATTTACCTCCTGGTCCTTTTAGCAGCACTTGCAGCATGTCTCTGAGGGAAAGAGATGCCTCATGCAGCTGTCACATTCCAGCCAGATGGGAGTCTGTGATGGGAACTTACGTACCCTGGAGATCCAGCATGACGAAATCCATCCGCAGGTCCTGAAGGAGCTGCAAATGGAGTTGCTAAGCCACTGTCCATCGTATTTGAAAAATCATGGCAGTCAGGTGAAGTTCCCAACGACTGGAAAAAGGGAAATATAACCCCCATTTTCAAGAAGGGGAAAATGGATGAGCCGGCGAACTACAGACCAGTCAGCCTCACCTCTGTGCCTGGCAAAATCTGGGAGTGGGTTCTCCTGGAAGGCATGCTGAGGCACATGAAAAACAACAAGGCACTTGGTGACAGCCAGCATGGCTTCACTAAGGGGAAATCCTGCCTGACCAATCTGGTGGCCTTCTATGATGGGGCTACGGAACTGATGGACAGGGGTAGAGCAGTTGATGTCATCCACCTGGACTTGTGCAAAGCATTTGACACTGTCTCACACAACATCCTTGTCTCTAAGTTGGAGAGACATCAATTTGATAGGTGGACCACTCGGTGGATAGAGAACTGGGTGGATGGTCGCATGCAAGCAGTTGTGCTCAATGGCTAAATGTCCAGCTGGAGACCAGTAACGAGTGGTGTCCCTCAGGGATGGGTGTTGGGACCGCTCTTGTTCAACATCTTTGTCGGTGACATGGACAGTGGGATTGAGTGCACCCTCAGCAAGTTTGCCAATGACACCAAGCTGTGTGGTTCAGTTGATACGCTGGAGGGAAGGAATGCCATCCAGAGGAACCTTGACACCCTTGTGAGGTGGGCTGATGCCAACCTGGTGAAGTTTAATCTTGACAAGGGCAAGGTCCTACACCTGGGTCGGAGCAGTCCCAGGCACAGCTCCAGGTTGGGCAGGGAAGAGATTCAGAGCAGCCCTGTGGAGAAGGACTTCTGGGGATCCTCCTCTCTTCCGCTCTTGTTCTCCCTTCCCCTCCCTTCACACACACTTCTTTGTCTGGATTGTGACAAGAGAGGAGCGATGTGGCTGCTTGAAATCTGTGGAGTGCAGTCTAGAAAGTGTGTCAGGAAAAGATAGGTGTTTGCATGCTCTGTGAGACATGACCAGCTCTGGTTCCCAGGGCACCGTTGCACAAATTCCTGTTTAATTTAGCCTCCTGCTTTTTCTTTCATCATGTTGCCCCTCCATTAGTGTAGGAACAGGAATCCTCAGTATCTTGTAATAATAAACTCACTGTGATGAAATCCGTGGCATGCTTTTCCTCCAGGGCATTTAGAATGTTTTGGTTAAAAGCTAAATTGCATGCATTCAGCAATGCGGCTCTAAATCCTCAGCTTAAAAAAAATAAATATAAAAAGCACCTCTTCTTGAGATATAATAATAATATAATATTTCCTTTGGTAATAAGTGGAATGTTGGTTTTAAATCCCCCCAGGCCAGCGCTGATCTATTGCAATCTGGTGCAGCCCTCGTGTAGATGACTGTCAGGAGCAAATTCACAGGCGTTACGAAGTTCAGAGGCGGTAACTACTTCCTCAATTGAAGTTGATCTTGAGGCTTGGAAACACAGCCTCGGTTTGGCCAGTAGATGGCAGTGGAACACACAGAGCTGGCAAAACGGGCTGTGCAAGAATAAAATTCAGGGGTCTGCTCCGGATCCTTTGGAAGTTTTAATTAGATAAGCAGCAAAGCTCCCAAATTACGGGACAAATATCAGTGTCAGTTCTTAGTCATAGCTGGAACATTACAAAACTGTGTTAAAACAGCTTTCCAAATGTCAGGGTTTATTCTCAGCTTTCAGGGGATACATTGAGATGATCGGATTGGAATAACACAGATCTTTACATTGGTCTGTGGCTTTTTCTTTTGTTTGGTGAGTGATGGGAAAATCCACTTGGGTTCCTAAATAAGTGAGTATATCCTTGAGGTATGTTTTCTTTCTGATCCCTTTGCTGGAAAGGTAATTCACAGAAAACGCTCCAGCCAGGTCCCTTTACTGTAAATCGATTTAATGTTTTATTCCTTGACTGTAGCAATGCAGGCATTTCCTTACTAATTTACATGGGAAAAAGAAAATGAAGACATAGAAATTAAAATTATTATGCATTTTAGGCATCCATGCCATAAGTAAACATTCCACAGCACTGTTGAAAGCAGATTCATTTCTCTCCTTCTCTCAATTTATTCTGTAAAGTGCTCAGAGTGAAGAAGTTTCTGATCCCTTTCCATAGCCACTATCTTTATGCAAGATGACTATGATTTGTATTCTGATAATATAAATTTAACCATAAGAAAGGATGTTGAGAATCATTTTGGAATAAAGCCTCACTTCAAAGTCTTAGTTTTTATAATGTTATATCCTTATACTGCAGCTTTTCTAGACCTTCCCAGTCCTCCTGTGATGAAGCCACTGTAGTTGTCAAAGGAAGTGTACTAGACCCAGCTTGCCACAGTGCTTGCAAGTAACACCACAATAACTTGTAACTACTGAAGTGGTTCTCAACTGCAATCATTTCCAAAAGTGCACAGTTAGATAATAGCAAAAGTACTTCTACTACCATTTCCTTTATTTTTGATGCTTATTTTTGTTCCTTGGCTTGTTGCTATTGTAACAAATTCTAGTGTTTTCTTAACCTCAGCCTACAGACTAAATCTCTAGGGCTGTTCTCAGAAACAAATGTTTCGAAACATAGTTTTAGTGGCAACAGCTAAAATTATAGATACGAGGTAAATCTTGAAATGTGTAGTGGGCTAAAAGTTATTCTCTGCATGCTAGTAGGGGAAGATTCTTCCTCTGAATCACACACATAAAGGCCTAACAACTTGCATTCCACAGAGGCAGCCAGCCTGCAGCTAATGGTGGCAGTCACTGGGTGCTTGAAGGCCCTCTACCCCTACTGGGTTGACTGTTAGAATGCAGTGGCTGGGTCAATGACTCAGAATATACACTGAAAAACAAAAACTTTCCCTGGATCTTCTCAGATTTTTATAGATGGATGTTCATCTTAAAAAACTAATGCTATACAAGAAATCTCTGTATTTTTTTCTTTTAGTTTTTTAGTGAATACAGAAAATTAGCCTATCAAGTACTTTTCTTTTGTGAAGCTATTTATTCAGGTCATTTTTTCTAAAGCATGATCTTAGGCCATTGAACCCATCCATAACCTGATCAAACATGCTTTGCCACTTCTTCCTGTCCTAAACTTTGTGTGTGTTGTAGGTGAGAAGCACTTGCTGAAAACCAAAAGAAAGCTTGTATGGTGCTGATAAAAGGCAGACTCTACCTCCTCAGCAGCTTTGTGCTTCATGGCTTCTCCGATGCTGGATTAGAGACTCCATCCCAGAGCTTGATGCTTCCAGGTTCATTCAGGTATGCAAGCAGAATCTCTAACATTGGACACTGCCAATAAGCTGGAGTACATAAACTTTTAATATAAAGTAAAAGAATATTCTAAGTCATGTAAGGCTTTATTTATTATGGTCCTAGCACAGGTTACCCATAATTCTGCTTCATCTGTACTATTTTCTTTTGGGACGTTTCTCCTGATCCTAACAGGTTTACTTATGTATCTGAAACCTGTTACTTACCTACCTAAATGCTTACATGACCTAGGCATTATATATTATGCTATTTAATATTCAAGAACATGAGAAGGTTTTTTTCTGAAAAGGTAAGAAGGTATTGTTTCTTCTGCCACATATCATGTCCTGGTATTCCTGTGGGATGACAACTGTTGAGAGACAAATTAATTGCTTTAATTATTGTTTCAAAAACAAACATTGAAGATGGAATTGTACATATGCGACACATTGTTACTATAAAAAAGGTAAGGTTCTCTTCAGTTAAACGTGGGAATGCATCAGAACAGCTTCAGTAGGCTTTCCATCTGGAAAGAACAAATTAATAGAATATCTACAGAAACAGCAGCTGCTTTACCCTTTAAAATGGTTGTAGTATAAATAGCAGAGTGGCTCGTCCCCACACACCATACCCAGGAATGCAGCTGACACTGGTTTTACTGCTGCAGGCTTCTGGTGTGCCTTGCCCCACTGAACACCGCACCTCAAAACCAAAAGGATACATGGAAAGAAGGAACTCTTTTTTAGTTCTGTTTTCCCCCAGAGAAGTCACAGACCCGGGTGATGGGACACCTGATGACCTGTTCACTTGGGTTGGACTTTGAAGTTGTCTTTGAGATGTATCTTTGAGTGGTCCAATTAACTTAGCAGGTCTGGAGCTGGGTCTCAGGTGAGGATAGCTGTCTGGGAGAAGCAGCAGCCCTTGCCTCTGTGCAGAAGAAGGCGATGTCACGGGCCTCTCTTTCCTCCTCCTTTAGAGCGCTTAAGGGAAACGGCAACTTCCTGTGCAGTGACTGCTCGGTTCAAAGCTCTCAAGTATGACTGACTTACAGGGCAGCTTCTGGCAGACTTACAAATAACTGTTCCTCGCTCTATCTGGGTCTGCTTGACTGTATCTGTTGCCAAATCTGGTTCAGGAGCTGCTGGATAGACTGTAAGGCTCATGACGTTCAAAGCAAAGCCGTAAGTTATGAGAAAGGGCAGAAATGGTTGCCCTCAGTTCTACCAGGATCATAAAATCATTAAAAATTTCCTTCTTGAAGTTGGATGCATTTAATCCACTTGCATAATCATAGAATCATAGAATAGTTAGGGTTGGAAAGGACCTTAAGGTCATCTAGTTCCAATCCTCCTGCCATGGCCAGGGACTCCTCCCACTAAACCATCCCACGCAAGGCTATGTCCAGCCCGGCCTTGAACACCTCCAGCGATGGAGCATTCACAGCTTCCCTGGGCAACCCATTCCAGTGCCTCACCACCCTCACAGTAAAGAATTCCTTCCTCATATCCAATCTAAACTTCCCCTGTTTAAGTTTGAACCCATTACCCCTTGTCCTTTCACTACAGTCCCTCATGAAGAGTCCCTCCCCAGCATCCCTATAGGTCCCCTTGAGATACTGGAAGGCTGCCATGAGGTCTCCACTCAGCCTTCTCTTCTCCAGGCTGAACAGCCCCAACTTTCTCAGCCTGTCTTCATACGGGAGGTGCTTCAGTCCCCTGATCATCCTCGTGGCCCTCCTCTGGACTTTTTCCAACAGTTCCATGTCCTTCATATGTTGAGGACACCAGAACTGCACACAATACTCCAAGTGAGGTCTCAGGAGAGCAGAGTAGAGTGGCAGGATCACCTCCTTCGACCTGCTGGTCACACTCCTTTTAACATCAAAAAGAAGAAAATTGATTCTGACATGGACATTACTCAACATTTATGGAAATGGTATTTAAATAGAGCTCTAATACAGCTAGGAGGTTTTGTGTCTCCCTCTGGAGACAGAGGAGCATTCAATAGATGCTGAAAAAAGCTGGAGCCCTTGAAAGCTCACATTGAACCACGATACCAAATACAAGGACACCCAAAACAAATGCAAGTCTTAACCTAAGGTGCACAGTGTTATATCAGCGCTAGTGTATTGTTTTTATGATTGCATTTTAAAGCAGTCATTCTTTTGATCCACACTAACTGCTGGGAAAGAAAAATAAAGCTTATTTGGAAAATAATAAAATTTTCTGGCTGGAGGCCAAAACTTCACAAGAGAATACTGAAGCATAAATATGCTTTGTTCGACGTCTTTGTTTCTGATATATGTTGACTGAATTCAGGAGGATAACAGCACTTTGATCAAAATCAGCTGGGGGAAGTCAGTTTGCTTGTTATTAACCCTCTAGAGAACAGATTGAATTGGAAATGAGCATACAAAACATTCTGGGAAAATATAAAAGGTAATGTGGATCTCTCTGGAAAAGAAATACCTGTTCTGTGGCTTGTATTTTATGCAGAAAGGGAGGATATAATATGTGATATATAACTGAATTTAAGATGGATAACAATTCAGTCTTAGACTCATTTTCTCCCTGTAGTATGATTCAGCAGTTCTGAAGCTGAAATAAGTCAAACACCTAAGGAATCATGAGGAGTTATACATTTTATAGTGATATAAGTCATGGGGGGAGGGGGGGGAAGACTGTGTCTGCCTCTTGACCACTTTGCAATAAGGAAAAGTGGGTTTTCAAAGCTCTAAAGAGAAGAGGAGCATCAAACTGCAGACTGTGCCTTAGAAAATACTATTCAAAAGCTACTGTGGTAAATATTCAGAACCCTAATGTAAAAATATAAATCACAAAAATGTGGTGGGGGGGAATGCATAATAATCTTTGGAAAGTAGACTCTGCTATTATATATTTACATCTCACTCTACCTGGATGCTCTAATCCTTACACTTCAACCTGAGCAGAGAGGTGACTGTATAGTCTGTACAGGTATTTTCCCCCCATCTTAAGTGTTTTAGGGATAGAAGAAAGGAAGCATCAGATATGGGCATTACACCGAATTCCAGTGCAGTTCAGTGTTTAACTTGTGGCCAGTCTTAGCTATAATTATAGCATGAAATGGAAACAGAAAAAAAAATATAGATTAAAGGAAAAGAAAAAATCCTAGTCCAAAAAAAAAAAAAAAAAAAGAAAAACAAAACACAACAAAAACCAAACCCAACCTGGGGGAAAAAAAATAAAAAGAACCAGCAAAAAAACACCAAACAAAACCCAAAAGATGGGAGAAGGAAAGAAATTTAGGAACAACTTTCACCATTCCCTTAACATTGGAATTCTTTTCCTGGTTGATACGTTGGTTGCAGCACAGAGACATCTGCTGTTAGCAAGTAAGTGCCAAAATAGACATAGCAGAATGCATTATTTAAAACAAATAGATTGTGGGATGCCAAACTGATTTTTGTTTTCTTCCCTATAATTCAGTGTGTAGTCATTTTAGGTGTCAGGCTGTTAGAGAAAAATGTTATTGTTAGGCAACCTTTTTAAACTTGAATTGCTTGACAATTAATTTCCTATCAGAGATGTGGCAGGGGGCTTGGAACTAGATGATCTTTAAGATCTCTTCCAACCCAAACCATTCTGTGATTCTATGTGCGTATTTTTTACTTTGTAATGCTGTAGGTGGTATTACAAGGTCAGCTAAAGTCCTATCCAGTAGCCTATACAGTAGCTAGCAAAGTACATTCTGAACTTGTCCATTCTCTGATTATTTGCAGCTCTCTTTAGTTACTTTGATGTGACTCATGTGAGTGTGTGCTGACAGATATTGCAAATGATGAACTGGAGTAATTACAAACTGTGCCATTTCCAGAATGCTGCAATAGTCCCCTCTCCCTTCCAGGACTGATTTAAATTGCAACTAGTTATGTAGAATGAACACTTACAGTACTCCTGACCAAAACCATTAAACTCGAGCATCTCACAGTGACCATGAATGACAGTCTTAGTATGTCACCAGGCACTTCAAGATCAGAGGAGAAATCTGCATATTTGCACAGGAATTCATGCAAAAGGGACCCTGCCCCTCCTGCTGGTGAAGTGCCAGTTGTGTGAGATGCTTCCATTGTGGGTCCTGCTGCTTTCATCCTGCCCTTGTGAGAAAAAACCAAACTTCCAACCAAGCAAACAAATCTAATGGGTGGAATGTTCAAGACTTGAGGGCATGCATCACTGTTTCCGTGCTTAGGCAATTATAATATTAATAACAAACAAGTAGTCAAATGACATCAGAGCAATGGTCAGTCATTGAATCCATGAATCAACCAGTCTTTATTCCTGTATCTGAGAGAAGAGCTGGGCAAAAAGAAAAGAGAAGCTGTGCATTTTACTGTTGTGCTGTTTGGTGGCAGGTACAGGCAAAAGCCTCTGTTTCCTGGCTTTACTACTATCACTATTTCATCTTGACCAACTCACCTGTTTTTTGCTTTGAGTGTTCCACCTATGAAATGGGGGGGTAGTGTGTCTTCTAGGGAGAATGATTGCCAAGTACTATGCAAGTTGCAAAAACATCTTGTTACTAAGGGGAACCCCTTTTGCACAAAGTACCTTATTCCATCACTGTTTCCAGACTGCTTCTGAGGCCAGAAGGATACATGCAATGCAAGAAAACTGTTGGTAAAATTTAATTTCCAAAGTTATTTTTTTTCCCAGCTAAACTTGAAATAGTTTTTGTTCTCAGTTCAGGTTAATAGTAGTAACAGGAAGGAGCTAAAATGACAATGTAATGAAATGGATAAACTAAGTCTATTTTCAGTTATGTATTGGGTTAAAAATGTGAGATCACCATCCCAAGACGTTTCATTACAGCATTGTTATGGTGTTATATTAGAGCATTAGCAATCAAAATCCGTGGTATTGTTTATAAAAGTAAAGTAATTGAAGGCAATTTCTGTTTGAAGGGATCTCTAACACTGTGTTTGTGTTTGCTCATGCTTTCTTTTTCTTTTTTTTTTTTGCATTTAAACATGTTTTTTTAAATGCATAAAGTATACTCTGACTTGGAGTCTCCACTTACTTTTGCTTTTAAAGTCAAGACTCTTGGCTTCCCTTTTGCTTGTTCCTATTTTGCCCATCTGTCATGCCCTCTTTGGCAGGGCTTGTGGCTATAAAAATGTGTGGGAGTAAAGGTTAAAGATAAATGCTAGGTTTAATAAATATGGTTATTGTTGCCATAAGGATTTGCTTCTGAAGTTAATGGTCGCATCACTAAGTTAATGTTAAAATCAATATACTTTTAGCACTTTGTCTTTCTAAAGAGTACAGGTTGTCAAGTCAAGGGCTAGATTCATAAGGGGAACATAGTCTAACAAACTGTGGACTCTACACTAATAAGTAAACATTCAACAAGAAACAACGAGAATGTGAGTGAGTCTGTGCTCCAATAGTAACAGTACTATTTGTGGGGAAAGGGAAGTGGGAGACCTAAATTCCACTTCGTGATCTAAGAAATATTTCAGTGCTTAGAATAAAGCAGATCGGCTTCAAAAGGAGACACTGACAACTTGCTTTAGCCAGGTAGTTACTGTATTAAGAACAGATTCAGCTTGAACACAACTGATGATCTCTATAATGTATGTCTTTCACAGATATGATCTTTGAAGTGGCCAAATCCTGAAGGCTTTATAGCTTGAAGTCTACTCTGAAGTTTTGTCTAGAAGCTTATTAATGGTTAGTGCATATGTGGAGCACTGCAGATCTCAGTTATAAGGGATCTGTGCTGTTACGTACTATCTTCGTCTTCTTCATTCTCCCTCATATATTCTGCATCAAGCACACGAAACCAGCCCACCAGCAGTACTTGTGCAGTGATGAAAAGCTGATAGCAATACCCTCATAGACTGTCCCTGATCTACCTTTGGTGTCTAGCACAGAGAGGAGTTCTATGAACTCATTTATATGCACTGTCCACCCACAAACTTTATCTTGAGTTGCGCAAGTGTTGAGTCACAGACAGGTAGTTCTTGTTCAAGTCCTAGCTTCATGTGGGTACTAATGAAAGCTATTTCAGTCTCTCCCTCAGAAATTATAAGAGTAAGGTACAAATAATTTCTTTACAACAAAGCCCACTCACTTCAGTAGAAAAATGTGAACAGCAAGTTCCAGTTAGGAGTGCCTGCTGATTTGTTCACCCAGTAGGAGTTTTCCTTCAGATCAAGAAATTACATGGTGGACCACATCAGCCAGATCACTCTTGCCTGCATGCTTGCTGACCTTGTAAAAAAACTGTCTAGTGGCCGAGATGGTAAATACTGCATTTAGAAAAGATGTGTTGGCACTGCCCAGATAGAGCATACTTATCTGGATGCACACTAATTCTATCCTTTATCACAGCTCTTCTGTTTTGACTGGCACTGATGTTAGGCTTACGAGCCTTTAGCAATTTTCCATCCTGTCCCCTCATTTCCACCATGGAGTCTTTTTTCAGACATCAGTGTCACATTGCCACCCTCCAGCCTCCTGGCACAGAGAGGACTTAAAGAGAAAGTTAGAGTTATTAGTAGGTCTGTTATTTCAGCCTTATTACAGCCTTTCACAGTTAGCACACTTTCAGGCAGAGTCTCTTCACACTCCCTCAGAAAGAAGGGTTCAACTATGTGGTTTATCTGTTTATTCTAGTGACCACATACAAATGCATCATTTAACTTCTCTGGGAATGTTTTGGCCTCTCCTTTTTTTCATTCTACAGTTGTCATTTACGCCATCAGACTCCAGTGGGCTTCTTGGTCTTGATGTGTCTACGGAATGGTTTAATATTAGCCTGGATTCCTTTTGCTAGCTGCTGATCACACTTTTTTTATTGCTCTTTCACTGTGTGTTCCTTTAATGTGTTGGTTTATGAATCTTTCTGTGGCTTTTATTTCAAGATGACTTAAACTTCTTGTTTCTAATAATCTACCCAGTGGTGAGATAATCTGTGCTCATTTCCTTTTACCAGTTCTCAAAACTTTAGTAGATGGCATACACTGATGCTGTGCTGTGCATCCCTCATCAAATTCAGCTCCACCTTTAAGAATTTACTGTTTCTAGTTCTTCTTTTTTTTCTTCTTCACAAGCTTCCTCATTTCTATGTTTCTTCCTTTTGAAACTAGGTGTAACTGCTGTGAATGCTTGGCCTTTGTCAAGCCTTTGGGAATTTTAAATATAAGCACAGGAACAGCAACTGTGAGCAGAAGATGTAGAACACAATTTTCCACATTAATGAGGACCAAATGAAGGTCTGCATCTCTTCAGTGGCCTCCCCTGTCCCACTACTCCAGGAAGCAGTATCGATGGAGTCAAATGTAGTCTGTGTTACATTCCAATGCTGCAGTGTCCTGAAAACACAGGGGTTACCTAAAGTACAGGTTTGGTTGTATTTCCCACAGTCTTTGCCCTTTTTACCCATCTGTCTCTCTCAGCATACCCATTCTGTGCTTCTGGTTAGGCAGGCAGTCTGCAGACTCAGTACTACAGATGCTTAAAGATGGCATTTTGGTCAATGTGGATTCTGTGCCAACTGCTGGTTCCCTACTTTGTTAATTTGATTTGATTATAAGATCTCCTTAATAAATTTCACTACTCCATCACCAGTAGAGGTGACTCTTATATTTTCTATATATTTTATGTTCTGGTATGGTGATGTCCTTTACATGTCTAAGATGTCACCATCTTTGCATAAGACTAGACACTTGATTATTCTCAATTTATTATTTGGCTTTTTAGCATTTGTGTAGAAGTATGTGTGTTGCAGTGTTTGTTTCCTTCTTCATCTCCCATTTGAAAGGCATTTTGGTTTCCATTCCTTATTTCTGCTCTCTGGCCTCTGCTGCACCTAAAAAGACACAATTTCCAAGCCTTTGCTGATTGCACAAAGAACAGTGTGTTCCCTATGCCTGCTGCTCTTCAGTTTATAGCTTAATCAATCACAGCCTTTAAATGTCAGCAGCTAAGCCGCCAATGAGTCCACCCTTTTCACGCAGGCTCTTTTAATCTCAGAAGTGCTCCCAAGTCCAGATCAATCCAAAGTTTTGCTCTTTGTAACATCCTTTAAGCTGCACAATGAAAAGTTTGCCCCTTTCTGGTCACACAAAAGGCAGAGAGAGCATTTTGGAGAGTGCCGTTGGAGAATGTCTTATCTTCATCTTCCCTTCAACAAGCTAAGTTTTGCCTCCAGAACATCATGTGAGACTCAAACCCACAGGCTCTTCCCCAGCACTTTTATTGAAACTGTTCTGCTCTGTGTGTTTAAAGAAGAAGAAAAAAAAAGCTTTTTCATTTAAATGTGAAAGCTCTTCCACCTGAATGAATTTCTATTTGCTAAATAACTGATGTTCTTTCAAGCCACTTGTCCAAACTATGTGCTTTGCAACAAATGTAATGCAGTACAAAGTATCATTTGAGTTGTAGCCAGCTTCTACAATCGTAATTTGAGTAATAATCCTACACTGGTACAGAGACAACAGAAAGCAGCTTTTGAGGAGATTGAGCATATATATACTGCCAATAGAGCTACCACACCAAGGTGCAATTCCCATTAATATTGCACAGTACAGGTATCAGAGGCCCCTTTTTAAAGTGCTGCAAGCCAGTATCATTTACCACTTACTTCATGACTTTAAGCAGTTCTCTGAGTGTTGAAGTACCGCTTGCATTATTTTTGTTCCAGGAGCACGCAGAGATCCCAGCAGGCGTCAAAGCCAAACCAGCACCAAAAGACATTCCCTGCTATCAACAGACAAAGATGCTGATGGGGTGTGACAGCTGCCCTGGCAGTTTCTCCGAAACTCTTGTTGACAGAGTGCAGCATGTCTGTGCAGAGAGATCCAGCTGATGGGAATTGGCTTGTACTGAAGTCAAGGGGATCAAGTGGACATGTTAGCTGAGGTGTGTGAGCCAAATATGCAACTCTGATACATACAGGTAGCAAAGGGCTTGCTGAAGAACTTTCTTCACCTGCAGCACCCAAACAGGCCTGGTTTCAGTGAACACTGGGCTTTGCAGTTCACAATAAATTTGAGAGAAAAAAACATATCCCTTAAAACCTATAACTTGGCTTGCAGTTTTGGAATGAGTTGGGTGTTGTTTTCTAAAAGCTTTCTGGTAAAAACAGCAAGTCTGCCATATGGAATATGTTGCATTTGAAACAAATTTTGTCAGCTAAACTTCAGAGTCTGGCTGTTGTCAAACAAACTGAAAAAAAATAAAATAATTGTGAAGAAGTCAAGCTCTCTCCCTATGGAAATAGCAGTTCCTCATTCCTGTCTACAGTGGCCATATTTTAATAGTACAGAAGTGGTTTAAAAAGGCTGTCACTTGTGTCATTTTCTACTCTGATGTTTGGCTGTTGCGAAGTTCTTCCCCAGTGAGTGAGTGCTGTGAATCAGGACCTGGGAAGAGGCCGAAAGGTTCTGTGGAGCACTTGGAGGCTATGTGCCTAGTTTTAGTCGTTCAGAAGAAATAAAGGTGCTTCGTTCTATCTTGAGAAAAATAATCAGGTAACTAACTAGCCATGTGCTGAAATTTTGATTTTAGTCGCATTCTGCAGTATATGGCAAAAGCTGCTGCTGACTCCAAATGGCAAGTATGAGCTACTATGTGGTGACTTTGTTTCCCACAGAAAAACAGCTAGACATGGCATTTGAACTGCTGGTCATGCCACTGCCTCCATGGAAAATGTCAAGGGAGTACATTGGGTAAATGTTTCACATTGGTAGAGGCAGTGCAGGAGAAGAGGGATTGGCTTTGAGCATCTTCCATTACATGAATTTTAGTCTGTGTTGTTATGTGTTTCCTTCTTTACATTGAATTTTGGCACAACTAGATGATGGTTGTTCCTATTCTTTACTGATACATTCTGTAGAGATGAGTTGTTGCTTCAGTTTTTCAGATAGGTCTCATCTTTATTCATGAATACATCCTGACTACACTGGGTGCTGTCTTTTGAAAATGTGAATAATGTAGTGTCCAGCAATCTGGTTGGCACAGATCCCATTTGGCATAACTGCAATAACACTATATGGTTGTTAGATGGGTGTGTTGAGGTTTCTGGTATCAACAAATTAAATGCTACATAATTTATGATTCTGAGGCTCTATTTTTAATCAAAGAAACTGTCACTGCAAAGCTTTATTAGGCACTGGTGTGATGTCAGATCCTTGTGTAATATGGGGTTTTTTTGATTGGCAACATGGTTTTTCAGAACTTTTGCCAGCTTAAACTCAGATGCTGCCAGTCATACGATTAAATTTTTTCATCAACAAACTAAATTGGGCTTATTTCAGAAGCTGCCAATGTACAACACAGTGATTAAATTTTAAAACTCAATGACTGAAAAGATGCCTCCTTGAAAACCCAGTGAACTGTTTTTAGAAGCGCACAAGCCATGAAAATTACTCAATGTTTATGTTAATAAGAGACAAAACCAAACTTGCATGCTCTATATATAGATGGTTTATCTTGTATAAAATCTTTTAAATAATGTTTGTTTGTTTGGATAACATAATGAAGTGATGCTTTTAAATTACTCAGAGGTGGTGATTATATAGGGTATTCTGGAGATCAGGAGTCAAGGGTAACTTGTCTGAAAATAAGCTCATTTGAGAAAGGAGAGAAGAAACTGAGTGAATTATTTCACCAAGAACAACAAAAATGGGTAGCTGGGAGAAATCATCCTAAGATAGTGTTAGTGTGATTAGCTGCTGAAGTGCACTGGCATGCAGTTTGTCCATGTTCCTTGCATTTAGTCCATGCAAACTCTGACCTAAATAATTCATTCAGTGCGCTCACTTCAGCTAGCCACACCTTGGGGTTTTTTTGGTTTCAGGTTTTTTACCCTGGACTTGCACAGTTCTCTGGTGACTCATTGAGAGCTGTTTGTTCTTAAATGTTAGCAAAAGCCAGTTTGGTTCACCAGGGAAAGGGCAAATTGCCTGGTCCATTCTGCTCTTTACTCGGACTCCACCTTAGAGACAAATAAGGGCTAGAATTGTGCCAGCCAAGTCAGGCTATTCCCATTGGAAAGGAATCTAAAATTTGCTGGCCATCCTTCTCCTGTCTGGAAGAAACAGGAGATAACCCCTTTTCGCTTTGAGGGACATGATACAGGCGGAACAGATCTGGTTCAGTTACTTCCATTCTTCTAGTATTGCTTTTGTGAGCATTCTGCAGCTTATAGCTAGCAGCAATGCTGGATGCAATGAGAGTAACAGCTTGGATTGGTTAGAAATAACATTTCAGTGAGGACACCTTACTGGAAAGAAATCAGTTGCCTTTTATATGCATATCTCTGCTGCTGTAATTGTTCTGAGTCTAAAAAGCCCAACTAATTCTTGTGTTTGCAAGAGAAAAATGATCTGAACATGCTGGCCAAAACAGCAATAAAGCTGAGATGCTCTTTTCCTCTGCTAAATGATAGGTGATTAGCAGGATGGGGGTTAAGCCAGTGGCAGTAGCCTATTGCAGGGGGTCAAATGGGCTTCATATACACTTGTAGGCCAGCACTGCCTAGGATTAAATGGTGCCTTAAATTGCACCATTAGGGAGTTGGCTCAGAAGTACACCTTACCTTGTGTCAAGAACTGAGCTGAACTGAAAGTCACAGTTACTTCACTTGGGCTCTTAATCTTGTGTTGGAGCTGACATAAGGGACCGAGAAAATACCCACCTTTTTCTATTTCAGCAGTTACAGTATAACAGTAGAAAAATGCCTGGTTTATATTCCCTTCACACTGATATAAACTATATTTATCCACTCCTGCACAACATGGACTTTTATGAAGTTTTAGTTTGGTGTGAGAGAAAAGCCACTGGTATTCTGCAGGGATTGCTGCAGATTTAGGGTCTTTTGTTGTTAATCAGCATGGAGTTCACTGTAAAGCACAATTTGCACCAATCTTTTAGGTTAATACTCAGCATCATCTAGGTTTTAGAGGCAGTTCCAGGAATGTATGTCGAAGAATTCTCTGGCACTGATAAATCCATTTTTTATATCAGTCCATAGGATGGATTTTAAATGCTTTCCAATGAGGAGACACACACCTGAAATACAGCAAATTCCTTGCTGCAAGCTTAGTTGAAATAGTCTCTCAATTTAATATTTGTCTTAAATAATTGGTGTAATTCTTTTTCATAATGAAATGATAGTATAAATTCAGAAGGTTATCAAAAGGCTCTAGTTAAGCTTCAAAATGCTGTCGAAGATAGATAGTGCAGCAGTTACTGAATTGCTCATGGTTATGTCTGAACAGTTCCAAAAGAAGCAAAAAATTTACATTCATGTATAAATGCCCAGTCAGCTGGAAAACGTTGTTAAGTTTGCTGGCCAGTAATTGTAAATTAGGAGGCAAGCTGGAGAAATTCTTGACCTGACACACTTTATTGTTATTGTTGTTATTATTGTTGTTGTTATTACTACATAAAAGCCAAATACCAGTTGAAAGACTTTGAAAAAATTCTCTAGTTCCTCAGGTAATTACTGCAGATCCTTTTGAAATGAGTGTCTCAGATCTTCCTTGTAGTAGATATTCCTCTGTGATGATCAATTGCTTAAACTCCACTAAGCCTGTAGGTGATGATTTGGAGGGGAGGGTTAAGCAATATCTGATTCATAATTGGAAAGAACAATCACAGAAAAATAAAATCCTAAAGGCAGATTACCAGAAGCCACTTAGCTGCTTGACAGCTGCGAATGTTTGGCTCACAGTTTTCCCTCTGGAGTGATATGGGGCATTTAGGTTCTTTAAAGGCTCCTCAGTGATATCATTAAAAGCTGAAAGACTATTCAGTATGATAAGATCACCCTGGTGCGATCACACTATCACACTAATGTCAGAAAATTAATACTGGAGTTGAGAAAAAACAAAGAGATTTGTTGGTGGCTGATGCTTTTATTCCTAATGGGAGCCCTACCAAATGAAATGTTGTTGCCCTTGGATTTCATGTACGTAGTCCATATACTCTGGGCTAAGATGTTTGTTGGTGCTGCACTGTCAACCATTTCAGGCTCTGAAATGATCAGGATGGATCACCATCCCTCTGGTGATACATGTGGACACGGAGTGGCACAGTATTGCCAAAGAACATTGCACCATGATTTCATAACATTGTTTTTGCAGGTAAGCAGGGATCTGAGTCCATCCCTCCATGTAATAACGTTATTTTCGTAAACTTTCCAAGTTCTGTCTCAAAATCACTTTAAATTTGTCAGCACTTCTCTGTGAGCCCTTTCCAAACTCTGACCTCTGGTGGTCAGACATCTCTTTCCAGTTTTGAGCCTAGATTTATTTCTGAGTTGCGGTTCCTTCAGAAATTATGTCCTTTTTGCTTAAATAGCTTCTCTTCCTGGGGATTTGGTCTTCTAATATATTGCAAAGAATAAGTATATCTTTTCCATCTCTATCTTTGTCAAGGCTAGACAAGAAAATCCTTAATCCTTGCTAATAGCCTAAACTCTAATTTCCTCAAATACTCTATATTCTTTCTCTGTATTTGGTACAATATGAATTTATAGAATAGTACTCTCAATACAGTTTTACAAGAGCCCTGTACTATGGCATCAATACTTTACTATTACTCTCACACCACTTTGATCAGAGTGCCTTTTCCTCAGACCTATTACAATAGGTTTTCACGTCATCTGTGATTTCATAGAAAACTCACGGTCTGCTGCTTGCAGCTGACACCATCATTCAGAAAAGTGTCTATTGACTTTCTTGAGCAAGTGAATTATCATAAAATTCATCACATGTCACAAAAGTGATATTTTGAGAAGTAGAGGTTGCAGTACAAAACTAACCTTGCAGTTAGACTAGCACATACTTCACAGTGCTTTAATATCTATAATACAACCTATAGTATCATATGTAATAGTATGAATAGTAAAGAGTACGGTAAAGGCTGTTACTGCAGATATAAATATTTGCATTGCAAACTCGTTTTTGTGCGCAACTTTTTATCTTGGAGCATAACTGAAATGTAAGCATCCCCTGCTTATGAAAAATAAAGTAAAATCTAGAAAAAAAATACAGTTCTGATTGTGATCCTGTAAAATGGGATAAAATATCTATTGCCATTCTTTTATGCACCATTTGGAGTCAGTGGTGTTATGTACTCATTTATGTCTATGCTTCTTTTATGAAGGTACATAATTGAAATATGTGCCCAGGCTTGGTTTGCTTAAATCAGTGACAAATTTGAGGGAAATACAAAGCCAGTTATTCTGTATGAGTAGAAGTTTTTGTGTGGCTTAAGGGAGAGTATATCTGAGTTGATGGTGTAGAGAGATGACCCAAGATGGACAAGAGATAGAAGCAAGCCAAATAAACACTGTGCGTGTGATTCAGGAAGAAAAGTGTAGGAAGGAAATCCTTATATCAAGTGACAACCAATGAAGTGGTGATTCAACAAACAAAGGAATTACCCAATTTAGTTAGTTTTCTTTGTGGTCAGGGAAAGACAACCTATAGATATTCCTAAAAGAAAAACACACAAGGGGTCCTAGACATTAATGCCCATTTTTTCTTTGAACTGCTGCAGCTTGCAGTAGTAAACCTTTGGTTTTGCTGCTTGATCCTAAGCAATGCTGTGATGTAGGTCAGGCGTTCTATGAAACAAGCTGAAGCATATACTTGGCTTAAGATTTTTCTTGTTTGTTTACAGAAATGACAGATGGGTATGGATTGGAATGAACAAGAGGAGTCCAGATTCTCTGGGAACCTGGCAATGGAGTGATGATAGACCCGTAAGTTAACTTTTAACCAGGAAATGTCATGTCCTGATTTGTTTCAGCTTGGACTGTATTGAAAGTAAATTGATAAATATTTTAATTAAAATATAGCAGATCTTTCAACAGATGAATAATTCAAAAGAAGATTGTTCATTTAAGAGCTGCCATCCAGGCAGATTTCCAATTAAAAACATATCTTTAATAAGGTTGACCTGATTTCTGTCTCTATTGCCTTAAAATATTTTAACAGAAATATAGTAGAATCATAGAAACAACTAGATTTGAAAAGACCTTTAAGATCATCAAGTCCAACCTTTACTCTAGGATTGCCAAGTACACCACTAAACCATATCACTGAGGGCCTCATCTACACAGTTTTTGAACACTTCCAGGGACAGTGATTTCACCACTGCCTGGGCAGCCTGTTCCAATGCCTGACCACCCTTTTGGTGAAGAAGTTTTTCTAATATACAGTCTAAACCTCCCCTGGTGCAGGTTGAGGCCATTACCTCTTGTCCTATCACTTGTTACTTGAGAGAAAAGACTGACCCCCACCTCACTACAACCTCCTGTCAGGTAGTTGTAGAGAGAAACCTCTCTAGTAGTAGAAAACATCTGAGAGCTGGTGCAGAGAATAAGATGTCAATGCCATAACAGAGGGGAGGCTTTCTCAGTTCATCTCCTTGATATGTCAGACTGCTCCAAAATCATCTTCCTCGCTGTAATTGATTTATTTGCCTCAAATTGTGAGTTGTCCACCCCACCCCCAATAACAGTTACTCAGACTCAAAACTGATCCAGTAACTGCCATTTAACAAGAGGAGAGCAGTTTGAAGGGGACACTGTGAATGTAGTAACCTCCTTCACCTACCTGTTAGGTATAGGTATTTTCTTTCAGTAAATGATAAAAAATTCTCCTTACTGGAGAGGTCACCAAGAATGAAGTCATATTTTTAGCTTGATTGTAAGAAATAATCTTGAATTAGAAAGATTTCTTCTTTTGATTTCTTCTTTTGAGCAGACATGAGAATAATTTTGGGCAATGAATTGCAACAGATATTTCAATAGTAAGCATTGGTGAGATCCTGTGTGCTACAAAAAAAAAGCCAAAGAAGCAACACTGCAAGAAGAGACTTCTGTGTGTAGACTGACCTTAAGCCCTTTTCCTAATAGCCTCACAAGCTAGGCCAGCATGGAGAGTTATAGTTGAAGTGTTGCAGTTGTTTCTGCAATTTTTTTGCAAAACAAGTTTTTGCAAAAACTGTGGTGTAGTGTGGGATTACCACCACCACATAAGCATCCCATTGTCTGCAAACACATCACTAACAATTGTGCCAGTTCTTAGTTTTATGCATGAGACAGCACATCATTTTTCACCTGATGAGAGGATTTAATTAGAAATGCATGATGGTCTGATAGCCTTTACTGAAAGTGTGTTCATAGCATGAAAGTACATTCTTTTAAACAACTCTGTTGCCAGCTTTCTTCAGCGCTACTGCTTATGAGACAACGCTTTGTGAAATTAGCAGCCTGCAAGCTGTCTTTGTGAAATTTCTCCCAACAAGAAGTTGTCTGGAAGGAAAAATTCCAAGGCAGGAGAAATCAGGGATTTGACCTGCTACACCTCTAGGCTTTTCATGACCTATTTGTTGTTAGGATATTTGCTGGAAGAACAGGATTATTCTTGACGAAGGAAGGAAGGTCCTGTGGAACCACATCAACTTTAGGCAGCTTGAAGCTATGTTCTGGTTGTCTGGTGGAGTTCCTGCAAAGAACATCTAGCACATGCTTAAGACAGTGCTGCAAGATTTCCTGGAGCTTTCTGCAGCACAGTGGAAAGTATGGGCTGCTTCTTCTAGTAGGTGCAGGGGTCCATCTACTTGTCTTGAGCAGTATCCCTTTGTGTTGCTGAAGAATAGTAATTCCTGAACATTTTAGGAACATTTTAAATTAAAATTAATTTTGACATTGATTTATTCTTGGTAGAGACTGGAGCTCTTTCCTTATGGGTTGTAAAATACTGGAGTGTTTGTTCTTTGTTTCCACAGTTATCAAACAGCGAACAGAAGTGGTGGCTGAAGTTTACTGATTATGGCTACAGTTATTATGCATTTCCTAAAAACAAAACAAAACAAAAAAAAAAACAGTTGTGCAAAACATTGAAGAATATACCCCCCTTCTGCAATCTCAAATAGGCAAAGAGATTTTCCCACCCTTAACACAAAAAAATCTTCTTGATTTCAGCGCCAAATACTCCTGAAGTTCTAAGTATCCAGATTAGAAGTCTGCACTGAGGAGATGTGGTCACAGAAATTCAAAAAGGGGATATTTTTATTAATAGGAGGTTGACAATATATATGTGTAGAATAATATATTATTAGTCTAGGCTGACTAAAATACTAAACACTTCTTCCTTGCCACACCTGTAGAAGATGTAATGAGAAATGCTTTAGGACTGCCAGAGAATGTGTCCTGGTATGATCTTGTCTGATATCATTGTATTAGGGATCTAAGTACAATTCACATTGGAAGGGACTTCACCAAGTTGCAAGGACAGCTGTGAGAAAGTCCAGGTTGCATTGGGCTTTATCCTAGAGAAAAAATATGATTCATGTTCCTTGGAAATCTTGACATGACTATGATTTGCACAACTTCTTGAGGTATGAATCATTGGCAATTACTTCTTTCAGAAATGGACTACCATCACTACTTTGTTTCCAGTTTGGTACCCTATGATGTGTGATGGCGCCCTTAGTTCCGTGATTCTTTTTTGTAGCTCTTTACCAAGTGAAAGCATTTGGCAGCAAGACACAAACCACTTGAAACAATATGTTTCAGCCTTGTCACTTTTCTGATCTACTGGAAGCTGTAACTATGAAATTAATACTATGTTTTTGTCTTCCTGTATTTTGGAAAAAGGCCTTGTCAGTCAAGCATTTATACCCTGTTATTTATAGCATGATTGTGCCCTTCCATACAAGTCTTTTTCTGTTTGAGGTATTTTAAATGTCAGGGTATCTCTCCTTTTTAGAGAGCAAATTTATTTTTGGTTGAGTATAAATTTTTTTGGAGTTAACCAGGTTTACATGCTTTAATTTGCAACCTATGGGAATCATAGAATAGTTAGGGTTGGAAAGGACCTTAAGGATCATCTAGTTCCAATCCCCCTAACATGGGCAGGGCCACCTCCCACTAAACGATGCCACCCAAGGCTCTGTCCAGCCCAGCCTTGAACACCACCAGCGATGGAGCGTTCACAACTTCCCTGGGCAACCCATTCCAGTGCCTCACCACCCTCACAGTAAAGAATTTCTTCCTCATATCCAATCTAAACTTCCCCTGTTTCAGTTTGAACCTGTTACCCCTTGTCCTATCACTACAGTCCCTCATGAAGAGTCCCTCCCCAGCATCCCTATAGGCTCCCTTGAGATATTGGAAGGCTGCCATGAGGTCTCCACTCAGCCTTCTCTTCTCCAGGCTGAACAGCCCCAACTTTCTGAGCCTGTCTTCATACAGGAGGTGCTCCAGTCCCCTGATCATCCTCGTGGCCCTCCTCTGGACTTGTTCCAACAGTTCCATGTCCTTCATATGTTGAGGACACCAGAACTGCACACAATACTCCAAGTGAGGTCTCAGGAGAGCAGAGTAGAGTGGCAGGATCACCTCCCTAACCTGCTGGTCACGCTCCTTTTGATGCAGCCCAGGATACGGTTGGCTTTCTGGGCTGCAAGCGCACACTGCCGGCTCATGTTTATTTTCTCATCGACCAGCACCCCCAAGTCCTTCTCCACAGGTCTGCTCTGAATCTCTTCCCTGCCCAACCTGGAGCTGTGCCTGGGATTGCTCTGACCCAGGTGTAGGACCTTGCCCTTGTCAAGGTTAAGCTTCACCAGGTTGGCATCAGCCCACCTCACAAGGGTGTCAAGGTCCCTCTGGATGGCATTCCTTCCCTCCAGCGTATCAACCGAACCACACAGCTTGGTGTCATTGGCAAACTTGCTGGGGGCACACTCAATCCCACTGTCCATGTCACTGACAAAGATGTTGAACAAGCAGTTGCTATGCATCACTGAGCTGTATGCCTTCAAATATGATGCTGAGAACTGTAATAATGCTCAATGATTAGAACATAAATAGTGAATTATACCACTTCTTATGCAAGGTGGATTTTCTGCAATTATTTAAGCACATGTGGAGGTAAAATCAATTGCCACTATATTCATGGATGTCAATAAGGAATTCTGGGACTGTGCTGTGCTAAGATCTGCACAGACAAGTTTCATAGCCCATCAGATTCACATAAGCATAAGTCTACAGGCTCCACAGAGATAAATGAGTCAAGTTTAGCTGTTGCAGTACTACAGCAGAGAGCAGTTGCTCTCTCCCATTCATGTCTTTAATTAAAATTATAGAACATGGTTTTAATTCAATGAATAGAATTCTTAACATTATTTAGCAGTCAGTAAAAAAATAGCAAATATAAGAAGATATGAACCTAAACTGAAAGAAATATATACAAAAATACACTGGCTGAAAACAATCCTTATTAATCTTTTATACATTTTTCTAAGGTGTCAAAGATAGTTATTTCTAACTATAATTATTAGCATAATCTGCTAAGATTTTAATTATGGGGTTTTTCATCCATGGGAATTCAAACAGTTTTTTCTGTTTGTTACGGACAAATTGGAAGCTTTGAATATATTCCAGTGTTTAACCACTTAGTGACTGGATTTCTTTCTTACATATAGGAACTGCTGATAACCAGACAGAGCAAGTCCTTAATGAAACATTGAGCTACTACTGTACTTGGAAACTATAATGAAAAATGAAAATAGATTTGATTTTTATAACAAAAATGTATATATTTAAATCTAAATTCATTAATGTTTTATAAATGTTTCTATGTATGCATTTTATATGAGTTCTTACTAACTAGGGGGAGAGAGTAAATGTTTGAAAGCAGCTGAGGTCTGTCCTCCCTTGCTTTGTTCCTATTTACTTGTATTCAAACTTCAGCAAAGGCTTTCTCCTCTGCACATGTCCAGATGCTTGTGTTTTCTCTGCTGTCTTTGTGATTTTCTTCAGTGCCGAGCTTTCTCTTTTCTTTCTTCTGTGCTTTTTCAGACTCTGCCATCTTTTCTCCTTCATACAGGGAGTTTCTTCTTTTTATTTGTGCAACATTAGTATATTATTTCTTTACATCTTGTAGTTCAAGCAGTGAGCTTTTATCTTAATCTACTGTCTCTTTTATGTGCCCAAATGCTGAAAAAAATATCAGTAAAAATTGTGATTTGTGCTGCAGACTTGTGCCTGAAGTTCCCCACAGCATTCTATAGAGAAAATTAAGTACCTCTTCTATTTTTTCTTTTCTCACATAATTTATATCATTTCATGAGAGCTATTCAATGAAATACCAATTGATCCACTTTATTCTAGCAAACTTTTTGTCTTGATTGCTTTAATAAGGTTTGAGCAAGCTTTTATCAACAGCATGATCCAGAGCATGGCAAAATCTGAGAGAACTTATTTTTGGACAGGCTTGCAAGACCTTAACAACACAGGAGAATACTTTTGGCAGAGTACAGTGGGAAGGAGTCACTCTGTGAGCTACACAAACTGGAACAAGTACCAGCCACGTGGGTAACATGCCAATAATAAAAGAAATTGCCGGAAGGGGGGCAGTGGGCTTTTTCCTCTGTCACCAGTGGCTTAGCAGTGAATGAAGGGTCCTGGTCCTTTCCTCCCTGTTTGCTCAGAAGAGCAGAGAGATAGCTTACATTTTCTGTTGACTCTGTAACTTTCTACCATGGATTGAGTTAGATGAGCTGTGGAGAGGCTGAAGCTTCCTTCTGTGCTTTCCACATGGGTGCTGTTACTGTGGGTTTTCAGGCTGTGGCAGGCTGCTGGCTGTCACTCTCCCCACCCTCTGCTGTGGCTGGGAGAAAATTAACAGCCATGCTGACCTTGCAGACACAACTAAGCCCTGACATTTTTTTTTCTGTGCGGTGCTTTTCACGCTTTTCTTTGTGGCCTTTTCAAGGAGGCCATCAGGGCTTCCTTAGACTCTGGTAAAAGGTCCCAGAGAAGTCATGAGTTTTCTTCAGGAACAGTAATTTTTCAATTTGCATTTCATATGCAAAAAGAGGGCAGAGATTGCCTTTGATACATTTCTGTCAATAAGAGCACTGTGTGGAGGTGTCTTCTTCTTCTCCTTTAGTTTGCTGATAGTTGGTTTGCTTTTTGCATGAGAAACTTGATTTAGAGGAAGCCCTACTTAGCAACAGCTGTTGTGTTATCAAAAATATTTTCTCACTAAATCCAAAACTCAGCACTGTACCAGATACTGAAAAGAAAATTAACTTTATCCCAGCCAAAACCAGGACAACTTGTTTGATTTTGTGACCTTTACAGTAATCCAAGAAAATGCACAAAGAATACAAAAAATCAAAAAGTGAAGTAGTTGTTCAGCCTTTGAAACATAAAACTCTTAGCAGTACCTGAGAATAGAGACATAGAAAATAATAATGAAGACATTCCATTTTCACTAATTGCTTCTCATTTTTGGACTCATAATTTATTGCTTTGCTATAGCAGTTCGCAAAAGTACTACCAGAAATTACATTTCATCTCCTACATTTTGTGAGCAGAATCCTTCATCATGGTGCATTTACAAATTCATCAGCCAAGACAGAATTATAAACTGGTTGCTGATTAAACCATTTGCTACTTTTGTAAGTTCATCAAGGATTTATCCAGAACTCAATGTCAATAAAACAGTTACTTCACCAAAAAGTCACAGAATTCAAATGCTTCATTCTGAAACTCAACACTTATTCCCATCTCTAGGCCATTCTGGAGGATGTGTGGCTATACGAGGGCAGGAGCCCATTGGTTACTGGGAGGTGAAAAGCTGTGAGAACTTCAAAGCAATGTCATTGTGCAAGCAAAAAATCAATTCTTATGAAGAACCTGAGCTTACCTTTCAAAAACATTTGAGCTCCTGCTATTTTGGATGGGAGTCGGAAGCTCATCTGCTCAGCTGCTACAAGGTATGTGACAAACTCGCTTTGAATTTTTCTGATTCTCCATATCAGCTTAGGGATACCCTGTTCCTAAAACATTCTTGGTAAAGCGTTATTTCTTTCAGCCAGCAAACAAAACTTAATTGTTACCATCCATCGCCGCTTTTCAAAGTGACTGAAAGTCCTAAAAATCAGAACTATATTGGGAATTTATATGGCTTTGGTGTAGGAAAACCCGTGAATAATATTAGATTTTTATGGGTTTCTGAAACAACTGCTCTCCAAAATCAACAGCATTTATGACAGTGTTTATTTTATTGCAGATATTTCACAACGAAAAGGTTCTGATGAGAAGAACATGGGAGGAAGCAGAAGCGTTATGCCAAGATTTTGGAGCACATCTTGCTAGTTTTAGCAATATCTATGAAGAGACATTTTTAAACAATTTATTATATACAATTTTTGATAGGTAAATACACTTTCTTAACACCAATAAGATTTATCTTGATAATAGTAATACGTCAAAATAATCCACAACTTTGATTCTTCCATCCTTTTTACTACTGGCTGAAGAAGTCTCTACTCTAGCATGAACTTGGAAACGGGTGAAAATTGTATTAGCAATACTGCAGTGTGTTTCTTTTTGAAGATGATCTTTACAGTAGCTGTTGAGCAACTGTAAATGTCAAGGTGATGTTCTTGTGAGCTAACATTCCCCATTGAAATGGAGGTTTGGCAACTTTAATCCTGTTTTAAATGCTTTCATCTTTAAAAATATAATTTACCATTTTAGTAGGAAGACCAGAGTTTACTTTGAGGGTTCTAAAATGTTAAGAAATACATTGCAGAATGGTCCATTGAATTCAAAACGAAATGACTATGGGTGTTTGCACTATTAAAAAAGTCATTTCTGATATAGTTAAGGAAAAAGTACTTGAGAAATGACGTTTTTCTTTGTTTCCATCATAGGACAGAAGAAAGACAGTTCTGGATTGGATTTAATAAGAGAAACCTGCTTTCTGGAGGGACATGGCAGTGGTCTGACAGAACACCTGTAACTATCTACATACTGTATATTTCAGTAACCGTTCAAATCATATCTGAGCATAAGTTCACAAAAATAAGCTTTTTGAGCAAATGCTGGCCAGGAACACTGTTTGGTTTTCATGTCTGCATAGTCCAAGTAATTGTTACAATAGGATTAACAGTACACAACTATGAACATAGCAGCCTGTGCAAAAGGGCTGTGCAACTGTGAAAGGAATTTGGTAGGATTATGAAGTTCTGCAGATGTGTGCTTTCCTGCAAAGCACATTGTGTTTAGCCCAGGACATATGCAGAGTGAACACGTGTGTGTATAATGCATACATATATTTACATATATAGACATGCACACACATTGGAAAGCCTTTGAGCTGTGCTTACACGCTTTATTTGTTCTATGACTCTTAGGTTCATGCCTGCATTCAGAGCTGAGTCTTTCCTTTTTTAATATGACTTTTGTTCAACAACTGAGGAATTAGAAATTTGGAGATGTTCAAGACAAGCTTATATGGTTGAAAAATATTCCTTGTAACCTTACCTGCGACCTTTCTTACAGGCTAGCCACAGTATTCTCATGAGCAGACACTAGCAGAGCTGCTTGAAGTCAGCATTAGTGCAGGTTCCTTCCTTATAGCTTAGCAGATGCATCTCAGTATGATTTCCTGTCTCATGCTACTTGTAGCCACAGACCTTATTTGGGATATGCCACAAGCACTGTAGGCCTCATCTGCAACACCCTCTGCCTCTGCAAGTCTTGTGTCAGCATAGGATTCAGAAAACATCAGGAGGGGCTGAGATCCATCAAACTACTTTGGCTTTGCTTCTAAACATAGCTTTAAACCAAGCACGTTAGACATGAAATGCAAGATCCCCAGTCTCCTTGTTCTTTTCTTTGCTCTGATGTTTAATATTCATTCTCCAAACAGATCCAACATTTTTCATCTCCTGCCCATTACGTGATCAGAAATGATGGGCCAAATGCTGTTACTCCACTCACTTAGGTCCTGATATCTAACATTCAACAGTGTTTGGCCATCACTCCTTGGCTTGCATCAGTGTCTCCTAGAAACCCGGAGTGGGACCACTGAACTACTAACCACATGCAATCTCCTTACATGATAAGGCCAGACTTCTCTTCTTTTCCCAGTGGCAAAATGAATTTCCTGAGGCACTCAGGCTCTGAGAACAGTTACTTTTAGTGGCCTGAGGAAAAGGGAAACCGGAGTAAGATTCAGACTTTCTGAGGTTATTTCTTCACTGCACCTTGAACACCCTTTCTCTGGTCCACACAACCCCTATCCACACCTGAGTTCAGCAATGCTTTCAACCTGGGCTAGCTTGTCTGTCTAAAGGCTAGTGGCTAAAACTACTAGCCAGTTAGAGACAACACACCATGAGGAGACTAGAGATGAAGCTTTTCCTTCCCACAGCTTTTCTAGAAAAACAGAAGATCCCTCTTTAGATGTTTGTGAAGAATCGCAGAGATTCAGCTTGCTACAGTGCACAGGATTTTTTTCTATAAATGCTGGCTATGCAACACAGCACAGGATGAGTGAGAAAGCAATTGTCCAAGTCAGATTTTGTAGCATGGCTGCTGACTTACATCAGAGCTGAGTGGATGCTGGTGATCTGAACTAACTCTGCGGTGACTTGCTTTCCAGGAACACATACAATCACCAGTTCATGTTGGCTGTTCCTATGTCATACAACCAGGTGCAGCACCTCTTCTGGCTCAGCCACCCCCTTGTTCATTAACTCAAGGCATTCCCAAAGGTTTTCTCCCCATCGCATGAGGAGAGCCAACTGAAGTGTAAGTGCTGTCCTCCTCCCTCCCCAGCATGCTCGTCCGATGTTTCAGGCCACCCAGGAATGTGCACTGCAAACACGGGCCTGCAGAACAAGGCCAGCCAGAGCATGAATAATTCAAAGGCAGGATTACGTATTACTTTTCCTTTCCTCTCATTCTCTCCCTTGCAGGTTTGTCTGGGACTAGAGCTGCTAGCTGGGCTCTCCATCTCTCTTTTTCTTCATGGGAGAACACATGTGCAAACTATCCAGGTGCTTACAGAGAAACACTTTAGACCCTCCACAAAAAAGTAGAGCCCCCAGCTTTCATAGAAAGAACACACTATGAGCTCCAGCTGCATGAAGGAAGGTTGGTTTGGACTTTGTGTGAAACCACACGAGCTGCACTGCTTACAGACTTAGCATCAGCCCCAGCTGCACTGATTTTTTTGTCCCCAGAACCTACAGTTTTGTACATCAAAAGTTTGTGCTGAGTCCAGTCAGAGAATGGCTTCTGCTTGAAGGATAAGAGCAAGTCTAATGAGATGGAGACATGTCTCAACCAGGGCTATGAAACCCTCACCCTGCCTCCAGTATTCATTCCTGATGGTCTAGCAAAAGGCTGGGCAATCCCTACCCAGGAAGAGTTGGTAAGTGCCATCCCTGCAGCTGGGGCATCTGCTGTATTTGGGAGCCAGGGCTTCAGGAGCAATGACTTCTTAGTGTACTTGTGGGATCACGCTGTAAAAGTGGCTGCTGCAAAAGGTGGAGCACAGGCAGAAAGCAAATGACAGGGTGTGTGCAAACCAGAGCACAGATGACATGCACACACACATGCACAGTCCCTACTAATATCCTGAATTCCTCCTTGGGAAAAGAAATGCTTTCTCCCTGTATGCCTTTAACATAGGGATTAAGTTTGAGGCTAGCCTGGGCCATTCAAGGAATAACCAGTCCTGTTTCCCCAGCATTGCCAGCAAACTGAGCTGTCTATGTATGTGTGAATGTAGATTCAGTCTGGAATCTCAGACCACTTCAATTCTTTCCAGATAGGCCCCAAGGATGCTTAAATCATTTAGTATGAAATTCTACTTGTAACTTTCTATTTCCCTTCCTCCACTTCCATTCTGAGAGCATCTGTAAAGGGGGTCCATTTTCCACCTCATCACAGAGCTTTCAGCAAGTTTTATGTTGCGACCCATTTCTAATCTCGCCACACTTCTGTCCTAAACTAAAAAAACAAATCCCCAAAATTATGTGCAAATGCATATTCAATCCTGCCTTCTTTTAAAGCTAACTGTATTTTCTCCCACGCAAATCCTCCTTTGTACTTACAGCATCCATATCCTGCTCCAGAGAGACTAATGCTGCAGGGCCTTCTTTGCCCCAACCAGCCATTGCCTGAGCTTAGCTTTGACTTTGTGTGTCCTCAAAGTTTGACATTTCCTTCTGCAGCTCCTCCAGCTCATGACAGCCCCTAAGTCCATTCAACACCCCTCTTTGGCAAACTGCTACCAGACCTGATGGCCATGTTTAGCACCAGCTAGGATGACTCTCCCTTTTACCCCAGACCTGGTGACTGGAGGAGCAGCACACATGGCCACCCTCCTGTGCGGGGCATGCTGCCCATGCGTGCATGTGCACAAACCACTGCTCACTCTGCTCCCCTGCCTCCTTCCCCCCACCCCTCCAGATGGGAGTCTGGGAGAAGTGTCCAAGGCAAAGTCCCACTTCTACTTTCGCTCCTTGCTGAGTATTGTTGTGTGCATGTGTGTGTGCATGCACGGGTACATGTATACAGACTGACTGGCTCAGAGAAATACAGTCCCATGAGGAAGCTAGGACTTGCTTACTGTAAGCCACCTCTGTCCTCTTCTTCCTGTAAAGCGCTTGCCCCCCAGTCTCCCTCCATTCAGGAGTGACTCCAATTCCCCGGGGAAAGGAAAACAACTACCACCTGTATATCCGCAACCCTTGTTATTCACCCCCTCCAGAGGTGGGTTTTGATGCTGTGTGCAAGTTCCCAGTCTCTGTGTACCCCATATGTGCCTTGTCTCTGCATTCTTCCTCCTGCTGTAGCCACAGCCAGTAAGCCTTGCCATGAAGATGCGCATCTGAGACCAAGGGGAGGCTGGGGGAGAGGGTGGTGCAGGAGTGGAGCAATTATTTTTTTTCTCTTTTCTTCATTTTGTGTCACTCATCCCAATGCATTTTGCTGACATGAAAGACAAAACAAGCACTATCTCTGTGGGGCCATGAATGGGACAGGAGGGGTGCCCGCCTCAGTGGTGGCCAAAGCTTGGCCTCCACACATTGGCCTGCATCCCTGTTCTCACTGCTGAGAATTTGGGCCTGGCCACCTGAAACCGAGAGGCCGAGGCTGGGTTTGGGGAAGGCCCCTGGGCCGCCATACCAGGCTCTGGGGAGCTCTGATATGGCTTAGGGGACTGGCTAAGCTCCACCTGGAAGGGTGCTGGTGTAGTGGGAGCAGAAGAGGCCATTTCTGTTCTCCACACTGGCTCATCCAATGTGGTAGCTGAGCGGGGCATAAGCACGGTGGGTGCCAGGCTGCTTGAGGCTGGCATGGGAGCTGGGGTGGAGAAGCGACGAATCTCCTGGGTCTTGGCTGTTTTCACAGGTATCTGCTTGGCTGCTGTGAAGGATGAGCTATCCTGTGGGGTTGGCTGACCAGGAGACTCCTGAATGCTGGGGCCTAGGGGATTCCCAAAGCAGAACATGGCTGACTTTAATTGATAGGGCTGGTGGCGCATTAAATCAATGACCTTGATCCCTGATTTCTGGCCAGGTGCCTTTTTCACTTTGCTCTCTGCTTTGCTAGCCTGAGATTTGCTGGCTGCCAGGGGATAGAAAGGGGAATGCATTGGGTTGTAAGCTATTGGAGGTGGAGCCCGGATGTTAGGTGAATATTTCCAGGATGAGGGCAGCGAGGGGGAAGGAGAGGGTGTCCTGGGCTTGGACTCTGGCTTTGGTGTTGTCTCTACCACGTATTTGTCCATGCGGCTCTGGCGTTTGGCAAAGAGCTCTGCACCCTTGCCTTTAAGCTGAGGCATGTCCTGAGCCCCATTTACCAGCCCAGCATCTTGCTGCTGAGGCTTAGGAGCCACTGGAGGTGGGGTCTTGAACTTGCGGCCGGAGGACTGCATGAAGTTGCATGCCTCAGCCCCCAGGCTGAGGAAGTCCTCCTCAGGCCCAGACTCGAAGCCTGCCCCAGGGTGGTCACTTTTCAGCTTCTCGTCCAGGTTCTGCACTAGAGACAGGAGTTCAGGGTTGGGTGAATTCTTCTTCTTCTCCTCGATCTTACTGAACATGGGTTTTCTGTTGCCACGCCGGCGAGCCTCCTGCAGGATGCCTGTGCGGGGAGCCGGCACGGAAATCCTCTGCTCTCTGGAGGTTAAGGGCTCAGAAGGGGGTCGTGGCGTTGCTGGTGAGATGGCAGGAGAAGGCTGATTTGGTGTGGGGGAACTGCTTATTATGTGCTGTGATGGTGCTGGACTAATATACAAAGAAGAAGAGGCTGTTCCAGGGACTCGTGGCTGGAATGCTGTAGAGGCCACCTCCCCTCCTGGCTTCGAGGGAGCTGACAGAAAGATGGAGGTGGTGGATGTCCGGGCAGTGTTGGTAGAAGGCTTAGTTTCTGGAGCACTTCCTCCAGCCCTCGGTTGTGACTCCATTGCTGGTGTTGGCCTTCCTGGTGCAGGAATATACAGCGATGTGGAGGAACTGACTGGACTACGCTGTGTAGGCACTAGCACATTGTCAGGTTTTCCTGGAGCCTGAGGTGAGAAGGGGGGAACCACCGTGCTTTGACCACTCAGACTTTCACTGGGCTTTTTGGGTGCAGATGGCCTGAAGATGACAGAGGATGTTGCAGGCCGTTGCCCAGAAAAGCCAGGAGTAAAGGGCCGCGCAGACCTATTGAACATGCTTGAGCTTGCAGAGAAGGGGTCAGGGGTGCTTGGAGGAGGTGGGAAGAAAGTGGGGCTAGGGGGAGCCAGAAGCTGGGTAGGGAGGGTGGCTGGCTGCTTGCTGGGCACTTGCGCACCCTCCAGGTGGATGCTGATGGGCACACTGTCTGTCTTCTGTGGCACAGGCATATCTCTGTTCACTGTGCCCTGCTGCAGCTGGGCAGCAGGGGTAAGCTGGGGGCTGATCTGTGCAGGGGCTTTCTCAACTGTGTACTTCCCAGCCCGTTCCCTCTGCTGCTCAAATAATTGTGCTCCTTTGCCTGAGGCCTCACTCAAACCTTTTTGCTTCTCTTCCTTCTGTTCAGAGTCAGACTTGGACTTTTCAATGTCCAAGTAAGTATTGTCCCAGTCTGAGTGATTAGTTAGGCTTCGGGCATCAGAGAAACCTTCCTCGTCAAATTCAGACTCACTTGTGGGAAAAACTCCGTCCTCCTCCTCGTAGGAGCGGTCTTCGTCAACGCTCCCAAAGCTTACCAATGTGTATTTCTTAGCCCTCTGCCTGCGCTTCTTGAACATTAACACCCCCTTGGAGTGGGGGTTGGGTGCATCTGTCAGCAGTGATGCAATGGTTCTGCACTTGGTTTTGGCTTCTTTCACATTCTTCTCTTGGATGCTCTCGTGGCGGTGGAGTTCTGCAGGAGAAAAAAAGAGGAAAGCTCAGAGCTCAGCAGAGGGCTGCAGTGAACAGTGATACAGCTATTCTAGTGTACACAGGAGGAAACACACTGTCCCCCCCTGCCCATTTCTCTTTCCTACCTTTGCAGTTTTCTCTTTCCCTGCAAACATAATAGGAGTCCATGCAGGTGTGGGGAGGGAAATTCCACCCCTCCTCCCTCCGCCCCCCTGGACAGCCTATCTCTGTTTCCTGGTCAGACCTGGGATTTCCTCTTTCAGCAGCATGTGGCCAATTGTCCCAGGCTGCATCTCTCAGCATTTTTACGGTTGAATGTCCTTACTCCTGGGAATTTTTACCATTTACTTATCACCCTGAAAGCAGAGCCCTGCTTTTTGTAGACTTTACTCCTACCGTATGGAGTATTCCCAGGGGTAAGTAGTATCTCTGGTCCTGAGAGTCTGGGAAGCAGCAGCTGCTACTGTTAGCACCCATACATGTGTGCAACAGGAGAGGTGCCCTGCAGGCAAAGACAGGCTGCTCCTGCTCTGGGCCCTGCAGTGCCAGTTACAGAGTGAGAGTGCCTTGCAGCAGCATTGTGTGTAGGGTTATTCACTGCTGTCTGCAGCAGTCCTGCAATAGTAGGAGACTTGTTTTCACCCTTGGCTATTGTTCCTTGCCTGTGCCCAATGCCTAGCAAGGAAGAAGAGCATTTGCTGCTAAGCAAGAATCCCAGACCCCACAACTGATCAGCTAGGCCAGAAGGAATCCACTTAGAGAGGCTTGCTTGGAAAAGCCAACACCTGTTGGAATACTGGCATGAAAGTGTGGGATAATCATTTATATCACCTGCTCTGCCAGCCCAGTGGTCAGTAAAGCCCCGGGAGAACACTGTGTTCTCTGCCTTGTGTGTGGGGAAAATGGGGTGAACAAGATTCAGTAGTAAAACCAAACTTAAATGTTAAAACCATGCCTTAAATCAGTGTTCAATTGACAGAAATCAGCAGTAACCTTCCACAGAAACCCCCCACATATCTAAACCATAGACTAATTTCTGATTTCTTTTATTTCATCCTTTTCCTTACTCCTGTTGCCTCTTTACCGACATGGTAGTCCAGATGAAACATCCATCCACTGCTGAGATCTAATAATTTGTCAAAAAAACTGTGTAGCATCTTGTCCAGCCCTGACATTCTCACAAAAGAGGTACAAAATTATGCCCTGCTGAAGGGGAATGTTGAGGAGAGAAGCTGCAGGTAGTGCTGGGGGATGGTGTTATCTCAGGAGAGGATGGAAGCTCCTCAGCCCTCTCAGGATGCCCCTTCTGACCGTTTTATCACAGAGCATTCATTCAGTGGGGAACTAGCTAATGTGATAAAGTTACCTGACAGGGAGCTGAGTGAAGAAGGATACTAGTTTTCCTGAGGGCTGCAGATGTCCCCCAAAACCTGGCTAGGCTGCACAACTGTGGCAGGTGTCTTCATTCCATACTGCACCAGTGTAACCACGGCAGAAGAAGATTCCCTCTCTCACCCCATGCTGAAAATAAGGTGTTGATTTGCAGAGCAGTCATCCTTCCCGAAAGCTTAATATAAATAACATGGAAAGGCTCTTTTCAAGGCTTGCAGCCACTCTGTAGCACATGCTGCTTTGGGATTTCAACAAGGGGACTTCTGAGGTTTGAGATCACCTCATATTTGCACAGTCCATTCCTCTCCTTTGCACCCATAAAACTGGAAGCAGCAAAATGGTGAAAATATGGTTCGCTTTGAACTTGCATAGTGAAGGCTCTCTGCAAAACTTTCCCTACAGAATGCTGAACCAAGACTGAAGTAGTGTCCAGGTTTTTGTGGAGAGTTAGCGCTCTTCAGGGCAGTTGTAGACTGGCCCTCGAACACCTGCTCTCCATAATCGAAACGACAGTCCCTGAAGATCTGCCTACTTCACTTACAAATCTGCATGCATGTGTCTGTGGGGGCTGCTCACAATGGAGAAATAAAAGAGATTTCTTTCTTGCTACAAGAAAGAAATCCTTACGATTTCTTTATGACAGGCTACTACACCTCACTTAGCTTGTACTTTGCTTCTAAACTTGCAAGGAGGAAGAGCAGCACTACAGAATCTTAGTCAACTAAGTCACTTAGTCACTCTGGACCCCAGGCGACTCACAGGAGGATTTCTGGCATCAGAGGCTAACACCATACAAAGTGAGTGTCTGTGTAGCCCCTTCTGACAGCAGAGTAGCATGAAAGCACTCAAGTCTAAAGTCTGGGCTAGCAAATACTGTCAGAGAAAACAGAACAGTAGAAAGCCTTGGCTATGTCTCCAACAGCTCTTGGTACTGGCTCAGCATTAGCATTCATGTACAACTTCCCTTGAAAGCTGCTCTGAACTGCCCTGTGCTCTGAAGCAGCTGGCAAGTAAGGCCTGCTGGGAACTGCTACTCACCTCCCTCTTCCCTTCTTCCTGCTTTCCTCCTCATCAAAGGCTAAAGCACATGACAACTACACCAATCCTTCCAACAGAAAAAATGATCATACTATTCAAGCTACAATTTCCCACAACAGTTTAAGAATAAAAAGAAAGAGAAATCCTCCTGAGGTGGCTTGCTGAAGGTGAAGAGCAAGAGTGAGATAAGAATAGGCAAAACAGGGAAAGGACAGGAAAAGAAAAATGGAAGGAAAGGGGGAAGAAAGGAAAAAAGAAAATAAAAGAGAACAAATAAAAGAAATAAACAGAAAATAGAGGAGACATCTGTACCTGCATAAGGCTGATCCAAGCTTGAGAAGGCAGAGTCCAGATCAGGAGAGCTGGGCATGTCACAAAGCCCACTGAATTCACAACTCCCCATAAACAGAGAAGCAATGAGAGAGAAGCAAAGCAGTTCCCTGCTGGAGCAGAATCAAAACTCTGAGTTGTCCAAGCCCTTTGCTATCAGCTCCACAAGCCTTTTAAAGCCTCTCTTTTGTCTTGTAGGCATTGCTGCTGAAAGCCATGAGGTCACTTTGTCTATTTTTGTCTTCTTAGCTTCATCACTGAGCAGTGTGATGGACATTGTCACCTGGCACTTAAATACCCTCCTTGTTTCCCCCACCCTCTGCTCCTTGTGAGGAGAAACTCATCTTTTTAATTATAAAATAAGAGAATATACTGTGTACTCTCACTGCTTCTGTGCTGCAAGCTTCAGGTTAGAAAGGCGCAAGTCTCAGCTTAGTTTTTTCAATGCCTCAATGTCAGCATTTTTGTTCTAAAGAACCTTTCAAAGAGATGAGACTAACACAGCACGCATGTCCAACGTGGACAGGCAGAGAAACCCTCCCAGGAGGAAAGCAACTCCCTTGTCTGAAACCCTCAGAGAGCACCCAGGTCCAGGTAAACATAATGAAGAAAAGAGAAGAGAAGCTTTCTTATCTTGTATATATTAATTTCCTTCCATGTCTGAGATCTAGTCTATGATACAAATTAGTGCTGTGTACCAGGACTAAGGAACTTCTAACAAAGGATCATTAGAATCCTTGATGCCTGCAGTGAGGTAGTTTCATAGAATTAAAATGGCAGAGGCTGATACCCACACCACTGAAGAGTGTGGTTGTGCCAGTGGAGCGTGATGGAGCGTTTGGAGGCCAAGGAGTGGAGTTTTGGCAGCACCATTCAGAGCTCCAGTGCTGGAGACTGAGAGGTATTGAAAGATGAGATGCTGATAGTGAGGACTAGGGTGGATGGGGAAGAAGGGAACAAAGAGTGCTTGGAGTCTACAAATCTCCATAGTTGTGACCTGCTCAACATCTCCTCACACGTTGCCTAGGTTTCATGTTACTGCCTTTTTCTGTACATAAGTAATAGATCCTGTGAGAGAATCTCAGAGCTGTGACCAAGGGACACTGCCCTGTGATTCCCTTTCCCAGTGGTCCCAACTTAGCAACTCTGTAGTCCAGATCATCTCCAGTGTGTCTAGAAAAACAAAAGTCTGATCATGCCTCCTGAAATCCACTAGCCATTGCTGCATGCCAAGAAGACAGCTTCCACAGGCAATGTTGCTATGAGAGATCTGGCATGCCTCATACAAAGGCTCTTACAGGTAGAGCAATGGAAGTTTTTCAGCCTCATCTTGTGATGAATATTTACACATATAAATTTCTCTCCAGGAAAACCCTGTAGAATCTGATATATACGATGAAATGCATATACAGCTCTGCAGTACAGAAAAAAGATCCTCTTAATTATTAATAATTCTTAATAAGAACATTCAGGAAAGGTTATAAAACTCCCAAATTCTGCTGGTGGATAATTTCTGTAGAAAACTTTTTGTAAAGTTTTAAAGCACTTCTTGTCTCCACTAAATTCTGTGGGAATAATCTAAAATAAGGAAAAATTTCTATTAAGCAAAGCCTACAAAGATTTCTTCATGAACTTAATTAAATTTCACTGAAGAGGAATTAATTACATTACTAATTACAGAAAAAATAAGTAAAAAGTAGAAATCTTTTCAAAATCAGGCCCTATTAAAAGAAGGCATTTTAATGTATGCTCAGGACAACTTCTGAACAAGCAGGCTTACACAGTGTCAGATACTGCTCATGTTCACTAGAAAACAAACAATGATAAATTTTATTACCAAAGACCAAATTCTAGAAAAGCCTTTACCATAGAAAATAAGAACACTGCTAATTTCAAAGCAAAATAGCCCGTTCCTCTGTGATGAAATACTACTTGTCTACTATTTTTTTCACAAGGGATCAACTAGAACAATTTTGTTCTTCCAGGTATTTATGGTAACAAGGTCATTTTTCCATGGCTAACGTTGCAAATATCTCAGTAAGTCATTAGAGGCTATAGACATCTCATGCTTTTCATACCTGGAGTCCTTTCAAAATAAGATTTGGATAGGTTATATTGGCCTTCTAAGTATTTCCCTGTTGAAAGCTTTAACCTTTCAAGTTTTGACCAATGTTCAAATTGCAAACAGTAAAACAGAGGAGTATATATTAGAAGAAGTGGTAAAACTCTTGGGAAAGAAAACTTGTTTCTCATTCTTGGGTATTTGCACACTTCAATCACATTATCTATGCACTCGGAGAAATCTCCCTTTGTGGAGTGGGAGTTTGCCTTTCTTCCTGAGCTGGATGAAAATGTCTCCTCAGTGCAGAAGGTAGCTCATGTGGCCAGCTTTCCTGTGCTGACACTCACCCTCACGCCCGGGATATTGCATACATATTCTGCAACAAGACTGCCAAAGGAGAGCTTTCTTTTGCCAGGACAGCCCCTGTTGAACACACTAGTGAATCTGGCTTTTGCAGTTTTAGCCTGATTTCCTAAAAAATACTTAGCTGGATACAAGAGACAGGCCCTGTCATAGGAAGCAGGAAGCCTGAGTACAGTCTTAATTGGGCACCAAAAACTGAAGAACACACACAATGGAACAAATATCAGTTCTCATTTTGAATGTGAGAGACATCAGAAGATTTGCATTTACTGACATCAGAGAATGAGATATCAAATACAAGACATAAATTAAAAGGACACCAGGATCTGTTAATTCTGCTTCTCACAAAATCGCTTGATGTCTGACAGTAGGATACCAGTGATTCATCTCTTGCCCTTCAGTATTTCCAGCAATCCCTCACTAGTAATATAGACAAGCATATGCTCACCATCTGGGTCTGTGGACTTGATTAATCCCGTAGCACTTGTCATACGTTCTTGTTATCCTGCTGATTTTAGTCCTTTTCTGCAGCCTGTCAAGCTCCTACTACATTTAAAAATCCAGCCTTTCACTAGACAACTGTACACCTTCCATGCCTTATGTCATCTGCTGATTGATTAACACACAGCAATATCACTGAATCCTCAGGCCATCCATTAAAAATGGTATTACGATTGCTATTTCCTGTTACTGCTTGCTAGGTACAACATAATCAAGAGGAGCAAAAAACATTTTAAAAGCTTCACTAGCAGGAATTTGCAGTTGAAAAAGCAGACAGGAAGACCACCGTGGTGTACCTTGGAACACTTTTGAGCTCCTCAGTACAGGTAACCCACCTCCCTCCTCCATATTCCCCACACACCTGGGTTTCTGTGGGAAGAAAGACCAGAGAAAAGCTGTAAGGTGTCCCAGCCAGGTCCCAGCTCTGGACAGTAGCAGTTTTGGGGCTATTGGGTGCCCCACAGCATATGCTGCCTGTTCTGTCTAGATGCAGGCAGAGATCCACTGACAGAGGAGAGGAGGGTTGGGATTTTTAATCATCTGTCTCCTCACCAGTCATATAACATTGAGGTGGAGAGGACATTTGATTGACATATGTTAGTGTTTAAAGGTCCATGGGTGAAAATATAGAGGTAGTCTTGTTAGATTCAGAAGCCCAGTGAAACACTACTACCAACTTAGCCAGTTAGCTAATCTGACATCATGAGCCATTAATAGTTATGTTTTCTGTTCTATTCTTAGCCAATTGTGCAGTCACCTTACAGTAGTCCTATCACATCCCTATTTCTCTCATTGGAAAAGTCATTTGGAACCATATCAGATATCTTACAGAAACCAACATATACTGTGTCTACCTTATTTCTTTAGCCATGAAGTCTTATCTTATTGAACAGGTCAAAGACTATCCCTTTTTCTAATTTTTATCAGTCCATCTTGTTTCTACTGATAGTTTTGTTTTCCACAAAGTGTCCTCAGAAGAACTACTTTATTCACCTAATCAAAGCTAAATATTTATTCTTTTTCTTATCCACAGAGCCTGTGTCTACAAGAAGGGTGCTATTCTTGTTCTCTTTCCCTGAGACACTTCCTACCATTCCAGGGTATTTAGCAAGGACTGAGGACCACTCTGATACCATTTTCACTAATTCCTTATGTTTCTGCTCTACAGAGAATATGATTCAGCCTTGTCCTTTCAGTATAGTCAGTGCAACAAGATACGCTGAATCTACTTGCCCCTGTTTCTGCTCCTATTTCTTTTATGCAGAGGGCTAGATTCTTAGTAACATAAGTGGTAAGACACACTGATGACAGTGAAGCTTTACAGATTTCACAACAAACTCATCTCCCTTTCTACAATGGATTTAAGTGAAACTGAAGAACAATTATTTGTCAGGTTGACAGTTTTCTCCTTCCTAGCTGTAATTTTCTCTCACTTTTGCTTGAGCAATGACTCTGTTGTTTAATTACCCTTTGCCAAAGTCCTTTTTTGCCTCACCCTTTTATGCCTCTCCCTCCCCCATCACTATCATTTTGTCTCATTTCAGTATGGTCTCTGAGCAGACTTGTCCCAGCCTTGTCAGCACGTCCCATATCACTTTCAAAACTGATGGAAAAAACATTGGACAGGGAGAGGGATTTCCATTGCTTGTTCGCATTATGATTTCTTTCAACTCAGCTCTCAAAATCCTGGAACTTAGAAACTACCTTAGAGTAATACAGTCTGTGGTGTTATATATATAGTTGTTTCAGTGTGTTTATTGCTCTAGTCACCTTGAGATCTGAATTACTGGTAAAATTTCAGCTTACCTTGTTTCGGCAAACGTTGTTTGTTTGCCAACAGTCTTACACATCCTAAGTCGCTCCAGAAATGCGTGTGCAAGGACAGGCTACATTAACTTAATGTGTCTGAAAAATCACCAGCTGGAGCTCTGCAAGGACCATGGAAGCATGAGGTTAGAAGAGAACTGCTGACAGTGTTTCAGCAGCAGCAGGATGATAAATGATCTCTGACCATGTCTGAGGAACTGTGACCCAGAGTCAGAGTCCCTTCCCTGACAATAGTAATACAGAGAAGTAAACTGACAGTTTAGAAAAGATGCTCAAAATGATATATAGTGGAAATACTAGGACAAATGAGAGTATATACCTTTTAATTTCAGGGATCACATACAGCTTTCCTCTAAATATCTTCAAATACTAAAATCTTTCCCCTCCCAGAGAACACTATATGCAGCTAGATTTATCTTGGCCTAACACAGATTCTGTTAAAACCATGTGTGTGTCAGGATCTGGGGCAGCAGGATAGCAGTGAGGTACAAAGGTGATGCAGAGCAGAGCTCTATCAGCCTTAGTTCCAGTGCCAGAACCCACAGCATCTAAATTGAAATGCTGAACAAGAGTGATGCCCAAGGAAATTATGCTAGAAATATCCAGTAAGAATACCTGAGGAATATGGCCAGCTACTTGTGACAGTTTCTGAGATGGCTCAAGAAAGAAGGAAAAATTCATCCACACTAGCCAAGACAGACAACACTATCTTATAATCTCTGACTTCTGCCCAAAGAGATAATACATCATCCTGAAAATACCACCTCTGTGCTTTCAATAGAAGAACTTTATAAACCAAAGGCATAAGCTCAAAAGCCATACTCAAGCATAAAAGTGGAGGAAAAGGGCTCTAGTTGCACAGTGCTTATCTCACTCTGGTCTCCTTTAATAAACACATTCCAAGCTGCAGAGAATTCAGAACTGAATGCTAGTTATTAAGTGGGATATTCTTAAGCAAAGGCATACAACTGGACTGCATACACCTGTGTAAGTAAATTGATTTTGTAAATGGAGGCAATTTCCAGTTTAATGCATGCTGAAGTGAGATCAGACTCTCTAACTATGGTTCAACCACGAAGCTATTGTTTGTGATTTCCTAGTGGTTGGCTGCTCACCCGTAGTAAGGGCCAAGGGTTATTCAGCATTGCTTCATACTGCTAGGAAGAGACTTCCTGTAAGATAAATAGTTCAGGAATTAATCTTCTGGTCAGAGCAGAATGCTTATCTATTCTACTGTAAAGCAGGTAGGATGGAGACAGTCGATATAACCCTAAACTTTTGGTCTTCTAGAACGCAGTGAATGGCAAAACCAGTAAGGTAGCCTAACAACCACATAACTGATCATTAGAGTCACAACTGTCAAACCTGAAAGCCAAGCTGAAAATAGGGGTAGCAAGTTCAGGTTGCCATTCAGGTACTTCTTCTTGTTAACAGCTCCTGTGGCCTATACTAGTCATAATAGGCTGACAGATGGCTTGCTGCACTCACCCTCCCTGCAGAGAAATGTGACTGTAGTCACCCTTAGAAGAGGTAATCTCTATGACCCTCCAATGAATAGGCCACTTATTTATAAGCATCCTATCTCGTCAAGTGATGCTGCTGCACATCCGCTTTAAACAAGAAGGATTTCCTTTTCTGATATGGAATGTGGTAACTTTGATGACTCTTCACAGGCAACAGGTCCATATAAAGCAGAGGAGGAAATTTCCCCACCCATTTTTCCCTCCCTTCCCCTACCGTACATGGAGAGGCTCTTGAGTGCTAGGAACTAAAAATACTCCAGTGGATAAGTTTAAATTGAGATATTTTGAAGCACTTCTTGCACTGACACAAATTCCTACAGTATGATTAGCAAGTTAGGAGTAGACTGCTGTCCTGGTATGTCTGCCTTCTGCTAGCAATAGGTATTTCCAGTTGTGAGAAAGCCTGAGCCCATTGTTCCTGGGAGATGATTTAGGATGGAGGTGAAAATACAGTGCACCTCAGAGAGCACAGATGGTTGATGAGAAATAGCCCTTGCTACAGATGGACCCCAAGCCTCTGAGGGTGGGGGGAGCAGAGGAAGACACTGCAGGAGAAACAGAGAACCAGAGAGTAAACCTCACTAGCAATTACTTGTGACAGTGTATAGTCTGATTCTCTCTGCCACAAGCTCCTGCTTTTTGCTAACCTTTTGTTTGCATTTTCTATCTTGTTATCTCTTCTTTTCCTTCTGCACTGTCTAAGCAGCACAGAAATCATCTCAGGAAGGAATGTGGGTTGGTCTTTACAGTGATGATGAATTGAGCCCTAAAGATGCCCAGGTTTTGCGCAGATTAATCACCTCTTTGAAGACAGCAAGTTACTGGTTTAGTGGGAAGGAAACAAATTTATACTTTCATTTCTTCAGATTAGGCAAAATATTGGCTATTCACAAGTTTGTATGCTCTGCTGCAGATCATTTAAAGTATAGCAAAGAGTCCCCCTTTGATGGCTGTTCTCTTGCTCCACTGAGGAAAACACCAGGGTACACAGTAGCCACTGGGCAGCAGTAAGGACTGAAGTCCTGTTACTTGTAGGGCAAGTTCCCCACATTTGGGTGGTGTGTGGCTTCCCACACTGCCCCACTAGTCTGCATCAGCAATGCTCTGAGTGGTTTTTGAGCAGGCATGTCCAGGTCATGTGTCCTGTGGTGGGCTGGGAAGATGTACGTGCTTATCCCACAGGATGGAAAAAATGAGCCAGTGCGCAAATAGGGCAGGGAATTTGGACAGAGAGAGACCCAAACCTCACTGCAAGGGCTGTTGCCTCTCTGAGGAGAGTATACACTAGCTCATTATTTCCTAATAACATCAAAAACGAAGAAAAAATATACAGAAAAGGAGAGGCAGGGGGGCTGAATCACTTGGCTATGATCTGGAAGGCTGAGAGCTCTGGAAAGCATGCAGTAAGGACAAAGGTCTGCAAAAGCTCTAGACATAGGAAATAAAAAGCAGAGCTACAAATCTTAAGAAAACCCAAGAGCTGACACACAATAGCAGTCTTACTGAGATCCTTGCAGGGCAATAGATCTGTGAAGAATGAGAATGTCAGTTGCTACTCTCAGTGATCTGCAAAAGAATTGTTACGTGTCTCTGTTCTTGTACAGGGATTTCAATTATTTATCTGGAAATTTGATGTTTCTGGATATTCATCTAGAAATACTGTATGTGCAGTTCTGTTTGCCTGAGGTGAAGGGATAAGTGGGAAACGGATGAAAGTCTCTGTAGCTTAAATGGTAGTGAAAAGTTAGGAAGAATTAATACAAAGGACAACAGAAACACCCCCAAAATTGGAGAAGACATCAGAGCTGGCATGAGAAAGAAAAGGTTAGGAACCATCTGGATAACAGTCCCACAAAACCTAAAAGGAGCTCTTCACATTCTTATGGTGCCATGGTGGAAGTCATAATGCAGAAGGCTGTGGCCAGGCAAGGAGGGTGTGCTGAGCAGGTGCACTGGGAATATATATAGATAGGTAATGCTCCAAAAAAGCAGACATCTGATTAGGTAGTCAGAATGGCCCTTAAATGTCTGCTGAGCATGTACTGAGAGGCAGGCTGCAATGACTGATCATCCAAGTCACCTACCATAGTTAACTCAGATTTTAAAAACTTGAGCATGATTTTGCACTCCTGTTTAGCAAAACCCATGAGTCTCTGTATCCCAAAGTAGGCTACTGTGCTGTGAGAATTTCTAAGGAAAGGCAGAGAAACAAAGCTTTAGATTCTGCTGGCTCTGTGAGAGCTTGGAGCAGCTATAGGAGCTGAACCAATTCAAGCCCATACATCCTTGCCAAGGCTACATCCTTCCAGCCAGAGATGCTGTACCATGTGCCTTCCATGCTGACAGTGTCTCTGCCCACAGCCTCCCTGCGAGCCAGTGCAGCTCACCAGTCCCACGTCCTCTTGTGGTTATTCCAGGTATAGGTGATCCTTAACTGTTCACCACATAATGAACACCCTTCATGCCACCTCCTTCCTCCACAGAGTTACTGGCTGTTGATCATGACTTTTGTTTTAATGGCTGCTGTGCTCCAGCATGATCAGGATGTAGGGTTTTGTCTCCACATTTACTGCCAAGATTCTTAACCCAAGAAAAGGCCAAGCTGGCCATGTGAGTTGCCATCCATGACAGAGTAACCCTTATATAAGGACATCCATGGCCAAACATAAACCAGAAGGGGAGTAAGCAGTAGAGGAGTAATAGGAGAATAAAATATTACCTCAGTCTGTAGTGCTTCTGGGAACCCTACATCTAGCTGGCATTGGAGTTGCATCACCTTCTGCCATGGGATATTATTTTGCCATCAGAAATGCTCTGCATTAAATACATGGCTTTCCTGGGAGCCTTCTGTACTGACTCTGTCTATGGAAATAAGTCTTGATGTGAAGCAATTGCTTATCCATTGCTAGGACTATCGGATGGCAGGGAGCAGCTGAACATGCCTTTCTCAACATTCACCTCGTGCTTGTACATTATTCAAAGGGAGAAAAAATAGCTTCATCCTCAGAGAGGCTTAAATTGCTACTTTCTTTGCTGTTCTAAGGAAAGTGAATGCTAAAGTCTAGGAAGAAATAGTAAAAGGCACCAAGTTAGTGTACTGCCTAGGGGGGCCAGACATAAAGGACCCAACCAAGTCTGTCAACATAAGGGCAGAGCAGTAGGAGTGCCCTGCCTGACAGGCACTGTCTAGGAAGCAGTCTGGATTACCTTTGTAGGATCCCTTAGGCAGAATAGATAAAGGAATGTTTAGCCCAAGCAGAAAAGAAAAAAAGGCTTAACAATTGCCTTGCAATATTATCTGGCCTGGAGAAAAATATCTAACATTTGAAGCAGAGAATCAGAAGTTAGAATTTGTGTGCTGTATTTCTGATTCAGTCTAGTAACTTTTCTGTGTCTCCATTCCCCATTCTGTCCCCTAGCTAAGTCACTTTTTTAAAACCTGCTTTATTTTTAGGCACAGAGAAGTGTAAATTAGTCAATCATACTGCACACTGAGGCACTCATATGAAAACAACTTTTGATTACCCTGGTTTTAATATTATTGGATAGATCACAACGTCTTGTTCTGCCTTCATGTTTGGGTTTGAAATACTCCATGTACAGCAGAAACTAGAAAAGATAAAAGGTCACTTCAGGTGCATCGCCCATGTACTACACTACATTTTTCAGTACTTTATTCCACCTGGAAAGGTCTTGACTAGAATCATAGAATCATAGAACTATCGAGGCTGGAAAAGACCTTTAAGATCATCAAGTCCAACTGTTACCCCAGGACTACCAAGTTCACCACTAAACCATGTCATTAGGGGCTTTGTCTACACAGTTTTTGAACACTTCCAGGGACTGTACTAGAGCACAGCTGGTTGTGTGGCTGTAGCTTTTACAAGTGATTCCTAGAACCCAGACTCTTTCTCTCATCTGTTCCTTGGGACACCTTGGTTGAGGTAAAAAACAGGGCCAAAGCTGTGATAGGAAGCCCCAGACCCTGGAGGTTTGACTTGGGTCTACTTCTTCCCAAGCTAGAGAAGCTAACCCACTTGACATTTGCAGCAATGAGGTTTCTGGAAGGAGATCCAGTGTAGGAAGAGGACATGGGTGAGTGGCAAGGTGCAGAGGACTTACTGGCCTGCTTGGCTTTCTCCATGTATGTGGTAGTTAGGTCTTCATCAACCGGGTGCTCCACCGGCCCCACCATGGGAATGAGATGGCGTTCCGCTTGGATAGCCTTGGTGGCATGGGGCAGGAGCATCGCCTCTGGAGAAGGCTCCCGTCCTTCTGTTGACGGTGGCTGCAACTGTCCCTCACTGTCTGAAAATGGAGTGTCTGTGCGGCTCCCAGGCAAGCAGGTAATCTCCCTTTTGGCCACCCCACTGGAGCTGGCCACCTCGGCTCCCCTCAGCAGAGCAGGCTCCGGCATGCTCTCGTAGCCGCTCTGTTCGGACAGGGACACCTCATCCTGAGGTGCATCCGGCTTGCTGATGGTGCTGTCGGGTGGGGAGCGCGGGCTCTTCTTGCGAGCCCGGCGGTGCTTCTCCTGGGCTATGTTGTCCGCATCACTGTCTGTCTCCCCATAGTAAGCCTCACTGTCTGGAGGGGAGGTGAAGCTCTCTGGGTGCCTCTGTGACCTCCGTGGTTGCAAGGGCTGCATGGTGGCTGGGGCTCCTGCTGGTTCAGGGCTGAGTACGTGTGCTGGGGGGCTGAGCGGGGATGGTGGGGAGAGAACTCGCTGCCCTGGAGAAGGGGAGCGCAGTAGCCGTGGGCCAGTTTGGTCCCCACCAACTATCCTGTGGGGAGAAGGAAAAGCAGTGAGTGATGTCTGGCTGGTGAGGCTAAGTTGGAAGGAAATCACCACATGTAATAGAGAGGTAAGGATTGAGCCAGTGTTTCAGATGTCTTTCAGGTGGTACTGATGCCTGAAGCGCAGACACCAAGGGCAGACTCATCTCTGACATCAGCTACACGCTCTCATCCTGATTTTCTGCTTCATGACTCATTGAAAAAACAGGTGTTAAACACTTGAAAATCAAAATGAGAGCATAAAGATCTACTGAGCCAGCTTAATTAGCACCCCAGGCATTTCTCCTGGGGAGGTGAATTCCTGCGTAGCAAACACACCCCAGGACAGTGGGACATAGCCCTACAGCCTGCCTCTTACCATGGTGGGTGGTGCCCCAGCCATCACACTGCGTTTCAGCTGCTCCTGCAGCTGGGACTGTACCATGGAGCTGTGTCAGCTCTGAGGATCCCAGCACCCCTGGCTTTAGTTCAGAATGGGTTCCAAAGAAGTCAGTGCTGTTTGCCCTGACCTCTATGTGGAAGTAAATAGCAAATACCTAGGAGAAAAGGCTCATGTGCTTTTTGGGGGGTAGGACTCTGCTATCCTGTGGTAGGCAGGTGGGGCATGAGGAAAAGGCCAAGGTAAATGCTGTGAGACTGCTTTGCAAGATAGCTACCAGTGCCTGGGTTTTGATGACTGTGCTGCTGTCATGCCAGCCAGCCCAGTCCATGGTGGCATTTGCCTTTGGCTTAGAATATCAGCTTCTAGCCTGTAAGTCAGCTGGGAAGATGGCTAGAGTAGGGGCAGTCATTGCTGACTGCCAGAGGGAGGGAGAACTGCCTATGCTGATGGGAAAAGAGCTAACTCTGTCCTCCCTCTCCTCAGGAGTGAGTCTGGATTCCAACAGTAGTTTGACTCCAGACCACGCAGATGGAGCAGGGAACTTCTTCCCTTGCCAGAGTCACCAGGGCTTCTTAGAGTTACAAAGAAGCCCGAGGTATGTGCCTTCTGAGCATGCATACCAGGAAGCCAGACAGACAGCACTGCTGTGGGATTTATGACTTGGATCCCAATACCAAACTGTGAAAAATTAATACTCATGTCAAATCCAAACCTTTGCAAAAACTAAGGGTGGGACAAATTCTGACAGTTTATTTACTAAAATTTGCTATTATGAACTCTCACTGGGGAGCAAACTCAAAGCTCCCCAATCAAAACAGGGCAGTCCTTCCTCTTCTTTAAATACTCCACTGGATGACTGCTTGTAAGACAGTTTCTTTTGTTTTGCACTGTCAAGAGACAATCTCTCTCCCTCTCTTTCTCTCTTGTTCTTCAAACATATCCAGCACTGACAGACATACACATACAACCTTGCATACTCCAGAGTAATCCAGCTACCCCTCCTTCCCGAATGGGACTGATTGTTGTTTTGTTTGGGAACACATATATGGAGTGGGAATAGAGCAGTATTTGATGAATTCTCCACTACCCCATGATGAAGCCAACTGATTATGTTATTTCCAAACCATCTGATATTGGCTCCCAGAGGGCTGAGAGGAACCTGCCTTTGTCACTTTACTAATTCAAAGTGTGCTGATTTTGGCCCATTAGAATTTGCCCAGGCACCTGTTGGATGCAGACAGGCTCCAATGGAATGAGATAAGACCTTGGCAAGGGACCAGGATCTGGACACCTTGTACAAGGCTCCCTAATTGCACTTAATCACAGCTAGCGTATAGGGTGAGCACATCAGAAGGCACTGGCACTCTTCCTAAAGCCAAGGGGAAGGTCCTACATGCTCAGGCTTTCCTTCTTTGAGCACTGCCCATCTCTGGCCCCACTTTACAGATACCAGCAACCAACATGGCTCACAGTGCTGTATTTTTTCAGGGCTGTAGAAAATCACATTTCCCAGCCCCTTTCACCAGGGCTGTATTTCCTGGGGGTGATTTCTGCTTTGGCAGTAGTGTGGGCTAGCTGGGACCTCACACAGCTTTGCTGCCTTCATCTTTATATGATTCATTTACAACTTGAGCCTCATCCAGCATGCACTGAAGCACTGAATTATCTTAGCACAGGTAGAGCCAGGGACAGTACTGTGCCTAAATTTGTGCCTGGTCTTCAGTATTTTGCTGGACTAGAGACTTCCAGAGATATTTTTTCTTTGTTTGGAACACATTCTGTAAAAGGGACTCAGCTACACACTTCTTATCTTTGTGGAAGACAGTTCACACTCTATTGGAGTAGAGTGGCCTGCTGTAGCAAATACTCAGGTAATCTTGTCTTGGTTCAACTAAATGTGTAGTCAAATCCACTTCTACAGAACAGTTATTTACCCAGAATGAACTGGAGTCTTTGTTAATTGCTGAGATGATCTGCCCTGTGGCATCTGCTTGCTTGGAGCCTAAATTGCTCATTATTTGCAGCATAGCCCTCACACTGCAAACATTTGCTTCTAGCCCAAGGGTCAGCAAGGTCTGGGGTCAGTTCAGCCCCAGGGCCAGGCACCCTGGTGAGCACCACTGAGACCATGCAAAACTTCTGGATGGCCATGTGTTAGCCATGGGGAAGTCCTCCTAGTACACCCTGCAGTATGGAGAGACCAAAGGCTTCCTGCCTGCCTTCTTTCTGCTAGGTGTGGATAGCTGCTGCACTGGTTGAAGCTGCCCTGCTGCCTGCACTGTCACAGCACTGGTGCCTGGGGAGCAGGTTACCTTTTCACGCGGATGTTGAGCACGCCATTGGAGGAATCGATGATCTGCATGGCAGTAGCATGGGAGAGGCCAGCACATGACTTCCCGTTGATAGATACTAGTACATCGTTTTCCCACAGGCCTCCACGGCATGCTTTGCTTCTCTTTCGGATCTGGAAAAGCAGAAGAGAGAAGATAGGGATGAAGGGAAGTACTGAAGCTATTTAGTTCAGTTATTTGTCTCCTGTTGGCCCTTCTATTGCTCTGTCCCTGTCAGAATAAAATAAATCATAAGACTACCATGCTGCCAGGGTAGAGGACCAGTGCAGTAAACCCTATCAGTGCCTTTTAGTCTCTGTATTCCTGTTATTTCCAAGAGTCAGTCTGCTGAGGATAGGCATGACCTATCACCAACCCAATTAATGACCTTCAGTGCAGATGAAAGACTGCAGTGAATGACAAGAACATCTATGTGCTCTTCTCCTCTCGTTCCCTACTTCCTAACTTGCTTAGGGAGTCTGTGTTTCAGAGATGGAACAGGAACTCTTTCCAGACTACCCCTGTATATGGCTGTGTGTCCTTCTGTATACCCTTACTGTGCATCCCTGGTATGATCCTTGACACTCATGAAGAGCCCCTGCAGGTAACCATCCTCAGAGAAGCTGACATCGGAAAGAAATGGTGACTACAAAGCACTTCCTGCTGTGAAGCACTCCTGCTCTAATGGATTTGGCCAGTGTATTTCTGGACATCTGCATCAGGCTATAAGGTGTCCTGTTACACAGTGTAAACTTGGAGTAAATCTTTAGCCTTAACAGGAGCTGTGCAGGATATGCATTGCTATATCTGACACTGGAGTCTGGGTCTCTAGTTCCAGGCTAGTTTCTAGATCTGGCCTCTCATGGCCATCTTTCACCAAGTGTTTCCTCTCCCTTTTGTTCCACCATCCATCAGTTAAACTTCTCACTGAAAGCCCCAACCAAGCCTAGCCTTTCTGCTAGGACAAGCAAGCAGCAAACCATATGCCCCCTCAGCCCAAAACCACAGACCTCTCTCATAGAGACAAGCAATGGGATAGCCTTAGGACAGCTTGGCACTCACAATGCCAAGCTGTCCTTTTATGTCTTGTATGTTCATTCTGCACATAAAAGAACAGCCAGGAAAAAACACTGCGTCTGGGCAAATCATGCTGAAGGTAGCAATATGCTGGATTTGTAGATGCTTCTAGAATATTTCTTCAGATCTTACAGTTGAGTGAGAGACAAATCACTGTAGAGCTGTTTAACAGAGGGTGCAGTGAACAAACTGTGCCAGACTCCTGCAGAGAGCTAATGTACAGCAGGGCACCTTAGCCCATGTCTTGTAGCCTTGTACTCCAGCAACCAGGCTCAGCTATAAAATCACATAAGCTACTTTGCCTGTACTCCCATGGCAGTCCCAGGATGGAGAAGTGGATGTGAGAGTATTGCTGCCCTGTCAGTAATGTATGCCAAGTATTGCTCTTGCAGGGGCAGGAAGGGATAGAGCCAGAGCCCTGTGGAAGTCCCATGACACGGCTGGCTGGTCTCAGGGCCTGGGCCCAGGCCTTCTGCATGCATGGTGTATGGACATGCCCAGGGCTCAGCCCTGCTGGCTTGTGTTGAGCAGGCAAGAGCAGCACTCCTCCCAGGTAGCCTGTCAGCAGGACTGAGAGGTGCTGGGGCAGGAGTTGGAGAGAGGAGGGCTATGCTCCAAGTTGTTTGTGTTCACTGGCACTTTATCACTCTCTAGCCTCTCCAGCTTGACCTGAAATTTTGCCAGCATGCTTAAAATAGGGACTGGCTCATCCCAGCTGCCACATCCATCAGCCTGTCATTTTAGTGCTTTATCTCTCTCCTTGTTAATATAAGCCTGGAATGAGAATGTGTGAGTCTGTAATGAATTGCTGAAGAACCTTTTTTTTGCTCTTATGGTATAAGTGCTGCTTCCCGATACTCCCTCAAGGTGCAGCTGTTAACTGAGAAGAGATAGCAGATACATTTTCCAGTGCTGCCTACCAACAGAGCAGCTAATGCAGAGTCAGGAAACTGAAAGAGAGATTAGAAGGAGGGTCTCCTTGTGGTATCCCCCAAAAAGCCAACTGCTGCTCCATGGCCAAGTGCTTGGTGCTTAGCCCTGGATGGGAACACACCTGCTGGCTATCTCTCCCAATTATGGAGTGAGGGGACTGGGGATTAAAGGCTGTCAGCAGGTGCTCAGAGCATTCTTCATGTCCCATTGTTCTCCATGCTTACTGAAACCGACTGGATGTAGGTTTGTAACCACCAAGAGTAGAGCTGGTAAGCTTCCTGCAATCCTGTGGTCCTATAGTACTGCAGGGCTTTGCTGGCAAATGTTTGGAATGCCCAGGCAGGGAGGGGTAAGGCTGTGCTCACAACACTGCCTGCAGCTGCTTCAGGCACCTTTAGATTACTCTAGGCTGGTGGGATGCAAGGTGCTACAGGTGGGCTGAGCAACGCGAGCAATGCGTTTCTTTACTGGTTAGTAAAGATGCTGGTTCTGGCTTGGTCTGTGCTCAGATTTTACCAGAAGGTCCATGCACTAAAGCAATTATTGTTACTTCAGTGCTGCTGCAGAAGCCTGCAAACTAGCTCTATAACCCAGCAGGGGACTTCTCCCAGTCTCCATTCCTTTTTGGGAAAACAGGACCAGGTCTCTATCAGCACAGGAAGAGACCTAAGGAGTCTGAAAATAGCATGTAAATGTTCCTGGGTGGCTGCCTCTCACAGTTTTATAAACTCATCCCTGGAAGTTTGTGAATCTGCTTCCTGGAGCAGAGGGGACATACTATTCACAGCTTCATTTTAATTATGAACCCTTACCCCACTGCGTTTGCCAAGGAGGAAAGCAAAGGGGTTAAAGGCAGAGGAGGACTGTGCAGGGAGAGAAGGAAGAAGGCAGTCGTACAGAAAGGACAGAATTTAATCCACAACCATGGCAGCAGGGTGCACTGTGCTAGAGGCTGGAGAGCCTATGGGCAGAAACTAGCACAAGCCTGCTGGTTTTTACATGACTGCCAGCACGGAGCTGTGGAGACTTTAATAACAACCCACAGCCCGCACTTCTCGCTCACAGGGAGGGGCAGCACTGAGCCTTTGATGCCCCAGGCTAGGGCAGCTGCCCACCCTGAAGGTCAGGCTGCCCTCCGGCTCTGCCACTTGTTCCCCATGTCCAAAAGATGCCCCCTCCTGGGCATCCAGTGAGGGACATGAAGCATCACTAAAAGGGAGCTTCTGCTTAGGCTGCACGCAGATTGGAAGGTATCCCCCAGCAGCTAGGAAAGGATGGGAAAAGCAGCATTTCAAAGACAAAACCTCTCTGCCTCCTGTAGCAGATCCCTAGAGAGCATTCTTGTGCAAGTGAAAGGCAGCACTGAGGGACTCTGGCAAGTGGTCAAAACTAGCCCCAGACCTGGCCCTGAGGGATTGTGTTGCCCAAACTTCTAGCACATACTGCAAAGATTTATCTCTCCTCTTTACAGGGGGGGCCCCACACATTCTCTGAGCCGCTTGTAATTAACTAGCTATTATGCTTTCCACTCTGGCCCCCAGTGGACACACTTCCCCTTGGCACACCTTGGCTCACACGGGAGGAATGTCCTGTTTAGATTTCAGCTCTGTTTAGAGAGATCCAATTTCAATGCATTACTGATTTATGTGACTGGAAATATAAAGTAATGAAACGCATTCATGCAGAAGATGGTCCATCTCGCTGCCATCTCAGTAGGACTTCTGTTGTGACAAAACTGCTCATGTGGGAAAGGTTTGTGTGTCTGTGTCACCTGGATACATGCATATCCATGTGCCTGTTTCTTTTCATTTATTGTCCTCTTCCTCTCACTGGTCATTGAATCAGACCGGAGGTAAAGGACAGTAGCAACTGAGAGGTTAAAAAGGCAACAAGTTAGAAGAAAAGGTGTTGAAGCCAGTGCTAGGAGAGGCCAGAAAGGCCAGGGCTGGGGTTAGGCTCTAACAGTGCAGTACAAGTTTCCTTGTACAGTCCTGTGGAGACAAAAAGACATGCTGACCATTGGACATGTCTCGGGAGAATTCAGCCTAGCTTTCAGGAGCAGAATGCAGGAGAGGAGGGGGTCAGCTGCAACTTGGCAGCATCTGTCCTTCAGGAGGGACTATATTTAAACAGTGGTATGTGGGGCGTGAACACATGCTGGGATGCTAAGAATAGAGTAATCCTGATAGTAACTCAGCAGCTTCACATCTTGCCTGTGTACAGCCTAAGGAACCTGTCTTGAAATTTTGCAGCCACTCTCCTTGCTGGCCAGCACCACTTCTTCATAAGAAAGGAAACATGCTGTGGGTAATCAGAAGTGGTTTGTAGTGCCTTTCAGGAATAAGTTGTAGCAGATTCATGCCATCTTACCCCTTGCCTCCCCAAGGCACCTCTCACCTCCTCTCATCAAGAAAGCTCAATCTATAAGGCAGGAAGAAAAATCACATTATAAGTTTTCCCCTAAATCTCCTAAAATCTCTTCCAGCAGCAACCTAGTGAACTCGGGCCCAGTCAACGCTGTATACTGAATGCAACTCATATTCCCATCTGGTACCCCTTCCATTCTCTTTGCACTCAGCTGTCCCCTTCTCTCAGCAGCTACAATGCCATGGGGTCCGACACTCCATGGCAACCCAGAAGTGTTATAACTTTCGTTCCCATCCTTACATGAAATGTAGTCCTGTCACAGAGTTCCCACTGAGAGGTAAGAACTGCCCTGTTGTAGTATAAAGCATTACCAAAAGGGAACGAACTCAGGTACGAGCCAACAAGCATTTGGGCCTGTTCCTCCCAGAACTTCCTGCTCAGCCAAACCACAAATGCAGTGGTTGCTGGATGCAAGAGTGAAAACAAACACTCTCCATCTCTTCTTCCTTCTGACTATCGATGTTGACATCATTTTGGTTAGTTGGACAGTTTATCTTTTCTCCAGGACCAGGGCCTGATTTTTACTGGTGCAAGGAAGTAAAAGCACTAGAGGGGATCCAAGAGACCTGGATGAATCTTTGTGTGATCTTTGAGAAAGCACTCAGATTGTGAGCCATAAATGGCAGAAGTCTGGAAATCAGGATGTTTTTCCAACAATATTTTGTTCCAGCTCTTAAATTTCTTTTGTCTCAGCTGCTCTCCTGAACACAGAGATCCAGCAAGATACTTTTTTAATGCCTTGTCTGTTAAGTATGTGAATGCCATCAGATCTTCATGGCAATGCCATATTTTTATTGGCAGCTATTTTACAGGAGAAAATTTACTATAATTATAATATATAATAATTAATATAAAATGTATATTGTACTAGATAGTAATATAATTACACTAACCATTACAATTACTCTTCTCCACGTAGTTCCAATAACTTCTTGACCAAACACCATATTCCTGTTTCAGAGGTGACTTGGTAAAGTAAATCCGATGTTTCTGCAGGCCTACTTCACTGGTCATTCACACTAAAGCTTAATTAGGGAGTTTTTATTTAAAGAAGGGAAAAAAGATACACTTTCTGGGATGAACACAGCAAGAGGCAGGACAGACTTGGGTGACTTCTGAGACAAGGGATTTAGAGATGAAACTTGGTAGTGGCAGAGGATACTGGTGCTGGCCAATTGGTTAAGTACATATAAAACTACTGTGATACGTTACCACCTAGAGTGTACTGGTGAGGGGGCTATCGCTATGCAGTGTGGGAGAGAAAGAACAACTTCAGTGCACTAAATTATGATTTGTACCATGGGATACAAGCTGATAAAAAACAAATGCAAGCAATGAAGGGTTTAGTTTTCTCCCTCTGTTGAAATAAAATGTCTTAAAAAGAGCATTTTGTCCTCATAATACAAGAAGGGATGAGGAAAATAACCCACCTGCTTTGCCTAAGCAAAAAGTTTAGCACAGGGCTCGTTGTTGGGAATGATTATCTACCCAGAGTTGGCTGCAGGTAGGTAAAAAAAGGCTTTATCTCCATGGCCCTTTGCTATCTGATGGATGATTAGTGGAAAAGTGAGTAAAGTGTAATACCAAAGACAAAAACAATGCCACATGTACTAGAACAGGTACTAAAAGTACTTCATAAGCATTTCACACTCAACGGGGTAAGCAGCAGGATATCAAGGGGTTTTTGTATGGAGCAAGGATTCAGAAGGAACATAAAAGATTGTCAAAAAGCAAGGTCCCAGTGCCCACATCTAGCTGCTAGAACAAAAGGAATTGAGTGTTCAGAAGAAATATGCTTATGTATGTCCCACGCAGGTCTTTTTCTAGAGCCTCAGCCTCACTGATTCACATAAAAGGTTTTAGGACCAAAATCTAAAGGAATTAGAGCTCATAAGCTCATTCAGCCACCAAAATGTCTCTTTACAGGGACAGGCACTGAACTAGGACAGGAGAGATGTTCTTAACATGCCTTTAACTATGGCAGAGTCAGCCGGACACGTGAATAATGGAAGTTACTCTCAACCTTAGCATGCTGGTACTGTGCTCTAAAGGGCAGTGAGGCTATGCAAGCTCTGAATAAAACTCTTACTCAGAAGACAGTAAGGGTTTTATTCAGATGCTACCAATTGTTGAATATCAGCAATCGTAAGTATAATACGCCTCTATGATACTTATGTTGAGTGATGGCAAACTAGAAGAAGACACCTACTATTCTTTTGATGCAATGAGGATGCAATCCTAGGCAAAAAAAGTCACTTATGTTTGCAAAAGTAGTTGTACACAGCATTTATCATATTTGGAAGTGTGGCTTACTGTACCAAAACACAGCACTCGACCTAAGAGAACCTCTCAGCAATAGTCTGAAGAGGATAAAGCACCATTGTTCTGCAGCAGCAAGGACAGGATCAGCCACAGGTATGGATTAGACAAGTCCACCATTCACTTGAAAGATTCCAGGGGGACTTCAGTATAGAGACCCCTGTGCCTTGCAGCATCTTGTAGGCATCTTGTACATACAGGGAAAAATAGGCTCTGCATAGATGTATTCATTGGCTCTAGCAAGTAGCAGGTTGAATAATGCCAGAAAATGAACCTGAGCTCTGGACCGCAATTGCCTGTAGCATCAAACTGTTGAAATGATCCTTGTCACATCTTTGGCTCAGGCCAGCTACAACTCTCCAGAACAACTCCCAGACACAGTTTAGGAGCTAGAACAGACCATTCCCAGAGGCTGTGGGCAGCTTGCATATGCTCATCTTGTTTGGGAGAATAGAAGACATTAACTGCTGGGCTTCGTTCCACTGACTGGCAGCTGGCATCAATGCCAGAGAGTGGTCCCAGGCACATTAAATGCAACAGGTATAGATGTAGCTTTTATGGTTTCACCTCAGCTGCTGACCCTCATCCATCAAAAGATGCTTCCAGGATTTCTGCTTGCTAATGGGCAAATAGAATGTAAAGACAAAACTGCCTAGACCCTTAACCTCTGCAAGGAGAAAAGGGAAAGCTTTTTTAGCAGTGCCCTTCAAACAGAGGTGTTAGACAACTTGTGGAAGCAAAAAGCATGGGGCAGCACAGCTGTGGTTACACAGCAGAGGAGAAACCATTCAGGACAGTCGTGTGAAAGACATTGCACTTTGTCATAGGCATGATTGCTTCATGTCCTTTCAAGGGAAGGCAGGAAGCGAATTAAAAACAGAAAACACAGAGCGAAGTGCCTTGGGCAGTGTCAAAGGAATAATTTAACAAATGGATAAAGGTTATCTAAAAGTAAACACTGAATATAAATCAAGATTTTAACACAACCGCCAATCCAGTTCATCCACACAGTCTGCTCACTGTACTTGTTTTGTGAGGGAGTTCCTGCATAAAGCCACTTCCCTTGCAGGTAGCTCCAAGTCCTGGAGAGGCAAAGGAATTGTGAAGCAGATCATTAGCTGTTACAGTCAGCAATGTTGATTTGCAACCATGACAATATAGTTTTCTGTTTAGGCCACCTTCTTATCATGGAAGGACAGCTCCATTTCCAAGCTCCGTATGTTGCTTGCTGCTGTCCCAGTACTGTGCAGAGCTTGCAGCTCCTCAGCCAGACAGGAGCTCCTGGAGCACCCCATGTTCTCCCTACATGCGGTGACTGGTGGCCCCAGCTGTTCCTTGGAAAGTTCCACCGTCGTTTCCAGCCTGCGCTCCCTTGCTGGCAGCCAGGGGTGGCACCTGCCTAAGTGCCGACAAACCATAAATAATGTCCAGGAGCACTCCCAGAACTGCTTGAGGTGCTCCTTTCACAGTTCAGGCATCTTGGGCCCTTCAAAACCAGCATTAGTGAATGCTACAGACTAGGCTGACAGCTTCTTTATGTGTGACAGTGTTTATGAAAACAGGTAAAGAACAGCCTGCCTACTGAAAATTAGAGAGGTAGAGAAGGTGGTTGCAAATCTGGAAGCCATCAGACTTATCTGGGTTAGAGCTGGCACCTTCAATAGGAATAATGTCACATGAGCAAAGGCAAATGGGATGGAGCAGCCAGGCCATGGGTCACAGGGACCAGCAACATGGCATGCAGGCAGAGGGATATCTGGCAGAGGAGACCATAGAACAAACAGTTAATTGCCAGGAGGAAGTGGTAATATGTGAGAAAGAGGTAAAAAGGAGGTTGTGATGAACCGCTATTAAACAACAGGACCATTCCTGTGGTTTAAAATACATATGTTCAAAGTACGTTCTGAGTTAGCTGCAACTTGAAAAAAGCCAGCAATTCGAACCATCACTGTGAACAGCTTAGGACAGACCAATTCAATCGAAGCCCACCAATGTTTTTGAACAGGATTGAGAATAATGCTGACAACATTCTCACCTCATTTAAATACCATCTTGTCTCAAAAAAAAATGAAAAAAAGAAAAAGAAAGCATACAGCAGACCCAAAGAATTTTCAGGAGGTGAAAAAAAGGTTACCAAGATCAGCAATTAGTGTCACAACTTCCTCTAAGAATTTGCTCCATTGCTGCAGAGTATTTGTATAGAATAGGCAACTGAAAGGAGCCTTTTGGATTATCAGGGCAAATCCCGTGTTGTTTCAGGTGCCACAATTTACTCCAGTTTGTAAACTGATTGCAAAATCTTTTCCTAGATTAGAAAGATGTTGCTGAACCTCCCTGGTTAGTAGTTTTGTGCACATTTGGTCGGGGGCAATGCTGTTCTATATTTGAACAGTGCTGCTGGTATTTGCCCAACATCTATTTGTAGACAGCAATCATATTTTTCAATCTTTTACTAGGTGAAAGAAGCCTTCTCTCCTGCCCTCCTTTTCTATAGCTGCTCTGCCTTACGTTCACTTTTCTTTAAAGTGGCTGGCTGCAGAGGTGTGATATTTCCAGTGAATTCCCACTTGTGCATTAGACAAGCACATCAGTGCCTTCCTATTTGAGTTAGATATGGCTATGACAGGCTCACGTGTGTGTTTGCTTTTTTTTTTCAGAAATGCATCATTTTGCTGGCTCATTATCCTCTTGTGATACACTAACATTCCCAGGTCTTTCTCCTCTACTATGAGTACTAGCTGGAAAGCCTCTGGTTCCTACTTACTTCATCATTAATGTTTGCGCACCACACTATGCTGGAGGTATGAGTACCTTTATTGCTTTGTACAGTAACCAAGTTTCCCTCTCATTGGATAACTCTTGGTTTGTAGTAGGATCTCTAAAGGCATGCTTGCATGCACTTGCACCATCTTAAAGCTGCGCTGGTCATTGTTGTAAAAATTTCCATAATGCAGTCCCATGCTATGTTTCTACTTTGGTTGATTTGGTCTTAATTCTTATGTCCTATTTTATGATTTTTCTCAGACTAGCTATTTTTCATTTTGTTTAGTTTCAAGTGCATTTGATGCACATATTCTTACTACAAAGAAAGCCTCCAGGAACCTGATGGTATTGTTCTCCCTTAGCCTTTTTTAAGAATGGGTGAACCTTTTCATCATTTATAGCTCTCCCTTGCAAGGAATGCTGTACGTGTCAGGACTGTGTACTTTTCCCTCAGCCTTTCTAAAATAAAAATCTTGCCATCTATGGATCCTTTTTGTTTCTTGCTTTTATGCTTGATTTGATTTCTTTCTGTCCTGGTAACTGTTTCTGGCCAAAGATTCGATGTGTTGCCCTGTACGCCACAGCTACACTAAATAACTTTTATTTTGGTTAGGGCTAGTGTAAAAAAATCTGCTATACTTTATCTGCTTCACTAGGCAAGAGTTAAAAGATTCATTAGGAATCACAGTAAACCAAATATTAATATTCAACTGATTTCACTTTAAAGGACATTGTTGTAACTAAGAACAAAGATTTTTTTTTCTTTCTTTTTTGGGTTCTTTATTTTCCCTTTTATTTGTTTCTCTATTTCTCCAATCCTTCCTAATTTCTGCAGAATTATTCATGTCCCCTGTAGATGTTTGATCCTGCTGTGTATCTGCCTGCTGAGCATATCAGTGTCTGCTGTTCTTTCAGCTTACTCATTGAGTAGATATTTTAATGCAACCCTAATTAAAAATCATCTATTCTTTCTCTCTGAGGGCTCCCCAGACACTAATAAATTTTATTTTGCATCTTCTTTTGTCTCACTCTCCACTCTTTCAGTCTTTTTATAAGGCTGCATTGTTATAGTACTTCTTTCAGTATGGTATCCTTCATATACACATCAGACATTTTTAGCACCCAGACACTGCAGTTGATTGTTTGAGTGGAGAAAAATAGTATGTACTTTTGTAAGCAAGTTTAAGATAAAAAGAATAGAATCATAGAATCAACCAGGCTGGAAAAGACCTTTAAGATCATCAAGTCCAAGTTTCCTTATATCCCATCTAAACTCCCCTGGTGCAGCTTGAGGCTGTTGCCTCTTGTCCTATCACTAGTTACTTGGGAGAAGGGACCAATAGATGTTTGAAGTTACAGATGTGGAACCATTTAGTCAGTTTTCATTCTTGCTTATGTTATTTAAATTTGAAGTTTTGCCTCAATATCCACTGGGCACTACTGGAAGAACCAATGTGTGTTTCGCTGATTCTGAGGCAGGCAGAGCTGGTTTGGCTCCATATGATTACTTGAACATGAAGTTACTTACGCATAACCCAACAACACATATAATTCCAGCACCTTGCTCTAAATGTGTCCCTGAACCCATAACCCATGGGGAGTTGATAGCACAGAAGCCCTGTGGCAGCTGGATCCAGCATATGAAGATCCAACTGCTTTTTTAGCCCTTTGTGTTGGCTGAACTGAGGTTTAGAACTGATCCCTTGCATGGTCAAATGGTTTAAACTACAGCTATGCATTCTTTCAGTCTGTAGAAAAATGGGTTCACACCCCAATTCCAACATGTTCTGCTACTTTATTTAGTTGCAGCCAGCTGAATACTTGGTGCTATGAAGGGAGGTTTTTAAATGCATATGCTCACTGTGCATTCTGAGTTAGCTGAACTTGAAAAAAGTCAGCAATTTAAGCCATCATTGTGAACAGCTTAGGACAGAACAATCAATTAGAAGCCCACTGATGTATGTGAAGAGGATTGAGAATAATGCTGAAAACATTCTCATCTCCTTTAAATACCATCTTCTAAAAAAAAAAAAAAAAAGAACCAAGCATGCAGCAGACTAAGAATTTTCAAGGGAAAAAAAGCTACCAAGAACAGCACTTAGTGATTGAGTATCATAATCTCCAGAGAGAGAAACGATAAAAATACTATTGTAATGTAAACTTTAGAAAGAAGAAAGGCAAGAAGATTGTGACTTTTGTGTATTGTGTAAATTGAACATGTAACATGAATCATGTATGGATTTTTAATACAAGATCAGCTCAAACCGGAAATCACACTTTGTGCAACATTTAGTCTTTGGAATGCCTGGCTGCTTGAAGTTATCATGTCTTTATTAGGAAATCATGTAAGATTTAGTCAGACAAGCACTGTTAAGAAATAGTTATCTGTTTATATGCAGGATAAACCACCAGTACTGTCAATTCTTATGTACTTCATAGGACATGCTAGTAATCAGCAGGGGTGAAAGAATTTCCCTTCACATTGCATTACTAGAAAAATTAGATGCATTAGTAAAGTTCACAACTTCCTCTGAAACACAAAGGAAAGAGGAACCAGGAGATGGAGTGACTATTAACCTAGTCTGTCTAGCTATTCTACCAACTCTACGTAACTACAGTGTATATAATTTATAGATAACTTATTTAGTATACTTAATACATTTTCCAAATTAGCTTTTATTGCTCTTTTTCACCCAGAAAGTGTATAGAAACAATATGACTCAGCATCCAAGCCAGTAAGCATCTTTCCTTAGTGTTACTGCTAAGACATTTTCAGTCTAGAAGTTGAAACTGCCTAAAGTGATAGCACTGGAATCCCCTGAGACACCAACTGTATCCACTCAACTATTTCCTGGCACCTATTGGATATTCACACCTGTATCTCATCACATTTTCTCCATATTCATCCATGTTCCTATTCTGTCCTTCCCCATCCTGTCCAAATAGGTTTTGCTGAAAGAACCAAAGCACTAATATTTACATTCTGCTAAGCCAAAGTTTTCCTGGTCTCATATGAACATTTCTCTTTCTCCCCAAGAGCCCTCTATTTGACAGCAGTCCGCTTACTAATAGACCCTCTCATTTATCTAATCTGTCTGTTTATACACGCACAACACATTCTTCACTGTACTAATGAACATTGTGTTGTTATTTGACCATACCTCTGCTAGGCAGGCTCATTCTCAGTGACACCTCCATCTGACCACACCTCCCAGTGCTGCTCAGTGGCACTCATCTCCTGGATGGAGGCCAAACAGAGCAAATTGCTCATCCTTAATTCCTAGTTAATACCTTTGTGGAAGTGCCACTTAATCTTTGAGCAATATTCCATTCACCTTAAGGTGGAACTTAGCCTGGGTAATAGCTACTTCTCACCCCTGTTCAATCCTTCGTAAGACGCTCAGTATCTCCTCTCTTCCCAGTCCCAGTTTCTTGTCTATTTGGGGAAAAAGACGAGTCAAAATAACCCTAGACCCTACAGAACTTATGTGGCCACTGAAAATCCCATTTTCCTAACAACCACTGATGCCAGATACCTGTTTAAACTATACTGATTCTTTCTTTTCAGCACCCGAAGCTCTGTCTGTATGCACAAAAGTTGTTTTCATGGTGCAAAATAATCTTTCTCTATGTAAGAAACATCCACTTCAGGGCCAAGCTATGGGATTTCAAATAATTTGGCAGAAGTTGCACACAAACACTCTTTGACCTGGGGTGAGCCAAATGACACAGAACATTTCATTTTAAACTTCTCTGTCAGAAGCACAGTCTACTTAAGGAAACAGAAGGACCTGAGCACAGCATTTTTTCATTCCTGTTGATGGGTACCTTCCAGTGAGACATCCCAAGGTATTCTTGTGTCAAGGCTAATGCAGCTGTTATGAGCTTAATAAACAGAGGGATTTTATTCCTAAACTACTCACTAGCCTTTATGAAAGAGATCAGTAACAGTTGCTTATCAAAAGTAGTGCAACTCAAGGTTCTTATTTCTTCTTATTTCATCTCCTATCCAATCAACAGCTTTTCTTTAATTCTTGAAATGGAACCAATATTTGCTGCTTTAGAGCATTAAAAATATTTACTTCAGACAATATTGAGAAAGTTTTGCCAACAGAAGAGACCATAAGAAATGTGCATATATTTTGAAAGCTGGAATATAGTAATGAAGGGTTATGGGCAGTTAATTGCAAACATGGCTTTTGTTGCTTCAATTTAAATTATTTTTTGTTTAGTTGGATGTCTCACAGGAGTACTGAAGCTTCCACATTTTAGCCCTTTTTCCTGCATGGTCACTATATGTCTGCTGACAACTGGGGAGAGCGATACACATTACAAAGTGCCTGAGCTGTACAGATCTGCACAGACGCAGATCTTCACCCAGCACTTGTCTTTACCTCAAGAGCATCTATTTCAGGACCCACCCCACACCCTGCTTGACCATTCCACACAGTTTTTCCTTTTAAAATCTGCTGTCACAGAAAGGAGTTCCTGCATTCCTTCATGGCAGTGAAAGATGCCCAACTCAGAAGGGATATCTGAGTTCAGCAGAATAACTGTGCTCTCACAGTTCACAACTCAAAGTCCTACCTTTGACACCTGAAGGGGCCGTTTCTGCTCTGAACCCCCTTGCAGTCGGAAGCCCCAGGGGGCACCTCCAGACAGAGTGATGAGCATTTCTTCTTCAGCTCCCATGATTTCTATGCTTTGGATATTTTGTCTTCCCAACTTCAAAACAGACTCCAGTTCTTAACAAGCAGTATCTTCTACTCCCATCTTCAAACTTCACACAACTCTCCAGTCCCCCAAAAGGCCCTGTGCACACTTTCTCCTTCAATTTCACATACACAAGAGGAGAGTTGAGACTGTCAAGCCCAGCCTTCACTGCCCTTCTGGACAACCAACTGCTGCTCTGCCTATGATTAGACATCTGACACACGTGTCATGTCAATCTCACCCTCTGTGTCCCCCCCTCCGCATACACAACTGATCTCTCACCGGAGCATGGCTGAAAATAGCACACCTCCTGTCTCTCCAGAGCTTTGTCTGACACTCTTAAGGCTGGAAGCATTTCAGTAAAAACTTTATTTCCACTTCCCATTCCAAATGCAAATCCTGGAGTCATCCAGCTCTCAGGATTCATTAGTATGAGTTTCAGGCAAGGACATGATGCAGGCACAAACTTGTACAAGATCAGATGATAGCACCTAAGAAACTAAACAAAACCAGCTTGCAAGTGATGCGTTCTGCACTTGTTTTTTCCATGCAACTAGTGTTACTGCACAGTAGCACCATATGTCTGCTCTGAAAAACACAGGCAGATTATAGATGTGATGTGCTCCCTCTGCAGGTAGCTGCTCCGTGATATCCCCTACAGCCATTCCTAATATTAGACCAGAATAGCCAGGATTAGCTACAGAGACGGGATTCAAACAGTTCTCTGCGGGGCACCACATACATGGACTCCTCAGTGGCCAAGAGAATGGCTTTGCATTGGGGTCACAGAATCACGGAATGGTTTGGGTTGGAAGGGACTTCTAAAGGGACTTTTTTAAGAAAGAGCCATCTTCAGCTAGACTAGTTTGCTCAGAGCCCTGTTAAGCCTGGCCTTGAATGTTTCCAGGGATGGGCATCTACCATTTCTCTGTTCCTGTTCCAGTGTTTTACTACCCTTAATGTAAAAAAATTCTTCCTTATATGTAGTACAAATTGACCCTCTTTTAAAGCCATTATCTCTCATCCAATCCCTACAAGCTGTATTAAAAAGCCTGTCCCTATCTTTAAGACCTCTTATAAGGACCCCATAGGCCACTATAAGCCCTTTCAAGTATTGGAAAGTTACAGTATGGTGTCCCTGGAGCCTTCTCTTTTCAGGCTGAACAACCCCTGCTCTCTCAGCCTGTCTTCATAGGAGGGCGTTCATGCCTCTGGTCATTTTTGCAGCCCTTCTCTGGACCTGCTCCAAGAGGTCTATAGCTTTTTTCCATGCTTCAGGCTCCAGAGCTGGATGCAGTACTGCAGGTGGGTCTCCCCAGGGTCGACTCCACCATTTTCTGTTTTAGGGCCATGACAGACAAGACCTCCTTGCTATTCCAAGCCACCTTGATCCCTTGGAATTATAAGGAAAAATAAAATCACATTTTTGTTCTCTACTGGGCTTACAGTGAAATTTTCTGTTAAGATCCAGAGCACAAACTCTTCTTTATTCTGCATGTGCTTAGTTCTCAGTGCCTAATAAATATCTTACAGGTCTCCGTGATACCTTTGTACTGCGACATCCATAGGACCCAATCTTGCTCGGTTGCCTACCCCACCGCCCACCCAGTGCCATTGCATGGCGCTGCTGAGCACACACGAACAAACATTACTAGGTAGCGCGCAACTCTAGCACCACACTGCACTTAAGTGCGAAACCGGCTCCGTGTTGCTCCCAAGTCGTGTTTTTTCGGAGGCCGCTGACGGGACAAGCAGCCAAGGGCACCCCGCTCAGCATGGGCTGAGGCTGAGCAGCGCCGGGAAACGCCAGTTCTCGGACTATGCAATCGACCTGAGCAATTTGCCCCCACCACAGCCACAGCGGCCCCGCAACAGCCCTCTCCCGGCGCTGCCCGGGGGCCGAGGGAAGTGCGAGGGCGGCTGCGGCCTGGGCGCCCCGGCAACTACCGCTGTCGGAGCCGCGGCTGGTCCCACCGCCTGCCGCCGCCCGGCACTTCCGGACAACCGCCCGCCGACGGCGCGGCGCGCGAGAGCTCCCGTCAAGAGCCGAAGAACGCCACGGCCAACGCGCACCCCACGAACAACGTCAACTCCCGCCGCCGCGGCGCACGGCGCCTGCGCCGCATCCGGGCCCCGCTGGGTGGGGCGCGGCTGCGGCCGGGGGTTGGCGGGGAGTGCGGACGTGGCAGGCAGCGGGCGGGGGAGCGACGGCGTCGGAAACCGGAAGCGGGTCCGGCAGCAGCGCCGGTTGAGGCGGGCGGTGGCGGTAAGTGAGGCTCCTCGGGGGGGGTACTGGGTCTGCTGCTGGTGGCGGTGGCGGCGGCGGCGGCGGTAGTAGTACCCGGTGCTGGCTGGTGGGCGGCTGTTGCGGCGGCTCGGCCGCGGCCCGAGTCTCGGGCGCTGCCGTCGCTTCCTTCCCCGCCAAGGAGGTGAGGCCTGGCGGCGGCCAGCCGGATAGTACGTCGGGTCCGCCGTGCCTACGCGCTACGTCCGGCCTTTGCAGAGGCCCGGGTCTTCCTCGGTGATGTGTCTGGGTGGGGGCGCCCATCACCGCCAGCGGCCCGGTTTGGCCCAGTGGATGCCGGCCCAGCGGGGCCTTGTCTTGCAGTGCCTGGAGGGGAGCCGCCGGCGTCCAAGTATGGTGCGGGTTGTTGCGGGACTACGAGTCCGGCCGTAGCACCCGCCCGCTCTTGTTTTCGGCCCGGGTGCGCTGTGAGGCGAATACTCCCTCTGCAGCTTCCCTAATCTCTTGTAATCTACGAATCCTTACCCCCCGTGTCTGTGTTGAGCTGTTCAAGTTCCCATTCATTCGAGGCTTGCAAAGGGTGGTCGTCCCACAGGGTGATTGAGTTTGGTAGTAAAAATTAGTGATTATCTTGTCTGTGTCTTTGAAGAGAAAGAAGAAAAGGAATAGAGATGACATGACCAAATTACAAGTGTAGTCTTGGGAAAAGTGAATGAATTTTTGCCTTCGGTGTAGGTGGTGCTTTAAACATCTTTGGTTTGTATTGTTGGAGTTTGCTTTGACTCTTTCGAGCAATGGTCTTTGGAGTAGAATGAAGGTTAGTTTCATTTCTTCTTATTCTCGGGAGGTGCTTAAGTGTTTTTAAGCATGTGCGTGTGATGTCTTAAGTCTTTATCAAAGAGACTGCAAAACCATACAAACTAGGCCTCTGTGGTAGCTATCACACTGTAGTCGAAGTTCTGTGTAAACTTACTAGCTGACGGAAGTGGTTGCTGACATGTAGGTGAAGTACTTACACCTTCATCAGAAGTCTTCCACCAGAGTTAATATTTGTAATATCATGTTAAAATACAGATTTATTTTTGGTTTTACACTTTGGTACTCAGTGTTGAATTTTAGCCATTAATGTGATAGTTCCATAAAAATATTTATAAATCCTCTTCTGTTACCAGGATTCTTCATCAAGTTTACCAGATGTTGAGGGGGGAATGTTAGAGTGAGGGAAATTACCATCCGAGACCCAATATGCAGTGCCTTTTTGTTGTAGTTGTTTACAAGCAGTGCAAATTCACATCACAAAAACAGATTACTTGGTGCTGGTTTTATCCTAAAGTCTTCAATGTTTATTAGTATGAAGTTGTTCTGAGTAGGTTTAGGCAACTTGAGCTTTCACCTCTTTCTGCCACCCCTTCCCCCTTCTCACAGAGTATGTGTTTTGGTTATTGGGTGGATAGAAATATATGTGGCCTAGATCTCTAGAGCCTTTCTCTTTAGAGGTGACTCACCTTTGATCATGTATATACACTATGTGTGGAATCATAAGCATTTTTGTCCTTTTTTTGTGTAGAAAAGGTTCTTAATTCTGGAACTACCCTGTTCTGCTTGAAGCTGTACCACTCACGTTTCTTTAGTGGTATAGGCAGACTGTGGAGTGAACACTGATGTAGGGAATATTTCTTCTTAATATGCTGTGACATTCTCTCCAGGTTCTAATTCCATGGCTGAAAGCTGAGTTATACAGTGAACAGATGTCTAAAGGATTATTCCTTTAATGAGTCGTTTGATGCTTGTACTGCTGTGAATGTTTTGTTCTGCTGCTGTAGGACTATTTTTCTTCCTGTAATACTTATTATCAGAAGGAGGATCAAAAATCGAAGAAAGAATTGATGGTTGGCTAAGGGAAGGGCAAGGTACAAAGAGTGACTGAAAGTGATCAGCAGTGAGGTCTCCACAGAAGAGAAGAGGTAGATGTTTCTTGCTCTTTAGGTCTGAAAAGTTTTGTTAGTGATGAATTGTGAAGGTAGAGCTTGTTCCTGTATGTTCAGCAAGATACATTGTTAGCATAGAAAACACTAAATTTGGTATAAACTGGGCAGTATACATTAGGAAAAGCTAATTCTGAGCTTTTTTTTTTTGTTTCTTGCAAGTGATGGGGTTTGTGTGATGCATTTTTGTGTAGATAAAGACAGAGTACAGAAATTTTGAATGAAATATGGCCAGTGTTACAATTTATGTGAAGAAAAACTTGTTTAGTACTGTAACGTGATTTTAAGTCTTATTCTGTATATTCCTATTCCTTCATTCTTTCTTCTGGCCTCTTCTCTAAACTTTAAACTACCCTTGTAACTTCCTAATCGATTATACTTGTGTAAAGTTCACAGAAATGAGTCAGATGACTTCACACGTTGCAATGCATACGTGCAGGTAGCAAAGGAAGAGAGAAATCTTTCACTGTGATTTTTGTTAATGGCACATTTTCCAAATTTCTGCCTTCCCAGGATTGCTCTCCAGAAGCAATGCCCATTAACTGAGTGGGTTTGAAATATTTTCATAGACCTTTATTAGAGAGAGAGAGGTGTATATCAGTCCTACAAGGAGACAGGGTGATCCTCCCCCTCTACTCTGCTCTCATGAGACACTGCCTGGAGCCCCCAGCACAAGAAGAATGTGGACCCATTGGAGCAAGTCCAGAGGAGGGCCATGAAGATGATTGGGGCTGGAGCACCTCTCCTATGAAGACAGAATGAGAGAGTTGGGGTTGTTCAGCCTCGAGAAGAGAAGGCTCCAGGGAAGCCTTGTAACAGTCTTTCAGTACCTAAAGGGGGGCCTGCGAGAAAGCTGGAGACTTTTTACAGGGACATGTAAGGGTGAGACAAGGGGAATGGCTTTAAACTGACAAAAGAGAGATTTAGATTAGAAATATTGGGAAGAAATTCTTTACTGTGAGGGTGGTGAGATAGTGGAACGGGTTGCCCAGAGAAGCTGGGATGGATGCCCCATCTCTGGAAATGTTCAAAGGCATGTTGAATGGGTCTTTGAGCAATCTAGTCTAGTGGAAGGTGTCCCTTCCCATGGCAGGGGGTTAGAACTAGATGATCTTTACAGTCTGTTCCAACCCAAACCATTCTGTGATTCTATGTTATTGAAGTAAAAATCTGGTGGTGGTGGCAGGGGTTAGAAATAGTCTTGACCTAAGCTTAAACCTACCACTAAGCTTTTTTGGGGGTTTTTGTGTCAGTTTTTAACCAGTTTACTCTCATAACTTATATGTTGTATAAGACCCTGCTCAAATGATGAATCAGCCTAACAAAACTGGGTTTAATGTGGCCCTTCTTTAAAAGAACAATAGAAGTGATCACACCTTAGGTATGAACTGTGTTTTTTATGTCCTGAGGCCTGAAAGACCTTTTTGGATCAGCCCAGGAATGACTGGTCTGCAAAACTCAGCTCTAGTAGCTCTCGTGTCAAGCAGCAAACCTATCCTTTCTTCTCCTGAAGGTGTCTTCGGTGAAAATACGGTGGCTTCTAGACTTTCACTGATACTAGATGGTAACATTTACATTCTGAAAACTGTGCGATATACCTCTCATGAACCGTTAAAACAGATGTTTCTGGCAGTGACTCCAAATGCATAGGTGAAGAATATACTATCTGTGTGTCACAAGTTGAGATTCTGCCCAGGGGAAAGATACAGCGCCATAAAAATACGACCAAACTGGGGGGCCAGTTCTTGTAGTGCCATTTGGATTGATTTGGACAAACACGGGTGGCATTTGTTATAATGACCTGAGTGCTTCCAGATTGGTTGCCAGTCTCTAACTTCCAGGATATGAGCTTCACTTTTAGAATTTTCTGTAGAAAAAAACAAAACAGGAGTTTCTTTTATCTGAAAAGAATCAAATTTACTATGAGTTCTTGTAAAAGACCTAGTCAGGCTGTTGGTGAAACAAAAGCAGGAACATCTGCCTTGCAGAACAGTGTTCTTAGCTTGAAGTTGTTCAGAGTCTAGATCTTTAATAAGAATAGTATAACTTTGCTACTTTTCCATAAAGCTGCAGAATGGAAGCATTAACAGCACTATAGGTAATATTCTGAACTGATCTGTTGAGAGTGCAGACTGTCGCTTTCTGTCCTATCTTTTGAAAATTGTTTCTGATTTCTGTGTTCAGAAATTAAGTAGACATTTCCTTCTGTTTCATAGTTTCACCATGTATGGGATACCATGCTGTTGGCTGGGGGGTTTTGGTGTTGTGGGCTTTTTCTTTTTGTGGGCTTTTTTCTTTTTTTTTTTTGGGGGGGGGGGGTTGGCTGTGGGAGGAGGGTTTGTGTGGGTTTGGTTTTTTTTTTTGTTTGTTTGGTGGGGTTTTTTTAGTGTGTTTTGGTTTGCTGTTTGGATTTTTCTTTTGCACCCATTTTGAAGGATCTGTCTCTCCAGAAGTTGAAATAAACCAACCTTTCTTTTTTCCCTGGGACCAGTAAAAAAGGCACTAGCATCTTTGTGAAGGAAAGTAATTTCGCTGTATGTGTTTCCTTTAGAAAGTGATCAAGAGCTGATGAGATCAAGCTTTTCAGTTTCTAAAGGGAATTAACAGTGAATGCAGGCTATAAAAAATGATGAATACACAGGTTTTGCTGATCTGGGAGGTTTCCTGATTGAAACAAGCTTGTGTGAATTGCTAGTGTTTGTGAATTTATTTTTTTTTCTTTTAACAGGCCATAAAAACTGCACTGTAGTGTGCTTTGTTTGGATATTAAGGAATCTAGAAACTACTATAGAAGTTAAGACACCTCTTCCCCCCTACCCCATATTACTGTTAATTTTTATCCCATCCAGTTGTTGCTGATCAGCACTGGTTGTCTCTTGGATAACAGCTTTCCAGTGTGAGTTTTAACTGTGTAACTATTTTGACCAAAACTTCCATGATAAACTGCCTTTATGCAGAGGAAGAAAAAGCATCATGGAATTACTACTTTGTGTTTCGCAGGAAAATTGTTATTTATAGTAATGACCGCTTATTGTCATGCTGTTTTCCCAATAGCACAAGTCCTGCCTATTTGAGCTTTGTGTATTGTAACTGTCAAGTTCAACAGCATATTTTAATACAATGTTACTACATGCAAAGGAATATCCTCAAAATTTTCATCAAGTGAAACAGCCTGTTTCCTCCATTTCTTCCTATCTGTTGAATTTATTTCATTCTTTGAGATTTTACTTTTTCTTCATGTCATAAACCAGAGAACGTAAAATTCTCCTTTTCCCGGTATCTCTTCAAGTGACCAGGTTCTAGTTTACATGTGTATATTTTGAGTGGAGACAAAATGAATGCTGTTTGATACAAATGGCTTGTACTGGAGGAGAAGGAAAATGGACTCATTTAATGACAACTGTCTTCCACCTTCTCAGAGATGATACTCTTGGCCCTGCCCTTTATGGTATTCCACATGAATGATGAGCAAGCGTGCCACTAGCCTTAAGTTTAGAACAAGTTGAGCAACCAAAATAATGAAGCAGCCTTGTCCCCAGCTTCAACAGCAGCCTTGTACTTGAGTTTTCTTCAACTTCTCCAGATCCCTCCTTTACCCTCTGCCAGTATAGAGCTTGTGCTATGGTGGAGATAAGCCTGTGCAGGCTGCCACATGGGCTAGCTAGAGGTCAGAGGTATATCTGCCATTCTCAGTTGGAACTCTAAGGTAGAACCATCTCCTTTGTGTAGCTGCTTTTTCCATAGGAAGTTGTAGGAAATGATCTCAAAATTCTTTTTCTCTGTAAGACTTGCATTAAATGAGCTTAACTCTTGGTTTCAGTGTTATTGTAGAGAGAGCAACGAGCCAACAGGTACTGCCTGCTCAAGTGGGAAATACCAAAATACCAATATTCACAAGAGGGATGAAAAGAGATTAGTAAAAGGTCATCAGGTAAGATTACTTACTGAGTATACAGTCACAACAGAAAGTCAGAAGTGGTTTGCAAGGTACATACTTGAGTTTTTCCCCCATCATGCTTTTAAAAAAATAAAAAGCATGAAAAATTGATCTCCTGCCACATAGTAATTCCTTGTTCAAACACTAGATCTGTTAAGGGATTTCTGTAGGTGTAACTTGTGAAGAGTGTCTTAACGATTATAGCTCAGGAAGTGTCCTGCAGGATGCTGTTACTTTGCATGCAGCTCTTACTGGATGAAGGACCTGTTTGTAGACCAGTGGCTAGAAGCCAAGTTCCTCATGTGCAATCCAATAAGCAAGTCAGGGGCAAAAAGAAGAGGAAGCAGCCCTCCTTCCTTGGCAGAAAGCCATGCCTGGATGTTCCAAGATGTGTGGGTAGAGCAGTCTTCCTTTACCACGCAGCTTTGCAGGAGGAGCTTTCCTGCTTTACTGTTTGCACTGAAAAAAAGGTGGTTGGAGATAGGTCTGTGATTGCAGTGTGGCAACACTGGTTGCCCAACTGGGGAGGAAGAGGTTAACCTTCAGGAGAACTTGGGAAGGGAGCAGGTCCCAAAGTCCATGTTTCCTGGCTCCATGGCTGCTCATGTTAGACTGTTCTGCAGAGCTAACTCAAAGGTAGTATGGGAAACCAGAATCTTTAGAAATTACTCTCTTGCTGTCATGTGTGTCTTGTGTAATAGTGTTTAAAAACACTGAAGGCTGATCAAAAATTCTTTCATGCTGTTGTAAGCTGTTGCAAATTACATATGCTAGTTTCTAGAGCAAATTACCTTTAAATATTTAAGATAAGTTCTTTTTCTAAACAAAAACCTTATTACCTTCATACAGTTTGCAGACTAAAAATATAAAATTTCATTTATTTCCTTTCATATAAAGTTTAATATCTAATTGCAGAGTAAGCATTAGTGTTCTTAGTATTGACATTAGCCATGTTTACCAGCTGTAGGAGGTTAAATATTGTGTGTATTATGCTAGCTTTCTTCTCTAAATAATTACATCACTCTGTGATTTATTATGTCTTCCCTTTATATATATGGATCTGAAAGAATTTCTATGTGTATGGCTCTCACAGAGTTGTACTTATTGTAGGTATAACTGTGGTGTCAGTTGTTGAAATAATTCTTCTGACATCATGTTTTTGGTTATGTGGAGAACCAACCTTAGCAGTGGTTGGCATATGCTAATCAATGTATAGGCAGAACAGCTCGGGTGTTTGTTATCCACTTGAGTTAAGCTGTAGATTCCTTGTTGGGATTTGCCTGAAGTAGCTGGTGGTTAGCGCAGCTTATGTCTCCTCTGTGTGAATATTTACTATCTATCTTTAATGCACAAGTTCATCATAGGGTTTGGAGTAGAATATCAGGGCATCATGAATTACTTCCTTTACCTTAACTTTGCATTTTTATATAAACTGGACTTTTAAAAAAGTAAAAAATTAAATTCCATAAACACACATTTCTTTACAGTGTTGGTGTAGATAGTCTTACCTGAAGCGTGTAACAGTGATATATGGAGCATTCAAAGGAGTACAGGAGATGCAAAGTATACTTGACAGATAGACCATGAAGTCATCTCCTTGGCTCTCCACAGTTCAGGGGCTCTATGGCTTATCTGCTTGCTTGGTACTATGGTATTGTAAGACCTGCCTGCTTGGTTTGGGGTCTCCCAATGCTGTTTCTGTCTTTTCCCTGTAAAGTCAGGCAATCTCTTTATACAGTTAGTCAGAGGGATTGGGAGTCTGTTAAGCAAGATGTCTTGCATAACTTTGCAAAGAGACGTCTCTTCTGTCTCTGCTCTGTTTCAGTTCTTATGCTTTCTTATAACTGTTTTAGTGACAACTTTTCCAGTTTTAACATCTTTTTTAGATCAACATACTGCTTTTGGTATATCTTCATTTTCTGAAATTTTTGTACATAACAAGGACTTAAAATCATCTGTTGTTTAAAGAAAAAATAAGCCAACTCCCCCTGTATTCATCCTGTTCTAGGTGCTATCAAACACTTCAAGCCTTTGCGGATGGTGAAGTGTGTGTTGCTTGGAACAATGAAATGTGATCAAGTAGACTAGCACGGGTATGAAAGCTGAACTTGTTCAGTGTTATTTAAGTCTTACATTAAGGAATTTCTCATCTGTGTCATGAAATCTGGTTTTTGTTGGTCTGATGTTCTGTGGGGTGAAAGTAGTTTGTAAGGTGTCTCAGGAAGCTTGATAATCATCTGTTATGGAATGACAAATTATGATATTTTTTTCTAAGATAATGATCACAAGTCTAGCCAGGATGAAGCAGTGAATAAAATGATTAGAAAATCTAGTTTCTTAAAATACTGTTTTCTAACTAGCTCTTGTAAAGCATTTATCTTGCTTGAAAATCATGCTGTGCGAGTATATATTACCATTAATTTTCACCTTCCCTCGTGTCTTGGGAGCTCTTATTCCTGTAAAACCCATAGGGAAGTTGGCCAGTTTGGTTTTATGTCTGCTAAAAGCCATCTTTACCCCACTTTTTGCAGGTGAGATTAGTTTGGGGATGTGAATACAATGAGTGTAAACCAGCAAGCTCACACAGGGCCTCCTTACGGGCGACCTCAGCCTGGATATCAGGGGTACCAGCAGCCTGCCTACGGAGGACAGCCATTGCCAGGGGTTCCTCAATTGCAATATGGAGCTTATAATGGTCCGATGCCAGGATATCAACAGCCAGCCCCTCCACAAGGTACTTCTCAGCCAAAACTTAATGATTGATAACTTGTGAATTGTTGTGTGCATGGAATTTTTTCATAGTATACTTGTTATGACTCTCTATTTTGTTGTAGCAATTATTTTTCCTTCTCTATATAGCTTACATGATGTTAAACCTCATGTTCTTCTTGTACATTATGAGGTTGCTGTTCTGTCATTTATACACTTCTTTCACACTTCTTTTAATAGCTCATAAAATTGACATGTTGAGAAGCACAGCCTGCTTTTTTTTTCCTTCTGTAAGTCCCTGCCCCCATGATACTGAAGCACCTGACTAGGACAGTCTTCCTGATGAGGTTATGTTGAGGGGCAGCGGGTAGTGACTGTAGCAGATTTCTAATTAAGACTCCCTTACATTACTATTAAGAAAGTTCTACATGCCATTGTGAAAGATCTAGACATGCAACTCTAGGCAGAAAGCATATTTGGAGCTATTTTCTCAAATGCCTTTAAAATCAATAGAAAGTTTGTGAACATGTGGCAAGCTATGATTCTATGATTCTAAGCTATTGTGTTCTGGAATTTCCCTGGTTCTGCAGGGTCATATGGCTTGTTGAATTTGTTTATTTAAAAACTAAATAACAACAATAAATAAAAATCCCAAACAACCACAGAAACAAACAAAAGCCACCAAACAAAGTAGTTTAACTTTTCTTCCCTGTTTTCAAAATAAAGGCTAACTTAAAATTATTAAAGAACTTTTGGAATCTTTTGTTTCTGAGTACATGAATTGCTTTGGGAGATTCATAGTGACATTAATATCTGAAATGTAGAGGACAAAATACTATGCTCTAAGTAGGAGTATTTCTGCCTTTCAAAATCAGGTGAATGAATTCAAGTCTGCCAGAATAAGCGCAATACAAACTTTCACTTTGAAGTGTTTGTTTAGACTTCAGATTGGTATTGAGAGGAAATTGAGTAATATGCTAGTCATGCTAATGGTCTCTCTATTGTTCTGCCCTCCAAGTACATGTTGATTTTTTTTTTAATATTTTTTTTTTTTTTGCAACTTCTTGGATCTTAAAAATTGGTGAGAAGGATGGAACAATCAAAGTGCCTGTAGTTGTCTTGCAATTAACAGAAGTGGGAGCTCGAAATTTGGGAGCTGAATAATTACCCTGTTGGGTTTTTCTGTCTGAAGTTAGCATGGTAGTGAAGTAGAAGAAATAGCATGGTGTGCTAAAAAATGGAGTATTCAGTTGCTCCATCTTCCTTTTCTTTCCTTTCCTTAATCCTCTTCCTCCCCTCCTCTCAATAAGTATTTTACAACAGCGCTTTTAATCTATGAGTTGTGAACTAATTTCATGGGGGATTTAAATTCCTATGAAAGTAACAAAAATCAGTACTGGGCAGAGGAAAGAAACCCTGCCTGCTGGGAAGACAGGCAGAGCTCAGACATTGAGTGCTGTTTGGCTGCTCAATGGAGGCATTGACTTACTAGTGTTTCCTGTCCCATGGAAGGAATAGGGAAAAATTGGACTTGTTTCAGTGAGGGAGAGAAGGAGATTCAAGAAGGACAAAGATTACTGTGGATTTGCTGGAAAAGTTTCATCAGTGCAGCTATTTATAGGAAGCAGGTTTTGGCTGTTAGCAGTGTGAAGAATGTTTAGGATGTTTGTGAAAAGAAACTGATGGGCATCTTCTGTCGGATACTTCAACAACTTTCAGGCTTTACAAATCTGAAAAGCAATTCTTTTTAAGGGAATTAACTTTCTTCCTTCTGAATTATTTCTGGTTTGCTTTTTTTAATGTTAGAGCAGCAGAAATGTGGTCATGACAGCTCAGTGAGAACATACCTAGGAAGCTTAGTATGTGAACTTATGCAGATTAAAAGTGCAGATTTTGTTTTTGCCAGCAGTGATTGAAAGGTATTGTGACACTGAGGGCAGCTAGGTGGTTTCATTTGGACAACAAAAATGTATTGCTCTACTCTTAAGCAGTATCTCATGTAGTTTATTGATACATCCGGCTAATGTCACCAGTGGTTTGTGGAGATTTTTCTTCTGTCTTTTCTTCCAAGACCATCCTTCCCAGATGTATCAGACTGTATTAAGGGAATCTCAGTTGTCACATTGTGCATTTTGGACTGTTATTGTAAATCCAGGATTCCTATCTTTAGAAAGAAGGAATGTAAAATTTGGAGCACTATCACAACAGCCAGAAGTTGATCTGTTAGTAGGTGCTGAATAGGATAGCCAGGGAGAAGAAAGTGGCAAACAGACAATGCATTATCAAAGAAAGCATGCTGGTGGTACTAAAGATATTGACAGTTATTTTTTCTATCCTTATCTCCAAAATGTTATGTTTATTGCAGGTCTTTGTAGCAAGACCTGTTTTAGCTGCATACTGTAGAGAGGAGAGAATTATTTTTGGAGGCACTAGAGTGACAGTAATTTAGGGAACACTGAGTGGTAAAAGGAAAACTCCCAGTGTTAATCTGTGATCTCTAAGTAGTTGTCTTAAGGATTTATTTTAAAAACAACAACAAAATAGCTTGGAGGACTGAGTGGAATAAGTGTTGGTAGCAGATGCTATCCTCAGTGAGGGAGTACTTCGTGTCCAATTTACATGACAAACTCTAGCTCTAACCAATGGAAATATGGGAATGCTGTGCCAGTGATGCTAGTCTTGCTTGGGACCAGAAGTGGAGTACTGTGGTGCTAGCTGAAAATAGCTGCTTCTTTCTGTGAGAATACTGAAAGAACCAGGACAATTTCACACCTTATTCCTTTGAACAGTTTCCTTCTAATGAGGTCATTCAGTTGAAAGTGCGAACACAGTTACCTGAAATACCAGTCACAATTAGGCTGTTTCTGGATTGTTTTACATGGACTCGGTTTACAATACTGTTAACACTTGTATTAACATTAATATATGAACTGTGTTGGTAATACATGTTATGCTTGGTAGAAGAGTGAGAGGGAGTATAGCTTAAAGAATAACTTGGTAAATGTGCGGATTTTATGCATATGATGTTTTCTGCACTGCAGACTGTCTTTAGCGTTGGAAACACTGCCTCTTGGTGCTTTCTCTCAGGCTTGATTCACTGGTGTATTCTGTCTTTCCAGGTTACTTTCCTTCCTTGGGGTTTCCTTCGAAGGGCTCTCCTGTTTCTCTCAACTCTGACACTTCTCTTGCACCTAATTTCATAGGTAAATGGTGTCCATTTTGTGAGAGTGCTTGTGCTTGTGCAGCTTCTTCTGTGCCAACTTCCCATTTAATATGGACATTTATCTCAAAGGTGTGGATACCTGATTATTCAGGCAGAGGTGGGTGGGACACTTCGCAATCGATTTGTAGGCAGCACTCCAAAGACATAAATGGGATATGAAGAAATAATCCTAGTAGAAATCCTTTATGCTGCAGATTCATAGATAAAACCTGACTTGTGACTAATGTTTTCTGAAGTCTGATTTCAAAACCGGAATTGGCCTATTTAGGTTCTGTCAGGGGGAGTCCTTCGTTTAAAAGAACGCAGCCTCCTACTTGAGAGAGGACTAAAACATGAGGTTAGAAATGATAACATGCAATGAAGAAATGAAAATTATTCCTCAACACCAGGAGGTCATGAGATTTTTATGTCTGTGCTTTCATTTAAGGGAAAAAAGAAGTCTTTAGTCTCCTTGGCTATAGCGTAGAAACCAAGTATATGTTAGGAATAATTATGATTTCGAAAGCTGTGGCTTGAAGAAAGAAATACTTTTGCAAAGCTAGCAATCAAAATGTAAGAATTAGGAACACTGCAAGAAATCATGTTATACTTCTCTTTCTTTCCAACTAGTGGTATTTCAGAAGAGCTATTTCCAACAGCATCAATTTGCTTAGATGAGTAGGGAGTCAGAACTAGGGCAAAACCTGATAGTCTGGGGGCTTTGAGTAAAATCACAGGCATTCCCAATTTTGCTGTAATCTACCTCCATTTTGAGGAATGTAGTGGTTAAGAACAGTACAGTATCTCAAAGGTGTTGAAGGGGAACTTTGGGATTCCTCAAGAGTCATGAATCTTAATAAAACACCAGATACTCATAGCTGTTCAAGTGAATTTTTTTTCAGTGGCTGTTTAAGGAGTCTGTGGTAGTGATTACAGAATTGTGTTTGTGACAAGAGCTAGAAAAAGACTTTCAGGAGCTTTTTCTGAAGTAAGCATGTATTTCTCAAATTGTATATCTGTTAAAGTTGGGGGGAAGTTAATGTAAACGTATGTATAGGATCCCACCATGAATTAAATACTCTTTCAGAGACAAAAGTTAACAATACCAAACAGTTTACATGTACTATGAAAGGAAAGAGATTCCAAAATAGGTGAAAGTATACTAAATTAACTGAAAGGGTAACACAAGACATTCAGGAATAGAAATACCACACAACATACAAATAGTTAGGAGATCAGGAAATGCTTAGGCAGAGAAATGGTAAGACAAAGGTGCTGTAACAGTAGTTTAGAAAATACAAGGTTTAATGTGATGAAGGTACATAAGGATAACAAGTATCTCTGGAAAAAAAAAATCCTATGTCTCAAAAAGAACAGGAGGAGGTTTAGTAATAAAGAAAAAAACCCCAAGAAATCACTGGTTATTCATACAAGGTCTAGTTAATTCCTTCCTTGAGTTTACATCCACAAGCTTACTAAGAATTTACATGTAACAGATAAGATTAAAATATATAAATTGAAACCTCATGCTTTGGTGTATAAATTACACTGCAGAATTCAGAAATGGCCTCTCTAACTTCCTATTTCATAATGGTTCCTCACAGCAAGGTTTCAGAGTCCCTTTAAAACAAGTCATGCCTGTCAGAGATAACGCAACAGTGTGTGTGTGCTGCCCTGGTCTCATGGGGAAGTTTACATTGTTTAGTTATATGTATTTAATGATACCCCATACATTAAATATGTTATCTTGGTGTTAGCAGGAATGGTTGTGTGGTTCTAATTATCAGCATTTTTAATTTAACAATATTACAATGGAAGTTTAGAATCTCTTTTTTGGAAGTAGACACTGTGGTTGGTCTGCTGGTATTGTATCCAGCATTGTGTAGTCTGTGGAAAGCGTGAAGACTTGGTTTTGTGGCAAATGCGTTTGAACTGTGACTAAACCAGCTCAGTCTGAAAGATGAGAAAGTATTCATGTTAGCTTCCAGCCTTGAGACCTGGGGAAGACCAGTGGTGGCCCCCATTAATGAGCAATTAGATGTAATTTTCTGAATCTGCTCACATAATCTGCTGACCTTCCAAGTAGGGAAAACTGACCTGTAAAAAAACTTCAGGTTCCACGTGAATACTCTCCTTAGTCTGGAGAAAAATAATTGGACTTTTCAGTGAGGTATTAAATTCTTCCCCCTCCAAGATAACTTTTTATTTTCTTCATCAGAAGATGAAATTGTCAACTGAAGACCCTCCACAATACACATTTTCTGCTTGGTTTGTGTGAAAATGGTGACTAGTGACGCTGGCTAAAAAAACTGTGCTTTAGTTTTGCTACTTCTAATATAGTTATATAAATTATTTGTTGCTTGTGGAGTTTTGATACCACAATTTGGCCACTGCTAAACTGTTTCTGCACTTCTTTTTATTTCTGGGATTTTTTCATGGTTCAAGCCCTTGCTTCTGTGTTGTGATTTTTAATTTATTTTTAATTTTATTTTTTTCCCTTATGTCTGTAGGCTCATTAAGAGCCAATTCAACATCTGGAGCATCTCTTCCTTCTGATCACCCAACATACAGTCCATTTGGACAGGGAGATGTGCAGAATGGGATTCCAGCATCAGCAGCCCCAATGCAGAGGTATATACAAGAAGTCATCACAACCAAGGCGTGTCTTGGTAGACCTATGCTAGATCTAGACCTTTTAGGATCTGAACCAAACTACATACACTGTTTTTATTGTTGTAAATGTTGACTTTCTTTATTGCTGACTTACTGTTTTAGAACAATGTTTTGTCATAGGGGTATGAGACAATAAGAATCTCTGCAGATTAAAAACTTCTGGAAGGAAGTGAGCAGATGTCAGTGACTGATCAAAACCGCTTCTCCAAAGACTTTCTTTGTGGTAGTCATTTTCCCGTAAAGAATTTTCTAATTCTCATAGCCTGTCTTCTTTTAAAACAATTGCATCCACACTGCCATGGTATTTGATTCTTTGGTAGTGTGAACTGATCTCTGTCCAGAGCATGTTGCTATTTGTCATTACTGAGTAATTCCTTAGCATTGATTCTGGGTCCTTTCCTGTCCGTTACGGATCCCTGAGCTGTCTTCATGTAAAGCTCTTGGGCATCTTCTTCAGAAAGATATTGGCATTACCTCTGTGGTGGAAGTGGCAGCAGTCCTCGCTGCTTCATTCTGATTATTGGATTTGGGTAAGGTGGTTGATTTTTGCTTCCCTCTGCTTAAGCTCAGCACTGTCAGGGCAGTCTCAAAATCCTTAGAGCAACAGAGCATTCTTACATAGCTCTGCAGACCTTACTGTTCTCACCTGTAGTATTTCTGTTTTGTCACAATAACTAAAATGGAATTAACAAAAAAATTCTATAAATGTAGAATTTTTATTTCAAGAATAGATTTTTTTTTATTTATTTTTTTTATGAAATGGATTGAAGTCCATGCAGGATATGTAATGATTTTTCCAAAACTGAGCTACAGTGCTTCATGTAAATAACTGAGACGCAGCTAGTGTTCATAAAGCACAGCGAGTTGTAACTGCTTGTATAATGGGAATCCAGTGATGTTTCTCATCTTCCTTCTCAGGCCACCTGCTTCTCAGCCGTATCTGCCAGGCTCAGCATCCATGCCTGTCACCCAGACACCTACGTTCCAGCAATATGGTCCCCCCCCAGCCAGTGTACAGCAGCTCACCAATCACATGGCAGGAATGACAGTTGGCATTACGGCAGCCTCTGCTCCTCCCCCAGCCGGACTGGGATATGGTGAGGTTTCCTGGCTACAGAAATATGTTATTGCTTTTCAGTTATGCTGGTAATTTCATAAAAGATTTGCTCTTGTCAATAATTCGTTACCATATGGTGATGGGAATTCTCTGGGTGTTGACATCTGCTATTCTAAATAGTTTCCTCCCTCTTCTGCAGTGTTTGGACCTTCCTCTTACCTTTCTACCACAGGTGCCCCAAGGCCACCTACCATGCCAGGCCCACCACTGCCTGGGCAGACAGCTGCTGGACCACCAGCGTCCCAGGCTAATCATGTATTCTCACCACCACCTCCATCACTTATGTCAGGGCCACAGCCTGGGCCTCCCGTGAGTGGTCTCCATGGACCCCCTCTTCCAACTCATCCTCCTCAGCCGGGATACCAAATGCAGCAGAACGGTGAGTATTCCTACTCTAGAAATTGTACACTGTATGTGCTCTCTGTGTACTGCAAACTGAGAACTGGATTTCAGTTTTGTTACTTGTGGGCTTTTAGTGGTACTTCAGTGTTTCCCTGTGCTCATGTCTAAAGGACAAATCCAAGATAAACAATAGGATGTGTTATTTTAAAATACTTGTCATGCAGGTTTCAATCAGGTTAATACAACTAAAGAAATCCTAGCATACTTGGCTAATAAGTCATTTAATAATGAGTGCTGTAATACTACAAGAGTTTGTGATCAAAATTTTATTATGACATTTTATTTGTAGAACCTTTCACATTTTGTGTGTGCTTAGAAGTAGTATCAGTTAAGCTTTCTGAATGATAAATGGTTTTGGCTGATTTTTAATCAATAACATTTACAGATAGCTAGGATAAAGTAATCACGTGCAAGTGCTAGGATTGAGAAGCCCATTCCCCATGCAGTTTTGCACAACTGGCCAGGTAGATTACTTACAAATATCTGTGCAAATTGTGATAAACTGTAGAAACGCTAATGCATTATATCGTGGTGTATTCCATAACTACAAGAAATTGTCTAAAGTAATATGAAATAACTTCAGGTAGTTACAAAACGAGAGATAATCACACATTAACTTTTTGCTCTAATTTCAGGCAAGCCAAAACTGCCTGAGAGAACTCCTTGCATACCTTTATTTTGAGGAATTACGGGTCATCTGCTAGCTTATTTGGCAGTTCTGTGTGTACTTTCTAGTAGGCAGTTCTGCAATTTAACTTAAAGGTTCATAGTGCATGATCTTAATGCATATTGTAATCATTCTAAAAATAGATATGTTAGTCTAAAACCTTGTGTTTTCTTAAGTGTGGTTTTAAGGAGGACTGTCTCTATCAGTTTACTGGATCACTGATAGGGAAGTACAGGTCTAACCTGAAACACTGGTAAGTATGTTTAATCCTAGTATGTTTTTTTGACAATGACAGGAAAAGTGGGAGGTGCCAAATAACAAAATTACTAGCATTAGCCACTATTTGATTTTGCTGTTCCTTTCTTGTAAAGGTTCCTTTGGGCAGGTGAGGGGTCCTCAACCAAACTATGGAGGAGCCTATCCAGGAACACCAAATTATGGAAGTCAACCTGGACCACCGCCTCCACCCAAACGCTTGGATCCAGATTCCATTCCTAGCCCTGTAAGCTTACTTTGTTCTTACCAGTGTGAACTCTTCCATAATGTTTTTACATAAAACAGAACTGACAAAGACCAAAGCAGAAACCAAGTTTCTTGTTTCAAAGAACATCAGTCTGTTCTCCTGCTTGCTTTTTTTTTGTATATACAGCTTCAGTCTTTTGTTATGAATGATCCAAGAAGCAGTATTTTTCTTGCTGACTAAAGAAAGGCGCTGCATATGCAAATGAATGCTCTGCTTCCTCAGGTCTTTTTCTGTACTGTGTTACATTTTGAGAATCCTTGAGGGCTTTGATTAAGCTTGTTTCTCCATTTCTGGATTCTTGCTTAATGGCTTACCATGGTGAACCAATTTCAGGTTTTGAAGTGACAATCTATGATCCACCTTTAAAATACAGTTAATAGGAGATGACTATCATTTTTCCTTTCCCTTTTCCTATAACTTGTCAAAAAACAGGTTATCGGGTTATTTGGTCATTAAGTCATGACACAACTTGAGTCAAATATGGATAACTTCTCAAACTGGGATTATCTTTCAGAGCAGAAGTTCAGGAAAGGACAAGCAGTGATACGTAGTGGTTAGCAATGAGTAGTAATATTAAGCCTAACGGTATTATTGCTACTGGTCTACTGTGCCATTTCTTCTGCTGCTGCTGATGCTGTTCTGTTATTGGCTCAGAAGGCCACAGTCATTTGATAACAGGAAACTTTTCCAGGGCAGTGCTTACAATGTTTGCTTAAAAACTATAAAAATAGTTTTGTCTTCAGTTACATCTTAGATCTGGACTGGTGCTATTCAGAAGTTCTTTATATTCAGAAGTTATTTGTATTCAAAAAAGATTATTTGTTTAGACTCCAAGTTTATGTAAAGTTTATGACCATGTTTTTTTCGCAGAATATAAGAAGTCTTTAATTGGTTATCTGCTTTTCTCTTCCACTAAATGAGATCTCAAATGGCTTGTGTCAGTTGCCTTCATTTTAGCATGTACTTAAAGCATAAATCCCCAATTTCTAACCAGAGTAAGCATATGAGCCACTACCTCTGTGAGCAGTGTGTTCAGAGCTCAAGCCCTAGCAAGGCTGGTTTTGGGATCGATCTGTGCTGCAGAAGCTGGTGTTTCCTGTTGCATGAACCAAATGTATCTAATTCTAGTGCTGCATACAGGTTTGAGTAGGAAGAAGTAACAGTTACTTTTTGGTTTATTATTCTCTTCTTTTTTTCTCTTTGTCTTTTGTTTGTTGTGTTGTTTTTTTTTGTGGCACTCTTTATTTTTTTATTTAAAAAATAAGCAACTTAATGAGCTGCCACCCCAGCAGAAACCCAGGCACAGAATAGACCCAGATGCAATTCCTAGTCCAGTAAGTGCTGTATATGTATGTAATTGTAGTTTGTATGTTGGTGAATATCTGTGCATGCCTGAAACCAGAACTTCACCTCACTAACCCTCCATCATTAATCCTTTACCCTTTCCTTGCTGTCTTCTGCTTGCCTTATCAAAATGAGTAACATTGCACCACAAAAGGTTGTTAAAATCTTCTCTTCTCTGATGAATGGTGAGGCAATAGAAAGCAGAATGTTTCAGAAACAGATCTTGAAGAATGCCTCCCCTCCACTTTGTCTGATCCTTAGAGTATCTCCTTCATCAGATTCCAGCTGGTGTTTCGGTGTAAGCCATCAGTATAATTGTCCATACAGTGTGTGCCTCATCTTAACATACAGCATGAGCCTTTGTAGCAATGTTTTCTATGAGTTTTGAGCAGAATTTGGTATGTCATGCTGATATACCAGTACTGGGTTAATGCCTTGAAGTTTGAAAATTGCAGATGAACTGTTTTGATGTTAATTCTTGATATAAATCTTCTAGTAGATTAATATGAGGCATGGGGAGCTATAAACATTCTCTCATTATCTGTGCTCATACGTAACCATTAAGTTTTGAATTTGAAAATTTAATGCTTATGTGTAGAGTATCTTACCTAAAGAAAGAACAAAGCAGCTACCTTTTGTATTGGAAGGGGGGGAAAAAGCCCCACACCACATTTGACTTTGACTTTGTTAGCCTTGTATCACTTCTTCCTCACTTAGTCCAGTTTGGTCTTATAACAGGTATGAGCATTGAGATCACCAGTGTCAGTCTGTAGACTTCTGAAATGGGACTAGATTTGTCCTAGAGTAGTCACTGTGATGCTATGGGAGACTTTCTGTTGACAACTTGGAACCCTTAGTGAGAGAGTAGAAGGTCTGCCATGCAAACTTCTGCATTTCACTGTTTAAGCAAAGATGTGTGTTTGATAAGGCAAAATAAGATCAGAAGAATGATTGATAGCTTTAATACTTTCATTCAAGCACCAGTACGGAAATGTAGTTAAACCTGTGTATAACTGCGGTTTTCCATTCTTTCACAAAGGTCAGTAGATACTTCAGTCAACTAAAACTGTTTAATGTGTTTCCATTATCTTAAGCATATTTGCATTAATGAAGAATTTGAAATACTAAAAAAGTAAGATTTTTATGGGCTTTGAAGTTAAAGCTTGATTCATTCACAAGTCTGTTGAAACTTCACTTCCTACATCCCCAGAATTCAAACCACAAGCTTTTGAGCACCAAGAAGAAATGAGGACTTCCACCTGAGCTTGCAAGCACCTATCCTTAGGATGGAGTTACAGTGTTTAGAAATAAATGATACTATGAAAATAGTGGGAACATACAGAAAGGAAAAGGCAGATTATCTATAAAACTTCATGCTTACAGAAGCTTCTAATTTTAATTTGGCTTGGACTGGTATACAGGGGAATACTAGCAAAAATCCCTCTCTTGATCTGTGTTTGGCTTTTATGAATTCAGATCAGGCCTTAAAACACAAAATGTGCTGCTACTCAAAATTCTTGGGGGAAAACACTACTTACAACTTGTAATTTATTGTTAGTCATTAAGTGCTAGTTGAAATCGAACTGAGAGGTAACTGCTTGACAAAACTTATTTGCTTTAGACTTCTTACTTTTAGAGGCAGTAATGTTTGTCTCAGGTCCCCTTTTAATGCCTTACAGATATAAATTTTATATTCTACCGTACTTCAAAACAAAGCCTCCACATATTAATGTTGTGTTCTCCATCACAGATTCAAGTGATCGAAGATGACAGAAATAACTATGGGTCAGAACCATTTGTCACTGGAGTGAGAGGGCAGGTCCCACCTCTTGTTACTACGGATTTCTTGGTCAAGGATCAAGGTAAAATATTTTGCTTTTCCTAAAGAAACAAAACACAAACCCCAAAGAATCAGTGACAGAACTGAATATGTCTTTAAAGGAAAAGTTTGAGGAATGATCTCAGTGGCTGGGGATGTGGTTTTTACCAGCAGAAGCTCGATTTCAAGTCTTGTGTTGATTTGATCTTAATTTAGAATCTCCTGATTGGTAGCTAGTAACTGATTTGCAAGTAAAAAGTGTTTTCCAGGGCAGGTACGTGGGACCAGCACTACCAAGGGTATCAGAAAGCAGCAAATTAAGCCTCTCCTGTAGAGCTGTATCAACAACAGTTAAGAACAGGAATTTACTAGCAATATCGTTTGAATTGGACTGGGAACTACATTTGTTTTTAAATTGAGTGGGATGTCAGTTGGTCCATGGGCTTCATAGGAAAAGAATATTTCATTTTTTCATTGCTATGATTTTTTTTTATTTAAAGCTCCTTCAAAATCTCAGTATCCAATTCTACAATCAAATGCTTTACTCTTCAGCCAAAATTACAAAATTGAACAGTAGAAATGTTCCAATTCAGTTTTCTGCCTATAGTATGGTTTAGTCTGCAAAAAATGACATGAATGCCTTTTTAGAGGTTCAGCTTGTTGTAAAGTCAAGTTCGTTTGTGTTGAGTTAAGGTCTGAGTTATTATAAGGTTTGAGTTATATGTAACTAATCACAAAGGGGCATTTTGTTTGAAATTCAAGTCTTGCATAGATTGAAATGGATTGCTTCAGTAAGATCTTACCCTCAGTTGTGTTTTAGCCACAAAGACTGCCTCTGTTTCTCTTCTTGAATATAAACTTGGCTTGTACTGAAAATTGTGGGGGTTTTTTCCTTTATTCCTCAGGTAATGCAAGCCCCCGCTACATAAGATGCACATCTTACAATATTCCCTGCACCTCAGATATGGCCAAACAGTCCCAAGTTCCTCTAGCTGCTGTCATAAAACCGCTGGCTACTCTACGCCCAGAGGAGGTGAGAACCATATGCAGGGTTTCATAGGCACTGTATGCACTTTGAACTTGTCAGGAGAATGCTACTGGATGCCGACTTTAACAATTATGTTAAGAAGGAATGTTTAGGTAATGAAGACTAGATAAACACTGATTCTTCCGCAAGTGTGTGGTAGGGATCTGTAAGGCAGATGAATGACATGTTCAAACTGTTTAGGATTTCTGTCGTTAGAAATTATCCATGATAATTTCAGCTTTTTTGTAGTAACTGTCAAGCACTGTGACCACATAACCAGAGTGCTAAGATGGTTACAAATGTGTACACTCCCAGTTAATCTCAATTTCTTTCTTGACCTAAAGTATTTGAATGGTCACTAATCACTCGTGTTAAGTCTTTTCTAGGAAGTTGAGTTGTGGAATTGAATGAGAATGTATCAAGCAGTACTGGTTAAGCTGTCTAATGTGTGTGTACATGCACAGCACTGTGTGGGATGACAGTACAAGACTCTGAGTACTGGGCACTGCTGAGCTTCACTTGTATTTCTGCTCTTCCTCTGTGCAGCAGTTATTTCCTTTTTGGTGTAGTGTGTGGCTGTCTGGCCATTTACCCAGTCTGGTTGCTGAAAACATGAAAGCTTCAAGCATATTAGAGCCAGAACTTTTGTGTTTTAAATACCCTGGCTACTGGGTAGTGTTAGCCTGGTTGGAGCAGTGACATGAAGACAAATATGCTTGTTAAATTTGAGTAGATATGTTTGCAGCATTCTGTGTTCTGTAAAGTTTAACTTCAGCATCTGCTAAGCAAAGGAATATTCTCTGGGCTTTTAAGGGTTTTTTTTTTTTTGGTGTGTGTGTTGTATTTTGTTAATGCAACTAAACTGTGGCTTTTATTTTTGGAAACTGGTTTGTGGTAAAGCTGAGTTACGAAGTTAATTCCTGTATTGCTGTATTGTGGCTGGAGTTTACAAGGAGGCACAAGGAGAATGTGGTCTTATTTGAAAACCCAGAGGCTTGCGGAGCTGCGCATTTTTAGAGAAGCTTTACAAACTACTAGTTGTTAGGTGTCCTGGTGCGTTTATGCTTTGAACAAACATTTGTGGTAGCCAGAAAAAACAAGGCTAGGATTGAGGATCGGAAAACTTCCCTGAAGACCAGTCTGCTTCTGGAAGTGGGAAGTTCTTTATGACAAGGTCAAACTCCCTGTGGAGGGCCCTTCTAACAGATGAAGTCTCAGCTGTTCAGAACAGTAAGACTGTAAAGAAAGCTGAAGCTTAACGTATAGGTGACAAGAAGATAAATGTCTCATGAAAAGACAGCATTCAGGTAAATCTAGAACATACAAAAATTCAGCACCTGGTTGCCAGATACAGGACTTTTGTCCGATGTTAATGCACAGTTATGCAAGCAAAGCTTGAGGCTTCAAAAATAAGTATCTCTGTGCCCTCTGGAAGTAGGTAGTTAGTGCAAAGTTATACACATCACTGTTGTTTTCAGCGCCCATGTAGTGTGATTGCATGCATGTTATTGGGGAGAGGCTGAGGAAAAAAGCTTATTATGTCAAAGGACAATGCCAACATTGCCTGGCAGTTAGAAAACTTCATATCTTGTTTCCTCTGAGGAGGTCAGCCTGGGCGATAGGTGCTGAGCAACACTGGCTGCAAAACCAGTGTATTGTCAATAAATGATTAGTGGGGTTGAGTGAGAGCTGTGACACATCTGTGGCATGAAGAGGAAGAAAGTAAACAGAGCATTTGCTCAACTCCTGCCTGATGAGTATGTTGTCTCTTAAACATGATCAGAGACTTCAGAAAGAATTCAGAGTGGACACCTTTAGTGCAGAAAATTTGGTAGTAAATAGTTAAACTTTCTTTTGAGCTACATTCTTGGGTATGAAAGGTGCTTTAGACTGTGAATGCAGCTTGTAGCTTGTGCGAGTTCTGTCTTTATCATTTTAAAGTGCTTCTTGTTTGTTCAGAGGTTGAGAAGATGCAGAAGTTGCCAAGCATCTTATTCATCTTTGGCTGCAAAACCAATATATTATTAGTAATAGTTCAAAAATGGTATTGCTATGTAACAATCCTGAGATGTGCTTCAAAAATAAGTCTTATCAGCTGAAATTATTTCTGAGATGGTCTGGATGCTCTAAGTTCTGGAGTATCTGGAATGCAGTGACTGGCTTCTATTTTGTCAAAAAGCTTGCTTTTTTACAAGGAGAAAATATAAAGAGATGAAGAGTTTCTTTTAAAACACCCAACCTGTGGTGAAATGTAAATTGTGTGCTCACTGCCATGAGGTTATCACAGCCATTCTTTGCATGGCTTCAGTCTTTTGTGTTCACATGGGGTACATCTGTGTGGAGTGGTATTCCTGCAAGAGCTAGTGCTCCTCAAGCAGGCCACTGTGTGAAGTAGTGCAGCACCATGTGGGAAGTACTTGTTTGTATCTGAGTGGGATAGCCCATTAATGACTGCAGCCCACAAAGAACTGCTGTTCTAGAGCTTTTGTTGAAAAACGTCTACAAAACAGTTGCTGGGGCTGTGCTCTGTCCCACAGCTGCCAAAATGCTAAATCCTATGCAATGTGCAGGAAGGTAGGTTTAAGCTCTGCAGTATGTGTGGTCACGGCTTTCTCATCATAGTGTGACTTTTTTTTTTTTTTTTTTTTTTTATATCCCTGATTCCACAGACCCTTCCTTATTTGGTAGACCATGGAGAATCCGGTCCGGTCCGATGTAATAGGTGCAAGGCATATATGTGCCCTTTTATGCAATTCATTGAGGGTGGAAGGAGGTTCCAGTGTTGTTTCTGCAGCTGTGTCACTGAGGGTAAGGTTTCTTCTGGAAATTGGCCTCTACACTCTGTTGGCATGATCTTTGACTAAGATGCAAACAAATAAATCTTCATCTTAACTTATAATGTATACTGTGCCTTAATGTGTGTTTAGTCTTGTAAAAAAATCATTCTGAAGTATGTTCAGTGCTCAGTTCTGAAATTACATTCAAATCAAGTTAAGTGCTTATGCATTGCAGTATTGTACCAAACTTTTAACAGAAGTTACTTTTAGAAGAATGTATAGTGTTTTGAAAAATTAGTAATGCTATTTTCTTGGGGTATTTGAAACTTGCATTTTTTTCTGTAAGAGATGTACATCTAGTCAGTAGCGTGAGTTAGGATTTTTTTTCCTCACAAAGCCTGTTTAAACACTGCTTAGAGATGAGATTGCAGCTAAAACTGCTACAGCTGAGTGGGTGTGTTCAATATATGACAGTTAATCTTAGTTGCTCTTCTAAATGAATATAAAACATGCATCCTTTTAAGCGTAAGTCACTCTGTGCTGCTCATAGCATGACATCCATACATTTGTTTTGAAGGCACAGTGAAATGTGAGGTACAACAAACCTTATGGTGATGTTTTTGAGTGTCTCATTTGGTAGCACTGGTAGCTTTTAATGTGCCGTTTGTTCTTCTCACCTCAGTTAAGCTGTACAACCATTTGTACAAACCAAATGGGAAGCTGACAGGGATTAGAAATGGCCAACTTTAAAAAACATTTGTCTGGTGATTTTCAGCCTGAATACGTTCCCTGTCTCTGCTCACTCAGCAGCTGTGTGAATGGCTGTACCCCTAACAACTGAGCAAGGGCAGAAGAGGGAGAGATGCTCAGAAACTGATGATGAAAACAGTGTTGTGAAAAATACAATGTAGTTGTAACTAATGTGTAAGAACTATTTCTGGTTTCTTTGCTAAAACAATTGGGTAATTAGCTATTGAGTTAACAAGAAGTTAACAAGAAGAGCTATTGAGTTAACAAGAACTGTCGAAATTTTGAGTCTTTAGAATACTGTAAAGGTTATGAGTACTATCATTACAGATAATCTCATTTTATTCTTCCATAGAGATATATAGGCAGCTGTAGCTGGAATACATTTTGTCACCCTAGTAATTCTGCAGGAGGAACTCTGTCATGGCAGTTCTTGGGGCACAAGGGAAATTCTTTCCTGGTTTCTGCAGCTGATGTCTGTAGGCAAGAACTTAGCATAATTTTACTTTCTGATGCCTTGTACTAGCATGAAAGTACTGGGTGTTGGGGACATGGTTACACTTCCAGTTTTTCATCATTGGTGCTTTACAATCCACTGTAAGAAGTACCCTGCTTATTCTGACAAAAGGATTCTGGCAGTCTCTGCATGAGAGAATGCCTAGAAGGCTTTATTCTTGTGCAGCTTGGGAAGGCAAGGAAAAAACTAACTCGTAGCAAAATAAGAAGCCTGAATTGAGTCAATAATGTAGCCTGTAGTTTGCCTCAAACTCTATTGTATTTGTTACTACTTGTAGAAGATTGTTATATTTTTCGTTTGTACTAAATATTTCAGAAGAATACGAAGAGCATGTTGTGGTTGTGGTGACATCTCTGATATGAAACATAAAGTGAAGAGATTTGAGAAAAGTACAGTGGTGACTATACAGTGCATCATCAGTTGTATAAGACAAACTGGAAGCGGTTTCTATTTCTTGGCTTTAGTGATGCTCTTAAATTGCATTAATATTTTTAATAATACTTGCATGCTAGCAGAGAGTGCAAGCTAGCTTTCCTGGAGTTTTATTCATAACAGCCATTGTCATGTTAGCTCTCTAGTCAGTGATTATCATAGGCATGTCACTGGACTTAATGATTTTGTTTTTCCTTTCCCAGTGCCACCTCACTACTTCCAGCATTTGGATCATACTGGAAAGCGAGTAGACTTCTATGACCGACCTGAGTTATCACTGGGGTCTTATGAGTTTCTAGCAACAGTTGACTATTGCAAGGTAGAGTCATACGTTTGTTACTGTATTTTGGTTTGATTCAGAATAAAAAGACTAAAAATCAGAATGGCATGAATTGTCCAGGGCTGCTTTCTAGCTGGCAGAAATAATTAACAGCATTACTTCAGCCCACTTCATTGTGTAAAATAATGTGCTCGTCTGCTTACTTCCCAAAGCAGGGGAAGTCTTGATCTCACATAACTTTATGGTAGCTGCCACTCTCATTCTCTTTTGGAGCTATATAAGCAGCTATAGTTGCTGTTACCGTAGCAGTTCTGCAGGAGTGACTTTCTTGTGGTAGTCCTTGGGGCAGAAGATTGTCAGAAAGCTTCAAGGGAAGCGCAAAGTAACTGTGCAATGTGCTACCTGTTGCATAAGGCAGGCTTTACCTATTGAACTTAAATTTCAAATACAGCCATAGTGGTTAAAAACACAAGAATGGTGTGGAAAGATATATTATCAGAGCTGGTTCACTTCTAAGGAATAGAAAAAATATGTGCAATGTGTTTATTGAAGCAACTTATACCTCTGCTGGAATAAATGATGGGAAAATAGATGTCTAAATGTTGCAGCTTTATACTAACTACCTTCTAATGCCTCACCTTTACTTCTAGTTATGGGAAAAAATAATTGTCTTGCTTCTAACAGCATAGGAAGCATTTTTAGTTCAAACGAGATTTAATCATCCCAGCTTTTCTGAAAGTTCTGTTTAGTTTTTGTTCTGTGTGCGCCTTCCACATGACCTATAGATTTCAGAAAGCTGTTGACTGCAACAAGCTTCTCTTTGCCAAAGCAAACCTGATACTTAAGTAGAAGGGAAAGGTTGCAGTCCTCAAAGAGGAAAGTGTTTTGCTTTGTATTTATGAAATCAACTGTTACAAGTCTGGTCAGACTCCAAAGTCTTGAGAGCTGGCATGAAACTTCCCTGTTTACTTTCTGTATCTGGCCTAGTCATATAAATGGATGATATAGTTATAATTACATTAGTTATAATTAGATATATATGTATATATACACAATTCTTCACTGAGCAATGACAAAATCGGTCTAGGGCAGTTATACCAGTCCATTTCAAGCACGGTGTGCTTACATGTCTGTTAGTTGGGCAGGGATGAGAGAATGACCTGAAGAAACAGCTACTCCTGAGTAGAAAAGTACATAAAAGCTGTTAGTTTTGACCAGCATTCATTTGTCCATATTACAGAGCTGTTATGTGGGCTGCACTACATGGTCATAATGTGTCTTCTTCCCTCTCTTTCCAGAATAACAAGTTTCCCAGTCCACCTGCTTTCATTTTCATGATTGATGTGTCTTACAATGCTGTAAAGAGTGGCTTAGTGAGACTAATATGTGAAGAATTAAAGTCACTCCTAGATTATCTGCCCAGGTAGGTTTATTGTGTACTACTGTAGCCAGTCAAAATGGGAGAAACTCACTTTTTTCCCTTGTAAAAAAAGCTAGGAATAAAAATTTTATAATCCTAACAAGCTCTTCTTCAGAAAAAGGCTAAGCAGAACATCTTTCTGGATACCATTCTAGGTGAAAATTAAGTTTTCCTTCCTTTAATTTTTCCCTTATGCCTTCTTGTGTTGGGTTCTGTGTAATGATTTCACTGTTGACTTAGATGTGAAGGCAAGTATGTCTCCTACAGGGAAGGCAACATGGAGGAGTCAGCCATTCGAGTGGGCTTTGTCACCTACAACAAAGTGTTACACTTCTACAATGTGAAAAGCTCCCTGGCACAGCCACAAATGATGGTTGTCTCAGATGTGGCTGATATGTTTGTGCCTCTCCTTGATGGTTTTCTGGTGAATGTGAACGAGTCCAGGACAGTTATTGCCAGGTAATGGAATTGATTTAAAATGTGTGTAGTAAGCATCTTGCTTGGTAGATTCAGCTTTTGCATGCTTACTTGTCATGTTATTCATCTAGATGTCACTCCATATATGTTAACTTCGTATACTCTTTGAGATTAAGCTAGCAAAGTTCACTTACCAGTATATATTGGAATATATTAAAAGAGCAGGAATACAGAAGAGCTGCTGAAGTAGGCATCAGTTGAGGTTATACAGGCACTGAGGATATGGATGTGAGAAGCCAAAGAAGAATGGCAAAGCATCATTTTCTCACAGATAAATGATGAAATGCCAAATAACATAAAAATTATGCAAATTTAGAAACATGTTAGGGACTTCTGTTTAAACCACCTCAGTCTTGTAGGTGATCAGCTGCAGCTGTCTGGCTTTTTCAATTAAATTGAGTTTTGAATTCCTCCTTTTTCTTCTTTGCTAGTTTGCTGGATCAGATTCCAGAAATGTTTGCAGACACAAGAGAAACAGAAACTGTTTTTGCACCGGTGATTCAAGCAGGGCTGGAGGCACTGAAGGTTAGTAAATGCATTGTCATGGCAAGTTGTTTTCCGTTCAAGTACCCTGAAGTTCATACTCTGTTAACACATACTAATAAGACAATTCTAAAGTTTTCTGTAAGTCTCCTTATGGTAGATGCACTACATGTAGGGAGTAATTGGCTCATTCTTCAAGTGCATATAGCTCTTATTCTATGCAGCTATCTGTCCTTTACCCATTTGTTTTTCATTTTTGATAATTTTTGCACAAAGTATGTGGCTTACATGGCTGGGTTTTGCTTTGAATAGTTTACAGAATCTACCAAATATACCCTGACCCTCCATTATTAAAACCAAGTGCTGAAGTCTGTCGTGTCTCATTGAGTTCTGTAACATGGTGTCTTTCTAATCCTGTGCTTGAAGCTTTGATATAATCTTAAATAAAAGGATAGAATGCAATCTGTTGAAGTTGCCCACAACAATCTGCTAACCAAGAAAACCTTTCCTGAACTTCTTCCATCCCAGTACTTCATCCAGATAGTTACATGTATGATTTAACTGTGACTTGCATATGTTGATTGAATGGATTTCCTGTAGGATTCCATCCAACCCTGTTCATATAGCTCTAGTTGTCTGTCATGTAAGTCCTCGGAAGTCTCTCTGAAACTCTGTTTGCATGACAATTGTTCAGTCAAGAAATATTATAAATTATGAATTGATTGCTTACATATTGTGTGTGTCAGAGAAAATGCCATACTAAACATTGACTAGTGCTGATATAGGTTATTGATTTAAAATTAATGATCCGTTGAAGCTCAGATTACAAAATCCTTTGCCATTTCTGTGACTTTTCCACAAACAGTAGCTGCAAATTGGAAACGAAAGCAGTGTGACATGTTTGCACAAAATCTTTTGTAACTGAGTCCTGCTTACTGCTCTGCTCCTTGGAGCCAGTCCTTTTCTTCGTGCCATGGAACTAGCACAGGTCGAATAAACTGAAACTTGCTGGTCTGTAACTGACCAGTAGGATGTTCCCCCCTTGTTGGATTGCACTGAAGTAACCAAGTGATCTCTGTGTATGTGTGTCTGATAGAGCCTTCCTAACATGAAGAAGTGATGAGGATGCTTGAATGCTTTTTCTTGAATCACAGTTTCCCTTGCAGTCTTTATAAATGTTTCTAACCTGCACTTTATGCTCACTTTCCTGCAGGCAGCTGAGTGTGCTGGAAAGCTCTTCATTTTCCACACCTCTCTGCCCATCGCCGAGGCCCCAGGGAAGTTAAAGAACAGGGATGATAAGAAACTGATCAACACAGATAAGGAGAAGGTAATAGTGACTTGGATGGTGCTTACGTAACAGTTCTATATTAAACTCTTTATGAGACAAAATAACTCTGAAGCAGCATTAAAAATTTCAAGGGTAGCACGTAATGTAAGCATTCCAGCTAATATCTCTTAACATATTTTATATGGGATGAAACACCCATAGCTGGATTAAAATAAATCTGCTGAACTTACAGTCAAAGTAAGATGTATAGTAATTTTCATAAAATTCAACAGTTCTTCAAAGGCAGGGTCAAGAATTTATATGATCCTAATTTCTCTGAAGAGAGATTCAAAGCATAAAGGTGTACTGACTGGGGTTATTAAATGACTCTCACTTTCCTTTTCGTAACACAAATTTCTGATCTCATCTCTGACTTCTGTTCTTAGACTTTGTTTCAGCCGCAGACAAGCTATTACAACAACTTGGCCAAGGACTGTGTGACCCAGGGCTGCTGTGTGGATCTGTTCCTGTTTCCAAACCAGTATTTGGATGTGGCGACGCTAGGTGTAGTCACTTACCAGACTGGAGGCTCCATTTATAAGTATGCATATTTCCAGGTAAGAGTGACATTGACTCAAACTGTTATTTTAGCTAAATGAGAATTGTTTAGTTAAGAATTCTTTTTTATAGCGTGAGCCATAGTGAACAAGTACTTCTTTGGAAATAAGTCTTGAGGTTTAAGTAGCAATTTTCACCAAAATGATTTAGTTAGCTTTATATCTTCACACAAAATACCTCAATAACAAAAACAACAGGAAGAAAAACTATGCTGTTACCTTTTAGCAAAATATATATTAGCAGGGCACTAAGCTCTGTATGATAGGTACCTCTTAGAGTAAGGCTGTAGGGGATAGTAGTTTTAAATTACCCTATGGTTTATGGAGCAGCTCTAATTTATGGGAGTATGAGACTTGAATTATTGCTTGTTTTCTAGCTGGAGACTGACCAGGATAGGTTCCTGAATGACTTGAGAAGAGACGTCCAGAAAGAAGTGGGATTTGATGCTGTAATGAGAGTGCGCACAAGCACAGGTGGGTATTAGCACATACAAGTCTTAATAAATTGACCACTTCTAGCATATCATTAGGGCAGTACAGGTTTTTCCCCTAATTTAAAACATCTTGAGACTAGGCTATACAGAAAGGTCTGCTAAAGCTCTGAAATTCTAATGCTTTGTCAAGGTTGAGCAAAAACCCTGCTGAAATCTTCCAAGATAACTTAGTGTTACAAGTGACAGGATTTTTCAGGGCTTCAAAGCATGTCTGTTTTATTATTCTGTTGAAAATTGTGGTTCATGTTTGTTCTTGTTGTTTCTTTTCTTTTTAAGGTATTCGAGCAACTGACTTTTTTGGAGCTTTCTATATGAGCAACACCACTGATGTAGAGATGGCAGGTTTGGACTGTGATAAAACAATCACAGTGGAATTCAAGCATGATGACAAACTGAGTGAAGACAGTGGTGCACTCCTTCAGGTGAGAGGGGAGGCTTTGTAGGAGAAAAAAGCGAGTTGACAATTTAGAATTGTCAACAAAACTGTGTCAAGGCAGAGCCAAACCTTGGCTGTGAGTGTGCCAGTTGCAGAAGAGGATGAGGTTGCTCTGAACTGAGTAATTAGACTCTCTTTCAATAAATAGTTCATTCTTTCTTTCTGCCCCTTACGACCTTTCAGCATGCTTGTTCTCAGTGTGACCTAAACTGCTTCAAGCTACAGTCTATTTTCCAAGACCAGTTCCCTTAATACAAAATGCTAATACCGCTGTTTGTTATCTTTCATTGACCCTGATTCTTAGCATATGCTTTTAGCTTATTGTGCAAGTCTTTTACATAATCTCATTTGTTTAGGCATCTGAGTCCTGCTTTTTTAATGAACTATAGTTCATTAAACTCATCCTGCCTTTCTTTCCTGCCTTTCTTATTGTAGCAGGACCTAATTTTTCTGTATCCTGGCATTTTTATCTCCTGCAGTGTGCTCTGTTATATACAAGCTGTGCAGGACAGCGACGACTCCGCATTCACAACCTGTCCTTAAACTGTTGCACACAGCTTGCTGACCTCTATCGAAACTGTGAGACAGACACACTCATCAATTACTTGGCTAAATATGGTAAGGGTAAACATGGTAACAAGAATTGCAACCTTTAACTGCTGTTAAAATGCCTGTTGTCATCTAATGTCGCATGTTTATTCTCCATGCATCAAACGTGAGGTGGCAATCCTGATACTTCAGTCGTTTATGGGAAAGAGCTTAAAGCTGTGATGATAGTATTGTTGCTTGAGACAAGAGGTACAGATAGAGAGTGTGAGCTTATCTTTCGTGCAAATTCTTATCTAAGTTTATTTTAGTAGAGATTTGTCTTGACAGTCGTCTAAATTAATCCTTGTATTTATTTTTGGACTGTTTAAGTTCTTTAACTGCTCTTTCATAAACAGTAGTTGTTTAGATTTACTTGGGGAAGTAGTGTTTGCTTTTTTTACTGTTGATGAGCAATCACTTGATAGCCATCCATCTCTTTCCTCTTTCTATGCAGCATATCGTGGAGTTCTGAGTAGTCCAGTAAAGGCTGTACGAGATGCACTGATCAACCAATGTGCTCAGATCCTAGCTTGCTATAGAAAGAACTGTGCTAGTCCCTCTTCTGCTGGCCAGGTAAACTTCAGTGCTTTCACTTGAATCACAGGCTTTTATATTACAAAGTGATGAGAGCTTCTTCCTACTTAGCCTACTCAAAATTGATTTGCGCAGCAGAAACTTGCAAAGAGAAGACTCAGAGACTGCAAGTAAAACTGTAGTTGACAGTAGCTTATTGGACATCTGTCTGGAGCCCAGGAAGCACTTCCTGCTCCCGGGAAAAGTTTTAAGTTACCTTTGCGAGTCCATGATATAATTAGACTGTCAACTTTCACTCCTCACAGCTGTCCCACACTTTGTTGGTTCATGCAAGCCTTGTTTTGTCAGACACAAGCTTATTCAGCAAGACAGCTGATCATCTTCTGTCTGCTTGTGACTTCTAGCTGATCCTTCCTGAATGCATGAAGCTGCTTCCTGTGTACTTGAATTGTGTGTTAAAGAGCGACGTCCTTCAGCCTGGTCTAGAGGTCACAACGGATGACCGTGCTTACATTCGTCAGTTAGTCACATCCATGGATGTGGCTGAAACAAATGTTTTCTTTTATCCTAGGCTTTTGCCCCTGGTGAGTAGTTCAGTATGTTCTTGCCACTTGAGACTTGCTGTTTTCTTGACTTGCCATAAGTGCAATATAAATGCCCACTGGCATTTATATTCTATCAAGTGAAAGCGATTTGAGAAAGATTTGGGATCTGCCATCTGTTGGGGTACTTAATTCCACTCAGTAATAGATGCATTACTGCAACTTGTGAATTTGCTGGGGGATTTTTTTCCTGAGCTGTGAGCATATGACTAGTGGCGAAGAAGACACTTTTGACCCTTTCACAGTCTTAAAAATCCTAAAGCTTCTTGTAACTTTATGTAGTAGCTTTCATCATTGCAGAGCAACTCCATGCGCTATTCTGACTTTTCATTACCATAGCTGCTGGAATAGTGCTAACAACTAATTGCATTCCTACTCCAGAAGGCAATACTGGACCTAGTAATTTTACAGATGCCTTATGTTCTCTTTTGCTGACCAAGAATCTCTGCTCTGCTTCTATGTCACATTCAGTAAGAAAACTAAGCTAAGGAACATGATACTTCAGTCACAGCTATTGTAGTCTTGCAAGTCCTAGAAATGAGAAAACCATTTGGGTCTTAATGGCAGCAATTTTCAGGACTTTGTAAGATATTCTTGTATTATAACCTTGATTTTTATTTTTTTATTTCATTCTAAAACAGACCAAAGCAGATGTTGACAGTGACTGCTTACCAGCAGCAATCCGGAACTCAGAAGAACGTCTCTCCAAGGGTGACATATACCTGCTGGAGAATGGGCTGAACATCTTTGTGTGGGTAGGAGTCAATGTGCAGCAAGGCCTGATCCAGAACCTCTTTGGAGTGTCATCCTTCAGTCAGATTAGCAACGGCTTGGTGAGTTGGATGGCAGTGCAGGCACTAGCATCTGTGAGTGTTGCCCAGAACTTGAAACAATGAGAAAGCAAGTGGAAAAAACTTAAATTTTTTCATACTAGGAACAAGAGAAGCATAGGTGTGGGAAACTAGTAGAAGTGCCCCTAGTCTGGGAATGTCGGGCGTAGTCTTGCTTAGCTTTATTTGACCAGCCACATCTCCAGTGATGGTGAGGAAAACAGTTGCTATGTAAATGGAACAAGTAATTCACCTTTAATTCTGATATTCTGTTACATTCTCTTTTAACCAGTTGTGGTCAGAGAGATTGTATGTTAGTGGGAGTAGATATATCTTACGTAATATGACAAAACTGCTGAGTTTTGTTTAATGTTGCTCTACTTTACGTGACTAATGGGGATTGGATATCTTACATTCCAGAATACCCTGCCTATCTTGGAAAATCCCTTTTCAAAGAAAGTACGATCTATTATTGACATGCTTCAAATGCAGAGATCCCGCTACATGAAGGTAAAAATGCTGTCCCCCATTCGTAGCTTTAAATCCCCTTCCCTTTTAGCAGAGCAAGTGATGCCTGGCAATGCTGCAGTGCTGAACTTACTCTTCCTGATCTCATAAATATGAACCAAACAGAAGGTTTACAAGGATCTGGAAAAAATAAAATACCCCCCCCCCCCAAAGCCAGTTAAAACAGTTACTAGTTTTGGAGTTCTGTGCTTTCCATAGTTCTAAACCTAATTTTTCTCAGACCTGTTATAACATAGCACTGCACAAACCACATACATGGTATCTTCCATTTAGAAAGGACTGAGACTATAACCCAGTTTAGTTATAGAAGTCAAAGCACATAAGCCATATACACTGCGATTCTGATTATCTGTCTTTGGATTTTTGAGCTACTTTGATTTTTGCTCTTGTTTATCAAGAACATTAATTCTGATAACTACTCTCTGTTGGTTTTGTTCTTGGTTTGTTTTTTTTTTTGTAGTTAATAATTGTGAAGCAAGAAGACAAGCTGGAAATGCTATTCAAACACTTTCTAGTGGAGGACAAGAGCCTGAGTGGGGGGGCTTCCTATGTGGACTTCCTGTGTCACATGCACAAGGAGATTCGGCAGCTACTGAGCTAGAGGAGGAAGTGGTGCTGGAACTCGGCAGTGACATTTCAGTCTCCAGTAGTGACCTGATCAGATGGTCCAGCGCCCTCAAAAAGGACAGCATAGAAATCTGTACAATTCCATAATTTTTAATACACATTGCATAAGCAGAAATCCCTTCAACCTCTCCCAGTCCCATATGAGAGATGACAAATTTTCCTGGTGAGGGCTAAAAAGAAGCAAAAGGCCTTTGATACGAGGTCTTTTACTTGCATCTAAATTGTTTCCTGTGCTTGGCAGGAGTTCACCCCCCTCCCCTCCCCCATGCTCGCTAATCCTGTTGTAATGAATGTAGGTTTTTTCAGTTCACTGTACATGATTCAACATTGGGTGAAAAAGCGATAACTCTTCAAAACTTCTGGTAGTTGCTGTGTGTTTGTATGGGCGCGTGTGCATGCTCCGAGTGTGGAGAGAATGCAGGTGGGGAGGATGAGAGGCAGGTCAGCTGATGGGAGATGGAGCAACCAAACATTTTGTGTCTCCTCTTAAGAGGGAAACATGAAGTTGCAGAGCACAGATATATCATGTGGCTGTCTGAGCCAGAAAGCCATGAAAAAGGAAATAAGCAGTAACCCAGGAGGCAACAGGGCAAATTTCTTTCCACAGTCTTCCCCATACTGTAAGTTGCTGTGCAGATCTGTAATGGAGTAGTAGTTCAGTGAGCAACAGTCAAAAGCCTCTGAACAGTGTAGGGGTAGAGCTGGTGCTTCCTGTTGGTGTTTGTGGTGACTCCTTTGCTTCTCATTGCACAGCTCTGTAATGTTCTACTCAATCCATGTTCCATGGCCTCTCCTCCAGAACTTACCTGTCTAATCAGATGGTGGTGGGAACAAAAGCCTCTTAACATAAGCAGAAAATGCTTTTAACAAGGTGATGTGGGGCTGTGTAGGAACTGGATGATAAGGAAGTGGTCATTTTCAACCATATTATTGTGAATCATAGCAAACAAGTAGGAATTTTATTTATACTGGTGCAGATTTGAAACTGCTTTGTACCCTGGAATACAAGGAAGCAGATCAACCCCCCTGGGACTTAGACTGTACTGTAGTAGGTGTTACAAGTACCTGATTACAGTTATTGAAAACATCTGGGCCATAGTGAAGAGTTTAATTACTGGATGTTTATACTCTCCCCCATTCTATCTACTGATCAGCTTGCACAAAACCTTTTTGTAAGCCTGTTTGTTAAACTAAAATACCTCAGACAGATTAATCCATCCACTTAGGCCACTCTGCTGCTCCATCCTGCAAGGGTGGAAGAGAAGAATCCTGTGTCGAGGAGTGGGTGTAAATCAAGTTCAGAATTATAAGGGCTTTGTTTATTCATTTAGAAAGGGGGCTTGTATATTTTGGCTTGAACGCTTAAGAAGCATTCTTACAATACCCAGAAGTTTAAGCTACAAATAGCACTAAAAGTGAAAGGAAGAATGTGGGTGGATTAGAGAACATATTATCTGCGGTTGATATTTCAGAGAAAAGTCCTCGTTAAGATCAGAAAAATACCTGCCTGTGGTTTTAGTTCCCTATCCTTGTAGCATGTGTATAAATCCATTTTATTTCTAATGCTGCTAGTTTGTCTTCCCTCCCAATCACTACACAGAAAGGGGAATATGAAACTTGTAATGGAGAAACTCTTTCAAGATGTAGTTGACAGAACCTTCAGCATTTTTGTATGAATGTGGCTGACTTTTTACTCCATGTACTGCCTCCAACCAAAAAATCTAGAGGATTTTTAACCAGAGGGGGGGAAAAAGAACTTCCCAGGAATATAAGGCGCAGCAACCACAGACTTCCACAAATAGTAATTTCTAGTATTAATACTGGGGGGTGTGGGGGTGGAAATGAAATGATAAATGAACCTTTCATTTTCTTCACTTGTTTTTCCAATGCATCTTTAATTTGTAAAGAAATAAAAATATATTAAGATGTATTTTATGTCATTGTTAGTAAATAAACACTGCTTATTTTTCCAAACCCTGTATTTTGCGGGAGGGAGGAAGTGGGAAGGGCTGAAGTCCAGCTGATTGATCCTTTACAGTTGATCATCTGCTGACCAAGTTCAGGTTTTTTCTTATTTCCACTGAATGGTAAGAAACTCAACAAGAGTCAGCAGACAAAAGGTGCTGCTTAATCTCAGTGTTATTTTGCTTAGATGTGACTGGGTTTTAACTCTTTGTCCCTTCTGAGCTTTCATTTTGCAAAGAGATTTCCCTTTTCTCTAATACAACTTGAGTCTGACTGGGGGCTTTTTGGTCTGCTTTGGGAGGTATTAGTCTTATGTTGTGTGTGTTGGAGAACTAGAGCTCCTGTTTCAGAGTTAAGATAGCGGGGAAGCAGGGTTGGGGTTTTGGGTTTGGTTCGAGGTTTTTTTCTTCATTGGTGGGGTTTTTTTTTTTTTGTTTGGTGTCTGTTTTTGGGGGGTGGCAGGTGCTAATTGCCAAAATATTATTCTGAGTGAACTGGCGCTGTAACTTGACTGTAGCCTAGAACACTGAAGTTGTACAATTTGCTGATGCCCTTACTGCGTGAAAGCACAAGACAGTCATTACTAAATCTCCAAAAATTCGTAGAACCATAGAATAGTTAGGGTTGGAAAGGACCTTAAGGTCATCTAGTTCCAATCCCCCTGCCATGGCCAGGGATTCCTCTCACTAAACCATCCCACCCAAGGCTATGTCCAGCCCGGCCTTGAACACCTCCAGCCGATGGAGCATTCACAGCTTCCCTGGGCAACCCATTCCAGTGCCTCACCACCCTTACAGTAAAGAATTCCTTCCTCGTATCCAATCTAAACTTCCCCTGTTTAAGTTTGAACCCATTACCCCTTGTCCTTTCACTACAGACCGTAATGAAGAGTCCCTCCCCAGCATCCCTATAGGCCCCCTTGAGATACTGGAAGGCTGCTATGAGGTCTCCACTCAGCCTTCTCTTCTCTAGGCTGAACAGCCCCAACTTTCTCAGCCTGTCTTCATAAGGGAGGTGCTTCAGTCCCCTGATCATCCTTGTGGCTGTCCTCTGGACTTTTTCCAACAGTTCCATGTCCTACATAGTTTGCTGTAGCATATTTTTGAGGTTTTTCTCCTACAAGAATGTATATTATGTCCAGAATATGCTACTGAACTGATATACTGTGATAATGATGGTCCTTATGCATCTTGTACGTTAATTATGTGGAGTAAACTGCTTGTGGGTGTTTTTGTGGCAGCACCCCTTCCGAGGGATGTGGAAGTTGCCTTGCAGAGCCCATGTCTGTTAGCATTCTGTCAGGATGTAAGTGGAGGAGCTGGTGGAGATGGTATGGTGTCTATGCACTGACTGGGGTGTGCATCTGGATCATGCTTGAGCAGTGTCAAGACCTAACTTTTCAAAAGTAAGCAAAAATGTTCGCATATTTTAACCTGTTCCTCCCACAGCTAGAGAATACTTTGCTTGTGTTCATACTGATGTCCTGTGTTACAAATTATCAGTCAAGTATTATGCTTGGGCTTAGGTTACCCCTCAAGAAATGAATTTGAAGCTTTTAGCAATCCCATAAGCGAGTAACAATTCTAGTATGCTTCTGCTAGATTTTTATAGTGTATCCTAAACTCAGTTTTGCAGATTTCCAATTTCCTATTTCCAGAATATTTTAATACCAAAGCAGTTTATTGAAGGTTGGTACAGAAGAGTAGCTTCAAGAGTGCATTAAACCTAGTGGTAGATAGATGAAAAATATCACTTGAAGGCATTCCCTCCCTCGGCATACTTTTCTTGCACCATGGAAATGCCAATTTTGTACTGAAGATGCCTCGTGGAGGGTGGATTTGCTCTCGGCAGGCTCTGCCTCGGTGAAATCGCCCTGGTGTCTCCCTGTAGGTGCAGCCAGGTTCTGCTGCAGGTGTGTTAAAGGCGGCTGGAAGTAAGACCGCCCCCATCCTGCAGCTGAGGTAGCGTGCCGCACGCCCTACCACCCGCTTTTAGCTTTCGGCGGGGCGGAGGGTGCGGCGTCGGCCCAGCCCCGCTCCCGGGGCCCCTCCTCGGCCTTGTCCGGGCTCTTGCGCCCCTTGTGGCCGTTGACGGAGAGCCGCCCGGGGGCGGGGCCCTTGCGGCCGCTTCCTGTAGCGGGGCTAGCGGTGCCGGCCCGGGGTGGCGGGCATGGGTGGCGGCAGGCTGGGCCGCGCTCCGCGGCGGGGGCGCGCTTGTCTCTGGGTGACGCTGGCGTTGGCCTGGGGCGCGGGGGCCGCGCTCGCCGCAGAAGGGCCGGGGATGGCGGAGGAGGAGGAGGAGGCGGCGGCTGCACCGGCGGCGCCGTGCGGGGCGGAGGGGTGGGCGCAGGATGCTATCCCGCCGGGCGCGGCCTTCGTGGCCGCCGCGTCCTACCGCGGCCCCGGCAACAACGACACGCGGAGCAACAAGGTGCTGCCCATCCTGCTGTGGTGGAGCGGGAGCCTCTTCCCACACTTCCCCGGCGACACGGAGCGCATCGACTGCCCGCGGGGCTCCTGCCTCGTCACCCGCAGCCGGCGGGTGGCCCGACACCGCCGCACCAAGGCCCTCATCTTCTACGGCACCGACTTCAGGGCCTACGAGGCGCCGCTGCCCCGCCTGCCCCACCAAACGTGGGCGCTCTTCCACGAGGAGTCCCCCATGAACAACTACGTCCTCTCGCACTCGCCGGGCATCCAGCTCTTTAACTACACAGCCACGTTCCGCCGGGAGTCGGACTACCCCCTGACGCTGCAGTGGCTGCCCGGCGTGGGGTACCTGCGGGGGCCGGGGGTGCCCCTGGCCGAGAAGGACGCATGGCGACAGAAGGGCTATGCCCCGGTGCTGTATATGCAGTCCCACTGCGACGTCCCCTCGGACCGGGACCGCTATGTGCGGGAGCTCATGAAGTACATCCAGGTAGGCAGGATGCGCAGGGAAGCTATGGTGTGGGGTTGCTGTAGGAGGTGGGTCCCCCCAGCTGCCCCCCCCTCCCTCCTTCCACCTCCTCTTCTTAATGGGGTTTGTCTTTGCTTTTAGCCAAGGCACGAATCGTAATGGGGATGCATGCCGACTACAAGCTGGACAGAAAAACTAGTTGTATTCCTTCCCAAAGCGTGATCTAGACTACACCACATGCCAGTAGGTAGGCCTGATGGTAGCTGTTAGTTGTGGAGTTGGCCAGACTTGGGATCAGTCAGAGGTTGGGCTAAGCTTGAATGGATTAGTGGACCAAGTGCCAGAAGTTACTGAAATCTCTGGACCTTTAAGTTAGCTTATATGAAGGCTGGCCGTTTGCAAGCCTTGCTCCCATTTGAAAGTACAGGTGTTCAGTGAAAAGACAGATGTTTTGAGTATCTGCTGCTTCAGAAGTGTTGTAGGACCATGTTGTTTCCACGGTGGTTTGTATTGATCTGGCACAGCTAACAGAGTAGCTTTATAAACTGAGGTAATGATTCTGTCAAGTAAAAAAAAAAAAGAAGTTTAATGCTTTTTTCTTAAAAATTCTGAAGGACAGTAGATTAGAAGCACAAATAAAACCAGGTTTTAGTGTTTATCTAAAACATCTTTTTCCTTTCCATTTCTGCTGTTTCTACTGGTCATGATTCATTCATTGTGCAAGTTTATCATGTACTCGGTAGTGAAGTAAAGACAAAAGAACTTTTAAAATATGACTGTATTGTCAAAGTCTGAGGCAGATTCCAGGTCGAGTGTATGGTCTTTCAGTTTTAGACAGTATTCTTTTTGTTCGTTGCATCAGTTTTCTTCCATCTGAAAAATGAAACGTTTCTGCCAGCCTGCTGAGACTGGCAGGAGCTGTGTGTAATAACTGTTTGAAAAAGTGCTGCGTCTCTGTTAAGTAGATCACCTCTAAATTAACTCAGAGGGAGCTGAATGCCCATCCTTACCTCCCAGTTCCTTGTGTAGCCACTAATAAATAAGTTTTTGGGTAACATCTTCCTTTCTGCACACTTCCTCTGCCCCTCAATCTGTAGCACTGTTTATGCTGCTTTTGAAACTGAGCCCTCAGTTTCCTCTAAAGTTGTCAGAACTGGGACTACAGGAATAGTCACAAGGGAAAAAAAAGCGAAGCTAAACTAAAGAAGCTAGGAACTGATCAAAGTTAGGAATTTTACAAGAAATACAAGCTCTGATAACAAGATCCAGGCAAACAAGTCACTTTGTAAAGATGCTGGTTGTTATTTTAGGTTGACTCCTATGGGAAATGCCTGCATAACCGTGAGCTCCCCAGTGAACGACTGAGAGACACTTCTACAGCAACCACAGAAGATTCTGAGTTTATGACTTTTATCGCCAGGTACAAGTTTCACCTGGCCTTGGAGAATGCCATATGTGATGACTACATGACAGAGAAGCTGTGGCGTCCAATGCACCTGGGGGCTGTCCCAGTATACCGAGGCTCCCCAGCTGTGCAGGACTGGATGCCAAACAACCTCTCCATTATTCTGATAGATGACTTTGACAGCCCCCAAGAGCTGGCAAAGTATCTTGACTTCCTGGACAAGAATGGAGAGGAATATTTGAAGTATCTGGAGTATAAAAACCATGGTGGAATCAAAAACCAGTTCTTGCTAGAGAGCTTGGAGAGGCGGGAGTGGGGGGTGAATGACATGACTCTGCCCAATTACCTGAATGGCTTTGAGTGTTTCATCTGTGACAGGGAAAACACCCGGGTCAAAGAGGAGCAGGAACACAGGAAGACTCATGGGAAAGTTCCGGCTCCCAGACCTCGCATAGCTCAGTTCAAGCACATGGGCTGTCCTATGCCCACCCCTGGGTTTGGAAACGTTGAAGACCTCTCTGGAGGAGACAGGTAATGTACCAAGACTGTGCCTTTTGAAGGAGAAAAGAAGCTTCAAATAATAGTAGCCATAACTGTTAATAATGCTTTGTACTTAAAGGATCTCTTAATACATCTCCAGTTATACTTTACTATACTATACTATACTATATACTATATATATACTATACTATACTATATACTATATATATACTATACTATACTATATACTATACTATATATACTATACTTTACTATACTCTTGTGGGTAGTATGGTAGTTCTGCTAATTTTGTGTAACGCTGAGGCTGAAGAAGAGGCTTGGCTGGTGGTATTTGTTAGGGGTTGAATGAGGAGCATGAGACACCCATAATACTCTGTTAAAATGCTCTGTGACATGCAGCAATGTGCTTAACCTTTGTCTATATTAGCCTCTTTGTTTGAAAGAAGGATGTTTTTTGGTACAGTGATGGTAAAGCACTTGATACCCCGTGGGTGAAAGAAGCTCTGTGCTTCCTTACAAAGTACTGCATTAAGAACGGGGTTGGCACTGTTCAGTGCAGGCCTGTTTAATTCCTGTTGACTTCAGAGCAGAAGTTAGGCTCACCCAGAATACTTCACAAAACTTTTTGTTGGTTTGTGTGACAAAATTCCGGTTTGTGTTTGAACGACACGATCCCGTTTATTCAGGAGAGGGACCACGCAGGACAGAGAATAAGCAGCTTCTTAGCCCTTTTGCATATGGGGATTGCTGGTGTTGCTGGAATCTCCCAGGCCCATAGCCCTGTGTTGGCCCTCTCTAAGTGTGAGCCTCACAGAAGTCTGTCAGCAGGGAACTACCCACAGTAACCCTCAGGCAACCACTTTTGACAGCCAAAAGAGACGTTTGTTTGCATGGTCTACTTAGTATTTGTACGTGCCTTGGCACAAAACAAGTCGGTACTTGGGTTCCCAAACCTTGAGTTTTTCCACTAGCAGTCTTTGTTTGAAGTTGCAGTTGCTAGAAGGAAGGGTTCTTGCAGTTCACAAACAACGCGTGCACCTTTTGTAGTATGTAATCTAGTGTAACATGTTTGGATCCCTCAGGTTTGTATTTTTTCTTTGCATTACTTGCAACAATTTCTGTCTTTTTAGGCATTTACTCAAGCGCATGCAGTTCCCTTTCTAAAAGCCATCAGACAGCCATTATAAACATAAACCCTCAGCCACAGCAGATCTTGCCTATGTTCATAGCTATCACCAAAGATTTCAATGTTTTGATGTCAGTCCGCTGTAGCACTAAATTAGTGACTTTTTGAAAATACTGGTGAGATCTCATGCACTGTCCAGAAGGAGGTTGTCAGTGTACTCTATCTCAGTTTATATCAGTTTACAGCCTTGTTAATCATTTCCTGGACTAAGGAATTGAATGCTTAGGAGTGTTAAAGTGTTAGAAGGAGCAGTGTGTTGAAAATGAATCCATCATTTCAAGTACGCTAACCCAGAACTAAGAATGTTTTTATTATGTTATCCATCCACAAAAAATCATGAAGAATTTTCTAAGTGTGGGGACCTACTTTGTCCTATGTTTGAATGCTTTCATAAATGATGAACTGAAACCTTTTCTCAGTCTTTGTAACAAAATGTGGTTTTGGCTCGTAACATTACGCAGTGTCCCACTCTGCAAGCATTGTCTACTTTTTCATGGCTGGCCTTTTGCTGGAGCAGCAGATGGCAGTAGAGAAGTACTTTTGAAGGCACCGCATGGGTGCCTATGCGGCTTACAAGCTCAGGTACTCCCATTATTGTGTGCTTTGATTATCAGCAAGGAGTTTTGAACAGTTACTCCATAATCCAAGCCACCATTGCATCACATGGAAGTTTCCATGTCTCATTGAACCACGCTATGTTACTTTTCCCCTGTTCATAGACATAAGATGAGTCTGGAAAAATTGTACCAGGGAAGCTTTTACATTGCCTGCTGTCTACTTTAGAAAGATACCTTGATATAACACAAATGAGAGAAGTAGTCCACGTGATCATTAATGGGAACTGTTGAAAGTTGCAGTGATGCAGTCTGTGCTATGAAAAGTTTGAGAATGTCTGCATTGAAAAAGAGAGAGCCTATACTCAACCATCTAGTTTGGAGATACAGAGTTAGGGTTGAAGGATATAATGATTTTTTTGCCTCTGCCACATATAACCCCAGTTTGTAATGAGTAGCTGTCAGTAGCTGTCATTCGTAATTGTTAAATGGTTTGTCGTGGTGGGGAGGAAGAGAAGAAGAACTTGATTCTTAGGCTGTTATTATGCATACTTGCCATGGAAGGAGACTCTCAAAATTGTGTAAGGACTCTGTGCTAGATTTTATGTTAATAGAAGGTTTTATCCTCCGCAGTTGAGTGTCTTTGGTTAAGTCTGTAGTCACATGCTGGTATTTCTAGAATGTTGTAAAGCTAATAGTGAACTTGCATTTTCTGTAGTAAATTTTCACAGCAAGTTTCTTCAAATGACTTCCAGTGCAATGGCACAGAAACAACATACTTCGTTATGACCATCTCTGGGCTTGTTTTTCTCTTAGGTGAAAGAAAAAAATGGCTTCAGTGCTACTTCAGCTGCAGAGTAATCTGAGGGGGTTTAGTGGTTTATGGTTGTGTCTCTTTTTTTGTTTCAGTTGGAAAGAGATGTGGCTGCAGGATTATTGGCAAAGCCTTGATCAGGGTGAGGCCCTCACTGCTATGATTCGTCACAATGAGACACATCAGGGAAGATTTTGGGACTATATGCATGAGATTTTTCTCAAGAGGACGAGGCAGCACTGACCCATCTTTGTAAGAGCTTGATTTGAAAATTGCATTGGAAGTTGAGACTGTAAATTCTTTCCTCGCTCCAAATGTTTGCCTTGGAGTAGAAGAAAAACTCTCACAGAGACTATTTTTTCGGTGCATGAAGTGAGTAAGTTTCTGTTATGGTTGGATTTCAGCAGTGGAGATCTTAGCAACAGCTTTGATTTGAATTTCAGCTCTGTGGCGAAGCCACTCCTGAACTGCAGGTGCCAACATGTGGGGCAAAAGAGGAATTTACTCTCCTTTTGTATTTGTATCGTTTCCTTGTGGCTTACATGGCTCCAGAGGAACACCTCTTCAAACTCTTGCTAAAATGTCTGAAGTTATTTCAGGGATTTTTTTTTAATGTCCAAAATATTAATAATTTTTTATAAGTATTTTATCAGTCACTTTTTCTCTTCATTAAGGTATACTTTTAGCTGCTATTAACAAATAGCTTTTTCATTGAAGGAATTGCGAAAGACAAGTGTCTGTGGAGAGAAATTGTGCCTTATGAAATTGCAGCAATAAAGTCTCTTCTTTCCAAGTAAGCATGCCTCAAATAGTTCCTACTTTTTAGGGTAACTGAATACCTATGGGCAGGCCACTTACTCTCTGCCTAATTTTTCTCTTACAAACTTACCAGGTGACACATACAATGGGGTGAGAGATTAAATTATTTAATTTACAACATTCAACAACGTATTTCACATGAGGACATGTATTACGTGGTATTGGGACTTCTTATTTATTATCTCCTTCATGCTAGCAATTCAGAGGCCTTTGATCTGTCCTTTTTGAATATCTGCAGCATTGTGCAAAGACAAATACATTTCAACAATGCTGCCTTTCCAGTGGTCTCTGCAGTTTGGATGCAAACCTTGTGGTCTTTCTGTGCTGAATTCAATGACCAGAATCAGGTGGACTGAGATGTTTTTGTATCTTTACCAAATCTTAACACAGTATGATCCTGGTCTCTTGACTAGTGTTCCTTAGAGTAAGTGATGATACGTGAATACATCTTCCTTGTTGCGTAGCCTGTAGTCTGCTGTTCCCTGCCATGTTGGGTACCCTTCTGAAACAATTGATCTTTGCATTGGAGGACTAATTGGAGACTAATTCACAGTGTCATGGGTTTAAAAAGCACAGGCAAATATGGCCACACTGCAGTCATGACTCTAATGGTGTAATTGTATTTTGTTTCTCCATTTCTCCTCCCTCTTCAGAAGTAACTACTGACTAAATAGTCAGTCTATCCATGCCTAAGACAGAATGTTGGTAATGCAAACCTAGAGCCTGTGGGGTAGTTTCATTTTGTAAGGCAGTTCACACATTGCTATGGGAAGTCTGAAGCTTGTTAGTGAAAGTTAGGAACAGGAGCAAATCTACATTCTGTCCGTGATTAAGCGACTATTGCTTAGCTGTGGATAGATCACTTAATATCCTTTTTTCTTTCACCCCTCAAATTCCCAGTGATACTGTTATAGATACAATATTTTAGATGTTGTATCTATATAGGTAATAATATGCATCTCAGTGTTTGTCTTTCAGGTAATACAACAGCACTGTCATGTTAGAACCAGAGCATCTTGACAGAGGAGACTTCAGACCCATAGCTGTCACTGGATTCTTGTAAATGTAGAAAATGCATATGCTATACAATCTCATCCAGTGTTTCATTAGGAAAAAAATGCTTTTTTTATCTCTCTTCTGTAATAATAGTAACAAATTGTTCTTCAGCTAAAATGCATTCATCAGTTTACATTCCTTTTTTCTTTTTTCCATTTACCCAGGAGACATGAGTACCAAAGGGAATATATCTGAATTAATTATTAAAGTGGATTACTCAAATCTGGTTAAGATTTTAGATGTGTATTCAGAATGCAAGTGGCCACCATGTGCTTGAGAAGTAAATCAAGATAAAACAAATTAAGGCTACTTTAGCACTGAATGTCCACTTCTACTGAGCAGTTTAATTATATTTAAATAAATTGCTTGAATTAATGCCTCCAGTTACTTCAGATTCTCTTCATTCAATTTATGATCTTAGTTGTCTTTCTGCTAATCCAAGTGAATATGTGAATGCAGACAAGGAGAAAGGTCACTGCAGCAACTGTTAATATTTTGGAAAAAGGCTAATGACTTCTGCTCTGGACTCCTAACTCGATTTCTCACTTCAGTGCTTGAAATCCAAACCAACTAGGTGGTAGCTGAATGTTGTCACTCATGTTGTGACTACCTTCCAGATTACATGATACTCAGAATAAACAGTGTATACAATATCCTCCTTAATTAAATTCTGACAGTGCAGGTACCCATACTCATAAAAACACACAACTGAGACTAATCATGAATTTTAGCAAAGACACCAAATACTGTAGATGATAATGAGATCACCTCTATAAACCTTTTAGGTAGGCTTCTCTACTAATTGGGGTAAGTCACTTCACTGCTTGTCTTGCATTTTGCCTGTTTACTGTGTGAGGGAGGATTTCAAAGCTGCCAGGATAGCTTTATTCACTAGCATTAATGTTCTAAAAATAGGCATCTCCTTACTACTGCTCATATGAAACACTAGTAGATTCTATTGATGCTGTGTTTCAGAATTGGCTGGACCAGCTAAGTTTATGCCTTCTGAGAAGTGAGAGAGGAGAAACAAATGGCTGACAGAAGGTTAAAAATCTAGCAATCCAGTTCATTACATTGGACAAGCTGAAGTTCTCATTCTCTTGACGAAACTGTGATATCAGGTGCTGCCTAATTTTCAGTAAGAAGCTGGGTATTTTATATACTGAATTAGTACTCTGTGTTTTCTGTCCTTTAGCAAGGACTGCTATTTCTAGGAAGCACGTAACCTCACTGAAGAATATTGATTTGATACCTGACATTGATAATTTCTAGAATTGAAAAATTATTGCCTTTTCTTATTTCTGTCACTAGTAATTTTCAGACTGAAGGATCTTTGGGTACTCTGTGATGGTAAGTAGAATGAAAGCCAACCAACAGTGGATGTGTATGTTTAGAGGGAAAAGGAGAATGAGATTCTTTCCCTGGAAATAGCCTGAAAAGTGCAGCAGCTGGAAAATCACAGCAGAAATGTGCATCTTGCACCTTCGCAAAGGGTAGTTTTAACTGGTGTGGAAGAACAAGTAACTCCTAAAGGACTGGGAACAGGATAAATTGAATTGAAGCACAGCCAACCAGGGACATCACTGTTTAGACAGGCTTTGCCATGCTAGACAAGCAGCCATCTGGCTCCCTTACCATCCTTTCATATGCACTCTTCAGCCATTGTCCCAAGAGAGCCACTCCCATAATGATTCATTGTCATCAATTTGGTTGGATTTAATTGAGATTGTTGATGGATCTCCAGGTGCTTTCTGAGAAGTTGTATTAATGGGAAACATACAGGGTGGCAGGTTTCTTCATTCTGCCCAGAGACTTCTACTGACAGGCTGAAATTAATCAGAGACAAAATCCTTTTAGTGATATGACCAGCTGAGCCAAAGCCTATGTCAGGCTTTAACAATCTCATGATTCAGTATCTTGGAGCTGGCACTGAGATATATGACCCTGCAAGGGGACTAGGGAGGGTGGAGAAGAATGGAGCTGCAGGATTTGTTCCAGAGCTCTGACATGACTGGCATCTTAATTTGTATGCTGTTACGTACATTCTTTCTTGCAGAGAATCCCCATCTAATGTTGAAGTGTCTCAGCTAGAGATAATTCTGGGGATCTTGGAATGGATCAGAGCAGATCGTGATACTTCGTGGCATCTCTGAGCAAATAAGGAGGCTTCAGGTAATTTGCAGCGGAATTGGGCTGGATTTGGGTAGATCTGGGAGTTAGGGATTAGCGATGGCAGCTCAGAGCTAGTCAGGTGAACAGAGTAATGCAGGGTGGCTGATCTGATTGAGATAGCTCAGGATAAGGTAGGCTAGCTTTGGGGCTTGGGGGTGACATCAGAAGAGTAATTGCAGCTGTCACTGTCCTATGAATATAAATGAATGCATTTGTGCTAATATGTGCATGAAGTGCTAATACTGTTCAAACACAATAGCTCAGCAGACAGGAGTAAGTCTGAAACCTCTTAAAGAGGTATTTCAGACAACAGTCTCATTTTAACTGTGTTTTATTACAGCATTGTTAGCATTGTATTTAATTGTGTCATAACATAATTGGCCCTTATACCAGTTGTAATACAGGTTCTTTTCAAACCTAATACTAATAGTTTATCTCTGTGGTTCATTTTGGTTTTGACTAGCTGAAACACAGGCTACAATTCAGCTTTAAGTATGCTGAAGCAAGTAAAGAAGTTCTAAACGCAGTTAGAATTTTACATGGTTTTTGTAGTTGTACATTCAGGATTCACAATGAAACATCCGTGGGGTTCACTGCTCTGTGTGTTGAGGGAACTGGGTTACTGACTGCACCTATGAAGTAGGCACTTCTGTCTCATCCATTAGTGTCTCTGTGCTATCAGCTATATAGAATATAGGTTATTGGAGAGACCTGGATATACAGTAACACACCTCTTCTGTAGTTCCACATTCTGCATGGTGTGTGCAGACACCATCACATACCTTATTCTGTCTGCTTGGGAATATCTTAGGCTGGTGCTCCAATCCTGGGCTCAATGCCAAAAAAAGAATTTCTAACGCAGACAGCAGTAATGGACAGGAAGCTACTACAATACTCCTTGCGTTGCTTGCCTTTCTCAGCTGACCCTCCTCTTCCCCCTTCTTTCTTGGAATTACTTAAAAGAGAGATCAGCTTTTGAAGGTGAATGTGCCTGAAGGTGTTGCTGCCATTAGCTAATGTAATTTGGAAAAAGGAAGGTTGATTTATGGGGAGCGCAGCTCAGTTTCTTGTACATCCAGGTATTTTCACCTTTCCTAGCTGTTGTTCTTGGACTTTAAGAGAATACCATTTTAAAAAGAACACAAAAATAATTCTAGAATCAGACATACCAGCATATATTGTCTGCAGATGCAGTAAGTTCCAGTAACGATACTGAGAATATTCTGCTGATGTTTAGCTCAATGTGACAGAATTCCCAATGTATTGTTACCCTCCTTGACTAGGCAGAGGCAAGGGGAGTGCCTTGGGGTTTATGTCTCTATCTAGGAAGTTGAATATATTTTCATCCAAAGCAATGTCCTGTGCAGAGAGATTTGTTCCCAGTATCTTTTTTTTGGCCAGCTGTACATGGTTAGCGAAGGCCAAACTTGTAACTGTGCCTGTGGAAGAAAGCTGATACTTTGCATGTCCTCCAGTGCCCAGGGGAGACTGTTGGTGCCTGAAGGAGCCCCAGTCTGGTGGTAAGATGGGTTGTTCAGTGACTGCTACATAAGTGTCAGAGTATTTAGGTCCCCAGTGTCCAGTGTCTGATTCCTCAGTTATCTACATCTTGCCTTATCCTGTGCAGTAATCTGTGTCCCAGCCCTTGAAATGTTACCATGCCTTCTGTGTTATCTACCTTCATAAACTGGGGGTATATCAGCTTCAAAGTCAGCCAGGAGAGTTGAGGACTTCCAGAGATTTAAATCCTACAGAGGGAAAGAAACCTCTGGGAATGAGGGGATTCTCCAACACTGAGTACGAGGCTGTGAGAACACCACTACCATTTCAGAAGAAGCAGTTTCAGTATCTTGTTGTTAGATAGCAGGAACAATGCAGGGAGATCCACCTGTTAGTATGTAATGGAGATGAACAACTGAGGGTGAAGTGATGCTGAGTTTCAAGCACCAAAAGAAGTTGTCAGAGTCGCTAAAGAATTCCTTAGGTTCCATTTGAATTACTTGCAGCAATCACACCTTATTTTGCTGTGTTTGAGAGGTACGCATGCTCCCTCATTCGGCTGGGTTTGATGCAGAAACAGTTTGGGGGTATTACCGCGAAATTCAGTACCGCGAATAAGACGCGAATAAGCCTCATACCGCGAATAAGACTCAATTTGGAGTTTTAGAAAGCAGCATTCTTTGTTGCAGCGCTGGACGCAAAGGTGAGCGCGCTCATTACATGCCGACAGCGGCTATATCTTGTGCATATTCATAGCTTTCCCAGGAACTAATTATAATATGTTCATCCTAATTACGCATGCGATGGGGAGGAAGGACGGGACTGCACCACAACCGGACCGATGCGACGGCGTTTCCTGCCGCGCCGCGGGGAGTGCGCCGGGTCGCGCATGCGCCGGGGGGGCTGTCCTGCTCGGCCCGTCGCAGGGAGAATGGCGGCGCCCGTGTACCCGGCTTGGGTCACCCGCTGGGTCTCCGGGCAGTGGCGGCTGAAGAAGCGGCCCCCGGTGCTCCGCCCGGCCCGGCCGCTGGTGCTGGCCGACAAGGTGGCGAACCGCAAGGAGAAGGCGGGAGGTGAGTTCTCGGAGCCAGGCTGCTAAATGTCCCCTTCCCGGAGAGAAAAGGCCGGGCCTCCAGCCCCTGTGGGGTAGAGCTGCCGCCGGTGTCCCCGGGAGCTGTCCCCTCGCTTTCCCGTGGCTTTATCCTGGGGAGGGCCACGGTGGTGTCGGGGCTGGGTCGAGCTAAGTGCTTGGTGCTGTGCAGGGCAGCAGACGGGAAAGTCTGGTTTGTGCCATGGCATTAAAGATTGCTTTCTCATACAGCAGCCCCACGTTTGCATCTTGTGGTGCCTTTTATGTGAATCACACATGTAAAATACTTTGTTACATCTCAACATAGCATTTCCTTTAAGAATTCAGTCAGGTGTTAGATGACTGCAATGCTACTACTGATCTTTGTGCTTGCAACATCTTTACATGGGACATCTTTGCTTTAGTGTTGTTTTTCCTCACCTGCCTCTATGCTGCCTTAAACTTTTCTCTGGAGATTTATGCCCTGTGGAGGCTTTTGGCATGGAATCCCAAAGACCTGACATTTTTGGTTCTGTGTTTCCCTTCTAGAAGCGACATGTATTACAGAGATGTCAGTAATGATGGCCTGCTGGAAACAGAATGACTTCAATGACGCAGCCTGTGCCGAGGAGATCCGGATGTTCTATGACTGCGTGGGAAAGGCAGAAGTAATTAAGGCCTCTTTTTGTGTTCCTAAAGGCTACTAGTAGGGTAGGAGGAAGCCCCCAATCATGCCAACAGTAATACTGTTCTCCAAAGACTTTGTTTGGTGTTATAACCCATTTGAGCTGTAGGAGAGATGCAGAACGATGTATCTCAAACATGCAGCCCTTTCTTTTTTGAATGCAGAAGTTGAATTAAATTTGAATCAAAATAAGGACCTTAGGAAGGGACTAGGTCTTTAGTATATTATAACCAAGGGTGAAACAGTAGTCATATCCAGTCCTTTCTGTGTTGTCAAATTCTTGAAGTTGAGCTTAGTTGCTTTTAGTTGACCCTAACCCGGGCTATTTCTTTTGATTTCTTGTGGCTTTTAATCTCTAAAGAGACCTCACTTGGAGCATTGTGTGCAGTTCTGGTGTCCTCAACATAAAAAGGACATGGAACTGTTGGAACATGTTCAGAGGAGGGCCACGAGGGTGACAGGGGACTGGAGCACCTCTCATATGAAGATAGGATGAGAAAGTTGGGGCTGTTAAGCCTGGAGAAGAGAAGGCTGTGTGGAGACCTCATAGCAGCCTTCCAGTATCTGAAGGGGACCTATAGGGATGCTGGGGAAGGACTCTTCATGAGGGGCTAGTGATAGGACAAGGGGTAACAGGTTAAAAATCAGGGGAAGTTTAGATTGGATATGAGGAAGGAATTCTTTACTGTGAGGGTGGTGAGGCACTGGAATGGGTTGCCCAGGGAAGTTGTGAATGCTCCATCGCTGGCGGTGTTCAAGGCTGGGTTGGACATAGCCTTGGGTGGGATGGTTTAGTGTGAGGTGTCCCTGACCATGTTAGGGGGGTTGGAACTAGATGATCCTTAAGGTCCTTTCCAACCCTAACTATTCTATGATTCAGTATTAAGGAAACAATAGCAGTCACTGCTCTTCTCCATATTACATGATAGTTCTGAATGAGGGAGAATACAGCTTGGATCTCTTAAGTAGAACAGTAATTTGTATGGTGAGAGATGTGGATTATACTGTAATTTGGGAGATGTATAGTGTGGGTAAGTTTTCGGAACTGCTCAGATTGATAAAGAAATAGCTGACTTGGGTACCAATCCAGTACCTGCATTATATGGACAATGGGAGAAAGTGAGTTAGGTAAGTTAGGATTCCCAGACTCCAGTCTGTCATCAATATTTAAATAGTGTGTATGTGGGGGGAGGTCAGAGATAAGGTGGTAGAGAAATAACCAGTGGTTTCAGTAATCCTCATGACAAATGGAATTTTCAGGGTGCATGAGGTAGTTACAGCTATTCTTGATTCTCTGAAAACTAAGAGTTCTTTTAGGCTGTTTCTGACTATAAAGGCTAGATATTTTCTTGAAAAATAGATTTCACATTGTTTGGAAGTTAGAGGTTTCCAGCTATATGATAAACTGGATATCAGATAAGTTTAAAAAGCAGACTAAAGGTAAGTATATGTACTGATCTTGTCCTTAAAGTGGTTTCAGGTTTCAATTTATTTTCAGTAACAGTACCATCATTTAATCGCTCTTTACTGTTGTTGTTTGACAGCATAAAGGAAAAGCTGTCTACAGTTTATTTGGTAAATAGAATCAAATTGAGTAACAGAAGGTAAAAAAAAAAAACGAAAATCTGAGTTGTTACTGAGTTACAATATTGTTAACTAAGAATACAGAGGAATATCTCAGAATCACAGAATGATTTGGGTTGGAAGGGGCCTTAAAGATCATGTAGTTCTAACCCCCCTGCCACAGACAGGGACATCTTCCACTAGACCAGGTTGCTGAAATCTCCATCCAACCTGGCCTTGGACACTGCCAAGGATGGGGCAGCCACAACTTCTCTGGGCAAATATCACCCTTACAAGATGTCAGTTATTAATTATATCACTGAAAGGTCATCAGGCTTTTGAAAGCCTCGTGATTATTGAGTCAAGTCTTGTTGTAAATGTTCCTTAAAGGAACAGCATTCCTCTGAATGAAACATCCCAGTATGATCAGTATTAGTCTTTGAGGGTGAGCATCAACTCTGCAAATAAAAAGAAGTAATATTTTGAGGTTTCTTTCTCTCTTTCAGAAGGAGCGCAAGAATCTAACCGAGGACACCTTGTCACTCCAAGGAAACATGCCTTCAAGCAGAGTAAACAAGCTCCTGAGGAGGTTTCCTCAGATCACACGTTATGTATAATGTGCTTTACTAAAGGAATTGCAGACAAGCAATTACAATTGGAGACTTTGGTGAAAAGTAGACTGGGTGTCAGGCAGTATCTTTCAGCAGTGAGGTATGGATCTTGACCTTGCCTTTGTTTTCAGAGTAAAAAACACGCGTCCTGACCATCAGCTGACTTTGTTCATGAGGTTCTTGGGTCTTGCTGTCTTAGGATTTCTGCAGGGTGTTGTTAAACTAGCCAAGTGTGGAATCAGGTCCTCACTGTGAAATGAAATCATCTAGGGATACATGCAAATGCCTTTTCTAACAATTAGGGGGTGACTTTTTCTCATGCACAAGCTTCCTGCCTAACTTCTGAACTGCTGTCAAAAAGTGCTCAGGCCCAGACATAGAGCCAACTTGAAATTGATAGTAATCTCACGACTCGTACTCCTGCGTGTATGTATACACAATTTGGTTCCTCTTGGGATGTGTTTAATTCCTGCTGCTGTACAAGAAGGCTGTAGAATGAGGAAGAACTCCCCAGCAAAATACCTTGTTAATACACAATACATTGGTAAGGATTATAGGTAACTTAACACAGAGGCTTGTGATTTAGGCCTTTGTGATTTGCAGGTGGGACAGGTATGGTCTTTATTGTCTTTGACATAGAGGCTTTGTGATTTGCAGGTGGGACAGGTATGGTGCCATGTCAGATCAATTACATTTGTACCATAATAAAAGAATGCAAAACTGTCTTTTGGCCTGGGCGACTCATAATCTAGAACAAAATGTCCCATTGTTTGGGTGAAAAAACCTAAAAGTGGGGGAGACAATTCATGCACAGACTGATACTGAAACAATGTAATCAATTACTAGTTTTCAGTGGTTTGGGGGTGGTGGTTGTTTCTTTGTTCACTACAGTACCACAAAACAGCAGGCAGGTCCCTGTTGTTTTAGGACCAGTACCTAATTGTAAGAAAAATGCAGTACCTCAGAGAACTAATGATATAGCCATTTATATCACTAGTTCTCTGGGGTATAAATTAAAAGCAAAGAGGGAAGTCTGGCACACATAGATTCTGTGCTCGCCAACATGTGACTGCAGAGATTGCATGGAGATGGATCTGACTTCTCTAGAGGCTTAGGCCAGTACTTCTTCATAACATAAATACTGGGCAAGAGTATGATTTTATTGAAGCAGTTTTCATTTAATTGTTACTTACAATGGCTCATTAGTGGATTGTCCCACAGGGTACCTTATTCTGTTGTTGCTATTATGTCAACAGCAGAATAAGGTCTTTCAGAGGACTTCAGGTGAGTAAGAAGATGATGTCCACATCTGTGTTTGGGATAACACTTTGGTTCTATGACATTTTGCATTTTCAGCCCAAAAGACGTTCTCGGAAAAGATCTGCTTTGCTGATTCTTTGTTTCTGAAGTAGACAAGCTAAGCTGGGAGTGAGGAATCAATTTCTAAAATCACTTCTGTTGATGATGGTTTTCCTTTCTTTGTGTTAAAACTTACAATGCAAGTACAGTTTGGCACCTCTTAAGCTAGTGGCTGTGCTGAATGTACCAAACTCCAGTGTCTGTGAAGAACTGTCTCATTGTGTAAGAGGCTGTAACAGTGAAACTAATTCTTTTTTGTTCTCTTTCTACTTTTGAAATTTTGTGTGACTCCCACTAATCTGGACAGCTATTTTTAGATTTTTCTGATTCACAGTCAGCTTTGCAAGCTCAGCTGTTTGGGTTTTTTTCTGACCTTTTACATGCCTACTATAAGCTTGAAATTACTATGCTAAGGTTTTCCACTCCTTAAAGGAATGCATTTATTTGGAGGAAGAAAGAAGGAAAGAAAATACTTTTCAGATGCACACAGCTTTTACTCTGGTAGTTCTTTTGGCTCGGGATTCCATGCTATAACCAAAAAACCAGCTACTGATTGTCCTTGGCAATTTGAGCTGCTGCTGTTTCCCCCATCTCGCTGTTAAGCTTGCATTGGGTGTTCAAATGCATTCTATTACACACTGATACTGGGGATCATTCCATTAATAGTTGATGTGTGTAACTGCAGCAAGTGGCGCTGTCCTCTATGAGCTCAGGGCTTGTATCAGCCCGTGGTGTTGCTGGAGAATAAAACTGGATTCTGATGCAGAGCCCACTGGTGAAGAACATTGCTGTGGAGACCTGTATGTGACTGCATGGTGGGGAAAGAACTAAAGAAATGCTGACTAGCTGTTCTACCCTCCTAAGTCGGATTTACAGGATTTAAGCAAATCTGCTGGAATTACTTGATCTTATTTCTGTTCCTTATAGCTCGAGTACTATACCAGCTCTGGATATGATTGCTGTTGTCCACCTCTCTTTTTAGGCTTTCGCTGAAGATCTCTTGTGGAGGAAGCACTGATATTTCACTTGGTCTTGATGAATAGTAGTCCTGCCAATTCAGGAGATATAGGTTGAGTTCCAGAGAGCCAGAACATTTTAGAAGGTGGTACTTCTTGTTCAGAAGGGTCCATACAGAATAATCTGAAAAAAATCTAGATGGAAAGAGTCTTTAGGTAATCATAAACTAACTATTATAGCCCTGTACTTATATCAGGGTGAGAAGGTTAATTGTAGTAAATATGGACTTGAGTATTTACAACTACTTCAGGCTTGCCCACACAAGAAAGTTCAAGATCTGGTTTACCTTATCTTTAGATATGTTACCTATCTAAACTGACATAGTTACATTGGTATTGTTTCCTCCTTGTCTTCCTTTCCATCTTTGAAATGGCCACACAGCTGTGAGAAGCTTTTGAGAATCTGAGATCCACCTCTCTCAAGAAAATGTCACCGCCAGAAAACCAGGGCTAAGTCTTGGCAAGAAGGAAATAGTCCCAAAAGAGGACCTGCCACAGAACAGCAAACTTCCAACACCCACTGTATCTTTGCACAGGTTGTCATTTCTACAGAAAGTGAATACCAGAAGTGAACTTCTGTTGCTTTTGGTATGTGCCTGTCTGTGTTTCCTTTAAAATCACTTCACTTAGGATCTTTATCTAGTGATTCAAGTTGCCTTGAAAGGGAAGTAACTTCCAAGCTACTGTGAAAGAGGTCCAGTACAGGCTTTTGGTAGAGGTTTTAAACCCTGTTAGCATGTATCAGAGGGCTAAATAGGTGAGTGTCTTATGGGGGTTCTGAAGGAGCATCAACAGCCCCTAGATGATTCTCGGAATCCTAGTAGATTTTCTGTTCCTGCCTCCTAGTATATCCTTTCTGTGTGTTTTCACTGGAGTAAGTGGTTCTAAATTCCAACACATTCCTGTATTTTCTTTTTGTTTTGTTTTGCTCCTTTTTTGCCAGTGCTGCCTGAGAGTGTCAGCATGCAGTAGCATCTAAGCTATTTCCATCCTCTATTGCCCTGATCATCCGCCTCCCTCACTGCGAGGACATAGGAGATTTGCTCCTAATTAACTGAGTGCAGTTCTTGGCCAAATCCACTATGTCCAGAGTGCACTGTGGTACAAATCCACTCCAGAAAGGGCTCTCTCCTATCACTCAGCAACTCCTGTAAGAGATCCAGCATGGAGTGGAATTTCCTTGCCTTTGATGAGCATCTGAAGATGAGGCAACACAAAACTGTCATCTGAAGTGAGTAATGAGCAATAAGTGAGGGAATTAGAAAAGAGGCTTTTTGTCAAGCCAATGGATTTCTATCAGCCTGTTCCTTGTTTTTATGCTGAATGTGTGTTTGGAAATGCTGCTCAGCAGACTTAGCCAGGAGTGAGCTCATTTCTTGAGGTGACCTTGTTTCATGCTGCAGAGCATCAGGAGTTAATCCTTCCAAAATCAGAATATAAATAGGTAATTCCTGTTAAACTGAGCACACGGAACTTCTTAAAAAAAGACTCAAGATTGAATAGCTTTAAATGTACCTTCCTTAGGTTTAATACTGTTTATAACTTCTGTTGTTATACTCTAACCCTAATTCACATGGAGGAGCAGTAAGCTGAAAGCACTAAAAAATCCCATAGGATTGTTCATAACAATACAATAATGATCAGCCCTCTGGAAAGCATCCCGGGCAGTCAAGTGAAATATCTTTACAGCCCAAGGTCAAGGAGACACTTTATGAAAAACAGCTAGGGAAGCGATGGTAGGATGCAGGGCTGAAAACTGGGAATGCGCCGCGGAGGGCTGTGCCGCCTGTGGGTTATCCATGGGGAGAGCTGAAAGCAGCTTCAGGTAAAGTTTTCTGGGTCCCGTTTACCTGGGTCAAACCAGAGGAGAGTTTGACCTGGGGAAGCTGCAAGGAGCCAATCGAGGAGGCAGCGGTGGGGGAATAAAGTCCACATTCCTTCCAACAAGTCTAATCTCTGGCAAGTGTGCGCGCACAAGCAGCTCCCTTCTCCAGCTCTGCTGCCGGCAGTTCTGCGGGAGGACGCAGCCCCGCGCCCCCGCCGCGGCTGCAGCCTCCCTGCCTCGGGAGGGAAGGGAGAGTAGCGCGGCCGGGCGGGAGGCGGGGGCTGGCAGCGGGGAGAAGCGCAGACCTGGAGAGGGAGGGGGGAGCGGGCTGAGGGCTGCGCCCCACCCGCCAGCGCTTGCCTCCTCCTGGATTTAAGGGTGCGAGAGAAACACAGGGGCATGTTCTCCGCTTTTATTGCTCTCCCCTCTTTTTCCCCTTTCCAAAGAGAATAACCAAGAAGAGATGGGGAGAGAAAGGGGAAAGTGAAATTCTAAGATGCTGCTGGGAACTTTGATCCCTTCCCCTGCATCCCTTTCCCTGCACAGGAATGGAAGAGGCATCCCACTCTCTCCGATGCGGAGAGGCTAGTGCCCTGCTCCTGGGGAAGCCCAGCTGCAGAGCCCGAGGAGGAGGCAGCAGCTGAGCCAGGCAGCTGAGCGGCAATGTGATGCTTGAAGAGGCTTCTGCCCACTTTGCACAGGAGGGATGGAGATCCCCAAAGTACTGGGGCTCCTCGTAGAGCTCTCCAGTCTGTTATCCTGTCTCAGATGTGTGGAGGTAAGAAATGGTTATTCTTCTATCTGCTTGTGCAAAGTCACGTGGCTCTTTTAATGTCCTCACTGTAAGTGGATCTTGTTATTACTTGAATATGTTTTCCAAGGCATCTAGGCAGCAGCAGTCTCTGGGAAGAGCTGGGGGTTTGGGGAGGGATTTATTTCATTGTGCATATGAAATTCAGGAAAGGAAACAAAGCAGGGAAGCAGGATGCACAAGGGCTTGCAGATGCTTTGGCTTGGGTTTCTTGTGTTTCTCAAGTGCTGCAGTGACCCTGGCAGGAAAGATCTGTTGTTTCTGTTCTTTGATGATGGACTGATTACTGCTGTTGCTGTTAGGAACAGATAATTTATAGCCACAGGGATGTGGGGCAGTGACTACAGCAAGTAGTGTCTGCACTGAGATTTGGTCAATCTTAGCTAAGATGGTCAGTGCTAGGGTGTTTTGGAAGCTGCTACATGATCCGGCAGCGACTAATCTTTCATTAGAAGGGAAGCATATTACTTGGACTGCAATTCTTTTATTTATGGTCCATCTCCAAGAGCAGGTTCAGGCTTTCATGTACAGCCTGTTATTAGTCTAACCCATCCCTCTGTTCCCTGCGGGCTTACGTGTGTGCAGGTGCACATTAAATGCTAGGAGTCAGGGGACCTGGCGTGTGGCTCAGTCACCTGTTTCAGTGCCCTCACAGAAGTGTGGCTTAGCTCACTTTCCTCTCTTTGCAAATAGCTTTGAGATCCTCAGATAAGTCCTTTGGCATTGTTACTTGACAGGCCATTATGTGGGATTTCAACAGCCTGATACATGCAGATGGATTTTTGGCTGAAAAGCATTTGTCAGTTAAATGCTGTTTTATCCATGCATCCCATGTGTATGTGTACCTGAGATCCAATCTGCTGTATCTGAGCCATGTCAGGAATTCATGTGTCACATTGTAGTGTCACATTGTATGTATTGATATGTAGTGTCACATTCTGACTTCTGGAGGGTGATGGTGAAGCTTGGCCGTGTTTGCCAACACCCGACGGACCATATTCACAAGCTTGTTTTAAAAAGAAAGATGTCTGCCATGAGTAGGTGTCATTCTTGTCGGGTATCTATGGGAACTATCTCTACTTATTCTAGAGGTGGGTTTGATTTAATTCCATATTTTACTCTTCCCCTTTTCCAGGGAAAGGTGGAGCTGAGAGAAGCAAAATTACTGCATTTGAAGAAAACCAGAACCATTTCCAATAGCTGGGAGTCTTTATATGCATAACTCTGCTCTGTGAATAACAAGGCCTTGTTCATATTGAAATATTAGAAACGTTCATTTAGAAGTATTTAGAAATTAATTTAACTACAAGGAGTTAACAGAAGCATGTACAGTTTCTTCTTTTCACTCTGCTCTGTGAAGATCTTGCACCTGCCTGCACACCATGTAATGGTGTTGAGTGAGCTCCCTATCTTTCATCCAGCAATCAAGTTATAACCACCAAAACCAGTGCCTATAAGAGGAAATACAGTTTTGGGGCTGGGCAGGATGCTGGAATTCTGAAGACTTTGTTTCATATTTTTTGTTCTTAGCCATTTAAGCCCGTTGGGATAATAATACCATAGGCCATATCATATTCTCATGTATTAAAACTAAAATCCCCCAAAAGTATTGTTGTATTTCTTCTTTAGGTGTTTCCCCACTTTGTACACTTATTACTATTTTAACAGGGATCCCTGGGGGCATCATCCCATCACACAGATACATCTCTATTTGCTGCTGTGGCCATGGATGGCTTGCCCTAGAAATGGAGAGAGAATGAGTGGTTACTCATTATTTTCCTTACTGGTAACAATGATTTTCTTCTAGCTTTTCTTTCCATAGGCGTCTCACTCAGACTTCCCAGTTCTATTGGGAAAGAACAAGCAAAGCCCTGCAATGTGGTCAAGGGTAAATCTCTGCAGGACAGTAATTATTCATTTTGCTGTTAGTGGGCAGAGCTGTGATTGGATTTGAAGAGGAGCAATGGGGAGAGCAGGGAAGAGGCTGGTTACTAAGGCATGTTTGCCTAAAGCAGCAAAATGCTGAGCTGCTTTTAGGACGTGCCCATGTTTATTTCATCGGATAATCATCTTTCTCCTTTTGCTCTGTTTCTTTTCCCAGGCTTTCCTGGGATCCCAGCCCAACCAAAACCATTTGCAAAGTACAGGTAAGAACAAGAAGTTATTAATTCAGTCATCAGGCAGCTTCTTTCCTGCAGTGGTGATCTGAGACCATAGGTACGATGAACTGCTACCTGGCATTCTTCCTTTCTTTCCATCACTACTTCAATCTTTCCTTCTGCCTAAATGCTTATCTCCTTCCCCAAAATGGCCAGACCACTTTGTTTCCTTCATGTCTACTAGTCTTGCAGCTCCCTACTCCTCCCACATGTTCTTTTCCTTTAATTTCTTTGCCGCAGTCTTTCTTGCATTCTCACCTTTCCTCCAGTCTAATAACTACTGAATTCTCAGACACCCCCTCTGAGAGTGCCAGGTGATGCAAAGGGCACAGTGTGTTTTCCAGACACTTACCTGTAACTGCTTCTCAGTTTTGTCCCCTGCAATTAACCTTCAGCTGTCACTCACCCTCTCTGGGCTTGGCAGCAGCTACAAGGCAAATGGCGAAGCTTCTTTGTACCCTTAATGTTTGCTCTATGTGTCTTCATGGCAGAAAGGTTTTCTGAAAGTGTTGGCCTCTTTTTGTTTATTCAATACAGCCAATAGATCTGTAAGTGTTATCCCTTTCTGCATCTGCTCTTCCCATGTTATGGAGTCTAAAAAGCCTGCCCTCACACAGAATCTGGTTCTGGTTTCCCTCTTTCTTATTTCAGGGTCATGAATGGAGAGTTTTCTTCTTTTTTTGAAGGCAATAATAAATTAGTTGTTGGGGTTTCTTTCCATGAGATATTTCACATGGGCACTGGCATGGAACACTGGCACCTGCACTTCCCCCAGATAGGTTCCCTTTCCCTACTTATATATCATCCAAGTTCAGGCAAGCCAGGGTATATGCTAATGTATATAGGGAACATACAACTACAATACCATTTCCCACCTTCCTGCTTTGTAGAATGAAATTTTGAACTCTCCTCAGTTTCAATCAATTTAGATGGGCAACTAATCTTCTAAAGAGCCCAGGATCACATTTACGAGCATCTTAGTTAGGTGCCAAAGCAGGTGGGGAAGGAACTGGAGGAGTGTGTGCCAGGCTCAAGTAATGCTCCAGGGCAAGTGAATACATGTATTGAAATAAATGGTATTGGTTCAAATTTCCATGTTTGGGCCCAGAGTTGACATTTCAAAGGTCTGTCTGGGCAGTTCCTGAGTTTCCGATCAACTTGTGATTTAGGCAGTGCATATTATAAGCATTCTTTGAGCAGCCTTGAAGAATGATAGAATTGAAATCAAGCAAGTAGCAATTGGGACTGCAGACATGGGAGGTGTTTCAGGAGATCAGCTGGTATCTCCTACATTGTCTGAGCCTTGGTGCATGATGCCTGAAGTGATGCTAACAGCTCCTTTCCTGTGCCCAGCATCCAGCATGTGTGGTGTTGGACCTCTTGGGTATTACACTGGCTCACTGGCGGTCACTGAGGCTGGGGCAGAGTGCCTCAACTGGACAGAGTTCCCCGATTATGTTCAGCAGTACCCAGACCGTGGCTTGGGGGACCACAACCACTGCAGGAACCCGGACGGGGGAACTACACCCTGGTGCTTCTACCGGCTTGCATCAGGGGCCATCGGCTGGGCTAACTGTGACTGTAACCAAGGTAAGGGCTGCTGTGTGTCTCTGCGGGTGCCTGCCTGCACTGCCCTGGGGGCTCAGGGCAGAAATGTGGGCTGCACAGACTTGCAAGCAGCAGGTGGGACACCCTATGAAAGAAGCACAGTACAGTAACTGTCCTGTGTGGGAGAAGAGCGTCTGTGTATAGTAGGGGGTGGATTTAAGCTGCTGAAGCCATAATGCCTTGTATAGATGCCTTTATTCCCATACAAGGAGACTTTTTTTTTTTTCCTGCTAACTTACGCCACTTTGAAACAGTTTAAGTTACGTGGAACACAACCCACTCCTGCTTCTTGAGTGCCCGTGGCAGAGCTCTCCACATGTAAGTGTAGCTGTTCAAATACAATAAGCAAAAATCTTCTGTGGCTAGGTTGGTGAATCTGTGGCAAGGTAGACTATAGGCTTACTTTGGAATTCTTCACAGTGCTGACACAAGGATTGCTGCTTGCTTGGAGGCATGCAAGGGAGCTGAGCTCTTTCAGTGCATGGATTTCAGCACGATGTTCTTGAAAAGGTTTTGTTTGTTCTCCTGCTTTCTGACCTTCCTTGCTTTTCCGGCGTTTTAGAGAACAGATGAAGTACAATTTAATAAATTAAATTAATGTCTTTTCCCTTGCCAGTGAAAGTGCTTTCAAACATGGCTTCATTAAGGTGAGGGGTACAAGTGTAGTTGTGCTGTGTGCCTGTATGAGCTACTACAGACAGAAGGTGTATCCTTCTCAGAATACATAACTGAGCAAGGAAATGTGCCTTCTAAACTGTGGTAGATATTTGTGGTGCAGTGATAATTGATAGGGCATTCACTTTGTAATTTGCTTTTCTTAGAGAATTTAAAGAGGATTCACCCGCTGTTACTGAGCATCTAGCTGTAGCAACAGTGACTGTCATAGGTGGTTGATGGTAAATAAATTAGTGGAGTGTCAAAAGGAATTAGCCTACCATTTCCGTACACCTTTTCAAGGTAGCATGTAAAATCATCCCTTTTCACAGAAGGAGAATCCAGGAGCTGTGGCAGAAGCCAGGTTTCCTGCAATGTTGCCATGGCTTTGAAAAGAATATAGCACCAGCCATCCTGCTGAGCAGTGATTGCAGGACCCAGGAAGGTGCCTTCAAAACAGCAAAACGGGGATGAGAGAAGCCAAGTGCTGTTCAGCTCAGCTACGTGGAAGTCTAAGACTTGCTGGTCTGAAACCTCCATCACAAGGTAGCAGCTTTTACTTTATTTTCTCCCCATCTTTTGGAAGGTGCTGCACGATTGGCTGAAGATAGTAGTGTGGAGCTGTACTTTAATGGACTATGGGGCACCATCTGTGCTGACTACTGGACTGACTGGGACGCCAGTGTTGTCTGCAGGCAACTAGGTCTCAGGTGAGAACCTCAGCCTGGTTGCGAGAGTTACTGCTCACGTTGCCTTTGAAAGACCAGGCTCTGTGGTTACAGTCTCCCTGGCATAGTGTGTTGGCTGGGGGAGAGGAGTTGGTTATGTGGACTCATTTCCCATTTACCAGGGTCCTTTCATACTGTTTTTTTTTTTCCTGCGGCTATGCTAAACCCAAACAGCAATTACAAGATTCTTTAAAGCAGTAGTGTCTGCTTGGTGCTCCAGACTGTGATGAGTGAGGGGTGAGATTGTATCCTCTTTTTAGTATTACCGGCTGGAGTTACTGTAGTGATCTAATAGAAATTTTGAGAGCATGAACTGTCTTTGGTAATCTGGGATTTGGACCTTCAAACTTCCAAATAGTAAGGAGATGATAAGGTCTACAGAGAAGGAAGAATGTAATTCAGATATTTGGATGTTTGAATCTGTTGATGGGTTTGTTCATCACTCTCAAGCGAGGGGGCCATTTCTGACCAGACCAACTCTTCTGCCTTAAGTAGGAACATAGAATGGGTTAGGTGGTGGGAAGTGCTTTGTGCTTGTTTGTGCTTCGCCATTAAACTGTAAATGCCATCCCTTTATGCATCCTGATCATCTGGGCTCACTGGGATGTGAAATGGCAAAACTGCACTGCAGAAACTCATGAGTCGAGCAGTGCTATGGCATTTCATTGCTCTGTTGTGTTCTTTGTACCAGTGAGATCGGCTCAGCTGGGAAGAAGAGTCACCCTGGACTGTGGCCTGTTCCCCTGCACCTGCAGTCAGCAAACTGCCATGGGGATGAGAAAGCCCTACTGCAGTGTGGCTACCAGGAAGCTGTGTCAGGAGTTTGTAAGCAGGGGAGTGCCATGGCAACCTGTGTCCCTCCAGAAGGTAAATCTCCAGGGGAGGTTCACTCCCTGTTTCTTGAATCAATGTTGCTGATAAAATGTGAAATGTAAGGTTGTGAAGCTATGGTGAGCAAATCATTGGAGCATGTTCTTCTTTCACCTGCTGTACAGGTGGTTATTTTCCTTCCAGGGGAAAATTATCCATCCTTTCCCAATTCCAAACACTCAGAGTGGGCATACTTCTACAGTCACCTAAAGATGGCTGCTGCTTATGCCTACATCCCGTTTTCATCAAACCAGGATCTTGTCTGCAGGCAGCAAAGTCTTAGTCACTGCAGCAGCCCATTAAAGAGCCGTCCCTGAAGCAGCCCCTTACTATGGGCTGCAATCACTGATTTGTCTGTGGGATCTAGAGGGGAGGATGGGACTTGTGCATCCCAAGAGCTCCTCTAGCTGGTGAATAGTTCTACACCCTGAACTGCTCGATATGCTTTGTCCCTGTCTTGTTCTGTTGTGCTCTCTTTCCCCTTCTTGAAGCACAGGTGTAGATGCCCCACTGCGTTTAGTTGGGGGAAAGGAGAGCTTTGAAGGACGAGTGGAGGTTTACCATGATGGCAAGTGGGGTACCATCTGTGATGACCAGTGGGATGACCGGGATGCTGAAGTAGTCTGTAGGCAGCTGGGACTCAGGTAATTTCCCTGCTGTATATCATGGAGTGGTCCTAGAAGTAAGCAGAACAAAGAACATGAGAGCATCTCCCTTCACTATAGTACCAGTCCTTTCTATAGGAGATATACAGAAACCCTGGGAAAGATAATTCTGGACGGAGTACCTCATTCTCCTGCGTGCAATTCAGTGCTTAACATGAGAGTTGTATGTGGGGCATTCTTGAAAATCACATCAGCACAGAATTGTTTAAAATAGACAATTCAAGTTCGAGATCCCTCAAAGTTTGGGAGTTTTGCCTGTTACTGAGATTGAAACCTGGTTGTCCTCAGAGCTCCCCAGGTGTCTGAACTGTTCATGTTGCAGGCACATTTTTGATACGTGCTGGGAGGTCTCATTGCAAAACTTTCCAGTAGTGTATTTCAGTTAACAGCTGGAAACACCACTGTGTCAGAAAAACAGATTAGCTGTGAGAGGACACTGACCTAGTGTAGCAGAGTCCCTGTGCAAGGCAGAATGTGAGGGCATGAGGCTGTGACCTTCCTTACGGAGCATATGTTTGCAGTGGGAACCCAAAAGCCTTGTCGTGGGCTCACTATGGGCAGGGATCTGGCCCAATCCTGCTGGATGAAGTGGAATGCTCAGGCAATGAACTCTCACTTGACCAGTGCAAGAAGAGTGACTGGGGACAGCAAAACTGTGACCACATTGAAGATGCTGGGGTCTCCTGTGACCCTTTCACAGGTACAGATCTACAGCTCTATACTAGTCAGATGCGGCCAAACTTACTCCCATATTATATGGCCTGCTTAGTAGATAATCCCCCTGCTTCAGGATCCTGCAAGGATTCTATGTATGGCTGCCACCCTTGGAAGCAGAGGGCAAGCAGCAGGTGGGAATGGGTCAGAGACAGGCTTGGTGGTGTTCCCATGGCTTTCTTTCCACCAAGGTGGTATGGAAAGGCTGAGGTGAATCCTCACTGACAAGCGGGCATGTTGGGGAGCAATGAATGTTTGCTTTTTGCATACCCGCAGGTATCTGTGTCTCTGGTTTATTTCACGCATGGGCTGTACAGAGACCTCAGCAGTGGGGCACAGGCTGCTGCTTTTCTCCCCCGCTGAGCACTGACCTTTCCTTCTCCCATCCCTTGCAGAGGGCACCATCAGGCTGGCTGGGGGCCGCAGCCCCAGTGAAGGCAGGGTAGAAGTTTATTACAATGGAGACTGGGGCACAGTGTGCGATGATGGCTGGACAGACCTCAGTGCCCAGGTAGTCTGCAGGCAGCTGGGCTTCAGGTAGGACTGAGAGTGTGTGTAGTGTCTGTGCTTCCTCATTTCAAGGATTAGATTCCATCACCCTTCACTGGGATAGGTTGGACCTTAATCCTTCAATGCTGTCTTTCTTAGAGGTTTATTACCCATTATGCAGCTTTATTCAAGAAAAATCAATACGTAGCCACATTGTTTCCAAGGGGAAAAAACCACCAAACTTCATTATCTCCTGCCTCAGCCTGTTTGGAAGCAGAAAACAGGCTTGATACTGTCTTTCTAAACCCCTCACCAAAGTCAGAAAGTTCTCCTAACACTTCTTAAATTTGCAGGTGTAACAGCTCAGCATTGCCACCTCCTCTGCTCTGTCACTAAGCAGTATCTTCCACCTGTTCTATCAGCTCAACACATCACCTGCTTCAGTACCTGAATGTATCAGGGCAAAAAAAGAGTAGTATTAGGGATTTTCATAAAGCTTTTCTTTCAGCCCATTGCTGAACTGTCACCCCTCCAGGTATGAGCTTGATGAAGATTTAAGATCAGGATACTGTAGTCTTGGAGCCAGTTTTTGTGGATTTCTTAAATATGATTATAAAATTTCAGCTTTATAGGCTGAAAAAAAGACTCAACTAAATTCTACCTTTTGAGTTCAGCTGCATACTGTGTTTGCCATCTCCCACAGTGCCTAAAATTGCAATTCCATGTAGCTGCTTCCTATTAAAAGAAGTAGAATTACTTAAATGTTGATATTTCTGATGCCTCCTCTGCTAGCTCTTCCCCAGACTGATAGACCTGGTGTCACATCTGCAAATCAGCCTCTGTGGTGTAGCTGGGCCTTTGTGCTACTGTGCCTTTGACCAGTCACTAGAAAATGGACTGGTCTGAGCAGGCCTTCCTGAAAGCTGAAGCTGGTGAGATGTACAAGCTCCTTGTTTGCCATTCTGTGCGTCACTGAGTGGTTTAGGTCAGGAAGCCACTGATATCACAGCTGTGCTCTGCAGGGGAATTTCCCTTTTTGTCCAAGCTTGTGTCTAATCCGCTCTGTGAGATTAATGAGTTTTAATGAATCTAATGTCATGTTTCCTTCTGCTAGTGGTCCTGCTACCCTGGCCTCTGAAGGGGACTATGCTGCTGGCCAAGGCTTTATCTTACTGGATGATGTGGCTTGTGTGGGGACAGAGCTGTCCCTCCTGGACTGTCCCCACAGCAACTGGGGGCAGCATGACTGCTCACATGCTGAGGATGTGGGAGTCCGCTGTTCCCTGGAGAGCAACACAGTCATGGATGGCAGCCTGGGTAACTCACCTTGCTTCTTGCCCTGGGCAGTGGGGAAGTGTCACTTGCTCCTTGGGGAGCTCTGGCAGATGTGGGAGACAAGGGGGCTGCTTTTTGAGGAGGACTCCTAGGAATGAGCCCTGGCTGTCTTGAGGCAGAGCTGTGGCTCCACCAGACCTATGGCCAGCTGAGCAGAGAAACTGAAACTGGAGAGAATTGGCAGTCTCCAAAACAAACCTGAGGAGTTGAGAGATGGTGGCTGCCTTAGTGTGCCATTGCTCACTGATGAGATGCCTCAGCGCCATGTCTGTGGGAACACAGGACCCCTTTAACTAGACCCTTTAGGTAACTGGTGTAGTTATGTTAGTATCACACCTTGCCGAGACAAGACTTCAGATGCGAGGGGCTGTTGTGTGGAAATTTGCACTCTCTTGCATGGATGGCCCACTTTAGTTAAAATTGTGAATATATTTCAATTAGCATAATTTCCTCATTTACACGTGGCCTGATACTCTCCCCCTTCCCTAATACAGGAGACTTTTGAGTTTGTCAGACATTTTTACTGAAATAGATGTTATCCAACATTTTTGTTTCTCCTGAATGGAGAACTCTTCTCTTGCTTAGAATAATGTGATAGTTTTATAATTTAATGTCTTTATTTCCTGGGCATGTTTAAGCTTGCCCACTCTTGGCTCAGGATTAAATAACTTTCCTTCTGTTCTTGTTCTCCTCTTTATTCAGCTTTCAGAATATGATCCACTAATGATTTCCAGTATGTATTAAATTAATATGTATGTAGTCTTCTGATTCAGTGCAGAGCTGAAATGTCTTCATATAGAAACACTCCTCTTTTCTTTTTCTTTTTTCCTGAGTTTTTTTAAGCTCACCGATATCCAGGATTCATCCTTTCCTATAGAACCCTAGTTCTGGGCACCTCGCACTCTCGAGTGTTTTTGCTTGCAGTTACCCACATGTTTTCTTCTGCAGGGCCTCCTGTGCGGCTCATGGATGGAGAAAGCACCAAGGAGGGACGAGTTGAGGTATTCCTGAACGGGCAGTGGGGCAGTGTCTGTGATGATGGCTGGACAGACAGAGATGCTGCAGTGGTTTGCAGGCAGCTGGGATTCAGGTGAGTGCTCTGGTACATGCATCATACATACAGAAACAAGTCTCAGGGGGATCATTTCTCTCTGGACCAGTTTCTGGGGGGTTCCTTTCTTAGTTTTGGCATACCCATATATGCTTGAGGGAGTAGGGTCATATTCTTACTGAACTACTGTCTGTGTGTAGTGACACATAAATATTATTTATAGAATCATAGAATTATATTTCTCTTAAAATGTGCTGGTGCATCACGTTCACCTCCCTACTGCAGATTAGCTACCCTCTCTCTAATTGCAGTGGTACAGCAAAAGCCAGGGCAATGGCTTATTTTGGTGAAGGCCATGGACCCGTCCACCTGGACAACATAGAATGCAGAGGCACGGAGCACACCCTGGGGCAATGTGTGAGGCCTGGCACAGGGATTCACAGCTGCTGGCACAGTGAGGATGCTGGTGTGATCTGTGACTACGTGGAAGAGAAGGTGCAAGATATCAGGAGAACAGGTGACATGCCCATTTCTTCTGTGCAGAAATCTGGAGCTCCAGCTGTAGGATCTCTGCATGCTTTTATGCTTTTTACCTGTACTTCTTCCCTTGGCTGAAAATTTCAGCATGTCCGGTCCTACACCTCCTACTTTATCCTTGGTTTTGTTGTCTCTTCTTAGGAGCATAGGGTGCTCCAGACTAATTGGAGGAGCACCACCCATGTCAGGCCTTTGAGCCTGCTGAACTGCCCCACAGCCAAGTCACCACACCCTTCTTTAGAGCAGTAACCATGAGCAAACTTTGGGGTTTATGGTACTGAGGAAATAGCTGTAGAGGTCCAGTTCCTTGCATAAGACTACAGTTACTGCAGGTAAGCACCTCCACCAAAACTGAGGAAACCTATGGGACCAAATCTGCAACGAATTCCATATGCACAGCACAATAGAATCAACTACAGTGAGGATTAAGGCCCTCGGGGAAGGTGAATGGTGTTTAGCTCTGTGACAGCAATTGTTGATACTTAAGCTGAAGGTACCTACAGAACGGCTCTAACTTTGCTGTGCAGGTCCAGAGTCTGGTGTGTGCGGGATGCGCCTGCTTCACCGTCGCAAGAAAAGGATCATAGGTGGAAACAAGTCCCTCAGGTACTACCTGTAATTGCTGGGAAAGCCAGAGCTGGTTCCAGCTTTCCTACAGGCTCTAGAAATAGCCTGGCAAATGCTGAATACATCAACACATTTTCACTGGTCATTTTTGAACTTAATTTGAACCAGTGGGTGTATCTAGGGAAGAATTCACACCAACTGAGCCCAGATGGGGCAGAGTGGATGGGAAAAGAGGAAACCAGCTCCCATGTGTGTGACACCTATCATTCCTCTGTTTCTTGTTCAGAGGCAGTTGGCCATGGCAAGCCTCACTGCGGTTGAAGGGTTTTCATCGAGATACTCGTCTGCTCTGCGGAGCAACCCTGATCAGCAGCTGCTGGGTAGTGACTGCAGCCCACTGCTTCAAAAGGTGTGTTTGCAGGTGGGGAGCCCCGAGGGATACTCAGTGATGAGCAAGATAACCTTGTACAAGGTTATCCTTCCAGCCCATGGAACCACATGAGCAAAGTTCCTAAACCAAGACCTTTGAGTTATGATGTATGGAATCTTGAAGCCTTTATGGGGATGACTTAAGATAGGCTTGCTTTATCCTTCACTGCTTACAGCTTCCCTTTTAACTTTGAGGCTTAACAACTTAAAGTGAACCAGCATTTTGTCATTCTTCAGTGCTTTAAGGAACTGTGAACAGATGAGGTCACAAGCCTGTTGTAAGTATTGTAGCCCTTTTTATAGGAAAAAAATTCCTATGCATGGTAGAGAGTGATTTGGAAAACCCATTGACTACAACAGCTGGCATTATCGCATCTACCAAATATGTGCCACAGTGTCTTTTCAGGTTGTGAGGAGGTGGATCAGCCTCACCAGCAACTGAGACTTGTGTGAGTCTGTTTCCTTCTCAGGAGGAGCATTAAGAACTTGCATCTCTGTTTCTCCAGGTTTGGTGTTGATGTGCGGCGCTACCTGCTGCGGGTGGGTGACTACCACACGGGTGTGAAGGATGAGTTTGAGAGGGAGCTGCCTGTGGAGCGGATCATCCTCCACAGGAACTACTGGGCTGGCAGCAACGATAACGACATTGCCCTGGTCCGGATGAGGGGCAGAGAGGGGCACTGTCTCTCCTTCAATCGCCATGTTCTGCCTGTCTGCATGCCTGACAGGAAGGAGAAGTCTGACATCAACAGGCAAGCCTGCATCATCTCTGGCTGGGGAGACACAGGTGAGTGAGGCAGCTTTGACTGGCAAGAAAGGTGGCAGAGTCTGGGTTTAGAAGCCTACATGGGCCGTTAATTTATGTCTGCACAACTCAAGGCCATGTTCTTACTGCTCCTATTTGTCTGTGCTAGTGCGTGGTATTAAGGAGTGGGGAGGTGATTTTTGCACCATTGTGCTTGCTTCTGATTTTGAGGCTTCTTGAGCCTGCCCAAGGTGGAAGTTCAGATTGCCGTAGCATCCCTCTGAAACTGCGGCAGAGAGTAATGCTGCCATCTGGCCACAGTCTTCTCTTTCTTCCCCCGTTTACATACATGTTGGCCCACAGCAGACCCCTTAGACAGCAGCCTGTGCAGAGCCGCACAAAGCCTATGGAGGCCGCCGTGTTTCCATCACCTTCTGCCTTCTTCATGGTACTGTCATAGTGAAGTGGGGGCTTAGAGGTGGAAGGGATCTCTCTTAGATTACCTTGCTCTATCTTGCTGGATATTGCTGCAGGTACAGCTGAGCTCTGAAGCTGGCTTCTGCACTAGGATCGAGACAGCCTGAACCTATCCTCTTGCAGCACATTGCCATGGAGTTTTCTAAGTAAAAGGGAGCAGGAAATCTTCTAGGAAGATTAGATTATTAAGTATTATTAAATACTTAAGTTTCTCAAGGTGATGTTTCAAAATGCTGGGCTTGGTGGAGTCCTTAAATGGATACATTAGCAAGGTCTGGAGACAGCTTTAAACTCTAAACAAAGCTTTATAACCAGCTGTCCAGTCTCCCCTCATTTGAGGATCAGAGATGCAATGTGGAGCTTGGAGCAAGGAGGCCTTTCTGGGGCTGCTGTGATGGGAGCAAAGCCATGTGTTAAGAAAGACTTACTGCCAAGAGGCAAATAGCCCCTAGGAGCTTGTCTGTTGACTTTGGACTTACCCATCCTTCCCAGCTGTTTCCATAGCTGTTACCCTGTGTGTTCAACTGCAAGTATACATGTGCCTATGGAGACAGTTGCACATGTCACTTTGGGCTGTCTGTGGAGGATCAAGGAGCATTTTAGCTTTACAAGTCCCTTAATCTGCACTGGTGCTTAATGGTCAGAATCCCTCTTACACACCAAACTCTCTGTCACAATGAGAGGGCCAGTTACCTACTACCTTGTGAGCTTACCATAACGCTTGGGCACAGAAAGGTCTTACTCTAATATAGCACGTGAACCATATGTCCTGAGCAAGTCTTACTCTCAAATAAGAGATTTAAGCAAATACAGACAAATCTGGCCAAAGATGAAGTGAGCTCCCTTTGAATAATATTTGGATGCTTCTGAAACATATTCCAAAGCTTCTCTGAGGATCGAGCACTTAGCAAATATTACTGCATTTATCCTCTTGAGAATACACTGCCCTTGTTTTACAGAGGAGGAAATGGAGGCTCAATGAAGTGAAATAAATTGAACAAGGTTCAAGTTACTTGTTGTCACAACCAGGAGTGAGACTCATCCTTTGATCTAACCTTTTTCTCCAATCTCTTCCCCATTTCTTTGATCTTGCAGCTCTTTCTTGTGGTTTGGCTTGGCAGCATTGTTTTGTGATGTTCTGGTTGTTCAGAGATGCTGAGCTCGGCCTATTCCTGTGCCATAGCCTTGACATGAAATGTACAAGTACCTGGTCTTGTGTGGAGCACCCTTGCTCTAGGTCACTGCTGTTGTCTGAATGTGAATTGGTCTGGACAGTGTTCTGTTCTGTTCCAGGGAAGTCCTATTCAAGAACCCTGCTGCAGGGAGTGGTGCCTCTTCTCCCACGGGAAGACTGTGAGGCCCGCTATGGGCACAAGTTCACGAACCGCATGATATGTGCTGGGAACCTCTCTGAAGACAAGCGGGTGGACAGCTGCCAAGGCGACAGTGGAGGGCCACTCATGTGCCAGAGGTCAAATGGGCGCTGGGTCATTGTGGGGATCACCTCCTGGGGTTATGGCTGTGGTCGGAAGGATTCCCCTGGTGTGTACACGAAGGTCAGCAAATACGTACCCTGGATCAAGAAAGTGACCAAGCTAAAATGAAAATGTCTGAGCTCTAGGAACTTCCATGTATGGCCCTTCTGCCCTACAGCAGCAGAACACTGTGGCTCCTGGCCTGTGGCTGATGGAGACTGGACACTGGGAAAAGACTTTCATGTAGAACTGGAGGAAAACCAGTTATGGCTGATTCTGCAAAGTCTTTGGTTTCACTTTAGTCTGTGACCTCTGAGCAGAGAAAGCAAGTGCTCACTGGTAAGAATGATAAGTCTATGTAACTCTGACTACCTGAGTCCTGTAACGCACTCACACTTTTTGCCCTGCACGCAGAAATGTGTAAGTGGAGAGTTACCTGCCTCTGTAAATCTGTTGCGGGGTTTGTATGCTCGCACAGTTGACAAATGCTGCAAGGAGATGTGAGATGCTCGGAAGGTGGCACCAGGCGCTGGCATAGCTGAAATCTTCAGATTTTCTTTTCGTAACAGCTCTCTTCAGTTCTGAGAATCAGAGGTTTGACCTGAGCTGAGGAACAGGCCAACAGCTGTTTTTTTTCCTTCCCTGTTATGTTTCATAGAATGATAGAATCATAGAATAGTTAGAGTTGGAAAGGACCTTAAGATCACCTAGTTCTAACCCCCCTGCCATGGGCAGGGACACCTCCCACTAAACCATGCCATCCAAGGCTATGTCCAACCCAGCCTTGAACACCGCCAGCGATGAAGCATTCACAACTTCCCTGGGCAACCCATTCCAGTGCCTCACCACCCTTACAGTAAAGAATTTCTTCCTCATATCCAATCTAAACTTCCCCTGATTAAGTTTGAACCCATTACCCCTTGACCTATCACTACAGTCCCTCATGAAGAGTCCCTCCCCAGCATCCCTGTAGGTCCCCTTGAGATGCTGGAAGGCTGCCATGATGTCTCCACTCAGCCTTCTCTTCTCCAGGCTGAAAAGCCACACGTTTCTCAGCCTGTCTGCATATGGGAGGTGCTCCAGTCCCCTGTCACCCTCGTGGCCCTCCTCTGGACTTTTTCCAACAGTTCCATGTCCTTCATATGTTGAGGACACCAGAACTGCACACAATACTCCAAGTGAGGTCTCAGAAGAGCAGAGTAGAGTGGCAGGTTTCAAGGGTGAATCTTTTCTCTTCTGAGTAGTAGATCTGCTCCTATATGATCCCTTTAAAGTATCTTTCCCTGCTAAAAGATGCCTGTCCCTGCCTCCTCCGTAGTCCTCTATCACATGTTTCCAGCTGCCAGATGCTATGGTTTTGTTGCTACTTTCTCAGTATAGTGGTTCTTCTGTGTTCATTAGGCTTAGCTGTCTTTTGGTTTGGTTTGGGTATTTTTCTTAAAGCAGCATCTCCTAGAATCAGTTTTTGGTGTAAGAGTAAATCTTCATTTTTTTAAGAGACAATAGCTTTCTTGCCCTTGTGTTTACTACAAAGAACTTAAAAATGTGACCTCAAAAGGCTGAATAGACATGTTATTTTTCTTTAAATCCAAATGTAATGTTTATTTCAAACATTCAGGTGTTGAATCACTGTTTAACAGCACTGTGGCGGCTTTCTCTTGATGCTTTATTCACCACAATTCTTGGCTGCCCTTTATTTGTGATGTTAGTCTTTAATAGCTCTGTGCTGACAGTTCTCCCATGAAATACAGAAATACTCCTGGGGTACAGATGCACCTCAAGCAAGTTACTCGCTCCTTGTGTAAAACACTAAGTGTGCTGCAAAGCAGCTTTCTGCTTTCCCAGAGTGTGTCTTATTCTTGCAATCTCTGGGCTATGCTTCTATGCTTCCACTCTCCTCTTCTCTGTACTGTTTTCCTTTTCTTTCCTCTCAGTGGGGGTAAAGCGGCTTAACTGGAGGCTATGCAAACACTGCCATCAAGCTGCAGTTCTCAGCCTGGGCAGAAATAATCCTGAGAGAAAGCAGGCATTCTTGAATAGTTCAGTTTCTTCCTTCCCTCCCATTCAAACAAATGAGCAGAGTTTCCTCTTAAGCCTTAAGCACTTTTGTAAGTTAATTTATTATTCTCGAATGGGTAGAAAATACAAAACTAGGCAGAAGGGCTAAGTGCATTAAGAGTTGTGCAGTGCACAGTGTCTTCTGTCTGTGTATAGACCAGCCGGAGAGAAGACAGGTCTGCTCAGGAGCAAAGGCAATAAGCTTTCATGTATAACCAAAGACTTGAACACAGAGTAGTAATACAGGATGGGACACGCAGAACTTGTCACGATGTGCATGTTTTGGGTTCACTCATGCACTGTAGGGTAGGTGATGACTGGGTCAGGCACTGGCCTGCTGCCTGGAAGGTCTGCACTCAAAGTCACTGAGGTGCTTGGTACCTAGGTATTACCAAGGCAAGAACACGAGGCAGAGCACAGGCTATGGATTAACAAAGTCATGCTACAGGACATGTGGTGACAGAGCCCTAGAAATCGCTTTGGATTCGATAAGCAGTGATTGCCTAAAGCTTTAACTTGTCTTCTAGAAGGCAGCTTTATGTAAAGGTGCCGACCTGGCTAGGTGGCTGATTTTTGTGTGTGAATGCTGAACAGTTCTATTTACTTTCCAGGGATTATTGGATAACTGGGTTACTTGTTGCAATGGAATGTTTAAAGATCCTGCTTGGAAACTTTATTTTAAAAAAGAATTATAGGAATCTCTAAAACATGCAATGCCAAAATCCCTGCAAACTGGCCTTTGGCACAGATCAGATCTGGGTGTGCTACTTCTCGAAGGGCGGAGAGCCTGCAGTGCAGCTTGTGCTGATAACCCTATTTGAAGTGTCAGTCTTGATCCTTTGGCAGGGCTGTGCTTGGCTCCACGCTGGCTGTGTTGTCCTACAGCTGCTGGCAGAGTCCCTAAGACGCAAGCTGCAGACTGCTCCTTATCTCCCAGGAATTAATATTACAGGAAGACTGAGGGCAATTATGCCACAGACCTCTGGTCTTGCAGAGGATTAAATGCCAAGTTCAACACCAGCAGTAACAGTACTTGTCTGGGAAACATGGAGTGATTTAGCTCTTATCTTCAGCCTCCCCAAACCAGCATGCTGCAGCAGCTCAAATAGAGTTTCTGTGCCCTGGGTGCTGTCACAATTCTAGTTTACCCTGGTTTAATCTTTCAATTTATACCCATAACTCCAACAGGCACAGAAGCACCTGAAGGATTGGAACTATGAGGTTATTTCCCTAAGCCTACTCAGCTGGTTGCCATTCAGGAATTAGAATAAATTACCATGTAATCACAAGTGAGATGCAGGCTTGGCATTGTCTTCTGGAATTCCCATGTTCTAGTTTAAAATATTTCTTTCTCCGAGATCTTGTCACCATGGAAGCTGAGAGAATACTTATAATTAATATCCTGTGAGTCCTGCATGAGCCAGAAAGAGGGAAGGAAGTATCCAGTCTCTACATTTACACATTACTGGTACTGTAGGCAAGCCTGCCAATATTCTCGTCAATTGTCTCAATCTGTCTCAGAGCACTGCCATTTCTCTTTACTGTTTAAACTGGGACTGTGGCCCAAACCAAACTCACACACTTTGCCACCAAGGCTTATTGGAACTGCCTGGATAAGTGGCACCCAGCCACCCTAGGACTGTATTTTGTACCTAATGTTGGCCAGCAGCAGATGTTTAAGGGATTGTATGTGTCAGTTAGTACTGAACAAGTTTTAACAGTCTTTCCTTTGGGGGAATTTTGTTCTTGGCCCATTTAAATTAATTACTTGCATTACTATTATCATCATTAAAAACAGAAGTACAAGTACTTAGTCCTCCAGGTGTTACACAAACACTATGCACTATCCTGTTGTGATTATTTTTTTCCTAAAGCATGAGTTTATATCCCTAACTTAAAAAAACACATTTAATGTAACCAGCCTTCATCTTCCATATAAATGTTTAATCCCGTATTTAATCCAACTAAGATCTCAGCCTCAGTATTTTCTGAAAGAAAGAAGAGCCAATATAATTTTATTCTCCATAGCACATAATTTCTTTTTATGGTTCCTGAATTAATTGCCTTTTGTTTTCATTGAATCCCATCTGTCCTTTCATTCTCAGCTATGAGAGGAAATAAGGGACCTGGCTTTATATTCTCTGTTGTCCCTCACTCTAGAGATAATCTGTTTTTAAACCGTGGCTTCTCTGTCTCTCTTCAAGCTAAACTGTTTAGGTATCTGATAACATGATGACTCTCTCTCCATGTCTTCTCTTTCTGCTGTACCTTTTAAGCTTTGGTAATCAGAACTGAATGCAGTTTTCCAGGGGAGGCTGTGCCATCTGCTGATTATTTTCAGTATCATTTTGTATACTAGGTAATGCTGTTAGTGCTGTATGTGTACTATGTATGTATGCTGGAGCTAGCTCTGAACTTGCTGTTGTGGTCTTGGTAGCAGCCTAGCTACAACGGGATGAAAACCTGCCAAGGTTAATTCCCCCTGTGTCTTGAGCCGGTGCTGAGCTCAGAGCAATTGCTGTGGGTGTGGCTGGGGAGAATAATGCAGCTCTGGGCAGGAAGCACATGAACAGAGCTTTGCCTTGGCTGACATTCCTGTAGGGCTGACACAGTCCCTCTTCATGGTATTAGTCCAATTGGATAAGGCTAATGCATATACACTATTTCCAGGAGCTGAGAGCTCAGTCACTACTGCTGGAGGTTGCACTGTGCCACATGGATTCTGTGAGACAACTTTCTACAGCACTGTGACACATGCTAGTTATGTGAGAAAGGGAACGTCACTATGGCTGACTGGGAGCATTGACAGGAGTAGAACCATGGCTATAGTAAGGATGTAAGGAGCAGCTATTAGTGCTCCAGGTATCCTTCTTTGAGGAATACCCAGCACTGGTGTCTTCCTGACCTGCAGTGCCTGCGCTGCTACCTTTAGCAGCCCTGTCTTGACTCCAGTCCAGGCTTTGGCCCTCTGAAGCTGGATTAAAGTTTTATCCCTTTTCTGTAGCTGAACACTGTTCTGATGATTTATATGAATTATGTTCTATGCTGTAATTAATCAGGCAGCTGTTTATTAACTTGGGCAGAATGTTGATTACCCTTGTAGTACTTGTATGCAGAGAATAACAGATCCGTTTCTCAAAGGTATTAGTGGAGGCATTGGGGAGGAACAGGGAACATGGATATTTGCTATCTTAGGGGCAGGAGAGGTGGGCCTGCCTTTTGTCTGTCTGCTTTTCTCTATGAAGTCAATATCCTGAAGCTTTTTCAGCACCAGAAAAGCTGCAGTGATCCATCAGCCACTTCAATACAGATTTTTATGCGTATATTCAGCAATCAGACAAAAGCTTTTGAGAGATGAATTGCACTGTGATATTTAACACCATTTTGGCATACTGGGAGTTTCTTGCAACTGAAGGGAACAGAATGGCCTCAGGTGGTAACCAGCTTGGGACCACTTCTTGTGGAATGGGGCACTGTGACCCAGACAGACCAATGCACATCTCTTGGGCTGTATATTTACTTGTCCAGAAAAATATTTAATTTCCCACATCAAGAAGAAAATCTCACTTGTACAGCAGTCCACTGAGTCCTATTAAAATCCCTTTCTTCTAACCAGGGGCTGAGTGCCTCTGATGTCAGTCAAGTGCCAAAACTTTCATGTCTCCTGGATCAACACCAGTGGCTCACAAGGTATGCTAATAAATGGATTATACTGTGACTGTGTGAGGCTCTGTCTTACTTTTAATCAAGGGCAGGTGTGGGGATTTTTTTCAGCATTGAATTAAGCTAATTAAATTTCTGTATTAATGTTATTTTTACAGCAGATTTAACATGCTAAAGCATGTTACAAAGTCAGCATCATGTTAGCTACTGTTACAGTGAAATGCAACCATTCTTCAAATGCATGTTTTTTGCCATTTGGAACAGGTAAGTGATACCTGCAGGTCAGCTCCCTACACTTAACAGAATTTAATACATCAGCTTTATAATTTGTTGGTATTGGTGATCTTTCTATACTACATGTGAACAAATTTGTTCAGCATGATTTAGTCTCCTTTCAGTATAGGAGTCATGTGTCACCACTCTAAGAATCAAAGCCATCCTTGGAAAAGTCAAAGTGGGAGGCAGGAAATGCAGTTTGAATGAGCCACTGATGCAAGAACACTGTTTGACTATCTGCTGCTGCTCCCCACTGCTGAGATCTGCAGTGCTGTACAAAAAGTCCATTTTGAAATACAGTCCAGCTCCTTGCAAGGTCACTGCTGCTGCACTGACTTTCCCAAGTCATTAGGGTTACACTGAGGTTTGGTGTAGCTGATGCCTGCAGACTGCAAGTATTATAGTATATAACTTTTTGTACCTAGTGACTCCAGCCTGCTGTTTGTAACTGACATGCACTCGCTGAAGAAAGACCTGCTTGTGGTTAACACCTCACTTACTTCATGTCTGCCTTTAGGGTTTTCTACACCTACCTACGTTTCCTCTCTTGCTTGTACAAAGCTCAGAAGCAGAGTGCAAGCACTTTAAACGGCCTTTCACATGTCAGCTGGTACTGTTACACTGGGTCAGTTCTGCAGCCCTGTTCTGGAGTCACTGCCTGGGAAAGAAACAAAGTCGAGACTGTGGTCAAGATTACAAGTCTGTCAAGTCCTGTGTTTTATATTAAAGCACTTGGCTGCTTCCTTCATGTGGTGAAAAGGCTTGGGAGGAGTGTATAGCATGAGCTTACTTGTTTCACATTGCCAGCTGTACGATAGCTGGCTTTGGATTTTGAAAATGAAATATGAATCAGGGGAAACTGGGCTTTACTTCAAGCAGTTTTCTAACTTATATAGCTACTGTATTTATTGGGATAGAGGAAGGCAGGCATTCGGCTATGACCCAATGGCATTAAAAAAAATCTTACTTGGCCACAACTTCTTTCTAATGGGGGAAGACAGTATATTGCTCAGACAGCCTTGGGTTGCTGGGCTGGATGCTGGGCAACTCTAAACTGGCATGCACCTAGCATTGGCAGGACACTTCTATGAGATTGTGTTTATATGTGAAAGTTAAAAGAGGAAGTAGTGCCAGCAAACTGGATCTTTAAGTACATTGATGATTCAGCTGGAGTAATTCGTTTAGAAAACCCCTTGGATTTAAGACATGCTGATGTGGGACAGGAGTAGGACAGACAAATTCAAATAAATTGGTGAAAACCCGGTGCGCCACTTGATTTCTCCCTCCTTGCTTTTCAAATCCCACACTCTTCCAGAAATAAAAGTCATCTTTCTCTGCACAGGTTTTCAAAACTAGCCTGTCTCTTGAAAGGAAGAAACAACTGCTCTGGATCAGCTTTATCAAGCTGTGTTGCTCTAATGTAGGTAAGCAAAAGGCCTTATTTCTCCCGTCTGTTAAAATCTGTGCTGGCCTTCATACTGACATCAGGGCAGCTGTGCCTGGAAGGGCTGAGCTGGAAACAAGCGTAACTCAGTGCTGGGCTCATGTTCAGTTGCTGCCCAACAGAAGAAACAAATGGGCAGGAATTAAAATTGCAGCAAGTGAATCTTGCTGGGAAGCCTTTGCTGAGCACATTGTGATTTCCAGCCCGTGCCAGCCCTAGGGCTCAGAACCCAGCAGCAGGTACCTAGCAAAGGTTTCCATGAGAAGAGGTGGCTTGCTGTCATATTTGCCTGATGTGCTAGCTTGGACAGTGGGCCCTCCTTACTAATAATGTAGGGAATGGTGTGAGATTTACTGTGGCAATGTAACTGGACAACTCCACTGAAACCACTTTGAAAGTTTATACTTCTCTGTTACCTTCTCCTCAAAAGCAGAACAAACCCCCTTCAAACAAGAACAACAACAAAAACCTCTTCTTTGCAGTTTAACTAATCTGCTCTGCTTAAAACTGAGCTGTATACAAAGAAGAAAATGTGCTTCCAAAGGTTAGTTCCTTCCTTACTCTTTTCCCCCTCCCTCCTTGCGTGTACAGGCTTGCTGGAGGTAGAACAGGATTACAACCTCTGATGTGGGATGGAGACCTGTTTAAGAGGAACAAGTGTACTACAGACTACTGAACACTCTGTGGTTTTTTTAGAACCAGTAACCAAACACCCTGGAGGAAAGCTCCTTTGCTTCATGTTTACCATGTCATTATCTCCAGCAAGACTAAAGAGACTGTGATTCAGCCCAGCTATACTTACTATCAACAGAAACCCTTTTAACTCTCCAAATATCTCAATCACAGATAGGCTGATTAACACTTGAGAAATCTTTGTTGTCCTACAAGGCTTTTCTTCACAGTTACACAGGTTTAAAATCTGTTTAAACTGCTGCAACTTGTTGTTGACACTTAGGGGTGATGCACTGTCTGAATCGGATGCCTCTGTTCAGATAGGCAGGAGTGTCCACACATAAGAAGCCTGAAGAAATAAGCAAAGAGCTTGCCATTACACTACAAAATTCCTACTACTATTATATTTAACCATCACACATAAATATAGGTTGCTAGATTCAACACTAAATACAATACTAGAATTACATAAATCTACTTTTTGTCCCCCAAGAAGACATGGGAAATTACCTTGGGAAATGCATTAAAGTCTTGGATGGTAAGCTTTATGGGACTTTGTAACAGTATTTTGCTGAAAATTAGGATCTGCCTTAAAAGGGTAATAGCCCTTGAGTCAGCTCACAAAGCAGAGAGTTGTCAGTACCAGTAAGGGCTAGTCACCTACCTAGAGAGGAGAGCTAAAAATAGAAATAGCTGATTTACTCTGGGAATACTTAAGTCTCCTAAAGGAGGGGGATCCTTTTCAAAAAGCTTGCCTCCTGAATACATCAGGCATATAAGATCTGCAGGCAAAACAGAATGAGACAAACACTCTATAAATAATCAAAAAAATCTTAAGGATCAACTGGTATGTTTTGCAGAGCACCTTGCAATAGGTCCTACTTGCTCAAGTAAGTAGGTCTAGTGAAAAAAAAGGACAAAATCTTTTCTCCCTTGCTTCTTTCAGAAACAGAGAAGTGACAGAGAGGAGTCATCTCTGTATCCAGCAGCCTGGGTAGTTTTCAGTCATTGTGACATGCACAATATTTTGCTAGTGTCTCCTCTTTCCTACACAAAAGAGGACAGCGCATTTTCTTATACGGAGCACTGTTGTGTGGTTGTGGCAACCACTCTTTTTGTAAGAGAGAGTCTTATGCTGAATTGACAATTGAGTTGACAATTGAGCTCCCACTGAATTCCGACAGCATTGACTGGATTTTTGAAATAAAACCCCTCACATCCCTAACTCCAAAGTTAGGTTATTTTTCTGAGGAAAAGCTCTGCAGAATACAAAGACTTTTTATTATCCATATAATATTGTACAGTGTTGTTCCTGCACTTCAGAAACACCTTTTCTTAGCAATCTATTACTCCTGTATTTAAGTGCTAATGTATCTAATCTTTGTATTTTGAAATACTTCAGTGCTGACAGGCAGCTATAATGCAGATTTTGCTATGGCCAGTTTAATCTGAAGGAGCAGAAGCTTTGTGAGAGAAGATCAAAGTACCTCCGAGTTTGCTGGATTACTTCAGTTAGTCAAGATCTGCTAAGATACATTGCAAAATTGTGTATGTTGATCTTGATATGAATGAATGAACTTCCTACCTCTCCCTAACAGTGATCCTTTACTTAAACACCTGAATGTACCCTCAACAGCAAATGTGATTACCATTTTGGGTTACTAAAACTGTAGACTGATAGAGAAGGAATGCTACATGTAAAAATATTCCTTGATTTTTTTTTTGGGGGGGGGGGGGGAAGACTGAAAATTAGCCAAGCAACCTATGTTTTGCTTAATGCCTGCATCAAAAGGTGCTTCTCAGGGTATTTAGCTAGCTTTCATGCATATAACATTGCTAGTTAGGGTAATACACTCTCTAGACAAACTTATCAACTGGTGGATTTCCACAAATGGGGTGTCTGACCTGCTTTCTAGACAAAGGAGAGACAGATTACTGCTTTCACAATCTTTTCACCTTAGCTGAGGAAATGTCCAAATATGATACCAATTGAGATAAAGAGAACTTGCAGTGTAACAGTTTTCTTTCTGCTCTGAGAAATGAAGAACATCTCTTTCCCTTTCCTTTTAGCTTGATGATACTCCTTTATCTGTGAACTTGCAGTACACATTAGAGCCTGCCAGACTGTCAGCTTTGGTAATAGCAGAAGAGAGAATAAAGTGTGAAAAAAACCCTCCAATGCTCCTGCAGGTTACTGTGAAAGAAAGAAGGAAATATACTTGTAACCTGTGAAATACAAAATGCCAGACTAAATATGCTCAGTTATCCTTGCAAGCTATATTATCTATAAATGGCATCTTATGCTTTCTGAAGAGTAGCAGTTGTGTTCATACATGAGGTCTTAGCCATAATTATTGTCTCCTGTGTCTTAAAAATAATTCTAACAACAATTGTTGCAAAGTGTTCCCTTACTGACTCCATTTCCATGTATGTATGTATGTACCTGCCACTTATCTCAGAAACAGGGATTTCACTTTTGAATAAGGCTTTAATATCAGGCATATGTTCATGCTCTATAAGATTCCAAAGAAAGAACCTTGGACACCATAATTTCAACATCTCCGATGGGAAGGATTAGTCAAAGATTGGAAACTGCTCAATCCAAATGGAGGAAATTTGTTTTCCAGAGCTTGTGATTCCTCAGGGCAGCTTTACTTTCAGCTTCCCAGTATGAGATGTCTGGGAAAGCCCTGTGCATCTTGCACAGCCACTCATCCAGTTAGAAGCAGAGCAAGGGGAAATGAGCTGTGTGCTGTCCCTTCTTTTGTGCTAAAGCAGTATTTGCTCCATTGGTCCTACAGGATGTTATTTATTTGAAATAAATAACAAGTTGGTCATAATATCTCTGGAGATGTTTAATATCTGTTATTAACAGTGATCACTATATGGTGAAACAGTGGTCTTCTAGGAGGAACAGGAACTTAGGATACAAGAATTATCTGCATACTGCCACAGTGCCAAAGCACAAGAAAGTATTCTTCTGCACATCCAATATATTACTTAGACAGAAAGCCATAAGTGTGCTTTAAAAATTTGCCTTTGCTTGTCATTTCTGAGTGCATTACTGCATGTGAGAAGACAATGAAGTAATTTTTGTGTCAGAATGTAGCTAACAGCTGGGTCCCACTGCATCAGCAGTGATAAAATCTCCAGAGTGCTTTATTTTGTTACTGAGCCTGTGTTAGATTCAAGCCATAGCAAGGATGTATTTTACTTCCCATGTGATCAGAAATAAAACTATACTTGGTATAATTTGTAGAGAACCACGACTCACCAGTGAGAAGCAGCCCATTCTAGGGTACAATTCAGACTCTTTGATTTTTAGTCCCCAGTGAGAGCTTAAGACAGGAAACAAATGTAAATGTTGCAATTCTGCTCCAGGGTATGTGTGAGCACTGGTGTCTCACATACAAAACGCTGCATTCTGAAGATTGTGTGTAACGGAGGCAGAGGAATTTTGAACAGCAATTTCCTTCCTCTGAAATAACAGAAAGGAAAAGGGAGGTGGGGTGGGAGGATTACATCCCTGTAAGGGAGAAACCATCTTAGTGGCAACCTTGTCGTCTTTACAGGATTTCTTCTTGAAATTCTTTCTTCCTAGCAGAGGACTGAAATTGACTGCTGGAATTGTCAGATGCTATTTTTCATGATCTCCTCAGCAGTGACTGTAGTTTTGTCTATTGGGAGATTCATGATGGAAAATACATGACTGTTTCATGCAATAAGTTGGCTGGAGGATGAGTGTTTATGAACTCCAGTGCCTTTCCAAGCCATAGCCCTGAGGACAAGGAGAGGAGTTTAATCACACCTGCACTCCTTCATGTTGTTCAGGGGAACAACACTCACAAGTCTGGTGTGCACAAGCCAGAAGACACATTTTTTCAGTCTCTTGAAAGGCATTTTAAGACAGAAGTGCAAATATTTACCCTGCTTCGCATGCCTCATTACTTTCAGCACCTCTTCCATGCTTTCAGGCTGGTGTCTGAGAAAGTAAAAGCCAGGTATCTTTGGAAATTTCTGCAACTTGTGGTATCCCAAAGCTGGAATGTGGGCTTCTCCCATTCAATGCATTTAAACATAATGTGCTCAAGACCCCTTATAATTTGAAGCATGTCGCATTAGTAAATCTACTATTTCTCCTCTCCTCAGCCCTTTCCTAATGTGATAATATTCTCTGCTGGATTCTGGTAGAAGCTTACAATGCTGAGTTGCACATAATGTTGATAAAAGATACCAGCAAGTAGCACCAGGCTTATGCCATTACCATATTTGTCTGCCCATTTATGCCATTTCAAGTACCGTAACATCTAGGGGTGCAGAATCTCGCTTATAATTACCTCTTCATTCCTTGGACACAATGTGTTTAGTTTCTTATTCTGCTCTTCCTTTCATCCCCTCTTTCCCCATCAAAAATGCACTTCAAAATGTCGGCTGTGTTTTTTTATTATTCTTTTAGACTCTTACAATCCTCTAAATATTTCTTTCCTCACCAGGGAAACACCTTTCCTGCAGGCAAAACTCTTCTTTCACACAAAACTCAAGTTTTTACACACAAAGTATTTGTGTATAAATATCACAAAGTATTATGACACGTTCATGTATCTCTGCTTTATCATGTGGCAGAGATTCTCCACAACGCCCTTCACTCAGACTGCTATTGATATAACCTGCCAGAATTCCCATTATCTACAGATGTGTCTCTCTCTTGAATTACTGATGGTGCTGTACACTAACAGGTCACTTGGCAGTACAAATTGGATCCAGCTGGGTATCAGTGCAGGACAACTTTTCTATTGGTCATACTTTTTGTTAGGTATTACACTGCATTTTGAGATAGACTTAATGCAAGTAACTTGGTAGAAGGTTAACAAAACCCCAACTCTGATAAATTCATAGGTGAGAGGGAACTAAGGCTATATCTATCTGAAAAAATAGAAGTGATAGTCCCAAACCTCAGATCACTGACAATGGGAAAAAGAAAGAGAAGAACCCATGGGCTAAGCAGTGAAGTACCAAGTGCAGAGAATGGTGTGGTGCCGGCTAGTGTTACACTGATGAAGATCCTCCTTCAGACATCTGTGGAGAACTCTCTATCATCAGTGGAGTCACTTTGCATAAGCTCAGCACTGGTGGTTTTGAGGATATCAAGCATCCTGTCATTGTTATCTTTATGGAACCAAGATCTAAACATTTTGACTTTGTAGAACTAAAGGCAAAGCATTTTATTTGATGCTCTAAATCCCCAGGCTCCATTAAGTATCACTCTCTGACCCTGCATGCTGTAGAAAGGGACTGAGCACAGTAATTACCCAACTGTGTGTTGTTAGCGCACAGAGTAATTACAACAACTAGTGTTAATTAATAGTATTGCTTGCGAGGTGAAAAACAGGTTCTAAACAATTCTATTTTCACCAAGGAAGAGCCTCTGAATTTCAGAGATCCCAGTTTGATTTAATAGGCTTTGATACATATTTTTTTGTGTAACAGATTATTAAAGACAGTATCAAGGTGTCAAGCCTTGCAATATATATGTGTGCACAGGTATAAATGAACTCTTCCTGTGAATTAAAATGTACACAGATAACCTGATAGCAAAAACTTCTGAGAAAAAAGCACAAGACTACTCATGTTGGCTAAAAAATATTTCTTTATGTAAAAAGATATGAATACTTTTCTTGTGTATCTATTACCTCAGATGCCTCCTCAAGAGGATCCCTGAAAGGAATTGTATAAGTATTTTAGAACAGTAGCTTTGGAGAAGTAACACATTGTCAGATGAAGTCTGGGAGAGATATTTGAGTGCTGCAGACTCTCCCTTTTTCTTTACCAGTAGGAAAGCCACTGCCTGGTGCCTTTGCTCACAGACCTGGCCCTTCCCAGAAGCTACATATTACGCTAGGAGGCACTGAAGGATCAGACATATGCACAAGTAAACATACCTCTTACTGTTGGTGGACATATTAGTAATGATCTTTGTGTTTATGACCTTAAACTGGTGAGCATTACATACCTAAGAACAAGTCATGCAGGGAGTTTCCTTCGAGGTCCATCTCTTAAGACTCACTATGAGCACCATCAGCCCATTGCTCTCGTTCAGTACATCATTCTTTCTTCGCTAGCTCTTATTTATTATTTATATTTTTCCCCATAATTTACTGTTTTTCCTCTGTCCATCTGGGAAGGGAGCTGCTGTTTGGCTGATGCTCACTAAACTTACAGAAAAACCTTACTATTCAGTATTTTACCGGTCTACTCTCCCAATAAAAGAACAAAGTAGACCTCCAAAACAAAACAGATGTACAGAAAAAACTCAAAACATATCGCACCTCCTGCTTTCAGAATCCATGGACTATGAAACCCTTACCTATCCTATGCAACTCCTTACATGACTGGCATGTGAGGTACTTTCTGGTTTTAATGTTGGGAGTTGTGGAGACTCTTGCAACTCCCACCTCTGTTGGAAAGCAAGGGTCTTTTCCGATATGAGGATAGGGATCGTTGTAGCATTTTTGAGCAGGGCTCATTCTTGCAAGAGTCATATTCTCCTCATGATTTATTTCCGTTGTGTTGTTTTTTTTTCCCCCGTTATTTTTAAACGTTCCTGTGAAGCTCCTTTCATCTGAATCAGATGATCACAGCAGAGCTTTTTCCACATCACACAACTCATGTGAGGTAAATTTCGGGGTACATTTCCACATTTCGGCACAACTCGTGCTCCCCGCTGCCTCGGGCAGTCCGTGCAGGCACAACAGACGAACTTTCGCTTTTACGACAGCCCTTTCAAAGCAGAACCACCCTGCAGTCCGCGGCTCCAGCCTGTCCCCGGGTACACCCGCTTGTTACGGAGCGGCAACCAGGCGCCAGCCGAGCACCACAACCCGTTCTGGCGGTGAGCCTAAGGGCTAACAGGCTTTTCCACAGCCAGTCTGCTCTTTCCTTCTTCTCTGACCCGGGAGGGACCGAAGCGCGGAGCTGGGTCCTCGGCTCGTCCCTCCCGGGTCACCGCACCCGTGTCCGGCCCGCAAGCACCACCACAGCTCCTCACCGTTCCCGGCCATCCCGCCATGCTCCGCGCACCCGCCTCAGCCCGGCAGCGGAAGCCGGAAACCCCTCGACGGAAGCAGGGCTCAGCTGGAGGAGGAGGAGGAGGAGGGGGGGTAGCGCAGGTGAAGCTGGGAAGCGCGGAGCCATCTTGGTGCCCGCGCCGGGCAGGGACCTGCTGCTGTCGCCGCCGCCGCCGCCGCCGCCGCGCCAGGACAGCGAACCGCTCGTCGGGCCGGGCACGGGGGGGCGTCCGCGCGCGGGGCCCCTCTGGCCATGGGCACATAGACCCGCAGGGGCGCAACCGCGACGGGAGCGGCGGCAGCGGCGGAGACAGGCTGCCCGCTGCCCCCCCGCCCCTACCCGCCGGCGACCAAGAGCCGGGCTTTCCCCGCCTGCCGCCGCCCGCGCCCCCATGAGGCCGGAGCCGCTGCCCGCCGCCCGCTGGCACCGGTGACGAGCCGCCCGGAGGTCGCGCTGCCCCTGCCGCGGGTGTCCCGGCCCTGCTGGGCCGTTTTTAAGCCTCCGCGACCCGGGAGAGAAGTTGTCCGTCTCCGCCCTCCCCCCTCCGCTGCCCCTTCCCGCCCTGCCTCTGGTTCCTGCACCGGGAGTGAGAAAAGCACAACCTCAGGGAGACCCGGCCTTGCGCACAGATACCGGTTCTACCCGGGCGGCAGTCCCGGAGGAGAAAACCGGCCGTTTCTCCTGTCTTCCAGCGCCGCGGCCGTCGGAAGCCTTCACCCCTCCGTGTGCCTGGCAAGCACCTGTCCCGCCCGGGGCAGCTCCCGTAGACAGACCACCCCTTGCGCCTCAAGTACATTTTGTGGACAGAAACATTTATTTTTTTTTCCCTAACTTTTTAAAGAACCTTGGTTGTTTTTGTTGTTTTTTTTTTTTCTCTGGGATTTTCACGAGCTTCCCTTTAGTTGATTTCCTGCTTCTCTCTCCTGCTTCTCTCACCTCAGATAGTGCAGGCTCTGTCAGTATGGGTATTGAATCGAAGTTGAGGTTTTAAGAACTGCAGGAGCCCTCAAGCCCATCCACCTGCTCGGAGTGAGCAGTGCTGTTGGCTGTCTTTCTTCTTTTCCCCCGCGTTGCTAGCTGGATGTGATGGAACTGATGTTTGCAGAGTGGGAGGACGGGGAGAGGTTTTCATTTGAAGACTCCGATCGCTTTGAAGAAGACTCTCTTTGTTCCTTTATCTCTGAGGCGGAAAGCCTTTGCCAGAACTGGAGAGGATGGAGGAAGCAATCGGCAGGACCCAATTCTCCCACTGTCAAAATGAAAGGTGAGGTCACCTGTTTTCGTTGGGATGCTCTTTGGACTCGTGGAAGTTGTGGGGCAAGGGGGGGTGGTAGGTGAGGAGATGTGCAGAACGAGTGGCAAAGCTGCAAAGAGAAGTCAGGTATAGGGTCAGTGTCAGGATAATTTTTGACCAAAGACTGAAACTGCAGTTTTACTGGGGATCTTAGGACAAAGCTGCCTTTTGGGTGAGTTTCACCTGCATGCGCTCTGTAGTACTGTAGTACTGCTGTTCTGAGTATATTCTGTGGGCTTGCTCTTGGAAACCTGAAAACAGTTCTCTATAAACAAACTGCAGACTTGGCTGGGAATAACTACACATAGGTTCTCACTTGCTTTGATTGAAATGCACTGAGTTTTAACAGGGGGTTTTGAAACTGCTATGAAACTACTCATGTAGAGGTGTGTAAGCCATCATTGTACAGAGTGGTCTGTTTTCCTTGTCAGTTTCTGTACATTTATTTCTAGTAAATAAGCAAACTTCCTTTTGCAGTGGTAGACAAGGGGGTCTTTAAGACGGTTACAAAGAAGTCAGCAAACTACAGTGTGTCTACTTCAAGAGTTGTTGTATTTCCTATTTTTGGATATTAATGTGATAGCAGACAGAAAAATCGATAACATAAGCAATTGGAATAATTTAAAATCATCATGTAGCTACTAACTCTTTGATTTTTATTTTTTTTTTAATGAAACACAATTTGTCTCTTATTCTGGTGCATCTTGACTCTAGAACTCAAGTGACGTTTACACCAAGTGGAGCCTAGACATACGGTTATCAGAAATTACACAAGCCCTTTCTATTCTTCCTTTTATTTCTTTTCTTTTCTCTCAAGCCAGTGTCAGTGCTTTTCATGTTGTTGCTGGCTTTTGTGACCATCACCTGCCTCATTAATATCTCCCAGCCTGTAACTGCAAAACTTCATTCTCTTCTGAACGTTGGCCTTAAATGAACAGAGAATACAGTTTATATTGAATTGTGCTGAAATCCAGCCATGTTACTCTAAGGACAAATGTTCACTTGTCACTGGGTTAGAAAGTACACTTTGAGTTAACCATAGGCTTTCCAGAGCAGCTTAAGTTCTAAATTCATAATGCATTTGAAACTGCCCTAGTCTGAGGTATGTAAGCACCTGTCTCTTGACAAGTCAGGGTTAGAGTCGGGGTAGGATGGAAGCTTCAAAAAAAAAAGCCAAAACCCAACCCAAAATAAGGGAGAGTGAGAGAAATGCTGACTGCATGTCTAAGTTGGATAGCTCTCTTGGGTACTGCTGCCAGGAGACGTTGCATTTAGTATGGAATACACTAATGGTGTGAAAAAAGGGAACACTGTTGGCATTGTGCTTTCTAAAGCCATGAATCTTCAGATGTAGAAATACGCATTGGACACAAGGGAAAGCATATAAACTTCATGTTTTGCTTTAAATTTTGTTGCATGTTGACTTGCTGGAAAGGAGCCGAAGTTTTGAAAACATACTGCTGTGGATATAAAGACATCTCTAGTTTGGCAGACATGTATGAAAGTGGTTTGTACAGCTGTACAAGTCTGTAGCCTACATATGACTGATGTTTGAAAAGGTGTTTGGTTTTGTTCAACTTTGCAATGTTTTCAGACAATTGTTCTCCTCTGGTTCAGTGTATGATTGTGTTTTTCTGGGCCTTGGCCTAGTTCCTTTAGCTCTCTTGACCAAATTAAAAGCAGGCCACAATTTCTCTCTCTGCTGTCATCTACTTGTTGCATTAAAATGAGAAATCACTTCAGTAGATTGTGTGTATTTGCAATCCTCAGTCTCTCTCCTGACATGAGGAGCATAATAGCTAACATTATTGTTGTGATAATTGTTATTATTTGCACCACATTGAGATGTTGCTTTTCCAGGTTCTGCAAACATGCATAGGCTGGGTGCTCGTGCTTGATTCTTATTTCTTAGGCTTTTGCTGTAGAGAGACTTTATTCCTTTGTAAAAAGCTTTATTTTAACAAGGGAGACATTCTGAAAGGATACTGTTGCCTGCTTTAAGGCATTTGCTGGCATTCCCAGGCTCTGCTCAGGCTTATTTGGAGAAATATGTGGACATGGATTTGCTGCCTAAATAATTATTTATCCACTCTATGAAGTCACATACAGATATTACCAACATGGAGCACTTCCAGGGACTTTACTGTATGCAGTGCATTTGTGGCCAGCAAGTCTGATCTGATGAAGGATCTTTCATCATCTGGGATATCCTTGGATTCCAGAACTCCTGCACCAATTTAGTTCTTTTGAACATCTCTTTTTGTGACAGTATTTTTGTACTAAGAAAGACCACTTCGTATTGAGAGCTTGCTGGATCCTGAGGTTGTCAGTTGTAGTGAGTCTTCTGAAATGTGATCATTCTGAATTGAGCTTTGTTTTTATTTCCAGTTTACCAGTTTGCAGTGGCCTGTGATGTAGTTGCCTATGCAAACAAAAAATGAGGTTAGACACTGATTTTTTTTGTGTTAAATGCTAAGGGAAAAGAGGAGGAACTATATTCTGCTAGCCGTTTCCTCCAGTTTGGAGCTCAACCTGTGTTTTCATTTGGAATCAGCCAGACAAGTTACATAATAGAAAGGGTTTCTAGCTTCTTCAAGTGTTTTCAGATTGTTCTTGTGAGCATCCAGTTCTTTGTTAATTAGTTCCAAGGGAATCCCTCTGAGACTGATGGAAGTGCTGTTGGCTGGGGAGTCCTCTTCTTAAACAAACAGACTACCCCCTCCTGCCCTCCAGGTTATGTCCTTCTTAGTTTTTGCAACTTTTCATCATCTTCTCGGGTGTTTCTGCTATTATGATTATGCCTATTGTAAATTTAACAATAAGTCTTGGGGTAGCTTGTTGCAAATATGCAGAGTGTTCACTGCTTCACTGCAGAGGGTCACCAAAAAGTTGAGTTACTCACTTATTTGTTGATCACCCCATCAACTTGCTAGAAAGATGATGGAAGGTGGAGAAAAATGTCTGAGTTTTTCTAATATCGTCATTGGAATAGGATTCTTTATAGAACTGTGTATCTGGAGTTATTACATCAAAAAAATAGGAATGTAACTGGTTGATTTTTCCTTATTTAATTTTCGCTATGGTAAAGTCCTCTGATATTACTTTTTGAAAAGCAGTTTTCTCTTTGAATGTTAAATTGCTAATGTGAAGGAGGAAGGCATTGTGTCCACTGTAGGGATGCCCATAGATTTTGAAACTGCTCTCATCTGCACTAACTCATCTCCTCTGACATCCCAGAGGAAACTTCACTCTCATCTCCTCTGACATCCCAGAGGAAACTTCAGCAAAGCATGTCAGTTTTGGGAATACAAAGAGTCCTGTCGTAATTTTAAATGCTTATTTTCAGAATTGCTTATTCTTCAATTAGACTGCCATGTTTGCTTGGTTTTACCCCTTGGTGTTTCTTTTTTTTTTTTTCATTTTGAATGAGATATTGCTTGTAACTGAAGTTTGGCCATTACCTGTATACATCGTTGGTTAGAAGCTTTCAGCTAGGCAGCCAAGGAATTCAGCTTTGAAGTTAAGGTCAGTGAGTGTTTTGAAGAACAGTATCTTCGCAGTGTATTCAGAACCATCTGGTTCCCTGAGTTAGTTTGTGACTCCAGCAAACTTTCTTCCATATCAAATTACATTCCACCAATTTGTTACCTTTCTACCAATGAATACACTTACTTGCCTTTTCTCTGCTTTTCTGGACAGTCTTTTTGTTCCCAGATACCATTCTGAGGGCCATTATGATCCCCTCTCACTTTTTAAAACAGTTGTATTTTTCATTGGTAATTGAAGTAAGTCCAGTGTTTCTGCAAATGTTTTGTTACCAATTATCTTCACATAAAGATTTTTGTAACAGAGGACTTAATGAGTGTACTTGAACATTTACTCTGATCTCCCCAAACCCACTGTGGCTTTGTTTCTTCTTGAAAGCTTCTAAGCTCTTTCTCACCCTTGGTCCTTTCTGTTTCACAGTTTCTGAAACAAGAATGTTTACCACTTAAGAAGTTGCCATAAATACTGTAGGATTGCTAAATGCTATGATCACAATATTTTTGTTCAGTTTGTATTTGTTCATTTACACCAGCTTCAGCTAGAAGCATGCTGATAAGTGGTGTTGGAACTGTTTTCAATAGGCAGCTAGTGAAAAAGCTTAATTTTTTCCTCTACTGTAAGCTTGAGCCATTGTGTACTGTATTGCAAATCCCCTCAAACTTAACTAAGAATTGATGCAGGCAGTGATCTCCTAGAAAACATTCCCATTAGCCAGCCCCAGACAGTTTATTTTCTTCCAAACTGTTAGGAGTGCCCACAATGTTAAGTTCTGGGCACAGTGCCTCAAAAGTAGAAGCTGTAGAGAGGGAATCATTGGCAGAGAATAGACATAGACTAAGGTGAGGATATGATCAGTTTAGAGAGACAATCCAATCAAAGTCTGAGCAATGTCTATGCTGCTAAATGAAAATTCATTAATTTATACACGTGAATAATAAGTGGCTTAGAGAGCAACACTTCTTCCTCAGGATTGCCAGTAACTAATAAACTCAAGTTAACTCTTGCTCAAGAGAACAGCAGGAGAAACACGTAGTCACTTTCAAAATCGTACTGTGTTCTTTAGACTCTTGCTCTTTTCAGAGAAGAAAGTTGTTGCTATCCAGAGCATGCTCACTCAAGTGGTGAACTTGGAAATGAAGACTCTGTAGTTCGCTGCTGTTTTGTTACTGTGTATTATAATATTACAACTGGTTGTTGAGGGTTTTCCTACTTTATTTGTGTCTTTGGTATCAAGAGGCAGATTATTTAATCATTTCACACTTCTGGGAGATACAGGTGTAATACATGTTGTTTGTTGTGTAAATTAAATTCTTTTTAATTTAGTACAGCACATGAAAAATCTGGTTTAGCCCAAATATATCTGTTATAATATATCCAAGTTTACTAATAACATTGAAACCCCAGAACAGTCACAGTTGAGCAAAAGTATAGCTCCCTAATGAGTTTCTTTATAGAAGTGACAGAATCTTAAAAATATAGATGTTGGTGAGAAGATACTGCAAATGCATATGGAATAAGTGGGGATCAGGCATCCAAAGAGTAAAGGTAATGTGAAAATGAAGGCTTAGCTGCTATTAGAAGATAAGTTTCACTATATTTTTTCATGCTAGTAAATGAATTTCACCTATTTTTGTACTCTATTCCACAGTGGCTGGTGATGTTGCCTTGCTATATAGCAGAAGCACGGGTTCAAGTTGAGAAGGGGACTTTCTGGGTGGTAATACAAAGTGCAAAGGGGACATTGATGCATTAGAGTGGAAAACACTGCAGAGGAGTTCTAGAGACAGTCATTTATGAAGACTGATTGGCATAATTAAATACACCTCTTCAGAGCCAGGATGGAGATTTTGAAGCTGTCTAGAAGTTTCTACTAAACAAAAAGTTTGTTTCACAATGCAGTAATACCTTTGTCTTTTGGAATGATGACAAGTTGAATGACTCTCACACATTTGTCTCTTCATTTGCATTTTCCTCTGCCTTTCTGAGATAATTGAATGTGTGTACCCCTCTCTTCAGAAACAGTTACTGGAGAAACCGTGTGAAGAAACTGTCAGAAAAAGGTGCTTTTTTACTACTGAGATTTTAAGTGACCAGTCCAGTTTTGACTCTCTTTTGGTCTTCTGGCCTTTTCCTTTAGATAAGCTTCTCTTCCCCTCACAAGAAGTCTTGCACATTCTATTTTAAAGTCTCATCTTTGCACTGGCAAATGTCTCATTTTCTCCTGTCACATCTTTCTTCCTGGCTTCCTTGGATTTTTCATTTTGTGTTTGTTTTCTCCTTCCTTGCACCTTGAGGAGATAGATGCCTGTGTTGCTGAATGACCAGAGATCGCAGATGTTCTGTTTGAATTTCAGGCTGACCGAAGGTACAGGGGTTATTTTCTATGGCATGTTTACTTCTGGGGAAGCCAGGATAAGGGTTCAGGTTTGATTCTAGACTCCAGGTGATACTATTTCTTTGTTTCCTATTCCTTTCTTTATCTCCCTCTTTTTCTTAACCCCCCCCCTTCTTCAACCTCTTCTTCATCACTAAAAAGTGGCGTTTAAGTGTGTTTTATTTTTATGTATGATATTTTACCTGTAGGTAACTAGGTCTGTCCTGAGGTAAAAACAAAGTGAAGACCAAACATCTCAGGATTTCTCTCAAGCTGCACTTCAGGTTTGAAGTGTGTGGTTATCTGGGTAAAAAATCTTCAGTGGGATGCAAATGTCTTTTGATCATTTACTCAGAATAACACATGTAAAAACAGCTTTTTATTCTCATGCTTAAGGTTTGGGTTTTTTTCATGCTTGGATGTACGGTTTATGTCACTTCTTTGAATGGTAGCTCCAAAAGTTGATTTTTAATTTTTTTGTTAAATTAGTGTGTTTGAATACCTACATGATCTGGTGCTGTAAGCAGGAAATTGGACAGGAGACTTATTTTGTGTGTCTTACAGCTACCACAGAAAGCCTTGTGTTTTGAGCTGTGCCCTCTCTGCAAACCTGGGGTTACCCATCAGTGAAGCAGTGGGAAATGAAACTGGAAAGAAATCCTGCAGTATCTGGAGTGTTGCTGATAAAGGCAAAAGAGACCAAATTTAGTTATTAATTTACTTACTTATAATAAATTATACAAAATGTAGAAGAAGGTGAAATTCCTGCCCTGATGAAAACCCTGGGAGATTTAAAATTAGTGCTTAGTTACTCTCAAGGTGCATCTTCATTTCTAGGCAGATTACTCAATTTTAGAGCCTGCGTTTTCTGGGTCTGCTTTTTGCTGATGTGCTACAATGTGGGTGAATCTTTATGACTCTTCAGTTGACCATCAGAGATTTTATTGTGAGTTGCTGAGTTGAGAAAGTGATGGAAAGTTTCAAAAAGCTGGGCAGGCTTGCTCAATAGGTGGAGGTGTCCATGTAGCTTCATGGATTGCATTGGGCTGTTGTCTGTTCCATGCTCCTCTTGCTCTCTTTTGGTATTGCTTCTAGTCCTAATATGGCATGCTCTGTATGTTTGAACAGCCATCAGTTAAATGTGATTTAGTATGCAAGTTTACAACTTTGGAGTTCCAGTTCAGTTTGAGGAACAGCAACAAAGCCATAGTATAACCTATATGCAGAAAAATAGCACCTTTTGTACACCCTATATTTATTGTGGCTCTAGTGAAAAAAGAAGCAGTCACAAGTGAGTTGACCAAAGCTAGGAATGGTTGTTTTCAAATGTAATACACCCAAAGTAAAAGTTATTCTGTGTATGACTTGTGGAAGTGAAACTCACATATTGACTTGTGGCCATGCTCCTTTTTTCCTCTCTGATGTAGTTTGTACTCCAATCAACACCTGTTTTGCAGTGTTTATGTAATAACTATGATGAGGTTCATTTTGGAGCAAATGTTACTTTAGTGATTTCAGTTACTATGAAAATTTGGTAGGGGATTAGAGGTCGCTCAAGTACTCAAATGGATTTATTTTTTTTTTTTGGTAGGGTAACTAAGAAAGTTGCTTTTTGTATAGCTTATGAGAATGCTTGGTTATGATGCCTAGGATTTTCTAAATAGCGAACAGAAATGGACATCAGTGATTTGAGCAGCGTCTCTTCTGCCAGTTATGAAACTGGGAGCATAGACAATCTCCTCTTAAGTGTCTGGTGTTCTAGTTAATATACAGTGCTGTGTTCCAGAGGAAGAAAGAAATGCACAGCTTCCAAAGTTGTTTTACGTACTTTAATGAACTTCTGGAGTAAATGTTTGGCTATTTAGAATACCTGTGATTAATCTGGGGAATCTGTTTGCTTATTTTTGTATTTTTAAGTAGCATTTCCATAGAGTCAAAACCAATTTATTCTTTAGCTCTTAAAGTGCAAGAATGTCTTTAAGATTTCATTGCTGTTTTTAGACTGGCAACTTTTTTCTGTCTAATTGTGGGACTGTAACACCATTATAATAGAGTAATTTAAAATAGTGTCATGGCTGAAAGTTATTTTTTCAACTTTATTTTGATGCACTTTATCTCTGTTGATGTCTTTCTTCCCTCCTCCTCCTTTGTGTCACCCTTACAAGCTCTCCAAATGTAAAATTCAAAGCACTAACATATCAACTAGCTAAACCACTGATTTTTTCTCAAAGAATAAAGAGCAGTGATGTGTAATATGCAAAATATTTAAAATGCAGGTTCTAATTTCAAAATACCATATCACACATTTCTGAGTTACATCCTCTGAATGTCTGTAGTCTCAAGCAATAAGTGTAGGGTTACCAGCCAGAAGATTCTTATAGTTCTCCTAATTTTCTTGTGGTTCGATGTCTCTTTTCTTCTTTGTTTCTTTGCCTGTAGAATGGGTAACGTTCTGACAAGGCGATGGATCACTGTGTAGCATTTTTAACAGAAAATACAGAAAATTATTTCTTTGAGCACATTTCTTGATGGTGCTTTAAATGTTATGGGCAAGGCTTGTGGAAACTGCTGTTTTGGTTATGTTTAGTTCATCTATTTGCTTTCATACAGCTGGAAACCTACTGTCTTTGAAAAGAACGAAACAAAGGAGCTCTGTCAGGCTCTAATGTACCTGTTAAAATCTTCTGGAAATTTATATTTTGAGAAATGCTGTAAAAAAGTATCAGGTTTTAATAAAATACTGTTTCTATTATAAATCATTATTGTTTCTAGATTGCTGCATCAAAAATCTAAGAAAGGAACTGTCAGTTTTTACCAGTATCAATTAGCAGAAAGTTGGAACACGTTTAAGATGTATACAGCTGGAAAATCTGTGTGGTGATTTACCTAAATATCTACTGGTGTGTGGTTAGCACTCAAAAAAAAAAAAAGAAGTCGAAGTTAAGACATTCCCTTTCTATAAAAAGGGAATCCTGAAAAGGCTGCAGGAGGGTAGTGTCTTTTAAACAAGTTCTTAACATCCTCATTCAGCTGCTGCAGGTGATAGGACCTCTGTTATTTCTCGATGTTTCTGACTTTTATGCCTTTCTTTTGTCTGCTAGGTTTAGTTTGTGAGCCATCAAGCTCCTTTTTCATACGGGATAAAGATTGGCATATAGAAGAAAGGGAAAGCATAAATGGATAAGATGAAGGGTGAAAGAAAAAAATCTATCATTAGAAGAAATCCTGTCTCTTCGTGGGAGAAAAGCTGGATGCTGAAGAGGAGAATAGACTTCAGAAAATAAAAAAGAGGGAGGTCAGAGACCCAAACAAATACAGAAAAAGAAGTCCATGTTTTTTTACAGAGATAAATAGGTACTGTGATAAAAGAATTGTTACCCAGAAGTGGTCCACAAGCAGTGAGAGTCTTTACTGGAAGGCATCCAGCTGTACTTTTTCCTCCCAGGTTAGGATGCTTAAGAGGCAGCTCATTGAAGCAGCGGGCGAGTAAGCACCTGGGTCACCAGTTCTGGCTTCCTCCTCTGTTCAGAGAGATGAAAAATTTAAGCAGATAATCATAATTCTTTGCCATCCAGAAATACCGGTAAATATGAGTAATTCATTAGAGGAGATGTGAAAATGAAAACACCAATGTTTTAAAATCCAGTTAGCGTGGGTCTTTATTGTTTTTCCAGATAAGCTAGCGGAAAAAAGTTAATTGCAGCTTTTTTGTTCATTAGGCTTGAGATGTCTTAAAGATGTTGCTTTGAGCATGTCTCCCCAGGCAGAACTAAAGAAAAAGTGAGGCAGCCTTAAGGTGAATGTAGTTGAGTTACCATCTGGATTCTTTTTTTAGATATATTCATTAAAGCAATGCCTACATGCAGGAGAGCTGTTCTTACTGGCATCATGTCAATGTATGTGACAGAACAAGATTCTTACCTGAAGTACAGAAAAGCGTGGTGAACCTGTGAATATCGAAGATTGTATGACCTTATAGAATCTGTCCACGTCTTGTTTCTGGTCTTCATAGGACTTTAGGTTTACTGTATTCAATATATGCTCGCATTTGCCTCCATTTGTGTACACAAATTGTGATTCTCAACACTTATATTTAATCTTTTAATGTATCTATACTGGAATTCTTATCTGCTTGATTTACATCTGTCTTCAGCCTGTGAAGAGTGTATCAATACGAATCCTTGTTAATTCATGTTAGAGTGTATTTGAACAGCTTGGTGATGGCTTGAGTGCCTGAGATGATGTAAAAATTATAGGTAGGTATTTGACATGTAAGTTTCATAGTACTCCTGCTGGTTAGTATGAAATTACCATGTGTACAAATGAAATGACAGCTTTTTCAGAGAAGGTAGTACCTTCGTGAAATCTGTAAGGCATTATTTAATGATTCTCTTGAGCTGTTTGCAGTTCTTGCTGCATATTATTCCATTTGCTACCTCATATTGAGGTCAGTCAGTTTTGAGATGGGAGAAATAGAGAAATGCAGCAGCAAATTTGTTTACTAGAGGTCCAGGTGAAAATAGTGGTAACTTACACTTGCATGTAACTTTCATGCATGGCTTGAAGAGAATGTGGTCTGGCACAGAGAAATTAGTTGTATTTGACCCAGAATGCCTTTGGAAGTTTTCATAGACTACTTGGTTTCATTTAAAGAAGTAGTGCATGGGGTCAGCTAAGTTGCTTGTCCTTTTTGAGGACATGGAATTAGTTTTTCCTGGCTAGTCATGAGCAACAAGTGCATGATAGACATGCTTGTAATTAATTTCTCCTCTGTAAAAGTTCTGTAGCTGCCTGCTTGCTTCATACGTTCCTTGGTATGTGGTTTTGTTTCTCCCCTTTTGTTCTCTCTATAGGTGATGTGAGGGAAATTGAATTCAGAGTCATGGAGTTGTAGAATCAACTAGGTTGGGAAAGACCTTTAAGATCAAGACCAACTATTACCCTGAGGCTGCCAAGTCTACCACTAAACCATGTCACAGAGCCTCATCTGCATGGTTTTTGAACACTTCCAGGGGTGGTGACTCCACCACTTCTCTGGGCAGCCTGTTCCAATGCCTGATCACCCTTCTGGTGAAGAAATTTTTGCTAATATCCAGTCTAAACCTCCCCTGGTGCAGCTTGAGGCCGTTACCTCTTGTATCTGGGAGAAGAGACCACTTGAGGCTGTTACCTCTTGTGCTATCTGGGAGAAGAGACCAGCTGCCTCCTCACTCCATCCTCCTTTCAGGTAGTTGTAGAGAGAAATTGGGTCTCCCCCGGTCTTCCCTGGGCCTTCTCTTCTCCAGACTAAACAACCGCAGTTCCCAGTTTATCTCCCATAAAGCCATAGACCTCGGGTTAGACTTGGGAAATTTTTACAAAACCAAAGGAGATAAAAAGAGGAGCCAGGTAAGATTATTTTCGAAAACATTTAGATATCTTAACTTCTTATGACTTCTGTCTATGAAACAGATTTTCCTGTTGGTGATATTTAGAGGTGGTACTTCTTTTAGTTTTTGACAGATGTTTAATTATTACTTTTTTTTACCCTAGAGGTGAGAGTGCTTCATTCTTGATCTGTCCTGTTTAGGCAATAACTTTCCCATCAGCACCAACAAAATTGGCCTGATCTCATTCTGATATGATTAGTAATGTAGCTCTTCAGTGTTTGCCAGTGTGTTTGTTTGGAGGCCAAGTGATGCTGCTGCTCTGGGATTTAGACACAGGAAAAAAGCTGGTTAGAGATTAATTTTGTATGTAATGCTCAAAGATGGGTACTAATAATAGAGAGCAGCACATTAAATAGTTGAGGTTGCGTGGTGTTTTGTATGATTTCCTTTCACTGTTTGAGAACATACCAGTACTTCTTTATAGAGAGTGCTTCTCAGCTGGGATGCAGTCCGACCTTTTTATTTGTGTTTATGTTCCGTTGTCTACATTCAGAAAAATATCTGGTCCCTGTTGGTCTTCGTAGCTTGTTTTTCTGTTGTAGGCCAATGGAGATGATTTTGAATTTTGAGGTTTTAAAATACCTTGTATGAAGCAGAAGTGGGGATAAGTGGTAGTGCTGAGCCCTGCTTTCAGGAAACGGGAGCTGTTTGATGTCTGTGCTCTGAATGCACAATCCTGGTTTTGCGGTATGCTTTCTGCGTGGGGTGAGAGACCGAGGAGTAACAGTGCAGGGAAATTACTTGCCTGAAGCTGATCTGCTTCATCAGCTGTATAGTTATTCTGAATGCCTGATTTGCCATGAAACCTTGGCCAGCACTGGCATGAATACAGTGTTTTGTAGCACTGCCTGTCTTGCTTTACAAAAATCTGCTGTTCATTTTAGGATTTCTAACAGCTGTCGGTTGCTTGCCCAGGCTGCTCTTTTTTTCATGCAAATTCTGGTTTTAGCAAGGCAAATGGAAGGGTGTTTGGATTAAGAATTTTCTTGTCTGAATTTCCAGATGAGGTTGTTTAGGTGTGACTTCTGCATTGTCTACCTAATGCTGGTATTGCAGTTTTGGGATCTCAGTCATGTTAGAGTGGGTGAGAGCTGAGAAAAGAGATTACTGACATTTTGCTCTTGAGATGTAGAGCTTATGAAGAGACAGATAGATCTCATCTGGCATAAGACATCAACATAACATTGAATACTCCACTTTCATCAGCACAGCCTGTGCAAAAGATTTTTCACAGTTATTGCATATGAGAAGCAATAGAGTTAAATGGAAAATACACTTTTCTGGTGGGAATTAGACTTGTGTTTGAGAGGTTCTGACATTTGCAGAGTGGATGTTTTCTGTAGATACACTGTATGCAATTGCAAAATACATGCACTGTATGCATACAACAAAATCTGATGTGGATGGTAAGGCAGAACAACTAGGATCTTAGGAACTCGAGTTTAGTGATAATATGCTGGTGTTTCTGCCCTGGAGTCATGAAACCAAATAAGGGATTTTGGTTTTATCTTTGTTTTCCTCCCTTCCCCCATCAAACATCATTTTGGTTACAAAATATAACTTACAGCTTTCCAGCTTTGCCTTGTCCTGAACTTTTGAAGACTTGGTTCAGGCGTTGGTTGGTTGATAGGTTTGTTTTTCCCTAGAGATCTGTTTTGTAATATAGAAAGAGTATTGTAGCTAAGATGCTCTAAGGACATAAGGAAGACAAGTTTGTAAGGAAAGAAGGGAAGTCTGTGCTTTAGTCAGCAGAAAGAATTTTCAGGTGCATAGCTCTTCCTCTGTCTGCTAATTGCAAGAGGACCTTTGAGGGATGATTACACAGCAGGTTATCTGTTCGGCAATTAAAATTTGCTTGGGCACATTGAAATTTTTTAGTCATTTTTACCAGTGGTGAAAGGAGGAATAACACAACAGGGGTGGTTATTTTTCTTATTAACATCTTGTGCTGCTTTTAAGAGAGGATTCTGTCAGATGGTTTGCCTCTGAAGTGTTCTTGCTGACACAGGAAACTGCAGATGAAGTTGGGAGGGGTAGAAGCAAGCAGCTGCTTGGAGAAGGTGTATTGAGAAGATATATGTATCTGTGTATATACATATGGATATATGTATATATATGGGACCATTTCCTTACAGATCTCTAGAAATTCAGGGAAAATAAATGCTGCATGTATTAGTATGCGCTGTGCAGGGTAACATAAGAACCCCTGCTATTCATCTTTGTCTGCTTACTTGTTTCAGCATTGGTTTTGTTCTAAAAGAAAGGGCACTGGGAACCAGAGCGTCTCAAAGAAAGCCTTTCTGAATCAGTAGAAGTTTTTTTGCTAACAGGAAGAAACGTTGAATTACTGTAGGGAAAGCTGAGACATGGCTGTGGGATTTTTGACATACTCTTTCTGTTTTAAACTCTTAGTGGGTTAGGACTCTTGGAACTTACACACACGTCGTCCATCTTCTGAATTTTAGTTCTCTGAGCAGTTATTGCTTAGCATTATAAAGCCTTACCAGTCTTCTCTTTGTAAGGCTTTCTTATGCCTTATGAAATCTTGAGGCAGTGTCACCAGAAGTTGGCATAATAATGGAACACTTTATGATTTAAAAGTTGTAACTTCAAAAATAATAACATACTGTATTTTTTAACTCAGTCCAAGTATTGAAACAGTGGGAGTTGAGCTGAGTATGTGGGAACTCTCCTGTGTTAAGCGCTTGGATTCTTTAACAAAATCTTTGGGATATAATCTCAATGCTTGATGTTAGCATGGTGGCGATGCCATTTCTCCACTGGTGAGCAAAGTTAAGTCAGCTGGTTTTTGTTTTGGGGGTTGTTGTTTTTTAGCTCTGTATGCGTGCAGAGAGTGAGTGTAGAAAACAATAATGAAATGGGTTTGTCAGAAATCGGGGGGGGGGGGGAGGGGCGGGGTTAGTCAGAAATGTTGTGGGGGTTTTAATATTCAGATGACCAGAAGGGAAACCACAGACTGAACAGGTTTAAAATCACCAACACCTGAAAAATAAAAACCTGGACCACTCATCCACTTCAAATCCAGAATTTAGTATTGTGTTCTGCAAATGTATAAGGCTTCTGTGCAAATAAAAAATGAGTTTGGGTTTTTCTTATATTTTGACATATTTTAAGGTCTGCCTTACAGAAGAGATAAATTCTTGCTTTCCAGAATGTCTTAATCTTGGAATCAGAAGTCACAATGTCAGGAGATATGTGTATGCAGTCAGCCAAATAATGTAACTTACCTTGTTTTGAAGAGAAATGTAAATACAGCAGCAAAAAGAGAGTTTGAGCATGAAATATTTTGACTTAACATGCATGAGCTGTATGTGATGTGTGTTAAGCAATTTTCAGAAATCAAATTGAGCTGAAATTTGACTCTATGCTATGGCTTTTGCTGTAGGTGGCAGAGACTTTGGGGATGAATTGGACAGCCTCCTGTGATAAAATAAGCCTTTCTGCTTTTGATTTGAAAAACCCAGCTGTTCTTAAAATGTTATTGTGACGGTTGTAACAGAATTTGTGTAGTATTAGTTGCTGCATTTTGTCAGTTAAGTGTGAGATTTCCAATTCTGGACTGTAATCTGCCCATCTGGGATTTGTATTTTTAATGGGTTTTGGCTATGAATCTCATCAGTCTTATCCAGTAAACGCTAATGAAAAAGTTCTGTTGCTTATTCATCTTCTCGACTGTTTTCACATAAAAATGTCATTCTGTGGCTTAGGGCTGATGTAGGCCTCTCCCCAATTCTTTTTACTTTCAATGTGGTCTTCTGTGTCTCTACGTTACCTACCCTATGATATTATTCTCAGTGTAATTTCACTGCTGCAAAATGGTTATGGGATCCAGATAGAGTTTTGTAACTCTAGTTGAGGAAATAAGAGGTATAAGAAAGTCTTGTAAACGCAGATCCCATTAGAGTTTTAATACTGTTAGTAAGCTTATGGGGGTAGTAGCAGTGAAGGAAGAGGAGGAAGGAACAAAAGGAACATGTCTGCTTCTCTTGTTTGCTGTTCTCTAAATTAAAAACAAACCAAAAACCCAAAACCAAAAGCATATTTACTTGATAATCTTCTTTCCTGCACTAGTTACAGATGGTAAGAAGGGTAGTGTGCAAATTTAGCAGGTGAATTACATGGACAGAAAAATATAAGCAAGTAACCATGATAGTTCTTTGTTTGCTCCGTGCAATGAGCAAATCAATGTATTTGTGACTCAAACTGAATCTTGGTTTGTTCTCTGGAGCATTTTGCTAGCTTGTTGATCACTTAGTTCTCTTGAGGGCTGTGTTTTCAATTATTAGAAGAAAGTGTATATATGTGTTGGTGTATATATACATATGTATATGTATGTATATACACAAACACATGAAAAAGAAAGTATATATACACACACGCACAGACACATATTAACTCTTGCATAGTGAGAATATCATCCGCCATACAACCCTAGTGGAGAAAGCCATAGTTTAAGAGTTTTTTCTGTGGCTAACTTTTCCAGAAATACCTGATGTCAGTGCCCTGTCCTTGCTGTTTTTCTAGGTCAGTTTAGCTGTACTTGCTAGCCTGTTATGAGTATGTGGATGTTTGAAAAATACAAAAACAACGAGAGAAAATGAAACTAAAGAAGCCTTCAAGTCAGAATGCTCCCTCCAGTCATCTATTCTGATCAAGCTTGATTAACAATCAACAGCAGCATTTGCAGCATCCTTTCTCCATCGCTTGATCCCCATTCTTGTCTAACCTTCTTGATCTGTCACAGTAAGTGAAAAAACTCACACAGATGAATTCCATGTAATTCCACTTGTTGCAGCTGGCTGTGTTAATGCTGAGGTGTTCCACAGGGAGCTGTTTTGGAGTGGGTAGTATCTGAGAAACAAATAGCTGAAACTTTATTCTGACTTGGTACAGTGGGTGTTCCAGTGTGAGTTGCTTATTTTATTAAGATTGACACTGCTTGAGTAGTTGAGGAACCAGGAACATGTTTCTTGCATTGGTTTCCTTCATTTGTAGAAGGAAAATAAACTTCTACTGTTTAGCAATACTGTGGTTTGCTTGTTTTTTACAAGGAACACTGTGGGGTTTTGTCCCTCAGTATAACATGGTATGGAATTATTAATCTGAAGCAGAGGAATGCTAATTGCAGACAGCTGGGAGTCAGTATTATATATTAAAATGTTTCTTTAGCTTTTCAGATGTTTCATTCTGTACGTGGTTAAGCAGGACTAGGATAAGGTGCAGGTGCATCTCCTTGTGTCTCTTCAGCTGTCAGAGTCTGACTTTGCAGGGTCTTGGTTCAGTCTTGGGGTTCCTCACCCCTGGGGTTGCCAGTTTGTTTTTTCCTCTTGTACTGTATTTGAGGCAAGAAAGTTCTTTCTTAGTGTCTGTTCAGTACTCAGTATGCCTGTTGGGCTGCCGTAAGAGTGCTCATTAGCTTCAATTGTGCAGAAGCAATCTGTGATATGTGTGTGTGTGTATATGTCTGCTGTGAACACCACTGAGACCAGCTGTGTCATTTGAAAAGATCCTCTACAAACCAGAGTATGACTATTTTTTGAAGGGAAATGAGTTCCTAATTTTAAGAATCAAAATACAGGCCTGAAAGAGAGCATCTTGAATGAGATTCTTCTGTAGTATCTAATGTGGTTTATTAGGTAGTCTACTTTTGGCATAAGTCTAGCTAATATTTCTTTTACTACATGAAACAGCTTCATAGCTGCTCCAGCAGTTCATCTGTGAGCCTTTATAATGTAAGTTTTTCATGCTGCTCAATTTACTTTTGTCATGGGTTCAGCAGCAGCAGTCATTTTTCTCCTTCTTGGTAGCTGGTGCAGCACTGTGTTTTTGATTTTGGGCCTGGGAACTGCGCTGATAACACCAGTGTTTTCAGTTACTGCTGGGTAATGTTTGGTCTGACCAAGGACTTTCGGAGACTCATGCTCTGCCAGGGAGGAGGGGAAGCTGGGAGGAAGCGGAGACAGGACACCTGACCCAAACTGACCAAAGAGGTTATTCCATCGCACAGCACGTCATGTCCAGGATGTAAAACCGGAGGGGTGAGACCCGGAAGGGAGGTGGTGCACTGGGGAGGTTTGCTGTTGGGGGTGCACTGGCTGGGTCGGGCTTGGTGAGCAGTTATATTCTCTTTCTTTGTACTTCTCTTGTCATTATTATTACTGGTGGTAGCAGTAGTGATTTGTGTTATACCTTAGTTACTAAACTGTTCTTATCTCAACCTGTGGAAGTTGCATTCTTTTGATTCTCCTCCCCATTCCCCCAGGACTGGGGGAAGAAAGAGGGGGAGTGAGTGAGAGAGAGGCTGCATGAGTTATTGAGGGGCTTAAACCACGACAAGTTTGAGCTCTTTTATCCCAAATCCTCTTTCCCCTCAAGTTGGCCCATTTTGGTATGGATGTTTAAAGGTGAATACTTCTATTGATTTAAGTGCATTTGACTGCTAGAGTGAATGCAGAGGAGGTCCATGAAGGTGATCAGAGGGAGGGAGTACCATTCCTAAGAAGGCAGCTGGATTGTTCAGCCTGGAAAACAGATGTTACAACTTCCCGAACTAGAATATTTGAATGTGACAGGTATTAGCTACCCATCTCACAAGTCTGTGCTTGAAGGCCACAGTCCAGCAAGTGGATAGAAATGTACCCTTATTAATGACATAGGCTGCAAGTATCATAGAATCATAGAATAGTTAGGGGTGGAAAGGACCTTAAAATCATCTAGTTCCAGCCTCCCTGCCATGGGCAGGGGCACCTCACACTAAACCATGTCACTCAAGGCTCTGTCCAACCTGGCCTTGAACACTGACAGCGATGGATCATTCACAACTTCCCTGGGCAGCCCATTCCAGTGCCTCACCACCCTTACAGTAAAGAATTTCTTCCTCATATCCAATCTAAACTTCCCCTGATTAAGTTTGAACCCATTACCCCTTGACCTATCACTACAGTCCCTCATGAAGAGTCCCTCCCCAGCATCCCTGTAGGTCCCCTTGAGATGCTGGAAGGCTGCCATGATGTCTCCACTCAGCCTTCTCTTCTCCAGGCTGAAAAGCCACACGTTTCTCAGCCTGTCTGCATATGGGAGGTGCTCCAGTCCCCTGTCACCCTCGTGGCCCTCCTCTGCACTTGTTCCAACAGTTCCATGTCCTTCATATGTTGAGGACACCAGAACTGCACACAATACTCCAAGTGAGGTCTCAGGAGAGCAGAGTAGAGGGGCAGGATCACCTTCCTTGACCTGCTGGTCACGCTCCTTCTGATGCAGCCCAGGATATGGTTGGCTTTCTGGGCTGCAAGCGCACACTGTTGGCTCATGTTCATTTTCTCATTGACCAACACCCCCAAGTCCTTCTCCACAGGGCTGCTCTGAATCTCTTCTCTGCCCAACCTGGAGCTGTGCCTGGGATTGCTCCGACCCAGGTGTAGGACCTTGCCCTTGGCATGGTTAAACTTCATCAGGTGGGCATCAGCCCACCTCACAAGCGTGTCAAGGTCCCTCTGGATGGCATTCCTTCCCTCCAGCGTATCAACTGAACCACACAGCTTGGTGTCATCAGCAAACTCGCTGAGGGTGCACTCAGTCCCACTTCTGAAGATATTCCCTTAGGACCTCATGGGGCTGGGACCTGCCTGGGCAAGATGTTAATGTGACAGAAAACTGAACAGTGGTGGTGTGTTTTAATTTTTTTAATTCAACCCATTGAATCAGTTCTGCTCTTAATCCAATACCTCTTTGAAAAGAGAGCTAAAATTAATGAGCCTTGTGGATAGAGCTTTTGGGTGAAACATGCTTGTGAAGGAAGAGAAAATACCTTATTTACAGACTTTTGCAGTGTGCTTCTGTTACATACCATCTGTCATATCTTCAGTTCAGAGGTGAATTTTATTTTTAAAAACAAGCCTGTTGCTTCTTATAGGATGTTGATTATGTGGTAAAATGGAAGAAGAAAAAGAAGCAAAGTAATGGCCAAAATACATGGGATCTAAGTGATTTGAAATGAAAAGTAAATTTTTAATTGAAAAGCTCTTGTGTCATTTTGCAATGTTCACATTGTGAAACTTTTTTTTTTAAGTACATTCAGAACATTCATCTCCAAGTATTACAGAGTTCAAGGCAAAGGTGAAATTTTATGTTGTTTCTTGCTGAGTTTGAGACCTGAAGGAATATATTTCTCTGGCTCATACTTCTTAAAGACATCAACTCAAATGTAAAAAAAACTAGAAACAGTAAGAAACCAAATATTTTTAAGAGTTTTGATTTAGTTGTGCTATGGTTAAATGTTACGCTTGCTTTGCTTGCCCATAGTTGAGAGATCTCAACACTTTTTGGTTTTAAAAGGGGTATCAGAGAGAATACATTTCAAGCCAAAGGGCATTTTACTGGTAGACATTTAAGTGAAATAAAACAAGAAGAAATGCTTAAAATGCATTCCACAGTAAGGGATTTATCTTTCTACATAGCAAATCCTGTAAACAGTAATATTTAGCATTTTAAAAATGAGATTTGTAAAACAGGTTTTATAACACACACACACACCCCCCTTCACTGGCCAAGATTGCACTCTGTTTATTTCCTGTTGGTTTTACTGTTCTCACTTTTGATTTTCCTATCAGAAGTGCTTCACTTAATTTTCTTCATCACCTTGTTCTGTGTATAGTTGTATTAGTTTGTTCCACTCTATTACATTTTTGGACTGAAGCCAGTGAGAAAGGTGAAGGGAAATGTGAGGTGGAGACCAGCGATAGCTATAAAATCAAAGCTATACACTCATCTCTAAAAAGATAATTCAGACTAACATACCATTTTTCTTTGCTTAATGTATAGTGAAAGCAATGGGTGCTGTCTTTGTACTGTGTCATACATGTCTCTTGCTGCGAGATCTGTTTACTTTCATTTGTATTTATTCACTTGTATGTGTAGTTTATTTTTAGAGAGGAGTATCAAGTGAAAGTAACCCAGTGGAAATAATGTAATTAGATAACAAATGCATTCAGTGCCTGGCCAAGTTGATTTTTCTTTCAGTTCCATTTAATAACTCTTTGGTATTCTTATGGCCCCCATTTTGCTGACTATTCAAGCAGTTTCTTCTCTATTTGTCTATCATGGAAACTCAATTATCATAGTGAAAGAATCATAGCTCAGTTTGAACGTGATCTGGTTTTAGGAATAATTGTTGGCTGTAACTTCTTACATCCTATCCTATCTTAGGAAAGGTTAGTCAGTGTAGATATGCATGTACCCCTATGTCAGTAAGCCCTGCTGGTGCAGAAGTTGTTTCCACTGGTAAAAATGCATGTTTATGTGCATAGCTTGTGTTGGCTGTTTTGGGTGTTATTTTTATTGTTCCAGCAGGAATAATTATGTCTATGCTAAAGTTATAGCTGTTCTAAAATGGCTAAAAAAATCAAACCTGTAAGTCACTTTAAACAGTAGCAAAAAGGGTAGGATAGTCCTCATTAAAGCTGTGTGTTCCACATGGCAGTAAATAGGTGAGATGTGATTTATTCAGAATGGTTTAGATACGTTTGATCCTGGTTCGTAGGTAGGAGGTACAGATTAGATGGCATCTCAAAATCCCTTCCTGACATGAGTTTTGCTAGTCATTTAACCCGTGAGAATTGTTTGAGGTTGCTTATGCTTTGCCTGTGTCTTTATTCTTCCAAGACTTGAAATGTTTTGTTTGTTCTGCTTGGGTCATCGTGTCAGCTTCCCGAGAGGAAGCAATGATTCTTGCTAGTTTTGCTCCACAATTTAAAATTATCTTCTCCCTTGGATAGATATATTGTGCAGGTTTGTCGATTTTGTGTTACATCTTTGATTTCACTACTGTGTAATTTGTTTATATTAAACTTACAATCCTTTTTGTCCTGACCTTTGCTTTCTGAGCAGAAGCTGTGATGCTTTCTCCTTTGCTCTGTTAGCAGACTTACTTTTTTTTCCTTGCTCAAAATATATTTATTGTAGAACCTGAGAGTAGCTTTTGATACAAGTAGGTATGAATCCACCAACCCTAGATTTGTGCATCTAGAAATAAACATTTTGAATGGATCTCTCTTTGTTTGGGACTCAAAGGGGAGTATTCAGAGCCTGATTTAAGCACTGTCGTGGTTTAAGCCACTATAATTCAACCAGTTCGCTCGCTCACTCACTCCCCCCCTCTTTCTTCCCCCCCTGCTCCTGAGGGTATGGAGAGGAGAATTGAAAGAATGCAGGTTGAGGTAAGAACAGTTCAGTAACTAAGGTAGAACACAAATCACTGCTGCTACCACCAGTAATAATAATGACAAGGCAAATACAAGGGAAAAGAACACAATCGCTCACTGACTGATACCAAGCCCGACCCAGCAGCGCACCCCTCCACCTTCCTGGTCTCTGCCCTTCGTTTTTACATCCTGGGCATGACGTGCTGTGGTATGGAATAACCTCTTTGGTCAGTTTGGGTCAGGTGTCCTGTCTCCGCTTCCTCCCAGCTCCCCCTCCTCCCTGGCAGAGCATGAGTCTCAGAAAGTCCTTGGTCAGACCAAAACATTACCCAGCAGTAACTGAAAACACTGGTGTTATCGGCGCAGTTCCCAGGACCAAAGTCAAAAACACAGCACTGCACCAGCTACCAAGAAGGAGAAAAATGACTGCTGCTGCTGAATCCAGGACAAGTGCCTAACAGACTGTCCAGCTGACTTTGCATGAGGCCTAATGGGAAAGGACCCTCTGATGCTCTGAGTTACATTCTAGAATAGGTGTTTCACCTTGACTTCCTAGGGGACTACCCTCTTGAAACTTAGGGCAGTTTAATTCATTCTTCATTTTAGTACTTACATTGTGTGCAAAGTTATTGCTGTGAATTTACCTGCCCTTAAAGCATGATTGAAAAATGATTTTCTACTTTTCAGTTGTTTTCTATGATTTCCTATCCAAGTCTTTTTTCCCTATAGGAAATCCATCATTTTAGAAAGAGGCATGGTCTTACAGATAAGATTATTGCTTTTTTGGTTTGGATATTTTTTTTTTCCTCCACCAGGTTTTACTGTTTTCACCTTATTCTGAAAATGTCCAAGCTGTGTGCTGGGAATGTCTGACTGTAGATTACAATCACCTGTCTTTGCCTGGTTACTACTAACACCGTACAGCTGATGAATCAGTTAATGAGTTCAATGTAAAAGTCAGCCTGTTACCTTTGTTTGCTGTGTAAAACTGGCTGGCTTGCACTGGAGCAGATGAGGAGAGCTTCTATTGTCTTTCCACTTGGAAGAAATGTTTTCTCAGGAGAGGTAATTTCAGTAGTGCCTGTCAAAGTATTTTTCTTGGGCTAGTTTAGTTTAGCTTGAAAGAGAGTAGCCACACTGGAGGGTAATTGCAATTATCATGCTATTGCTTCTAGTACCAGTACTACTCTAGGGGTAGCATTGATACCTTGTAACTGTATGTCTGTCCTAGTCCATTGCCTCAGAAAAGTTAAATATTTTTAGAGTAAGTTAGAATAATAAGCAGAATGCATTTGCCTTTGCTGCTTTTTTGTCAACTTTAGCATTTCTAACCTTCATACACAGCACCAGATCCTTGTAACAAGGAATACTATCCAGGCGATAGGCTTGCAGATCTTTGAAAAATGTGCAGGTGTTTCACCCAGTACTGAAGTCTTTTTCGAGTCTTGTACCTTGTAGGGGTTGTGTAGGTGTTCTTTCTTTTCTAGTAATGTGTAATGAAAGACTTGGATAAAGTTCCTCTATACAAAAAGTGCAGTTTAAACCTCAAAAACCACCTCTCTTTTTACTGCTCAGAGTCATTTCAAGTATTAAAGTGCCTCAGTTTGGACTTTTGTATTATCTACTAATACTGTGGTAGCAGCAATGGTTTTTAAGTTGACTAGATTGCACTAAATAAAGTCAGTAATATTTTTAGTGACTAAAGATAGTAAATTTTTTTTTAGTGACTTAATGAAAGCTTCACTCCTGTCCTGGTCATCAAAAGCAGAAATGAGAGGATTTTTCTGCCAAAATCTTGTTTATTTGCTAGCTATAGAGAAAGGGACCACTCCACTTTTCTATTGTTCATTTTACAATCTGCTGCTCTCACATTTAGATGGGATTTTAGCACTGTGAAACAGAGGCTCCATCCATAACATAGAGTAAAAGTCACTGGTGATGGAGAAACAATCCTGACAGTAGAAGACTGACTCTATGTGGAAGAAGGGAATGCTGCTTAATAAACTTACTTTTTATGCAGTCAAAAATCATAAATGTGGATGTTTGAAAACTGTATTTTCTTTCTGTATTTATGTAATCCTTCCGTTTGATGGGGCTGCTCAGTACTGGGGGAGATGTTGGCTGCTTTGCTGTATGCATGTACTTTCAAAGCTGTTTCCTTCCCTATCTGTTTCTCAACTGTTTGGACTGGAGGGTGTCTCCTGGCAGAGGGTGAGAAAACGTTTACTGACATCAGGGCTTAAGTTTTCCTTTGATGTGTTGCCTGGAGTCTGGTGGGGAGGGAAAGCTGAGGACCAGATTGGTTTACATTTTGGCTTCCAGCGGTGTTTTAGAAGCTGGTTAGGGAGGTGAAAAGACATAACTCTCTGAAATGGAATTAATTAGGCTTCTGGCAACAGGGTTTGGAAGACAGGGGAGCCAAGGCTGCTGTAGTGATGGATCAGGAAGTGATCTCAGTAAAGTAGTGGGGTGTTTGCAGATAGAACAAGTCTGGTATTTTGCATAGAGTGTGATCTAGCTCAGAGTGAAGCAGAAGCGTAACGCTCCTATCACCTGATGATAAATAATCTGCACTGAAAAACATAAAAAGTGGAGCTAGTTTGGTAGAAAGGTGGTGGTTAAATGTGTTTGTGTAAGCTCTTGGTGTGTTCAGTTAAGATCCTCATGGGGTTGGTGTAGTCAGCACTAAACAAATGTGAATTCCCAGTTGCTTCTATAAAGAATTCAAAGTGTATATAGATATTATATGAATGATGGTAGTGAGGGGAATAAAGCAACAAATAATAATTAAAATTAAAATGCTATAAAATACTTAGTACTGACTGCTGACAAAAAAGTCAACGTTAAGGTTCCTGGATAACCTTTTGTCCTGGGTTCAGCAGCAGCAGTCATTTTTCTCCTTCTTGGTAGCTGGTGCAGTGCTGTGTTTTTGACTTTGGGCCTGGGAACTGCGCTGATAACACCAGTGTTTTCAGTTACTGCTGGGTAATGTTTTGGTCTGACCAAGGACTTTCTGAGACTCATGCTCTGCCAGGGAGGAGGGGGAGCTGGGAGGAAGCAGAGATAGGACACCTGACCCAAACTGACCAAAGAGGTTATTCCATACCACAGCACGTCATACCTGGTATATAAACTGGGGGCAGTTACCTGGAAGGGCTAGATCACTGCTTGAGTCAGGCGGGGTATCGGTCGGTGGGTGGTGAGTGGTTGTATTCTCTTCCCTTGTTATTTCCCTTAATCATTATTATTACTGGTGGTAGCAGTAGTGATTTGTGTTCTACCTTAGTTACTGAACTGTTCTTATCTCAACCTGTGGAAGTTACATTCTTCAGATTCTCCTCCCCATCCCTCCAGGAGCAAGGTGGAGGAGTGAGCGAACAGCTGTGTGGTTTCTGGGTTGTCAGCTGGGCTTAAACCATGACAGTTCTTTTTGGCGCCCAACGTGGGGCATGAAGGGTTGAGATAACAACAGATCTGACCAGAGTGTGTCTAATCATATTTGTGATAAGCATTCATTGTTTTGGGTTAATAGTCACTTGTCACAATGGTGATTTATTGGCTCTGAAAATTGTTGCTCTTGATCTCACAGTTTCAGCATGTCGTACCTTACAGCCAGTGTTTGCTGTGTTAGTGTTTTTCGGCGGGGGGCGTGGACTAAGGTTCTTGTTTGATTGTACTATATGGTAATGACTTGTAATACAATAGAATCATTGATCATGAAACTGATCTGGCTTGGGTTCCCAGTGTGGTCACCACCTCTATACTTTGGGAGGTATATAATAGAAGTGTTTAGGAATTACACATCTTTTTTCCACTCCTCAGGTGGTCAGCCTGTGAAGGAGGCATTCTTTTATGCTCCCAGCTCCCCCCCCCCCCCCCCGACTGTTTACAGCATCATTTGAGAATTTTGAAGGTTTTGAATGTCCTTTGAGTACCCTTGAGACCTGCCTGCTGATTGTGATGGGAATCACCACGTTGGCATGCATACAGAGTGTGTTTTACCCACTACCATTTTGTCTGATCTCAAGAGTTCAGCAGAGTCAGGTTTGGGCCTTGTCTGGGGTTAGATGATGATATAAGAGGACCAAGAGATTTTCCCTGAGGCTGGACAGTCATGAGTGGCAGGGTGTGTGGGATATTATGGGCAAGTATCTAGGCCAGTGGGCCCCTCCAGTGCTTTGGAATTTCACCACTGAACAAGTGCAAAATCCATAAAAAATAGTAAAACACTTAAATGAGGTGTGTGGTCATTCTGGTCATACCAGAGAGGGACAAATCATGGCAACGTGCTGGGGCTTGGCCTGTGCTTACAGAGCCCTGTTCAACACTGTCCAGCACATTCAAAGGGAAAAAAATGTCGCTGTATCTGATGGCAAAGCAACTGACAGTGCAGCTACTCTAACTCCAAATACAGCAGCTACTCAAACTCCGACTGCAACAGATAACGCAGCTACTCGAACTCCAAGTACAGCAGCTACACCAACCCCAGTGACAAGTACAGCACCTCTTCAAACTCTGACTGCAGCAGACAGCGCAGCTACTCCAGCCCCAAGCACAGCAGCTACACCAGCCCCAGTGACAAGTACAGCAGCTACCCAAACCCCAACAACAGATACTGCAGCCACTCCAACCACAGTGATAATCACTGCAGCTAAATCAGAGGACCAGTTCGTTTCAATATTGGTTGCCCCTGTACACAATGGGAAAAGCAAAAAAGAGGGAAGAAAGATGAAGCAAGATGAAGAAACAATGTACTCACCACCAACAGCATCTGATCAGGAGTTGTTAGTATGTGAATCAGAGGAAGAAGAGGTGACCTCTCGACCCTGGACCTCAACCAAGCTATGGAATATGCAAAAAGATTTTATCCGTCAACCAGGGAGCACATCATCACCTGGTTGCTCCGATGCTGGGACAGTGGGGCTGACAATCATGAACTAGAAGGCAGGGAAGCCAGGCAGCTGGGATCACTTGCTAGGGAAGGAGGAATTGACAAAGCAACTGCAAAAGAGAAACAGTCTCTCAGCCTTTGGAAGCGGCTCTTGGCAGCTGTGAAAGAAAGGTTTCCATACAAGGATGATGTTATGAGTCGTTCAGCCAAGTGGACTACTCTAGAGAAAGACATCCAGTCTCCGGGGGAATCAGCCATTGTAGACGATCTATTGCAAGCCAGATGCTGGGAAAGGACCCATAGATCCAGATGAAGTCAAATATGCACGACCCATATGATGGAAGTTTACACGGAATGCACCGTCATCATATGCCCACTTGTTGACAGCAGTAACCTGGAATGATACAGCATCACCAACAGTGGATGAAATGATTCGTTAACTTGGAGTTTGAAGACAGTCTCACCCCTTCCATCATTTCAGCTGTGGAAAAACTGCCCCAGGAGCTCAAACGATTGAGAGACAATCTGTCTGATTTATCCAGCTCCTCACGTCTCAGCTATTAACAAAAGGCATCCTACTGCTCAAGAGAGAAGATACAGGAGGTATACGCCATGGGTCACCCCATGGTTTTAACAAACAATTTTTTTTTTGCTTGAGATGACCCACTGTAGCCTCCTTTGCTGACTGCTACTGCTGAACTCAGGACACCTTTCCATGCTGTCTTGTGCATATACACTTGAATAGTTTTCTGTGTAATCACCTGACATTCACAGGATGTTGCTGCCATATAGTAACAGAAATGTTTGAAAAATACTGAGTTACCTTAAGTCTTGCTAAATGTCTTCAATTGTATCAGGAGACAAAGTTTGAGTCACTGATGTCTGCTGGGCTAACATAGCTCTGCTGAAGAAGGACTTTTCTTTTAGGCATGTGTACCCATGCCCTAGGATGCTGAATGCAAACATGATTGGCAGGCAATTCTTCAGAAAATTCTGGTGCTGCCTTTTGCTGTCTATCAGAATTGTTCCTTGAACTTTGTGAGGTAAGAAAGGAGGTGGAAGAACTTCCTGCTCTGACTTCTTCAGCCTTTCCTGAGTTTTGTTGTCTGAATGTCTAATTGCATTTTGTTTCTTGTCTTTCTAGATGGGCTGGTGATCCCATTGGTGGAATTGTCTGCAAAGCAGGTTGCATTTCACATTCCATTTGAGGTGGTGGAGAAAGTTTATCCTCCAGTGCCTGAGCAGCTGCAGCTTAGAATTGCCTTCTGGAGTTTCCCAGAAAACGAGGAGGATATCAGGTAATTAATACTGGTTTTGCTCCATTGGTGCTTAAGGAAAAGTTCTGTTCACTAGAGGAGAATCATTGTCCATTTGATGTCCCATATATTTGTTGCTTCTGCTGTTCTCATGCATTTTGTAATGCATGGATGGTTTACTGGAGGCTATGCTATGATATGGGGGTTTGTTTCAGGATGAGCTGCCCTGCATGCATGTACCTCTGCAGATTGTGTATCTAAATGGTAGCAGAATAAATGCACCCTTTAATTTGCCTGACAGAGCTAGTTCATAGAGTTTTCTACTTATGTTAGTTTTACGCAGTATTCTTTCCAATTTGAATCTTTTGCTAGAATCAGATCTGTAACTGGGCTCAGAAATTGCCCTCAGTATGCTGTGCAAGCCCTTTATTAGTGTAAGTAGAAAAATCAGACTTTGTGATTGCATCAGTGATCAGAATGGACACAGAAATGACTATTTCTTATGTTTCCACATAAATTGTGTGAGTAAATGGTAAAAAATTCCGTGATTTTAGATCTTTTACTGAAGTTGGATTTTTTTTAATGAAGCTTTTATACTATAGGGGGCCTACCTGTGTGGCTGTGCGTTCAGAATTTTGCTACAAAGTAGTGATATTACACTCTTTTAGAAAGAATCATCTTGAAAGTTCTTAGATGCATTCATCTAAGATGCTGGTATCAGATGGGGGAGGTAATGTCAGAAGTGCTGATGTAATTTGTAACATCACCTGTGGGGGAACACAGCAAACCAGCAGGTTGTACATGTTAATTATTCTGATGAACACAGGTGTAAAAAAAAAAACACCTCAGGTGAGGATGCAGGTAACTCATCTAAAAATACAAGGAACTTTTACTGTGGCATGCTAACATTGGACCTTGAATTGATATTATACTGTATAGAGGAGCTTAATTTTAGGCTATGAATGAATTTGTATTTTGAAGGCTTAGGCTAAAATTCCTAGAAATGCCAGTGGTTATACACAAACTCAGGGAGAGACTAGCGATTTTTATGGTTGAATAGACAAATGGCAGAAAAGAGCTGGATTTCGTCTTAAAGATGAAGATAGAAGGATTTTTCAAGAAAACATGTCAACAAAGAATACAAGAGCATAAAACTGTAAAGTTTCTCCAAAACAGACTGATCTTGACATGTTCTCTGTTTCTCTTGCAGATTGTACTCATGTTTGGCAAATGGCAGTGCAGATGAGTTCCAGCGAGGGGAGCAGCTGTTCCGGGTGAGAGCTGTCAAAGACCCTCTCCAGATAGGTAAGAACATTGCAGCTTCGCATGTCCATATATTACAGACTTCCAAAACTGTATCTGCAGTGGAACAACAGTGGTATGACCTAGTCTCTAATCACCCTAATCATCATCCAGGCCTACACTTCAGGCTGGGAAGCCCCATGGCAGCCAATGCCAGGAATCTCAGGTAACTGGGAAAATTCCTATGCAGTGCATTCAGCCATAGGTGAGGCTTTGGATTTGGCTGCGAGGGGGTCCTGCTTTTATACTCTTAGAAAAACAATGGGCTTTATGCCAGCTCTGTGACTGTTTACTCATGGAGCTGTGCAGTTTCTCATGATCTCACTGTTGTCCACGCAGAGAGCATTGGCCAGGCACTCTGGTGCGGCCAAGTATGAAGGTCATAAAACAACTGCACATCTATGTTTTTCCTGCCTCTTTCTGACAGTCATAATCAACATAAACATATACTCTGAAAACACTTTGACAAAAACCATACTTTGATATGTCTCTTAGTCATGACTGGGAATTGACCCTCAGCTAGGTTCCATCCATTATAGCATTATTCTTTGTAATGTCTTGAGCTAAATACTGCTTACTTCACTCTCAGTCAGCTCAGCTGTGAAATTGAGTGAAAAGCCAGAAATGTTCTGAAAATGGTCTTTTTGAAAAAAAAAAAATCTGTGGAGTGCCTTTGTCTCTATAGGAAACTTGGTTTTCTAGTTGTCTGATCGAATGATTGCCTTGCCTGAAGTGCATGTATGGCAGAGAGGAAGTTTGCAAGGTGTACTTATTCTTGTAGAAAAGAGTTATATTAATAATACAGTTACTCATGTAATATTTTTGGCAAAAGGAAAACCCTGTTGCTGTACAGTAGATTTTATTGCTTTTCCTCGCTTATCTTGTTCTTTTTATCTTTTATAGTTATAGGAACTAATCTTACCTTAAGCAAAGAATTGGTCTCTGTGCTTTTCATTAAATCCTTTGCAGTAAAGGAGAATATTGGGCTGGCTTTTCTAGTGACAGCTGTTGGACAGGAAGGCAGTATGTGAAATAAAGACACTGGTATGCCAAGGTGAGCCATGTCAATCCAATAGAGAGGTGCTGGGTTTTTATGCAACTGTAAACTTCACAACTAGAATATTAATCGCCATGTAGCAACTGAGCCTGGTTGTAATGAGAAAAATGATAATCTGAAAATCTGTAATGTTAAAGAGGGAATTTCCTGTGTCTTGCTGTGATGAGGGATAGGAGGCTTCTTTCTGTCTGCCTGTTTAGTTGCTAGTACCAGTAATACTTAACTCTCAGTGATCAGTAGAATGAATAAATTTAGGTAAAGGACCCTCAAAAAAGAAATAAAAGGATCTGACACTGTAAAAGCTTGGGGAGAGTGAAAAGAGAAGAAGATAGTCATTGAACTACAGAAATTGCAAAATGCTGATGGGATTGTTATGTGAATATAGGGTAAAGCATCTGAAAGGATTTTACCTTGTCTGTTGTGTAATGTAATAACAATAGCAGGAATGAGGTGCACTGACTTGTCAGTGACATCAGGTAGTAATTTTGGGACATCAACAAAATTGAGCTTAACACAATGAAACTAAGTTTTGAGTACATTCAGGAGCTCCTGATGTCAGGTCTGAAATGCTGAGAGAGTCCTCTCAGGCAAATGTTTAAGAGAGACAAAATGAGTTACAATATATCTGGCTGAAATTCAGCAATTCCTGGGACTTTCCCAGTGGACAAAGCAGAATATTTAATAACAGTGCTAAGACTCTGGTCAAAACTTGTTTCAGTAATAAATTAAAAAGATGAAGAGGTGTAAAACAATGTGAATGAACAAAGGCTAGGAATGTTAGTGCAAAAGCTGTGCTTGGGAGAAGAGTTGGGAAAAAGAGGAAGTGGTGAAAGATACAGGGGAGGAACTACGCAAGTACACACACAGCAACTGGTCTCTGGACAAAAGATTATGTGTGTGGAAGGGAAGTAACTGTTTAGGCAGTAATTTTGTTTCCTCCTTAGTAGAGGAACTTTACCTAATGGGAGGATTTTTTTGTTTCTTTTCCCACGAGTAGCAGCCCAGACACTGGGCAGTACAGGTGTGGTGGCTAGAATTTCACTTGTCCACTCCAAATGATTTTAAGGTGTGTGATTGCAGTTGAGTTTCATATACTGATACATAGGGAAAGAAACACAGGAAATTAAGCAGCCCATGAGAGGGAATTTGATTTGGAGGGGGATTGGGCAGTGCATTGCATAATATTGTGATCAGTAGGACATAGCTTGAAATGTGATTTGTGCTCTCTTTACCCATATCCTTTTGGTGTATATATATATGTTTGTTTTCTTTTTAAATGCAAATGAGTAATCTTAGTCATCTTGTCCACATGCGAATCTATACTTATAACTTCCGAACAACAGCACCTCTTCACAACTTTCCAAAGCCCCACAATTTTACAGTGTTATGTACCCACAGAGAATTAGCTTTAGTAGACCTTCTCATTCACATTCCCTTTGTAGCGGTCATAAACCCGTGAACTTGCACTGAAGACACTATTTCTGTTCTCAAACAAGTGTGTCGTAGTTGCTGGTCTGGGACTTTTTTTCTATCGTAGTCTTAATTTCTTTTTTAACAATTGAGGAAAGCAGCAGCAGGTTCAGTCTGGGTTCTAATTTTGCACCTTCTCGAATAGTCTCTGTCTCTACTTTTTAGAGATTCTCCTAACTTGTCCCAAATAGCCTTGCTTTACTTTACTTTTTGTTGAGCTCTTCTTTTCCCATATCTGTTAGTCCTGGGGAAGCCAGAGAAAAAGTTCTTAAATTCTCTGCTGAGGTGTATTTGCTGACATTGCTGTAGGGGCATCAGAACTACCAAGTATCAATGAAGAAAGCTTGGAACCTATATTACAAGAAGTATCCTTAGCATGTTGAAGCATTCTTAGGATGTTGTTGACTTATAGATCACTTAATTCTTTTCATTTCAGTTGCTTACTGAGTAGCTTTGGGAATTTCAAATTTGTGCATTTCCACCTGAAATCATGAGAAAATTGGATCTGTTCAGCTGGAGAAGAGGAGGCTGTGTGGAGACCTCACAGCAGTCTTCCAGTATGTGAAGGGAGGATACAAGGATGCCAGAGAGGGACTCTTCATCAGGGACTGTAGTGATAGTACAAGGGGCAATGGGTTTAAACTTAAACAGGGGAAGTTCAGGTTAGATATAAGGAAGAAATTCTTTACTGTGAGGGTGGTGAGACACTGGAACACATTGCCCGAAGAAGTGTTACATGCTCCATCCTTTGCTGTTTTCCAGGCCAGGTTGGATGGGGCTTTGAGCAGCCTGGTCTAGTGGAACGTCCCCCTGCTCATGGCAGGGGGATTGGAACTAGATGATCTTAATGATCCTTTTGAACTCAAACCGTTCTATGATTCTGTAACCTTAGAAAAACAAATGCACAGATCTGAAATTTCACAATAAATGAATTTCATGATAAAATGCATATTAAATGCAAAAGATACTGATGTAGTCATCCTAAAATTATTAATACTGTATTATAACCAGCAGGAAGCATACATTTCTTTTGGATTCTTTTCTAGCAGGATTTAGTTTCTGGGGTTCAGCAGCGAGAAGGATAAGTTATGGACTTAAAAAGAGGCCATCTTTATTTTGTAGGTCCTAGTCTAGGCAGCAGTTGATTATTTCCAGCTTTTATATTTGATTAAACCATGTGTCTTAATTGTGTACCAGACAGGACAGTGTGCTGGTACCCCTTCTTCACTACATGATAAAACCTGCTTCATGGGTGTAGTAGTTCACTCCTGTGCTCTCTAACTGGTATGTTGTACAGTGTAGGTACCTGACACATCCTCTGAAGCATTGGTGCTGGCTGTTTGACATATTTGTTCTGTGCATGAGTAGTAAATCTGGTGCTCATAACAAGTGTTAGATGCACTTTCTGTGTAGAAAGCCTAAGTGCTTTCACATAAGCACTAAGCTTGCTCTGTGCCCACCATGCATTTAAGAAAAATTGTATTCAGGGACTCCTGGCAGAGCAATTCCTCTGTCCTGCAGCTCATTCTCGATGCCTCCTGGGAGTAGAGCCTGCCAATAATGGGGTATAGATCTTAGGGATTTTTTTTCTGGTGCGCTACATGCAGCTGCAGAATGAATGTTGCTGGTACATGCAGACATGGTTTTGTAATATGTTGTTGTGCATGGAGTAGATAAGCTGTTATCAGGTAGTGGGAATGGGGAGTGGGTGGAAGAACTTTCGTGTGGGTTCCGTGAGGTGACCAGGTCACTTAGGTGTGCAGTAGATGTTATTCTTCAGTTTTAAGCAGGAGAGTAAGAGCTGTGGTGTGTGGGAGAAGAGGATTATTGCACCTTGACTGTAAGCAAATACAATTTGATGTCTGTTTCTTTAAACAGTAGTGTTGGGCTATAGCACTTCACAATGGTATCTTTCATAGTCACCTTTCCACTTGTTGCAGGCTCATACTTTCGTAAACTGTGCAGTGAACTGAATTTTAGAATTGAACCTCCATGTAAAAGTAACTATTAATTTAACCCAAATTTTTTTCCCTGGTATGGTTTTTTGTGCTATCCCACAAAGAGTTGTTCAGCACAGCAAGACTGGTTGTGCAAAAAAACCTGGGCAGAGATGCTTGAATTAGCAGCATCAGTGGCAGACACGTTCATCAAGCTACAGTTTGACCTGAAGCTTGTGTTGTGTCATGCTGAAACCCTTGAATTTTCTTTGTCTGTTTTTTATAACTGTTCATCCCTCTTTGCATTTAATGAGGTAACTGTCTTCATATACGAATAAAAATTTCATAGTAGGAGCTCTATAAGAGTGTATAGCTGTGACCTATTGTTCTCTAAGACCTTTCAAATACCTCTTTTTCTCAGTGAAACAGGATTGCTGTAATTCCAATTTGTGAAATGCTTAATTTGCATTTGTGAAAATTAGGGCATTTTGGTATTGGTTTGAGATGCTTCTGCTGTAACAGAAGGACTAGCTGAACTGTTTGGCTTGTATTATCCAAGTGTGGAACATAAATTAGAACTGTAGCTGGTAATAAGCAGCGTAGTAATTTTGTGTGAATGCTGCCTTTTGTTTTGGTTTTGTTCCAATTGCTGGAATGGCGGAAGAATTTGGGTGGCATTATGTGTACTAATCAAAATAATCACCCACATCAGGAAGAGGGTTTGAATTCTGGTGAACAGGAGAAATAGAAAGGTTAAGCAAGGTAAGAGCAAGTTTGTATTGGCATGGAGATTATATTTTGAGGAAGAAATAGTGCACATTGTTTTAAATGAGATTTAGAAGGTCACGTGCACTCCTTGAACACCCATCATTATTATAATCTCACATTGTCATAATAAAAACTTAGTAGTGTGGATTTATAATGTACTTCCCTGTGCTGATGGTGGAGAAGGTATTTCAATCATCTGTCCCAAGCCATATTTTTTCGCTTAAGGTAGATTGTTGGGCTGAATTTTGGTTATTGCTTTGATACCCTTGGTGCTTTCTGTGCTTCATTGAAACTCAATTTGACACTAGCAGAAAGATTCTGAGGCTGATACTCATTGCTGTAGAGGATGATTAACTGGTCCTATCGACCTTCAAAACAAGTAAAAGATTCATGTTCCTGATGGCCTTTTCCTGCTCATAATATGTGTGCCTCTGAATAACAATTATCTGTAGAGGAAGCTGCATTATAAGTACAACTGGTAGACATTGTACATGCGCTTACATGAAGTCAAGCCTCATTAAAGTTCTTTGTAATCCTGCCTCAGATGAGGTTCCTAATTTATTTGTTTGATCTCAGTTTAATGGGGCTATGTTAATTCAGGTGTTGTTGCTGAAATTTCCCTTTTCCATTGATCTTGCTCTAAGCAAGAGGGGGGTTTCGTTTTCTAAGTACATGATTTATAAAAATGGGATATTCACACAATTGCAAGGAGGTACATAAATTAGGAGAAATGGGTAGCTTCTGAAGCCACAGTGTGTAAGTGCATGTTCAGGTGTTAAGTGTTGCCGCCTTTAGTTCACTGTAAAATTGCGGAAGTTAACTGACTTGGAAATAAGTCACCTAGCCTGTTCTGCACTGCTGCCAGACATAATTAACATAGAAATCATGGCTAAAATATGTATAGTCTACCTTTGACCCTGTGATCAAACTCCCTCACTTTTCAGTGATGTTTTTTTCTAGTTCTACTTTTTCTTTTTACTATATTAACAGAAATAAATATATAAACGAATTTATTAATAGGTGGTATTTTTGAACCTTTTATGACATGTTGTGCGTCTGTGCTGATATTCTGCTGTAACTGAGTGGAAAGAAACAAGTGCTGGAGAATCTAGATCCTTGTCCATCCCCGTATGGGTGGTGTTGCTGTACGTGTTGTTTCACTGTTTAAATGGCACATATCTAAACTTCCATGCTAGCTAAATCTGCCTTCCTGGCACCAGAAGAGTAACTTGGACTTTTGAATTTTAACAGGCTTCCATCTGAGTGCCACTGTGGTACCCCCACAGATGGTGCCACCCAAAGGTGCATACAACGTGGCGGTGATGTTTGACCGGTGCAGGATCACATCATGCAGCTGTACCTGCGGAGCTGGGGCCAAGTGGTGTGCTCATGTCGTGGCACTCTGCCTCTTCCGGATACACAATGTAGGCCTTTAAATACAGTTCTTCTCTACCCTCGGCATCTTCCCTGAGTCTCTCATTACAGTTTTGTGTGACTCACACTCTCTTTAGGGAAACTGTGCTTGGTACTCCTTTTGATTATAGATTGTTCAAATGTGCACTCACGGTGGTGGTCTGCAGAGTGAATTGTCTGAGGCTCTAACCTGCAGGACATCATTTGATAATGTGCAAATTACTAAGGGTAAATGCAGAGTCCTTTTTGGCCCCTTTCTCATTTAAATGCTAGAATTACTCATTCTTTCTTCAGTTAGACTTTTAATAGAAGTCTTCGTAAATACAGTGTATAAAAGCTCTTTAAGTTGTTTAATCAGAGTGCAGAAGGAGGGTAATTTTGATCACTGTTGGTCTTTATGTTCACCAGTTCATTTTAACACGTACTGAGGCAGATAAGTGGTCATTTTAACTTGCAGATTTCAAACACTCTGTTAAGTTTATGTTTTTATTTGACTGCTTGTATTATGTGTAGCCTTGTATAGAGTGAAAAGGATGTGTTTCTTATCCCAGTGAACTGCAGGTGAAAATGTATAGAATCAATATAAAATACGCAATTTGACGGCTCAGTCTAACATATGGATTAATTTCCTTAGACTGTGAGAAGCTGAGAAATACATCTTAAGGAAGGATTAAATTTGGGTGATTGAAAGAAACAGAAGATCTTCTGCTGTCACACAACATTTTATAGCTAACATGCTTATGGTCAACTCCAGATAATTAAATAAGTGCTAATAACCTGCTGAAGCTTGTTAATACTTCATAATGGACAGTTGTAACAGGCTGTTGTGGTTTAAGCTGTAACTCATACAGTTTGCTAACTCACTCCCCCCTCTTTCCTCCCCCCACTCCTGGAGGGATGGGAAGGAGAATCGAAAGAATGCAACTCCCACAGGTTGAGATAAGAACAGTCCAGTAACTAAGGTTTAACATAAACCACTGCTGCTCCCACCAATAATAACAGTAATGACAAGGGAAATACAAGAAAAGAGAATACGACTGCTCACCACCCGATACCAAGCCCGACCCAGCAGTGAACCCCACTCTTCCTGGTCTCTGCCCTCCATTTTTACATCCTGGGCATGACGTGCTATGGTATGGAATACCTCTTTGGCTAGTTTGGGTCAGGTGTCCTGTCTCTGCTTCCTCCCGGCTTCTCCTCCTCCCTGGCAGAGCATAAGACTCAGAAAGTCCTTGGTCCGCCTAAACATTCTAAGCAGTAACAGAAAACATTGGTGTTATCGGCGCTGTTCCCAGGCCAAAAGACAAAAGCGCAGTGCTGCACCGGCTACCAAGGAGAAAAAAGACTGCTATTGCTGAATCCAGGACATAGGCTAAAATTGATACTCTTCTGAAATAATCAGAATGTCAGTATACTTTCTGTACTTAGGACTGGAGTGTTGGCAAAAAGAAAAGAGTTATGCTTTCAATTATTAGTTCCAGTTTTAAAAGATGGATATAGAGAGTGAGGATAGGGAATCAATTTTCATTTGTGTTATTTACACTCAAAGTTTGGACCCTGTGTAATGTAGAAAATCATTCTTTTCCCTTCAGTCCTTTCTTGTACTGGAAAAATGCTAGTGAAGGGATTTTCATGTTTGTATATACTGACTGCTGACACTAGCAAGCTACAAGGCAAAGTATATTGCTCTATGTAGACAAACCAGTATCAGAAGCATCTTTGTTATCAAACTGCTCTTGCCTGTTTCCAAGTTAAATTTTAGGTAGGTGTTATTCGAATATGGTTTTCCCTGTACAGTGAAAAATGTTAAGAAACCAGTGTTTTGATGTGCATTTTTGTTGGTGGTTTTGTTTGCTTTGCTGTGTTGTTTTGCTTTTTTTGTTTGTTTGTGTTTGTTTCTTTTATCATCTTAAGTTGTTCTATGATATAGAAAGAGATTGATTTTAAGAGTGAATTAAAAAAACCTCTATTGAGATAAATGAGGTGGTTTTGATTCTGTGAAACAGCCCCCCATAGAGCTGGTGGGTTTGCCAGAAGCTTCAAGAATAATGTCCTATTTTAGAGGTTTGTTTGTGAAATCCCTGCCAGTATTTGTGCAATTGCTAGCAACAACGGATCTTAAGCACAGCTGTTAAAGCAGTTTCTTTGAAAAGGAACTCTTAAAAACAGTTTTTATAAAGCCTAGACAGCTTATTTGCATCATATCTACACCACATAATTACAGAAAAAAAAGAAATTGTCCATCAAGACCAAGCGTGATATGCATCAGCATAGCTGCTGTTCATGACTCTTCATCCTTACAGTGGACACAGCTTCATTAAGTCTGACCTGTTAATGGCAGTTCATATCTCCTTTTCTTCCTTCAGGCATCTGCAGTATGTTTACGAGCACCTGTTTCTGAGTCCTTGTCTCGGCTACAAAGAGACCAATTGCAAAAATTTGCTCAGTACCTAATCAGTGAACTTCCACAACAGGTAAATGCGGACAGTCGACAGCATTGACTTCTATAGTGAAATTCACTTATCTTTATTCTGGGTCAATTTGTATGATGTCTTTTGTTGCAAGATAATCAGTTATGCTATTCAAATGTGAGTTGCTGGGAATGCTTTCAGTTCTTGCCTTTTCAGATTTCCGTTCTATTATTTGTCCATTGCCAAGTAGAATGTTAGAAGTGTCCTAAAGGGTGAAATAAAAGTGGTGGCTATTCATATTTGCATGAATCTGCACTTACCTTGTGAAGGATCAAACACAATAAAATAAATACGTGGTGGTGAAAAAACTTAGGTCAGCACAAATCGGGCTGCTTCTGTGTTGTATGTTCAGGAAGTTGAATGGGGAAGACTCATCAGGGGATGTGTTGTATTTGCCATAGGTGGGCACTTTCTAATGCACCCAACTGGTGACTTTTTGACTTCTCCCAGTGTAGCTTCTTTGGTGATACGTAAGAATCATTTGTGTTATGGAAAATCCATAGACATGAAATTTTGTCAGTCAAAGACAAAATGTGCTCTTTTATTCCTTGAATATATATGTTGTTCAAGGTAGGTCATCTATATCGTCTGCCTAAAATGCTTGCACAAAATATGTAAGAATACCTGAGTGACCATAAAATGTCTGCTTTAAAAGTAAAAGGGCTTAGGAACTTTTTTATGCTGGTTAAACCAAAAGAGGTAGAGAAAAACTGCCATACTTGGTATCTGTTACATTTCATTAGTACTTGCATAATAGCTTAAATAGGAGTTAGATTACTGTTGGCATGTGCCTAAAATTCATATGCTGCTGTGCTTGGGACGCTTAGATATTCTATTGCTAAAGCCTCCTCTAAATTTCCTGTAGAAATACTGATCTTATGAGAGGAAATAGAGGAAACCTATAATATCTAAGTGGCATAAACCCACTGCTTCTTTGTTTCTTATTGTTCAGCACCAATAGTGTGTGCTTCTTGCTGCATTACCTAACAAGGCTTTTCTTCTCTTCTTAAGGACTTGGAGCTTTATTTCACATAGTTTGGATTCTAGTAAATGAGGGTTTTGAAAGGCTAGTAGTGGTGCTAGTTCTTTTTTGAATGGCATGCGAGTTGCTTGCAGGCAAATGCTCTGTCTGTTCCTTTTTGCAGGGGTTATTTCTCCTTCTGTTGTGTACCAGCCGTACACCCAGGAACATCTGGATTATTTAATTATTGCTGTCTTGCCAGATAATCCAATGGATGCTGCCCAACAGAAAAGTTAGGGGTTATTGGCAGATGCATTTTAACCCGTGTTGCATAATTCCCTTGAAAAAGGCAAGGCATGCCATGAACTCTTCCAACAGTCTCATCCGTGGTCTTCAAGATTTTTGTGTGGAGATAGATACTCTGATACCTTGGGGCTCTGTGTTTTGACTACATGATGTAGCCTTACAGTAGGCTGTATACATCATTATATTTTAACGTTATTTCCAGCTTGTGAATGACATTATGATACAGTAATGTAATGCTGAATTACTTTGAAGTGTGGAGGGGATGTGTGATGGCCTGTAGGAATGCAGCTAGATAAGATGTTTTTCAGAGTCTCTGCAGAAAGTATTTTCTATATGTATGAAAATGTCAGTGATTCTGGGCAGCTGGAATTTATTACCCAATTCTTCTCCGAAGAGCTACTTCCCTTCCTGAAGCCAGTACTCCTATTCCAATTAAATATGAGTTATCTTGGCAAAAATTCCCTGAAGGAGAATCACTGCAGGGCCCCAATACTGTCACACCTTAAGGTGTGACATTGCCTAGACCTGTTACTTTTCTGTTCTATGGTGACTTAAAATATGTAGTAGTGAAAACAGGCACAAGAATAGTTTAATGCCGAGCTTGTTTCTTTAGATGACTGAAATGCAAAATATCCTTCTGAAGCTTTGTTTTTCTTCCATCTGTTTGAGATAAATCTGTATTATTTGCAAATAAAAGTGTACTGAATGTGCCTTACTTTACTGTAAGTGTGGTCTTTAATCTCAGCTGCTGCATGGAGAGAGGTGGAGGGGATATCAGGTGTTCTGTTGCAAGTAATTTAAATCCTGAGTACATGCCTAACTTGCTATAAGTGTGCGTGCTAAAGGCTAAATGGATCTACAGTTTTAGCTGAGTCTTAATTTGGGAATAAACACTTCCTGCTGTGTGTCTTTCTTTCAGAAAGAGCATGTTGAGGGTATGTCTACTTAAGGTTTTGCAGTCAGGTGTGAGCCTTCTCTGCTTATGCTCTGGACTGTCTAGAAGCTGTGATTAGTTTAGTGCTGAAATTGCATTAGTTTACTATTAAATCTGAGTTGATATCTAGATGATCCCTTTGCTAACAGGATTGTAAATAAGCTAAAGTCTGCCGCAGAAGTTTTGTAGGTATGTAATTTATAGTTTACTCCTCTCTTCCCATTAGTTTGGGTTTTAGGGAACGATTTAGGAACAAGAAATAAAGAGCAATGAAAGTGCAGGGAAAATGGTGACCTTGACTGCAGTCACTTCCATGTCTCTCAAAATTAGCTGCAGTATCACTCTCTATGGGCTTCTACTCCTTAAGAAATGAGAAAGGAACTAATAATCTATGATGCTTTTGCTTACTTCTTAGGGTATGAATGTAGGAAGCAAGCCTTGCATATAGGTTTGCTTTGAGAAAGGAGAGAGTTTTAACAGCTTGTTTTCCATTCTATAATCTTTAGCACCCTCTTTCGTCCTTTCTGAAAACATGCTGTGTTTGATACTTCTGAAATTATGAGAGTGCTTCAGTCATGAAAATCCAGTCAGATTTTTTTACTGGGTATATCAGGATGAGAAAGCCTGTGTATACTGAAGGTTTGCTTTGTGTTTTCAGATTCTTCCAACAGCTCAGCGCTTGCTGGATGAGCTGTTATCTTCTCAGTCTACTGCCATCAACACAGTGTGTGGAGCCCCAGGTAACTTTGATACATCTTATTTCAGTAATCTCTGTCACAGGTAGGAAATGGATGTATTTCCATTGCTTTGAGTTTTCTAAACTGGTCTGTTACCACGTAGCTTAAATTGCAGGTGGAGGTCAAGGAAAAGGGATAAGTACAGGCACTTGCATGTATATATGGCACAGCAACAGGCAATTACTTGTGTAATGAATGCCTCAGAGTGTACGCAGAAGAAGGCAGCATCAGGCAATGCACCTTTCTGACAAAAGATTTTTCTTTTTATATCAGTATTAATTATAGAATCCTGGAAATACTGATTGGAGGAGATCTATCCAACCTCTTACTTGAAACAGGACTTTTCAAGTAAGAGGATCATTCGCAACACTAGGTTGGCTTAGCTGTGGCTGGGGCTAATTTAGCTAAATCTAGGTTACCAGAGATGTTGCAGAGTATTCTTGTTTTAGTGCTGCATTACCCTTTTGGTCAACAATTTTTTCCTACTGTCCAGTATGAATAGCCTTTTTACTATCAACTACTACTAGCAAGAAGAGTTCGTCTGCACTGTGTTTGTGATTCCAGTAGTCATAGGCTGTTAATGATCACCCCATACCCCCTCCTTTTTAAAGGAAATTATCCCATTTTCCTCAGTCTCACCTCGTAAGTCATGTGCTCTGTGCCCCCAGCTATCTTGATACCCCTCCACTAATATGCTCTCCAGTTCCTTATCATTCCTGGGTGGAGGGACCCAAAACTGGATACAATATTCCAGATTTAACTTTACCAGTCCTAAGTAGAGGGAGATAAAAAAGTTCCTTAAATCTGGCAGCTGTGCTTTTTTAAATATAGCCCAGTTTGCACAGGCTTTTTGTTTGGTTGGTTGGCTGGTTGTTGGTTTTGTTTGTTTTGTGTTTTCAGTAAAAGTTTGCCATTGGTTTGTGTTCAGCTTGGCATCCACCATGATCATCAAAACCTATCAGCTACTCACTTATTTGGTTTTCACTCTGCACTGATGCATGGGGTGTCCTGTCCCAGGTACAGGAATGTACATTTTTCCCCAGTGAATTTCATGAGGTTTCTGTTGGCATAGTCCTTGAACTTCTTCTGGTCCCACTGATTGTAGTGCTACCATTCAGCATGCTGGCCATGTCTCTCGATTTAGTGTTGTCAGTGCTTAAAGTAATTTTATGATAGCATTTTAAGATAGTTCTGAACAGTGAGTTCTGCAGCTGGTGAAATAAGCTGAATAACACTGCTTGTGTACTCCCTATTATCTCTGTGGTTGGGTACACAGAGGAAAATATCTTCAAATCCTCCAGACTGTATATGTGCTATTCTTTTGTCAAGATCCCACTGCTGGACCCTCTGCATCAGACCAAAGCACCTGGTACTTAGATGAGTCTACTCTGAGTGACAACATAAAGAAAACCCTTCACAAATTCTGTGGACCCTCTCCTGTTGTTTTCAGGTAAACTGTTTCCCATTGAAGGGAAAATATGATATTAATGTAATCTGCAAGTTCATTCACTGTATTATAGCCTGTATCCTTATATAACGCCATGGATTGAAGGATGCTTAGTTTCCTGGTCACTTGTCTGGGCTGTATAGCTTGTCCAATGTTATTTCAGTAGAGCACACTGCATTTACACAATACCTTGCTTGTGTGGTGTTGTCAGTCGTGTTATGCATCCTCTCTTTTGTGTTATGTGTCCCAGTTTCTGTCCCATTTAAGGTGCAAATATGTTTCTGGACACAGGATATACTCAGGTTTTTTTGTATGTCTGTGCTTGATTTTTTTCCTCATCCCTGCTTTTCAATTTACAGTGATGTGAATTCAATGTATCTCTCTTCCACGGAGCCACCAGCTGCTGCTGAGTGGGCCTGCCTTCTGCGTCCCCTGCGAGGAAGAGAGCCTGAAGGAATATGGAACCTGCTTTCTATTGTGCGAGAGATGTTTAAGAGACGGGATAGCAATGCAGCTCCTTTGCTGGAGATTCTGACTGATCAGTGTCTCAACTATGAGCAGGTATTCACATTTCTGCTGTGGAGGGTGGAAATTCCAAGGAACCAGGCTGAGCCAGTGACGGGTGTCATGTGCCTGTACAATCCATGGCTGAATAATTATTTCTTTTTTTAACAGTCTGTAAGCATTATGGGCGTGTATTTCTCCAAGCTAAAATGATGTTACGTACAGTTTCTTTGTGTCCTGATTTAATGATGTCCTGGTAACACTATATCCCAAAAGCGCCTCAGTCACTTTTAACATGAATATAGGTAGTCTGTTCTCTTTTGTTCAACATATTTGATTTGATCCCTGCCCAATCAAAGTGATTTGTTTAAATGTTGGTTTGTTTGGTTTTTTTTCTAAGCAAAGTACATCATATATCATGTCATATATCAGTATATATAAGCTGTCATTTTGATGAAAATAGGTTGTAGAATCTGAGTATTTTGTTATTATTATAAAAGATATATTTTGATGAATTTTAATATTTTTTAGAAATATGTTCTTTAAAATAATATTAAGAAAAAGGTTTCTTGTAACAGATCAGGACATTGATCTCACTCTGTAATGTAAATTGCAGTGTAAGTTTGCTTATTGCTTTATCACATACCTCAGCTTTGAGCAAGAGAAAGGAAATGCTTCATTTATCACATTTGTTCACTTTTTCCTTTCAAGTTTGAAGGCCTCTAGTAAGAGAATCTCCTATGAGTGTTTTGTTCTGTGGGCACGTGCCTTCTAACCAGAGAAATTTTGAGAGGTCCTTAGTTCTTACAAACCAATACTGCTTAAGTGGACGTAGTAATTTTGGAGTGAAATGAAAGCATGCTACTAGGCACGGATCCTCTTTCCTTGTGGTTATGAGAGCTGGAGATGAGATGCTGGCCGCAACACAGCTCCACTGAACATTTTCTTCTACAGATAACCGGCTGGTGGTACAGTGTGCGAACATCTGCATCACACAGCAGTGCTAGTGGACACACAGGACGCAGCAATGGCCAGTCAGAAGTAGCTGCTCATGCTTGTGCAAGTATGTGTGATGAGATGGTGATTCTTTGGAGACTGGCTGTCCTTGACCCAACTGTTAGTCCACAGAGGTGAGCATGTGAATCAGATCCAGTCTCTTTTATTTCTGTGATGTTCAAGCACACTCTCGGTTCCTTCCAGTAGGTTTCTTATGTTTGCATCATTACCTCATTACCTGTTAAACCGTTAGTCCTTCTGGACTATGTACTATGTAAGGTTCAGGAGCACTATAGTTACTTTAAACTTGAATTGCTATCGCTGCTCATTTTTAGCAACATCATGTAATGTGAATAATATGTTTTCTGAGCATTCTCTTTTACATACGAGTGTAATTCTACATTTGAGTGTCCCAGTGGAGAGCATTCCTTTGATTAGTGCAGCTACCAGTGAATTTTAATGCTTTCTAAATTCAGCAGTTCAATAGATTTTTATTTAGCCCAGTCATTCACTGTTGCCTATTTCAAGATGAACCATTTCTTGCTTTCTGTTTTATTAGTTTATTCTCTGCAGTGTATTGGTAAACAATGTCACTGGTGTATGATTTTTTTCAGTCAGTGTTTTCAGTTGTCTGATGAAAAATTGTGCGGCTTCTGCAGGTTTCTAAACTGTGCTTTGGTAAATCACTGCCACCTTTATTTAGCACTAGTTGATAGTAGTGGAAGTACTAAGGGCTTATGTTGAGATACCGTGGTCGACATCGTAATAATTTGTTTTGTAAATCTAGTTTACCAAGTGTGGTGTGTAAAAGGTACTGTATTAGCTTAATGTGCTATAAGTGCCCAGGAAAAGTTTTTCAGAACAAATGAAAACAGGATGGTATTTTCCATGCAATTACACACTAACAGGATTTGCTTTCTGTGAACTGTTGTGTAACATTAATAAAATGCCCTATGTATGTAAAGCACATCAGGAACGCTAAGTCACTAAAATGGATGCAGTTTCTGTCTTATGCAGTTTACAATATGAAGCAGCTAAATATAGGAGATAAAGACAAAAAAATGTAGGAAACTGGGATTAAGGCTTAAAATAAACATCAATCAGGTCACATAGAAAATCATAAAGAGTTTTGGCTTTTAAAGTATGAAGTTATGCTATGTATATTCACATTTGAGTTATTTGGCACAGTTCAAATTTGCTCAGATCTCCTACTTGAGCTCATGCATAATTGAAATGTTCCTGCTTGATTACCTATTCTCTTGGCATTTGAGTAGTCATCAAGAATCCTCTTCTACCCATCCTTGCTATTCTTTCCAATGAATTGTACAGAGACTTGCTGCGTCATTCCTAATTCATTGCAGGCTCTCATCCTTATTACCTTTCCCGAGTAGCTCCTCTTTCTTCTTTCTCCTTCTGAAAATCCTCTCCTTGATTTAGTGCTACCAGTCTGCTTCCTTATTATTAATTTCTTTAGTGGACAAATAGAAGCAGTCTATTCTTTTCAGCCCATTTTGTTCTTTGCACCTAAATTGGATCTCCCCATTTTGATTTGATTTTTTTCTATTGTTCTTTTGCTTTTGATAGGAAATCTGAAAGGATTGAAGTGTTGGGCTTGTACCTCATCTCTGAAATCTGTGGCAGGAACAAGATGGCAATTGATTGAGACAATTGGTGCAATTTCTAGAAATGTCTTTTCTAGAAAAAGTGTAATCCGTTTAGCCTGTTTTGCTCATGCTTAGGCCCTGTGTGAGATTTGGACCTGGGAAATGCAGAAATGCTTTGTTCTTCCCATGGTAATATGTGTCATGGGACTAGCTGCTGTGTAACTTAAGTCTATATCAACTTACCAGCTTGGTTTTTCTTCAGAGTTATTTCAATATCAATTATTTTTGTCTTGCTTGTTTTGGCCTGTGGCTTGCAACAGTTTAGACTCCTGAGGACAGCCTGCTAACACCTGAATTAAATTGTTGGGCTCTAGATAGGCCTATCAAGGTAAAGAGGTAAATGTCTGGGGCATAGATTAGGTGATCCTGTCTGGCTGGCATTGTGCTTCCCTGAGTAGGCTGATTAGATTGTACTTGTGAATGTCTTGACTTGGGGTTGTTTCACAGCTGGTGCAAACTGTTTTATGAATGTTTCCAACAGCAGCTCCCCATGGCGCTCACTGATCTCAGACTGCCAAGCTTACATGACTAATATCCTTATTTGGGGTAGATAAGCAAATAGAGAAGACGGTATTTAATTTTAAACCTCACAGTTTGTATTGTGCTTTCATGTTAGTACTGTTCACATTTTGTTTCTATACTATGGGCCTATCTAGGACTTTGTTGCTAATACACCCATTTCCTTTTTTCAGCCTATCTCCTTGCAAATGCTGTTTATACTTAGCTCAGCAGGTGTTTCTGACCAGAAGGAAGAGGTGTTTGTGGGTAAGGTGTAGTTTGTCACAGGTGCATTTCTGTCTGCTTTCTAATCTGTCCTTTTATTTCTTCTCTTAGGCGCAGGGACCTTTGCTCACAGCTCAGACAGTGGCAGCTGAAAGTCATAGATAATGTTAAGAGGGGTCAGCACAAGAAATCACTGGAGAAGCTCTTCCAGGGTTTCAAGCCAGCTGTGGAAGCCTGTTACTTCAACTGGGAGGAAGCTTATCCCATTCCTGGGATTACATATAGCAGCACTGACAAGAAAAACTCATTCTGTTGGGTGAAGGCCATCCAGCAGAGGAGCTGCCGGTTGCAGTATGCAGAAATTGCTTGTGAGGCTGGCCGAACCCATGGACAGGAGCCTGGGGGATCATGTCTTCAGCCTGGGGACAGGCTGCGTCCTTCTCCCCAGGAGCCAGCAGTTCGTCCGAAGGAACTCACTGGGAAGCGGAAAGCTGTCTCCGAAACGCCGCAGAGGGTTCTGAGGCGACTTTCAGCAGAAGGTGACAAAGCTGTGTATAAGACTGCAGTGGGCAAAGCAAAGTTGGCAGTGAGCAAAGGCTTGACCAGTAAACATAGTGGGAAACGCCGCATGAGCAGTGAAGACAGCTCTCTGGAGCCGGACTTGGCAGAGATGAGCCTGGATGACAGCAGCTTGGCTCTGGGAGCAGAAGCCAGCAACACATTTAGTTTTACAGAAAGTCCACTGAGCAGGAGCTACAGAGACACCTTTGAGGAGGATGCAGGCGTGTACTTCTCTGAGGGACCTGAGCCCAGTGTCAGGAGCAGTTCCATGGCCAAGAAATCACCCAAGGATCCTGTGGGAGAAATAGGTAGTGGTGATGATGACTTGCCTTCTGCAGATGAGAACAGTGGTGGTGTGAGCCTGAAGCCAGAAGAAATGGGAGAGAATGGTGCAGTAGGGGGAGGGGATGATGGAGAGGAGGAAGATGATTATCAGGTATACTATCTGAATCCGCAAGAGGTAGCCAAGGAAGATGATGACAAAGCTGAAGGGGGAAATGAAGAGGAGGATGTATTTGCTGGTATAAGGCCTCTGGAACAGGAGAACCGGATGGAGGTGAGCTGGACCTAGTTCAGAACACTGTTTTGCAGTTTTATGTATTGTATACATTACTGTCTCACCACCCTCCTCGCTGTCGCCCTTAGAATCATAGAATAGTTACGGTTGGAGAGGACCTTAAGATCATCTAGTTCTAACCCCCCTGCCATGCACAGGGACACCTCCCACTAAACCATGCCACCCAAGGCTCTGTCCAGCCCAGCCTTGAACACTGCCTGCGATGGAGGATTCACAACTTCCCTGGGCAACCCATTCCAGTGCCTCACCACCCTTACAGTAAAGAATTTCTTCCTCATATCCAATCTAAACTTCCCCTGTTTAAGTTTGAACCCGTTACCCCTTGTCCTATCACTACAGTCCCTCATGAAGTGTCCCTCCCCAGCATCGCATCCCTATAGGCTCCCTTGAGATACTGGAAGGTTGCTCTGAGGTCTCCACGCAGCCTTCTCTTCTCCAGGCTGAACAGCCCCAACTTTCTCAGCCTGTCTTCATATGGGAGCCTATTATGTTGTTAAATCAAGTGCTTATTATAATGTCATCATAACACCTATCATAAGGCATCTACAAACTTAATGCAGTGGTATCTCACATGTCTGTTTCCCACAAGCTTAACTTCCTATTTCTGTGCTAATTTCAAGTGTGTCCCAGTTTAAGCTAGTCCCATCTCACACTCAGGATTTAAAAACATAGGCAAAACCATGTGTGCTTTTTACTTCATCTCACTCTTGGAAATAACAAAATTGACCTGAAATTAAAAGTAAGACATGCCATGTAGGAAAAAATTAAATCTAGCTGTGTAAGCTGAAATTCTCTTGGAAAGTCAGAGGCAATCTAAATAGACTGTGTCACATTCCTGTAATAACTCCAAAATGTGTTTAGAGCTTGCACCTATATGAACAAGCAGCTGAAATGGAGATGCATGGAAACAGTTTCTGTCAGTCAGTCAGGGGGTTATGTTATTTTGCATTATTCTTTCAACTGTTATAGCACTGGAGGGAGGATGGAACTTAATCTGGAAGGAAAGGCTTTTTAGGGAGGTGCTTAAAGAATGGGGTGAAGGTCCAGGTCAGGTGCACTTTAAGAAAACCTGCTGCTGAGATTAATTATGGATTATGTTTGAAGTCTTTGTGACAGGTAGTTTGAGCAGGCTAGCTTCAGCCTGGGGGAGTACTGTTTGAATGTGACCATTTGTTCTTCCTTGCAGATCCTGTTTGCCTGTGCAGAGGCCCTGCATGCCCATGGATACAGTAGTGAAGCATGCCACTTAACCGTAGATCTTGCCAGGGATCTACTGGCCAACCCTCCAGATCTCAAAGTGGAGCAGCCACCAACTAAGGTAGAAAGCAACCTTGTTTAATTTTGGGGGTAGAGAGTCAGTTAGAAAGAATATGTGGAATGGATTACAACAAAATTTCCAGGCTGTGATTTGGGCCCTTCACTGATGCTTTCTCTGGGTTGAACTTCCCTGGATGTCGTCAGTGTGCCTGATCACTCTGTGTGTGTGTGTGTGTGTGTGTGTGTGAATAAAATAAAAGGCTATTCAGCTGAATTTGGAATCTTCAGAAACTTGAGTTTAGTTAAAAGCTTCTTTGCTCTTCCTTATGTTTCAGAGAGAAGCTTGGTTTCTGTGTTAAAAGCTGCAGCTCCTTTAGGAATCTGTTTTAAATCAGTTGAACAAAACACCTTGTTTAACATTAGCTTCAAAGGATGTTTTGTTTAAGAGATACCTGCTACTGTGTGCTACAAGATTATGCGGCAGCCCTAAGAAGTCTTGATTTTTGTGCAGCTCTGTGCAGATGACCCTGTTTCTTGTGATTCTCTCCAAAACCTTAGTCTCCCATTTCATAATGTGCAGCACTGGAAATGTTACAGGTTTTTGCTGTTTAAGGATAAAGGATTGGAGAGGAAAGAAATAAGCATAAGCTTCTGGAAAATCACTTGTAGTGGCACTAAGCAGTGTACGTTGTATAGAATGGTTCCGTTGGAAAGGACAGGCGTGCAACATCTGCCTGCACATTATTGGTCCAATAGTGGACATGTCACGTCTGCAGGCCAACTTTTCCACTGTGTTGTGCTGGCTTGAGAAAGGGGAAGTAATGATATGGATTTGTGATTCTTCAGCAAATGGAATAAAATTTAAATGTGTTTTATGCTTTCTCCTGTTCGCTAATTATTGCAAAGGGTAGGAACACAAACATAGAATCATTTAGGATGTTTAGGAAAGCGTCCTGTGACAAATTCTTCCTCACACAGGGCAAAAAAATCAAGGTGTCAACCAGCAAGCAGACATGGATGGCAACCAACACCTTATCTAAAGCTGCTTTCTTGCTGACTGTGTTGAGTGAGCGACTGGAATACCACAACCTGGCCTTTCAAATTGGAATGTTTGCTCTGGAGCTGCAGAGACCACCTGCCTCTACAAAGGCTCTGGAGGTACGAAACATCTCGGAAAGGCAGTATACATAGGCAACATTGTTTTGCATGAATGCCCATGTGGTTTCCATTTCAACTCCTCACATTTGGTTATGCTTTCATGTTTCCTTAAATTAACTGCTGTGGGACTAAACGGATTGTGTGGACATCCCATTAGCACATATTGGTCTGCCAGAAAAATAGTTAGAAATACCACTTCTTCTGGTGTTACCTTCATTGATAGGTAGCTCAGATCTCATGTGCCAGCAGGCCTTTGGTTTCACATGAAGCTACAGGCTTGAAAATATTTAAATGAGTACAAACTCTCTTACGAATGTATTATTTCAATTAGAAAAGTTTACTTCATATCGTAAATAAGTTTCCAGTTTGCCTGGGGAAAAGAGTTATTCATAAGTGCAACTGTCCGTATTTGCATTGGTGAAATGATTTGAAGCTTATTTCTTAAGGTGAATTGGTGTGATTGTTGTTCTTGCTGACATCTCATTCCTTGGCAAGTGAACATATGCATTGTGCAGGCGTATTATTTTGGACAATGCTTGATTAATATTAGGCTTCCTGTTTAGAAAAGAGAAGTGTCCAGTTAAGACCTTGTCTGTGTGATTTGCAGCTGCCTTGTTTTTTCACTGCAGAGGTGTGTATTGTTGCTAGGTATCCACCAGCTACACTTGTTACACTAATTATCTGTACTTCTTATGGCCTGATTAGATTGTGAGATTGGCTGTCACTTGCTACCTAAAAGAAAACAATCACTTTCGCATGTTAAGAATGGAGAGAATTCAGGAATGCCACTGGCTAGTGAAATGTAGGATTTTACCTGGGTGGCATGGGTGCTGCCACCCTGTGTCCATTCTTTTCCTGGTCGGCCTCTGTTGTCTTGAATGGATGCATTATTTAACATAGCATCCTTTCTTCCCACAGTTAGGAGTAATCCCCTTTTCCACTCAAATATCTATTTGAATACTTCTCCTAATGTTCCTATTAAAGCTGATGTGGCTTTTTTTATATACAGCTCAAGATCAATAATTTGAGTAAAAAATTTGTGTATAATATGAAGCAAGACTTGTGTTAGATTTGAAATTCTGTGTTCAGTGTGGGGGCAGTGGTCAAGATGGCTAGGGTTCTAATGGTTGTTATAATTTAATGATACAAGAAAAATTATTGTTGTACTGTAGGTATAGGGAAAAACAGTCTACTGCTCACAGGCCTGTGCTGATGACAGCTTCTTCTGTTTACTTGTGGATACTACCAGGTGAAACTGGCGTATCAGGAGTCTGAGATTGTAGCCCTGTTGAAGAAGATTCCCTTGGGCACTAATGAGATGAACAGTATTCGAGGAAGAGCTGAAGAACTACGAGAAGGGACATTATGTGATTACCGTCCTGTTCTGCCTCTGATGTTGGCTAGTTTTATATTTGATGTCCTGTGCACTCCAGGTACTGTCTGCATTGGCTTGAGTGTGCCAGCAGCATGTTTTGATATGTCAGGTCTCGAAGGGTTTTCAAAGCAAAACTGTCTTCTTTATAAGAACAACCTTATCTTGATTCTTCACCCAGTTGCTTGAATTTCCCCCCCATGTTGCTCTTAGAGGTACTTCGTGTCCCAGTGAGACTGCGTCTCCTTCCTTACATTTGAAAACAACTGAGCACTTAACTACATTTCAGCACTCTGTGTGTGCTCTGCATAGTTACGACTGATTTTTCTACTCTCATGATGGTTATTTTCAGAGGAAGCTGATATAAATTTAGTATTTGAAAAAAGAACACAAGAAACTGGGATTCTGACTGAATCAAACCAGACACGTATATTGCCATGACTGACTTGGCAATATGCCTGCCTAGTTTGAAGCCTTCTGAGTTAAGAGAGAGAAAGGGAAAAAACAACTCTAGCAGGACAGTGCTGTGGTCTCAAAACTGGTACAAGGCTACAAATAGGACCAGAGGGAGCTCTGCAAATTTAGAAGCTCTCAGAAATGTCTTTTGCCTCAAGGTCCTCAGTTTGGAAAGCTGAGTGCTAATTCTGTTGTTGTCTTTCAGTGGTTTCTCCTACAGGCTCTAGACCCCCAAGCCGTAATTGGAATAATGAAATGCCTGGAGATGAAGAACTTGGTTTTGAGGCAGCTGTTGCTGCTCTTGGTAAGAATCTTTTACAAGAAAATTCTTCTTGTCAGCTGTTTTTTTGCATCCTGATTCATTTTGGATGGTGAGAGTTAGTAGTTCATTCTAGTTTGGTGCAGAAATGAAAGTGTTTTCATGGTTTGTCAGAACCAGACACAGAAGGATTCTACATGCCAGGGTTGAGGTGTCTTTGCAAAGCTGTGAAGAATGGAAGTGGGATACAGTACAGGAACTGTATATTAAAATAATAACATGAATTTTAGCTCTCTTACGGCTTTTTTTGTCACAGAAGATACATTGCCTGGGCTTTAATGATAATGGACACTTTCAGAGAGCAAAAAGCAATCATCTGGAAGAAGAGGTTAGACAATGATAGTGAAAGAGTAGCAGAAGTACTCTTAAGCATAATCATATCTTGGCATAATACTGGATTCTTGCCTCATTTTATCAGCTTCAGCCACAAAGCAGTGATTTTATATATTATGTTGACAGTACTATGTGCCTTCTTAAAAGCAGCATGCAAAAAGGAATAGAATTAATTAAGCAAGGCCTGTCCTCTGTTGTCTCATCTCTGAAAGGAGAAAGATATGTTCTCTATGGGGTGGGAATGCTGGCTTTTAGCTTCTGCAGAAACTGGAGAAGCTTGTTTCAACATGGAGTTGTGGGCTTGCCTGGTCTCTTTTCCTGTGGTGTTTTAAGTTCTGGTTGTTCTGACAATTGTCGCAAGCTTAGTATTCTGGGGACAGACAGCAGCTGCTGTTTATTCATTACCTATTTCTGAAGTTAACAGACAAATGGGGGAGAATCTTTTTTGCTTGTGACAGAGAGGTGAATAAAATAGTCTGAGGTATACATAGTGCTCAGGATGTTGTGTAGTCCCATGAGCTCACTTGTCTCTTCATCCACTCTGTTCTGGCCTGCAGGCATGAAAACAACTGTCAGTGAAGCAGAACATCCTCTATTGTGTGAAGGCACCCGAAGGGAGAAAGGGGATCTGGCTCTAGCCTTGATGATTACTTACAAGGATGATCAGTCTAAGCTGAAGAAGGTGAGTTTTCCTCAGAAAGGAGAGATGTGGAACAAAACATGTTTGAATTTTGATGGATTTGATAGTTTTGCCAGCGAGCATAAGTTGCTGTGTCATGTACTGATGATTTACAAGTTATGCTGTGGTATTTATGTTCCTCCACTGATGCAGAATCAGATTGCAGTGTGTGCATTACCTTGGAAGAAGCACTTTTTCCATAGGTTTCTTAAGGTCCAGTTGGGAGATACATCCTCACTACTTTTAATGCTTCTGATTACCTGCTAAAAAAAGTCCTTTGTCCCACAGTTTTTCTGTGCACTTTGTGTGCTGTCTGGGGATCTCTTCTGTTTTGCTGTGAGGATGTTGGCTTGCAGAATAGTGTGTCTAGCAAAGCTTTAGTATCTTAACCTCTCCCCTCTTTGATGTACTATTTCAGTCCATCTGTGCCTTAATTTCCCATGCAAAAGAGATAGTAAAACTCTGCCCCTCTGCCCCAGAGAAGGAGAAAAATACCAAAAGTGCTGAAGCTTCAGGAGGGGTTTTATTAATCTTTTCTATTCAGAGACCCTTCTATCCAGCAAGAATATTATTAGTCTCTTTCTGTCTCCTAAAGGAGAAACACTTTTGCTATACTCTTCTCCAGGGAATACCAGGGGCACTGATATCAGTCATCTGCAAATACATGCTCTCTCACACTCATAGTTTTCATTTAATGTGGAGAATGAACAGTAGAAATTGACAAACCCATAAAATGTGGTCATGCATTGTTCCCCAATTACGTAATAAATAGGGACAAGAAAGTAGGCTGGTAGACGGCAGCTTCTGTAGTGGCTTTACCAGTTTCTCAGTATGGTATGGCAGGATTTTTTGAATGTTGATCACATAATTTTGATAACTTAAACACAGCTAATGATTGACAGAACTAAATATAGTCTTCCATTCTGTCCTTGATGTACCAGAGCTACTTATTTATTGTGACATTTGGGTGCTTTTCAAGTAAACCCAGTGGCTGAAATGAAAATGGGAATATTACTGAGTGCGAATGAATCATTGTTTCCTTAGTAATGCAGACCACGTGGCTTTCAGCTGTGCTCATCTTCAGTCCAGGAAGACGATGCCTACTTTCTAGAGAAGAAGCATTTTCTTTTTTTTATCTCCAACAAGATATTGTCCACCAGAAGCTGTTTTGGTACTTGCCCTCTGTGTCTTAGTGTAATGCCTGTTCTCCTATCCTTCTGCAAAGCTCTTTTTTAATTATTCCTTTCCTTTTTTCCTTGCTGGTAGATTTTAGACAAACTCCTGGACAGAGAGAGTCAGACTCATAAACCGCAGACTCTGAGTTCCTTCTACTCATCCAGCAAGCCTGCAGTAGCAAATCAAAAATCTCCTTCCAAACACGCTGCCCAGTCCACTGCGGCTATCCAGCAGCTTCCAGGGGCTTCTGTCACTCAGCAAGCTGCTGTAAGCACTGCAGTCCAGAGCAGTCCTGAGAACTTTGTTGAGAAGAGTGCGCAGGGTAAGAGGTGCTTCGTAAGGGCTATGTTGAAACCCTCCTGTCATCTGTGCAAAACTGGAACTGTACATTTCTGTCTGTTTTGGGAAGTAGAGTGATTATATTACCATGTGGCTGCTTGGTGGTTACTAGAATGTCATTTCACCATTACCTGTTTGGTTGAATCCATTTCTGTACGCATTCTTGTTTCATAGAGGTTCAGGCTGATTTTCCGGTTTTCCTATCTTGAGCCAGTTGTATAACCAGTTAGCATAAAAGTACTATGACCCCATCTTTTAGGCTTGCATCACAGAAGTGCAGGATTTCAAGAAGTTACACACTGAGTCAGGTACAGTCATGCAAGATAAATACCTGAGATTGCTGAAGGGCATTAGAGAGAATCTGGAAACTGGGGTTGCTTAATCAGGAGAAGGCTCAGGGGGTACCAGGGAGGATCTCTACTACCTGAAAGGAGGATGGAGAGAGGAGGTGGCTGATCTCTGTCCCTATCCAAGTGATAGGACAAGAAGTAATGGCCTCAAGCTGCACCAGGGGAGATTTAGACTGAATATAAGGAAAAATTTCTTCACTGAAAGGGTGGTCAGGCATTGGAACAGGATGCCTGGGCAAATGGTGGAATCACTCTCCCTGAAAGTGTTCAGAAACTGTGTAGACAAGGCCCTTGTGACATGGTTTAGTGATGGACTTGGCAGTCCTGGGGTAGAGATTGGATTTGATCTTAAAGGTCTTTTCCAACCTAGCTGATTTTGTGATTCTATGATTCTATGAAACGTGTTTTTCTTCAAGCTGTGTTTCCACTTTGGTGGCAAGCATCACATACAGAAGCATTTGGTGGAAAGCAAGTGCTCTCTAATCTCTTCCCAAAGAGATCAACACTAACTGAGGATGGCTGCAATAAAGTTAGGGTTGCTGGAGCATTTTTATTCTAAAATTTTTCCGTAATTGCAGCAAATTTTCCAAATCTTGAGTTCAAATTAGATGTTCTTGGCCTGGTATTGGATGATATGCTTAATAGTGAAAGAGAACTGAGATAGTCTTGCTCATAAATAGCACTCATTTTATAAAAATCCTGCATTTTTTTATGTCTTTTAAATGGCCACATCCGGTTTTAAATACACAGAAATAAAGCATAATGTTTACCTTGTCACTGTCCTCTTTTTGCAGACAACTCTCAGAAGTCCCCCTGTGAGCCAGCTGCAGAGGCCACTGTCCTAAAACAAGAGGGAAAGGTCCCCAGCCGTCTGGCCCTTGGAAACCGAGGTGGATACAATGGGAGATGCTGGGGTTCACCTGTCAGGCAGAAGAAGAAACACACAGGTAGGAACAGACTAGTTCCTACAGTGTCTAGTGGTGTGCTAGGCAGCCTGCTGAGGTTTCAGAAATTCCCTTGCTCTTTCTTTCCACTTGTTAGTCTTTCCTGTACTACAGCCATAGCTGATTGTCTCTGAGGTGTTTGGCATGGAGAAATAGTTTTTGCTCCGGATTTCCTGCCCACTTCTGTATGACAAGTTACTGTATCTTTCTCACACCAGACATGTTCTAGGTGAAGGATTTGTTGTCTGGAGCTGGATGATTGCTGGATTCTGGGAGCAAAGCACTGTGCTCCTGGTTCCAGAAACAAATTCAGAGGAGCTGCTGCCTCTTTATACTTTTCTTGGGGAAGGTATAAGTTGGAGGCTGAGGATGTGAAGAAGCTTTGTGTAAATTTTGCAGCCAGCATATATCAGAAGGCTTTTGTTCATACTTGTACAGTCTGTGGAACTTGACTTTGTACGTATATTTGTGTCTCGTTGTTATACTCTGCCACAAAGCTTGGCAGGTGGGGTGAGGGGCCAGGATGGTGTGAAAGGGGAGATAAAGACATGTTGTTCTTGGACTCTTCTGCTTTTTAATCTGAGAACTGTAAAATGTCACTACTGGCTGTGGCCAAACTGACTAATTTACTCTCTCTTAATTTGCGAAGTTGAGTGCCTGGCAGCAGTAAGGCTGACTGACATTGATTGATCTTAGTTGGGATTGTAGGTAATACAGATAGGAGTTTACCTACCCACATTACATTTACCAACCCTGGTGACATTGCTATGTTGCTTCTTGTGTAGGCATGGCTAGTATAGACAGCAGTGCTCCTGAAACCACCTCTGACAGTTCTCCAACACTCAGTCGGCGTCCGCTACGTGGAGGATGGGCAACAACATCCTGGGGCAGAGGACAGGACAGTGACAGCATCAGCAGTTCTTCAAGTGATTCACTGGGATCTTCCTCTTCCAGTGGCAGTAGGAGAGCCAGTGGGGGAGCCCGTGCAAAGACTGTGGAAGTTGGCAGGTAATGAATGATACCAGTGCAACCTCTAAGCCTGACGTCAGGGAGCATGTCTGTATCGGAAGATACTTCCTTGGGATAGTTTGCTTTCTTTCCTCTGGACCCTAAAGACAGGAACTCTGCACTCCAGCTAGTGAATCTGGCGTACTTGCTGTTGTCTGGAAGGTCCCTGTGTCTTTTTCTTGTAGGTACAAAGGGAGGCGGCTGGAGAGCCATGCTCCTCATGTTCCAAACCAGCCCTCAGAGGCAGCTGCTCACTTCTACTTTGAGTTGGCCAAGACAGTCCTTATCAAAGCAGGTGGAAACAGCAGTACCTCTATCTTTACCCACCCTTCCTCCAGTGGTGGGCACCAGGGACCACACCGCAACCTTCACCTCTGCGCCTTCGAGATTGGGCTGTATGCACTAGGCCTGCACAACTTTGTGTCTCCTAACTGGCTCTCTCGAACCTACTCCTCCCATGTCTCTTGGATCACAGGTTACTGCAAAACTGTTATTGGGAAGCTTACTTTTGGGCGGGGATGGAGGCAAGCTTATTTCCAAAAATGGTGATGCTGATGTGTTGTGGTAGCCACATAAGCTGCTGGCACAGCTGGCAGTAGAAGCTGAACACTAATGATTTACACAGTGGTGTTTCTTTGGCCTAGAAAGTTCTTGTGATCTGTTTCTTGTTTGAAGTGCAACATGCTTCATTCTTCAAAGCCATAGACCACTTCTCTCACAGAGACTGGTCTTAACTTCTTCAGGGGTCTGCTGAAGACACAGACATTTGTCAAGTCTGAACATGCTGTTTGGCTATGTTCGTTATTTCACTGTCCTCCTCCTGTTCACACCCAGACCTACTACCTGCTCTCTATGCACATGGCTTCTAGAGCATGATAAACACCCCTGAAAATTCATGTTTTCCTGACATGATGGAAATAGAGCATCAGTCCGGGCCTATAGCAGGTTCCTCTCACTATCTCAGACGTGTCTTTAACTGATAATGGTACCATCACTCTGTGCTTGCATATTGGGGGCTGTTTGCCTGTCATGTGGTTTTGGGAGGAAGAGCCACCTAAGGGGAGCAACTAGATTCTGTTGCTGCCCCTGAAGGAAGTGAGGAGTGCACCTTCTGTTGAGGGAAAGCTGACTGGAACTGCACTGGGCATATAGTGGTGTGAGAATCTTCTCCCTTCCTTTTAGGGCAAGCCATGGAGATAGGTAGCGCGGCCTTGAACATCTTGGTGGAGTGTTGGGATGGACATCTGACTCCTCCAGAAGTGGCATCATTGGCAGACAGAGCTTCTCGGGCCAGAGATTCCAACATGGTGCGGGCAGCTGCTGAACTGGCACTCAGCTGCTTGCCCCATGCCCATGCCCTGAACCCAAATGAGATCCAGAGGGCTTTGGTGCAGTGTAAGGAACAGGTGAGCGTCACATGAAGGCTGGCTAGTGCAAGCTGATTTCTAATATCAAGGATGTGCTGTTACTTGTGGGATCGGCTCTTCTGCCCCTGGACAGGTTTTATCCCAGTTTTGTGCATTTCTTCTGTTTCGTGAATAACTCTGGTTATTCTGCTGCATAATTGTGATTTGTTTGCTCCCTGTGGTATCAGTCATTTTAGAGTGCCTTATACTTCTCTGCTGTTGTAGTTTTGCCTTCCTGTGTTTCTGGTATTGCATTCTTCACTTCTGTTTGTTTTTTTTTTTCCACTGCCCCCCAGGATAATACGATGCTGGAAAAGGCCTGTATGGCAGTAGAAGAGGCAGCCAAAGGAGGTGGTGTGTACCCAGAAGTCCTCTTTGAAGTAGCTCACCAGTGGTACTGGCTTTATGAACAGACTGTTGGTGGGACCCCAGCCCAGAGAGAAGGTGCCACTGGCTGCAGTGCCAGTGGTGCACGGGCTGCCTCTGAAGCAGCACGTGGGTCGACAGACAGTCGGGTGACCTCTGAGGCAACCACTGTAACAGTGGCAACCTCGGTAACAGCAACAGCATCAGTCATGCCTGTGATCTCTGTGGGGTCAACCATGTACCAGCAGCATACAATGGCAGGGCCAGCAATGGCACATACACACACGCAGGGTCTCCACCCTTACACCACCCTTCAGACCCACATCCCCTGTAACCCACAGTATATTGGACACACTATCCAGCATATGCCACGCCCAGCTGTCTTCCCAGTCCCTGGCTCGGCATACCCACAGGTGAGTGTTGCCTGTGGCTTGATCATTTACAGTGACTTTGTGTAGCTGCTTCCAGAGGGATTATATCAGACTGGGGAGAGCATGGAGCTCAGACCTGCCATGGCTTGAGATCTAGCTTCTGCTCTCAATTACTTGCTGATCTGTGGTGCTACTTAGGTTCCCCAGATCAGCTTTTGCATAATAAGGAGCCTTTAGTGGGTGCATTGAAAGTCTCAAGAGAGCATAAAATGTAATACATAAATAGTTCTTAATTTTTATTGCTATATAGTTTCTCAGAAGGTACTGGACAGAAAGCTTGTCTTCTTGAGGACCTGCAGATTAAATAGACTATAGAGGGAAAAGCAAGTAAGGGTTATTTTAGCCTCTGCCTATTTTTGAAAGTTCTTGGGGTGGTTTTCTTTAAACTGCTCAGATTTAAAGAAGGAGGAGCAAGCAGATGTAATGGTCGTGTGGTGTGGGTAGTTACTGTGCTGCTTCCTTCTGTGCTTCCACCTCCCTGCCAGAGTGGACTTCCGATGCTCTGGGGTTTGCGTGGGGACATTGTGTTTTGGACTACTTCTAAGCAGTCAGACAAATTAGACATGACTGTTATATTTTTTTCTATTGTAGGGCGTCCATCCAGCCTTCATAGGAGCGCAATACCCTTACTCGGTAACACCACCATCACTGGCAGCTACAGCAGTGTCATTCCCTGGAGTGCCCGTCCCATCCATGACGCAGATTGCGGTGCATCCTTATCACAGCGAGACAGGAATGTCATTGTCTTCCAATGTAGCAAGTAAGTGTTACAGCTCTGAGCTGTGTGTAGCACAGGTTTATTTACTGCGTCTCCTAGCTGTACTCCAGGCAAGTCCTGCTCCTCATTGACTACAAGTTCTGCCAGGATTCTTGCACTGAAATGTTCTGGCCAAATCCACTCTATCCTAATGATATGGATGCTCAGGGGTACTGGGATTCATAAGGGGGCCTGATTCAACTAGTGGAGCTTTAATTCTATTTAGCTAGATTTTCAGTATGCAATTATTTTGGCTTCTCAGATTAAAGTCTGGTTAGAGCTATTCTGGCTGTTCTGACTTATTAGAGATTTATCCTCCCTCTCTTTTCAGCAAGGTGAGCATAGGTGATCTTGAGCAGGCTCTTGTGGTTCCTTAAGATCTGAAGAATAGAGTGCAAGAAGCAGGCACACTTCTACTACAATAGTACTAATTTTAACTAATTATTGAATTTAATTAATTTAATTATTAAATTTAACTAATTTTAAGTACTAATAGTACTAAGTCTTTCCTGTCTGAAGGGGTTGAAGGTGGCCAGTGTCCGATATGTGGAACTTCTGTAGAGAGGACAGCTGTTTTGGCAGGATCATCTCAATGGCAGTCCGGTTGCTCACATGTTGTGTTGGGACTAGAGTGGTGGTGGAGACCCATCAAATAGTGTGCAGCTCTGGAACAGCAGATGTTAACTGTGGACGTGCTTTCATTGCCTTGGGTTTTACACCAATGGGTCATGGTTGACCAAAGCTCTTGTTATTCCCTCACTCAAGAGGCTGTAGTGTTTGCCTCTGTACGTTTGCTTATCACTGCTTTGCAACTCACCAGGTGCTGGAAGACTGGTATGTGGGAAAATATTTCAGAGCCTTCATATCCAGATTATCAGGAGAATCTTTTCAGTTATTTTTATCTTGCATTTTGATGTCAGAAAGCCACCACAAAAGCAAATAGAATAGTCCTGAAGACCTCAGGATCTGAAGAGCGTCTTTTGCAAGCAGCTTTAGTTCTGGGCTGATGCTGTGACTCTGAATCGTGAGAAACCATTTCTGTACTCCTCCAAAGAGTTATGAATTCTTCCAGAACTGCTAACTCATCCTAGAGCACTTAAAATAATGACAGGAAAAAACAAGCCCACCCTTTCCAATGGCCATTGTTTATGGATTGCATAAACTTCTGTTTTCAGTTCTTAAAATACTGCTTCACTGTTCCTGGAGTACCTAATTACGTGGTGATGCTTGAGCTCTGGCTACAATTCAGCTCATTCTTACGGGTTATTCTTAGCCAGGCTTCAAATGCAGCACAGATTTCGCCCTGCTTTGTGGGTGTTTGGCACTGTGTCTATGATTGGTTGAGGAGGTCAGACAGATTTTTCATGGGAGCACATTGTTCTTGAGTGTTGAACTGTTCACTGGTAAACATTTAAAAAACAAGCTGGAGGTGGCAGAGGAAAAGAAATTTGAACTTGGAGCATTGTGACAATGCTGGTGTAGTAGCACCACATTGAAGCCTAAAATAAGGGTAACAATGTGCACGCACCTAGTGGCATCTCTGCTCTGGAACTGTCAAGCAAACCTTGCTCTTTTTCTCTCCGTAGCTTTCTTGAGAGGGAGAGTTAAATATACTCTGTTCCTTGTCAGAATACAGCTTATTGTCTCAGTGTTAACTGGTGTCTCTCCAAGTTGAGGTGGTACATAATGGATTTTCCTGTGATTTCCCTTGATTTTGCCACACTAGTTAAGTATCTGAAGGTGACAGCTTCTCAAGTTTCCTTGCTTGTTTTTACCTTTGATGTGTGCTACAAGTGTATGCAATAGCTATTCTTTCCAAGGATGGATTGGATGCTAGTCTCCGGTAACACTCTTCCCTCATGGTAAGCTGTCTTACAACAGAAGTGGAGCAGTCTCACAAGGTTGGACTTGATCTTCGAGTGACTTAGTACTGTTCCTGCTCCATGATTTTCCACAGCAATTTCTCATCAGATGTAGAGATGCACATGCTTATTTCCTTGGACAAGAAGTCAGAACCAGACATTTCATTTAATAATGGCAAAGACCTCTGAATCAACACATGTATTTACATGTAAAACATGGACGATGTGCATGTTCATGATATACTGCTAAAGAGATAGACAAGCATGTAACCGACTGTCTCCAGACCCAGCTTGCAAAGAAAAATACAGATATTCATAGCCCATTGTATTTCAGTTGTAAGTCTGTGGTTTGTAGTTGCTGTATTATTCTGTTTAGGGAACGCTACATTGACAGGGGGTGGTCAGGTGAGGGAGATGATGGCCCAAGTGAACCTTCCTTTAGGCTTGTGCTGGGTCCTAATGCTGCTGTTTTGCTCTCTTCAGTAGGAAATGTCCATGCAGGATCAACGTTCCCAGCGATTCAGGGGGCTTCCATGACAACCATGTCCTCACAGCCCAACTCCCTTGTTACAGGGAGTTTTCCTGCCGAGGATGAGCAGCACAGTCAGCCTGTGAGCCCCCAAGGTCTGCACTACCTCCACTCTGCATACCGAGTTGGTAAGGATGGCCAAGTGGGTTTCTATGGCCCCTTCTCAAGGGCTTCAGGGCAGGGTCGCAGGCAGTTTGCTGCTGCACCTGTTGGGGGTGATGGCATCTTAGGTACATGGGGAAAGCAAGTCCATTATAGTATGTGGAGGCTAAAAATGGAGGCAAAGTAATAGAAGATCAAACAGCTGCTGTTGAGGGCTGTCAGAATAGAAGAGAAAGCTAAGTGGGTTAGAGCGGGGAAGAGTCTTGCCTTTCAGCAGGTGTACATAAAGGAGTCTGGATAGGGCTCTGAGGATATGACTGTGAAAAATGAGCGGCTCCTGCTGCTCATGGATGGTGAAGGCACGCCTCTAGCTTAATAATACCATAATATTCAGAGGCACTGAGGGATGTGCGCTGTGCCTCTCCAGCTAGGTGGCTGAACACTGACATGGAGGAAACTTCAGTTTTGTGGAGAGTTAGCCAGAAAGGGGTGCAGATGTCATAGGAGACATTGCAGTTGTAAGTGGTAAGCTGTGAAAGGTGTTTTATAGCCTAAATAATAGAAAAGTGGGTGTGAGAAAGAGGGTCTGGAAGATCAAGGCATGGCACCTGTTGGTATTTTAGAAGTGTTTAAATGGGAGGATTTGCCTGAAGAACTTTAACAGCATGAGTGACATCTTTTTAGTTTGGCAATACTGCAGCTGGGAGTTGTCCTGTTGTCTTTTGCAGAGGGGTAGGTTGGTTTAGGTAGCTTCTCTGTTGTGAAATCTAAAGAAATTTAGAGCAAATGTGTTGCTCTCAAGACACTTCCTGTAGTGCAGCCTTCGGGGCTATCTCACTGACCCTGCTGTAGATGCTTAATGAAGTATCTCTTTGCAGCTCTTGTGAGCTGTGATGGCTGTGCAGATTTCCCAGCCTGGAGCAGCAGATCCAGATGTTCTTGCAGATACCTCCTGCAGTGACAGGCTCCAAGATGGACCTTTAGTGTCTCTCTGCACTCTTTGCAGCTAGGGAATTTTCTGCTGATGAAAGGCAGGCCAATCAGGTTGCGTTGCAGTGAGTGAAATGCTAGACTGAGTCTTACTGGGCAGAAGTGCTGCTTGACTGTGGCTGCCCCTTTCTCACAGGGATGCTGGCTCTGGAGATGCTTGGCCGAAGAGCTCACAACGACCACCCCAACAACTTCTCCCGCAGCCCACCCTACACAGAGGATGTAAAATGGCTCCTTGGGTTAGCTGCAAAGTTAGGTAAGGCTCAGAGCAGTACTTCATCAGAAATCCACTTGCTGGGATTTGGACCATGGTGGGAAAAAGCTCGTCAAAGAGTGAAACTTCAAAGAGTGGGTGAGCCTGATATCCGGTCCCATTTCTGAGTGTGTTTCAGAAGATTCCTGCTGCTCTTTCATCCAGGCAGTTGTCCCATTTCTGGGTTCTGTAGGCATGCTGTTGAATTTTGAGGCACTGAAGTGCATGGGGTTGGACAGGGCTCAGAGCTTGTATCTCTTCCATTCTATAACAGTAATTCTTTCTTGTAGGTGTTCCTCTTTCTTTATATTTACAGCTTCTGTGAAGGCCTTTTATAGCAATAGGTGCTCAAACCACCAGTTGGTTGGGGTTTTGGTTTTTGTTTTTACTTCCAGTTTGCTCTTGGATCTTTTTTGTCAGTTCATGTTTTCAATTCTTTCATAAGCAGTAAGAACTTCTAAGAAACCAACCTTTTACAAACAACTTGTCTAGTGGCATGGCTTCTGCTCCTACTGCTGGGGGACCGACACTGCAGGTGGTGGTGGGGAAGCTTGACAATCTCCAGCCTCCCTGAGGCCTCAGTGCTGGGGCTTCTAGGTGCTTCTTAGATGGGCAGTCAAGAAGCAGTGGGAGGAGGTGCAGTGTATCCTTGCCTCTGTAGTTATCTTTGCCACGTCAGTTTTCTTTCATATCCTCTTGAAATAGACAGGTGGACATGGGAAAAAGCAGTCACTGAGGTGGTACCTGATATCTACTCAGACCTGGTGGATATATCAGGATGATCTCTTGTCCCCATGCATTTGCTAGACTGTCTCCCTCAAGCCTGCTGGAGGATACATTACACTGAGAAGAAGGTGCTCCAAATCCAGGTTCTTGCTGGGAAGTAGCTGGTATCTGTTACCTTAACACTTGTTCTGACTTCTGCTTCCTGTGCAGGTGTAAACTATGTGCATCAGTTTTGCGTTGGTGCAGCCAAGGGGGTGCTGAGCCCTTTTGTGCTCCAGGAGATCATCATGGAAGCTCTACAGAGGCTCAACCCTGCCCATGTACACAACCACCTGCGCACCCCAGCCTTCCACCAGCTGGTGCAGAGGTGCCAGCAGGCATATATGCAGGTAATGTGTGGCCTGCCTTCTTGCCTGTCAAAGCTTCCCTGCCTGCATGTACAGTGTGTGTGTGCATATGCAGAGGAGAAGGGACCTTGTGTACTGGTAGCTGAACTGGTCCATTGCCTGATGCATCCGTCCCTCTCAGGAGGGACAAGAAAAGGCATCACTTGCCAGTATGGAGAGTGCATGCAAACAATCTCTTTGTACTGCTTCTTCCAAGGCCTCTTGCCTCCTGTGCTCTCTGTGAAGGATGGAGTGGTTCTGTGTTCCCTGTCCTCTTTCTTCATCACTCCAAATATTACCCATACCTTTTAACTTCTGTACTTTTTCTTCGCTGTGCCTTCAAGCCCCCTGTCCACCTCTCTTCATAGCCTGTCTTTTTTTTCCCTTTCCTTGTTTGTAACCTGTCTTCCCCTGATTGTGAAGCCTGGGCATGGCTGTCTGGTGTGCCAGTACTAGCACTAATAGTGGAGGTGGCTTGGTCAGCTGCCAGTACAGACGAGGTATCCTGGGATTTATTGAAACCAGGACAAGTGTTTCATGTTGAAAACAGTGTCGCATGTTCCCAAAAATAGTGTAGACAGGACACTCCACCTGTACATGCTTCTCTTGAATAAATGACCAGAGGGGTGGTTCTGCAGACGTGGTGCCCAGGTTGGATTAGGTGATACTTTGGAGAGATAAGAGCTTCTTCACTTGAGCTCAAAAGCTGGTCATGCAGTTTTGGGGCTTTAGTTGAGAAGCTGATAGCAGTGGCAGTGTGAAGCCTAGTGATACTTTGGTGCAAGTTAGTGTAAGCCCAGCAGTGAGTGTTCTGGGTTCCCACATATAATCTGCAGAATGAAAGGTTTGAGGGATAGATGCTGATGGGTGGTGGGGTAGAGCATTAGCTGGCCCTTTTGTGCTGTGCGGTGGCCCAATTTAGTGCTCGCAAAAGAGAGAACACCTCCTGATGCTGTGGGATACATTTTGGTGCTCTGAGGGAACCTTTATCTTGTCTGTGTTTAGATTGTAAGATAAGGTACTGCTGCCTTTTAAGCTAGCTGTCCTCTGTTAGAGCCTCTGAGTCTTGGGACCTCTCATGGGGCAACAGGATCATGTGATATTGAGTCTTCCTCTGACTGTCACAGAATGAGGGTGATGAGCAAACACATAAAGGCGCTTTCTCTGTTCCCATCCAGTACATCCATCATCGTCTGATCCATCTCAATCCAGCTGACTACGATGACTTTGTGAATGCCATCCGCAGCGCCAGAAGCGCCTTCTGTCTGACTCCCATGGGCATGATGCAGTTCAATGATATTCTCCAGAACCTAAAGCGCAGCAAGCAGACAAAGGAGCTGTGGCAAAGGGTCTCTCTGGAAATGACCACCTTCTCGCCATGACAGCAGGCGGAGCTCCATGGACACGCAACCCTTTGTCTTGCATAGTTGTAGTTCCATTTACACCATCCTTCCTTCTGGTGTCTTTTTTATTTTAGATTTAACTTGTTGGAAACCACTGATCTGATGTATTTATACCACGACATTCCTCTCCAGCACTGTTGCGTGTTGGCGCTCCGCTTGCTCGCTCTTCCTTCTCCTCCTCAGTGGGCTGCAGGCTTCAGAAGCATCAGGAAACAAGAAGGAAGTTGAGCTGGCTGCCCTGTGGTGTAGTCACTGCTTTTTTCCCTGAGCCCCTGAAGGCCGTCCTGCGAGCATTTTGCAGTGTGAACACGCACATGTTAGGGGGGTGGGGGATTCCGTCTTAAATATTTATTTTGGCATTTATAAATATGTAAACTTTTTTTTTGTATGGGCTTCTCTTACTCCACATACCACTTCCTTTTGGGAGAGGCTGGGACTGCTCTGCACAGCCAGCCATGCTCCCTCCATTCCTTTCAGCACCTCCTGCTGAGAGAAGCTGAGACTGGAGTAGCAGGGCCAGGGCCACCTCTTTGGCTTTCTGCAGCGGCTGCTGAGGGCAGAGGCTGGAGCTTGGGCAGTCAGAGTCGTGGCTGCACCGAGCTGCCTGGAGACTGCCAGAAGTGCTTTGGCTCTTTCCCAGGAGCGTCCCTTGTTGAGCACTGCTGGCTCATAGGATGGTTTGTTTGGAGTTGTACAATCGTGTTTCTTTTTGCTGGGGTATTACTCTCCTGTGATCAGTTTCTTATCCCTTGTCTCTTCTTGTTTCCTGATTAAATACTCGTTTTCTTAGACTGACTCTCTCTTCTCTCTGCTATGATGTTGACAGTCTGATGTTGCTGGCCAGCTTGTGTCAGTGGGAGCTTCTGTGATCTCCAGTAGATAGCTGTTCTGCCTTGGGGAGCAGCAGCCCAGCACAAAACAGTTGGCCAGAGCTTTTACACAAGCTTGCCTAGTAATGCTCTGAGAACAAAATGCCTCTGCAGAGGCTGAGGTACATGCAGACTGGGTCAAGTGATGGGTGTCAGGGCAGTTGGTGGAAGCCTGGGATGTTCTGCCTACACTTAGGCGAGCCAACAGGTTACTTAGTTGGTCTTCACACCAGTCGTATTGTGTGGTGATGTAGAGCTCTGTATTTTCAAAGTATCATGCAAAACAGTAACTGTTCACCTTAATGTAATTGTTTAAAGGTGGCTAGTGGTCTGCTCCCATGCATTTTGGGAGATGTTTGGTGCACTGTGCAAGATAGCCAGTAGGGACAGCACTGTGGAAAATTAGTTTTAGAAAGCTTTTATTTTTATGCTAAGGAAGTCAAAAAGGCTCCTGCCATTTGTAAGCATACAAGCACATAAATTTCAGGGCTTTTAAAACTAGAAGTCAGGTGACTGATGGATGTTAAGAATCCAGTTTCTCAGGAGTAATGTATTTTGCTTCTTGCTTGCGTTTGGCTAATGAGAGTGGGGAGCTTTTAGTTTCTACAAGTTAGAAATATGTGCCTGTTTGGATATTTTCATTGATACTTTTAAAAATGAACTAACTCGTAGGAACAGGGCAAAACTAGATGAACAGGCTCCTTTGGTTTGACTTTGTGTGCTGTGCAGGCCAGAACGTGACAGGTTCCTCTGCTTCTGATTGTGGAACAGTAGCTATTTAAAGATCTCCTTACAGCCCCTTGTATTCTTCCATAAGGTATCTAGTTACATGCCAATTATAAATCATAGATTCATAGAATGATGATGTTTTTAAGAATGTGTTAAGTTTTGTGGCTTTTAAACTAAACAGTGTTGTTTATGAGCTGCTTGTTACTGGGCAAAACTCCTGGATTTGAATGGAGAGCACAGCCTGATATCTGGAAGGTTTGGGTTTGTGGAGCCCTTCCTGTACTCTCTGGTTCTTACATGTTCAGGGCTGGGAAGGGAGTTTGGAGAAAAATTAGTTTTCTAATGAAGTTTTATCTTTTCCTTTCTACTGCTTATAGAAGAAAATTTGGGAAGAGAAGGCAGCATCTTCTAGAATGAAAGAAGCAGAAGAGAAATGGGCAAAAGAGATGAATGTGTTAAATATCAGGCGCCAAAGTGTCTGTTGCTGCATTGAGGATTTGGATTGAATAGGGAAATGAGATGGCAGAGATCTGTGGTGTCTATTAGAAGACTACACTTAGACCCTGAGCAGGCAAGGTTTCAGACCACTGTAGTTAAAACACCAGGAGCATGAGAGCACTATCACCAGTATATTTGTATAGGAAAAACACGGTGGAGCTGCTTACCATGAGGTTAGAAGGAACTTTATCTGGAAGTGTACTTTCTGTCATTCTATGTAGACGCCATGAAGGCAGTAAAAGAAATCACAATACCTGTTTTCTTTCACTGTGCTCAATACTTTCTCTGTTTGGTTATTTTGCCTATTCTAGTCCTCATACAGGTTTGTACTGCTTTCATATGACAGACCCTGTCACAGTTGTCTTCCAGCAGCTGCAGAGTCCAGACAGAGGAAGAGTCAGGGAATCTCACTGCAAGCTGACACTGAACAAGCATCTCAGTGGTATGAGACACAGTCAGTAGTTTCAGACATTTTCAGTCCTTTCTCTGAAAGGAAGAGATTGGTCAGGGTGAGCAGAGATGGGAACTGTGTGGAGTTGCTGCTTCCAGAACACAGTTTCAGTCTCAGATCTCTGTATCTATTAATCTGGTTTTGTTCCTGAGCTATATCCCATCGAAATGTATCTGAGCAAGGATGGAAGAAAGGAGAAAATGAGAAAGGAGATGATGATGGATTTTCTTGGCAAGTGGCTGGGAGGTTCTTCTTCCTTTATAAGAGGTAAGATGAGCCCTGGTGGCCCCAGAAGCACTAATTTACTATTAAAGCAGAAAAATTATTACCCAGTTAGTCTTGTTTAGTTCGTTCCCTATTCCAGGAGCAGGGGAAATACTTAGGCTCAGAGGTTCTGAAAGGATATTTCAGCAGAAGGCCCATAACAAAGCAGAGGTCGTAGCCAACTCAAATTTCCTTTCAGTTAATGTGTTTTTTTTTCACCTAGAGTAAATGTTCTCTAGGTCCTTGCCATTACCAGCAACACATGAAGTAGCTGCAATGAAGGCCAGCTGCCACAGGAGTTGGATGCTTTAGAGCTCTTCCACTGTAGAAATGGTTTTACATAGGTGAGAAGCTGTTTTCTGTGGTGGCTGCCACCTTTCCCCAGGCTGGGCAGCAAATGCTGAATTCAGTCAGTACTAAGAGCTACAGGTGTTTGTCTGGATAGGGCCTGGCACCTGCATGCACACATGATATTCTGTGATGGGAGGCCTTGCAGTGGGTTATTGTCGTGTTTGGTGAAGTCTAATTCACTGTTCCTTGAAGGCAGGTTAAATGAGGTCTTTAGACTATGCTTCTACTGCGTCCTCTGTTCACAATGGCATGCTTCACTTGCCAGACTTGTTTCCTCTTGTGACCATATGAAATACACCTTTTAGCTGTTAGTCTCTGGAAATAACAGCTTTCAGTGGGGAGTTGAAGTCAGATTTGTACAGGTGCAGGTGAAACCAGCTGAGAATTGGCTGATGTCTGTAATACAAGATACCTGTAGGCCATTTTTCACTGTTCTTCTAGTGTTAAAGATCAGACTACTTAATAGCCCGAATTAGGGCAGTGTGCAAAGGACAGCCTTGAGCTCTGACTTAACCCACTCTCTGCACTTGAAGGTTTGCAGGTACGTCAGCTAATCAACCTGATAAGGGGCATAGATGTGCATTTTGATGCTTGGTCCAAGGGTCAGTACATGCCAAGTGAAAGCAGATGGTGTTCCAGTGTTAGGATACTTGGAAGCAACTCGCTAAAGACAGAGATTCCCTCTGCATATATAGTGGGGCCATGCATCAGGAAATGTAAGGGAGAGGGTGTGGAAGTTTAAGGTGAGGGGTATTGTAGGTGAAAGGGCCTTTCTTCCACCCTCCCCTGAGGGTGATAGGAGGTGGCCTTTGTCTTTACCCCTTGCCTGTGCACAGTCTTGTATCTGGCACAGCAGCATTTCTCGAACTTAAACTGTTGGTCCCTGCATAGTTTCTGAGTCTTCAGGGATAAAATCTTGGCACTAGTGTAGTTGGAAGATATGCCAAGATTGCACTTTGGATATTTGGCTTGCCAGAAGGAATAGTGTGATTTTTGCTCTTACGGAATTAATAAAATAAAGGTTTTGGTGATAGCAAGCCTCATTTCTTGGAAAGCATGTTGTGCTGCTGCTGATAACCTTTTTTTGTGTAGATCAGGTATGCCAACCTCTGAGAGGGCCTCCTCCCTCTCCAGACATGTTCACCTACAACCATCTTTCTTGCCTGTGAAAGTTTTTCTTTGTAAGCACTTTCTATGTTAGCAGAACAGTATTTGCCTTTGGACTTCAGTGTCTTTACAGCCCACAACCAAGCTGAGTTGGAGTTCTCAGCTGATGAAACAAGATGCCTAGCAACAGGTATGTCTGGAGTTAGCTGTGGAGTGTGTTTCTGTCTAGTTTTGTTTACTGTCATTAATATTTATTTAGTACATGTATTTTCCTGCTCTAAGAGCCCATTCAAAAATAACCTCCTGGGGGGGGTTTGAGCCTAAACTGTTTTTAAATTCTTTGCGTGGGTTTGTTTGTTATCAAACCTAGCACTGTTGTATTTTGAAATAGAATACAGGCTTTTACTTTCCTAGCTTATTTAGCGCTAGCTTAGGTATTGCTACACAGTGCTGTAGTGCACTCTGCCTTGCAAACCCCAGCCCACAGAAATGGAGTTAGCACTGAAGTATCTCCATGAAGCTTATCACTGCCTCCTGGTATAAGTAAGTCAGTCAGCTGTAACATGATGTAAGTTTGAAATTGTTGTATGTCATTGTTGGGAAAGTTGTGTTTTTCTTACCCAGACATTAAGAGGATGACAGGGTATTAAAATAAATTTCCCAGGATGCACCTGGGGAGTGTGCCAAAACAGGGAAGTGCTCAGAGTCTGCTACTGAGGTTGGGCCATGAGGATGGCTTAGCATTTGTTGTTGATCGTGACTGTTGTATGACTTTGCTTTTAAGCTCTCCTGATGGAGTGAACAGGTCTCAACTACAGTTTATTTAGACTGGTTTGTGTTTTCTCTTTCTGTGTCTGAATGTAAAAGTGCCCTATGCCATGGTTGTGGTAAGGAGGGGCTTTCTTAAACTGCACATTTAGGGGTTGGGTTTTGGTTTTTCACTTACTTTTTTTCAAACTACCTCTCTTCTCACTACCCCTCCACCCCCAGCATAATTCAGATGTGGTTCTTGAACTTATTTCTGCTTCCTGCTTCCATTTCAAGGGTACTCACACTTGGGACAGGGCAGTGGAGGCATCTGTCCAAGAGTGGCATTAACCTGTGAAAGCTGAAAGTGCAGCTTGGGGCTGTTCTGTGACGGGTTTTCATCTGAGCCTAGTTAATGCTCATTCTCAGGGTAATGTTCAAGTGCTTTATGTGCTGTCAGAAGGTCCCTGTGCTCTACAGTGCTTCTTGTTGGTAGAGACAGTGACTGTGATCTGTGAATGACTTTCTTTTCCTTCATGGCGGCACCTGCTTAGTTGCAATCAACAGGGGCTGTCTCTCCACTATCTCCTTCCATGTTGTGGTTTACTTTACCTTGCCTCTTTTCAGTCAAGTCAGCCAGGAGAGCGTCTGTCAGGAATTTTGGGGCTTAAAGGGCAGCTGTAGCACCTTAGTGTCAACACAGTGGTGGCGTAATTCCAGAAATGCACCTTTTCCAGTGACTTGAGGGGTTCTGAGACCAGTCTGATTTATGATCCTCTGTTACCTACTATATATGAAATGACCATAAGCTGGGTTTCAGACTCTTGGGTTACTATTTCGGACATGCTGGTGTACAGGCATTTTGGAGAGATTGTAGAGTCAGTAAGACTTCATAGATGAAAATGAGGAGAAATTGAGTCTTGTAAGAAAACCACTCATTCTTGAAAGCCAAAACAAGATAAATACATTTCTACGTTGTTCTCAAGAGTAGTGGCAATGAGTGTTGGGAGTAAGTTTCTGGTAGCAAAACAAGCTGGCAAATTGTTTCTCAGAGGCAAGCATTCATTCCTAATCTTAACAGTGCTCAGTGTTTATGCTTTTTTTTTTTTTTTTTCACCCCCACAAGCCTTTAAGAAAAAGGGGAAAGAAAAAAACTGTAGGTAAAGCCCTGATAACTGGAGAGGGAGGTACCAGTGCTCTATCCATTTCCTGCTGTGTGATGGTAGATGATATTCCTGGCTTGAGGCAGCCTGCTGAAAACGCTTGTATTAGTTGCTGCTGTCTTGGTGCCTTCCTTGCAGCTGCACCGTGTCAGCTGGGAGACACTCAGGATTCAGCAGGGGGGATGACTGTATTTGTTTCAGATTCATTTGGCATGTTCATACCTGCTTGTCATAGATTTTCATGCCCTGTTACTATTGATACAGCAGAATGACCAGCAAGAAATCAAAGGATTCTCTTACCAACTGTGAGGGCTAAAAACCAACAGGATGAGTTTGAGCAAGCTGCTCATTAGTCACAGAGCTCTTGTGTGTCACTGACTTCCAGGAGCTGCAGGCTTCTGCCAGGAATATGTGCCTTTGCAGTGCTGTAATCAATGGAGAACTACAGTTTTAAGCTATGAGATTCTTACACAGTCAATGCAAGCTGCCACCTGCAGAGAAATGCTTTCAGTTTCCTTAAAAGGTCTTTTCCTTGTAACTGAGACTTGTACCAGTACTTCCTGTACCTAGTAGAAAATGGTAACAGCCTACTTCTAAATATCTTCCCGACTGAATTCCAGAGGCTGTGTGTGTATGTGTGTGTAGAAGTTCCAGCCCCACATGCTGAGCATTCTTTTCTGAGGTAGGTATGTACATACATCTGCTGATGGCTTTCTTTTAAAAAAGAGAGAGTTGCTTGGTCTTGCCAACTCTCACCTTCCATTTACCTTTCCAGTTCTGAGGAGTGGCACGACCTTTCTGACACCCTGGTCAAATCACTCCTTTTTCAATGCATTGGTTTCCTATGTATCAGACTGAAGAGTATTTTTAATATATTACAAAAAAAAGTTTAGGTAATGTTTTGTGCTGCTTGTTTTCCCTGTAGTAGATGTGAGCTGCTTACCATGAAGTTCTGTTGCTAAACATTTAGGTAAGAAAGGTAAGATGATGAGGTTTATTTCCACTAAGTGTGAAGGTCTGTAATGTGTCAGTACCAAGTGGGACAGTATCTAGTAACACATTTATCTCACTGGAAAAGATGGGTTTTGTTGGCTTTTTTGATATCACTGAGATTCTGGTATTATAAAAGCTTCTCGTAGGAGGGGTGTGTATTTCCACAGCTTTGAAGAGATGTCTGGAAAGAGGGTAGCTTCTGCAGCAATGTGCTGTCAGAGGGAGTTACCGGATTTTAAAAGGACTCTTCACCAGCTAAATCAGGTAAGGACATCCTGCATTTGCATCTGACCATGGCAGGTGATTTGTTTGCCATTAACTTAAGCAGTAAGAACTAGCATAGCATTGAAATAAAGCTATCTATCTGGAAAGAATAAATAATGAGAATAAACAGCTGCCCTTTGCTGCCTTAAGTGAATGCCTATCACCAAGTCAACTAACCCTGACATTTACTGAGCTCCTCCCAGTATCTGTTCCTGGTACCTTGATGATTTCTTAATGTTTAAATCCATCTCCACATAGTCCAAGGTAAAGCACAGAGTAATTGTGTACATTAAGTAAGTGACAACCTGTAATGGATTCAGAGCAAGAAAGTGTGTTTAATGGAGCATCAGTAGCACTGGTGCTGGGATCCTCCTCCTCCTGAGGCAGCATGTAAAATCAGCTGCTCTGCTGTGGCTGTGTTTGTTTAACTCTGAAGTGCTCAGCAAAGTGTAAGGCTGTTTTACAATGCTCTCACAGCTGAGACTATTGAAACAATGTTTTGCTTCCAGTTCAGTGTAAGGTTGTGTATTTCTGTAGGTCTGCTCATGGGCTCTCTAACTACAGGCTGTGTGCTGTGCCAGTTTCTGTAAGCCTATGGGTGTTCCTGTGCTGTTACAGATGTAAGTTAAACACCTGTTGACCTCCCAGGTATCAGCTGTAAGACCTGGAGTGTTTCAGTTTTTCTTACCATTGTACCACTTTGGGTTCATGACATCACTCCAACTCATCACAAAGAAGAAAAATAAGTAGTACATTTATTGAATCTCCACTTACTACTACTTCTAGCTTTTATTCAGACACTTGTGCTCAGCTTCGAGAGCCAAGAATTATCATTCAATGTGAATGATGCTATACATGAATCCAGTGCAGGAAGTCAGGCTCTTCTCTCTAACAGGAGCGAGAAAGGGGTTTCTAGTCTTTCTGTCCTTTCTTTTGGCTGCACAAAATAACCCTTTCCAAGGGCACATGAAATAAAATACTATATTGCATACTATATACATTTACGTACAATGGTAAATGCACCATTCATTCAGAAATACACAATACCTAAGGCTCAATGGAAAAGCTTGGTTGAAGCAACTTCTCTCTGGGTAGGAGAAAAGGAGCTCATGATAGGTCGTGGAAGTTTCCATACTCTGTGTTCATATGGATCCTGCCCCTCAGGAACCGCAGCAGTCTCCAAGGACTGCCTGTGCCTGGGAGGGAGGGATGATGGCCCACACAGCTCCAAAGCCCATGGCTCAGTGACAGAAAACACGTATGACCGTGACAGAGGATTTCCTCTGAGAACAATTATCCAGCAACTGCAGGAGGCAAAGCACCTTTGTGTACTTACTTGACTCTGTGCAGTAGTAAACTAAACAGCCCCTTTTGGACATTGAAAAATGCTTCTAACACCAAGCCTTTCTGAATGATACTTTTAACTGGATTTTGCTTTCCTCCTTGGATTGTTGGACTGCGTGGGGATAAAACAGGCGCTAGCTATCAGCATAGGTGGTAGGAACCCTGGAGCTCTTGGAAAGAGACAAATATTTGTTGGTTTGGGGGTGTGTGGGGTGTTTAAGCTGATCAGACATGGGGAACTGAACTGTCTGCTTTCATTTGTATCAGCCTTATTTGACAGTACCTGATCTTTGCCTGCCCCAGCTGCTGTGCTGCACTAACACATGCCTCCAAAGTGCCCTAAAGGGACATACTGCTCCTTGGTTATCTTTTGAAATGTCTAAAGTCCCTGCAGAGAAGTACTCGCTATGTAGCCACATGTGGCAACCTTTTCCCTAAGATAACAAATCAATTCTGCAGCAGTAGCCGCAGCTTTGCCTTTTCTCCCACTGCCTATGGACCATAGTCACTGGATGCTATCAGACTGACAATGCTGCAGGTAAGGAGAGGCAACTCTTAAGTCTATTACATTTGTCTCCAAGAAAGTGCAGTCTCCAGCCACACACAGCAGCACTGTAACTCATGATCATGGCCACTGTACTCTGCATGGGGAGGAACAAGGTGCTCTTGTACCTTGCTGTTGCCAAATAGACTGTAGTCTATTTACAAGCTGGGGCTCACTGGACTAGATTCCCCCTTCTATTAAGCTGCTGCTTTTTTTTTTTTTTTTTTGCAGCAGTGGGCTGAATAGCTCACCTCTTAAGTCTGTCCTTCTGGACTCAGAGGCGTAACACATTAACCCTCCAGCTAGTGCCTGTTTCAGGCACTGAGTGGAGTATTTTAAACATAAAGTGTTTATGGTGCTCTCTCCCCTGCTCAAAGTAGGGCAGGCATTCCAAATCCTTCCTGTAAGTAAGAGTCAAAAGTGTAACACACCATTAATACTCAAGAATGTGACTTGCACTGTATATCCCAGGGCAGTGTCAAAGGCAGCAGCCCTTCCCAGTGGTGGGGAAAGGCTCCACATGCACGTTCTCTGCTGCTGCTCATTTGTCAAGTTATTTTGGCTTGACAATAGATGGCATCATAGCACACGTTGGAGCACCACACATCCCAATGGCACTGGGGGCAAGGAGTCCCTCTCAGCTCCAGCTGGAGTTCTGCAGTTCCTCTCGGAGCCACGTTGGAAGGGGCTGCCCAAGTCTGTTCATCAGCTTGGATAATTCAATGTTGTGCTCGTGGTAGAAGTCTCTTAGGAACAGCCGTGACTGTGTGGAAAACACAGACCACATTAGTGGAAAATGTTACCCTGGACATGTGTTCTGTAGGTCATCTAGGACACAGATGGTAAGAAAATCCAGGTTGGGTTGCTGGGATGTTTCTAAGTCTCTTGCTGCCAACAGATTTGAGACAGTTACTTACCAAGGAATCCATATCAGGGTATTTTCTTCCTTTACTCTTTCCTAGGCATTTAGTCTTTCCTCCATCTAGCAGCTGGCACCAAAATCCTTTTGTTTCATCAAATCTGAAAAGGACATTTGTCTTTAAATGATACAGCCACATGCCCAATTAGTAGCAGCAGAAATTAAGTAACTTCTTAAGCATTTCCCATTTCTGTGTTTTACATATTGGGTTTGGGTTTTCTTTACTTGTTTGTGGTATTGGTTCATGGTTTTTTTGGCACTTGACTACTTTGACAAGAAATCCATTCCAACCGTGTCTGTCTCAGCTTTATGCACATTCCAGAGGCAACGTGGTGTTAACAGTATTTGTTAAGATTGGGGGGAGGAATAATAATGTTTTCATGTATGTAAGTTCTTTTAAATCTCCTCATCATAATTGAGAAGTATTATAACACCACCCCACCCCCCAAGCATTTAAAAAGTCAGTGTTTCTTTTCTTGTTAAAACACAGGTATAAGGCAATGCTGGGAACCAGGTATGAGTATGGCCTGGCCCGGCCCAGCCCCTCAAATGGCCAAAGGGAAGCTTGAGGTTTGAGCAAGGCACGCTACCAAACTCTGAGGCAAGCTGACCATTTTTTTTCTGACCCTGGCTGAAGGGTACCAGCCAGTACCATGACTCTAAATAGTCTATTTACTATCACCACAAGTGCTTCAGCAAGTAAGGCGGTCAAGTAATCTGACATTTCTAAACCTGCCCTTCCCTGGGGAGTGTGTGCCATCCCTTTGAAATAGACCTGTAGGAGGAGAACTGAATTGGTTCTCCTCTCTTTACTGTTAAAGGGCAATTGCCATATGCCTACACGCATGCTTACCACCCACTACCCTCAACGAGCGTAGGCTGTGAGAGCAGAGATGTGAAAACACAGGTTTCAGCTGCAGAGAACAATATTCAGGATTTCCACTGAAGACTTTCAACTAGGACTTAATCTATTCAGATTAACTGCACTTGCAGTATAGGCAAGATCACAGTAATGGCTGAGTAACATCCTTCAGCCTATTAGCAGTGGGGTAGTGCCTCTACTAACAATTCCTCAGATAGCTCTGGGCACCTGTCAAGACCATGTCTTCTGTAATAATACTTCACTGCTTCAGACCTGTGCCATGTGTCCCTAATCTCCATCTGGTTGCAGATATGAGCAGCTTGTCACACATTTTTAATCTACTTCCTCTACTTTCTGTCACATATAACACAAAGCATAAGGAGTGCTAATAATTCCAGCACCTTTTCTGAAACCATGCAGACTAAATGGAAATCATAGTTACTGCTGTGAGCAACTTCATGCTTCTCCGTGACAGTGACAAAACCCACCCCATATCACTTGAAAGGCTAAGCTATGATTTCAGTCTCAGCATAGCATCTCATGCTATCTGAACCTAATTTTACAGTTAGTTAGCCATACCTCTGAAACCATGGCAGGTCTTGCAGTCTTTTAGGTCTTGTATACTTCAAGGTAAGTATTCTTCTAAACAAGTGTCTATTAGTATCGCACTTGGCGAAGGAAGCATTCTCCCAGAATTATTTTCCTACCTGAGGGCCTGGGTGTAGTTGAACAGTGGTGTCACTCCCAAGAACTTCTGGATGTTGTCCATTACAGAGGCAGGATTGTGTCTCAGCTCCTGACCATCCACAATGAGAAGCTGAAAAGACAGCAGTCACCATTCAGCCTGTGCTGAATGACATCCGTGAGCTTCCTGGATCTCAAAACTGCCCCTGGCCCTTGTGCATGTGAGTACAGGCTGCTAAAAACCCTGTTTATTCTAGAGCAACATGGTGAGGGGATGTGGCCCATTTGTCACCACAGATAGAGAAGTTATAATACAGGCCACAAGTGCCATAAAACAGTAGATCATGACAGGCTTTGCTTAATAAACTTGCCTTTGGCCAGCTCCCCTGTAACTAATCACTAAGGCCCAGTAGTAGCACAATTTACAGATTCTCTTTGGAAACCTCATGTGTTCTTTTTAGATGCCAGCAGCCATTGTGCTAAGTATTCTTCTGTAATCTCTGAGTATTCTCCTGCTACATGTGCGATAAACAATAATGAACAACATTTGTGCTAATAAATCACCCATTTCAAAGAACAAAACAAAAAAATAGACACATGAACTGTGTTCTGGGGAAGGTAGGAGACCTGACCCATAATTAGTGCATGGATGGTGTGTCTGGCTCTATCATTCCTTACAGCAGTAACCTCCAGAAATAGCAGGGCAATGAGATGTAAGCCCAAGAATGTTTTCCCATGTCTCTTTTAGTCTTGGCAGATCTGTCATGTACAGTTTAGGCTGCTGCTTTGGCAGAGAATAAGAGGCTAAATGTGCTTATAAGCCTTTGCTGGATTACAGACTGAGGATAACCCCAGCAGTGGAAAGAAAGCAACTTAAAGAAACATATTCTGACTCACACTGTATTAGACAATTTATAAATTCTTTTGAATTTAGAGACAGTAATGTTCTGTATTATCTATTAATGGACTTTTACAAATTTATACACAAAACATAGAATCCTGACATCTCTGCAGTGACATTTCCCTTCAGCAGGCAGCTAAAGGCTTCACAACACAGGAACTAAGAAGTGGCAGAGACACAGAGCCTCTCTTGAAAGCAGTGAAATTGCAGCAAGTAGCTGAGTGCCTACTGGGCCTGAAGAGAGTCTCTGGCCAACATGAAAGGAAGGGAGCGCTAACACTGCTGAACTTCTCAATACTTTGGAGCTCTCCAGGAGATCACAGAATCCTTCTGCACCCATTTAACACAGTAAGGTGCAAAATTGGAGTACTGAAGCCTGATTTTCTTATTAGCTCATAATAGGAGGAAGCAAGTGGTGGCTTTTGTTCCAAAAGACAAGACAGGAGGTCACATGAAAACAATGAGCTGGGGTGGGTGTGTAGCTGAAGCACACACACGTGTAACAGTTTGTTCTCTACACTAAACCTACAAAGAGCTCCACACAACAGCCTCTACTGCCAAACCTCCTACCTGCCCAGAGGGGTAATATGTTAGCCAGCGCTCTAGGTGAGTTGAATACCAGCCAGGGAGCAGACATCGGCTTTGCAGGTTGCGCAGTTCCTGAGGGGCCTGGGATTTTGCAGAGATCACTTGATAGAAGGTGTAATTGAGTGCCACAGGGTCATTGTGAGCACGCTGGTGCTGGAAAACATAAGCTGAATTTAGGAGCAGGAACACAGAATTCCACCTTACGTGGCTCTCTGCAGGCAGCCTGCCTCACATCCCCTGGCCCCTCTAGGGAAATGGATCCACAGGCTTTTCACTTCACCCCACTGGAACACTTCTCTGGCCCTTACCCACAGAACAGCACTGGGAATTTACCTGGTACCACGAATAGGCTCGGTCAGCAGGGTTGATCAGAACAGTAATGATTTTGGCTCGAGGGAGCAGGGCTGCACCACGTTTTGGTACCACCTGTGTGTCAAAGTAATTGGCACTCTTCTCAAACATGAAGTCTGTGCTGGCATTGGAGGGGATGGGAAAGAATTCCATGTACCTGCCAAACAGATGGGACACTGGTGAGCAGCTTGGCACAACAAAGAAATGGCACATGACAAAATGATGCCCTTGTGCCTCTTGAACACACACAGTTCACAGAACAACTGCAGCTCCCCAAGGACTGCAGTGAATGGGAAAACGGGCACAGAGCTGGCAGAGGATAAGGTGTGGTGGAGCACAACATGGAAAGTTGGAGATGATAAAAGGGCAAGAAAGTATTTTGCTGAGGGTGTGTTCTCCAAGGCCTTGGGCAGTGGAAGGAAAAGGCTGAGGGTAGGGTACTAGTTCTAAAAGAGGTTCAGTCCAAGAGTAAGGCCAGAATCGGCTGCCTGTCCTGCCACTGACTGGTGGTTTAAACCCACCTAAACTCATTTAAACCCATCTAACTCGTCTCTCAGTATGTGTCTCTCTGCACATCTGTCCATAGCTGAGGTGCAGGGTAAAGAGCTCTGCTTACATGGTAACTAAGGCATTTGAGTAAGGTAGAGGGGAATGTGTGGGACAGGGCACTGTAAAGTACTAGAAGACTGAAATTTAAGCAATACAACTAACTCAAATTCCATGCTAAACAAAAAGATTCTTGCATGCGATGCAACACTCCAGTCTAGTTGGATGACTTTTCCAGGAGATGCACATAAAAACCTATGCTTTCTAGGCCTGTCAGCTAGTGCAATAGCTCTGTAATGCTTGACTCCTGTGAGCTTTGCTCAAGTACTAACCCCCTTGTGATACCTTTTCAACAGTCCTCTATACGATCAGAGACGTTAGACAAAGTCTCCCAGAGTTCATGGGCAAATAAACTCAACAGCTTTGCTGCCACACAGCTGCCCTCAGAGCCACATGTGAGGGAGCACAGTGCCACAGTTGACCTGAAGTCAATGCTTTGAGCAAGAAACACCTTTGAAATGTCTCTGCCTGGAAACACAGTGGCATTAACTGTGCCATAGTGACACCGACAGGTGGAAATGCATTATCATAATTGCATACGTCTACGTGCAAAGATCAAGGTATGCATGTGAACACTGGAGCCAATGTGAGGAATGCAGTGATGGCTGGAAGTCTGAAGAGCCCAGAACACCAGCAGGAAGGTTGTCCCCTCTGCACTGTGTCTTAACTCGGAAACCACAAAGGACTTTTAAATGAGGGCACTGTTGTCTGTTTTGCATGTCAAAGGAAAAGAAACCTCATGACAGCAAAGCATTCAACAAAGACTGAGTTTTTAAAGCTGTATCATGCCTACAAGTCTCCTGGTGCACAGGCAGTGAAATCAGAAATTACCTGTCCTGGTACTAAGCAGTTGGGTTAGCAGGAAAACAGAGCATGCACTGATCAATAGCTGTGAAAACAGCTCTTCAGAAATGGAGAAGCTACTAAGGCGGCTGAGGTGGACATACAGAGAAACTCAGGAGAAAGCAACACAGGTGAACTTCTCACAGAACAGCACATGTCAGGGTTCTTACCAATCAATTCCTTTATGATAGTTAGGTCCATTAAAAAACTGGATCTCCTCAAAGGTGGATGGACTTGGGAAGTTACTGGTGACCGCTGGATGCATGGTCAGGAAGAAGTGCACAGCTGTTGTGCCTGCAACAGGAACGAGTTAATGGGACCTGAGTCGCACACGACACTTGGCTGAATGAAAAGCTCTACCTACACTGCAAGGAACAGTCCCCAGATGGGCACACTCCTACTGTGTGTGGCTAACCCACCCTTCACTCATGCAGGTTACAACAGTGGTGACACCAAGCACTGACACTGAACCTGACTGAGCAGTTCAATCCCACATGTCAGCTCATGCAGCTGATTTCAGTCACCTCCTTAGCATGACAGCTGTCATCCATGTTGGCTACCTCCACTGGTGGCACAGCCACATTGTCATGTGGCAGAACCCATACCTGCCAAAAACTAAGTGGCCTGGGCACTGCAGGACAGTATCATGTGTTTGGGAAGGAGGTGTGCTAGGGACAACACTAGTGTCCTTGGATGAGAATTCAGCTAGAGATGCCTTGGCCTGCCTCTGCTGTAGATGTTTTTCCCTTTGCTCAGCCAAACCCAATAATCCTGCTCAGCAAACAGCTGTAGCCTCCAGCAGGACGATAAATCAGCCAAGAGAAGGGCTTCTTACTGTGCCATTTCAAGCAGCTTAGGCCATGATACAGAAGGGCTCATGCTGCACACACACCAACAGAGCTTCACAGTGACAGAGGCAGGAGACAGCAATATGGCTAGGACAAGCTTCCTCCCAAGGCCAGCCAGGATCACTGCTTGCTGTGTGTGGTTGGTGGCTGCTGTTTCATTGTGCTACAGGGAACGCCAAGGCTTGAAGACCTGGCTTTGGCTGAAGATTTTGTTCTCTTCAGCCTTGAAGGGAATCCTAGTACAGTATATACAGCCATATCACTGCCAACTACAATGCCACAGCACTTAAGAGGTGGTGACAGAGGTCAGACAAAAGAGAATCTCTACCTCCCACTGACAGTGACATGGAGCATGCAGTGGGCACACAGATATGTCACAATAAAAGCACTACGGGCATTCATCCGAACCTTTGCTAAGTGCCTGTGTTTAGTCCTGCTGACAGCTTATGCTTGTGATACACTAAGAAAAGTCACAGTTTCTCTGACCTTACCTGGAAAAGCCAAACCAGCTCTGCAGGTAAGGCTTTTCTCTGCAAATCAGGACTGAGCCAGTCACAGTGCCAGGGTGCAAAGCACAGACAGGCTTGTCAGATTTAGGTTAGAGAAAATCTGAGATTCTCTGAAATATCCTCTGCAATCATTTGGCAGCTTGCAGAAAGGGCAGCCATACAGACCTACTACACAGACCTTTCCAGCTCTCCTCTCTGGAGGAATGACATGGAAGCTGCAATCTATCGTCAGATAAAGTATGCACATTACCAGTTTTCTGAGGTCCCACGATGAGGAACTTGGGGAGTCGATCACATGTTTTCTCTTTGGACCAGATATCCTTGTGCCTCTTATCATCACAGGGATTCTGCAGCACAAGTGATGGGATTAAGCATTATCACAGGAGCTAATGGAAAGGGGAGGAAAAGCTGGAAGGCCAGTCCTCTCAGGAAAACGCTATTAGCATATGAAGAACACTTCACAGCCACACTGATACCCTGCCAGGGTCAGAAATACTTAACTAAAAACACAAGAACGTTTCCAAAAGCTCCAGGGTGACACCAGAGCCGAAGTCCCTCTGAGAGTATTAACCACTGGCCTTGCCCTATGCAGTCATGCTGGCCTGAGCCACCATGATAGTACAGCTGAACACCTGGCAGACAGACAACTCTATCACCTTCAGTTAATTTCATCTGCTCATTAGCATGCAGAGAGCTGCAGCACCGGGATAAAATGGAATAACCATGTTTTAATTTAAAGAACATGAATTCTGCAGTGTGAGATTACTTTAAGATCAATCACATTAACATGCCTGCAAGCTCCTCTGGCACCAAACAGGGCTCTTCCTTGCACACTTAACATTTCCCAGCAGCTTGCCCTAACAGAAGCCTTTTAGTGATTATGTATAAATCCCTGCAAACCTGCCCCCCAGTCACTTTTGACAGCCATCCTGGACCCTAAGCTCACACCATGATTATGTCCTGCTGCTCCTACTCCCCATCCCTTCTACCCTGCATTTTGCCACTTACAGCCTCAAGCCACAAAGGTTAAACCTAAATGCTTTCCTCACTACCCCTCTGTGCTCTGGATCAGCAGTCTTGCCACACTTTACATGTGGGACATGCCTCTTCAAAAGCCACCAGAAACAGTTAAAAGCTGCCTTCTCACCTGCCACAAGGGATTCTTCTCCTGAGGAAAGATTTCAAAGTACTTCTTTGCAAGCTGGACAGGGGGCAATGTCTGCAGGCGAAGGTTGGTCCAGCACTGCACAAACTTCACCAAGCTCTCAAAAGTGTACAGTCCCAGACGGTCATTCCCATAGTTGGACAGGTGGGTCATGAAGATGCTGATCTGAAAATAGGGAAGACATGGGATAAATCAGGTAATTCTCATTCTTCTTAGCTTGATTCCACTGTCAGCAAGAGGCTGTTCACATCTCAGACTGCTCTGGCTGTCTGGGTTGACGGATGTTCATCTGTCAGGATACAGCACTGCCTTGATGTAGTGCTTGCAAGACAGGAGGAACTCAGGAGAGGAGCTCACAGACCTCCCAGTAAACTCTGGGAATGATGGTGATGGAGTGGTAACTGAGCCCTGGATGTGAACACCGAACAGTTTCATCCCAAATCAAATCAGGGACTCCCTCCTAGTCCAAACCTTGCAAATCTTTCATGGCAGAACAGGAGCTTCCCTTCCTCTCCCCAGGGCACAATCAGAGCAACCTCTCTAGCTGTGGTGAGCAGCCAGGAGAGCAGGGGAGCAGGCCAGGGAGAGGAGCAGCATGCTGCAGGCCAGGGCACAATGGTGCAAGGACAGTTTTCACAGGAGTTATTTCTAGGCCCACAGCCTGTCAGCTTTCATTCACTTCACATCTGACATCTCAAGTGTGAAGGAACAAGTGGCAATTCACACTGTAAAACACAAACAAACGTATCTGGGGATCTGAACAGGGGCTGCAAAGAGACCCTGCACTAGGACATTGTCCTAGGAACAGACACCAGCTGATAAGGTTTTAGCTTGCAAGAGCCTTCCGCACAGGCAGCCCCTGAAAAATGTCCTGCCAAGCCTGAGGATGAAAACCCTTGGCAAAGTGGCACAGAACACCCATGGGAGCCTACACAGCACTGCAGCGCTCAGGAGCTGGTGTGCTATCCCTGCCTTGCCAAGCCATCTCTTCTCTCAAGCATTTCCCTCCTGCCTGTGTTTCAGTACTTAAGCTTTTGGAAAGCATCAAAAGACGGTTATCAGCTTGACTGGTGTGTGGCTTTGACAGGTCCCATGGAATTGAGCATCCAAGCGCCTGTAACACAACAGCACTTTGCCAGACACAAACCACACCATGGCTACAAGTTAGCAAAACAAAAGCAGAACATTAAGACCAGTGGAAGAATGACTATGTGGATGATTAAGCACTCCCCAGCCAGTGTCTGCTCATGCAGGGAGGGAAAGAGACCTCAGTCACAGCAGGGGCATCCATTGCTGCACAGTTCAGGGCTGAATCCTGATGATGCCAGGTAAGATCAGGAGGCAACAACAGGCTTCCCTGACAAGGTCAGGAATGGCTTTTCCCCACCAACAGCAGGGGAAAAAGAGGGAAGCAGGAGACAGATGGTCTTGGGATGAAGACATTTGCTGGCACTCAAGAGGTCTGAATTCAGCCTTCTGCCCAGTGTCACAATGGACTGGTCTCAGTGACCAGTTCCCTTCTGGTTTCCTACTAAGCTGACAGAGAGGCCCTGACAGGCTCTAGCACCTCCACTTCAAAGAGCACTGTGTGCTTGGTGCTGCTGTGTAAAAAGAACATGTGCTAAATATAACACAGAGCAAAGGACAGGAAGATCTTTGGTGTAACTGCAGGGCCATGCCATGGAGCGCATAAGGTGCCAAAGGCTGTGTCTTATGTTGTATTTTTCCCATTTCTGGGGGAAAGCAGGAATGTGGTGTGACAGAAAGGGCTGGCTCATCCCTTTGACTTGCCAGCGAAACGTTCAGAGGAAAAATTTACTGCATGAAGCATGTGGCTCATTGGCATAAACCAAGCGCTGCAGCAGGGAGGACACAGGACACAACCTGGGGTCCCTGCAAGCGCTCCAGAATAAAAACAGCCTTCATGTTTTCATCCATGTGATCCAGGGAAGCAACTGTGTCTCAAAGAGTAAATACATTCAACCAAAAGGGCTTACACAGGTAATGCTGTCACCTGCAAACAGTTCCAAGGAACTGTACTTAGAAGACAAGAAGACAAGCCCAACCAAAGGGCCATTTCCTTGTACTTGTGAGGATGCAGTCATGTTCTGTAACAGACATGCACTGTTCAACAAGGCCTGGCTGCTTGCTCTGCCTCGTCACAGCTACTGCTGCCAACACTGCTCTGAGCACTACTTCTGACATAAGCTACATTGAAGTCCCATCTCTCCCTCGTATCCACACCCAGGGACCCCAGGGACTAGCTTGGTAATAACGCCTCCCTCCTTTCCCCCTCCCACTGTCAACATGCCACAGTTTCCCTTCCTTTGCACTGAGGAAAAATGAGAGGAAAGGTCACAGGGAGCCTAGAATACAGAAAACAAGCGGGTATGAGCACTCCTGCAGTATGTAACAAGCAGTTGTGGGCACACCAGTAACCTAAGCAGCCGCTCAGTGTGAGCAAAAGTGTTTGTCAGAAGTGATCGGCCTGTCTGCTGGGTACCAATGGCTATTCTTCCCGACATCAGACCTTGTTCACCAGTCAGAATATCAAACATCTTTTGTTTGCACTGTGGAGTTAATCATATGCATACAGGCTTGGAGACTCCTGCATGTGTATATACACTCAAAGGGAGCTGGAAGCACCAAAAAGGACTGAAAGAGCCTGGTCCAAGTCTGCTACGGATCACTGCTAGAGCTGCAGGGCTGGCCAGCTTTCCATCAGGTCTATGAGATGGCTCTATCAGCAAGTGGAGGAATGCAAGGGTCTGAGTCACTGTGCAAACACAAGCACTGAAGAGGAGTTTAGAGCACAGTACTCCACTGCTCACAGAGAAAGAAATGCTCCACTGCCAAAAGGGAGCAAAACTGTAAACATCACAATCATCTGAAGGTGCCTGAAAGAGTTTCAGTCACCACAAGAAGCCAACAGTAAATCTGGCAAATAAGCTCATCCTATACCAAAGCACAATCTTCCCAAACCTTTTGGATCACAGATCGCTACCAGCTGCTTTGACCATCACATAATTATCAGCAAATTTTAATGGGTAGCTCTAGAAATCATGTTTCTACGAACTTCTTGGCGCAGCAATGATCCCTGGATTAGAGCTATTAAGTAGCTAGTTCTGTAGGCATTCTTTAAGATCTGACAATTATGAAGTGGGACAAGGGGGAATTCACCCAACATATGGCAAGAGAAACCTAGAAAAGCAATGCTCACAGAGAAGAATACAGTTTGTTTCCCTCTGACTGATCACTCCATATGTAAAGAACAGCCTTCTCCTTACTACAGACTTCTATTAAGCAGGTAGATTTTGTCCTGTGCAAAGGTAACAATTGTGTCTCAGCTGATAGGCACAGAAGGCTGGCTTCCAGATCTTGGGGAAGATGGCATCCGGACCTGTAAGTATGAACCCTTACAGCTTTTTTACCTAGAGCTATTGCAGACCCATACCTCCTGTGGATCATACACCAAGCCAGAGGTGGTCACAGGCTAACATTCAGAAACACAGGGTCTGTCTGTAAACTACAGCCTGTTTGTGTGATGCACCCAGAGCGCACTGCGAGGGTCTTTTCACTATCACAGTTCTACTTCAAAGAGAGCAGAGGCAATAAGCACAAGGAAAAGCAGGAGACAAGAATGAATTAAGCTCATTGAGGGAAAAAGCTTGAATTTATGATTCACTGAGCCTCTAGAGCCCCAACCAAAAGTAACTATATCTGCATATTCAACCCTGCAAGAGGAGGAGGGAATGAAAGAAAACATCAGGGAGAACAGAGCCACTGAAGTTACAAGACAAAACCCACAAAAAAGAACTCAATGACTGGGATCAGTACTCCAGAGTTTCCACCTAAGAAGATAGGCAGAACCAACCAATTTTCTCTCAGATCTGCTTGCATGGCTTTTTGCCTGTATTCAGGGCTGGTGAAAAAGATAAGGTAGAAATTTGGAAGTCACAAGAAAAGAGATTAAACACCATTATATTTGGGAGTGGCTATATTAGAGGCAGACATTCTAAAATCACGATCTAAACTTGGCAAGCCAATGTCCATTCAGAGAAAGGGAAGACAACAGATGCCAAATCAGCTTTAGTAAGAAACAAATTCAGGTGGGGAATAGAGAATGTTACTGCACTATAAAAAAGAACAGCATGTTTTCCTGCTGCAGCCAATAAGTAGGAATGTGAGGGAGTGTGAAGGCAAGAGCTACAAAGATTCGTCTCCTAATTCCATACATTCAGGATCTTCTAAAAATTACTTCTCTTTTTTGTGTTTCTCTTGCCACCTAGTACATCTTCCCAGCTTCAATGGGAAGTGAGAAACTCATGTGATTTGTCGTCCATGGCTAAGAACTGGGAAGGGACTGCATGGTGTTGAAGGTACTACTTTAGCTTTGTGTTTTGACCTAACTGTCAAGTATTGGAAGGAAAAAAGAAACACCTGTGTTAGATACAGATCCCCCAAAATGCCTTAGGGTGACAGCTACATCACAAAACAGGCACACAGAAATTGTTTTGAAGTGCATACATACTGGAAGAAAGGAGAGAACATTTCATAACGTAAGCCCAGAGAAAGCAATTATTGTGACCAAACTCATCAATGAGCCAGCGGAGAAGCCAACAGGCAGCAGATGTGCAAGGAACAGAAGGAGCTAAGGCACATCTCACTTCTGATTCATGAAGATGCAGTGGTCTTGGTAACACCCACTCTACCCTGGGCCATGCTCAGTGTGTCACCCTGGCTAGTTCCTAACACGCAACACTGATGTGTCCTTGGCAGTGTATAAAGAAAAACATCATTAACTACAAGTACTTCTTGGCTCTCTTTTGCACATCTCCTTACCATCACACTGGAGATACTGCACTGTGATGGGTGCTTATACTGCATCTCCCGTAAGATCTAGTTGTTTCCCACATCAGGCACATCTGCTGAGATACCCATGCACCAATTCCCCTTTCAGATTAGCTTACTGGGTTTAGGAGCACCGTCAGGAAGAGTTCACCACCACGAATGCTCTTGTCCAACTCCTTTGAGCCACCAGGATACTCATTATAGAAGATAGTGTGAGTAAAAAGACCACAGGTCTGTCGAGGCAGGACCTAGCAATATCAGAGAAAAGCAAAATTAGTTAAGAGGCAGACGCAGCAGGATCTACCAGTGAAGTGTCAAAGCAGCGCTCTGGATCAATATGAAGGGTAAGGGACATAACCAACAGAGGTTCAGAGGATTCTTCTGATATTCCTCCCAACCACTTACTCATCACAGTGCAGAGAAGTCAGTGGGATCTCAGTTTAGTCTTCTTGTGCTTGGTTCTGCTCTCTGTTCAGTACTGACCTCTGAATTGTACTGAGAAACACAGAAACTGGCTGTGGCCAAGCTTTTTTTCCTCTTTGCTTGACTTAGCAATTTTGGAAACACTGGTGAGAATAAGACTGATGTCTCTGATACAGGTCACTAGGAGACTATCCCTTGGGTGAGAAAGCGTGCTCTGCTCACCCAGCTGTGCTCACCATGATTCCATTATGGATGAATCCGCGCCGGTACCGGGCAGGCCGCAGGTGTGGGTATTCCTCTGTGCTTGTTACTTGGATGCTCCAAACAGATTTCCATGCCTCATAGAGTTGTGTATGGACAGGATAAACCCCAGAATGATGGGGGGCTACAGCATAGCCCAAGTCTGTGGGAATCCCATGCTCCTGGAAGCAGAATATGCAGCCTGATCATTCAATATTTAACTAATATCCTTAATAAGGAAATTTAGCAATCAACTCAAAGATGGAGCAAGGTGACAAAGCGACATGAAAACTCTGGATTGGGAAACCTGAAATACTGCTTGTAACTTCTTGGTTTATGCATCTATAGAAACATAACGGTAATCCTGTATCAACCTGGATATTTAGCACTGGTTAACAGCTGCTGTAAGAATGGTCTTGTAGCTTCCAGGTGCAACAAATGAGATTAATTCACAAGCCTCAGGTCAGGCTTCTTGGTTACCGCAAATTAATCAATGCCGTTAAGTGACACATCTCACTCCCACAATGCCTAGATCTGAGCCACTAGAGGAGGAAAGCAAAATTTACTTAACCAATATAGAAGGAAAAGAAGATGATGACTGGGATCTGTCTTGTCTCTAGCAATTCAAATAAAAGCAGTCATGTAGCAAGGGACTATAGAGGGTGGAGATACGGGGCCTGGAGCTACACTAAAATGACAGGAAATATCTGAATTTCATGGTTTTTAATTCCACTGCGTAGTTCTGGTAACAATATGAATGATGACAGCTCTGCCCTGGTGGTGTACAAGAAAACCAGAACCCCTAAATGAAGCAATAACCTTCTCCTTCCCACTGCTAGCCTGTTTAAATATGAGTAATTGTGTTCTGTGCTTTGTGTCTCTGCAAAAGACTGCATTATTATTCAACCAGGAAAAGAAGGAGCCTAAATTGTTTCTATAATGCTGCAACTGTGCTCTGAATTCAAGATCATTGCTATGTATGTCATGGGAACACAAGACAGCAGCCTGTTACTCCCAAGGGGATTACCATCAGAAGAACCAAACTAGAGGTGAAGAGGACATTTCTTTTCAGAGAAACATGCATGCTATATTCAACTCTGGGCTGTAAGTATCAAACAGACATTGTTCCAGCAATGCAGGATGTTCAAAGCTTCCCCCTCCTCTGCTAAACCCAGGGAATTTCCCCTGTACTTCCTAGGAAAGCAGATTCTTCAGCACTGTCTGGGGAGACCAGAAATAAGGCTGTTAGCACACAGAGCGTTCTATACAACCAACCAGGTGACTTCCTTACAAAACCACAGTGCATAAGGATGGAGACGGAAATGCTTTCTCACTGCCAGAGTCTGTAAATTAATTGGATTTGGATGGTTATGCTACAAGTTCACACCTCAGCAAACAACAGCCTTGGGATTTGCACCCTGGAATGTAGGGAAGCTGCCTGGGGCCATGCAGGTGCCAGGAAACATTCCCATTTCACAGGCAGGCACAGGAATGGTGTTTCTTGCCTGAAGACAGCAGGAGCTGCACACCAATTTAAATTTTCAGAACTGCCTTTTTTAAATGCAGCCGAGTTATCAGACCAGTATTTGCGTTCAGCGCCCGAACTGCTATCCCAGGAGAAGAATGCTTAAGGGTTAGTACTGTAAAGTAACTCAACTGCGATGCCCCTTACCACAGCAAACTGCTTGTTGAGCTTCATCTGCTCAGCCAGCACAGTGACATTGTGGAAAAGGTGAGGTTGCATATGACTCCACATGTGAGGGAACCACCAGAACTCCTTCCTGTGTTTGAGCAGCATGTCATCCCCTTCATCTTCCTCATCTGTACCTACAGAGAGCAGAAAAAGTGCAAAACCAAAAGGAAGAAAATGGGCTCTATGTTTCAAAGTTGTGGCTAACCCCCTGCAATGCTGAGTCCTCCCAACAGAGAATCATGCTCTCTCCAGTGTGGTACACCCACACATGGACACGATGGATGCATGCAGGCACTGGGACAAAGGGGTGCCATGGGCTTACCTGTGTGGTAGAATTTCCCTGAGAAGCCCAGGTTGAAGGTGAAATTTGGGACTAAAGATCTCAGCTTATTCTGGGTGCTCAGTAAAGCCTGTTTGAATGAAAGGAAAAAGAAATGCTCATATTCAGCTGCTCTGTAACATTTCTCTGTGCTTTGCTGGTGGTCAGTTCAGTCCGAAGAGGTATCACAGGGGATGGGGCTAAGGCACTGCTGTCTGTAGAGTAAAGCAGTGTAGCCAAGTGTTCCACATAGAGTCTTTGAAGTAGTCCTGCTGTACTAAATGATGCCACTTTAAAACCAGTCAGATGATGATCTCTACTTCAATGTGAATGACCCAGAATGCCTGTGCTAAGGCAATGGAAAAATAAATCTTACCTCCAAGCAATAGATCCCTTACTCTTAACATGTTTAACCTCAATGCTCCCTTCCTCTCCTATGCTGGCTGGGACATTACCATCAAATGTCTGCCCTTTCTCTGAGCCTTTGGGTTAATGAAAAGGAAGGTGGGGCAGCACAAGGTGCACAGTCAAAGAAAGTCAATAGTGTCATGAACAGTAACTAAGTGATACAAAGGGAGGGGGATATATCTAGAGAGGAAAGGTAGATTTGCAGAACTAGCCATGAAATGAGTCCTGCCACAGAGATATAGTTTTGTATCAGAAAAGTTTCCTGGATTCTGGAAATAAAAGTTGAGGGAGCTGACATTCACAGTCATCACATCTCCTACAGGTTGTTTCCTGCTCACTTTGTCTGCTTTAAATGTCCAAAGTAATTGCTCTAGCCAAAGGGAAGGAGCCTTGTGCCACAAACCCCAAGGTCCAGCAGTGAACAGAGCAAGACAGACAGCTTTGGCAGAACAAAACCCCAGAGGCTCAGTATGTCCCAGACAAGTAAGATACAAACTAATCCCAGTCAAATCTCTTCTGCTGGAAAACAATAGAGAGCCCTGAGATGCAAGCTCTGCTGCTATCTGCGTGCTTCAGGGAATGTGTCACTGGCGCAGCTCCCATGGGAGGAGTTCTCAAACAGGGACCTGGCAGGAGGGCTGCTGGCAGGTGACAGAGATAGTCCTTGCCCAGGCAGTTATTTAGACGTTAATAGCTTTTCCAAGGAAGCAATGGATGAGTGGCTACACCAAGGTGAAGGTGATGACCTCTCAACAGCAGACTAGGGCTGGATGCGAACACACAAGCAACTTGGCACATAATACTGGCGGGAAAGTACTTTTCAAACTGTGCAGTGGAGACAGGCAGATCTTGCTGCACCAGCTGCCCTTCCCCAGCCCCAAAGAAGCACAAAAGAGCACTGCCTTCACACGGCTCACACTCTATAGGCACTGTTTAGGAACACTGCTCCCTAGGTGGTGAAAGCGCATTCACAAATACAGACTCTCATTCTGTGGAGCCTTGACACCCACCACTTAAGGATATCCTGACAAATCACTGCTGTTACTAATATTTCCAACCAGTGTTGACTTCTGGGAGTACAGAAGTTGAGCAGTACTATTCCCAAGGCAGGCAGACCATGACCTCTCCGCACAGCAAGGTGTGAAGACGAGACAGATTATTTCTGCAGTGCTGCAGACAGGTTCAGTGCTCTGAGGGAAACAAGCTTTCAGACTTTTCCTTAGAGACGCACTTAATGCCCGGTTCCTCCTCCCCACATTCATACAACACTGACATCAAATGCAGCCTGGGACAAACGTCAAAGACCCCAGCTCTCCATAGCCGTATGCCTACCACATCCATAGCCCAGGCCCCACCCAAGAGTAGTATTTTGAAGAATGTATTTCATGACATCTCCAGAACCTATCATAAACGTAAGGAAGTGTTTTTAAAAGGTGACATGCCAGCAGCACTGATGGCTGAAGCCTCCTTTACTGCACAAGATCCAGAATAGGCAGTGGGAGGTCATGTTTCCCTCACGTAACTCTGTAAGGCGCAGGGACGCATCAGAAGCATCAGGAAGCACAGGCTTCAGAGCTGTGCATCTCTTTACAGAGAAGCATCTGTCTGCCCAGCTGGATGACAATACCACATCTCATCTGGGACCAACACCTTGAACACATCACTCAGCATCCTGGACAGGAAAGTACAGCTTTTGTGTCTTGTCTCCAGAGCTGTCCCACACACCACCACCCCTCTTCTGCTCTGACAGGCACATCCAGTTCCCCAAGCCTGGGTAGGATGGTGGAGGGAGGAAAGACAGCCGTTAAGAGGCTTAGCATTCCTCTGCACAGAGGGAGATTTAAAGCCTGGGTAGGGTTACCATGACGACACATCTGTCTGATGATAAATCCCAAAAAGCCCAGCAATCCTTTCTGGCTGGGGAGGGACCAGGGAGGAAGCGTAGGGGTCCCAGGAATTCCAAGACTATGGAGTCCTGCCTTCCTGGTTGGTTTATTGCTAATCTTGTGCCAGCCCACTGCTGATGCTGGATCCTTTTCACAGCCACATCCATAAGGTGGCATGGAATAGGTTTGAAGCAATGTCTTTCACCTGCACAGGATAAAAGAGACTAAGGTGCCAAGGTAAAATATCTGGAAATCTGTTTCACCGTTATGTCTTCACTGTTCCCTAGCACACTGGTTCAGAGGTGTGTGAGCTGTATGTAGTAAGGTGAAACAACACAGATGTGGGAACAGGCCAGGAACATGACTCTTCTGCCTGCTCTGACACCTCTGCACTTTCTCATTTATAAAGTAGGATGAAGATGATAAAACTAATAATGTCTTACAGGTGACTCAAGTGGCATTTCATTTATATTCATAATGTACTCTGATATTTTATATTAAATGCCATCAAGAAATATAGAATAGGCTATCCATTAACAGCTATCCAGATGTAAACAGATCTTCATGTGCCTATTTGTGCACTGGCGAGGCTGCATCTTGAATACTGTGCTCAGTTCTGGGCCCCTCACTACAAGGGAGATACTGAGGTGCTGGAGTGGGTCCAAAGAAGAGCATCAAAGCTGGTGGAGGGTCTGGAGCACAAGTGTGATGAGAAACAGCTGGGGTTGTTTAGCCTGGAGAAGAGAAGGCTCGGGGGGACATTATTACTCTCTACAACTGCCTGAAAGGAGGATGGAGCGAGGAGATTGCTGGCCTCTTCCCAAGCAACAAGCGATAGGACAAGAGGTAATGGCTTCAAAGCTGCAAAAGGGGAGGTTTAGACCGGACATTAGGAGCAATTTCTTCCCCAAAGGATGGTCAGGCATTGGAACAGGCTGCCCAGGGAAGTGGTATAGTCATCATCTCTGGAAGAATTCAAAAACCATGCAGACAAACCCCCTAGTGACATGGTTTAGTGGTGGACTTGGCAGCGCTGGGGCAACAGTTGGACTTGATGATCTTAAAGATCTTTTCCAACTTGGTTGGTTTTACGACTCAAGAAATTTAGTTGTTCCCATGGTACGGGTCAGAGAGCTAGCATTTTAGCTACCCCCCATCTCTTAAAAGCAAGGTTTCTTCTCCCAGAAAACTGCCCCTCCAATCCCTCCAAGTATTTCTGTTTCGTATTTTCTATCTTCCACCACAAAATCCTCCCAAGATGCAGCCAAGCACACTAGCTCACCAGAAAGACCCCCTCCCCTGCTAAGCTCCCTACTACAAGTTCTGCAAGGCTAGCCCCAACAAAGAACAGATGGAGTCTCCCAGGAGATTCCCAGCACTGGCCACTTGAACTCGTAAGCCACAGAACACCCAGACCTGCTTCACGCTTGCCACAGTCTATCAGAGAACATCCTCTGCAACTCACAATCTGCGTTTCTGAAGGCCTTCAGTACTTACTGGGGGCAGTCCATGCTGCAAGCCCAAGTGACAGACATCTACATTCCAACACACATTTCTGGGCACAGTGTGGCATTTCATTTATATTCATAATGTACTCTGATATTTTACATTAAATGCCATCAAGAAATATAGAATAGGCTATCCATTAACAGCTATCCAGATGTAAACAGATCTTCATGTGCCTATTTGTGCACGGGCGAGGCTGCATCTTGAATACTGTGCTCAGTTCTGGGCCCCTCACTACAAGGGAGATACTGAGGTGCTGGAGTGGAAAAAAAAAGAAAGATGACCAATCTTTTGGTGGATTCCTTAGAAAGATCTAAGCTTCAGTCTGATGTCTATCAGTTTAAAAAAGGCTTTCTGATAATCTCAAATGATGATAATTACTTCTAAGCAAATGTTAGGGGAAAAGAAGTTTAAAATCGTGCACTTTGTTGCAACACATTAAAAAATCCTTAATTGTACAATCTCACTGATGGATCTGCACAGACTTAACAGTCACTACAGGTTCTTAATGCTGTTCAGCGAAAGACAAAAACTCTCACAATGGGGTTAAAATCCTAGGACAGAAGAAGAAATGGGGGGAAACCACAGCATTATACCCTCTTCAGGTTGCTTCTTTAGGACCTAATCCTCTTCTAAGATTGGTATCGTGATAATACAGGGCTAAACCTTCATAAAACTGTGGTGTTTAGCTATGACATTTTTAACTTAAAAAAATTTTTGCAGAGATTTTAGCTGTTTCACACAAACCCTAAATGTTACCTCTCCTATCTCAGGTCCTTCATAAAAAAAAATGCAAAAGGGGGAAATAAGTTTGAGAGTCAGAGTGGGGAACAGAGGATACCATGAGTCTAGGAAAAGTACATGGACAAATGCAGAGAAACAGATGATAAAAAATAGAGGAAAAAAGCAGAGTGCTTTGACAGCCTCATCTCAAACGCTCTTACAAAGCATACTAGGAACATGTTGCAGAGACACCTTCTTCATAGGAGCTGCCCCTATGGACACAGGGCAGCACGCTCGCAAGAAGATCTTCTGCAGTCTTCTCACCACCCAGCAGAAGCAGTGGCATAGTTCAAAACAGCACTGTCAAAAGAGAAAGCATTCATGGCACTGGTACTTCTACCTCTTACAATGTTAGAATCAGTGAGTTAGAAACTGCTATTTTCATTTCATGTAAGATTTCTCTGCAATTTAGAAAGGCAAGAGCAGGCTAACAGCCACCCTCCCTAGATATGCTCTCTTATACCCTCACCCAAAATAATAAAAATAAAATAAAAATAACCCAAAACGAAAGGACTGTCCTTGATCTGCACTTAGCTTTCTCTCAGACTTGCTAGCAAGAATTGCTCACTATTTCTGCCCTTTTAGAGATTATCAGCTAAAGAGGCAAAACCTCATCTACTTAATCTTCTTTCCTTACACCTAAGGACAAGCAGGAAGGATCATAAAAGCCAGATCCTTTTGCATTAGAAACGGCCCATCTTTGCTGGCCAGTTCCTCTGAGGTTTGGCAAATTCCAAGGATTATGATTTTAGAAGAGACTGAATGTGGAATAATTGGGAAGAGAAGGGATTTTCTGAGATTTTTGTTTTGTTAATTATGTGCAGCTTAAATCTCTGATAAACTTTACAAGGGAAAAATTTTTCCTTGTTCAACTTCCAACTGTTTCAATCCAATTGAGGATGGCAAGCCCCTGCTGCCACCCTTCAGTAGAAACAGGAACTCAAGGGTTACCATCTTTAAAGTAAAAGCAAGCACAATTCCTTTTTTGCCTTGTTGAAGAACAAAGCCATTCAACTCTCTTTCAAGTATCACCAATAAAAACATTTCTCCTCTCACACAGGACATCTACCATGGGCATGCATTCTTTTAATAGTCATTTCGTTTGGAAGCTCTCTGAATGCGTACCTGCATATGGCAAAAACAGGCTCACTGGGACAGCAGAGTGAATTTTATACCTTCACACAACATCCAATCTCGAAACCGCTACCCTCACCACTGTAATCTAACCTTTAAGATAAGGAGCTGTACGTTAACAGCCCTGAGACAGAGCTTTCATATGAAAGGCCAAAGAAAACACCAGCTCTTCTGCCACTATTATATTCTCTTCTCTCCCCACGGTGAGAGGCTACCAACAAATCCATGCAGTTATTTCTCGCTTTTAAGAAGTAAAAATTCATTACCCTCTCGTGGCTCTGCAATCATAGAGCTTCTTTTAAATGGACAAATCTGGGTTTTATCTGCTTTGCTTGAGATTCTCCGCTTACTGATCACAGATTATTCCTCCATTTCACCCTGTTAAAACCCAGACAAAGCATCTTTGGGAATTATTTTGTCTGGGTTTGTTTTTAACATCACTAGACCACCCTTTGTTTCCAAGAGGTTTGGCCACCTATCTCCTGCGCTCTCACATGAGTCTGTAACCTGTACAAATGCTACAAAAGTGAGAATCCCTGCCAATTTGGTGTAGAGGGTGCAGGGCCTGCTTAAGACCAAGATGAGATTGTGATGCTTCAAACAACAACAAATTCAGAACATTACAGCACCTCAAAACACACAGACACTGTGGTGAAATGATGAAAATCATAGCATTTTCCTTAAATATTATATAAAAACTGTTCTACTTTTCTGTATCTGACTGCTTGGAAACACTTTTTATACACGTTTGCTTAGAGAGCTATGGTCAAAGGTGCCTCTAAAGAATTATTAAAGCATGAAACAAGTAAAATAAATAATGGCATGCGATTACAGCTGCTTCAGGCATGCAGCTTCAAATGAACTGAAAAGATGAAGCTAGCTCTGAACAGAATGCATTCCCCCCGAAGGTAGACCTGGGATCAGAAAGAGAACTTAAAATCTCAAAACCTGAAAAAATGGAGATAAACTGAGATACGTCTTGCACGGATGCAAAAAACCACATAGAAAAGGAGGTAAGACTCCTAAGTGAGGTGTAAGAGTGCTCTTGGAACATGTAACGGATGAGGTTTGGTTCAGGTAACAGATTTGGCACATGTGTATAACAGTATTTTGTTTTATACCTTTGCCTCAAACGTTCTGTGCCCTCAGATGAAAGGTTAAAGGGTACTTCACTTTGAAGCTGTTTTGGAAACACACTAAGGCAGCTGCTGTCACAGGCTTACTGTCATCACGGCTGGTATCCAGAGAACTCCAGCCAGGACTTATCTAAGGGCAAGTGCGAAATGCGAATCCAGAGAGAAAGGCCTGGGGCCTCACACCTGTGGGCACAACCTCAGCAGACCTGGAGAAATAGACAACACACCTGCCTCAGTGGCTACAAACCAGAACTGATGGGGAAAATACTGGCCAGTATCCGATAGGGAGACTACAAGGCAAGTCCTTGGCTCCACAATGCAGCATATGTACACATATCACAGACTTAGAAGAATGCTTTATCACACACTTTCAAGGACACAAAGAATTAGAAGGGGCACTTGGTTTCTTACCTTCTTCCTGCTTGTTTACTCCTTTGCCTGTCTTGCTTTCCTCTCCTCCAGAAAATATCCCCCTCTCTGTGCCTTTCCCATATCCTTTCCTAATGGGTCACTGTATTACTCAGGGAACTGCCAAGGAAAGCAAACCATAAAGATGGCATCTCTCTTTCCCAATTGTGAGGCCACAGAGATGGCTCTCATGAAAGCCTGGTCTGACCATGTTTCCCTGGTGAATTTTTGGGTATTTCCTGCTCTGGGATGGGGGTTGCTGGTGGAGGATACGAGTGGGATGTAATAAAGGGTAAGAGAAAACCTTTCTTTTCCCAGTTTGGTTATGTCCTGAAAAGCTAGATGGCTAAAACATAGACTACTGCAGTTTGCACTCCATGGACCAGCCAACAGCTTTGCAATATAATACAAACAGTTTATACACATCATAATAATCTAATACAGTTTTATGTTCTATTCTACTACAATTTGCCTTTTCCTTTTGAAAAGTACAGTTTAGAGCTATAAATAGATTTGATAGGGGAAACCTGCATATGTCTGCTCCCTATGTTAAAGACGAGACAGAAGAGACCACCACAGGCATCACTCTCCTAAATTCAGAGAGGCCAGCTACAGGTCCCAGCATGAAAAATGCTCCACTTGAACCTGCGAAACAGTTGAGAGCATCACATAGGATGCCTCAGCATCTGGCCTCAGAACTGGCCACTTGCAGGCCAGTTCTCTGTTTAAGATGAGAACAATTGCAGCAATCAAGTCTTGCACTCAAATTAAATGCAACCTTGCCTTTCAAGGCATACCACACACACTAGAGAATTGCCTGGTGCCTGTAGTTATTCTAGGAAATTTACCTCTACATCCGACACTTTCATTCGAGTGCCCTCTTTTCCCACAAATATATCATCAATGTCAACGAGGATATAGCGATCAAGTGTGAGACAGAGGCGCTTGCCAGTCAAGTAAGCAATAGCATCCACAAAAATCAGTTTGTGCAGCCAAAAATTGAGGTTATTGCCGAAGAGAACCCGCTGGATCCCATCGTGCAGACCCAGGTCCTGCACCACTGTGGCATGCAATGCTTTGTGGGTGGCCAGGTGAGGAATGGACTCTGAGGACTTCGTGCTGGCCAACAGCACCGGCTCATAGGTGCTGTGGTTTGACTGGAACACAGTCCAGTCATCACCAGGCAGGGGACCTTGCTCCACCTCGTTAGCCCGGGTGACATAGAGCAAGGGAGCATTAGGGTTGATGTGATAGTCCCGCAGCCCCAAGTTGGAATGTAGGAAAAGGGGGAAACCCTTGAGCTGTGCACTGAGTAGGCTGTTCTCATTGGCTTTGAAAAAGCCTATAATTCCCACACCATACTCTACACAGTATTTGTCCAGCAGCTCTCGGTTCCAAGCATCTAGGTTCACATACTTAAGGATGTTCTCGTAGATAATAAGAGCATAGCGCCCTCTGTCTTTGTCTGTCAGGGTGGGCATATCCCCTTTGCCAGGGGCGATCTCTGTCCTGTATTTAAACCGGCTAGATTCCAGGATGGCCACAATTTCCTGCCCCAGCTGGGAGTAAATGCTTTCCACAAAGACTAGCACCACAGGATCTGTGCGTGAGGTGTCCACAGACTTCGTGAGCCTCCAGCTGGCTTGCGGTGGGATCAATACGCGGTGCTGGTTGCTGCAGTCGCTGAAGGGCAGGGGTGGCGGCTCCTTGATTTTGGGACTGTTAGTGACATAGTAGGCCAGGATGCACATGGAGATGAGGCTGAAGGCGATGAGCAGCAGGATCAACCTGTGGAGCTCCAGCTGTCGCACATGCCGCACCACCTTCCACAGCTGAATCATGGTGAGGCGGGCTGCCCAGCCCCTCCTCACGCGCTGCACCCACGGCACTCCTGAGGTCCCCAGTGCCGCCGTGGCAGTACCCAGCAGCTCGCAGAAAAGAAAGAGCAGCTGCAGAGAGAAACAAAGTGAAAGCAAACAGCTACAAGGCTAGACTCCCAGGGATCTGCCATTTATCTCAAGTAACCATGGCCCTCAATTCCCATCGCTCTTTTGTGCTTCCTCCTGCTCCTCTCCTCTCACTCGGGACAGTCTTTTGGGGGAGTGAGGTTTCACTGAATCGTTTGGAACAGCAAATCAGTCTGTCATCCTGTACACAAGCAGCCTCAGCTCAGCCTTCCCAGGTGTCCTGTTTCTTTCCTAGCTGTTTTGCATTCACATGATGGCACCTTCTCTTTGCATCCTGCAATTTAAAAAGAAAAAGTCAATTCTCAGTATGGATTCATGGTATTTAACATGTCTGAAATTAAATGGCAGGATCAGCAGGTGCTAGGTGGGCAGCATCACCCGCCTGTCAGCAGGCAGACGTGTTCTCTGGGAAGTGACACACACCTTTTGTGTGGGAGCTTGGCAGAACCAACATAATGGCCTTTGGGAAAAAGATCCTGACAGTGCACAGGCACTCAGCATTCACCTCGGGCGAGTTTCTCACACACTACAGCAAGCAGAGCGGCCATACCCGGCCTTCCCCACTCCTCTTTATGCCACTGAACAGAAAACATGAACCCTTTTTATTCTAGCCTCTATTTCAAAATTAACAAGAAGAGGAAAGAGCCCTCACATTCCCCATCTTGCCCTGTTCCCATGCTAACAGTGACATGCCCAAGCCCTTGCCAGTGACTTCCTAGGCCCTCAGGATATGCTGTGTCAAGCCCAGCAGCATGTCTCGAATTCTCACCAACTCTCTTGCCCCACAGGTCCCAACTTCCATGGTTCCCGCCCTTCTCTACGAGGCCGTCCCACTCTTCCTGGGAATTCATGCTTTTTTAGGGCTGTCAAAACATGGCTCTGGAGATACAATGTCCCTCAGATGTCAGGGAGCCAGGGGGCAAGGCTGTCCACGCACCACACGCCTAATTGCTGCCAATCGATTCAGTGGCAGTTGGATAGGAAACATCTCCTCAAACCTTCCTCACATGCCTCTTTAGAGCATGAAGCCAGTTTTAAATCACCAACAGCACAACGTAAATTTGGGTTGGTCTCAAATACGCAAATGCTTCTTGTTACAAAGCTCTCTCACCTCCTGCTTTGTGTTTATGACAGCAGACTATTTCACCATATGCTGTTATTTTTCCAGGCTAAAATGCTCAACAAAGCCAATAAACACCAAACATAAACACCACGGAAAGTAACTAAATTGCTCCTTGGTTTTAAAATGAAATGAAATCACTGTGTAGTTTTTCTCTCCCTTACTAGAAGGGTGACTTACCTACAGCAGTGACACCATTAGCTGGGATACGGGAGCATTTCTGGGGAGCACCTGCTGCCTGCGCCTCCCAGCACAATGCATGGACACCCTGAATGCCAGATGTTGCTCACCAAGTCAGTCATGCTCCAAATAAGCTCTGTAAGAGTTGAAACCCCTTTTTTTCTCTCAAAGCCCTTCTTACTCATTCACCCACGCTCCCGCAAACGCGTGCTCCACCACACACGATCCCGCTAACCACCTGCTCAACTGGCACAGCTTACAACACCAGGAGGCACAGGAGCAACAATAACAAAAAGCACTACCAAAGCAGTTCTTCACCCTTTCTCCACTCCTCCCATTTTCAAGCCTTTTTGTGACTATCACTCTGACAAAACGAAGAACATGGGAGACTAGGCTGTCCATGAGTTGAAGACGGATATCAGGGTTTTATATAGTAAGGTCAGGGTTTTACAGCTAGCTTTACCAGAAAAGAAACTACTTGTGACCTGTGAGACAGATGCTAATTTTGCTCCACCAGAAAAGAAATGACTCGTGAGACAGATGCATATTTTGTAATGTGTATTACTAAACAGAAAAAAATCCATCTGAGTCAGGGAAAATACCAGTTCACAGATGAGGCCAAAAGTCCCACTCGGAAGACTCCCACCAGACTGTTTTCCAAACTGGTGCTGCAGCTTGAAGCAGAGACAAAAAAACTCAAATAGATTTTATATGAAGAGATGTAATATTACTAGCTTTGTGACAGCAGATGAAAGAGAGTCGGAGTGCTCTTTACACAAACCTTGCAATGGTCATTATATATTATCACAAATAATTTCTATGCTATAAGCTCAGCAGAGCTTGCACTGGTTTGTGTAGTGCACAAACAAACCTTAACCCCAGTGAAATATTCAGAATACCTGTAGACTGTAAATGCAAAGTATATGACCAAAATAATTTTCCAGTGGAGAAACTGAGACACAGCAGCTCTTACTGAAGGTCGCACTGCAAGGCAGAAGGTGAATCAAGGTTAAAAAACCAAACCAAACAAAAAACCCCAACAAACCAAACCTCTGCTGCCCAGACTCCAAATGGATCTAGTCTTCATTCCCAAATGGCCCTCTGTAATGACAGAGCTGGCTTTGGAAATCCATCAGTGGCAATAAGCTGTGTTTTCTTCAACACGGGCAACCATCATCTTTCAGTTATATCTCTACACGCTTAAATTTTTACTGGGAAAAGGACAAAGGAGAGAAGGGGAGAAATTACTATGGGAAGATGTAAAAAACCCAGAATTCAGATACTTTTCCTTCTTTAGTTACTGAAGTTACACCAGATTTTGAATGCGTGACTCTCTGGACTGAGCGCAGGATATAGCTTCTAATTCCACTTTAAGTCAAGTTTTAGCCCCAGTGATAAGCTGGGACTGCCAGTGTAACAGCACAGTTTCCCAAAACATGTTCTACCTTTCAAAATCAACCAGGAACAACCTTTCCACCTCCACAATGAGCCTTCTGCATCCCACTGACTCTGCAAGGAAGGCTGTGATGTCACCACCTTGTGCTTGGCACTAGAGCTCCAAAGTCACATTCAACTGCAGAGAGGCAGGAGTCAGCGGAAGAAAGAATTCAGCAGGGCAGAGAGAGGTTAGGTACAAGCATATAATAAATGCTGTACCTCTTATTAATTCCCTGAAAGATATGACATATATATGACTCCATGCATACTAGCTACTATGAGAAATGGGTCTTCATTCTACTCCCATTGAACAAATTCATTCAAAACACTCCCCTCAGATTCCTACATACTTGATTTTCACTGAGAAGACTGAGAATTGTCAGTGTCTTCCCAAATAGCTCACATCCTTTTGCTTTTTAATCCCAATGGATGAAATAGAATAATTAGACTAATTTGGATTAAAACCCCCCCATTATCTCAAGAGGCATAGACAGAAGTTTGTTTTGTAGGAGAAAGCAATGTAAAGAGGGACTTACAAGCTCAGGAGCCCATGCAGTGCCTATAGAAAATTCCAAGCAAGTGTTTCTGGGCTAGAATTTGCAATCTAAATACCACGGTCACAGTAAGAAAACTAAGAGTATGCTGATCTATGTGAAAGCCTGGCAAAATACTGCACTACTTTTACAACTCTTTACCCCCAAAACATCAACCTGCAGAACACTTCTCTTCCCTGGTTACACTCACCTCTCCAACTTCATTTTTATTGTTGAACTGAATCTCTCTTTTGCAAAGAACTGCAGCTTCACTTTCCTGGTTATCAGTTTAAAGATGAAAATCACAAGACAACTGGATTATCCTGCAGAATGAGGATGAAACCAGAGTTTAAACTAGGCAGCCACACCGGCAGCGCCCAGCTGAGGAGCAAGAGGGAGAGGAACTCCCTTTGCTGGGCACTTCTGAATCACAGCAGTGTTTTGATAACAACGGCTCCATTCAAGCCTCTATCAAAGCTCTCAAACAAGTCCCCATTTGTTACATGGGTGAGCTCAAAAACCCAAATTAAAAAAAAAGCCCTGTATCAGATTGCTGCTCAAAAATCTGTCAGCCCCGATCTCTTTAACAAGGCTTCACAGCCAGAGGGCATGCCAGCTGGCACTGTGTGCATTGAGCTCTTTGGGGACCACATCAGCTGGTTTAGGTTCAAATGAAGAAAAAAAAGAAAGCAACAGAACAAATACGCCAACCTAAATTTATATTAAAAGGTGAGAGAACTGTCAGAAACCACCCAGACCCAACACACAAAGCTCAGAAAGATGTGTACTGCAAGGGGAGGGGGAATCACACTGACAATTGTTCCCTCTTAAATGAAAAGCAAAATACCTGTGTCCTCTTTTGAGATCTAACTCCTTGGAATCTAACACCAAAAAGCCAAACTGACCCAAAAATCAACCAACCAGATTTATAGATAAATTAAGGTCCATTCTGGATTCCTGCCATGACTGTCCAAGTGCGAATCGCAGTCACAATGCACAAGGATGAAGCGCTTCACCAATGCAAGGACGCAGGCTCAGCAGGCTTCCATCCTGCTACAGCGTCGCTACATCAGAGAGCATCAGCTGCTAAGGACAGCTATCTCACAAAACACCAGCATTAAGAAAAACGCTTTATAAAACTTAGAAACTCTGTTTCCCAGTGATATACAGTGTTAATGCGAAACATAAACCGCCCTGTGAATTATCAGCTGCTACGCCATGTGGCAACTGATGTGATACAAAAAAGATAACAATCAGAATTGTGTGGTTTTAACGTCTCACACCTCCAGATACTTCCAGCGCTTGGAATTATTGTGGGGGATCAGTACAAATGTACCATCGCTTAATCTAAAACAGTGACCAGAATATATGTATTTGGGGCTGCTGGTACATTCATGCCAGGGCACATGGAAGATAACAGGTGTCATTTGATGCCTTTATCAAGAACTTGCATCATACAATGTCTTTCCTAGCTGAGCTACAGAAAGTCTTACCACCCTAAAACCCAGTGTCACAAGTACATTTCCACAGCCCTTTTTATTATTCATAACATAACCCTCTTTCTGGAAGCACAGCAGCAAAATCTGGCCTTTGATCTTGCCTTTGTCCCCAACAGCTCTAATTCAGAGGTCTTTCTTTGGCACTTCCTGCAAGACGGTTGCTGCCTTAGGCCCGAGGGGGGACTGCAGTAATTGAGTTACACAGTAATCAGAGAAGGAATCTGATTGATTTTTCCAACCCATTCCACTTTAATGGTGTCATCATGACAAAAAATTCCATTAATTGTGCTTTAATGTGAGTCACATCAGGCCCTTCCTTGTCTATGGGGGTATCTGTATGCCAGGCCTCCAGGTACAGTCCTGTCTCTTGTGAAGGTGGAGAACCTGGCAAGTGTCAGCAGAGCACAGTGAGCCACATAGCAAAAGAATCATTAGAACCTCAGGAGAATAAATGCTGGCTGTATTCTACATATTGGGTAAAACAGAATACTGGAAATCAGAGTCACGTTGTAATGTAATTGCCAACCAAACTCATTTTTGGGGTCTGGGCATGTGTTTCAGCTAGCACCCACTGCCAGTCAAATCTTGTGGTGAGAGCCCAACGCATATACAGCTCACATCAAAGAGGCAAGAAAGACCAATGGTGCCCATGCTGCTCTGACAGACAGGCTCACAGCCTCCAGCCAGAGCTGTGCTCTCCTCATGCAAAGATAAGCCTCTGTTGGTGCAGACCTGTGGTAAGCCGGGAAGCTGACAGCTGGCCAGTAGGCTCGAAACATGTCAATTAAGATTGAAATTAAGACTGATCATGAAACACATGATTAAGAGAAGACCTGTGCAATGAAGTAATCATTTCATTATTTTAATCATCATCCCCAGACAGGTATGCAACCTCAAACCTTCTGCAGGAGCAACTAACTGCAGTCCATGCTGAACACACCTGCATGAACTCCTTTCAGCCCAGCCTGGTGGAAACCCAACCATAAGCTTGAATTTACCCTTGTGCCAGTGCAATGAAGTTTGAAGATACCATGAAGGCAGAGATCTTGAGGAAGACTTATGCTGCCAGGCCAGCTCCCCAGGGGGCTGCACAGGCATCCAATGACTTCTGCAAGGTTCTTCCTGTTGGGATACATGATACATCACTTCCACTGACAACTTAGTTTGCAGCAGATATTTGTTCTCTTGCTCCTTTATAGAACACAAAAAAAAAGAAACAACAGCTTTAGTCCTGCCCATGCCAATGACAGAGGCATGGCCCAGCACTACCTGATAGCAACATAAACCAATCCCTTCCTCTGAAAACATAAAGGTCCTCCTTGTAAAAGCTTCCAGGAAACCTGGTTTTCAGTTCCCTGCCTTCTCCTTATTGTACTACACTCACTGCTTAGGGTCATTACTGCTGACCTGACTCATTTTCAAAAGCAAGGGAATTTCAACCTTTTACACTGAGGTATTCCCTCAAACGAAATGTCAGCATCACAAGTCCCTACATGTTTCACTGCCTTGGCACTGGCCAATTTTGTGAAGAGAAAACAGCTGGTACCTTGTTTTTCAGCCTGCCTAAAGATCAGATGTGCAAATTAGGAGAACCTGAAGAACTGTTAAAAAACCAAACCAAACAAAATTTTAGCCTTCATCAGCTGCTGACGTTACCCACCTAATAAAAATAATGAGTAGCTTGGCAGCTGCACACCTTTGCTGGAATGAAAAGGAAAGAGTACAAGTATTATGGCTCACAGAAGTCAGAGCTTTCCACCAGCTGAGGGGATGTAACTGCTTGGCAGGTACACGGGTCTCTAATGCAACTGCTCATGTAAGAGAAAGGAGAGAGAGAAATTATCTCTTTCCTCAGAGATAACCAAAGGGGCATACCCACTCCTTTTATTTCATGTGCTACTGAACCCCTAGGTGTCAAGCTACCATGAGAACTGTACAGTTTCATTCCGGGCTTACCCTTTCTTCTGTTTTGTGCCTTTCCTCACACACAGGTCCATGCATGCTCTGACCCTGAACGTTTTCCCAAACCAGGTGATAATGTGAGACACAAGCTCCTTGCAGCAGCCAGCCACTTGGAGCTATGGAACAGAGAACCAGAGTTAGCACAGGTTAGAGCCTGCCACATAAGAGCACTCCAAGTTGCTCTCTAATCCACGCAAGAGGGAAATGAGTATCTCAGTCACCCCAGATGGTGGGAAAACACCATCTTCAGGCTCATCCTTACATCAGTAATCAACATATATGCTCTATCATGGCAGAACATCTTCAACTCAACTATGAGAACAGGAAATAAATGCAGTTCCTTCCACATTAGATATGAACAAGGGTCTAATTTCCATTCCCTCATGTACCCTGCTTATTACAATTCAGATAAAGGACCCTGCTGCAGAAAGCAAAATGTCTTCCCTGCTGTCTTCTCCTAAAGTAGTTGAGGAAATACAGTCAATCTGTCACAAAAATAAGACAACCCAGTGTCAGAGTTGAAGTGCTTTCATATAGAAATGTACATTATGGAAGTTTATCTGTAATTGCTATGAAAACAGCATAACCATTCTTCCTTTGAGCTATACTTTAAAAATTTCATCTTAATTAGCAAGAGGCTGATGTTCTACATTCAACTGCTTCCTCCTGTCAGGTAATACATAGGAGGTAATCTTTTCCTATTTTACCTAGGAAGATTATAACAGTAGGGAAGAGGTTTGATATTGTTATACTGAAAGTTTGCCCAAACTAATGCCAGAAGAAGGCTGTAAGTGTATGCTCCACTAAAGCATGAAACCTCAGGAAAGCTTTTGTGCTTATCTGTCCTTGTGTATCTGCACCAAGATTCACAGGGTCAGAATTTGCTGGGCTTGTAAAAGAACATGTTCCACAGCTGAGTACAAGAGCTCCCTCCTTCTATTCATGAGACCTCCACCCAGTGCAAAGCTAATGGTGTATCTCCCAGCCTTTGTAGTTTCTAATACCCAGTTCTCTAATACCTCGGTGTAATTGAAATAAGTCTCCTGGACTCAGAAAACAAAATATTTACATTATTTTTTGGCTTGACTATTGCGAAACAGCTTTTAACACAGTGCTAACTCATTGCAGAAAATGGGCGTAAAAGCGATATAAGCAAGCTATAAATCTGGCCTGCAAAGGCAAAATGAGTAAAAACAAGCAAAGGCAAGAAGAGTAGACTGGGTGGAAAAGGCATGACTTGAGGTCTATAGAGATTACACTGGCTGACTAAGAAAAGTGGTTTAGAGGCCTGGGTTTGCAAGGCAGGAACAAATGCAAAGTTACTGCTCTCACCAAGACTTCAGTCTTTAGGGCTACCTATGCAATGAAAATCATCATCTGTTTTTTCACAACCGTTATGGCAGAAATAGATCTCCAGGGGGTACTCTGTGAGGAAGACTATCAGGTCCCTAAGTACATCACCAGCCTCTGAATGCCCTGACCAGCCTCCACCTACCGATCTGCAAGCTGTTCCTGATCTCAGGCCATGACCTGAATCCTGTTACGAGTATGCTCTGCCTTGCTGACCTGACTTTGGACCCACCTGATAACACATCTGGTGATCACTGGACTCTAGGCTGAACCTGGTGGCTGCCACTGACCACCTCTAGTTGTCCTGTTTGGGTATTGTTGCTGAGGATGCTGTCTGTGCAACAGGAGGAAGAAGCTGGATGGAGACCCCACGCATGGTAGGTGAGGACAACACCAGCCTACTGGGGATCCTTACAGTCCTGATGGACTCTGCAGCAGCTGCACAGACTAGGTAATTTTCAATGCATGAAGGATGCGTAAGTGCCAGCAGGATGGAGTCTGCTAGAGAAACAGAGTGATAGAGTGCTGTTGCTATTGTTAGACTTCCCTGTCTTGGTGTGGGTGGAATTATTTAATTTTCTCTCAAACCATCTGTGTTTGTAATTGTTACAGAATCAGAGCAACACAGGCAATACATACGTACTTCCACACCACAGTTTACACCATTCTATGTTCCCTACCATTTTTAAACAAGCATTTCAACACTGTACCTTCAGTTCCCCCTTGTAGAAACCTTGCTTTTAGACAATCAAGACAGAAAGAGAAAACTTAGTATTTCAAGAGACACACATCTCAAATATATTAATTCATTTTAAACTGCACTGTAATTACATGCCACTAGTTAGAATCATAGAATGGTTTGGGTTGGAAAGGATTATCTAGTTCCAACCCTCCTGCCATGGGCAGGGACATCTCACACTAAATCATGTCACCCGTGGTTCATAGTTCTTAGTCCTTCTCCCATTTTATAGACTTAATACTAAAGCAGGTGCTACATCCTCATATTTTGAATTAGTCAACTTATTATAAGTATAATTTTTTTCTTTTATGAAGCTGCATCTTTAGAATGTTCCTTCATGTCTAGGACCTCATTAACATCCTCACTAACAGTACGACAAACTCAAGAACAAAAGCTGCCATATTTGCAATCAGATCTACCCTTCTCAGAAAACTGAAGTTTTGTCAGGAAAGCTCAAAAATTTTGATCAAAATGTACATCCCCATTAGGGACTGCAGCTAAAGACAAAAAGGAACTCAATACTGAAAACTGCAAGGGGCCTGAATATGACTAACTCAGCTATCTTGGAGACTTTCTTCCAGAATTTATAGGCAGTAAAATCCCCAATAAAATGCATTCAACTGCTGAAAATCAGATTAGTTTTCTGTTATTAACATGGAAACTATTTACTTAAGTAAGAAATTGTTTTTTTTCCATGAGGAAATGTAGTTTTAAGTCCACTTTTAGTTTCTGATAATGGAAAAACATATGCTCAACCTTCAAGTCAAAATGAATGGGGTTAGACCGGTGTGCAATTCTGTAAGCCTGTATTAGCATTAATAGGATTAAACAATTATGAAACTATTACCATTTCAGACATAGCAGTAGGATACAAGGTCAGATATTATCAGAGGTGGGACTCAGTAGCATGCAGAACACTGTTTATTATGAATCAGTCTAAATAAATAGGAAATAGTCTAAAGCAACATTAATATTTTCAGGATTTCTTTTTCTTTATTAATAAATCTTCAGGTTGGTTCAAATAAGTGAACTGAAAATGGAAAATCCCAATAACTTTTTTACAATAGAAATCAATGATCAGTTGGAACGGAAAGAACAGAGTTGACAGAAAAGTGAAATTCCTTCCAGGCAGAAACATGCATCAGCCTGCATGGCGAGGTGTTCAGTGGAGAAGAGAACTTGGTCTGGCCTGGTAGATGATACTCAGCCCACAAAATGCATTGCAAAAACCATGTGAACTTGATCCACCACTTGCATTTAACAATATAACCACTTACCAACACACAGTTCTACTAACATGGTGGGTCTTGTACTTTACTGCAATGTTTTTGTGGTAAGACTTGTTCTACAAACAAAATGCTTTCTAGAAGGAGTTCATAAATATTAAATAGATATAAAAATACTTTATAAACAGTAAGCAGACACATCTCCATGCATGCCTCTGTGAGCTTGTCCACGTGGGGGAAATAACAGCCACAGCACCACAATTACCACTGTAGTGAAACTGTGCAGTGACAGGAATATTTCTGAGCACCATCAGATTTGCCTAGTACCCTGCGTTTTCTACCACCATTCCAGGCAAGTTGATAAACAGAGCTGAACTTTGCCTATGCAGACAGCCTAGCTGATGGCACTTGCTGTAATACAGATGCTAATTTTCTATCGCCTAGCAATTACCTTAAGATAAAACATGGCTGCTCTTTAATAGCATACAGAAAATAGTAAAGTGAAAAATTCTGCATTCAGACAGGGAAGGGGAATTCATTACTAATCACTATAAAAAGAGCTAATGCAAACAATACTCAACAAAAATAGTGGCAAATATACTTCTGCCACGTACCATCTCACATTAAGAAACATGATCCAGAACAAAAGACACAGGAAAGAAAAGCATACAGAAAGACAATTAGTCAAGTAAACAACTTGGGAATGATTGCTGGAAGAAACAGGTTTGCACGAGCAGAGGGAGGGAGGGAGGGACGGACAATTTGGCAGCAGAGACTGGGAGACTGTTCCAGGAATAGGAGGCAGCATGAAACAAAATGCAAAGCTGAGAGTAGGAGGAAGAGATAAAGGGAGGAGTGCATAGGGAGTCAGAGGGGAGTAGGAGAAAAATGACAGCTCACATTGCTTAAGGAGGTAGAAACACAGCACCTAAAGACAGAAGGTGCCTTAGACATTAGGTCTAGCTTGCCTACTTTTAATAAACACAGGTTCTTTAATAGTCAAAAGAAGAAAGGTCTATATAAAAGGCTTAACAGCTCATCTTCAAAGACGAGTTCCAACAGAAACACACTAGCATGCTTATAGCTTATGTATTTAATGCTGTCAGAGGAGGGCTCAGAGTCTGCAAGTCTGAGAATTCACCTTGTCTTGCAATATTCCAGACACACCACAACATTATTTCCTCCACATCCTGATGAAAGCCGTAGCCGATTTGGTTGTGAAAATCTAATGCACTTGCAGTACTAAGTGCACTCATCCCTTCCCATTGTCCAGAGTGAAGTATTCAGGTGGCAAGGAGTGCACTGGACAGGAAAGTTGCTCAAACTGCATTCTTACAGTGCTTTCTGCCCTTTTTTAATTGTAAACCATTTCCTATACAGATACAAAAGCAGTATTAGCTAGCTGACAGTGTAGTTAACCTAAAGAATACCCACAATAAAACATCGTATATGCTGATATTTCATCATTAATGCTGAAATCTCAAGACCAAATGTGCTAATTGATCTCAGTGATGTAACAGACACTTCATAGTTTTCAGATCACTTAACACTAAAATCTTGGGCACAGATGTGATGAGAGAGAAACAATGAGCATTCAAGTAATTCAAACTCGACTTTGCAGCAACACTGTAACTAAATAATTAATGCTTTTTAGTAGCCCCAGATTAGAAAAACACTATACTTCCAGACAAGATTTCTTCTTCTACTCAACGCTGCTGCGAAGGAGAGAGCAGAGGCAGTCCGGACATCCAAACTCTGCCTTATCTTCTCCATTGTAGCCAAAACACAAGCATTAAGTAATTTTTAGCTAGACAGCAACTTTGAAGAGCTATAATTGTGTTACTAAAAAAGTACACTGTGATAAACATATTTGAAAATTTTAGACATTAAAGTTAAATACACATATTAATTTTAACTCTTAATTGTTTGGTCTACTTAGCTCACATAATTTGGTAGCTGGAATATAAAGATTACAGCTTTTTAGAAGACGTTCTCTTTTCTTAAACAACAGACAGATGAAGCCTCTGCTTGGATTGTAAAATTCAGCCTTCAATATGAACCCAAGCTAGTGTTTCCGCAATAATCTGAAATGCTTTGACTTTGTCCTCACTCTCCTGTGAAGCGCTAAGTGGCTTGCAGAACAGCTGTGATTGTAAGCGTTTATGGAAAGTGCATTCAAAGGACCTGCTGACATCTTGGTACCTGTAGTAAGAATCTACCCCGGTGCTTTTACGCTTATTTTTGCCCATATTCCCCTGTACTTTCCCAGTCAATTTATCTGGTACAACCAGGCAGGACCACAAGGCAGCTGCCAGCCACTGGGTGCAACCCGGCCTTCTTCTGCACAATCCAGGCACTGGCTTTGCTGCCTGACTCCCCTCTCAGCTGAGGGGGGGAGGCACAGGAAAATGTGGAAATCCACCATTTCCCTGCACCCTGGCCAGGAGAGCAGACCTGCACATCCTACTCCTTGGCCACACAGCACGGCCAGTTTGACAAATGCACTGGTCATTCCAGCCCCAGGAAACCCACCAACGTGGCTCTCAGTTTCAACTCCTGGTGTCCTTCTCCTCAGTGGGGCAGCCCCTAGGCAGCAGTGCCAACAGGTAACTCTACCCAAGTAGCGCCAAGGAGCCTGTGTAGGGGTTGTCAATGCATATGCTACCCTCATTAAGGTACCTCCAGTTAAGACAGGGTGGCCATTTTCCAACTCATTCCTGCACACGAGCTGAGGATCCAATTTTGTCCTCTCATCTAGACACCAATGTTCCAGAACATTCAGAGAGGAAGACTTCACAACTAAGACAAGCACAGGCTCCATGTTCAGGAAACCAACACAGGGATATTTCAATGACCTTTTTGTCTTCCTTCTCTCCTTGTACAGTTACAGAAGGGGCAGAAGGAAAAGCAGCACTATCATGGCAGGCAAAACAGGGTGAGATATTAAAATCTTCAACTTCCCCTTTGTTCACTGGTCCACAAGATCAGAAATAGGTTCAAAGACCATCTTTGAGACAGCGAGAGCTCTTCATGTACCTTCTGGGAGGGAGCTAGACATCCTCCTAAAAGCTAGGGAATTTGAGAATAAGTCTTGTAGCTTGAGGTGGTTACATATTTACCAAACCCCACCTGCAAAATGAGAATCATATTACACAAAAACCACTGAGCACCTATACCTCAAGAGCACTTTGTGAACTTAGCAGAATGGACTGATACCCTGACATTATGCGGATGAAACACAAACTTCAGACCAGTGCTAAGGATCGAATTGCCACTGCACATTGCTTTCCTGCACTCTGGAGAACGAGATCTGAGACAGACAGAAGGTGCAAAACCCTCTGGCAGCTGTCAATTAGCAGGACTGTAACTCGGCTTGGTTTGCTGACACACAGAGGTGTGTCATGGTGTCCCATGGAAGGGAGCAACTCCACTGCATTTGCCAGGCTCTCACCCATTTCTTTTTCTTCACTGCTGGTATTTGCATCAAACAGGGGAACCATGCTCCTTCAGCAAGGGCCACCTCAGAGGTTAAACTACTGATAATGGCATTTAATTCATATGGAAGGGGGAAGAGAGTGAATTTATTTTAGGTCAAATTGCTTATAAGAAGAATAACCTTGGACTCTACAAGTGCTAGGAATACAAATAAGACAAGGTATTTGAGTCCTCCACTCTTTTTAGAGGTCCACTTTCCTTCACGATTCTAAACAGACTAATGGCAACCAACCAATTCAATGTATGCAGGCTGAGCCACTGTCATACATCCTACCCATAACTGCCTTACCACCTTGTCTCAGAAGAGGCACCTTAACTTCTATTGCCACTGCTTATAGAAATCCAAACCAGAACAACTGTACATGTATCAGTGGGAGACACTGGAGGTCTGCATTATGTGGTCTCCCACACTCTCCACCCCCTTACCCCAGAAAAAACCTTTACACAAATACACTCCACACTCAGATTTTCAGTAGAAAAATGATTACTTACTCTGAAATGAAGCACACAACATGGAGTGGTCAGGAAGCACCACAGAAAGGCTGAAAAGCCACAACACACTAAAGCAGAGAGAGATGAACTTCTCCATTTGCTATTTTTTAGTTCCAAAAAGGAGGGTCTCTGCAAAACCTCAGCTCATATACGGGGGTATAAAAAGGCAAGATTACGCTCCCTCTGTTGTACCATACCTAACTTTACAACCTTTTGTTCAGAAGAAGGCATCACGCTGGACTGAAAGCAGCTTTTGAAATGGTAAGCAACAAAACCAAATCCCTTTGAGGAATATTTTGCATTAAAGATAGCTTCAAATTTGCACTGAAAGACTCCAGCACCAGCCATATTCTGAGAACAATGTGTGCTCTCTCTCTGCAAGACCCTGGGCCTGGCTTGCTGGCTCTATAGTGAGTTTGTTATTGCCCGAAGGGAGCATTAGATGATGAAGAGTTCCGAGTGTTCTTTTCACTTCATGCCTGGGCTCATCCTAATGTGTGTACATAGGCTTAGCTTGCAGACTTTCCTTCTCAACCTCTTCCCCCTCCTATTTTCCAGCAATCCAGCAATATTTTTTATATATGAACACTACAAATTGCCTCTCTTGAAACAAGCTTATTGAACCCATCACCTTCACAGTGTTTCATAGACTAAAACAGGTTTCCAGCTTTCAAACACACCCGAGTGCTTTTACTGCACTTCGTGTCTCCATCACCGAGCATCAGGAAACAGGCACCCCACAGAGTGATAACTACTCAAGTACCTGCTCCAGTCCAGCTCTGCTCTACAGGTGGCACTTCATCCTGCTAGAAGCAAACTTCAGCAGGGTCCACGTATGTGGAATGAATAATGACAATGGAGGCACGTCTATACACACTGGAATGGTAACACCAGGCTGAATAGAGGCTCATGCAAGCAGACCTTAATTGTGGTTTCAGGCAAACGTCTACATCCACACATGAAATGTCTCTGACATGCTGTAACATTCTACTGAGCACTTAAAATGGTTACATCACTATGAAGGAGAGCAGTGGGATTAATGACTTTTTCTTCTTATATTTCATCTAAGGTGAACAGACCTTATAAATCATTTTTGGATAGTTTAAAACCATAGAGATGGTTTTCATGTAAAGATAATTTGTGGGGTTTATGGCAATTTTTTTCAAATCTTCAAAGCAGAAAAGCCACATAGGAGGTTGTCTGGCAATTCCAGTGGTAAGGCAAGATCCAAGATTGCTGGAGTTAGAAGCGGGTCAGCCTTTGACAGGACAGCTCTATGCTGGCTAAACACTCCTGTCAACATACACCGTTTCATTTTCTCCTTGGGATTCTGGAAATGAATGGCCTATGGAAAGGCCAGCTCATAACACATTACGTAGAAGACATCACTGCAATTTTAGCTCACCTAAAACATATGATGTCACTTTAGCAGAGACCACCCTTCCTCACTGTTGATGAGCTGAAGCTGGGGGAGTAAAGAGGGAAGGCAAAGAAGGTAATTTCAACTTGTGTCTCCTCTTCCATACAGCCACATTGCAGAGGGAAGGTTTTAGACAGCAGGAGCCATGTCTACAGAGTTACTTACAAAGAAACCATCTGACTACATTCATTACTGTTACTGCAAGAGAGTATGAGGGAAAAAAAACAAGGACCTGTAAAAGCAGAACCCTTACAAGAAGTTTCTGGTCTGTGCTCCAGGCCAAGCTCTTGCTTCCTGCACCTGCAGTGTTCAGCTAAATTGCAGAACCATCCATACTATCAGCATGAACTTGATTGGTTAATTAAAAAAACATTTTTTAAACGCCTAAATTCTGTTCAATGTGAATTGATCAGGAGAATGGCAGCTACATCTCAGCTTGAGGATCCAGACATTTCTTAATGACCAGAAAACACTTGGTGCTCCAAGCGAGTCTCATTTACCAAGGAACTAAAAGGTGAAAATCAAACACATTGTTACCAAAGGGTCAACTTCTACTAGTTTGTGGTGAAAGGAAATAGAATTTCCATTATTTCCATTTCTAAGCTTTCAAGCTGCTGCATATTAAGTTAGCAGAACTCGCTCTGCTCTTGAGATGCAAATGAGAATTCAGATTGCTGTGTGACAAACCAGTAGAAAATCTGGTTGCATTAGTCCTCAGGGAACACAGAAGACATCACATGATATTTAGAGTGTTCGATATCTGTAATTGCTCTAATCTTTACAACAATTTCATCAGTTACCAATATTACTGGTATCTGTTCATCTTCCAGTCATGTACCCAAGACATAAAGTGACTATGAAGGGTCAAAGGAATATCTATTTATAGTGCAGCATGAGCTGTAGCCCAGGCAAAGATGTGAAGCTCTAACCAGCTTCCTTGCACTGTTTGAGTGCATTTGTGAGCTACCAGCTCCTCACAGGCCAGTTTTATCCTCCTCCAGCACATTTCAGAACCTGAATTTAACAGCAGCAAGGTTAGATGCAGAGACTCCCTATCAGGGAGAGAAAGGGAGAACAGAGAGAGGAGGAGGAGGAGAGAGAACTAACAAAGAGCTTAATGAGCAAGGAATGTAGCAGGCATATCAGTGTGAAATATAAGCCCTGCCTACTCCACTTAGCGCACTGCCTAATACAGTCATGGAAGAGCTGCTCCTGCATTCTCCTCTCAAAGCATTGTCCTTGCAGATGACTGGTTAACAAGCAGCCAAATAACAGGGCATGAAAGAAATCAATGCTTTCTTGTAACACCTTAAGTAACGATTAGATAAGGAATAAGAAAGGTAAGTACAGATATTCAAATTCCTACCTTTTAAAGTGAAATCCTCAAGTAAAGTTACTCTCTCAAAGGGGGTCTGACAGTCAGCAAACCCAAGGAAAGGTATGGAACCAAAGAGAAATCAAGAAAGCCTGAATGCTGCTCTTCACAAGAAGCATATATAGAGTTGGCTTTTCTGGAGAAAGGCAGCTGGGCTGCACAGTTGGTGGATGGGTGAACCATTATTAGCAGCAGTGGCTGCCTTCCCTTCAGTGTTGCCACAATCTCTCAGATCATTTTGCGAACCTAAGGATGACAGACTTTGAAGTGCAGACAAACAGAAAACGTAAATAAATTTGTGCTAAAAAAGAGCACATCACTGCTGAACATAAGCACCATTAACCACTAGCTGGTATATCACACTGCAGCTACAGGTGGGTAGTAGGCAAAGCACAGTTCAACAGAGTCCAAAAGCACAGTCCTCTTCTCCCTGGAAACGATCTTGCCTTGCAGCTCCTCTCTGAAAAGCTTCCATGTCACTCCCTGTAGACACAGGAACAGTTAGGGGAAAGTAAGGAAGACAGTGTGCAGAGGAAGGTAGAGAAGCATGGTCCAGTACTCAGGCTGTTCTGGCACATGGCAGATTTAAGATGCTTCTTCATGGTGGGGATACAGCTCCATTCCTTCCTCCTCTTACACACTGTGCATCTAATCATGGCAGGGCGCTGAACTCCATTTGCACGGCAGACAATGGGATTTGGCAGCAGTTCAAAGGCATTTCTAGCGAAGTGACTGAACAAGCTCACTGCCGGCACAGGCAGACGGGAATGCAGAGGGAGATGCAGAGCACCCCATTTGCCTTCCCTTCGCTCCCCAGGCTGCAGGGGCAGGTGCTGCACAGCGGGCAGCCAGTTCTCCTTTTGTTCCAATGGCAAGACGATCGAGGAGGAAACCAAGAAGGTACTGCCACAGAGAAAGACAGCACCTAAACCCACACAGTAAGGTAGAGGGAGGTGGGGGGCAGGGAGGGAGGGGAAGAGGAGGGAGACAGGGAGAAAGGAAAGAGAGAGCTAGACAGGCAGACGGAAGGCAATCAGGTGGGCAAGGGGGGAGTGGGGAGGAAGGGAGCCCACAGACAGCAGTGCCTGGCACCTTGACAGCTTGCCTCCGGAGTTGGTCTTTTGAAGCTGTCACAGGTTTATGGATGCCTCCAGACTGACAAGATGACAAGATGAGGGAGACTACACTCAGCAGATATATTCAGCGGCAGTTAACTGGTACTCCTGCCCTAATGTGGCTTGCAGTTTCACTCAGAGAAGCGGTATTGTGGTGGGGACAAGCACAAAACAACCCACCATCACAGTATACTCAGATACCCCTACTGGAAACTGGAGACTGTAATAAATCTGCAGAGGGACACGGAAAAATCACTTTCTTATGCATCACTAATAAAAAATTAACATGTTAAAAGAATTAATGCACAAATCTGAGATTATGTTCTGTCCCTATCGAAGCATGCTTAGTCACAGTGGTGGTGGAGCTAAACTCTCTTTATACCCCTGAAAGACTGCTACAAGAGGAGCTCTCTACTTCAAAACATAGTAGAAAATGGTGTCCTCCTAGAGGAGCAGAGAGGCAGGCAGGAAAGGACTGGAGCAGCATACTCTGGTCTTTGAAGATGGAATACCCTAAGTACGCTCGAAGTTGTATCCCTGCCCAGTCAGGGTTTGGGAGAAGAGGGTTTTCAGACAGGATGCCACACTAGCACACCTCTCTGAAGAAGTTATTTTAACAGGAGCTGACAGTGCACCGCAAACACTTCTGTAAGAAGACAGGGAAAACTTAATGTGATGGAACATTACAGGGTACTAGAGAGCGCTCTGAAGGAGGCCTGAACCTCAGTGACTGTCCTGGGTTCAGCAGTAGCAGTCATTTTTCTCCTTCTCAGTAGCTGGTGCAGTGCTGTGGTTTTGACTTTCAGCCTGGGAACAGCGCTGATAACACCGATGTTTTCAGTTGCTGCTCAGTAATGTTTACTCTGACCAAGGACTTTCCGAGACTCATGCTCTGCCAAGGAGGAGGGGAAGCCAGGAGGAAGCAGAGACAGGACACCTGACCCAAACTGACCAAAGAGGTATTTCATACCACAGCACATCATGCCCAGGATGTAAAAACGGAGGTCGGAGACCCAGAAGAGTTAGATCACTGCTTGGGTCAGGCTGGGTATCGGTCGGCGGGTGGTGAGCGGTTGTGTTCTCTTCCCTTGTTATTTCCCTTATTGTTATTATTATTGGTGGTAGCAGCAGTGGTTTGTGTTATACCCTGGTTACTGGACTGTTCTTATCCCAACCCATGGGAGTTACGTTCTTTCGATTCTCCTCCCCATCCCTCCAGGAGTGGGGGGAGGAAGAGGGGGAGTGAGCTAATGACTGCGTGGCTGATTTAAGGCTGGGCTTAAACCACGACAGTGACTCAGGTGCTGTCTCCACTACAAAGTGAACAAAGCATCTCCTTCAAGTTTTATCCTGACAGTTACAAGCTAAAAACTAAAAACAGAAACAAGGGTCAGTTATCAGGCTCTTGGGGTTACCTATTATGACTTAACCTGCTTTTACAGGATGTCTAGCTTTTCCCAGTTAAATTAACCAGGTAGCTGCAGCAACATCTGTCTCAAAGGTATTTTCCATCATCCCATTGCTCCAACAGGACAGAAACAAGTCCTGTAAGTTAAGGCAGAAAAAGGTTTAATCTGTTTACAATCAGAAATTTATTTTCCTTTTGAATTAACAATAAAACTAATTCAGAACTAATTATACTATCACGTATTCCTTCTGTCCAGTAATGATTTGCACAGTATTGTTTAATCCTAGAAGATATATTACAAAACCATAGCAAATTATATATTAATAAAAAAGCACTGAAGTCTTTCAGAAAGAAAAGTACACAGATGTTCAGATATTTATTGCTAAGCAGTGAATGGAAGACAAGGTGCTGAGGGATAAGGATTACACACATAAAACTAGTACTGCTGTCCTCATCAATCAACGGAAGTTAAATGGATGTTGAGTACCTTTGAAAAATGTGGTTTCCACATCTAACAGGAGACAACTGTCTATTCTGCCTTGTTTAAAAAAAATCTTCTCATATTCTTGTCATGCTACAGTGCAGCACTGCCAATTTGCAGTCCTCTCTGTGAACTGCAGATGGATGATGCTGACAACAATTTTCATTTATACATAACCTAAAACCATGTAAATTCTTAGCTTCCAGCTTCCACCTATGCCAGCAAACAAACCCTTTCCATTTGAGCTGCAGTACGCAAAAAGTAGATGTTGGAGATCTCTTGACACTCCACTAGCCACAAAGAGGACAGAAAATCCTAACTCCATACAACAAAGAACTGATGTGTAGAACAACCAAGATTTTCATGATGAGCTTTTGTCATGCACTTAATACATTTTTCTCTATCCTCCAGTGTTTTATAGTTATTCAGGTTTATTTGACACTTGGTGGTAGTTTTTTCAAATGTAGTCACTTAGAAAATGTTAGAGAGAAGAATTACTGCTGCTCCATGTATATGAAGACAATTAACTTTTGCCTTCTGCCTAAGGTAAGAAATATCTCTCTCAAAGGCTACATTTCTTCCCCTCTATCTTCCCTACCCAAACCTTCCCCACTCCTCTGCAACTCCCAGAACTATTCCACATTGTCCCCCTGATCAATGGCAAACAGAGAAAAATCTAGCTCAATTGCTCTTAAACATCACTTGGAGGTGACGACATGAAACATTCTTCATGCTCGCAGGTAGATATAGTGTGATTTCAGTTACATTTTCCTAAGGAGTCAGTCCTAACTAACTTGACACGATGCAAACTGTAGTTCTGCTCAGTACCACTTTGTGGTGACTATTTCCACACAGCCCTGGAAATAAAGGGGGAAATGCGGGGTGCTGTTAATGCAGTTAAGAGACAGCCTCTACTGCTGCACACTGTAAGCACAGCCTTCCTTTTCCAGATAGCTTCCCTTGTTACAAAGACTCAGATAACTATGTAGGACTCTCTTTAACATTTCCTGTGCTAGCTATGATATACAATAAGGCCTTTTTCACGTGATTTTGTGATCTTTGTATTCATTACTCAGTGTATTTTAATCACCATCATGAGGGCAGAGGGACAGCTGCAGAATTATACACTACCAGAGCAGAAGTTTTCCACGAAGATCAGCAGACTATTCCTATGGGGTCCAAGGAAGGGTAATCACAAAAAAGCAAACCAACAGTAACTTAAATTCACTGTTAAGGTGTCAATATCTTCATTAGGCAATTTCTGTAAAACTGTGCATGAAAGATTTTAAAAGAAACTTTTGTTAGGGTAATGCCCAGCAAAATGAAAGCAAACTCAAAATGTCTAGTAATGATTTAGATAAAAGTCTCTCTTCTGTCACTGGCTGAAATCACATGCCCACTGCAGCATTTCTGGGGCAGACTGTATCTTTCCTCTACTCCTAACACTCATGATCTGGAATACCTTACTGAAAACCAGAACCAACTATTCAGAGAGAGAGGCCTCTTAGAGTCTCTATACCTAACCTAAGAATGTTGGTTGTTACAAAAACATTAACAGTATTTGCGGTATTTCCTCCTTACCAGCGTCACACTTTGTAACAGCTTAGTTTCCAAGATATTGGTTAGACCCAAATCTCTTGCTGTGCTTTGTACCAGTATCTTAAGGGATTTATGGCATGAAGATAAGAATGTCTGAAATAAGTAGCCTTAGTTTGTAAATAACCCAATCTTGAAAAACTAAATAAAAAAAGGAGCAAAATCCCACTGTCCAGGCAAATCTGCTAACAGACTTATACTGAAAACATGGCTTCATACCTCAAGAGACTCTATAATCCTCTCTGAAGTCTCTCATTTACTAGGCTATACTACAAGGTGTTTAGCTGGGCCTTTACAACAACTTTAAACAGCTAGGCAAAACACATCTTTCATGCCCTGGTATGTCAAAAAGACATGCGCTTTTTCCATTACGTTTTTCAAAATACCTCAGGTTTAGGATGCTAGTTATGCTAATTGCATTTCAGAAATGGATGGGGCCTAAAGGGCTCTAGAACTACCAAGACATTGCAAGACATATTTGTTTAGTTTACATTCTTTAAAGAATTTTCTTGATAAGCCTTATTTGTAAGCCACCATGGCACAATAGCGTTGATAGCATTATCCCTGAACAATTCTTAATCTCCAAAGAGAAACACCTAACAGATCTAGCTTGGTCAAAGGTCTTACCTTTGGTAAGGTACCAAACAAGAATTTCTTACCCGGCTCTTCTGTCTCACACAGACAGACACCAGCCTCCTCTGTACACAGATCTTGTTCTCCAGGGCTCTGCCCACAGTTCCACTGTTTCACTTTACCACATTTTACAGGTAGAGACAACACACAGGATACGCTGTAGCCAGTCCCATTAAATCTTGAAAATCTCACTGGAGCCAGTGAACCAAACATGTTTGTGTGTAAATTTCACTGGAAAAATACTAGCCACAATAGATCACTACTGAGGTACTTTAATACTGCACTAAGTACCTGAAAAAAATTAGATTTCTTTCTAATTCTTCCATCCTTCCTCACCCATATATTAACACAGAATCTAAACAACCTTAGCTCTTCTCAAAAAAGATACTTGGATATGAGGAAGATTTTCTGGGGGCCACCAAGGGAGAAGGGAAAATTTCTCATTCTCTTTAGCAGCCACAGAATGGATAGGAGAAGATTTAAGGATGTGTTTAACTCAGCCAATATCTATTTGTTAACAGAGGAACAGCATCCTGTCCTGAATTTCCCCTTTAACTGAGGTTAACAGAGTTCCACCCCATAGCACAAGGAAGACACAATTAAACCCAACAAGAGCTTATCAGCTTAACAAGGCATGTGAACACTGCCAGAACTGAGGCAGGGATGGGGGCTGAGAAAAGGGATGGATCTTGCAGCCCTGTGTAAGCACAATCTGTTCAGCTCCAAAAAGCTCATTTTATTTGCACAGATTTTGGTACATTTCTAGCCTGCATCAACATTTGCGTTGTCACTGATGGAATCTACCCTACCTGAAATTCAACTGAAGACAGCTACGTCATATTATCCTTTTTTTTTTGGCCTGCCACTGAAAAAGAAACCAAGATTGGTTCTTGAGAAGGCCTTACTTCAGGAGACAAGTGAGCAATTACACACTCTGGAAAACCTTTTTGCTCCTTTTCAGTGAAATAAAGGGGCTTTGTTATAGGTACCACTTATAGTATTAAAATTTGTGAGCATACAGAGCAAGCAAACTTTCATCCGTCCCTCTAAAGAGCTGGAGGTGTCAGGATCCTGAGGGCACCTTAACAGCACAGACCAGTTTCATGTGACACCTCCATAAGCCCACGCTGCCTATGGTCCTGAAATCCCTATTTAAGCTCAGGCTTGAGCCTTTCATCTTTGCCTTAGCTTTGCTGCAGGTGTAGCTGCCTGTACCCTTACCTCTGGCCCCATCTCCTGGATTGATTTATGGTGTAGGTAGATTGGCAGATTTAGGCTATAGCTTGTATCTAGTCCTGCCTTTAGCCCCATCTCCTGGGTGGACTTTGGGCCTATGCTGTAGCTTTGCCTCCCGCCCTCTCTTTTAAACTCCTGGATGAAGCCTCATTGCTCCATCTTGCCTGGGACTGTCAACAGACCCTGTTACTAGCACTCAGCTCTGCCTGCCATGCTCAGACCCTGTGGGACTGTGCCCCACTGGGGAGGGCACTGCCTGCAGTGTGGTCACCCTTACTTCCTGGCTTGCCTCAGCTCCCAGCCCTCCCTGTGCCAGGAGTCTGGTGCATAGTGGTTGCAGGAACAGATTAAAAATAGAATAAAAAAAAAAAAATATATATATATTAAAAAAAAAATCGATGGAAACAATATTCATCTCCTGTAACTGTTGACTAGACCGGTCCTTTCTGGGAAGCCATCCAAAATCACAACCAAAGTTGATTTACAAGCCTTTAAGCATGGCTTTAAGGACAGATCTTGACGGTCTGGTGAGGGCCTTGGACCAACAGCTTTAATGCCAAGTACAATAAATATAACCTAAGAGACTAACAGAGTTTTCTAATAAATAAATACATGAATCGTTTTGTGGAAGGTGAAAGAAAGGAAGAACAGGGGTTTGCATTTATAGGAGAAAACTCAATGGCTATGTGTTACTCTTCCTCTTCCATGTTGAAGTATGGAAAAAGCTCTTGATGTATTGAACACAGTAATCCCAACCATAAGATTGTATTAATTCAAAATGCATGGCAAGAAGGGTGAAAAGGGACAGAGTTAAGCCATTCAATTGACAAATAGATGATACATTCAGGAAAGAGTAATATGCCCCTGCCAGAGCACCCTAAGTCATGCCCTTCTACTTTGTAATTAATTTTTTGTCTCTTTTCAGCTGTGCTCACATTTTTTATCTCACAGGGGAGCTCCAAAACCCACTTGGGGACAAACTATGCTTATATGGAGGAAAGAATAATGAAGTTAGCAGGTGTTGCTCATGCAGGCTGCTAGCCTTACATAGTCCCTACACTTAGTGCCTACACTTAGTGCCTACAATTTGAGGTATTTAATTTTTGTATTTAATACGCAACAGTCATTACTGTCTCAAATTATACTTTACACTTACTAAGTCTTTACACTCAGTAGTGCCTATACTTCGAGAGACTTACTTCATTTTTGTATTCATCTTCAATACTCAACAGGCTCACCTTCAGCAACAGCCAATTCTTCAGAATGACGTAAATAGTAACCGGCAAAAATCCACCACTAACTTGCCAGTTCTCTTGAGCTTCATTCCAACAAACTAACTAAAATGGTTAAGACCAAACCCTGTCGAAGCACTAGAATTCATCTCTGTTGCATAAATGCAGCATGATGTCATGAAGACACACCACCTAAGTAAACCAGCATACTTCTGGAGATGTTTCAATGAGAGGACCTTACTGTTATGATTAGGTCAATTCCCCAAGTTTCAGAGAAACTGGTTACCATAACATGTTCCAGACAACGAGATGAAGAACTGGCGACTGCAAATCAATACCTGGTAGACAAGTCTTTACTAGACCCAGCTGACAGAACAAAGTAGACAAAGGAACCAAGAACTGAAGAGGATTTATTTGTCCCTTTGCTTCTGCTATGACTGAACAGAGTTGAGATATTTCACAGGAAAATGAAGGCTTTTAGGAAAATAAAGGTTTATTGAAAACTAAACTGTTGCAGACATTTTGCGGCTCACTCTCTTCTTCTGTAATTTACCTGTGGGATATTACTGGCGCTGGCATTGAAGGAAACATTAAAACATTATGAACCTAAAAGAAAGTATTGCTAAGGATGAACTAATCAAAGGTTAGCATGAAGAAAGCCCAAAGTCCACTTTTAAATCAGTAACAACTTCCAGTTTCCAATAACTCTGCTTTTACACACAGTGAAACAGGTTCTGCATGGCCTATCTAGCTATATATTCTAATGCATGGTGCCCTTTCCATTTGCTGCCACCTCTCATTTCTACATTTTTGCTGTCTTTCTCCATTTCCTAGCCTTCATGTCAACGAAATTCATTAAAGGTGCAGTGGCAATTTCCTGTGGCTGTACCTGAAATCAAACATTCTTCTTCTTTTGCTGTTCTCGCCCTGGTGTCACATACACACCAACATTAGTTGAATACACAAAGCACTCCATCAATATTTTCATTCTCTCTTCTTATAAGTATTTCTCATCTGAATATTACACCAAGTGTGTCTGGAATTACACAACTATTCAAGCTGGACAAAATGTTCTGATGTGGTCTTTATACTCATTCTACTCCACTACAAATTTTCGTTTAATTTATTGTTTCTACTCGAGTCTGAGAAAGTAGCCCTGGCTTTTACTACCACTCTATTCCCCACAACAATGCATTGTACATACAAAACCCTTTATTATGTGTTCAATTTATTTTTTTCTCCATTACTAGTCTCTGCCAATAGCACCTGCAAAATTGACAATGAGCTTACAGGAGAAAGGAATTACTATTTAAATCACTCTGGAAGAATGAGCTATGAAGACAGGCACACCAGCCACACAGATCCTACCTCTTTTCCAGCCCTCCAAAATCTTATTATCCAACCAATGCCGGAGGACCCTTGCCTACTCAGGGCAAGGGAGAGAAAGCATAGAGCTGCAGTGTGAGTGGGGCTGGAAGGGGTTGCCAAAAGAAAGTGGGAACTGCATAAGGACTGGCTCTGGAGGAAATCTTTCATTTGGGCAACAGTATCAGAATTGCCTATGGCTTTCTGGGAAAATTAGGGTTAAAGTTCAGCTTGTGGTTGACAGACAGAGGGAGGTTAGAGCTGCAGCATGAGCAGGGCTCAAAGAGTCTGAAGTCCTTGCTGCAGCATGTCCACAGTTTCTGTGCACTGGAACTCAGCATTAAGTAAAAGCTCCTGCAACTTTCTTCCTTTTAAACCCAGTCTACTTGCACAAGGAACATGGTGTTTCATCCTCCTTTTTTTTCCCCTCTGCTTTTCTGCATGTTATGGCACATGAATCCATAACAGTTTGCTCATATCAAACAACTTGAGATATCCACATAAGCGAGGACACTCTTCAAAAAGTACTTCAACCAGACTTGTCCAGCACACACACAAAACCAAATCATCTATGCTGTTTCCAAGCAAAGAATCTAGGAGCCTTTCAATGGAGGTAAGGCTCGACCATATCATCCCTCTTCTACTGCACTGACTGTAGGAACTTCCACTCTCTTAAGATGGGATTGCCCTTTTTGCAAATATTAGGCAATTATCATTATATACGATTTATTTTTTTATATATATGTGTATCTATATAGCACTTCCACAGGACTTTATTGCTACAATAGCCTGCAGTATTCAAATATATGTCCTAAATGAACTCTACAAGAATTACCTTCCTTGACTATTCATTCAGACTGAACTGAGGGGAAAAAAAAAAAACAGAACTCCTTTCCTTCAGCACAGAATTTAGACCAACCCAATATTTCTATTTTTAATTACATTTATGATATTTCCTGTGGGTATAACTCATGAATGCAGTTCCAGTATGCTCGGAGCAACGTAAATATAGTAATTCCCAAAGGGATCTTACAGCTGTTAGGCACAGGTCAGAGATTCTGTGAAACGCAAAACCTGAGACTTTAAAAGCTTTTTAGCCCACATCCTTCCCCATTCCTTTTCAAAGGCACAGTTAATGGATACTGAACAACACTGTCCCAAATTTTACCCACAAGGTATGGAAGCAGTAACTCCATTTAAATAAAGTAATATTTAGGAATAAGCAACCACCTGGCCCTATCTCACTCAGGAACTACATCAAAAATTCCTTTCTGATACAAATTAACTCTTATCTGCCACTTCATGCTGACAACTGTGCACCTGGAAACAAGACACATGGAACTGTTTCCTCTTCAAATCATTCTAAGGAGAGGAAGAAGTGCAACTTCACACTGCAGCGTATAAGTCTAGCCTCCACCTATCCGATTCCTTGCCTCTTATTTTGACATGAGACCACTCAAAAGGACTTAAGTATGTTCTTCCCCTTACCAAATCTGAAGACGTCAGTACATAAAAATGCAAATGATTTTGCACTTACCTCTGATCACAGTCTGGTGAAGGAAAAATACTCATTCACTGCTTCTCTCAGGAACCATGCCCTGTTTTAAAATAAATAAGAAAGGAACAAGATTTTAAACAGGGCTTCTCCCTTCCCTAATGTCTGCATCCATCAGTGTTTGTAAACACTTACTCAGCAGGAGTACCTCCACTCTCCAGAACCAAGGTAATGATCACATTACACTAACCATGGCACGAGGACAGAACGAGGCCACGACAACAGCCTTGCTGGCACTGACTAGACCATGACGTAGGATTGCACTGCAGCAGCCTTAATTGTGCAAGAGTGAGAAAGAGCGCAGTGAGATGAGAAATTACAAGTGCCAGGATAAAAAAAGAACCCAACCAACAAACCAGGAATCTGGGTTTAGAGGTAAACCACAAAGAAAAAAGACAGTTCACAGAACAAGCAAATGCATGAGGCGAGAGAACTGGACACACCAGTATAGTCCTAATGGAATTTCTTACATCTGTTCATTAATATTGTTACCTTTGAAACAGTCAACAAAGCAAACTACAAGATGCTGCCCTTCTTTTGTCTTGGCCGAAGCTAAGTCAGTTCAGTAAAACTTCAGTGGTGTGACAAAGCCCGTGTAGTCTGTTGCCAAAGCCTTTTAGAGGCAGGACCATTAGGTATACTGTGAAACAAAAACAAACCAAAGGACTAGTTACGCCCTTCCTCCACCCCCTACCTGGCTAGTGATCACACAGAGGAAAGTACTTTGTGAAGCTAACTGAAGCTCGGGAAACTGTGTGCATACACAGTGAGAGCGTCTCAGTGGAGCCACTGAAACCCTGAGGGAGGGAGGGCACAGATTAGAACAGGGTTGGGGCTAAAAGACTAATTTTACTGTACCTGTCAGACAGCCTCTAAAGGCAGCTCTTCCACATCAGCTGTGTCTCAGATACACAAGCACCCTCCTGTAGCTCTCCAGCTCACACAGACCTTGATTCAGCAAAACCTGACCTTTGAGTTTCCAATAATCTGTAATACCTCAACAGCCAATTAGTAAACAAGCAAGAACCACACTCGCACTCCCTGTAAATATAACCAATGGTGCCCAGCTCCCTGTCTTCCTTGCAAATTTACAAGAGCAAAAATTTTCTCCTTACCCTTCCTCAGCCTTTCTCCGTACACAACTCTGCTCTTTTATTTGACCCAGAACTCTTACGTTTCTTTACTAAACATTTTTGAGAAGCCAGAAGAAGAAGCCCTGCATGCCTGGCCTCTGCAGATCCCAGCACACCAGGATAAACATCAAAACAGCTATATGCAACAGCAAAACATCTAAACTACAAAAAAGGGTAAATGTTTGGTGTCATTGTAAAAGGAATAGACAACTGAAGAAATGTTTTCTGCAGAACAGTGGCAATCCACTGAAACTCATTGAGAAGAACAATCAAATCAGGTTAATTATTAGTAGAATTTAAATGATGGCAGTGGATAAGACACTCACATGTCCACTACCCCCATGACAGTTAGTAAAACCCACACATGCAGATACACCAACATCCAACTAATGGCACTTAACACAAGTTTCCCATAGAGGTTGCTGTCCCCTAATGTTTTCCTAAAAAGTATCTTGCATTTTCTGATGAGAACTATTACCAAGGTGGAGGCTTTGGCCACAATCGAGTATCACTCTGGTTTAGTTGATTTTACTTTCCAGAATAAACCAGACTTGAAAAAAACCCCAAAGGACCAACAGACCACAAATGCATGGGAGACACACAAAAGGAAAATAAGTTATGAAAAATATTTTCTTCAGGTTTTAAAAATTCAACTTGCTTACACTTGCAGAAGCTCAGAAACATTCATACTGGTGAGGTAAAGAGACCTGCTCTTTGCAGTCCCACAGGTGTGTGTTAAGGAATATCACAACCAATAGATGCAGAAACTCAACAGGGCAGGGTATGAGGCCAGGCAGAACTTAACACCAGTTGAATTGGGTAACAGGGAATTTAAACTGAACAGAGTAACTGATAGGTAGCCAGCGATGAAACACAAAGAACAGACTGGTATTATCAAGCAGATAATTGTGTTGTTTTTTTTTTTTCCATCAGTAGATCATGACTGGAATTGGCCAAATCTGATTTCAGTGCAAGATTTATTTTAAGGAACCTCAAGCTAAAGAAATGATTCAAAGCAACACTGAAGGGACAACACTACTATAATTCCCATAGACAGCCAAGTGAGGCGGCAAAAACCTTGCCTAACAATTTCCCATTTCCATCCTTCATACATACTTACCTATGTTGTCAATGAGAAGTAAAGAAATTGCACGTTTGCAAAGTCCTCAGCACAAAGTGCACGTTACCACCATTATCAACAGCTGCTATACACCACCTCCCAAATGCTTAGCAGAGAACACACCACATTTCATCTCTAGGCATCAAGGTAACAGAAATGAACCTCTGCATAGCACACAATTAAGCAATTTTGTAAAGATTTCAGTAATTCTAGGAGCATTTAGTTTCAAATTTACCAGTCACAACAGCAGAGTGGAAAGGCTTAGGAGCTGGGCAGGCAGGGTATGCTCCATACAGCACACACCCTGAGTAACAGGCAGCACATGATGACATTTGTATTCCTGGCAGTTTTATTTCTTTAAACACCAGACACACTGGAAGTTTCACTTTACATTTTACTCTGAAAAAAAGGCCAAAACTGAGTGGAATGGATGCTGTCTGGAACACCCAGGACAGATATGAGAGCATCTGTGTGGTCCCATTCACCACTATGAGATAAAACAGCTTTCAGGAAAATGAAAATGGTGCTTTTCTAAGCATAAAAACCTTAATATTTGCACTAATCAAATACAAAAAGGGTCCACTTAGTCAGAAGAACAGTATTCATACGGGAGCCCAACTGAACAGACCTGTTTTTCCATGAAGATCTTAGTCTCCAACAATCCAAGCCATGCTAGAAAGTCAACAGTTCTACTTTATGTGTCTCGGTAGTAATTACACCAAACAGACACAGAAGTTCTTAGTTTAAAAGCAATAATTATTTAAAAAGTATAAATCAGAAGCACAGTGAAAAATACATAATAATAAAGCACACACTGGGAAAACACAAAAGGTAGCTTGACACAGTGAAAATATGAAGACATTTACAGGGATAGGAATAGAGAGCAGAAAGTCCTGCTTAGTAAATGGTGGAGATTTTCAGTAAATTTGTGTAAAAGGATAAAAGACAATAAAACCCTACAGGCACTGAAGGTTTGCATTCCTTCCTGGGTAACAAATACTTTGTAACATCACTGAATAAGCAGCATTGCTTTACAGTTCAAAGCTGCACAAAGACAACACAGCAAAGACAGGTGACTCTTCGTGGGTATGGGCAAGAAAGATGGATGGCCTGCAGCAATCAAACAGGGAAAAAAGGGGACATGTACATAGAGAAGGGGGAGAGACAAGGCACAGAGCTATCCGGGAAAGAGTGAAATCAAAGAATTATCAGAAAAGGTGACTGTCAGAGACTGCAAATGCTCAAGAAAGAAGAACCACGGGAAAAACTGTGCTCCCTGTCAGATCTCCAAGGAAGTGAAAGAAATGGAAACTAGGCAGCAAGGATATATTTGAAATAGTTAACCAAGGGCACTTGCCATCAAAACATTTTACCTTAGCACATATAGCTCCTTTAGGGCTCATTCATGCGCATCCAGAAGAACTGGTTTGAGAAGGGAAATGGTTTTCAAGACCCAGTAAAGCTCTTAAGTGAATTCATATTTCTGATAAGAAAAAATAGCCTGATTTTCAAAGTTGTGGAAGTTAAGTCAAATTCCTCCCTTCCCTCCTGTATGATGGGTTGCTTCAATGTAACTCACCAGAGAAGCTTTCTCAACAGAGGAAACAGGCAAAGCCATCTGAGGAAGGAGAAGCATCAGCTCAATAGCATAAATCAAATGGCTTCTCATGGTTAATCACTCAGCCAATGCCCTACTTCGGATCTTGCATGTCCTTATGTGGCATCACCTTGTCTGAACACAACGAAGGAAAAGATTCCTCACTAGAAACCTATTCATGGAGGGCAGGCAGCCCAGACCCCGTTTGCATCAGAATGATGGTGCTAGCCTGCAACCATGCTGCTCTGAAATGCCCATGACTGACTTCTCCAGTAGCCCAATTTTCAGAAAGGCCAGTGCAAGCAGTTAAGTGTTCAAACTGTAATGCTACCTGTCTTTACCTTTATCCTTTTATCTCCTGCTATCAGCTAGCTTTATGTCTCCCAACAAGCAGAAAAGCAAACTGACTGTAGTCAAGGCCAGTGGGGAAAAAGACTGCTTCCCAATGCTGCAGCCTAGCAGTTAAAATCATGCCATCTTTGTGAGAAGAAATTTGGAGGGGAAAAAAAAAAAAGAAAGGGTAATAACAATAGCAAAAATATTAGAAAAAGATCTTTCCTCATTTGCTTTCTGCTCTCATCGCACTGGCAGGAAGGAAACTGCTTTCTTAGCTTATGAACTTCCATTGCTACAAATCTCTCTTCCCCTCTGTTTCTGACTGTTCCTCAATGAGTAAAGAATGATCTTGAAGAAGAAAAAACTGTGATTTACACATTAGACAGATATATCTAAAAAGGCTGTCAGTTTCCATCCTGTCACGGAGCCACTGCTGCCTGACAGCAATGCTGTAATTAAATTGATAGCACTGAGCATTCTCTGAATTAGTGGATTAAAGTATCAGAGCACTGTATTTAAACCTTTCACCCCATTCAGATCATTTAAACAATTCTGTTCATGACTTGTTTAGGCTATGCCTCCCCAAAGCATTCAAATTAAGAGCACCCAAAAGAACTAAAGACAGATAGTCTGGTACTAGCTTCTCTCTGAGCCTAATAAACCATGGCTCACACAGACAAAGCAATGCCTTATCTCCCCTGTATGAGTCATAAAGCCATCATTATTATCTTAAGAAAAATAGTATTAAAAAAAAAAAAAAAGGAGTAGCAAACAAATTACCAGATAAATGCAAGGCAATCACGTTAGGTTTCGAGACAGACAGCCTGAAAACACCTAGACCAAATCCCACAGGAATTTACTTAATGTCAACAGAAAGCTACGTAAAGGCTTGGTGCCTAAATGGTGACCCCCACTTTACAGTGAAGTTGACAGCTTCCATGGAGAATTTCACAAGAAAGATGGTCATTTACTTCTCTCATTTTATTCCTCTGTTAAATAAAGCAAATTAAGTCAGAAGCCTACTGACTTTAAGTCCATGTAACTCCTTCTTTACATTTTTCATTTATTATTGTCAATATTTGATGTGGACAGTGTTGCCTTTTCAGGCTCCTTATGCTTACTTTTATTTGTCTTTTATCATAAAGCAAAGGAAGTCTACATTTGCAAAGAAGATTCCTCCACTATTTAAGATGATGGCGGGGAAAAAAAAAGTATAAACAACTCCTCAATTAACCTCACAAATGTGTCTACAATGTTATGAATTGGCAATTCCAAGTTATGACTCACACCCACCAAGGAACTAATTAAAACTAAAATTAACACTGCCCATTCTTTTTAATAAAGGGGAAAAGCATTAAAGCAAATAATCTATACCCAAATAAAAGGTATAAAACATATGTGTGATATGAATGTAAAGACACACTGCAATAATGAAAATAAAGGTTTGCCTATAATTCAGTTCTAATGTGCTGTTTAAACAGCTTTCCCTGTGTGTACTTCGAAGTAGTAACTTCCAAGATGGCCAGTAAGTGGCCGTAGCACAGCTGGCTGTACAGGAGAGATACGTGATGAGAAGAAATACTCCATCCAAGAAACCAAATAAAAACTACAGATGCAGAGTTTCTTCCTGGATGCAAATGCACAAAGATGAATGAAATCCAAATTTGGAAGAATAAATACGATATCTTGAAGCCATATTGTGAAAGGGTATGACTTGTTAGCAGATTGGCTGTGTCCACACCTGTTTTATTAGATGCATTTTGCTTTTTTCAGTAGGTGAGAGGAAGGAAATTTGCATACATGGAAACAGAGAAAAACTGGTAAAAATAATTAATGTTTTCAGGGGGTCAGAGAAAAGAACAAATCAAAACTTCTTACTCAATTACCATTCACATGCTTTGCCAATATTCAGCCCCAAATTCAGCTTAGCCAGTGCTCAGAAACAGACATGTATCTTCAGGGTCTTTCCCACACTTTGAGGTATGATAGCTTTCTTTTTCTTTCTACACAGTTTTCTCAAGCTCTGCTCCCTCGCTGCTGCTGCTTTCCCAACCCCTATACCCGGCCACTGATGGCGACGCTGCAGCTGCAGTCAGCTTGTGAGGAACATGCATGCGCTGAACAGGATGTTCCCTCCTCCCTGGGTGCTCTCAATCATCACTCGGGTTGGCTATATAGATGCTCAAATAGTCACCAAACCTTCCCACAATTGGAAATAGATACCTGAGCCATCCGCAGAAGGTCTCCACTGCCACATGAGCTTGTTTGGAAGAATACTGAAACACATTCTTTCAACTCTGCCTACCATCCCTCTTTATTTTTCTGGGACGCAGAGGTAAAACAACCTGGTACATAAATCCATTTTAAAATAAGTAATAAAGCTGCTTGATACTATTGCTCATGCTGTCTGGAAAAAAAAAATCTTTGCATGAACCAGTAATTCTCCTTATTTTCCATGAGATCATGCTACAGATTGTAGCTACTGAGAGCGCCAGAACAATGTGAGGAGAGGAGTATAAATTCTTTCAGTGCTACAGGTGCAAGAACTTGGCCACATCCTTTCACTTGGGTCTTTTGAAGTCAACAATCTGACTGTGATTCAATTGTCAGGAAGAATGGCACCTGAAAAAGGTACACATGACCAACAAACCTGAATTCAAGGAACACCATTAATGCTTTGAGATTAGCAGGTAAAAGCCTGCAGATTCTCTAGGACACTAGGTTATGATCAGGGAGAAGTGTTAGTACTTACAGATTGACTCACAGAAGCGCAACTAAAGCAGCTCTGTGTGGCATTGTTTGAGAGTCGTTGACCCAGAAAGGTACTAAAGCAAAGCTGTACATAACGCTCCCAATGCAGGCACTCAGCTCTGTGCTCTGCTGCTGGAAGGAAAACACTGCACAGAGCTCCACAATTTCATAGTTCACATAAACAGCCAAGGCAGCTTTTGTGCTTGCAGTGAAATGAAAATTTCCACTTCCTTTCTTAATTTCTTTTCACACCTCAAATTAAAAGCTCTCTGCTTCCTTCCTTCTTCGTCTTCCCCCATCTTATTCTAACCTTTCACAGTGATACTGAGTCTATTAGTGATTAAATTCCCTGTGTTTTCATGCAAACACTTGACTTTCCTGGCTTCACTGGAACACCAGTGAAGACCCCCTTCCCACTCCTCTCTCATCCCAAGAGATAGAGGCACACACAACTTTACCTAGGCATCATTTCAGAATAAGGCCACACTTGTGTTTTTCACAGAGGCAGCCAGCCAGCCGGAGGCTGGCCTCACTAAGTGCAAAGCCTTTTAGAATCACAGACTGAGCCAAAACCCCAACCTACCATGGCATTGTGGGACCAACAGTATTCCTCCATTACTTGAGAGAGGAAATACATGAACTACCAGTTTAAAAAGCATGTGACATGGCAACTGGATATTATCACTGTATAACACTATCAGTGTTTCAGCAGATAAAACACAGCAGGGTATAGCGTGCAGGACAAATGGTTTTTAGACTTTCAATCAACTGTGCCTCATTTTAAGGCAGATAGAAAAAATTATGCAAAAGCAGAATCTTCACTTTGAGTTCTGAACCACATTTACAGGTGAGCGTGAGAATTCCATCTAATGTTTGTCACCACCATCAGAAGTATCTCCACTGAATTTAGCAAGCAAAGGCTCAGGATTTAAATATATGTTGAGCAAGAATTTGTACATACATTTATGTATATAGACACCTGTACAGTATTATAATACATTTTTTGGCACGGAACATGTCTTTTACACATGAATCACAGCAAAGGGTTGGGTTTTTTTAATAATATTAAAGAACTTCTTTCCCCTTTGGAACCCAACCATAACCCTTTCTTATCTCTGTAATAACATACTTTTTCATCTCACTAATCTTCTCCCCTCCTCAATACAAAAAGAGAATTTGCAAAGTAGATGACTAACCTAACCCCTTTGAGTTAAGGCTCACCCTGCTTAGATGTTTTGACACTCTTAAGCTATATTATTATACTAATTTTTTGAAAATGCATGTTCCTTTTGTTTCAACAGATTTACAACAAAGTCAGAGACAGTGTCCCATCTGAGTTACCTCATAAATCAGCAAAAACATCAGAGGAAGCTGCACTTTTTATCCTAGCAGTGCAAACAAGAATTGTCCTTGCCCACCCTTATTTACCAGACCATTTTGCTGAATGGTGAACCGCATAACCCTTACACAGTATCCTGAACACATCCACGCTCCTGTGGACCTAGGCAGTTGCAGACTATAGGGCTTTTCATGGGAAACACTTCTTTCTTATTCTTTCCCTTCAGCTGAACAGTATAAAACCAGACAAAAGGGAAACAATTTCCCAAATACCAACACTCAAATCACTTGGTACTTCTAATCACTATTTTCTCCAGTCAAAGGCTCTGCTATCTCACCCTCATGCAGACTGAAGCCTGACTCAACTGTCAAAAGAGAACCAGAGCTGTTTAAACACAATAGCATTTAAGTCTTGACTCAACAGAATAATAGCAAAGCTCTCCCTTAAAACAGGCTAAGTATCATTCTTTCTGATTTACAGGACTGCAAAACTGAAGAACAGAGCACAGGCTCAGACACTTACCATGTCAGCAGCAGAATCAGAGATGTGAGGTCACAGGAACAGAGTTTATAGGCTCCTAACCACTGCATTTTTGCCTCTGGAGTACAATTCCCAACCCACCTAAAGCATGCCCCTGTTTTTTCGCCTCACATGGAGCACAGGCCACACTGTGTAATCTCTGTGGTTGCTTGCATAGCCAGGGCTGGGACTGTGGTGCTCACAAAGTTTTCTCTTCCAGGTGTGATCCCTTGTCACCACAATTAAATATCCAACATTCAATATAGGGCACCTTTTGGTACTTACCAAAGGGAAAATACAGTCATCTGATGCAAAATCAATTTCCCACTAAAAATTACTGTTCTTTCCTTTCTCCTAACACCTTTTTGTCAATTCCATCTCACCCTCTGTTACATATTTGTTCCTACCAAAGGCTGTCCTACACTGCACCACAAAATTAAGGAAAACATTTTTTTTCAGGAACAATAAGACTGGCATCTTCTTACCAAGCAGAACAAGACTACTACTTTTAACAAAATCAGTCTTTACAGGTTATCAGAGTCATCTCTTCCCTGTTTCAATGTCAGATGGATGATGGTTTCTGTCCCTTTTGCTGCCTTTCTTGTCTATCTCAGTAGGACTCAAGCTAATAAGCTTCTCATTAATGAAATGACTATGCCAAGGTACTGGCAGATGGTCCTATGTTCCAAGCACATCTTCCCATTCCCTCCCTCCCAGAAGTCCTAATCTATATACAGTGTAATCATCACAAAAGCATATGCTCCCTGACAGAAAACTTCCCTTCCATTATCTATGTACTCAAGGGGATTGCCCCCAAAATCTCTGTGACACAAAGCAACTCCCTTCCTACCCAAGTCTCAGTTTCCTATATGCCTGAAAACACATTGTATAGGCACTGTGGCCAGGACCTGGTTGAGCTTAAAATCCATGCTAATCACTCCATAGTACTGTCCTTATCCTAGTCCATTACTAAGCAAAATGCACATACACATGTACATATTACATACACGCACATGTAATACTTTGCCACTGTTTTTTTTTTAGAGGTTCCTGAAACAGTTTACAAGCCTTTGTCTAAGGTGAAAAACCATATAGTAAAACTTAATATGTTGGTTACCAGTAAATCTCTTATGCTACACTTTCACTTAAAGTGCTGAGTCAGTCACTAATTTGATATCTCAAGATATCTTAAAATAATCTGTTTGTTTCATCTGCTGGCTCCCTCTCCCCCACCAATTTAGTCAGATTACTGTGATTGATGCATTCATTAATACACTCATTAAATCCTAAGAGCATAGCAACTCTCAACAGAGAAAATTTCAGGAAGCAAGAACAAATCTCTCTCTTGAACACACAGATAGATAGAAGCAGAGTGCCCTGGGTTCAGCAGTAACAGAGCAAAGGAAAGGAAAATAGAAGCAAGTTGGCACTTACCAGGAAAAAGAGTAACCATAACAGCACTGCTCAAGTACCAAGGAGCTGCAATCACCTAAGGAAGATGATACAAATGACCTCTGCCTATGCTTACTAGTCGGCTGAAACTGTATTGACAAGTGGGACAACTCTGCCTTGAACTGTAACTTTATATCTTTCTTATAACATCACAAAACAGATGAAAAGCATATTGTTTAAAAATATGGTAAGTCTCCGAATTCCTAGGGAGAAAACCCTGTCTCTATCTTTAGCTTTTGCCAGAGCAACATCCAAGATGACACTGAGCATCTGAAGATCAAAAGGGCTCTTGGTGAGCATCTGTCAAGTAGAGAATTTGGATGAGTATTACTCTGGGAGGCTGGCCAGCGTGGTAAACAGCAGCTAGCAAACAGAAAAGGCTACTTGTTGGAGTCAGAAATGCACAACAGGCTTCCAGAAACTAAACACACCACACGTAATTAAAGCAATTTATTACAGTTATGTGGCTTTGCATATTTGGAAATGCATTTTCCCCTTTTTACTTTTGGAGTGATGTGCTTATTCACGCAAACTGAAAGGAAATCTATAAACAGCTCTGAAAATGCAAGAACAAAGTGTGAGAATGGAACGTTTCATACAGCATTATCTTGCAAATGCCTCCAGATTCCTCTCTGGTCACTGTGTGGGCAGCACATTCCCAGGACAGAGAACTGGGTGGGTGGGAGAAAGGGGACTGTAAAGCTATTCATGAACTGTATTTTGTCTTTTCCCATTGAGGTTCATTAGTGACCTACTGGACCACTTGGGAGGAGGCAGGGCTTGCTCCAGCAGGAAGTGCATGCACAAGGAGACCCTGATGCCCAATATGCTGGAGGAGGCCACGCCAACGCAGCGCAGTCCTCTCGCTGACGCCCTGCCCACACCGGCCTTTTAATTGCTCCGCTTTGCAGTCTCTCATTTGGATGTACCATACACAGTCATTCAAGAGTAAAGTTAATCCATCACAATGAAGACCTTACAAACTGGGCAGCCCTTTCTCCAGCCCCTGCATGAGTAAGAATATGAGTTACATCATCTCAATTGACTAGACTTTCCCTGACCCCACAGAAGCGCAGAGATGTAGGCAACAGCTCCTCGAGACAGATGAAGGAAAAAGGACAACAGAGAACCTGCACTTACTGTTATGATGACAAACAAGGCCTAGGGGCACCCACTGCCAGCAAAATAAAGTGTCCACATATTGCATCCTAAACCTAGCTGCTGTAAACACAGGAACCATCCTATGTCTCCCTGCTACAGCAAGTATCAAGATATTACCATCAAACAGCATGTTAATTCTGACAACTGAAGATGCTGACAGAAATAGAAATGTAGACCTCCAGCAGAGGACTCTGCCCAGGATTTTTCTCTCAACGATCACCTGCCAGCAAATCTTCATTTCCCCCATTTACCAGTACCCTTTGTAGCACAGGGCAGCTCTATAACCAAGGCAGTGTGAGAAAGCAAGGCCTGCCTGGAGCTCTGGAGACAGGTATACATTCTGAAACTGTGGTACGGAAATAATGTGCAACTCATTAATACTGTGAATATTGAAACATTAATGAATGTGCTGACAAATGGATGGTAAACCCTGAGTACATAACAGATAGCTACTGGTGTAGGCTGGCCATGAATAAGAACAGCACTGAATAGTGCCCTCAAGGTAGGGGGTAAAGGAAAAGGTTTGGGGGGAAATACAGCTGGAGAATCAGGGTAACTGGTTTGTCTGCATAGCCCAGGTTACTCCAGGTACCCCTCAGAGCACTGCAATATAGCCCTGGCCCTTTTCAAAAGGGTTTCTTTGTGAGAAGCATCGAGATTCATTCATATACAGTAGCCTGTAAAAGTGGTAAAAGAGTTTTTGGGGTCTTCTGAGTTCAGGGTTAATTTCTGTTCCATTTTTAGACCACTAACATCTGGGGCTCAAGAGGCTGATGCAGGATGAAGAATGGTATAAGAGAGAAAATTACTTTGCCACATAAGAAGAGAAGAACATAACAAGCAAAACTGAAGTGCAGTAGAATGACAGAAGTCACTAGGCTGTGATCACACTGGGCTATAAACCAGAGCACATCACATTAACGAGTTAGGAAAAGATCTGTCATATGCAGAGGATTACAGAGTCTAACAAAAACAGTCTCTGTTAAGAGAAAGACGTAATCCAATTCATATGGAAACAACTTTCATATTATACAAACCATGGGGCAAAATGCAGAACACAAATTCAGGAAAAATGGCACAAAACACTGACGTAAAGCAAGCTGTCGATAAAACCTGATGAAATCATGACACTACTGAACAGAAAATCTATTTGAATTAATAAAACATAACAGTAGGAAAATTTAGAGATATGATGTAGTGAATACTGTACTCTGAAGAAGCAGAAATGGTGGCACAGTGAGTTTTTGATTAACAAACCTGAATTCTGTAGCCTGCAAATGAGTCAAAATGAAGGATTTATTTTTTGTGTTGCTTTCACAGAGCATCCAAAACAGCTGGCACCTGATCGGTGATGAGGACTCAATGCACTTTGGCAATGCAACCAAACTGTAATCCAAACAATCACTTCATATATATGTATTCTCCTCAGAGAATTGGATTAAGAAAAAGAAACATGATGATATACTTAAGCAAAGTACCAAACAGTGAAAATTATAAGGACTCAAACTTGTTTTTTTGAACAGGGTCATATATAAATTACTAATTCAAAAGAAGGGGAAAAACTAGACACCTCCATGAAGGTACACTGTGTGCTCAATAAGCAGTGACAGTGAAAAATGCATTAAAAATGCAAATTAATTTATATTAAGATGTATAAGGAATTAAAAGGTGAGTAGTACAAGTACTAACGTGCTTTCCACTGTGAAACGCTGTTCAGTTCTCACTACTTTACCCTAAACCACCAGAAAAACATTGAAGTAATGGATTAAAATGGCTCAATGAAAAAAAAAAACCAAACCCATAAAGAAAAAGAGTCAGCTGGGTTTCTTCTCCTTTTCTTTTTTTCCCTTTTCAATCTGACAGAAGGTTTAAGAAGCACATGAAAAAAATCCAAAGCAGTCAAGAGCAGAGACTGGACAGATTAAGAACAATTAATTTTGTTTCCTAATAAAAAACCCCAGGGAATACATAATGAAACTCATAGGCAAAAATCTGTGGAATTTTAGATTATGTAGTTTCACATCATACACAACTATCCAATAGTGCTTACCATGGCATTAACTCTGATGTTAAGAATGCTACAAAACACTGATGTCTGTAATAAGTATATCTGAATTAATAACAATAAGCACAGAAAAACTCCTCTCTCAAGGCAAAACATAACAATAAATAAGTAGGAAAAGTGCAAAATAATAATCTATTACAGACGTTTTTTCTTAAACAGGGCTACTGTTGATAAGAAAAGGACTTTGAATCTTGGTGGATGGATGATCTGATCCACTACAGGCAATAGAGAAGACATCCCAGTAGCAGTTTATTCTTCAGGAAAACCACATTGTAAATTATATCACTGTAGCTACAGTGATAAAAAGTCTTATGAAGTGTGCCATACAAATGTGGAACTGAGAAGAGCTTACAGTTTAAGCTTAAGAAAAGAGACAACAGAAAATTGTTTAGGCATAGCTGCAGTAGAAGTTAAGACAACAGTAATCAACAATACTGGTCTAACTTATTTTATAGGTATTCTGAATATTTCTAGAGACCTTCCTATATATGAGGGGCAGAATGGGAGGATGATGCTGTGACAATTTATGAAGTACATATTTATGAAGAAGCTGTTAACACTGAACTGATATAAAAGAAACTATATAGTGCTATAAAAAGACAAATTACTTATTTCTTTTGACAAGATCTTATGCTTCCTGCTATTTAAGGAGATCTCTACTTTAGGATCCCTTCCATTTGAAGAACCTGTATCAGTAATAGTGAACACCACCAAGTACGTAACCACCATCTCCCAGATGAGACAGAAAAGAGAACTTCTGCAATGTGCCACTGTTTTTTACCAGTATTGCGGGTAGCTGGTGTCAGATGGGAAGAGCCTTACAAAAAAACCCCCAAACCCCCACTAAAATACCACTAGCAAGAAAAGAAACACTCTAACACTGTGCTATCACATTTTCACCTTTGCAACTGGTTCAGCTGCAAAAGGGGACTGTGATGTTGCAGGTAGTTTGTTGAACCTCTCCTGGCTCAGTTGGCACAATGCCTTGTAGTCTCAGAGCGCATCAAAGGCTGGCAGCTCCAAGAGAGAAAGAGCAGATGGTGACAAGGCAGATTGACAGTCCCAAGCAAAGAGTGATCAAAGAGGCCCAGGGTCTAGTTAGGAGAAAAGGAGATGGAGCCAGGGACAGGACGAGACAGAAGACACTATCTACAACATAGTGTTCACGATCCATCCAGGAAACAAGGCTGGAGACAAAAGAGGAAACAGGCATACCTACCACACCACTCATGCCAGGACTGAAGGCCAAGGCTTAAGGGCAGTCCCTGGACCCCTGGGGAAACAGTGCACAGGTGGGCAATCTGGATGAAGCTTCTCAGAGCATTGGTGCCTCAGAGCTGATGCCTGAGCTGGTTTCTGCAACCTCTGAGTGCAAGGGAGGACTGCGCGCATCTGAAGGAGAAGACAGATGATGTGCCGAAGATGTGGCATCAAGGGTGGTTTATATTCACACATTCTACTGCCCCCATGGGAATACACACAAAATCACAGATCTCTGAATGCATTTTTCCCCATGGGAATATACACAAAATTACAGATATTTGAGAGCAGTTTTTCTTCTAATTATGTAAACATATTGCTTCTCAAACAGTGTGGGGGGAAAAAAAAAAACCCACCTTTTTTCCAGCTCCAGCTGCACTGGAGTGCTCTCCTGTAACTGCTCTTTCAATCCATAGTGGCCTCTTTACACCAGTGTAATCTCCACTCATCTGTATCTTAAAATGTCTGAAGCAGCATTGTGCCTCCAGCAAAAACCATCCCAAGTGTTCTAAATGCTCACGACAATACAGGCAACAGGTCTGCATGCCCTTCTTCAACCCTCTGCTATTGCTTCTGACAGCCTCTTCAAGCAAAGACCAGGGAAGGGGAGCCTCACCTTCATGAGAAGGCAGTCCTGAAGTTAGAAGGAAGAGTGAAGAAGTGTGACATGAGCAGGGAACAGCAAACCTAAACAGAAGATAAAATCTTCTGGATCAGTTCCTTCCACACAAGCAGTGCTGGGCTTGTCTACACTGATACTCTTTAAAACTTCCTCCATTTCACTTCTGCCAGTGCCTGCAGGGGTTGCAGCGTCAAGTGCTGCTCTGTTCCAGTTTCCCAGGCACAGCCATTACTCCTGTACACAGATTTGAACGGGAGATACCCATTTCCTTCTCATCTGGGACTTCCTTGCTTCAAAACACTTGACAAGCATGGTTTAAAATTTAAAACCATAAATACATGCTTCTCTGCCTGTTGAAGGAAAAATCCGGACCCAAGAGTTTCATTTCACATGTTCAATTAGGCCATGAAGAAAAGTACTATAGATGTAGAAAAATAACTGTCTTCTGAGATTTGCTGGGGTTTGCCACATAAAAGTGCCATAATTATAAAACTTTCTATTAAAAATCATACTTTTAAATTTTCTTTTTTTTTTTCCAAGTGGCTTAAAAACGTGAAAGTACACAGAGTTGTTATCAATGTTTAGCCAAGAGTTACAACACACTGACCTCTGCCTTAACTCAACATGGCTCTAACTTCAAAGCCTACTTTAAAAACTATTTAAATACCAACATTATTAAGCATAGCAGGCATGCTGAACACTTAAATGGAGCCAGCATACTTCATGTGAAACCCAGTCTCTGCAGTTCCTCCCCCTTATTTCCCAGGCTAAGCTTACCTGTTCTCCAGAGCAGGACTTTCCAGTCACACTTCTCGACACAGACGAGTGGTGTTTCCCTGCTCCCTCATCCTTGGACTACTGCATTTTATTTCCCCACCTTTTCCCCTGTGGTGGCTTGACCCCGGCTAGATGCCAGGTCACCAAAGCCACTCTATCACTCCTCCTCCTCAGCTGGACAGGTATAATAAAGGTCTCGTGGGTCAAAATAAGGACAGGGAAAGCAGTTTTCCTACTAATGATGCAGAGAGATCATTCACTGTCCTGGGCAAAACAGACTCCAGCTGAGGAAGAATTAATTTATTACCAATCAAATCAGAGTCGGATAATGAGAAATAAAAACCAAGTCTTAAAAATACCTTCCCCCAACCCCTCCCTTCTTTCTGGGCTTAAATCTACTTCTGATTTTCTCTACCTCCTCTCCTCCCAGCAGCACAGGGGAACAGAGAATGGGAGCTGTGGTTAGTCCATCACATGCTAGCTCTGCTGCTCCTTCCTCCTCAGGGAAGGACTCCTCACACTCTTCCCCTGCTCCAGCGTGGGGTCTCTCCCACAGGAGACAGTCCTCCATGAACTCTCCAAAGTGAGTCAATCCCATGGGCTGCAGTTCTTCATGAACTGCTCCTATGTGGGTCCCTTCTTACTCCCCTCTCCAGCTGCAGTTGCTCCTGCAAAGTAACTTTCCGCCCTTCTTCAGTATGTTATCCCAGAGGCACACCACTGTCATTGATAGGCTCAGGCTTGGTCAGTGGTGTGTCCGACTTGGAGCCAGCTGGCATTAGGTCTTTGGACATAGGGGAAGCTTATACCAGCCTCTCACAGAAGTTACTCCTGTAGCCCTGCTGCTACCAAAACCTTGCCATGCAAACCTGGTACATCCACATTTCACTAACTGCAAGGGAAGACAGGCACATAGCTGCTTTGTTCCAAGTCACAGGCTTGCATCCATACTGCAGTGGCTCTTCAGGCACCTTCATGATTGCTGACAGGGGGAACTGAAGGCTGGACTGAAAGACAAGTGAGGTTCTCCTGCTGTACACCCAGTAGAGGTGAATGGAGACCCCCACTACCACTGACTGAGAGGAAGGGCTTAGAGGGGTTCATGCCTGACTGCACCTGCTTGTGATATTTTACAGGCAGTAATACTACAGAAAGTATTACCTACAGAAGGACAAAAAAATACCGGAAGTTTTGCAATCATTCACAAAACCAACCACAAACAGAGCTATTGTAAAAGGCTCTATCACATATTATGACGGGGCAAGTGGGAGAAAAAGCCTGGACTGCTAAAGCCCTTCAACAGACTTTCTGGACCTTGCTGCATCTTTTTCACTGCTTTTGTTACAAACCATACATCTCGATTGACACTGAAGCAAAACCAACACAGTAAGTTATCTGTCATCAATGATGTTTATAAGGAAAGCCTGTAGTTGAACCAATGTCAGAAAGAGTTTAACTGCTTAACTATCAGAAAGAGTTTAACTGCTTAACTATCAAATGGTTAGCATACTTTAAAAGTAAGGTAAAACTTTCAACACAGCTTCTCAATCATCACTCAGAGGTTGCCATTAGTAACATTTGGACCTCAGGAGTACTCAGTACTATGTATTGCTCATATCTGCAAGCAAAATAAACGTTTAGCAGCTTGAAAAATGTCCAGAAGGTAAAATTGCAATGGCTCATTTAAGATGCAGCTATGAGGCTGCACAATCAGGAACGCAATCCATAGGAACAATCTTCACAAGTCTTCACAAGAATGATTTTACTTCTTGTTTGCTTTTTTTTAAACTCCTTCTTTCTGTCTCTTAAGGGTAGTGGGTGCAGTTATGATACTCGGACTGGTACTAATCACTGTGTTTTATTCACAGTTTTCCTTCTGGTCCTTACTGCTGTGGCCAAAACACTACTTACTCCCTCCTGAAAACTACAGCATGGAGAGATACACACTGTTCACTAAGACTCTTTATTGCAGATTGCTGGACTCCACAGATAAAAGGAACAGTCTTCTAATCAAATTATTCTTAAGGCTTATGTCAAGTGCCAAATGCATCAAATTCTTTGCTGTAAAAAAGCCCCAAACAACTCCCTCCTACCTTGAAGACATATACTTTCCAGGGTAAAACTTTCAGAACTGTTTTTTACCACAGACCGTGCACTTCTAAGTAATAATTTGCTTTTAAAAATGTTACCTTTGAACACGAGTTTCTGTAAGTGGGAAAGAAAAAGCAGGAATCTGGATATAAAGTGTCTGTGAGCACATGGGGAAACCTGTGTCTTGTGCTCACAAGTTAACCAGTACTTGGCACCAGTATTGCATTTTTCCACCCTAAGTTATCTTCCCTGCCTCCAAATACATTTTAGTCCTATTTACGAAAGGTACACATGGTAAATTGAAGTTTAGACATTGTTAAGCTTATGCACCAGCAAAGGACTTTTATTTACAGTCACCTTCTCCACTCTATTCCCAAAGTAACTCTTAGCCTCTAAGTGAGGTCATTCTCCACTAATTTGCAAGGATCTGTTTTACATTCTAGATACTTGCTGTGAAACCTCAGAGGAGCTGGGGGATAGACAGGGAGTAAAAGCTGGATATAAGAGACCACGCCAGCACAAATATCCCAGATCAATTAACACTATAGAGACACTGCATTAAGGCTTCTTGTTTCTGAACCCTTCCTAAAAGCCCCCTTGAGCATACAGTCCTACTATACGTAAGGATAGGATAAATTAAAAATGGTAGAAGGGAGAGAAAGAAAAGAGGAATCCTAAAATGTAAGGAGTTTACCTAAGGAAATGTAAACACGTTCAAAGAAACAATCACAAACACAGTAACATCTACAGGCTTAAGCTGGAATCCAAGTACAGATTCCTGGTACCTGACATGCAAATCATTGAGAAATCTTGGCTACTACAGTCAGCCTTTATACACTGAAGCCTTCTACAGGAAAGCTTTCCATTGCATCATTGGAAAGCTTTGAGTACTATCTCATATTGCAGCTCTAAGACATATCGTCTTTGAAATTTGGAAGATGTACTTTGATGAGGAAGGATAAGGCAGGAAGTGACACCAGGACTTACAGCGTCAAGTGGTGTGTCTACTGCTTTGCTGCAGAGTACATGAGCACTTTCTGAGATCAGCTCAGAGTTGTTTCTCCCTGCTTCTATCCCCTCCACACACTGTCGAAATTATTACTTTGGTAAGAAACTTTCAATATATCACTACAGGGTTAATTTCCTTTTACCTTCTACTACCTCATTTGAGTGCAGAGTGCTCAGCTTGACTAAAAGCTCAAACAGCATGAATAATTTAAGAGGACTCCACTGGGAGGACCATTAATGCCTCAGAAAGCTTTCACTGGATCTCTCACCAATTCTTACTCGTGATATCCCTAAATGTTACAGTACCAGCCTCACATTAAACTCAAAGCTCTCATATCTACCACCTCCGCACCACCAATGTTGCCAACAGGCTACAGGGAATTAAAGGGGGGCCAGGAGGGCAATGGCCCCTGTAGTCTCATGGCTGTGCCAACTAGCTCCTCCACCTTCTCATCCTGTTGTCAATTGCTTTGTTGTCATCTTCTTTAACTTTTGCCTGCAGCACTGAAATATTACATCCTTGGTTTAAGTAAAATCGTTTCAACTGCCTTTGAGTTATATAAAGACCTAACAAATGCAAGAAATAGCTTTAATATTTGGGGAAAGTGCTTTTGGCTTTCAAGGATGGCTGAAATCCAACTGAACTATTCACCTTATAAGACAATAGAGACATCAAACTTTATTAGGTGGCCCATGTCATATTAAGCTTGGGAAAATTTGGCAATAAAATGAGTTATGGTTACAAGAAAACTCAGCCAGGTGCGTGCATGCATGAGAGAAATGGTGAGTCTGAACGTCATCTGATGAGCCACTTGATACATCACACACCATTATGTATGAAATTACGTATAGCTCTTAATTGAATCATTCCAAATCAAATCAGGTAAACACAAGCAGAATTACAGGAAATATTGGGATCTTGGGCACACTGCCCTCAGTGTCTGCTCTCAGTTATGCTTTCTGTAAAATGCAATCAATAAATGTAACCATTAAGTAAATGCAAAACATCAATTCTTAAAACAGAAAAAAAATGAGGCAGGGACTTGTTTGGTGTCATGTGTCAGATACTTGCTTTGCGCTACACTGCAACTATAATACAATTCAAACGCAGAAAATCCTTAGATTTGCGTATGCACGATTATGATTTCCTTTGGTCATTATATTACCTAGTATGCTTTTCCAGTATCATACATGATCAAATGAAGTACTCTGAACTGAAAGATGCTATGTAAGTGAAAAACATTACTTCAATACACCCAATTTGGACATGTTAGTAGGATGTCTTTTTATTGAGATGTCTGCTAGGAAACTGATTTGGCCAAATCACAGTGAGTGATAAGTGCTGTTTAATCAAGACAGTATTAACATAAATTTTAACTTGTGTCAAGTAGCTTAATGGGAAACTACTGAATACTAAACAGACATGGAATTTTACACTCTGGTCTTTCAATAAACATGTTCTTGAGTAAACTAAAACGTACAGTTCAATGTACAGTCAAAAAGAGCCAGGTACAACCAGGAAGAGTTGAAGTCAAGCAGCGACCTGAAATTTTAAACTTCATTTTCAAGTTTAAAAAGGTTTAGTACTGGAATGCTCTTGATCTTTGAACTAAATTCAAGATCTTTAAAGTGAAAAGTACATCCAGATGTGCTTATAATTAGAAAGTAATAAAAGGTATTTTAATTAATTTCTGGCTTTTGTACAAATATGATATTTCTGACGTGGATGCTTAATCCTGAATAGCTTTTTATGTTTTATATGGATAAGCATCAGTGAATTTCTGGCCTTATCACTGTAAAAATGAATATAATTATTTACCTTTCCATGATAACCCCAGATTATATGGTTTCATCTATTAGCCACTGATTTCGCCAGTCAAAAGATCTGCTTACTATTTCCCAGAGAAAAATATAAAGCTTACAGCATCCTGTCTCAAAACTACTCACACTACAGTGTAGTGAAGAGCCACCACACTGACATCAAGCAGAAGCCTTTACTGCAAAAGCATAAAACAGTGACAGATACTGCTTTAGATATTCACTCTTAAAAGAAGGAAGATTCCTGAATCCAATATTAGTAATACAACTGACTTGTCTGTATTTTAAATTAAGATTATTCCATGACATACTTGGTTAGTGAGTGTGTTAACAGCAAACCAGCACTTATTACGTTACATAGAATATGCAAGTCCTGAGAAAGGGAAGAGGAGTAAAGGAGGAAAAAAACCCCAAATAACCCAACATCAAAAAACAAAACCAAAAACAAACCACAGGGAACAGCCCATTACCACAAATTATATGCTATGCCGGTAAAGATTCAAGTTTAGTTCTTAGGACCAGGATACTGGGGAAGAAGCAAAGTAAAACAGTTGAAAAAAAAAAATAGAGCAATTGCATTTAGGTGTCCATAAGACAGCCACAGAAGAAGAGACTGCCTTCTTAACCACAGATGAAAAAAGCCAACAGCAGAAATATATCCATATCAAACCATATGCTTCTGTTCTCACCCACCTTTACATGATAACAAGAAGGGACTGATCTATGGAAATATTTCAAATGAAAGCTTCTTAATCCTCCACACAGCAACAGATGTTGAGATAGGCATGTGTACTTCAGTTTGAAGTGAAGCATCTTGCTACCTACAGGAGGTACCAGGCCGAAGAGGTGGCTTAACATTTACCTCCTACTTCAGTGGAGCAATTAAACATAACATGTCCCTTCCCCACAATGCTAGGAAGAATGCCATGACAGAAGAACAGGTTTTTTAACGTGACGGGCACACAAAAGGTGCCTATGAGCAGACAGATAGAAGAATGTACACCTGGTTTCATACTGTGCATGAACACATGAAGTGGGCATGGGTCCTAAATGATTACAAGAGCACCTGCAAAGGGCTAAAATGATCGTTGCTAATGTCCCAGTTCCAGGCCTTTCATTTGCAGAGCTTAGAAAGAGCCACGACTTTCAGCACAACCATTTTATTAACACTAAAACCCACAATTAAGTAGGCCTTGTTCCTTCCACTGTCACTTCATAATCACACTGGCTCTTCTGAGACTCACTCGCTCCCCATCCTGAACTTTCCATTCTTGACCTGTGCAAGCTGAAGTCTCAACAAAGGACAAGAAGGCCAAGCTTTTCCAAAGGTCTAATTCTCAAAGCATCAGCTACCTTGAGAGGAAAAAAAAAAAGAAAGTGTGCTGTTCCTGTGGAAACAGAGCACAAAAATACCCTGATTAGATCAAGTGCCTCTTGGAGGATCAAGCACACTGCCAAACAGTTAATGGAACCTCCTGTAGCACACAGGAAAGGTTAAGAGAGGGAACACATTCAGCCCAGATGTCTCCACCATCACCCAGATTTCAGGAGATCTGGGACAGCTTTTCAAAAGTAGAGTCCTTTGCTACATGTGGTGAGGAAAGGTATCTTGTTTGTGAAAACTATTACCATCACACAAAAGCCCTGAACTGGGAAGAGGATTAATTGCACAGCTTGTTTGAATTCTTGATAGATGTATTAATACAGAGTCCAGGACATGGCGTTTAACAGAGGACTGCAGAAATGCCTGGACCTGCCTAAAAGTTTACAGGTTGCATTCAAAAGCAATGTTTTTGAACGGTAAAGAAAATTCACCTACATCCCAGTGGAGTTCTTCTGTTCTTGCTCCCTAAGAGATGAAAGGAAATAAAGAAATGTGACAATGTAATTAAAGACAACACAATAATTAGCACAGAAAAATGTCTGAATTAAGAACACATAGGCACACTTAGTATCAGACTACACTGACTTTTGAGCGGCTTGACTTCAAAATCATTCTTGCGCATATATCTTTAGTTTTGTTCCTCTCTCCATTCCCTTTGAGAACCCTTAACTGTGCAAGCTGTTCATACCCTTACCTACATAAACAGTATGAGACTGCAAGAGTCTAATACAAATCCATCAGAGAGATCACTGTACCTAAAAACAGCATTAATGAGAACACCACATACACAAAAGCCAGATACAGGTTTTCAGGAAGAAAGGCATTGCAGAGAGTCAGCATTAGAACTTCCTCATACCATCAAAGATCAGGTGAAACCAGCAACCAGTAGCTATTAGATACTCTAACCCACTCATTTTGCTAGACCATTTTTAAACATCAGATGGACTTGGCAGAGGATTCCACAACAGGCTAGAAATTTGTTTAGTTTATCAATGCCACCAGACATTAATTGCCTCAACTCTGAATCTTCTACCCTTCCTTCTCATCCCTGCAAAACATCTCATATTAAAAGAAAATAGACATTGGCAAGCTAGAAGAATGATTATTTTACAAGGGTGTTGTGAAGCTTAATTCATGTTTGTAAAGCCTTTCGTACTGCGCCTTTCATTTGCTGTGAGCACCTCGCAGTATTATCAATAAGGTCTTTTCTACAGCAGAAAGGTTTTGCTAAAAATAGCTATACTAACAAATCTGCCTAGTCGAGACACAGTTTACACAGGCAAAAAAAGTGATTTTGCCAGAACAGTTAATACCAGTTCCCCAAAAAGACAAGCTACACTGGCAGAAGCACATCTTTGGTGGTATCTAACTGAATCTAGCATCGAATACAGTATGTCAACTAAGGGCAATTTCTACACAATCTTAAGAAAGGAGAGTTATGCTGGCAAAAGCTTGAAGGGTAGCTGAGATTTCGGAGACAACAAATGAAGGGAGAGTATTTACTGCTCTCACAGTACCAAACCTCTGCATTCATGTGAATGACCTAGAAGCAACAGAGCCCTCTGTAAAGAAATCCCTTTAGCAGCAAATGCATTTGACTTTACTATTTTATACAAAATAATTGTTGGGTTTTTTTTTCTTCTTTTTCTTTAAGAAGCAAGAAGCCAAAGGAATAAAAACAAGATAAAGCTTTGGTCAGATATATTCTGCCAAATAGAAAAGAATATTAACAGCACCAGAATGAAAGCCTAGAAACTACTTATACAACTGCAAAGAACAGACTGTGGTACAAGAAACTAGTTCATGGGACACTCATTTTTAACTGTGCTATTATTATTATTTTCTACTCAAGACCGCAGTTTAGATGTTTAGAACATCTAATAACCAATTCTTATTTGTCTCTTAACAAAGGTGGAGAGGTGCCATCATGCCAGGTTCCCAAACTTGCCATTTTTTTTCTACTTGCCATGTTTCTTCTAGTCATGTTTAGCATTCTTCTGAGCTGCTCAGGGTTGCAGCCTGCAGCTACCACCAGTTGTACATTTACATTTTGCCTTTCAACATTTCCGCACATCTGCAGCAAATCTTACCACCTAAGGGCTTGCTTCAGGCTTTTGTTCAGTAAATACCTGCATTTATTTTAGAAGGGTGTCTCTCCATATCCATCTTCAGTAGCACACAACTTTCTAACACCCACAGCACCAAATCTATGCACCACAGCATCAGACTTTGGCAGAGCCATGTTTCAAATCTGTGATAGGTTGCAAACTGGCTAAACATTTTCCCACAAACTGATGCAGATCAGATGTGCTTCAACCTGGAACAGAGCTCAAAATCCAAACACAGAAATTGTCACGGTTAAGGGAAGTAATCTACTTAACAATGTGGAAAATTTGTTTTCCATATGAAAGATGGTTTCATTACCAAATTTAAGCAGGTGTATTCAGTTGCTTTCCACTGAAAAGTAAAGCTAAATATACTTTAAAGCAAAACTAAACATGAAACTCAATCTTCTCTGCTATTGAAATGAATTAGAAAAAGACTAGCTACTGGAAATTAATCAGTAACCCATTACTTACTAATATACTACTGTAAAATGCACAGCCACATACCATGACTACCTGATGTGCTGTCTTGCTACACGTAAGAATTATTTATGTGACTTCTGAAATGATGAGAATAATAAGCAGTAATTTATATTTACTACATGTTCTCTCAGTCACCAATGTACCTGTCTACATAGCATGAAGAACAGCACTGACCTAAAACCAGACTTGACAACTCTGGACTAGGCTTAAAAAAAAACAAGGTTCAAATGAGAGCCAAAATACATGAAATCTTTTTGCAGATTGGCTGAACTACAGGTCAAAGCTACAGCACTAGAAGGCTGGGCTTTCTTCCTTCCAGTTAAGAAGCACTTACTTGTCATGAGAGCATTAAAAAAAAGCTGGATCAGCTTTCCTTTTTCCACTAGCGTGTATCTTCCATGTAAGCAGCTGGTCCTAATCAATGAGAGTTAGATATTAACACTTCCTAGGACATGAAAATTTATGTCACAGCCTTCTTTCAAAAACTATAAAGACATTTTCCCCACTAGCTCTGTGCCACAGGTCAGACAGCACTCAATTTGCTGTGCCTACAGCATAGCAATCATGCACCTCTCCACCCTCCACAGCATCCTCCATTGGTAACACTAGAAGGTTTGCATGAAGATCAAGGACAGACTATGGCCATTAAACATTAACTACATTTCTAGCTGGAAAAGTTCATTCTTGCCTTTGGGATGCTCAGCATGAAAAATTAAGGCTAACCACCTTTAAAGACAAAGCTATCTTTCTTCCCACTCCACTCACTGTTTTAGCCTCTTCCCATCCCTTAACTGCCATCTCTCATCTCACACTGACTGAATCCTTCATTTCTTCCCAGAAGAGAGTTCACAGGGAATGTGCAGTGTTCAGTGCATAATCTTTCAGTATGCCCTGGGTCCTGCCTACATGAAACTGTTCCTTTGCTGAGCACGTCCTGGCAGTGAAGTTTAGCTAAAGCATTTGGAGCAAAAGCCTGAGAACAAGTAGAGGAAGAGGCCAGGCTTCTCAGTGGAAGGTCACCTACTCTGAAACATGCCTCCATCACTGACAAAGATACCCCAGATTTATCACTCTCAAGTTCAAGCACACTTCAAGGCCAACTTTGTTTCTCTCAAGCAAAAATGGAAGAAAAGGCATACAATAAGGTTGAGGCTTTTTCCCTCTAAGTCTCCTGGAATTTATAACTGCTCCAAAGTTTCTGCAGCGGTAGAAATGAAATGCAAAGGGTAGAAACAACAGTTACTCAGAATGATCAGCTGTTCTGTTCTATATTGAAGCACAAAGCCACAACCACAGAAGAAATACAGTTAAATGTTGAGGAGCTCATTTCTACTGAGACAGGCAGCTGAAGCAACCTGAAAGGTATGGGAATGCTGAGGCTGTATGTTTTCAGCAAGCTTGTACAAGTAAGTTCAAGCTGTTGCTTTTGACCTTTGATATCCTTCATGATTTATGTCCTGAACCACTAAGACCAGGAAAAAGCCTAGAACAGGTCAAAGATTTAGCCAGTAAAGAGCATTTACATCTCAATGAAGAACTCTGTAGTTCTAACAGAACGGAGGTTCACAAGACTTCCAGGGCACGCTAGAGCTCATGCACTTAAACTTTATGGGGATGACTGGAGGAAGGATGAATACAGAGTAACAAAAGATTAAATTTTTGGATATAAAGGTTTTGTAGCTCTCAAGTACAGATGAAGATTAGAATTAGATCTACCTACACCCAAAAATATTTACTGTACAGGAACAACACAATTTGGAAGAAATATGCAGAACTGAAGATATGCCAGTTTTGCACAAAGGTCTGTAGTACAATCCAAATCCAGAATTTCTTGCCTATTAGGCACCACTTAAAAAGTCAACCATAAATACATGGGGGTTTTTTGTTGGTTTTTTTTTTTTTTTTGTTGGTTTTTTTTCAGTAAAAAAGGCAAACGGGAAAAACAGAACTCCAGGAAATCAATCAGACTGCCTAGGAATCCATCTGTGCACACTATTTCTTTGACTGTAAAACACAGGCTTCAAATGCAGCTGCACCTATTTCATAATTCACATCATCATCATCTAACTATAAAAGTAGTGAAACAGTCTCTGCTTACGCACAAGGTATCTATGACAAACCACCAGCTCTAATCAAGGAAAACGCATTATGGACACAGCGGTTAGAAAATTATTGCCTTTTGGCCTCTGAGAAACAGCAGTGAATTCAAACTTGTCCTCACTTTTATATATGTCTGTATTTTAACATAGCAAACATACCTGGATGCAGTTTTATCACTTCTTTCACAAAGGAAAAGAGGAGTTACTTTTCAGCTGAAAATGGGTCTGAAAAATGTTACCTTAAGACCAAATATGCAAGACACTTTAAATGCATGTGCTTCCTCTACCCACCAAAATGTTAAACACTTTTAACACTGCTTTTCCACAAATGTTTTATTTATAAACAACTCTCTCATAAGAAGTTTTTTCTTGAAACAGCTGTAAAACAAACACTTGAAGATCAAAACTGCACAGTGTGTTACACTCCTCCCTGCTTTCCAGAACATGTGTCAGAGCCAGTGTCTTGTGCGGAAGAGTACCTATAAAACCCAGCAGACAAACCCAAGCTATGAAAAAACTGTAATGTGATCTTATAATAGCTGATCCTAAATTAATTTTCTAATCTTAAGATTTGAAAAGGTGAAGAAAAAACAAAACAAAACAAAAACCAGTACTGGATAAGTTTTATATAATCATGTGAATGGCACTATTGTCTGTTTCGTCATGCTAAAGTTTGCTTTGTTGTTGTTTTCATCTTTCCTTTTAAAATAGCCTCCTGCAGCTCTAAGCTAAAGATCTTCCTGGAGCTTCTATGTGACAGCTGCAGTATCTTAGCCATCTGTTTAATTTATATTTGCTAATGCCGCTCCTGCTGTTTTCAACTGACAGCTTTTTTCTCTCTTATTACCCACACACAGGAAACCATTGCACTTGCCAAAGTTACTCTGTAGTCTCAGATGTCAAATCAAGTCTAGTGACAAAACGTGATGAATGAGGCTGCTATACCCCTCCCTTTTGTTTTGTTAAAATTATGAAAATTTGTAAGGGGGGTTATGTTATTTCTTCAAAGAACAATTATAAATAAAAAGAAAGGAAGTACAGAAGCAAAGAGGGGGACAGTAAAGGAAATCATACTCCCTTTCCTTTCAACACGGCAATTCTGTGGGAAGGTTGAGGCTGGAGAATCTCCAACATACTCTCAGAAACAGAACATCCATTCCATAGCAAGTCAGTAAAGCCATGATTCAACCTCTTCAGTCATCTATGCCCACCTACCTCACCACCTAAGCTCAGGGTTTACGTGACTACTGACCTTCCCCCTACCTGCAACCAGCATGCCTCCTAACTTTTCCAGAGTGCTTTGGATCTCAGAAGCCAATGGGAAGTGAAGGAGCCCCAAGGCCTGCATGATGCAATGCCAGTAGTTACTGCCATCCTGTAAAGCCTCCTGCAGAAAGGTGCAGGGCCTGCCCTCTGTGCTATTAAGAGACACAGGATTAAAGTCTATCCCAGCTGAAAAGTGACATCAGATTTAACATAAAACTCTGAAATTTAACATACATACCCCTGTCCTGCTTAAAATGTTATGAGCCGAATCACAGTGAGCTCTGCAATACCTGTTCCAGGTGACACAATACTCCTATGAGGACCACATTTCAACGACAAGCCCCAGCCCAGAAACAGATTGCCACATTAAACACCAACAGCTGCACATAAACCAAACCCAGAAGCATCACCATTCTTCCTTTCTGAATTCTCCTTTTCAAAACAATTTTATCAGGTGGAGAGGCACACAGAAAATTGAAAATGGGCACTTCCCAAAGGGCTGGAAAATTTATGCCTTCTTGTGCCAAAGAGAGCCCAGCAAACAGCTGATAAGGAGCTAGCAGGGATGCATGTCTGAGGCAATACTTGTGAGACAACAAGTCATAATCTCTTACTAGCACTGCTCCCAGAAGATGATGGTGAGAAATTAAATCCATTGTTCTGACACTCTGGAGTTGGCTACAGCTCCTAACATCAAAGCAACCCACAGGATGGAATTTGTGAAGGCTCCCTATCTTGTGCACAATCATTCCACCAAGCTCTGGAGGATAAAGTCACTTGAAGCAAAATGAACATTTCTACTTTTGAAAGTACAGCAAGCTAGTGCCAAAAATAACTAGTGGTGCACTCTGGAGAAGGTTATTGCTTCATCTTTATATCCCCATTCTTTGAATAATTGTAGTACAAAAAGTTGATCTTTGAAAAGCATATTGGACAAAACAGAGAAGCTAAAAAGAATAACCTAGAGTAACCTTAGACCTAATATAATAGCTACACCATACATTAGGATATTATATCCTTTCCTACGTGGGAGATTCTGTCTAAGAGCCAGACAAGTCATGTTTTAATTTTCATTCTGTATCTCAGTCTTTCCATACATAAATATACATAAACGTTGATATAGTTCACTACAGTATACATATATACAGTAGTGTAACAGAGGCTAAATACCCAGCACAGATCCTAAAGCTTTTATAACTCTGTGTCAATACCACTGGGGGTGGGGGAAAATCACCTCAAGGCCTGAAGGGTCACTACTCAGCTTCAGTTGGTTACTCATACTTTGTGGCATTTCATAAGTAACATAATGAAGAAACCATGAAGTACTGAATTATAATAATGTAGATATACATTAATGTCCCAAGTCACAAAAGATTTGTTTCTTATGAGTTCCATCAACACACTGAACCAAAGACCCACAAAATATGAATTCTCTCCCAGTGTCCCTGTCTAACATGCTACCCAGGCCAAAATTACCCTTCATATCAATTCTTCCTTACCTCTAGCAGTGTATGTGCCGTCTCAGGAAGAGCTGTGTGGTACCAGATGCCGACTGAGCGAGAACACCATGAAACTGGGGAAAGTAGTTTTGTATAAATATGCATACCCGACAGTGTAAGGCAGCAATATTTGCCAAACTACAAATATCCTCCAGCCAGAGTATCTTATTCACTTCAGTACCTGAGCTACCACACTTCTCAGCTCAGGAAATGAAAGTAAGGTAGTGCTGATTCTATCAATTCCTTCAGCCAGGCAATGGAACAACTGAACTGACCAAAAATTAGCCAAAGTCACAAATACAATAAAAAGATCGGAGAAGGAATGTACATTAGACATACCGGATTTATCTTTTCAGACAGATTTTGTTTGTTTGCTTGCTTTCTCTTTCTTCCTGGGCTAATAAGAATTATTGAGCACTACTTTGACCAGGCTCTGGTCACAAGCTCCTGAACAGGAGGCTCAGTCATGTGCTGTTGCTCAGTCTGTTAGTTATTACTATACCTGTTAAGCAGAAAAGGCTAAACCAAGGACTAGGAAGACCCTGTGATTCCAGCTGAAAGATAAGAAAACAGTGCACAGCAAGGTGCTCTCCTAGGTGAGTCAAGATGTCTTGCACAACACGACATGACATTACAAATGACTCCGCATAACAAATATCACAAAACTAGACAAAGGAAACAAGAACTTCAACATAAGATGGCAACAGATTTTACAACAAACTCACTCAGTTGATTTATTCTCTGTAGACTACCACAGCCCAAGGACAGAACAATACTTTTCTATCTCTTACAGGCAAACACAAGCAAATATAAGAATCATAGAATCATTTAGGTTGGAAAGGAACTTTAAGATCATCAGGTCCAACTGTCTAACATTGCACCTAACACTGCCAAGTCTACCACTAAGCCATGTCTAATCACATCTACACATCTTTTAAATCACTCCAGGGATGGTGACTCAACCACTTCCCCGGGCACCCCGTTCCAGTGCTCAACAAAGCTTTTGGTGAAGAAGTTTTTCCCAATATCCAACCTAAACCTCCCCTGGTGCAACTTGAGGCCATTTCCTCTTGTCCTATCACTTGTTACTTGGGATAAGAGACTGACCCCCATCTCACTACAACCTCCTTTCAGGCAGCTGTAGAGAGTGATAAGGTTCCCCTGAGCCTCCTTTTCTCCAGATTAAACAACCCCAGGTCCCTCAGCCATTCTTTATAAGACTTGTGCTCCAGACCCTTCACCAGCTTTGCTGCCCTTCTCTGGACACACAAAACATTGCCTCTGTGGGAGGTTACATTACTATAAGAAGTGTATTCTTGTACACCTCCTTTTGGCCACTTTCATCATTTGAAAACTGTATCTACAGGGGAAAAACCTGACCCACTTTACTGGAAGAAAATTTGCTTCTTTTTTCCATAAAATACCTCTGCTATACAACTTCTTAGCACACACAAACCACACAGGCCCACAGGCTTTCCTGGAAGCAGAAAACAAAAAAGCAGATTTGCCATTCATACTGCAGAGATAAAAGATACCTCAAACTGAGTATATTTGTTCTACGAAGAAAGCCATTATTCAAGGGTAGATGGATTTAGTAGCAGAGTCAGGTACAGGATTATTTACCCTCTATCTTTTCCATAAATGTTCTGAACATTGAGCATCCCAGGAGAAAACATCTGAACTAAACACTTTATTCTTAGCTTGTTCAGACACCAATTGATACAGCCTTCAACCAAGCATTAACAAACTAAGTCAGCCTTCCATTGTCCAGGATTGTAGGAATGCGAATAACCAGATAAGGGGAAAACTCCAAGCACACAAACCCTGCTACTCCGAGGTAAAAATCCAGCATCTGCACTGTACAGTGCTCCAGGTTCTTGGAAGACTCTTAGCTGGTCTACTGAGTCACTCCATAAGAAACCCCATATGACAAATCTCAAAGCAGAAGGGATCACAGTACACGCATAATTTCGTGCTCTTCCACCAGTTATCCCTCCTGGAACCATTACTATCATCAGCCCCATGGCTCCAAGTCTTGAAGAGCCGGAGCATCAGCCCAAATCTGCAAGTTGTGGACCCCAGCTGGCTCCTCAATGGCCCTCCAAAGCCAACTTGCCAGTGTCCCATGTTAAACGAGCACAAAGGAGACACATCAGCAGTGGCTCTCAGCAAAGCTGTTGAAGTCTCAGCAAGTGGATTAGCTCAGGGTCTGAGCCACACAAAAATCTATGTTCTGCTTCCAGGTCTGAGCATGGGATTTCTGCATGGATAACTTGTTACCTGAATAATGTACCCATGGAGAATAAAACATTAGCTATATAAAAAAAAAAAAATAAATACAAGTGCCACTTTCAATGTCCATACAATAATTCAGAGCTCAAAAACTAACCTGCCATGCTTAGAAAGGCTATTTGCAGCATCACCCATAAAGTGTTTGAAATACTGTCCTTTAAAGTTTTGCCTGTGTGTATTCCTCTTCACTTTCCAGCATCCTCAGGCATTCCCCAAGAGCCACTTCTGTTAAGAGTATAAAGACAATACTTTCAAGGAAATCAGACTTGACTCTGTAGGTTTTCCAACGTATGCAAATAATATACTTAGTTAAGCAGGACTGTCCATACATACACAGCATTTAAAAACCAAGCCATTACAGACCTTAATACTGACCACCCTGAACCTTACCTCTGAGCTCCAACAAACAGGTCACAGCCTTCCCCAACAAGGCTAATTCTAGTCTACTTTAAGCACAGAGACAATAGCTTTAAACAAACTGCAAATAATTAGAAGTTTTACTCTCCAGAAAACCAAGTTTTGTCATTCATCTGCTCTTTAGGTGCTAGATTTAAAATGAAAAGGCAAGTACAGCTGCTCACAGCTGATAAGACCTCATCCTACCGGCATCTTTTTATATCCATGATCCAGAGTAACGAACCCACGCAATTTAAACAACTGTTTGATAAGATATGTAAATAGGAAGATGGGCCTAGAAGCCACCTCCCTTACTGTATAAATTCCTTCCTCTTAGATCAAGAAAAAGCACATTTGGGTGAAGGTGATGAAAGATCCATCCATACTGTTTCTGAAGATCAACTGCCAAAGCAGAGAATCTCAAAAACAATTTCCAAGTTAGTACATCTTGTTGGTTCTCGTCTGAATGGTTTTCTGCCAAGCCAGCTAAATGTCTATTGACTGAGGTCACTATCATGCTGTTTTGTGTACAGGCAGCTCCTGCTGCTCAGGAGCAGAAGCATTGCAGGATGACATATGGGACCATGCATTTAGTGTTTGTGATTAACCTCAAGCAATACCTGATTTGTAGGGTTACAAAGCATAGATAAAAACACCAGTTTAAGGTCCCAGGAAAGAAGGAAGAGGGTCCTATGGGTCTAGGCCCAAGAGGCAGTAAATGTGAGAAGATGACAGAGAAGCATGGACAGAAGTGTGTTTCCACCTATAGCCATGCCAGCTTGGCCCACAACTGATTGTCTCCTGCAGATGATATTCTGCTCAGGTGAGTCTGAAAACCCCTGCATAAGAGAATGTCACAACTCACAGCTATTACACTACACTGAGCTACTGCTTATAGAAGAAGAAACTGCAGCTTGCCCTGTACTCATCTGCAGCGTAATATTGCCCTGTGCTCAGTCAGTTATCCAAAAGCATATTACAAGAGGAGTGTTAAAAACTTCAGGGTACAGATCCACAAAGAGCCTAAAAACCAATGTTAGCAGCTACCAGCAAGAAAGATGGATCCCACATCCCTGACCATTCATAGAAGACTGATCCAAGTAACTAATCCACCAAAATTTATCAGTCTATCAGATTTATGAGCTGATCAAATGCACCCTACAGCTGCCTGACTGCAGGAACTGAAGCAAGACAGAAATGCCACAACTATGGCAGGTGAGAGCAACACTGACCTTTCCAGGGCAAGCGTAGTCTGAGATCATCTTTCACAAAACAATTTCTTAATTATACAGACTAGAGGGGAAGGCAGGGGATACAGAAGCAGGCTAGAGAATGTCCTAGTCCATTAGACCATGTGTTTGTGTCTTGTCCTAAATCTCAAGAATCCCTGTGCAACTGAGACACTGGTTATTTCTAGCTAAACTTTTAAACTGCAAAATGGTAACAAACTTTGAATATGTTCCAGCAGTCAAACCCTGAAAACAAGTGAAATAAGCAGCATTTTCAAAAGCTCTCCCTAGTGTGCCCTCCTGTTTCTCCTACAGCATATCTCTGCTGTGAAAAACGTTAACTTTTATTTACAGCAGAAGCAAATATCACTTTCAGATCTCTCTTCCCCTGCTTCTCTCCTATCTTTCTGCTCTACTGATAGAATAAAAATCCACTATCACAGCTAGGGAAGAGCAATACAGAGCCAACAAAAGATAACCAGACTGGCTGGGGAGGGATGTATGGCTAAAGAGTCTGGAACAAGACTAAAGGAGAGGATTTCACAGACACATCTGAAAGAGCCAGCAGCTGGCCTTGAGGCACACACTACCCAAATCCATCCAAGTTATAAGGGGCATCCCTCATGTTGCCCCAAATTTGACTCCACCCCACGATAGTTTGCTATTCCTAGTCTTTCTGGTAAGCCAATGTCAAACACCTGTTCAGAAATCCAAGGTTAAAGAGGATAATATTTACATTGAAAAGATTAATCCCACTTCTTGTCATGTCTCCTGTGCTATATTTTGTTTTACAGGTTTTCATTTTCATTCTGTGTTCCAGATTTGGGTTATGGCAAGACAACAGGAAGTCCGGTTGACACACATAATGCAAAGTAAACAAAATAAATACAAGCCTCAGCTCTGAGAACTCGGTGCTCTACATCTGTAGATAATGCAAGAGCCAACAGTATGTGCACAATGTTTAGGCACAGAAAAAATCAGGAAGGAAATCAATCTCGGACACTGACCAAGGCAATTTTAAGTATAAAGTACGCCAGATGCAACAGAGTGACTTGGACAAGGATTACTGGCAAAGGCAACTTACCTGAAATTGTAACATTTTTTCCAGTCAAACCCTCACAAGTATTCAGCAGTTATTCAAATCTTCCATCCCTGATGAGCAGTAATACTGCACATCCGAGTGTTTTAACTAGCAGCCACATGGTTTATGAAGCAGCCATTCTTCCAGGTAGGAGAAATGATTGCCTGTTGTGCTGACCTAGCACAGAAACACATTTTGTCTCAGCTGGAAATTGCTCTTACACAACCAGTGCTCTCAATACACTAGAAAATAGCTGAGATACCTGATATCATAGATTTTAATATTCTGACTGTGAATATGGCCATCAAAATCCTCACTGCCTCTCATTCCTCACACACTTAATATGTTGATTTAATTATATGCCTCTAATTACATTTTACAGGAGGCAAAAGGTAGAGAGATTCCAGTAAATGACACTTGAGATAAGAGAATTAGCAACTAGAGAGCATGATCCTCTCTTTTTGCACATAGACCAGCCTATAATAAAAGGCTTAAAAATCCACTTGACCAGAGCAGGTATGAAGCCTTAGCAAAAGCTAAACTAAAATTAATTTTCCAGACTTAAAGGTTTTAAAGGTAACTTGCAAAGTATGAATCAGTGAAGAGCTGCCTTCGTAAATCCATGGACACACAGCTTTAGTCTGAGAGCTTTTTCCCTAGCTGCAGTGAACAAAGCTTTGCCCACCCTCACTGACTAGGGCACCAGGCAGCAGGGACAGGAGTGGAGCTGAAGCAAAGAAGGTTAAATCCATGCTGCATCGCCTGGGAAAGCTCTGAACGGAAACCCTGGCTCCGATCACCAAGGAAAAGGTACAGTAAAACATCTAGGAAACAGAAGGAGATTTAGAGCTGGATCTTCCTCCAGCTGCCTGTATATAAATAGCAGGCAGGAGGCTTTAGGGAGAGACAGAAAATGACAAGCTCTGCCTACTGCTCAGATGAGAAAGGAGAAGTGGAAAATGAATCAAACAACCCTGAATCTAAAATGAGTGAGACATTAAATTTTTTTCTAAGACTAATTTAACCAAAGACCAGATGGGATGAAGTAGAGAAGCTACAAGATGTGCCCCAATCATAAAATTTAGTGTTGTTATTGAGTCAGTCCAATAATCATTAGGGGAAACATAAATAAAGATGAACAAACAAACCCCCACAAAACCGAATCAAGTAGAGGTTGATCTTGGCAGTGGGAGAAGGAGGCATTTCAGGGGGCAGAGTGAATATGAATGTATCCATATTGAAAAATGGAAGGTATTTTTTTCATAAGTTGAAACTGTCAGCAATACCCAGAAAAAATTTTTACAACCTCTAAAATTATTAGCATAACAATCCTCACAAACAGAGTGGGAGAGAAAGATTGCGGACTTCATCCCATGCAAACTCACAAGCAGGCAGGAGTATATTTTTTTCATAGAGAAGCAATATCTAAATCAAAAAAGCCCCAGCAGGTTAACAGATTAAATGGAAATACACATGTAAACCTTGATGCTGTTTTCAGCTCACTTAGAATCACTATGTTAAAACAGATGCTCACCCTTTCCCCTATCCCTTACAAATGGTAACACGAAGCCAAGTGCCTATAAGGAAGCTAATCCCAAACCACAGTATCATTCTGCATCCCAATGGACTTCCCCCCTTTTTTCCTCCCTGTATCACTTTCTTTCAACTCCATCTGACAAGAGTGATGTATTTACAATTTTATTGTAAATAAAGCTGCTTCAGCAGTGTATTTTCTTTTACTCTGAGTTTCTGGAGTACCCCATCCAACTAGATTCAAAGCAGGAAATCAAAGTCCTGCACGTTATCTCATATGACTAAAAGCCACGGGTAATTGAGTCCACTGTGAGTGCATCCCTCTAGGGACTCTCTAGTGTTGGTAACAGAAATACTACTACAATCTTTGCAATAAACTAATTAATGAATGGGATGGTATATCCATATGGATATATAATATATATATTTTATTTTTTATTATTATCTATGTATTGTCATACACACATGCCTTTTTAATGCAGAAATTTAAAATTCCCTTTTAACACATCAGTGGCCAAACAGCCAACACATTAGCATTTTTGGAAGTGGCTTGCACAACAGGAAAAGCGACTGCACAGTAGGAAAACTCCAGCAGGGAGACAGCAATCCAACAACAAACAGGACATAAACCATCAAATGGATAGTGAACTCTTGAGGAGCTAAGACAGATGCAAAAGCTGTTGGTGAGAGTGTGAAAAGATTTGTTTAGCAAGTTTAGGAACATAGAGAAGATGTGGAAATATTTATCAGTGCAATACACTGAAAAGACATACTGAAAGAGAACAAATTTCCACATATGACTTTAAATAAATTGAAATGGCACCCACTAAAGTATACCACTGGTATTAATTTCTACACTGGCATGGTCCTGACACTGTGGATTTTAGCAGAAAGCTCATGAAAATCCCTTCCCTCAACCCACAAATATATATTCATGGAATGCTTCCAGCTGGAAACAATGTCTGATTTCAAATCATAAAATTAACTGTTACTTCTAGAACTGGAATGCACACATCTATCAAACGATGCCAGGTACTCACTTCTCCCAAACTCTGTTAAGTGGACATCAGCCAAAACTATCCCTCCAGTAAAAAAGACAAGCTTAAGCCCTTCAGAATAAGCTGAAAATTCTCCTGATTCCCTCTAAAATCATAGTTATCTTGCATGAAAAGTCATAAATCACAACAAAGAAATATTATCTGTGCATTTTTACAGGGCTAGCATTTTGGATTTTGTGCTTTGTAACTCCATTTCATGCATTCCAGCAGTATTCTCATCATCCTATTTCAACCTTGGGCCTGTCAAGATCCACAATTCAACATATTCGTTATTAAAAAGTACCTTATTCAGAAAGTTGCTTTGGCACTGCGTTAATAATACAGTGCGTAGGCAATCAGTGCATATGGGGACTGTTAGAATCCCATGAAAGACAGACTCTCCTGCTAACTTCAGCATCACAGCCAGGAAACCAGGCAAGTCAGACTGCAGCAAAGAAATTCCACTTCTTGTGCGACGTGGCACTAACATGAAGGCTAAAATAGTATATACGGGAGGAACAGGTTATTGCCAGAGCATGCACTGTATTCATTCATTCCTTACCTTTTCCTTTACATGGCAGAAGTTACATCACCCCTTGAAACACAGTCATAAGCAGGAGCAAGACTTGTACCTGAATCTCTCTTTCCCTGGGCGCTTTGAGGAAGCAGGAACATGCACTCAAGTTAGCATTCTTGCCTCAGCCACCTTGAGGACAAGGCTCTGCATCAAAGTCCTTAAGACCTCACGGCTGCTGATTTCACCCACAGCACTAAAAGAGCATCTCAGCAGGACACTGCCAGCCTCCTTTTCAGCTCCCTCTCACTGACTGCCAGTCTCTGGCAAGTGAAATGTCAAGAACCAGGCAGGGGCGGTGTTTGGAGAAGGAGGGATAAGAGATTCTCACCATCCATCAACCTCAAAACCTATTCAGCTGACAACTTGAATGGAACTGGCATTTCATTCTCCATGGTAACAAGAGATGGAAGGAGGTTGGAAAAAAAGAGAGAGAGGGCAGACCCAGGAAATCTTAATGTTGAAGAAGCAGGGAAAGTTGTAAACTTTGCATCTTCTCTTTTCTGTGCAAGTTGCATGGAGAAGAGGGAAAAGCCTCTTCCTTCCCTGCATGGTCCCTGAGACAAGTTGGCCGACAGCCATGATGACGTGCCGTTTCTGTGAGCAGCGTATTGATGTGGGGGGCAGGAATCCCTTATTCTGAACCAGTCCTGCTCAAAGGAAAGACAAATGCATTCTGAACACTGGAAATTAGGGAAAGCTGCAGATTATTGCCCCACAGAAAAAAGAACTGCCTGAAAGGGAAAAAAGATACTGTCTATCATTCCCTGTATAGCACTGCACGTGTACAGATCGAAACCACTGATGCTGACTCAGCCTGTGCGCCAGCACTGACCACAGACTAGAATGGAGAATTAGCATCACCTGGCTTTGCACTTCACATGGAAGTAAATGTTTACTACTTCTATTATGCTGGAATCACTTAGATGCACAAAGAAACTGTTTCTTCTTTCCTGAGGCACACCAAAATGAAGCATGGAAGCAGTGAGATTTAAAAGTCAGGCAGCACCTTTGCTGAGCTCACAGGAGCTCTGGGTAAGTCAGTTCATAACATTTTAGGCCCGGTCATCTTATGAACTTCTTTTTCCTGCCATTTCACATTCATAACTTGAGCTGTCACAGCCAGAACGTGCACAACAGGGAAATTACATTTGGATTCATGCACCTTTGAGCTCCAAGCTGGCCCCATGCAGCTACTGAAAGGGTCTCTGGCTAAAGCACTTATGCAAGATAACCAAACAAAGGACTGAAAAGCTCTGCAAGTCCTGGCTGCTGCTGCCATCTTATTTCTTTCTCCATTCTTTACACAGATTCCTCCCTGAAGGACACATTTAAATCTCTCTCCCCCACTCAAACCCACCACCTCTCAATTCTGAGTTTGTTCTCACTTTTCTACTGCATATGGGACACACAGTAGTGTGGTACTTGTTTTAGAGCCGTATCTATACGGTGAGCTTTCCGTGAAAGGTGACCAGCAGAGCTGTTCCGAGTTCTCCCAGTAGTCCTCATGTATCAGCAAATAAGTTAAAATAGATTTTTTTTTCTTAAATATCTATTTTTCTTCATTGCTCCCACCTGAATTTTGGACATTCGGCTGTTTCTCATGCAAGTCTTTATTTACCATTCGTGACACTGCAACCTGTAAGTCATGTTAATAAAAGCCCCTGTCTTCTGAACTTCAGCCTTTACTAGCACCAACCATTACAAAGCCATGTCAATACACAACTGCTTTTGAAAAATACTTTCCTCCTCTGAGAAAAACTGCTTTATTTTTCTCCTTTGTCTTCCAAGACTCTAAATCTTGGAAAAACCAAAAGGGAACCTCAGAGGGAGCAATCTGACAGTCACTTCACTTCTGCAGCCACTTTCTATTGTTCTCTGATTTACCTTCCCGAGAGAGTCTTTTCCTTAGGTAAAGGAGGGTATATTTACTTTTTGAAATGTACTTCAGTTGCATGGTTTAGATGTACTTTCCTTCTTTCCTGAAGAATTTAACAAAAAAAAGAGAAATGAGACTGTTTCAGTCTCTCTCTCCCAGCCGAAGCCAACTAAACTGGGAGTGACACACGTCAGTTGGAAGATGCCAGTCTCCTACAAGTGTAAATAAGCAAACAAATGCTGCTAAATACATCCACCATTAGATGAAATAATTTCTTCAAAAGTAAGTGAAAAGATATTTCAGAATTCCAAGAAGGTATTTCCATACCTTTCAAAATATATTCAACCCACATCTACTAAGATTTTTAACATAATAAGCTTTTTATGTTTTTTTCAAAGAACAATCTCAGAGTACTTTGTTATTTTGCTTTGTTATGGGAGCACAAAAAGGAAAGAAGGTATTTTTGCCACTTGTCACAAAGCAGGATCATCTTCTCTGCACTTGCTGTTCATCAAGTTTCACCTTGATCCTTCTGAAGGTTTGAAAGCATTGTTATTTATCTGTAGCTCAGGGAAGGGATTTTATTTCTCTCTGAAGTTGATTCTAACATACTTCAAATACTTGCTATCTACCAGCATCATCCACTTGCCTTCCTGTGATCCAAAAACTATACCCATAGAAATAGAGAGCTTTCCCAAATCCATTCTAGCAGCATGCTTTAGGCAAGGGAGAAGACACTGACCATGTTACTAATATTCAGAAATGTGCCAAAAAGCATCCCAAGAGCAGGGAGCCGTACCAACCATACTGTCCTACTGTGTGTTTTCCTACAGCCAGCAGAAAAGGAATGGGAATGTTCCTCACCAATGAGACACATAGTTTGGAAATGAATCTACTATGTACTGGCTAAAGTTAGCATCTCAAAAGGCTTCCTACAGGGAGGTACTGAAGTGAGAAGCATGCCCACACAGAATCAAGGTCTTATCCAGCTTCCCAAAACAGAAGAATAAACAGTACAGCACAGCCAGCATTCAAAGGACTGCCCACCATGTGCGCCTGTCATTCAATAGCAAAAGCTGCAATACAGCAGTAGCTTCAGGTTGGCTAAGAATGAAGCTGACTTTGGCTCTGACCGAGCCTGGCGGCCTCTGCACAGCCCGTATGTTACAAAAACCTCCATCTCAACAGGCAGCAATTTCACAGAAAAGTAAACTGGTGATGACCTTGAATCAGTGGTGAATCCCACAAGCGGGAAGGCACTGGCAGTAGCACGTCATAGCATCCCGTACTGCACCTGCTCAGGGAACAAAGCAATCTGCTGATGGCACAGCTGTAAACCCAGAACTAAATTCACTTTTTTAAGTAGATGCCTTATCTGAAAACCTTGCCATGCCTACCAAGAAAATTAACCTCTGAAGTGACTACACTGTAATAGTGCTATGATTTAGCAGTAGAACACTATGCTACAGCTATTTCCTGAGATACCACATTAAAATAGGGGAATGAGCAATTAAAAAAGAAATTAAAAGCATTAAAACTTAACAAATATTCTAAGTTTAGAGTTAAGTATCCACCCACCAACCAATAGAGCCAAGACTGAGACAGAATTTAGCGTCCAAGAGAAGACATACTGAAAGAGGCTTTAAACACAACAGAGATACCTCAACCCCGGACCGAATCACCTAGCACATGGAAACAATGGAGACTAAACACTCTCCTGTTCCTGCTCACAGCCTTCAGGCAAGCTCAGCCAATCAACTACTCCCTAGCCACAGGAACTCACAGAGACTAATACCATGCCTTAAAGTAACACAACAGCAAAAACCCCTACCTAAAGGTCAGAACAGTAGAGGGATCAGAAAGGCAGCAACAAGTTACTGTTCACTGAGATCACAGAATGGTTTGGGTCGGAAAGGACCTTAAAGATCATCCAGTTCCAAGCCCCCGGCATGGGCAGGGACATCTTCCAATAAGTCCAGGCTGCTCTAAACCCTGTCCAACCTGGCCTTGAACACAGCCAGGGATGGGGCATCCAAAATTCCTCTGGACAACCTGTTCAGTGCCTCACCACCCACACAGTCAAAAACTTCTTCCTTATATCTAATCTCAATCTACCCTCTGACAGTTTAAAGTTATTCCCCCTTGTCCTATCCCTACAGGCCTTTGTAAAAAGTCCCTCTCCAGAGTCCTCATAGGCTCCCTTTAGGCACTGGAAGCTGCTGTAAGGTCTCCCTGGAGCCTTCTCTTCTCCAGGCTGAACAACCCCAGCTCTCTCAGCCTACCTGGTCCTCAGTGCTCTCTTATTTATACAAACCACAACCCTTTAGTCCCAGAATAATGACACCAGAGAAGGAAAGAGGGCCTTTATCAAGCTGACAGGGCAAAAGACTCAAGTCCAGCAAATCTCCACCCAACAGCTGCCCCACTGAACACTATGGTCAAAAACCAGGCAACATCTCAGGCTTCCACACCTGTGAAGCTACAACTCAGGGTTGTAGCTTCATTTTTCAAAACACATTTTTAAAGGTATTTTTACTTCTGGGATTAAACAACACATTATCTGAGGAGTAAACAGCCATTTTGATTTCAGGTCTGAAGTCACTCACTATCACAGAAATAATAACAGCTTTGCAGATCCTGTCAATGTCAAAGGTTCATCTGCTGTGGGAAACGAACATTTATTTTTTGGTTTTACATTCCCAATTTCACCCCATATAAACAAGACAATTTCTAAGAAACATGGCAAAAGAACTACAAACTTACACTTAAGAGCATCATGGAATAAACCTCACATTTTACCTGGCTGAAATTCAGAAGTGAGAAAGAACAAGTGAAAAAGGCAGACAGTCAAAGATTCAGAGAACAAAACAGAAAAATACTACACATTAATCTGTTAAAGCATACACTAAAATGGTTTCTAGGAATAAAAAAAAAAAAAAAAGCTTAAGAACATGATTAGAAAGCACACAGAAATCATCCAAGAATTCCAGACCTCAAAAAATTCTGAGGACAGCATTCTGGAAAGCCAAAGCATCTTGACTTAAATCAACAACCATGGCTGAAGTCTCTCTGAGCTATTCTCAATACAAGTCTTTTCAAGCTAGGATTGAATACGGACAAAGAGTACACAGGCTGAGCTGACCTGATGACACAACACGTGTGTCCTCAGCAAAAGAATGCACCCATACCACTGACCTGTCATTTCCCACTGAAGACACACCACCTCAAAAGGGGCAGGATGCACTTCACGCATACAATTTTATCAAAACATATTTCTCTACTAAGCAAAATGATACTAACTCCATAGCTTCCTAATTTCAGGTGTGCTACAAAATAAATCAAATAGAAGAGTTTAATAAAAATATCTTCAAAAGAATCATCATAATTTATTCAGACCATCCCAATAAGGGTAAATTAATCCCATGGGACTGAAATTTTAACCTAGTTACGCTAAATAATCCCCCCCTCCTTTTAATTAGAGTGTTTTAAAAACTTCCCCCAAAATAAGAACGCATTCAACATCATCCATTAAACAACCCTTCCACTCTTTTAGAAACAAAAAGAATAAATGCAAAGTCCTTTACGTCACAGGAGCCTCATGTTTCATAAGAGACAGCAAACGACTACAAGAGTCCTAACAATTTGTTTGGCTAACGCTATCTAAAACAAGACACACAAAGTCACCTCAATCTGTTACCCAAGAACTTGCAATGGCACTTAACATTAATGACATAGAGAGGTGAAAGCTTTCAACCAGCTTTGAGAAGAGCATTAGAGGCACATATGTTTTGAACTCCAAAATGGTGTATCTGTAGTAACGGTTTTCATTTCAGTATTCCACATGCAAATGCTTTCATGCAAATAAATACACATTCCTCTAAACTGAAAATGTTTAGAAGGGCACAACTGGCTGTTTCCATTGAGTATAAACAGACAACTGATTTATACTCATTTATACTCCATAATTGGAGCCAGAAGCAAAAGACATGTAAGAAATGCTTTCTTCTTTGCAGATGTTCTTCTGAGATTTAAGGAAAAGTTCTACTTCAAGAAATTAATATAACGGTATCCAAATCTAAATGTTGTATGGCTTTCATAGGTAAATTTAAATAGAATAGTTGGTTTCTCCCCCTCCCCCCCCATTTCATAAAAGATTAAAACAGCTACAAAGACTCTGCTAGCCAAATTAAACACACCACGATCCCACTGCAAATAAACCTATCTTTTAAACAAGCAGCAGGGGAGTCAATGCAAATGAATTAGCACTGTCATGGGTTCAGCAGCAGCAGTCATTTTTCTCCTTCTTGGTAGCTGGTATCACTAAGTACAAAAAAGAAAAACACAACCCTATCATTCTAAGGGGGATCAGAAAAGGCTGCAAATTGGAAGAAGTTCTACAGGCGAAGAAATGAGATACAAGTTTCATATGACAGAGGCAGGTCTAAACATCTATTTTTGTCTACATTTCACAGTGCTACTGAAATGTAAGTGATGCAAGATGTAGGCTTGGGACATAGGACACTACTTAAAGCAGAGCACTAATCTATGCCTTAAAGGTCTATCAGTGTAAATAATACAAAAACAATGTGTTTGGGGATTGGTTTTTGGGGCATGGAATGGAGTGGGCAGATCCTAATCAATCTTATTTTCCCACTAAGTCAGCATCTCAACAGCTTAGCCATCTATAAATGAACCTGTCTCTTAAGAAGAAACTAATTTCATTTAGTTTTGTATCATTCAGCAAGTAAGAGGACAGTACTTAGAACAGATGGCACAATTCATTTCAGGTTTTCTGCTGTAACTAACTGCTCCCATGATTTCTAGACTACTTTCTAGTTTTACAATGATCCAGCTGGTACAAACCAGAGAAACTTCCCTTTCAGCGGGATGAAGGGAAAACAAAAAACCAAAACACTTTTCAACATGCCAGCTGACCAGAATCTTGCAGATAAATATAAAGAAGAACTCTCTATAACATCTGTCTATGCACCCCCACTCCCAAGATACCAAAATAATGGAAGAACCAGTTGAGGTACCAATGCAAGATGCGACCAAAGAGGCCTCAGGCACACACAAATAAGTAACTTCTCCAACTTTCAAAGCAACACAAGTTCCCAGCTGCCGGCTTCTCTTCCCCAGTGTAATAAGATGTAACACGAATTCAGTTTACAGTATGATGCCATATTTGTGCTGGAAGGCATAAGAGATCTGAATGTAACAATGTGTTAAATTGGAGTGTAGCACCTGTGTCTTACCACCAGCCTTTTGATTTCCCCAGGGCCAGAGATGTGCCTCCAACCTGGAGATGGCCAGCACAGGCTGACTCACTCTTCCCCAGGCAGAACTACCTGGGCAGAAGATCCCAAGGTCCCAAACCTGACTGCAGATACTAGGCATTGTGATAGCAATGGGGAGGGAAAAGCAGGCTTTGAATCATAGAAATGTTTAGGTTGGAAAAGACCTTCAAGAACATCAAATCCAAAACAACACTGCAAGCCCACCATTAAACCATGTCCTTAAGTGCCACAAAATACACCTCTTTTAAATACCTCCAGGGATAATGACTTGACCATAATGCTATCAAATGCTCCACAGAAAGGGGTTAGTCTGTGAAAAAAAATATTTAACGCCATTTACAAGCATCTCTCACAACATCTCCTCTCACTTGGAAAGGTGGGCATATATTATAATTCAGGCAACTGCTTCAAATAACCGCACCACAGACAGAAGCATCATCTCCTACAAAAGGACACATTAGGGAGGCTTGTCTCTCCTACAAAATGCTTTTAAAACAACCCTCTCTGCTGCAGCATGGACTCTAATCAAACACCTGCATTCTCTCAAGGTATCTTACTGACATACATGGGTAATATGACGCGTAATGAAAGGGGATAAAGCTCTGCTTCCCAGAAAATAAAATCAGACAGCTGATTTTAGCACAGGAAAAAAAGAAAAAGGAGGTTGAAGCTGTCACTAATGGCTTTATAAGTGTCTGATTTCTAATGCTAAAAGCTTCCTGCACTCAGGTTATGAATTTGGAAGGCAGAAATTATGAAACAAAAGTAAGTTACACACTGTCTCACAGCCATGCTAACTTCAACCTCTTCTGTGAAGGTAATTTGTACACTGCAGTTTTCTGCATTTTGCTATTTTCTCTTCTTTCGGAGCAGCAAGAATGGAGACATGTTGTTGAAAACATCTCATATTTCCTAGGTTGACCCTGTGTTCACTGCTTCCCCAAACAAATGAATGCCAAAACACCATGCCAATCCTTCTGTCCTGCTGCCTTTTCTCTTTGACCTCCAAATAAGTACTCCTAAATATTCTGTGACTGCTTGGAAAAATCTACTGTATTCCCACCCCCCCAAACCATTCCTCTGTAAACCAGTTAATCTTGCAAATACAATGCTGTCACCTTGCTTTTGCAGGTTTCTGCCATTGCTGTCACTATGGAAACAATCAGAACATCAAATATGTCAGTAAGCATGATTTATAAAATATGAAAGAGCCACAGATAAAGACTCTACATAAAAAACAATCATGACAAAATTAGCTTGTTAGCATGGAAAGATTGGCTTTAAAAGATTTTCAAGTTCATACGAATTCCTAGGGCAATATTGCAGCGAGCTATGGCCAAGGAGAGAGCTGTCAGCGCAGCATCATGCATGAAGTCACACAGCCAAAGGCTGTAACTATCTGCCAGGATGAAGTGTTGTAATCATCCCTCTTTCATCCATTTCAAAACACAGAAGCCAGACAGTAAAGTCAGTATATCCACAAAGCATTACACCAATGTAAGAAACATTGTAAGACACACAAACATTTGTTTCTTTGAGATTTATAAATACAGGAAGGCCCTTGCAGCTTGTATTGCCTGTATCTCAGTAGTGTATTCAGTCATCTTCCCCTCTGCTCATCATCTTCATTCACATCTGCATTAGGAGCAAAGTCCAAGCCAATTATTCTTAGCTTCCTAACCAAACAAAGATTTAATGCAATTCTTAGAGAAACATCAGCTATAAAGCTTGGTTGGACAGCTATTCTGTGGTATCGTGGCTTCAGCAATGCAAAAGCAGAGTGCTTATTATTGCTGTAAGACAGGGTTCATCCAAGTCCTGTATGTGCAGAAGAAGCAGTTTTCCCCTGCTCCCAAGGCTCACCACATACCTCACTTTGACATGTTGACTCAATTACAGCACACAGGAGCCTCCAGGGAACGACCACAGCTTTTTGAGACAACTCCCTCTCCACCACACACACATTCTCACTGTGCTTATTTAGAAGCTCATTTCAGGGAATGTTTTGCCTTTCATCATCCCATTATGCTCTTTTTCTCCACTCGCTACATTACTGTGATGTACATACCCTATTTGTATTGCTGCTTTTCCTCACCTGTACTGGCTTAGAAAATAAGACACTACTCTCTCTCAAATTTAGCTACTGAAGTTACAATACAGACAGCAAAAACAAGAGGGATAGTTTCTTATGCCAAGATAGAACATTTCAGCTTAAGAAAAGACAGCAAGGAAACAACTCAAATTAGAGCCACAGAGCACTACAAGAAGAGAGGAACTGACACGCAGCTGTGAAGCTCTTTTAAAGTGTCATGGAGCCAAAAGTATAAGCGTACGCTTTTCTGATTAATTATATGGCAGACAGTAAGCTCCAGGTGCCACTTCAGCTAGGGGTGACAGCTTGGTAACTAGTCAGTGATGGAGAGGTGACCCTGAAGACTGCTTACTGTCTTTAAGGCTTGACTGAAGGACTCCTGCACATCCACTGCCTTCAATGCTACACGCACATAGACCAGATTCCCCTACATTCAGATTCTCCCAAGTGCTTCAGTAAAATGGTCTACAGTATTCTTGACTTAAAAACATTTTTTTTACTAGATATCTTAATGACAGCCGGAAATTTACCACATTATTCCCTTTCTGCTACAGGATTGGCCACTTTGGCAGCAGTTGAAATGCCCTTAAGACAGAGATACTCTCTTGCTCACTTGAAACATACATTTTTGATTCCAATTTCCAAAATCTGAGATTACATGCTTTGTCTGAGATTCCCTCTGTTAGACTGCAAGAATCAGCTGCGATGAACTGCATCTCAGACAGGAATTGCAAGGAGAGCATGACTGAAGGATCAACAGGGTAAAGAAGAACAGGAGTTTATCAATTACAGAACTGAGAGGAAAGGTAGAGCAGAGGATAAGGTAAGTTGAATTAATAAGTCTTCTGTGGGAGCTCTCCTTCCACAAAAGCATTTTTTAGAAACAGAGTGAATTTTATTGCACTGTTTCCCTGGTTGTTAATGATTACATTCGTGCACAATATCAGGAAAGGCATAGTACAGAAGACAATTCAGAGCTGGAGTTTATCTTACTCAAATTTGGACAATTTGAAATAAGCCATTCCATACCTTCTGAAAAGTTTCAGGAAATCCAAAATTAAAATATTCATGGGAAAAAAAAACAGTCTTTAGAAATTGACTCACACATTGTACTGTGTAATTTTATATCCTCTTCTATTACGCTTATTTTTTCCCTCTTTGCTATCAGTCATCCATGCCAGTCCCACTGATTCCCATTTGCCCCTCAATTAGAAACAAGTATGGCCATGAGTTCCACAGGCAAATTTGGGCATAATAAAAAGTACCTCCTGTTACCACTTTAGGTGTGGTTCTGCTCAACTCTTCTGAATAACTCTATGTTCATGCATAGATAAAGTGAAAAGAAAGTTTTAAATTACCAGTGCTAAATATTCACTGCTTTCAAAATACTTCAGATTTGTCATGTCTTTAAAAAGTTCCAAATTTTTAAACTTTGAGTCATATTTATATGGCACTGTGCTATTTCTCATTTGTGCATGTGCCTCTCTACCCCTCTTCTGTATCCTTTCCTCCCATTGAAAGGGCCTACAAAATACTCCACTTTGAAGTTCACGTAACTATAGTATCTACACAGTATTTTCTATCATGCATTCTGAGACCATAATTAGGCTACTGTAATCAGGCTGATGCTAATTACAATGTGACCTCTAGTAAAGACTGCTCTTAGGACTCTGAACACCACCACCACCACCACTCAGTGCCACAACAGTGAACTGCAAAAATCCCAGTGATAAACTTTACAAACTTTCGCATTTACAGTGCAACTTCTGCATTATGCCACTGAGATCAATAGGGAAAATCATTAGAAAAACTCCTTGTTATACATGGAGGTAGCATTTATTCTTTGGCCATTTGGAAAAGAACCTACAGGAACAGCAAACTCAGGTTAACTTATTTCTGAATAAGAAGTCCCCACCATGATTTAAGGTACTGAAGTTTATTACATACTGACTTCCTGACTTTAAGAAGTTAAGATCACCTTTTCTCAATGCATTCATGCAAACAAGTCTTCAACAGTCAATGTGGTGAAACTCTCCCATTCACCATGTGTCTTCAGAAAGCAAAGGGCAAGGTAGAAGAACTTGTTTTTCAAGTGAAAACATTTTCTTATGATGGTGGATCCACCAAAAATGAAAATTGGTTTTAGCAGACACCTGAATTAAGTACTTTGTACCAATAGAGAAAAGGACCCCATTATGTCACTATAAATGCCATCCCCTATTGCCCTGTGACGGATTACTTTCAACCCCACTACTTGGATAGAACTTCCAATTATACTCTTAGCAGGAAGGATCTCATTAAAAGCACAGAACACTAAACTTCTCCAATTTATGGAAGGAAAACATGGGCAACTGGGGACAAGTTTAATTTTATCAGCTATCTCAGCAGAAATACTCGCTGCCAGAAAGAAGTCCCTGAAGTTTCATGCATCATGTACATAAGTACGCAGAAATACTGCTTTCTTAGGGTGACCATAGCCACAGCTGACCATCTAACACAGTATTTGCACATTTAACCAAACACTTGAGAAAAAAACTTGAGATTCCTCAAGTTGGCCAATAGGCATTAAAGGCCGAAGAAACCAAGTATATTTGGATCTTCATAAGGTAAAGAGATGACATCAAAGAAGGGAAAAGCTTCATGAGCGTTTCTCAACATGGCAAACCAGTACTAGTGTGGAAAAAAAAGTTAGCTGTGATTTCACTGAAGACGACAGAAAATTTTTATGAGTCTTGCTTACAGAAGGGCATACAAAGGAAGCAAATATAGAACTGAAAAGAACAACGTAATCCTGTTTAATGGAAAAAACGTACTCGGTGTCCGAAACACATAGGCATTTAATCTTCTCAGGCTGTTCTTGGCTAGTATATTCAGAAAATAAAATTGCGTCCATTACCACTTTTTTTTTTTTACTTCTTTGCTTATCTGACTAGAGAGCTAAATATCATCATCTTACTCTGGGTTCCTGGCATTACATTTTAATAGATTAATGGTAATGGAAAAGCCACCACATTGAGTAGCAAACACCTATTTTCTTTGCCTTTCATATATTTTTAAACAGCACTCTGAACTAAAAAATACATTTCATACACACACCTAAGGTCCACAGGTACAAACCACAGACAGAAAGTAAGGAACAAGGCACTGCATGCAGTATAATTGAGCCACAAATGCAGGCTAGTCTGTATTAACGATACCTGCAGCAAACTGAACTTGCTCCAGATATTCTGATTCTCTAAAACAGAGAATCAGCAAGGCAAATAAACTTCAGAAAATGTATTTGTTTTGGAAAATGACAGTGATTCTCAGTCGCATAACAGCTGTCTCCAAAGAAAATAAATGAATCCAAAGCATCCTACTGATTCTGCAGTGTTCCGGAGCTGGTACATAGCACTACCTACATCCAGATGCAGCTCTATTGGAGCCCAGCAGGCTCTCCAAAGGAGTCACACACTTGCAGAACGACAATTAAAAATCAACATGTAAACCCACGTTGTCCCCATTCTACATAGTATACCCCAGCTATTTCAAATACCCTTTCATATTAACATAAGGAGCAAAAAATACCGGTTTGGCAAAAATGAACAAGTAGCAAAAAAGACAGAATAAAGTGTAATTTATTGCTCTGTAAATACATTAATTTTATGAATGAATTGCATTGTTGACATTTGTGCCCTTTTTCTTTGGCATAAACAAAGTAGCTAAAAAGAGCTGAAAACAGAACCTCTAAACCCAAATGAGGCTGGCTATCCATGTAGAGAAAGAATATGATGACAATCATGTGACATACATTCATGACATTTTTAAAACAGTTCTGGAAACTGGAGATACTCAGCAATAAATACAGCCTAAGAAGTTAGAACAAAACAAAACACCCGAAAGCATGATTGCTGGCAAGGAGTTATTCCCAGGAAGGACTTCCCAGCAATTTTTCAGACCCAACGCACATTCAAAGCTCCTACTTTGTGGAATCTCTCCTGCTCTTCCTAGTTTCATGGGAAGCTTCATCTCTGCCAGACAATTTAGGAGAAGCTGAACTGTAAATTCCATTAACTTGAACTCCGAGACAGCAACTCGGCTACTGTGAGTCACTGACAGCTGGGAACAATCCTGCCAGCCTGGGAGAGACACCAAATTCAATTCAGCGCAATATCCACCCCCGTATACTCTAGTCCACAAAAGCCAGCGCATCTGAAAGGAATCACAAGGATACTACTGCTTACTGGAGAGGGAGATGTCAGTCTGCTTGACAAAAATCCCTCAGCAGCGCCTGTGTCAGGCAGTTGCTGATAATACAGCCCTAATTGTGCAGAGCTCCTCAGCAGAAGAGGACTTCACATTCAAATCCAGTGTTTCTAACACAGAGGTCCAAAAATTTGCCCTGCACCTGAATTCCTGGTTTGAGTCAGGATCTGAAAAAGGGGCTTAGAAGGTTTTCCTGCAGTAAACTTACGTACTTACAATCACCTCCACACCACCAGTTCTCTGGGTATGGAACATGAAGGGCAGCATTTGGTATGTCACTGTAAGGACTTGAAAGATCCCTCTAACACATTCCACATCAAAGAGGATGTTCAAGCCTTCCTCCATCATGAATCGGATCACAAACTGATACATTACAGATGAGCAATCAGCTTCTTTTTGTACTTAAAATTACATTGCTAAATCAAACAATCTTCCAAATGAAGAAATATTTGGTATCTCTGGTCTCACCAAGCTGTCTGATTAACAAATCTGACTTGCGCATTATATACTGCTTTTGTTAGCAGCATGAAGTTACTGCAAGTCTGCAGCTCAGCCAGTTACATGGATATGACAGAAGGCACACAGTAACTTATTCAAAAAGGTGAGATAAATGACAAAAGAAGCAAAAATTCAGATCCCTAACACTCCATCTTTTATAAAAGTATCACATTTGGAAATAAAGTTAAGGGAGTTTGAGGAATTTGGGGTTGGGTTGTTTTTTTTTTCTTTTTGTTTGTTTCTCTTTAAGGAATCTGTGCCTTCTGGAGGACAACTGCAAAAACACAAGTATCTTCATTAACTGCCCTAACACTTTACAACATGTAAGTTTTGCTTGTGTTTAGGGCCTGGTCTACAACGGCAAGTTTTAGAGAAAAGAAACCAAAACGCTATTCCCAACTCAGTTGTACCACTGAGTCTCACATGACTTAGCTGCTAACAGTAAAAAGACCAAAGACATTTAGCCTCAAGAGCACCATGGTAACTGCTGAGCTAAACTTTATTGGAAATTATTATTCTCTACAGCCCCCCAGGAACAGGGAATTATTCTTTATTATTACTTAATACAATTACCACCTCATAATAGTAACTTCTTCCAGGCCAGATCCTTATGTCTACCTGCCATCTCCTGCTATTAAGCTTCCTCCTTGCTTGCCTGCAAATCCTTCTGTGTATTGTAATCCTCGCAACTGCTCTTCACCACCTCCTGACAGAAGAAAACATGCCAAACCCAACTGAAAACTCCAATTCATACTGTTGTTCCAAATGCCAGTCAGGGACACACTTCTGACACACAGACTAGTTTTTTGAGCTGAATGCAGCAAACTACTTACTTTGGTGTCCTTCTATTAGGAGATTGTAAGTGTCCTTAGTCAAAAAGGTTTTTCTGACTCATAGGTATCACAGAGCAAGAGGATAATGGAACAAGATCTTGCTCTACCAGGCATATATGTCTATACACAAAACCAGGAAAAGAAGCTTGCATTGCTTTTCGTGATTTCCAAGATAGAGCCTGAAATTTAGTAGACATTCCTGAAATGACCAAAGGCCAAAAAAAAAAAAACACCAAAACCCCACAACAAATAAAAAACAGGAAATAAAGTGTAACACCTTTTGGACATTAAACTCCGTGAAACATTCCCATAAGGTTGGAAACACGATTGTGATACACATTAAAATGGACTTCCAACATCAATAGACAAATCTTCTGAGACAAAATGAAAAGGTTCCACATCAGACCAACAGCAAAGTGTGTTGTGAAAGCACTCTGATTTTTAAAACAAGTGGATAAAAAATTGGAAAAAAATATAAAAAAATTAAATCAAATCAAATCCGAATTGCAATTCTAGAATGGGAGCTTTTCCAACCTCTCTGCTTTTAACAAATGCCTGTATCTCTCCTAAGAAGTGTTGAACAGCTTCCTTCCTGACAAGGCAATACTTCAGTCATTATTCTTTTGTACTTAAGAAAAAAATTTATTAAATATAATAATCACATTTCTCTCAATACAGGAAAAATGAAGCAAGCAATAATAATAACTGACAAAATTCAAATCTCAGTGTGTCAAGTTTCATCAAGAATAAAACTCCATCTTTTATACTTGCTTTTAATCTCGAACATTCCAAGATATTTTTCTTCATAAAGCCAAGATATTTACTTTACATATCTTCTGGTATAAAAAAAAACCTTTTTAGGCTACTAGTTGGAAGTTTCTGGAATGTTTTACCCATGACTCTATTGTTCCTAAGATACTAAGCTAATGACTCTAAGCAGAGCGGTTTTACACACAGAGGTAGATAACATCAGTATTTTTACAGAATACAGAATATGTGCAAAGAAAATGGTCTGCAGAAGACCAATACATACATAACAATAGACAGCTTAAAGTTTTATGGATGCTCCTGAAAAACGACCTTCAAACATTACGGATGACATCCCCATTTGGGAAAACGGACCAATACAGACTTTACTGTATCACACACTTTTATCTATCCTTCCTTACAGTACTAATACTCTCCTACAAAAGAAGTTGTGTGTGCAGATAGAGCACAAACATTATTTCTCAGCCATAAAGCACCCTTTAAACTCTTCTAGAGTTTTCAGAAGCTCCCCTTGGTGCTAATCCTCTGTTGCTTTATTCACTACCAACTGGAAACTCTTACTAAAATAACACACCCCACACACACTGCACCTCTGCAGGCCTGACACGTTCTGCATTTCACTGACTGAAAGGAAAGGTTTTGAGAAATTCCTGCCAAGTACTCACAGCAGAGCAATACCATTAAGCTTATCTCCTACCTCATGAAAAGCCTTCTCGATTTGATAAAAGCCCGTTTTCTTTTTCTTTCAGTTAATGCTTAGGTACCTCAGCCACTTTCAGAAGACAGCTGATGTGACAGACACTAGATTTGATGAAGAATTCACACAACTATATGAGTAATGGGTAGTCAAGTATCCCTCTCAGCCACTTCTTCCCATGCTAGTCATAGGGTAGAAATCATATTTTTATTACTGTTTATTTTCAGTGTCTCAGAGATTTCTCTAGCTCTAAATTCAGACCTGTCCAAGAAATGAAACATGCCCACCTTTCAACTTCTCTGCTCTGCAGCGCTGCAGAATGCACTATTTACACTAAACCAGAATTTAACAGTGCTTTGACAGCTAACGCTCACAATTTTATGAGCTAGTAGATTAGATTTTCTCCACTGCAAACCTAGATACAGTTTAAGGTGACAGGTTTGGCGAGTCTAAATTTATCAGTTCCTCTGAACATAAATCTGCATCAGAGGATGGAAGTATTCACCTTTTCAGCAGCACCTCTGTTCAGAAGCCAGCGCACAGAGCGAAAGCCAACAATGCCTGGCTCACAAGCACACCCTCCACCTGGGGGAAAAAGAAAAATACAACCAAAGAGTAACATGGGTCTAGATCAGAGATATGCAGGAAAGGAAGATCAAAGTGTATATACACATATGAAGAACATTGTACAGGGGCTGAGCAAACAACCACTTTGTTCTAAATAGGAATTATTCAACAAGATCAGGCATACACTATTGTGCCTCCTTAAAACCACAGCAACTGAAAGGGAAGACAATATTTCTTAATCTTTGAAACCAATCCCCAATTATATAAAAAGAAAAGCAGAAAAAGGAAGAATCTGCTAAGAACATCCTGGTTTAAGAACTGACAGTTCACCAGTCAGAGCGTTGCAACTCCCATGACTTTGTAAGCATCATGGCACAGAGAACTTGGCTTTAAATTTCACGTGAACACCTTTGTTCATAATGAAAAAGTTAAAACACACCCTCAGAAGTCCTCAGTAGCAGAGCTCAGACAGCGGCTTAAATCCTTACACAGACTGCACACAGAGACAATGTATAGAAATCCAAAGCAGCATTATAAATGCACTGCCTCTTAGTGCTTGTTTAAAAACTAAGGTTTAGGTCTTCTGCTTTACAATGGAAAACCCCCAAACTGGTACATTTCCAAATTCTTTAAGTAATCACCTCAAAATTAATCCCAGAAACAATGATGTCTCCACATGGCTAAACATGTTGCTCAGCACAACTGCATTTACTTTTCTGTGACTTTGTTGACAATTTCCTACTCTCACCCTCCTACATTACCCCAACGCAAAAGGAAAAGACTGAAGCAGACAATGCAATACATTTTAAGCCAGGTATCATACACAGGTAAGCCAACAGCACTGTCAAAAGATGGCAGGCATCTCCCTTCCTCACATATTAGCCAGCTGCACACTGCCTTTGTCCTGTTGACACTGCCCTGTGCTGGCATATGCTGTGGTGAGCCACGTATTTTTCAATTTCAGATCTAGTGCACTGTGCACCTGCACAAATACTTGCAACAGCACTAAGCACCAGATTATGCAGGGACAGGAGAAGAGTGGGAGTGTGTGAGAATTTACGTCACTGAAAAATACCCATGCAGTACTGGTCCTGTATTCCCATTTATAAGCACCACATCAGCACAGGAAAGTAAACCCGAAATCCTGTAAACTGGGAAGTCTGCAAAAATCCAAAGAGTTCTCAGGAACAGAGGGAAGGAGAATCCTTCTGAGCATGTGAACACTGACGATTTCTGCATAGTTGAGGGGACAAGATGAATTGAACACAAGGTACATCTGTTAAGGAGCTGCATTCTTTCAAGGATTAGAAAAAACCCAATGGAGTAAAGGAATACAAGAACACATTGTTTAATGGAACTTTCTCAAAAGATTTGGTCAAGTCCTTCACAAAGGGCTACTCAAGTCACTCTGCAGGCAAGAAGAACAAAGTACTGTCACAAGCAGGAAGCTGGCAAAAAAGAAACACAACGAGAATCACTGATCAGTTTTGAGCGTGGAAGAAGGGTATTTGAAGAGCTCTCAAAGATTAGCATCTATTTTCCTTCAGGCTGTTACTAAACAGTTGCAAAAGAAAGCAAAAATTTTTTTCAGTTGAAAATTTCAACTGAACACAACTTCTAGTGATGGAGGCTGAATACACAGAATAATATGGATTACATTAGGAAGTTCTAACAGAGACAGCTGTTGGGCAGTTTGGGGCCACAGCAACAAGGAAAATGAGAAAGACAAAAACAAAAAGAAGGAGGCCTTTAATTATGAGCTATAAATTACCTATAGTTACTCTGTAAGAATCTGTGTTGTGTGTCAGTCAAACCAGTCATTTGATCAGCATGGTAAAAAAGTAAACAAGACATTTAGAAAAGATAATATTGACATTATATATATTAACATTCTTTAGTGTGCACTTTCTTAACACACTTCTTCACCTTTAATGTGCTTAAGTCCACCTTGACTGAAACTGTATTTAGCAGAACAAAAATCCTCAAGAAAATGCAATTAAGACTATCAGAGCAAAGAAAGTGATGCCTAAAACTGAAGGCAAGTTATACAGAAACAATCCTGCTACGCTTGAAATCACAAACAACAGGCTGGGAAGGAAATTCCTTCAGGTGGGATCAGTGATATCTAAAACACTGCCGACACATTTGCCTGTTATCTCTACTAACTAACATCTGCCAGGACACAGCATCCAGAAGGTCCCTAGGCAATCCAGTCTGCTGCTTAACTGTTTGCCCTGCTGGAAAGTTTTTTGACTCTGCAACCCAAGTCTTACCCTGGTGAACTGAGCTGCACTCCTGGTCTTACCCGGTGTGAACACAGAGAAGAAATTGTCCTTTTTCTCTCTGCAGCACACTTTAAATTCTTAAAATTACCTTAACTTCTCCAGCCTTACCTTCTCTTGAACTACCTGCAGTTGGTCCTCATTGTTCCGGAAGTGTGGTGCACAAAACCAGCTGCAACAGTCCATCATTCCAGTACACAGTAGAGAGAAAGATTACATATCTCAGATGACAGGCTCCTTCATATACATTATTTGCACTATTGACTCATGTACAAGGTATGATCCACTACAATACCTGCTCCTTTCCCCCAAGCCTATTACTAAGCTAGCCTTTGCTGTTCATTATTTGTGCAGCTAATAGAGCTTGCCTAAACAAGATGTTTATCTTAAGCAACAACAAAACACACAGTAAAATTAAAAGTCAAGTTATTTAAAGTGGAAGGGAGGAATTAAGGGAGAAGAAGCCACTCGTACTATCATTACCATGATAATGATAATCCATTATCAGAGCAGTATTTCAGTAAAAGCCAACAAAAAATACAAAAATAGACAAAAATAGAAACATCTTCAGTTTCTACAAACACAAAAGAGAGTGGCGTTTATACAGTTCAGTTGGTTGGGTTTTTTTAGCCTCCTTGCCTTTGAGTAAGACATTTGTACTTAAATCTCTCAAATGTTTCTGAGACTCTCACTCATAATTTCATAATTGTCCATTATGGAGATGTCATCACTTCCTCCAAAACAACAGATCATCAGGTACTAATGGAAACAGAACACTGTATTACACACACCACATCTCTGGATGGATATGGCATTCTCGTCTTCTCATTTTTTTATTTCTCATAAGTGCATTTTATGATGCAAAGTAAGCCAGAAGGAGACTGGGATTTATAATAAAATTAATCATGATATCAAAGAAATAAAGTATGAGATGATGTATAGAAATTTTTCCTTTATGTATTTGTGCATGGACAAATGAGTTCTGAAAGCTATCATACCATATTTATGGCCAGATCTAAAAACGTCACCTACAGTTAAAACCAGGAAGCCATATTTTGTGACCAAATGGTTGAGAAAGCATCATATCATTTGTTTCAACTAAATCCTCACTGTTATTTACATTACTGCACACACCAAAAAGCTTCAGCCAAGGTTAAGATTGCTATATACTATCCAAACATACACATGCACACAACTGTATCAGTATATGTAATCAGGTATCTGTATATATAATCAGATTTCTGTATGCCTAACAGAAGACAGTCCCCATCCCACATATTTTTCAAAAGAAACCAAGACAGCACAAAAGTATTAGAAGTGTTATCCTTATTTGACTAAAACAGAACTGAGGCAGCAATGAAGTAACTACCAAAGTTCACATGAAGAGCAGGACAAGTGACCTAGGTCAAATTTTCTAATCCCAGTTGCAGCGCATTAACCACAAAACAATCCTCCTGCATTCCTTTCTCTAATCACCAAATAACACCAATGTAAGATGCCTGCACCTGACACTCATTCACACTAATCCGGATAGCTAAACAATATGCAACAATTCTCAAAGAGAAAGCAAGAAATACTTTCATTCTTTACAGTCCTGAATTTAGGAAGCCAGTATCACTGTTTTCATTCCTCCTCCTTCTCTGCAAGTTCATACCAAAGGCCTACGCAGTCAGGGCTTAAGTGAACTATTTATTTCACAACTGAGGCAAACTAAAAACTCAGTCACTGCAGTCCACCTCTAGCAGTTGGTTGTTAGGTCACGAGAACTAAAAAACTGTTTCAGTTACTTCACCCTTAAAACAAAAGTACTATGGAGTCCTACTACAACAGCTGGAAAGAGAAAAATCACACCTTAAGTTAAAGAACAGTGCTTCTACATGTGACAAAGCTCTAAGAAAGAGGATTAACTGAAGAAACATTAGCAAGCCTGTCACACATATTTTCATCTACACTTGAAAAATGTATGCAAAAAGAGGTAAGAACGGCATCAGAAGTGAGTATATATTTTCACAAAGAAAATCGGAAATGCTGCAGGAAATGATGGAAAAGAGAACAGCTGAACCAGAAACCAGGTTAGAAGGGACATCTCCCCAGAGCCCTAACAAATCCATTACAAGACTATAGGGAGATGTTAAAAAACAAGGGGCTTTTGTAGCAATGTTTAACACTCCTTTAAGCAACACGGCGCATATGTTTACCACGAAGAGTAATGCAGCACACTGAAACTAAAAATACAACTGCATAGTGAAAGCAGTTAAGATGACAAGACAGCATTCGAGCAAAGACACACAAAAGGTAACAGATTACGGAACGGTACAAATGATGTTAGAAAAACTGATATGGGTTTATTTCAAAGAACAGGGAAGAAACCACAGAGAGAGCTGGCAAAAAATGTCACTGCCAGTTTAGTGAAAAGCCTAACACAGCATTACAGCAAAGCACAATCTGCAACAACCAAGAATAAAGCCAAGTACCAAAGCGCACAGTAGGCACAGAGGAAAAACATCCAACTGCGTACTTTTATGACCTATTTTGTTCATTTTATATTAATGATAGCTTTCTAATCACTTTATGTTTGTATCCAGGCAACAGGACCAGCCGTGCATGTAAGAGATCAGGATGCTATTAATATATCTTTAAGCTAGGGCAGATGACAATTTTTTCTGGAGGAAGTGAAGAATCCCAGGCCTTGTTCTCTCACAACCAACTGGAAAAAAACCCTCAGACCATACCACTCACCCTCCAGATTACATGCTGTGCTGTAACACAGCAGCAAACTGCTCCCATCACACAAATTATCATGTGATAAGCACTAATTCTACTTCTATCAGGTGATTCAATTCCTTCCAGTCAGAGAACAGGAAAGTATCAGTAAAAGTTAGCAGGAAATGGGTAACTGGAACAGTTCATAAACTCCTCAACTTGCTTTCCAGCACATCTGCGAAGTCATTAGAAAAGGAGGTGTATCAAGGGCCAGACTGACTTTGCTGCTGCTCTAGATTCAACCTGCCATCCTACCTTCTCACCTTTGAGTGAGACACAACAGTTCTTGCTCTCATCCTGTCTTTCTCACACACATCTTTCAATCTAGCACACTGGAATGATTTAGGGAAGAAAACAGTTCTCCCAGTAAAGATAAGGTAATGTATGCAGACAGTGAAATAGCAATGGGATTTTCTGCCTCATGTCAAAGAGTAGCACGCCAACCTTGGCTAGATACAGAATCCAACTGTTCCATCCAAGAGAAATGCCTGTAACACTATTAATATCACAACATGAAGCTCAGCTGTATAAATAAACCCTCAAATTTCAACTAAGTCTTCATCATCTCTCTGGCATCCACCACCTCCTCCTCTTCACAACAAAGCTCTCAGGAGGGCCTTCAGTGTAGACTTTTCATAGCAAGCCTGTTGCTCAAGTACATCAGACAGGAATGCAAGCCCAGTTTTACCATCTCCTCTTGGCAAGGTAATATTTATGAACAATTAAGTTGAAATTAAAAAGGAAAATAAAAGTCAAACAAGTTCCAAAGGAGATGTTCAAATATTTGCAAGTCAGCACGGTTTAAAAAGGAAGCGTATTGTCTGGAAGTCAAGGGGACCTGCATGCTCCTTCAAGAGACTCACTGACGTGCGGGATGATCTCAAGCACATCACTTGATCTTTTCCACATTAAAAAAAAATTTATAAGATCTCCTTATACGACCTTCCAAGGTACCTCACTTTGAGAGTTAAGAATTAAACACACTGTAAATCCTCCCATTATTATTACTGCTGTTACTATGGCGGCTGAAACTGTCGTCAGCAAACAGGCAGGACATAATTTTCTTCAAATATTTATTATACAACTACATAGCCATCTGTTTAACACTCACTACATTTAGTTTCTGTCTTAAAAAAACACAGGGAAAGAAATACCAGCTTCTGCCTCGCACTTCCACATATCCTTTCCAGCCGCATATGCAGTAATACATGGCCAATATCCTTTCAGCTGTAGCACACAAGAAATTGCAACAGAGCCGACAAAATTTCAGCTTGGATGAAAACAATTCCAACCACAAATTTATTTTCCAATACACTAAAAACAGAATCCTTAGTTTTAGCAGTATTCAATAAAATTTAATTTCAGCATTGAGGACAAAGGACAGGATATGAAGGAAAATGGTGGGACAAGAGAAGATAGTAATAAAGCACTCTGCACAATGACCATATGCTAAAAGAGGACAGATATAAGAATATTACATATCTATACAGAAAAAAAGTAACTTTTCAGTAGCATTACTTTATCTCCAGTACACTATAAAATAAACCACCATTCTTAAGTAACAGTGGTTACAGAAAAGCACCTTTGGTATCTAAATGTATTCTACTCAAACACTTTATGAAGAGGCTTCTCTTCTTTCCAGTTGCATCGTATTCTTCCATCAGCCTGTATGTAAAATTCTTTATCTAACATGTCTCATCAAATCACTGGGACTTCGAGATAACACAAGAGTAGCAAAAAAATCTAAACTGATTAATACACACTGGGTGAGAGGAAAACAAAAAAAACAGAAGGCACTGGCTAAAATGCACACATATCCTTTTATTCATCCCTATCCCCTCTACTATTCCAGTCATGAAATCAAGAACCACGCCCAATGCACCTCAGGCTCCTGGCAGCAGCATCCCTTACCAGGCTAGTACTGGTCCACCAATGCAATTCCCATATAGAGAGATCAGCCCTAACTGGCAGTACGCCCTGATTTTATAGAGCTATTTATAAACTGTGATATCACATCAAGTCAGTCATGCCTCTCTCAAAGGCCAGAATCTGACACTATGATAAAAAAGAGCATGGTGCTCAGGCCAAAGAAACTCCAGTACACAGGTGAAAATGCATAAGCCAGATGCATCAATGCAAAAAGATGCCCAAAGTTATGATGCTTGGATTGCTTTAAACAGTTTCTTTTCAGCTCTTCTGCTGCTGGCAAGTCTTACTCTGTTTTCACACAATCAAAAGATAGTATGTTCTAACTGTGATACACTGATACAATCACTTTATTGGCATCTAATGGTCAAATGAATAGCAAAGAGTAACTCCCTCATATAGTGTCAGTATTTCATCTGTCAATCACATGTTTCCTGATATGCCTTTTTGCTTATGAACTGTAGATAACAAATATGTGGAGCAAATGAATTTTCTAAAAAATGGGACTAACAGAACCAATAAGGATCTAAATATTACCTTTCTGCACAAAAAAAAAACCAAAAACCTTATCATTTAGGAGAGGTAGTGACTGCTTTGAAAATAATCTTGTGTCTGTGTCTGTGAGACACCAGTTAAATTTGCCTCACTCTAGCCTGCGGCATTGCACACTTACTCAGAAGCAACCTGTCCAGAAAAGGTGCAGGTAGCCCTGCCAAGGCCTGGCTATGTCCTGGTGCCTCAAGGGAGCATCAGTGCTACAAACAACAAACCAAATGCGGCTGTTCCATAACATCATGGCCCAGCACTTCAGGTGTGGCAGAGTAGGACTGGGTAATAAACAACTTCATGTGCAAATGACAAAACAACATCAGCAGGCTGCCAGAGCACCTCTCAATCCACCCGTATCCAATCCATATCAGCAGCACAGAAACATAGCTGCCCACTTACAAGTTGCACTCCTGTGGAACAAGGGTTGAGCACTGGCAGAGGCCTCTAACCTCTCTTCAGTTTCGCAACAAGGACAAAGGTTTAGACAAACAGTGGACAGGCTTCAGTCCAAAATTAGGTAATGCTGGAATTTAAAACAAATATGATTTCGGAATAGGTTAATGATGTGCTATGGTCTGCTGGATCCATCCAAATAACATCTACTCTCTGTTAGAGGTTTTGGACATACCTCAAGAAATAAATCTACATTATTCCTCGATCTTCTCTAAAGAGCCTGTGTTTATTTTAAGTAGCCTGCTTGCACTGCAGAATACATTCGTACCTAATATTTTATCACCAGTATAATAATCTGAATAGAACACCTTGTTTTTAGTAGGATATTCATAATTGGTTTGTGGTCTGGTGAGAACCATAGTTATTTAAAACACTTCAAAATTACACAGGACACAAAAACAGTATTCTGAATTTGGCCTAAAACTCATTCACATTAGTAACCTACCATCTGTACTGCCTAGTTCTAGGTATTTCACAGGCCAGCAGAAGAAAGCCTTGAAGATAAATCTGTAACCTAATCATCAGGAACAGTAGTCCTCGTTATCCTTTCCATGTAAGGATACTTAAGCTCAAGGAAGCTCTCTATCCCTTCCAGAAGGCCATAAGAAGTTTGGTTTGATCTGTAGGATTTGTCTATATAACAATTACTACTCTCCTAACACATAAATACCAGATTACCTTTGGCCCCACAAAGTTTTAGCCTTAGTGACGTACTGCAGCAATGAGTTCCACAGACCAATCTGTGCTCAAAATGAAAGATTTTTCCTTTGGCCAGAACTGCATTTGTTACTTTCCAGCATTACCAACAGTCTCCCTTTCTGATGACAGCAAGCTATCTACTCCTAAACTACTACTAGAAACAAGAAATCATCAATATCTCCTTTACAGAGAAATTATTTCATCAACAGAACATACTCTGCAATCTGCTGTAATCAGCATGAAAGCTACCAACAATACATATGTGTTGTGGTTTAAGCCAGTCTGCTCGCTCACTCACTCGCTCCCTCACTCCCTCCCCTCTCTTTCTTCCCCCAGTCCCGGGAAGATGGGGAGGAGAATCAAAAGAATGCAGCTCCCACAGGTTGAGATAAGAACAGTTTAGTAACTAAGGTATAACACAAATCACTACTGCTACCACCAGTAATAATAATGACAAGAGAAATACAAAGAAAGAGAATACAACTGCTCAGCAAGCCCGACCCAGCCAGTGCACCCCCAACAGCGAACCCCCCCAATGCACCACCACCCTTCCAGGTCTCTGCTCTCCGGTTTTACATCCTGGGCATGACATGCTGTGGTATGGAACACCTCTTTGGACAGTTTGGGTCAGGTGTCCTGTCTCCGCTTCCTCCCAGCTTCCCCTCCTCCCTGGCAGAGCATGAGACTCAGAAAGTCCTTAGTCAGACCAAAACATTACCCAGCAGTAACTGAAAACACTGGTGTTATCGGCGCAGTTCCCAGGCCCAAAGATCAAAAACACAGTGCTGCACCAGCTACCAAGAAGGAAAAAAATGACTGCTGCTGCTGAACCCATGACAGTATGCTGCACCTTCTGCACCTGAGCTTAAAAGGTGCTCAGAGAACCTCCCTCACAGCTCAACACCCAGGAACAAGAACAAGAGGACCAAAATCTCATCATGAAATTATCAACAATAGTCATCATCATGAAGAATGATGGTAAATACAGTTTCTAAAGGGATGCTGGGTTTTCTGAGCACATGTCAGCACAACTGTAGTAGTCAAGAAAGACGCACTCCTTGATGGTGGGAATAAGTGTAGCAGCTTACAAATACTGTAGTACTGTTCTTCTGAACTTGCCATCAGACAGAATTCCTACCTGCAGGATACGAACTCTGCAGCAGTCAGAGCCTTCACGATGCTGTTTCACAGAATCATGAAGGTAGCATATACAAAAACCAGCCAAACAATACCTAAAAATTACTGAAAGAGGTTACTTAGCTGAGAGAACAAAGAACACTGAACAACCAACTCAGATTCCACTACAGTAATTTGCCCTCTTCATCCACCCCGAATTGTTAGAGCAGGCTGAGTAAGGTATTTCCATGTATTTTTCACTGCCATGAAGTAGACCTTCTATCCTGATCTGGCCAAAACTGTCGACAGAAGCTGGAACCAAACCCCCATGAGTACGCTGACTAGCTTTCCCTGCATCATCTGAAAACCTCAACAGGAAGTGTGTGACCCCCTCCCCAATTAAGAAGCCTCACATAGCCAGTAATACATCTCTTGCAATTACAGGTAGCCCTGAAATAGATTAAATAGCTTGCTATCCATCTTCAGAGTACTCTTATTTGATTTCAGTTTTTCTTGTATTGACAACTAGCAAAGATGGACAGATACCCAAGTACTGTTAGAGATCTGGTACTATTTCACTGATGCTAGCCACCAGGGCTTTACTGGGTCAAATAATCTCTCCATTTATTAGAAATGATGATTCAACAATTTAAAAAATATTAAATTAAAGGATGTCCCTGGCAGGCCTAACGATGAGATCACCACTAATTCTGAAATGACAGAAGCTTATGGAAGGGATTCAAACCATTTGATGCTGGCAATGACCAAGTTCCAATGACATTGTGTTTTTAGGACATATGAAAAAAGGTCTTTTGGCACCTTAGAGAGGTGTTATGACAGTGCTCAATCTATGATTCTATTCTAGTCTATGATTCTACGATTTGGTTGAGCCAGACACATTCAAACTGGTCATATACCAAAAGGTCAGTGAAACAGCATTTTTCTTGAGTTTCGTCATGCTTATCTAATGCTAAGGAGTTAAATGTGATGGATATTTACTGAATTCCTCCTTGTCAACACAAATGTAAGTGAAAATGGTACCACTTCCCTGACTATTCCCTCTCAGAAGCAGCAGAGATGCAAACACTACAGCTACTGCTACCCTGTCCAGTGCACACATGCATCCAGTGAATCTGCAACACAATCCAGTGGCACCTACTTGGAAAACCATCATTTTAGTAGGCCCTGTGAAAAAACAAAACAACAGTACATGACTTACCCACAAACATTAATACAGACATACCCACAAACATTAATACAGACAAAGACCTGCCCTGCATATAGGCTGCTGTTTTCCTGCTACTTTCATTAAGGAAAATTCAGTTTAACTGTCTCCAAAGAGTAACCTGTGTTCTACTCAATTCACCGTATTTTACCTTTCCCTGAAACAGTACTGACAAACAACTAAAAATGCTTACTTGCTAATTAAGGCATCAAGGAGCAGGGGGGACAATAGATACAGCAGGCACCTTCCACCAATTCAAGTTAATGCAGATGACAGAAACAGCAAGAGCATTTTACAAAAAGCCCTCAAGCAAAAGTCATTTTCCATTTGATCCCAAAAAATAACTTCTAGCACAGGCAAACTACTTACAGCTTCCAAATAGCTGAAATAAACATTGGGTGCAAAATGAAAAGGTCAATTACAAATCATCATCTCCTTAAAGTTCCTTTTAAAAATGTCTTACAAAGGACTACCCTGCGTCGGTTTTTCATCTTCTGCCTAAGTTTCCCTTCCAAGCCTTAACACCTTGCACAATATGTTTTTTCTTTAACATGGAAACATGTATCTAGTGCCTTCTTCCTGAGAATGTTGCTGACAGAGGTAGGGGAATGTGACTCATTTCCTGTTTGCTTTCTTAAACCCATCAGCGAAGTTAGCGGCTGTCTCCTACCTTGACTTTCCGCCCAGTAAGATCCAATGCCCACTCCCATCACCAGCCCTGCTTCCACCCGTAAATGGCAGGTGGCTCACAACTGGCCCAGTGCAGGAAAATGAAAACCCTGCAAGCCATGGGCCAGAAGGCAGGCACACCAGTGTTTGCTTTTTCCTACACTTCTCATTCAACCTGTATGCCCACCATTCCAAGTAGTAAAGCATCTGCATGCAAGGACTGCCTCTTCCCTTCTCTAGTGGAAATCTCCTAGGCCTAAATAAATAAAAATATAATTTAAAAACCAATCACAACTCTGAGAACTAATGACTTTCCACAGAGTTACAGAAGGGGCATACACTTAACAATCTGCACAAAGGTTGCCAGCAGCAGCATTGCAATAAGGTGGCCTTGTAACAGAGCAGAGGTGAAGCATTTTGCTGTTACAATACAGTGATCAACTGACTGTTAACCTCTTTGGTCTCTTCAATGTGAAGACATAGAACTGAATCAGGTAATATGGAAACATGGGTCTGCTTTAATTACAGTGCTTAATGAACCATTGACCACAGAGATTTTTGTTCAGGACTGCTTGAGAATGAAGTACCAGATCATAGCACTGCTGAGCTACACCACCAAGTGAAACACAAACAGGACTAAGGTAACAAAAGATACTCAAGTTTACAGAAAACACAGCAATTTAAATCCCTACAGATATAAATCACAACAGAAGCAATCCTCCTGCAAAAATAACATGGAATTCCTGATGTAGAGCACAGTAAGAAAAAGTGGTATCATTTTTTCCCTCAAAAGGAAACTTGAAAAAATGTAACTACTGAAATGACTCTGTGGTAATATGCTACTGAGATGAAAAGGGAGCCATACATTCCCCTCTGAACTATTCCTTCAGTTTTGAGTCTGAAAGGATTTCCTCACAGTCACTCACAATAACTTGGTTTGTTTGAAGACTGCATGCTAGCTATTAGGTTAGAAGATATACTGAAGCTGCATATTTCTTCAGAAGCAAGACAAACTCTAGGTTGTCAGAGATCTGGGTCCTTACTATATGCAGCAGACAGATTAAGAAAGGGATCTGATCATCATTTATCCTACTATCTATGGGATCTGCTGCTCCAGCAGCGGATTCCTGCCTGTCTCCTTGCTCTAAGTTTCATGGCCAACAAAACCACCTCTGCCACTACATGCTGTTCTTGCAGGATTTTCCCCTGCAAACAGGGGGAAAAAAGAGGCAGAAACAAAGCAGAAAGAGAGGCTGGCTTGATGAGGAAAACCAAAATACCCCATCTGGACATGATGACTGCAAAACGAAAGGATATTACTGACTCATAAGCTGTATATTAAGCTGTTTCACAGGACTTCCCACCCTCAACCTCGCCACTTCCCTTTTCCCTAAAAGTGCTTAGATTAATGGGTTTTTCTCCCTGCATGCTAGCAAAGCTTCACTATCATTTAGCTCAAAAATTAATGCTATTGCCACAGAAAAGAAGACCAAATGACCAAATATAGGAAGTTATTCAAGATATGACTTTTTTGCAACTCATTATTCCTCAAAGACAGAGAAAAAAAGGATCCTAGTGAATGCAGCAAGTTCAGCTCCCAACAGCCAGTATTTTGAGGCTGCAAATTGCACTCTGTAACAGCAGTAAGAAGAATTAATACATAAACACTGCTCGCTTAACTTAAACCGCTGGGTTCCAAAAGTTCAATTAAAACCAGTAGATAGGAGAAAACCTTCAATCTGTAGCACGCTTTCCCCCATATGATAATTACAATAAAACATGCATAGATGATAGAATTAAAAGAACAGGTCTTGGAGAATGAAAATTCCTCTCCCCCTGTATTTCCATGATCCAAGTCAGTCAGAAACTGTTTTATTTAAGGGGGATGCATTAAGGTTGTATAAGCAAAATTAATGCTGGTATGTTCTGAGTGCTTGCCCTCACAACCTTCAGAATGCATAGGAACACCAACCACTTCAGAACACGAACCTTCTGAAGGTGGTGGTGTACATCCACACACCAGATGTGCCCCATGTGTGTCTCTCCGCCTGTCTTCAGTTTCCACATTAATAGAAAACCCTAAATGCTGAATTCCACTACATAATCATCCCACTGATATCAAATAGGCAGAGCTATCACCTGATCTGCCACAGGGGCATCTTGAGCTAACTGTAAATTATAGCAACTATAGGTGGCTGCTGTCAGTGTGGAAGAACTATAAAATGGAGGCAGCATTTCCAGAAGGGTTTAGATATCCTCTGACAGCCAGGTCTTCGGATTCAGAGACCTGGATTCTAATCAAGGCACAAGAAGGTGACACAAACCTTTGTTATCTACTTCTTGCTATTTGTACCTTTGCTATTTCATCTTTTCTCCTCCAAAACCTGTCTCTCCCACCTAACATGTTATAATCAAACCCTCTCATGTTCCTCATGCCATACTTACCTGTCCTTGCTGGTCATCTGTCAGTTCCCTGTCTGATATTTCCCCTTTGGCAATACAAGCTGACAGATGCCGTACCCTTCTGATCTAATATTTTCCATTTCATTAGCACCCAAGCCTACTGGCATCTCAGCAAGTTCACTATTCCTATGAACCCCATTTGCTTTCTAGAATAACACATCTTTTTTCAGCAGCCATAGTCTTCATTTACCACAACTCAGAGCTTCAGCTTTCATCTCCTTCAAGGATCTGCCCTAAGCATGCCTAAGATACATTTATTACCTTGACATTGCATCTCTCAGCTAATTCTCATGGGAACATAAATGAGTATTCTAGCTATAATGCAATATCAATAACCACATACTATATATATTTTGTATATACACTTCTAGTCTTTTTGATAGTCAAAACCACAGTAGCAGATATTCATGTTGATAGTTCATACACATTTCCCTATCCCGCCTCTCCACATTAGTGAGAAAGACGCCAGCCTCATTATACAGATTCTCTAGAGTGCAGATACAAACCCACTGTGTTGCTTAGTTAAGATACCAATTCTTGTAATTCTTATCTACCTATCAAAAAAAGAAGAAAAGAAAAAATGAGGCTACTTTTGCCCTATAAGGGGAGTTGAGGTGTGGCAGTAAAGACTAAAACTACAGCACAAAATCCTGCAGTCATTGTAAGTACTAGCACAAAAGGACTCCATGCTTCCAGCATCTCTGCTGAAAATTTGTGCAGCAAAGTGGAGCTGACCCAGCTCTGTTTACAAATGCTTTAAACACTTTTATCTTTTGCAGAAAACTAAGCTGAGAGTTTTCCAAGGCAAAGGTAATGTGTACTGTATACTTTGAAAACATATGGTGTGGTTTAGTAAATGTTTACCATTACTGGAAGGAAGAAACAAAAAAAAAAAAAAAACAGCAAAGTACACAAACTTCCAAAAAAGATAATAGAATTTTCTCCTCTTCCAAGATGCACACCTGTGTTAGGGGGGTCTTTTGATAAAGACAGTGGCCAACCAGTAGATGCCATTTAATTGTGATGAGCAGCACGATGTGGTGTGATAAGAACAGCTCAGAAGCCTGGGAAACAGCACTTGCCAGAAATCAACACAATCTGTCAGGGGTGGAAATCATCAGAGGACCTCAGATGTATGGACACCACAGATCTCTCTGTACAATGAACTTTCCTGAGATAAAGCTGCTCTTTAGAAGAAAGTAAGCTCCATTGTGCAAAGCACAGCCTGTGTAAAGTCAGACGACAAACAGCTTTTCCAACCAGAAATAAACTGCTTTAGAAAATGTAAGCTTTTTATTGGCACTGAGTTTCGGGTCTTCTTCTGACAGCTGACATCTTTCTTCAGAAGAACACAGTACAATGCCTGATATCTGTAAACTACTTCAGATCTTATAGTAACAGAAGAAAAACACTGCATTCACCGTTTAAACAGCACAATCAGGAAGCACTCTTACAGAAACTGCCACGTCAGATTATCACAACTGGGTGGCAACTGGTTTGTAATCTCTGGTATGGGGCCCTCCAGTCCCAGAACCATCTTTCAGTAAAACAGCAGCTGGCACGCAAAGCTCAGAAACATCAGTATTGATTAAAGTTACATTCCAATTTGAAAATGTTAAAGCTATATGAAACTTTCAGACTGCTGGGCTTTGGGGGAAAAAAGCGATGCTGGCTTTCAAAACAGGCCTCTGATCTCCTGGAAAATCCAGATCAGTAACGCAGTAAAAGCCGGCATCCCAGCAAGAATGAAGGTCCCCTATCGCAGGTGCTTTCAACCTCACCACACACATCCCTCTGAATGTAAATGGTCAGGAAGAACAGGGCTTACCTCAAATTGTTAAGAGGTTGACACACTTCACTGAAGTTAGCATAAGAATATGGTAAAGGTAATCTTATGATTGCCTAGCTCTTGGAAGGGCCAGGGGGCTCGGGTGAATGCATTTATTGCTGTAATCTTGAGCCAAATGCCTAAGGGCGACTGCTATTTCAAATCCTCTAAAGCCTGTGAAAACAGATAATCCATTCTTTAAAAATTTTAACTAAAAAAGACAAAGGTTGCAAAGCCTCAGGCAGAAAGAGCAAGGAAACACTAGACAGGAGAGCACTTTGCATTAGTTGCTGCCCACATATTACTATGCTCTGCACACTATACAAGAAATAGCAGCAATTGGACCTTTGTGTCAAGAAAGAGCTTTTACAGAAGAGGGAAGAAAAAGAGATTCCTCTGCCCAGTCTCATAGCTACCTGCTCCCAGATTCACTATACACCAAATGTTTTAAGCCTTAGCAGTGATTAGTTATGCCCAATATGAGCTACACTAAATAGGGACAGAATTTTTAAAGTATTTGGCACTTGTTCTGGTAATGAGGCCCTTTTAATAAAATGCCTCCAGCTGAATACTTAAACATTGCGACATTCAAAAAAATCAGTAGTCATTTACAGCCTCTGCAGCTAGTACATTTAAAGCATGATGATGCTATGCTACCAGTGTAACGGCAATGCTGATCTTGCACAGGAAGTTTGCCAAGCAAAAAAAACACACAGAGTGACTTGCTCCTGAGGAGAGAAAACACCATATATCCAATCAACTGCAACAGAGAAAGAACTACTGCACTCGCTGCTCTCATGTACTGCTTTCCAGAATGCGCCATTTCCAAAACCAAGGATAATTAACAAACGTTCCTGAAGAATTTCTGATTTGACACTTCCTCATCACTGTTTAAGATGCTCCTGGGTGACAGCGATAGGACAAAGAGCCTTTTGCACCACTACTACCAACTTGAAGTTAGATTCAGACCAGTACTAGCCAAAATAATTTCTACCTTCTTCTCATATTCCTGACTATCTCTATGCCTACAGTCTCAGTGAGGCCAGCCTCACGGGCAGAAGAAAGGGATGAGGAGTCTCCTCACACTCACAGGATTTCACTGCAGTAGCCAGCCTGTTCCACAACTTTATATGCTACAAAACATTTCTTTCTGCTTCTCCTTTTCCATCCAGACAGGTGGAATCCAGGTAGATGGCAAGATTTTCCTAAAAAAACATTACCTAAAGATAACTCATTGTAAGAAATCTAAATTTAAGGTTTGAGTGCTAGATTATACCCCAGTGACTGTGTATACAAGGTCATTCCCATTCGTTTGGCTGAAAGCTCCCTCATCTTATCCTGGCCAAGAAGAAGGTCCTGGCATGTGCAATCACAAGCCTCGCAACAGCTTCCCCAGCTTTGTCAGCAGTTTCATAGCTACACTGGAAGACAGCTATGGTAAAAGGTCATGACTGCAAAGGAAGATGGAACTCCATAGAGCCCCAGGTAAAGTTACAGATATCCCAATAGACAGCCAGTAGCAGAGCGGGTATATTACCATTGCCAAAGGGCTGTGAAGAAAGGTATAAAACCTGTAGAGCTTTTGATACTCAATTTCAAGCTTTGTGTCACTGGTCTCATACTGGTAAAGCAAGCATGAGGTTTCTAAATCACCAGCCCATGAAGACCAAACCACCTCTGCATCCTTACCTAATGGCTTTGTCCTGTTTCAAGGTGTTGAAGCCTAATGGCAGCGGGGAGTAATGGAATCCCACATTTGTGGCTCAAGCGCTACATCTGCATGAAGAGGTGTTGTCTGTTTGCCTTTATCTTTAGAAGTTTGCTCATTTTTTAAAAACTACACTATATAGACTTTAAGACCAAATGATTTACAGATGTATCCTTCAACAACAGCCCTGCTTCCAGTGTAGACATTATCAATTTCCACTGCTTTGTCTTTCAGCATTGCCTGTCACTGAACTTCACCCTTGCACAGGATGCATTTCAGAAAGATATAAGTGCGGGAAGAGGAGGGGCCTGAGCACTCACAGCAATTTTAATCCTGAAAGATCTGTCCAGAATAGTATTATGAGTCAGACTATCTTGGTGGAAGGCGGCTAGGAAAAGATGTTGAGGAAACTGTAACATCTCTCTTTCCTTTCTTGTAACAAGGTATGGAGAAAACCAAACCAACCAAGAAACATTCTATAGAAACATAACCAGTTTTCTGACATAATGTGTTGTGTCTTTGTGGTCTGCACCTTGATCAAAGCCACTGGTTTCCTCTTCTCCTGGACATATCTCCTTCAGAAACAACTATTGCTATGATTTTTTCAATCTTTCCCCTCAGAATCACAGACATAAAAGTCAATCCAATGTCCAATTAAAAGCAGAAAAGAACCAGCAGCAATGAAGGGCTGAAGTTGCTGGCTCTCATTCTGAGGGGCATGCAGCTCAGCTCTTATGCTGCCTGTTTCAATATCCGTTAGGAGTTTGCCATGACCACTGCCAGTTACTCCTCTTCAGCTTTCATTGTATGAAACTGTACTTTCAAGGGGATTATCTGGCATACATTCAGGTGGTCACACCTCTCTCCTCCAAAGAGGACATTCCTGGCACCTCATTAATTCATCCTGTGCCCAAGGTGCTCTGTGATGTGTAGGTACAAACGCATTTGAGCCACACTAGGCTTCTTACTGATCAACTGAAAAGTAACTTTTTCTCTCCCGCAGAATGGTAACGTATGAGAAAAGGAGGTTTGTTTTGCTCTGTTTCACTTCCACATCAGTTTCCTGATCCTGCTTGCTGAGTGGTTGTGCCAATATTGAGAAGGGTCATCATAGAATTGGGTCACTTTCCTCAGTGGTAACATCAGTTTAAACACAAACCAAAAGTACATTCAAAATGCATCTTCGCCCTGTTTTCATTTAGCAATGGGGAAAAGCTAGGACTGACATATAGGTAAGATAATTATACAACAGCTCTACCACATGCAAAAGAATTACCTATAGCAACCTCAGAGAAACGTTATACTCAACACCAAATACAATTACAACAAAGTCTGAACACTAGCTTGTTCTTAACCTGCCCACATACACAATGCAAGACCAGAAGGGACTTCCTAGCTCTCCCTGCTACCACAGGCACTGTACCTATAGCAACCTCAGAGAAACGTTATACTCAACACCAAATACAATTACAACAAAGTCTGAACACTAGCTTGTTCTTAACCTGCCCACATACACAATGCAAGACCAGAAGGGACTTCCTAGCTCTCCCTGCTACCACAGGCACTGTACACTCATGTGTGGTTAGTGAAGAATTTGCACCTAAAAAGTAATGCTGGGAAAGGCAAACATCGATATTTTGTTTGAGGCAAAGCAAGTTTTCCTGCAGAAAGCTCTGTGTTTATCTGTTTATGTGGACTTATGCCATGGGAACACACCCTGTTACACACACAGTTACATGATACTATAATGTAGACACTAACACACAATAACAGCATGTTTTCATGATAGTCTTGACTAGGGAAATAGGCTTATTCACATCATGCTTTGATACAAGCGGCCAGATCTGAAGCAGGAACATAAAGGAAAGATATGGATGAAAGCACGCAGACAAAACTCTATCAGGAGACAGTGACAGATCTTTGCTTATGAGGAAGATGATTATGACTCAGCCACAAGTCAAGCACATACAGTTTGAGCTGAAGTATCACTGACTGAATCCAGGACACAGAAAATAATCAAAACCAACAAAATTACAATTAACAAAATATATAATACATTATTTCTAACTGAAATGGAGAGGGTTTGATGTTTCAGAGGCATACTGGACAACAGATCAGACATGGAGACTGGAGATTTGTGCCAGGTTTCAACGCCGAAATGAATCTGCCTCTTCATGGCTGCCTGACTGGGCCAGGATCCCACTTTATCCCACTGAAGAGACAGATTTCAACACTGTGGTAGATCACATGGTTCTCCTGAAAGCAGCTTCACACAGCTGATGAAACAGGGAGCTGCAGCACCCCTCGTGCACAGCCCTGCATCGATGGATGCAATGTCTACACTTAGTTTCTGCCTGCTCTTCCTAATACTTCTGCAAGCCCTCGATAACTGGGAGGACAAGCAGTTCATCAACAGTAAGGTGCCAACAATTTCAGTTCTGTAGCTCTGCAGCCAAGACAAACGATACCACTTCAAAGGTACATTGCCCTTGAAACAGACCCACACACAGGCGATGCCCAGAAGAGAAACACAAACAAGACACGGGCGATGACAGATGGAAGAAGATGACATTTTAAGAAGTCAGCCAAGACACGAACCTCTTCTCCACTGAAAATCTCTGCATTTAATTAGATTGCACAGAGTTCCCAATCTTACTGTGCTCCTCATTCACCTTGGACTGTCAAATATTAAGGGGTATTCAACTTGCTGTGAAATCACATTATTCATCGGGGGGATCTAGACACAAAATGTGCCACTGCGTCGGGTCACTCCAAGCTTGACCTTGTTATTCATTCAAAGATAAAACTTCCAGCTGCGCAAACCCCAGACTGTGCAGGAGAGAAACCTGCCTCTTTACAGAAAAAATTATCAAATCATAGGCCATTAGCTGACATTTTGACATTCAGCTTGCTTCCAGAGCCAGCTATAAGCCCAGCAGTTAAGGTTTTGAACTGAACGATGATCTACTCATGACCTGGTCTGAGTAGACGTGGACATTCAACATTTGCAAAAGCTTTCAGAATAAAGTGCGAGTGGCACACAATCATTGCATCAGCGTTAGCTATAAACCCCCAAAACAAACAATAAAACCTAGAGAAAAAGTGCTCTAAAGATGGGACAGGTAGTTAAGATCAGATGAGACAAATTTATGTAAATCAATTATCCGTGAAGTCATTAAAAATTAAAGCAGCCCGGGATTAGGAGTTAGTGTTGAACACTCTGAGGGGTGTTCAACTTAACCTTCTGCTCAGGTATCGGTCCTGCTAATGTTTTCTACATCTGGACTAACATCTTCAATTTTCATTATATTCGGTGGATAAACAGAACTTCCAGAATGTGATTCACCTCACCAAGTCCAGACATTTGCTTCAGGGTGAAATTAATTGTGCCCTAATATACCCTTAGTATGAAGAAAACTTAAGAGTGCTTAGCTCAGGTGTGGACACTTTAGCTGTACATCCACATGTGCAGTCAGGTAAGTCCAACTCTCATCATCAAAGAGATGACAGATCTGTTTTAAAAGCACTTTCTGACATGAAATTTCCCATGTACTTTATTTAAAGCAATGGGTAGGGGTACAGAGCTAACTCAAAGCCATTTAGTAAGAGGCTCTTGAGACAAACCCAGACATTTATAAAACGTTGTGGGGCTCTTCTAACCTTTCTGAAGTAAATCTCAAGCCTCCCTTCTTTTCTAAATTGATCTCTACCACTTGGAGCCTATCACAGCTAAGGCCTGTCATCCCACTGTTTCCTTTGAGGAATTTATACCAAAGTGATTAAAATTGAAGATCTGTTGAAGAGCTCTAAAATTCCACATGAAGCTCAGATTTTACTTCAGAAGTACTGCTAAGCAAATTAGCATTAATTAGAGACAAGCAGAAAGACCAATATTAAGGTGATAGAATCATCTGGAAAAGTAAGACTAAACATGATCAAAGAAAAACAAGTTGCTCCATCACATAATCTAATGGCCCTTGCACAAGAGCCTTCCAACATGAACGACTTGGAGGAATGTCATATTCTTGGAGAGCTTCTGATTCAGAAATGAAGGCTGTAGGAGACTGAAGAAACAGAGGGTTTGCATGCTGTCAAAGAGACTGACCAGATGGCAGACCAGAACTGCAAAAAGAGATTAAGAAGGAATAAAATTGTCATTTTGCTGCCCCTCTTTCCCCCTTCCTTGTTGTACCAGCAACACCTAGGCAGCTCCCAAGGGAACTGATGAGTATTAAGGAAAAATATACACTGGTAAATGGAAGCAGCAGTGATGCCTAGCCCCCAAGAGAGCTATGGCTTGTTGGCATGTCATTCAACACGTGGAGTTTCAGGTCCTATGCTCTCCCCTATTGTGCAAACCCTTCCTCCCTGGGGAGGTACCTGCAAGCCCTTTTCTCCTTGTATGAAGGTAGGAGATGAGGGGACAGACCCTGCTGTCTCCTGCTGTACAGGAAATGCCCAAGACAATCTTTTCCACTAATGCAGACACTTTCAAAGGGAAAAAAGAATTCAGAATAGTGCAACGCAGGGAGAAAACACATCAGACTAGAGCAGTACAGCTGTACTCAGATCCCACAAAACCCTAGGATCACACCCCCTCATTCCCATCCCACACCCCAAACACGCACCAAAGCGCTGAAGATGGTTAACTGTGGCATGACACACACACACAGCAGAAAGGTCAGCACTGGGACCCGCATACTGAGCAGAGGACAAAACATATCTCTCCTTTTCACTCTCCTTTGATTTGGGGGGGAGGGAGGGGACCACCACCAAAAAAACCCCAAAACAAACAAACAAACAACAAAGAATGTTGGTATCTAATCCCTGTTAGTTTTAATGCTTTACTTCATAATTTGTATTTAATGACGAATATTAAATTCACTTTGTGGAAAGAAAGGGTGCCTTATTTTAGGCTAAGTTAAAGCATTAACATTTCAGCCTGACAGCAGCTGCAAACACTGGTGACATTCAGTGTCTGCAACCCCAGCAGGAAGAACAGCTTTTGTTACATACAGCTACACACACTCTTGGAAGAGACAGGTACTTCTGAACATCTTCTTGCTGTTGTCAGTACATAAGCAAGTGCTGCATGAAGCAGTCCTTCCTTATTTTGCACTATTTACTTTATTCAACAAATCCAAAAGCAGAGTAAGTCTATATATAGAGGCAGACCATGACCATCCCTCTCCTTGTTTGGAGAGTTTGGGCAGCTTTAAAAACCAAGCAAATACCAAGTCCCACTTCTGTGGAAACAGACCCCGTGACATTGCCCAGCATAAGGCACAAATATTTTGAGAAGGTTCAGACTGCATCTGCAAGCTTATCAACCCCCTTGCGTGCACTGCTAGATCAGTTAGTGTACTAAAAATATTAGAGCAGACAAAAACGTGACGGAGGATATCTTCCTGGTGCAGAAGATTAAGTTATCATTCATGTCTAGAGATTTCTACTGCATTTTTAATAGTGCACATATGGATTGCGTCTAGCGATATATAGAACTTCCTTTCTGGATATGGGTCTATGCTGGATAACAGTCCCCAAACAGCAACTGCAAGAGGCCCGAGACCTTCAAATATCACTATGCAGAAAGAACAGCTAGGGCTCTGATGTACGTATTCCAGTAAATCCTTCAGTGGTGTTTTAAGACACAACCGTGCTCCACAGCTCTGCTGGAGATTCCTGCCTCCAGAGCAGGAACAGCAAAGCAGAAAGTCTGTCTGTACCCTCGCTGCTGCACCACACAGCTGGAATCTCAGCTCCAGCGGCTGCAGCGGAGGCATGTATTCCCTGCTGGTTTCACTGTAGTGGGAAAATCGCCAGTGTGAGGGCAGGGGGCACCACTCAGAAAAAAAACCAACCAGCCTTTGAGACGCCCAGAGCTGATGTCAGATCAGGCATGAGCTGCACCAGCACACTGTGCCTGCACACTGCGCTGCTACAGGCCAGAGGTGTTGTGCCCCGGTGCAGGCATAATGAAACGCAGAGCCTCACCTTTTTGCATTATGCTCAATTAACCAAAGCAACTGCGTTCACAAAAGTCACAGTGAATTTCATAAAGACAGATAACATTGCTCCGGGCCTTCTAAAAATACACTCCCAGCATTAGCTTTCTACCAATCCTGTGCTGCTCAAAGCCCATCAACAGAAAACAGCAGCAACGTCCATGTATTTGCATTCAGTTGCAGGGACTGGAAAGATAGCTATAAGGGGAGAAAGTTAACTCAAAGACCCCTGCATCAGCAACAGCTACAACAAGGCTAGAGAGGCAGAGAGAGCAAATGGGAGCATTCACCCCCATTAATTCCAGAATCTGAGACAGACCTAGCACTTGTGCCCAGCACTGCTGCTGCAGATTACTTGTGCCCTGCTGCAGCACCACTGCCTTACACCCACAAACTCCACTGCAGCTGCCTGTTGAGCTGGAAATGCGATACACTGCAAAGGTTGCTGACAGCCAGAGGCTTGTCTATAAAATATCCTGTAATAAATTACATTACAGACTGGGGAAAAGGATTCAGAAGAGAGAGAATTAAAACACAACCTTATGAGTGCTAAATGAGACCAATTAAAATAGATTTGCTATAAATGCTGAGGGATTTTGACCTGAGATGTAATCAGGGCTGGATATGCATTCCTTTAAAAGAGGAATATGAGAGATCACATGAAAACAACTCTGCCAATTAAACCGAAATGGTATCTTACCTATGCAGCCCTGCTCAGAGAACCACCGCATATTCCAGGTATCCCACAGAGTGATCCGAGATAGGCATTTAAACCTCTGAAACAAGGCTCAGTGATGAGATAGGCTGCAGTTCAGGACACATCCAAGCCTCAGCTGCTCCTGGGTATCAGCAACCCCACCACCACCTTTTTTTTATTAGTTTTAATAAGTGATAGAATTCTAAATGCTAATAGAGAAGTAGGCTCAGGCTCTTTTACCAAGTCACCTATGTGAATTCTGATCAGACTGAAGAGTAGGCATCACAACAGTAAAACATGCCTACACAAACCCAGGCAGCACACAGCACCGTCACTGCATTACTAGATCCTGCCAAGAAACATGCAGCGTGCCAGTGCACATGGTCATGCCCTGATAAACACTCACAGGTATTATTCCACACCTTAAAACAGCGATTCTAAACTGCTCAGTACCACAACCCTTTTTTGCTGTCAGATGCCCCACAACTCTGCTTAGTCAGTGGTACCAGAGGGCAGGACTGCCCCCACTCTCAGCCCTGACACCAGCTCAGAACCCAGACCCAAGAGTAAGAGTCATTTCTGTGACTGGAGCGGAGAATCTGACATGGACAGATGTAGCACTGGTTCTGCTCTGTGTCCTCACTCCTCAGCTCATTTTCAAAGACAGCTCCTGCTCTTCTGAGATTTACAGTACTTACTAGTTCAAAATCATATATACATACAAATGGGCTGAAAAGCATTGAAACAGAGGAAGAAAAGACATATCAGGAAACCAAGTTTGAGAAGAAGCAGCAGCAAGAAGAACAGTACCACAGACTTTGGGAAGAGTAAAAATTAAATGGGAAGAACAAACAAAAGGAGGAATTTGAAATGAGGAAGAACATTTTAAGAACATATTTTTCATACAAGACAATGACCCTAAGAGATATGTACTTGTTCACAGCTGCTGACAGTGGAAAAGTTTTAGAACATTTCATGCTGGTTGCCAGATTCAAGCACAGAGTTTTTCCACTGGCTCAAATCTGGTCTAGCGGAGTCAGACTGCTTTTGGAACTAGCAAAGTTCTTCACACAGTGCAATCCCTTTTGTGTGGTGTGAAGTACAAACAAAAAAGACTCTCAAGATCCAATCTGACTGGAGTTCCATCTGTAATCGCGGTGCCATGATACACAGCTGCCCTGAGAAGCCTGGTGCAGAACCAACACCAGTCCCACTGTGGACAGAGCACCTGGGTGTCTCTGCACAGCAGTCCTATGGACTCAGCTCTGTGACTGCTTACCGGTGCAGACACAGAGCCAGCTCACATGGGCAACATGAGCAAGCGTGGGCACCCACATAAACTCTTGAGGCTGATGCTGTGATTGGAATTATTTCTGGTTCTTGGGGTGGTTTTGTACACAAGGTGTCCCACTGTATCGGCACTACCTAGATTCCTTTGTCATGCAAACCTTCCCAGCCCGATTAGCACAGGTAAATTGAATTGACTGCACGCAACCTGAAAAATTCAGAGGTTTCTAGTTTTACCTCTTTGCTACAAAGGGCAAGGTTACGCTTCCTAATGAGAAATGCACACACAATTAACAACTGGGAATGCTTCTTCAGCAAGACTGGTCACAGAGAATCACAGTGTGGAGTAGTGCAACTTGTGGTTACATTCAGATATATGACATCTTCCCACTTCTCATTTGGGCAACACAGAATTTATTCACTCTCACATACGCAAACAGGGGTGTCTCATGTTTTTTTTATCACTTTACCACCGCATATATGTTTTAATGACTAAAGAACGGGAAACACTAGAGGAACGACTTCTCAGTTCCATCAGCTTTTCCCATCTGACATTGTATTTGTTGCACCTCCACACTACCATAGCGGTACCTGCCGCCGGCCTCCCACGAACACAACCAGCAGCAGAAGAGTGTGCGGCACACGCAGTCCAGCTGCAGTCGCATGCCGGGATATGCACATCCCCTGTCCGGGCGCACACCGACTCACTCGGTCAGCGGCGTTCGACACCGCACCAAGCGGTTTGTAACACACCGCCGGGGGTAAACAAAGCCGAAGCGCGGCCCGGCACAAGACGGTGCGGACAGGTTAAGACGGGGCTCCGAGGGCCAGAAGCCACAGCAGCTACCGTGGGGAAGGAGTCGCTGCCCCGGGCCGCGTGTCGGCGGCTCGGCGCCCTCGAAGCACAGCAGGGCAGGGCATCGAGACCTCCAGCCCCGGGCGCCGCCGCGGAGGAACACGGGCGCACCGCGATGTACGCTCCCGGCGAGGCTGATGCCCCCTGGCCTCACAGGTGGCTGCCGGGCAGGGAACGCCGCGCCTCTGGAGCAGGGGGCAGCGCCCTGCCCGCCGACTGCCCCAGCCTGCCCCTCCCGGGCGCTCTCTTCCCGCGGCCCCACGCGGGGCCGCGCACAGCCCACTCCGCCCAGGACGGCCGGCACACAACTTCCCCTGCCCCGCAAGCGCCGCTCGCCCTCTCCCGCCACCCCCGAACCGAGCTGAGCCGGGCCGGGCCGGGCCGCACCGCCGCCACCCCGCTGCCCTCCTCCTCCTCTTTCTCCTCCTCCCCGCACCTCACCTGCCACAGGGAGGCCCCGCCGGGCGGGTGGCTGGGCAGGGCAAGGCTGCCGGAGGGCACTCGTCCCCAGGCGCCGCGGAGAGCACTCAGGCCAGCCGCGGCCCGCCGGCTCCCGGCCGCTAGGTGTCCCTCCGGCCGCTGGGGGAGCCGCTGACGCGCCGCTCTGCCGCCATCTTCCGCGCGGAGGAGGGGCGGCAGGCCCCGCCCCCCGCCGGGTCGGGTCGGACCGGGCCGGGCCGGGCCGGTGCGGCGGGAGCGGAGCCTCGCGGGACGGCGGGGAGGGGAAGGGAGGCCGGGCCAGACCAGGCTAGCTGCGGGCTGCTCTCAGCGTCGCCGCCGCTTGCCGCTCCTGTGACACGTTGCGGGTTGCGGGTTGCGGTTGTGCAGTGGTTGGAGTACGGGAGCCGTGCAACCGCCGCGGTCCGTCCCGGCGGCGCGGAAGGCGTGGGACGCCCGGCAGAACGGCCGGCAGGGATTGACCCGGCTGTAACATGCCCTGCGGCAGGAAAACAAACACACGCACGGTGCAATTTCCGACTTAGAACCATGGAGAAAATTGTAGCAGGAAGCCAGAATGGCATGTGGAGCCACATCACAGGGACATTCGCGCTCAGTGGAGGATGAAGTGGACAAGAGCCTGGGAGTGCCTGAAACCATGCTCCCGCTTCTCAGTCTGCTGCTCAGAGAGCACCCACACTGCTGTGGAGGGGCAAAACTTCCTGACAGCCTAGCAAGAGTAAAGGCCTGGACAGTCATAAGCGGCAGAACTGGGTGGTGGTGGAAGAGGAGCAAGCCACGGGAAAGCAGGTGCTCAGGAAACAAGGCCTCACCCTGGTACTGGGCTGCTTCTCATGCTGCAGTCCAGCACTCTGGCTCGCTCCCAAGAAAAGCACAAAAAAAGCAATGTGAGATGAAAGTTTACTGTCTATGAACCTGGTCCTGTATTGAAAAGTTGAAAAAGCTTGAAAGTCACTGCTTTTGAATGCATCTATAGAGGGGCTTTTCATCTTCAGCTAGTCTAGTTTGTACGTGAAGCACTGACCATGCTTCTGCAACCCTGTTAACAGGTGTATGAAATAGCCAAAGTAAAGCAGACAAAGCAATGTGCAATCAGATCTTGCAGTTCAAAAGCCTGTTCTGCTTCTGGCCAACAGCACCCCCACCTCAACAGAAGGTGAAGAGGCAGCTTGACCTGACGTTGCAAGTTGATCACCTGCAACCGAGGCTACCCTTCTAGCTATCGCACCCGTTCCATGCACTGCCAAATACCCAGCAGCACGTATGTGAACACACTGCTGTGCGGTGAACCCAAACACATGCCACGGTGCTTACCTCACACTGATACTGTCCCCAGCACACAGCCAGCCTGAAGCATGGCAGCAGCAGGTGATACCCAGTACACCACAGACCTCGCACTTTCCAAAACAGCTGAGCAAATCTGAGCCAACATGGGGAATCTGGGACAGTTCAGCACTTCGTGTCATGTGCTTCTAGCATTTATGACACACTACAACATTCTGTGGAGCTGGATTTACTGTTTCCAATCACAGTTTGATATTTTGGCATAAAACTTTCCTGGTAGTTCTCCCTCTCTTTCCCAGTCCAAGCAATCTCAGTCACACTGAGGGAGGAGAATAATGGACAGGAGTATACATTGTATGCTATAGTACACCATACAGGTGCAGCAATATTGGCTTGAAATTCCATTTAAATCTGCAGTGACAGAAAACACCCTGAGACATGCCCCATCTCTCCAAACCCCTCCTTCCTCCTCAAACCATCACAGCAGAATTCACCTGCCTTACTTCTCATATCATCACATCACAACTTCAGTCTCTGTATCGTCACTGTCTTTCTGGCTACCTTGTATATTGTTTCCTCTACTCGCAAGATGGCCTGAAATCCATCTTGCATCTCCACTCTCTTCACAAACACCAGCTTCCTTGTATTCCAAACCACTCCAAGTGCTCGGCTTCAGTGCTCACACATTCAAGGCTATCATATTGCTCTGTGCCTGTATCTCTTAGTACATGCTATCCTAACATGAAATGCTAACATTGCATTTCTCTGAAGCAACTCCTTCTCCTTCAGGTTACATAAACAAACAAGCAATCCTCTCCGAATATTCAGGACAAAAATTAAGTTTTAATGAATGTTTCTATTGGCCCACTTCTATCAAAGTTTTCATGGGGCAGGAAGCCTGTTTCTTTCAAAAGGGAAAGTTGAAGCATAATGCCATATAAGAAAGCCCAATGAAGTACTTCTAATAGGTATGGGACATACTGAATTATAATAGATTCAAATGTGTTCAAACCTGCTGACTCCTGATGTTTAAATTATTTCAGCATTAATACTATTTAGAGTGAATAAGGCTTAAATCTGTTTGCAATTCTTAAAAATATCTAAGACAATTATCTCAAAATTTGGGTCTTCTTTTCATACAGAAAAAATATGTTAAATCCAAAGCAATGAATTTCAAATGACACCCAAGAGTAGACTTATCCTTCTCCAAGTAGTTCTTTTTTCCAGTTTATTTTGAAATTCTAAACATATAGTAGGAAACAAATAATTGCTTTCTGGAACAGGAACAACCACACAGCAGTAGCACTGCTATTAACTACTGATAAAACCTATAGGATGTTCCAATGTAAACAAGGCCTCTGAAGCACAGCCTTGATGTCATTTTTGCAGGTTCTTCTCTGTTGGTATGAACACTACACTTTTTCCACAGAAACATGGGAAAATAAATCATGACAAGACAGTATTTGAAGCCAACAAGAACGGGCCAAATCCCAGCTCTGCCAATATGCAGTTGTATGATGCATTAACTGAAAGGTTTTCTATGAATAAATGTAATCCTGTCCATCCATGCATAGGTAATTAAGGTGAGTAAAATTATGTAAATTGTCACTGATTAGGGACAAGAACTTTTCCTTCTCTCCCCATTCACCTGTGCTTTAGAGGACCCTACTGTGGCATAAGGAACTTGCAGACTTAAGATTTCATTTACTTAGTTATCCTTCACTGTGCCCAGGTTGCCTTAAACCCCGCAAACCTATGCATTTCTGTTTCCTAATACTTGTTAAGTAGAGAAGAAATTGCTTGCTTAAAATTCTTCATACGACTACACACCAACCACTAAATTACTATTCCTCACTGGCATGTAGGTAGGGCATTCCTGCAGGTGAGGATTTCTCAAGCACTAAGGATCTCAAGGGAAAAATTCATAACACTCCACTCAGCTACTTTAAGTACCCGCAAAGGACCATCTTTCCCAACTCTAAAATAAATTTATACCAATCTCAAATAAACGAGCATTTCACATGCATCAGTCTGCAGTCCATACCTTTCAAATTCTCAAGGGGATTGGGGGGAAAGAAGGGGGGAAAGCTATGTGTGACACGTAGCAGCAATACTACCCAGCTGCTCTGCATCACTGCTCATCAGTCTCTTCCAGCAGTTTCTACAGAAGTCAGTCTCATTATCTACACAGAAAAATGAGAAAGCTGAAGCACACAGCACACAAGTGTGTGCTCACAAGTGGCTCATCTGCAGTCACCCTGCAAAGCCATAGCAAAACCAAAACTAGATCACAGATCTGGTCTCTGCCAGTTTTTGGTCTCTAGTCAAATGCTCTGTCCACTTATCTATGTTATCAGTTATATGCAAGTAAAAGGCAACAGTGTTCATAGCAAAATGGAAAGGATACCGACATTTGAGGTCTAATTCTGGCTCATGTTTCTCCCCACATCTCATACATACTGTATCATAAAAGCATCCTGGCAGACTTTGTGCTGCTAGCCCTGCAAGTGAGAGCAAACCAATCCTAGCTTAAAAGGAAATCTGATTTGGGCACAAATAAAAGCTCCCATCAATCAGGTCTCCCGCAGAGTAATCAGCGTATGTATACAACAAGCATGTATGTGCATATATCGGGGAGGGAATGGGGATGATGACACTTAGACACCCACTCTTAGACATTTCTTTTTGGGTAGGAAGATGGCAAAATGCCATCCAATAGGATGAACAGGTTTTAACCAGATAGAGCATACTGGAAAATACATTTCTGGGAATACTGCTGCTTGATAGCTCAGCTTGGAGCTGTCATATTGCAGATAAGTACCATTCCCAATCCTGCTGTCAGGAACCTTTTTTTGAGCAGATTCTATCCAATTTTTCAGTGCCACTGCCTAAAACTAATAGCCAACTTGCAAATGGAAAAGGCACATACAGTACAGCTTTTTTTAAAATGTACTTAAATCATACACAGGAACAGTCTGAAAGGGCCCATATATATGCTACATAAGTATTCTTGACATAAGCATTAGTCTGCCTATTGTGCTTTCAGTAAGTGTTGCAATTACTCTTGTCCTGGTTAAAAGAGCTACTAAGAACATGGTAAATCATCACTAACTTTATGGGTATCTTCCTAGTGCATATCAGATCCTACTGCAACATTTCATCAAAGATCATTAAGATATGATTAATTGCTTCAGGAGAGACCTTACCTGATAAATGATGCTGCCTTGGATGTCAGAAACGACAGCAGAACCTCTTTGCTGCAGTAATAGCAGGAGCTATCTCCTCTGGCCATGAGCAGGTTGTCCCCAGTCCCCCTGAAGTGGCCTATAAAACTCATACCCTCTCCCTTTAAACACTAAGGACAATTTTCCTCCTGTTTCATCAGACAGTGAAAGCAATCATCTTTTTAAGCAGCAGCAACTGACACCTATTTGCTAGGTAATTGCTGCAGTTAGAGAGGATTAAGTACAACTGAACTCTTTCCTGATAAGGCAAAGCCACCACCTCCCACCTGCAGTTTCCTAGCTGCACCTGAGAAGACCTCAGGGAAGTGGGAAGCCAGCCAAGCCTGCCAAACTGGGGCATGAATGCTGGCTAGAGCCCCCAGCACCAAACCAAGATACATATCCCCTGCAGGAACTGTGCCAGACCCGATACACACTGAGCTGCCACAAAGCCATTGGTAGCAGGAGATGCAGAAAAGCATGCAGGGGTCTGTCCCACTGACAGCCATGCTTCCCAGCCCAGCTGGGCATGGGTCTCAGCAGGAGAGAGCAGCACACACTGCAGGCTCTCACATAAGAGAGCAGTGTGAACACTGCAAGGTAGGAAATGACAGAAAAATGCCAAAGCAGCAAAGGCCTGAGTGCAACAAACCCTACCCAAGCGAGCATAAATGACATGCTTCACAAGAGGCAGTACAGAAACAAAACAGGATAAATCCAGCCAACTTCTAACTTCTAGCAGTGTACACATGATTTCTTAACAGACAAGGCAAATTTGTACAGGTGAGTGGTTGATCTGTGCCTCTGCAGGAGCTTCCCATCTAGGACACAGAATACGCTAGCTCACGCATATAAGAGCTGCCATGCAACTGGAGTTCAGCATGTTTGCATCAGGCAAACCTAATGGCAAGACAGCTTCTCCCGCAGAGTCTGAAATACTGGGAGGGAAACAAAGACTAAAATAGGAAGTAACAGCATGGGCTTGCCAAGGGTTAGGCTACCAGGAACAGAAGGAACATCTCCCTGTTATCCCATGGTCTGTCAGGGAAATGCCATAAAGCTCATTTTACCAGATTCTGTTGTCCCTTTGCCTTTACTAATGCTAGTATTCTTTCGTGTTAGCTATGGTGCCACTTGCAGTTTTTTCTTTCTTAACATGGCATTTTTAAATCACTTGATTTACTGACACAAAAAGAGTCTTTGTGCATTGATTCTTGTCCCAGAAGTGCCAATTCCACATTGTTATTTGGTTTCAGAGAAAAACATGACACTCAAAACTTTGCACTGTTTAAATGTTATTTTATTAAATATCTTCAGTTCAAGGTTTCATTGTAACAAAGCTATGAAGGTTTTACCAACATTCAGACCAAACAAACAAACACTAGCTAACTTTAATTATTTCTAGATCATGCAAAAATTCTGCATCAAATGCCTTCCATTTCCTGTTTAAAATGTGATATTTATAATATATATTATATAGATGCTTATATTAGCCCCATAAGAGAACATTAAGAATGCTAAAGGTGTACAGCTGTGTTTGATAATGGCCATACCAAGCTAAGGTTCTCATTAACTTAAAAGGAAACAAAACAAAAAAAAACCCAAGAGAGTTTGTCTCCAAGACTGTGCAAAACCAAAAAAACAGTTCTGTTCTTTTAAAATTTTCTCTGAAAGATGCAGATACTTGATACATAGGGATCTTTTTAATTATTAATAAGCATTGGGAAAAGAGACAAGATCAGACCTAAAGAAGGCATGCATAATGTTTTGTCTTTATATTTTTTAAAATGGTATTAATTGTAATCTCCTGTTTGCTCTTTGTGGCTTAAAACAAAAACATCTGAATAAAATATCAAGGCTTTTAACTTTTCCACTTCACTCACTGGCTTAGTGCTGTCTTAGAAATGGTTCAAAATAAAATCTAGTGTTTGCCCCCCATGGGTTTAATTCTTACACTCTTCCCTGGGGTGGTGGAGGAAGAAAAGGATATCTGCTCAGACAAAACTGGGAAGTGTGGATGGTCTTTTCCTGCATCATGGGTTGGCTGATCCAATCCTGGTGTGGGATAGCACTTCTCTAACAGAAGGAGCAGAGCTATCTGTTGCAAAGCGACAGCTCTGCTTTGTGCAACAGCTTTTATTTTCTGCATTCTCTTAAATAAGGATTAAAATTCCAAATTGGCCTTCTTTTCTTCCATAGTCTATAAAAAGGTTGCCTCACACTTAGTATGCTGTCAATGTAATCACTTCAACTCCCTGGAAAGATCCAAAAAATGAATAGGGGGAGACAGAAATTCAGGTAAAAGCCTATCCCAACTTCTGCAAGTGATGCCTTCCCTTGGTCAAAACAATTCCTATCAGGGTCCACCAGAAGGCCATTTTCTTCTTGGGGCTAGGCTCCCTCCTTGATAAGGTCGACAAAACACTTCCACATTCCCCACCCAATGAATAAAGGAACTGGACTCCTTTTACAGCAAAGAAAAGAAAGGAAGATGAATTGGCCCAAAGGACAAACATCAGATCACATGTGCTAACTCCCTTTCCCCTCTGCTTCATGAGGTATCCTCTAACACCCAGAGGCAACACAGGGAGGTGGCCTGGAGTCCTTCTGCTATGGTTTTTGAGGTTCTGATCTGATAGTTTTCTGTGTTACAACATCACTGTAAAAAATAGAAAAATTACCCAAATAAACACTAGGAAACATGACACTTACAAACATCAGATGGGTTAGTGGTGGGAAGAAGCACCTGGCTGGGGCAGCTGGCTCCAACTGCTATTTTACTCAGAGACCAAACAAATCAAATAGGAGGCCAGGTAACCCCTTTAATTCTATGGGTGCATATATTTCAGTATAAAAAACACACGCTATTTATGCTTCATATAGGAGTGTATGTGCAATTTTTCATGAAGAACATAACACTAAGTTTTTTGTCTGCTTCCTAAGGAACACGTGTTCTGCAGCACTGTGGATCCCAACTACACTAGTAAAAAGGAAACAAAAATTAGACAATCCCACACATATACCCTTTTCCTCTAAAATCTCTGCTCTTAACGCAATGCTTTTTTTGTCCTGTTATATTAAATAAGCTGGCTTAAAACCTCCACGTCTGGCCAGGTGTGGCTGTTTCTAAAACCATATCTCTGAAGAGCAAGCTCCTATTTAAGTTCGATTCACTTAAACCCCTTTTTCAGAATTCCTACTTCCACCTTTAATCTTAAATCAACATCCCATTGTTGAGTTTGTTTTCTAATTCAAAAAAAAAAGAAAACAGAAACGAGAAAACAAAATAAAAAGAAAGTCTGTTTTGGGATCCAGCAGCCAAGCAACCAGCTTTCTGTAGCGTGCTTGCTGTGCAGAAATTGAAGAAGCAGTAGGCTGGTCAGTCTGCTGGACCAGCCTGCTGGGCAACAGGAAGAGAAGCGTCTTCTCTCTCATGAACCCCAGTCTTCACACTGGCTCCTCTGGGGTCTCCTCCTCGCCACCTCTCACGGATTGAAGTAGCAGCACAGCCTGAATGTGATGTTACCTACCACCATGGCGTTGCGGAGCACCGTTCAGCCATCCGCTGCTCAAGCCGCCTCCTTTTTTGCTCTCCCTCTCTCTCTCCTTCACTTTTGCTTTCCCCCTCACTTAATTTCTGAAAGATGTTCCAGCTGCTGCCATTTCCTTAGCCCTGGGGGAGGGGCACGTTGGATAACCTGTCATTTATGTAGCATTATTCCTGTTCTTTATTATTTTATACAAACAACATGTCTTTTTTTTTTTCCTTTTTTTTTTTTTTTTTTTTTTTCAGATTTAAAAACACCTTCGTACAGCAGAAACAGACACGATGGATCCATGGAAAACAACAGAAAGGCAGTGCCCAGAGCATCAGATGCATGCAGGGTTTCGTGCATTTGGCTGCTGCCTGGTTGTAATTTGTATTTATGTTTTTAACGTCAAAACAGACATGACCGTTGCTGTCACTCAGGCACTCCAGAGCTGCTTGCTAAGAAGATATTGCCATCCAGCTGAGTATCTCCACAAGTTGCTGCAGTCAGGAAGAAGTAGTGTCCACCCAGAAAGGAGAGGGGAGAACAGGATGGAAGATGGAAGGAAATAAAGCCAAACATTAGCTGTACACAATTAATGAAACAAATTTTCTACAGGCAAATTAATTGGTGCAGGCAGAAACCCCTCCTATCACAACACAAATTGGAGCTTGTGAGAAGGGCCCTGAACGAAAGAGGCACACACTTTCCTTCCAGTGAAAATGAACTACTTGCTAAGATCAATTACTTGCGTGATTGGAGCAGACTGCGCCCACTACCTAATAGTGACATCCCAGAAGTTGAAGCAGTTTCCCAAGACAATCCTGAGGCTGCGATCCTACAGAATAATTTCTGCCTCACTTCGCATTGACTTTTGCCTTGAACTGAAAGGTTTTCTTTGGTGGTTTTTTTGTTTGCTTGTTTGTCTTTAAGTCTTCAGAAATTTTATCTCATGGTCTTAATATTTAAACAGTGTTTCCCCCCCCCCTCCTTAAATGGAAATCCTCTGATTAACCTCAAACTTCTTTAATGGCTGCAGTTTCCTTTTAAGATGACTTACTCAAAACTGAACTCTGCCTTCCAGGTGAGAACAAACCACTGATTCATGTCTAAGCATTCTTATTCACCTCATTCATTCTTCATCCTTACCCTTTACTGCACATGGCCAGTGGTGCTCCAAAAGGATTCGATGTGTTCAGATGGGGGCTGCCCACACTGACCCCACTCATAATTGCACATGGTTACACCTTCTTCAGAACCCAGAAATGCATGCAAATATTTCAGCTTCAATTTATTTTATAGGCTTTTTAAAATCCTCTTCCAACCAACATTTTGTGGTTTGGAAATGGCTTCTGCTTTGCAATTTTCAGAAACCCTCCAGCACATACTTTTGGAGGAGGTGCAACATTTCAGCAGTCAAGTCAGTGAAATATACCTCTTCCATAGCAGCTGTGACTCTCAATTCCTAAGCTTCCTCAGAATTCCTAGGCGCAGCCACTGAGCCATACTGGTCTTTAATAATTTCTTCTGCATCTTTTTTGGATTAAATCCATGACAGAAGTCTCCCTCAACATCTCTGATGAAAGCTGACGCAAGGAAGTTATGTTTTGTTTCCCTGCAAAGGCTTTATCCTTCTCATTGTCTTACTCCCTTGAAATTCAGCTGATGGTCCAGCTCTCTTGAAGGCTTCCCTGCTTCTTGTGCCCCCAACTGGCTTTTGCTTTTCAAAGTCCATCTGTGACCTCTGCAGTTTGCTTGTGATAGTTCACATTCCTTTCCACTGCCTTGAGTAGGGTTGAATCCCTCACATGTAAGAATAAAAACTGCTCTTACTGCTCAATCAGCATGCAGGATTAGGACTCAAATAGTAACTATACTTGAATGGGTCATCTTCAAAGGAGCACATTAAAAAAAAAGCTTGTCTCTCAGGTGTAGGGTTTTTTTTGTTTCCCTTTGAATAGAAAATCTTTAGTAAAAAGATCCTAACATTAAGAAACTTAGATCTTTAAAATGAAAGTGACATACACTTCAGCCTAAAATGAAAGGAGGCAGAAAGACTTTGTATATCTAACTAAAAGAAACCAGAAAGGCAATAAACAAGAATGCCTAAATGCTGCAGAAGTAAATGGATCTGTTGTCCTTCAGGAGAAAGCAGCAATCATTTCCTCAAGTCAGATTTTGTAATTGAAGTTTCCTCCAATGCCAAATTGTGGCAAGCTAGCTGGGGATATTTTAAAACCTCTGATATTACCATTTGTTTAGATTTTTTTTCTTTCTTGAGTTTTCTGAACATTATACACTAAATACCTTCTACTAATCAGAAAATTGATAGTAAATTTTTACATGACACCTTTACCCTTGTGGCATAGAAGTTTTTTTGTATAGATTTTACAATATCCTGTTTTAGAATATGACATTCTCATAAAAAAAAACCCCTCTGAAATCATCCCCAGCATGTAAGGGTAGATCCCTGACATCCCTGGGAAACAGCAAACCTGCACGCAGCACGAGATACTCTTCCTCTCTGCTCTGAATGAGCACTGTGTTAGTTAACACAGAGTTAAGACAGAGTTAAGTACGTGGGAGGAAGCATTGCTGCCACAGGGGTAAAAATAAAAGCTCAGAACAACCATCTGGCACATGACTCCAATTCATCAGGCAGATAATCCTACTGAGTCCAGAGGACAGCACATACAGAAAGGAACACCAACTGACCAGCACAAGTTCTTAGCCTACAGACAACTAAAAACAGCTCTCCCACAGCCAGCTAAACAACCTTGAATACTGAATTCCCACATACAGCAGCCTTCTCTGTGTGTATGATGAATGCTTTCCCTTGCAATCCATACCCGTACTTGATCCTCACTGGAGAGGTGCTGCAGGAGCTCCAGAGCAGTGGTAGTGGACATTCAGCCACTTGCCATCTCGGCGGTGCCACACGCGGGTCTCTTCAGACTGCGTGGTGCGGGGCCGGCCTTGGCCATCGATGTACTGTGTCAGGCGGATATACGCGATGCAGGCAGCATCTTCACCAATGACATGGACATGGGGGTTCAGGATGGTGGTGTGTATTGGCTTGCTGTTCTTCGACAGTACTGGCAGAACATACAAATCCATCAGCTTCATTTTACTACTAAAAAGCAACAGTCCCTAGCATTCTCCACAATCTTCTGTATTCTACTCACCTTCTGCTTACTTCTGGGATACAATAAAAATTGCTCCTGCAATTTTCCAGGCAAAATCTAAGTAATTCTTTCCCCATCACCTGTTCATCTCTTTAGGAACTGCACGCTTATTATTGCCTACAATACCCTGACCCCTTTGCTCTCACTTCTTCTGCAAAGTGTACTTGCCACGTTTTCATCAGGGCTGCTATTACTTCAGTTACAGGAAAAGATCTTTTAATTACATAATTATTACAAAGGAGTCAATAATCAGGAGATCTTAAAGCTAGGCCTGCATTAAATATGAACAAGCATCAGAGAAGTGTAAAAGTCACTCCTGAACAGGCTTTTCAGAGAGACAAAGTCTCTGCATAGTTAAAGCACTAGAAATTGCCTATAATAAGGACCTTGACCTGACCCCCAAAATAAAACAAACTGCACAGTTTAGGATTTAAATTTCAATTATCTCATCCTGTGGAGACATCCAGGAAGGGAGGCAAATCCACTAGTATAAATGATAGCATTCCTCCCAACTCTCTTTTTCCCACCCTAGGCTGACAAGATGACCCTTGTATCCACATAACAAGTTCATTAGGTGTTAGAGATCTGAAACCATCCAGGGAAAACTGAAGGCATGACTGATTTGTGCATGACTGTTTTTCATGTCTGACCCTTCAGTATGTCTACTCCACACATGCATGTTGTTTCCATCAAAATATGCTCATTTTTTTCCATTTCCGTATCAGTAGGAAATCTGGTGCCCCAAACTCTTAACACTCCTGCAGTCCATGCTTACAAAACATTTGCACCAGACAAATTGTATGCCTACAGTGAAGGGATCTGAGGGTTAGAATTGAAATCATTGCTGAAAAGGTTTTTGAGAGAAATCATGCTGGCTCTTATGGATGCCTCATAAACCATGCAAAATCAAGCTCTTGCTGGTTCTGACAGCCAGTAAAAACAAGGGCAATTTCCCCCCCAAAATGTGGCATAAAGGAAGATTAGAGAGAAAGCTGTTGGTGTTACCAATTCTACCCACTCACAGTTCTCAAAGTAAAACTTATGGAAATCCATTCCTTCAACCAGGTTCCCCAGTGCTTCAGGTTCAAATGAGGTTAAGCCAGGATCACAGATTTTTCTGCAAAGAAAAGCACCACAGGCTTACATTCTGCATTTGAGCCTAAGGGCTATTTACACAATGAAATGCTGCTATGGTGTTTGACTCACACCCTGTGTCCACCTAACTGTTTCTCTAAGGAGTAAGTTCCTGGAAGACTCAGTCCTACTGCAACAACACAGAGTTGGTCCTATTTGGCATTTCACATAAACCAAGCCTTTAGGTTTCTGGTTTTCTTTTATTCTTTCTGCCCATCTCACTGCCCTTCCCCCTGTTTTTCTTACAAAGCCAGGACATTTTCCTTGTGTGGTTCCTGTTGCTGTTTTATACCTGACTTCTACTTGATGTTCATTTAGAGAGCTCTATCATATCCCTACTCCTAACTGATGGAGGCTAAAAAGCATACAACTTTTCACCATCCCTCAGTGCATGATGACAACTCATATCCAGGTGCCAGAACAACACTTGCACACAAACTAATAAACAATCTGTCAGAAGACATCTGTACTTACGTATAAGCCTCAAAATCTCCATTGTTGATGGCTTCTATCAGCTGCTCTGTTATCTTAATGATCTCTTGCTTACGCACTGCAAACAAGAAGGAAGAGCAATTTAATTGTGCATAAGACTTCAGTGGGCACAGGGGGTGAGTGGGTGCTTCCTACAAGCAATTTGTGAAGCACCATTAGTCTAGATCTCATAGAATGCTGCTTCCTGCATTCTGGAGAGATGCAGTAATGACAGCCATCCACATGAGAGTAGGGCGGGCAGTGATATGAAAGGGGAATGGTGATCCCATAATGCAGGGAGAAAAGAAATAAAGATATCTTGTTAAATTTTTTTCTTCTAGAGAGGTCTGAGGCAGAAGAGGTGTCTCCTAAATGACAGCCTGAGGTGCTTCTGGGGAGTCTGACCAATGAACGGTAGCAAACCTGCCAATGGGAAGCACTTGTTTGGCAGCTTAAGATATGGAAACCCTTCACCACAGTAGTAATATACAAATGGCCACCACACAGATCAAGCCAATTGGAAAAAGTCTCCCAACAACTTGCCTATCACAATCACCAACACCTCAGCTATTATGAATGCTGCAAACAAGCAACTGGGACATGTACAAATGTCTTTCTGCAAGCTAGAAAGACAACCACAGCAGGATGGATGGGTTGGATGAGCAGGTCCTAGCTATATACTAGCGCACTCCATTTCTCAGGCAGGTAGCTTCTGCCATTCCCTATGGCACAATTCTTTTCAGCACTCTGACTGCACTGCCATTAACTCAAGCCAGCACACTGGACTTCAGGATGAATGAAGAGAGGGGCTAGCTGTCTACTGTTACTTGGTTCTCTCTGGACAGCACCTCTGTATTTTCTTCTCTTGGTTTCCCACAGCTGACTGCCTAGGCCCCATCTCCTCTGAGGTGTTTCATCACCCATGCTGACCTCAAGAGCTCTTAAAGTTTGGGTTGGCCCTGTTAAATAACACAGTTCTAGTTCTAGAACCATATGTGCACCACCTATATGCCTGAGCTTACGTGCACACCCTCATATTTCTTCAGCCTCACCACACTTTCGCTGTAGATAGAATATCCTGTATATTATACAAGCATTTAGGAGGTGCTCTAGCGTTATCTTTGTTACCAAATAATTTATAATCCTTACCACCAGAAGCAGAATTTATGTGCCTGTAGGCATCTAAAACACAGGTGTCTGATATGGAATCAGCCACTTGACTGTTCCTCCTTTAGGCTCTGAAAGAAATAGGCTCTTCTGGAAGTCTCACCTGAGACATCTTAGATGCCTATAATTAGAGGGATGGTGTTTAAATCCAACCTACCACCTTTAGATGTCCGAGTCAGGGAAGCTGAATTCCACTCTAAATGCCAGAAGATGCTAGTCTTAACTGCTCTCCCTGTATGTTTTAATCCACATATGCATCTCATCCCACCACTGATAAGTGCAGCTGAAGAACAAGAAGATGATAATATCACTGGCTATGAAAGATGTTTGCACCCACTCTGGAAATCAGTGAAGAGAATTATACTACCCAGCCAGCCCCTACAGAAATATCTCAGAGAGGGGACAACTGGCTCATAACAGTAAGGGAGCTAGTTTTACCACTTAGGCTGTATACATTTCCACACACTGAAAGACGTATACAGGAAATAGGTCAAAACAATACAGTGGGCTATGTCTATTGTGAAAAAGTCCTGACAAGCAAGTTGTCTGGAACTACTTCTGCATGAAGCAGGGCTTTACTTGTTGGACCTCTCTCCCATACAGAGCACACTCCGATGTGTGCTATGTCTGGAAGATGGGGTCCATAGGAAAGGCTCCATCTGGGATGAGTGAAGAAAGAAATCTTCAGACCGCAGCTACCATGAGCTGACTCATCTCAAGGAGACTGGCAACCCCAAGTGTCATGATGCAGTAGCATCCACCCTACCCTTCAACACAAGTCCATTCCATCAGACTGCTCGTCTTCTTGCTTTCACTACATGTCCCAAGCCACAACCAGCATACAGGAGGTGATCCGTTTTTCCTGAGGGACAGAGAACCTTGGAATGTCACAGGAGAAGGCGGCATTCACGCCTGCCAGTCCTGATGAATTCATAGGGCCTCTCAACTTGCACTGCAGAGGCACAAAAGGGAGGCAAGCACCCACCAGCACGGGTATGAAAGCGTGGATCGCAGCTGTTGTACTGTCCTAGTTCTGAGTAACCAGAGAGACAGCTCCCTGCCGGCCAGCCCTGCGCAGCCGCCAGCGGACGGGCATAGCGCGGCACGGCAGCGCAGCACAGCAGGCCCCGGGGCAGCACTGATGTTGGGACAGTTCAGTTCGGACGCCAGGACAGGGCTCACAACCGGGCCCTCCCTCCTCTCGAGCCGGGCGCTGTCGGGGCGGGCCGGGGGCACCCCCGCTCCCCGGCGGCCGCTGCAGCTCCCTGCAGCTGCCCGCGTTTGGCTGGCAGCGGCAGTGCCTCCCGCCGACTGCAGCCGCCTTCAGACTGAGCTTAGAGAGTGTTCCGTGCTGCCCCGGACGAACAAGGCGCACGGAGATGGAGAGAAGAAAGGAGAGGGGGCTTTACATCTACGGTAACTAGTATTAGTTGCACTACTCCACTACTGCTACCCAGCTGCTAACTTACACGGTGCACGGTTAAGTACAAAGGGAACTACTGGAGTTAGCAAAGGCTCCGACCGAGCACGCTCTAACTCCACTGTCTGCACTGGGCTGTCCCAGGCATGAAGCTTCTCTTCACAAGACTGTGTAGCTGCAAAACAAATGTAAGCATTAAAATAATAAACAAACAAAACTAGAAAGCAAAATAAAAGCTAACAAATAAGTACAAACACACAGAGTCCCAACCCGGTTGGCACACAGAGACATCCACATTCCAGCAACCTCGACCTGCTCTCCTGCCTCTGTCACCCTTTGGATGGGCCGAATCCTGGTCAAGGGCAACACCCTGGTACCAGTGCAGATGACCCCTCGCAGCGCAGTAGGAATCGCACTAATGCTACTGGAGGTAGTTTGAGGGTGACCTAAAACACTGGTCAGAGTAGTGACAGAGCAGCATGAGGGCACGTACGAGATGCGACTGATAGGGAAAGAAAGTAGGGCATCCGCATCACTGCAAATCCCAAACTAGAGGGGAGCAGGGTGAGAGACCTCTGCCCCACTTGGCAGAGAAGTGATTTGGTACTTCTCAGCCTACGAAGCAAGGCCTTGCTATGAGCAAGAGGCACAAAGAAGTTAACAAGAAAGCAGTGATGAACAGTTCACAGCAAAAAGGACTTCAGAAGAGATGGTTTCCCTTCCATTCCAGCTGGGCAAAACACCCTTCCCATTGCACCTCATAATCCAGCAGTTTGATGTCCTTAAAGTAACAGAGACTCCAATTGCTGCATCATACGGGATATACTGGTGCTGCATGCAGGAAACCAGGAAAGGAAGACTGAAGGAGACAGAAGAGAGCATACCTGTTCCTTCCTTCCCAGACTGACCTCAACAGATTAAAATATTCAGACACTCCCAACACACGTTAGGGATCATTCCATTATAGTTTGAAGTAGGCAGCTAGCGTGGTATGTCTGTGTACATAGGGGAAGGGCTGGGAAACCCACCTAGATTTTCTCCAACTGACTAGCTTTTTCCATATCCATTTTCAGCCCCAGGTTCCTCTATGGAGGCAGGCAGTTCTGGAGAGATCAGGCAGATGGCACTGTCTGTAACTGGCAGTCTAACCACAGTACCAGCTAACTGAGCTCGCAAGACAGACAAACAAGGTAAAAGCTCACAACAGAGAAATGCCCCTCACAGCCAACATTATCCAAGGATTTTCACTCAGAGCACCTGACAATGGATATGGGAATGCTATGGGATCTTCTGGCAGCCACAGCCTCTCTTCCAAGCATCCTTGAAGCAGTCTGTAAAACCCTTGTTTCCTTCCTTTTTTAACTGGTGAGCACCATCCATGTCTGGGGCGTTTAGAAGTTCTTCACAAATGAGATTGCGTTCAGCCTTGCGCATCTCCTCCACCAGCAGACCTGCACCACTGACCCCAATTACCACAAGGAAAACTAAGAGATGCTGTGACTTGCCCAAGGACACCCTGAAAGGCAGTGTCTACAGAAAACTCCACGTCTCACTCAGATGAAAGCAACGGAATGAAATTAGCTAGGATGTACTTCTGACTGGGGTTTTGGAAAGGTTTGGAAATTTTCAGTGTGCAAAGGAGGGTATTCTTCAGGAAGGGAGATGATTTCTTTTTATTCTGGAGTAACTAGAAATGAAAAAATCAACGTTCTGGAAGGAAGTTGAGGAAAGGAAAAACTTAGGGGAAGGAAAAATGGGAAAGGTGAAGGGAGGGGTGGGAGAAAGATCCCATGAAGCACTGCACCCCTGGACTTACTGGCTGAGAAACAGAGAGAAAGCTGGGACTGCATGGACTCAGTCTGTGTTTTGCTCTCACTGTGCCTTCGTCCTTCAAGCACTGAGCTGCCGTCCCCGGTGGAGAGAGGGGGAGCTAGCATGGCAGGGAATTAAAACACAAACACAAACAAAACACGCAAGTTCAGTAAATAAAAAAAGAGAAAGGAAATAGGAGAACATTAAAGAAACCACAATGCTGGGCACAAAACATGCAGGACTATCGTCCAGGGCAAAGCCAAATAGACAGCTCTACAACACAGACCTGCTGTGCAATTTAGAACAACACAGGGAGGCATGGGAGGGGGCCGCTGCCTTTACCCTACCACAGTCGAAACAACATATCCCTGAGGCAACTGTCACTGATGGATCAAGGCGTCCCCCACACCACAGAAGAACAGATCTGCATCACCTGTTGTCTACTGGAAATAAGAAATTGGCTGAGGAATTGCACAGACACTTCCCTTTTCCCAAAGTCATGGCTAAAATGAACACCGAGAACTCCAACACCTCCAAACCTTTGGTCTATTCAGTTTTCCCTGAGTGCTGGCTTAGCTTAAAACACGGAGGGGCAGGAGTTGAAAAGGAACACCAGTGAACAGTGCTACAATTAAAACTGAACTGCTAAAATCACCAGAGCTGGCCACAGCACAAACCATTACTGTGCAACCTCCTTCCCTCCCAACCACCATTCAAGTGCTCCCTTCTAGTAAAATCATAACAAAAATTCCTAGCCTCTGCCAAAAAAAAAACCCCAACCCCAAACAACCCAAAACACCTCAGTCTTGATCTGCAGCAATGCAGCCCTATACAATCCTTCATAGATTTAGCCCTGGCCAGCTGTCCTCCTTCCCCCCGCCTTCTATTCCAGTCCTAGCCTTTTTCTCCTCACAGCATCTCCTCCTGACTTACAGGACCTGTTGGCTCAAATGGCTTAAGCCTGGGACCTCTCCTGAACAAAAGCTGCCAAAGGAGACAAGATTTTAGACAAATATCTGTTCTGGATGGATATCCAGCAGAGATTAGATACATCAGTTTCATTACCACACTGTCAAAACCATCCACTTCCCTTCCCTCAAGTCCATATTCTTCAACCATGAATTACTCTTCAGCAAAAAAGTGGGAGCTAGAATACTGTTCTGTAATGAGGCCGGGTCTTATCTGAAACAATCTATTGCAGAGCTCATTCACTCACTAGCATGCATTCTGCTCCCTGTGACTCCTCAGAAGAGCAGCCAGCAGCATCAGGAACTAGCCCAGCTGAAAGAGGTGACATTGCTGCTACACCACAGGGTCAGCATTGATTTCTCCCTGGATATGTAACTCAGATTGATTACAGGGCAAATGAGAATACCTCTGCCTCAAAATGCAAACTATTAACACACTTGCCTCAGAATGCAAACTGCATTCAGCCATCCTGGACCTGCTCATTCAGGAAAATGTCTGCCTGTCCTTCTTTAGGGACATGAGGAAAAAGACAGCTGCTCAAACAACAAGAGCAGATACAGGGCTCAGAGCTCCTTCATCTGAAGAGTTTTACAAGTACAGAATATTTGCGATATGGTCAGTGAAAGGTGCGAAAACTCTTCTCAGACTCTCCCTCTACTGGTGCCTCAGGCAAGTACACAAAAAATCATTTCCACGCAAGAGACAATAGGCTAAGAATGATCTTCAACTTAGAAACGAAAATAGACCCAAAGGGAAAAAAAAATAAAGAGGGAAATGCAAGCATGTCACTAAAGTGACTCCCAGAAAGGGATGAAAATGGAGCCTGAGCGGTAAAAGAGAGGTTTCAACTCCCTGTAACCTACAGGGAAGCACAAAACCACCACCAGACTCCAAACCTCAAGGGACTGGTAGAGATTTTCCACACCTAGAAATGGACTGGAGATTAAAAAATTATGATATTTGCAAAAAAAGAATTCCAACTCTGAGATAAAACAAATTAGCTTAGGGCAAACAATGTTTATATACCACAGGGCCCAGGTCAGCTGTTTCCCTGAAGCATGGTCCCACTGTGACAGAAATGACAGCATCATGGCGAATTTATGAACTGAATCAGACACAGGCATCTGGGAAGCTAGTTCAAGGCAATGACTGCATCTCCATGATCCCCTGCCTGCACTTAACTGTATTAGAAATTACAGGCAAAACACCTACCTTTCAGATCCTCATCTTCAGTCGTGGTGTTACAGCTCTCTGTGGAACCCTGCATGGCAGAACAGAGCATTACCAGGCATCAGCAGTCGGGAGCATGAGTAAATAATTGGATTTGTTTGTGAAGAAAGATGGGGAAAAGCACAAAAACATTGGCAGGGATGGCAGGGAGAGGATGATACAAGGAAGATTTGGATGGAAGCAGGCCAAATATTAAGCAAAACTTATCAGCATCTCTGCTTAGCTTTTGCGTGTTCAGGCCGTTCAAGCCGTCCACCCAGAACTTTACAAGGACAGAAGTTATCAAACTGTCAAATGAGATCAAATAGGATTTGCTTCTATTTGGAAGAAGAGTAGCCACAAGAAGCTAAAGAAGGGCTCCTAGGCTTTCTCAGGGGAACAGGTCTCCATTTCCAGATGAAAAAAAACAAGTGAGTCAATCCCTGTGTCTTCTCTTCCACCCCATATATGAAAGAGAGTGGTGATTAGACACCACAGTTGGAAAGAGATGACAATATCATCCCTACTCAGCCTCTTCCAGAGATCCACAACCATACAGCACAAACCTCCCAGTCTACTACCAGCAGTATTCAGGAGCATGCTACAAACCAGAAGTCAGAAAGGTAGAAACCAAAGTAAGACACACAAAGATGAGAACCACAAGAGAGAAGGGGAGGTTTCTCTGGCAACACACCCATCCCTTACCTTTATGCCATCTGTAGCATTATGGACAACAGTTGTTTGAGGCTCCTAGGAAAGGATGGAAGAATCATTAAATTCCAGTTCCAAAGTATTTTCTCATTTCTTTTCACTCCCCAGCAAGTGGAGAAAAGGTGACTGACATAGAAAAAAAAAACCAAACCACAAACTCCAAACAGCACAGGAGTGCTTCTGTGCGCACGCACACACTTCCTGTACAGGTTTCTTGAAGAGAGAGGCTGCACTAAAAGCTAGAGTCGCAAGGAGACAAAGCCCCCAGCTCCCCTGCAATTGCCCCTAATTCTCAATTTGGCTCCAGTGAACCAGTCTGGCACAAACAGCAGATGACAACCAGGCAGCCAGTCTGCACCCTCTGCAGCCACTCCTGAAGTAGTGACCCCTTACCAGCAGCTTCCCTGAAAAAGTGCTTCAGAAGAGAGAGAAGGGGTGGAAAGGATAACATTGGGCTGGGGCCTTTGTCTCCCAGTTTTTTTTGAAAGTTTGCTGGGTATTTTTTACTAAAAAAGGGACATTCATAATTTCTGTAATAAAAATGGGATAAGCCAGACCACCTCAAAACCTCGCAGAGAGAAGCTCCTAAGGGAACTGGGCTGTGAAAAAAAGTTCATTTTTCTACAAGGATCTAAAATGAGATACAATTTCAATAATAACAACAACAGTTAATAATCTAGAAAGGCTCCCTCAGCATCAAACCCACTGTAGACAAAGCCAGTGAAGGGAAAGGAGAAAATTATGAAGTGTCCCAAGAACACTTCATCCTAAAACAAACAACAAAGACATCAAATCCCACCCTCCAAAAAGGCCAAATCCAACCCTCCAGAGCATACAACAAAGAGAAGCAACTAGGCCTATGGGGGGATAACTGCCTTCTGCACTCATCCCTTCATTACCGGGACAAGACTTCAGGACTGCCCCTCACTTCTGTCACTCTTGCAGGGTGGCTTAGGGAGGGCATCAGGGACTGTGATGCTGCAGTGATGTACACCCAACTGCACTGCTGCCTGATCTTCCAAGCACTGAGGCAGCCCACACCAAGCTGTGCCGTTAAACATACTAGGCACAAGGCACCCTATGAAGTCTGCTGCGCAACAGCCCAAACAGAAAATGCTAGCCTAGCAAGTCAGAGAGCTGCAGGGGATCAATCACACAACTGAGTAGGCCAAACGGGCCACCAAAGGATTCCTCTAAAATTGCTTTGCCTGTCCTTTCTTATGTGGTGTCCTGGAGTCTGTCCTCCATTTCCTGAGTGTTAAGAGAGTGGACGGAGCTTGCCACTCTCTTCTTCCAAACCAGCCTCCCCAAAGCCAGCAGGAACAGTTGAACGGGACACACAGAACTATACAGGGATGGCACACGGGGAAGTCCAGGCAAGCTGCGACCCCCACATCCAACCACAGCTCTGCTAAGCAGCCCCACCCCAAAGCCTGTGAGGCTGTGATCAGGCCCCACAGCAGCACAGGGACACAGAACGAAGCCAAAACACAAGCTGAAATAAAGCAGCACAAGCAGCACTTGGGATTAGGGGAAGGAGAGAAGGGGAGAGGACAGAACCAAAATTAAACCAAACAGGAAAAAAATAGCAGTTGGGGAAGATACCATGGACGTCTGCACTGGGGGTGTTTCTTTTGCAGTGCTTACTATACTGGTTTTGTTGTTGCTCTGTGGCTGAGACAGAAAAACATGGTTTTAGTTTCCCTGCTGGGCAGCAGAGGCAGCAAGAAAATGACAGTATTGCTTCAACCCAACCATCTCCTCTGACCCTCCCCTCCCCACAGGCTCAATCACAAATAAGAGGGAGAAAGGAGGAGTGCTGCCCAAGTCACTGGACATCATCCTTCCCTCAGAGGCAACAGCTATTGAAGGGATGTACCAAAATCCAAATGTGCTTGGACTGCTAGAACTATACAGAAGGAAAACAGAAAGGGAAAAGACAGCAGCCCAGAGGGATGGGGAGAATCCTGCAGTGAGCACCAACGAAAGTACACGGTGAAAAAGAATGACAGATGGCAGTAGTCCTGAGAGAAAGAGACTACAGAAGTGAGACACACAATAATCATGGTGCAGTCTCAAACAGGGGACAAATGGGAGTCATGTCTGAGGAGTCTCAAAGTGTCCAGGGAGAGTCCTAGGTATGTGATGATGCTGAGGGCCCGAGGCAATCTATTAATGCCATAAAAAGTGTGGTCAGCCCTAGAAAAGGTAGAGAAAAGGTGAGATATGACGTGTTGTATTCCCACTGTGACCTGAACAAAGAGACTTCAGGACCAGAAAATGGTAAGGGATGGGACACATGGAAAAGGCCATACAGTTCCCCAAGTAGCAAGTCCTCTGGATTGTGCCCAGTAGTTTTTCACCTTCCCCCTCTTGTAGCTGTGTCGGAAGAGTAATATCCCCATTTCCTGAACTCATGTAACACAATGAGGCAGACACAGGCTTGCTGCAAAGAAACATCCCATTTGAGTCATGTATGTCAGTAATGAGCAAAGTCTATGTTTGTAGGAAGCCAAACCTGTGTCCACTACTATATAGCTCCTAGCCCACAAATCCAGTCACTGTTGGAAAATAAGGCCCACAGTTACACTGGCACATAACCCCTGCGCCAGGCATAGAGCTCTCTTGCTACCAGACACCAACAACAATGTCAAAATCAGCTCTGCAGGAGCCTGACTCAGACTCCTTGGTTTAGAGATCAGGCATACTAGATGGGTGCTCACAGCAGTGTGACCTCACTGTAGCTGTTCTTTGGGAATGCAAACTCATGCTGCAAAACATCATGCACTCATTGCCCAGCAACCACCACAAAGAATGCAGAAGTCAAATGCTGAGCTGGAGAACAGTTATCAAAGATTTAATTATATCAACCAGAGACAGATCTGTGAGGTTAAGACTTCACCTACTAATACTTCAGTTTTTCTTCAAAAGCAGCACACCTTGGCAAAGCTGTCCCTTTTGGAGACGGAGAGAAGAGAAACAGAAGAGGAAGATGGAACAGGTAGGGGGGGAGGAAGTAGATGAGAAAGGCAGGAATGAATTCTTTAAAAGTCCACAGAAAAAAACCAAAGAGCATATGACACACTCATCCCCAAAGCTAAGAAAGGAGAAACACTTCACAGATTACTGTTGAATGCCTCCTTCCATACATCCCCACATTGTCCTAAGACTTTGGCCTTCAAAGAGCTTTGTTTCCTGCATGTGTTTCCAGTCTGATGCAGAAGAGATGACAGGCAACTGCAGAAGCCAAAGAGGAGCAGATCAACATGAAAAAATTAATCTCAAGATATTTTATGGCATGAACACAACCAAAATTCTGGCAATGCCTGGGTCCATCCTTCTATACAGCACTGAGGTTTCCATACTTCTTCAGGAACAGTGATCCTAGTGCAGAGATCTATTTTCCAAAACTCTTCCAGTGAGAAAAGCACAGCCCATTTTTCTTAGTCCACTGGGATGAGAAGATAAAGTTAGCATGAAAGAAGCTGCACAAAATATTTCCATTTTTTTGGAAGGCTTTATAACTGAGGCCAAATGGGAAAGAAATAATAAATTAAATAAATAAAATGAGAGCCCAACAAACATCCAGGAAGCCACTGTTCCGAAAAAAGTTGACAGCTTGTTACGTGTGGAACACCACCTTACAAAGTGCAAACCCATGCACACAGCCTATCCTCCAGGCTGCACTGAAGAGCAGCTCATCCATTACACTCTTCCCCAGCCAGTGGGCTGGAGAAGACCAAGTATCATGTTTGCTAGTCCAGAAATACATAGCACTTTACACCCAGACAAAGTCCCAAGGAAGTAAGAGGCAGAAGACTTCACCTAACTATTTTTCACAGCTCTTTCTCAGATGGAGGTATCTGACATACTTAGCTTTCCACACACACTCGTGTCTTGTGGCCTAACATAACCAACAGCCCTTCCCTGGCACAACTGGCCTACCCTACCCAGAGCCCCACATGGCATAGCCAACTCTTACCCCACCACCTTCTACTCCTATTGCTAGCCAACGTCACAGTTACTGGGGGGGCTATGACCCATGGTAATTCACAGCAGTACAGCTCAGGTTAAAAGAAGCCAATTCACCTGAAAAGGTGCCGGGCCCTTCTTAAGATCTACGTTAACATGATTAGTTTTGGCACAGCAGTTGGCAGCACTTCCTGAGCTAGACAAGAGACAGACCAACAGGCACAAACAACACAGAGGGTGCAAGAGGTAAAAACAGACCAGTGATCATATCGCTAGGGACACACATTTCTAGCTAACTGAAAGAAAATAAATACCAACACATGGGCTAACTGGCTATGTAGCCACCTTCACTGCTTCCATGTTTCATGAGGCTGACACTTTTGTGGTTTAACATACCCCAGCTGCTTTAAAACAACATGGAGAGCGAATTAAAGTACTGCTGGCAGTGGGCAGAAAAGGGCAAGAAAGCCACAATGAACTCCTGCCCTGGAGTTTCATAAAGGCAGGGCTGGCAAAAAGATAGTGCCTCACATCAGATTTCCAGGCAGTACTTTGGGATTACTTTCTATGTGTGTGTGTTTACATAGTTTTAAGCTGTCCTTGAAGGAGGAAGAGAAGAAATATCTTCCTGGTAGTAACGTAGAAACAAATTCTGCTTTCTCAAAGATGTAATATTCCTGTTCTACCTGCAATAGAGGAGTAATAGTTTCTGTTCTTTTTCTGTGTAAATGAGATAATGCAGTAAGTAATTTTTGTACTTTACTGTTCATATCTCAGTGTCAAGACAAAGGCATCATCTAATGGGCTGGGTATCATTCCTTACAATATGGCACCGGCCAATTTTCTCTTTGTTAAAAGTGGGTTTGACTACTTTTCTGACAAATTCTATGGATATCAAACATCTGTATGGATGAAAAAAGGAAATGAACAAGACAGGGGAGGCAATTACTGGGTATTTGGTCATGCTGGGATACATAAATGAGACCAGGACAAAAGGAAGTTTTGGATTATAAAGGCTCTGACAAACCTTTTCAGTAAGTATGCTAAAAAAAGAAGTGACCAGCAGCTCTGAGCTGCCCGGCGGTGCTGTGCCCACACATTTCATCTCAACAGTGGAGCCCCATCAGTCTCTGCCACATTAGGAGCAACTCCCAGTTTGTTCTATACTGCAGGGCTCCCAGGGATGATGGCACCAACACCAGGCAAAACATCTGCTCCTCTTTTTGGCACCTCTGAAACAGAATAACAAAGCTCCATGTCCAGGCAAGACACGCGCCTGTTCTGCTGAGCCTAGAACCACTGCTTCTTTTTGCTACACACTCGGAGCAGGCAAGGTCGGACTGCATTGCCAGCAGTTGATTTTCTGCACAAAATGGGAACTGTTTGACTGGCTAGGAGCCAGACAATCACAGGGCCTTTTTAGTGAGGATGTGGACCTTACAGTGCACAATGATCCCCCCTGCCACCACCCCCCTGCACAGACATGCTATGTAGGGTGATGAGCACAAGCCGAGCGTGCATGGCATGAGAATGGCGGACGCACAAATCGCAGGCAGCTTACGGGAGGTGCTCACCATCAAATGCACACTGGAGCTCGACTTCCTTTTCTGGACACACCATTGAGAGAGGGAAAGAGAAGGGAAGAGAGGAGATGAGAAGAAAAGCACAGAAACTATTCACATATTAGTGCGCCAGCAAGGCCCCCCTGCCAATACTGCTTCCCTTGGGGCAGGTATAAGCAGCAGCAGAAATGCACAGACACGTGAGAAGGTGCAAAGAGTCACCATTGAAGAACATGACTACACACCAAGGAGAGGGCAGGGCTGAAGCCCCCATCCACTCAAACATCAAGGTCAGAACATAGGTGTCCCACACACTGTTATAAGGAGAGAAATGAATATATATGCATCCTTGTGGGATGCAAGGGGGTGCCTTTATGTGCTCTCCCAACTCAGAAAACTGTGCAGCTTCCCTAGACACATTGAAGAGGTAGGTAGAAAAAAAAACCATTTTTTCACATTTGAAGGAAGCAGAGGTGTGTTTACAACTACAACCAGGCAAGAAAGACAAAGAGGCACTTGACAGCTCAAATACCTTTTTCTTACAGATACTGGGAGAATAAACAGAAAGCAATGCTCAAACACTACCTTACTGGACTCTACCCTTGTGCAAAAGTATCTTCAGTCATGCTCAAAGACACCTTCGCACCAAACTGCACTCTCCAGTAAACAAGGCTCAGCATGCATTTCTCTGCTTTTTCACTACACTCAGTGTCATCCTGCCCAAGCCAAGCCTGACAGGTCTTTCAGCATTATCATACCAAACCCTGCCTCTGCTGTCTCGGCATACCTTTTCCTACTACCCTCTCCCTTTGGTACCATCTAGGCTATTTCTCTGCTGCTTACTACAGGGTCTAGCTCATAAGAGTAGTGTAGGACAGCACATCCCAGCCAAAAACCATGATGGTACAGGCTTAGTTACGTAGCTCTGGACTCCTGCACACTACCACGGCCCACCTCTGGAGCAGTCCTTGAACTCGGTACAGGCCATGGAGTTGTACCTCCCTGTTTCATACATTTAGTAAGCCTTCGCAGCTTTCATCTTGAATATTGCCTACATCTGTACTAACCTGACATCAGAGCTCAAGCACACATACAGATTGGCATGTCTTTGAAAGCAGAAGTGTCCATGTTCACCTGATACCCAGAACCACATACCTAATCACATCATACAGTCCAAAATCATGCAGCCACTGCACGAAGACTTACACTAACAAAGATTCTGCGTCAGCTGATGTTTAATTCCAGTATGGACATGCTCCAAACACTGATCTGTTCAGCATCTGGCTGACAAATCTTCTGCTTCATGAAGGCACAACAAAGGAATTGCCATTACCTGGGTTTACAAACTTGTGATTCCTTCCATCTTCTCTTAGGACAATTTAGCTTCTCCACAGGCTCTTCCTGAAGCTACAGCTAGAACAGGCCGTGCTACCATAGCATGAATACAATTTTTAATGTATTCTATAAGTTGCAGCAGACAAACAGAGGTTATACAAATACTGCAGGGAAACTTATCACTAAGGACAGTTTCATTTGAAGTTCATATAGATTTCCAATGAGTTACAGAAACAAGAAAAAGGGCAGAAAACATTGAGACAAGCAAAAGGTTCAATATGAGAGTCCACCAAGCCATATAGAAAGCAATCGCCCTCCTATATCAGAGGCACAAGTAACACTGACAAAGGAGGAAATGGAACCCTCTGCAGATCAGAATTTAATTAGAGTACAATCTAAATTTAAAACAGCATTGGCCTATTAACATCGCATGATACATTGAGGAAATCCCAGACAGCACATTACTACTACCTACTATAAGAACAGGGGGAAGAAAAGCTAGTTAGGCACAATGAAAAAGGTGGGGAGCGAGGTCTGTGTTAAGACCAGAGCATAAAAATAATATTACAACTTGAGACAGGTTGGATAATGCCAACATGAGGCACGGGTAGTAAATGCTAAAGCATCAGAACTTTTGACTAAAATCAAAACATACATCAGTAAATTACTAAAATCAGATCAGTCTCCCAATCCCCTCTGTGACAGCTGCATCAAAGCCATCTATGTCACCTTCTCAAAGTGACTAGCTGAGTGAGCAAAAGTCTTTGTTGTTCTTGTGACTGAAACTTCACAAAATAAGGTAAACAGAAGTTCTCTTTCGCTTCCATAACAAAGCTACATTTTCTAGGCAACGCAGAGACATTCCAGGGAATGCAAAAAAAAAAATGTTAAGGGCAGACAGTCTATGGTAAAGTACCTCAACTGATCACTTCAAGGACTTCCTTACATCTGAGTGACAGAACATTCTCCCAAATCAGTATGGACAACATTTTCCTCTCTAACAAACATTCATCCCTAGGTTTAAGTTCTGTTTCTGTACTTGCGGAAAACTCAGGTGTTCATCTCAAAAGAGGAGCAGACTCTACAATGAAACTTAAGGAAGTCTCTTGCTTTAGGTAACAATAAACAGAAGTCAGCAGGTGACAGAAGACAACCTGAAGAATCTCTGTCCCTCCAGCACAGCAGCAATACTAGAAATGGCCACTGTAAATCATTCCGAGCACCTAAAGAAAATACAATACATACTAGAAGATGCTGTAAGTAGAGTGATTCCAAACAAGGTCCCATTCATGGTTCTGGGCATGTAACATGGCTATCTTTTTATGACAGCTTTTTGTGTATCTATCTTCCCCAGTTTGACACTGACAGTATGGTTATGTTAAAATATTAATCTTGCTGCAGCTCATATTCCTATAGAGAGTACAGTCATTTCAGGACTTAACAGAAAAAAAAAAAACCAACCCAAAAACGTAGAACTCAGAACAGATCAGTGAGAGGCAGCCTGAACTAGCAGATTTGAGGTCCTATTTCTGCTTCTGCTTTTGCCCTTTTGTGTGATGCTGAGAAAATCATTTCATCTTTATCAATCCGTCTTCTCTCTTGCCCTCTGTCAGCTTATCTATTTAAATTGCAAGGTAAGAAGCAGCGATTTTCTGCTTAGGCATCACTACAGTGCTAAACATACTGGACCCTTCATCTCAGAATTTCTAGGCATAATGCAGTGAAAAACATGAATGCATCAAAGGTGGGTAGAATGTGTTACAGGATGTCAGCACTTAAACAGATCTGAAGCACTCCCCAAGCATCTTGCATAGAATAGTTTAGCATAAAACTATGCTGTTCAGGTGAACTTGGGTTCTCCTCATTTAGCTTCACCACAGCAATCTTGAAACAGCATGGCTTTAAGATTATAACAAGTTCAGATACAGAAATAGGAGCATTAACTCCTGCTGGTCACTGCATGGATGTTACTCAACCCTTTGCAAATTTCCAGACCCTGGCAGACTTTCTAGGTTGGTTCACCTTGCCACTGTGCCTTCTCTAAGGCACGCTTTCACAAGCTGCTTTCTCAGCAGCTGCGCCAGCTTAGAGAACATCCTGCCTTCCCCACATACTTTTTACCGGGCAAAGGGCAATGAAAGCTGATACCTATCAGGCATAAAATGTACACTTTCATAAAATGTACAATATTCCTTACAAACAGCAGAACAAATGGTGTTTGGTGCCTCTTTGCAGTTACATAAAATGAAAGGCAAGTTTTACAACATAGCCTTGTCACACAAGAAATCTAGATTTTTAGTCTTTCAGCTGAGCTCTCCTTTCAGCTATGCTATGCAGCTTTTGCTGGGAAAGAAAACAATGTGCATGCAGCAAAGAGACAAGGTAGAAAATCAACAGATTTTGCAGAGCATTGACAGTGAATGCTGTTAAAATCTCCTGCATCCCAGAGCATTTTCCACAAATTGCTATTTACATAGAGTGTTACACTGGGCCTGAAGAACATTATTGATATCATTTTGTATCCCCTACTCAAAAGTTAAGGTGCTCACAAAAAAAAAAAAAAAGAAGAAGAAACTGACAGAAAGCTTAGAGAAGAACATATTTTAAAATACTTGCAATTACATACTTCACTAAAAATAGCACTTTGTGCATTAACAATATAAAGATGGATGTGACAGGCCTTGCTAGAACTGGAAACACATGCATCCTCACCACCAGTAGGAAATTAAATTTCTTTTGGGAAAAAAAGGGAACACCACTGTTGGAAGTGCTGCCCAGAGACAAAACAAGTAACAGTAGGTCTATAATACTAACTACAGGGAGCCCAGACGCTGATAAGGTCAGAGGAAGGACATTCAGCATGAAGTATCCTTCATCTTCACACAGGTGCCTGTCCAGGCTCATTCCTTAAGCCCTCCCTCACCCTGCAATGGATTGCAAGTCCAGATTACAGGCAGAAAGGGGAACAAGAAAGCAAAGACTTGACATGAAACGATCAGAAGTGAATTTTAAAGTGGTAGCTGCACAATGTTGCTCATAAATTTAGAATCTCAAAGGAAATACCTGGGACCTACAGTGCTGGCGACAAGATACGTGGTATGTTACATGGCTCTGCAATTCATCACCCAGTATCTTCTAGCCCCACTTTCTGGATTTCAAAGCAGAAAAGCATGTTCCTTGGTGGTAAAACCTGGGCCTTCCCTGTTGGTACTTCACCAGCTTGGATACAAATTCTGACTGAAGAAAGTAAGTGCAGCACTACCAAAGGTTTGGTGAGCAGGGACAATTTAAGATTCAAGGCAACTTAAATCATTCATTATTTAAGATAATGGAAAAGTTCTCAAGTGCCAAGCTGATGAAATATCTACCAATTAGTACTTGAAATAGAAGCAGCAGTGCAAAATGAAAACCAGGAATGCGTCAAATAAGATTTTGGAAAGGAATTTGCTAGAAAAAAGGGTCATAATACCCCCAGTGTTGGCACAACTATATTGGGATAAAAAAATGTTTCCCTTATGTTCTCCCCTCCTGATTTAAGCTCCCACCCTACTTCCAAAATGGTCTGATGCAAATGAAATGCATGCATGCCTCACTCAAACTTGCCTAATACTGTGTAATAGAAATTCCTACTGTATTTGTCAAATGCAGGGTTCTAGCATACACAGCTCTGAATATTAGACAAAAGAATGAGAAAGTTATAACAAAACCAAACCAGGAGTCTCCATATCTGGAGGGAGCATGAGAAACAGCCTAACCACATAGCATGTGGTAAGCAGCAGACCAGTTAAAAATATAGCTTGCAATGCTTGTTCTAAACCTGCATCTGATGTAAAATTATTTCTATGGGAAGTGGTAGTGAAAAAGACACCACAAAGCTGAAAATATGTTTCGTGTTCAAGCCATGGTACCAGTGCTATGCATTACTGCAGTGGGCAGAAAATCATAGTTTGCTTCAAGTAATGCAAAACCAGATGCTCTTAACTCAGCCAGTCACTGGCACAAGATGTTTGTCAGAACCATCTAGGGTGAGAAAACCAGTGGGGCTAAAATTACAAGTTCCCTGCATAAGGAGCAATGCATGAAGAGCAAGGCTAGTGAGGCCACTTACCAGACACTGACCAGCACAGAGACTGCTGCACAGCAGCCAAGCGTGCCAGTACTGCACCAATAAGCAAGTGGAAGTGGTAAAAGCCTACACTTCCACAGGATGACTAATGGGAAGCAGCACCGTACTGGTAGACAGGAGGTGCAAGGCAGGAGATAAGCATGTAGCCACAGAAATCATGCAACAGAGATGTTAAGGATGTACTACAAATACACAGACTGCTACCTACTCTCTGTCCTGTCCAAACTTAACACTGAGGGGAAGCAACCTGTACTTTTAAAAATCTGCATTACTGAGTAAGAGAGTTACTCAAAACACCAAATTTAAGAAGAAATTTTTAAGTTCTAAGTTTTACAGCTTATAGAAATCACAGAATCATAGAACAGTTAGGGTTGGAAAGGGCCTTAAGATCATCTAGTTCCAACACCCCTGCCACCGGCAGGGACACCACACACTAAACCATGTCACCCAAGACTTCGTCCAACCTGGGCTTGAACACTGCCAGGGATGGAGCATTCACAGCTTCCTTGGGCACTTGGCTTAGCTGAACTTTATGTGGTTGGCACTGGCCCACCTCTCAAGCATGTTCAGGTCCCTCTGGATGGCACTCCTTCCCTCCAGCATATCAACCGAACTACAAAACTTAGTGTTGTCGGCAAACATTGAGGGCGCACTCAATCCCGCTGTCCATGTCACCCACAAAGATGTTGAACAAGATGGGTCCAAACACCAATCCCTGAGGGACACCACTCGTTACTGGTCTCCAACTGGACATTGAACTGTAGACCACAACTCTTTGTGTGCAGCTATCCAGCCAGTTCTTTAGCCACCGAGTGACCCATTCATCGAATTGATGTCTCTCCAGTTCAGAGACAAGGATGTCATGTGGGACAGTGTCAAATGCTTTGCACAAGTGCAGGTAGATGACATCAACTGCTTTGCCCCTATCCATCACTTTTGTAGCACCATCATAGAAGGCCACCAGATTGGTCTGGCAGGATTTCCCCTTAGTGAAGCCATGCTGGCTGTCACCAAGCACCTCATGGTTTTTCATGTGCCTCAGCATGCCTTCCAGGAGAATCTGCTCCAGGATTTTGCCAGGCACAGAGGTGAGGCTGACTGGTCTGTAGTTCCCCGGCTCATCCATTTTCCCCTTCTTGAAAATGGGGGTTATATTTCGTTTTCCAGTCATCTGGAACTTCACCTGACTGCCACGATTTTTCAAATATGATGGACGGTGGCTTAGCAACTTCATTTGCCAGCTCCTTCAGGACCCACAGCTGGATTTCATCAGGTCCCACAGATTGTGCACATTCAGGTTCTTAAGATGATCTCGAACCTGATCCTCTCCTACACTGGCCCTAAGGTCTTCATTCTCACAGTCCCTGCATCTGCCTTCCAACTGTGGCATGGTCAGAGCATTTGCCAGTGAAGACTGAGGCAAAGAAGTCATTAAGAACCTCAGCCTTCTCCAAATCCAGGGTAGCCAGTTCTCCCGATAGCTTCTGGAGAGGACCCACATTATCCCTAGTCTATCTTTTGTTTGCTACATACCTATAGAAGCCCTTCCTGTTATCTTTCACATCCCTAGCCAAGTTTAATTCTAAGTGGTCCTTAGCTTTCCTGACAGAGCCCTTGGCTTCCCGGACAACATCCTTGTATTCTTCCCAGGCTGCCTGTCCTTGCTTCCACCTTTTATAAGCTTCTTTTTTTCCCCCCTCCAAGTTTCCTCAGCAGCTCCTTATCCATCCAAGGAGGTCTCCTGGCCCTCCTGCTGCACTTCCTTCTAGTAGGGATGCATCGCTCCTGAACTTGCAGCAGGAGATCCTTGAATATCAACCAACAGTCTTGAGCCCCCTGCCCTCTAGGGCTATATCCCACGGAACCTTACCGAGCAGGTTCCTGAAGAGGCCAAAGTCTGCTCTCTTGAAGCCCAGGGCAGTGAGCTTGCTGCACGCTCTTCTCACTGTCCTGAGGATCTCAATTTCGACCATCTCATAATTGCTGCAACCAAGGCTGCCCTGGAGTGTCACATTTCCAACCAGCCCTTCCCTGTTGGTGAGCACAAGGTCAAGCATGGCACCTCTCCTTGTCGGCTCCTCTATTACTTGCAGAAGGAAGTTGTCTTCCACACAATCGAGGAACCTCCCGGACTGCTTGTGCTGGGCCATACCATCCCTCCAACAGATATCAGGGTGCTTGAAGTCCCACATGAGGACAAGGGCCTGGGAGCGTGAGGCTGCTCCTATTTGTCTATAGAGAGCTTCATCCACAGAGTCCTCCTCTTCAGCTGGTCTGTAAGATATCCCCAGAGTAACATCCCCCATTGCTGGTCTCCCTTTGTCCCTGACCCACAAGCTGTTGACTCGTTAGTTGTCCCCAGAGCTCCATACTCTCCAGCCTGTGACTGACATAAATGGCTACTCTGCCTCCCCATCTGCCGGGCCTTTCTTTTCTAAAGAGCCTGTAACCATCCATTCCAACACTCCAGTCATAGGCGCCATTCCACCATGTTTCTGTGATGCCAATAATATCATACCACTGTAGCTGTGTACACATACCTAATTCCTCTCGTTTATTCCCCATACTATGGGCGTTTGCATGCAGGCATCTGAGCTGAGCTCCAAATGAAGCCGACTCATTGGCTGGAGCAGCTGAAACAGCTCGAGATCACTCCAAGCATTTATTGCAGGTGCTACTACTATGACTAGCCCCTTTCTCCCAGAGGCACCAGTAGTGATCCTCTTTACTGGTGAATCAGCTGGTTGGGGGTGCGTTTCCTCATTAGCCCCCTTGCACAACTGCAAAGTGGTTCAGGGTGGCAACATAGGAATTTGGAGGAAAACCCTAGTTTTTAATTGTCCTCTTCCTCCTTTGTTGTTGTTTTTGTGGGGGGTTGGGGTTTTGTTTGTTTTTTTGGTTTGTGTTTTTTTTTTGTTGTTGTTGCTAGCTCCCAACCACCTACATTAACACCCTCCTCCTTTACTGTCTGCACTATGGTGAACACTTGACGCCCCAGCACAGTCTGGGCCCGCCCAGCTCCACTGACACCTTTCAGCGATCGACAGCGTGCCCCACCTCAGCCCCTGCTGCAGCAGGGTCTCCCCCAGGGCGCACCGGGTGCAGCCCCGCCCATTGCGCGCCCTCGCCTCACGAGACCAGTGCAGGCACTTTCTGCACCCCGAGCTCCGCACTGCAGCCTCCCCTCTCATCGGCTCTGTCTGGTGCCGACGCTGCCCCCGCCAGGGCAGCCAGAGCAGAGCTCCCAGACAGGGCCTGGCCCTGAGGCGAGCGCTCGCCATCTCGGCCGCTGCCCTCTCCCGGCGCCGGCGCCAACGGCCACGCCAACTGACAGGCCACGCTGTTTGCCCGCCCTGGTGGCTCGCGTTCCCACCACGTCCTCTAAGCGTGGTGCCGTCCCTCCTGGCGTCCCCGTTGTGCGTCCCTGCTCCCCCCAGAGAGCTGCCGGCTCCTGGGCAAGGCCTGGCGGTGGCTCGAGGCTCCTTCGGTGGCTCTCCGCGCACAGAACTGAGGCTCCTGCATTCGGGGTTTCCCCTCCCTCCGGCGTTGAAGGCTCCTCTCCGGAGCTGCTCACCTCAGCAAATGACCGGTAGTGGCCACAATGAGTGCTCAAAAGCTACACCTGAAGATAAATGCCATCTGGGGAAAACGGGATGCTTAAACAACTCTTTTGAGGGCCCTCAGCCAGGTTAAAAGCATGGAGTGCCCGTTACGGACACCACTCAGGTTCATAAAGCAGAGCAAGGTAGTTGCATGCTGTCTCTTGACTGGGGGTCACCAGTGTCATGCGGAAGTAGAGAAGGTTCTCAGAGGACAAGCCCATTCACCATGTACAGAGAATGCTACGCTCTCTAACCTTCCTTCCGCTTTAGCACAAGTATTCAATTATATGTATGAGGAACAACATATACTGTTGAAGGGTTAAAGACTACTTCAAATCAGCTAGAAAAGCAAATCAGCTTTACCCTTTTCACAGAGGAAGACACTGTGTTCTCAATGAATCAAACACCACAAGCCTTCTATGGAGCTGGATGTCTCTAACATACAGGTCTCCTTGTAACTCATCTGTCCATTTCTGGAATATTGCGACCCAAGTTGGGAAGGCTCCGTGAGAGCCTGTTGGAAATCAAGAATCCTGAGAAGAAAGGCATTTTTTTCTAGACAACTTACAAAAACTATGCGGATGTGTTATCTGCTGCTTTTCTAGTTGCTTCTCTCCTGCCATGTTGGGATTTTGAAGCAAGTAGATGCTGGTTCTGAGTTCACAACATTTGGGATCATCCATTCTTATTTTACAGGATTTTACTGTAATGTTTTCCATATCAATAGATGTGACTACTCAAGCACACTGTATTAGTGTCCATGTGTTCAATGCATGTCTGTATAAGAGAGGGGCATGTGCAAGGGCACAAAAGCTCACTCTTGCAGGCACATTTCAAAGGTAAGCATCCTAAGACAAGAACAGCAGTTCCATGCAGTATTTTGGTAAAAACAATCCAAAGACTTGGGTGTCATTAGGGCAGAACACAGCAGAACTGCAAGAACACAAGTTTTACTAGAGCAATCCCCAAATTAAACATAACTCCTTTGAAAACACCTCTTTTTCCAGAAGCCTGCTTATATTGTGAGCTCTCTGGAAACAGAGCCTCATTAAAATGGAAAAGGGCTAAGAGAGCAGGAGAGAACAAGCATGTTGGTCCTGCAGAGTGCGTATCAACCCTGCAGTCATGTGATAATGAAGATTTGCACAGCACAAAACCAGAAGATGAACTATTTTGCCTAACAGCTGTGGAGAAAGGTTTGGACTTCAAATAGAAATGCAAGCAAATAAACCAGACCCTAGTTTGCTATGTGGAGGACAGTTATCCTTTGGAACAGTTAGGGGAGAGAGTGCTCTAGCCCAATACTGTCTCAACTGCAGTACCAGATGGTAAAGGGCCTGGAACAACATACAGCCTTGGGAATGGCCTTTTTGACCTCCAGAACTTAAGGATGACCATGCACACAAAGAGTGAAATTGAAGTGGGGAAACAGGAGATTGCCTGGCCCTTAGGGATGTGGACTGAACAACACAAGACTCAGTTTCCATTCTGCTCAAACATGAACATCTTCTCCATGCCTCTTCCCAGCTAAACCTTCAGCATCTGTCCAAGGGGGATGACAAAAACATTTCCATGGGGTCTGCTGCGTATCATCAGTTATTGACAATTGCTCTGTGCAGTTTTGATACCCAGACCAGTTCTCCATACTTCATAGAAAGGGGAAAAAGAAATCTTGCTGGTATGATAGTGAACTTAACGAGTTGTGTGATGTATAAGGTGCATGTAAGGAACATTAAGATCCCACCCCACACTTCATAAGGATACACTGAACATAACAACCCCAGCCACAAGACAGGGCTGTGGTTTCACCCTGGGAGGGGACGGGCACCTGAGAAAGCAGCTGCCTTCTGTTCAGGTGGTGGGAGAGAGAGTGAAATGAGAAAGCAAGAACTTACCTTCACTCCATCTGACTTCTTGTTCAGCAGGCTTTTGGCAGCTGTAGGGAGAAGCAGAAGTAGGTCAGATTTTGTTTTCAAGAATGTTCAGCTCCCTCAAAACTGCACAAGACTTCAGGACAACCATACTAATTCCTATCTAACAGCAAGAGACCTAGAGAACAGGCTGAGTCACGCATCAAATCCATCCTGATAGCAGTCACTCATCCTATCTGTTGTTCACCTACTTTGGCAAAAGTGTTCTCACTTTCACCATCTCAAGACCACCAAGACTGAAATGAGAGTTTACAGCTCCTCTATTTCAATCCTCCACTCACACAGTGTGACCCATCCAGAAGTGCCAGCAGTTACAGGGGGGAAGGCTAAAGCAGTCTTCCACATCTAAAGGCTTTACCCTCAAGTTCAGCCATTCACAGAGCAGACTTTGCAAATAAAGGGGGCAATGATAATGCAGAGGCCTTCTAATTACTGCTATTCACAGTTACTCTGGGGAACATCTGGATAGCTGAAAGAAAGAGCCTGGAAAAGCGAAAAAGGCAGAATCTGATAACAGTTAAAAAAAAAGAGAGAATGAGGAGACAGGAACAAGGCTGAATTCTCCTCTGGAAGATAAAGATGCTCTGCTGTGCTCAACTTAAACAACTGGCACTAGCAATGAAAGTGAAAGCATGATAAGTACAGATAAGGAACCCACAATAAATGCCTGGCAGAAGGCACACTTGGGACTGACAAAGGAGCTGCTCCATCTATTACAGGTAAGTGATATGGTGACCACAACTGTCAACAGTAAGACCCCATCTACAACCTCAACAGATGTAAAACATGGCTTGCCTACTCATGAAGAGTAACTTCAGTTGTTTCAACTTCTGTAAACATCATTCTAGAGCCCTACTGGACCAACACACTGGTATGCCTCTCCTAAGTAGCTGCTGGGTCCAGGTATTTGACCTGGATTTTAGCTCCAGAACAGACAAGGCCTTGAGAAAAGGCAAATTCTAAGACAGTGCTCACAATGACTTAGAATGCTTCAACTCCCAAAGACACGCATGAGTTGGTCAGCGTGGAGTGCTCAGTCTGTGTCTAGAAGCAGCAACATTAGGCAAAAATGGTCTTGCAATATCCAAGCAACTACTCAAGTTGTATGTCAAAAGCATTTTCCTTCCTGCATTCCCTACTACAGGACTCCACAGATATGGATTAAGTGGACAATATTAGCTGAGCTGGTGCAAATGGTGACATTGTCTCCTCACAATAAAGGAGTGACACCCATTCAAGTTTATTACATCTCTAAATTGGTCTTCCTAATTCTATTCCCTAATGACAGTATCAAGTTAAACCAGGATTTTGTCTTCATTTCTGCTCTCAGAAACCATCCAAGAACACTGGAAGAACCTCATGCAGAGGTTGTCTGGGTGTTACCTGTCAAAACACAATGCTCCAATGTGCACATGGGAAGGCAGGCAGCCAGACTGATCCAGGCAACTCATTTGCCCTGCAACAGTTTCTTTGCTGTGTGTACACATACCAAAGCATTGAAGGACTGAATCTAACAAGTAAGCTCTTGCCACTTTCAAGGCATGAAGAATATCAGCTTGATTCCACATGCAAGTGAGAAAAACAAGGTGATCATGGAGTCAAAAGGGGTCCAGCATTTATACCACACATATATCAAGGCATCTCACACAACAACTGTAGAAAACAAGAAACTGTTATGGCCTTAAACACTTCAGAAGGAGTAAAGGATTCTGCAACTTTACAAGTATCACAAATGGGACATCCTTCGGGGGGGGGGGGGGATTAATCAGAAAAAGAAACAGCACCACCATATGTTCTGAGAATGATCCAGACACAAACTGGGAAGCAACACTTTTCACACTTTCTGCAGTTTCCCCAGAAACTGACATTTGTCTTTGTGGACAGAAGACAGCTAAAATTATGTTCTATGAAATTAAAACAAATTCAGCTGAGAGTCCCCCTGCATGGCCCAGCACTACCTAATGCTAACCCAGTGCTCTCCAGCACAGCCTGCCTGTCTAGACCCCTTCCCTGTTTGTACCTCTGCACTGCATCCAATCTTTTCCCACAGGCCTGTCAGCATCCCAGCACTGCAGAAGGGAACTATGTCTGGGTTGTATTTAGTTCATACATCATACTGTGGTTTGTAAGGACAACTGGAGAGTGCATGAAATGCATTCACATGCAAAGTCGACTGCAGACACCTCAAACAAAAGGAAGGCATGTGTACATGTTATAAGACAAAGAGGATGCAATTGGAATTTCTGCAGCAAGGCTTCCTGCAACACCAATCATTTTAGAAGACAGACAGCACCACCCAACATGCAGCTAAGCAAATAAGGGAAGGGAAAAAATCCAAAGACACATGGAGCCAAATTCAGGAAATTGTCTTGTACCCATGCTCTGCAGTTTTCCAGGCATGAGATACTAGTATTTATTTTCACCATCCTTGGCAGTTCCTGTGCACCTTAAAGGGATTAAATTCCCTCTTCTCAGTGGAGTTCAGAGCTCCAGAGCTCCTCTATAAAGAAGCAATAAAAAGGCACATGCTGCTAAGCTGGTAACTTAAAAGCACAGTTCTGTTCCTGCTTTAACAAGACACCCTCCAGTTAATCCAGAAGAGAAAGGCAAAGTCCTTCCCTGCACACACCCCACATGTCCCTCCCACATTTGTCAGTTTTGGCCACCATAGGAAACATCCTGCATTCTGGACCATGCTCCTGGCAGAAACACAAATCCCTAATGCTGAACTTATCAGCAATAAACACTAGACACTCTGGATGTACCAGATCGGGAGGGGGGAGGGGGGCAGGCAGTGGAGGAAGGAATTTCCAAGAGGGACTGAAATATCCACTCCAAGCACAGCCATGGAAAGTGCCTTCCTCCTGCCAGCTCCACTCCTCCTCTTCCAGAGAGGGTAGCCTGCCCTGGGTTCACCCTGTCTGCAGCTGTCAAATCTCAGTTGTATTTCTCATCTTAGTTAAGCCTTCAAAGAGTATTTTTTGGGATGCAGGCATAACACTGAGGATGCTTTTATTAAGCTTGACTAACTTAACAATGCTAGGCCAGCAGACAAGCCAATTTGTGGCTTCTAAACACAAGATTTACACCACAAAGAATTCTAAGACTTTGCTGAGACTTGATTATTAAAATAAAAATCATACCATAACAACAGAACTCCCAAGGACACAGAGTTGCAGCTTGTCACCCTCATTCTCAGTTCAAAGAAAGTCAGATTAACTAATTCTCAAATCAATGTCACTTCTGGGGCTCACCACAAAACAGCCGACAGTCAGTACATAGCCACAAAGAGGCTACCATTACAAACAATGCCCATGACTGCAGTGTAACAAGAACATCTATTTCTAAAGCACAAGACAGAGCAAATACTGGTGGTTAACGCTCTTGCCACGATGGCTATTTAGGCATAAGTCATCCTAGCAGCAGCCATTTAAACACAGCAGAGTGATTTCACAGAACAGAGGGGAGTAGCTGTTCTCTTGTATTCTCTATCCTCACTTTGGTTTGTCACAGCAGTCCTCTTTATCTTAGATTCCCCAGTGACTTGCTATGGGAACTTACTGCAATAGTAATTGCACAGGAAAACTATGCACTGAGAGATGAATACAAAGACAACCCATTTACATGGGTTAACTGTCTGGCAGAATTTACAATGCAGACTCTTGCTGAAAAGTTGATTTTAAATTTTTGTTAATCCTGCTTTGCTGTTAACTCCCTCTGTCACCTGTTCCACATCACTGTTCCAGAAACATACCTGAGCAATAGACAAGCAGCAACATTTAACATTTTCCCCCTCAGTGAAAAGCTTTCCATGAGGGCTTCTATTCCTCAGCATTACTAGTGATTCTGTTCTAAGAACTGCTACAGGCACTGGCACAGGTTGCCCAGAGAAGCTGTAGCTGGCCCATCCCTGGCAGTGTTCAAGGCCAGGTTGGACAGGGCTTTAAGCAACCTCTTCTAGTGGAAGGTGTCTCTGGATCTTCAAGATCCCTTCCAATCAAAACCATCCTATGATACTATGAAAAGCAGTCAGTCACTTATAGACTCTTTTTAAAACAAGTAGAGAAAGAAGAGTAGAACCAGGTGGAGAGGCAGGTAAAAGCCCCAGCCCATTAGGCAGTACAAGCCTTTAAGTGATTTGGACTCACAGAATCTCTTATAGCAGACACTTTTTTCCAATCCAATTCACCTCATAAGGCACAGCCATTGCCCAGCACTGTGCACATATGTCCAATGCTTTGGGAAAAAATTGAGCTAGTTCTTGAAGATAGTTCAGGATAGTTGAGATAGTTCTTGAAGATGCACACCATCTCCTAGACATGCCCCAATGGTTTTCAGAGAAATATTAAAAGAGGAAATATTCATTAAAACCAAAGCCTGAAGTACACAACCCAGTGGTGTCTTCTTGGCAAGAGCCACACAGCTCCCAGTTCTCCCACTAGTGAATAACGGAGAAACTGTGTGGGAGCCAGGTGATTTCCTGCTGTTTTTTTCACCTTTGCCAAGTGTGCATATGAGACATGTACATACACAAACAAGAACAGAACCTTAAAGGGTTGAAACAGTCTGAATGCCCATCCTAGACTTTTGAGCCTGAATGCCACTGTCTGTTCCAAATTCAAGAGTTGATAAAAATATGAGAGCACTTCTGCAGAGTTACAATAACTCAATTTCCTGACAAACCAAGAAATGAAGGGGTGAAGGGCAAACACCACAAGAAAAGGCATTCACAGAGTTCTTCTGAACTTTAGGGAGAGGAAGATAAAAGTAAATGGAATTATTACGAAATTTTAAATACACTTTTGATGATAAATAAGACTCTCAAGTCATTGTGATAAACATTTAAATGCAGCAATGAAATCCATGTGATTCTGTGAAGCTGTAAAATAGCGGTTTAGTTACTGAAGTGCATTACTTCAGCAGGTCCACACTGCAGTAGTTGACCACCATTTGCTGAAACCCCTAAATGTTTCTTAAGCAACTTGGTAGATACAGAAATCAATTAAAATTAATCTTTATTAAATGTGACTGTTTTGGTTTAAACCCAGAACCATGCAGCCGCTCACTCACTCCCCCCTTTCCTCCCCCCACTCCTGGAGGGATGGGGAGGAGAATCCAAAGAATGTAACTCCCGCGGGTTGAGATAAGAACAGTCCAGTAACTAAGGTAAAACACAAACCACTGCTGCTACCACCAATAATAATAATGATAAGGGAAATAACAAGGGAAGAGAATACAACTGCTCACCACCCGCTGACTGATACCCAGCCTGACCCAAGCAGTGATCCAATCCTTCCGGGCAACTGCCCCCAGTTTATATAGTGGGCATGACGTGCTGTGGTATGGAATACCTCTTTGGTCAGTTTGGGTCAGGTGTCCTGTCTCTGCTTCCTTCCAGCTTCCCCTCCTCCCTGGCAGAGCATGAGGCTCAGAAAATCCTTGGTCAGAGTAAACATTACTGAGCAGCAACTGAAAACGTCAGTGTTATCAGCGCTGTTCCCAGGCTAAAAGTCAAAACCACAGCACTGCACCAGCTACTAAGAAGGAGAAAAATGACTGCTACTGCTGAACCCAGGACAGTGACCTCATCTTCTGCTTGGGATATGTGGTTCCCAGTGATCTCATTTATTCAAAGCTCTCTGGAAACATCTTGATAGATGTTTTCCTCCAAATTTTCATCCTTTGAATTCACAGCAGGAGGTTGGTGTTGACATAGCCAAATGACACAAACTCTGGTCCTCAATGGATAGCTATGTAACTAACACAACACAGCAGAAACTTCAAATATATTACTCACACAATTTCAACTTTACTTTGGTTAAAGGAAAGCAACAAAATTCCAACCTGAGCATAAATACGTATACACACGCAAAACAGCAAAAAATCAGATTCACAATCACTTCTAGAAGGCAGGTATAACAGGACAATGAAATATTTCAGTACTGCTTCAGTATTTGTATTATTTCCTTTTTCTTGCTCTTTTGTCAGCTCAAAAAACATCTCTGTACAGGTTATGCCAAATATGCACAGGCATATCAAGCCCTTCGTTACTGAGAAAGCACTCTGCTCCCTAGATCTGCCTCCAGCCTCTCTCAACCTCACCTATCTAGTCAAAACCCCAAACCGTATCAAAGAGTTAGTAAGGATCTAGAGACAAACATAATGAATTCCAGCTATTGCCACAAGCTGCCATAATAGCTCCCTCACAAAACTGACTTGAGCACGCAGTGACAATTCTCAAGAAAAAAGGTCAGCATCAGTTAAAGATAGAGATTCAGGCATAACACTTAATTACTTGCAATGTCTGCCCTAGCATCTTTTTGGAACACAGGGTAACACAGGACTTGTGCTGAAACACTTGAGAGAAGTGAATTTCGTAGAGTGTGAAAGCTTGTTGAACAACTCCTCCCCAAATGAACAGTTTGCAATGAGGTTTCCTAACTAATGGTGCTAAGAATTTCATGTAGTCCACATGCAAGTCTTGCATAAAAAATTAATTTATGGAGAAAAATCATTCTTAGCACTTTGTGAAGCTGGTTGTTTCTCATATGAAAACCATTTTTGTCCATCCTTTCACTCACTTTACAGCATACTTGCATTCAGAGTTTTATTGACATAAATGAGATCAGGCACTCTTAAATACTGCAGCTATTAGGAATCGCTGAAAACCTTGCCAACTTTCTCCCAGTAATAAATTCACATTTACTTCTCAGAAGGTGATTTAGGAGTTTCTTGCATATGATCTAATCAATTGATTTACCAGACTGTACTTCTGTATTCAGTAAGTGAACGCAGTTCAGATCACTGTTTCCTTGGATCATCTGAACATCGCAAGCCACAAGTGAGCACCCAAATCATCCCTGGTATACCCTGGTGTGACTATTAAAGATCCCACAGTGAAGTTTAGATTGCAATGTTCTCTCTTGCACCAGATTGTGGGCAGAAGCTACAAAACCCTTAAAACACATGTATAAACATGTCTCAATTTCCTGACGTGAAAGCAGTGCAACTGTATCTGGTTTTAACAAATAGCTTACAGCTGACCTGAGATGAAATCTTTTATAAAGAACCACAAACAGCCAATATTAAATTGTTGACTATACCACAAGTGGGGAAGGGAGACAGATCACGTCCCTTTAACTCTGGGAGCTGATCTGAGGCAAAAGGCACCTAAGGAAGCAACATATTACTGCAAAAAGAAGAGATTTTGGTTTTGCTTCGTAAAAAGTGAGATTTTTTGATGGGACAAATAAGAGAAGGAGCACTGCTACGGACTCTTTAGGCATACCATTTGTCACAAGCTAAAACCACACCGTCAAATGAAGGAACTCCACATATACAAAATGTGTGACAGAGGAGACAGTAATGACAACAGGATTAAAGTCTTCTTCTCATATTTCCTGTAGATAGTACTGTTGCGCCTAATTAATTGATACCAGGGTCACATGAGCCTTCGTTTCCTCTTAATTCAAAACAACTGTGTAGAAGCTTTTAGAATATCTCATCCCCAGACAGGAATAAGCTTCTGTCTTCATCCATCTAGTTCCCTGTCTGCTGGGAATGGGGCTTTTAGAGACCCACAAACCTGTGTCACCCAATTAGAGAAAATAAAATCCCCTTAGGGTCTTCAGGGAAAGAAACAAGCTACAATTTCAGAACTTTTCTAGAGCAGTTAGATGACCTGTCACAATAGGAAAAGTGTGAACTGTACCCAAAGTTCCCATGTGGACCTTCTACTTTCAGCTAACAGCTAACATGCACTTATTCTTCAATTCCAGCAGATTTATGTATTTGAGCTGCAACAATTAAGAAAATCTAAGTTAATTAAAAAATAGTAGCAACAGAAAGAAGTCAAGCTCATCTTCCACACAGTCCTGCAAAGAAAACAAGAGGAGCTGATCTCCCTGCTTTCAAAACATATCAAAATATTAGAAATTGCTACTATCCACAGAGGCTGTAAATACTTTGCAGCTAAATTCACAGTATTTCTTTCTGGACAGTTTTTTTGGAGCATGTCATTACCTGGTAACTCATTACCTCACAGCTTACATTCAAGGCAGAAATTGGTGACATTGAGAACCCTGCACTCTCTATGTGCCACCTAGGATTTCCTTTTCTTCAGCTGCTATCTGAAGCAGATCCAGCAGCTTCAGCCCTTGAGATAGAGAGGAATAAGCAGAGCAAGCCTCGTTGATACTAGCTCAGGGAATAAGTGGATGTATAGGTCACACACCATTAAGGAGAACCCTTCTCTCAGGCATTTCATGTACTCAAAATCTGGGCCACAGGAGATTTTCTTAGCCAAGCACTTTTGCAGCTTCATTAGAAGTGACAACATTTGCAGACTAAAAAAGGAATCGAAAACTGCCATTTAAAAAAAAAAATAAAAACCCTGAGTATTTCGGAATCATCAATTAAGTGAAATAAAAACCTGCTGTGTGGACAGATCAAAAATGGTTCACACAAGCCCAAGACAATGTAGTGTTTTGTACAGTGCAGCAGAAGCCCTGTCGTTGTGCCATATCTCCTCAGTTACTTCAGAATCATTCTCAGAAAACAAGATATAATTTTTAAGTCCTGTAATAGCACAATCCTGGGACAGGTGAATGGAGAAAATTATTCTGCCCCTTTAAGAATGCTGCCTTGATATCATAAAAGAATGCATGTATGAATGCATTCTTGGAATGCTGGGATGATCACCTCACAAAGGTTTTCATTCCAATTAGAAGTTTATTGTAACATCACCCAGAATGTAAGTAGTGGTATTCAACATTCGTAAATGGCCAGATGAAATTAATACACTTCTATTTCATTCATCATCACTTATAATCCATACAGCAGTCTTTCACTTGAAAGTAGCTGTAGTCAGGTGCAATAAAAATCTGACTCATACATTCAATTATTGCCCTTTTTAAAAGGGGAAAAAATTAGGAAGAGGGCAAAGAAAGCAAACAACTCCATATACCAAAAGCACTTGCAAATAGTTTTTCCACCCAAATGGAAATGAACACAGATAACTATATCACCTAGATGTGCTGAGCCAACACAATCATCTTCCAGAAAGCACTGATTTGCATGTTGAGATCTGCATTTTCAGTAAGTGCACTACGTAATGCAGTTGGGTGGGAGCCAGACTACCAGTTATTAAGCTTAAAAGGATGAAAACCACTTCTGAGACTCCAAGAAGGAAAATTCTAATAGCTTGGTACTTCAGACCCATTTTTGATGAGTCAAAGTAATACAATACCCAAATAGCTTCTGTCCGTATTCTCACCAATATTATTACTTGCCCTGTGCCCTTATCTCAGTCTAAAGGAATCACTGCTTACCTAATACGAGTTCTTGACTCCTGGCTTCAGAGGGGAAAGCTAACAAATACCAGCTAGTATTACCCCAAAATAATCTGATAACAAAGTATCATGAAAGGTTTGTGGCAGCTGACTTCTGTTTTGTATCTGACTAGAGCACCATGTGCTCCTCCCCAAACAAATTACTTCTTATTTCACACTGGTCACCAGCCAACGCAAAGTGACCACCAGTACACCATGATGAATTGTAAGCATGTTTCCTCCCTTCCTACTCAACCCTAAAATGGCTAAAATATCTCCCAAATCACTCACACAAAGCAAACCCAAGGAAGGGATAGAAACAGTAACAACTTACCTGAAAAATTTCGAGACACAAGCATTGTCGTGAGGATGGCACCCTGTGGGAAAGAGAAAGCAGGGATAGATGGTGTCACTAACTTCAGAGAGGGGCAGGGCTGGCCTGTGGCGAACACAGTGTGTCAGGTATTCCAGTGCTACCCTGGAAAGCCCTCGTGTATCCAGGATTACCACATGTGGCTGTTGGATCTGATGGAACCACTCGAAGTCCTGTCTTTCTAGAGTGGCAGCTAGGGATAGTCTTGGAAATCTCAATAACACTAAGAGTTATGCTTAGACACACAGTTGTTTCCCAGCTTTCATAGAGCAGATAGGTGCTTAATGCACAAGCCACAGGCTTTGCCCCAGCTACAGGCAACTGATACACTCTTACTGAGAGGCAGAGCGTGATCAGAACCAAAAGGTCCAGGATTTAAGAACTAGTTGCTCTATTTCAAGCCTCTTCCCTAAAGTAGAAAGGGTGATTATGTAGCAGAAGAGGCATTGGAAATTTACAGCTTTGCAGAAAGAAACTACCCAGCTCCTCAACAAACTGCTTTAGTATCCTGTACTGGAGGACCACATAAGATACTTCATTAATGTTAGTGAACTAATCATAAAAAGAAAAATACTGTTGCTAGGAAGGTATTAACCTCAAGTTCAGAGGATTAAAACCAAACTTAAGGCAACCTAACATATACTTACCTTTAGCTTTCTTCTAGCATTGAATTTTCTCAAGCATTCCACAGTCTCCTGCCTGTGCATCATTGAAGCAACAGTGGATCGTTGCTGAAAAACAGGAACAGCAAAAGATCAAGAACATAGCCTAACCAAATCAGCCATGTGAGTTTGCACCACTTGCACACAACCATGACATGCAAGCTGACATGGCTAAGCCTTCCACCACTTCATGGCTGCAAAACACTACCACTTACAACACCTCATAACTTAACTTCCCAGTACAGCAAGACATGTTAAATCAAGGCTGGCTACTGCAAGACTGTGCCCAAGAAACTCTATGGCTGAGGTATAGGTGAGAATCAAAGTTCCCTGCCTCTCAGGTACACAAAGGAACCAAGACTGTAAGACAACAAAATCAAATGAATAAGCTTGTCCATGGGGGACTGAGTTAGAGGCACTACAGAAAAGATCTGGGTTGCACTAGTTATGGCTCTAAGGGGAAATTCCAAGTGGTAAGTGAATACTGGTGAGCGGTAGCCTTCCTGAACACGACAACACCCTGAATCTAAGTGTTTGACTGGCAGAGGCCTCGTCATCTTTGCATCAGTTTTGCAGAATTAGATTTTCAGTGTGTAATAGGAAAGATCACATAGCTCTACTGTGCCAGAGCAAAAACCTGAGCATATAACCTCTAGCCAGTGATACACACCTGTCACCACAGCAGACTAGGGTCACATCAGCTGCAAAACAGAACTTCCCAGAAGTGTTGCCAGTCACTGAGAGCACATGAGGAAACCAGAGACTGATGCTGCCTGGCATTTAGAGCACATGAGGAAACCAGAGACTAATGCCAAAGTAGCTGTTGCTCTTGCATAGGGCCACAAGCCTGAATTCCCTTTACAAGGACAGTGGGTGAATTACTAACTTAGCAGATGAGTGTGTAACAAACCCTCCATTACCCTTCTCCTGCTTGGAAAAACTTCTGCAATACCCAAAAGAACTGCAAACCGTGCTCATATTCAGCTAGTTTCATGGGAAATCTCTGATCCTACCATCAAAGCTGGTCATCTGTTGCAGTACACACACCAGCACAGAGGTCCTCTAATAACTTTGGTGGTCACTGTTCATCCAGCTTCCTTAGGAGTGACAGTGATGTCCAGTTTTTCAGTGTGGGCTTACAAGAGTCAGGACACAAACCTCAGTTCAGTGATGTTAGGGAACTCGGTGTCTCAGATAAACTCAAGATTTCCTACTACATTTATGTCAGAGGAGCAATAAATCTCCAAAAAGAAAAATGCATGTTGCACACACAGCGACTGCAGAGCGAATGGAAACAACAGACTAATAGGAGGCAGTTTGGGTGAGAGGCTGAAATGGCTGTGAAGTGAAACTGAACTCTGCATAACTCAAGAGAAGGAAAGCCTCTCTTGAACTGTTCTATATTATGTTGCCACAGGGAGCGAGCTATCGTAATACATACATCTTTGGTTACAGGCACTGGAACAAAAGTTAAATATACAGGAACTGCTACTGATTTCAAGCATGCAAGGAGAAAAAAACAGAGAGATGCAAGGCCTCAGCTAGTGTGAAGTTTTGACTTCCAAGGAGCTCACATCACTACAGCAGACACTGCACTCCTGTCACACAGATTTTCACATAAGTTTAAATTCCTGATCTGTTGTTTTGGGGTGGAAGTTAAAAACCACCATCATTTCTCATGAACAAATGGGCAAAGGAACACACTAGGCACATCCTAGAAAGCAGAAGTATGCTACGGTATTACAAGAACATCTGGTTAGACTTAGGATGGAACTATTTCATCCTGCACAGATAAAAGTACACCATTGCTGCCCTCCCTACACCCACTCCCACTTGCTTTCTGGGATTTCCTTGCCAACTTTGTAAAAGATGAAAAGTACGTATGTGTGGGGTCTGGCAAGGCAGAAACTACATACACAGAACAGCAACAGCTCTTCTGCGGATTTCAAGTTTACAGCCAGTTAAGCTGCAGCACAGCAGAAATGTTCCAACGTTGCAAAGATGCAATGCCATAAACTGAAGTAGAGATGAAGAACAAAATAATTCTCAGATATTCTGTCTGATGCCAAACTCCCTCTGACATTTTAGGATAATATGGATCAGAAGAGGACATGCGGGGAAAACCAGAAACTATGGACACTCACAAGACTTTTAAAAGAATTAGAGCTTTTTTCCCCCTACAGTGGCAGTAAAGTACCACAGTGTAACGAAGTTGCCAAGTTGAAGGTCAGCCTTGAAAAAAAAATAATCACAATTTGAAATATTTTCAATTTTCTGGGTTCCTCTGCAGCAAGATCTTCTTGACATGTCAGTTCAGGGTAAACCTCAGCTCAGGCTGTAATAAAGGAAAGCACTTACGCAGACCCATGGGTGTTTGAGAGCCTGGTCAGCTGTGATGCGCTTTGCGGGGTTTATCGTCAGCATCTGGTTGATCAAATTCTTTGCTTCAGGAGTCACAGTGTCCCACTCAGGTGATGGGAACTGAAAGAGGAAGAAGGAACAGATGAAGTGAAAGTGTTTTCTACTAGCACAAGAGATTTTTCTTCCTACACAGCTGAATTCCAGCTTTTGCCCTTTTGATACCAGGGCTAACACATTTGCAAAACACAACTCTGAAAACCCATGCTGAACAAAAATTGTACCGAATCCAGTGAATGAATGGTACCAGACAGCAGGACATACCTGTACCATTCACTAAACACAGACAGGTAGATTATCAGTTTAAAAGCTTTCTAGGAATCACTCAGACCTTTGAATTTCTTTCACACTCAACAGTCAAAAAACCTAAGTCACAGATCTGTCAGAACATGAGTTCTGACATGAAAAACAGAAGCAGTATCTTTTTTACCCCACCTTGCTCTTTCTCAGCATGCTAAAAAGCTGTAACAGCATATGCAAAATCATAAACACTTAACTACATCAAAACCTTATGAAAGCAAAAACTACTAACAGGGAACATCCCATCAGGTCACTTTCGCCAACACAGAGCACAATATCCTGGAACAATACCAGTCTTTTAGGTGTAACATCCCACCAGCAAGCTGTTAGCAAGCATCTACCATACTAGGAATCATTACTTGGGGAGCAAGAGAGATGTAATAGTGGATGGGAATAGAGAAGCATGGAAACAAAGAGAAGATTCTCAAGTGTTTCAGCTACCCATGAAAGGTAACTGCTCTTTCATATAATTCCAGTAATGATAAAGATGAATATTTACACCATCCTCCAGATGCTTGCATATGGTGTAGATGACAGCTAAGATTAAATGCAGTACATCTCACTCCTATGAATCTACTGTATAAACACAGGTGAACTTGAGAACACAAAGCTAAATGTGCTGTTGGGATAAAGTCCTCTGTCTTTAAGGGGAGGGAAAAGACTGATCCATCCTCAGAACACTTCCTTACAGTATTACATTATTCAGAAAAAGTTTATCCCATCTCTTTTCTCCTGCATTTTGTGCTTTGCTTAATTGGGACATAAAAATACACCACTGCATTTGTTTCACATATACTCCTATTTCTGCATTCTCGGGCATCAGCAAGACATTATACAAATTTGTTCTGCTAACATTGCAAGAGACAACTCAAAAATTATGATAATGAGCTTTCAAGCCAGGACACCTTCTCCCACCCAAACTCTGAAGTAGTCATGGTAATGCCTTGCTAAACCCCTACCCAACAGCACAAAGTCCAGTTTGCAGTTACCACTTCCTCTATGGGTCAACAGAGAACAACAGAGAACAACAGACCAGTCCGGTGCATACTGGCCTGTTGGGGTAAGGACACCAGGGGCAGATACACAAGTAAAACTTGAACTGTTTTCTACCAGGCAAAACAGAGGAGGAATCTACTGGAACTTGTTCATTATAGGTAAGAACTGAAAACCAACATTTAGATGGGAGGCATCAGGCACTTCACTCCTCATGACTTACAGAAAGAGTTAGACATTTAACCCCTGAAGTGCTTTGAAAATCCCCATTGACAGAATTAGTCCAAAACCACTTCAAATAGCAAACAACACAGAAACGAGGGGTAGGAAGACAAGAGAACGAGAGTCCATTTAAGGCTATCACTTTCCTTTCACCCAGGAAGCCATTGAGCCAGGACACGGGGTTAGGCAGACCTTTGTTCTCACCAGTACAGCTGCTCTCATGGTCTCAGGCACAGAAGCTGGGAGGCAATTGGGATCCAGCAGAACCCTTGCCTTTTCTTTTTTAATACAAACAACAAGACAGCCTACAAAGCAAACTCCCCAACTTCCTCTTGATATTCATGCCTGCAGGCTTCAAACTAGGATTTCCAGGAGTTCCTTTGCCCTTCCCAAACCTCTCTTTACATGGAAGAATTTATGTCAAACATTCAAGCCCAAACCACATTTTACACCACTTTGTTCTCAGTACTAACCTCCTTGCTATTCCTCTCCTTCAGGCACTTTTCATACCTCAGTTTTGCCTTGCTCTGAAAACTCTTCCATGAACTGCTTAGCTTTTTACCAGAGCCTCCAACCCACCAAGCTGATCCCCACCACAAAGCCACCCCTCCAAAGGCCCCTGCCATTCAGTCTTCTCACTGGGCTCCAAGCTTTCCATTGCTGGAAGAAATTCCTCTATGGCAATGAGGAGACCAGAGGCCATAATTTAAGCTATTAGTCTACAGAATACTTCCCCATACTTTTAATTAGGCCTTGATAAAGACAGACTCCTTCTTCCTACCTTCCGTCTGCTCCCCTGAAAGAGTTAACATTGGCTACATCTGCAGCACTTTGTGGTAAATGCACTAGAGGACACCATTTCCCATCATCTGCATTTCCAGCTCTGCATCTCCCTAACAACCAGCAACATCTTGGTGCCCACTGCAATGTTTCCACATATCCTTTCAGAAGCCCCAAACAGGACTGTATCCCAGGCAGTGAAGACAAGGTGTATGAACATGCCAAACATCGCTTTGCACAGTAGCTTGGGGCCTGCTGCTAAACACCAAGTAAGATAGTGCCATGTTTTGGATGGCTTCTACACCCATGCAGGTACTCAGCAAGAAAGTGCCCTTACGTCATAGGCTCCGGCTTTGATCTGCTGATAGAGTTTGTGCTGATCTTCATCCCAAAAGGGAGGGTACCCCACTAGTAATATGTACAGAATCACTCCTGGGAGGGAGAGACACAGATACACTATGGTTAGGCTAATACGCCAATTATTCCTTCAGCCCCTCTTCCTTCCCTCTTGACAGTCCCCAAGGTAATGACTGCTCTGTATCTTCATTTGCCATCATGTTTAGTCTTTTAAGGTAGAGAAATACAGTGCAAACCTCTCCTCTGCTGAACCTCACCCTGGCGCTTCACATGCCAAGAGCTAGAACAAGGTGCATGATGTCCTACCCTCCTCTGGCTATCATGGCTGGTGAGCCACAGCTCCTAGCTGCTCTCAGAATAAAATGAAGCCGCATTCCCTGGGGCTGCTGGGCATCAAGGGACTTTTTGATAAGGACTGAGATTTTAGATGCTTACTGTGCATGATCTTGGGACAAAAATGACACTGACAAAGCTAACAAACACTCTTGGCCTGCAGAGAACCATTTAGTCCATGTCAGGCAACACTGATATCACATATCTTTTAACTTATCAGTCCCAGATACATTTACACTTAATTTTTTCCTTAAAAAAAAATCATCTCTCTTCAGTATTTCATCTGCTATACAGTTAGAGCAATAGGAAATTGCTACAGTTATCTAAATAACTGACTCTGCAAAGCATAGACAGGTCCTGTCTCTTGAGTCTCAAACATCTGATAGATGGCCCGAGGAAAGAATTAGGAGCCGGAATCAAATGAGCTCAGGCTCCAGTATTAACTCCATCTACACAAGGTGCTTATCCTCAAGTGTGCCTTCATCTCTCCACCCAAGAAGGAGCACTGCATACCCTCCCAGCAATAGGTTATAAGGAATCACTCTTCTACATGAAATGGTGTTTAATTGCAAAACACTTTGACAGAATCTTACCACATGCCCATATATCCACTGGTTTTCCATAAGGATCTTTTCTTAAGACTTCGGGGGAGAGGTAGCCTGGAGTGCCAGCAAACCCTGCCAGGAAATGGATGACATGAAGTACTTGACAGTACCCAAGCAGAAGAGATCTTGCCATATCATAAAACCCACTAGTGGTAACCAACAAATTCCCAAATCGATTTCCCACCCTTCCTCTCATATTTGCTAGAGCTACCTCTTGGTAAACCAACAAAAAGGCAGGGAGGGGAAAGGGGTGATCAGATGGGATTGAGTGTCCATGCACTGCAGGAAAAACAGAAAAGAGAGATACCACATCAACCAGCTGGGCACAAACTCGTATGCCAGGCCTTATATTACTGTTACATATAATGGCTTGGTGTTTGAAAACACAAGACCCATATGGAACACATTTGTGTTCCAAATGGTGAGGGCAGACCAGGAGCAGCAGCCATCTCTCCAGAATCTCTGCAGCACTGCAAAGTCTTGGAGCTGATGTTTAGCCTGAGAAGGTCTCATTTCTAATTATGTTTTAGCTAAACAAAGATAAGGCCAGATCCAAATGTGCCTGAGGCAGGCCAGGTTAAATACATTTCTGTAAAATGACCAAAAGAATTCCAGATGTCTACACTCCTGAGCAGTAGGAAAGTTCAGATCAGGCTCTAAACTTTGCAGCTGCATTCATCTCTGACACCAGCATCTACTGTAAACCAAGAATAGAGAAATACACAGACATTTTTTCTCTCTTTATTTATCATATTCTTTCCTCTATTGCACCTAGGCTCGTGCCCAAGGACCCAGAGGCTGAAATGCTTGGAAAGGAAGCAGCAATGCCAGATGCATGCTGGAAGAGCTGAGAGAAAGTATTCAAGGAGGGTTCAACTCAACCAGCCACCAGGAAACGGGGAAGCAAAAGTGGGAAAGGTCAAACAGACTTACCAAACCAGGCCTGCTGCTCTCCCTGGACTTCTATAGCCAGTCCGAAGTCAGCCAGTTTGACAGCAGCACCCTTACACTTACTTGCCAGTAGTAAATTCTCAGGCTGGGGAGAAGAAAGAGAAAAGGAGGTAAGAATGAAAGACTGACACCCTTGTTAAACCTTCCTACCTCAGTATTCACATCACAGAATTCAATCTGCTGACTGAATTTAGCAGTCATGTACTAAACTTGTTCAGGTGAAGAAAGAGCAACAGGAACAAATGGCCTTAACCTAGAGTGGCAGAAAATCCTGAAGTCTAACACAAACTCCTGTGGGAGCCAGAGCCTCTCCTCACCCAGCCCACATATTACATGCTGACACCAGAGGGCACTGGCAGTACAGTTCCTGCAGCACAGAACCCAAAATTAGTTTCTGTCTTCCCCACAGAGAGTAATTGAGAGGCAGGGGGGAAGAGATGCAGTAGATACAATCTGCAGTGATGTTTCTCCCCATGAACATTACATAGTCCCCAAGGCACAGGAAAAGTAAATATGATGCTAATAACGGCTGCCAAATTCACCACTGTAATGTGGGAAGGCATCATCTAAATAGTGAGTAGCTTTCATCCCTAACAGAAAAAGCCTCAGCCTCAAATTGGCATAAGCAGCACAGCAGTGAGTATTCTTGTAAGCTGTTTCTTCATGCTACGTATTTACAGTAGCATAAAATATGCTGTCTTGCTACTGCTGCCATCGCGTATACAACAAGCAAGTGTGCCACTTCCCTGATGTGCCAGGAAAGGGAGACTTTTGCCCCTCACATGAATCTCACTCTGATCATAATTCTGTTGCCTTCCAGCAAAGGACTTCATCAGAAGGCTTAACACAACTCCAGAAATTGGACTGAGTGTCAGCAGCTTCCTCTGAAGCACAAAAGCAGCTAGTTACATGGGACCTTTTGAAACCCCAAGGCTTTAAGGTAGTGGCTATTACACCTCAGCAGGAAATCCAACTTGTAGATAGGCAGGACAAATGTGATTTCTCATCCTACTCCCCTCTGATAATTTGTGCTATTCAAATCAACTTGAGTTTTTGAACAAGCAAGATGGAAAACTGGAAGTCCGGAAACAGAAACTTGTCTCAGCTTCACAAATCTGAGGAAGGTATCTTTTGCAGCCTGCTCACCAATTTCATCCCACAACAGCCCTCTGTCCCTGTTCTGCCTGACAGGAACAGGACACTTCACTCATTCACCTGCCTTAGAGTACTGGGCACATGCCTTGCTTCTGCTTTGAATGGAGAACAGCCCTGCCCATCACAGTCCTTGCCATGAGCAGCATGGAAGGAAGAGGAACTGAGTCTCAATGCATTTGGATGTCACTGGCTTTTCATTGTATGAGAAGTGGAAAAGACTGTGTTAATCAAACGCCATTGGTGAAAATTCACCAGTGTAAACAAATCCCTCAAGTGGAAGACCAATGAAATCTGAAAATCTCTCCCAATTTCAGATCACACCTGGGCTTGGCTTGACTAAGAAACAGTGAAATTAGAAACTTATGTGCTTCTAAAATACAGCTACAAACACCTTAAGGCAAATGGTGCTCATCCATGTGCATGTTTGCCAACATAAATATGGGTTGTCTCAGATTTAACATGCTTTTTGCTAAGGATGTGAATGAATTCCCTAACTTCTTGCAATCCCTATGGGTAGCTCAACATTTGAAGGTCTTTAAGAGCACATCGGCCAAAAGACAGGCTTATGAGAGGGAGGTGCAAAAGACTTCTCTTGAAGCAAGCTCTGCAGTTATTACACATTGATCCTGAAGGCCAAGCTTTTGGCAAGGAGCTAAATATTAAACGAAGAGTACGGGATCTTTTATTGCTAAAAGGAGTGGCTACTCTTCAGGCCTGGATAGCTTCAGTGAATCAGAGCAAGCAACAGAAGAAACACATTAACTGCAGGGGAGAGTGTCCAGCAGCTGGTAAGCTCTAAACAAGTTCACAACTTTCACACAAACAAAACTTGGGAAGCAAAACAGATTATATCTGAACACAGGATGTGAAGGAAAACTTAAACCATCCTGTACTGGAGAACTCTACTGATACTCAGAGAGGCCCTAATTTTGGGCAGTAGTGCCTCTTGAAGGCTGCTTTATCAAAAGATGTCAGGTCTAATCCAAAGCAGCCACTCTTCAACAGACTGCTTGCATCTCTTCCCAGTGCTCTGAATCAGAAGGCCAGAAGTGTTGCATGGGAGTTTGCCAGAAACACTAAGGGTTAATGGCTGCCCACTAGATCTAAACACTGGGAGAACACTACGCCAAGCTTGCAACATGCCTTTACCTTGCTCTCTGAAACATATTTTTATATTCTTCCCCTTATGCAACGTATAACAAACCAAAAACAGCAGTGGTAGCATGTGTCATCCTGCATTAACTTAACTGGATCGCTGGTGGCCATCACCATTCCCGCTTCAGAGAGGGCTGCAGGGCAGGCAGACCTTCCTGCACAAAACTCTTCATTCTGGAGCCTGCCCGGTTCCCACTACAGCTGGCACTGAGTGGGAAAGGAGTTAAAGCAACTTACACTGCAGAGGTTCTGGGTCTATAAATGCGATATAATGTGGCAAATGGTCAATTCACCCAGCATTTAACTGGCCAGCAGTTTTGGGTTTAGATTAAAAGAGCTTCTACTGATGAGAGAAGGAAGAAATGACATGAAAAATACTTGTTGAGCAGCTCTGCCCTAGCCCAACGGCACGTGTTTGGCAACAGCGCAGACCAAAAATACACATGCTCTGTGCAGACAAACTCAACCTGGCAGATTGAACAGAGATTGCCTCAGGTCTCCAGGGATCTCTTCAATGGCAAACTAGAAAGTGTCCTTCATTATAATGAATCCTACCCAAGTTTCTCTGAAAGTCTACTGCACTGCAAGGTTCACAACCACTCCATCCTGGAGCTGCGTCAGAGAGGCTGAGAGCTGGGAAGGCTCATGAAGACTGGGAACTTCCTCGGGAGTTCAGCACAGCTTCTAGAAAACTCTGAAGGAACAAACTGCCTCAGGAACCCCTGAGCCCTGTTCAAGTGAAAAACCCCTGCCAGCTGGCAACATGGTCTATCCCTGTCTTGCCTCTTCCAATGATCCCCTGGCTGCTCTCCTCAGCCTTCACGGCACGGAGGAAATATTACCTTCAAGTCCCTGTGCACGATATCATGCTGGTGAATGTGATTCACACTCTCCAGTATCTGATGGATACAGTGGCTGAAAGATAAAGGGAAAGACACACAGTTATGCACACACACACACATACACTTGGCATCTCATCTCATCCCTAAACTATTTCCCTAACTTTTATATTTGTACCAGGGAGAGTTCAAGACCCCAGGCTGAATCCCTTCACCATGTCCACTGGATGACATAGCTCGGTACCATCACAGCTGGACACTCACAGCACTTTCAGCAACAGGATGCTAAACACCCTATCTATAGCAGGGCCACAAAGCCTCCCTCCCACCTCCCATCACCTCCTTCCTTTCCTCCCCATTACACTAATCATCTCACTTATCCCTTCAACCAACAGTGAGCACCCCACACAGGAGAACCGAGTCACCCAAGTGCCTACAAACAGCAGCCAAAATTGGGTAAGCGAGATCAAATCACTTCAGGAAGCATTTGGGCTAGACCCAAGCAAAGAATAAACCTTCAGAGAGCAGCAGCCTTCCCCAGAAAATTCAGGATGACGACTCCTGGGTGTCTGCCAGTTTGCAAAGCTTTCAGAGCAGCATCTCAAGCACTTTACATACACGATGTGCACACACACCCGCTTGCTGGGTGCCTTTTAAGTACAGATCCCACTTAAGGGGTTAGCGATCTGAAAAGCAGACTCATTCCCTGTTAAGTGCAGTGCGTTGCATTCCCCTTGCTCACAGAAAACCCCCTCTCTGCCACTTTCACTGCTACAAACACAGGGGCAAAAGCAAGATGTTATTTACACCTGTCGCTTAAGGACTGTGCTACACATCCACAGGCGAGATTTCTGGTTGAAAACATCTCTTCCACTAAACTCTGCTCCCAAGGGTGAATGTGGAATGCAGTAGGCATTAAGACAACTATGGCTGGGCAGTAAGCACCTAGATGTGGGCAACTTGGATGGGTCTGCATCCTCACTGCAGGATCAGTCAATCCCCTCACCGAGTTGTACAAATCTCAGGGAAACAGATTTGAAATGACCGCATTACATGAGGGAAAAGAAATTGGCTACTGGAAAAAATGGGAAGAGGGTGAGGAGAGGAAGGGAAGACAAGGCACGGCACTGCATATTTGCTACCCCCGCCCCTCCAGAGCTGGCAGTACAATCCTCAGGGTCGGAGTCCATGAATATCTGCCTGCTCCCAAAACAAAAATGTATAATTAGAACAGAGCCGAGTCTGAGCGAGGGAGATTTTCTGGCCAAAAATGGCAAAAGTGTGAGGTGTCCCAGGCGAGCCAAGCACAGAGGACTGGCACAGACCTCACTCCCTCACTCTCCCAGCCTGCTCTGGAATTCAGCTCAGCATGGGGGGAGAAAGGGAGGAGTTTCACCCTGTCATCTTGTGGGCACTGCAAGACCTGGCCAGCTGACAGTCGGAGGGCTGAGCACCCTGAGGAAGTCTTGCAGAGAAACAGACTGTTCTCTTCTTCCCCTAACCCTGCCATAATTTTCCTGACCAGTGCTGGTCACTGCCAGCTCTTGGCAATTTCAGGAACAGGCACTGGCAAGAGGGACAGGATGAAGGATAATGACTGATAACCTCACAACTTCTGAACTTCAAGGCAGAAGGGCTTGAATGACTGCATATCTGTCTGAGATGCTGTGCCTATAACATCTGTACAGCCCACTGAATACATCTACAGGGCTCTCAGACCTCTTTGCCAGGAACTCATCAGAGATTACAAGCCCACTGGCCTTCTCCATCAGCAGACATCTCACAGTGGAGTGCATGGTGCAATGCCTCACTTAAAAGCATCATGCGATGCCTAGAAGACAGAGGCTGTAAGCGTACAAGAGGGAAAGCAAATAAGCGCCCACAGATTCCTCTTAACTATCAGGTCATGCTCTATCCTTCCTCACACTCAGCCTGATCTTCTTCACAGTACTGCCTACCAAGGTTACCCTGGAGCAGCACCCACTGCTCCCTTCTTACCCCTCTCCTCTCACAGCTTCCCTAATTCCTGTTCCAGCAAGGGTTAGGATTAGATAAGAACATGGGTGCAGAATAAGCTGATGTGAAACGTCACCATCATGCCACTCCCAGACCCTGCTAAAGTAGAACAGGAGCTGCTTAATTCCAGCTGTGATTCCAAACACTGCATGTCCAGCAGACGGACAGGTCAGAGAATACCATCTTCTACTGCTGTACAAAACTCTGACCCAGCATAAACACCAAAGTGACAAGCACAGGCCACTTCAGGAAGCTCACAAATGGGAGAGGGGGAACACACTCCAAAAAAGAAAAGCATAACTCTAAATCTTTTTAATATTAAAATATGAAGGCTACTCTCACATTGTCCCTTTTCGCATTGTGCCACCCAGCTCACAGAGAGAACTCCAACAGAAACGTAGCTTTCAAATCCCACTCTCCCCCCTGCCCTGTAAACCATTATCTAGACATAGGCAAACTGAATGGGTCTTCCCAATAGCAATGGCATATCACTAGAACCCTACCAGAGGACAAGCAGACAGCGCCCTCACAGCCACAGCCCAACGCTTGCTCACTAGGGACACACAGTCACCAACCACCAGAAAGATCAGGCAGACAAAGCTGCTACCAATGGGTCTCCCAGCAAACAGCATGGCGTCTGCAAGTGGCAAAGACGGCAGCACTGTGCAAGCAACAAGGGTTAGAGCTGTGGCAAGTTAGGCTGACCGGTGACAATAGTTTACACTGATAGCAGAAAGAGGAATATTTTCCAGACGGGGAACAGGAATGTCAGAACAAAGCCATGCACAGAACAGGCGTCAGGAAACTCATTCCCATTTGCCAACACGTGGCACATACACAGAGGGGTCTGCAAAGTCTTACCTGGCATCTGCTTCACTGTAGTATTCTCTGGCAACAATATCCTCAAAGAGCTCCCCACCTGTAACTCTGGAGTGCAAAACAACAAGGGAGGTTACAGAGCCTGTGCACGTTTAGCTCAGGGCTGCACAGGGCATACGCAGCCATCTGCCTGATCTCTTTCCAGCAGCCTATGTGGGGACCTGCAGCACAGGGAAGCCAGGGCAGAGCTCCACCAGCACGGCACCACCACTGTCATATCCGTATGACTGATGCCTTGGACTGCCATTTCACCAGCAGTGTACAGGACACAGTTGACACACTGGGCTCAAATTGCCAATGTGCCTCTACAGAGCTTTGTATATGCTAAGCTTGGGTGGAATACTTCTTATCGACCCCCTCCAGACTGCCTCAGAGACAACAGTCAAACAGCCTCCCTATGCAGGATAGCCATCCTTTGCCATACCACACCTACACCGGCTGCTAGGAGCCTTCCTGGTCCATCCCCTACCACACAGTCAATGGATTTCTGTCAAATAGGCCAGAGGTATCTACAGATCTCTAAAGAGGAAGGGGGAATTATTCTAATGCATGTGCTTTTTATTCCACTCTAAGTCAAGCATCCAAGTGCCTGTATCACTGGTGAAGCATCAAAGCCAAAGACTTACAGATCAAAGACGAGGTAATGGAAACCTTCTTCTGAAATACTGTCATGGAGCCGCACTGCAAAAATATAATCAAGAAATGGAGGTTTACAGAGCATGTAGCAAATACGACACTTCACAAATCAAACCCATACACACAGCCAAGTTCTCCCTCAACCCAATCAGTCTATTAATTCCCCATGCCCTTCACTTTGTGTGCTCCTTCCATTATCTCAAAGGAACAGATGGGTGTCCTTCACATACACCCACCCCTCCCCAGCATCAAAACAAACTCTAAATATCTTCAACCTCCTGTTCATTCTCCTTCTCTAACACTTCAGTACCCTCCTTTCACATCTGCCTACTCTTTCCTCCATGCTCCTGTTTTGTCATTTCTCCCCACCCCTTCTTATTTCTCAAAACAAACCATCTTCAGAATTTCCAAACAATCCTTCACTCCCAAAATTGACCTCCAACCTCATCCACATGTCAGTGCCACTGATGTCCCTTCTGCCTTTCATCTGGAAAGCTCCATGAAGTTCCCTCCTTTTCCTTCCTTTTCCTCACTTCATTCTGACTTATACTCCAAATGCTTACACAAAATTCAGAGACAGTTCCTTGTCTCAATTTATTTCTGATGTTTGTTACAGACATTCCCCTTCTCACAATATCATTCTCCTTCAGCTTCCTTACCTATCGTCTTCCAGAGTTCTGCTCCTATTGCCTAAATTAACCTTCATCTTTTCCATTTCCTTGTCTGCTTTAACCTGCAGGACTGGAGTTTCCTCCATGATGGGCCACTGTCCCCTTGTATTGTGAGGTTTCCAGGGCTCTGTCCTGCTTTCCCCACATTACACACTGGCAATAACTATTGTCTCTACGCAGTCAGAAGAGTCCCGTTTCATCCTGTCTGAATCAAAATCTCAATTTCTTTGATGCTTATTGGACACCTAGCCACTAATTCTAACCTGGGAAGAAACAAATCCCTTAATTTCATCTTGCTGCCTACCCCACTCTTTGCTTCCTCCCCTGCTGGAAAATATCACTACTTTCCCTGCCAGAGACACAAGCTAGCAATCCTATTTGCTTCCATGCCTCAACCTTCACACCCTTACCAGGACTTGTCTTCACATGACCATCTGCAGTCCTCCCCCGTTGATTCACCCAACTGAAGCATTTAGCTGAGACTAGACTGTATCTCAGTCACTGTAACACCTTTTAATTGAGTATTGACCAAAGTAACGTCACTGTTCTCATCCCTACAAGAAAAATCTTGTTATCCTGCTTGGTCACTTTATTGGTACCTTTGCCTCTCTTCCCTGCCTTCCTTTTTCTTCTACATAAAATACAGGTGACCTGTCTTGACTTTTCTCAACATAATGATTTTCTCTTAGCCCGTATTAAGAGGTCAGATTGCATCTCTTATTGGCACATGACATCAGCTGTCATCACTGCCTTGGGAATGTTTCAAACTAGCACTTGGCACATGCCCCTACCTCACATGGAACAGCTTCTGCAAATGTTCTCAAAGCTCTCCCCGATCCTTGCTAAGGCACCCTCCCACATGCACACAAACACACACAAAGTCAAAATTGAGAGTAGCACAGATGTGCAGAGTCCACTGCCAGCACCTTTCCTAAAAGGATTTCGTTCTTTCCTTATTCTTTCTTCCTATGCTTTCCTGTATTTTCCCTGCCTTTTTCTACAAGCTCTCTGACCCAGTCCCTTGACTTTCCTTTCCTTAGCACTTCTACTGCATCTAACCACAGGGGGCTGGGAGGACCACTTCACCCAGCGCAATGCCAGAAACAAGCAAGTACAGTTAGAGTGCCAGTACCACAGGTGTTTCAGATGCAACATGCTGTTCCTACATCATGAAAACAGAGACACATCACCTTTATGAACTGTGGTCCTCAAATCATTCACTGCAAAAAAGATCTTCTTGCAAGTAAGCTGTTTCAGTTGGCTTTGTAATAACTTCATTGTAATACAATTTTGTATTTACAGAAAACGTGCGTCCTGAACAGCTGGCAGAAACCAACAAAGGCAGCATTACAGAAATGCAAGTGAGAAAGGTATTTTCTAGGAGAAAGATTTCCATTCAAGACAGGAAACAAGACGGAAAATGGCTGAAACGGACACTTGGATTGCCAGTGAAGGGCAGTTTTCACTCCAGTGCCCAAGACTATTTGAGGTAAATGGAGGAGACAGGCACATGAACAAGAGCTGAGGCCCAGGACACAGGCAAAAGTCTGTGAAGAGCCCTCATGAAGAGGGAACAGATGGAGAAACTTCAAGGAAAGCTGAATGTGTTAACAAGATCATGTCTGGTGATGCTCGGTGTGCAAGAGAGAGCATTCTCCTTCCTCTGGCGCCTGAAGGGTCATCAAAACGCTGCAAGAAATCAAGTGGAGAGAAGAGCAGTATGAGTGAAATCATGACAGAGGAGGAGCACAGCCACCAGCAGGCTGACAGCAGTGGGCATGAAAAGGGAACAGCAAACATGTCTGCAGGTAGAAGTGAGAAACAGTGAACAATAAACTTTGATGTAAAGATGCAGGCAGCAATTATGTCAGAAAATAAAACAAATAAGCTGATTGGTGCTATTTCTTTGTCCTGAGGAGAGTAATTTTGACAGATACATTAAGAAAAGGGAAGGAAGTCACAGTTCAGCTGGCAGAGTCTGGCAGAGGCAGCAGAAAGAGCCTTCAAGGACAGTAAAACACTATTTACATCTTTAGGTGAGGAACAATGACAGGAGGACAGAGGCAGTCCATAAATACTGACGCTGTACATCACCCTAGGGCTGCAGAGCAAAAGAAGGCCTTGGAGACAGGACACAGGTCAGTAACTTAACAAGGGAGCTGCCTCCTTGCTATGGCCCAGAGCAACACTGGAACAAAATCTGCACAGGATTTAATCTGCTGAGGTAACAAAGCTCAGGGAGTAAATGATGCAGCAGCAAACTCCAGAAAAGCTATAGGAAAGATGACAGCAGCCCTCCCATGGGAATAATTAGTAACAGCTCAAGACATTAGGCTTAAAGTGAGGCACAGGACAGCAATGAGGGGAGCTGACCTGCCAGAAAGCAGTTTTGTGGAAAAGGACCTTGGGGTCTTGGTGGACAAGTTAACCAAGAGCCAGCCATGTGCCTTGTGGCCAAAAGGCCAATGGTATCCTGGGCTGCATTAGGAAGACTGTGACCAGCAAGTCAAGGGAGGTGATCTTCCCCTTCTACCCTGTCCTAGTGAGGCTACACCTGGAGTACTGTGTCCAGTTCTGGGCTCACCAGTTCAAGAAAGACAAGGAGCTACTGCAGAGGGTCCAGTGGAGGGCTACAAAGACGATTAGGGGACTGGAGCATCACTCATATGAGGAAAGGCTGAGAGCTGGGCCTGAAGAAGAGATGACTGAGAGGGGATCTTCATGCATACAAATATCAGACTGGTGAGTATTGAGAGGATGCTGCCCAGCGACAGGATAAGGGACAATGGGCACAAACTGAAACATAGGAAGTTCCTTCTGAGTACAAGTAAAAACTACTTTGAGAGTCACAGAGCACTGGAACAGGGCTGCCCAGAGAGGTTCTGGAGTCTTCTCTAGACATATTCAAAACCTGCCTGGAGGCAACTCTGTGCAACCTGCTCTAGGTGAATCTGCTTTAGTGGAGGGGGTTGGACTAAATGATCTCCAGAGGTCATTTCTAGCCCCAGCCATTCTGTGATTCTGATCTCCATTACTACCACAAGTTCAGGTTCACCCAGGCAGTTGAGCAGAGTCCACGCAGGCTGCTCATACCCGTGTAACCTGTTGATATGAAAGGGTGAGAAATACAATAATTTGTAGATGCTGGAGAGTAAACGATTCCCCAGAACTGACTATCCATGATAAGAAAAATGGAGAATTACAAGTATTCATCCAGTTAACCTTTTCTTCAAAAATATCACTGAACCATTTTTTTTTCTGACTCTTGTCATGGGAGCAGTGACATCTATGCCTAGCTGCAGGCTGGACAAACACACACATCACAAGAAGTGATAAGAAGAGCTCCAAGTCACAGCAACAGGGAAGTTGCTCAACAGCCGCACAGGGTCTTCCAAAAGATGATGAAACTACAAAAGAGCCCAGTACTTGCCAAGGAACCTGATCTCTGTTCACCAGAAGATGAAGTAGATTACTTCTAGTAACTGATTCTGTCACCCAGAAGCAGCAATTCAAACCATATTTCTTCCTAGACAAACACTCTTTACACAGAGATTCTTACAGATGGGGGAAATCAGTCCCTGCCAACATCACACACAGCCAGGGTTACCTGATGACTGTTCCCATGTCAACACTGATGGATGAAAGAGCATGTACTACAACAGTTAGCAAGAACAGTCAAGGAAAGGGGAGTAAGAAAGAAAACAGAAGCAAGTCAGACAAATCAGTGCCTGATTTAGTCAGGCTCTAAATCAGTTACAGGATACAGTGAAAGACTTTACTCAAGGTTTTAAAGCACACAACACTCCCATCCATACAAAGAATGGAGCGCTTGTAGAGCTCACAAGCACATCTGATTTCTATGACAGTCAAGTCTTACAGATGACTTCAGAAATAATAAATAAAACCCCACAACAGTAGTAAGCAATGCCAGAAAAAATGCTATCCAAAGGAGCAGAATCATTACAGACTGTTAGGTAGAAATATCATCTGCACCAATACCAGCTGGCCAGTCAGCAGAAAGTGTGCATCACCACTCACCTTTCTTCATATACAGTCCTGAATCTGGTACTATAGTGGTACTCCCCCAAGTGTAAGGAGAGACCGCTACCTAAATCTGTTCCTCTAATTTTAAATGCACACCTGTAACCCTGCACTGTTAAAGAGCTGCAATGCATCACCACACACAAGGCACAACCCAGCTAACTGCTTTAAGCATCCTTTTCTTCCCTCAGTTTCTTCTCCAGCCTCATCCCGTGTAAACTGGTCTTAGCTGCGCAGGAAGCATCTCCAAAAACCTGGTCTTCTGTTAAAATAACTAACAACATAAAAACCAAAGAGACCAAATCACCCCCTTCCCCCAAAACCTCAGACCTTCAACCCCACCTGATGCAAGCTGTGCATCTGTCCTGTGTGGGTGTTTAAGTCAGGCCTGAGGCCCTGATGCAACCCAGAGCATTCGCACAGAGCCAGATATCACAGTGAGCGGCTCAAGGGGACATGCTGTGGTTACTGAACCTAACAGCAGCTGGATAACAGGAGTTCAAGTACTTTCTAAGAACATCTGCTGTGACTATTACTGTTCTCTGCCTGCTGTCTTCAGAGTCTCGCTGGAAATCTTGCCTCAAGAACAAAACTTCAGACTGATACTTCAAAGCGGTTCAAAATCCTCATGCATGTACAGGTTTTGTTTTAGAAAAGAAAGTACTAATAAGCCATCATATTAACTACAGAAAATTAAGCATTTTAGTGAGAAACAGCAATACAGTAAGTAAGCCACATGGTTTCCATTCCCTGCCTGAATAAAGTGACCTTGTACAGTCAGCCACAGTTCCCTGATGCTGTGCAAGTGTGACACAAGTGTGATACTAAGCAAGTAAGTACAAGGGAAATATCACCCTCACACAAAGTGTAGCAGCCTAACAACCAATGTAAATTGCTGCTGAGTCGTGCAAAGCAAGTCTCTGTGAATGCAAAAGTTGAAGTGAATCATGAAGAAATCAGCAAAGAGCTTTCATTTCTTATAAAAGTCTACCTGAACTACAGGAACATAAAAGGACATTGAAAAGGAACAGGCATCTCACTGTTAAAAGGTCACATGTAAAAGGCCTAGGACAAATATTCCCCTATATCCCATATCCACAGCAAACAGTGGAGCAGGGCTGGGTGGGGGCTTAGTCCATGGTTGGGGTGGTAGGCTCTTGTAACACAGGGCGGTTTCTGGCAACCTGCTGCAAAGTAAATCTCAGCAAGCAATGTACTTATCAAAGTCCCAACAAAAGGCAAATACACAAGCAGAAGAATAATTTCATGGGCCAATTTCCAGTATCCTCACTTTGCAATTACTCGTCTCTGCTTAGGAAATGGCAACATAGGCTCCTACATACCACTGGTCTTTGCCTGTCCTTAGGGACAGTGCTCAAGCTATAGAGTAGGATAATCTTGTCTGCTAAATCTAAGTTCACTGGTGTTGCTAAGTGTAAAGCATGTGGATATTATGGGAATGTAAAGAACACTATCAGCCAACTACCTGTGCACCAACACACACTGTGTGCTGTGATTATACAATATTTGGGACTCTCAAGTAGCCCATGTTGCAGTACCTTCAGCAGAGCTAATACATAGCAACAGAGATTTCTGGTTGTCTCTTGGGTGGTGGTAATTGCAACATATGAACTCTTGTACACAACCTTAGTAGTGCAAACTGAAACGTGCTCTGGGATCTTCTGGCCTGAACAATGCTATTTAAAGGCCAGCCACTCATTAGAAACAGCCACAGCTTCACTTCTCAGCAGTTTCCAACCAGACATCAGGCCTTTGCCTGTATCATGGAGAAAGAGAAGAGGGAAGAGATACCACAAGGGGCATATTTCAAGAGGCTGTGCATGCCAGAAGCAGCAGAATAAAACTGGAGGCTAAGAACTGCCTGATGCCCTCTTCCATAGATACCCTCCAGCATACCAAGAGATGCTGACACCACAGACACTCATACCCATGGCCCGACAGACTGCGCACTGAGCACTGTCATCTGTGGCAGCACAAGTGACAAGTCAACTGACACAGATGGCTCCCACCCACTCTCCGCTCTCCCAGCTGCTTGCCAGCCTGGGCAGCCAAGATGGGAACTGTCCCACACCTCCAAGCCTGGCTGTGTGCCAGGACTCTTCCTGCGCGGCTTGCATGGCTCAGGAGGCCTGTCCCACAAGGAGCCACCACCAGCCTGTGACTGCCTGTGAGCGGGGTGCTCAGCTCCCACCCCAGCTGTTCCTCTAATTACATTAAACACACAGAATTCAGCTGCAGCTGCTCAGGCTGCTTCCAAAAGGACTCTCCTTTTAATTAAAAAGTTGCTATTAAAAAGCATGAAATTGTGTAATGCAAATAATCCTCTAGAAATCATCTGTCCCGGCAGCTAATGACCAGCTTTGTTAAAGCAGTAACGAAAAGCAGCAGGACAGTTAGCTAACAGGACATAGCATGCTGCTGTTAACCAGTCCCTTAGGCATGTGGACTCTTTCCCTTCTCCTCCTTCTAAATCTGATAGAGAGGTTACAGTATGCTGAATATATACCAGCTCACTGTGAACTCCCCGAGCCCACAGCATTTCACACCAACTGCAGTTCTGAAGCTTCGGAAAATGGAAGAGAAGGGCTTGTGAACACCCTGGTTCAGTTGAGGCAGAACCAAGCTGCTGCAGGCTGTGCAAAACCAGATAAGGAACAGTCCTAAGGGAGTATGAAAAGGCATACACAATCACAGAGGTGGACAGGTTTTTTCTTCCCCCTCACCATAGTTCTCACTGTAACCTTTTTATCACTCCAGCCATAAAAAATTAGGTTAAACAGTGCACTTTCTACCATACATAATTCCAAGTCGGGGAAAATTCCCTTATGCACAGAAATTCACAGCCCAGAGAAAAGTTACAGGGAGAACAGTATGCATTCTGTTAAGAAACTAGTCCTGCAGAGGCAAAAAGCAAAAGTAGAAAAAGAAAACAAAGTCATTTTAAAAACCATTTCAGCTCCAACTAAATGTTATTTTTCCCTTTGATTTTGCAATGTTTGTATCGAAAGGCTGAAGTTCAGCACAAGATACATAACATGCCCTACGTAAACATTAAGCATTAGCAGGAATATTTCTTACTCTCCTGATAACAGTGCAATCACGAACATCCAGAATTGTTATTAATAATTTCTTGTTATCCACATACCAGATAAGCAAAGTGCTTCTGATAACCACTAGTCTTGTATGAGAGCTTTTTATATAAACCCTCCAAATAATAACAAGCCACCTTTATCAGTATCACAAAGAAAATACACAGAGAACACCCAGTTCATTAGAATTCACAAAGATAGAGGCCATGACAGATTTTAGGTCTCATACAGGCTCTGCAACTGCAGTACACACATTCCTGCCATCAGGGACAGCCTTTGGTGTTGCAAAGCAGTGTGTTCCCATGCATCCCCCCCCAGTATTTATGTATTGGGATACAATATCCCAAGTATCCCCCTTGCTGTATAAACTTGTTTCTCACCTTGCCCAGGACAGTCATGGAACCTTGCCACAGAGACAAGCTCTGTTCAAAAGGCAAGTTGTTGCTTGCACAGTTTCACCAAAGTGCAGCCATCCCTCTGTTCTGTTTGGTGCTCAGGCAGGGGGAACCCCAAAGGGGGCTCTTCCATTTCCTCAATGCTATTCTTAAGGTAGGGGGATGTGCAGTGGGGGAATCCTTCTCCAACACTTGCAGCACTTTTGAGTGGGATGAGTCTGATCATCATCCCACTTTTTTTTTTTTAAGGGATTGCTTGCGTACAGATAAATCTCACAGCTAAATATATGAATAATGGAATACAAATACCTCCCTAGTACAGACCAAAGACAAAATAAATCCATCCTCTGTCAAGGAAGAAAAATACAATTGTTACTCAGTTTCCAAATTGAGAGGGATTACGGAGAAACACTTTCCTTAAAACTACAGGAAAAGGCATAGGAATAGGCAGCAGAAAAGGGAGAAAAGGTAAATAAACGATAGTGAAAGAAATAACTGGGAGAATCAGAATGGGAACTAAAAAGCTGGGCTGCCTGGTGTGTTGGGGAGCCTCCTCTCAGCCAGACACACATGAGCACTCACCTAAATCCCTAACAGTGAAGGGACTGTAAAGAATAAATGGGAACTTGCAGCTCAAAGCCTCGGACTTTCATAGAGGGATGCACTCTAGCTGATATTCTTTTGGGGTTTTTTGGGTTTTTTTCCTCTTTTTTTTTTTTGTCTGGTTTGGGATTTTTATGGTTTGGGGGGGGCAGGTAGGGTGGAGAATAAGGGGTGAAAGGACGAAGAGAGCGGGTTAAAGACATAAGGCCAAGAACATCATTGTTAGACCTCAGGAAGCATGGCAACTTGCTGTCCTCTCAGACAGCCCCGTGACACTTCCAAAGAAAAGCTGCTCAGTAACTGAGAAAGCCATAAAACACAACTCTTGCTACAAGGTCTCTTCTCCCCCATTTCCCTTTCCCCAAGCCATCCCCTCTCAACACCAGTTTTACTCGAGAAAAGGAGCATTCCCCCAGCAGAAATCGAAGGGCAGCAGCTTTAAACAGCAGGTCAGGCAGGGGAATATCCTACTGGGAAACCATGGAGTTTACATAGGGCAGCAAGCAGTGGCCAAGCCACTGGAGAATCCCCAGCATTTTAACTATTCTTCGCACATAAGATCCTTTCTGTCCCAACTGCAAAGGCAGTCTGGATGTCTGCAGCCAAATGAAAACAAGGAAATCTGCTGTTTACAGCAAAACACAGCCTACGCTCTTTTTTTGTTCACTAAGGAAGCAATTCACATCTCTTGTTAAAGAAAAGGTGGTAGGAAAACATTCTAAGTTGGCAGCAGGGGGCAAAAAGTGAGGGCCTGCTTATCAAGAGTAGTATCTCAAAATAAGGAATGAGAGAATCTTAAGTTGTGGCTGACACCACTAAGACAACAAATCCAGTATTAGGTCTACAGGCATGATCAATGCACCCCGCTTCCCACACAGGTTAGTTATGTGCAATTCTCCAGCTGGGTTTCCTGCAGAAGCACAGCATCCTTCTCGATCCTTGCAGCAATTTGCACCTTGTGTGCCCATCATGTAAGGGCACACAACCTGGAGACCTTTTTTTAGACATAAAACATCAGAATCACACCCATGAGACAGAGGTATTAGGAAGACACACCATTTGTCAAAGGAAACAGAACTGAACTGGGTCAAAAGAAACTCTTCTATATCACAGGAGATTTCTATGTATTTTCTCCCCATTTTAAATACGTGGTTTATGCTGAGAGAAGCCAACAGATAGAAATTAAAATGGAAGAATTCAGGTGCAAGTATATTTTGGATAACAAGTCTGAAGCAGGAAAAACCTGAAAAAGCAATAATTCCAAGAGATGCTGAGGACAGCATTTCACTACTGCTATAAATTCCCTCAAAGAAATTAACTCTGAAGTGGTTTAGCAAAGAACATGAGGGCAGAAAGAAAAATAATTTGGCTCTGGTTCTTGGGCTACTACCAGCCTCTTAAAATATGTATTTTTATTATTCTAGACCTAAGTGCAGGCAGTTTTTCACAGCAACGGCTGCCATGAGCTGGGACACAATAACCAACCAGAATTGCTCAGTTTGAACTGTGAACAAAATATATTGAGGAACTACTTCTCCATAGTTGGGTTAAAAAGATCTAAGAAAGTACAGATCATCTGATGACAGATCCAAAGAGGAGGCACCCTGCTGTAGCACAGAAAATTTAGGAGAGCACCTAACACCACAGTGGACAAAATCCATGCAAAGAGCAGACTTTTTGGTACACTGAACAAGCCCCAGTCCTACTCTTGCAGGAGAACACAGGAATCCTAGAGAAGAGTTTTCAAAACTGTGAATGAAGATTTTTATTGAATTTTGCATCATTATTGGTTTGGGAGTCTTAGGACAGTGAAAGGCATGTTCAGCACTGTGCTGAACTGCACATCTGCACTGAACAAGACTGCAGGAAGATGCTGCAGTTCCCAGCTATGTCACTGCTCTTGACTGGTAGCAGGAAGCACAGGAAAAAACTGAATTACCCACAAGAGAATTCCTATGTAGTGAATGAATTGCAGGACTTAAAAAATCAAATACATAGACTGACTGAAATTAAATTTACAAGTAAGCAGAAGGTCAAAAGACCTGTTCCAGTAAGGAAGAGCCAATATTCAACACATTTAAACTTAGCTCTACAACAAACAGAAGGCAGAGGTGAAGTCAGCCATTGCACAAGCTTCAGCAGCACAATCAGGAAAGTGTCTGCAAAGGGTCAGCGCTATAAGTGTGCTTATAGAAATCCACTCTTCCCAGCAGGAAGAATCCCACTCCAGCAGGAACCAAGGGAAAAGACAGCCATATTCATTCTCTTCTATGTGCTCCCAAATGCATCCATGTCAAATGCCCACAAGATTTATAGATAAGTGAATCACTAGAACAGTAAGTTGTTCAAGAAGTGGAATTCCCCACAGAGCCATGACTCTTGCCGACTTCCACAGGCATTTTATCTGCTTACAGACAATGGGGTTTTAATGATGTTGCCTTCTGCCTTTCTTTAACACTCCCATATACTCAGTAATGGATACATCTCTTGGAGTGAACAAATCACTGATTGATCTCTGTCCAATTCTGCTGTATTTGGTGAGCATGGCTGACAAATGGTTCCTCTGGACCAGAATGAAAAACACTCTTAAGAGTTGTCAGGAGGAAAAAAAGCCAAGTTGAAAGTTATGGAAAGAAGTCCTTCCTCTGCTGAACTGAAGCCTGAGGTGACCAGCTATAATGGCACATTCAAATGAGTGGTTTGCAATGACAACACGGTATGTACCACAAGTCAGGACTCAAAAAGTGCTTCAAGTCAACTTTATTCTATCCAAAAACAGACAACAAAAAAAAACAACCAACCTTACTCCACTGTATGGAGGAGGATTACATGGTAAATCACAGGATTACTCCACTGTGATTACCTTGGCCTTAATGTGCATCCAAAGACAAGCAAAACACCCAGTTACAGAGCAATAGCCTATAATTAGGGCTGAGATTTGATGAAAGCATGTTAGGATAACTCAGAAAGCAGTAATTTCAGAAAGCAAGCAGCAAGTGGAAATATCACCATTATTCTGTACCTAGAGTAACCTTTATTTTTTCAGAGTAGCAGTTTTATGGTCAATGTCTTGCAGTCCAGAATCTCCATAGTAGGATCGAGACTTGCAGCAAATGGGTAAGAACCACCACAAATACAATAGGTTTATCGCCTTTATGTCCTGTATACAGGCAGGAGAGGAAAGCAGCCCACCCACAGAGTCCTAACTTCCAATCCTCTACCGTGGACTCACCAGAGGCTGAGGTCACTGTAGAAGAGCAGGACATGCTGCAATCCAGTTTTCAACAAAACCAGTAGCTACAAAACTTAATGGGAAAATTAAAGCAAGTGTGAAATCTGCAGAATTCTTCAGGATTGGTGCAGTGTTACCAGCATAGCTCACACTGAGGCAACACACTGAGTATTCATCATTCAAGAAGAGCTTACATCGAACAGCAGTAACTAGGTGATTACTAACTGCTAATATGCATTTCAAGGAAAAAGCCTACTGCTATGTCAGAACAACATGTTTCTCTTCTATGACAACATAACAACTCCAAGAAACATGGAAGCAGCAATGCATGTAGCATCTGGACTTCAGCAAGGCTTTTGACAGCATCTTATGTGCTACTTCCATAACCAATTTAGAAAAAATTGTGTATTCAGAACTAGCTTAGATCAGTGTATACAACTTATTGAAAAAAACATACTCAAAATTGAAAGTTTGTCCAGAGCCCAACAGTATTCAGCACTGGTATTTATTACCTACATGATGCACTATATGGCACTGTTATTAAAGAACATGTTACTGGAGGAAGGGAGTTGGAAACCCTATTACACTATCAGAAGATAAATCAAAACAGTCTTGAGAAATCTTGGGGGCAATCCACAGAGTGGATTTCTTCTTATTTGTTTTATTAAAGACTAATGCAATGTACACTTTGATAGGAAACTTCATCTATACAAGATGGAAAAATTATTTGCTTGCCAGAAGCTCTGCAGAAAGTAGTCTGGAGCAATGATGTGTCAGGAAGCAAACATACATCAACCATATATTTAAATGGCAAGTTTCATAGGGTGACATATAGAACAAGAGTATCTTTGGTAGGACAGGTAAAGCAATTCTTCCCCCTCTAGTCAGCACTGACATGGCCTTAGTTAGAATCTTATGTTTAGTTTTGGGCATCGCACTTTAGAAAGGTATGAAACAACTGGAGAAAGTCCAGGGAAGGAGGAAAGAAAAATAAAAATGAAATAAAAAAAAGACTGAAGGTCTAGAAAACATGACATATGCAAAAAAAGATTGAAAGAATTGGGTTTGTTTAGTCTGAAGAGAAAGAAGACTAAGGGGAGACATGATAACAGCCTTCAAATATGTAAAAGATTGTTACAAAGGAAGAAAAACTACTTTCCACATAAACTCTGGATAGAATTAGAAACAACAAGCTAAGATAGCAGCAAAGTATGTTTTTCCTAACGTCTAACTGACAGGAAAATTAAACATTTGAAAGATTGCCACTAGGGGCTGTGGGAGCATTAAAGTTTTTCAAGAACAAACATTCCTGGAACCAACCGGGTATAAAAGGTTTTCACAGGACTGCTGAATGGATCATGTGACTTACTAATGTCTTATTCAACACACTTTGATTCTGTGCTGTAGGCATAAAACTTAATTCCTTTATTGCTATTTGTGACCACTTGTTGAGTTTAGAATGACTAGTCTCTTTATCTTACAAGAAAAACTGTTCTTTCTAAGGAAGACAAGAACTGCTCTGCAGAAAATGCAAGAACCACCAACATTCCCCCAAACTGTCTTTTCCAAATCACGATACAACAGGAGACAAGCCTTACAGATGAGGAACAAACTGTAGAATTGTCCCAGGAATGTGATATGTTTCTGTTTTCAGTGCGGTTTACTTATAAAAGCAGTTTTCCTCTTGTACACATGATTTAATCTGTGAGAGGCCTGGCAAGAAAGGATGTAAGAAATGATAAAAAGGAGAGATGATGGAAGTGAGTGAAGTTAAGGCCAAAATAAAAAGTGACATCACCTACTAAATTAAGTGCAACAAGTCTTACGGGACAAATGAAGCCCGATAACTAGCTAATATGTGTTTTAGTCATTCTGAATATTGCCAAGCAATACATTTACCGGCCAATATATTCATTAGTGCAAATTGCTGTAGAAGGTGACCACTGCTCCTCTCCTCATGCCATACCTCCACAACTACACTCTGATGCAACAAAGCTTTTTCTTGAAAAGCTGCTACTAAGGTGGTTTGTATTTTGTGAGGTCCCAAGCTTGCAGAAATTGCTGCTTCATCACATACAGAACAGGCTACAGAAGCTAATCCAAGGGTTTGCTGTAAGGCATCTTTCCTCTCCCAGGTCTTCAGAGGATGGGAGCAAATGCTTACAAAGCTGAAAGTCAGGAGCCCAGACAAATGCCCTTAAGAAGTTAACTACACTGACCAATAGGGTTATGCAAAAGAAAGGGAGTGTAATGCATCACAGGTTTCCCAGACAGGGATATATAACAGTGGTTTGGTTGAAGGCAGCAGTTTGGTATTTTGTAATGTTTTCTTAACTAAATTAACACAAATTAGACCTCAGCTAGGATCCTAGCCGCTTTGTTGATTTAAAGATCCTAATAAAGCGATTATTAATGGTCCAATTGTTTTCCTCAAAGCAACCTCCAGCAATGTGAAATTTCTCTAGAAAAAAAAAATAGGACAAACTTCCTTGGTGCTTTGAAAATAGATAAAAATCCATGCCCCCTCCCTACAGTTCAGTAAATAATAAGAGTTTTGGTTTGAAGCTGTGCTTTATTTAGCCTTTTCCTATACTTCTAAACAAAGCTATTCCTTTACTCCATCACCCTCAATTTTTTTATGTATTTATTTTCTTACCACTGCCAGAATGGGCAATTTGTTTCCTGTCTTTTGTTTTTAGAGCAAGTGGCCACTGTAATAGGAAGAGCTGCCATAGTAGCCCACCCTCCTTTAACTATGGGCATGTTCTGAATACAGCACTTCAACAGATACATCAAAGAGTGCCAAGAAGAGGAAACAGAAGACAAGTGTGCGGAAAACAAACAACAGCTCACTCCTATCGCAGAATGTCAGATGAGCAGACAAGAGTCATGCACCACCCAAGAAGCAGGGACAGCTCTGCATGGGCGAGTGGATGGAAACGCATCACACTTTGGTGAACATCTGGGCCAGGATGCAAAGGAATTGGACAGGATCGTGTGCACAATTTGTCAAAGAGAGAAACTGAAGCAAGTCTGACAAGTGTTTTGTGAACATTCAGAACACATCTGCTCTCTCACAGCATGCTAGGTGAGACATTACTCCTCCCTCGCTCTCATCCCTCTAAGGCCCAGGAGGTTTACCAATATTTGGATGCTTCAGAAGTCGGCAGATTCGAGCTTCACGTTCCAGTTTCTGGTGATCTGGAAGAGAGTAAGAAACAAGACGTTAAGCACCATGACTCTGAACTAAGCTCTTTTTCATATTCAACCAAGAAAGGAACACAGTGACCCAGCAGACATCCAGAAGGCTGGAAATTGCAGGAACATGACTGTCCCCTGAAACGTCACAGCCATTTCAGTCAAGGGCTATGCAGCCAAGACTGCAGGAGGATCTTCAGTCCTGCTACAGAGTAGCACTAAAGTGTTATTCTCTCCTTGGATTCACAGTAAGTAGAAGCAGAGTCAAACACACCACTCTTCTGTCAGCCTCAAAAATATGCCAAACCACTTCCAGTGACATTCCTTCCAAGACATACCCCATTCTCCAAGGCTCGGGAGGAGTCTCTGAAGAAATAGCCCACATGAAATGGGAAGAGGACCTGCTTCCAACACAGACAAACACTGGCGAAGAAGGGAACAGTAGGAGGGAGAAATACACAGCTCCTGCTAGTGCACAGCCATTCACATAAAGTAGGGAACTCTGCCAGCTCCAGTGAACTGCAAAGGCAACCATACTTCAGTATTCATGGACAGACTTGCTAGCGAAATGCTGATGAAGCACCTTGAGGTTTCCAGGCAAGACGTTGTGCCCAAATGCTAAGTGTGCTTATTCCAGCCCAAAGGCAACATCAGTTTGAACACAACTGTCATCTGCATTAAAGGCAAAATAATCAAGGAGAGTAAAGAAATGATTTCTCCTCCCTATAAATGTAATGTGCAGGAGTGCAAGGAAAGGAGAGGAAGCTAAAGCAACTCTGCTCATCTCAGTCAAGAAGCAGGGAGCCTTCTAGCCACTAAGGTTCAGTCAGGAGATTTTTCACTACAGCAACTACTGAGTACTGAACTTCCACTACAAAGTTCCCATCCTCTCCAGTGAAATGCTCACATTGGACAAGCACAGATGAACTAAAAGGATCCAAGGGAGGCAAATCTTTCAGGCAGCCCTGGCAGCTGGTATGCTCTAGACTTTTGGGAACGTAGATGTCTAGACTAAGGCAAGGACTGCCATTCCTGCCCAGTCCAGCCATCAAAAGAACATAGTAAGGGGAAGCAGCAGTCCCTGTCTGCTCTTGGCATTTTCTTTTGTAGCAGATCTTCAGCACACAGGCTTAAAAGCACACCTTCTCTGTATCCCCTCTGACACACAATTCTTCTGCACAGGTGTAAGCAGGACCCTTGGCTGTTTGGGCTTCTCAGCAGAGCATTGCTTGGAATGCAGCATCCTCCAATTTATAGGAAACCCACTAGAGACCCACTGCAACATAGCCACACTGCACAGCTCTACATGAGAACAGCCTGGGCAGCTCCAGGTTCTCTGCGCTGTCTTCCCTTCCCTTTGTAAAGGAGCTTCGGGCATCTGCTCTCTTCCCTATCAGTAGAAGACTGAAAGTCAGCCAGGTCTCAGCTGAGAACACTTTTCTCTCCCAGGCTGGGAATAGCAGCGCAGGGCACTGCAGGATTTCTGCCTTCTTTCCCACTGCTGAACTGTAGAAAATGTCCCAATTAATACTTTATAGGGCTGAGATATGCTTACACCCTCATCTGTTACTGTTCAGGGATGTGGGAAGGTAAATTACTCCTTTCATCTCTCCTTCCTTCTCAGTCCTGGAAATTATTGTTATTGTTGCATGTATTTTACAATTCTATGCCAGAAACACTCTCCAATAAAGTAGCAGGCAGCAAGAAAGCCTGGAAAGCTTCCACACTCCCAGGTCCTTGGTGCAGCGCAAGCACTTTCTCACCTGCATTGCTGGGGAGGGGTGGCGGTGCCTTGGCTTTTCTTTTAGCAGCATCTCTCTCACAAACCAAGTTTTGCAAAGCACAGTTGCAAGGTAACACTGTGCTGCATACTCTGCACTCAGGCAGACTCTCATAGCAGGACAGCAGTTGAAGATAAACTAACCACAGCCTGCTTGCGTGGCTGGGTCTTGTAAATTCCCCACTAACCCTCCCAGCTCTACTTGGAACTCCTACAGAAGGGGATCCTTCATCCACCTGGATCATGCTGCCCTCGTGCGCAGTTACACTTGCTGAGGATCTGTTCCCAAGTAAAAGGACACGGGGAAGCAGACAGCAAAAGCAGCTGAGCAAAGGGGGAAGGAGAGGTAAGAGCTCACCACGTGCTGCTCAGCAACAGAGTCCTGACAGCCAGGACAGACAGCTGATAGGAGCAAGGCTCAAACAAAATGACATAACCATCAAAATGCCATGGGAGATGTAAATCAGGAGCAATTGCTCCCCTGAAATCCTACACCATGGTGCAGAGGGAGGGGAGCGGGCAGGGCAGCTAGTGATCATGGGCAGCAGCCACACCAGAGCTTGTGACAAGAGGTCATCACCCCACACTCCAGCCCTCCAGCACCACACAGCTTGGCCACAGACCATCGGAGGAGCACAGTGCTCCGGTCACAAGGTACAGGAAACTATTTCTGGTCAGGGTGAAAGCATACCACACTCTTCTGTCTCCAGGGCAACAAAACAGGCCAACTCAAGAACAACTCGAAGAGTGAAAGCCTGGGAGCACCAGCCCGCAGCAGCCAGCCACCGCAACTGAGAGCGGCGAAAAGGTCAGGCTGGGAGGGTTTTCTGATGCAGGTCCTGCAGGAGCACAGATCCTGTTCCTGCAGGATCACCTGTCCCGTTGCAGGTGGCACCAGAACACAGCCTAATCTGTGACTTGAGAAGAGCCTCCCCACCGCCGCTCCAAAGAGAAACCCTTTCTAATCTCTCTTCATCACCTACTGGCCTTTGGCATAATGTAAGCATTCGACTCTCATTCCAGGGATCAGTGGCAGAGCCGATTAGGTACTTGTGAGGAACAACCTGGTACCTAAATGCGTAAGAAATAATCACAGAGCTGCATTTTTTCTACCTCTCTTCAGTCTAACAATGATTATTCTCAGTAGGAGCGAGAAATCAGCAAGATTCTGTTGAGTCCAGCAGAGCAAAGGCTGGGCTTTAACACATCTCTTACATGGACTGGGTCTCACTGAACCTTAAAAAGGCAAAGTGTCCTTAACTGCATTAGAACAATGATGAAAAGATGACATGGGTTCAGATCCCTGCCGTACCAACAGCTTGCGAAACAAGTAATTTCTCCTCCCTCTGCCCAAAAGATCAAACTTATTTCTGCAAGCCATTTGTGGAGTGAAGGTGTTTATTCTTAATGCACAGTGGAAGTACATCTCGTAGCTAATAGAAACACAGTACCACATCTGACCTATCTTACAGGATCCCAGGCCTGGTACATTAGGCCTATTTCCCACCTTTCACAAACTATGAAATTCAATCAGCAATTTCCATAATTTCCCTAAAACACAGCACATCCTTCAGAAAACATAAGGGTTCACATTCAAGACTTCAAGTGATAAATAAAGCCATACACCCTCAGAAACTACTCCTAATGTTAGTTATCCTTCCTGTTAAAATTTAGCACCACTGTTCCAAGTCTGAATTCATCTACCTCCTGCTTCCAAATATTGGATTTCGTTAAGCTCTTTTCCTGCTATGTTACAGAGCTGTCTAGCCCTGAACAATAGCTGATGCTTAAAACTTAAGTACAAGATATTACAAATACTCATCTGTTATTCATTTACTGTTTTCCAGCCAAAAAAAAAAAAGATATTCTTGCTATTTGGACAATTCTATCTACAATCTGAAGCAACGAGTATCTACACGGACAGAGAAGTGCAGTCTACATAGCTCTTTTGTAGCAAAATTTAAATTGTAAATGCTTAAGGAGATGGTGCTTAAAAACTGCAGAAGAAAACCTCATGTTTTGTACACAAACTAAAGTGTAAATATTATATTTCTCTGTATTAGTCCTTTATATGAGATGATTTCTGTATCTTGGTTCAGTATGTGAGACTACGTTTATCCCAAGTACTTTTAACATTATTGCTCTGCAAATACTGTGCTGTCATTCTAGTAACGTTAATACCGGGTTTCTTCAGAGCATACCTGATAAGAAACTGCCTGTTCAGAGAACTGGGATTTCTTCTGAGTTGTGTTTTGATTTGCCTAGGAATTTACTTTAATAGAAAACCAAGGATGATTGTTTTAGCATCATGTGTGAGAGTTAAGGACCTGCTTCATTTTCTACAAACACGTAGTCCATTCACTGGGACTGGAATGCCTGTGCACAATGGATGGACAGAAGAAGCTGTGCACAATTAATAACATCACAGCTATAAGAATCTCTAACTGAGCAGGTTAAAACAAAAATAACCCTGTCTGAGTACAGAAGACAGCAGACCAAACCCATGATAGTCTGGCCTGTATGTCCTAAATGCATCAAACTTCAGCAGATAAACAAGATAACATGATGTAAAAAGTGTACCCAACAAATAAAACCCAAAATGCACACAGCTTTACTTCACAAAAATCTGGCTATCTCCAGCAGAGAGGGGAATATAATTAGTTCTATATTAACGTGCATTTCTTACTCTTTTGTAAGAAAACCCTTTCATTGCCTGGCTACTTCAGTCTGTTACCCAAAGATGCAGTGGCAGAGACTGATGAATAACATAAGACCCAGCTTCTGGGCTCCATTCTTCTCCAAGGAATCAGTTCCTGGGTTTTTATTCTAGCCACACTCCCATGACTTCTTTACAGGAGGTTTTTTTTTCACCAGGTCTTTCTCCTGCAAGGGTACCCAAGGCCTGGAGAAGAACATTTTCAGACACACAGACAGGGCACAGGACATCTATAAATCCCAGCAGTCTAGAGTTGTCAAGTGGGAACATTTACATAACCAAAAAAACAAGATGAAGAAAAAGGTCACTGTTGCCTGCTCAGCCTGTTAGGAAGCTGTGCTGGGGAGAAGGAGCTGCCAGGGAAGCACAGGGAGATCTGTCTGTGTGGAGCCAAGGTACACTTGCAAAAGGCAGAGTCTGGAGCAAGACACTTGCAACAGACCCAAAAAGATCAGTCTCAAGCAAACGGGGTGAGGGCTGAACTTGAGCTGGGAGCAGAAGATGGTGAGGTGTCAGGTGCCGACACAGCCACCCTGCGCAGCACGGAATCCTCCAGCTTCAGACAGAGCTGCGATGCCCTGACTGACTCCTGCTCCCGAGAGAGACAAGGAGAGGGTTCTGTTTCAGCTGCAGCAGCTGCCATGCGGGACACACTTTCCAGCCAGGGTCTGGTCACAGGATTCTCAAAGGACCAGTGACCAGGGAGGTTGAAAGAGATGTGCCTTTTGCTCCCTCCATCGTCTCCACCTGCCCAAGGAACATTCATTGCTCTAGGAAAGAATGTCAGTCAAACTACATCTATTCCAGATGGTTCCTTCACCTGGCAAGCAGGAGAGAGAATTAAAAACTAATTGAAAGAACAGACAGAAGAGTTATTGAAATAAAAGAAACCAAGATTTATCAGTGAAAATGATTAATTTCACACCTACCAGAAAACAAGGTGGGAAAAGTTAATTCTACCATAGTTTCTACATCAAACATTACAAATACAGCACTGTGTCATAGCAGTTCAACATGCAACAGAGCACACCCACTGCAGCATTTACTGGCTGACTTTACCAAATTGCAGCTGTACTGAGGTCCTGTGGCTAAAGCTTACTCTTTATTTAGTACACCTGCCATAGGAGGGAAAATAAAAAGAGGGAGGGAGAGTGCTGTTAGCAATCCAAAACTTTAGGCATCCCAATGGAAGGCAGATTTTTTCCTAAATGCAGTAAAAAGCAGCAGCAACAAGACTAACCATTAGTTGTGAATCATCTCTGTTTGATGAGAAGATGTGTCATGAAGAAAACAACCCTTGCTCCTCCCTTTACCAATACATAATCTTCCTTCTCTCAGCTGGAATATACAATCCAGTGCTCAATAACACACTCCACCTGTTTTCATCCCGCACTAGGACCATGCTCTATTGCTACTGCTAAAGGAGGCTTGAAGCTATCATTCCTATGGGAACACATTCTAGATGACATTTCTGAGAATGGGAAGAGTCCGGAAGAGGAATCAAACCCAAAGCAATAAATTCAGTTTGATTGCTGTCATCATGCCAATTCCGGGAGATAGTCAATTGGTGCCAGCTGCTAAGATATCCCTTGAGTTGCTTCAAGACAGAAATCGAATTTGCATCAAATACATTTTGTAGTGTGAGACCAGTCTGAGCCTTCAGGTTCCTCCATGCTCTTCTTTGCTTGTTTAAATTTAAACTTTCTCTCCGAGACATTCCCAGCAGAAGAGAGCTAGCTCCCTCATCCCACACTTCAACCCACAGACCTTCCCCCATATCCTCTTAGTTTTCCAACAAGACGATTCTACAGAACAGCTGAGAGTTCTCAGCATTTGCAATAGGGTAGCACAGGACAGTATGCCATGCCACACCACCACTTTAAACATCAGTATTAGCAAGTCTTAGATCACCACTATTTCCCCTGTTTCAGAAGTTATCCTGGGCCTTAAGAACCACCAGAGGCCCCTGTAGATTCAGTATATCCTTTCTGACAAGAGCTAACAGCAGATACCTAAAGAAAAACATAAAGAAAATAAGCATATAATGACACTTCCCAAACACTCTCCCTCCCTCCAGCTATTTGCAGCTCAGGACTCTGACACTTCCATTTCAGTGTTTCTGCATTGCCATTTCAAAGACCAGCCAAAATAAATAAGTCTTGTAACAGCACACTAACCACAGCGCAGGTGACATCTCTGAAAGCCAAAGTCTGTTTTTCAGCCTCCCAGCGCAGAACAGCCCAGGGGCACAATGTCCCAAGTGCAAGAGCAGATTCACCCATCCCCTACCAGCAGCAGCAGCAGCTCTGGTGCAGCAATCGTGCAAGAGTCAAAGTCACCAAGGGGAAGGAAGACACAGCTGGAGCGAGCAAGCAAAGATGAAAGAGTGAAGCTCCAGTTTTCTCACCCAGTGAAAGCCAGAGAAACAAGACAGTGGTGAAATCCTCACCACTTGCCTTCAGCTATTGACAAAGTCAGAGGTTCAAGTGCCAATAGGACACAATAAACAAATAAAAAACTTCTTTCAAGAAATGCTAGCAGACGCACTTTCTGACAAAGCCTTTTCTCTAGTAAAACCACTAATATTATTACCTTGGAACAGCCTTTTCCCATGCTCTCAAAACCTCCAGGAACAAACAACTCCATGCATTAAAATATAATACTACCCTATGTACATACACACATGGATCTTAAAGACAGCCAGAAAGCTCACACAGCTGTAACAAGCTGTGCTTCCATACGCCAGTATTTGTGAACCCCTTGGTATTACTGTACTGCAAAACCAAAACAAATAATATAAAAGGAATGAACTACATGAACTTGGAACAGTTTTTTGTTCAAGTAATGTAGAAATTAGACTATCAACACCACAGCGTACAAGTTGAGACTGCTTACAGAGTTATATTTTTGTCTCTGACAAGTACTCTGAAGAGTAGGCTAGGGAAATTGTGTTCTCTTTTCATTACCTTGTACTTACTTCGCAGAGATAATCTAACTGGAGACAGATATGAACCACAGTGACAAAAGGAAAAAAAGGTATTAAAAATACCTAAAGGGGATGGATCATTTTACAAAAGTCACAGTGTGTACCTTTGCCATTGCAGTTTGTACACCCAGTGTCATGCAAGCCTGCCTTTTATTTCCAGAAGTGTATTTTTCAGTTTATCAGGCGGACCTGGTAAGGGAAGGAGAATCCCTTGTCCTCTTGTTTTCAGCAGGAATGCTCAGACTGAGCATTGCCTATTGTGCACAGTATAAAGCAAAACAATGCAATGTGCACATTAAGAGGAAGGGGGGAGCTTGGGCTCTCACAGACACCAGCAGCTTTCCAGGAACTTCAGGAGACAAAGGAGGTCAAATTACTGAATCAGCTCAGGCTCACAGCTGTAGGTGAGAGTCAGCCTGGTCACAGTTAGCAAGGTGAACATGAAACACATGGGAGTTAAGCATGCTCAAGCTGGACATGCTACCCCTTGGCTACAAAGGCACAGATAAATCCAGATTGGGTGTTTTCTCTCTTGGAGAGAATTCCCACCATTCAGCTTAGGCTCTTCCCTACAGCAGATCCCATGGTTTGATCAATGGCACTGCTGCAAAGCAACATGAAATTTGAATGCATGTGCATGCACCAGTATACAGAAAGGGAAGGAGCAAGCACCCCAGCCACCCACTATGTAGGCATAATCATTGGCTTCACATCTGAGATCAACTCAGAATCAGGACAAGAAACCTCTTCTGAGCTTGTTACAGCACTTAGAGCAGAATATTGTCAACCCCTTGAGGAGACATCCCTCCATAGCATCTGCTGCTCCTCCCCACAAGCTGATCCATCCTTCCCCAAAAGCCACAGGCCCCCAGAAACCCTGTTCTTCAGGCTATTTCAAAAGCTGTTCCCAGTCTTATCCAGCCAAAAGCAATAGGCCAAGTTGAGCACAGTGGATTCAGCCTGAAGCCTTGGTGTCAGTGCAGCCACTGAAAAATGAGCCAGCACCATGACTGCATTAGAAGGGTAGAGGATATGTGTCTACAGAACAACTGACAGGCCAAAGCACCATTCAGCCCCCCAAACTCTTCAATAAGCTCTGACATGACACAGGTCAACCCTCACATACAGGCCCAGTCTACATCTCCTCCCAGGGTATACCAGCTCCTCTTGCTGGCAAGAGGAATGTCTCATCATCTCCCTGGTCATCCTTCCCACATTGCCAGTGGGACATACAAGACCTGTGCCAACTCCGCTTTATTCTGTGTCTGCTTCTCCCACCAACCAACACTTCCATTATGAAAAAACAATGAAGAATTTCCAAGAGCCTCTGATCTTAATTTCATTCCCTCTCTTTCTTCCTGCTACAGCCATCAGCTGATTTTGTGCCACTGTGATGGAGACAAGGCATAGAGGGAACATCCCTTTCTGGTTCGGTGGTAAATAGGCGCAAAGGAAACATTTCACCACTGAGGTTACCTTCCAAACTGTGTTCTATGTTAATGTCTACAGCCATAGAAGTCAGTACCTACAGTCTGCTGCAATAATCAAGAATCCTACCAACTGACCGTTAAAACCTACCCACCAATTCACCAACTCCACCTGCTTCACTGAGTACTGCAAAGAACACAGTTTCTTGCTTCTACAAGACTTCTCTCTTGCTCAGGGTAGGATGAAACACAAGGAAAAGCAGCGCTGCAATGGGAGGCACTAGGAACCATTCCTGCAGCAGGGCATTGTGGCTCCCCTCCCAAGCAACTTATCCTCCAACTGACAACAACAAAAACACAGGCACCTTCCTCCTGACCTGAAGCAATGGAGAACAGACCACAAACACCAATAGGCAGATACAAGCACAGCAAAGGGCAGGAATTCTTTTATCTTATTTTATCTGCTGTGGCCAGGAGGCGTTAACTGCACCAACCACAGTTCTGACACAGAAAGAAATGTGGTGTAATTGCACTCCCCCAGGAATGGTGCAACTGCCCTGCAGTCCAGCCTCTTGGGCCATTTGCTTGAAGGCCTCCACCAGGCTTGTGACGGGCCTAACACTGGCTTAGTGTAATTTCAAAAGCTTAAAGAGCACCTACATCCCAGGGAAAGGAAGAACTGTGGGATACAAACACAACTAGCAAAAGGAATCATTCAGAAGACGCTGAGCTCCACAGCTTGACTGGTCAAACAACTTCCCCCTCTTGCACTAAGCCAGAGCAAAAATTAGTGCAGCCCTCTGCCACAGTCACTTCAGACCCTGTACCCTGTATGAAGACTGACCGTCAGTTCAGTTACTTGACTAGCCTAACTCCCCAGACACAGCCCCTCATCCCACCTGCATCAGAGCCCTCCCCTTCCTCCCCTCATGCCCCGCATGCAGCACCTCCCACCTCCATCCCCTGGTAGGGCTGTGGTTCAGCACATTCCCCTCCATCTTGCCTCCTGCAGCTTGCACTTTCCTCTGCAGCCCCACATCCTGCAGGACGTATTCCCCCAAACCCTTGTTCCACAGCACCAATGCCCCCCCCAGCTTCCTGCATCTCAGCAAGGAGACATCCCTCCCTCCTCCTGCACACAGGGGGCCCCAGCCCAGCCCTCCCATCCCTGATTTCCCATCTGCAATGGCACCATTTATTTTTTTAACTGCATTTTACAAGTAAATCACGTGCTCAGCTGCTAGTTCGGGTGCGGAGCCAAGAAACACTCCAGTGCACGGGGGAAGGGAGATGATGTAGTTTTTGTTTCATGTGACCAGATTACCAGCAACTTCACCGAGACCAAGCGCATAATCTCCCCACAGCCCCCGTTCCCCACCAGCCCCTTCCCCCAGCCACTCTCACAGCAGAGATGCGGAGCCCACGCACAGGGGGGAAACTGGCATCTCATGTGACTACAGCAACCTTGAAGTCAGTGGAGAGGTGACACCAGCCTTGCACCCCAGCCGACTGTCTGAAGGCTTATGTGCAAGGAGCCGATATTCCCTGTAAAACAGCGATGGGGCTTGGAAAACTGGTGGTGGGAAAACCAAACCCAATACAGTACTAAAGGTAGGGCAGAGGGGAAGAGCATGCCCTGCTGCTCCACGGGTAGTGTAGCGTTCCTCAAGAGAGCCCCAAGAAACGCTGCCTTCCCAATAACATCTGATGTCCTGACATGGCAACTCACAAGTGTATTCACATTTCTGAGCACTTGGTCTGGGGCAGTGTTACAGACAGCACGCTGCAGTCTCCCATGCAGAGAAAGGCAGAAGCTGTGGGTTAGGGGTTGCAGAGGCAGGAGGCTGCAGTTACAGTGCAAACTTACACACACACCTCACATAACTACATTGGTTTTGGTTGTAAAGCTGGCAGGGAGGGGAGTGGTTTGGATCTAAGAGGCTGGCTGCAGCATGCGTGTTTAAACAGCATCCCAATGGACTTTAACAGAGAAGGCACAAGTGAGTTTTGAAACACAGTCTACATTTTAGAGGGGTTTCACACACTTTCTGCAGTGAGGTGGGCAGGACAGCATGCACAGCAGTGTCTCTTAGGTCACACACAGCTGTGCAATAACATTTTTCTAAGGTGTCCTTTGCAGAGCTCTCTTCAGTTGTCCCCAGACCTGCAGGCCACAAACAGAGATTGTGGGGAAATACACATTCCAGCAAATTGCTGGAGAAGACAGATACTTAAATGAGGGGGGAGGGAAGAGAATGATGTTAGAAAACAAACCCCATAGAACAACTACTTCCATAGTAACTTTTGTCAGAGAATCTGTAGGTGGGTAACAAACATTTACTAAGCAGCCTGAAAACCCCTGAGGCACAAGAGGTTTTCTTCCCCATCTTTAAAGAGATGGAAGAGAAAAGCAGAGGCACTGAAACCAGAGACCATCAGTGACATATGTGTGAACAAACTTAGATCTTCAGAATTCGGACCTCTCACTACCACGGTTTTCATCCTTCTGCAGAAAAAGACATGAAGATGGCTGTTCAAATCAAATGGGTTTTGAGTAGTCTCTCAAAGCAAAAACTGATGGGGCAACATTAGCACTGCTGAGATACCTCTGAGATCTCTCACTCCGGGAAGCCTGAAATCACACCTCCATCCCGTACTAGGACCTAATGGATTTTATTTTAAGGTTCAGTGTTCAGAAATGAAGAAAATAAAAACTAAGATTTTAAAAACTAGCATTTAGCTTGTTTGGATGGAACTGCCACCCGACAAAGCCTGCACTGCGCTTGACAAGAGCACAGCCTGAAAACAGCTTTCTTTACATTGAAGCTCCAGATCTGGCCTACCTGGTGAGCACAACAGCTTGAAAGTAGTCACCTTGAGCCATCACCATGCCTGCTTTCAGACTGCCAGGGAAAGAGGCACTTGATTTGCATCTTTTCCAAAAAAGCAGCTGTTGTGCTACAGTTTTGATTTATTCTCTGGGTACGTTTATTTCTTGTTTTGATGAATGTTTAATGCTCCTGGCTAAATCAGTTTAGATCCTGTTTGCCTGGGGGCATTTAGTGCTGCTGCATTACTGTAATACTAATTTTAAGGCCATCTACAGCTTGTTTTTCCTCCCTGCAAGTCTTTTTGCAGTTGTTTGGATCTAAATTATGTGGTGCATTTTGGTGCTGAATTCCACAGCACCAAACCAAGATGACAGACACTTACCGATCTCAAGAGATGGCCAGATTCACTGATCAACAGACAACACACCCAGAACAGCAATCCTCACTGATTAAGTCCACCCCATATACTGATCAAGAAAGACTGAGGACAAGGGGTTGAAACTGTAGCTCTCATGTTATCTCAAAGCATGCAAATCTGCAAATTGCTGTCTATCCCAAGCAAAAAATGAGGGGAAAAGGAGGTGTCTTCAAAGAAGAAAGAGAATGCAGTGAAAAAGTTATTAAAGCAGCAACACCAGTATTTACAAAGCAACTTTCTCTGTTGAGGTTGGGTTTTTATGGGGTGGTAGTTAAGCAGTCAAGCCAGCATGTCTTAAGACTAAACCCTCCTTTTTTATTACAGAACACACAACTGAGGAATAGTGGCAGAGAAAGCTTCTCCCACGCCGCCCACCAGACAGCCTCAGCTCTGCCCTATAAGGAGCACTTCTGCCCTACAAACGTTGCTTTGACCCACACAAGTTGAATTTCAAACTAAAAAGGTGGCAACCAGGCTGCAGCACCCCCTGTTAAAAGAGGCTCCCAAACAGCCACCATTCCTAGGAGACAGCACAGGGAAAAAAAGATCTTATGCTTCCTTTTTTGCATCTCTCTGGACAACCAGTCCAACCAGATGAGACTTGGGAGCCTGCTCATCCTATCACCAAAACTGTTATCTCCATTTCAAGGCAAATGCTAGCAAAAGCGATCCCTGCACCTTTCTCAGGCTCTCTCCTCTTCTTCAGTTCTCTCAAGCAGCATATCCACATACTGCAGTCCTTCAGCACGGCAGGCAGAGGACAACTTCAGACGTCTGATTACGCTATTCAGTGAAGATATTGCGGCAGCCCCAGCATAGAAATACATCTCACCAGAAAGCTGGGGAACATGGGAAAGTAGAAGTACAGCCCTTTAATCTGTGCTCTAGAACTGGTCTCTGCAGTGAGAAGAGTTTCCAGGTCCCGTGACCCAAAAGAGGAGGGAGCAGTGGCAGGGGAAGGGGCACTGTTCAGGGCTTAGGGACAGCATGTCTCCCAAGCTGCTTATATCCAACACAGGCAGGATCTGAAGCGACAGCAGCCAGCAGGCAGGAAGGGCTAGAAAGCATGTCCTCCAGGTCCTAGTAAATGCAAGCATAACTGCTTCTGAAAAGAAAACATTAATGGCACTTCTAGCCAGGAACACAGACATGGACAAAGATGACTAAAGAATTGTCTAGAGGGAAGCCAAAGCCACAGAAAAAGGTATGGAGCATCGGAAGGACACAGCACCCCCAAGAGCAGCAGTGCAGGGAAAATAGGATCATGCAAGAAGAGAAAGTCCAGCTCAGAAATAAGACTTGCTTTGCTGGCCTTGGTGAAAGGCAGTAAACGACAGCATAGTGGCTGCCCAAGGCAGGCTGTTCTCATTCATGGGCCATAACCCTCAGCAGCAGCCTGGAGCATTACTAACCATGTCACCCAGAAAGTGAGACTGGTAACCTCTGACAAGTTTACCAGCTGTCATGAACACAACAAAACTAATCAGTTTTCCATTTTAGATTTATTTAAAGACCTTCTTGTACTTGACACTGTTCCCACATTCTCTCTTCCATCATGCCATGAAATGTGTTTCTCTGATCAGCTGGAGCAAAGCCACCAGGCCCTCTAGTCACAATAGCCAAGGTGGCGCCTGGAGAGGGCACTTAGCCTAACATTAGCCACCATCTAAAAGAGTGACCATGCTGTTGGCTGATCAGCTTAGGAAGTTTCTGCCTCCAGCCCATCTGCTTGTTCTCACCTCCTCAGCCAAGTCCAGCACCATATCAGCTGTTTGGCTGGCAGCCCTATGAGCAGACAAGGAGAAGGGAGGCAGAAGAGGCAATTTTAAGTCTTCTCTGGAGTCAGCTGAGCTTCCAAGGCAGTTGATAAAATTAACAACCTGAAGAGAAACTGCCCACTGCAAACAGCAAGCAAATAAAGCTGCTAGTTCCCAAATGGCTGATGACCAAGCCACAGCTGCGGTGGGGGGAGGAGAGGGAGAGAGCGCTCATGAATCCTTGAGTGAGTCATTCGCTCCCTGCATCCCTGCTGGCCTAGATAAACGCTGCTGCCAGGCCATAGTGGGTGCTGCAAACCAACCCTTAAGCCCACAACATCCCTGCTGCTCATCTCCTGGCAGGCACAGAGCCTGCACTGAACAATGCATGTGCACGTGTGCAAGCACAATGGCCATCAGGTCTCTAAGATTCCCATACAGCTTCAATGGACTTTCTTGTCTCTTCTTATCCTAGCTCTTCTTTCAGAAGTCCCCCCTCAAGAGCTGGGATCTAAGCAGGTGAGGATGCAATATAAAGCTCCCCTTTTAAACGAGGAAAAGATTGAAAAAATGTGAAAGCAAATGGATACTAAAATAAATATAGTGACGACACTGTGTAGATAGGAAATTGCTCCCTGTCCATTTACTGGCATTAGATTGTTTATACTGCTGACTGCTCTCTTGTACCATCCAAGCAACGAGTTCTGATAGATCACATCAGGACTGCCTTACCTCAATGCTGAAGTTTAGAAGACAGCAGGCATCAGAATTAAGAACAAATCATACAGTCTAAATCATGTTTGTAAGGTCTCCCCTAAATATGCAACAAGGCCAGGGAACTGGTTTAGAACAGACACTCCAGCTAGTTAGAACTCTATCACACAAAATAAAGCTTCAAATTTTGCAATACTGACACACTGCAACTGCAAATCCTAGAGGAGAGTAATTCAGTGTTTTAAGAATGGAGGGTTTTAAGCAAGTCCTGTAATACCTAATCCAATTCCTATGGAACACTACTAAAGTTTCAACTATCCTCACCCACTGAGTTTGTGACATTTCTTTCCCCCAGTTTCATAACTGCACAAACATGCCAGAAGGAATGGGGAGAGAAAAGAAAAAAAACTTGAAGGAACAGACTCTCCATTTTCCTCATCTGCAGTGTTGGCGTCCATGCTGGATGCTGAGGATTTCAGCAACAGAAGTTGGCTAGCTGAAATTCACACAAAGAAGAAAGGGTGAGGCCACAAACTCTAAGTTTCAGGCTGATGATATTAAATTTTGCAATTTATAAATTCCATATTCTATGTCACACGAGTCAAAAACTTCCTCCAAAATTCTTGGTTGTGAAATGACAAAACACACAAGACCCTGGGTAAAACACAGTTGTTCTCACAGTTATAACTGCCTGAGATAGTGCTGGCTTCTCCTCCAAACCATTCTCATAAGCAGTGCAGGGAATGCAAAGAAATAAAAAAACAGCTTCTCCTCTGCCTAATCCATCTATTCTTTTGGCCTGAAGACACTTTACAGTGGTTTTTCCACTCCTTACAAAAAGCCCAATCATTTAAGATGCAACTGCAAAGCTTCCTTATCTCTATTTTTTAAGACACAAGATGAAAGAATTACAGTATTGTCACACATGGCTAAAAGCACAGAAGAGACAGCAGCACAAGGCAATAAGCACAGTGCTGCATAAGACCCTTTATGCTTGGTCTCAACCAAGAGTATGGCAACAGCAAACCCTATCAAGTATATGTACATGCAATAGATTCGTAAAGGGTCACTGATATAACTACATATTGAGGAAAGGTCAACAACTTAAATGACTGGTGCAGACTTTCTGCAGTCCCCTAGAAAGGCAGGATTGCTTGAATGCTTTGATGCCAGGTATCCCTGAGGGAACTGCAGCCAAAACAAGCATATCTGAACTCTTTTACTGCAATACTAACAAGTGAAGAGGAAAGAGATGATCATTTCTGCAGTCTTCAAACCAACACAGCTCACACTGAGAACCAGAGCAAGAGAATGGGAGAAACAGAGAGGCCAAGACATGAAGTGCTGCCTACCCTACCTTAAGAGGGGCAACGCAAATTGATGATGCTGGTCAGAGAGTACTCTGTCCAGTCTCCAACTGGGTACTCCAGCCCACTGATTCTCCTGAAGCACCCAATGCTGCTACCCCTTCCAAGCGACCATCTGGCTAGTAATGCCCACATGACAAAAGCCAGGCCAGCCCAAGACACGATGTGTTCATGAGGCCTCTAAAGTCTCCTGAAAATGCGAAGATATCCCACCTTAAAAAGGCCTGTCTCCCACCCAGCTCTGGGAAAGGTATCCTAAAACACAGCAAATCCCTGCTGCAAAAGACAAGTGGTCCAGGGACTAAAAGAACTATGAAGAGTGAGAGGAAAACAGCTTCCCATTCTACTGTTCTCCACAGTATCACATAGAAACACAGCAATGGACAAATCAACCAGTGGACTCAGAGACCTGGGAAGACTTCTTTACTTCCTTCTCTCAGTCAACTTGGTCCATTCAAAACCACTTTAGTGTAATCTCTGCTTAACTTCCCTGAGCATCTGGCTCCTGAGCACAGAACATTCGTCACGTGCCCCAGTGTTTATACATCTGTGTTAGAGGCAGATTTATATCAGCTGGCTCAGGTCCTGCTTGTGTAATCGATCATAGGTATCATAGTTGTTAAGTGGCATTTCTTTAGCCAAACTCTGGGTCCTGGGGCAAAAGATTCCTCAGTGAGCTGTCAGGGAGCTCAAGAACTCAGAGATAAAAGGTCTTTGGGAGGTGGAATTCACTAGAATTGTTGAGCCTGTCTGGAAGAGAGTGGGTGTCTACATCCTTTGGAGAAAAACATTTTTAGGAGAAACATCTCAGTGCTGCTCTGCTAGCAGCAATTATGCTAGGTTTTAAACAGCAAATATGTTTCCTTTTAGTGACCAGACTTTGATTTAGTGTCTGATTCCAGCACAGATTTCTTGCCTTTGAAGTCCAAATTTCCCCCTTACACTCCTCCTATCTCACCCTACTTGCGGTCTTCTTCTTTACCTCACATTTTAACCTATTTGTGCTTTTAAATAAAACAATTTTTCATTCTGAAATATAAACAGCAAACTGAAAAGATCTATATAAGAAAATGCGTACTTTGGCTCTTTATAGTAAAGTCAGCAAGCAACTTCATATAAATCTTAATTCAGAAGGTACCCACAAGACAGCTGAGGGTCAATGCTGATGACCTGAGGAAGTCAGGCAGACACATAGCACTTTGTTATCTCCACTTCTGCAAGCACCCAGGAGACCTGCGAGTGCGAGCATAGGCAAAAGCAGGCAACCACTCTGCCACAGGAGTAGCAAGTAAGGCCAGCTATAAGCTGGATATAAAGAGGGGGTAGGGAAAGGCTGCTGAGAAGACCTAGTGTCATACCGGGACAGGCAGGGACTGAAGAGAGGGAGTCATGACCTGGCTGTAGGGAAGGGCAAGGTGGGAGCTGCAGAGAAAAAGGGAGAAAATGAGGTGCCCTCCTGCTTGTCACAGAGCTAAAAAATAATATAAATGTAAAAATAGACAATTTATTGGTAACTCTCTTGTAACATTGCAGACACATGTAAACTACTGCTTTAGCAACAGTAGAAATGCCAGATGAATGCAACAGACGCTCATCCACACAGAGAGGGAAGGAAGAAGATGCACATGATGGCATCCTCCAAAGAGGACACATGTTCTCACCAAGTACTGCTCTCCTTTGCTCCCTCCAGGAGGTTCACAAGGCAGAGCTGGAAGCACAGTATTCAATGGCAGTAACACACCCTTTCTGTCCTTGCTTCGTTGAAAATAGCTATATATTTGAGGTGCAAAACAAACTGACCAAACTTATAAGCAGTTTCCTAGATTTCTTTTCCGAAAAGGTCAACGTGACAAGCTCAGAGAGGCTTTATTAGAATCTACTTGACAAATCCAAGACAGCACTCATGCATTCTTGTTCAAGCCCCTTACAGACCTGTCTCTCATGATGGTTAACCTTTGGGACCAAAGAAAAAATTTAGAGAGGCTCAGAGGAGTTCTGTGTTACAATTTTTGTTTGATGTACAATTTCTATCTAGAACTAAGCTTCCTAATGAATTACACGTCCTATTCTTTAATAATACACTTACCAAACATATGAGTAGTATGTCCATATACATCTTGGTGAGTATTGTTTCTGGTTCTTCTGGGTAGCTCGTTAGCATACTGTGTGTATCTGCGAAGGCCAGACAGCATGGCACTAGAACAATAAGCTTTCTCCAAGAGCTTTTAGTAAGCCCACAGGCTTCCTAACTTGGAGTCTGGAAGCTCTCTGTTGGTAGAGTGCCAAAGCAAAAATGGGATGCCCCTTTGCAAGGACCAGACACACAACAAGGAGCAAAGATCTGGGCACCATCCAAATGTACAAAGGACTAAAGGCATGCTGTCAAAGGGTTTGTCAAAAACATTTAAGCAAGATTTGATTCTCCTGCGCTGTGGACATGACACAGGTTCTAGTCTGAGAAGCAGAGATCAGCATATGAACAGAAAATTCCTTTAGGAGCGCACTGTGACCCTAACAAAAATGAATACACAGATTACCATCTGGAATTAAGTTTCACATAAGGAAAAGGGGCAATGAGCTGCCTTTTGTAAAAGCCCTGCACCCCCTGCTATGCCGCTGATGAGAGTGAAGTAAAACAAGAGGAAGGAGATCCTACCAGCAGCCTTGCTTTGAGCAACTACTTTTATTTTAGCAAGACAGGAGCAGAAGGGGGAAAAAAGAAAAAAAAAAAAAAGCCTCCATTAGTCACTGATAGGATAAGTTATATTTACAGTGAGTGCATTAGTCATCCACTGGTTTTGTTCCAGAAGGAGCAGAGGAGGGCTCTGTCTTCCTGGCTTCCATGGGTGACAAGGCCTCCGTGCCTGAAAGCACAGCCTGTGCACACTTCATTCCAGAAAGCACTCTTGAGGGCACGAGGTCCCCACATCCCTTCACCAAGGCACTGCCTCCTGCTCTCTGACAGAGACCAGCTAGGAGGATGAAGGTGGAAAACAGATCCTTCCAATTAGTACTGGCCTACACTGCTGCTCAGGGCTCAGTCTATTAAACACACATCAAAACAGCACCGCCAGCTCTGGTGGGAGGAAGACACAGTAAAATACTGAGGCTGCAGCTTTTCTAGTAGCTGTCACTGCTCACATGAAAGCTCATCAACAAAGGGACATAACAGTGCAAGGCAAGCAATTCAGAGGTTTTGCAAAGACAGCCACTCCTCTTTCCCTCCCTAAAGTCACAGCACACTGCACAGAAAGCCTAAAATACATGGAGACCCTTCCCCTAAACAGTTGCAAGTGTCTGGACTATTACATACTTCTGCACAGCTTCTATGCATGCCCCAGCTCTCTGAGTGCACCTTATCCCCGGCAGTCAGACAGGAATTGCCTCTTCCTGCACACCTCCTTCCTGTGTGTTGTCTACAGTCATCAGGAAAGGCTGTGGCAAGCAGGACCAGCCCCTCGGTATGAAGAGAACACAGAGGAAACACAGTGGCTGTGTTTCTACCGGCACCTGCAGAGAGGTAAACATCCTAAGGAGCTGAAGGGTCAGGCAGGCTGGGGAATGCAAGACTTTTGACAGAATAAATGTGCTGTCCCTTCAAATGCTGAGCTGTCACCAACTCCTTTAGAGCTGCTGAGCTGCAGGGAACCTGCCTCCAGTTCATCTGGGAAGCTCTCGAACCCCTGAGAAGAGGGCTGCCAGTTTAGTGCATGTTTTACTGCTGCTGATCTACAAATCTATTCATTCCTGTTCAATAAAATAAATCGAAATCAAACCTGTAACCACATTCATGTCTGCCCTGCTAAAAGTGATTTTGCTACTTCCTCCCCCACCCAGCCACTCATTCATCTTCACACAAAATAGCAAAGGGATTATGCAGATGTTGCTTCGCTACCCTGACCTTCTTAACCCATGATCCACATGCCATCAGTGATGTTGTGCATTCACCATCCCTCCATCCATACGTCACAGGCTAACTCCCTTCTGGCTGCACCCTCATTCATAAGCCGGGTATTAGTTCTCATCTCCTGCTACGCAGCTTTATGGGAGCAGGAACAGGAACTACCACCCTCCCTGCACAAATGGGAAGCAAAGTTCAGAGCACAAGATGCTAGTTGCAAACCACAACTGAAAAGGAGAAGGACAACATAGGCAGCCTACCCAGAGTTGTATCCAATTGAGGGGCAGCAGAAACACAGAAAACTGAATGCTAAGAGAGGAGGTACACAGTGGGGACAGTGCAGAGCATCTGTGGATGCATGTGGAGAAAACGGGGAGAGGGAACTGCACCATGAGGGACAAGATTTCACCCTAGTGTCCAGCAGAAGCAGCAGCTCAAATGGAGCTGAGGCTACTGCAAAGGAACCACAGAAGGTGGCTAGGCCATCAGTTGGCAAGTATGCTGTTTTCTACTCCTGGCTGAAGGTCTATGTCTAACCCAGAAAGTGAGGCTGCACAAGTCCTGCAGAACAGGTCAGCAAGGATTTTCAGTTATCATTTGACCACATTATGGACACAGTAAAGTCACATCCTATCCAGCAAGGATAAATTACCTTTGCTGTCCAACACTCAACTTCAGAGAGCCCAAGAAGAGAATGGTACTAAGGACAGCCCAGAATAAATTTGTGGTGATGTCCAGAGCAAGGAACAAACACCCTTCTGATTTAGAACAGCTTGATAGGTGTACAGCTGGGGAGGTTCCAGGTGAACAGGAGGAATGACTGAAACTTGCTCAGCAAACTGTAAGAGGCATATAGCAGACAAAGGACCAGGTGGTAGGGGAAGGTCTCTGGCAGAGCCAAAAGGATAACTTTTGCATGGCCATCACTGCAGTGATCACAGCTAGCACCATTGGCGAGCCTTGTGCCAAAACAAAAGCACCAGCAAAATGCAGCTATCAAAACCTGTCCCCTATCACCCAAAACACACATCAAAGCAGCAGGTATCTGTTATTTTGATTCCAAGAATCAGACCAGAGGTCATCTCAGGCTCAGTCCTATTGTCCCTGATCTTCTGCAGTGCTTCAGGCATCTGCCTTGGGGAGCTGCAGGGCTGACACATCCGCAGGGCAGAGCAGGGTCACCTTCCCAAAAAGAATTTTCTCTGAAGCTTTGGGTGGGAAATAAGAAAATTAGAAAATACAAAAATCAAGGCCTTTTCAAACCAAAATTCCTTAGACAAACCACAGCTCAGCTGCTGGGACTTACAAACCAACACAGCTAGCAGCTCCCAGAGCTTTTCAGGGTGTGTAACTGGAGTTAGGAATACACAGACCATTTCTTTGTCTAGAAAGGTGTATGGAGGAAGAAAGCAAAGCACACTGCAGCACACATGGATTACAGGGCTTTTTGGTCACTTTCCTAGGTTTTAGGTCCCTTTTTCACATTCAGAAGCCATGAAAGTCATGGTAGTTCCCCATGCACACCACAGCCACAGTACTTTCTTGACCTCTGGGGCATTAAAAACACCAGCATCCCTAACACACCACAGTTAGTAAAGATGCAGGCTATCAAGACCCCAGGCTTTCCACTGCCCTCTCTGCCGTTCTGTCCTGAATGGAGAGATGGATGGACAAACTGATGGATGGGTGGCTCTCACCAGCATCTTCCGTCCATTTGCTCCTCAGCTTGACTGAGAGGGGACACAAATCACCCTTCCTAGGATCTGATGATGACAATCCAGCAGTGTAGACAAGCTGCTGCCTATAAGGACTCAAATGGTCACACTGTTTTTTCTCCATAGGGTTAGGGGCTGGAAATGTTCCAGGAGGATGGGCTTTAGTGAACAAGACCCTGTGCGAGGGGATACCATAAGCAGCTGTTCTCTGGGAAGCCAAGACCTTTGCTTTAGAAGTGCAGCAGCAGAGTGAGAGCTGGCGTAAAACTTAAGTGATAAGCAAACTGTATAACAATTTCCTCTGGAGCTGGCACTCACAAGCAGGAGACAGACACCCGGCTTCTGATACTGTTCCTGCTAGGCACCTTCTGTCCTCGCAAAAGAGCTTCAAAGCTTTATGGAGAGGTCGCCTCTGCAATCAAAGTTTTAATCGCAGCATGAACAGACATATCAGTTAGCACTATACTCACTAGCAGGAGTAGTAATAACAGGATTCATGGACTTTAACACAAATTGTACAGGCCTGCTGGGGGGCTTACATATGTGCCTAAGTTGCTAGCCCCCACTGAAATCCACATCACTGTGACTTCAATGCTATTATCCCTACATTACTGAGAATAAAGTTAGTGAAGTATGCTCTTCATGCTGCAATCACACCTGCTACACTGCCAGCAGAGCTGGCAGACGAAGCTCTCCCTTCATCAGCTTCAGATTCTCAGTACTTGTATATAAACTAGAAGCAGGATAAGAGCATGAGAGAAAGAAGAGGGAAAAAATAGACACACAGTGAGATAATTCTAATTACGCCTTGTTTGTTCAGTCCTGAGCACTTTCCCACTCAAACACTGCACACATCCAGTGACAAGTTCTACAGTAACAACAACAGTAACAGATATCAAAAGGGAAAGACACATGAAGAGCAGCTCCGGTAACTCACAGCCCATGTGGGTGAAGTGATTACACTTCAGATGTCACAACTCCGCTGCCCACAGCCAATTCCACTTTCAGTACAGTGAGCAAGATGTGTCAAGTACCAATCTCCAGCTCAATGAGTGCCGAGATTTACAAATGCACACACAGTAACTCCGATTACAGTGATCTCTGAGCACAAGCTATCAGCATCCACAGTTGCCCTAGTCTCCCCCACTAGCTCTGCATTTCAAAACTAGCACTAGAGCGAAGGAAACAAACAGCAGTCAGCTTTGCATAAGTTTTAGAGCCCCCAGAGAAGATCCAGGTTAGTTTACTCACACACAGGACTAACGTGTTCCCACAGGGCTGGGGCCTGACATCAGCATGCTGGCAGCACAACCTCCACACTGAAAACTGGTCACCTCCTTCAGCTGCCTTTTGATATCACACCACCTACCAGATGGGCCCATACCGGTAGTTACTTTGGTCAACTTACAACTCAACTCTCTTATTAAGAATGCTATCCCTAGATTAAGCTAATATTCTCTCAGATCAGTCAGAAGTGCTTTAAAACTGTACCAGAGAAGAGATTGCTAAGAAAAACAAGAAGTCTCAAACAGCCAGGACTCCATCCTTTCCCCTCTAAATAGTAGGCATCAGAAAGAAAAGATGTTTTCAAAAACCTCTTTCTGAGTTTTGCAAAGACTGGGCCATCCCCAAAGACACATGTGAGGGAACAAAACTGAGGGCACTGAACAGAAAGAGGCTTTGAACCAGGAAGGTCAGAATGACACCAGCTGAGCCATAGTCAACTCCATCTGAGTTAAGCATGTGGTTGCTATACCACCAGCATGCTGCCAGGAGCACAGGAGCCTGACCCTTACTCAAATTATGAGCTACGCCTGGCTACCTGAGGCCACTGAGCCAAGGAAACCGAGAAGCAGATCAGCCACAGTGTTACTAGTTATGGAGGTGTGTTTTGGGACTTGTGGAACAACAAGGTCCATGAGGGCTCAGGTGTACTGCTGCTGGAAGAAGAGCAAGTCCCCACCTATTGACTGTCTCCTTCATTTGTCTTCCAAAAGCAAAACCCTCAAAATACATAATTTAAACGCCACAAAAGGAACAGCTGAACACATGCCTTTCTTCCCTCCAAATTCACATGGTGTAAGTCCGTGCATAAGACTCCTTGAAGTTGGAGATGCACATGTCAACAGAAAAAAAACACAGAAAACAAAAGAGCTGGAACCTGGGGATCTGCAAAGTAGCTCATTTTACAGGACTAGAGGTAGGTGGGAAAGAAGGCATGAGAAGGAAGGGGAAGAAGAAAACACCCTACTCAGTCTGCAGTAGCACTGAGCAAAGAAACACTCAGCAGCACTCCCATACCCACTACTTTGAAACGTCAGGAAAGCAAGTAAAAAAGGAGTGCAAGAATGAACTTAGAGTTATTAAGAGTCCTACTAGGTAGCTGAGCAAGAACAGTGACCCCACCCAAGAATTTAACAGGATACTTTAAAAGCTCAAAGGGGACAGACTTTCTGAATTGCTACAGAAAGTTCATACAAAACAATCCTGTTAGTTTGTTTCAAGACTCTTCCCGAGGGAAGGGAGGGAAAGGCAGAGTCATAGGACCTGAGGAAGGAATGGATGTCCTCTGCAAAGTCCTGATGGCAAAGGTGATGGGGTAGAAAGTAACAGCATTCATCCCTTCATCAGCTTGCCTTCATTGCAGACACAGCACGTTGCCCCGCCACATGCAAACCCATGTGTACAGAGGGCATGTACCTCCTAGCTCCAGCGGTTAATAGTGAAAAGGTTCGAATGATATCCCATCAAGGTACAGAGGGAACACCATTCTGTCTGATGATCCAGGAAAAGCTATATCCCGAGATGCACAAAGGCACAGAGGCAGCAGCTGAGGGGGATGGCCTAGGGAGATTAACATGTTTATCTCCTCGCTTAAGTCTCTTACTGGCCAATGGTTTCAGCCTGATAGCAGCAACAGGACTAAAAATAAGAACTCAGGCATTACCAGTGACTCACCATGTGGGCAATGACACTGCGAGCGATCACAGCAAAACCTGCTCCCACTGCTGGAGCCTAGCTCTGAAATCGTAGGAAATGACTTCCCAAAGAGCCAGGGGAGACACTGCGCAGAGATCTCTTCAGTCAAGTGATCTCAAGACTGTGTGACATTTTCTTCAACTGTCAGTGGCTTTAAATAGAGAATCAGACCAATCCCAGACCCCAAATTTTGGGTTCAGTACCTGCATTTCAGAGTGAAACCAAGCCTGAGGGCACAGATAACGCCATCAGATCACATCCACACTTCCAGAATGCTAAGATTCCCCACTAGAGACAATGCTAACCACTGCTGGTCTTGGTTTCTGTCTGGATCACGTCTACCAGTAAACACATTTCATAAGGATAGCAATTTCTGCATGTTGCATTAGAATAGTTCTTTCAGCAAGGACAAGCACACATCAGCAAAGCTAGCACAACAGCAAGAGATCACTTAGCTGAAGAACCTCCGCCCCCATATACCCTTCAGATGGTATTTCAGTAATTCAGAAGCATACAGATGCAGTGGCATCTCCAATTCCTTAGCTAAGCTGCTGGAATTGAGGATTCCAGAGGTACAGCTGTATAAGTTAAAGGTCCCACAATAGCACTGATTCCCCCTACCTTCTTCCCTGAAAGGCTGATAAAGATAGATTATTTTTTTTTTGAGTATGTCTAGGAAAAGACAGATCACTCTTCTGGCACTGTCTGTGGTGCAGATTTGTCCAACAGCAGGTACAGGACGTCCCTCTGTTGTAACACTGGCAGCCACTGCAGTCCTATCCTTCCCCTGCCTGTTTCCTAATGACCCTGCATCCTCTTTGCAGCCGATGCTGGCACAAGCACTTGCGTAGCAGCGCACTGAACTGGATAGCTGAACTGATCCATCATCAACCTGGTTCACCAGGTACTATATAAAGAATTTGTGCTAGCGCAAGGAGGAAACAAACGGTCAGAAGAAAGGCTGCCTCTGCCAGCAGCAGCACAATGCTCACACTGACTGTAACTGCTCACAGAGGTATAGGATACAATTCCGCTCCACTCCAAGAATTAGTGCCCAGAAGTGGTTTATGTCAGACCATATAATATTCTAGTCTTCTGACTGAATTAGTCTACCCCTAATTTCTGATCCATCATTGGAGAAAACTTCTCATCAGAGCTCCTCCAATATTCTCCCCTCATAACTCCTGGCACTCATGTGAGAGATTATAATTTTTATAAGTACAGAATGAAGATCAATCTTGACCATGCCCCCATCACATATTAAAGAAAAATACTCAGTTCTGCAGATTAAAAAAGTAGAGTGAAAATAAAGCAATTTATTTGAAAATCACAAGGAGTCAGCAGTACAGCCATGACTTGTGGAGCCCTACATCCTGCACCTAAATGAAGAAAAACCCCAGCCATGAAATACCAGGATATCACAGGAGATCTGGATTATAGCAAGGCAAATATGACATTGCCAGCACTGCTTTAGAGATGGGCTGGTCAGCAGCTAGTGGAACACCCTGATTTCCTAAGAAGCAATTATGCAGTTGGGTGCTTACAATCAGAACCAAGGACCTTGTCAATGAGAACAGACAGTGCTTGAAACACCTGTTGCTCCCATTCACTTAATATACTGGGGAACTTGCAAAGAGCTGCATCTCCTCCTGTGTTTGTGAGCATACAAAGCAACTCTCTTGAGCTCTAGCTGGTCAGGAAACCAGCAGGCCAGAGTAATGAAGAATTTACATGATTTTAAGTTAAAATTGGAGTCTGTTAAGGTTCCCAGTTTGCCCTACAAGGACAGAATAGAGACCACACATCAAGAATTATTCAAGTATTAGAATGATAGGACACTTGACTAAGTGACTAAAAGAAAGTGAAGCTTTAGAGGGAAAATAATTAAGCAACATATCTAGAAAAGCACATCACTGCTTGCTTATGGGAGAAACATTCCTGTACTGCAGCATATACATAAATCTGCACTCTAAGAGAAAAATCACAAAGATGGAACAAAGGAAATGAAGACACATCTGAGGAAAGCAGTTCTCAAATTGCCATGGCAGGTATGGGAGAAAGGAATTTCAGAAGGAAGAGCCAGCAATAGCACCGAGAGCCAGTGCTGGAGCAAGTGCAGTGCCAGCATCACACTGATGGTGGCCTACACTACTGCAGGCTGAGATAAACCCATCTTAGCTTCTAATCAGCAGCATAGGGAAGACAAGGTAAGCGTTCAGCCCAGAGAGAGCAAACACCCAGATTACCAGGAAACAGGGGATTTTAAGAAGTTTGTTTCATTTATCAAACAAGCAGGTTCCCCGCATAGAAGGACCTGGGACAGTTCAGTCTTGCAAAGCCAGAGGATGAAGACAGCAGAACATCTCAGAAAACTAAACATCTGCAGCTCTAAGGTGCTCTTTCAGTCTTCTTTGCCTCCTGCCAAGTTGAAACCTATTTTGCCCAGTCCAAGGCAACTAATCTCACAAGAGGCTGTCTTTAGGGACTTCTGCTTGCCTTCATGATACCAAGATGCATACTTGAGTCTTAACCACTGGGCAAAGCCAGTTTATAGCAATCTGATGATCAGATGCTCCCAGGAATATAATTCAGACAAGTGACATAACCACAGGATAGTCTGGGCTGGAAGGGACCTTCAAAGGCCACCTAGCGCAACCCCTATGCAATGAGCAGGGACATCTTCAACTAGATCAGGTTGCCCAGAACCACAGCCAACCTAGGCTTGAGTGTCTCCAGGAGTGGTGCATCCACCACCTCTCTGGGCAACCTGTACCAGGGCTTTACCACCCTCACTGTAAAAATATGTTGGGCAGAAATACACTATAGACCACAGATGATTATTTTGCACCTTCTTGAATTCATCAGTACAAGTTAAACATGGCTGCTTCCCTTTGTTCCTCATGCTTTTGTAAGAGCAATAACCACCCCCCCCCCAAAAGACAGTTTTCTTATTTCTTCTGGTTTTATGGTAGAGCACCACATTCTCAACATGTTAACTGTCTTCGTCATGTTAGTCAATAGGATCATTCTCATTCAGCTCCAATTTGAGATACAGCCTTCTTCTGCAATTCCCCAGCTCATGACTACAATTCAGAAGTCCCATTAGCACAGTCAGCCTGGGTGTACTTTGAGATCCTTCAGCATATGAAAACTTATTACAAAGACAGAATATTTACTCCTGGTTTAGTTCATAAGATTCTGCTTAGTCAAGCTCTGAAGGCATCATGAGACCATCTCTAATCACCTACCTCAGTAGAGACTGGAGTGACCCAAATATGATAGCTTATTAGCAAATATTTCACATGTACATTATAGGAAAGATCCTTCTGCTCAGCACAGAAATTGTTAAAGTCCCTATTCAGTATGTAGAAAATACACATTAACATATAGATAGGTCTATGACTAAGCATCAAGAGCAAGAATTTGAAATGCCCTTCAAATAAAATACAGACCCACATTGTTCAAACTAGCTGCAAAAAGAACACCCAGCATTTCCTACGGCACCTTACAGCACTGGATTTTCAGGTGCTTTAAACAGCAATTCATTTCACCTAATAGCACCATCAATAAGAAGAGAATACAACATTTTGCAGAAACACAATCTGAACTCAAAATAGACTGCATTTTAAAAGGTAGAGGCCCAATGTGACTCTCTGCTTTTCCGCAGATGCTGCCTGCCCAACAATTGGATTTGCTTTGATTAGACTTCAGCTACTCCTGAAAGAACAGAGACAGGCAAAAGGAGGGGGGAACTGTTGGGTTTTCTGACTGAATTTAATACCAAAACTGAACAAACACCTGAATGCAATGACTTGCTTATCGCCACACAAGCCATGATTAAGGCAAGATCAGACAACAACAGGTATCTCGCCATCTTTTACCCTTTTTAAGGAAAAGTGCAATACTGTCTCAGAGATACTCATTTGCTATGGGCACTTCTAATAAAGGGCACTTCTTTGCCCTATAAATGGCACCTCTTCTTCAACATCAGCTACTTACAAACTAAGAACCTGATATCCAAAATTGAAATGCATCTTGAAGTGGCACTCAGCCATTTATAGTGACCTACTCTAGCCAACACGTTCTAGACATCTTGAAAGAGGTGGCAGGTTATGATAAACCGTGTCTTGTCTTCCCCATGCTCTTCTGTACACTCTTCAAAAGTCACAGGAATAGAGAAGGAGGAGATGAAGTGGCAGCTGCTGCAAAAGGCATTATCTCTTAGTGAAGGATTCATAGATGTGAAAGTTTTCCTCTCTACCAGCCAACAGTTAACCCAGTATCAGAAGTAATAAAACACTGGGTTACAGCACTAAATGACCAACCCAATGAAGAGAGAGAAAACCCACTTACCTAGATCCAGGAGGAATAACATATAAAAAAAATAAAGTAATATTTCAGTTCTGTTCCAAAAAGACTGTTTTACAAAATACCTGGAAGTTTAAAAAATAGCAGAACTAATATTGTTTATGCAAATTGGTAGTGACATCACAACATAGATGTGATTACAAAGCACACGATTAAATATCTAAGTCCAAGGAATAAAAAAAAAAGCCTTGATTTTCAGCAAATCTGGGTATGCCAAGATAAATTATGCCCAGCAGAAGCGCAGGTGCTCAGTGCTTCCACCTCTAAAACAGACCAGCTAAGGAGACAAAGTGGCGATTATAAGGTCCAAGTTTTACCACAAGTTCACATCATGGTGTTCAGATTTTGATTGCATTTTCCACTCCCTCTGTTAACACCATATTTGAACATATTAAAGCCTGGGGGAATCTTCTCAGTTTTGATTTTTCTGTAAAGAAATCCCATCTTTTTCAAACACAACAGTCTAAGAAAACAGGGCACAGGCATATCCTTGCAATTCTGGGTCAAACTCACAAGTCTTGGCCCTGTGGCAATGTACAGCAGGAGAGCAAGACCTGGAAAGGAAAATCTGGCCAAACTGAATGCATGCAAACCTGGCACTGTTGAGTGGTTTTGGCCATCAGGCCACAAAACGTTTTGCACCAAGAGCTAATTTCTTCTCTCACCTACACAGCAGTGCTCTGGATAGCCCCAGATAGCCCCCAATTAGTGGCCTGTTCCCCATCTCATGCTAGACACTTCCTCCTCCACACTCTGTTTCCTGTTCAACAAGCTTGTGGCTCCACCAGGGATGCAGCAGCTCACCACACAGCACCTTTCTTGGCTCTGTTTTATGCGAAGCTGCTCCCCAATGCTCCTGCACACCCTTGGCATCCACCAGTTCCTGATTTCCACACATGTACAACTTCAGAAGTCTGTTTTCTTTTCAAGCAGTTGAGTCTCTCCACAGATGGTTCAACAGTCCCCATGGTGGGGTTTGAGTGCTACCCTGGGTTCAGCAGTAGCAGTCATTTTTCTCCTCCTTAGTAGCTGGTGCAGTACTGAGGTTTTGACTTTCAGCCTAGGAACGATGCTGATAACACCAGTGTTTTCAGTTGCTGCTCAGTAATGTTTACTCTGACCAAGGACTTTCTGAGTCTCATGCTCTGCCAGGGAGGAGGGAAAGCCGGGAGAAAGCAGAGACAGGACACCTGAAACAAACTGACCAAAGAGGTATTCCATACCACAGCACGTCATGCTCAGTATATAAACTGGGGGCAGTTACCCGGAAGAGTTAGATCACTGCTGGGTTGGGCTGGGTATCGGTCGGCGGGTGGTGAGCGGTTGTACTCTCTTCCCTTGTTATTTCCCTTATCATTATTATTATTGGTGGTAGCAGCAGTGGTTTGTGTTATACCTTAGTTACTGGACTGTTCTTATCTCAACCCGTGGGAGTTACACTCCTTCTATGTGAAGGGAGGGGGGAGTGAGCGAGCAACTGCGTGGCTGACTGAGCTTAAACCACAAGTGCTAAGTGGCAAACACTCTAACCTTCCTCTTCTATAAAAGGCAGTTCTGCTAGTACATAACACATCCTGAAAAGTCACATGGAGCCCCCCAAAGCCCCTCTGCCTCCACATGGATGATGCAACTACTAGAGACAAGGGCAAGGTGGTTTGAAATGCTTTCATTATAGCACAGGTACGGTTCCTTTGAGAGCAGACACTGACAACCTTCTGCTTATCATCAGAAGAAGAGACAGAGGAATTACCACTGAGCTAGCCACTAGCTATCCACCTAGGACCACTAAGCTTCAAGCATATGATTCTGACACAGATGGCAGTTAACAGGAGGTACCTTATTACAAGATGTATTCCAATTAAGACCTAAAGTGTCTGGTACCTTTATCTTGAGTTGGCAGCCAGGGTATAGAATCAAGAAATCAAGTCTGTCTGCAGCAATCAATGCAGCCCCCAAACTGGGAGGATGAACATCCCCTTTAAGTGAAAATCTCCTCTCTGGTCTAAAACCTGCCCACTTTGTCCCACAGCATGGAAGTTATCCCAATATACAGAACACTTAAAACCACAGAAATTCTTAAGAACTTAGCACAAGTGGACAAGTTAGAGAACAACCACAGAAATGCTTTTGAATAAAGATGGACAAGCTGGTCCCATATTAGGGGAAGCTATGCCAAGCCTGCAGAGTGGCATGACAGGCTGTACTATCTCAAAAGGAAATTATTAGAATGGATGTGTGGGTATAGTGTTGAGTGGGAGGACACTAAGGCAGAGATAAAGGGAGCTTCCATTTCTCTAGAAGTTCCCTGTAATGCCTTAGTGTTTATTCATATGAACAGACATCATCCATACAGTATTCTTGTGTCAGCTCTTAAGCAGGAACATGTCAGGGTTTGTGTTTTTATTTCAAATCCAATATAGTTGTTGCCAATCCTGCCCTTTCCTTAAGCAGAATTATTTACACATTGAAAAGCAATGCGTATCCCTCCCAGCTAAAAGAGCACATGATGCAGAGGTGGCAACACACTAAAACACAAACGCAGGCAGATAAATAATTATGTAAAAACATCACTTTTCTACTCCATGCAACTGTTCCGTGTTGCTGACTCAGATGCGTTCATTCCAGCACAAAAAGCTGGGTTTTACTACTGCTGCTACTCTCACTGAGGCTTGGGAAAGCAAAGTCAAGCCTACGCCACTCTCAGCTAGGCTCAGTCTGGGAAGCTCTTTATCCCTAGAAGTCCCAGCCCTGCAAATCCCCAGCGGGAACTGCAGATCATGGGCACATTTGCAGGAGGATAATTGGTTTCAGAGCAAAGACTGTGCTCCTCCCCCACCCCCTAAATTAAATAAGCCAAGAAGAGTACACAGCCATCCAGCCATTCTTGGAGAATCATTTTTCTGACTAGGTCTGCACTTTAAGGATGCCATTTTTCATTATTGTTAATAGGTCTCATTAACTAGAAGCTCTTAAGCACAAGACCATTACTAAATGCAGTTTACATTGCACAAAAGCAATGCCCTTATTGTGGCAAGAGCAGGAGGGAAGGAAATAGTTTGCCTTTCCATCAACACCAATAATTCAAAACCAAGTACTATTTGCCCTTCATTTGGGTTCACAGTTATTCCAAATAAATTGACAGTTAAGAGAAGGATGGCTTCAAAGATCTCCAGTTTGCAATTAAGGTGTACCTCACAAGTTAAAAAAGAAACACTTCATTTTAACACACAATTGGGAAAAAGAAACAAACAAAAAAACTCCCTTTTACTTAGAAACTTGCAGACCTTTTCGGTGCTAGTGATCACACCATGGATTTATAAAGATAAGTGACCACATCCTTAAATTTCAGGCACACAAGCAACTTAAAGGAGCAACATATATCTATATTTCCTCATCCACCCCACCCCAGCCCCAAACATCCAGGCTCTGGACAGTGAATTCTCACTTCAGCTGAAAGTATGAAACGATGTATGCTCTTGGAAGCCTAAAAGAGAAGGCTGTACAAGAATTTCACTTTTATGAAGCTACAGAACCACTGAGCAGAGGGGAAGCTGGCATCCTGCTTCCTAGAAGAGTCAGCCCAGGCAATAGGTAAAGGCCCCTCGCAAGAATCAGAGAAGTACCCAACCAATTTCTTGCAGTGTTTCCAAAAAACCTGCAGAATCACCGGGGCTTTCCATCAGTAACACAGTTGATAGCCCTAGGACTTGTGCATTGAATCAGCTAATAACTTATAATTTTCCACAGAGAAGGCTTGACATCATGCTCTTCATGCTTTTGATTCAAATATTGCTTAAATCAACCTGAATTCCTATTCATAAATACTCTGTTTGGAGGCGATCAGCGTATCATCCACACAGAGAAGCAGAACAGTGTTTATAGCTCCAGTGTAAAAGGTTATTTCCAGCCACGTACCACATCCAGGCAGTTGACAGGGCTGAGCCTGGGAGGGCTGTGCTTCACATCCTCCTTCACAGTATTAACATTCCTTTTCCTAAGAAGTAAAAAACTAGCAAAAAAAGAAAGCTTGCTAAGTGTCTGATGTAGGCCATACAGAGCTACAACCAGCATCAAGGGATGTGACATTACTGGTTCTTGAGCCTTTCCTTTTGCTATGTTTTCCCCTACCCTCCATCAAAAAAAAAAATATCCCAACAAACTTTGTAACCTGAAGATCAAAAGCTTACATGCAATAGTCTTAGCATAGCTCCATACACAAGCATTAGTCCTCAGCAGCACTACACATCATTCTAACACGCTGAAGATTATGAAAACAAGGCTCAAGTGCAAGGACAAAAGCAACCTCCAAAAGTAGAGCAAGTCAAGTCACAATGGGCAGTACTGTCAACTCCTAAATTTAATATACACTCATTGCCAGACTACGAATTCATTTTGTCTCTCATTCCCTAACCAATGGTGGCTGAAACCTGCTAGTTCAGGTAGAAGAGCAACAATTTAACCTACAACATGCTGGAGCATTAAGCAGCCAGATGGCAGAAGAGACAGCCTGAAAAGGACAGTGACTGGATGTCCTTTGTGGGGTTTTGGTTTTGGGGGGGTTCTGTTTGTTTGTTTGAGGGTTTGGGTTATTTTTTTTTAATTTTGTTTGGTTGATTGGTCTGTTTTGTTTGTTGTTGTTGATTTGGGGGATTTTTTAATCAAGTTATAGGATGGATCGCTCTCAATGCTTGAGTCAAACTCTTCTTCCACTCTCCTGCTGTGGTGCTAGGAAAGCGTATATCTCCAAAGGGAAGCTTGTATTCTTCTCTGAAATTACAGAGAAATCAACTGTCAATCAAATGAAGACAAGGATCTGTGTTTCAGGACTGTCCTAGTCATCCTGTATGAAGGCAGAAGGACCTCCCAGTGCCAAACACAATCTGAAGAAGTAAGTCTGTAAGTCCTTTACTTTTAAGAAAGATTTCCTTTCCAAATATGCCGACTTTAATTACACACAAGTTTCCCATCCCTTTTTCCAATCTGTGATATTTGTCTCAAGGCAGCAAGTTTGCAATGAATTATTGAAAAGATACATTTTCAATTTATTGCATAACCACATTTGTCTCTTCTTACAGAAAGGGCACACCAGCAAATCTAACTAGTTTTCACAGCACACTTTAATTAACCTTAATCACATTCCACCTCTCCCTAGTATTTTCCATTTCCCTCTGTTCTCCCCCTTATATGGATACTCCTTCCAACACTTCCACAGCATGGTTTTTAACTGCCTTCTAAATAAAACCTGAATCCCACCATTGGAAGTGAGAGCAGTATCCCCAGCACACATGCTATCAAGTGTAGAATAGCTTTCTGGTCGTTCCCTCCCATTTTTTATTTCCTTCCCTAAACCAGCTTTCAGTTAATGACAGGTCTTCAGCTCTAGCCCATAACTTCTCATTATTCCTTCTGATGAGCTAGCAGTAATCTTCTTAAACGCATCCAAGATTTTATTCCTCCCTGGGTGGCAAAGGATGTTCTACTCTTGAAGACTTCATATTATTTTGACATTATCATATGATCAAGAGGGCTTGTAGCAGTACACCTTGTGCATCTACAGCTGTTTCCTTTGGAAAGACTTCAAATGCTGTAACCATACATTAATGCGAATGTTTACAAATTCTCCAGGAGGTAGGAAACCTTTGCACAAACAGAATGATTAGTTAGCCAAGGAGACACAGTGAGTGGGGAGTGGGGAGCAGCAATGGTTTCCTGACAGCATCCCATAAAGTGAATTTTCACAACTGACTCAATTACATATTCAGATTCTGAAATGCAGCCAAATTTAGAATTTACCTAAATTCTTGTCATAAGATTGCCCTCATTTTCACTCTTTGGTACAGTTGCTGATCCTAGAGATTTAAGTTTTCATTTTGTCACCTCACTTTTACCCACTTGAGCAGCAACCCACTGCAGATGTTACTGTCCCTGTTACTATAGTTAGGACTGATACAAGGAAATAACTTTATATTTAAGTGATCTCCTTTTTCTGATTAGTCTTCATAAACACACACACAAAAAATTGTGCTGTTTTATTACCATCTGTGTAAGAACCTTCTGTATCAACAGCAATTACCTCTGGTTTTCAAACTGCCTCTTATCAGCCAAAAAAAATAACAGAAAGTTAGAGTCCAAAGGCATGCCCAGAGCGGTATCCCATAAACAATAAGCAAATCAGAGGGAAAAGTAGTACAAGGAACACACCAACATCTTATTCCTCTAACCAGCAAACTAGACTACAACTCCTCTTAATACTACATGTTTCAGCTCACGTTACTCCCCTGTCAAATGACCACAGCCATTTTTTCTATCTACACTCTTCTCATCACTGTTATAGCAAAGAATACTCTCTCAAATATTTCCAAGTGTAAAAGAGGGCTATTACTTCCCTGCCCAGTAGTGGCACTGGGAGGATAAAGGATGCTTAAAGAAAGCGACTGCTGCATTATATAGCAGGGAGGGGAACAAAAAAAACAAAACTGAGGGTGGTACATGGCTAAAAAAAAAAGCTGCAGGAACACTCTCCTGGTGGTGAGGGGGAGAACAGTGTGGTGGAAGGACCTTCTTCCAGACAGGAGAAAACAAATTCGCAGAGGACAACGGGTGGAAGGAATCAAACTCCTGGAGAGCAAGACTAAGTACCCATCCCTTCCCACAGGAAAGAGCAAATCCCTAACAGAACCTTAGAAAAACCCTGCTTGGAAGAGGAAGTTCCTGGCATTGACTCCACCTTTACCAGCATATGAACAGAAACCACAAGGCTGTCCTGTGCAAGACCTACTGCACCCAGCTTCCAGTTTTCAAAAAATACATCTGTATGATATGGCTCCTGAATAAAATACTATCTGACAATGCAGCCACTGGTCATCAAACAGCTGGATTTCTTTTGAATGTACCAAACATATCTATGTTCAAACCCAAACGACAGAAGCTTGGGAGGAAAACAAAACCACAAGATTTCTGCATGCTCCTAATACTGGCAGTCAGCAGAACGCCCTTCTTCATTGTATGCGACACATTACGGGAGCATATGTGCACGCAATAGCAACCCCATATTTGATATAAGGCAAGCAAGTGCCTGGAAAACATAGGGTTAAAATACTTTTAACTTAACTTAGGTGTAATATACAGAATAAGGTTTGTGTTATAAGTCTGTGGTGTGATAACAGAACTTAGTAGTCTTACTAACAAGAGTGAATTATTTCTTTTTATCCTTCTAATGAGAGAATTCTTTCTTATCATCCTTCTAATTTATCAGCTAGTTTGGAGACAGTGATTCCCGAACATCTGCTAGCCTAGGATAGTCCTTGTCTACTGTCATGGGTTCAGCAGTAGCACGTCATTTTTCTCCTTCTTGGTAGCTGGTGCAGCGCTGTGTTTTTGATTTTGGGCCTGGGAACTGCCCATCCTGTTCTGCTTGCAATACATTTTGTACGAAGGTCACACTGCTCTAAATCTTTGCCAGCTATAAGAAACTTGCAGATACTGCTGGTTTCAGCTAATTGTGATTACTGGGGCATCCAACTGTGCCAAAGGTGAAAAGCACACCGTGAGGAAGACTGCTTACTTCATCTTGAAGACCCCTGCCCAAGACCATCGGAGGACAGTGCGCAAGCACCAAAAGGGAGGAGACTTATGATAATGAGTACCTAAACTAATTGTAATATCCCCACCACTCTCTCGGGAACCTAATGAATATGCATGTTTGTGTGCAATAAATATCTGCTTGCTTAACCCCTCAGTGTGCAAGTTCGGAGGAGTGATACCCCTTTGCACCTGGCGCTGAAAGAAACACACCTGCTTTATAACTCCCCTTAAGTTGTAGAGTCTGATTCCATGCTTCATATTCATCACTTATTTTTTAGCTATTCAAACCAGTTAAGAGATGGAAAGATGCTGGAAATGCTGCCTTGATTTGGTATTTGAGGGACATGATCAAGAAGAGCAAACTAAATGGAAAATCCTGAGGGCACAGGTGAATGTCTCTGCACCCAAGTGCTGAATGACTCCTCTCCAAAATATCTAATACCTCTGCCAAAATATGCTCTTCAGACAAGAAGAAACACCAAATCTCAGAGGATTAGAATAATTAGGGGAAAAAAAAAAAAAAGCTAAACCATCTATTTCAAGTTTAAATTCCCCTAGCGATAATAGGACAACTTTAAGTTAAGCAGAGCAAGCTGTAAATACAGAGCAGGCTATCAAGAATTTCAGTGAGAGAAGACTTACAACACACCTATGTGCCACACCAGGTATCACCTACGGCAGAGCAAAGAAAACACTTCTATAAGGGGCAAAGCATGCCACGTAGCAGTAAGTCCACACAGCAGTTAGGAATATGAGGTGGAGCGGGGGGAGAGGCAGTGTGGCTGCCTCCAGCTGCTGAAGAACCCAAAAACTTGATCCTGCATATGCAAAATCCTCAGGTACTTCCAGGTATTGTATAGGAGTGAGACAGAAGACACTTTAAGAGGAGAAGTTACCACTCAGTAAAGCAACTTTATATGTAAGGATTACTTAAAAACATACACAGAAACGTTTCTAAGCACTGATAACTTTCCAGACACTATCTAGACAGGGAGACCCAATATTTCTGTAAGCCAGGCTCCCTCTCAGGCAGCTGGCAAGGCTCCACACTGTTGTCTCCATCTCTGCACCCCAACTACCTGGCTGCCCGATCACAACAGCATCAGGCCTGAAAACCAAGTTAATACTCCCCACTACCTCGATCCAAAGCCACTCAGGGGTCTCTGCTCCCCACGCCCTCTTCCAGGAGTAGAGCACAGACATGCAAGAGGTATCTCCACATCACCAGTCAAGTGTACTAACAGACTATTCCACATGCACTTTTCTCAGCCCCTACTGCAGGAGATACTGATTCCTGAAGCAACACTCGGGCTACCACTTCCATGGTGCACCAAGAAACCTATCTGGAAACCAAATGCTTTCCTATCCCTACCACTTTAATAATTCCTTACTGAAGGGCTCTTCTGAGCTTGGTTTCCTGATCCATGGGATGAGACAGAAAATTCAAGAGACTCGCTGTGACACAGAGAAGGGAACAGACATCTCCAGAGAAAGAGGAAGGTGTTCCTTAAGCCAACACTGGCATAGAGTCTGTGTAGTGTCAACTCATGGCCTTGTTCAGCTGGATTCTAATCTGCCTGTATTACATTCATGCTTTGCTAGCTGTAGCTGTCATAAATACCATCTTTTTCAGGTGTTGCAAACTTCAGATCTGGGGAGGGAGCAATGTTTAAAAAGAATAAGCACACACCTCCTTGTCTAGACCAGGCAATTGGCAGCAACCCAGTGCAACCTAATATATCCAGTATGAGGAGCAAAACTGCCTGTTAGGGACAGCCCCATACACCAACATGCAGTACTGCAGCCCTGACATCCCTACATACAGAACAAGAAAAAGGGCAGAAACAAACTCCAGTGCAGCCACAGAAAACCTCCTTTTTTTTCAGCTTACCTTTTTCTTTCTTTTTTTCCCCTCCTAAGGCAATTCAGTTGCAACATAATCTATCACCCTGGAAACTCAGTGCGCTTTCCACAGGAATAGCGCTGCATGGTCATTGTTGCTGTCCCCCTAACCACAGGTGATGTAGTGGTAAGGGACTCATGTCCCCTATGAGCACCCTTACAACAGAAAGATCAGGCATGCTAGCAATGAGTTGGGAGTCCTTTCTGCATCTCAGTGACATTTTCATCACCATAACTGGCCACGGGTAGAATATCCCAGAAAGCAAACCCTAAAAATAACTTCTTACAACAAGTCAGCCAGTCCCCCAGCAAAAGCGGACAGAGCATTGCTTATACTTGGTTAGCACTATTCTGTTATTACGAGAGAGACAATGAATGCCCAGGCAAACAACAGAGGCAGAGAGGAAACACAGGAGGAAAAGTAGGCTGTGAATCATACACCAATTTCTCCTGTATCACCAATGACTGTCAATAGGAGATGCTTTCCCAAGTGAAAACAAAGAAACTGAAGTAGGAACCTAGAACCAAGTCTGCTGCCCAAAATACTTTTAAATACATTGAAAGAGGAAGCTTTGCCTACTAAGCACCAGATTGAAAAGAAGTGTGTACTCTCCCCAGCTGCAGCCACCTTTAGGAAAGGTCCTTTGAGGCCCTCTCCAGCTCTGGCCCATGGATCTCCAGGTATCCCTGGATATCCCTGTGGGAAGGCATCACGCTCCCCAGATACTTCACCATAGAAACCATGGAGGACTTTCTTCACCAGAATACCCTCAGAAACTTGTGACTGGGGAACCAGCAAGCAATTCTACAAGTACTCCCTGGCATGGCTGATACCCAGGCAGCCTTTCAAGGGGCTTCCACAGCTGGAAGAGCAGAACAGCAGGCCATCCACTCCTCAGCCACGTGCTCAAAGCCACAGGCTTCCCAGCCAGCCCCCTTGACATGTTCCTGAGGGACTTCAACCCTTCCAGAGCTCCCCCTCAGACAGCACATCTCCCCCACTTGCAGCAGGGCTATCACAGCACATGGCCCCTCTCCTCTCATACCAAGTCACTCAGCAGCAGTCCCCAGTCTGCCGGGTACAAGACCTGCACAGCCATGGCACTCCAGCTGACTCAACCTGTGGGTTTCCCTTCCTGGCATCACAGCATCCTCACTGGTCACCAGCATCACCCCCTTGCACCAGCAATCGGTTGCTGTGACAGACTGTGCAGTGGAGGAGGGCACAGTAATAAACTTGTGACTCTTTGGGCCTCTGTGCACTCCCTAGTCACATGCAGAAGCTCACAAGCTCTGAATTGTAATAGGAAATCCTGTGTGAAAAGTGAGTGTGCACTAAAGACATCCTGACAGGATCAGCCCTAAGCAAACACCTGGTTAGGCTCTGTGGCGGAGTGAAGAAGGGAAGAGCATGACAAGATTTTCTAGCCCCAGCACTGCTGGCCGCTGTGCTTTTCCGCATGTTTTCCAGCTCCTGGGCAGCTGGTGCAGACACAGGCTCCGAAAGGAGGGGTTTCTAGAATCAGCACGGTGCTGCCATCCCTTTCTCCTCCTCCTCCAAAGAAGTCTTTCTGCACAAGTTTCTGTGTGCTGTGGGAAGGACCCAGCCACAACTGCAGACATTGGGCTGGCTTGCACTCACTCCCTCTTGATTTACAGAACTTCCCTGCTAACAGCTGCATTGCAGATGAACCCTCTTAAAGTGGACATGCAGTAAGCGAGACAGTAGGGCACAGAGTTGCTCCAAAGGTGACGCAGCCAGGGACCTCTCCGCTGCACACACAGCAACTGAGACCTGTGCAAGAACTCCAGCAGCCTTCTCTCAATCCCACTACACACAGAGGGTCCTAAAGCACACAGCTTATCAAAGAGAAATCCCACCAAGTGAGCTCATTTCTGGACATAAGCTTCTTTCTTCTCTCCATCAGCTGATCGCATCAGGTCCTAGTGGGTTTGGATGAACCAGCTAAATAAATATCAGACTACAGCTGGTTAGCAGACAAGGTAACAGTGTCAGGGAGGCAGATCTCATCAGTGCCAAGTCACTGCAATGCAGGATCCAGGAATTCAAAGATGCATAAGGGAGAATATAAATTCCTCTGGCTCAGTCGAGCTGCATGTTTCCTGGTTCGCAAGCCAGCCCCCACCACCCCTTCAGATCAGCAACTGCATCGGTGAGACCTGAGCTGCTTCCAAGATGGGGAAGGAGTTTTAGCTGTGCTTTGCAAATGAGAAAAAACTCAGCAGTTAACATTCGATATTTCATCAGGGACATGAGCAGGCTGAAAAGCCTAGGAAAGCCAAGAAACTTCTTGACCATTTGTGAGGTGACGTGAGGGAAAGCTTTTTAACCTCAGCTTCGGGAATACTGAAGAAACTAGGCATACACAGACACAAAGAGTTAGTGAAGCACAATGCACTTCCTCAAGGTTGGCTAGCCAGCGCTGCAGCAACATAAACCTGCTAGCAGCAGCCAGAGTCACCTGGACTTGTCAGCAATATTTGAAAATGGTTATCAAAAAAGCAAACTGCCTTGTTCCTCTGTTTTCACATCTCTGGTACTGAACTGGAGAGGATAAACAAGTGCGTTAAGAGAGCTCAACTCCCAGACTGCTGTTGTAGAAGTGCTTTTACACAAAGGACGAGCTGACCAACACTTCACTCCTCTGCATCAACCTTATAAAGTGCTAGAGCAATGCAGACAGACAGAGAAGGCTGTGGATCACCGCTCTGCATTGATCAGGCAACACTGAAAATTTTAATCCAGGCAACTTCATAACAAGCAGTAGATGCAACACAATATCCTAATCTGCAGAGCTGGCAGATTCCAGCCAGATGATATAAAAGTCAAACAAAAATGGGCAGAGCTGAAAGTCACTTTTCAATCCTGCAGCCCAAAAATAAGGAATATTTAAAGTAACAGAAGAGCTATGAATCACTATTTTAACTTGCACTGAAGAAGCACATCCTTCACGATCAAGCTTTGTCTCTGCACTGGCACCAGTTATAAAATAAAGCTGTGCAACTTCAACTCTTCCAATCTGTCTGACAGAATCTCAACAGAGGACATTTGATACCCAAACCTTACGCAGAGAAGCCCTGAGGCAAGCAAAATTCCACTTAACAGCATCCCAACTCTTTGGGCAAGCAACAGAAAGAACTCCTGCTTGGCATCACCAAGCCATACTCTGTATTAGACTCCAAGAAAACCCTTCCAGCCAGTCCCTGTGGGTTACAGGGGGTACTAAAGACAAATTCATTCTTCTACATTTGCTTTTTCTCCCAGCCACCCTGGGTGATTTCTTGGCCCATTACCCATGAAATGTTATACATTTAGATGCAAAGGGGTGGGGAAAAAAGAAAAGGATAAAAACAAGACGTGCAGACATTTTCAGAATGGCAGCTGCTTCCCTACAGTAGAAACACTTAAGTATATTTGGCAGGCACTGGAGACCAATACAAGGAGAGGTTTAACAAGCTGTCTTCCCTGCAAAAGCTTCCAAGGCACCCATGCTATTTGAAATGTGAATCTATTAAGTGTGCTCCTGCATCCTGGAGAAAGCACTTGACTACCCCCTCTGAAGTCACAATTCAAGTCAGGTGTATGACATCAGGACTCCAGCAGCAAGCACAGCAGCAGGATCAACACACACATCTCTCATCTCCAGAGCTGCAGGGAACTTTACACACTGACTATATTCTGCTGCTCAGAAAAGGAGACCCCTCACTCAGAAGCAAGACCATCAACTGCAGACCCCTCTGGAACTCACAACAGATTTGGAATAAAGCAACAAGTTCAGGAAATAATCTCTTTCAAGAGAGAAGCTGGGGTAAAACTGACCTTGAGCTACCCTGTGCTCAGTCCTGCCTGCAAAAGAAGAGGAAGGGGAAAAAAAAACCAAAACAAAACAGTGCACTTCTTAAGTTTAAAGATTTCTAGTTCATCTCCCTCCTTTTTCCACCTCAGACTTCAGGCTGTCAGCCTGCTTCTCCTTTTCTCACTGTTCCCCTGGGATTAAGAAAACGTCCTCCTTCAAAGGAGAGTTGTCGTCAACATCAAGAAATGACATTTCTCTCTTCACAGCTATCACCACAGTCTACACCAATTGACTTACCGGAGATGATACAGTAACAGCAGAAGATAAAGCACATCCAAATACTGAGTTACTCACTAGAGAAGCTGCAGCCCACAACAGCTAACTCAGGTGCCTAGAGGAGGAATAGAAGTGAGGGAAGGGAAAGAATCCTTTCCACAAGCTTTCAGAAACTGGCTTTGGAGGCTTAACGTCCTTGTTCTCACTCACAGCCTGCATTCACAGGGGCTTAAAAAGACCACTGGGATTTCCACTATTCAGAAAGGTCTACACCATTAATTTCTATAGACATTAATGTCTCCTTTAATAAACAAATGCTTTAAGTTGAAGAAGCCCTTCTAGAAAGAAACTAGATATAATTACCGCAATTCTAAAACATTTAACACTAGTATGTGTATTGCTGCTCAGAGGTTTGCCACGCATGACCAGAGAAGTCTCTCATGAAGCAGCCTGCAAAAAGGCACTGTGTAACCCATAGTTCTGTGAACAAATAAGTGGTACCACCTGTTGAGCTATGGGGCACTCAAGCCAGAGACCCCTCCACGAGCTACTCACTCCCCAGCCAACTGCACATCACTAATTCTTCTAGGACCAGTTCTTATAATGGTCAACCTCCACGAAGGAGATTGCAGCACAGGGTAGTGACATGACTTCCCTCAGACTCCAGTGCAGGGAAAACTGTCCAAACCCACCCTCCATCACACACTACTTGCCCATCACCTAGGCCCTCCCCACAACTCAATCATCTCCGATACGCAGTGACACCACTCCAGCTCTGGGCAGGGAAGCAGCAAGGACAAAAGCAATACACAGGGTCATGTACAATACTGGCCCTAATAGTGCTGACATGGTTTTAAATCAGACATTTTCAAGGACAAGAGCCTTGTGTTATCAGTAACATTAGTGCAGACTGGTTAACCTCTAGTCTGGAGGTTTCAGACTATCAAACTACACTGAAACTGGATTATTTGTACCAACCCTGATGCAGAAAAGCTCTTAGCACAAGATAGAGAACTAGTTATCTGTGCATATATGGAATAGAAAAAAAGGCCAGAAAAAGAGAGACACACCAACTTTTCCCACTTTTTCCATTTCACCTGCCAAAACAATGTAAATCCTGGCAATTTACCCAGTGAAATCAGGGTGCATCCACCCCTCTTCAAAGAGGGAATCTGTCAGAGCAACGTTGCACAGAACTTAGACTGAAGGAAGAATGCCATTCCTACCCGCCATCCCAGTGGCTGTAAGAAAGCAGGCCTGGTACTTTTCACTATGATGCTGTTCTTCGTTAATACATCATCACCCACCCTTCTCCTCCTCCTCCCCTCCCTTCCCTCCTATGAGAAAGTTTAAACCTTTGGCTCACATGCATCTGGCAGATTTTTCAGTCCCTGTTTGACACTGTGATCATGGCAACAGCCCCCAGAGATAACCCAGCAGCTCTGCCACAGCAGGCAGGCTGCCGCTCCCTGCCTTCACTGCCATTGAGTCTTCTGCTCCTTAGGCCTAAAAAGAGCATCTTCCTTCCTTTGAGATATGTTTGCATGGGCCTTGTCTTTCCTTTAAAATAACTTTGTCTTCATTCCCACAAAGCCTACTCTTTTCTCTGAGACATCTCTCAGCTCAATTTTTGGGACTCCAACAGAATCACACTAATGACAGCACTGCAAAGAGAGGTGCCGCCTTTGCTGCCTGGGAGAAAAAGGGTCTTGTGTTTGAAAGCCAAATCACCTGTACCTTCTGGCAGACAGAAAAGATGAGCCAGCACCCTTCTTAGAAGCAGGATGCTAATCTGAACTCACCCCAGTGTCACTGCTAAGCAGACCCCAGCCACAGGACAGACAAGGCAGCCTAGGGCTGCAGGTGCTTGGATGACAGCTAACTCAAGATGGGAACTTTGGATTGAAGCAGCAGGACAGCGGGTCACCGATCCAGAGAGGTATGTAACTCACGCTCTCAGGAACATAATGCCAAAGTGCTGAGAGTACAGTATCACATCTAGACGCACACACACGTTCTTTGAAAGGTCATTGCATTTACTCAACTCACATCTCAGAGACAGGGAATTCTCCTGACTCTGCCAGGAGCAGAGTGAGATGGATCCTGACACCATGAGTAAAGCCACAGTTATCTCCTCTTTTCCTGACCCCATCATAAAAAGGCAAGATACAACATTAACTAGCTCTCCTCACATGTCTGAATTATTCTCACCCAGCAGTAATTAGGTGCTTACACCAACCATCATCTCCCCAGTCTGTTCTTCTAACAGGTGGAAGCAACAGGAATTCTGCAATATTCTCTGGGAGAAGGGTGAAGCAGCGTTACTAAAGGGATATTTTCAAACAAAGTATTATAGATTAATACAATTATTGGTTAAAGTAACCAAGCCATGAGAAATAAATGAACATTCAAAAGAAATTAAAACAGGACAAAAGGGGGCCAGAGAGCAATAGGTGAAAAAAAGCTATGAGGCATCAAAATCTAACAACTATAGACTCAGTTTCCCCAAGTAGCTAAATCCATGCCTCAGTGGCCTTTGGCTATCCTCAGTGTTCAAAAAGCTTGTTTCTAAGATACTGCCAGCCCACTTCTTCAGAGGTATGCTGCTGGTGTTCTCCAAAAATCATGCATACAGCAATACCAGAATGCTCGGGGAGCCGTAGTACTAGTATATGGTGAAATTTAAATACACAGTGAATTTAAGAAGGTACAAGATGAGGTCAGCCTAACTCATAAGACCCCACATTTGAAGCAGTAAGTTCACTGTCATAAGGGCCAGCAGGAACTACAGTTGTTTCAATTACATCTTCACATTTCCTCCATACACTAAAAACATCTAGTGAGCATCTCAGGATTTTAAGCACACATTTGCCCATCAGAAGCCAGTGTACCTCTGCTTTCCCCAAGATGACTGCTCTGAGCACTGACACCACTTCTGTTGCAGGCAAACACACAATGAGGTGAGATATTCTGCATTTGTTTTTACAGCATTCAAAGCTTCTTTCCTGAGCTGGTGGATCCTGGTGCCAGCTGATGCAGCCCCCTTGCCCTGGCCGAACCAACAGCAACAGCTCACTCTATAGTCAAACACTTACAAATTAACATTTTTTGTAAAGTCCACTATCTTGGTGAAAATCAGGAAGTTTCAGGAACAGAGGAACACAAACATCTGCAACACCAGAACAGGTGATAGGCCAGAATTAACGGAAAGGGAGGTGATGCCTTGCTGATGTGTTATAAGCCAGACACACGGCGCTCACAGGTGGAGAGAGATTTTTTCCTTATTAGCATGATTCCCTTTAAAAATTGTCCAATTCCCAATCTGCAGAGCCAGGAAAAATAAAATACTTGCAGGGCATGGAACACAACAAAAAGATTGTCATAGTCCTCTCTGGAAACAATGGTGCTAGCCCTCTGTTCTGGGGGAGGGAAAGAGCGCTCTGCAGAGATTTCTTCATGATGAAGCCTCCTCTGACAGTGAAGATTTTGGTACCATCCAGAGAACAACTAAATTTGGAGGCAATGGAATTTCCACGCTATACTCCAAAACCACTACCAGCACCACAAACAACAAAAATAGAAATACACAGCTTTTGCACTGCATCCTTCTTAAGAAATTCAAGGGGCTCTCCCTGCCCCTAACATCTACAGCGCACTCAATATTCCACTCTTCACTGAAGGGACACCTGGAAATATCTCAATTGTAGCTCGCTGGTCAAATGAGAGCTGGTAAATGCTCTAGAGCCAAGGGCTTTGGGACACGTGCAGGAGTTAGTCTAATCACATTTCTGTCATACACAAGTCCAGTTTATATTGGGAAAACAAGAAACCTGACTCTCTCACCAAGCCCCTTTCTCCAACCTCATGTGGAGGCAGTAGGAACTCCTGCCCAATCTGTGTGCCCACTGCCCCCCCTTCTTATTGTTAATGCTGGAAATTTAATACTTAATGTGACCACTGAGAAGACAGACACGAGCTGAAATCCTGTCTGCTCTGTTCCAGCTCCTTTATAAAATATACAGCGTAAACTGAGAGGCAACCTGGGGTAACCCCAGCCATCGCTGTCACCCACAGCGGGAGGAAGCCAGCTTCTGGCCATAGCGAGCCACAGTAAAGCAAGGAGTCCAGCGCTTGCCACGCCGCCAATCTCTGCCGGCTCTCACACCACGCTCTCCTGCGCGTACGGATGCGTTAAGGCAGGCAAAAAGCCAGGCTGACGGACCCTCGGTTGCCAGCCAGCAAGCTCCCAGTCCCAGCCTCTCCTCCAAGGTCAGGGTCTCTCCTTTTACACACACCCCTCCTTTTCCTCAAACACCTCTGACAGTGAAATCTCTCCTGGTGACATACACTGCTCGAACCCTTCCTCCCCTGAGCAGGGCTGCAGACGGAGGGGAGGAGGGGGAGACAGGCTGCCGGTGGGAGGCAGAGGGCTGCAGTTTCTGACATCAGCAGAGCAGCCCCCCCCGCTACCCCCGCAGCACGCATGTGTGCTGCGGTGCAGAGCGCAGAGTACAGCCACTCGCCATCCACGCACCCACCCCACCGGCCAATTCCTCCCCTGGAGCCCCCTTCCTGCAGCACCCAGCCCCTCACGTTCACACCACCACACACACTGCTCTCGGGCATGCAGCACACCAGCTCTGCCCCTTACATCCCTCCGTGTGCGCAGACCTCCAAAAAAATCCTCAGCCATTGCTGCAGCTGATCTCCTATATATGCTCCCTAATCACAGCATCTCTCAGACTCCTTGCTGGCAGCAGAAGGGAGGAAGAGAAGCTGGGGCACAGGGAAGCCCTTCACACTCAGCCTAAGGCCCACCCTGCAGAAAGGGCAGCTCCTCTCCCACACGAATGACTAGACTTGATTTGGCTGCTCAGCAACTACAGCTGAGCAGACAGGGTCTGATTTGCTGTCCTCTGCAAGAAAGCACATTTGTCCCCAGCCTACAAACACAGGCACACACAGAGGACGCCTATTACAGGACACTGCTACACGGGTTGGGATTTGCGCTTCAGCCATCTGTGACCGGTGTGCCGGGCTTCCCTGCTTTCACACAGAGCGGATTTGCCAGGCTGCACTGCACCACCGCTGCACTCTTCCAATTCATCGGCTGTGCTGGAGCCCACAGGGGACTTCAAACCTGGCAGCCACAGGAGCAGTCCAAGACAGTCCTAACTCAAACGCTGGCTAAGAAGGTTTGCAGAGCAGATCAAGATAGCTGTTAGGGACTGATGCTGGTAAACCTCCTCCACAGCATTCAACCTGAACTTTTCAGCATCCAGGGAAAACTACTACTGACACCTCCAACACCTCCAACAAAACATACTGTAAAGCCCAAATCAGCAACCACTATGGAACCAAAAGCCAGGACAGGAGGGGTGTATGAAAAAAAGCTGAGTTGGAAGTGTAAAGAGAGAGTTTTTTTCCTGACAGGGATTGATACACAGAAGTAATTCCCTGCTCCTCCCACAATCCACATAATCTCCTATAGGAACAACAACAAAGTGACTGGTAGACCACAAATTTTTGTCTAGTTTACAGATTTGGAAAGGAGAGCAGGGTGAGAATCCACCTCTTTATTCCACAGGCAAGAGCAAAGCCACGGTAAGGAGAAAGTAGCAAAGCCGCCTGACTTCCAAGACAGCTGCTTTTCACTTTTTTCATCAAGAGATGTCACTTGCCAGAGTTGAAAGACACAGGTTTTCAGCAGTAAATGAAATTTAACAACAGATGCTATGCAGAGAGATTTCTCCCCCCGCACCTAAAAAACAAAGGTGGTGTTAAGATCATACTACATGTGGGGGTAGGATCACTATATCCTCTTTTGTACAAACAACATCCTAAAAACTATCATAGGATAGAACTCTGCCAGCCTCTTTCCAGTGCAGAACTATCTCTTGAAGTATATGCTCGAGAGTCAAGTACTGGGTATTTCCCTACTGCTACTAAAGCTACTGCTTCTCTCCTGATCCTTTTCTCTCTGATAACTGCAAGCAATTTTACTTTATTTGAAGTTCACTGCTGCCTAGGAACTGAAGCACTGCTTGCTATGCGTTTTCATGTTCAAAAAGTATTCTGGTGACACTTGCAACACAACTTCAAAAAAATTAGTTATTGCTTCCCTCTATCCGTAGCTCTGGTAAAAACCTATACATTCAATCCCATAGGAATTTCAGATGACTGAAGCATTGTATTTCCACTACGCGTAATAACCACTGCTCTTACATGTCAGCCGAACACTCACTAAGGTGAAGTCTGTTTCCCCTCCCTTTCCACAAGCGTTTGGCCCCTGTTTAACAAAGTTCTTGGCATACTCTACACTGGGCAGTCTTAAGCATCACACAACACGAGTAGTATGAATAATAACAAATACTTCACTAAAGCTGAAATACGAATTTTAATCTAGACCAGCTCTTACTGACACAATTCATTAAAAAAGAGAGAGAATAGGCACCCAAAAATCATAGACAATAGAGAAACAGAGACTCTCCTCTCAACATCTGACTTTGTATTTTACAAAGGGTGAAGCTTATAGGAGCAAAGTTGTTAGGATTACCCTCCATAAATACTAGCACCACATTCATCCTCTGTTTTTAGAGAGAAGCCCTTTAACAACAGCATGCCTCTTCAACTCTATATTGCTTTAAGAAAAGTTTGATAAATGTGCTAGATAATACAGAACCCTCTGAAAGAAAACAATTCACCCTAAAGTGTTCCTCTTCCTCTTTTTCTGCTACATACAGCAAGCTGTTCAGCACTTCCCAGCTGGCTATCTAGTATTTCTTTATCAGGAGTCTTGAAAAATAAAGGTAACAAGAAGTACTGTGGAAGAGAGTAAGGCTTCATTACCCCCTCCCTGTACATAACCTAGGGAAGCACTACAGCAGGCAAAACTTCCCTTAAGCAGCGATGGGCTGGACATATACACAGCAGCAGCAAGACGCTGGCTCTTGATGTAGCAGTTACTACATGAGGTATCTACGCAGGTTCAAATTCTGCTAGAGAAGGTACAAAATGTTAAATGTAGCTAAACTTAAGCCGGAGAGGAGCGGGCTGTCCCCACATAATGAAATATTCTGGCCCTGTGACCAAGCCTAGAATAAAGCCAACAACACAGGAGGCAGGTCAAGAGGGTGGGTTAACCTGCACTACAGACACGTACGCAATTGGGCATGCAAGACAGCCTCGTCTGTCTGTATCGCTGGACAGAGATGTGACCCCCAGGGGAGAAGTGCCGGCTCAGGGAAAGGAAGCACCAAGCAACATATATCCAGGATACCACAGAATTAACGCCGTAATTCTCCTCCTGTGGGAGACAGCTTTCTAAAATGCCTTTCCCGGAGACTTTCATTTTCAGGTTGCTGAATCGAATCTCCCTAATCACTGACTTACAGCTGCAGTGCCTAAATAGCATGCATTTCTCCTTCAGTGCTTTAAAGACTTATTCCAAGGTGAATTCACTAAGTTCCTATCAATATATTCAGTCCCTTTTTGTACTAACCACTTGAGCTATCAGCAAACACAGCTGGAATAACTGAGGAACCTATATATTCAGCTGAAGTCACCATTCGCTTTTCACTGTAAATGCACATTCTTTAGTCCTCAGATAAGACTTCAAGGAAATCTGATCAGTCCCTTGTTTCAGATATTGTTCTGAACTAGCAGAAATATCCATTTCCTTTCTTGGCTCTCCTCACACTTGCCCTCTACCTAACCAATACCTTTGTAAGTCATTGCTAGCTGCCTCAAGTTACACAGCTGAGGACCCAGCTAACATCATCGATGTATTTTATTTATAGGAAAGGTGTGAAATCTAGAAAGTAAATAGAAGATTAAAAGATGGTCTGTATTCACCCAAACTTACTCTTCCTCCTTGCTGGGTCATAGAAGCGTCATCACCTTAATATGAGAATCTATGTATGGCTCCCTCTGTAATTCATTAGGTGCCCGAACACTTAAAAACTGACTCGATCAGTTCTTCTATGACATATTCTGTTAGCACGTTTCTGAATTTTGTTTCAATGGAACTGATTCTGCAGTTTTGTTCAATTTTCTTATCTCCAGAGTTAACTTCAATGCCACCTTCTTTGTAGGAAAATGGTTTCTCATTTGTGATCAGTTTATTAAGCTACTGGCATCTCAGAAGATGGCTCTCCTGAGAGTCAGTCCTCGCTACAGGATGGATGGGAAAGTCTGTAGAGTGAACACGGCATTAATGGCCGTCAGCAAAGCAAAGTCACCCTTCAAACCTCTCCCATATTAAGTTGAACTAATTTTGAACTCAAGAGATTGGATATCCCACCTACATCAGCAGGCACTGTCACCTGACTATGGAGGAATGCTAATTCTAACAGGATCTGCAGCCACCAACTAAACAATCTAGGGCTCCACAGGCTGGTCCCAAACACACCTCACTCAGGAAACAACACATTATCAGACACACTTGCTTCCACAAGTAAAAAAGAAGAAACAAACCAACCTTCACAGCATAGCACTCTCAATTTCTCACACCACTTCTTCATGCTAACTATACTAAACAGAAATTTTTCACCATTCCTCAAGCTGTCTTCTGCTCTTATCATCACATTTCGTATTCCAGCAAAAAAGAATACATATTCTATTTTTCTCTTTTATAGCGATTAGGCAAAACAGTCTTCACTTCTAAGTCATTTATCAAGATCATTTGTTGCTTCCTCTTGCCTTTCCTTTTATTTCTCAGTCATCTTCCTTACAAAACCATCTATTCAACTAGCAAGACAGTCAAGGGCCTAATATATTAATTTTGTCAAATCTGAAAGGTCTCTAAGGACTTTGATCTTGTCTTGTTCACCTCTTCTAGAAAACAGTCACCTTTGGCATCACAACTAGTTGCACACTCTGTTTTCAGCATCTTGTACTGCAGTTTGGTTTCTCTCATTCTCTCCCTCATCCACTTCACCCTTGAAGCAACTTTAATCCCTGTAAGGGATTCCCTACACACTAGAAAACACACATTCCCTGCATACTACAAGCTATGCTACCCTTTGCGCATCTCTGAAAACAGAAGACCAACAGCTTGGGGGAATAGTTTAGTCTTTTGAAAAGAAAAACAAATCTTTAGTCTGGTTTCAGTTTTTTAAGTCTCCAGGAATAACAAGAGCAACAAATACTTGTTCTGATTTATTGAGAAGTCAAATAAGCAAGATTTCTGCACTCAACCGACTTCTGCCTTTGAAAGCAAACTTATTGGTTTCCAAACACAACACATTTAACTACAGTACGAAAGGAGCAAGGGATATAGCATGTATCTTTAAAAAGAATAAGCACATCTCTTCGGGTAAGACAGATCTCCTAGCCAAAATCCGTCTGCAACACTTCTCTTTATTATGAGTGATCGGTACACACACACATCAATAAATCTCCCATAAACATACCTCTAGCTAGGCTTGCAGAAGAAAGGTCTCAAAAAGAAAAAAAGACAATGCCACACAGTATCCATTTCCAGACACAGGAATTTTTCTATCATCCTGCAACACCTCCCTGCAACCCGCTCTTTGCCACACAACTCAATTACTTTGTAACCCTGAAATAATGACTGAGACAAACAACTGCAGATCCCTTACACTTACCACAGCTTCAACCCCAGTAAAGTATTTCCTACTCATGGAAGCAAGACGGGTACATCGAGAGACTAACCTCTGGCTGACAGCTTTTTGGTGTTGATGATTTTTGCAGCATATTCCTGTGATGAACTTTTCTTTACACATCTGCGGACCACAGAGAAGGCTCCCCTGGAAAAAAAAATAAAGAAGGTAGGAGCTCTGGAACTGAAAATGAGAATACAATTGCAGCAATTTCTAACCTCAGAGCGGGCCGGGTTAAGGACAGAACACATGCAGAGGATGGAAGTGACATATGAGAAACTGAAGAAAAGCGCATGCTGTCTGATCAAAAAATATAACCTAGTCTATATGATACTGAAGCCTCCTCCCAGACAGCGCAGTAAGAACAGCACACCGTGCAGGGAGAGAGGACTCATACAGGCACAGAAACGGGATGTGAAGGGATTGATGAACAGGAGACAATGCTGCAAACACTTGCCGGTAAGTCCACCTCCCAAAGACAGTATCCTCAGCAGTTATATCAGACAACCAGGACTCATTCCTCCCATGTTCAAGTGCCAGCTCGGTCACAAAATTGCTGCTATACTTTGCAGAAGTAACTAGTTCTCTTACATCTCCCTACGCATGTACAAAATCAGGATAAGCATGTACCTATCAACGAAGCACGTAGGAAGCTACGAGGCTTCGTACATTTTCTCAAGCTGGAATTATTGATATTATTACAACTATTCCAAAGAGCCACCTGGAGAAGAGGTCTGAGAGAGAGGGAAGAAGGATTTCTGTGAGGCAAAAAAGAGATACTACAAGACACCAAGGTGAAAAGATAGGGACTCGGAATCTACAGGACTACACAGTTGAGTGCTTAAAAGCAGTTCCTTCTGTTTAAAAACAAACCAAAACCAAACACAAAACTCACAACAAAGCAAAGTAGGAAAAAAATAACAACCGGCTTTACAGGAAAGATTTGAAAAGGACAAATAAGAGAAAACTGGCAGAAAATTTCAAGTCCCTCATACCGGGAATGCAAGCCTGCATCTAAGGACAAATGTACATATTTAAAGTATAAAAAGAAGAACAACCTGCACAAGGAGCCCACAAGACAGTCAGCCCTACAGAGAGCCTAAAATAGCTTGAATCCTCACGATACTGCAAAGTCTTGCCTTTTTCTCCCCTTTCTCAACCTCTACATACAAACCAATGAGCAGCAAGGTGGGCACCAGCACCGGGCCCGGGCTCAGTGACACACAGCTGCAGCAGCGTGGGGAGGGACGGGGACACCGGGCTGGAGAGAAGACATGCAGCAGAGCCCAGCAGTTGGTGCAGGGAGGGAGGGAGGGGGAAAGCAGCAGCACCCGAGAAAGCACTGTCCCCACATCCTACCCCGGCCGTTGCTGCGCCGCTTGCCTATCCCGCGGGGTGCCCCTGCAAAGCCGCGTCCTAGGGTGCAGCAGCAGGTCTGCCAATGCAGAGACAAGTGCGGAGAGAGGGAGGGAAGGAGAGAGAGAGGGAGAAGCGCTGTGCAGCAGCACCTCGTCCTTTCACAGGGACAAGGAAGTGGGGTCTGAAGCATCGCAGAGTTGGCGGTAAGAGTGTTGTGTCCCAGCACAGAAACAGTTGAAGGGAACTGCAGTGTGCAGCAGGGAGACGGTGTGGGGAAGAGAACGCGGCAGCCTTGTCCTGAGGAGGGCAAGGGGGAAAGAGGGAAAGTCCCGGGGTGCAACAGGAGCGCGCAGCCCGAGGCCGGCTGCAGGGACAACCCATGCCGCGGCGGGGACGGCCCCGGGGCGCAGAAACACCTTTCCTTCCAGCAGCGGTGCCGCGGGTTGGAGAGCGGGATTACAGCGCGACAGCTAATCCTCCTCCGGCTCCCGGCAGAGCCGGGTGGCCGGCACAGGGCTCCCGGCAGCGCCGGCGGGTCCCGGGGCCGGGGAGAGTGGCGGGGCGCGGCGCGGGGCGCGCAGCGAGCTCCGTACTTGCCAAGCTCCTCGTAGAGCTGGTACTCGTCGGTGAAGCGGGTGCACGTTGCCGTGGTGGCCATGTTCGGGCTGTGGGAGGCTCAGCGCCGCTGGGGCATGGGACAGGGCGGCCGGGACGGGCCGGGCGGGTGCGCTGCTCGGCGGCCTCCCTCCTGGCTCGCTGGGGCGGCGCGGGCTTCCCACGCGCCCGACTCGGCGCTCCCCACTCCGCCGTGCACAGTCACCGCTCGCCGGGGAGGGGAAGAAGGCTGAGCCTGGCCAGCACCGCGAGAACTGGCTCGGAGACACCCCGCGCCGGCCCCCTCCCTCCGCCGGCCCCGGCCCGCCGCGGGGTGTGACCGCCGGGGGCGCTCCCGGGGCGGGCGCTCCCGGGGCGTCCACAGCACCGCTGCTAACGCCGCCGCCAGCACGGGGGGCTGCAGCCGGGGCGCGGCCGCCTCCCCCCGCTTGCCGGAGCGGGCACTGCAGTCAGCGGCCCCGCGCACGGGGGAGGGAAGGGGCAGACTGCTGCGGGCTCGGCCCCGTTCCCGCTCGCTGCGCTCCGGCTGGCAGCCTGCAGAGCAGGGAGGGGAGCCCCGGCCGGGCGCACCCGCGGGTGTTTCTCTTAGCTCCCACCGCGGGGGGCGCCGGGCCGAGGCTGCAGCGCCAGGGGCCGAGAGAGCCGCGGCCGGATAAACTTCCTGCGTGCAGGGGGGGGGGGCGCCGCCCTCGCCCCGGCGCACGTCAGCTGAGGTGATGCCGGGCGACCCGTTCCCTGCCTGCCGCGGCCCTGTAGACACTGACTGCCCGGTGTCGTGCTTCGGCTGGCGGAGCAGCCGGTGGCGCGGGGAGGAAGAGGCACGTCGCGGTCGCTGCCGGCCACCGCCCGACGCCACTGCCCGCGCAGGGACCCGTCGCTCAGCGTTTCCCCCCGCGGGAGCGGGAAGTAGAGCCCCGCGTCCTCCTCCCCCTGATCCGCCTCGGGTTGCGCTAGGCGCACTACCAGGCCGCCCGAGCTTGGGGGTGCGTGTGGAAGTCCCCAAGGAAATGAAACATCTCGTGCAGAGGTACAGCCGAAACACGCCAAGTGCCTTGAAACTGCTAAAGAACGAGACCCGGCATTCGCACACACGTATGGTTTATGGTGGTGGGACTTGGACGCAGCAGGCAAACAAATCAGCGGTCTCCAGCTGCAAAAGAAAACAAACCAGCCTCTGTTCTGCTTCTAATAGTGCACCATCTGAGAGCACTGTCTGCAGGGCCTTTGTAAGCAAGTTAATTTTCACCTTTTACTTAAGTGAGTCTGTCTCTGAACAATTGCCAGATCTGCTTAATATGCAGATTTATATAGGGCAGTCACAGATCCAGCCAGTGAGGGAAGGGCTTCTCTGGCCTCTCCTGCACGAATGGGAGCATGAGCTGTGTTAAGAACATACAGAGAGACAGATAAGCGTACCATAAGCCAGCAACAGTATTAAACTGATCTGAAAATGAAAAGTGCTGTACCATGTATTCCTGCTTTATGACTAGCCTACAAAAGCATCGTGTTATTCAATCACATAAAAAGCAGTGACAGCAGCCACCAACATATCCCCCCTGCTCCCCATCCCCAGGTTAAATACAGCTAGATTAGTGCTGCAAAGTCTGTACCTCAGTGATGCAGTAGGCAAAAATTCACCCTGCCTCTGCTGAAAGTAGATACCAAAAGTAGGGCAACATAACAGTGGCATTACAACAAAGCAATACTTCTAGAAGGTGATTATGAAACAACAGCATTCTGCCTCTTACACCGTGCCAGCATTTAAACCTGGAAATCTGCTGACCCAGCAGAAGAATTCAGAGAACCAAGAAATGAGCTATCCAACAGGTGCTGATCAGTGAACCTGCCTCCTGCCCAGCTAAAACTACTCCAACAGCCTCATTCATCAGTCCACTGGTTTCTCTAACAGCTAGAAGAGCTGGAGCTGAGGAGGAAAGCAGACCTTACCCCACGGTCCTTACCAGGGGCACTGTCTAGTAACAGACTCCTGTGGGAGATGTGGTGGTGGCCAATATTGCTGATAGGCAGCCTTCAGTGCACTTCTACTGTTCAAAATTACGTTGCATGTTCTTCATGCAGGAAAAGTGAGCTGCTAAGTTTCTGTTGTGGTTACACTAGGTGATGTGGGCAAGATACATGCCACCCAGGCCCCTATGGTAGAATGTACAGAACAACTGGAACAGGATTCTTCTCTGCTCTTTGTTCCTCAACACAAAAACTGAGGATGGATGTTCAAGACCAGATTTGAGCACACTGTGCTGAATGAGCAGCCAGAGGGAAGGAATCTAACTTTTGTGCATTTGTCCCGTGTCACTACAAACCAAGCAAAGATGATGAAGATGGTAAGAGGTATAAGCCACAACAACGAGATACAGCAACAGGAGAGGTTTACCTAAAGCTACATACTAAACTGAGGGAGACCCTGCAGTTGAAAATCATTTTAACTGGACCTGAGAACTGTTTCGTCCCTACACAAAGCACCCCATTATATTTAAGTAGCCCTGATCGCAGTGAACTACATAAGGAACATAAAAAAAGGGAGACAGAAGAGGAAGTCTCTCATCTTCAGGTGTTACAAGGAAAAGTGAGGTCTGGAAATCAGGAAAAAGAGAAGCAAGCGTAGAAAGAAAAGCTAACCATGTGTTATGCATAGCAAGTGCTACAGAAACAGATTGCTAACTGAGAAACTTGTGCTAAGCGGGAAGTGAGATATAAATTGAGTGACAGACTTGATTAAACCAAGTATTGAGTGGGAGACTAAATTATGGGAGTAGAGTTTTCAACAGGAATGTAGACAAAATGAAGCAGGAGGAGGGGTGGCAATATGGGTAAGAGAGTATTGTGTCAACAGAAAGAAGTATTGATGTTCTGGCTGACATAGCAGTCTACTTGTACTGAAGATAAAACTGTAGAGTGAATCTTGATCGGTGCCTGGTCAGAATAATGTTGTGGGGACCAGAAAATATCTGAAGAGCAAGAAACTGTTGTGAGAGAGCCCGTGCACTAGTAATGGAAGATTCAGCTAATGATCAGTGAGTGAAATTCTGACCTCACTTATGCAGGATGGAAATCAGGAAGTAGCACCTTCCTTTTAGTATTAGCCAGCTGCAGATTTCATGTTAGCAGAGTAGCAGTTGTGGTCTCCATCTTTTGAAGTAGCACAGGTACTTATACAGTACACAGAACTGTCAGGGATCTGCAAGGGATTAATCTGATTTTAATAACTGGAGCTGAGTAAGAGGCACTGAAGAAGGCAAGTAAAATGCAAAGGATTTAATGCAAAGCCCATGAGCATAAATGGACATTTCCTCTGATGTTAATGGATTTCGGATCAGGCCCCATCTGTCCATGTAGCCTAAGGTCAACTTCGGCATGTTGAAGAATGTCTGTGGGAAGACAATAACACAAAGCTCTGGTCTTTAGGGAAGCTGAGTAAAGGACTAGAAAATAAATTCACAGAAACTAACTGGAGTTCAACCCACTGTGGGAAATGGAAAGGATGCTGGAGAACCTGCACCACAGGGTCTTTCCAGCAAGGCTGAGCAAACCAAAGGGCAGTATGTATCAGTGAGCTAAGTGGAGCAGCACTGGCTAGCACCAGGTATGAAGAGAAGATGTTAGCAAAAATAAAGGACCCAGGAAGGGCAAGGATGGGTGGAGTTAGAAATCAGTCTGGAAGAGTGAAGGCAAGAATCAAAAAAGAAATAAGCAACAAATGAAATGAGTAGGCATATTTTTGAAATAGACATTCTCTGGTTTTCTGCTATTACCTTGAGGTCCCACGAAGAATCAAGTAATTTTCTTCTCTATGCCTCTGCTGTCCCTTCTGTTTATAAATCAGATAAATCAGGTTCCTTTAATGTGCCTGGTTGGTCTGTCGTTTTCCCAAACTGAGGTTCACTTGTTACCTCTGAGAAGTCATTATTCAAATGAGCCTAAGTGGATTTGTAGGTGTAGCTGATAAAAACAAGAAGTAGCATGCATAGAAGGAAGGTTGGAAGGACAGGAGCTTTGTAGTAAGTGAATATAAAATTTATATTTGAAATAAACATTAAGGGTTCTGGAGAGAAGCAAACATTAAATTACCCTATTAGTACAGGCTATTCAGCCATCCGTCTAATTTACTGTCTTGCCTTCAGTAGTGACCTATTCCAGACGACAAATGTGAGGGCGGGGAAACGGGAGGGGATGAAAGGAAGAGAGAGAAGGAGAAGGGAAAGGAATCAAAAAGGCCCATAGAGATAGGTATAACTGTAACCCACATGCATCCTATGCACTGCTCGATTAGAGAGTAGCTTTCCTGCTGGCCCCAAGCTGATGATCAAAATATGCCCTGAAGCACAAGGGTTGGTAGCCCTTGTAATTTTGATCCTAGCTTGTGTCAGTGCACACGCTATTCTGCTTCATGTCAATGCTTAATCCTTTTGATACTTACTAAGCTACTAAGTCAATAATACCCCATGGCACTGAGTGTCGCATGTTAATTATATGGCTCATAAAACATATAACCTGATATCATTACAAATTTGTTCTATTTTAGTAGCACTGAGCGCTCTCTCCTGCTAAGAGACAGGGCCAGTAGATATGTCCAAATGGCCAGCCCTGTTCTATACATCTCTGCTCTCCAGAGCTGTGGGCCAGTGCCCCCAGGGCATTTCAGACACAGGAGGGGGTAGCTGTGGTCTGGCAGGGTGTTGGTGCCTGGGTGCCCTGGGCAGATCCTGTGTGCCCAGCTGGTGGCCTGCCTGGTTCCCTAGCTCCCACAGTGACTCTTAGGGACACACACTATTCACTGGGATCTTTGTGAGCCACTTAGGCAGGAGGCATTTTCCTCTCAGCTTGAGGTACTTGTGATTTTGGGTGTCAGAAGCGCAGGTTAGGTTCCCAACTAGGAAAGGGAAGCATTTGGTACACATTCAGCTCATTTAGCTGCCATAAGCTCCCTCCACATAGTCTTTTCTCTGGAGTTTTAACCTACCTTTACTGAGGGATCAATACCAGGTTTATTGACCGATTTCACAGCCTGTTCTGAATTTCTGCACAAATACACATGATACAGACAAAGCCTGGTAGAAGATAAAACAGGGACAGTCTTGAAGAGCTGAGTACTTCACCTGCAGACCCTGAATTTACGTTTCTTATCTCATGAAGATCCAAGTCCCTCCAATAGTAGCCCGAGATCTAGGTTAGAAACCGAGCGAGCTGCAGAAAAGTAGCCTTTCCAGCCTCTTTGACGCTTTCTTTGCTAGAGGGACACCACCAAACAATTTCTGAGTGCTGAGCTGCAATGGCTACTGACTGCCCTCATAACTGAGCAGTTCCAGAAAATATTTATGCTTTTATCATATCTAAACTATCCTTTGAAATGCATCAGTAAGGCCCTATAGAAAACACCAGCAGGGAATCTATGGCAATATTAATAGTACTGCTTTCAAAGAATTTCAAGTTTTCACTCCTATCTTCTTAAAAGTGGCTGATGTCAATGGTTAATCAGGTGAAGAGCAGAGTTTCCCACCATTTATATGGCAACAAGGTCAGGTTCCATGAATTCCCCTAATAATTAGCTATTAACAATAGCTGGTGTGTTGAAATCACCCTCAGATGAGCTTAGTCTCAAAAGGTTTCATGTCTATTGCCTCCCTTGGTGGATGGATGACAGAGAAGCAGACTTTTTTTCTTCACCAGACCAAGTGAACAGCTCTGTGTGTCCAGTGCCAAGTGTAGCTTAATACTGTCTTTAGGTAGCTCCGCTGTCACCAAAGGGTTACTGTGTAGCTATATGATAGAGGGCACATCTTGAACATTCATTTGAATATAGCCATTGTGGTGGAATGTCCAGAGGCTATTTTAAGATTCACACTGTTTGTTTAAACAAGATTGCATGACTCAATGACTTATGTAAAGGGTGAACACAGATTTCTTCCTATATCCCAGATATCTCCATCAACTTAAAATATTGTGTGGCATTATACATACACCTTACTGAATGGTATTGATTACTGAATGAAGACTGAAAACTAATACCACATCCTGGGGTGAAAGTCTTCCTCGTTTTTAAAATCAGGTCTCTGTCAGGGGAAGGCTAATACTACAAAAAAGATGGCAAAGGGACAGTCCTCATGAGCTGAATGCTGCCTTTCACAGTGTTAAGAAGAATATGAACAAGCAACTCCCTCATTGCTGTGGCCCACCCATGATCAAAAGGAATGAGAAATGAGCAGTTTGGTTTCTGTGGGTCAGTCACTGCCATCTATTGCTACTGCTTTAAAAAAAAAGATTTGCATTTAATGCCAGCTACAACTAATTTTGTTTCTTTGCTTTTTAAAATGGAGCACAGATCACTGAGAAAACCTCCAATTTAACTCTCACCACCAAAGTCATCACAACATTTCACCATTACTAGCTCTGTTTGAATTCAACTCAAATGAAAGATAAACTTCATGTATTCTCACACTATCCATCTTCCAATTCCTTCCTCTTGTCATCTCAGTTGAATTTATGGCACAGTCCTTGGGGAGCTACTAAACTTTACCGATTAAGTTCTCAGTTAGGTCTTGATGTAGAAGCCTGGATTGTTGTCCTAGTATAAGAGTGCTATACACCAAACTTACACTAAAATTTATGCAGACACTTGAGATTACAAAGAGACCAAATCATTCTCCTGGGGAGTCTGGCATCATACAGAATCTTGAAAGATCAGTCACAAACTGCAGGCTCTTCAGAACAAGACATCTGTCTGCTCTTGTGTGGTAAAATACTGTGCATGTCTAGTAGCAAGTGATAGACGGATCGGTTTGAACTGCATCAACACTCAAATCATAACACCCTACCAATTAAACATCAAACCAAGACCAAGGTTACTTAATGCTATCACAAGGAGAGAAAGTTATGTAAAATACACAGGTCTTTGCTTTCTTCTAACTTAAATGTAACTTAATAACATTCCATAAGGCTTGATTATTTTTGTCAAACTTGCAGTTCTGGATTTTGAAAAGAAGCACCCTGTGTTCCCTACCCAAGTGGAAGTGCAGCGTTGTGATAGGTAGAATCATTCAGCACTGGGATTCTCAGTCCTTTTTCTCCTGAGAGATTATGCTGAATGTGGGAGACCTCCCAAGCAACATTTAATCATCACAGCTTCCTGGACCATTATAAACCAGGAAGTAGTATACTTCATCATCACAAACATCACTGCGGTAATTGGCATGAACTGGCCCCCCTGGCAGTGTCAGGAAGTCAGCATTTAGAGAGCCTGTGCTTTCCTGTCATCAGCAGAAGTCCTTTCAACTTAGGACTAAGGCAGGAAGGGTGTATTTTCACTAACAATGTCCATGATACAAGTATAAAGTAGTAGATGCAGAAGCAATCAGTCTCTGAACTATTTCACCATCACTTTTACCAGCGCTAAACTCTTAAATAACACCTGTTACCAGAAAACACTGGTTTTCATTTTTCCATCTCTGAATCCCCTTTGTCCAGTGCCTCATCTGCTCAGTTTAAACAGTAACTGTTTAAACATGACCTTGACATTTTTAAAGGAGCCTTTAAAACTTCTCTGCTGTAAAACAGCCAGATTAACATTTATGCATAGTTAAAAAAAATAAGCACTTTAACCAAAATTGCCTGAATGCTTATGTGAGACAAGAGATGGCTCACAGGACTCTTCAAAGAACACTGGCAGCAATTTCCTACCCTGATTAAAATAAATTAACACACACATCCTGTTTTAACATCAAAAGAAAATCTGGCTCCAAGGAACAATCCAAAGGAGAGGGCCTGTGAGTGTTTACAAACACAGCCTGAGCCAGCAAGCACAGCAAGTGGGTATTTGGGAACCGCAGTCAAGCCTCCACCCAGTAGCTGGACAGTTTCTCCAGGGCTGTGTTGCCTGCATGTGATAGAGGACACATAGTGAGAAAGACAGGCCTGATTTCCCAGCCAGAGCACTAGTAAACCAGCAATTTGCACTCCCCATTAACAACCACGAAACCTGCGGGAATAAATGAAGTAAATCATGTTTTACAATGAGAGAAATGAGGCGGAGAGCAGGACGGTGACTGTCTCATGACCTCATGGGAGTGCAGCCACCACAGAAAGGCAGATTTCAGGTTGCTGCTCCAACATGAACAGATACAAATGCTTTCCTATTGATCTTGATTTTGGGTGAAGGCAATGCAGTAGTGCCACTCTGATTAAATGTACAGCTCTCGCTAGATTTCTCCCCAAAACTGTGCCTTCAGCGTGGAGTGCCATTCACAATTAAAAACTCATTAAACCTTTATTAGGCTCCTGCAACACTTTTCTGTGGAGTGGCTGCGAATGTTACTGCTCTAGAAAGTTGCCTTCTTCTGAGGGTACTTTGTTCCTTGTATCTTGTTAATAAAAATAAAACACAAAAGAAAAAATGATCATTCTTGACAGGTTAAAAAAATTACACCCAAGATCTGTCAGTTTGGGTTGGGATCCCCATTAAGAGTCTACCACTGTGAGTCTGCAGTGACACAGACTTCCTGCCTTTGAAGGGCACGAGGCAAATACACCTGATTGTGTGGAAACACAAATATTTGCACATTCAGAAGCCCTCAAAGTTTCTAAAGGAAAGTCTATACTGCGGAGGAGGAGATTGCTTCTGTTTTTAATGACCTTCTGTTACATTCAAAGAGAACCAGTGAAAAATACATCACAGCAGCAGAATAAGATGCTAGCTCGTGGCTATTTGTTTTTTGGATATCTGCAAATCACAGAAGTGCTTGCTAATGCACAAAGCAGAACTGTATTTCTGGTCACACAGATGTTGATAAGGTGACTCATGCTGAGGTGTGCATGTGTACATGCAACTGGATGGTGCGTAGCCTATACTTACATAGGTATTACACTCCCTTAAATGGGAACAAAAGCAGAGAGAGACCATAAACTGTTTTAAGGGAAAGATGAAAGATGTTTTTACATATATATTCCAAGACCAAAAAAAAAAAGTCAGACTGTGTAAAGGCCAAGGATCCAAACAGTGGTGAGGAACTGACTTAAAGTGAACTCCCTACAGCAAAGAAGGATGGGCTAGTGGGTGCGTAAGAGAAAGAGCAACAAAGCATTTTATGTTTATATGAGAAAATAAATGCTGTCAATACAATTATGGAACAAACTTCATTTAGCTTCTGGCTCTCAGTTTGGAAGTTTGCGCTCTGTGATCCCACACAGCTGTAGCACTGGGCTGTCATTCTCAAAGCAAGAGTGAGCTTCCTGTAGGAATCACACCTGCTGGCTGTAAATAAAATCCACAGAACTAACATCTGTCTCAGCTTTGGCATCTGTCTCTGCTCCTAGGCAGGCACAGCAGTAGGTGAAAGCACAGTCTGGACTGTCCCTGACTCCATTGGATGGCCCCCAAGCCCAGGGCTTGGATGGTGTCAGCCCAGGGGGGGTGGTAATTCCTTTGACAAATGAATGATGCCAGCTGAAGACTTGAAAATCCCATTCCTAGCTCACACTTCCCATTGGCAAGGGAGAACAGAGGAGTTAAAAACTTACCTGTATTGCATGCAGTGAACAAGAAATACCATTACAGAGTTGTCATGGTTTAAGCCCCTCACGCAGTTTGTTCACTCACTCCCCCTCTTTCTTCCCCCAGTCCTGGTTGATGGGGAGGAGAATCAAAAGAATGCAACTCCCACAGGTTGAGAGACGAACAGTTTAGTAACTAAGGTATAATAAATCACTACTGCTACCACCAATAATAATAACGACAAGGGAAATACAAGGGAAAAGAATACAACTGCTCACCACCTACACCCAGCCCGACCAAGCAGTGCACACACCCCCCTTCTAGGTTTCTGCTCTCCATTTTTACATTCTGGGCATGACGTGCTGTGGTATGGAATACCTCTTTGGTCAGTTTGGGTCAGGTGTCCTGTCTCTGCTTCCCCCCAGCTTCCCCTCCTCCCTGGCAGAGCATGAGACTCAGAAAGTCCTTGGTCAGACCAAAACATTACCAAGCAGTAACTGAAAACACTGGTGTTATCAGCGCTGTTCCCAGGCTGAAAGTCAAAAACACAGCGCTGCACCAGCTACCAAGAAGGAGAAAAATGACTGCTACTGCTGAACCCAGGACAATAGCGGAATCAGTTTTACAGACACACACAAAACTTTTGGAGCTCCTGTGTGATTAAATTTCTCTTGCTTTGAGAATGTGGCATGGTAGTATTTTTTTTTGTCAACAGCTTAGACACTCTCTAAACCTAAATATTGCCTACTTATTTCACTCTGTATCTTCATCCTTTTGTCTAGAGGGTACAGTCCTCTTGTTCCCTTGGAACTGTATGCACTTCTTGGTAACTGAAAGAGTTTCTTTAGCATTTTCTAAAGCATATTTACCAAAACTGATATCACAAATGTGGCTGACTAGATCATCAGGTTTTAGGGCACATATGTCCTTTGGGAATGATGCTTGTGGGGCCCCATCCCCCTGTGAGTCCATCCATCACAACTGAGAGGGAAGAGGATCACTCCCAAGTTCTTGGTCTGTAAAGGGCATCCTGTAATGTATATGGGAAGTTTTGTAATAGTAGAGATTTAAGAAGCAGCAGGGAAAAATACGCAAGCTACTTACAGTGGGAACAGATGTGGGACATCTGAGTGGAAGGTGAGAAAGAGGAAAAGTTTCAGTGACTACAGGAACAGTGCTGCTACTACCGACTCAAAAAAAAAAAAAAAAAGTAAAAAAGAGTCCATTATGGGAGAAATAGCAATTCATTCCTGTTTTATCTATGCCAATCCATTTAGCACTTATAAAACAAGCGCCAGTATGGCAAGATCTCAAGTCCTATGACAGCAGTGAAAAGGAAACGTTATCAGGAGACCACAAAACCATGAAAGACGGTCCAAACCAAATGGCTTCAGATTCCTTCATTAACAGTCAAAAGATGTTAGTAGAGGGGTGTGCCTTAGCTGAGCTGCGGGCTGCACTGGATGAGTTCTGATCATCCGGCAAGTACTTTCGATGCTCAGATATCCTCAAGAAAGCACTGCCGAGAGACACCTCGCGGCAGCAGCCCCCCTGGCCCTGCGGAGCCGCTGCCAAAACTCATCTGCAGCACGGGCTAGGGCTGGCTGACTGACCACACACCTCCGTCCCAGCTGTGAGGACCCCAGCTGCCAGCATCTCTAAACCGCCAAAGGATTGAAACCACACCACAGCAGTCATCTTAGACTTTAATCCTGTGGTTTAGTTAACTAAGAAAACGCTTCCAGTTTAAGGGGTTATGAATTACCCACATTTCAAAACTGTATTTCTTCCAGACATCTTCAGCTGTGTGTCTTTGTGTCTTGCTCTTGACATTAAGACTTCTGCTTTTATTCTCCTCTGGAGAACTCTCCTCTGGCTACTTATCTGCACAGGTCAGCACGTATTTCCATAGAGATGTACAACAATACAATTAAATAATGAGACTTGGAATAACAAGTCATGCCTGGACTTCATTACATAGGCAGAACTCCTAATCAAGGCAAAAAAACTTGATTTTTTTGAGAGAAAGGACTCAGAAGAAATGGATCTCTCCCTTTTCTGTGTCGTTTACCTCAATGGAGAAAGCAGAAACCATCATTTAAATTCAGTTTACTAGGTTTAAGTTTTTGGCACTTAAGAAATTATCTCTAACACACAGTAGTTTTTTACTATTTAATGGAGAATTGACAGATATCCATGAATATATTTGAGGAAAATACCTGATTTATACAACATAGCCAAGTACAAGATTTCAAAGCTAATTTCTAAGAATCTATTTAAAACAGTCTTTTAATACTACTTACGTCAAGGAGGGGGAAAGATGCAAGAGAAAATATGGAAGTGTACCCCGTGATCCCAGTATTATTTCCTGAAAGTTACTGCAGATTTAGCATCAGGCTGGGCTAGTTATGAGGTACTCATTCCTTTTGTGTCCATCTCACAAAGCTCCTGCTGCAAAACATTCCTGAGCATGAGGACATACCACAACAAACCAACCAACCTACCTCCCTCAATTACTAATTTCTTGTGTTCTTCAGGAAATAATGATGCTATACTGTGTTTGTAACACTGTTCACTCTAACAGAGGAGGAATCAAAGACCCAAACTCATAGCTTTCAGCACCCAGGAGAGATGAATTAAGTGAATTGAGGTTTTCCAGGCTGAAGGTGCCATTTACTTCTGTCATGTGTCACACTACAGGCGGCAGAACTTCTAACCACTGGTTTTAGCAGTTTGCCTAAACAACCTCTACAGAAAGCCCAACTTCCATAAAGGGCAGATCTCTATATGGTCCTTCCACATAGCTGTCTACTAGGAGAGGGTAATAAGTGAAATACCAACATGCCTATGTGTTGAGAAGAAAAGAAAAAACCACTGCAAAGATGTCTAAAGTAAAAAGGGACAAAACTCTGGGAACTGGAGGTGGAGAGTGGGGGGGAAGCATTTACTTAATTACTCAAGTAATGCCCTCACTGTTAATGAGCACAGGAGGTGTCAAGAGCCAGACTAGATCTGAGGGGAAAGTAGCTGCAGCATAAGAGTTGCTCTTGAAACATACAGCACACAGTTCGCACTTGAGAAATAAAGCTGATCGTGGTTACTGCAATTACACAAGCACACACTGCCCCCAGAAGGCAACATCCCACACTTTCCCACTCCTGCTGCTGCTTGCTGCTGCTTTCTGCTGCTTCTCGTTTTCGTGCACTAACTTTTATCGCAGATAAATGGCAAGTGGTGCTCGTGGGGAAAAAAATACAGGCTTCATGTATGAAGTGATGGACTCTGAGCCGATCTTTACTGTGGGTAACAAGGATAGCCGAATATATGGAACACCACTCTAACAGAGAAGATGAAGTAAACTGGGACACTTCAGATTAGAAAGGAAACAAATGAAAGTGATGTGAAACCTATATATAAAACAAGGGGATTCAGAGGCATAAAGAAAAGAAAACAACTCTAATAAATGCCATAAACAGCTAGTCCTGGTATATTCCCCTGGAATTCACCAAGCCAGCTAGCTTTAAACTTGCTAGGTGAGTATCAGGGTAATAAGTCTTGGAATAACAGGGTGACATGGTTCATCAGGGTACCTCACATCCCTCCTGCCACCCTGTGCTTCCTAAAAGTACACTGGGGACAGTCCTACCTATAGAAACACACTCCTTACTGAGTGGTTTGGCCTGATCCCCACCAACTTGTACGCAGCACCCACCACCATTCCTACCCCACAGTCTGAGCCTTGGGATATGAAGGCCGCATGGACTGGGCAGAACTGAGCTGGTTCTGCTCAGTTCTTCAGAAGCAGAACTCCTGAAGGAGCTGGATAAGATCTCATGACGCCAAGCAGGGCTCTGAATGCCCCCTTCAGCTGTCAGCTTGACCTGTGCAAACTGATCACAATCCACAGCAGAGGTATGTAGCCCTTGAGAGAACCAAGGGAACCCATCCTAAGATATCAAAGTGGCTACCACCTTCAGAGCAATTTTTTGTATGATCTGTTGCTTGGTTTGAATATTGATATATTCTTTTCCTCTGAAGCCTTGAAAGAGCTTTAAAGCCATTTCCAAGCTTCCCCTCTTCAGAACACGCACGTATCTGCAGTAGTGCAATCCCCTTTACCATTTCCTAACAGGCTTAAAATGTTAAATTCTGGTCCCACAAGAGACTTTGCTGTAAACAGGCCCCAGTGATTTCATAAATCCACTGTTCAGTAACAGCACAAGCAGCACTATTGGAACAGCACAGTCATCCAGAGGGATGTCTGACACATGTGAGAATGACCAGTGCGAGAAGCCCAACAGCAAGTACCTTGCATGCTCCTGGAAGACTGACGGAAACAGTGATGCAAGTGCGAAATCCGCGTGGTACCAGACGGTAGGGTAATGCGTTGGGAAAGGGGAATGCGTGGGACAGGGCTGTGCCGGGTGGAGGCCGCCAGAGGGCGCCCCGTAGCCTGCTAGGATCGGGAGAAGGCCTGGCCCCGGCTCCGTGTGTCTGCATGTCCACCTTCGGCTCAGGAGAGGCCAAAGACACAACAGGAATCACTTTTACGGGTAAAGCGTTCACAATCTCAGAGGGCAGAGATTTCATTTGAGCAGCGCTGTCTGTCCTCATCAGTCTATGAAATGTTACTGAAAGGTTTTAAGGCCAGAACCTGTTCAAACTTGTTCTAATACTTACACTGACAGAAACATTCAAAATACAACTGATGATGGGCTTATACATGCTGCACAAATTACGTTTCTTTGGTTTTTCTGCTATCCTAATAGCAGCTCAAGACTCCTGTAAATCTAAAACACAGGCTCTGCCCCAATTCATCCCCAGGCACAGACCACAGGGCAGCTGGTGAGAACACAGCTCCTGCCCACCCTTAAGGCTGCTGTGCCTTTGGGTTCTACCAGGATGTGGGTCTTGCCTTCCTTGGGTAAATCACAGCTCTTCACAGTGTAATTCCTGCAGTGCCTCTGTGAGTAATCAACACATTCAATAAAACCCAGCAATCTCCTGCAAGATAATCACAAAACAAGAAGGAAGAGCTGGTCAAAGGTAGGAATAACACAGAGAAGGGATAACACAGCATGAGACATGCCACATTTCTGTTCATGAAACATGGGCTGTGAGAGCTCATCATTTGTGAAAAGTTATTTTCAAATACAGGAGTTGTTTTTGAACTAAGGCACCTTGTAAGAGTTGTGACAAGTAAGACAAGGCCAACATCATCAGACAATTTGCATTTGTAAATATGGGCCTGGAGCTGTCACATTTTCAGTTCCTGGCTCCACCATGGCCCCAGACAAGCCCTACACTTCTTGCTTCTATATCTTTATTTGCAAGATGATGATAGTGCTTGCCTCTCCTATAAATCATGTACAGGGCTATGACTGACAACTGGTATATAAAGAATGAAATCTCGTTAACAGTCACTGAAGTTATGCCAACTAACAACCCCCCAAATTCATTCTGTTCTTGCTGGGGGTGTATTCATTTAGCTAATGAATATCAGTGTGTGGGATTAACCAGACAAACGTGTAGCCAGTGAGAATGAATACTGTGGAGGGCATGCATCCCTCTCAGCAATCCATGATTAATACTTGTTTCTACCAGAGTTTATGCTTTTCACAAACTCCAGAATAATAACCCCAGTTTTCTCAGGGGACTTATTTTTCGTAAATTCAATACTCTGGAGGTTGTGCCTCCCCAGGTGGCTCACAAAGGACAAACGAAAAACCGGGAGGAAAATCACTTCCGCTGCGTTGAACCTTAATGCCTATCCCTACTGCAAACAGGAGGAGGGGCTGTTGTTTGCAGTTCAGGGTTCCCAGGGCTGTTTGCCTCCGCCAAGGGAAATGTTTACTACAGCTGTAATATGTTACGTGCTGTTGATTTTAATTGCTTTTCAAAATGTGGAAACAACTGTGATATTTGGGAGAGACGGGTGAGCTGCACTAATAAGCTCTGTTCTGTAGCAGACCTACTTCACAGTTTGTCATACAGGCTTGCTTCTCTTTTTTGCCAATAGCCTGGGGAATAGGGAAGGAAAGGAAGACTTAGGCATGACCTACCCAGCCAAAGAAGTGAGCATGATTATCTTGAAGTTGCATCAACAGACGCCTATGTCCTTTTTCATAAGATCCTGCAGCAAAAGCAGCTAGCTGTAGCTGCAGAGCTATGGAGCTACTACATTAAGCCTTATTGTGAGTAAAAGCAACACTGAGCATCACATATGGCAGAAGTTATTTCGTGCAACTGAGAGCTGTCTTGGGATGTAGTGGCTTACATTTGTGTTAGAAATAGGTAGCCAGAAATGCACCTTAGTTGAGGGCTCAGAGGAGTCCCTCTAATCTTTGGAAACACTCCAGTTCCAGATTAAAGTCCATATTGAGGTTGTTCCCAAAAGGTTTCAGTCCCTCAACCCAGCTGGTGATTTATGAAGGAAATTCATTGCTTCCTTCCACTAGGTAATTGGTATTCTGGGATTTTGACTCATCTGGAAGTGGATTGGAGGTGCAGTGGGGGCACTGGTTACAGCTAGGTGCTCTGGAGTGATGGGAAATGGTGCAATTTGCTTCATCCAGTCCCTTGGAATCCAGTGTGTAGGCTTCTTCCTAGGGCTTGTGTAGAGTGTCAGCCCCAAATATGAAGCGTGTTTCTCACTACCAAGAGATGAGCCAAATAGGAATAACTTGTCAGAGGATTATGAAGCTTTGCCTCAGCAAAGCTGTACTGCACAGACCCCACAGCCAGCTTTTTCTTTCAGCTGTGAGCAAACCTGACACTGAAACTGGAAAAAAACATCAGCAAGGCAACCAGTGGAAACTCGCAGATTCAAAGAGCAATGCAGCAAAGCTACTGCTCTCATCCTGTTGCTCTCAGATGCCCTACAATAAAACTGGATGTAAACATTATTTTCAGTCGTGGATCCCAGTTTCCCTTCCTCCATAGGAGGCAAGTGTGACTTTTCTGTATGCAAGTTGCTTAGCTCAAACTGCTGCACCAGAAGTTACATGTCTGTTTAGGAGTATGAGTGGATCGCAAACACAGACTGATGCTCAAAAATGCTTGAGTTCCCAGTAATTTCAAAGCAAGCTGTTGATGCTCAGCATCTCTGGGGAAAAAGAAAAACAAAACCCACAATGAAAAAATAAATCAGATCAGACTGCTTCCATGTGCCAAATACTAATTCTTGGAAGCCTGACCTCACACATGCTGGCTCACCTCTTGTTTGATCTCTCCAAGACCTGTTTTCCTCCTCTGGATTATGTGAAAAATGATGATAGCCTTCTTTGTAATTTGGCTGAATAATACCATGTAGATACTAGATATAATTAATTGCTGTCCTCCTCACACATCAGGAATAGGCAAATCACTAATTCTCCCTTTCTAAAGATTTGGCTTTTGAACTGTTTGGACAAATAAGTTGCATTGAAAAAAACCCAAACACTTGCAGTTACATACCTTGCTGAAATTGCAGCCAAAGTCATAGCCTTACTGACATGAACATTGTCTGTGAATGAATGGGCACTTTGGATTTCTTTGTATAAACCACTAGACACAGGTCTGAACAGACAAGTCCATGCCAGCCACCTTCTCCACCCAGTCCCAGGTGCCAGTGCAACACCGGGCTCTGCAAGTTCTACCTGACAGTGCCCTGCATGTACCTCTCCTGCCCCACAGTTTAGCTGCCTGTGCTCCAGATCTGGGCTGACAGTGCTTGGCTGTCATCTGGGTTCAGATTGGGAAACTAGAACCTGCCTTGCTTTTGCTCAGGAGCAGTGCTGAAGCTGAGACCCATGGTCTCAGTCCTTGTCCAGGCTGTGCTGAGGGAAGGCATTTCCTAGTCTCATACCTCCCTGCCCCGCTGTCCTCCTGGCCTGACCTTAGATGTGCCATGATGGGTTCACCTGTTAGCTGGGCTCTTGGCTGAGGCTGGTTGCCCTCACTGTGTCTGTCCTGCTTACCATGCTGCTCAACTGCAGCCCAGCCACTGCAGGCACAGCCCTGCATGAATCCCTGCTGCCAACTCACCCCTCCCTGGGGAGTGCCTGCCCCTGCTGCGCCCTGCCATCCCGGCTTCGGAGCTGCCCTAGTCCCTTCTCACAGAGGGATCAGAGATGCAAGAAAAAGCTTTCCTGATTATTTTTTTATCTTGGACAAACTAATATATTTGACTGGTTTGGCTGAGCTGAAGCTCCTTCATACTTCGATGCCTGTGATGACCTAGTTTAAACTTTATTGCAAACTGATCCACAGATTTGTGTTTAGATGGAAGGTCTTCCCAGAAACTCTGCCCTTACAAGGCAGCTGCCTGGCTGATTCTCACAAATGAACCAACTGTGCCTGGGACATACACAACAGAACTTTGTGTGATCTGAAATGGAGAATGCTGAGTGCTTTCAGCACACGTGCACACCATCAGCTCCTTGCCACACACAGCTAGCTGGCATGCTGCAGAGGTCTGTAGAGGTGTAGTGTGTACAACCCCTGACTCATCCAGACAGTCCGAGTCAGTCTGAAGCAAACCTGCCTTGCCTATTACACTGGTAGGGCTCAGGGTAATAAACACACCACCCTGGCATCTGGGCCATGCTGGCTTGCCTTTGCTAATGCAGATGGAGCAATGCTAATGAATACCAACCAACATCCACCTTATGTCTTACAACTTCAGTTAAGCACATTCAGAAGAGAAAGCACAGTCGTAACTTGCTATTGTAGGCAATACATTATATACTATCTAAAGAAGACAAGACAGATAGAAAATCCTCTCCACTGGCTCAGTAAGGAGATACTTGTCACTATACTGCATAGAGGTAAGATTCAAATCAAGTCTACTACGAGCTATCCATTTAGACATAGACACTTAGAAATGTTACCTCACTTAGCTTCTACTTTCTGAGGGAAGGCATTGGGTCCTCTGCTTGTCTTGTGTTTGTATGGTGATTAGCATAACAGGGCTTTAAACTATAACCAATATTCCTACAACGATTCAATAGCAGAGGCATTTAAGAGATATCAGAAAATTGCCCAGTGCAACTGGCAAATAACCCTACTGATTGTCACAGGACAAAGATAATAACTTCTAACAACCTTGACAGAAAAGTAGAGGTAAAATGGTAGGATAGAAATGTGTTATTTCAGGCCCATGTGTACATGTAGTATTCAAAATAACTTCAGCCATTGCATGATGACTGATTGCTGAGATTGTCCATATTATTAGTTTTGCTTTGATTTACTAATTTTCTATATTTATACTTTTATAACACATTTTGGTGTTTCTGAGGCCAAACATTTTCTTTCCAGTGTCTTCTCTAACCAGTCATAGTTGAATGATGTGACCTATTAAAAACAGATTACACTGCATGGGGTATTTCCGTTATGTATTCAGCCTGTGCCTAATAGCACTGTTTTGCTTACTACAAAATATTTTGGTTTCCTTGAAGAAGTCCAGTGACGGAGATGAAAACAAAGATTACATTATCCAAACACAGATGCTCAAAAGCAAACATACAAGGACCTCGTATAAGGATCCTTAGAAAAATTATACCTCAATTTGCTAGAGAATGAACATTAAGATTATCTGATTAAGGGGACATGCTATCCCTCACATTTTGTTCCTGGCGATTGAAGGAAGCCACTTCATAAAATCCTGTTTCCTAAAATGACCGATGTTCTCTATGAAACAGAGTCAGGCTTTTTGCCTTATTTCATAATTTGGGAAGGTGCTCTAGACCAATAGCTGTGATCATCAGAGAACTTCTTCCAGCCCAAACATACTCACAAGTGAACACTGTCTGTACAGTGTGTTCAGGGGTTCCCCTAAGTGACATTTCTTGCATAAATAGTTTCTGTCATGCAAATGCCAATGGAGATGTACATTTTTTCCATCCAGTCGTCTTTGTGATGTAAATAAATCTTCAAATCTCTTCTACTCATTTGGTGCAAGCTCCCTATGAACTCATCTATATGTACTCGCTTACTGCTTTTTGTTTCCTTGGATTCTCTGGTCATGTCTCTGTATTTTTCAGCTTTTTGTCTGAGTAACGCTCCACCAGTGTTAGCAGATCCACCAGCTATGTGCAGAAGAAGGAAGAAAACCTCCTCCCAGCCTTTAACTGTACATTAGACCTAAAGGTCTCTTCAAGGAGGCGAAGCTGAAGATGACACGGCACATGAACAGAGTCCAACTGGGGAAGAGATCTTTAGCTCAGCAGACGTGCACTTGTTAAGCCTGACAGACAGCTAACATTTCTGACTAGTAACAGAATTTGCAGGTTTTAAGGTGTTGATTCAGAGAATTAATTTGAATGGATTTTAATAGATTTGTTTGGCACTGAAAATAAATAACGTCCCTACAAACATCACAAGAATCATACGAACAGACAGACCTTAAATTAGTGGGCTGGACATTTTAATAAACTGCCAGTAATGAAGGTGCTTACTAGCAATGTGTGAGTCAGCAGCAGAGCTTGTACTAAAACTTAGTTTTGCAACTCATGAATCAAGGGTCCCTCCAAGGCATAAACCTGGCTTCTACATTAAAGCAGCTTATGTGTGTTTTCAGGGTGAGAAAAGATATTGGAAACTTTGCTGATCACCTAACTCCCAGTTATCAGCCAGGTCAAAAGGCAGGAAGAAAAACTGGGTAGATCAAATACTTTTATCTATGATGACATTCCTAAAAGCATGTAAAATACATAACTGTCTTAACAGATTCTGTAATGGACTAAAACTCTTGTTATCCAGGTAACTTGAGTAGGTGTGTTATTTATGACTAGGTATCTGTGAATTTCCCGGTTGATCAAAAGCAACTTTTTTATTAGCTACTCAGAATTCCCTCATTTTTGTTTTAGCCTGAAGAAAAGGAAAACCCCACACTGACACATGAGAGAGCAGGAAAACAGGCACAACAGAAAGCACAGCATTGCTTAATGAATTGGGAAAGGAACGAGAATATGCATCTCATAGCTTCTTGTTTACAAGATCTTTCCTCCAACACTACTTAGAGAGTGCATACTTGTACTGCTTTTTCAATTATCAGGCATCAAGAAAACAAGAAAGAGATTCAAGCAGGAAGCAGAGCAAGGTAATTTTCAGTGCTCACTCTGAGTTTGTGAATAGGATCCATGTCCCCATGTTTTGTCTAACTGTAAGTTAAATTGTCGCTTACAGGTATAAACTAACTTTATATAGACCAGATTTAAAGTGACCAAATCCATTTATGCTTGAAGCTGCAGCAGCTTCCGTAATTGGGCTCAGCATAGCCCTGAACTGGTCAGGCAGTTGGACTAGATTATTGTAGGTCCCTTCCAACTGAAATGTAATATTCCATTCCATTCCGCTAAACTAACTGCTTTTCTGCTTACTGATCTTTTCCAATATAGACATCCCACAGTAAAGTAAAGCATCACAAATGTAAAATGACTGAATCCAGTGAAGGTGTTCTTTGCATACCTATGGCCTAAGGCACTTTCTGCCTTAGGAAAGAAAAAAGAACTGAAAAATACCTTGCACTTCCTTACGCATTAAAGAATTTCAATGACTCATTCATTTTAAGAGTATGATCCAAAGACAGTTGGTCAAATAGGTAAGCATTCCTTCTCAAAGGCTGATATGGTATGAAAAATTACTTAATCACATCACAGTTGTTTCTGAATGTAACTGTTTTTTCAGCAGTCTATAACCTTTCCTAAGTTCTACAGGATCATACTAACCCTTACCACAAATGCAAGGCCTGAGAATGGGTGTAAGGATAAATTAATTAAGTAAATAAAGTTGTAAGTAGCTGATCAGTTGAACACAGAGATTGTGGTTTCTTTACAGTCATTTGCTAAGCCATTGTCAGTAATGAAACTGGAATGCAATATCCTATAGCTTGTGAATCAGCACTGTCAAACACATTCACCTTTACACTGACAGTTGTGCACAAAGGTGCTAGCCTGCAGCCAGAGTTTCTCAGTGTCTGCAAAATAAAATGAATCATTCCTTGCTTTTCTCATTAGAGATATCCTTCCCCTATAACATTCAGCTGAAATTTCAACTTCAGACACATTAAAGTGCAAAGAGCGTTGAAGTGTCAAAGTCCCATTTCCTTACAATTCTAGTATCAGTTTCCAGGAATAGATTTGGATTAAATTGTCTGCACTACCAATATTCTTCCCAGCAGAGTAGAAGGTGGTAGCTGACCTGGTCTTTTGGTTGTTTCCCATCTACGGAACGGATTGAGAGCTCCAAATATAGCTGGCACATTACCAGGTATTCAGCATATATACTGCTACACTATATTCATGAAGTCTCAAACAGAAGAATGTACTTGCAATACACCTCTGGCTTCCCATCTGCAACAAACAAACTCCTTGAAGATTAAACATTACCTAAGGGAGGAAGGAGATCAGCCATCCTATAAAGGAAGCCTTTAATCAGCAATAAATACAATGAAGGAAAGTAAGATCATCCTGTTAGCAGTGTGAAAGGAAACATGGAACCATTTCTTCCTAAAACCACACACTCACCATGCTATTCATTCTCAGGGCAAATCTTTAGCTGCAGCTGCTAAGTCACATTATAGGGTGAGATCAACTCCTACTGTTTCCTATGGAACTCATGTGAAAACTTGATAGGAAACAAACTGAACTCAGGCCATTTGAAAAGTCTGGAGAGAGTTTCCAAAGATGCACCTGCATTTTGATGCTTTTCTCTCAGCTGTACTTATCCCATGGACCACAGAAACCTATGCAGGCAAGGTAAGACCACTTTACCAGACATCTGTGAGCAGTGCCAGAGAAATGAGTGGGAAATACACCAAAAACTGGCATGAATTTTCCTGTTTAATCTTCCTGTTTAATAAGAAGGCAGCCTGACACAAACATTTCATTCAAGAGCCTCATGGCCGCAGAAGTTAAAATGGCCCAGTGACAGAAGGAACTGAATAACTTAGGGTTTGGCAAATTCACCCCCTGAATGATGTTTGTTGCCAAGAAAATTCATTCTGACTCACAAAAGGATATGAATATGTGTAGTACTGATAGCCCTTCAAAGCAATTTAAAATGTCCAGCAGTGTTATAGATTTCTATCGAGCCTGAAGAACAGTTCGGTTTGCAGAGGACACCTCCTTAGGCTCTCTGAATACCACTTGTCCAAAAGGACCTGGTGAGTGACCTGCCTGGGAATAAGTGAGCGAAAGCACAGAAGTGGAGCTGACCTGGTAGTGTGTCAGCAAGGAGTAGGCAGGCCTGAAAAGACAGTACAGAGCCAAAGTGGGATAGTGGCATACAATCAAAGCTGCTTTGCTGCAACAGTTCTGCCCTGAAGAGCTCTGTTTTTTAATCTTGTGCAGCATGAACCCTGAGGAAACACCTTGTGACTTTCCCAGGACTGATGCTTGGTGATTGACAGTGCTATCGACACAGCTGTCAGGTTATTTCATCACAAGATTTGGCTCCTAAATTGCTAAATTTCATTCTTAATGATATTAGGGAATGGCTGAGCCTGAAGATCTGCACATGTATTTGTCAGAAAGATTTATAAAGGGAACAAAACCAAAGCTTTGCAGCATGGATGTTCAGACTTTCCTCTGCTAAACACACATTTGGCTTTGCACATCTAAAACATCTTCTATCTTGGACAGCAGCAGGCTCTTCACAAAGTTGTTAGCCAAACTGCACAGCAAGTCTAGGCTGTCAGCAAGCATTGTAGTTCCCTAAATAGATATGGACAGTGAGAAACTGAAAAATTCTGACTTGCCTAAAGCAACAAAACAAGACGGTGACAAACAATTTGGATCTGGGTGATAACATTTTCCTACTTTGCTTGATGTTACTCTTTCAGGTTAACTAACAGAACTCTTCAACTCTGTCTCCAAAAGTGAATCTTTCATTCCATCCTTGTGGATCTTCCAATTCTACACAGGCCAGCTTTCTTGCCATTAAAAAATGTATCAAATAATCAAACTCTTGATGGTTAAAAAAGTTGCCTGCATGTCACAAGTTTCTGTCTCCAGTTTGTGCTTTGAACAATATTTTATTATCACATTCAATGAAGATACATCCCTTGCATCTGATAACTTAGCACTTCCCTGAAGTTCACACTCCATCTGTTGATGTCTGTCTACATAAGCATTCAAGCATGCTAAATAATGGTATTTGAAAGGGAGACGAGTCGATTGCCGAGACACACCAGCATAAAGCAGGGATGAAAGAGCTATCTGTATCCCCTCAAAAGTTGGAACAGAATAACAATGTAAAAAACTTTCTCTCTTACTAGCATGGAATCAGGGCAGGACTGCCCAGATTTAGAGCGCAGAAACACTGCTGGTCTTTGTAAGTAAACCTCAGTCTAATTTTTTTGCTGAGAAATCACTGCTTGTTTTAATGTCCCCACAAACTACTTGGCAGCAGCACAAAGGTTTCTTCAGACAGCTGTGGGATATTACTGAGCAGTTCATGCTCCCAGCAATGCAGTAATTCCCTAACCATTGGATAATTAAGGCCTTTGTTGAGGTCCTGTGACATATTTGTGCATTTGAAGTGCTGCACCTTGTTGCATAGGTCAGACTGACACACACGCACCAAGAAAAAGAGCCTAATTTCTAGCCAAACTTTTACCCACAAAAGTGGATACTTTATTAGCGTTTCATAGCTGCTGGAGGTGTAGTCCATCCCAACCTGCTCCACTTCCCTTGGAACATAACCATTCTCTGCATTTGCTTTTAGTCACCATTAAAGCCCCAGTGCTCTGTTAGAGAACTGACTTGGCTCCCTCAAGATCAGAGCAGACAAACATTCAGCCTTTGTTCTCCTCACCCAGTGAAAAGAGAATGAAATTCCTGAGGGGATGATTCTATCTTATTTGATCATCGTTTATAATTTCTTCCTTTGTTTCCTGTCATGGATTTCCCTGGGAAAGAAACAAAGAAGCTTTCCCTGCCTGGTGTGTGATTTCCCTGCCCCTCTGCTGACAAGCAAAATGGTTGGTGCTGACTGGTGATGATATTACACTCTATGCAAGAGGCAAAGGGGAAATGACCTGTCAGCACTCAAATAATAAAACTTGAAACTCCCACATTTCACTGCTGAGGTCTTGTTTGTATTTCTGCCTTTCTAGAGCTTTTCTTCACCCTGAAAAACCTTAAAGGAATTTCAAAATACATTGAGGAATTGAAGGCCGATTCTACCAACTTTCTGTCACGCAGGTGCTTCGTGAAAATCTGCAATAACCTCATGAGGATGACTCATCCAAATGTCTGCAGATGCAAGCACCGTTCTTCTGTTCTAAATAGTAAGTACACTTGCTGAGTGCACTGTATGCATTGTCTGCAAAATGGGAGGTTGCATCTGTAAAACATGCATCAAGACAGCTGATAAAGATTTTAAACAACTTGAGTGACGAACACAGGTCACCTTCACATGCCTAATATTTTGTTATAAGTGCCATTCACTTTTCATGTCCCAGCAACATAAAGGCATGAGAACTACTTGAGATGTTATCCTCTGCATTTTCCAGTTTATCACTACCTGCTCCTTTCAAGTACAGATTTAAGGAATTCTGGCTCAAGTTTTGATATATGTAAACAGAAAGATGAAATACTATCTAAAGAATTTTAGATGAGTTTTCCAAAAATCTCACATATAAAAAGAAAAAAAAAAGCAAAAAAGAAAGAAAAAAAAGAAAAAATGAAACATTTTGCAATCAGAGACCAGCAAGGCAGTATAATAGAGTATGGGCAAGTATGGGCATTCCAACCTGCTGTTAGAGTAGAAGCTATAGACTGACTTTTCTACAATGACTAAACCCCTTCAGGCTTAATGTAATGTAACCTACTTTTCTTAAGGAAGTATGTTCAATGTAGGTTTTGGCAACATTTTATTTTTCACACATGATGAATTAACCAGCAAAACATCCTGCCCTTTCTCACACAGATGAAATAAACTGAGACCATGAGAGTTTTTCCCCTCAATACAAGATTCCAAAAAAAAAAAAAAACAACAAAAAAAAAAAAAGAAAAGAGAAAAGATAAAAGAAAAAAGAAAACACAGAGCAAACCCCACTCTAATCTCCATTGAAAACATGGGGTTTGGTAGATTATTTGTTGTTATGGGAACTTCTCAAGCCTTTTTCTGGGTGGAGAGGAATTTTGCATATCCACTGTATCTGCAATTTTGTGTTTTTCAAAACCAGATGTGTTTTTCATAACCATAAGTGCCCTCAATGACAAGGATGACTTAATGTCAGTCACTCACTACTCCATGTCTTCCTGGTCTATAAAGGAGGCTGGGTAAGAAAGGCACAGGGCTCAAACTCACAGCATTCTCAGAAAACATTTCTGATTCTCTCATGGATGCTCTGCAAGACATCAGGCATGTCAGTTTCAGTCTGCTGCAAAATCTAACTCTGGATTTGGTTTATGCATCATCATTCCTTCTATAAACTGAAGAGTCCTTTTTTAGAACAGAAAGGCTTCAGGGCAGGGAGGGTGACTGAGCAAGCAGTTGTAAATCCCCTTGCAGGTTGGAAGCCTGATTTCAGCACTGCGCTCCAGGCAAAATCTTTAAGGTAATGCAAGAGGTAATAATAAACTTAGCTACAGCTTCCCTGTGAAGCATCTGGGTGCTGTCAGTGATTGTTTTCTGGCTCTCTTGTCTATTTTATGGCTACTGCATTGCTTGCAAAGTGCAAAGAATTAAATCTAATAATTGTACCTTCATATACCTACATGAAAAAAGTCAAAGATTTCAGAAAACTGACTGCAGAACAGGTGTCAAAGGCTTCTGATCGAGCACCACATGTGTCCAAGGGAACAGTGCTCCAGGATCTGCAGCTCTGAATGGAATTTTTGAAGATCTGTCCAGAACAGGAGAGGCAAGAGCTGAAATTTTGCTTCTCCATGAATAGTGACATTTGAATAAGTGGGGCCTGCTCCAGTGCAAAGGAAGATGCTAAATACTTAATAGAATAATTTGCTTGCTTGCCTTTTACTGTTTTGTCCTTCTTCTGTGACTGCTGTCCTCTAGATGCATAAGTAATAAGTAAGCTTTTGTGGGTCATTGTGCTGTCAAAAAATCATAGCTCCCTTCCAAACAAGTTGCTTGGAAGTGGTCAGGCAGAATGAAGGTGGAAGAACAATGATGGCTGGAACCATAGGCTGAAAACACTTTTAAAACATGGTTGTACCCAGAAAGAAGACATGGGGACTGTCGTTTTCATTCAGATAACTAGATCTGGAGAGGTCTGAAAGAAAAGACCATAGCTATGGCTAGTCCTGAATAACAGCTGTTCTAAAAGACATATTCTTGTCACAGAAAGAATTTAATTTTATCTTCTAGAATATTGCTTCTTGTAACTCCAGAAGGGGTGGATAGAATAATTCTGGTGTAACATGGTGCACATAAAATCTATTGGTGTTACAGTTTAAAATAAATGTGCCATATTATTTTAAATTACCTGCACATAAAGTCAGTGTTCATATTCTCTGCCATCCACCTTCAAAACAAATAGGGCACATCCTCTGAAGTACAAGGAATCAAGAACTGTTGAGTAGATAATGATCTCAACATGAACATGCTTGTAGCAGCAAAACCAGTTTCTACAGGGAGATGGACATTCTGTAGGTGCTGCCATTGAATATTGTAATTTTCATGTGATTGCTAACATGGGAGCCTCCCTACACTCTGGCAGCTGCTGAAAAGACGTGTCACATGATACTCAGATACTTAGTTGATTTTTTAGTTCTATGTCAAGATATCTCGCCTAGTACAGGTCTGATAATAAAAAAGATAATAAAACCCATGTCTTTTCAGATTTAGGAAATTAGCATGCTTTATCTTCTACTGTGGAAGCTGCTTCTGTGTGACTTCTTCATGCATCTCAGTGACCAGGCACTACAAATATCAGGCACGAATTAATTCTTATTCTCTTTGCTGACAGTTCCACTGGCAAGCTGTGATGGTAAAACCTTTTCTGGGGTCACTGAAAGAGCAAGCCTTGCCATATGAGCCTTCACTGATGATGGTATCATACCCACACTTGTATTGCTGCACATTTCTGTTTCTTCCCTTAAGCTCTGCAACTGCTAATGAGAAGCTGAAGTCCCGTACCCTAGCCAAGAGCAGATAAACCCAGAGTGTTCAGGTTCTAAAAGAGAAAGGAAAAGTAAAGAAAATAGCAGGTGAAAGAAAGCACCATTAGCCTAACTTAGTTGCTGAGAATCAATTTGAAGAGACATTAAAGGTCAGTTGCAGGAGGTACATAAACACAGCAAGACTTTCAGAGGTAGCTAAACTAGTAAAATTCTTGAAATATTCAGTGAAAGAGAGTTACCTGTGGCTAGCGTCAAGTTCCAAAACACAGTTCCTCTACATCCATAATTGGAGGCCGGATCTGAGGCTGGTTAAAATCAGAATACAACTCTTGCACCCGTAACAAACACAAGCTTAATACAGTAACCGGCTTTGGAGACTGCTTTCTCATGCTGCGACTGGCTTATTCGGTGTAGTGAATACTCTGTCTGGCTAATTCTCTCCAGCTGCATCAAGCCTCATCTTTTGCAGGACACAACCATCCTCTCCCTGGAGAAGACCCAGCATCTTTCCTTCTTAAGCTTTAGCAAGCTACAGTTTTATTATCAGAAAACATCTGGGCCCATGTGTATTGCAGCATTGTTGCCATGGGCTAGCTACTTAAATTAATATACAGCCCAAAATGAGAATAGCAGAAGTCTGTTTTCTAGCTATTCTGATGTGTGTTGAGTTCATCCCGGGTTCAAAATGGAAAATCCTAAGTACTCTGGAATCCCTGAAACTCTCAGCTTTCAACTGTCTGTATGCCTTGTCCTATTAATCCTTGTATCTTCTTATCATTGTTCCTCAACTCCCCTGCACCCTATGGATACTGACTAGGTCCAGCCACAACTCTACAACTGTGGGTGAGCCTGACTGCCTTGACATCTTGCAAAATGTCAGTGTGAGAGTCTGTCTGCCTCTTCTCAGTAGGTTCTGTTATCTCAACACCACACCACCCATTAGGTCTCTTTCCCAAGGAGGCACTAACTGACTTACCTTATATTTCACTGCTGCAAGTCTCATCATGTTTCATAATGTCCTCAGGTAAACTAACTCACTCCTCTGTCAAACCCACAATTCAAGCCAGACAGCTTCTACTGTCTCACATGCTAAAGGGTTAGTCCTCAATAGTCTTTTCTGATCAGAAAAACCTGTGTATTAGGTGGGACAACCACACCTACCTTAACTCATCTGCTTGTTTGAGCTTTTCTTAACTGAGCAGCCAATAAGCCTTCAATACCCAAAGGAAAAAAACAGGTATTCCCACACAGAGCTGCAATACTTTACACTGCAGAGATGAAGTGGATTATAAGGCCTATTCTTTAGGTAGATCTCAGGACAAAGGACAAGGAGCCTAACAGTCAGAATTAACTTCTCATTGTGAGGGTGCCTTGCACAGACAGCCAGAGCTGGAAGAGCTACTATCCCAAAAGTTTGCCAGGATGTACTGGGACAGAAGGTGGGATTTCTCTCTAGTTTCCATTATGTCACCATTGTCTTTCTCCCCACAGCCCTATAATATCAGTTCTTTTCACAGAGGTACAGATAAAAATAGCAAGTAACTCACCTGGCTTCCATGACACTAGAATTTAGATGTTGCCAGGATCAAAGATAAGCTTGGCCAAATAGACTGATCAGTGTGGGCATTTATGAGAGAGCTAGTAAAAGGCAGCTGCAGCTGGGGAAGAGCTAACATTCAGTAGGAAACAAAACCAGTGATATATGACATAGAAATACAGGATGGTGGACTTCTCTCTCCTGGATGTGGAACACAGCTCATTTGTCATTTTCCCATCAGCCACAAAAGCATCACACAAACCTTGCCTGTTTGTTCATGAAAGGCAGGGTATATGGAGTACAATAGGCTGGAGAAATGTAGTGAAGTGTCTGTGGACAAAGACAGAGGATAAGATCATTTCCCTCCTTGATGTATCAATCCTGCTTGCTACCCATCTCTTTCCACATACTCCTTAGGGAGCTGGTTAGTGTGTCTGCATCCAAACTGAGCTCTGCAAAAGCCAGCACCAGGAGCTTTCTGCAAACCACTGTCCTGTTTCACATCACCAAGCTCTACTTTCATCACAGCCTGCTTCCTTCCTAAAGAGCTCTCTAAAGACCCTCCAGTCCCAAGCGGAGACAATGGTCTGCACTCTATTCTGCTTATGCACAGGACATGCCTCCAGATTCACAAACGACTTCAACCCCCACATAGAACCTTTGAGGAGTCCCTCCTCAAAATTCACACCACCTGTTTAATTATTAACTCCTCTCACCTGGATGAATGACTTAACTGCTTTTGTTCATGCTCATTATTTTATTATTTGCTTTCCTGTTTCGCTCATAATTTTCAAAATAGTTGCTGAAAAATTTGGTACCTCCGATCCCTGTTCCCCTTAATGGGGACTTCGACTTCTGATGCTCAAACAGGAAAATTCTGCTGGTAAGACACGGGCATGTTTTCACAATCATTCTGCCTGCCTGACAGGGGTGTTGGGAAACATCTAAATTACAGTGTGTGCAACTGCTCTGCAAGAACAAATGACTCCCCAGCTTTCTCTAGTATGTTAATAGTTGTACTATAACTGTAAAAGGGAAAAAGCTCTACAGGAAAGGCAGACATGACCAGTTCCTTCCTTAGAGAGTCTCATTGACTTCAGCTCTGCCACTCTGAGCCACCAAAGGCCATGGGGCAGGGAATTCAGTGGTAGTAAGCTGGGGCAATGAGCTGCACAATACACATACAGCTTACATGTTGCAGAGCAAAACATAGGCCCAGACAAGTCAGAGCATCACTCAAGCCTGTGAACAACACCTGGGTGTTTCCAAAGTCCGAAAACATCTGCAGGCAGGTCTGTATTGGCTACAGAATCACCTGCATGGTGTGGAGTGAGGAGGTCCCAGAGTAATTCCTAGCTCATGAGACGTACCAAGACAGCCACTGCAGACTGATTAGGGTACGATTCTGTTTCTGACTTTGGTTTTGCTGCTTTTCACTGCCTTGTTATGTCAATAATACAGTGTAACAGCAACAAATCTTTTCAAGCTTGCTTTTCTACTTTTTTCTTAAGTAGGAAAAAAAGCATGTCCCATCTGTAACTTAATATGCCTTACTCCATTTCTAGCAAAAAGCAAGAATGAGTCTAGAAAGCCATAGATCAGCTACAAAATCCAGCCCATAAAATATTGACAGCTTCTCCTACCAGCAGACAATGGATGGGTTTCTGTAATTTTGTGCTGGTATTCGCCAGCTGCTGGAAAACAGCCCTGTGATGAAGAATGGGCTTCTGGGCTGCAATTCTCAAAGAAGGCATTGGAGAGACTCAGGCTCTTCACTTCATTTCAGACTCCAGAGGAGTTAAGTGCAGGAGCATGCACTTGTGACAGCAGCTACTGGGAAGGTGGCCCTTTGCCCCTTGTGTTCTGAGATGCTGTCCTGGATTCTTGACTGAAATACAAAATCAGACATCCAGAGAACTAAGGGTTAATTCAGGCTTTACTACTGATTTCCTCTGCAACCTTGAGAAGTGCCATCCATTTAGCCAATGTCTGCCCCTGTAACATGGGAAATATGTTCATTTCCTAATGACAAAGGAGGTAGGACTGAATTAGTCTGTGAAACTGTGTGAAAAAAAGCCCAAGTGCATGGGACACCTTCAGAAAAAGAGTATAGAGTTGCTACATCACTGGAAAAGCTGATGCCTTAAGATAAAGCTAACAACACACTAAGATATTTCAGAGTAGGGGAGGCAGCTCTACTGGTGCTGGCGTTCCCTTGCAAGCTTCCAAAAGGCATAGAGAGAGGATTGCATTATTTTTCCCAATAAAAGTGTCTATTTTTCTCTGACTGTACAGGAGCTAGCTCACTACCGGACACTGGCACACAGAGTTCCATGTGCCTGAATTGATTAGCTGTCTATTAAAGGATTTCTAAATCATAACTTATAGCTTATATCATTACAGGTCTCTTCAAAGCTATATTTTTGATAGGCCATAGCCTTACAGTTATGAGACAACTGGTGCATATTCATGAGTTATTTGGTACCACCAACTGCCATCTAGCTTGCTAGCATCCTCCTTAGGAGTCTGGAATTAAAATACATGAGCCCTTGATTTCAATTTTGTTTTCTTGTCCAAAGGGCATGAATATATGAACAGGACTTCAGTGGTATTGAAAGTGTTTCTTAACCACCTGGTGATGACCACCAGTAGCCCTGCTGGTAACTCAGAACCAGCATTCCCCTCTGTTTCAAAGGAATCAACTGAATTTACTGAATCGAAACAGTCCTGGAGACTGCGACTTTGATCTTGCCTTAACATACTCATGTACAGTGCACCTGTAAAGGAAATATATTTTCAAACCCAGGAGTAGGGACTCTGCATAATTATTTGCTTAGTTAATCCTGTTGATGGAAAGATTTGCCTGAAGGAACATGTCAGCAGTTTGCTGAACAAAGGCTGCTTGTGTTCCAGATGAATTTCCATCCTTTTTCTGGTTAAATCCCTGACAAATACTCCACAGGCTAACCAGTTTGTAAAACAGGTTATGACTATGGTGGTTCATGATTAAGCCAGCTGTTAGATAGATTCCCAGCTCTAAGTCAGAGCTGAGAACATTCAGTACGTAATTGGACTTTCCTTTCCTGCGAGTTTGATGTTTATTTGTCCAGAAAGCAGTCACTAACGGTCACTTCCATGAACATGAGGGAAAAACCTTGAATCTTGTATAACTCAGGGTTATATAATGATTTTGGGGCTGAAATCACAATGTTGATTTGCTATTTTTGTTGCCACATGACAGATGCCAATCCAGCTGCTCAGTTCTTCAAGTGCAGCCTCCCTGCCCCCAGCACCACCAGGAAGAGATGAGGTACAAGGGAGCTGAATACTGTAGGTAAACAGTCTGCTATGAGCCAGATACTTTGGTTCCCCAAGTGTGCATAGCGCTTTGTGAATGAGAGGTACCTAGAAACTGCCTTTGTGCAAGCAGCGTGAAGTTGCAGAAGCGGCTCTGACTTCCCCTGCACTGGAATAATTCCTTTCTGTATATAAAAAGAAACAGGGAATGAGTCAGAAATGGGGAGAAAGAATATGGCAAAAGGAGTGTCATGTTTCTGACCAGGAAAAGGATGGGGATGGGACACAACTTTGTAGACCTAAGCAGTTAGTCCAGCTGTCCCTGTCACACTGCTACACAAACAGCTCAAGCTGAAATGATTTCCTGCAGCATATAGCTAAGGTGTCCAGAAGCACTGAGTGCACAGTAGAATTACCCCCCCAAAGCTGTGCAAAGGAGCAAACTCTTAATCATTGCTTGTCAGTTATCCCAGCCTGCCTCACCCTTCCTTGCCTAATGTGGCCTCAGGATTCTGGTAAGGAAATAATAATAATTATTATTATTATTATAAATCACATCTTCCCATGCTAACTACAAGTATTGCAGCATGCTAAAAGCCCAGGTATAACGTTTTTCACTTCATTCTGTATGTAAGAAAATTTATTTGTAAATGACAAGGATCTGGTTTTACTCACCCCTTGTGAACTGGGAAATGAGATTTTGTTTAAGTGGGGATTTTTCTGTCCTACATTCACACTGGCTTATTATTGCAGAGGAGCAAGCAAGTGCTGAGAGGATTCCTTTGCCATTGTCTGAATGGTCAACAGAGTGCTGAGTTTTGCATGAAACTGTCTACTTCAAAGTTTCTCAGAAGATCTGAGTTGTTTGCACAGGTTTGCTATTCTAGGGTTACTTACAAGTGCTGAACTATAGAAGATGTGCTTGTTATTACATGAAAGATAATAAGTGCTAGAAGGTTGTTTGGGTTTCTTGTTGATTTGGGGTTTTATTTTTTGGCATGGCACTAAGTATCGGTTGTACTGAAAAACAACAATGAACTAACCCTCCCAAGCCCCCATTAAAGCTGATGCCTTAATTACTTCTCTGTTTCATTTCCCCACTTTCTTGTGGCAAACATAAGAACTGTAAAACAAAGTTATGACATTTCCATTTAAACTGCTAGACTGGATAAAGAGTGGAATTACAACAATTATATGTTTAGTTTTCAATGAATGATTTCTTAACCTATCTACAGCTAACTACATAAAAAACACAGAAGTGATAGTATTCTTCTTCTGATGAAGAAAATATCTCTCAACTGCACGTACATTCTGCTCTCATTTGCACTATGTAAACAAAGTAGCTCCTCTTAATTAAATTCCTGTGGTATCCTGAGGAACCATAATTTGCTACTCAATTAAAAGAACTGAACATTCTAGATCAGAAACAACTGTCTTACTACTTTATGGAAGGGCTTTAATTCTAAAAGAAAGGAAGATCCAGCACCCTTCATGCACTGTTACACTTATCAACAAGCACAAACTTTGTCTTCCTCATTTTAATATCCTGCATATAAAATGAGAAACAGAATAGGAATATACGGATGAGAAGCTACATCCAAATAAAAAAATAGAATGTGAATACACAGATAAGCTATATTTTGGCTCTTATAAGCATGTGAGATACTAATAGAGGCAACAGTTTTTACATGAACTGTGTGCTCTGCCTTAATGCATTTTAATGCAATTTGGGCGTGTAAATCCCCAGTGTACCAAAATATCACCTCTAAATAAGAAAGAGCAGCCTAAGAATCATTTACCTGAAGGGTAATTACATTAAGTAGCAAAGTTAGAAGTAACATAAAAGAAGCAGATCATTCCTGATCAAAGTTCTTGGAATTCCTTTATAAAATTTCAAAAGATTTTGTTAAGGAGGATTTGAAATTATTGCTTCAAAATGGTCAGATAGATGCCTGTGAAGAAGCCCTGCCTTATACATAGACACATGCTTTCCAAAGGATATTTTAGAAGTATGGATGCTAAGCTAGTCCCATCTGAGAAATGCAAAGTCTACAGTCTTGTCTCACAGCAAAACCTGTGTCAGAATCTAGACTTCTATTTAGAAGCATATAACAATTTTGTATTAGCCAGAACTATAAAACCTGAGGCTTTTCCATTTAAAGATGATGCATTGATGTTGTTGACAAGAAATTACTGCCTCTGTGCAGTTTTTAATTACTGTACAGCTGGAATTAATTATTATGACATCTGGTTGCTCCAATCTGTGTAATTCACCGAGTTCACTGTCTAGCAATTCAGTGGTCAAGCTCTGAGCAGCTAGTCTGTGAATGGGTACCACAGCATGACATGCACCCTTTGGTTTTGCAGCCAAGCTCTTTCTCTTCCACTGTCTCTTCTTTTCTGCAGGCCTCTACCTTCTACTGGCCAGATCATTTCATGGTCTCTCTCATACCAAAATGCTGTGCAGCATCTGGTACATTGCCTGTTCAATGCATACCTTTTCACTATACGTTTCCATGCGGCTTTTTTCTTTTTTTCATTGTACATTTTCATGGAATGATGTTTGGAATACTGTGGTTTTTGCGCAATACAGTTCATTCAATTCCTAGTGGGATGTGAACTTAGATAAGAGTAAACAGAATGGAACCAACCATTCAAATCAACCTCCTAGTTTACAACAAACTCCTACCAACTTCAAACATAGGCCTGCAACTGACAAAATGTTTGCCCATCATTTACAAGAGGAAGTGACAGGTAAGGGGGAAAGTGACCTATAGGTAAGGGTGTTCTTGGATAAGTCTGCCATTTAAGTAGCTGGCCCAGGATGCTCCCTGCTTCAGTGCACTGTAACACCAAGAAATTTTCTCTAGCTGAATAGCTGGTTGAACTGCAACTGTACAATCCGCCTGACAGCCCCATCTAGCTGTGTCCGCAACTGCCCATACCTCAGAAAATATAAGTCTAACACTATCTACTGTTGGTAGCAATACAGCACTGGTCAGGAGGCTCAGGACTGTAAAGATTCTGCAGCTACTGGTGGCAGTCTCTGCTTTTAAGTACACATGGCACCTCATTTATCTTCAGCCTGCACAGCAACTTCTGAGGATAGGCTGTGAGTTCCTATTAGAACCCACCATCCAGGGCCATGTCCCTCACTTTGGTGTAGTGAAGCTGATGGTCAGAGTGTCCCCTCTCCCTGTGGCAGAGGAAAATCTGGCCCCGGTTTTACAATCCTGTGCACTGCAACTAGGTCAGTGAATCATACTGGTGACTCACTGTGGCGTTTGTTGATTATAATCACTTTGGTGGATGCCTATTCTTCAAAAACATTGCTGCAGAGGCCAGAACTTTAGGAAACATGTTTATAGGAATGTTGGTGGTTTGAGTTTGAAATTGAATTTGCAAAAAATTAATCAAAATCCATAGAAAAGCAGATTCATCCCTGTCAACTCATTCTCTGTCTCTACTGACCAATGCCCAAGAGAGGAAGACAGGTCACCAGTTCAAGTGTGCAATCTTCAGTTGGCAAGAATTTGCATCATTGCTTTATCATGACATGGCATTACCCTGCTGTAATATAGTGTATCACATGCTACATCAATCAGGAGCCTGACAATGACCACAGGGAGCAAAATTCCCACCTAAAGGGCTTTAAAAGAAGCTCTGCCTAAATTAATGACATTTTTGAAATACAGTATTTTGTGAGTCCTATGATTTCCTATCTGAATCCATGCTTCGAGCCTTCTTCCAATAATCAGGAAGGAAATCTCCACTGCTCTGACACTCCAAGGAATCTTGAAGTGATATAACAGCCATAAAAGTCTTGCCATTAAATTGTGAAATCTGACAATACTGACAAACTGGAGGGTGGTTTGCTGATCCCTCATAGTTAGCTCATAGGAGCATCCAGCCAGGCAAGGAGACTGACTTACTACACAGATTCCTTCAGGCCCACTTTGTGACATAGCGTCTGTGTAACAGCTCGTGTTTCCATGGTTTTAAACACGACCAGACTTTGAGCCAGCATGAACTCAGAATTCTAGAGTTTTTTGCTCCCCTTATTAGTGTTCCCCGAGTCTGTGTTGCTGGGGTGGAGATTGGGTGCAACATTGCTGGGCAGCTAATGTGGGGGGAATTCTTCAAGTTCCACCTATTCAGGCTCAGGAGAAAAGAGTGGCTTATATGACATGACTGTGACTGATTTAATGGATTAATTTAGTCCTTTCCCAGGAGTATAGTGCCTTTTAGCTGACCTCCCCGTGCTAGTAAGAGCTGTGACATGTTCAGAAGGCAAAGAGCCAGAAAAGGTAATCAGAGCAATGTGGTCAATTAGAAACCGGATTTTGCAGAATAGATCTGATCTGCTCGCCTCAGTCCTGACTGCTGTGCTCGAACTCTGCAATCCAAATCTTTCAAACTTGTGACAGACACATCACTTCCCCTGCAGACCACTTCCACTTATTATTAACAACAGGAAATTGTCCCTGAAAGAGACGTGTTTTGCTTGGAGCACCACCTTTGGCAGCCTGTAGGAAGGAACACTTCCTCTTAGATCTCAGAGCACTTCAGTGTAGGGCTCTAACACGCTGATTCTTCTCTGTTTTGATTGCTGTATCTCCTTCTGACTGCAAATAACCATTACGAAGCTAGGTCCGTCATAGTAACACCCACTTGCTGAAAGACATTAAAAAAAAGCCCTCTAAACCATTACAATGCAACATATGTATCAATGCCCCTTTGGAGCTACACTGAGTTTGCCTGCATTAGCCGGTAACAGGTTCTTTATTAGCGTGTCCTCTACTACAGTGTTACTAAGGGACTACTGCACTGTTAATACATCTATGCATCAGGTCTGTTGCAATGTCCACAGAAGGTGGATTCTTCTCAGTAACACACTGATGTCAGAACTACCAATGGCCAATAGTGTCTGGACAATGGTTTGGATGACAAAACTTATGGAAAGCAAATTTGGCACATCTCTCTGGTAAATGTAATAGACTTGTTCATGGGAGGAGACATGGTCCCTTAAAGAGCACATTTCCTAAACCTTAGCTCAAAGTTCTTCACTAACAGTGAAATAGTAAAGCAATCAATTAGAAGCACCAGCTACAATGCCACTCATGGCGTAATGTTCCACCTGACAGCTGCATTTCTATTACAATAGCTTGTTTTTTATTGTCTGGGTCATCTTAGCCAAGGTCTGATTCAAGCCACAGGGAAAGGAAGAATTCTGAAAACTCCATAATGCTGCCAGCTCTTTCTGTACAAAAGTGTTCTCAGGGGATGGGGAGGGGTTCAAATGTGTAGTGATTTGACCTCTTCCTCCCCATTTCTATGGAAAGAAGTGACAGCCTGTGACTAAGGAGATCAATCACACAATGGTAATAAGAAGAAATAAAAGATCTCCATTGTGAAAAGATGGTGGGGAAATATTTGGACGTAAGTCATTGGTGATCCAATGTCTCTTCTCAAAAGAAAGGATAGCCAGAAAGTGACAAGTGGGTTTTGAATGGGAGCTATGAATAAAAAACTTTAATATGGACATGTACATAAAAAAATCTTATCCATCCATCACTGAGCTGTTTTATTTAGGTCTCACCTCCTGTTTTTGCTTAGCTGTCATGACTGTGAGAGCAAATATGGAAGAAGACAACAAAAATTTCCCCGAATACAAACCCTCTGCTCTACATATGTTGCTCACTGCATTGTAGCCACTCTGCAACAGATTTCTTTTACCCTGAATGTCTGGTTGCATTAATGTCAGTGACAAGGCTGGCACTTCTCTATCTGTTGCAGCATTAGCAGCCTGAATCCCTGGTATTTATGTTCAGGAGTTTTGACAACTTGATCCTCTGGATTTGCATGGCTGTGTAGGCACGCTTCTAAAATTAATCAGACCATTTCTACTTTACCACACTCAATATGTGATAAACAAGAATTTGAGGAGAAATTCCAAAACCTGCCAGGGCTCCACAGTATTATGATGAAGCATAAACACTGCAGGGTTTTTTTTTTTTTTTTTTGTTTTTAACTAAAATATTCTAAATGCATGAACCCTGGTACAGAAATGCATTTAAGCAGATTTTTCGTTTCCAACACCTTACAGGCAGGTCTAGAAAGGCATGATTTCTTGAATCAAGCTAATAAGCATTTTAATTACACAGTACATTCATACCATACTGACTTGATTATGACGTCATCACAAATGATGGGGTTTTTTTGGAAGATCAGAGATGAAAAATGAAGAAGAAATTATTAAGATTCACTTTGTTTTGCTGCTCCTCAGTCCTCCTGCCCCTGCACTATATACACAGGGGATCTTCCCCAGTCCTGTCAGCAGCCCCATACAACTGCTTTCCCTCCTGATCCCACCAAGCTCCACAGATCTGGTTAATCCATCTCTCTACCACCCTGCAAGCTCCCCAGAGCTCTAGACTGAGATGATGTTAACAGAGTACGGGAAACGGAAAATGGTCTCCCTTACTATATAATAATGACCTAAGGTCAGCCTATTTATATCCCCCACTGCCCTCTCCAACCCTGTCCTCTCCAACAGATGAAATCTACATCTTCAAAGAATGGGAACAGGCTAAGCAAACAGGACAGTTTTCCCCTAATACTCTCTCAGCCTCCATATATTTTTGGTTTCATTCTGCACAGCTGCTAGGTGTTTAGCAGTGCCTCCCTAATCAAGTAATTCTAAACTGCACAAGAAGCTTCAGCTAACACACTGTGCTACTGGAGTATTGTCTGCTTTGAAGTACATCTCGTTTGGGTTCATTGCAGAAATCCATTCTGCTCCTGGGTAAGTCTGAAGCCTCCTAACAAGAGCCAACACAGCTTTGTCAACAACAAATCATGTCAAAGCATGTTTCCTTCTTGGTGCAGAACACATATATACCTCTCAAAAGAGAGGTAATAGATCAATTTCCAGGACAATTTGATATTATGTTCTCATAGGGAAACTAATGAAACACAGTATAGATGGACACTGCTATGGGGTAGTCCTACTGATAAAGCATACATACAGTAGGCATCTGTGTTTTGCTTGCAAATGGAGAACCTGTTTGAGTCAGTTCCCACAGGCCTGGTACTGTGTTTTCATTAACAATTTAGATGCTATATTGGAGATTACAGTTATAGCATCTGTCACATTGCAAAATTGGAGAGAATTGCAAGTGCTCTGCACAGCAGGACAACATTTCAAAACTATTTTGATTAGGATAAGTTTGAGAGCAGAGCAGGAAGAATGAAAGCATGCAAATTCAAAATGAAGAATAATTGCTTACTAGCAAAAGAATAGTGAATCCTTTGGGCGAAGACACACGCTGAACAGGGATCAATAATGTGATGGCTACAAAAACGGTATATCTCATCTTGTTCTAAATTATCAGTTTTGTTGTGGGCTAGAGAAATTGTGGCTAGAAATCCAATGCTTCTGAGTGCTGCTGAAGAGGAGTATGGTATTGTTTGACAGACAAAGTAAAAAAGATGTAGGCAAACTGGAAAAAAAAGGTCCAGAGAAAGGTAAAAGGCTTCTAATATATGAAAGAATGTTGTAAAAAGAATAGTGATGAACTGTTCTCCACCTTTAGCAGTAGGAAAGAAAGAAATGAGTATAATATGCAAAATCTGAGGGTTAGTATGAACATTAAATAATAAGGAAAAAGCTCTTAAAGTAGTTAGCTGGGGAGGTTTTAAGTCCCATTCACCAGAGATTTGAACACAAATGTATCTCTGGAATTTATAACTATTTACACCTCTTTATAACTAATACTACCTCTGTGAGGAGGTTACATGACCTCTCAAAGTTCCCTTTCATTTTCACATTGCTGGGATCATTTTAGTCATATAGGAAAATATAAGCACAGAAGTATGATAACTTCCCTAAGCTGAGACAGACTAGAGAAAGCCCAGAGAGAACACAGATAATGAGACTTTAAATTCTCTCTGTATGTAACACCTCTTTTCCCCACTGTGCACCCAGCATTAAGCACTGAGAAAATAGATATGCATTCCTGAAACTCTTTGGGAAATTCCCAGCTTCCTCTGCCTTTTTATACATGATACATTAAGTATTAAGACTGGTAACTTAATGTCACTGAACATCAGATGAACTGTGGGACAGTTATGGCAGGAATTCTAAATAGTCTCACATTTTCATAGGGATTATGGATAGAGAATGTGCGCTGCCTTCATCTGCCAAGAACACTTACTTCCTTTGTGATACTTATAGACCTGTGAAAGAATACATGAGTTCTGTGTGTCAATATTTATACCTCAGTCTGCCCTCCTTGAAGAGAAGAGCTATCACAGCAGTGACAATCTAGAGCCATACAGAAATTCCACTTCAGACATGGAGTGGGTCTTTGCATTCTTTTTCTCAGTCCTCAGTAGCAAAGCCTCTGCAGCATGATAAGACTAGTCATAGATTTCTTATCCTGGCACTTCAGAGCAAACCAGAGAAACCCGTTTTTCAGTTTTTAATTGCCATAGAGTTGATATGGGTCGGGGTTTCATTGGGTGGTGATTTAAAAACTAGTTTGTCTGTGGCCCAGGACTGATCGGTATTTTCAAAACAGCAAGGAGGGTGGAATAGAGATTATCATTGTCCAATGTGCAGGGCTCGAATACTGGTGAAGATCAGGTCAGAATTTCAGGCAATTCTATGGAAACTAGAAAAAAAAAAAAAAGAATGCAAACCTCATTGGGCAAATACGAGAAACTGAGCTCAAATGACAAGATGGCACTGGCTGGGATACTGTAGTCCCAACAGCAGTTCTGTGGGGTTACATCTCAGGATTATAATCATTCATGGAAGATGAGTCAACAACATCATGCTGCTGTGAAAAATGCAGGCATTGTAATGAAGTGTCTACAGTGGAGCATGGCCTGTACAGCACACGAAATAATCCTGCTTCACTATCCACTTAGTAAAGTCTCAGCTGAAACACCGGGCACAGTTCTAGGTGCCAACAAAGACACGGGCTGGTAAGAGACAGAAAAAGACCAATTAATGCATTCAGAGTTTTGGGTAACGCTGCCTCTGAGCAGAGAACAGACACACTGCATCAGTCACAGAACAAGGCAGGAGAGGGAATTCCACAGCATCCTTAAAGTTCATGATGAGTGTACAAATAAAACTTAGTAGACAGGACAAGAACTAAAGGATTTCAGTTGCAGCAACTGTAATCCAAGTTTTATTGGTGTATATTGATGAGGAACATACACTGTCTCTGTTATCAGAGGTTTGTTAAGGCAGGTGAAATAACATCATAGAGTTACCTTGCTTTTGGACAGAGGAATGAACCTAAGGTTCCTCTGAACATGATGTGGGTTATAATTTAATGAAAGAAAGAGTAACACAGGCCACTGTATTGTAGATGTCTCATTCCTCAGCTTAAGACTACAAAAGAAAACAAATCTAAAAAAGTGATGTAAACCCTCTGCCTCTCAGATGACTTCCTTCTCACAAGACCATGTGGATATGAATGTTATCAATTCTTGTTATGATATGCAGAAACATAAAAATACTAATGTGGGAAAAAAGAACCTCAAGCAAATCATCCTCTTCCTCTTTCATTTTTGACATAAGTTCTTGATGACCAAAAAAATAAAAATAAAAAAGAAATAAAAAGTTCTATGGTTCATGCCTATTATGGAAATGGAGAAGTGTTTGGACACTGACTGCAAATCTTTCTGACATTACCCTTTCCAGAAATTGATTCTTTGCCTAACATTATAACCCATTATGCCACCTGAAGCCTCTGCCACACACACTGCCTTCAGATGTACAGGAATTAATTCACCTTTTTAATTTGCCAGGGCTGCAGGTTTACCTAATTCCCCTATGCCTTAGTCCTTATTTCCTGGGAATATTGCAAGGTTAAAACAATGACTACCAAAGAAAAGTCACTAAACAGATACATCACAATTTACTCAATACATCTATGCCAATATGTCAAAAATAGTGACTGGGCTAGATAGTATGTTGGCTGGAATGCATATCAGCTATTCCTATTACACAGAGCTTTTTAAATTAGCAATATGTAAGCAGCATTTTGTTTTGGTTTTATTTGGAAGATGTCTCCAGTTGTCATGAAATCTCAAAACGATCTGAAAACCAGGGAAAACACCACTCCTCACTTCCTTCCATTTAGTAAAAATGGCAGCTATAATTGCCTAAAGAACTGCAATGAACTGCATAAGGTAAGAGATATTTAGATGCAATAACCATATTTTCCACATGAGAACATCTGAAATTAAACATCCATTTTAACAGCTGGAAATATTGCTGTAATGAAGATCCTTATGGGAGCATTTTCTGCTGACTGAGGAATCAAAAACAAAAACAAAACAAAACAAAAAAAAAGAAGAAAATAGAGTATATACAAATCTCATCCAAACTCAGGGTTTAGGATACTGGGATCAAGGAGTTGAACCTCATTTACTGATTACATCCTGCAAAGAGCAGGATGCAGAAGAGAGAAGGAAACGGACATTCCCACCATCTGCTAAGCAACCACCTTTAAACAGCACGAACACTACAAGGAATAGAAGAAGGTGGATTCTGACAGGGAGCAGGGACTGTAATCCTGCAGCCAGGGACTGGGTGCTTGTCTGGACAAGAGAAAAGACCAGCAGTGTGGATAGAGCTTCTACTGCCTAGAAAAATCTGCCTGAAAAGACAGTTAGCCTTCATTCAATTTGACAAAGGCAGTTGTAAGACTTAAAATAGTGGTGTGGTAATATACAACTTTTGCATGCATTTCTGTATCTGAAATAGCTGCTTTGAATGACCTTTCCTGTTTACCTCTTCAGAGCGAATGAAGTTTGTTAACATATGAGAAATATCAAACATACATTATGTTCTTTAATGTAAGGATATTAATAGACTAATAGCCAAACAGGAATGGTTTTCTAAACAAGGCCTCCAAAGTAATAAAACATAGAAAACCAGAGATGGTTACAGAGGACAGACCCAGCAACCTCAGTTCTGAGAGCAGTGCCAAGAACAATACTGGGGACAGTGACTCATGGAGAGCTGTTTAAACTACCAAGTAAACTACAGCATATCTACATTACATCCTGGAGAAAAGCCAGACTTGGAGATTTTATCTTCTTCTTTTATGAAACTCATTAAAATGGTTCTTGGGTAATCTCAGACAAAAACTGAACAGTTTGGGAAATAAAGGTCTCCACTGACTAAACTTGTTGAAGTAAACTAAAAGCAGTTAACTTGTACATATGCCAGCTTCAGCCCCTTAGGCTGATTGTGCCTCTTGAGATTCCCTTTACCCAAGTTCATTTGACAAAGGCAAAGAAAAGTTGCTTCACCTGTAACAGATGTTCAAATAGCAAAATTCAGATATGTCTCAGACTTTTAAAAGCAGAACTTAACTTTTGAGGGAGTACTCCCAAATACCCCTTTCAATGCAAAAGTCTTCCTTAAGTCTTTCAGAGTCTTAGCCTGAAATGTCTCCTTTTTTTCAGTGTGTTACCAGTATCTGAGAACAAAGGACATTACAAAGTGGTTTATAATATTAACAGGGGCATGAAAATCCCATGCTTTTGCACACAGCAAGAAATCTATTAAAGCCTGGTAAGAGAGGGACTGTGCTGTAAATATGTTTTGGTTGTAGCATTTACACTGAAGGTTTCTTTGTTTGCAAATATTTCATGAGTCCATGAGTCAGTTCTGATTTCTTCAGATGTAGTCATTGGGTCATATGAACATATTATACTATTTTCACAAATACCTGAAAATTACTTGAATAAAATATCACAAATTATTGTGCTTCTATGTGTTACTGTATTTGCAGTGTTGATCCAACAAACTCCATTTGCACATTTGCAAACTTCAGCACATTTTTCTCTAGCACTCATATTGTTGTTGTCATAAATTTACATTGCTCTCCAGATACTTCCAGCTATCAACTATGTTTAAGAAAGAAAAGAGAAAGACTTGTGTAATCAATACTGAGCTTTTAAAACTAGTAAGGAAAATAGCCTTCTCCATATACTCATTATCTATGGGATAATTATTTTCTTCCCTCAGTTAGGCTAAGTCTCTGAACATGTGCCTAAAATACGCAGCTTTGCCATGAATTACATAAACCATTAACAGAAAACCTAACAGCACAAGCCAAATCTGAAAGGGAGACTATTTCCATGACAAAACCAAACCAGCATAATCATGGTTTAGTTCCACATCACTGTCTCTAACATATGGAGAAGAATGTCCACAAAGTCATTAATTTTTTCCATTTCAAATATTTTTTTGGTTCTTACCACATGATTATTTAACTTCTTTAAGGTATTAAAATCAAAATTTTAACACATTAAACTTAATCATCAAGTTCATATTAACTCCTTATTCTTCTGACACATTCAAAGTCTCAAATAAAAGAAGCAAGATTTACCCTTGCAAAACTTGTATTCTTTCATCCTCTCAGAACATCATCTTCTGTTTTGCCTACAGTTTCAAATAACTGTTGGGTATAAAGGCAAGGGTTTTTGGTATACAATACTCTGAGTGAACCTGGGAATATTTTTCAGCGCAAGAGCAATGCTTACTACTACAAACCCTCTTCAGCAGCAGCAGTTTTAATTGAGAAGCAGCATTGGTTTTAACATCCCCGTACTCCATGTTAAATTTCATTCAGAACTCTCAGAAGCTGCTTACCTCCTAACTGCGCTACTGCTTTCCAAATTACTAGTTTGACTGGACACCCCTCTTTTTGATATCTTAATTTTTCACATAGACTAGAAGGACAAAGCAGGTGATGAAGGAAATAGACACAGAAAATTGGTTTGCAATCACAGCAATTACCTAAATTTCCTAACTGTTTCCTAACACCCTGTGATCCACTAGGCTAACCAAATCAGTCACGGGCTTGCCTTTTCCAATAAACTTAAGGTAGCACATGATTCATTTGATTTTACAACATTAACCATTTTCTGAATTATTTGTAAATGAGATCTTCCTTCTTAAAACCTGTCATTCCCGTTTACTGATTTCATTTGTTAAAGACTTTTGTGTGACTTTAGTGAATTTTCAAATGTCACTGTGCAGTCAAAATAATGCTTTGGAATGGGACAAATGTTTTTTGAAACCTCTGTGTTTTGCTCCAATTCCCTTTTAAAAGAATTTAAATTAACTGAAATGGAGCAAGCATGGATACAGGATCAAATACCGCTCTGTCATACCAATACAATGCCTCTTTGAAACAGCACAGGTGTCAAATCAGGCTTCAATGCCATAGAAGAGGGCTACTAAAAAAGGCAGGCCAGATGGGAAAATCCTGAAACAAAATCACCAAGTTCATAAAGAAATGTGGATATATCAGTCAAAATCTGAGGTGTAAATTCAAAGGAAAGACAAAATGCAATTTGGCTGATGGTTAATAGTCATTAACAAACTGCAAATAACAGAAGATAGACTACAATGTACGGTATGCAGTATCTATGCAGAGGAAATGAATAAAGATGACCCTACAAGGTGGACAGTCATATTCAGTCTTAAAAGCCACTTAAGTAACATCCTACTTTATTTTGAAATGCAACCCACAGTTATGTAAAGCTAGACAGACCTAGCGTCAAGTCAGGATTGCATAAACTTATTTACAATAGCATAAATAAAGGAAGCAGCATGAAAAATATGTTGAAAATCTGACTGATGTTAGGCAGTCCCCTTGCTCATGCCATTGCAATCATTTTGCTGGTGTAGCAATCAGCAAACTTACATAGGGATACATACGTCTAAAAATTGTTCCTTGCCATCAAAAATACTGAGCGTGCAAACAAAGCTTAGTTCTATACTGGATCTGAGGAATGAGTCATATAGATAATGAGACAACTAATAGGGCTGCAAGCATCTGGACTATACTTCTTCTGTGGATCCAAGTTCAGATAAGGTGACACCTGAGAAGAGGCAAGATGTCCTTCTAAGGAGATACACTAGCATGCTTCAGGAGAGCTCTGCTAGTTTGTATATATTTGAAATGACAAGAAGTACCATGAGAGGGAACGTTGTTTTTCAGATCCTGAGTTAGGCACAACTAAACCAATTAATATTTCACTCATGTAAGACTTGGATTTTGAATTCTTTGATAACTGGATGGAAAACTCAGTCAGTCCTTGCTCTGTCACCAGTACTAACAGAAGAGGCACATCTTTGTACACCTTGATGATTTTTATCATCACTCTGCACACTCACCCCGCAGACATGGGAAGGTTGCTTACTTGCATGGTATTATATCCTATTTTCTTATCCAGATCTGGCATGTCATAAAGTCTATTGGTAAAACAGTTGCACTTTAAGATTTGATTTACATATGTCTTGACATAAATAGGAACATAGGTACTAAAAAGACACGGCACAGCAGACCCTCCTTATACATTTAAACATCTACAAAACATGAGAAGAAACTCATGCAAGGACATAATTAAATAATTTTCTTCTTCTTACTCCTCGTTCTTATAATAATTGCAAATGTAGATTTTAATGTATGTATTTAAGAACAAAAATCTGCCCTATTAATGTTTTTGGGTAGGTAAAGCTAACACAGCTGCATGATCGCAAGTGTCAGAATCTATTTGTGCACTCTGCAACAATAAAATAATCATATAGATTAGCTCATGGCAAGGGCATTAAAGCATACAGACTTTTGATATTATTAAAGAGAGGAGATAGGTCTGTTGCATGGTCAGAACATAGAGCTCAAAGTAATACAAGAATTCATGATGCTTAACTCTGTCAGTAAGACTCTTCCTGGGATATCAAGCGTTTTAAGTTTAATTAGAGTGTATGATCCTCAGAAAGAAAACAGTTTTAATGTACATAAATCCTATATTGTTCTTGGTGCAGAAAAGCTACTGAAATACACCAGTTTTAAAAGCATCTGTTCATTACTCCTCCCTGAGAGCTGCAAAAGGATCAGTATTGTGTGCAACCTAGAATGCATCTGTAAGATTTACAGATTCTAACATCGTAAAATTTCAGATGAAAAGAAATTTCCAGGTTGCATTAGAAAGCATTGTAAATGGCAAATGATTAGCAACTTTTAATGCTATTTCTATACTAGTAGAAGTTTATGTGCAGGTACTACCATGCTGGAAGAGGGTTAAGGACACTAATATATTGTATTTTGCTTACAAATTGCTATGTGTTCAATCCGCAAAGTATTGAAAAAAAAATAATTCTGTAATAAACTAGGCCAAAGGCAGGGATTTTCTAAAGAACATGAGAAAATAGTATGATAAATCTCATTGAACTCCAGCTCATTCAGGAGCTCACTCGAAATAAGTATAAAGGATTAACGCAAAAAGTGTGATGATTTTGTTTTCTGAACCTCCAGCTTCAGCTGTGTAATTTGCATACATGCTGAACAGCCTTTTACATGAACTATGTGGGATCTGAAATAAAGGAATAAAAGACAGGGAGGAATATAAAATTATCAGTATTGACCAATCCTGGTTCAAAGAATATTAGTCCAGCTTTTCATCTGGTAGATATATTAATCATAGGAAGGAAATCTTTATCAGCAGTGGAAGAAGGGGTATCTTTATCTGCCAAACAGCAACGACAATATGCAATTCTTTTCTCTTCCTCATTAAAATTAACATCTCCAGAGAAGTGGAAGTCTGATTCAGATTTTCTACTGATTTCTAGTGACTAAAAAAGTCAGGAAATAAGAATGGTGATTAAAATAGTATCAACTTTTCATCTTTCTAGAGATGAGTGCAGTTATTCACTTGAGTGAGCACAATACTTCACTGCAGGACAATGTACGTCACGTGTCAGTGCTGTATATATATTCATGTTGCTGTTACCCTCCCACTAAGTGACAGTTACTGCAGAAAATACAGAATCAGGTGGGAATTTAAACCCCCTCCTATTTTATTTTATTTTATTATATTATATTTTATTTTATTTTATTTATTTTAGCTGCATTACTTTTTTACAGTAAATACATAGATTAATGGGCAGCAGAACGCTGAAAGAAGAGAGAATGGGCTTTAATGAGTGGTACCAGAAGCAAGTAGTTCTTTCTGAGGAAGAGTAAGCACTATTTTGACCAGTGAAGAAAGCAAATAGTTTTCAAGTTATATTTAGCTTAATTCTGACAGAATCATAAAGATTCTGAAAGTTAGTACTCAACTTCCATGGTCCAAAAGGTCTGAATGTTTATCCAGACATCAGAATGATGCTGGCTTTATCAAAACTGAACTGCTACTCTTCCTCCCAACAGGCCTCAAACATACCTCTTTACTCTTTCCAGCAGACAGTAGTATCTCCATTGTACCTTCTCTTGTCCCAAACATGTTATTTGCTTTATTTTAACATGCTCCTTTTACTCCCGACTGACTTTGAGGAGTCTTTGTGCATTTAGAGCAGAGGAAAACAGCTCAATTTATATCTCCTTATTCTCCTTATATTACCCTTGTTAGGTGTCAGGGGAAATACCTTTTCTTCTCAAAGCAAAGCATCTTGCAGTTCATTTAATATTCATTACTAGTACTCAAACTAGCTATGCCCTAAAGGCCTGAAAAAATGCCATCTTCAGTCATCTACACTTTGATAGCAAGAGAAAAACTAGCAGGTCTTTTCTCCTTCCCTTGCAAGGCATATCAAAATGAAAATGGCTGACTTCTAGCAGATTTGTTGACACCCTTCCACTCTTTGGATACCTGGCACATGAGACATGTTTGTTAAATGGACTTTGCAAAGGTTTAAGGGTATAATGATATGAATTTAAGTGCAGGAAGAAGTTTCAGGATTTAAAAGGAGGCTGCAAGAAAACAAGACTCCCTTTTTACAAGAGTTCACATGGAAAAGACGAGGGGTGATTGGCACAAGATAATCCTGGGAGATATTAACTAGACATAAGAAGAAAATTTTTCACTATGAGACCAATCAGCCGTCAGAATAATCACTCCAGGGAAGTGCTGGACTCCCCAGCATTGGAGGCTGTTAAGATTTGGCTCAACAGGGTCCTGGCATATCTAGTCTAGGTCATGCTTTTCCTAGAAAGGTTGGCTCAAATGATCCTTGAGGTCTCCTCCAACATGGTAGTTTATGATTCTATCATTATAACATTCCTAGATGTCTTAAAACACGGATCTTGGCTACTCTAACATCTGTATTCTGTGGCAGTCCTTATCCCAAATAGTTAAAATAATGGATTTTTTTGTCGTTTCACAGTGGTCAGATAGATACGCTGTCACCATTACCAACCGCTGAAATTTGCTTTCCACACAGGAAGCTGTTTTCCCTAACAGGGCTCTTGGTTTAGGACACTTCAATTTAATTTGAACAATATTTTGCTTGAAAGACATAGGATCTGTAAGATATCTGACGCTGAGAAGCATTAATATTATCAGTATTGACTGATCCTACTTCAAAGAACAATAGTCCAGCTTTTCATCTGGTGGAGATAATTATAGGAATTGACAGATAATGGCCAATAATACTGCTGAAGCTGGGAAGCAGCAGATAGGACTGATGCTGTTAAATATGCGTACGACTTTTTAAAAAAGCCTGAAGTTTAATTTCTCACTTGTGCTCTCCAAACAACTAGCATATAAATATATTTTTGGCAGCCAGTAAACATTCCACCTAGAATACCAATACCATGTATCAGTGGAAAGTAAACATACTCTGATTTACTCTCTCATACAAAGGAACTGAGTTAATATACTGGACAATCTAACAGAAATCCCTAATCTCTACAGAATTAACACCATATCATACTGCAGCAAACACTGTTTCTGATAGACATGTCATCTTTAAGGCTGGAGATCTCAATTTGTCAATATTCCAATGCACATCTCATGAAATCTATTAGGTGTGCAGATGAGGTCTGTGAGCAATGTTCATTGTAAGAGAACAGAGATATATAGGAATTGACCTTGCAGCTGATGGAAATTGTTTGGGAAATCCTTCTAGTAACGCCACTGATTTCTCTTTCAGGATTTCATTTTATGACCTTGATTTAGCCAGCTGAACTTTCCACACCTTGGTTTCTCTTTTGCTGTCCTACCAAATAATGGTGTGTTAGTTGAATTGCGATTTTTTTGAAAGCATGAATTTCTATGCATTTATAAAATGTTTAAAACAAAAACCTATTCTCTTGTAGGCCTTTGAAGGACAAAACCCAGAAAATATATACAGATAGCAACAGCTTTCAAAAAATACCTGGAAAAAAAGGTACAACGTGTTCTTGGGTGGTCAGCTTAAGATAGTTAAGTGGACTTTACATCCAACTTAAATGCCAACTCAAGAACTTTTGAAAAAGCGTAAACTGAAGCACCCAAATTAAAAAAAAATCAGCATTGCAATGTAGTCAAGGTAATTCCACATGCTTTATGTCACCGACTAGTGTGACACATGAGTTTTGGTAGCTTCTTTATTCTAAATATACACCTCACATACTGAGCTGTATCATATATTTGATTATACAATCTTAAAAATCACTCCACACCCAAACTAAACTAATCAACCATGAACGACCCAAAACTCCTTTGACTCCATTAGAGACAGCAGGCATGAGAGGAAATGCAATGTCCCAAGTGACGTGAGAGAACTTTGGACTGAAGTATTTCAAACTTCATGAGAACACAAATCTGTTCCAATAGTTTAGTATTAAGGCTTCCTGTAACAGCTTGTATTTACAAACTGGAACACATTAAATGCCATGAAAGAATGTGGAGTATGCAACAGCATGAATATACAAATATTTATCTTTTACTTTAAATTATAAGGCCAAGATTCCAAGAAAAGGCTGGTATGGAAGTCAGAGAAATATGGGTATCCGAAAAGGTCTAAATTTTAAGGGGGTTTGTTGTTCTTTATGCATTCCTCCAAAAGTACTCTGTAGTCTCCAAAACAGGAGGCTAATTTTGGACAGAGCCTTGGGTGACACGGTTTAGTGTGAGGCATCCCTGCCCATGGCAGAAGGGTTGGAATTAGATGATCTTAAGGTCCTTTGCAACCCAAACCATTCTATGATTCATAATATTCTCTGAATGTGAGAAATAATAGTCAAGGGCTTTTATCACTATGAAGCCATGAAAAATGGAAGAAATAAAACCAAACATATCATGCACAGTCACACACACTGCCCTCGGGGCACTTCAATGCTCACGTGATTTCACTGAAGATACCTGTAATTAAGAGTCCTGGAATGGAACTCATGTGACTTCTATTTACACCCTGTTTTCCCGTTGACCTATAAGTGATATCATTTACACTTTTGGTGTATCACGCTGCAGCTAAACCATTTATTCATACTATTGCCTATCCAGAATGTCAGATGCCTGTTACAGCTGGTATCCCACACAAATGTAGTATTTTTATCAGGGTTTTTAGTCCAGACCATGCGTTCAGGGTATGGGAGATGACAGAATTATACCATAGACTGGTTTCATGGGACCATAGACTGGTCTGGGTTAGAAGGGTCCTTCAAGATCATCTAGTTCCAAGCCCACTGCCATAGGCAAGAACATCTTCCACCAGACCAGGTTGCTCAGAGCCCCATCCAACCTGGCCTTTATGACCACTCCAGCTGGCAGCAAGGGTTTTACAACCCCTTAGTTATACAAGTCTCTGCTATGGCTTGCTTTCCATCACTCACATATGCTCAGAAGCAGCAAAAGCAGCAAGTTGGTCTCTCCTGAAGTTTAAACTGTGTATGCCAGTTTTATGGACATGGGTTTCATTTTGTCTCTTGTTCTTAAAAAGGGCAAAGCAAGAGCAGACTTGCTAACTAGAAAGCATCTAGTTATTTCAATTTTTGCTTAACGAGAACAGCTAATAAAATACTACTTTTAGTTCTATTATTAGTGGTAGAAATTTTTAATGGATTGACCAGAAACCAGGCTGAAACTTGGATGACATTTTTCCCAGTTAATCTCAAGGGGCTGAAAATAGTTGGCTATCTTCACCACAGGAAAAAGTAATAAATGGAGCCCCTATTGACCAAAAGTACCACAGGAAAGTATTTGGCAGCTGTGATGATTAGTGCTGTTTACTCTTACTAATGTATTCTTCTATTCAAAGCTCTTGCTATTACGGCTAATAATTCTGGAAAATTATTAGCATACACCACCACTATCTTCACATTTCCCAATTGCATTGTTGATAGCTGGAAATACAGCCGTTTGAAGGTTACAAACTATGACATCAGTGGAACTATGAGGGTGTAGCTAGGGACAAATTTTGACTCACTGTTTGTAAATGATCAGTCTAACAACCAGTCCCATACAGAGCTACTTCATCACAGTAGATGTTTACCATTTTTCTAGAAAATTTTAAAATTATTTAAGCAAAATTCATAAATTAGTAACAAAAATGCAATGCTGCTCTCTTCCTGTAATGCACTGAATAGTTTTCAAACATAGTGTAACAAGCACAATATCTGGTAGTGCCACGATATCTTCTCGAAACTACTGTCAGCTGTCAAGATTGCACAGACCTGGGCTGTATCTCTGCTCATGGGAAACAATAAGCAAGAATTTGCAGATATAACTGGTTGAGTTGTTTTTAAAACACCTGAAAGTTAAAAAAGCTAGTTACTTATATACTTTAATCACAAGTTTTCACTGAGTTTGCTAAGTAATTTAAGAATGTGGACAGTGTGATTGTTTCTTTAGCCTACCTGTGAATACTGGTTTCTCACTGAAATGCTATTTGGGAACTAGATATTATAGAAAAGCTTTGGAATTCCTGAGTTTTCAGCCCAGGTGGCAATGTGAGCCCTACCCCTATTTTAGCAGTTTGAAAATAGCAGCACTATACTTATTTTACAAAACTACACTGGTGATCCCCTCACTCTTGTAGTCACTTACTACTAAGAATAAATTGGTGGCTCACATACCCAAATCAGCTAGAAAAGAAGACATAGTGAAGGATATCCTTCCTTTTTGCCCCCCATCCTTGTGAAGTGACACAAGATGACATTCACAGCATCACACAGCAGTCAGACCAGAAAACAATCTATGTGAACATAGCAGCAATCAATCTGAAGAGAAGGGAGGCAAAAAACCATGAGAGACAGAGGGAGCTGATGAAAGGCGAGTTGGGTTAATGGTCTTTGCTCTGGGCATGCCTCCAACAGTACAAGGATATCTTTGTGGGAGTATATCCTGCACTGTTCAGGAAGATTGCCCGCAATGAGATAATTGGGGAAAACAGTTGAGCATGGTGAGACAACTGCTGATAGGACAGGAAATAGGAAGAAAATGGACAAGTCATCAATACCTTTCACATAAATTTCACAGAGAACAGCACCCACAGACATCTATCTTAGGAACACATCCTACTGTAAATATGACATCCTACATTAAATATGACTAATTCAAAGTCCTCCATCACTCAGATACTTTGCTCATACTACCCCATTTTTCTTTTTCTAGGTTACTGATTTAATGAAGAGCTTCCTGCACAATGAAGTCAATAAGCAATTTCATGACATACCTCCCAAACAAAGCATGTCACATGAACCGCAACAAACAGAATGGCAGAAGCGTGTAGAGCTTGACTAGTTTCAGCAATGAGATACAAAAATTATGTAGCACAAGGAAACACGCATAATTTTAGGTGAAAACTTATCTTGCCCCACTACCTTTATGCCTGGAAGCTGGATTAGTGCACCATTGGGTAGGCACTTCAGCAGGCAGTAGGACAGTGCTGCTTGGAAGACCTGTTTGTGGGCCTTGGCATAAAAGACATGCTCTACAGATTTGAGATAGTGGTGCAGCTCACAGAAAAGCAACTTGGAACTGATTGTAACTTGCAAAACAGAGGTTTGAGTAGGGTTCACACTTTTGAATCTATCTACAGGGCAATCTATGGCACTGGAACTTGTGTAGACAAACCATAAGAAGTCGTAAGTGTGAATCATCAGTGCTGCCAGCGTAGCTGTGGCAGCTTTAAGTCCACTTGCCCCTGAAGGGACTCCAAGCCTAACAATGCCTACATGAATGAAAACTATATGCCCCTGCAGCTCTACTAAGTGTAGCTAAGTTAGCAAGTGTAAAGCTACCTTAGGAATACCTACACCAACTGCGTTTCCTACCTGAATTACAGAAAATTTCAGATACAGTTTGCAGAGAATTTACATTAAGGCATAAAAATCAGTAACATCTCCTGAAATTAACTTTCACTGGTAGTTAGCTCTCTTCAGGTGCTGTCCTAAAATAACCAAGTTTCTTAATGTGCGTCAAACCTAGCAAGAACTGGACATCATGGATGACAGCTATATATCTTTCTTCCAAAGCCTGCTTGTTTTAATATTTTTCACAATCTTTCTATATTTGAATGGTCACTTTCATAATTCAGCTACTAATTAAATAATTTTAAGAATTGTTTTGTTTTCTATTTTATTTATATAAAAATAAATACTAAAAGGCAGCCCAAACCTTATTCTTTCCTTTTTACCCAAGTATCTTAGTTCATTTCAGCTGTGTTTACAGTCATACTTCTTGTCAGTGTCAGTTCTAGTTTACAAGATAAGCAAACAATGACTTTGAACTCCACAGGGAATCTACCCCACCGCACTGTAGTATTCTTATCATACTCTCAAAATCTTTAAAAACTAAACAAAAGTAAGCAGCCTCCTCTTGTTTACACAGAATAGGTTCAAATATGATGTGGCCAAATGTCCATGCAATATCAGGCAGCAGGATGTACTGCTGAGTTTTTTCATGTTGCAGACTAGCAGTGAGAACACACAGGGCATTTTACTGAGGAATTTGTACTGCTACCATTCCCTGACACATATCCCTTTGCAAATTTTGCCTCATTTGAAAGGGTGAAAATAAAGTTTCTATAATAGGACAAAATAGAATATGTTGTGCACCTTGTTTTTTAATGTGACACAAAGTAATGACATCCCTTGCTTTATACTACTTCCAAACATAGTACAGAAACCCCTTCCTTTGCGTGTCTTTGGAGTAAGCCAGGATTTTTTCCCTGTGAGGACGATATCATTTTACCCTGTGACTCTTACATGTCACATATCTTCTAGAATGAATATGAGAAAGATAAACTTATTTCATTTATTGTCACTTTACTGTCACTTGTGTGGCAATACCCAGCTACACCTTACTTTCCAGTGAGAGCTGTTTTATTGATAGTTTTTATTGGAATTCCGAGAAAAGGCACTTCCTCCTGAACAGATCCCATTGGCAATAGGTGTAGCTCCTGTCCTCCCAGTCCAGTGAATAAGAAGATGAGCTCTAGTGTTTCTTCACAGAACTGTTTTTACATCTTTTCAAGATGTGACAGATGTTTTTGGTCTTTACGGACTAATACTTTGGGGACCACTGCTACTTTTTGAGGTGAGCAGCTGCATAAAAGTAATTGTTTTTCTGAGAAGGCCTTCCTGAAATGATTTCTGTGAAAGAAATAAATGTTTTTTTCTTGAAATCAATCTAATATATTTAGCATGCAGAGAGAATAATTCATTTTACCAGTAGAAAGAGCTGAAGTGAACTACCATTTCACAGTGTGAAACTCATTCCTGCCTGGTCACTTCCAAAAATGAACAGGTTTCAGGACATCTGTCACCTTCTAGCTTTTTTAAGGTCAAAACTATCAACTCTTTCTTCTCATATTTTGAAACTGAATGTTCAGAAACATTTAAAAATGGAACTTGGAAATGCAGCTCATTTCTGCCAAGTTAGAGAAAGAGTCAAAATTGGACTCTTATTTCTGACATCTTATTTTGAAATTAGGACAATGAAAAGGAACTAAATTTGTATGAAGTTCCATTAGAGACAATGAATTTATTTTTTAACATCATCCATTCTAAATTATTTGACTTTTTATCCACAAAACAAAAACAATCAAAGGATTATGAATTTTTCAGGAATATCCTGATCGAGTGAATCACACCTCAGTAGGGAGCTTGACCCTTTCTTTCATAGCTGCTGTCATATGCCTACCTCTCATTCATGTTCAGTACCTTCCTGGCGATCCATGGGAACTCAGAAAAGTAGAAGGGAAGTGCAGTAAGTGATACAATAAATGTCTGTAATGCTAAAGACATGGTTGTTCCCAGCAGCTTCAAGAAAATTAATGATCCCTGGTTTTGTTACCTGTGGTACTCCTGATAATTGCTGATGGGTACAGATACCCAGTGGCCCTGAAAATCACTTTTCTCCTTCCCTGAAGTCTAAGGAAGAGGTAGAGGGAAGATGCTTGAATTTTGCTTCCATTTCTTTGTCTGCTCTGTATGTTTTCACATTGCTAGGTGTAAAAGTGTTGAGGTGGGTTTTTTTTGAGGCAGCTGGAAACAGAATGAGGACTTGTAGTAAATAATAACCTAGTCTTCTTCAGGCAGCAGTATGGGAAATGTCTGGCTTAAAATTCAAGCACTAGAATAGAAGGCAAGACCCTGTCTTACTCTTCACCCTGACTGCTTATGACTTCAAAAACTTCATTTTCCTCATGCATTTATAGATGAGAAGTTAAGATGAATAAATGACTGAGGCAGTCAGGTAAGATGCTCCTATATGAGGACCTTCATCCAGATGACAAATAATATGGATGACAGAGGCCTGCCTACTACCACATAAATCAAAAAGAAATCTCATGACTAGAAAGGGAACTGTAAAAATGCAATGATGTTATCCTGCACCTGCAAACAACCTCAATATGATGCTTTCAGAGAATGAGCTGACAATCACTTCTCACAAGGGTGAACCACCGGGGAAGAATCTGCTAGCAGAACTTTGTTTGCTACAGGAAAGAAAATAATGAAGAAAAGTACTTTCCCAGGAAGTGAAAGAAACAGAAACTTCCTGCTGCCACTAAACATGGTGTTCTTGTTTATGTATTGGAGAGAAATGGGGAAGTTGCCCTGATATGCCTAAAAAGACCTTTGGGTAATAGATATATTTTTCCTCAGTATTTGACCTTCAGTCTCTCTTCATCCCACAAAGCTGCGTGTACCCTGGCTAAAACTCTTACAGTTAGGTGAGACACCATCTACTTCTTGCTTGCTAACAAGGCTGCATAAAGCAGAGGTCCAATGTAAGCAAATGAGTTGTATAAGAACCATGTAAGCAGGCATCATCAAGGAGAGATGCCAACTACTTATATCCTTGCAAAACTCAGGAATGCTCACAAACCATAAACACTGACATGTTTGAATCCTCAATCAGGAAAAACCCTGCCTTAGCCATTTTATCTTCAACCTAAAGTTCTAAGGAGAGGGTGAAATAAGCCTGCCCTTTCAATTCTTAATCAGATACACAATGGTTTTGCCTGTTCATGATCCCATGAGGTTCAGAAATAGCAGTGTGCAGGAAGCAGCGACAAATCCTATTCATGAGCCAGGTTTAGCACAGGAAGGGATAATGCCTTTTGTTTGCTCAGTAATTTTTCACTTACACACTGTAAAAAAACTCCCTAAAGCTAAAGTTGGAAGGAATATGAGATGCCTAGTTACTTGGCAATGTAAGACCTTTCCAGTAGGTCTTCAACTACTAACCCTTCCCCACGACTTGAAATGAGTAACTGCATGATAACTGTATCTTCACAGTTCTCCAAAGGCTAGGAAAGATGTAGTCAAGTCATTAAATCCCAAAATAACAATGTTACTATTTTATTCAGGTCTCTTTTGCCAGTCTCCAAGAGCAGAATTTGTTGGGAAGCCAGAGTGCTTCCAGGGGGACTACATTGTCTGACCCCACAACTCTTGCCAGCTAGCCCAACTGACCACCAACACACTGTGAGCTCCTACACTATGGCAATACAGGGATAAAATAACAGCGTTTCTGACTGAAGAGCTTTTGAAAGTTTTTAATTTTCTGCACTGCGTTAGTTTTCAGCATTACAAAAAGACAGCCTACAAAAACCCACCTACAAATACACCTACAAAACCCCAACATGCTCACAAACAAGTTGCTTGGCTTTTATAGCTGTTCACAGAACTATAGGCAGAAAATGTGCTAGTTGAAAAAATAGCCTAAAAGCAACACATAGACCAAGCAAAATAATAATTAAAAAATTGAATTGAAACCTACTTAATTTAAGATGGGCTAACATGAAATACATTAGTGTATGTTTGCACAGTACAAATATCAAAAAATATATGTTTTTTTTTTTTAATATAAATAGACAGTAATGTACACATGCAAAATACACAGATATGGTAACTGGATATGATGGAATCAATTTCTTTTGTTGTTGTAAGCTTTTTAAACTGTCAGAATGTAGACAGCCTAAATCATCACATTGGAGGGGGAGAGAGAAGCCACAGGGAAAAGTGCTGCAACAGGCAGGATATGACGGATGAAGGCATCAGTAAGGATTCTGTTAAAAATGAAGTTACTGCCAAGTAATAAGCTTCAGCATAGGCAGGCTGCTACATGGGTGGATACCAGGAGGTATCCATGAAGGGATACCAGGAAGCATGAAGGGATACCAGGAATTTCATAATGATTGGCATTTTGGGCTCAATAGATAGTTTGAGCTGGCACTCTATATTATGTTGCCGATAGTTGGTCTCAAACAAGGCCACAGACTTTGAAAGCTCCTGTTACTGACTGCATATGATTAAACTCCTTTGCCTATATTATCCCCATTCCTCATTTCTTCAGAAGTGTTTCATCATATTTCTAGTCCATAGCCCTGCACTTTGAACCTTATTTTTCACTGACCATTTCCTTCTCCTCCCCTTTGCTTGACTAAGTGACCCAGCCCTTCCTCTAGCTTTCTCTCCTGGGGTAGCATCCAGGCTCCCTCACTTCCTTCATAATGAAGTGGAAAATTTTGTTTTGGAGGGTGGGGGAAAGACAAAGGAAGAGGAAGGGGATAGACCAGGATTAACTGGTATGCTATGTGTGATCATTGCGTTCTTTACATGACACCAAAAGAACTTCTTGATCATGTTTCAGGGTGAAATCTGGCCACCTTTTCTCACATTGAGTAATATCTTATTCCTCACTCTGATGGATTTATTTACTCCTTTATGAACAAAGAAGTGTGGACCTGCGAGCCCAATTCCAGTAGGTACTCAGAGTTGGTATTATTTTGCTCAGGAAACTGAATTTTGCATGGTTATGTCCCTTTCTCTGCCATAGAAGCTACTGCATTACCCTAGATAAACCTACATCTAATGGTTAAATACATTCTCAACATTAATGAAGGTATTCACATGTTGACAAAATCCACTTACATCCACCTGCTAAATGTGCTACCTAACTTTTAATATGCTCTGTAACTCCATAAATCAGTTAACCATTACAGACAATTTACAGAGGTTAACTAAGTGGTCCAAAATACATCTTCCTGCTACAGATTCAAACCATTTATATGCAGTAATGATTTTAACAATAATGCGAGCAGGTCCAAACCAAGTGTTACTTAGAGTCCTACTAAAATTTCACTAAAATTAAAACAAACGCAGTTAGCTGCTATTTCATAATTACAAAAAAAATCAGGAAAATGGGGTTTGGACTAGATGATCTCTTGAGGTCCCTTCCAACCCTAAGGATTCTGTGATAAGGTTTTTGTAAACAGTTAAGCATGAAAAAGACTTAAAATCTAAGCACTATGTCATTTAACTTACATACAGGATCACAGCACCTACAATGTATGTTGGACCACTCCAGACTTGAATCTGTGATCTTTCACAGCAGCACCCCACATTTGTTTTTGCTTTAGTAAACTGCCTTTCTCTTGATTTGCAAGGGTTTTTTTTTCCCATCTTCTTTTCTTCCCCCCCAGTCTTGTTGAGGGGCAGCGTGATAGAGCAGCTTGGTGGGCACATGGCATCCAGCCAAGGTCAACCAATCACGTTTGCAAATCTTGTACCAAGGTTTTCTTCCACAAGCCTTCACATAAATTAGTGTGTGGATGAATGACATTAGACATCTTTTTTTTTGTAAATTGTAAAGTTGGGTTTTTTTTTTTATATATATATATAAAAAATGGGATTTAAAGGAAAAACCAGAAAACCAACCCAAAACCAAAACAGAACTGGAAGCCTATTGAGTAATTGAGTAGAGAAGAATTCTGTCCTGGACATGTGAAAGCCAATAGGAAAGATCACACGTATGGTGCCTCTTCAGTTTAAACTTTGCTGAGGTTTGCTCAATTCCTATCCATAAATTAAGACTTTGTTTAGAAAAGGCTGTTCTGAGTCACTGTGCACATCTACTGGGTCATGAGTCCTGAGAGGAAATGTACCGCAAATCAGCGCATCCCCTCAGCTGCACAACTGAACTAACTGGAAAAGTTCAGACAGGCTACAGTAATGGTGTCTGTCTGAAAGCCAGCCTCCAAGCGGGATAAAGCATGGGATTGCAAAACTGCGGGTGCCAAGCCTGGCACGTTCAGTAGTGCACACAGAAAGACAGGCTGTGCATCTGAGTTGTGGCACTCATCTTTCCAATATGCTTAGAGGCTGATGACCAGCACAGTGCAGGAAAATGGTACAAACTTAGAGGAAAGGAAAATGAGTCTCCTAAAGAAATGGGGGAAAGTTGTAATTATCCCTGTCTGGAATCTGGGATGTTGCGGTTAGTATCCCTGTTCTCGTCAAGAGTTCAATGAATTTCCAGTGGCCACAAACAATCAGGACTTCAGTTTTATATTCCACACTCTAGAAACACATTTGGACACTGGCTCAACAGTGACTCAGTGGGCAAGGTGCTGTCTACTGAATCACAAATACCACTTCCTGCTGGACTCTTTCTGCCTGCAGTATTTCAAAGGAGTCCTTGGCTGGTTAGCTGAGAATCAACCTCACATCTTCAGACAACAAAGTTGCAGAACAAATGCAGTTTGCTTAGCATTTGAACAAAAATACACTATTCCATCCCACAGAGTATGAAGGAGGTTCTTCAAATGCAGTAGCATTTCATACACGTTATCTGACATTATTTGTCTTAGGAAGACAAAACAATTTTTTCAAATGAAAAGGCAGATAGCATGTCTGTCTTTATGCTTTTCTTGCTTTGTGCCCTTCTTCAATGGCACTGCAAAGCACATCTTTATCACAGAATGTATATCTTGTTGAATAGGATAGTTTTTCCTTATCAGGAAGTCATGATACCTAGAACTTTTGAGAGAGTTGGATTTCAATATCTTAGGATATACAACACTTTTAGAAACAGGCAAAACCAAAATAAGCAACTCTTAGGTCACTGTGATATTACACCTTTTAAAAACAAGTCCTACTGAGGGAATTTTACATGGTACTATTCTCAGAAATTATACATGTAATTTCATGTGTATATTGCACATGACTGTTCCAGCTCATGAATTTATTGCTAGGTCTCTGGTCCATAATGCTGGTAAATGTATTTATCTTTATGATATGCAAAAGAAAGACAGCAGGTTTTTTCTCTTGTGATAAGAGTGTTGGTTGCAAGTAGTGAAATGGTTAATGAGTGAGGATCAGTGAGTTTATCATGAGGTCATGCTTGCATGCCAGTGCTAACCACTTCTTCAGCTGCACAGAGGATAGCAGAGCTGTTTCTGCAACCCAGCCAAGCCTAGGCACTCTCCTTCAGTTTTGTGACTCTCCTGCTATGATTTCCATTAACAAAAGTTTTGGCAAGTTGTACTTGTAAAAATGTTTGTCAAGTACTAGGACTATGCTTGAAATAAAGCTGTAATCAGAAGTAATGGATGCTTCTGTTTAGATTTCTCATGTTAGCCCAGCTGTAACTATTCTCATTTGAGAGCGTATTTAAAATACTTTAGACTACTTGCATGCCTGTCAAAGAAGCCAATGTTTCACATCAACTATCTGCTTTAATTGGTAGCAAGTCACTTCTCATCCTAAGAGTGACCAAAGATTTTAATCTGGAGGTTCAATTAAGTAGATTTTGGAAGAATTCTGTCCAACAGGACAACAGTGGTATGAGAAGACAACTGTATAAGCCTAATCATGAGCTGCTAACATATTTTCTTCTTTAGTACACAAGAAACAAGGACATTATTTTGCTGGTAGAGTAACACCACTGACTTCTTAGCCCATATTTGAATGATGAAAACCTGAACTACCGGCAATCTTGAAAATCCAAATCAAATTCTCAGGTGACATAAGGCAGGCTGCCTATGTGGCAGGCACAAAGATCTGAACCATACCTTTGGCAGTGGGTATAATTTTTAGCTCATAAAGGCAGCCCAAATGGAACCCTAGCATTCACAATATACCTATATACTCAAACCTTCAGTTTCTAAGTAAGCTACTGTCGAATTTCCTATACCAGAGTGCAACATGATGCTGCAGAAAATTAACCTGCTGTGGAATATACTTTTCAGCAGAGGTAAGATGGGAATAATACTATACAAAACCTCATGAGTTCGCTGTTTCCTTCAGCTATTGCAGGCAGATCTACCATTTCAAGGCTTTGGAATAGAGTATCAGATAAGGACAGACTCCTATTGTTAATCATCTGCTTAAAAGCAGTTCTTACAAGCAGTAAACACTGCTATTTTGTCAAGAAGTAAAATGAAAATACAACGCTGACTTCTAGCTGGTCAGCTTTCTGGCTCCTTCTCTTCCTATGACTTCTATAAAGGTATTACTATTGCTTCATGTCAGGGTTCAGAGAACTATTTGTCAAATCAAAGGTGCCTCAGTGCTCCTGAAGAGTCACAGCTCCTGGGACTCTGCGGGCTCTAATAGCACTGGTCCACCTAACATAAGGAAGAAATCCTCTCCTAACACGAAAGTCACACCAGATATTTAGGTATCTATTCTTATTTTCACTTTCATGAAATTGCTGGAGAAATTCTATGTGATTTATTAACAACCAAAACATAGTAATACTTTTGCCTTTTGAAGCCTGTACTACATAGATACCTATTACAGCTTACGTTTATATTTTTTACAGTTTTTTGAAGGTACTTAAGGTAAAGTTTGCCTGTATGTCAAGTCTCAAGTTACTTACATTTCATAATGTTTCAAGTTATAATACTTCATTTATGCTTGCACAGACTGGAATGTCACACGCTCAAACTGTGGTTTCCCTATGTTCCTTATATGATTTTGTCTTTCCTCTTTTTCAATATTTTCTTGTTTTTTTGAGCAATTGGTTTTCTCAGTACTTAACATAGGAAGGGAGAAAATATCAAGCATGCCTAAAGAAGGCAATGCAGAGAAACACAGAGGTCGAAGTGTGCCAAATCATCTTGCTCCAGAACTGAGAGCTGTGAAACAGCAACTGTGCAGTACTGTCAGTTTAATGAACCTCACTTTCAGGAATTCTCATGTTAATGTAGTAACATGCTTTCAGGACCAAAGCTTGGCACTGAATACTATAGTGGAATCACCTACTAATATATTAGCAGACTGTCAAAGACAAGATAAATTCCTTTTTCAATATGAATCACACAGTGGGAAGAACGAAAGGCAGAGGAATAGCGCTAATAAGCTATTCCTGAAGCAAGCAAGTGACCTAGTAGCCTACATTGCCTTTATTGGAAATCAGCTCAAAAATCAGCACTTATGGGCTTAATTTCCTGGTTCAGAATGTCTGAAGTAGGTGTTTGATGTCCTTATGTCCCCTGACAGCACCCCTAAAAACATCTAGCAGGTCCTGTAATACATGAGCTCATGCTTTTGTAGAATCATTGCACAGCTGACATACAGCACCTGAGCTAGAAATACCCTTTCGCACACCCTTTACCATATCAAGTTATCTGCTAACAGCAGGAGTGTAACAAAAGAGCCAACAGTAGTAGCATCCACTTTCTGCAGTTACCCTGAAAGGAAAGGTGTTGGATTCCAGTGTCTTGGCAGCCTAAGGCATGAGTTCTAGCTTTTGCAGTGAAGAGGGTGGCCTAGAGCAGGAGCCACTCTCCACCTTTTCCTGATAAGAATGAGGCCCTGCAGAGAGAGAAATGGGTGCTGTATGAGGTCTGAGAGACAGTAACTAGGTAGCTTTCTAGGAAAAGCTGTTCCATTGGAACAGATGTTCTGCAGAGGGCTTTTTGTATAATTTTGTGGATACAAGAAAACAGCAATGAGTTTTTATGGGCCAAACACTGATCCCTGTTGCACCAGTGTAAACAAGTTATGGAGTAACCAAGTTTATAGATGGGTATTTCAGAAGAAGATTTGGGCCTCTCATTTAGGTATTTTGGTACCCAGACCTATTCCATTGAAGTGAACAGAAGACAAGCATGTCCTTAAGCTAGTTTCCTTTTAATAATATTCAATACAGCATAAAGTAGTTTCAAGTAATATTCAGTACAGCATAATACAGTAGCCTAGGATTTGTCCTGACATTAGTTACTCCCACTGAGTAATGCTTATTCATAGATGTATTTCCATATAATGAATTGTGTTACGCAGACTATATTAGAAATTTCCATTCATCTCAGGGGAATTCACATAGGCTGGCAAAAGCTTTCCTATTGGACTGCAACATGAGTGCTCATCACCAGGTGCCAGGAGGGAAAATCCTATTCTTTCCTATAGTCTGTCTTACTTTAACAATATCCCACACTTTATGCCATTTGCAACTCCTTCCCAATGTTGATCACTTCAGTGCTCGCCACATACAAACTTGACAGCAGAGTTTGTCCTCCAGATCCAGTTTAGGCTTTCTCTAACCTTCCTCTGTCGTTTGCATGAAGTGGAAGCTATTCTCATGAGAACCATTCAGATGGAGAGCTCTGTCCTCATTCTCCTGGGTCTGGAGCTCCTTTTACACATCATTGGCCATGTTCCACAGCTCTCTCCTTCACTGCCTCTCTTCATAGTCTTCCAACTCAACACATCTAGCCTTGAAATGACTCTCTTGGTTTCCTTTTTTCCTTCATTTTATATCTCATTTGGAAACACAAACTAATTTGCCATCTTTATGTGTGTGATGTTACACCTCTACTATAAACCTCCCTCACTCTGTCAAAGAGTATATCTACACATCTGTTTTTTAAAAAAAACCTATCACCTTTTTTAAAACCTGTCATGAGATGAAACTCAACCGAATTGTAACAGCTCCACCTTTCCTAGTCCTTTTCGACTGCTCCCACTGTCCTCTGCCCTCACTGAAAGCAATTGAACTTTTCTGCCTGCCAACAGCTTTAACAAATGTAATTCCACTTCTCCTGTCTACACTCAGAAAAGCTCCTGCAAAGGCTTCTCTCATGAATTCTCTTTGATCAAGTCATCCCTTATCATCTGCCTGTTCTTCACTGAGTCAACTATAAATAATTTGTTTTCACCCTCAGAGCTCTTCATGGCCTATGCCCTCTAGCCCTATCCTCCCACATTCATTGTTTAGACTCCTGAATAAACTGTGTAGCCAATCTCCACTGTCCACTCAGTAACTTTTCTGGTAGTGAGTCCAGAGATAGACAAGTTGCTTTCAACCTTTTCCAGAACAACCTTCACTTGCTACTGTGTTCTCCTTCCATTTTTAACAAATTAATAACACTTCTTTCTTGCCTTTCTTCTGGCTAAACCGCAGCAATTTCTCAAAAGGGAAATTACACTTAACACTGCCTCTTATCCCCTTCCTCTGCCATCTTACCCTGCCTTTCTGATCAGGTCTACAACAGTACCAGCATGCAGCCTAGGATGCTGAACCTTACAGATTCATTAGCAAGGACTCTTCTCTACACTTTGCCTTCTCCATCTCCCCTGTAAATGCCTGCTTCAGTCACTGTTTGGTTCATAGAGACAAGTGAGAATACTCTTGACACCTCTTGAAGAACAAAGGGAAGATTCACTCCAAAGCTGTTTCCAAAACACACGATGAGGGAGGCTTTGTTGTATCTTAATTTGAGATATTTTGTTCAAAGCCCACATACTTTTCAGAAGAATTAAAACACTGCATTTCCAACAGTTCTAACCAAAATCACAGTCGGCACAAGTGATCAGCATTGCCAAGTAAAAGCCATGGAGACAGAGGAGGGAGGGAGACAAAGTATTTCTGCTTTATGGCAGGAATACCCTTGGTGGTACTGATGATAGGTCACTGTATGCCAGAACCTCCTTTGGAAGTCTTTGCACAAGAATGAAAAAAGGGCCTATTTTGCAAACAAAAAGTGGATTTAGTTGTTTGGTTTGGGGTTTCTTTTTCCTGTTGTACTTATATACAAGAAGGCTGTGTAATCTCTTTTTTTGGTTTGTTTTTTTTCTGTCCTCTGTCCATCAACAAAAGCTGCAACTTCCATAGGCAGGAGTGGTGTTAAACTTTCTTTAGGAGAGCAAGCACAACTTTCTTTAGAGATGTATTTACTTATACTGTATAAACAACAATCAGCAAACAAAGATTAGGGAATGTAGCACGGTGTCTGTACTACAAGTAAGTACAGGAAGCCATCTAGGAAAAAAAAAAAAGAGACCAAAGCCAGAACATCTGAAGGAGTGGGAGGGGGAGAAAAGATAAGAACTATTATTAGAGCATCCAAGACACATGCTATTATTAAACTACCCAAGTTAATTCTGTTTCCCCTTCCCTCTCAGCCATTTCTTTATGAGGAAGAATGCTGTTGTTCAACAGCACCCAGGAAGCAATTTACTTTTTCTCCTTAAAACTCTTTTCCCTCTCAGTTGTTCAACAGTTGTTCACTTGCAAATGTATTGAGCCTCTGCCTGACACACTGGGCAGTGCTGCAATATGGACTCTCTACACTCCCATCTTTCTGCATTTGGTATCCTTTTCCTTCAGCTGTAAATTCACAGAGGTTTCTTTTTAATTCAGAGCTTTTTTGGTACTTCATAGTACCCTCCATGACTAATCTCATTAATGATCATGATTCATAACCATTCAATCATAGCCATTAATGGTTATGATTACAGAGTTATTTTTCTGTAGTTTGTATTTATTTAGACAATTTTTGCCCATCATATTTGAAAAATCATGGCAGTCAGGTGAAGTTCCCAACGACTGGAAAAAGGGAAATATAACCTCCATTTTCAAGAAGGGGAAAATGGATGAGCCGGGGAACTACAGACCAGTCAGCCTCACCTCTGTGCCTGGCAAAATCTTGGAGCGGATTCTCCTGGAAGGCATGCTAAGGCAGATGAAAAACAACAAGGTGCTTGGTGACAGCCAGCATGGCTTTACTAAGGGGGAATCCTGCCTGACCAATTTGGTGGCCTTCTATGATGGGGCTACGGAACTGATGGACAGGGGTAGAGCAGTTGATGTCATCTATCTGCACTTGTGCAAAGCATTTGACACTGTCTCACATGACATCCTTGTCTCTAAGTTGGAGAGACATCAATTTGACAGGTGGACCACTCGGTGGATAAAGAACTGGCTGGATGGCCGCACACAAAGAATTGTGCTCAATGGCTCAATGTCCATCTGCAGACCAGTAACAAATGGTGTCCCTCAGGGAATGGTGTTGGGACCAGTCTTGTTCAACATCTTTGTGGGTGACATTGACAGTGGGGTTGAGTGCACCCTCAGCAAGTTTGCCAATGACACCAAGCTGTGTGGTTCGGTTGATATGCTGGAGGGAAGGAATGCCATCCAGAGGGACCTTGACACACTTGTTAGGTGGGCTGATGCCCACCTGATGAAGTTTAACCATGCCAAGGGCAAGGTCCTACACCTGGGTCGGAGCAATCCCAGGCACAGCTACAGGTTGGGCAGGGAAGAGATTCAGAGCAGCCCTGTGGAGAAGGACTTGGGGGTGTTGGTCGATGAGAAAATGAACATGAGCCGGCAGTGTGCGCTTGCAGCCCAGAAAGCCAACCGTATCCTGGGCTGCATCAAAAGGAGCGTGACCAGCATATCGAGGGAGGTGATCCTGCCCCTCTACTCCACTCTCATGAGACCTCACTTGGAGTATTGTGTGCAGTTCTGGTGTCCTCAACATTAAAAGGACATGGAACTGTTGGAAAAAGTCCAGAGGAGGGCCATGAGGATGATCAGGGGACTGGAGCACCTCCTGCTATGAAGATAGGATGAGAAGGTTGGGGCTGTTCAGCCTGGAGAAGAGAAGGCTGCAGTGGAGACCTCATAGCAGCCTTCCAGTATCTGAAGGGAGCCTATAGGGATGCTGGGGAGGGACTCTTCATGAAGGACTGTAGTGAGAGGACAAGGGGTAACAGGTTCAAACTTAGGGGAAGTTTAGACTGGATATGAGGAAGAAATTCTTTACTGTAAGGGTGGTGAGGCACTGGAATGGGTTGCCCAGGGAAGTTGTGAATGCTCCATCACTGGCAGTGTTCAACGCCAGGTTGGACAGAGCCTTGGATGGCATGGTTTAGTGTGAGGCGTCCCTGCCCACGGCAGGGGGGTTAGAACATGATTCTCTTAAGGTCCTTTACAATCCCAACTATTCTATGATTCTACGATTCAGTGAATTAATGCTTTAGAAATTTATACCTGGATATTTAGTCAAAACAATCCTGCATTTAAGGATTGTAGTGCTGTATACAAGCGATATGCATCTCTGGTGAGCAGCAAGAGATATACTCAGCTCAGTTGCACCCATCTGGTCAGACAAGGCTCCATGCCACTGATCCTGCACCCCTGGATTCTACCTGACAGGTGTGCAAGACATAGAGAACATGCTAAACTTATTACTCCCTGGAGGCCAAGCTGATAAGAGCAGGTAGTGTCACACCGTACAGAAAGCCCCACTCAGACACCTGTTATGTCTTTGTGCTGCTTGGCCCTGCAAAAAATCAGCACTTAATTACCTGTAGGTAGGAACTGTCTCTGTTAGTTTAGGTATTTATCTTTCCTCATAAGTTGGAAACCCAAAGACAAAAGGAGGATGGGTGGAATCCTAAATGATCTTCACAGGCAGCATCTCAAAGAGATAAGCAGCGCAAATTTTCTTGCCTGGGCTGTGCTGCAAAGCAGGTTAAGGGTGTGCTGCTTCCCTGGTTACACCATCACTGGCATACAGCACGCAGAACTCATTCTCTCAAATTTGCTTTCTTCCCAGTTTTTAGCAAATCTCTTGCTCTCCAGAAGTCTGCCAACTGATGTGTTCTCAGTTTGGTCATTTTTCTGTGGAATGTGAATCTGATTGACGCACTACAGAAATAATAGTCCAAGACAGCTCTTTCTGTAAATTTCCAGTGTTAGATTTCAATGTGGTATTCCAGATCAGTAAGTGGCAGGCAGACATAGGATTCCCTTGGAAAATATCCCACTTCGGAACTGAAAATCACCAAAAGAATCCCAGCTTAATCCCTAAAAACCCATTAATTACTTTCTGCCTTCTAGCTTCAGACTCAGAAGTGTTCTTTTCTAGATTTCCCCCAGTGCTACAACCAGCTGGAAACTAAAGATAGGCATAGACATAACCACAAACATAATTTGAAGCTATTTAGGATCTGGATGCAACATTTGTAGCTCAGACTAAACTTTGCTTTAGATATCAATTGTCTCAACTGAGCAATTCCAACAAACATCGAAAGGGACTGGCGATTTTCATAATCAGTGGATTTTCATAAATGCTCAATGAGATACAAAGCATAGTTTAAAAGCAGGTGCACAAGAAGCTGATGAAGAAACCTTTAGATGTGAGCATTGCTATTAAAGAAAACATTCATATCTGGACAGCTCACTGGAACAACAAAACACTGTATACAAAAAAAGAACACTCGTCAAGTAGCTGCTTTCTACGCATGAATGAAATGGGCCCAGTGACAGGGGATTTCACAGGTGCTCTATGTGCTCACCCCATACCTACAATCGACTTCCAGCACAGTCTGTCTCTTTGCAGAATGCAGCTGCAGTATCCAGCAAAACCATGTCTGGGAGGGATTGTGTTGTTTTAAAGCTTCAACCACGTTTTCTCCCAGTGTAATAAAATAACTCAGCCAAGAGAAGTTGGTGGCTTGTTGTGACTGAAGTAAGTTTTCAAGGTTTTGATTACACTGGCTTAGTTCAGAGATAAAGGCTGGCTATTTCTGCTGCACACAAAGCAACAAGTAGCAGCAGCAAGCATCTGGAGAGAGTCCAGTGGCCCTCAACTGATATTTTCTGCTACTTCTATGCACACAGATAACATAGATAAAGGAAAAACAGTAGGCAGCAAGGAAAAGGAACAAGAATTTAAATAAACAAAGAAACCTGAATAGCTGAATTATACCTAAAGGAAATGAGATCACCATTTGCTTCAGATTCCAACCACAAACAACTGACAAGTAATCAAGAGTCATTGAAGTAGAAGAATTTTTATGAATCACATTGTACTTAAAATCAGCTACTCTGGAAATTCCTGGTACTCATACAAGCTGTCATTTGAGAGAATAAGATTAAAGAGTGAGCTGTATATTTTTAACCTTATGAAAGTTGATAATGTAACATTTGATATCTATTGGTTTACATTTAAAAATCTACTGTTTTATTCAGTCATATCTGCTGTTATCACAGAGATAGAAGTAAAAGGATTAAAAAAATTAAATTGCCTACTATAAAAAGAAGATTACAAAATATTTTACTGTCAAAGTGCCTGTGTTTTTACAGGTGACACAGGAGTACTCTGGAAGAACTTCACACTGGAAAATTTCCCTTAAACTTGTAACACATGACTGCCTTGGAACTTTTCTGCCATAATACAAAATTTACTGTAAACCAGCACACTTTGATTTTTAAGGTGGTGCATTCCAGTACACAGAGCAGATGTAAAAATAGCTATAGTTGTTATATTCTATACCCATAGATGGGGCTGCTTAATGCAGTGACAAGCTATTTTCTTCATATAAGTAAAACAACAAACTATCATCATTATAGAGATGACAAGTCACGTTGAAACAATCTAGGTGTTTTCTTAGCTTTTGTATTCTTAATCACTAACTAAACACTGAATGTGAGGCTTAACAATGCTCTGTCATGTGAGATGACAGAGGTTTAGGCACACATAACTGCTCATATGCAAATATAGACCTCTCCATTCTTAATGTACTATGAGTAGAGAGGACTTGCAAAGGATTTTTCTACTTCAACAGAAGCCATGTTGGCAAAATAGGCATTTTACTAGTCAAAGGACTAATTCTGGTATTACATGTGATACAAACCAGAAGGTTCTCCACACAACCATCAGGCTTAAAGCAATATAGAACCTCAGGCATATCTGAGCTCTGACTCTGAAACTGCCTTGAATAATAGGGGCTGCTCCCCCTCCTCTGACCACCACTACCTTCAGCAGGGGCGTGCAAAAGTGCCTGCTCACAGAGCCAGAATTTCAGGTTTAGGGCAGATTTCTAAGCATGGTTGTAACTTTATGCACCTGGAGATTCCTTTTAGGTTGGTGAATGTCGTCAGCTGAGAAGATTCAATGTGGAATACCAGAGTACCACAGTAAGGGAAATTTTCCCTGATAGAACAGCACTCCTGTGGCAGTTCTTTTTACTGATATTTACTTAACACTCCATTAATTGTGTGGTGGATGGTATTTCTCTTTAGTTTTAATATTTTATCATCAGCTGTGAAAATAAACACTAGAACTAATAATGCTTCCACCCTGGCAACTTTTACAAAACAATGTGAATCTCACAATCCCTTTCAGCACACCACCTGAATAAAAAAGATAAAGCCCCTGTATTTCTTTGAGAGGGTCAGTGTCCTCATCAAGTTGGTGTGGAATGTTATGTTTTCTAAATTTACTAAGTCAGGCTGACCTATTAATCTGAAACATTCAAGTTACTTCAACTATAAATTAAAAGAATCAGCAAGATTTTTGTCAACAACTGAAAACTAAATCAGAGAATCACAGTAAACCATAAACTGCAGGACTCATCCTACTAGCTTTTTTGAGAGAAGGACTATACAGCAGTAAGGGGTTCTCAGACTTAGATCACATGAGCAGCTCATAATAGGTATATACATTTTCTCTACCCTGTGCTATAATCCATGTACAGACAAAAGAAATTTATAAGCCTTGTTATTAACAGCCCTGACTATATGAATGTGAGAATGACTTTAGATTTTGTGACTTGATTTTTCTTGTTTATGCGCTATGCTCCTATTAAGCAAGTAAATTGTCTCCTACAAGGTCACTCTTACCACTTGCTATAGCACCTCTCCTTTATTCAGAAGTCTTTCCCTCTTCAATCCTGCCTACAACTCTGCTAAATTCAGGTAAGAAACAAAGTGATGAAACCACAGGAAAGGTGGCTTTTTTCCATAAGGAAAAAGATCTAATCAGTGGAAAGCAGAAAGCGTGCTTTCAAAATGAAAAAACTGTTCATGGGTCTGTACAAGGGTTCCTTTCTTAAGCCTCATGGCTTGTCATTAAGAAGTGTCTACTGGACAAATACATTCCATTGAGAGTCTTTCACTAGGCATTTCATTTTGTTCATTGTTCTTCCCAAGCACCTTTGATTTTGAGTTACAAAGACCTTTTCCTCTGTTCTATCATGATCTTATTCTGGAGAGTGAACGTGTTTCAACAAGGCCTTTCTAAACTCTCAAGACATGGGGTAATGAAGAAATTCTGGCCCTGAAGCTACCAGAAGTCCCTTGGTAACAGAACTGGTCCTGTTTCACCCCTCCCATTGGGTCTATGCATTTTCTACCTGTGCCAGCAGGTCCAGAATTGAGGTCAGGCAGAGGTCTTGGCAGAGATGCCAGGCTACAGATTTTCCAAGGTCTCTGCCTTAAGGTAGGGCACATAAAAGGGTCCAAGTGCTTATTTCACCTGAAACCTCATTTCAGAGCTTGTTGTGCTAGCTATCAGCCAGCTCAGTGAACTCAAGCACAGGAAATTCTCTCAGCAGTTTCTGCTTCACTGGGTGTCACTTAATGCTCATAAGAGATCATGCAGCCTTGTTTGCCGTGAAATGACTTGCAGTACCAAAGTAAACTCCCTTGCAGCCAGCGTGGATACCTCTCTGCTAAACCATAGTTTCAGTTCAGTCATTCCCTATGTAGGTGCAAAAAGGAATTTGACAGCGCTGAAGGGGTACTGCAAAGATGCCAGAGTTTCTGATCAATAACTGTTACTCTGATTGAAACAATGTGACACAGCCCAAGTCACTTCTCCTGGTGGCCTTTTAGATACATTTCATTATTGAGAATAAAGCAATACAGTATTTCAGCAAAATCCAAGTATACGACAAATAGAAGAAAAAGGGATTTTTAATCTTTCTGTACCTTGTAGAGTGAAGACAACAAAAGTTTTGGGCTCTTGGACCTGGGAAACAAGTATGAACCTTCAAGTTTTAGGAGAAAAATGAGGAACAGGGGAGATCTATGCAGCTTGGTCATTCAGACAGTTCCTCACACTTCTACAGCACTTCTTAGGGAACAACAAATGTGAAAAGGGAAACCCAGATGCTCTAGGGTTGACTCTTCTTCCAGAAAGAGTTTGAGGAAGTGACCATGTCCTAGCACCTCTTCCGTGGCAGCATGGAGGAAGAAAAAGAGCTGTCCAGCTCTGAGGAACCATCTTCTTCCTGACACTTTGTCCCTTCCCTGTTCAATCAAACCATGACTATTTCTTCATTTATTATGTGTAAAGTTGGTGTATTAAAAATCATAAGTAAATGTTACAGACTACTATTAAAATCTGGATTATTCCCCACCACAAGAACTTATTCCCATGGGTAAATTTGCTCCACAGTCCGTGAGAATTCTACCTTGACATTTTCTGCCCTGTCTCTCAGAGGATCTAATTGTTTGTGATGCTGATATATTCAGTCACCACAGAGAAAGAGAAAAAATATTATCTTGTCATTAAGAAAGTTTTATTCCTTACCTATGTTCATTTCTGGGCTTCCAGCTTGGGCTGTTTCTCTTGACTCAGTTCCTATCATTCAATGAAGTGAATTCAGCATGCTTTCAGCAGAGATCTTTTCTGACATGAGCTTAAAGGTCTGAACAGAAAGAAATAGAGAATGTAAATGGCCAGTACCCAAATAAAGCTATGGTTATACCCTAGACTTGACATAAATAGAATAGAATCATAGAATGGTTTGTGTTAGAAAGGACCTTAAAGATCATCCGGTTCCAACCCCCCTGCCATGGGCAGGGACACCTTCCACTAGACCAGGTTGCCCAAAGTCCCATCCAGCCTGGCCTTAAAAACTGCCAGGAATAGGGCATCCACAACTTCTCTGGGCAATCTCTGTCAGTGCCTCACCACCCTCATAGTAAATAACTTCTTCCTTATATCTAATCTAAATCCACCCTTTTTCAGTTTAAAGCCATTACCCCTTGTCCTATCCTTACATGATAAAAGGTGGGGAGGAAAGAAGAAAACTAAGCCATACTCACACCAGTGAAGCTACATATTAAACATAGAAGCTCCTTAAGCTCTGAATTGTCCAGTTACGAAAACATTCATCTTGAGAGAACAACAGGTCAAAACCTGCTCTGGTCCAGCCTCTTAAGAAAAAGCTCTTCATCGGCTACACAGCCGATAAATCAAGTTAATCACCTACACTACCTGAAGCTAAAGTCTATGAATATACCTACAAATACTAAGTACTGGTTGGCTGTTGTTCACTGCATTGCTACACCATCACAGAACAATGTGAAAAATCACATTTGACTGAACTGCATTCTTATATATAGACACCTGTCAGTCCTCTATCTACCTCTTATGAAACCACACCATTTTGAATATTTTTTTGGAAGACAGAAATTATGGGAAAGTCATGACCAATTTCTTGGGAGCGGAAGATTGCTCAAGGCCAAGGGAGCTGTAAGTAGCTTTGGAGAAGATGAGTTCAGCGCAGGCTGTGACCCAGTGCCCTAACAGATTCCAGCTGGCAGGAGAAATGCTCTGCAGCCCCAAATGCTCTGTTTCAGCTGGCAGCAGCTCTGAAACACATTCTGGCCCAATACCCCCTCCCAGTGGGCTGTGCTTAACCCACACCTGAATCAGTTTAATCCTCTGGCAATTATTAAATCATCTGTATTTCTCTCATTATGGGTAGCCCCATATGAATAAAATACACAATCCTTGCTCGTATCTCTGGGCATGTTTCAACACAAGTTATTTTTCTCATAGCTGTCACATCTCTTTTAATGCGTTTAAGTATTACTGACCGCCTCAGGGCGGCCACTTGCAGAACCAACTTCCACCAAAGCTGTTTGCTCTTCCCATTCTCCTCCGCCTCCCTGAAACCAAACGAGCGGCATTTAAAATTTCCCCCTTGAGTCACTGCAGCAGTGCCGCCTTTGCAGCAGCACCAGCGCCGAAACACTTGCAGGTCCCGGGGCGGGCAAGCACTGCTCCGCCCCAGGGCGGTGGCAGCGGCAGGCCCACCCCCGGCTCCGGCCTTTATAGCGCCCGCTCAGCGCTGCGCCGCCACCAGTCGTTCGCGCTGATACGGTACCTGGGGTTCCTTACCGACGTCGTTGTACGGTTGCCCGGTCGCCCGGTCTTCCGCGCTGGTAAGTGCTGTGTCCCTGGAAATCGAGTGCGATTTAAGGGTAACAGTGCCAGGCCAAGGGCAGACTGAATTTAAACTGTTGCTCTTTAAATTAAAAGAAGGGGAACCTCTTGGGTGATGCAGCATCTCAGCAGTGGGGAGATCTGCTCTGTGTCTTATTGTCTAGTGTTGTTTTCATGAAAAATTTGTAGCATGGCTCTCTGCGATGCCAGGGTTGGGCCTGGGAAGCTAATTATGGTAACAAAGGGCAAACCACTTGCAAAGCTGCTAACTATGCTAAAGATAATAATCTTAGTATAAATAATGTTTAAGGAAAAATATGTTTCCTGAAATTTCAACTGTCCCTGAAAGGTGTATGTGTCCTGAAGCATGATCTGCTTTCTTGTGTTATGAAACCTCCTTGTGAGCAAAGACTCCATCTGCATTAGCATTTTGGCTTGGATTGTGGCAGGTTTTCTCAAGTGAATCTAATGATTTTCTCTATTCCCTGTGTTTTCGTTCCCTCCAGCTCGCCCCCCACTGAATGACTTTAGAGTACTTGCAATATACATCTTCTAAATTAAATCGAACTTGGACATGTGCTCCAAGCAGCAGTATTCAGTCTGCAGGACAAAGCTAGAGCTAGTCCTTGTAGCAACCTCTGAAGCAGTGTGGAGCAGGTCTGTGCATACTCTCTACTACTGCATTCACTGCTTGCTGGTGTAAGAAGAACCAAGATTCCTATGGAGTCTTTAAAAAAACAAGTTTTTCAGTTATCTAGAGCTGAGGATGCTTTCAAAAAAAAAAAAAAACCACACCAAAAAAAAAAAAAAACCACAACCAAACCCAAAACTGTGGCTTGTATTGAAACTTAAAAAACTGATAAAAAGATGCACTGGCACTTAATAGCTCTCTTTTGCTATTGTTTTTAAAAGCTAGGGTTTTCTAAAGTAGCATCTGGGAAGGTTGCTATATATGCTTGGCTAGAGGATCTAGCTACATATAAGAAATCCAGACAGAATGTGTTCCAAGCCTCTCTAATCCTGTAAATAAATGGGGTAACACCAAGACCAGACTTTCAAGGGTTTGCAGTGGCCAGAGGCAGCTGGTAAGGTGTCTGGGCTTATGCAAGTGCTGGGCATCAACAAGGCACAGTCAGCAACTATAGAGGTAATGAAAAAAGGAGCTTCCCCTTTCATAGCCTTTATGTGGATGAGTGGTGATAATCAGTTAAACAGGTACAAACAGCTGGACAGCAGCTAAATACATCTGCCAACTTCCAACTGTGTTAGTCAAAACTGTTGAAACTGAGAATGGATTTTTTTCCAAGTTTCAAATTTCCTTTTATCAGCTTCAGTCAAACTCTACAAAAGTCTGGTTGCATTGCTAAATGTGCAGAAAAGTTTCAAATGATAACTTCTAATTTAATATATGGAAATAATAAGCAGATATTCTTACAGCAGGTCAACGCTTAATTCTTCTGTCAATTGTGTTGTGAGTTATTCTGAAACCAGCTGAAGACAACAGAAGCAAGAAAGCTGGTACTGCAGGCTATGACATGACGCAAAGTTCCTCTTCTATTTTCAGAATCAAAATATTAGGGATAGAAGAGGAACAAAGTGAGACGTTAACTAAGAACATGAAGTTACTCATCTTCCTCACAGTAACCCTGGGCTTGCTTGTCACGGGACTAGAGTCTGTAAGTTTTGAAATAAATGTTGGCGGGTGGACGGGGTGTCCACTTGGAACCACTTCTGGTTTTAATTATACTTCTGCTTTGGATGGTGTAGCAGGCTTTTGACTTGAGGTTTGATTTTTTTGCTGCCTTTGCTTGTACATGTGCATCTGCTATACATATACCTCCAGGAAACATGTTTTTGAACCCTTTAATTTTTCTTCTGCTCCACCTAAGATGTCTGCTAGCATTTAAATAGTAAAGATTTCATGCAATAAGAAATTTAGCTTTTTTTTTCTTTTACTGTAATTTAGATCTGGACACTGAGTACTAAAAACTCGATGATATTTCATGGAGTTGGGTATTGGGCCTTAACTAAATTTCCACTTGCCCTACTTAAAAGTGTGATGCTAAAAGGAGTAACAGGTATGAATTTGACCATCATCTTGTATGGCAGTTCATACCTATCAGCAGAGCCATTCACCAACACTACGGAATTATATTGTTACTACCACTTGTTTTAGCTCAGGCAGCCCCACTTGAGCTCTGGGAGAAGTATACTAAAGGCCAAATCTTAATTCCATGGAGAATATAATATTTAGCCTGCAAAGTAGAGGCAGGAACTGAATTACAGGGCAAGAATCTACTGTACTATAAATCTACTGGCTTTTGTTCTGTGGCACAGATGTGAAGCACCAAGGTCACTAAAATGACAGAGGCAGCTGGAAAATGTTACACCTTTGCTGCACTGTTTGGTGTCTGAGAGGGAAAAGCTTCTGTGCCTGTTCTAGGGGCATTAATCAGCTGTTCAGATCCTTACTGCAGAAATTACCACAATGATAACTTTATGCAGTGCACCAGCCTTCTGGGGCTTTTAGACAGGTGTTTTGTGGGTTTTTGTTTCCCTTCCTAATTCTGCTTTGCTCAGATATGCAGTAGGAAAGATAATCAAACCACATAAAACTTTCCTTAATTCTTTTTTTTCTTAGTTTTATAGCAAGAAGTACTACTACAAGCTCCCATATAAACACAAATCAGATCACAAGGGTAAGTGTCTGCTTGTTCTGCTTGAACCTGAGAAGAACTTATCTTGCAAGTGCATCTTGATGTAAGGGAAAGACTCTTAATGGTACTTAAACACCTAAAACTTAGTTTGCAGCTACATGTTACTTTACTTCATCATTTAAATGTTTTGTCTCTAATTAGTGATGTCTTTTACTTACAGAATGCCATTGTTTGAATGGAGGAACCTGCATTACCTATTACCTCTTTAGTGGAATTAATCGTTGCATATGCCCTGAAGGATACACTGGGATTAACTGTGAACTAGGTAGAGTTTCTGTCTAAACACAGAACTTATTGAAAAGATAAAAAAAAAAAGGGTAAATCTATACAAAATGCCAAGTGAAAGTATTATCCATAAGCACATAACTGGAAATACTTTAGGGCTTTCTGCTAAGTGAGCAGAAATAACTATACTGCTGCAAAATCTAACTAAACTGCATCTAACTAATCTAACTAATGCTGCAAAAATCTAACTAAAAATCTCTAACTTCTGTCCCTGTCTCTTCACAAATGTTGTTAACCCCACAAGTGTTTTAGTTTGGGGTGACAAAAGTGAACTTGTTTGGGATTTTTCAGAAGCAGAAGAGCTGATTATATTGTGAAGTAAACTGAAACCATTAAAGAAGCAATATGTATGCTTTAAAGCATAAGTTTCTTCATACTCAAAATTCTTACAGAACAAATTTAATAAAAATATATAACGGGTCCAGATTTTGCACAGTCTGTTGTAATAAAGTAATGAATTAACTTCCTTCTCATTAGAAGTATTCATACAGATTATTTCTGCCTCAGAAAAATCAAGAACAAGAATATGCTGCTAACGAAATCTATTTTGTCAGACACCACCAGCATGTGCTACACCAAGAATGGGGAGGATTACAGAGGAATGGCAACTGAAGATGAATGTTTGCCATGGGACCTTCCGTCAGTAATCAGGAGGGGTTATTACCATGTGCATACAAGGAATGCTTTGCAGCTTGGTCTAGGCAAGCACAACTACTGCAGGTAAGAAAAGCATTGCTCTTCCTGGGATGACTTCTATTGTCACAGCCCTGAAAGTGCCTCACATGACAGTACATGTTTTCTTTTTTTTTTTTTTTTTTTTTTTTTTAAATTTTTTACTAAAAATATTTGGAATGTGACTCTCTGGAGTTCTTGCTTTCCACTGAAGCTGATCATACTGCAGAATTCCCAGTATGCAACAGTAATAGATAGTTGTAAATTTTCTCTGGCATATCTTTCAGTGGAACACTTCTGGCCTTTACAGGACACTTAGTTTTCTTTTAAAAAATGGTAGTACCTTAGAATTCTGTCTTTAAGAAAAGAATGCTTCCTTTCTGTTCCAGAAACCCAAATGGAAGGGACAGGCCCTGGTGCTACACCAAAAAGGGATTCACCATTCAGGAAACACTCTGCAACATGGGGAAGTGTGGTAAGTAACATCAGTTTCAAGACAATTGATTATTATTTTTAATAGCACAAGGTTAGTGCAGTGTTAAGAACATCTGAATAAAATTTCTTTTTTTGCAGGGCATGCATGTGGTCAAAGAAGCATGAGCAAGTACTACAAGATTGTTGGTGGAAGCCAGGCAGAAGTTGAGTCTCAGCCCTGGATAGCTGGCATCTTCCAAAACATAAGGGGCATTGACCATTTCCTGTGTGGTGGAGGCCTCATTGACCCTTGTTGGGTGCTTACAGCAGCACACTGTTTTCATAGTCCGTAAGTTCACCATTCCACATCCTTCTTATTTGCAAATTTCTTCAGGTGATTTCTTTGCATGCTCCTTGCTGAGCAACATTTCAAAATGTACCACAGTAAAAATGCTCTTTTGAGCAAAATGAGAAGAGTAGCTGTAAACATTAAGCCTCTGGGAGTCCAAGTACATCAAAAGGAGCTATTGCAAGATAATAACATTTTAGTGGATTATGCAATTTAAACAACTTTAGTCAAAACTGGAGCTAGGGTTTTAGTTTTACCTGGACTGTTCACAAAACTTAGTTATCCTGAGAGCTGAAGAGCTGTTGAGCAGTACACTTATGGGTGGATTTTATTCTTGAGGAAAGATGATCTTCCTGGCATCTTGCAGATGATTGTCGTCACCAATGCCTGGCATTAGTGGCAGCTAAACTAGGTGTGCATTTCAAAATGCCTATTTTTTTTTTTTAAGGTAGATGAACATCTACCTTAAAAAAAGTAGGGATGCTTTCCTTTAGAATACTGTATTAACTTTCAAAGCTGACAAAATTTTGCTTTTTCTTGTCTGTTTTAAAGCAAACATGAAACAGAACTGGGACTGGATCTAAGCTGTTGACCTTGCTCTCAAACTGGCAATCTTCATGAATCTCATTACTCTCACTCAGGTCAAAAAAACTACAAAACAAATCAGCTTACAAAGTTGTCCTTGGGAAGTCCATGCTGAATGTTACTGATAATAAGGAGCAAGTGTTCATGGTTGATGACATCATCTCTCACCCTGACTTTACAGATGACACAGGTGGCAATGACAATGATATTGGTAAGTGTCATCTTGATATGAGCCTTTAAAAAACCTGAGGGTAGCCAAAGGCTCTGTAATTGTGGCATACATTCTTCTAAAAGAAGTGGAATCAGAGATGAGATGAAGTAGAACAGGAGCTAGGCACCTCTAAGAACTAGGCTTGTGCAAAGAGCAACTTTTTTACTTGTATCACAAACCAAATTTACATGTCTGATGCATTACTTGGTATGCAGTCAACTATAAGCCTATCTTATCTCTGGACTTGTATAAAGCATGGCTCTTCCATAAGCACTGGTGGCAGCATCCCACTTGTACCTTATTCTATGTCTACAGAGATCACACTATAGAAAACAATGAAAAATGCATGCGTAGTAGGTTTCATCATACAGTAGGGAAATCCCATACCACGTTAGCCAAAGGCTATCCAGAATTAATCTGGACTTTAAGTCTCTCTAGCTTTCACAAACTTATCCCTTAAGGCAACAAAGTCAGAGATCTTTTGCAATTTGCACTCTTGCAATTGACATTTGGAACTCCACTACCCCTTCCAAATTCCTGCTGCTAAGGAAAATGACTCAACTAATTTATTAAGCCCTTCTGGTGAGAAGTATGGTATAAACTACCCCTCTTCAGCAGGGCAGTAGATGCCACCACCTACAGCCAGACAGGAAACTGAGGTTTTAAAGTATCTGAAGATACAGTTGTAGAAGAATCTTCCCTGAGCTATCAGCCCCTATCCTTCCAGGAAGGAGGTTCAAGATGGAATGTTTGTGAATTCGAGTGCTGGGGAAATTAATTTTGTTAATAAATAATGATCCACTATAATTCCAAAAGCAATGAGAAGAACCATATGTAACCAGAACTGTAGTTGAAGCTATTCTCATTATTTAATACTCCTATTGTCAGAGAACTTGATGGGGAGGAAAGCTTACTTTACAAATCCATCTTCTCTGACTTCTTTTGTAGCTTTGATCAGGATAAGAACAACTTCTGGACAGTGTGCAGTAGAATCCAAATATGTCAGAACAGTCTGCTTGCCAGAGAAGAACCTTTACTTGGCAGACAACACCCGGTGTGAAATAGCTGGCTATGGAAAACAAGAATTTTGTAAGTACATTTCTTCTGAAAGAAGAAATCTGGGAACAGATGTTTCTATAGCATGATCTGCAAAGGATTAAAAGATTCTGTTCTATTATTCTATATACTCCCTCTGCATCTCTTGAAGATTCTTTGCTGTCATCTTCTCTAGATTATCCATGGCACTTCCTATTTCATGCTGCTCATTTACAATCATACAAAGTAAGCCAAGATGTAAAATGCAGCAATGTTTTCATTTTTGATGTGGTGAGGAATAGGAAAAACTTAAAGCTGTGTTGGAGGATTAACAAAGGATTGTACTTGTACAGAACTTCCTTCACAAACTATCAAACTCCTTCTCTGAAATCTAAGCTTTACAGCTTGTGTTTGGCTTGCTTGTTTTTCTCTTTATAACTTACTCATTAACAGTGAAATTAAGCTGGAAATAAGAGCCTCCAAAAGAAAATGAAATGGCTATACAATCTCTTTTCAGAGCTGAAAGTGGGTGTTCTGGGGTGTTTTGGTTTTGTTGTTGGTTGGGGCTTTTTGTCTTGGATGGTGAAGATAAGTCATCTTTTTATTTGCAGATGACATCTACTATGCTCAAAGACTAATGTCGGCCACTGTAAACTTAATATCACAAAGAAAATGCAAGTATGAGTACTATGACAGTATCAGAGTTACTGATAACATGGTCTGCGCTGGAGATCCTATGTGGGAGACTGATGCATGCAAGGTAAATCTGGTTTGCTTTATCTTCCAAATAGGTTTGGATGCATGTACACTGTGGGCATCAGCTGCTGCTGTCTGTAATTCTACTAGTCAGAAGAGTCTATGTCATAGGAATTTATTACATCCATTGGTGTCAACCTGTAGTGTGGATGAATGTGGAGGAGGGCTGGGACCTAGAGTTAAGTGTTACCCCTTCATACAGCCTTTGGAGACGCAAGAAGTGTGGTGTCTCGGCCATTATTTTTGTTCAAGGCTTTATTTACAACTTATTAAAGCCATAAGCTGATAGATAAGCATCAGAGGAATACAGCAACTATTCCAATCTCAGCTTGCACTTAATACTAACTATAGCTCTGCAAAGGGATAAAAGGTGGATCACAGGGAGGTGCTAAGCCCCTCCAAAGGTTTCTCAATACTACATTTATTTCCCTGTGTTCTTAGTAGGCAGAGTGGCCGTATGAGCAAGTAAAAAGAACAAGTGTTGTCTCCCTGTCCATAAGGACTTGAAGACAATTGATTCTGTAAAGAATTGGGTGTGTGGTCTTTAACCTTGTATCACTAGCCTATTATATGTGATTATAAACTTAGGATGAAGTGTTATGTGCAAGGTAACTGCTTTCTCTGTTCCCTGCTGGGATGGGGCTAGAAAGCTACTTATGCTACAGACTGTTCAAGTCACAGCAGATGCTGAGCCCTCTGCTCCATGTATGCAGCATTCTTGAAAATCAAAGCTTTACCTTGTAGGTATTTACCAGCTTGTCTCACTTTAGAAAAATAACTGCAGGCTCCCTGTTACAAAGGCTCCATCTATGGAAAATGGACTAATACGTTCTTTTTCTGTTGTCAGGGAGATTCTGGTGGCCCCATGATCTGTGAATATGATGGCAGGATGATGCTTTATGGGATTGTCAGCTGGGGAGATGGCTGTGCAAAGAAAAACAAGCCTGGTGTTTACACCAGAGTTACCAGATACCTAAATTGGATTGACTCCAATATAAATGCAGTAATTGCCAAGAGTCAGTTTGTTCCTGAACCAAAGTGACTTTCCTACAGCTGGACTCAAATGAACAAGATTAAGCCTATACTGATGCCAGGACATCGATGTTCTGAATGTCATAAGCGGCTTTCATTTTAAATGCTCATGTGGTCTGCCACTAGCCTCAGTGTTCCTGAGGCAGAGAGGCTGTTGATATATCATCTTAACTACACTGAATTACCTGAAAACCACTCAATGGGAAGCTAAACTATTTAACATTTAAATGAGTATTCCCATGCATGGTATTATGCATATCAAGTTATCTACTTCACTTATGAACCAGCATTTGGTCTGGAAGTATTGGTACAGTTTTAATTTATTTAAGTCAAGTATAAATTTTATACAGGGCCTGAGTTTAAAATCTTTCCTCAGCACACTGAACAATACTAAGACTCAAGTCCTAGAAATCTAATCTCTTAAGACCAGGACTGAGAGGGTGGTCAGGATTTGCATCAGAAAGTAAAAGAAACAGCATCAGCATTATCACTAATATGTGAAGGATTAAAGTCTACTTGGACTAAGGTGATATTGGCTGTACAGGGTTCATTGCTATAGACCAAATGTAGTAAAATCTTGAGGATGGCACCTATAGCTGTGTCAGCATTACACATTCTTAAGAATACGTTAAGAACTGTGCTGCAAGAAGGCATGACTTCCAGGTCCCAGGTGATAGTGTCTGGGTTCTCTGGAAAGTCTGGTTATGCAGCCTCTCTCTGTATGCACCTATGCAGTCAGGAGAGGATGTAAAGACTTCTGGCCCCCACTGAGTGCTGTGGATGCCAGAAGTCAGAACTTTATTTTCCATTCATTTAACTGATATTATATGGCAACTACTTTTTTTCCACTAGTTTTATTTTTCAACTTGTATTTGTTTTATAGATTTGAATTATTTGTATGAGGGCTGGAACCTCAAGCTTTATTTAATTATTTTTACTGGTTTTAACTTATTGTTTGTATTATGGATGCTAATACCATTAAAAAAAAAACACCATCCTTGTTATGTGTGTCTCCTCTCTTGAAATGCTGAAGGCAAGATTCAAAAGAGAACTGCCATTACTGAATTGCAAAGTCCATTGGTAAAACATAAATAGACTCCCTGTTTAAGCATTTAACAAGAAAAGAGTGTCTCCTACTTTAGCTATAAAATTGGATTAGTATGATACAGAGCTTAGATCCTCAGCACTGGAATTCATCCTGATAACCATCCTGCATGTCCTTCAGGACTCCCTTGAGGACTCTCTTCTAGTGCTGTGTTAACACTAGGTGAACTTGTAAACCAAACTATCTTGTTTAGGCTTTACCCTAAGGGAATACAGCTCGAATGGTCCAGAACTACTCTCCACTAACATCCAAATCAAGGGCAGCAAGAGACTAGCTTCAAATGTTCACTCATTAACTTAACTAAAATGATACTGTGTGTGGAAGAAAACAATGAACCAGTATTGTAGAAAATTGCTGAAAGTGAAGCATCAGTTTTCCTCACTACAGCTTGTGGACACTAATTTTGAAGAGAAATATGATGGTTTATCTATCTCAAGTACTGTTAAGCACAATCTTAGGTAGTAGAAATAAAGTCTGAAGAGCAAACTTCATTTATATTTCAGTTAGATTTGTTTTTCAAGAAAGAGGTCAAGCCAGAACAGAATTAATAGTAGAGAGCTTGAAGAGCAAAGACCTACTTAAAACCAACTCCATTTCTAATGCTGGACAAAGCATCACTATCAAACTCAAAGTTGTTGCTGAAGCTGTGTTCTTTTGTTTGGGCAGACAACACAGGCAGAAAAATATTCTCAAGGTCTTCTCTCTTGGGTGATTAATGGCACAGAAAAATCCTAGCATTGCTTCAACATCCTGAAAAGCCTATGTTGTCTGCTTTGGTTTTGTTTCTTTAAGGAAGCTATAAGATGAGATATACTGGAGACACTGCTAAAAACAGTGTTGATAGCAAATTTACAGAGAAGAGCTTGTATCACAGCATCAAGCTGTCATATATATTTGTGTTTGTAATAGTGAAAGTAGAAGGCCGGTTTGTATCATAACAATATTCTGCCAAGACTTAAATGACTTCCTACACTGAAATTACCATCATGGAACAAACTGGCAGCTTAATTTCTGAAGTTAACAGTCACATCCCTCCTAACCAAATAACAAAGTAAGCCTGCAAGACTCCAGCAGTTACTGGTTAAAAGCTCCCGGACTGGCAATTTGGCTTGCCATTTTTTTAAAGAAAGTTAGTACCCAAATGACTACAGATTTCAGAAATGTTTTCAAAAAGCCTTGAGCAAGAATTTTCTTGTGACCTGCAAGCGGTGTTCTAACTACAAATAAACAGAGTTGACTCTTTTTAAAAGTACTTGCAGAACCGTTTTGGTCAATTCTTTTTGGTCATGTTGCATACACCATAGAATGTAAAAAACCTCTTAAGAGAGGTTTTTGTTGGGTTAGGTTAGGTTGGGTTTTTTAATCAAATAGAGGTGAGCTAGATAATTCAGCTTATTGTTTGATTGATGTCTTTACTTCGCACTAAAGCAATTGTGAATGAAGAGTTGCTCAGGTACAAATTGATCTATAGCAATCCTTTCAAAAATCAAGGTAAGATGCAGAAGCTAAATTTTCTCTTTCCAAGATGCATACAGTTATTTGTGAGAAGCATATGACATCTTGTAGCTTGTTTGTAGTCTGAGTATGTGAACCTCACATCAGTGAGGAATAAGAATCTTAATGAAGTCTCATCCTTTAGAGTCAAGACTGTAGCGTATAATGTCTGGACTATTTCCAGCTGTTATTGTTAAGTCACATGTCTTTATACTTCAATTTCCTTCTATAAGATGGGTGGGACAGTACTTTCTTTCTCCCACAGATCTGCCTGGGTATGATTGTTCAGGAGGAGGGAGAGTTGAACTCTGTGAATGTACATCCCAGTCATACAAGGACAGCAGTACTACATAAACATGAAATGATTACTGACAATACTGGCTTGTGAACTGTTAGGCAATACAATCTGTGGCTGGGATCTGCAAACAGAAATTTATTGGTAAAGGTTACCACTGTGTGTGGTAGAGTTATTTGGCAAAAGCTTGCTGTTTGTGGACTGCTGGTTTAAGTTTGTGTGAGGAGTTAAAATTGCCTTGTTTCTAGAGAATGAGTTGGAGATATCTCCTGTTAGGGACTGTGAGACTGGAGACTGTGCAAGAATCATAGAATCACAGAATAGTTAGGGTTGGAAAGGACCTTAAGATCATCTAGTTCCAACCCCCCTAACATGGGCAGGGACACCTCACACTAAACCATGTCACCCAAGGCTCCGTCCAACCCAGCCTTGAACACCGCCAGCGATGGAGCATTCACAACTTCCCTGGGCAACCCATTCCAGTGCCTCACCACCCTTACAGTAAAAAATTTCTTCCTCATATCCAATGTAATTGGGTGTGTTGGGATGGAATGATACCCTCCTTCCCCAACACATCTAGTTTAAAGCATCCTTGACCAGTTTGGCAAGTCTCCTACCAAATCCACTCTTCCCTTTCTTTGTCAGACCAGCTCCACCAGCCCCCAGTAGACCTGGCCTACTAAATTGAGTCCTGTGTTCAAGGTACCCAAACCCCTGACTATGGCACCACCCTTCTAACCATTTATTAACCTGGCCAATCCTCCTAGCCTTTTTAAGGTCCTGCCCTGTATCCTGGAGAATTGACGAAAAGAAGAAAGGCACTGCTTCACCACTTTTCTAGAGAGCAGCTAGCAGAGCATCCTGACCAATGTTGGCAGAGAACGCTTCGGGCACAAAGTAAGCAATGGAAATAGAGTTTTAGACAAAAATATGCCATGTTTTAATTATGTCTTTTGGGATGCTACAGCTTTCTCACTTCAGTATTTCTTTCTTTATGAGAGCACTGTTTTGCAAAAGTTTATCTTCCTGCAACAGAATCCACAGGAAACATTTTCTTTCCCTCCTTACAGAGAGTGAAGGGGTTTGGGTGCTGGTGAGGATGAAGAGAAGCAGCCTGGAGAACTGTGCATGGAGCTTGGCAAATACCATTGCAGAATGACAGGAGAAATACTAGAGAGAGGATGTTTTTGGAAGATATTACACATCTGGTGGGTACTAAAATACATGCAAGACAAATGTTGATTTCATAAATTTGCTCTTATGCATATCATTCTTGATATCAGAAATATGGCAAGCAATGGAAAGGAGTACAGTGGGAGTCCAGCAAGTATTTAGAAGCAGCTGAGGGGTGGGCATCAGCCAAACAGAAGAGATCATAGTCTCAGAAGCCAACTAATATGAACTCTGGTCCCCATTCATCTGCAATAATTCCACAGAAGAAACATACTAAGCAGTGAGGATAAAGCAGTATCTGATGTGTCCAGAGTTTAATCTGTCAGCTCTTAAAAGGAAGCGATGCATCCTGAATGGACCCACCACTTTACTTTATATAGCTGAATCCCATGAATCCCTCATGGGATTGAAACTAATATGTGACTCAACGTGCTTCGATATAAAACCTGTTTTAAATAAACTAAGTTATGGTGAAACATAATGTATAGTCACCTATCTGTGGCATATCAGTTCTCTTTGGAATCATATGCAAGGGAGGATTTCATTTGTGCCTATTGAAACCTGAACTAAAAGGAACAATATGACTATTTGGTTGCCAGGCCTTTGGCTCACTTCTAACGCTTCACCGGAGCACTTGCTTTGAGGCATATGGGAACAGAGCTTATCCATGAAAATGGAATCAAACCTTTCTGCATTCATCAGGCTTGTAAGTTCAAGTTCCAGATACCTCCACCGCAAGCCAAAATAAAATAGTGACATACTTGAAATAATGCCTATTCATTAAAGAGCAAATCTGGGTTCAGACTTGCTTTGGCATACCCCTTCCAAATCCACCACATCCCACATTATTATACAAATGGGCAACCTGAGCAGAATTTGGGTTGTGTTGTTCAACCTCCTGGCAAGTGAAGGAAGAGGAACTTTAAGAAGTAAAAATGCAAGAAATGTATGGAACAAGTGTTATGTACTTTGTGAACAGTAAAATGAGATGTAGACCCACAAATCAAGCATGAAAACATATGCAGACCCACATGAGCAGTATGCTCAATTCATGTGTTCTGTTCCATAGCTACAGCTAACAAGTTGACTCATTCAGATTTAGGCTGCATCTGTCTGGTAAGATACAATAATGATATCTAAAGCTGGGAAGGGCTGCAGGTATACCAGCATCCAAACAGAAATCAGAGTGAGCTTAAAAAACCAGAGCTATCGGAAATGAAAAAACTGATAAAGACAAACAGGAAGAACCAAGTATACAGATGTAGATGAATGATGACTGTTATTAACACAGATTCAGAAGGCACAGCAGAACACAAGCTGGATTCAAGTCAATAGTATTAAGTAAAAAAATGTAAACATACTGACACATATGCCAGAGCAGAGTCTGTAAGCCTAGGAGCTAGGGAGACTGTGTCTTGTTTTGAATATCATTCTTCTTGATGAGAACACAACAATTATGATCAGTGGTCTAAAACATAAAAAAGAGAAAAGACTGAAAATATTTAGTTTATTTTATCCAGAGAAGCAAAACCTACAAGGGATGTTTTCTTCAAAGGGGAAAAGGTTGTGGCAGACAAGGGTATAAACCTTCCTCTCTGTCTTCAGGAGATAGGGTGAGAAGCAATAAACCTAGTTGCAAGAAGGGAAACTGAATCAAAGTATCATGAAATTACTGGTAAGCGTAGTGAAGCATGACAATAAATGGCATTGAGTGCCATTGAACCTCTCTCACTGGAACTTTTCAGAACAATTTTGACAGAGATAAACCAGTTGGTTTGGGCCTTTGCAATAAAAGTGGAAGAGATTTTGAGAAATCATGTAATCTCAGGTTCCCTGTTTTATTATGAGGTAAATGAACATGCTCAGTGATGGAGATGACTACATGAAAACACAGACACCACAGGGAAGTTTAAAAATAGTACTACTCAATTTAGCCATCTTTTAAAAAAGTAACTTAAAGAAATGGCTCCTATGAGAGCAAGTGTTCTGGGTTTCTGAATGAGCAATTAAAGACAAACTTCTTAATGGTGGATTAATAACTTAAAAAAGTTTTGAGAAAACCTTTCAGTAACTCTTTACAAAATAATATTCCAGACAGAACAGGAATCAAATTAATTGCCTCCATGTCCCACTGGGCAAAATATTTTCAATGAATAACATGTGCAACTGGCAAGAGAGTAAATTATCCCCCATTGGACAGAGGAAACATTATTTCCCTACTGAATAACTGGAAAGTGTTTTGTACGTAATGCTATGACTTGGCATCATACGCATGAATTACCTCAGTATGTTTCAAGCTGGAGGCCTTTGGGTGTGATAAAACCTTCCAAAGCACAGTATTATCATAAGGAGGCAATCATGAAAGAAGCTGAAAATCACAGGCAACCACGAGATTTTGCCAGTCACGGACTTGTGCATTTTAGGATCTGATACCTATTTGGTAACAATATAATTCCAGAAAACCAGATGGACACATTTAAAAATAAAAAAAAATCCACAGTCAGTTTCATCATTTATTAGAAATGAAGCAAATTATTGCTTTGTATCAGCTCAGTAACTCTTGTCACTTCTCTGATGTTCTAAATTCAGTGTACTCATAACTTCATCTCCAGTAAGTAAAAATCACCACTCACTTCCTTAAATTTTCTTATGCTGTGGCACAAAACGTTAGCCTAAGTTAAACCAAAACATCCTCAAAATGTTTTGTTTAATCAGAACATCACTACAGCTGTTGAAATTGCAGCTGTTCCATGAAGATCACAGCATGTACTTGGCATTACTACAGCACATCAGCACCCATGATAAAATATCTTCACTAGAGTTCCAATTCCTTCATCTTCAAATGCACCTGCAAATTCTAACACATTGCAAATTATGTTGTTGGTTAACTTTTTTACTTTTAAACATGCTTATGTGCTATATCAATAGAAGCCCCAGTCACATGAAAAACTACCTTGAACAGGTACCCTTGACCATCTCAGTTGTATTTTGTCTAGAACTTGCTATACAGAACCTGAACCAACACTGCAGAACAAGCAGCTTTAAGTAGCTGCCTTTTGTCTCGGAAATTATCCTAACGATCTTACAGAAAAATTAGAGAAACCATCAGATTTAAATCAACAACAGATTTCAAGTGCCATCTCTCAGGTGGGGAGGCATTTTTACCTCCATATATGGTTAACGTCGGCTTTATTTCCGGAAGGATCTTAACTGTCATTCTAAAATAGTGATTCTTCACAGAGTTTTTCCTAAGCATTCTCATTTTGGTGTTGATTTTACTTTGAATGCCACATGGGGAGTGGGGAAGGGAGAGGGAGAACTGAGGTGGAACAATTTCTCAAAAACATGGGGTAGAGTCTATCACATGAAGACTGAGCACAAAGTATTCAGTTTTATAAAGGATCACTGGAGAAACTGAATCTAAGCTTGGCTGTTTCATTTCCCTTAGGCACCTTGCATTTGGGATCAAGTGTACTTAATGACAGACATCACATTTTATATATCATCTTTTTAAAACTTGTTAGTTTCATTTCAAACTAGACATAAACAGATGAAGCTAAAATTGTTTGCAAGAACAACCCAATTTCACCTAAAAGAACTGTATCTAGGTTTATCCTACATATTAAATCTTCTGGTACCTAAGGACACTTCTGCTTTATAATAACTATACCCTTTTTCACAATAGGCTTGTTTTAAGACATGCAGTATCAAAAGCTGTTTTATTTCCTGGGGAGGCAAAACAGAGACATTATTACATTTGGTAGCTGAAACCAGGCTATGGAAATATTTTTAGATGGTCAATTCGACTCAGCCTTAAAACTTCATTAAAGGGACATTCAGAACCTTTAGGAGGGAACTTACATGAACTATTAGCTTTGCTCTAAAAAATTTGGAACTAGTTTTGTCCTAGTCTTGAAATGCATATTCATATTCTAGTCTTAAATACAAATGTGTCCTCTTAAAGCATGAAGACACTCACATGGATAGAAAAATACTGACTATCCAGAGGCAACAAAGCTATCAAACATTCAAGCTGTCAAATGGTGGGAAGGAGATGAAGAGACAATGGACCTCAGCCTCTCAAAGGTGCTTGCTTAGGAGTGCTTTGAATTGCAAAGCTTGAAACTAAAGTTTGTCACCTGACTGTGATCTATGTCAGCAATCTTTTATATCAATAAACTTGCAATAATAACAAAAAGATTTATTATTAATTGCAGCATTGAAAATATCAGGAAGCAGCAATGGTTAAAGGCTTATCAGGAACTAAATACAGGATCTCAATGAAAATATACCAAAGTGCCAGGCTATATGTATCTGTTCTGGTATATCTGCTAATAGACTTTGTATCAGCATCAGAAAAGAGACAAGTATACAAGTATACTGAAATTTTATAGTTTTCACCACATTGGTTTGTAGTTTTGACTACATTGTTTTAAACAAGTTAACAATCTTTCCCTGGTTGACAATTTTACAGCTGTAAAGACTGTGTAAGTTACAAGGTCTGAATTCCACAAATACATGAGCTTTTATGCTACATTTTTTCCTACCATCCATTCATGACAAAAGCTGACATTTTTACAGATATTTATATTATATTTTATATATATATATATATATATAAACATATTTCACAGGTTTAATATCAAAGGATTCCGTGGATCTCCAGCATCTGAGCTCCTGCGTCCTACAGCCAGAGAAGGAAGATATATCTACTGGTATATGCAAGTTTCTATAGGGACAGTCAGATGTTATTTAATTATTGTTTTTACACCATCTGGATATCTGTTACACTTGTCCAGCCACCACAACTAAAATTAGAGTCTGTGGGCTCTTCAAATAGAAAAGAACATTTCTGTATGAGCTTTTTACTTAAAAGGTTACTAGGACCTCATCCATGTTGTTGGTATCCTTGCACAGGAGCCAGAGGCTCATTTTTCATATTAACAAAACCATTGTCAAACAGAACTGTTAGTGTTTTATTTTTAATTACAGCACACCTTGCTATGAAAACAAAGATGCATCAAGGCAGTCTTTATACAGATTCAACAACAGAAGTGAAATTTAAAAGCCTTATGTCAAAGATATGCATAATCAGGTCTATTTGGAGGTTTGTGGGTTATCAGAGAAACGGTATTTTAAAGGGAGAATGTAAGCATAGCAATGAAGAAAGCCCCCAGCCTCCAAAAGACACCTTTATTACTGCATGATCTACAACAGAAATCAAATTTTTCTTTCCGGATTTAGTTCTACTTGTCCAACTTCATCTCTTGTTTTACAGGAAACAATCTCACACCTACAAAGCTCCCAGCACATAGGGCAGCTGCCCTGCCTATTCTCTATTAAAACTGGTGGGAACATCTGAAGAAAAAGTAATTATATCACCCACTGATTGGTGTAGATACACTCAAACTTCGATGGGTCGCACCCCCGTGTTTCCAAATCTATGCTTAAGTCCTGCGCTCGCACTCTGTAATCGGGCCACTGAGGAGAGAGCACCTCGTTTCCTCTCACGGCACCCGTTGCACAGAAGTGCCACTAGATGGAGCAGCAGCCCCAGAAAAGGATATGCCACCGCTCGCAGCCAATTCCCTGAGCCTGCGCGCGTCACTTACACTGAAGTGGTTTCATCCATAGGATAACCTTTTCTCCCTTTTCACCTCAGCACTTATGAACGGGTGAGCACGGGATAAACAACAGGTACTCAGCCATTTACCCTGCACTTCTTACTATGACCCTGTCAAACAAGATTGTGATTCCCCACTGAGATTCAGAGTCGTGCATCTTCCTGATTGACGCAGCTTTCAGGCGTCGCTAGCACACTCCACAGCAGCAGAGGAGCCAGAATGCTGCTCTTGTGCTAATACCTTGTCACAACAAAGCTATTTATTTCATGAACAACAACAACAACAACGCCAATTATTTCATGTCATACTTGAAGGAAGGCGTGGAAACCGTGGAGAAAGTATTTAAGAAGAAATTGCAAAAGTGCTCTACAGTACATTACCATTCTGCTTCACCAGTGCATGAGTTCAACTAAAATAGCATCGGTGATGATAAACTGGCACATAAAATAGAAGCGTACACGACAACACTAAATCTTTTCTATGAGGAGTAACAGCTATAATTGTTCTAAGCAGGAGCAGTGACAGTGATCTTCCCTGAGCTGCTCTAAAGTGCTACATCACTAAAACGTGCCTGTCAACCGCTGCCACGCCAGAGTATCTGCTGGGAGCGCTCCGCTCCGCACCCCGCCCATCAGCGGCTGCTCCGCTAGGGGCGCCCGCGCTCCGAGCGGGGGCCGGGGCTCCGAGGCCGGAAGCGGCCGCGAAGGGAAGGCGCCGGCGGCCCTAATCGTGGCATGGTTAGCGGCGGAAAGGACCTTAAGATCATATGGTTCCAACTCCCTGCTTCTGTCACATGCTACACATGGAGACAGTACTTTGTTGTACAGGAGTTACAACAACATGCTGCAATTTTCTTTGCATTGCTTGACTGTCTTGGATTTGGGATGCTGAGAGTTTTAACTTCAAGGCAAAGCTCATGGAGTTTCTGCGGGAGCTTGGGGAGCTCAGCCGTTGAGTGCTTGTTGATGGTAATGCAGACACCGTAAGGTAACACCCAAAAGGGGGGCTTATAATTTATTTTTATGGGTCTTCACATCTGGTATCTGATGTGTTCAGGCAGGGAAGCAAAGTGCTGCCAAATGGCTTGACAACATGCTTCTATCAGAAGGTGTATGAACATTTTCAGAACACAATTGATTTTACATTGGGCAATTACTGTAGTCTATTCAGGCATCAAAACACAGCTAAAACCACAAATCTTATCAGTTTGTTCAAGAAGTTGTCCCATCCTGAAAGTAAAAATGGCATTATAATATCAAAATAGCTGTGACACCATGATTTACAGAACACCCAGCCAGAAAGCACTTGCGTATGTTTAACAAACACGTGTGCACAACCCTGTGCTACAGGTGTGTCTGATCTATCATCTGTTGCCAAATTTTACGAAGTCCATGATCTGAACATTGGGAGTGCTTAGCATCTGGATTTGGCAAATATGAAGCTGTTGAAACACCTGTGACTGGAAAACATACATTGTAAGGTCAAAAAGCTTTTTCAGGCTCTGATTTATCAAATTTACGTATTTTTAAATACACTGCTATAAGAGAAATATGGAATATATGGAAAAGGTAAAAAACATCCTAGTTCATCATTCCATTAAAGAGCACATTGTAGATTATTTTCTCCTTGACATAAGAGCAGAACTGAAACTGATGAAAACTGAACACTTATTTCATCTCATTCTCAAACAAACATGTCATCAAGTAAGAATGCCTGAGATAGATATTCCAAATATCTCACAACTTACCTACCCCCATTAGAAACCGATTTTATAACTTTTAAATGGTTTTGTTACATACTCTCTTAAGCTATTACAAGAGCACAGCACACCAGAATTACCCACTTTCCAGGCTGCTACTGATCTTCATTATGGATCAGTTACATTCTAAAATGATGCCACATCATTCATTCCTTTTATAGTCTTTTCTGCCACAAAAGCATGACATACCATGTTTTGTAAGCAAATTAGTTCAACCTGTGGCAATTGCCACTGAATCAGAAGTTAAAAGAGGAGGCAGATAATATTCATACTCTTCAGTAATTTTCAAAATGATTTCTAGAATTGATATCTTTTGCAAAAAGTAGTGGTTCAGATGCCAAGGATAAGGAAGTAGATTTATTTATTTTCTTACAGGATAAATTCTGACTGAAAATTAGAAGACAATTTAGTGTAGAAGAAATATTTTCTAAAGCATTCAGTTATGAATTAAATGACAGGTAACAGTCAAGTAATTTCCTCAACAAGGTATATTTGACTTATTGGCATATGCTACCTAAATTCAAGATGGCATCACACAGGAAAAATCTCTTCCATGAGAAAGATTAAATGGCTGTCATTTCCAGGCCCTGCTGGAGAATGAAGCTTAATGAAGATCTTCCTCCTATTCCGACCCAGCTGCACACTGTGTGGCAGCCTTCCAGGGTCTTTGAGAAGGTTATTAAAGCCGCAGCAATGGGGGATATGTAACATGTATCACTGGGGTACTGAACAGGGTTCAGAAAAATGGTGTCTTCCAGAATACGTATGAAAATTATGCAAACACTGATTTACTGGCTCCCATAAGTTAATTCATCTATCAGTGTCTTTCATCATGGACAACTTCTGATTTTCCCACTCTCTGAGATTAAAGCCTGCTGTGCCTTTCATAGCACTTACATAGCTGATTGATAACTTCTTCAGATCTTTTGCAAGGAAGCACACGTACACCACTATTCAGCTATCAAACATCCAGTTCTCAAACTTCAGTATCAGGTGGTCAGTCTAAGAGTAGTTACAGATGCTGCAAGAACCAAGGGTGTATCTTCTGTACTCAGGATGTACCTCTGGTATCTTCAGCACAGAACCTACTCCAACTTGTGTGTCTCCTTTCTGCTTCTGTGTTTGTCCACCTCTAAAAATAGGTTTAGCTGTTGCAATATTCCTCTATTTGCTGGTTAAGTATTTCTACTTTCACACATAAAAGGCACATTATGCAAATATATATAGAATAGATTTCCTTACTATAAGAAAGTGCAGAATTCCATTAGAAGAAAAGGTACTATATGCCATGAGGAGATGTTTTTTAAAATCTGGTTCTTCACTGTTTTTTACGTAAAAAAGCCCCATCCAAGTATGTCCTTATTATAATCCTTTCTTAAGTAATTAGAGATTTGTAACAATTAATTTCTTTCCCCTGTTGTGACTGTATGTTGATAAAAACATCATCTTGCTAGAAAAGAAACAACACAGTTAAGGGCTTTCTGTTTAGATAAAGACTGAATAAAGCAACAAAGCCAACATTTACAACACTAAAGTCAGCCTTGAAAGCATTAGTCAACTTGTCTCAAGCCCTAAATTTGTATTTCTAGTTCTTTGTTTTTTCCTTAGAATCATCTCTTTGGTCAATTTGGAATTTTGTGAGCTCCTGTAATCCCATGTAAAAGCTGTTATTGCTGCCAGTGAAGAGACAGGTAAGTGAAGCTAAACTGCAGGTAAGCAAATAGCCTTCAAGGAGAAAAGCAAGTGTCATTTGCTTATTTAACGTGTAGTTCAAATGTGTCCATACACCAGTGTTTGGTCTGGCATACAATTCAAGAAGCAAAGAAATGAAATGGGAATGCTATCACAGCACACCCAATATCCCACACCTGAAATGACTGGACAGACAATATAAGAAAAAGAAGGGGGAACTCAGAGGCAGCAAATTAGTCTAGAGCTGCAATTTGACATAAACCTTTCAAGAATGGGTGCATGTTTTGCTCTGCTAATGAGCTGTAAAACAGTGATGTGCTCCAAATGGCCTGTTTCATGGGCAGGATGAGATATGCAAACATGGATTTCTGACCAAGATTTAGAAAAGCTCTTTAATTTATGCTGTTGTAGATAATTTGTAAGCGTAGGAGGGAATCTATAATCTATGTATTTTTCTTTTCCTGAAGCTCTGCAGAGGTAGAGTACAAGAAGAGGATGACTTTCCAATAAGACCTCTGTATGGGTGGGTAGCTGGAGAATATTGGGTCTCTACTTCTAAAGAGGTATAGACTAGCACAAACTTGTAGAAACAAACTGCTAGTTCTATACTGTATTTGAGTGTTCACAAGTCAGACTGTCTTGGTTAGCTAAGGAAAAAAATGTTTTAGGGACATACATTAATATTCCAAGCTATGAAGCTAACCAATACAGGTTGTGGCAAAATATTCTTAATGTACAGGCCCAGTTCATTAAAGCTCAAAATGTGTTCATTGAAGAAGAACATTTGTTTTTACATTTGCAACAATAAAAATAAAATCAGGGTGTTCACAGCTTAATAAGAGGAAAAGCGGTGATTTTTTTCATACTTTACTTTTTGATGCAAATTATTCCCAGATTTCCAACAAGGTGTAGACCTGCATCTAAACCAAGTATTTACTACCCTACAGGACATTTTCAGATTAGGTTGATAAACAATATAAGTACATCAATTAAAAAAGCACATAGATAACACTTGCATTTTGTCATGAAACATGTCACAGCTTTATTTTAGCTGTTGTAAAGGGGTTAAACTCTGCTAAAGAGGAAAGAAGTGCTCCAGCAAATGATCTTGATTTTCTTTCCTAACTACACAAGCTGTTGCATGTATTTTCCCCTCTAGCAATCTCATTTTCATTGTTTCACACTACTACCCTGAATAGCAATTTGGCTTTGAATAATTCCCCTCATCATAATGCAGATGTCAACACCAAACGAAACAGGCACAAGCTGCAGTGTATGCAGCAGCAGCTCTGGTTTAAAATGCAGACTCTTGTATGCAGAGCCAGTGGAGCATTTGGTTTTTGTTTTTCAGCTGCTTCCAGCAGATTAAAAATTCCACAGGCTACAGTCTTGAGTAATTCAGAATGCTGGTTGGAATACTCCTTAACTAGGAAAATATATAAAGGGGGAGACATACTTCATTTTACTTTGTTATATATATTTGATCCCTAAATAGTAGTGCCTTCCTAGGGAGCAGAGACTACGAACATAAAACATGCCTGTTCAGGAGAATATACTGATTCATTATATTAACAAGACTCAAGAGCAATTTCATCATTGAACAAGACTAGCAGCAGGGCTATTGCTCTTCCTCTGTGACAGGAGAGGAATAAAACTAAGCTGTAGGACTTGCTTGACTATCTGGAACTGACAAAACTCAGGTAGGTGTAGAATAGATTAGCCTGCAATTGCTTTAACAGCACGATTTTGAAGAATCAAACACCATGGCAGTTGTTAGTCGGAAAGGAATGGCTAAACCTATTCATTTAAATGCATTGGTAATTTAAGTAGATGTTTAAAAACTGTAAGTTAAATGTTTTAAAAATCTGTTATTTACGGCCCTCTCTTGAGTAAAAGAGCATGCACCCAGCAAGGGAGTAAGTTAAGGTCAGACTTCTCATTATGCGTCCTTTTCCACCTCCTCTGCATGCGTCTTCCTTCAGCAGGAGAGAAATTCAGAAATGATATTTATGTTACACATAAATTTTCAAACAGCTATTTTACAAAAAAATACATGCTAAAGTGTCCCACATTAAGAAAAAAAAACAGAAAAAAATCCTCTGCAAATCCTGTGTGTTTAGATTATGTCCTAATTAATAAAACAGCAGGACTTTAGATTCTTTTCAGGATCAAGCCCAAATATTCAGTCCTGTCCTCATTGATGCCAGCAGCTCCCACTGAATCTCACAGGCACCAAGTCCTCATTCCATCATTCCAGAAGCAGAAAGTGGCAACATTCACTTACCATAAAGTGCAGATTGTCATGAAATAGAAATACACCTCAGTGAGATCAAACGTCTGCAAAGACAACTCTCAGTCAAGAGATCAAGGCACTATAAAACAGACAAGTATGAACTTCCTATGCAGTTCATATTTTGCAAACATTCACAGGTCATAGTTTCAAGGCTAGGCTGCATCCCTCCGAAGAGGCTGAGAAGGAACTGAGCTGCTGTGGCAATAGTGCTCTTTCTTCGAAGAGCCCCTCTGGGGCTTTCCTCACTTAGACCTGTCAAATCTCATCGCTCTGAGCACATGACTCACTCAATTAGACCTCAGCTCATGCACTTTCCCACTTCTGCCACAAAGTCTGCTTTTCATGTGTTTGCAGGGTTTTCCTGTAGCTTTTAGCCGAGCCTTGCTCATGGGATTTCAGAAGGAGCTGACATGGCAGCAGTGCACATTTTCTGGGCAGCTGCTTAGCAGCTCTGCACTTTCCCATAAGCACATAAATCCGTGCCATGACCTTGAGCATGCCAGATGCACAACCTTCTCCCTCAGCTAGAGTCCCATGAGTCAGCGGCAATATCTGTTAAAAGATTCATGCTCCAAGCATCAACCAGGGAAGCAAAGGAAATATAATTCAGCAAATCTCTCCATGTCTAATTAGACAGTGCTTGCACTCAAGTGAAGCCTACCAGAAGTAAACAGCCAACACTGCCAGCTTCATGTGGACTGGTAACTAGTCACCAACTTGACTCCAGCTTTCCCCAGCTCCAAGTGGCAAATGGAGATCAATCACCGACCAAGGGCAGAATTGCCTGTGGTCCCAGCTTTGCTTCTGAAACTGATGTCCACCAAGAGTGGAAGTCCTGCACATCATGTGAAAGCCAATTTGTCTCCTCTGATTCTCAAAGCCATAATGGAAGCAAACAGCTACATTTTGTGTAGGCTTTAGTTGTGATTCTCATTTAAAGGCATAGGGGAAAACTATTTATTGAGAACTAATCATACTTACAAAATCACAATTTTGTAATGACTCTAATTATTGTAGTTAGTCTACATGATTAGACTCTAATGACTGTAGTTAGACAACTTAAACATTAACTTTCTGCATTAGACTTTAATGCTTTAATCATCAGTTTTACTTCATTTTGTGGCACATTCCTAGGGCTAATGACAATAGAAAATTAAAAGAGCTGTAAACCATAAACTCAGGGAAGCCACATTAATTTATGCATCTATCTGGTAAGCGCTGTTACTCTTTCTTGCTTGTTACTCTTTCTTAGCTGAAGATTGTTATTTTCTATGGCTCAAACCACTTCATTGTTTCAATAGTACTTATACTGATCGATTAAAATGACATGAAAAACCATCAAAGCATTAGTTCTATTAAATGGGGAATTTATTATCAGCATAGCCTAAAATTGGTGACTTAATTGAATTTGCTGCAAAAGCTGCACTACAAGCCAGGTGAAGAACATTGCAATGCCGTATATTCTGTACCTACATGATTGCTTGTATGTTCAGGAGGAAAATAAGCTTAGTGGTGTATAAAGACATAAAACTTTCCAGGCATTTATACTAATTAAAAGAGGCAATTCCAACACAAAAGAAAGACATGGAAACCAGTCTCCATCTGTAATCTGTAAGGGTTTAATGCATTAAAAAATGGCATATTGGTTGTGAAGATAGATGTTCATATAAAAACATTCTGACACTCCCAGTTAGCTATTGTCAATATTTTTCTTAAATTAAGAAACAAGCTAAAAGCTGTATAAACCAAAAGGAATGAGGAATTAGATTTCATGAGTGGTTATCCCCATGTGGGACTGTGAACCTTTAGCACACTGTTTGATGACTGATTGCAAGTAGCAACAATTAAAGCAACCTCCCCTGTGAAAGCTATCTTCAACTCTTCCTTCGCTGACATTGATCTTGGTGGAATTGGAAGGGGAATAATGACAGCTTCGAGAAACAGCTATGATGCAAACATTCATGCTTACAGAACAGGTAAGTGTTGATGTCGGAAGATGATTTGCAGCAAATATGTGTGGTTTTTTTTTTCTACTATCTTTGTACAAGGAGGCCAAAGACAGCTTTCGAATCCATGATACTGACATATAAAACCACCGAGTGATTCCTAATAACTTTTTCCCAGTGTCACCAGGCCAGTAAATGCTTATTATCACACTGAGACTGATCTTGGCACAGCAATTAAATCAACTTCAATTACGTTTCTCAGCTGGGGATGGTACGTCAATTGTAGAAAATAACTTCAAAATTAGATCTCAATTTCTCTTAACCATTCTCTGGATGCAAAGATATGAAGCTTGAACCTGCAATGTTCTTGTCTTCCTTCACCTCAGCATTTCTCTCATGATCACAGAAAATACGTGGTTTAAAACAAGCAGCCTTGTCAACAAGAATCCTGTACTGCAGACCCAGCTGAATAGTTTTCTGTGAATTTCTAGCACTAAAGGAAGCACTAATGGTGTTTAGCAGTGTTTAGTTAGAAACAATACCATTCATCCTAAAGTGGGATAGCAAAAGCTATGAAAACGTTTAACAATAATTGGTGTTCTGTTTAAAGCCCAGAGTCAAAGGATTTAAACTTTTGTTTACTAGAAAAATTGTATCCTTCATGGTTGCAGAGAAAAACTAAAATAACGACTTGGGTATTTCCTCAAACAAATAAAGAAATGAAAAAAATCCCATGAATCACAAAGAAAAGCCTATGATTTTACAGGATGATGGGAGGGGGGACAGAAGAGAAAGGATACAGAAATCTACACAATATTAACATAGCTGAATTCTATATAGCTGTATTTTTGATGAAATGTATTTCGAAGGTCATCCACAGGGAAGCCTAAGCAAAGGCTAAAGAAAGACAAATCTGGGAAATTATAATATTGCTTAAAATTTCATTTCACTTCAACATGCTGCGCCACAACAAGAACACAGAACTAGATCAGTGTATCTTAATTCTGTCCTGTAGAACCTTTCAAGGTCCTAAAATTAGTGTTATTTTCCCTTTGCAGTGAAAGCAGGCAAAGACTTCCAATACTTTTGTAATAACGCAAGGTTTCAAGACAATCTGATGTAAGTCCCTTCTCTAATATCTGAATACGGGTTGTGGGCATTTTTTTGTGGATTGTCATCCCGCGCCACTCCACAATAGGCAGAGCATGGTTTTAAGTGGGCTTTTCCACACACCATGTTGGTAGCCCTGTTTTTCAAGTTGTAGTCAGCCAGCAGGCTGTAACTTTGGCTTTAAATATCTCCTTCTGTCTATTTCTCAGAATTTTTACATTACTGTATAATTTTACTAAAAATCTATTTTCCATAAACTAGGTCTACATATTACCCAGCAATATCACTGCTATCTTTTAAGATCTTTCTTTATGTGCAATCAAGTTTTAAGATTTAGAAGAAGAGCTTACTTTCTAGGCCTGCATGTACCAAGAGGAACATAGCAGACTTTCACATCACTGGTTTTGAATTAATTGAAAAGCCAGCTTGCAAGGACCCGATACCTACCTCCAGAATCCACCAGAATAATACACCAAAACATGGAAGAGTAATGTATTTTTTCCTCTTGTTGGCTAAGCAGCATTTTACTCTACTGACATTCTACTCAGCTTGACCAGGCCAAACATGAAACTGAGTATTTTAACCAAGGTAAAGCTATGCACACGATCATATTAACTGTAATGCTTCCAGTAGCATTGCTAATGTAATGCTAAATTGCCCAGACTTGGTATGGTATCTCCATTCTGCATTGCACAGTACTGGGTATGCATTGACTAACTACTTACTAGTGTAGAGGGATGATAGACATTTGGGCAAAACATCCTCTTACAACAACCTCACTTGCTCGGAAGATAGTGACTGAAATAGCCTTTGAAGTTAGATGGGGCAGGATGAATGTCTTTGGTGGTTTTGGGCATATATTCAAAGTGTTCTGAACATGAAGTGAACATTAAAGGTTACCTTGAAAGCAAACTGAAGGAGCCAGTCCTGTACAAACCCTCAAAAGCACAGCCATTAAAGGATCTTGTAATGTCTTATTTGGGAAAGCTGTTAAGTGCCAAATCAATGAAGCTATAATTTTGGATCACTGATTTGTAAGTAAGAATGTAGCAAAGATATTCTGCTCAGTTTTAAAAACCAGAATGACTCATAGAATTAGGAAAAAAAAGTATTGCCTGCTGTTTTATACCAAGATGCCACTTTTTGGATAAACTATATACAATATCAGGTAGCAGAGGATTTCATGGTTCTACAACAAAGATGAAGTAGCTGAAAGCATAGAAATTAGATACTTCATGTCACAGCATGAAAGTAATATATAGACACATGAGGGGACTTTTTTATGGTCTTGCTGAAGAAAGCAAGAACAGTAGGCATCACTAGCACCCAAAAGCTTCCCCAGCAGAACCTCAGTCCTTCTTTTCCCATCATCAGATGGCACAGTTTTAGGGTTACTTTATCTGGCTTTATGTGAGAAAGCCCCAGGTGGCTATTATAGCTTCCACATAAGCTCTTTGCCTTGTCCTGGGACAGCCATTGTGCCAGCATCTGAGAAAGCTGTGATGTAAAGCTGACTGCTGGTTTTGCAGCGACAACATTTGCCAATATTTACTCAAGGAAAAGGAGTGGTAGATGGTTACAAATGAGTCATGGGTAAATAATGCAAGAATATTTTTTAGCTAACCCTGAAGAAATCCCTTGGGATTGCTGAAGATCCCTGTGAGACACATGACATTGATTCCATGGACTTAATTTTAGAGAGAATCTAGTTACAAATGCAGAGGTGGAATGTTGATCTGAAGTAAATATTATAGTGTTCCTTTGTCTTATCACCATCTATGCTTACAAATTATTCTTTATTAATTATGTTTGCAAATGTCTGTAGTCCTTGAAGTCAGAGGGCACTCCTGGAAGCTCAAATCAGGGTCCATAATACCACTAGTTCATAAATAATTTCCCATATGTAAGTGGGTGTTATGCTTTTATCCCCTAAATTAGACATTGCATCACATGCATGCTCAAAATCAGACATAATAGCAGCTGAAACTGCTGAGCTAAGCAAATTAGTTGTGTCAATGTGGTATGACTCGTTCCATAAATAAGAAAATCCTCACAATTTTGAGTCATAAAAAAATAAAAAAAAAAGCATTATTATCTTCTGAAGTACATTTATTTTCTCTACTCCAGTGTCATTGTGTAGCTTCTGCTTATGGATCCAGGCTTAACGACAGCGTAAGCAAAAATCAGAAAGTCTAAAACAAATATATATGTGTCAACAGTTAGGGAGTGGATTTTACTGGGAGCCCCCATTCATTGTGACAGAAAGATTTCAAAATGAAGGCAAGTGAAGGCAAGGTCAGGCAAATGAAATGTCAACTATGATTCCTTTTTAGAATACAGTATATCTCCTGAATATCCCTTCATCCTGTTTCCTCCAGTGGATTGACATACATTGTCCTCCTAGACTGGTAAGCCTCAGCCACAATGGGCTCAGCAGTATATTGTATTTCCATAAATTTACACCCACCCAGTACCATCTTTTACCACAGCAATGAACTAAGCCACAATATGGCTTAGTCATTTCCTTACAAGTTTATGTCTCATCAGCAGTACAGATGCACATAGCAGAAGCATATGTGGAAATCTGCAGAACCAACACAAACCGATCATGTCAGGAGGGAGTGAAAGTTTCTCAGAAACTTAAACAGTCCCCGTTTCAGACTTCCACTTCTCACTTGTTTGTTGATCAGTGCAGGTTTAGATCCAAAATTTGGTGCTGCTGCTGCCTAGCAGCATGTATGTATACAAGGCAGCAACAAAAAGGAGTTCTGCTGGTGCCTAGAAAGCCCTGATCAACATAAAGTCATTGTGAGTTTAGCTAAATGAGCTAGCATTACTCATCAGTCATCCAGAATTAGGATTACACTGCTGAGTGGCTGAAGAACACAATGGCCCATTACCAGACAAAATATAAAATCAGAGCCAAATATTAGAGCTCTGCCTTTTTTTGTCAGCAAGAAGTGAAGCATTACATTCTACAGGTGATAAGATGCACCAGTACTCTGAGAACACACAGTAACTAGATAACTGTAGAAATAGTATTCTCTTTTGCCAGGACTAACACCTCACAGAACAAGAAATCTTTAGCCATTGGTGATCAACAAAAATCACGAGGAACACCCACACACTATAGCTCTGTTTCACTGTTGATTGCTTTTTTTAGTCATCTTTCCCATCATTATCCACCTACTTTAATTTGACACGTATGTGCCACACATACTTAACATGCTGTCTGATGCTTGGCTTCCTGGATGGAATGGAACCAGAGATTCTTCTACAAGCAAAGTGTCTACTCAGACAATGAGCACATCATAATTTGATTCTGAGGATCTGGAAGGCAACGTCTCATAGTTATTGTGCTGTGTCACAAATGGTAAAAACAGTATCTCCTAATCAAGGTAAAAATATATCTCCTGAAGCTGAACTATGAACATTATTTTAAACATTTTCAGCTTACAATGTCCAAAAGCACTCAGATTTCTCCCTCCAGAATCAGTATCCCTATTGGTAATTACATCTTTCTCCAGATGACTAGGAAATTACATGTTAGTGAGTGCAGAAGCAAATTACTATACAGATAGTGGTGGAAGAGACAGAAATAGTGATGCATTCACTTTATAATTGGCTGGCACTTGCTATCGACCATGTAAATCCTCCACCATGACATGCTGATTAGTGTGCACTGTAATTTATCAGCCAGCTGTTCCAGGCTGGAATTCTGTACCTTGTATTTAAATCTGGTATTTAAGTACTGTTGCTACCTGCTAAACTGCAGTTTGAGAGTTTAAAGTGCAGAAAGCTGCTAAATCATCAAGAACAAGAAAAGAAGATACCATTAATTTAAAAATACATCTGTTTAAAGAAACATTCCTAAAGAGTAAAATGTAGCCAGGTGGTTTTCTAAAACTGCTAGATGATAGTGATCATAAAGCCATGTTTGCTACACCCTATTTGTGGAGACTGCTGCAACAGATCCTCTTTTCAAAGTGACCCTGAGAGCCCAGCATCGTTATCAGTACAATTACAAGGGCATTAGCTTAGAGAAAGCTGCACTTTATGGTGAGCTAGTGCAACAGAATGAAGCCAGCTCCACAGCACTGAAGTAAACCTAACAAATTTTAGCAGTGCTTCTCAAAGTAAGGATCCTGAACATAACTTTGAACAGAAACCTAAGAAATTTAGGATAGTTCCTACCCTGCCCATTCTTTTTTCCTTCTGTTTAATAGGTTGTGAGATGGAAACCAGCAGCAACACAGTGGCCTGAGACAGCAACCAGGTCAAAAGTTGCACTTCTTTTCTTGTGTAGACAGTGTTTAGTAATTTTGACCTTGCTTTCTAGCAGTGCTTCAGCTAGCACATTTCTCATACAACTCTAACCCTCAAATACTTTGGTATCAACAATTTTCAGATTTTGCATTTTCGCTGACTTCAGGTCAGATATTGTCAAATACGATGCAAAAAGAGATTATATTAGTGAAAAAGGGTAGGAAAAGGATATGGTCAGAATTCTATAAAGAACAGAATAGTTCAAGAAAAAAAAACCAAAACAAACAAAACAATAACAAACAGAAAAGGAAAGAATGCTATGTTCTGTTACAGTCTGTTCAGTAGGAACCACCACAGATACGAGAAATAGAAGTGAAAAAGGCCAATGCACCAAAATTTTGCTTGTGGGTAGTTCAGGCTTCTGCAATTGAATTCTAAGACTTTTCTCTTGCTCTGACATATGAGATAGGTTCTTGAATTGCAAATTTATGAGTTTAAACATGTATTTCAATGCCATCCACCACTATGGTATTTGAATGGCTTTTGAGAAACACACTGGTAAAGCAAAATCATCACTCTGGCCACTGCCTTCCTGGCACGTTCAAAACTGTCTCAACCATCAGTAGAGAACATCCAGGGCCTAGAGTAGTAGAAAGTCTGTTCTTAGAAAGAAAAGAAGATACACCTGAATGTACATAATGTCACATAGCCCAGATCTGCTGAATACTGTCTTCAAGGCAGTACAACATCTAAAGTAACAATTAAAGCCCCCCAAATAAGTCATAATTAGATGGTTGGTGCTTTGATACATCTGCAGTAATTAAAATATGGAAAAGTTTTAACTCTAAGCTGTTAACAGTGGGAAAACAGAAGAATCACATTCCTGGGTGGGCTAGACAACTGCTGAAACGTAACGTATATGGGAATGGATTGGAAACGTTAGTGTAGTATTTGCTGAAGGAACCACTATTTCCCTGCCACCTTTCCCCTGGCTATATTCTGTTTTCTAAGAATTACAAAGATTAAAAAAAAAAGAGGAAGCAAGTTTGTGGTTGGTTGCTATTTAAATCCGTATCTCTAGATCCATTCATTCCCAGTGGCCTCAACCCAGACTGGTTCTTCTTTCTGTTCTTCATGTTTACAAAACATTAAAATTTCCCAGCTGTATCACAACAATTTCTAGGTAGGATTACGTCAAAAGAGTCCTTTGATTCTTGACTCTGCAACTGCATCATAATAAAGCACCTCTCCTCCACAAAAACATGTTTTCCAATTTCTGTGCTAACTGGGGGTTGGAATTAAGTAATGAGATATGGTAAATAATTCTGTGGATTTAAGTGACTGTGTTAGCACAGGAAAAGGCAAAGCTTGTACATCTTTTGCAATCTGAGCCAGAGACTGGTGCTTTGGATACCAGGAGTGAGGACACACGGTGATGCACTCTCTATTGCTGGTGCAGAGAGATTGCTTACTGCCCACTGTATGCATTCAGACTGTCCTAGTGGCTTCACCACAGTTCAGTCTTAAGCTTGGGACACTGAAAAATTTACCATATCCTTTCTTTTCAGTGAGTCACTTATATAGTGTAACTCAAAACTTTTTCACTTTTCCCTGTGCCTTGTACTAAGCAATATCCTGTCTTTCTACACAGGGTAAGTATTGTGACAGCTCTGACACAATGCCAGTCTGAAAGCAACAGAAAGCACTGGCATTGGCAGGGTGTCTCTAATCAGCTCAAACCTTCTGCCTCTTGTTTCCAAGTCACCAACCTTTCTATTTCTGTACAAGCAGCATGATCCCTCATGGTATAATGCAGTCATGGTGCCTTGCTTTCACGGGTCTCTGGATGATTCACATCTGTGGTCTGTCTGTTACACTAACAATGCACTTCTTTATGTAGCTTAGGTTGACTTCCTGAAGACGCACATATTTGGGGATAGTCACAGTTGTACTATATGCCTAAACTGGAATTTGCCCTCTTCTGACTATATAGACACTGAACTTCAAAAGAGCATTGTATTTTAATAGAATAGTACATTTCTCAAGTTTGTCATCAGAAACAGTGATGTTTGATGGGTACTTCTTATTGCAAAATGAAATATGAAGTACTGCATTTAGAATTAAAGGCATAGGAGTAGCTAAAAGCAATGCAAAACTGAAAATCTGCCATGAGTATTATTGGCACTTGGCAACCTTACTTAAGTTAAAATGAGCAATATTATTTATATATCATAATTGCAGAGGCATTAAACACACTGTGCAAATACAAGAAGAGATGTACTTTATCCCACGGCCAGTCACAGGAAGTGGAGAAAAACACTTAGAAGCCTCTTTGTTTAGAACTTTAAGTGTCCTTTCAGTCCTTCAGTACAGACCACTGAAGTCTGTACTGGCCAATTTGTGCTGTCAAAGGTTATTGTACAGCATCAAAGAGTAGATTTATTTGCCTATGCTGTTACAGTAGGCCTCCAAAACCCCCACACAGGAGCGCCCCCATACATCATTCTTCCTTTTACAGAAAATGCATTTTTTTTTGTCTGCTTTAGTAGTAACACAGAGAAGGACAAATGTATTTCTGCTGGGGGTTTTCTGCATTCATATGACACTGTGGTTGCACAGTAAAGTCACCTGCTTTTAGGACATGCCAGAATTACTGTTTATGCACAGCTGTTTTACTCAACATTGTCCAGAATGCCTGAAAGTCAGCATGTCTAGGGTTTCTGGAAGCGCAAACCCAGACCAGAGCTGTTGGTCGCTTACAGCAGGGTGTGCTTCAGGAATTTCATGTATTATTTGGTATATTTGCATTTTGATTGTTCTTAAAACATGAAATAGAAGGACAGGGACATTGTTATGGTTTTAATTGTTTGCTAGCTTCAGCCAAAATCAGAATACCTATTTTTGTTTATGAATTTCATCCACACACAAAGAAGGTCAGAGTTTAAGACATAGACTCATTGCATACAAGAGATACTACTTTCATCGCTGGAACATTTATTCATATGTGGTACTGCTTGCTTACATAGTTTCAAAGCAGCTGAACAAAAAAGCAAATTAACAGAAAAATAGAGCAAAGTATAAATAAAAGAAAACCAAGAGAGATGTTAAAAATTTCTTCCAGGGCGCATAGCAAGACAGTGTTGATGGTGGGATCCTAAGACTCAGCAGTTCTTGGATTTGGATCTCCAAGCTCAAGCAGAATATATTTTTATCTCTCAGCTCAAAAAAATTGTAGATTGAATTCAGAATAATTCTCTACCTGCTGTCAGACTTCTCAATGTATGAATTGTTCAGAGATTTGGAATAACCTAGCTGTATTAGCAGTGATTCATATAAACAACAAGAAAAGTCATAAATAGTAACAATTATATGTTGATTGATATAGTTGATATCATTTGGTGTCGGTGCCAGGAGGAGGCTGCCTGCCAAGGGGAACATTCCTCGCAAGTTAGTCCTACAACGTGCTGGAAGCCAGCAGCCCCTGGAACAAAAGCGATGTTCCGCTCAGCCGGGCTGCTCCGAGGGCGCCAGCGAGGCACGACAGCGCAGGGGCGTTTCAGGGAGCCCCCCAGGGCGCACGGAAACTGGGGCATTCCCTCTTCATCTGTACAAGGGAGGCTTTGTCATGAGTGCAAGCATTTTGCTAAAGCTTCTGGTGTAAGGCACAGGAAGACAAAAAACCCTGAGGGAGGTCAGGCTCTGCTTCTCAGACATTTATTTTCATCTGTTAGCATGTCTTAAACCAAACTTCTCTTTTATTTAAAATCCTGTGTTTCACAGTGAGGAATGTGTCAAGATTTTTAGCGTCAATCTCCATGATAGAGTTGACAGCTAGCACAGATGATTGTTTCAGGATGTAAAGCATATTGTAGCTTTGAGACTTGCAAGCATCAGATTTTGCATACTGTAGTAGGAGGGGCACTTGTAAGAGAAAGGCTTTAAAACTAAAGCAAATCCATGTTCAGTGGAGTTCTTTCTGGAGTCTCCAAACAGTTAAAAGTAATTTCTTTAAATCCTTGACTTCCACCAGAGAAAAAGGTAAGCCTACCCTGTTGAAGGCTGAACTGCCCCTTCATTTTTTGAGTACAGCATTTCATATTACCTTTTTAATATATGGAAAGAGGTAAGAATATGCTTACATAGTAAATTAATGTCAGGACAGTAGATGCAACTGCTGTGCCACCTTGTCAAATGAGTACAGCATTTATGAGTGTCTGTTAAAATGCTTTTTGAAGTTCAGAAAAAATTATCTTCCGTCTCTTTCTGCTCATAGTAGCTGTGAACATCACACTAAGCAAGCACAGAGCTCCCTACACTGACAAGCCCAGACAAGTTCCAATTCTCAGAGTCTGCACAGCTCCATTTTCCAGGATGAATGATTACTTTTGACGCTCCATGACCTAAAAAAAGTATTCTAAGAACATTTTCCATGAGTAACTAGAAGTTGTGATTTGTTCAGTAAAACAACTGGCAACTTTTGCTGTTGAGAATTTAATGGAAACATATATTATGTTCTGTGATGTGCTTGATTTTAACTAAAAACAATAAAAGAAAAGGAAAGGAAAAAAAAGAAAATAGAAAAAAATCCCTTTCATGCCACTATCCATCTTTCTTAAAATTTACCTGAGCTAATGATTCAAGTCATAAGCTTAAAGATGGGAAATCTTTTGTCAAAAGATGCTAAGTATCACTGCAACTCTGTAGAACTTCCCAGATTTAATAATGACTAGGTTATTGATTTCACACATATAGTTGTTTCAGTAATCCTTTTTTTTGGCTGTAAAAAACATCACAGGTCTTGGTTTCAACCTGACACTAAACATGAACTGAAAATAGAAAAAAAAACCCACCAAAAACCCAAACAAACATAAACAGGGAAATAATTTCTCAGAAGTTTAAACACTTTAGAGTTGGAAGTAGCTCGCTCAGGGGAACTTACACTTCTCTCCAGTGTGGTAGCACAACAATGGTGACCTATGTTACAAACCATGATTTGCTGGCTCGTTTCTTGAAAAGAGATTTTCTGATGTTTTATTGGTGGAGATTTGTTTTAAGCAAGATACCAGATAATCTGACTGCATGCTTCATGTCTTTTCCTAGAAAAGACAATTTTAAGACATGCAAGCAACATACTTTTGTTGCACATATATAGATTAAGTGCATCTATACCACAATGAAAAGTATACTGCATGCTGGTTGATGTTGCAAACAGCTTTGCTAACAATATTGCTTTGCACTTACCAGTATCATCTTAAATACAGGAAGAGCCTTGAAATGTTTATTGTAAGTCCTGAAAGTAGAATATTGAAAGTGTCTGGATAGAGATGTAGCCTTTTTAAGCCTAAAAAGAAGAGGAATTAAAAGGACTGAATGGCTCAAAGGATTAGCAATGAAAGACAGACACTTTCACATATAAACTTGTCTGAGTTCATCCAAATTCAACAGCAACTTAGATCATCAAATTGAAAGAAGCTTTGGTGGTTCACTGGAAGCAAGTCTGGCTCTCAGCCCGGTTTCTAGAGAAAAGATACTCATCAAAAACATGCCTCTATTTGGCATTCATACTGACTGCTTCAGAAAGGACCAAGACACGAGAATACACAGAGCAGTTCTCTTAAAATATGTGGTATTAGTGGCCTAGCTAGTATAGCACATGGGGCTCACAGCTTTCCTTTTTCCAGTTGTGGATATGCAATGTAATCCAAGAATAAAAGCAGACTTTTATAGTATTACTAACGCTGAATTTTTTAAAACATGCAATATATTCAGTAAATAGGAAGGAGAGTTTGGATTATTCACCATTGAATTCCTAATTTATAAACTTAAAGTCTGTTTATAGCATAAGCATAGAATCATAAAATGGTTTGGCTTGGAAGGGACCATTTAGAAGGGATCATTTAGTTCCAACCCCCATGCCACGGGCAGGGACACTTTCCAATAGATCAGGTTGCTCAAAGCCCCATCCAGCCTGACCTTGAACGCTGCCAGGGGTGGGGCAGCCACAGCTTCTCTGGGCAAGCTGTTCCAGTGCCTCACCACCCTCACAGTAAAGAACTTCTTCCTTGTATCTAACCTGAACTTCCCCTGTTTAAGTTTGAACCCATTACCCGTTGTCCTATCACTACAGTCCCTGCCCGTGGCCGAGGGTTGGAACTAGATGATCTTAAGTTTCTTTCCAATCCTAACTATTCTATGATTCTATGGACAGCCCCTCACTGGCATCCTTGTAGTCCCCCTTCAGACACTGGAAGGCTGCTGTGCAATTTATCATTTTATATTGCTGTGGACTTTCTTTTTTACAGTCCTCCCCCATAAAACAGGACCCAGATGAAGCCGAAATCCTTTCTGCCACGAACGCTGTAGGAATGTATCATGCTTTTTACAAGACACTGTAAAAAGTTAAGGTTGTTTATCAAACAAGATGTTCTGTATGTATACGCCTAAACTGCCAAAGCATACGTTTTGTGATAGATAGAAAATGTATACGCCCAAACTGCCAAACCGCAAAATATGTTTGCACAGGTAATCTATTGTTGCCAGCAAAGCAGTTCCTGGAATTACTGGAACAACCATATAAGGAAGAAGAGTACTATACAGCCACGTCGAGGCAGAGAAAGACCCCTTAGCAGCAGCCCGAGCATGCGCAGAGTACTATACAGCCACGTCAGAAGCGGAACTGATAAGCCTATAAAAAGAACTGAAAGGAGAACTGAAAGTGTGGCAGTTGGTGGAGCGGGGACTCCCCTGTTGCCCAGCGCTGTATTTGCTCATATTCTGCTTACTATAATCAATAAATTCTAATTGATTTTGATCATTTGTGGTCTCAATTTATAACAATTCTGGTGCCATGAGTCGGATAAGGAAGAGTGGGATGCAGACCCTCGGAGAGGTGCCCCGCATTAATTTGCGGCTCCGGAGGAGGTTGTCTTCCTACTACATCCTTACTGACGAACCTAAATTACAGAATAGTGAGCAAAAAGGAACTGGTTAATCCCATAAATTTTGTGCACAGAAGTCCGGATGAAGACGCAGAACGCGTGAGTATAGAGCGATTATTTCGCGGGTTTCCGTCCGGTCAGGATTGGGTTTCCTGGAATACGGTGTATGAGAGGTTTGATATACTGGACCAAGTGAGTGCGGACCCTTTAGTACTGCGGTTTCCATATCCCGCGAGGGACTGGACCAGGAATAAGGGGAGTGAGTGTGTGTGTGAGTAAAGGTATTCCAGAAGATGGGTGCGAGGAACAGTAAGCCCTCGACTCCCATGGGTGGATTACCCCCAGTTGCCTAAAGATACTCCGTTAGGTTTTATGTTGACTAATTGGGAGCAATTCCCTGGGGCAGCAGGGAAAGAGAAAAACAAAATGATTAGGTTTTGTACAAAAGTCTGGGGAGGAAAACAAATTTCTAAAAATGTATATTGGCCAGTATATGGATCAGGAGAGGACTGGGTGAGACAACAATTAAACTTCTGGGTGAATAATAAAAAAACCACCTAACCCGGAAGAAAGTCAGTATGCTGAAATATGGCTAGAAACCCCCCAAAGTATAGCTTCTCTTTATCCAATAAATGAGTTAAGGGAGAAGCAGGAGAAACGAAAGGATGGACTCATGCAAGCTGCATTAAAGGACCTGTAACTCCACCACACTGGAAAGTGGTCAGCGAACCTGGAGACACCAGGCTGATCTTAAAGAGATAACTGATGATAGAGACACTGACCGAACATTTTTTAACTTTACCTTTTAGTGTTAAATGTTTGATTTGCTTTGCAATTGCAATATTATTGTCACTGGTGATGTTTTATTTTTGGAAATGCACTAAGTGTGCAAAAGGAAATTGTTGAATATATGCAGTTAAAGATTGAATATAGGCCACATACTGATTTAAACGATATACGTACACACGATATACGTTTAAACTGTGGATCCCCAGGTTGTAATTGTTATCCTTTTATTTGCTTAGAGTGCATAGTGTGCCAAGGCAAATGGTGGAAGCACTGTAGGAGTGGATATCCTCCTATAAGGGTATGTTGGTTGTGTTATAAAACTGAACAACAACTAACTGAGTGGGCACTAAAATTTTTAGAAGGAAATTACGAACTCCAGAGGGAATCAATTGAGTGGTGGAACATTTTTGTAAAAGGAATAAACCCTCTATATTATTGTTATCACTTTAATGAATCACCCCTTTTGTGATCAAAATTCTGGCTGTCCAGTGTAGAAGGGAGGTTCGAGCCTTACCGTGCGGTGCCCAATTTGTAAAAGCAGACAAGTGGGAAGCCTACGTGCTTCGTTATACAAGACGAAATACCCGAATTTCTGAGGAGTTCCCTTGCTGCCAAGAAGATGGTACACCTCGTGGCTTGCAGCAACCAAGTCGACGAGCGAGGCAGAGGAGGAACAGGCCCAGGAGAAGGGAATCTGAATATTGGGACGCGCAAGCAGCAACGGCCGAACTCCCCCTGGATTGGTAGGATTGTAATACAATTAAGCACAAAGTCCACCCTTTGTCCTGGCATACTCGCGTTGTTAGTAATCTGGTATATAACACCTCAAGTAATGGCTGGAAACCCACATGAGCCGTTTGAGTGGAGTCTAATTCAATGGGAAAATCATAAGGTACTTGCAACCACCACTGTGAGTGGAAATCCCGGTTTTCATGTTCCATTATGCAACCTAATTGGTATTGAAGAAAGATCTTGTCCAACATATTATCCGTATTATATGTGTCCTGCATCTAATCCTGGAAAACCTTATTGTAGTTATCCTGGACATTTTTATTGTGGCTATTGGGGATGTGAAACAGTAGCCTCAGGCTGGAAAGTAGAAACCCAAGATAAATATATTTCATCATTCTGGGGAAGAAAAACCAGTTACTGTATTCCACCAAAAGAGGATAGGGGGATAAGTCGAGACATAATAGAATATGGGAATTGTACAGGAATAACTATTGAAGTTTTACAGCCCATTGATCCTGGATGGATGGTAGGACGTACATGGGGAATGAGATTAGCAGAACGAGGAGTAGATAAGGGAGGTCATTTCTTAATTAAAAAAGAACCCATACCTCATGACTCTTTACCCATAGTCCCTAATCCAGTCCTCAATGAGGTTTCTCATCCTATAACTCCCCTACCGGATTTAAAATCGAATAAGAATGTTACTCAAATTCCAAATGCCACACTACCTGTTGCAATTATACCACTTGAGCAAGAACCCAGAGACCCACTCTGGAACATGATGCAAAAGTTCTACGCAGCCCTAAACAAAACTAGACCCAACGTAACTGACGGTTGTTGGTTATGTTACAACATAAGACCACCATATTTCGAGGCTGTGGGAAAACCTAGTAAGGTTCGTTGGTCTAACGGAACAAACCCAAAAGAATGTAAATGGAATGAATAAAAAAACCCTACTCAAGGAATAACTATGCAAATGGTAACTGGGAAAGGACGATGTATTGAGACTGTTCTACTCACGTATCAATCACTATGTAATGAAACTATTAAGAACTATACTATACAAACACACAAGAACCAGAATTATAAATAGATAATACCCTCTGGAAACGCCAAATGGGTATGTTCAAATGTGGGGATAACCCCTTGTTTGTCTCTTAATGTGTTCAATGAAAGTTTCTTTTGTATTCAAGTTGTCATCATACCCAGGATTATGTATCATACCTCTGAAAAGATATTTAGACACTTTGAAGGGGAGCTCTCTAGGCAAACTAGAGAACCCATAACTGCTGTTACAATTGCTGGGTTGCTTATTGCTAGTGGAGTTGGAGCAGGAACTGGAATAGCCGCCCTTTTCAAAGAAGAAGAAATAAAAGCCCTACAATTGGCAGTAGATGAAAATTTAGAAAGAATAGAGCAAGCTATAAACAATTTAGCAACTTCTGTAAAATCATTATCAGAAGTAGTATTACAGAATCAGAGGGGACTAGACCTGCTATTCCTGAAAGAAGGAGGGTTATGTGTTGCTTTAAAAGAAGAATGTTGCTCTTATGCTGATCATACAGGGGTTGTACAGGATGCAATGTCAGAATTAAGAAAGAGACTCGAACAAAGAAAGAAAGAGAAGCCAACAGGTCATGGTATGAAAATTGGTTTAATATGTCACCTTGGTTAACTACCTTATTTTCTACCCTAGCAGGACCACTAATAATGATTGTCTTGGGATTAATTTTTGGACCATGTATTATTAAGTATTTACTTAAAATAATCAAAGACTGTTTTAACGTAACGAAGCTTTTGTTACTTACCTCTAACTATGTACCAGTGGCAACTGATGAGGACCATGAAATGTGATTGTTGTAATTGTAAATATAACAAACCTTGCTTTTGCATCTTGTTTGATAAACAAATGATAAATAAAAGAAGGGGGGATTGTAAAAAGTTAAGGTTGTTTATCAAACAAGATATTCTGTATGTATACGCCTAAACTGCCAAAGCATATGTTTTGTGATAGATAGAAAATGTATACGCCCAAACTGCCAAACCGCAAAATATGTTTGCACAGGTAATCTATTGTTGCCAGCAAAGCAGTTCCTGGAATTACTGGAACAACCATATAAGGAAGAAGAGTACTATACAGCCACGTCGAGGCAGAGAAAGACCCCTTAGCAACAGCCCGAGCATGCGCAGAGTACTATACAGCCACGTCAGAAGCAGAACTGATAAGCCTATAAAAAGAACTGAAAGGAGAACTGAAAGTGTGGCAGTTGGTGGAGCGGGGACTCCCCTGTTGCCCAGCGCTGTATTTGCTTATATTCTGCTTACTATAATCAATAAATTCTAATTGATTTTGATCATTTGTGGTCTCAATTTATAACAACACCACTATCCTACACACACAAGGGACACTGGTGGGCCCCAAGTGCTTGAGCAGACAGTGGTGCAGAAGGCACAGAGGTCCCTGTGATTGAACCACAACCGGAGCTGCTGGGCTGGTGGGAATGTGCAGGTCACTGCCCATCCACCCAGGCTGAGACAGTGGGAATTCCATGAGTGATCAGGTCTCATTCTTGCTCAGCAGAGCAGCCAGCAGACAAGACTATTGCATCCAATTACCAGCTTGACTTTGTGCATAAAAATTCTCCAGTATTATGGGCATGTATTTCCAAGGGTAAAAAACAAAGTGAGACACTGAGAAAAAGGCCGAGATCTTCTGAGAAGCTACAAATTAATAATATTTCCCTAAGCAAAAAAAGGATGGAGAGAGAAAAATGCCTTTTTCCTTAGATGTCTTCTCATATATAAATAAGTACATGAAAACTGTAGATATGTTCACATAGCTGTAAGCTTATTGTGATCAGTAACCCCACAAAGGCAATATGCATTTTAAGGAAAAATCATTCTGCATGTTTCTTTTCATCAAACATGCATGGACTCAGTGTTGGATGTCTTCTGTTCAAGATCCTGTTCTCCTAGTCTGCATGATCAAATTAATTCTCTGCCTAGAACTCAAATAATCTTGTTATGCAGGTGTTATGAATACACAGATGTACACACATTACAGACTGTTTGCAGCTTCTGCTTTAAAAATGGGAGAGGAACAGGTCCAGAGCAGTCTACCTATAAATGCTTTCTGTATATCATTGCATGGTACACTTGCACTCAGCAAACTCAGGCTGGTGGTAAAAATAACCTTCTCTTGAAGAGCAGACGTTAATTTATCTACTAGGGTTTCCACCTGTTAACATTTTTCAGAGAGGGGCCCTGTCTGGAAATAACTCTGTATTTCATGGTGAACTCTATGTGCTTTACTGGGCAGAACCAAGATGTGACTCATTGCTCTGAGATGTGTAAATATTAAAACTGTTTCAGACATCAAGGCTCAGACTTGCCTGATAATAGCCAGACATCAGTGGCACAGCTGAAAAGAGAACACGAAAATCCGGACTCTTGACATTTTTATTTTACCGAAAAGAAATGTTGGCACTCAGAGTAATCTCAAGAAAAAAGTCACTATAAGGAAGACATCACTGATCAGGAGCAGCAGGCTCTGCTTTCTGAAAGATAAGAAATGTTTGCATCAGTCTATAGGACATCTTACTGATCTTTAAGCCATGTTTCTCCCTCTTGCTGGTCAGAAGGTCATAATTATGATCACTGGAAGAGTCATATTTTATGATCACTGTGGGATTTACTCATGTGAGCTTGCATTCTAAGTTTTGCTTTCAGGCTTTTCTCAAGTTTTGCAAAATATTTCAAGCTGGGGTGTGGTGGTGGACATATAGCAGGACATTATTTATTAAAGGATATTCCTATTGCCCTAACCATTATAATAATAAATCATCATATCAAATTAAGCAGAAGGCTGAAAGAATAGTCAAACTCAACTGTTCCTTGTACTGTACTCCCAGTTCTTGCCTGTTTTTTAAAACTTCTATGAACTTAGAGTTTTTAAATCAAAATTATTTTTTTTTTAAGTTTACCTGAAGTTAATATAACATTCTCAGTCTTTTTCAGCACTGTCATGGCATTATATAATTCCTTCAGTCAAACTTGTCTGAATTTAATCATTTGGCTACTGGGGTGTCATGGGTTCAGCAGCAGCAGTCATTTTTCTCCTCCTTGGTAGCTGGTGCATCCCTGTGTTTTTAATTTCGTGCCCGGGAGCAGCACTGATAACACCAGTGTTTTCAGTTACTGCTTGACAATGTTTTGGTCTGGCCAAGGACTTTATGAGTCTCATGCTATGGCAGGGAGGAGGGGGAGCCGGGAGGAAGCAGAGACAGGGCGCCTGTCACAAACTAACCAAAGAGCTATTCCATGCCACAGCACATCATGCCCAGGATGTAAAATACTGGGGGCAGAAACCTGGAGGTGGCTCTCTCTCTCTCAGCTTGGTCGGGCGGTGAGCAGTTGTATCCTTTTCCCTTGTATTTGCCTTGTCATTATTATTATTATTGGTGGTAGTAGTGGTGATTTGTATTATATCTCGGTTGCTGGACTGTTCTTATCTCAACCTGTGGGAGTTACATTCTTTCAGTTCTTCTCCCCATTTCCCCCCCCCGATGGGGGGGGGGGGGGGAAGGGGAAGGGAAGGAGAAGTGAAATTTACAGCTTAAACCATGACAGTTCTTTTTGGCGCCCAACGTGGGGCATGAAGGGTTGAGATAAACGGCAAGGATTAATAGTCACTCGTCACAATGCTGATTTATTGGCTCTCAAAGTTGTTGCTCTGGTTCTCACAGGTTCAGTGTATGATACTTTACTTACAGCTGGTATTTCTTATCTTAACATTTTTCAGATCTGGGTTTTGGGTTAAGGTTCTTGTTACATTGTACTTTTTTGCACTGATTTTTAATACAATAGACTCAGTGACCATGAAACTGACCCGGTTTGTGTTTCCAGTGTGGTCACCAACTCTACACTTTGGGCGGTATATAGTGGAAGTTCTTAGCAATTACACATCTCTTTTCACCTCCTCGGATGGTCAACCTGTGAAGGAGACATTCTTTTGGGCTCCCAGCCCCCCCCCCCCCCCCCGACCGTTTACAGCACCATTTGAGAATTCTGAAGGTTTTGAATGGCCTTTAGATACCCTTGAGACCTGCCTGCTGGTTGTGCTGGGAATCATCATGTTGGCACACATACTGAATATGTTTTACTCACAACTATTTAGTCTGGTCCAGAGAGTTAAGCAAAGTGGGGGGGGTGTGGGCCATGTCTGGGGTTAGACTACAATCCAGGATGGCCGAGAGATTTTCCCCAAGGCTGGACAGTCATGAGTGGTAGGGTGTGTGGGATAGTATGGGCAAGTATCTAGGCCAGTGGGCCCCTCCAGTGCTTTGGAACTTCACCAATGAACAAATGCAAAATCCAGAAAAATTAGTAAAACATTTAAGGGAGGTGTGTGGTCATTCTGGTCACACCAGAGATGGACAAATCATGGCAATGTGCTGGGGCTTGGCTTATGCTTACAGAGCCCTGTTTAACACTGCCAGCATCTTCAAAAGGAAAAAAACGTCCCTGGATCTGAGGGTGGAGTAATGGACAGTGCAGCTACTCCAGCTCCAAGCACAGCAACTACACCACCCCCCGGGACAAGCACAGCAGCTACTCAAACTCCAACTGTAACGGACAGCACAGCTAATCCAGCTCCAAGTACAGCAGCTACACTACCACCAGCGACAGGTACAGCCATGACCCAAACCCCAGTGACAAGTACAGTGGCTACCCAAACTACAGTGATAATCACCGCAGCTAAACCAGAGGACCAACTCATACCAATATCAGTTGCCCCTGTATGCAAGAAGAAAAGCAAAAAAGAGGCAAGAAAGATGAAGCAAGACAAAGAAACATCAGTACTTGGGATAGCATCTGACCAGGAGTCATCACATGATGAAGAAGAAGAGGTGACTTCCCGATCTTGGACCTCAACCGAGCTACGGAATATGCGAAAAGACTTTACCCGTCAGCCAGGGAAGCACATCATCACCTGGCTGCTCCGATGCTGGGACAATGGGGCCGACGGTCATGAACTAGAAAGTAGTGAAGCCAAACAGCTGGGATCACTTGCCAGGGAAGGGGGAATTGACAAAGCAATTGCAAGAGAGAAAAAGTCCCTCAGCCTTTGGAAGCGGCTCTTGGCAGCTGTGAATGATAGGTTTCCATACAAGGACGATGTTATGAATCATTCAGCCAAGTGGACTACTCTAGAGAAAGGCATCCAGTCTCTGAGGGAATAAGCCATTGTAGAGATGATCTATACTATCAAGCCGAATGTTGGGGATATACCCATAGACCCAGATGAAGTCGAATGTACACGACCCATGTGGCGGAAATTTACACGGAATGAACCCCGATCACATGCCCATTCATTGGCAGCAATAACCTGGAATGACATAAGACCACCAACAGTGGATGAAAGGATTTATAAACTCTGAGAGTTTGAAAACAATCTCACCCCTTCCATCATCTCAGCTGTGGAAAAACTGTTCCAGGACCTCAAACAATTGAGAGACGATCTATCCAGCTCCTCACATGTACCAACACACGTCTCAGCTATTAACAGAAGGCGTCCCACTGTTCGAGAGAGAAGATATAGAAGTTATACACCACGGGCCACCCTATGGCTTTATCTGCGGGATCACAGAGAAGATATGATGAAGTGGGATGGAAAGCCTACTTCAGTTTTGGAGGAGCGGGTGTGAGAACTGAAGAGGAGAGCAAAGGTCAAGTCGGATCACCCCATGAAGGCTGCGGCTTCAGCCTCTGGTGAGCAGGTTCCCAGAGGGAGTGGAAGAGCCCATTTTACTTCAGCTCCTGTGATAAAGAAGAATAACCCATTTCTACAAGACATGAGTGACCAATGTGATGACTACTAGAGGGGCCCCACCTCCAGCCAGGTGGAGGTAGGGGACAATCGGATTTACTGGACTGTGTGGATCAGATGGCCTGGCACATCAGTCCCACAGAAGTATAAGGCTCTAGCAGATACCGGTGCACAGTGTACTCTGATGCCATCAAGCTGTCAAGGGGTAGAACCTATTTCTATTTCTGGAGTGACAGGAGGATCCCAAGAGTTGACTGTACTGGAGGCTGAAATCAGTCTGACTGGAAGGAAATGGCAAAAACACCCCATTGTGACTGTTCCAGAGGCTCCATGTATCCTTGGCATAGATTACCTCAGAAGAGGGTACTTCAAAGACCCAAAAGGGTACTGATGGGCTTTTGGTATTGCTGCTTTGGAGACAGAGGAAATGGAGCAGCTGTCCACCTTGCCTGATCTCTCAGAGGATCCTTCTGTTGTGGGGTTGCTGAAGGTCGAACAACAACAAGTGCCAATCGCGACCACAGCAGTGCACTGGCGGCAATATCACACCAACCAAGACTCCCTGATTCCCATCCATTAGCTGATCTGTAGATTGGAGAGTCAAGGAGTGATCAGTAGGACCCACTCACCCTTTAATAGCCCCATATGGCCAGTGCGAAAGTCTAACGGAGAGTGGAGACTAACAGTAGACTATCGTGGCCTGAACGAGTTACACCATCCTTGAGTGCTGCCGTACCAGACATGCTAGAGCTTCAGTATGAACTGGAGTCAAAGGCAGCCAAATGGTATGCCACAACTGATATTGCCAATGCCTTTTTCTCAATTCCTCTGGCAGCAGAGTGCAGGCCACAGTTCGCTTTTACTTGGAGGGGCGTCCAGTACACTTGGAACCGACTGCCCCAGGGGTGGAAACACAGCCCTACTATCTGCCATGGAGTGATCCAGGCTGCACTGGAACAGGGGCAAGCTCCAGAACACCTGCAATACATTGATGACATCATTGTGTGGGGTGATACAGCAGAAGAAGTCTTTGAGAAAGGGAGGAAAATAATCCAAATCCTGCTGAAAGCCAGTTTTGCCGTAAAAATGGAGTAAGGTCAAGGGACCTGCACAGGAGATTCAATTTTGGGGAATAAAATGGCAAGATGGACGTCACCAGATCCCCACAGATGTGATCAACAAGATAACAGCAATGTCGCCACCAACTAATAAGAAAGAAACACAAGCTTTCTTGGGTGCTGTGGGGTTCTGGAGGATGCACATCTCGAATTACAGTTTGATTGTAAGCCCTCTCTATTATATGACCGGAAAGAAAAATGATTTTAAATGGGGCCCTGAGCAACAACAAGCCTTTGAGCAAATTAAACGCGAGATAGTTCATGCAGTAGCCCTCGGACCAGTCCGGACTGGGCCAGATGTTAAAAATGTACTGTACACCGCAGCTGGGGAGAACGGTCCTACCTGGAGCCTCTGGCAGAAAGCTCCAGGGGAAACTTGAGATCAACCCCTTGGCTTTTGGAGTCGGGGATACAAAGGATCTGAGGCCAGCCATACCCCAACTGAAAAAGAGATATTGGCAGCCTATGAAGGGGTTCGAGCTGCTTCGGAAGTGATTGGCACTGAAGCACAGCTCCTCCTGGCACCCCGGTTGCCCGTGCTGGGCTGGATGTTCAAAGGCAGGGTCTCCTCTACACATCATGCAACTGATGCTACATGGAGTAAGCGGGCCGCATTAATTACACAACAAGCTCGAATAGGAAATCCCAGTCGTCCGGGAATTCTAGAAGTCATCATGGACTGGCCAGAGGGCAAAGATTTTGGAAGGTCGCCAGAAGAGGAAGGAGTGATGCGTGCTGAAGAGGCCCTACCATATAATGAACTGTCAGAAAGTGAAAAGCAATATGCCTTATTTACTGATGGGTCTTGTCGCATTATGGGAAAGCACCGTAGATGGAAGGCAGCAGTATGGAGTCCTCAATGACAAGTTGCAGAAACTGCTGAAGGGGAGGGTGAATCGAGTCAGTTTGCAGAGGTGAAAGCCATGCAGCTGGCCTTGGACATTGAGGAACGAGAAAAGTGGCCAGTACTTTATCTCTATACTGACTCATGGATGGTGGCGAATGCCCTGTGAGGGTGGTTGCAGCAATGGAAGCAGAGCAACTGGCAACGCAGAGGTAAACCCATCTGGGCTGCTGCACTGTGGCAAGATATCGCTGCCCGAGTGCAAAACCTGGTGGTCAAGGTACGCCATGTAGATGCTCACGTACCCAAGAGTCGGGCTACTGAGGAACACCAGAACAACCAACAAGTGGATCAAACTGCTAAAACTGAAGCGGCTCAGATGGACTTAGATTGGCAACATAAGGGTGAATTATTTTTGGCCTGGTGGGCCCACGACACTTCAGGCCATCAGGGCAGAGATGCAACATACAGATGGGCTCGTGATCGAGGGGTGGACTTAACAATGGACACTATTGCCCAGGTTATTCATGACTGTGAAACATGTGCTGCAATTAAGCAGGCTAAACGATTAAAGCCTCTTTGGTATGGAGGACGATGGCTGAAGTGCAAATATGGGGAGGCTTGGCAGATTGATTAGATTACACTCCCACCAACACGCCAAGGCAAGTGTCATGTGCTTACCATGGTGGAAGCAGCCACCAGATGGTTGGAAACATACGCTGTGCCCCACGCCACTGCCTGAAACACTATCCTGGGCCTTGAGAAACAGATTTTGTGGCGACACGACACACCAGAGAGAATTGAATCAGACAATGGGACTCATTTCCAGAACAACATGATAGATACTTGGGCCAAAGAGCATGGCATTGAATGGGTATATCGCATCCCCTACCATGCACCAGCCTCTGGGAAAATCGAACGGTACAATGGGCTATTAAAAACTACACTGAGAGCAATGGGTGGTGGGACTTTCAAACATTGGGATACACATTTACCAAAGGCCACCTTGTTGGTCAACACCAGAGGATCTGCCAACAGGGCTGGTCCAGCCCAGTCAGAACTTCTACATACTGTGGAGGGGGACAATGTTCCTGTGGTGCACATAAAGAATTTGCTGGGGAAGACAGTCTGGGTTATTCCTGCTTCAGGTAAAGGCAAACCCACTCGTGGGATTGCTTTTGCTCAGGGACACGGATATAATTGGTGGGTAATGCAGGAAGATGGGGAAGTCCGATATGTACCTCAAGGAGATTTGATTTTAGGAGAAAACAGTCAATGAACTCAATTGCATGCTGTTGCCTGCCATGTAATATTTTTATAGCCCATCAACTAGATGTCTTCAAGTCATCCGCGACTGGCCCTCAGACCATCATCCCAACAAAGAACGAGCTTTGATGAAACCTGATGAGTTCTGCAGTAAAGGAACAATCAGCATCAGCAGGCAACGATCCCACACTGCACACAGCCTCCCCTGCTCTGAAAGACTGTTACAAAAGATGGAGCCTGACATCACGGACTGTATGGACTCAGCAGCTTTATAGGGATTGGTCCATGCACTAAGGGATGATATCTCTCCATCTCTGTGTGCGTGTGGATGTATGTATATACATGTATGCGATGCTATATTAAAATGTGGGATCTGAGCATGACGTGAATGGTATGGAATAAGGGGTGGATTGTCATGGGTTCAGCAGCAGCAGTCATTTTTCTCCCTCTTGGTAGCTGCAGCAGCGCTGATAACACCAGTGTTTTCAGTTGCTGCTTGGTAATGTTTTGGTCTGACCAAGGACTTTCTGAGTCTCATGCTATGGCAGGGAGGAGGGGGAGCCGGGAGGAAGCAGAGACAGGGCGCCTGTCACAAACTGACCAAAGAGCTATTCCATGCCACAGCACATCATGCCCAGGATGTAAAATACTGGGGGCAGGAACCCGGAAGTTCCTCACTCTCGCTCTCTCGGCTTGGTTGTGCGGCAAGTGTTTGTATCCTTTTCCCCTGTATTTGCCTTGTCATTATTGTTATTATTGGTGGTAGCAGTAGAGATTTATATTATATCTCGGTTACTGGACTGTTCTAATCTCAACCGGTAGGAGTTACATTCTTTCCGTTCTACTCCCCATTTCCTCCCCCCATCGGGGGGGGGGGGGGGGGAAGGGAGGGAAAAGTGAAATTTACAGCTTAAACCATGACAGCAAGTCACAGACTAAATTCTCCAGTTACATACCAAATTCTACACTCACAGAATAAATTCTAGTCACAGACATAATTCTCCTGTCACACACTAAATTCTGCGATCACAAACTATATTCTCTGATCACAGATTAAATTCTCCACTCACATACTGAATTCTCCACTCAGAGAACAAATTATACAGTCACAGATTAAATTCTCCAGGAACAGAATAAGTACTCCAGGCACAGAATAAATTCTCCTGTCACAAACTAAATTCACCACTCACAGACGAAGTTCTCCTGTCACAGACTAAATTCGCCATTTAGACTAAATTCTCCAGACACAGACTATTTCTCCAGTCACATCTTAAATTCTCCAAAAATAGAATATATACTCAAGGCACAAACTAAATTCTCCAGTCACAGACTAAATTCTCCAGGCACAAAATGAGTACTACCATCACAGAAAGAATTCTGGGATCACAGACTAAATTCTCCAGGCAGAGCTTAAATTCTCTAGTCACAGACTAAATTCTCCAAGCACAGGTTAAATTCTCCAGGAACAGAATATATACTCATGGCACAGACTAAATTCTCCAGGCACAGACTAAATACTCCAGTCACAGACAAAATTCTCCAGGCACAAAATGAGTACTACCATCACAGAAAGAATTCTGGGATCACAGACTAAATTCTCCAGTCACATACCGAATTCTCCACTTGCAAACTAAATTCTCCAGGCACAGGCTAATTTCTCCAGGCACAGACTAAATTCTCCAGGCACAGACTAAATACTCCAGTCACAGACAAAATTCTCCAGGCACAAAATGAGTACTACCATCACAGAAAGAATTCTGGGATCACAGACTAAATTCTCCAGTCACATACCGAATTCTCCACTTGCAAACTAAATTCTCCAGGCACAGGCTAATTTCTCCAGGCACAGACTAAATTCTCCAGGCACAGATTAATTTCTCCTGTCACAGATTAAATTCTCCTGTCACAGATTAAGTTGTCCAGGCACAGACTAAATTCTCCAGGCACAGGCTAAATTCCCCAGTGACAGCATATAATCTCCAGGTACAGTCTAAATTCTCCAGGCACAGTCTAAATTCTCCAGGCACAATCAAAATTCTCTATTCCCAGACTAGATTCCCCAGACACAGACTAGATTCCCCGGGCACAGACTAAATTCACCAGTCACAGACTAAAATCTCCCCTCAGAGTCTCAAATCTACTGTAAGAGAATAAATTCCCCAGGCACAGACTAAATTCCCCAGGCACAAAATGAATTCTACCGTCACAGAAAAGATTCTCCAGGCACAGAGTAAATTCTCCAGGCACAGTCTAAATTCTCCAGGCGCAGAAAAACTCTGCAGGCACAGACTAAATTCTCCAGGCACTGACTAAATTCCCCAGACACAGACTAAATTCCCCGGTGTCGTGGTTTAAGCCCCCCACCCACGCAGTTTTACTCACTCACTCACTCCACCTCTCTCTCTTCCCCCAGTCCCGGGGCGATGGGGAGGAGAATCAAAAGAATTCAACTCACACATGTTGAAATAAGAACAGTTTAGTAACTAAGGTATAACACAAATCACTACTGCTACCACCAGTAATAATACAAGAGAAATACAAAGAAAGAGAATATAACTGCTCACCAAGCCCGTCCCAGCCAGTGCCCCCCCCCCCAGCAGCGAACACCCCAATACCAAAAAACCTGACCATGCCATGCACCCCCAGTCCACCACCACACCCTTCCGGGTCTCTGCTCTTCATCTTCACATCCTGGACATGATGTGCTGTGGTATGGAATAACTTCTTTGGTTAGTTTGGGTCAGGTGTCCCGTCTCTGCTTCCTCCCAGCCCCCCTCCTCCCTGGCATAATATGAGACTCAGAAAGTCCTTGGCCAGACCAAAACATTAGCAAGCAGTAACTGAAAACATTGGTGATATCAGCGCTGCTCCCTGGCCCAAAATCAAAAACACAGGGATGCACCAGCTACCAAGAAGGAGAAAAATGACTGCTGCTGCTGAACCCATGACACCCAGGCACAGACTAAATTCCCCAGGCAGAGAATGATTTCTAACATGACAAAAAAAATCCTCGGATCATGGAGTTAATTCACCAGGAACAGACTAAATTCTCGAGGCACAGAGTAAATTGCCCGGGCACAGAATAAATTCCCAATCACAGACTAAATTCTTCACAGACTAGATTTTCCAGCCACAGACTAGATTCTCCAGCCACAGACTAGATTCTCCAGGCAGAGGCTAGATTCCCCAGACACAGACTAGATTCCTCGGGCACAGACTAAATTCCCTGGGCACAGACTAAATTGCCAGGCACAGACTAAATTCCCCAGGCACAGACTAAATTCCCCAGGCACAGACTAAATTCTCCAGGCAAAGACTAAATTCCCCAGGCACAGACTAGAATCCCCATACACAAACTAAATTCCCCAGACTCAAACTAAAATATCCACTCAAAAAATAAATACTTTAGACACTGAATGAGTTCTGCCATCAGAATAAATTTCCAGTCACAGAATAAATCCTTCTGCCACAGATTAAATTTTCTAGTCACAGATTAAATTCTCCAGGCACAGACTAAATTATGCAGTCACAGAATGACTTCTTCCGTCATAGAATAAATTCTCAGACCACAAATTAAATAATTGGATCACACACTAACTTCAGCAAGTCACAGACTAAATTCTCCAGTCACATACCAAATTCTACACTCACAGAACAAATTCTAGTCACAGACTAAATTCTCCTGTCACACACTAAATTCTGCGATTAGAGACTATATTCTCCTATCACAGATTAAATTCTGTGCTCACATACCGACATGTCCACTCAAAGGACAAATTATACAGTCACAGACTAAATTCTCCCCTCACACACTAAATTCTCCAGTCACAAAATGAGTTGTACCATCACAGAAAAGATTCTCCAGGCACAGACTAAATTCTCCAGGCACAGACTAAATTCTCCAGGCACAGACTAAATTCTCCAAGCACAGTCTAAATTCTCCAGGCACAGACTAAATTCTCCAGGCACAGACTAAATTCTCCAGGCACAGACTAATTGCTCCAGGCACAGACCAATTGCTCCAGGCACAGACCAAAATATCTAATCAGAGATTAAATTCTCCAGACACAGACTATGTTCTCCAGTCACAGAGTAAACTCTCCTGTCACAGATTAATTTCTCCAAGCACACAATAAATTCTCTAGTCACAACATAAATTCTCCAGAGAACAGAATAAATTCTCCAGGCACAGATTAAATTCCCCTGTCACAGATTGAATTCTCCTGACAGAGATTAAAATCTCCTGTCACAGATTAAATTCTCTAGGCACAGACTAAATTATGCAGTCACAGAATGAGTTCTACCGTCATAGAATAAATTCTCGGACCACAGATTAAATAATTGAATCACACACTACATTTAGCATGTCACAGACTAAATTCTCCAGTCACACACCAATTTCTACACACGGAACAAATTCTAGTCACAGACTAAATTCTCCTGTCATACACTAAATTCTGCGATCACAGATTATATTCCCCTATCACAGATTAAATTCTGTACTCACATAACGAGATCTCCACTCACAGAACAAATTATACAGTCACAGACTAAATTCTCCCCTCACACACTAAATTCCCTATTAGCAGATTAAATTCCCCAGGCACAGGCTAAATTCCCCAGGCACAGACTAAATTCCCCAGGCACAGACTGAATTCTCAAGGCACAGACTAAATTCTCCATACATAGAATGAGTTCTACCATCACAGAAAAAATTCTTGGATCACAGAATAAATAATCGGACCAGAGACTAAATTATCCAGTCACAGTCTAGTTTCTCCAGCCACAGACAAATTTCTCCAGTCACTGACTAAATTTTCCAGTCACAAATTAATTTGCCAGGCACAGACTAAGTACTTGAGTAGCAGAATAAGTTCTACCATCACATACAAAATTCTTGGATCACAGACTAGATTCTTCAGGCACAGATTAAATTCTCCAGGCACAGACAAGATTCACCAGGCACAAACTAAAATCTCCAGGCACAGACTAAACTCTCCAGGAATAGACTAAATTCCCCAGGCACAGACTAAATTCCCCTGACTCAAGCAAAATTATCCACACAGAAAATAAATACCCCAGACACAGAATGATTTCTACCATCACAAAATTAATCCTAGGATCACAGAGTTAATTCTCCAGGCACAGATTAAATTCTCCAGGCACAAAATAATTCCCCAGGCACAGACTAAATTGTCCAGGCAGAGAATAAATTCTCCAGGCAGAGACTAAATTCTCCTGGCACTGACTAAATTCTCCAGTCACAGAATAAATTCCCCTGTCACAGATTACATTCTCCAGGCACAGACTAAATCATGCAGTCACAGAATGAGTTCTATTGTCATAGAATAAATTTGCGGACCACAGATTAAATAATTGGATCACACACTACATTCAGCAAGTCACAGACTAAATTCTCCAGTCATATACCAAATTCTACACTCACAGAACAAATTCTAGAGACAGACTGAATTCTCCTTTCACACACTAAATTCTGTGATCACAGACTATATTCCCCTATCACAGATTAAATTCTGTACTCACATAATGAGATCTCCACTCACAGAACAAATTATACAGTCACTGACTAAATTCTCCCCTCACACACTAAATTCTCCAGTCACAAAATGAGTTGTACCATCACAGAAAAGATTCTCCAGGCACAGAGTAAATTTTCCAGACACAGACTAAATTCTCCAAGTACAGACTAATTTCTCCAGGCACAGATGAAATTCTCCAGTGACAGCATATAATCTCCAGGGACAGGTTAAATTCTCCAGGCACAGTCAAAATTCTCTAGTCACAGACTAGATTCTCCAGACACAGAAGCTAAATCTGTAGCGCATGACAGATTGGCCTCTGCTCCCACAGACGAAGAGCCAAGACTGAAAGGTGCTGCTGGACCTCTTCTGCACACAGTAAGCTTTGCAACAGAGCCACCTCCGTTGCAGTCTCTCCTTGCTTTCTTACCTGAAAGTCCATGTGAACACACCTGTGGTGTCCAATCCAGGGGTCCTGAAGCCGATTCTGTAGTGCACGACTGATTGGCCTCTGCTCCCACAGACAAAGAGCACGGACTGAATGGTGCTGCTGGACCTCTGCTGCACACAGTAAAATTTGAAATGGTGCAATCTTCTTTGCAGTCACTCCTTGGTTTCTCATCTGAAATCCCATTTGAATACATCTGTGGTGCCCGCTCCCAGCCGTCCTGACGCCGATTCTCTAGTGCAAGAATGATTGGCCTCTGCTCCCACTAAGAGCCAAGACTGAAAGGTACTGCTGGACCTGTTCTGAAAACAGTAAGCTTTCCAATGGTGCCAGCACCTTTGCAGTCGCTCTCTCCTTTCTTATGTGATTGTTTCTTCGAATGCACCTGTGGGGCCCACACCCAGCCGTCCTGAAGCCGAATCTGTAGTGCACGAATGATTGGCCTCTGCTCCCACAGACGAAGAGCCGGGACTGAATGGTGCTGCTGGACCTCTGCTGCACACAGAAAGCTTTGCAACGATGGCACCTCCATTGCAGCTGCTCCTTGCTTTCTCATATGAATGTCCATTTGAATACACCTGTGGCGACCGCTTCCATCCATCCTGAAGCCAAATTTGTAGTACACAATTGATTGGCCTCTGCTGCCACAGACGAAGAGCCAGGACTGAAAGGTGCTGCTGGACCTCTTCTGAAAACAGTAAGCTTTGCAAGGGTGCCACCTCCAATGCAGTCGCTCCTTGCATTCTTTTCTTACAGGCTATTTGATTACTGCTGTGGTGCCCGCTCCCAGGCGTCCTGAAGCCTAGTGTGTTGTGCACGAATGATTGGCCTCTGCTCCCACAGACGAAGAGCCAGGACTGAAAAGTGCTGCTGGACCCTTCTGCACACAGTAAGATTTACAACGGCCCCACCTCCATTGCAGTAGCTCTTTGCTTTCCTATGTGAATGCCCATTCGATTACACCTGTGGTGCTCGCTCCCAACCGTCCTTAATCCGATTCTGTAGTGCACGAATGATTGGCCTCTGCTCCCACAGACGAAGAGCCAAGACTGAATGGTGCTGCTGGACCTCTTCTGCACACAGAAAGCTTTGCAACAGAGCCACATCCATTGCAGTCGTTCCTTGCTTCCTCACCTAAAAGTCCATTTGAATACGTCTGATGTGCCAGCTACCAGCCATCCTGAAGTCAAATATATAGCGCACGAGTGATTGGCCTCTGCTCCCACAGAGGCAGAGCCAGGACTGAAAGGTGTTGCTGGACCTCTTTTGCGCACAGCAAGATTTACAACAGTGCCACGTCCATTGGAGTCACTCCTTGCTTTCTCATCTAAAAGTCCATTTAAGTACACCTGTGGTGCCCACTCTCAGCCATCCTGAAGCCGAGTATGTAGTGCACGATTAATTGGTCTCTGCTCCCAAAGACGAAGAGCCAGGACTGAAAGGTGCTGCTGGATCTCTTCTGCACACAGTAACCTTTGCAACAGCGCCACCTCCATAGCAGTTGCTCCTTGCTTTCATATCTGAAAGTACATTTGAATACACCTGTGGTGCCCGCTCCCAGCCGTCCTGTACACTGATTCTGTAGTGCACGACTGATTGGCCTCTGCTTCCACAGACGAAGAGCACAGACTGAAAGGTGCTGCTGGACCTCTTGTGCACACAGTAAGCTTTGCAACGGTGCCAGCTCCATTGCTGTCCGTCCTTGCTTTATTACCTGAAATCCCATTTGAATACACCCGTGGTGCCCACTCCCAAATGTCCTAAAGCTAATTCTGTAGTGCACAATTGATTGGCCTCTGCTCCCACAGACGAAGAGCCTGGACTGAATGGTGCTGCTGAACCTCTACTGGACACAGTAAGCTTTGCAACAGTGCCAGCTCCATAGCTGTCGCTCTTTGCTTTCTTATCTGAAATTACATTTGAATACACTCATGGTGCCCGCTCCCAGCTGTCCTGAAGCCGAGTATGTAGTGCACGAATGATTGGCCTCTGCTCCCACAGACAAAGAGCCAGGACTGAAAGGTGCTGGTGGACCTCTTCTGCACACAGTAAGCTTTGTAGCGGTGCCGCCTGCATTGCAGCCGCTCCTTGCTTGCTTATGTGAATGCGCATTCGAATACTCCCGTGGTGCCCGCTCCCAGCCGTCCTTATTTCAAGTACGTAGTGCACGAACAATTGACCACTGCTCCCACAGACGAAGAGCCAGGACTGAAAGTAGCTGCTGGACCTCTTCTGCACAGAGAAGGCTTTGCAACAGTGCCATCTCCATTGAAGCAGTTCCTTGCTTTCTCATCTGAAAGTCCATTTGAGTACACCTCTGGTGCCCACTCACGGTGTCTTGAAGCCGATACTGTAGTACATGAATAATTGGCCTCTACTCCCACAGACGAAGAGCAGGGACTGAAAGGGGCTGCTGGACCACTGCTGCACACAGTAAGCTTTGAAATGGTGGCACTTCCATTGATGTCACTCCTTGCTTTCTTATCTGAAAGTCCATTTGAATATACCTGTGGCACCCACTCAAGGCGTCCTGAAGCCGATACTGTAGTACACGAATAATTGGTCTCTACTCCCACAGACGAAGAGCCGGCACTGAAAAGGGCTGCTGGACCTATTGTGCACACAGTAAACTTTGCAACGGTGCCACCTCCATTGCAGTCGCTACTTGCCTTCTTACCTGAAAGTCCCATTGAATCCATCTGATATGCTCGCTCCCAACAGTCTCGAAGCCGATTCTGTAGTGCACGAATGATTGGCCTCTGCTCCCACAGACGAAGAACCAGGACTGAGAGGTGTTGCTGGACCTCTGCTGCACACAGTAAAATTTGAAACGGTGCCACCTCCATTGCAGTCACTCCTTGCTTTCTCATCTGAATGTCCCATTGAATACACTCGTGGTGCCCGCTCCCAGCCGTTCTAAAGCACATTCTGTAGTGCACGAACGATTGGCCTCTGCACCCACAGACAGAGAGAGAGGACTTGAAGGGGCTGCTGGACCGCTGCTGCACACAGTAAGCTTTGAAACGGTGGCACTTCCATTGCAGTTGCTCCTTGCTTTCTTATCTGAAAGTCCGTTTGAATATACATGTGGTGCCCACTCAAGGCATCCTGAAGCCAATTCTGTGGTGCACGAATGATTGGCCTCTGCTCCCAGAGATGAAGAATCAGGACTGAAAGGTGTTGTTGGACCTCTTCTGCACGCAGTAAGCTTTGCAACGGCAGCACTGCCATTGATGTCACTCCTTGCATTCTTATCTGAAAGTCCATTTGAGAGCACCTGTGGTGCCTGCACCAAACCCTCCAGAACCTGAGAATGTAGTGCATGAATGATTTGCGTCTCCTGCCACAGACGAAGAGCCAGGACAAAAAGGTGTTGCTGGACCTATTGTGCACACAGTAAGCTTTGCAACGATGGCACCTCCATTGTTGTCGCTCCTTGCTTTCTCATCTAAAAGCCCATTTGAATCCATCTGATATGCCTGCTCCTAACCGTCCTGAAGCCGATTCTGTAGTGCACGACTGATTGGCCTCTGCTCCCACAGATGAAGAGCCAGGACTGAAAGATGCTGCTGGACCTCTTCTGAAAACAGTAAGATACGCAGCGGTGCCAGCTCCATTGCAGTCACCCCTTGCTTTCTCATCTGAAAGTCCATTTGAATACATTTGTGGTGCCGGCTCCCAGCTGTCCTGAAGCCGATTCTGTAGTGCACGACTGATTGGCTTCTGCTACCTCAGACGAAGAGCCAGGACTGAATGGTTCTTCTGGACCTCTACTGCACACAGAAAGCTTTGCAACAGTGCCACCTGTGTTGCTGTTGATCCTTCCTTTCTTATCTGAAAGTACATTTGCATACGCCTGTGCTGCCCTCTCCCAGCCATCCTAAAGCCAAGTATGTAGTGCACGAATGATTGGCCTCTGCTCCCACAAATGAAGAGCCAGGACTGAAGGATGCTGCTGGACCTTTTCTGCGCGCAGCATATTTTCAATCAGTGACACTACTATTGCTGCCACTCCTTGCTTTCGCATCTAAAAAACCCTTTGATTATACCTCTGGCGCCCCCTCCCGGCTGCCAGAGAGCCAAGTTTGTAATGTGCCAATGATAGGCCTCTGCTCCCACAGATGAAGAGCCAGGAGCCAAGGCTGCTGCTGGATCTCTTCTGTGTTCAGCATCTTTTCAAATGGTGCCACTAGTATTACTGTCATTCCTTGCTTTTTCATCTCAAAGTCTATTTGATAAAACCTCTGGCGCCCCCTACCGGCCTCCTGAAAGCCAAGTTTGTAATGCACCAATAATGGGCCTCTGCTCCCACAGATGAAGAGTCAGGACTGAAAGATGCTGCTGGACATCTTCTGCGCACAGCATCTTTTCAATCGGTGCAACTAGTATTGCTGTCACTCCTTGCCTCCTCTTCTGAAATTCCATTGGAGTACATATGTGGGTCGAGATCCTGGCCATTTTGAAGCTGTTTGTGGTGACGGAATGACTGCCCTCTGCTCACGCAGACGAATAGCAGTGTCGGAAAGATGCTGCTGCTTCTCTTCAGCTGACTGTAAGCTTTGCAGTGGTGCCGTCTACAATGCAGAGGCTTTCTGTTTTTTCATCAGAGAGGCTGCTTGAGTACATCTGTGGTGCCTGAAGCCAAGTTGTGATGCTCGAATGATTGGGCTCTGCTCCCAAAGATGAGGAGCCAGGAGTGAAGGGTGCTGCTGGACCTTTTCTGCGCACAGCATCTTTTCAAACGGTGCCTCTAGTATTGCTGTCACTCCTTGCTTTCTAATGTGAAACTCCATTGGAATTTAGGAGGATCGCGCTGCTGCCCATTCTGAAGCTGTTTGTCGTGGAGGAATGATTGGCCTCTTGTCAAGCTGACGAATAGCAGTGTCGAAAAGATGCTGCTGAATCTCTTCAGGTGAATATAAGCTTTGCTGTGGTGCCACCTACATTGCGGAGGCTTTCTGTTCTCTCAACAGAGAGGCCGCTTGAGTACATCTGTGGTGCCTGCAAACAGCTTTCCTGAAGCCGAATTGCGATGCACGAATGATTGGGCTCTGCTCCCACAGATGAAGAGCCAGGACAGAAGAGTGCTGCTGCTTCATCTCTTCTGCACACAGCATCTTTCCGAGTGGTGCCAAAGGTATTGCTGGCACTCCTTGCTTTCTCATCTGAGGGAACATTTCAGTACATCTGTGGTGCCTGCTAACAGCTTTCCTGAAGCCGGTATGTGATGCACGAGTGATAGGCCTCTGTTTCAACAGATAGGAGCCAGGAGTGAATGGTACTGCTGCTTCACCTCTTCTGCACGCAGCTTCTTTTGGAACGGTGCCATAAGAATTGCTGGCACTCCTTGCTTTTTCATCAGAGAGAATATTTCAGCACATCTGTGGTGCCTGCAAACAGCTTTCCTGAAGCCGGTCTGTGATGCACGAATGATTGGCCTCTGCTCCCACAGATGAGGAGCCAGGAATGAAGGGTGCTGCTGCACTTCTTCTGCACACAGCATCTTTTCGAATGGTGCCACTAGTATTGCTGTCACTCCTTGCTTTTTCATCTGAAAGTCCACTGGAGTACATACGAGTGTTGCGCTGCTGGCCATTCTGAAGCTGTTTCTCGTGCAGGAACGATTGACTTTTGCTCATGCACATGAATAGCAGCGTTGGAAAGACGCTGCTGAATCTCTTCAGCTGACTGTAAGCTTTGCAGTGGTGCCAACTACAGTGCAGATGCTTCTTGTTGTCTCATCTATTAAGGACGCGTGAGTACATCTGTGGTGCCTGCAAACAGCTTTCCTGAAACCGAGTTGTGATGTTCGAATGCTTGGGCTCTGCTCCCACAAATGGAGAGCCAGGACTGAAAGATGCTGCTGGACCTTTTCTGCGCACAGCATCTTTTCAATCGGCGACACTACTATTGCTGCCACTCCTTGCTTTCTCTTCTGAAAGTCCATTTGACTATACCTCTGGCGCCCACTCCCGGCCGCCTGAAAGCCAACTTTGTCATGCATGAATGGTAGGCCTCTCTTCCCACAGATGAAGAGCCAGGACTGAAAGATGCTGATGGACATCTTCCGTGCACAGCATTTTTTCGAATGGTGCCACTAGTATTGCTGTCACAACTTGCTATCTCATTTGAAAGTCCATTTGATTATACCTCCAACGCCCCCTCCCGGCCACCTGAAAGCCAAGTTTGTAATGCGGGAATGATAGGCCTCTGCTCCCGCAGATGAGGAGCCAGGAGTGAAAGATGTATTGCTGTCAGTCCTTGCTTTCACATCTGAAACTCCATTGGAGTATATGAGGGTTGTGCTTCTGGCCATTCTGAAGCTATTTGTCAAGCACGAATGATTGGCCTCTGCTCACGAAGACGAGTAGCAGTGTCGGAAAGACGCTGCTGTCTCTCTTCAGCTGACTGTAAGCTGTGCTGTGTGCAGAAGAGGTGAAGCAGCAGCACCCTTCGGTCCTGGCTCCTCATCTGTGGGAGCAGAGCCCAATCATTCCTGAATCAGAAACCGGCTTCGGGAAAGCTGTTAGCAGACACGACAGAGGTGCTGATTTGTTCTTTCAGGTAAGAAAGCAAAGAGTGCCAGAATGCTAGTGGCACCGCACGAATAGTTGCTGTGTAGAAGAGGTGAAGCAGCAGCACCCTTTGTCCTGGCTCCTCATCTGTGGGAGCAGAGCCCAATCATTTGAGCATCACAACTCGGCTTCAGGAAAGCTGTTTGCAGGCACCACAGATGTACTCAAGCGGCCTCTCTGATGAGAGAACAGACAGCCTCTGCATTTTAGATGGCACCACTGCAAAGCTTACAGTCAGCTGAAGAGAAGCAGAAGCATCCTTCCTACACTGCTACTGGTCTGCTTGAGCAGAGGCCAATCATTCGTGTGTGACAAAAGGCTTCAGAATGGCCAAGGGCACAACCCTCATATAATCCAAAGGAGTTTCAGATGAGAAAGCAAGGAGTGACAGCAATACTAGTAGTACCATTCGAAATGGTGCTATGTGCGGAAGTGGTTCAGCAGCACCCTTCATTCCTGGCTCCTCATCTGTGGGTACAGAGGCCAATCATTCGAGCATCACAACTTGGCTTCACGAAAGCTGTTTGCAGGCACCACAGATGTACTCAGGCGGCCTCTCTGATGAGAGAACAGAAAGCCTCTGCGTTGTAGATGGCACCACTGCAAAGCTTACAGTCAGCTGAAGAGAAGCGGCAGCATCCTTCCTACACTGCTACAGGTCTGCGTGAGCAGAGATCAATCATTCGTGTATGACAAACGGCTTCAGAATGGCCAGGAGCACAACCCTCATATACTCCAATGGAGTTTTAGATGAGAAAGCAAGGAGTAACAGCAATGCTAGTGGCACTATTTGAAAAGATGCTGTGCGCAGAAGAGGTCCAGCAGCATCTTTCAGTCCTGCCTCTCCATTTGCAGGAGCAGAAGCCTATCTTTGGTGCATGACAAAGCTGGCATTCAAGCGGCCGGGAGAGGGCGCCAGAGGTATAATCAAATGGACGTTCCGGAGGGAAAGCAAGGAGTGGCAGCAATAGTAGTGTCACCGATTGAAAAGATGCTGTGCGCAGAAAAGGTCCAGCAGCATCCTTCAGCCCTGGCTCTCCATTTGTGGGAGCAGAGCCCAATCATGCGAGCATCACAACTTGGCTTCACGAAAGCTGTTTGCAGGCATCACAGATGCACTCAAGCGGCCTCTCTGATGAGAGAACAGAAAGCCTCTGCATTGTAGATGACACCACTGCAAAGCTTACAGTCAGCTGAAGAGAAGTAGCACCATCCTTCCTACACTGCTACTGGTCTGCATTAGCAGAGGCCAGTCATTCGTGTATGACAAACGGCCTCAGAATGGCCAGGAGCACAACCCTCATATACTCCAATGGAGTTTCAGATGAGAAAGCAAGGAGTGACAGCAATGCTAGTGGCACTATTTGAAAAGATGTTGTGCGCAGAAGAGGTCCAGCAGCATCTTTCAGTCCTGGCTTTTCATCTGTGGGAGCGGAGGCCTATCATTCGCGCATTACAAAGTTAGCTTTCAGGCGGCCGGGAGGGGGCCCCAGAGGTATAATCTAATGGACTTTCAGATGAGAAAGCAAGTTGTGACAGCAATACTAGAGGCACCATTCGAAAAGATGCTGCGCACGGAGGAGGTCCAGCAGCATCTTTCAGTCCCAGCTCTTCACCCGTGAGAGCAGAGGCCCATCATTTGCGCATGACAAAGTTGGCTTTCAGGCGGCCGGGAGGGGGTGCCAGAGGTATAATCAAACAGACTTTCAGATGAGGAAGCAAGGAGTGACAGCATGCTAGGGGCACCATTCGAAAAGATGCTGAACGCAGAAGAGATCCAGCAGCAGCCTTCGCTCCTGGCTCTTCACCTGTGGGAGCAGAGGCCCATCATTCGCGCATGACAAACTTGGCTCTCCGGCGGCCGTGAGGGGGCGCCAGAGGTCTCATCAAATGGACGTTCCGGAGAGAAAGCAAGGAGTGGCAGCAATAGTAGTGTCACCGATTAAAGATGCTGTGCGCAGAAAAGGTCCAGCAGCATCTTTCAGTCCTGGCTCTCCATTTGCGGGAGCCGAGCCCAATCATTCGAGCATCACAGCTCGGCTTCAGGAAAGCTGTTTGCAGGCACCACAGACGTACTCAAGCGGCCTATCTGATGAGAGATCAGAAAGCCTCCGCAATGTAGGCGGCCCCACTACAAAACTTACCGTCAGCTGAAGAGAGGCAGTAGCATCTTTTCTACACTGCTATTCGTCAGCATGAGCAGAAGACAGTCATTCCTCCACGAAAAACATCTTCAGAATGGCCAGCAGCACGACCCTCATATACACCAAAGGAGTTTCAGATGAGAAAGCAGGGAGTAAATAACAATACTAGCGGCACCGTTTGAAAAGATGCTGTGCACGGAAGCGGTGCAGCAGCACCCTTCACTCCTGGCTCCTCATCTGTGGTGCAGAGGCCAATCATTCGTGCATCAGAAACCAGCTTCAGGAAAGCTGTTAACAGACACGACAGATGTGCTGAAATGTTCTTTCAGGTAAGAAAGCAAAGAGTGCGAGAATGCTAGTGGCACCATACAAATAGTTGCTGTGTGCCGAAGAGGTGAAGCAGCAGCACCCTTCTGTCCTGGCTCCTCATCTCTAGGAGCAGAGCCCAATCATGCGAGCACCACAGCTCGACTTCAGGAAAGCTGTTTGCAGGCACCACAGATGTACTCAAGCGGCCTCTCTGATGAGAGAACAGAAAGCCTCTGCATTGTAGATGACACCACTGCAAAGCTTACAGTCAGCTGAAGAGAAGCGGCACCATCCTTCCTACACTGCTACTGGTCTGCGTTAGCAGAGGCCACTCATTCGTGTATGACAAACGGCCTCAGAATGGCCAGGAGAACAACCCTCATATACTCCAATGGAGTTTCAGATGAGAAAGCAAGGAGTGGCAGCAATAGTAGTGTCACCCATAGAAAAGATGCTGTGCGAAGAAAAGGTCCAGCAGCATCTTTCAGTCCTGGCTCTCCATTTGTGGGAGCAGAGCCCAATCATGCGAACATCACAGCTCGGTTTCAGGAAAGCTGTTTGCAGGCACCACAGATGTACTCAAGCGGCCTCTCTGATAAGAGAACAGAAAGCCTCTGCATTATAGGTGACACAACTGCAAAGCTTACAGTGGCCTGAAGAGAAGCAGCAGCATTGTTAATATACTGCTACTGGTCTGTCTGAGCAGAGGCCAATCATTCGTGTATGACAAACGGCTTCAGAATGGCCAGGAGCACAACCCTCATATACTCCAAGGGAGTTTCAGATGAGAAAGCAAGGAGTGAAAGCAATACTAGTAGTGCCATTTGAAAAGGTGCTGTGTCCAGAAGCGGTGCAGCAGCACCCTTCACTCCTGCCTCCTCGTCTGTAGGAGCAGAGCAGAATCATTCCTGCATCAGAAACTGGCTTCAGGAAAGCTGTTTGCAGGCACCAGAGATGCGCTGATTTGTTCTGTCAGGTAAGAAAGCAAAGAGTGCCAGAATGCTACTGGTGCTGTACGAATAGTTGCTGTATGTTGAAGAGGTGAAGCAGCAGAACCCTTCTGTCGTGGCTCCTCATCTGTAGGAGCAGAGCCCAATCATTCGAGCATCAAAACTCTGCTTCAAGAAAGCTGTTTGCAGGCACCACAGATGTACTCAAGCGGCCTCTCTGATGAGAGAACAGAAAGCCTCTGCATTGTACATGACACAACTGCAAAGCTTACAGTGGCCTGAAGAGAAGCAGCAGCATTGTTAATATACTGCTACTGGTCTGTTTGAGCAGAGGCCAATCATTCGTGTATGACAAACGGCTTCAGAATGGCCAGGAGCACGACCCTCATATATTCCAACGGAGTTGCAGATGAAAAAGCAAGGAGTGAAAGCAATACTAATAGTGCCATTCGAAAAGGTGCTGTGCGCGGAAGCGGTGCAGCAGCACCCTTCACTCCTGCCTCCTCGTATGTAGGAGCAGAGCAGAATTATTCCTGCACCAGAAACCGGATTCAGGAAAGCTGTTTGCAGGCACCAGAGATGCGCTGATTTGTTCTTTCAGGTAAGAAAGCAAAGAGTGCCAGAATGCTACTGGTGCTGTACGAATAGTTGCTGTATGTTGAAGAGTTGAAGCAGCAGCACCCTTCTGTCCTGGCTCCTCGTCTGTGGGAGCAGAGGCCAACCATTCCTGCATCAGAAAACGGCTTTGGGAAAGTTGTTAGCAGACACCACAGATGTGCTGATTTGTTCTTTCAGGTAAGAAAGCAAAGAGTGCCAGAATGCTAGTGGCACAGTCGGAATAGTTGTGGTGTGCAGAAGAGGTGAAGCAGCAGCACCCTTCTGTCCTGGCTCCTCATCTGTGGGAGCAGAGCCTAATCATTTGAGCATCACAACTCGGCTTCAGGAAAGCTGTTTGCAGGCACCACAGATGTACTCAAGCGGCCTCTCTGATGAGAGAACAGAAAGCCTCTGCATTTTAGATGGCACCACTGCAAAGCTTACATTCAGCTGAAGAGTAGCAGAAGCATCCTTCCTACACTGCTACTGGTCTGCTTGAGCAGAGGCCAATCATTCGTGTATGACAAAAGGCTTCAGAATGGCCAAGGGCACAACCCTCATATAATCCAAAGGAGTTTCAGATGAGAAAGCAAGGAGTGTAAGCAATACTAGTAGTACCATTAGAAATGGTGCTATGTGTGGAAGTGGTTCAGCAGCACCCTTCATTCCTGGCTCCTCATCTGTGGGTACGGAGGCCAATCATTCGAGCATCACAACTTGGCTTCAGGAAAGCTTTTTGCAGGCACCACAGATGCACTCAAGCGGCCTCTCTGATGAGAGAACAGAAAGCCTCTGATTTTAGATGGCACCACTGCAAAGCTTACAGTCAGCTGAAGAGAAGCAGCAGTATTGTTAATATGCTGCTACTAGTCTGTTTGAGCAGAGGCCAATCATTCGTGTATGACAAACGGCTTCAGAATGGCCAGGAGCACAACCCTCATATACTCCAAGGGAGTTTCAGATGAGAAAGCGAGGAGTGAAAGCAATACTAGTAGTGCCATTCGAAAAGGTGCTGTGTGCGGAAGCGGTGTAGCAGCACCCTTCACTCCTGGCTCCTCGTCTGTGGGAGCTGAGGCCAATTATTCCTGCATCAGAAAACGGCTTTAGGAAAGTTGTTAGCAAACACCAGAGATGTGCTGAAATGTTCTTTCAGGTAAGAAAGCAAAGAGTGCCAGAATGCTAGTGGTGCCGTACGAAAAGTTGAAGTTTGTTGAAGAGGTAAAGCAGCAGCACCCTTCTGTCCTGGCTCCTCATTTGTGGGAGCAGAGCCCAATCATTCAAGCACCACAACTCGGCTTCAGGAAAGCTGTTTGCAGGCATCACGGATGTACTCAAGCGGCCTCTCTGATAAGAGAACAGAAAGCCTCTGCATTATAGGTGACACCACTGCAAAGCTAACAGTCAGCTGAAGACAAGCGGCAGCATCCTTCCTACACTGCTACTGGTCTGCGTGAGCAGAGGCCAGTCATTCGTGTATGACAGGCGGCATCAGAATGGCCAGGAGCACAACCCTCATATATTACAAGGGAGTTTCAGAGTAGAAAGGAAGGAGTGAAAGCAATACTAGTAGTGCCATTCGAAAAGATGCTGTGTGCGGAAGCGCTGCAGCAGCACCCTTCACTCCTGCCTCCTCGTCTGTAGGAGCAGAGCAGAATCATTCCTGCACCAGAAACCGGCTTCAGGAAAGCTGTTTGCAGGCACCAGAGATGCGCTGATTTGTTCTTTCAGGTAAGAAAGCAAAGAGTGCCAGAATGCTACTGGTGCTGTATGAATAGTTGCTGTATGTTGAAGAGTTGAAGCAGCAGCACCTTCTGTCCTGGCTCCTCGTCTGTGGGAGCAGAGCAGAATCATTCCTGCATCAGAAAACGGCTTTAGGAAAGTTGTTAGCAGACACCACAGATGTGCTGATTTATTCTTTAAGGTAAGAAAGCAAAGAGTGCCAGAACGCTACCGGTGCTGTACGAGTAGTTGCTGTGTGCAGAAGAGGTGAAGCAGCAGCACCCTTCTGTCCTGGCTCCTCATTTGTGGGAGCAGAGCCCAATCATTCCTGCATCAGAAACCGGCTTCAGGAAAGCTGTTTGCAGGCACCAGAGATGCGCTGATTTGTTCTTTCAGGTAAGAAAGGAAAGAGTGCCAGAATGCTAGTGGCACAGTAGGAATAGTTGCTGTGTGCAGAAGAGGTGAAGCAGCAGCACCCTTCTGTCCTGGCTCCTCATCTGTGGGAGCAGAGCCTAATCATTTGAGCATCACAACTCGGCTTCAAGAAAGCTGTTTGCAGGCACCACAGATGTACTCAAGCGGCCTCTCTGATGAGAGAACAGAAAGCCTCTGCATTTTAGATGGCACCACTGCAAAGCTTAGTGTCAGCTGAAGAGAAGCAGAAGCATCCTTCCTACACTGCTACTGGTCTGCTTGTGCAGAGGCCAATCATTCGTGTATGACAAAAGGCTTCAGAATGGCCAAGGGCACAACCCTCATATAATCCAAAGGAGTTTCAGATGAGAAAGCAAGGAGTGACAGCAATACTAGTAGTACCATTAGAAATGGTGCTATGTGTGGAAGTGGTTCAGCAGCACCCTTCATTCCTGGCTCCTCATCTGTGGGTACGGAGGCCAATCATTCGAGCATCACAACTTGGCTTCAGGAAAGCTTTTTGCAGGCACCACAGATGTACTCAAGCGGCCTCTCTGATGAGAGAACAGAAAGCCTCTGCATTGTACATGACACAACTGCAAAGCTTACAGTGGCCTGAAGAGAAGCAGCAGCATTGTTAATATACTGCTACTGGTCTGTTTGAGCAGAGGCCAATCATTCGTGTATGACAAAAGGCTTCAGAATGGCCAGGAGCACAACCCTCATATATTACAAGGGAGTTTCAGGATGAGAAAGCAAGAGTGACAGCAATACTAGTAGTACCATTCGAAATGGTGCTATGTGTGGAAGTGGTTCTAGTATATATATATAATATATTATATACTATTAGTGCCATTCGAAAAGATGATGTGTGCGGAAGCGCTGCAGCAGCACCCTTCACTCCTGCCTCCTCGTCTGTAGGAGCAGAGCCCAATCATTCCTGCATCAGAAACCGGCTTCAGGAAATCTGTTAGCTGACACCACAGAAGTGCTGATTTGTTTCTTTAAGGTAAGAAAGCAAAGAGTGCCAGAATGCTAGTGGTGCTGTACGAGTAGTTGCTGTGTGCAGAAGAGGTGAAGCAGCATCACCCTTCTGTCCTGGCTCCTCATTTGTGGGAGCAGAGCCCAATCATTCGAGCATCAAAACTCTGCTTCATCAAGAAAGCTGTTTGCAGGCACCACAGATGTACTCAAGCTTACTCTCTGATGAGAGAACAGACAGCCTCTGCATTGTAGATGGCACCACTGCAAAGCTTACAGTCAGCTGAAGAGAAGCAGCAGTATTGTTAATATAATGCTACTGGTCTGTTTGAGAAGAGACCAATCATTCGTGTATGAAAAACGGCTTCAGAATGGACAGGAGCACGACCCTCATATACTCCAAAGGAGTTTCAGATGAGGAAGCAAGGAGTGACGACGATACTAGTAGTGCAATTCGAAATAGTGCTGTGTGCGGAAGCGGTGCAGCAGCACCCTTCACTCCTGGCTCCTTGTCTGTGGGAGTAGAGCAGAATGATTCCTGCATCAGAAACCGGCTACAAGACAGCTGCTTGCAGACACCAGAGATATGCTGAAATGTTCTTTCAGGTAAGAAAGCAAAAGAGTGCCAGAATGCTACTGGTGCTGTACGAATAGATGCTGTATGTTGAAGAGGTGAAGCAGCAGCACCCTTCTGTCCTGGCTCCTCATTTGTGGGAGCAGTGCCCAATCACTAGTACATCAGAAACCAGCTTCAGGAAATCTGTTAGCAGACACCACCGATGTGCTGATTTGTTCTTTCAGGTAAGAAAGCAAAGAGTGCCAGAATGCTAGTGGCACCGTAGGAATAGTTGCTGTGTGCAGAAGAGGTGGAACAGCAGCACCCTTCTGTCCTGGCTCCTCGTCTGTGGGAGCAGAGCCCAATCATTCGAGCATCACAACTCTGCTTCAGGAAAGCTGTTTGCAGGCACCACCGATGTACTCAAGCGGCCTCTCTGATGAGAGAACAGGAAGCCTCTGCATTGTACATGACACAACTGCAAAGCTTACAGTGGCCTGAAGAGAAGCAGCAGCATTGTTAATATACTGCTACTGGTCTGTTTCAGCAGAGGCCAATAATTCGTGTATGACAAACGGCTTCAGAATGGCCAGGAGCACGACCCTCATATACTCCAAGGGAGTTTCAGATGAGAAAGCAAGGAGTGACAACAATACTAGTAGTGCAATTCAAAATGGTGCTGTGTGCGGAAGCGGTGCAGCAGCACCCTTCACTCCTGGCTCCTCGTCTGTGGGAGCAGAGGCCAATCATTCCTGCATGAGAAAAAGGCTTTAGGAAATCTGTTAGCAGACACCACCGATGTGCTGATTTATTCTTTCAGGTAAGAAAGCAAAGAGTGCCAGAATGCTAGTGGCACTGTAGGAATAGTTGCTGTGTGCAGAAGAGGTGGAACAGCAGCACCCTTCTGTCCTGGCTCCTCGTCTGTGGGAGCAGAGCCCAATCATTCAAGCACCACAACTCATCTTAGGAAAGCTGTTTGCAGGCACCACAGATGTACTCAAGCTTCCTCTCTGATGAGAGAACAGACAGCCTCTGCATTGTAGATGGCACCACTGCAAAGCTTACAGTCAGCTGAAGAGAAGCAGCAGTATTGTTAATATACTGCTACTGGTCTGCGTGAGCAGAGGCCAGTCATTCGTGTATGACAGACGGCTTCAGAATGGCTAGGAGCACAACCCTCATATACTCCAAGGGAGTTTCAGATGAGAAAGCAAGGAGTGAAAGCAATACTAGTAGTGCCATTCGAAAAGATGCTGTGTGCGGAAGCGGTGCAGCAGCACCCTTCACTCCTGCCTCTTCGTTTGTAGGAGCAGAGCAGAATCATTCCTGCATCAGAAACCGGCTTCAGGAAAGCTGTTTGCAGGCACCAGAGATGTGCTGATTTGTTCTTTCAGGTAAGAAAGCAAAGAGTGCCAGAATGCTACTGGTGCTGTACGAATAGTTGCTGTATGTTGAAGAGGTGAAGCAGCAGCACCCTTCTGTCGTGGCTCCTCATCTGTAGTAGCAGAGCCCAATCATTCGAGCAACAAAAGTCTGCTTCAAGAAAGCTGTTTGCAGGCACCACAGATGTACTCAAGCGGCCTCTCTGATGAGAGAACAGGAAGCCTCTGCATTGTACATGACACAACTGCAAAGCTTACAGTGGCCTGAAGAGAAGCAGCAGCATTGTTAATATACTGCTACTGGTCTGTTTGAGCAGAGGCCAATCATTCGTGTATGACAAACTGCTTCATAATGGCCAGGAGCACAACCCTCATATACTCCAAGGGAGTTTCAGATGAGAAAGCAAGGAGTGACAACAATACTAGTAGTGCAATTCGAAAAGGTGCTGTGTGCGGAAGCGGTGCAGCAGCACCCTTCACTCCTGGCTCCTCGTCTGTGGGAGCAGAGGCCAATCATTCCTGCATCAGAAAAAGGCTTTAGGAAAGTTGTTAGCAGACACCAGAGATGTGCTGAAATGTTCTTTCAGGTAAGGAAGCAAAGAGTGCCGGAATGCTAGTGGTGCCGTACGATGAGTTGAAGTTTGTAGAAGAGGTGAAGCAGCAGCACCCTTCTGTCCTGGCTCCTCATTTGTGGGAGCAGAGCCCAATCATTCAAGCACCACAACTCGGCCACAGGAAATCTGTTAGCAGGCACCACAGATGTGCTGATTTGTTCTTTCAGGTAAGAAAGCAAAGAGTGCCAGAATGCTAGTGGTGCCGTACAATGAGTTGAAGTTTCTAGAAGATGTGAAGCAGCAGAACCCTTCTGTCGTGGCTCCTCATTTGTGGGAGCAGAGCCCAATCATTCAAGCATCAAAACTCGGCTTCAGGAAAGCTGTTTGCAGGCACCACAGATGTACTCAAGCGGCCTCTCTGATAAGAGAACAGAAAGCCTCTGCATTACAGGTGACACCACTGCAAAGCTTACAGTCAGCTGAAGAGAAGCAGCAGTATTGTTAATATACTGCTACTGGTCTGCGTGAGCAGAGGCCAGTCATACGTGTATGACAAACGGCTTCATAATGGCCAGGAGCACGACCCTCATATACTCCTAGGGAGTTGCAGATGAGAAAGCAAGGAGTGACAAAAATACTAGTAGTGCAATTCGAAAAGATGCTGTGTGCGGAAGCGGTGCAGCAGCACCCTTCACTCCTGCCTCCTCGTCTGTAGGAGCAGAGCAGAATCATTCCTGCATCAGAAACCGGCTTCAGGAAAGCTGTTTGCAGGCACCAGAGATGTGCTGATTTGTTCTTTCAGGTAAGAAAGCAAAGAGTGCCAGAATGCTACTGGTGCTGTACGAATAGTTGCTGTATGTTGAAGAGGTGAAGCAGCAGTACCCTTCTGTCGTGGCTCCTCATCTGTAGGAGCAGAGCCCAATTATTCGAGCATCAAAACTCTGCTTCAAGAAAGCTGTTTGCAGGCACCACAGATGTACTCAAGCTTCCTCTCTGATGAGAGAACAGACAGCCTCTGCATTGTAGATGGCACCACTGCAAAGCTTACAGTCAGCTGAAGAGAAGCAGCAGTATTGTTAATATAATGCTACTGGTCTGTTTGAGAAGAGACCAATCATTCGTGTATGAAAAACGGCTTCAGAATGGACAGGAGCACGACCCTCATATACTCCAAGGGAGTTGCAGATGAGAAAGCAAGGAGTGACAACAATACTAGTAGTGCCATTCGAAAAGGTGCTGTGTGCGGAAGCTGTGCAGCAGCACCCTTCACTCCCTGCTCCTTGTCTGTGGGAGTAGAGCAGAATGATTCCTGCATCAGAAACCGGCTACAAGACAGCTGCTTGCAGACACCAGAGATATGCTGAAATGTTCTTTCAGGTAAAAAAGCAAATGTGCCAGAATGCTACTGGTGCTGTACGAATAGTTGCTGTATGTTGAAGAGGTGAAGCAGCAGAACCCTTCTGTCGTGGCTCCTCATTTGTGGGAGCAGAGCCCAATCATTCAAGCACCACAACTCGGCTTCAGGAAAGCTGTTTGCAGGCACCACAGATGTACTCAAGCGGCCTCTCTGATAAGAGAACAGAAAGCCTCTGCATTATCGGTGACACCACTGCAAAGCTTACAGTCAGCTGAAGAGAAGCATCAGTATTGTTAATATACTGCTACTGGTCGGCGTGAGCAGAGGCCAGTCATTTGTGTATGACAGTCGGCTTCAGAATGGCTAGGAGCACAACCCTCATATACTCCAAGGGAGTTTCAGATGAGAAAGCAAGGAGTGACAGCAATACTAGTAGTGCCATTCGAAAAGATGCTGTGTGCGGAAGCGGTGCAGCAGCACCCTTCACTCCTGCCTCCTCGTCTGTAGGAGCAGAGCAGAATCATTCCTGCATCAGAAACCGGCTTCAGGAAAGCTGTTTGCAGGCACCAGAGATGTGCTGATTTGTTCTTTCAGGTAAGGAAGCAAAGAGTGACAGAATGCTAGTGGTGCCGTACGATGAGTTGAAGTTTGTAGAAGAGGTGAAGCAGCAGAACCCTTCTGTCCTGGCTCCTCATTTGTGGGAGCAGAGCCCAATCATTCAAGCACCACTACTCGGCTTCAGGAAAGCTGTTTGCAGGCACCACAGATGTACTCAAGCGGCCTCTCTGATAAGAGAACAGGAAGCCTCTGCATTGTACATGACACAACTGCAAAGCTTACAGTGGCCTGAAGAGAAGCAGCAGTATTGTTAATATACTGCTACTGGTCTGTTTGAGCAGAGGCCAATAATTCGTGTATGACAAACGGCTTCAGAATGGACAGGAGCACGACCCTCATATACTCCAAGGGAGTTTCAGATGAGAAAGCAAGGAGTGACAACAATACTAGTAGTGCAATTCAAAATGGTGCTGTGTGCGGAAGCGGTGCAGCAGCACCCTTCACTCCTGGCTCCTCGTCTGTGGGAGCAGAGGCCAATCATTCCTGCATCAGAAAACGGCTTTAGGAAAGTTGTTAGCAGACACCAGAGATGTGCTGAAATGTTCTTTCAGGTAAGGAAGCAAAGAGTGACAGAATGCTAGTGGTGCCGTACGATGAGTTGAAGTTTGTAGAAGAGGTGAAGCAGCAGCACCCTTCTGTCCTGGCTCCTCATTTGTGGGAGCAGAGCCCAATCATTCAAGCACCACTACTCGGCTTCAGGAAAGCTGTTTGCAGGCACCACAGATGTACTCAAGCGGCCTCTCTGATAAGAGAACAGAAAGCCTCTGCATTATAGGTGACACCACAGCAAAGCTTACAGTCAGCTGAAGAGAAGCAGCAGTATTGTTAATATACTGCTACTGGTCTGCGTGAGCAGAGGCCAGTCATTCGTGTATGACAGACGGCTTCAGAATGGCTAGGAGCACAACCCTCATATACTCCAAGGGAGTTTCAGATGAGAAAGCAAGGAGTGACAGCAATACTAGTAGTGCCATTCGAAAAGATGCTGTGTGCGGAAGCGGTGCAGCAGCACCCTTCACTCCTGCCTCCTCGTCTGTAGGAGCAGAGCAGAATCATTCCTGCATCAGAAACCGGCTTCAGGAAAGCTGTTTGCAGGCACCAGAGATGTGCTGATTTGTTCTTTCAGGTAAGAAAGCAAAGAGTGCCAGAATGCTACTGGTGCTGTACGAATAGTTGCTGTATGTTGAAGAGGTGAAGCAGCAGCACCCTTCTGTCGTGGCTCCTCATCTGTAGGAGCAGAGCCCAATCATTCGAGCATCAAAACTCTGCTTCAAGAAAGCTGTTTGCAGGCACCACAGATGTACTCAAGCTTCCTCTCTGATGAGAGAACAGACAGCCTCTGCATTGTAGATGGCACCACTGCAAAGCTTACAGTCAGCTGAAGAGAAGCAGCAGTATTGTTAATATAATGCTACTGGTCTGTTTGAGAAGAGACCAATCATTCGTGTATGAAAAACGGCTTCAGAATGGACAGGAGCACGACCCTCATATACTCCAAAGGAGTTTCAGATGAGGAAGCAAGGAGTGACGACGATACTAGTAGTGCAATTCGAAATAGTGCTGTGTGCGGAAGCGGTGCAGCAGCACCCTTCACTCCTGGCTCCTTGTCTGTGGGAGTAGAGCAGAATGATTCCTGCATCAGAAACCGGCTACAAGACAGCTGCTTGCAGACACCAGAGATATGCTGAAATGTTCTTTCAGGTAAGAAAGCAAAAGAGTGCCAGAATGCTACTGGTGCTGTACGAATAGATGCTGTATGTTGAAGAGGTGAAGCAGCAGCACCCTTCTGTCCTGGCTCCTCATTTGTGGGAGCAGTGCCCAATCACTAGTACATCAGAAACCAGCTTCAGGAAATCTGTTAGCAGACACCACCGATGTGCTGATTTGTTCTTTCAGGTAAGAAAGCAAAGAGTGCCAGAATGCTAGTGGCACCGTAGGAATAGTTGCTGTGTGCAGAAGAGGTGGAACAGCAGCACCCTTCTGTCCTGGCTCCTCGTCTGTGGGAGCAGAGCCCAATCATTCGAGCATCACAACTCTGCTTCAGGAAAGCTGTTTGCAGGCACCACCGATGTACTCAAGCGGCCTCTCTGATGAGAGAACAGGAAGCCTCTGCATTGTACATGACACAACTGCAAAGCTTACAGTGGCCTGAAGAGAAGCAGCAGCATTGTTAATATACTGCTACTGGTCTGTTTCAGCAGAGGCCAATAATTCGTGTATGACAAACGGCTTCAGAATGGCCAGGAGCACGACCCTCATATACTCCAAGGGAGTTTCAGATGAGAAAGCAAGGAGTGACAACAATACTAGTAGTGCAATTCAAAATGGTGCTGTGTGCGGAAGCGGTGCAGCAGCACCCTTCACTCCTGGCTCCTCGTCTGTGGGAGCAGAGGCCAATCATTCCTGCATGAGAAAAAGGCTTTAGGAAATCTGTTAGCAGACACCAGAGATGTGCTGATTTGTTCTTTCAGGTAAGAAAGCAAAGAGTGCCAGAATGCTAGTGGCACTGTAGGAATAGTTGCTGTGTGCAGAAGAGGTGGAACAGCAGCACCCTTCTGTCCTGGCTCCTCGTCTGTGGGAGCAGAGCCCAATCATTCAAGCACCACAACTCATCTTAGGAAAGCTGTTTGCAGGCACCACAGATGTACTCAAGCTTCCTCTCTGATGAGAGAACAGACAGCCTCTGCATTGTAGATGGCACCACTGCAAAGCTTACAGTCAGCTGAAGAGAAGCAGCAGTATTCTTAATATACTGCTACTGGTCTGCGTGAGCAGAGGCCAGTCATTCGTGTATGACAGACGGCTTCAGAATGGCTAGGAGCACAACCCTCATATACTCCAAGGGAGTTTCAGATGAGAAAGCAAGGAGTGAAAGCAATACTAGTAGTGCCATTCGAAAAGATGCTGTGTGCGGAAGCGGTGCAGCAGCACCCTTCACTCCTGCCTCTTCGTTTGTAGGAGCAGAGCAGAATCATTCCTGCATCAGAAACCGGCTTCAGGAAAGCTGTTTGCAGGCACCAGAGATGTGCTGATTTGTTCTTTCAGGTAAGAAAGCAAAGAGTGCCAGAATGCTACTGGTGCTGTACGAATAGTTGCTGTATGTTGAAGAGGTGAAGCAGCAGCACCCTTCTGTCGTGGCTCCTCATCTGTAGTAGCAGAGCCCAATCATTCGAGCAACAAAAGTCTGCTTCAAGAAAGCTGTTTGCAGGCACCACAGATGTACTCAAGCGGCCTCTCTGATGAGAGAACAGGAAGCCTCTGCATTGTACATGACACAACTGCAAAGCTTACAGTGGCCTGAAGAGAAGCAGCAGCATTGTTAATATACTGCTACTGGTCTGTTTGAGCAGAGGCCAATCATTCGTGTATGACAAACTGCTTCATAATGGCCAGGAGCACAACCCTCATATACTCCAAGGGAGTTTCAGATGAGAAAGCAAGGAGTGACAACAATACTAGTAGTGCAATTCGAAAAGGTGCTGTGTGCGGAAGCGGTGCAGCAGCACCCTTCACTCCTGGCTCCTCGTCTGTGGGAGCAGAGGCCAATCATTCCTGCATCAGAAAAAGGCTTTAGGAAAGTTGTTAGCAGACACCAGAGATGTGCTGAAATGTTCTTTCAGGTAAGGAAGCAAAGAGTGCCGGAATGCTAGTGGTGCCGTACGATGAGTTGAAGTTTGTAGAAGAGGTGAAGCAGCAGCACCCTTCTGTCCTGGCTCCTCATTTGTGGGAGCAGAGCCCAATCATTCAAGCACCACAACTCGGCCACAGGAAATCTGTTAGCAGGCACCACAGATGTGCTGATTTGTTCTTTCAGGTAAGAAAGCAAAGAGTGCCAGAATGCTAGTGGTGCCGTACAATGAGTTGAAGTTTCTAGAAGATGTGAAGCAGCAGAACCCTTCTGTCGTGGCTCCTCATTTGTGGGAGCAGAGCCCAATCATTCAAGCATCAAAACTCGGCTTCAGGAAAGCTGTTTGCAGGCACCACAGATGTACTCAAGCGGCCTCTCTGATAAGAGAACAGAAAGCCTCTGCATTACAGGTGACACCACTGCAAAGCTTACAGTCAGCTGAAGAGAAGCAGCAGTATTGTTAATATACTGCTACTGGTCTGTTTCAGCAGAGGCCAATAATTCGTGTATGACAAACGGCTTCAGAATGGCCAGGAGCACGACCCTCATATACTCCTAGGGAGTTGCAGATGAGAAAGCAAGGAGTGACAAAAATACTAGTAGTGCAATTCGAAAAGATGCTGTGTGCGGAAGCGGTGCAGCAGCACCCTTCACTCCTGCCTCCTCGTCTGTAGGAGCAGAGCAGAATCATTCCTGCATCAGAAACCGGCTTCAGGAAAGCTGTTTGCAGGCACCAGAGATGTGCTGATTTGTTCTTTCAGGTAAGAAAGCAAAGAGTGCCAGAATGCTACTGGTGCTGTACGAATAGTTGCTGTATGTTGAAGAGGTGAAGCAGCAGAACCCTTCTGTCGTGGCTCCTCATCTGTAGGAGCAGAGCCCAATCAATCGAGCATCAAAACTCTGCTTCAAGAAAGCTGTTTGCAGGCACCACAGATGTACTCAAGCTTCCTCTCTGATGAGAGAACAGACAGCCTCTGCATTGTAGATGGCACCACTGCAAAGCTTACAGTCAGCTGAAGAGAAGCAGCAGTATTGTTAATATAATGCTACTGGTCTGTTTGAGAAGAGACCAATCATTCGTGTATGAAAAACGGCTTCAGAATGGACAGGAGCACGACCCTCATATACTCCAAAGGAGTTTCAGATGAGGAAGCAAGGAGTGACGACGATACTAGTAGTGCAATTCGAAATAGTGCTGTGTGCGGAAGCGGTGCAGCAGCACCCTTCACTCCCGGCTCCTTGTCTGTGGGAGTAGAGCAGAATGATTCCTGCATCAGAAACCGGCTACAAGACAGCTGCTTGCAGACACCAGAGATATGCTGAAATGTTCTTTCAGGTAAGAAAGCAAAAGAGTGCCAGAATGCTACTGGTGCTGTACGAATAGATGCTGTATGTTGAAGAGGTGAAGCAGCAGCACCCTTCTGTCCTGGCTCCTCATTTGTGGGAGCAGAGCCCAATCATTAGTACATCAGAAACCGGCTACAAGACAGCTGCTTGCAGACACCAGAGATATGCTGAAATGTTCTTTCAGGTAAGAAAGCAAAAGAGTGCCAGAATGCTACTGGTGCTGTACGAATAGATGCTGTATGTTGAAGAGGTGAAGCAGCAGCACCCTTCTGTCCTGGCTCCTCATTTGTGGGAGCAGAGCCCAATCATTAGTACATCAGAAACCAGCTTCAGGAAATCTGTTAGCAGACACCACCGATGTGCTGATTTGTTCTTTCAGGTAAGAAAGCAAAGAGTGCCAGAATGCTACTGGTGCTGTACGAATAGATGCTGTATGTTGAAGAGGTGAAGCAGCAGCACCCTTCTGTCGTGGCTCCTCATCTGTAGGAGCAGAGCCCAATCATTCGAGCATCAAAACTCTGCTTCAAGAATGCTGCTTGCTGGTATCACAGATGTACTCAAGCGGCCTGTCTGATGAGAGAACAGAAAGCCTCTGCATTGTACATGACACAACTGCCAAGCTTACTGCCAGCTGAAGAGAAGCAGCAGCATTGTTAATATACTGCTACTGGTCTGTTTGAGCAGAGGCCAGTCATTCGTGTATGAAAAACAGCTTCAGAATGGCCAGGAGCACGACCCTCATATACTCCAAAGGAGTTTCAGATGAGGAAGCAAGGAGTGAAGACGATACTAGTAGTGCCATTCGAAAAGGTGCTGTGTGCGGAAGCGGTGCAGCAGCACCCTTCACTCCTGGCTCCTCGTCTGTGGGAGCAGAGGCCAATCATTCCTGCATCAGAAAACGGCTTTAGGAAAGTTGTTAGCAGACACCAGAGATGTGCTGAAATGTTCTTTCAGGTAAGAAAGCAAAGAGTGCCAGAATGCTAGTGGTGCCGTACGAATAGTTGCTGTGCTTGTAGAAGAGGTGAAGCAGCAGCACCTTCTGTCCTGGCTCCTCATTTGTGGGAGCAGAGCCCAATCATTCAAGCACCACAACTCGGCTACAGGAAATCTGTTAGCAGGCACCAGAGATGTGCTGATTTGTTCTTTCAGGTAAGAAAGCAAAGAGTGCCAGAATGCTAGTGGCACCGTAGGAATAGTTGCTGTTTGCAGAAGAGGTGAAGCAGCAGAACCCTTCTGTCCTGGCTCCTCGTCTGTGGGAGCAGAGCCCAATCATTCGAGCATCACAACTCTGCTTCAAGAAAGCTGTTTGCAGGCATCACAGATGTACTCAAGCGGCCTCTCTGATAAGAGAACAGACAGCCTCTGCATTGTAGATGGCACCACTGCAAAGCTTACAGTCAGCTGAAGAGAAGCAGCAGTATTGTTAATATACTGCTACTGGTCTGTTTGAGCAGAGGCCAATCATTCGTGTATGACAAACGGCTTCAGAATGGCTAGGAGCACAACCCTCATATACTCCAAGGGAGTTTCAGATGAGAAAGCAAGGAGTGAAAGCAATACTAGTAGTGCTATTCGAAAAGATGCTGTGTGAGGAAGCGGTGCAGCAGCACCCTTCACTCCTGGCTCCTTGTCTGTGGGAGCAGAGGCCAATCATTCCTGCATCAGAAACCGGCTTCAGGAAAGCTGTTTGCAGGCACCAGAGATGTGCTGATTTGTTCTTTCAGGTAAGAAAGCAAAGAGTGCCAGAATCCTACTGGTGCTGTACGAATAGTTGCTGTATGTTGAAGAGGTGAAGCAGCAGAACCCTTCTGTCCTGGCTCCTCATCTGTAGGAGCAGAGCCCAATCATTCGAGCATCAAAACTCTGCTTCAAGAAAGCTGTTTGCAGGCACCACAGATGTACTCAAGCGGCCTCTCTGATAAGAGAACAGAAAGCCTCTGCATTATAGGTGACACCACAGCAAAGCTTACAGTCAGCTGAAGAGAAGCAGCAGTATTGTTAATATACTGCTACTGGTCTGCGTGAGCAGAGGCCAGTCATTCGTGTATGACAGACGGCTTCAGAATGGCTAGGAGCACAACCCTCATATACTCCAAGGGAGTTTCAGATGAGAAAGCAAGGAGTGAAAGCAATACTAGTAGTGCTATTCGAAAAGATGCTGTGTGCGGAAGCGGTGCAGCAGCACCCTTCACTCCTGCCTCCTCGTCTGTAGGAGCAGAGCAGAATCATTCCTGCATCAGAAAACCGGCTTCAGGAAAGCTGTTTGCAGGCACCAGAGATGTGCTGATTTGTTCTTTCAGGTAAGAAAGCAAGAGTGCCAGAATGCTACTGGTGCTGTACGAATAGTTGCTGTATGTTGAAGAGGTGAAGCAGCAGCACCCTTCTGTCATGGCTCCTCATCTGTAGGAGCAGAGCAAAATCATTTGAGCATCAAAACTCTGCTTCAAGAAAGCTGTTTGCAGGCACCACAGATGTACTCAAGCTTCCTCTCTGATGAGAGAATAGACAGCCTCTGCATTGTAGATGGCACCACTGCAAAGCTTACAGTCAGCTGAAGAGAAGCAGCAGTATTGTTAATATACTGCTACTGGTCTGTTTGAGAAGAGACCAATCATTCGTGTATGAAAAACGGCTTCAGAATGGACAGGAGCACGACCCTCATATACTCCAAAGGAGTTTCAGATGAGGAAGCAAGGAGTGACAAAAATACTAGTAGTGCAATTCGAAATAGTGCTGTGTGCGGAAGCGGTGCAGCAGCACCCTTCACTCCTGGCTCCTTGTCTGTGGGAGTAGAGCAGAATGATTCCTGCATCAGAAACCGGCTACAAGACAGCTGCTTGCAGACACCAGAGATATGCTGAAATGTTCTTTCAGGTAAGAAAGCAAATGTGCCAGAATGCTAGTGGTGCTGTACAAATAGTTGCTGTATGTTGAAGAGGTGAAGCAGCAGAACCCTTCTGTCGTGGCTCCTCATCTGTAGGAGCAGAGATCAATCATTCGAGCATCAAAACTCTGCTTCAAGAAAGCTGTTTGCAGGCACCACAGATGTACTCAAGCTTCCTCTCTGATGAGAGAACAGACAGCCTCTGCATTGTAGATGGCACCACTGCAAAGCTTACAGTCAGCTGAAGAGTAGCAGCAGTATTGTTAGTATACTGCTACTGGTCTGTTTGAGAAGAGACCAATCATTCGTGTATGACAAACTGCTTCAGAATGGCCAGGAGCACAACCCTCATATACTCCAACGGAGTTTCAGATTGGAAAGCAAGGAGTAACAGCAATGCTAGTGGCACTATTTGAAAAGATGCTGTGCGCAGAAGAGGTCCAGTAGCATCTTTCAGTCCTGGCTTTTCATCTGTGGGAGCGGAGGCCTGTCATTCGTGCATTTCAAAGTTAGCTTTCAGGCGGCCGGGAGGGGGCGCCAGAGTTATAATCTAACGGACTTTCAGATGAGAAAGCAGGTTGTGACAGCAATACTAGGGGCACCTTTCGAAAAGATGCTGAACACAGAAGAGATCCAGCAGCAGCCTTCGCTCCTGGCTCTACATCTGTGGGAGCAGAGGCCTATCATTCGCACATGACAATCTTGGCTCTCCGCTGGCCGCGAGGGAGCACCGGAGCTATAATCAAGTATACGTTCCGGTGAGAAAGCAAGGAGTGGCAGCAATAGTAGTGTCACTGATTGAAAAGATGCTGTGCGCAGAAAAGGTGCAGCAGCATCTTTCAGTCCTGGCTCTCCATTTGTGGGAGCAGAGCCCGATCATTCGAGCATCACATCTCGGCTTCAGGAAAGCTGTTTGCAGGCATCACAGATGAACTCAAGCGGCCTATCTGATGTGAGAACAGAAAGCTTCCGTATTGTAGGCGGCACCACTACAAAGCTTACAGTCAGCTGAAGAGAGACAGTAGCATCTTTTCGACTCTGCTATTCGTCAGCGTGAGCAGAAGCCAGTCAATCCTCCACGACAAACAGCTTCAGAATGGCTAGGAGCACAACCCTCATATACTCCAAGGGAGTTTCAGATGAGAAAGCAAGGAGTGACTGCAATACTAGTAGGACCATTCGAAAAGGTGCTGTGTGCGGAAGAGGTACAGCAGCACCCTTCACTCCTGTCTCCTCATCTGTGGGAGCAGAGGCCAATCATTCATGTATCAGAAACCGGCTTCAGGAAAGCTGTTAGCAGACACCACAGATGTGCTGAAATGTTCTTTCAGGTAAGAAAGGAAAGAGTGCCAGAATGCTAGTCGCACCATACAAATAGTTGCTGTGTGCAGAAGAGGTGAAGCAGCGGCAGCCTTCTGTCCTGGCTCCTCATCTGTGGGAGCAGAGGCCAATCATTCGTGCCCTACATAATCGGTTTCAGGACGGCTTGGAGCCGGGACCACAGGTGTGTTCACATGGAGTTTCAGATGAGAAAGCAAGGAGCGACTGCAATGGAGGTGGCGCTGATGCAAAGCTTACTGTTTGCAGAAGTGGCCCAGGAGCACCCTTCAGTCCTGGCTCTTCGTCTTTGGGAGCAGAGGCAAATTATTCGTGTACAACATACTCAGGTTCATGACGGCTGGGAGCAGGCACCACAGGTGTATTAAAAGGGAATTTCAGAGAAGAAATGAAGCAGCAACAGCAATGGAGTTGGCGCTGATGAAAAGCTTGCTGTGTGCAGAAGAGGCCCATCAGCACCTTTCAGTCTTGGCTCTTCGACTATGTGATCTGAGGCCAATCATTCATGCACTACAGAATGGGGTTCAGGACGGCTGGGAGCGGGCATCAGAGGCGTATTCAAATGGACTTTCAGATTAGAAAGCAGTGAGGGACTGCAATGGAGGTGGCTCTGCTGCAAAGCTTACTGTTTGCAGAAGATGTCCAGCAGCACCTTTCATGCCTGTCTTTCACTCTGTGAGAGCAGAGGCCAATCATTCCTGCACTACAGAATTGACGTCATGACGGCTAGGAGTGGGCACCACAGGTGTATACAAATGGACTTTCAGGTGAGAGAGCAATGGAGGTGGCGCTGTTGCAAAGCTTACTGTGTGCAGATGAGGTCCGGCAGCATCATTCAGTCCTGGCTCTTTGTCTGTGGGAGCAGAGGCCAATCATTCATGCACTTCATACTCTGCTTCAGGACATCTGGGAGCAGGCGCCACTGGTGCCATCAAATGGACTTTCCGGTATGAAAGGAAGGAGCGACAGCAATGGAGGTGGCACTGCTGCAAAGCTTACTGTTTGCAGAAGAGTTCCAGCAGCACCTTTCTGTCCTTGCTCTTCGTCTTTTCGACAGAGGCCAATCATTATGGCACTACAGAATCGGCTTCAGGACGGCTGGGAGTGGGCATCAGAAGTGTATTCAAATGGACTTTCAGATGAGAAAGCAAGGAGCATCTGCAATGTATGTGGCGTTATTGCTAAGCTTACTGTTTGCAGAAGAGGTCCTGCAGCACCTTTCAGTCCTGGCTCTTCATCTGTGGGAGCAGAGGCCAATCATTCGTGCACTACATACTCGGCTCAAGGACGGCTGGGAGCAGGCATCAGAGATGCGTTCAAATGGACTTTCAGATGAGAAAGCAAGGAGCGACTGCAATGGAGGTGGTGCTGTTGCAAAGCTTACTGTGTGCAGAGGAGGTCCAGCAACACTTTTCAGTCCTGGCTCTTCATCTGTGGGAGCAGAGGCCAATCATTCGTGCACTACATTTTGGCTTCAGGTTCCCTGCGAGCAAGCATCACAGGCGTATTCAAATGGATGGTCAGATGAGGAAGCACGCAGCGACTGCAGTGGAGGTGGCGCTGTTGCAAAGCTTATTGTTTGCAGAAGAGGTCCAGCATCACCTTTCAGTCCTGGCTCTTCGTCTGAGGGATAAGAAGCCAATCATTCATGCATTACAGAATTGGCTTCAGGATGGCTGGGATCGGGCACCACAGGTGTATTCAAATGGACTTTCAGGTGAGAAAGCAAGGAGTGATTGCAATGGAGGTGGCGCTGTTGCAAAGCTTACTACTTGCAGAAGAGGTCCAGCAGCACCTTTCAGTCCTGGCTCTTCATCTGTGGGAGCAGAGGCCAATCATTCATGCACTACATTTTGGCTTCAGGTTTCCTGCGAGCGGGCACCACAGGCGTATTCAAATGGACGGTCAGATGAGGAAGCAAGGAGCGACTGCAATGGAGGTGGCGTTAATCCAAAGCTTACTGTTTGCAGAAGAGGTCCAGCAGCACCTTTCAGTCCTGGCTATTCGTCTGTGGAAGAAGAAGCAAATCATTCGTGCATTACGGAATTGGCTTCAGGTCTCCTGGGAGCGGGCACCACAGGTGTATTCAGATGGACTTTCAGATGAGAAAGCAATGACAAACTGCAATGCAGCTGGCCTTGTTGCAAAGCTTACTGTTTGCAGAAGAGGACCAGCAGCACCTTTCTGTCCTGGCTCTTCGTCTGCGGGAGCAGAGGCCGATCATTCGTGCACTACATACTCGGATTCAGGATGGCGGGCATCAGAGGTGTGTTCTAATGGACTTTCCGATATGAAAGCAAGGAGCGATTGCAATGGAGGTGGCGCTATTGCAAAGCTTACTGTGTGCAGGAGAGGTCCAGCAGCATCTTTCAGTCCTGGCTCTTCATCTGTGAGGGCTGAGTCAAGTAATTTGTGCACTACATACTCGGCTTCAGGGTGGCAGGGAGCGGGCACTACAGGTGTATTCAAATGGACTGTCAGATAAGAAAGCAAGGAACAACTGCATTTTAGGTGGCATTGCTGCAAAGCGTACTGTTTGCAGAAGAGTTCCAGCAGCACCTTTCAGTCCTGGCTCTTCATCTTTGGGAGCAGAGACCAATCATTCGTTCATTACAAACATGGCTCTTGGATGGCCGGAATGGGGCGCTAGAGATAGAATCAAATTGACTTTCCGATTAGAAAGCAAGGAGTGCCAGCAATGTTAGTGGCTCTTTTCGAAAAGGTACTGTGGGCAGAAGAGGTCCAGCAATATTTTTCATTCCTGGCTCTTTATCTGTGGAGCAGAGGCCAATCATTCGTTCATCAGAACTGGGCTTCAGGAAAGCTCTTGCCAGGCAACACAGATGTACTGAAATGTCCTCTCTGATGAGAATGGAAGGAATGCCAGCCTTTCTTTGGGCGCTGTTCAAAAACTTGCTATGCCAGAAGAGGTCCAGGAGCACTTTTTAGTTCTGACTCCTCATCACTGGGAGAAGAGGCCAATCATTCCCGCATTGCAAACATGGCTTCAGGACGGCCGGCAGGGGGCACTAGAGATATAATCAAATTGTCTTTCAGAGCAGAAAGCAAGATGTGAGGGTAATGCTAGTGGCACCGTTCGAAAAGTTGCTGTGCACAGAAGAGGTCCAGGAGCACTCTTCAGTTCTGGCTTCTCATCTGTGGGAGAAGAGGCCAATCATTCGTGCATTACAAACATGGCTTCAGGAAAGCTGTTAGCAGGCACCGCAGATGTACTCAAGTAGCCTTTTAGATGAGAGAACAAGAAGCATCTGCAATGTAGGTGGCGCCACTGCAAAGCTTACAGTCAGCTGAACAGAGGCAGCAGCATCATTCCGGCACTGCTATTCGTCTGCATGAAGAGAGGCCAATCATTCGTGCATGACAAACAGCTTCAGAATGGCCAGGAGCGTGACACACTTATGTACTCAAATGGACATTCAGATGAGAACGTAAGGAGAGAGAGCAATTCTAGTGGCACCATTCGAAAAGTTGCTGTGAGCAGAAGAGGTCCAGCAGCATCTTTCAGTCCTGGCTCCTCATCTGTGGGAGCAGAGGCCAATCATTTGTGAGTCACAACTCAGCTTCAGGAAAGCTCTTAGCAGGCACCACAGATGTACTCAAGTGGCCTTTTAGATGAGGAACACGAAGCGTCTGCAATGTTGGTGGCACCACTGCAAAGCTTACAGTCAACTGAAGAGTGGCAGCAGGTTCACACCAAAACTGCTATTCATCTGCGTGAGGAGAGGCCAATCATTAGTGCGTGACAAACAGCTTCAGAATGGCCAGGAGCACGACCCACTTATATACTCAAGTGGACATTCAAATGAGAAAGCAAGGAGTGACAGCGATACTTGGGGCACCGTTCGAAAAGTTGCTGTGCGCAGAAGAGGTCCAGAAGCATCTTTCAGTCCTGGCTCCTCATCTGTGGGAGCAGAGTCCAATCATTCGTGCATTACAAACATGGCTTTAGGACGGCTGGCAGGGGGCACTAGAGATAGTATCAAATTGATTTTCAGAGCAGAAAGCAAGGAGTGACAGCAATGCTAGTTGCACCATTCGAAAAGTTGCTGTGCGCAGAAGAGGTCCAGCAGCACCTTTCAGTCCTGGTTCTTCATCTGAGGGAGCAGAGGCCAATCATTCCTGCATCACAACTCAGTTTCAGGAAAGCTGTTAGCAGGCACCACAGATGTACTGAAATGTTCTTTCAGATGAGAAAGCAAGGAGAGACAGCAATAATTGTGGCGCCGTTCGAAAAGTTGCTGTGCATAGAAGAGGTCCAGGAGCACCTTTTAGTTCTGGCTTCTCATCTGTGGGAGCAGTGGGCGATCATTCGTGCATTACAAACATGCCTTTTGGACGGCCGGGAGAGGGCACCAGATATACAATCAAATTGACTTTCAGAGCTGAAAGCAAGGAGTGACAATGATACCTGGGGAACCGTTAGAAAAGTTGCTGTGCCAGAAGAGTTCCAGGAGCACCCTTCAGTTCTGGCTCCTCATATGTGGTAGCAGAGGCAAATCATTCATGCATTACAAACCTGGCTTTAGGACGGCTGGGAGAGGGCACCAGAGATATAATCAAATTGACTTTCTGAGCAGAAAGAAGGGAGTGACAGCAATGCTAGTGGCACCGTTCGTAAAGTTGCTGTATGCAGAAGAGGTCCAGAAGCATCTTTCCGTCCTGGCTCTTCATCTGTGGGAGCTGAGGCCTATCATTCGTGCATTACAAACATGGCTCTTGGACGGCCGGCAGGGGGCACTAGAGATACAATCAAATTGACTTTCTGATGAGAAAGCAAGGAGTGACAGCGATACTTGGGGCACCGTTCGAAAAGTTGCTGTGCGCAGAAGAGGTCCAGCAGCACCCTTCAATTTTGGCTCCTCATCTGTGCGAGCAGAGTCCAATCATTCGTGCATTACAAACATGGCTTTAGGACGACTGGAATGGGGCACTAGAGATATAATCAAATTGACTTTCAGAGCAGAAAACAAGGAGTGACAGCAATGCTAGTGGCACCGTTCGTAAAGTTGCTGTATGCAGAAGAGGTCCAGCAGCATCTTTCAGTCCTGGCTCTTCATCTGTGGGAGCAGAGGCCAGTCATTCTTGCATTACAAATATGGATTTTGGACGGCCGGGAGGGGGCACCAGAGATCTAATCAAATTGATATTCAGATGAGAAAGCAAGGAGTGAGAGCAATGCTAGTGGCACCGTTTGAAACGTTTCTGTGCACAGAAGAGGTCCAGCAGCATCTTTCAGTCCTGACTCCTCATCTGTGGGAGAAGAGGCCAATCATTCATGCATCACAACTCGGCTTCAGGAAAGCTGTGAGCAGGCACCGCAGATGTACTCAAGTGGCCTTTTAGATGAGAGAACAAGAAGCGTCTGTAATGTAGGTAGCACCACTGCAAAGCTTACAGTTAGCTGAACAGAGGCAGCAGCATCTTTTCAACCCTGCTATTCGTCTGCGTGAACACTGGTCGATCATATGTGCATGACAAACAGCTTCAGAATGGCCAGGAGTGCGATCCACATAAGTACTCAAATGGACATTCAGATGAGAACGTAAGGAGAGAGAGCAATTCTAGTGGCACCATTCGAAAAGTTGCTGTGAGCAGAAGAGGTCCAGCAGCATCTTTCAGTCCTGGCTCTTCGTCTGTGGGAGCATAGGCCAGTCATTCCTGCATCACAACTCGGCTTCAGGAAAGCTGTTAGCAGGCACCACAGATGTACTGAAATGTTCTTTCAGATGAGAAAGCAAGGAGAGCCAGCAATACTTGGGGCACCATTCGAAAAGTTGCTGTGTGCAGAAGAGGTCCAGAAGCATCTTTCAGTCCTGGCTTTTCATCTGTGGCAGCAGAATCTAATCATTCGTGCATTACAAACTTGGCTTCAGGAAGGCCGGGAGGGGACACCAGAGATATAATCAAATTGACTTTCAGAGCAGAAAGCAAAGAGTGACATCAATACTAGTGGAATCATTTGAAAAGTTGCTGTGCACAGAAGAGGTCCAGCAGCACTCTTCAGTCCTGGCTCCTCATCTGTGGGAGAAGAGGCCAATCATTCATGCATCACAACTCGGCTTCAGGAAAGCTGTTAGCAGGCACCGCAGATGTACTCAAGTGGCCTTTTAGATGAGAGAACAAGAAGTGTCTGCAATGTAGGCAGCACCATTGCAAAGCTTACAGTCAGCTGAAGAGAGGCAGCAGTATCTTTCAGACACGGCTATTTGTCTGCGTTAGCAGAGGCAAATCATTTGAGTTTAACAAACAGCTTCAGAATGGCCAGGAGCGCGCCACATATGTATTCAAATGGTCATTCTGATGGGAAATCAAGTTGTGACAGCAATACTAGTGGCACCCTTCAAAAGATGCTGTGTGTGGAAGTGGTCCAGCAACATCTTTCAGTCCTGGCTCTTCATCTGTGCGAGCTGAGGCAAATCATTCGTGCATTACCAAAGGCTTCTAGACGTCTGGGAGAGGGCACTACAGATGTAATCAAATTGACTTTCCAATGAGAAAGCAAGGAGTGACAGCAGTAGTATGTGTAGCTGGTGATGTCACTGAGCAGGGCTGGACAATGTCATGCTGCAGGGCTGTGGATGTCACAGTGCGTCACACCACCAGCCTGTCAGTCCGGAAGCTGAGCCCCGAAGCAAACACTATCCCTGCTGCTTGCCCAGGCACCAAGGCACCAAGATAGGAACCCCCAGAGGAGCTGCTGTTGCCTCCTCCACCAGTAACTTGTGTTCTGTGGGGTAGATGTCATCTCTCATTGCCGCTGGTGACAAGTTCCATGGCCTCACACACCTGAACATGGAGTGTTCCAGAATCAGCCATGCCTGTGGCACCTGTGGCCCCCGTGTCCCTGTGGTCATCATGATTCTTGTGTCCCCATGGTCCCCATGTGCCCCACCATGTCCCCATGTCTCCAGTACATCCCCATGGTCAATGTGTCCCTCCATTCGGTGGCAGATGGCCCTGTACTGTGAGGTGGCAGATAAGGCTGAGGGCTCCGACAGACCCAAGCAGATCTCCTGGAGGGTGCTGGAGGCATTGGCCATGCTCTACCAACTCAAGCAGGTGGGGGAGCCCAGGGGAGGGTCTGGGGGGTCTTCCTGGAGCTCATTTCCTCTCCCTCACTCTAAGGGGTAAACCAGCCCCTAGAGTCCCTCACAACAGCCCTGCTCCATCTTCAGAGCTGTGTGGCCAGGCTAGACAGGGAAAGGTGCGGGACACCCACAGCTCCCAGCCCCCATGTGCCAGGTTTTCAACACCGCATACATTTCCCAGCACCCCGGAAGCACCTGGCCCCACTGCCCAGTGCCTTGGGGTCTGCAGATCCCCAACCCCACTCCCTGAGCTCTGCAGCCTCCCCCAGCCCTGCTCCACATCCCGTTACCCTCACCCTGATCCTGCTATGCCACCGCCAGCTCCAGGTGCAGGCCCCATCACTCTCCCCGGGCTTGCTGAAGAGATCACATGCAATCAGTGCGCTGCTCCCCTGTGCCAGGGACGGAGCAGCCACAGCTTCTCTGGGCACCCTGTGCCACTGTGCCACCACCCTCACCGGGAAGACCTTCTTCCCGAGATCTTATCTCATCTCCATTCTCTGTCAGCTTAAAGCCATTTTCCTTTGTCCTGTCACTAAACACCCTTTAAGAGAATTCCTCTTCAGCTTTCTTGGAGGCATCTCTTTAGGTACTGGAAGGCAAAATCATTGTCCAAATCATCATCTAAATTATCCCCTACATCATCTTTTAATCATTGTTAAATCACTGTTGAAAAAAATTCAATTATTGCTTACTCACATTTGGATTCCCATTTGATTTTAATTCAGTCACTGATTAATCACCATTGGTCATTAATAAAGCCCTTTCAGTTATCCTCGCAAGGATGACTTCTCTGAACCATTCCCCTGTGAAGCACCGTAAGTCACAGTGTTGCCGATGAACCTCGGTCAGGAAAAACCTCCTAACACCAATGTTACACAGTTAATGTTAAAAGGGAGGCATTCTCTTATTACAGCAATGGATGCATGGGGGATCTCTCCTCCCTACCTGCATGCCTAGTGTAATAAAAACCTACATTGTAAATTTGCTGAGAGTAATGTTAACTGGTAACTGTGTAACTGAAGCAAGGCTGATACAATAAGGTTTGAGTAGTTGCTAATTGAGCAAGGCCCGTAGGTGAAGTTTGGGTAATCATAAACTGCAGATGTTCCTCTGTCTTTAAGAAACTGCAGAAGCCCCCTTATCCATGTTCCTTTGTCTTTGAGACAAACTGCAGAAACCCCCTTATCTATGAGACTGTAAATTCCCAGGGACAACTAAGAGGGGGCAGAAGAATCAGTAAAGGACATGCGCAGAGAAAGAAGGTAAAAAGTTCAACCCTAGAAGTCTGTATAAAGGTCACTGAGGAAGACTCTTACTTCATCCCAAGACCCTCACCCAAGACCACTAGGAGACAGTGAGCATGCGGAAAAGACTTGTGAAACTAATTATCATACGAAGCAGGAGCAAATTTACCTATTACAACATCTTAGTGAATATGCATGTATAAGCTCTGTAAAACGAGTGACTGTGTGATCCTTGGTGTGCGTGCTGGTGGAGCGGAGACTCCCTGCTCACCCAGCACTGCTTGCTTCTTGCTTTTCCTATATGAAATTACAATAAATATCCATTTGATTTGGAATTGGTCTTTGAACATTTATAACACTAGGATCAAACTTTACAGATATTATTTTTATTACACATTTTTATTACAGATATTATTACAGATTGTTACATATTCATACATTCCAGTCTACATTCTTATTTTAATTGGTTATAACAAATACACTTCATATGCTAATTACTTCACATGTGCACAAACTAGTTCTATTGTTCTAAATTGAGTCTGGGGTATAATCTGAGTAGGGGGCTATTGTGTTGGAGGTCGCGATCTCCCCCGGCTGGAATTACCCCTCACCTACTTTGAGTTTTTTTTTCTCATTTTCTTTTCTCATTTTCTTTTCTCATTTTCTTGCCAAGCTAAACTACTTATATGGTGTTTCTCATTTATCCTGAAAGAATGCTGATTTGCTTACTGCGGGCATCCTTGAAGAGGGAGCTAATATTGAAACATTCTAAACCACAAATCTTGTAGTTACAGTGGATTTTGTTCCAGCTCCATGGTTACAACAGCTCCAAGTCCATTTCCCTTCAATTTCCCTTCAGGCATGCAGCAGCAGATACAGCAAGTGCCCCCGCTCCCCACTGAGGGCCATGGCAGATGGAGGAAGCACAGCACATCTTGGCTGGGTACAGAGCTGAAGAGAAGGTTCCCGAGAGCAGAACAGCTCCTGGCACAGGGACTATCACACCTCCAGCTCCAGCCTGCACTGGGTGTCCTGCCCCTCACATCCTGCTCCCTTTGTGACCCAGTCTGTGACACTCCTCATTGTAGTCATGTCCCTTGCGCTTCCCTTCCCTCCCCCTGCCCACATCCCTCCACCCTGCAGGGGGGTTGAGTTGACACCGCAGCTCCCCCAGGGTGGCCTGGGAGGAGGTGGGGGCTCCCCAGGAGAGCAGCTCTGCGCTGGAGCCAGCCAAGGTGTGGCTGGGGCAGCCAATGCAGAGCAGGGAGTGAGGGCTTCCCCAGGCCTGAGCAGGGTCGGGGCCAGGAACTGCAACCCCCTGGATGCTAGCACAGCTGCATCATGCTTCCTTCTCATGCTGCCAGCAGGGGCCTGTGCTGTGTCCCTACAGGGCTGTTGCAGGGTTACCAGAACCCGCCGGCACCATTGCCCCCTGCCACAATCCCTGGCAGGCTTCTGCAGGCATTGCCAGGGCCCTCCTGCGATTTGCCGCCTTCTGGAATGCCCTCTCAGGTCCCGCTGGCTTTACCAGTCCTCCAGGCCCCTGGAACACCTTCAGGAGCCCATCAGGCATTGCGGAAGGTGGCAGAGCCTGGCGAGATCTGGCACAACCTGTGCCCTATGCAGGCTCGCCAGCGTTCCACAAGACAGCATGGACCCTGGTGGGCCCACAGAACCTGGATGTGTATTCTAGAGAGGCAGGAGCCTTGGTGGCCTCCAACAATGCCCACAAAAGCACACTGGGGCTGCCAGAAGGCAGCAAAGGCCATGCTGGGAAACTGGAAGGCTCCAGCAATGCCGGCAGAAGCCCTCCAGGCATCCTGGAATGAGACAGGGGCCTCAGCAGGCTCTGGCAATGCTGTGAATTCCACCAGGCATTCCAGAATGTGAGAGGTACTCTGGAAGTCTGGTAAAACCCACAGGAGCCTGTCCAGCATTCTGGAAGGTGGCAAAAGCCCCGGTGGAGCTCAGAAGCCCTCCAGGTATACCAGGGGGCACCAGGGCCCACGGTGACCAGGAAACCCCTGGGCTATCTAGAAGCTGCAGGTGGACACAGAAAATGTCCTGGCAGGCTCTGGCAATGCCAGCAGAAACCCACCAGACATTCCACAATGCTGAGCTGCCCTTGGAGCTTCCACCAATACCCGCAGGAGCCACTCAACATTCTCTACTGATGGTGGCACTGTGGGCTCTGCAGACACTGGGAGAGAAGGGCCCTGGCTTATGTTGCTCCTTGCGATGTCATGGTGGCTGTGGAGGTGATTGCCCAGGAGCAGAAACCTGCATTTCCTGGTGCTTGGGATGTCCTTGGAGGCTCCTCAACTGTTGGAGCTGTTTCTGCTGACACAAGTGCTTCACCCGCCTCTTCGTCCACCCACCCAGACTGCAATAGCCTTCCTTGGTTAGAACAGCATTGAGGGAGACGATGCCAAGAGCTGTGCTCAAGCTGAGGGAAAACACTCCTTGCCTCCTCAAGCACAACTGCAGGCTGTCAGCTTGGCCAGGCAGGAGTTACCCTTCATATGGCTTTTAGGTGCTCATAAACGTCACCCATGCTGGCACATGCCTCACCAGAGGCAGCTTGAACAACCTGTGCTCCCCTGGGTTGCACTTGGGGCCTTTATCAAAGGTAAGTGCAACACATTCTTGTCCTCTCTCCCAAGAGAGCTCTGCCAATCCATTAACCTTTCACAAGGGGGATCCCACAGGAATGCTGATGTAAATGCACTGCCACTGTTCTGCCTGTTACACCATGTGCTTCATTGCTCTCAACTTTCATAGATTTTCTCCTTTCCAGGATACAATGACCAGCTCTGAAGCTCTCTTTTCAGCAGGCTGTCTAGACAAATGCCCTTCCGATTATTCTCCAGTTGTCTTCTCCCCTCACTCTTTGTTTTTTCAGAGTCCTCTCCCTAAGCTGCTGCTTTGAACTTCATGCAGTGTCATGGGTTCAGCAGTAGCAGTCTTTTTTCTCCTTCTTGGTAGCTGGTGCAGCGCTGTGTTTTTGATTTTGGGCCTTGGAACTGCGCTGATAACACCAGTGTTTTCAGTTACTGCTTGGTAATGTTTTGGTCTGACCAAGGACTTTCTGAGTCTCATGCTATGCCAGGGAGGAGGGGAAGCCAGGAGGAAGCAGAGACAGGGCACCTGACCCAAACTGACCAAAGAGGTTATTCCATACCACAGCACGTCATGTCCAGGATGTGAACACGGAAAGCAGAGACCCGGAAGGGTGTGGTGGTGGGCTGGGGGTGCACGGCATGGTCAGGTTTTTTGGTATCAGGGGGTTCACTGCTGGGGGGTGCACTGGCTGGGTCGGGCTTGGTGAGCAGTTGTATTCTCTTTCCTTGTATTTCTCTTGTATTATTATTGATGGTAGCAGCAGTGATTTGTGTTATACTTTAGTTACTAAACTGTTCTTATCTCAACCTGTGCGAGCTGCATTCTTTTGATTCTCCTCCCCATTCCCCCATCGGACTGGGGAAGAAAGAGGGGGAGTGAGTGAGAAAACTGCGTGGGTGGGGGGCTTAAACCAGGACACCTCAGTTACTAAACTGTTCTTATCTCAGCCTGTGGAAGTTACATTCTTTTGATTCTCCTCCCCATCTCCCCAGGGACTGGGGGAAGAAAGAGGGGGAAGTGAGTGAGAGAGCGACTGCATGAGTTATTGAGGGGCTTAAACAGTGACACAGCCTGTGTTTTACTGAGCCATGAAAAAACATTTTCCATGTCTTCACTGGCCTCCCCACATCCAAGCACTCAAGGCAGCACACTTGTGCCAGGACTGCTGTCTCACCATACTGGCTATCAGTATTCAGGTCTGCTGAGAATCCAAACTGCCAGAGCAATTCTGTGCAAAACAGCCACAGGGGATTTTGCATATGAAAATAGGGAAGAAGCTATGGAATATGGTCCTGCAAACCACAGTATCTCTCTCTCAAGCCAAAAGAAAGCTCACTGTAAAGACAGAGACACAGCAGCTCCACAGAAGAGGTCAGAGGAACATTCAGCTTGTGAGGAAGGATTTGGAAAGGAGGCACTTGTAACATAACCCTCCTTCTACACAGCAGGAAGAAATAAATCTACCACCTGCTTTTAATAACTGTGTACCCTCAAAGCCACCTGAATGCTTTCAAAACATCAGACCAACTGATTGGTGGAAAGATCATAGTTACTCTATAATAGACGTATAGCCCAGTGATGACTCAAAGAGCCCCACGGACACCCTGCACTACCTCGTAGCACCACATAGACCCCCCACTGCCTCATAGTGCCCTATAGACCCAGAACACACACTCCATAGCTTTTATTAACTTAGAGTGTCAGGACGTCACCAGGACCGCTATGACATCATCAGCATCGTCAATAGCATGTCTCCCCATACGGATTCCCAAGTGTCCCATAGGGCTTCCACTACTCCTCCACAACCCAAAAGTACCCCAATACCAGTTGATTTTTTTATTGACTTACTTTCATTTTTAATTAACTTTTATTCACTTTTATTTGTGTTTTATTCAGGCTTGTTCACTTTTACTCATTTTTATTCACTTTTTAATCACTTTATTCACTTTAATGTGCTTTTTATTCACTTTTTAGTCAACTTTGATTCAGTTTTATTCAGATTTGATTTTGTCACTTTTAGCAACTTTTTTAGATACCCAGTAGTGACTCAGAGCAACCCATGGACAATTCACAGAGCCCACAGATCTCCCTAAATCTCCTATAAGCCCCCCAGCCCCATAGACACCCTATAGACATCCCATAGGGTCCCAGAGTAATCCATAGACAACCCACAGCAACACTTGGCAACCCATGGACATGCCATAGTGACCTACAGAGACCCATAGAAACCACTCAGTCACCCATAAGCATCCCAGAGAGACCCATAGACAGCCCATAGCCATTCACAGCACCCTATGGACACCCAAAGAGACCCTCTAGAGCCCCATAGACTCACCCCTGTACTCACCCCTACTCCCCTGTAGGGGCTCCCCAGCCCCATAGACACCCTATAGACATTCCGTAGAGACCCACAGTGACTGACAGACACCCCATAGGAATCCATGGACACTCCATAGCAACTCAGAGACGCCCCATAGTGACCCATAGATCCCCATAATGACCCACAGTGACCCATAGCTGCCCCATGGACATCCAATAGTGATCTGTATATGCCCCATAGAAACTCATGGACACCCTGCCATGGCCTTATAGATCAACACAGGTCCCCATGATGACCCACAGAACCCCACAGGCACCTTGCACTGCCACATAGTATGCCATAGACCCCTCACAGTGCCCCATAGTTCCCTATAGATGTACAGCACATCTATAAAACACAATAAGGCTTTTATTGACTTATGGCATTGTGACATTACCAGGACTGGATGACATCAGCAGCTGCAGCATCATCAACCACCATGGCACCCAATAGGCCCCCGCTACCCCACCACATCCCATAAGTACCCCAACACCAGTCGATTTTTTATTCACTTTGATTCATTTTTATGAACATTCATTCACTTTGATTCAAATTTCATTCAGACTTATTCACTTTTATTCATTTTATTCACTGTGTAATAATTTATAATCACTTTATTCACTTCTTTTTAATTGACTTTACACACTTTTGTCAGATTTGCTTGCTTTTTATTAGTTTTTTTCTTCAGATTTATTTGGTTTTTAAGTATCTTTCAATAACACTTTGTTTTTTGATGCCCCATAGTGACCCAGAGAAAGCCACGGACATGCCATAGAGCCCTGCAGACCCTATAGATATCCCATAGAGATGCACAACGACCTATAGACACACAATAGCAACCCACAGACACCCCACAGCAACCCATGGACCCTCCATAGTGACCCACAAATCCCCGTAACAACTCACAGTGACCCATAGAGACCCCATAGAGACCCACACACTGCCCCATGGTGAACCATAGCATTAAGGTGAATAAAGTGATTAAAAAGTGAATGAAAATGAGTAAAACTGAACAAGCCTGAATAAAACTCAAAAGTAAAAGAAAGTTAATTAAAAATGAATGAAAGTCAATAAAAATATTTGATTAGTGCTGGGGTACTTACAGGTTGTGGGGAGTAGTGGGGGCCTTATGGGGCGCTGTGTCATTGATGATGCCAATGATGCCATTGCGGTCCTGGTGACATCATAATGCCAGGAGTCAATAAAAACTGTGGGACACATGTTGTGGGTCTATAGGGCACTATGGGGCTGGGGGAGGGTGGCTATGGGTCGCCGTGGGCTATCTGTGGGGTGTCACTTGGTCGCCAGGGGGCAGTGTGGGGGTCGCTGTGGGTCTCACCTTCATGGGGGGCTCAGGTCAATCCTGGGCCATGGGCTGGCCCGGTGCAGCTGTTCCAGCTCGATTAAACGGTATTGCAGTAAAATAAAACAGGAATAAAGCTGAAAAGTGAATAAACACCAATGAAAGTGAATAAATCTGAATAAAACAGAATAAAAGTGACTTAAATATGACTGAAAAAGTATAAAAGGGAATAAACCTGAATAAATCTCAAAAAAAGTAAATAAAAGTGAATTAAATATCACTGAAAGTAACTAAAAAGCAAAAAAATCTGAATAAAACCAAATAAAAAGTTAATTAAAAGTGAAACAAAAGCGAATAAATGTGAGTTCAGAAGCGACTGAAAGTGAATAAAGGTGAGTTGAGAGAAAAAGCCTGAATAAACCTGCATAAAAGCTTGTAGAGAAAGCTGTGGCCTTGCCAAAAATACACAAACTGCTGAGAACAGTGAAAAAGTTCAGAATCATACAAAAGACTTGCGGTTCCATAAAACAGAAACAGTGTAAATAACCTGATAACTTGTCAAACCTTGCAGAACTTGCTTAGCCTCTCCTGTCTCATGGGAACTGTCGCTTATGCACAGTAGAATGGGCAATTCCACCACAGGTGTGAAGGCTTAAATTAATAGGTTTAAAATAACAATAGTGTGTGTAACTTTAACATAGTAAAATACAGCGAACTGTGGCTGAGTCACTTGGCAGACTTGGGTAAAATACTGTAACCAATGGTGCCCATTGTACAAACTGGATTTTGGGGAAAAGTGGCCTGTGAAAGGCACAATTAATTATACTACGTGACGATGTTACTCTTGAGACAAGAAGGAAAGTGTGACGAAGGCACTTTTGCAGAAATGTTTTTCACTTTGAGAAATCATCAGGAATGACAAAAGGCTCATGATTTTGATCTTGCACCCCAGGACCCGTTAGTATTGCCCTTGGAGAAAGATAGCAAAATGTGCTTAAACTCTGTTGCTTTTTGTGCAGCATAGGACAGTTACGCACTAAACATCTGAGGAATCCAGAGGAGGAGGATTTGGATTCAATGATAGCCCCCCGGGAAAAGGGGCATTGTGAATAACAGGGCCGAAGGTGCCCAGCGCAGGCACAGGCACCAGAAAGGGAGACGCTAGAGGGGGCTGAAGGATTTAGCCCTATAGCAGGGCAAACTAGGGTAGAACAAGGGGAAATTGTGATTGCGCCTTTAAGACAAACTGTGAGCAATGATGCTCCTGTCACAATAAAGATTCCCTTTACCATTATAGATTTGAATATTTGGAAACAAGTGGCTGGTAATTATGCATCAAATTTTTAAGAGTGTTGACAGGGATATCATTATTCATATGGAAGAAGACCATTATTCATATGGTAGAAAAGCAAATAATGGCAGGTACATTGGCAGGTACAGTGAATCTTCACATACCTACCACTGATCCTAACTGGGACCCTAATCGGGACCACGACAGGCAGGTTTTGAAATAATATCAGAGGGGATTTTATTTGGTATAAAGAATGTGGTCCCTAAAGCAGTGACCTGGTCTAAGCTATATGAAATAAGGCAAGATATAAATGAATTGCCCTCTGGATTTGTGGAAAGATTAAAAGAGGTGATGAGTAAAAGGCACAAAAGCTTAAGAGAGAGGACCAATATGATTTGGGAAAAATAATGGATGTGGAGATATATTGCAGTCTTACCACCACTGCTCTGGTGCAAGTTCCCCAAGACAAGACAAATGGTGGTGGAAAGGGGTTTGAGTCCCTGACTATTAATACTGTTGGTTGATACAACACAATATTGTGTATTGTGCGTTAATCTGTTATTGTATATGTGGGGACATAAGATAAGCTCCAGAGTAAAATTAGAATGTTCAAGAAAAAGAAAAAAGAAAAAAAAAAAAAGGAAAACATTATTGGCTGTTGCTCTCATGCAGGAAAGCAGGAAAGGGGGGAGTGACCCAGGAGGAAAGGGTCGGAAAGAAGGATTACACAGAAAGGTTTGTGAAGAGCCTCCACGGATTCACTTAGAGAATGACCAGCGTGCAATTTGTGAACAGAGGGAGTACTGGAAGAGGGGATGCCCTCAGAGTCAAAATAACACCAGAGATTTAGTGGGATGTCAGGCAAGCAGAGAAATTGATGATTAAAGTCTAATGACTTCATCTAAAGATGAAGATTGAGGAGGGCTAGGGGAAGATTCGAAACTGTCCCCAACAGAATGCCTGGTTACAGTTGGTTGGGGAATGACATGATAAAATTTCTTGTAGAAACAGAATCTACTTACTCTGTTATAAATACTTGTAAAGGGCAATTAAGCAAACAGCTTCAGGCATTGATGCCACAGGGTGGACAGAAACCCAGCCTTTCTTTCAAACTTTAAAATTGCCAAAAAGATGTTGACCCATCAATTTCTTTAAATGCCTGACTGTCCCATGCTGTTATTGGATAGAGATATACTGAGTAAATTACACGCATAAATTAGGTTTAAAGGAAGAAAATTCAGATACAGTATCCTGATGAAAAGGCTGTGGAGGCCCAACTTTTTATGTTACAGAATCCAACCACTAAGACAGAAGGATGTGGGGAATGAAGTCACCCCACAAGTATGGGCTGCTGGAGCACCAGGATGATCATGAAGTGCAGAAACAGTGACTATTCATCTGAAATCAAGTACCAGACTGGTAAGAGAGCAACAATATCCTATGAAACCGGAAGCAAGAAAAGGACTAGAGCCTCTAATAGGAAAAATTTATCAAGTACTTTGGGACAAAAAATGCATGGTATTTGTACCTCACATGCCAACAACCATCCTGGAAGAAGAAGAGAAGTCATCAACTTTCTCCAAGCAGGCTGTTAAAATATCAGGCTGTGCTTTTTGAACAAGAGGACATAGAATTGAAAGTAACTAACCTTTGAATCCAGCAGTGCTTTTGACAACCAATCCAGAAAAAGAAAAGCTGACCCGCAACTGTTTATAGACTCTTGAACAGGTGTATTCCAGTCATACTGACCTACAAGATACATCACTGAAGGACGTGGAGTACAAATGGTTTGTGGGTGGGAGCAGCTTTAAAAATGGACACAGGAAAGGAGGGTATGCTGCAGTAACCAAACATGACAAGATAAAAGACACTAACACCCTGTCCCTCCAACACATCAGCACAGAAAGCTGAGCTGATCATGCTACTAAGAGTTCTGGAATTGTCATAAAGTCAAAATTTGCTTTAGAAATTGTTCATGCCCACGGAGTGATATGGAAAGAAAGGGGATTGTTAACCTCTCAGGAGTCCCCTATAAAATATAGACAAATAATGCAGGAAACTTGTTTACAAAATAATTCTTATCATGCTAAGAGATGCCACCTGGAACAACAAAGACAATTGTCCAGAAGACTATTGGTCTATTGGTGTCATTATGGGTTGCTAAGGCGTGTCTATCAGTCACTCTGGGTCTCTATGAGACATCTATAGAGTGGCTATGGGGATGGGGGCACACTACAGGAGATGTAGGGGGGGTTCCACAGGGCTCTATGGGGTGTCCATGGATCACTCTGGGCTCCTATGGGGCATCTAAAAGAAAAAAAAGAAGTGACTAAAAGTGGCTAAAAAGAAAGTAAATCTGAAGTAAAAAATTACCAAAAAGTGAATAAAGCTGAATAAAACTGTGTAAAGTCAATAAAAAGCAAATAAACGTGAATAAAGTTTAGAATATAAATGATTAAAAAGTGAAAAAAAATCAATAAGAGTGAATAAGCCTAAATGAAACTCGAATAAAAATTAATGAAACTGAATAAAAATGAAAGCAAATAAAAAAATTGACTAGTGCTGGGGTACTTAAGAGGTGTGGGGGGTACTGGGGGCCCTATGGGGTACTTGGGGGTCCCTATGGGGCTCACTGTGCTGGCTGGGCCACCTGTCACCCAGGGTGTACCTGCTGCTGGCATGGAGCACCTGGAATACTGTGAATGCTGCGGAATCAGCACCTTGCACCTGCTGGAATCAGGGAGCTGCTGCCTCAGGTACTTCTGCACCCGCTGGATCCCTCTGTCACCATGAAGCAGCTGCTGCTGGGCTGCACCTTGGAGTGCTAATGGCCAGCACCCACCGAGGGATCTTCCTGCACCTCCGGGATGATGAGAATGATGACAGGAAAGCTGGAGGTTCGCTGCTGAGGCCCATATGCCATGGGTCTGCTGCATGCCTTCAATGCACAGAGATTTCAGCAGGGTGAGGGTTAATCTATCCTCAGCCTGATTCATGGGCTCTTCCTCATCATCCTCATCATCTCCATCATCTCCACACCCACAAACATGCAGCACCACCGTGCAGGGCTGGCCCCACAGCCCCAGCGCTGGGTGACGCTGGGGCTGAGACAGGAACTGGGGCCACACAATGTAGCACACAACAGCAGCCTCGTCCTGCAGGTACAGAGTGTCCAGCATCACCATCTGGTGTCCACCACCCACCACCTGCTCTCCTCCACCACCACCATTTTGTATTACCCTCCACCACCATTTCCCCCCTTCTATCCCATACGCCGTTATCCCCACCTTCTCTATCATCAATACCCCAGCCATTGTCCCCCCCACTTTCCCGTCATCTATTCACTTTAAACCACTTTCCTCCCCCATCACCGCTGTCTTCCCACCCACCAAAGCTGGAACAAACCTTTGTCCAGCAGCTCCATACCGAGCTGGTCCCTGCTGAAGCTTCATAGCCATGCATCTGGTGAAGATAAAGCCACATTTCAGCTCCTGCCACCTTCTCCTTCTTCCTCCCCGCCGCCGCTGCTGCCCCCTCACACTAAGGGGCACCACTGATTGGCTGCTGGTCACTAGGCGGGAAGGTGTCCCCTCAGCTGCACACTGTGGCTGAGTGATTGGCAGCCAGGTATTGGACAGCACTGTTGCACAGCCTCCGTGTCCCACCCCTGCTAGGGGGTGAGTGGTGTAGTGATTGGCTGGAAGGTGGGAGCGTGCGAGGCTCGCTGCGGGGTCAGTGGTGGCAGCGCCAGGGCCAGGTGGCTCATGGCTCATCAGAGCCAATTACCCGTGGCATCCCCCCCTCCCCTTCTCCCTCATCCTCTGGGGTGGCTCATCCGCGGTGACCACTGCTACTTGCCTCAAGTAGGAATTAACAAGGTGTTCAAAGGACCAGGGAGCAAAAAACAGCTCACGGATAGGTTTATCGATCCATTCAATATTGATTCATTAATTTATTTGAATTTATTTAATTGAATCCATTTAAATTTATTTGGGTCTATTGAAAACCATTTAAGTTTATTAAAGCCCATTCCAGTCTATTGAAGTTGTTCCTTTGGGGGTGCCTGGGGAGGGCTTGGGACATTTCTGGATCCTTTTAAGGCCATTTGGGGCATTTTGGGGGCAGTTTGGGCTGGGATTTGGTATTTTTTGGCAATTCAGGCTGGTTTTGGCTGAGTTTTGTGTAATTTGGGCTGGTTTGGGAACATTTCAGGTGGGCTTTGGGGCACTTTGAGCTGGATGTGGGTTATTTGGACATATTTGGAGAACTTGAGGTGGGTTTGGGAACAATTTGGGCAGAATTCTCTAGGACACTTTCCATAGGATGGGCCTGGCCATGGTCGAATCACTGCAGGCGTTTCAATCAGGTCCAACCTTCCCTGCATGCACCAGCCTCAGGAGGCACCATGGGCTTCAATCAGGTCTGACCCCGCCTCTTCGTGCTGCAGGGGAAGTTCAGGTTAGATTTTAGGCAGAAGTTCTTCCCTGTGAGGGTAGTGGGACACTGGCACAGGTGGGCCAGAGAAGCTGCGGCTGTCCCATCCTTGGCGGTATTCAAGGCCAGGTTGGACAGAGTCTTGGGCGATATGGTTTAGTGTGAGGTGCCCCTGCCCATGGCAGGGGGGTGGAACTAGGTGATCTTAAGGTCCTTTCCAACCCAAACCTTTCTACAATTCTATGGTTCTATTGCCCACTGCTGGTAGTCTGTCTGTGTCAGCCCATCTCACCAGCATAAGCCTCCTGGCCTTGGAACTCCTAAGGCTGTTTGCACTGCCCCAGCAATTGAGCAGCTTGCCCCATGCAGAAATAGGTTTCTCTTTCATTTACTTGCAGAAGCACAATTGTTCTTATGTTTTTTCTGCAAGGACATCCCTGCCAACAGAGATATTTTCAGAGGGAAGGGTGTTCTTACTGGCCTGGCTGGAATCTCTTGCCCTCTTTCTGTGCTCACTTCAGGGCCCTAGGCTGGTGATGCTGCTTGCCAAAGTGAGCAGGTTGCGGTGCATGGAAGCCACAGGGAGACAGTCCTAGGCAGATATCTTTTGATCATTCGCTATCTCCAAGGGCACTGAGCACCCACATTTGAAGGGCCAGTCAAGGTCTCCTTCCCTAACACATTGCTCCCAGACCTTTTCCCCTGAGCCCATGGAGAACCCAAGCACACCCCACTTTATGGAGGACAATACCTTCAGCCTTTTTTCACTTCAGCTTTGGAAGAAGAGCACCACATCCAGACACCAGCACTAAGGAAATCTTTTATTACAGAGTTGTGTAATAAGGGAAGGAAGGCCAGCATTGTGCCAGATATGTGTACAAAGGCCTCTGTCAGGCCAACTCAGTTCATGCCTCTTGAGAAGTGCAGTGAATGCAGGCATTCCTGGAAAGCCAGGATAATTACAAATAAAATGCAAAAAGCACAGGAGGTTCTCGAAATATCTTGCATATCACTTCAAAAAAGACATTGTTGCTGAAAGACTACTGATTGAATCAGCTTCTTCAGTGTGTCTTTTAGCTCCTGGTTTCTCATGCTGTAGATGAGGGGGTTCACTGCTGGAGGTACCACTATATACTCAGCTCTATACTCAGAACTGCCACCACCAGATCCAGGGATGAGGAGGAGATGGAGGGGCTTCAGATGGGCAATCATGGCCATGGTAGCAAACAGAGAGTTGACAGCTAGGTGAGTTAGGCATGTGGAAAAAGCTTTGTGCCATCCCTGCTCAGAAGGGATCTTCAGCAGGCCCTGAAGATCTGCACACAGGACACAACAATGAAACAAAATATCCTAAAGCTACAGAAAGACTAACCACAAGAAGCCCATCTTCCCTGAGCTAAGAGTCTGAGCAAGAGAGCTTGAGGATGGGAGGATTTCAAAGAACTGATCTAGGGTATTGCCTTTGCAAAGTAGTAGTGTGAATGTGTTGGCTGTGTGCCTCAGCAAAAGCACCTCCCTGGGTTATGTGTTCCTAGCATTATGGGCTCCTAAATGTAATGCTCCCAAGGGTTATGGGCACCAACATCTTTGGATCCCTACGGCAAGCACCCCCTAAGTTTTACACATTGTAGGCTTATGGGCCTCTACGCTTAATGACCCTTAGGGTTATTGACACTAACCCCCTAGGGTTAGATGCCACTGTGATTATGGTCCCCTTGGTTTATCCTCCACCCTTTGGTAAGTGCCCTCGGTGTTATGGCCCATAGGGTTATGGTCCCCATAAACTTACTGATCCATGGGGTAGCAAGCCTTAGAATTATGGCCCTCTGCACTTACGTGTCTCAGGGTGAGCCCTGACTAAGTTTATCAGTCCCTTGGACTTGTGACAGCTGTGTGTAATGCTTCTAGGGTTCTCAGCCACCAGATTTATTGGCCTCTATTTTTTATAGCCCCTCAGGTCAGCATCCCATACGGTTAGCACCCCCTAGTTATAAAAGGGGTCTCCCTGTCTGCCTGTGGCCTTCTGATGGACAGATTTCTGCCCAGAGATGGGCAGGATGCAGAAGGACATGCTGGCATTATGTCTTTGCTGCTTTTCTTATCTCAAAACACCTGTCATCTTCTCAGCTTCAGGAGGTGATAATGAGGAGCTAGGAACCAGGATCCCTTTATTAAGCAGCAGAATGCAGGTGATGCCCCAGAGTGGACAGGGAGTCTTAAGCCTTAGCAGTTGGACTGGAAAAAAAAGAGAAACCAAATCATTATTTCTCTGAACACAGAGGAACCAACCACATGATTTCTAAACCTCTCTTCATTCAGGGGATGGAGTTGTGGATTGTTCCAGGTCACATTGGAAGATTTACACTTCCCTGGCAAACTCTAAGTCAAAAGGATATTATGAGGGGCCTTGCTCCTCAAATGGCCTTCTTTGCTCTTATCTCGCACAGGATCTTCCGACCTAAAAGTGCTATGGGATTTGGCAGTTTGACACAGAAGTGCTTCTAATTAACAGATTTCACTGCCCCAGTGTCCTGGAGTTCAGAGATTTATTATACCTGGAGATATATGCTTTCAATAGCCAAAAGATGGAGAGACAAGTTGTGTTTTGAGATTGTTAACTCTCAGTTTATCTCCTATTTCAGCTTGATCACACAGGTCACAGGAGAGGTCATTGCAGAGCTCAGGTGTTGACTATATGCCTTTTCTATGATTTAACCTTAGAGAACACTTGCAATGCAACAGGAGCCATGTCTCTAGGGCTGCTGAAGATATATCAAATACTTCAGTTCCCTCCTGATTTAGCAGATGTGAGACAGAAACAAGAGAAGGACTGTAGAGGTAGGTAAAAAATATCTTGTATTGACTGGAATGTCTCCCGTAGTCATTGAGTTATCCCAAACAAGCTGAGTTCAACTGAGTCTTACCAGTTTCTGTTGTTTCTGGAGCTCAAATATCACCATATTCCCATTAAAGGTGTAGTACGTTAGTTTACAATTCAGAATCAGTGACTATGAGATGAAGCTAATGCCAAAGTTGTTTTCTGGTTTGTTTTTTTCCTCAGAGTTACATGTTCCCTTCAGAAAATGTTACGGCCAATTTAATCTAATTCACTGCAAGAAATCACAGCCGTGCCTGAAAAGTAGTGATAAGCTATGTATAAAGTGCTTTTTCTGGTTGGGGGGGGCAATTGACATTTGTGGTGATTTTTTTTAAGTATGGAAAATGTTTTAATATTTACTTCAGTTTAAGAGAAAAAGAAAACATCCTACATGTTAAAATCTGATAGGCTGTTTTAGAGTTGGCTGTCTGCATTCTCAAGGCAGAATTTTGAAGGAAGTTAAAAATACAATTTACAACTGACATGAATTAGACCACTAGCCTGTTTTTAATGCTTGTCAGTTGTAAAAACATGACGCATATGAATACAAGATTCTTTCAAAAATGCATACGAGCAGCAACACATATTTTAAGATAACCTATAAGTCATGGAGTGTTCACTTGAAAAGAAGCAGGGGAAATAGAAGCAGATGTGTACCAAAGGGTAGAACATAAGACCTGGAACAAAATTTGTAAAAGTAGAGGGGTCAAAAAGAGGTGATAAGAATGAAGAAGGGATAATTTTGGACACTAATATACATCTGAATCTGAACTAACTATTGAGACCCCTGTAACAGTTGGTCGTGAGAAATACATTCTTCTAATGGGCAACTTCTCATGTCTGTTTTAGGCTTTTATCTCAGACCAAGGCAAATTTGCTCTCTGGAAGTGCCTAATTCTACTACTGGAGACTGATTTTCTCCTTAATTTACCTCTGTGTATATCAATTGAGGCAAACTCTAATCCTGAACAAACTTTTAAAAAACTACACTTCCTTTGGGACATTTTTTTTTCTTTTTTTTTTTTTTTAATGTGGGATTCTGGTATGAAGCTTGTCTTTTCTGTATTGAGGACAGACTATGCTAAAGCTTGTAGATATGATGATTATGAAGCAATCTGAGAAATTACAGAGTCTTTCCTGAGCCATTTTATCTGGTCATGACTGGCGTTGGTTTACCCTGAATTCTGTGCCTAGGAGATAGGAGGTGTCTGAACACAGTTACTCAGTTTCATTGTACAGATCCATGAGGTTCTTGGAAGACTTCCAGGTGAATAGAGTGAGCCTTCTCTCAATCCTGATGAAGATCTGCAAACCCTGCACAAGTGACTTGGATAACTGAGATCTACAAAACACCATAGGACATATGTATGAGCGCCTTGCATAGGCAGATATCTGAACTTGTCATCCAATATTTTCTAAGCTTTCAAAAGAGAGTGCACTATGACGGGTCATCTCTTTCATTTTAAGATTTGTAACTGTTATATATGTCCAAACTTCAATACAAGGGGACTGAAAGTAGAATGAAACTATACATTTTCACTGAAATCCCTCAGAGGTCAATTTTTGTTCTAACTTAACATGCGCTTGACACAGATATCATACAAGGTTAATATCAAATAGGTGGGTGGATAACCAGACTTATGGGCTGATAGATAAGTTGGGTGGGATATTTCCTCATCATTTATCAAGTCATGTAAGATTTCAGCATCTGAAATGCAGACATCTAACAAGCATAGCTCTATAGATTTACGTATCAAGGGCTATCCATCATATCCACACAAGACACACAGGAGCACACCCTGTCTTCCCTGCATGGCAGATAATTGTCAGAGTGCACACCATCAGTCTTAAAGAGCAGTAGATGCTTTGCTTAGGAGTGGAATTGTCTCTCTGAATTTCTTGTAACCTACTGCTAACAACAGGTTGCTGTTTGGTTTGACTTAGAAAATGTACCATAGCCTTTCACTGTCACTGTTGTCATTGTGTCTTTATTGGTCCAAGATGAAACCCTCTGAAGAAGGGACCACTGGAAATAAAACCTCTCAACTGTGTTTGTTATCCTGGGGTTTTCTCATAGTTCAGATATGAAAGTCATCTTTTTCATCCTATTTCTATGTATTTACATCTTTACAGTGCTGGGAAACCTAATGATTCTTGTTATAATTAAAATGGACCCTGTCCTCCGCACCCCTATGTACTTCTTCCCCAGGAACTTGTCATTTCTGGAGATCTGCTACACCTCTGTCACCCTGCCCAGAGTGCTGGTCAGTCTTCTCTCAACTGATACATCCATCACTTTTGCAGGTTGTGCTGCACAGATGTATTTCTTTCTATTATTTGGGACAGCTGAGTGCTGCCTCTTAGCTGCCATGTCATATGACCGGTACCAAGCCATATGCAACCCTCTGCATTGCATGGATATTATGAATAAGAAGGTATGCATGCAGCTGGCTACCTCTTCATGGGTATGTGGCAACCTTGTGGCCCTTGGACATACTACATTTATCTTCTCTTTGCCCTGTGGAGGAATGGCTCAATGAGCGAAAGCATGTTAGCATGACTGAGCTACTCACATCAGATGAGTTAGCAAGAGTAAGGACTCAAGTTGTATAGGCCTCTGACTAGGCCGCTTAAAGCTGCTAACACAGCTGCTGCTGAAGTAAGGCTAGAGCAACCTCGGGCATATATACAATGTTACACTATAATACAACGTGGTTGTCAGTAAGACAGGATCTTGAGTAGGGCAGACATCACAGGAATTTTGAAACTATCTACTCTTGTAACTATAGTGGTTGAATCGCTTATTGTTGCAATAACCAATGACTAAACTATTGCTGACACTTGGCTAAAAGATGTATCCAATTAGGTATTTGCTGAATGCTTTAGTGTTTCTGGGACTGCTAGCTAATCTACAACCAATAATGAGCTCGCTTTTGTACTATGCATGAGGCTAATTAAAATGAGTATAATAGTTGGTGTTGTACTAATAAAATTTGAGGTTTGTCGATCACTCGTATTGAGTGCTTCATTTCTCCCGCCAATTCGCAACATTGCCCTTCTGTGGGTCCAATGTGATTAACCATTTCTTCTGTGAGATCCAGCCAGTGCTGATGCTACTTTGTGGGGACACTTACTGGAATGAGCTACAGATCATTCTGGCTGCTGCCTTTGTCATCCTGATGCCTTTTCTGCTCATTTTGGTGTTCCATGGCCTCATAATTTCCTCCATCCTAAAAACTGGATCTGCCAAAGAAAGGTATAAAGTTTTCTCCACTTGCTTCTCACATCTCACTGTATTGATACTATTCTATGGGACAGCTGTGTTCATCTATATAAGTCCCAAATCCAGCTATTCCCTGGATGTGGACAAGGCGGTCTCTCTGTTCTATTCTGTGGTGACCCCTATATTGAACCCTGTTATCTACAGCCTTAGGAATAGGGAGGTGAAAGGGGCTATATTTAAAATAAGAATGAAACTATTTCACCTCATACTCCTAGCTCAGTTCTCCTGAGCTGAACTATTATCCGCAAATATCTCACTTCAGAAGCAACAACACATTGCCAGAGGGATATAGGAAGCATCAGTGACAGGACTTTAGGATAGGAAGTCATTCAGCTTACCTGAGTTCAAAAAACGTAGATATCTAACAGGAGTATCTGGTGGCATTTGAAGTGCATAGCCTTCAACTGCCATCGTAGAACATATGCATCTCCATTAAGTTACAGTTGCAACATTAAGATCTTGGATACAATAGGAAGTCTCACACCCCCAGGCAGGCACATATGCTTAGGCATAAGAATGTCTCCACAAATGTCTCTGTAGAGGGACCTTGACAGGCTTGAGAAGCAGGCCCACGCGAACCTCATGAAGTACAGAAAGGTCCTGCACTTATCAGTACAGACTAGTGGGTGAATTGATTGAGAGCAGCCCTGCAACGCAGGACTTACGCATACTGATGCTTGAAAAATTGGATATGAGCAGGTTCTATGCACTTGCAGGAAGAAATGTTTTATGGTGAGAGTGATGAGACACTGAAAAAGTTGCCAGAGAACTTGTGGATGCCCCATCTTTCAAAGTGTTCAAAGTCAGGTTAGATGGGGCTTTAAGCAAACTGATCTAGTGAAAAATGTTCCTGTCTACAGCAGGGGGTTGGAACTAGATGATATTTAAGGTCCTCTACAACACAAACCATTCTATGATTTTATAATACAAGTTAATCTGACTGGCTCAGATGTGTGTATTCAGGGGCTGAATGAAATTCCCTGTGACATTTCAGCCATCCGCATGGTCTTGGAGATATGACACAGGACATAGAGAAGATGTTGCCTTTTGTAGTAGTCGCTTGGGAGCAGGCAGGATGCCAGGGAACATCTCCAATTGCATAGACACCTGTTACTAGGTTCACGGGCCATGGGCAGTGGAGTCTATTGAGTGACGTGACCAAATGCATTTATCTGTAAGCAAAGGACTCAGTCTCTGGACTCTAGTGGCTCACTATCTGTCTAGTCTCTTACAGACATCTAGTGTCATTTAAAATGCCATATGGTTTTGGAACTGAACTCCCAGTTATGACTTAGGAGATCATAGATATACCATAGTATCATCGATGGGCTAACACAGATCATAGAATCATAGAATAGTTAGGGTTGGAAAGGACCTCAAGTTCATCTAGTTCCAACCCCCCTGCCATGGGCAGGGACACCTCCCACAAAACCATGCCACCCAAAGCTCTGTCCAACCCAGCCTTGAACACCACCAGGAATGGAGCATTCACGACTTTCCTGGGAATGTCTCTGTCATCTCTGGCAGATGCATGAGGAACTCCTGGATATCCTTGGGCATCTCAAATAGCACTAAATGTATTTTCAGTTAAACGAATCAAGCTCCAAATCTCATTTGGGAGGTTAATGGGAGCATGGGCACCTAACTTGGAGATACCTATATAAATGTGATTGGGAAAAGTAACAAATCTTGCCCCTAAGTTGTAGGGACTTAAATGCAGATGAAATGAACTCCACCCATGTGGTAGGGAGACTGAACTCACCTTCAGCCCATTCTCTAATGTTGCAAGAGAACATTTTATACCATCAGACTCCATCTCACAAATTTCACTTTCTGGTGAGAGTTCCTCTATCAACACTTTTTTTTTTTTTTAAGTGTTGTGTAACATAACCACATGGTCATTGATCTCCACCAAAATTTATACTGGGATAGCTACCATGCTTTATGTTTGTGTAGCATTTTAAAGTCTTTTTAAGGGAGAAAGTAATGGAAGGAGGGCAGAAAACATTTTCTTCCTGTTTTAAACAGCTAATAATTTTCATGACAGATGTACTGGAGTTGTTTCAGAGGTCATAAACTATTTTAAAGATGTATCTGAATTGTGTCTTATTTACATTCTTGTATTCTTTTATGCATTATAATGGTAATATTAATTGTTTAAAGTAGTTTTAATTTTCTGAACTTTTTCCAAATAACTTTCTCAAATTACTCCCAGTGAAAACTGTGTGTCCTGGGTTCAGCAGCAGCAGTCATTTTTTCTCCTTGGTAGCTGGAGCAGCGCTGATAACACCAATGTTTTCAGCTGCTGCTTGGTAATGTTTTGGTCTGACCAAGGACTTTCTGAGCCTCATGCTCTGCCGGGGAGGAGGGGGGGGCCGGGAGGAAGCAGGGACAGGGCGCCTGACCCAAACTGACCAAAGAGGTATTCCATGCCACAGCACGTCTGCCCAGGATGTAAAATACTGGGGGCAGGAACCCGGAAGTCTCTCTCTCTCTCTCTCTCGGCTCGGTCGGGTGGTGAGCGGTTTCATCCTCTTCCCTTGTATTTACCTTGTCATTGTTATTATTGGTGGTAGCAGTAGTGATTTGTATTATATCTCAGTTACTGGACTGTTCTTATCTCAACCCGTGGGAGTTACATTCTTTCAGTTCTTCTCCCCATTCCCCCCCATTGGAGGGGGGGTGGGGAAGGAGAGGGAGAAGAGAAATTTACAGCTTAAACCATGACACTGTGAGAATCAAAAACTTTTTTTGCTGACTTCCTGTGTTTTCTGGTAATTCCATACTTCTTCCTCACTATGATTTTACTGTAACTATTTGAGAAATATTTCAGATTTTTAAGAAGACCTATGCAGAATATCGTTCATCATTATTAAAAGAATGAAACTTCTTCAAAACACTATGCTGCTTCAATCTACATCTTTGTCTTTACATATATGCCATACATAATGTATAAAAATGAAAAAATAATATGTCAACTTGTAAATTTTCATTAAATAATTTCAGTTTTCCTTTTTGAAGGTAAAATATTATTTTCAGAGAATCTAAATCTTTTCACATGTGTTTTAGAATCACAGAATAGTTACGGTTGGAAAGGACCTTAAGATCATCAAGTTCCAACCCCCCTGCCATGGGCAGGGACACCTCACACTAAACCATGTCACACAAGGCTATGTCCAACCTGGCATTGAACACTGCCAGCGATGGAGCATTCACAGCTTCCTTGGGCAACCCCTTCCAGTGCCTCACCACCCTTACAGTAAAGAACATCTGCCTTATATCTAATCTAAACTTCCCCTGCTTCAGTTTTACCCCTCTTCCTACCACTACAGTCCTTAATGAAGTCTCTCCTCAGCATCCTTATAGGCCCATTTCAGATACCGGAAGGCTACTATGAGGTCTCCACACAGCCTTCCTTTCTCCAGGCTGACCAGCCCCAACTTTCTCATCCCATCTTCATACGGGAGGTGCTCCTGTCCCCTGACCATCCTTGTGGCCCTCCTCTGGACTTGTTCCAATAGTTCCATGTCCTTTTATGCTGAGGACACCAGAACTTTATACAATACTCCAAGTGAGGTCTCACAAGAGCAGAGTAGAGAGTCAGGATCACCTCCTTTGACCTTCAAGAGGTCATGATTCTTTTGATGCAGCCCAGGATACGGTGGCTTTCTGGGCTGCGAGCGCACACTGCTGGCTCATGTTAAGTTTCTCATCAACCAACACCCCCAAGTCCTTCTACACAGGGCACCTCTGAATCTCTTCTCCACCTAACCTGTAGCTGTGCCCAGGATTGCAGGCACAGCTGGGATTACCCAGGTGTAGGACTTCACACTTGGCTTGGTTAAACTTCATAAGGTTGGCATTGGCCCACATCACAAGCATGTCAAGTTCCCTCTGGATGGCATTCCTTCCCTCCAGCATATCAACCTAACCACACAGCTTGGTTTCATCGACAAACATGCTGAGGGTACATTCAATCCCACTGCCCGTGTTGCAAACCAAGATGTTGAATAAGACTGGTCCCGATGCCAATCCCTGAGGGACACCACTCATTACTGTTTTCCAACTGGACATTGAGCCAATGACCAAAACCCTTTGCATGTGGCCATCCAGCCTGTTCTTTATCCACCTGCAGGCAGGTGTACCTGGCACAGCCCATGGACAGCGTTTCCCAGAGTCAAGCCACAGGGTGCTCCAAAAGGGAAATAAAAGGCTTCCCTGGATGGCCAAAATCATTGTGCTCTTACTTGTATTTACACCGTTTCAGAACGGGAAGTGTTTTTGAGCATTAAACTGGAAAATCAAATATGCAAGTAGGTGTAAGACAAGTGTAACCATGGAGCTGGAACAAAATCAACTGTAACTACAAGATTTGTGGTTTAGAATGTTTCAATATTAGCTCCCTCTTCAAGGATGCCCACAGTAAGCAAATCAGCATTCTTCCAGGATAAATGGGAAACACTATGGAACTAGTTTAGCTTGGGAAAAAAAAGAGAAAAAAAACCTCAAAGTAGGTGAAGAGTAATTTTGGCAGGGGGAGATCGCAACCTCCAACTCAATAGCCCCCTACTCAGATTATACCCCAGACTCAATTTAGAACAATAGATCTAGCTTGTGCACATGTGAAATAATTAGCATACGAAGTGTATTTGTTATAACCAATAAAAATAAGAATGTAGAATGGAATGTATGAATATGTAACAATCTTATGTATAAATATCTGTAAAATTTGATCCTAGAAATGCACATAGGGAGGAGAGAACCCCCGTGTATCCAGCGCTGTAATAAAGGAATTCCTCCCTTTTAACAGTACATTGGTGTTACAAGGTTTTTCTTGACTGAGGTTTGTCGGTAACACAGATAGCATTTCTGGAAGGAATAATAACTTTGCACACTCCCCAGTGCTAAGGAATTCAGCCAGGTTTACATGGAAAATGAGCAGAACATCACAATGAAAGAGAATCTCTAGAAATTTCCCATAGTTATTTTAGTTGGGTTTGGTTAGGTTAGATTTGGTTAGGTTTGGTCTGGTTTGGTTTGATTTGGTTTGGTAGGGTGGGAGGAGTAGTGGAAGTAAGATGTTCTCTGCTTCAGGCATCATCTACCAAATTCACACAGGTACAGCTCTGGCTAGCTTTGCTGTGCTGACCACATCTGCTAAGTCCATCTTTAGATGTAATGTCTCACTTTCAGAGCCTGGGTAGTGCGTGGCAGCCACCAAAACCAAGTATGCAAACACCTTTCCAAGAGGGCAGAACATAAGCAAGGCTCCTTCCAGCAGAAGGCATGATACTGTTGTGTGCCTGAAGATCACAGGAACAGAGAGTTTTGCAAGTAGTCCAGGGATGGCAGAAGTAAAATGCTTTCCAGAGCATATCATGTGGGATTGCCTTCTGTTATCTTTTCCAGGTGGTTCCCAGTGCAACAAAGCCAGGGAATGCTAGTCCTTACTCCTCTGAGCTTAGTCCTGTCTGTGGAGACACAGTTTTCAAAGTTATCTTGTCATCACTGCATGGTGTTGGGTGTTGCCATGCTTTCTTAAAGTCAATTTCCTAAAGCAAATGTATCACATAGCCAAGCTGTCCCCTGAACCGGGACTTGAACACTGGATTTTCACATTTAGAAGGTAGATTTTGATTTGAAATTAGGAAAAAGAAAATTCACTATGAGGGTGGTGAGGTGCTGGCACAGGTTGCCCAGAAAAGCTGTGGCTACCCCATCCCTGACAGTGTTCAAGGCTAGGTTGGACACGGCTTGGAGCAACCTGCTCTAATGGAAGGTATCCTTGCACATAAATAAATGTCCTGCAGTGCCTCTGCAGTAAATACTGCAGCATTGCAGGCCTTTAGGGGAAAACCTATAGTTGGAGACTATATACCATGATAAGGAATGAATTTGGCCTTCAGTACCTAAAGCAAACTCAATGAGAGATACTCCATTGATTGCCCACAAGGGCAATCTGTGCAGAGTGGACTTTTCAAAACCCAGATGGAAGCAAAACACACACAGTAACAAGGCAGGTGCTATTTCCTGAATGTACACACTTCTTGTGTGTATATTCACACACTTTTCTGCACTTGCTGAAGTGAAGGGGAAAATAAGCATCCCCTATGCCATAGTGACCCAGTTGAGATATTGACAGTTGTCAATAATAGAGCACATTATTTGCCAATAGTAGCACATATGCTAAGCAGCTGAGCTCCAAAGGAAAAAACACAGTGCTTAATCTGGAAAACTGAGACCATCTTGTTGTCTTTAAAAGGAAGCCAGAAGAAAGGGCATGTATGCTGGCCTTTTGCTGGAGTCGGTTCCTTCTTCAGAACAAGCAGTGAAGTGGGATTGATATACTAGCGTTAAGATTTCAGAGCATTTTTTTCTTTCACCTGAGAGGTTTTGCTCCCGTCTGTCACATGGGCAAGACAGAAATGTGCCCTTTGAGGTGCAGCAGGCGTCAAGTGGACCCCTAGAACCACAGGGTACTGTAGTCCCTCTCGCCTCAGCTGCTGGCAGAGACGCTAACTGGCACGCTGGCCACGCACATTCCTGGAGCAATGCAGGCAACACCTCCCTTCCACAGCACACCCTGGCCTTAAGACATGGAGGAATTCAGCACCTGAAGTCACCTCGCCTTTTGTTTCCAGCCTTGGCCTGAACTGCAGGGGCTCATACTCTTAGCAGGCTCGCTTAGACACTTGGGCAACGGCCAGCCAGCCTCTTTTCGGCTCATCCTCTGCCCAGCTCTTGCGGTCTTCCACTTTTCAGGGCCCAGTATGGGAACTAGTTCTGCCTGGCCCTGACCCAACAAAAGCACCTGGGTCCTCTGGTTCCCTGTCTTTCTAGTATCCAGTATCTGTCACTTTTAGAGCACACCTTGAGTGTCTTGTCTCAAATTGGAGTTTGTGTCAAATTGGAGTTTGTGTCATTTGTCATAACCCTTGGAGACTGTTACTTCAGCTCGTGTTGAATTGTCTCTGTTTCCATCCATGTGATTCACTCTTCATTAATTCTTCTGTGAGGACATCAGGGGATCACAATGTTAGTGTTGTTTAAGTCAAGAAAATCAGCGTCACATGCTTTCCTCTTGTCCTCAACGTAGGCATCCCTTCCCTAAAGGCTTAGATCCACATATCAGAGATGATTTCTCCATCATAAATCCATGATGACTACTCCAAATTACCTTTTTATGCTTCATATGATTGGAAATTATTTGCTCCATTAGTGTTCTAGAGACTGATGTGAGGCTACCTCAAGTTCCCTGAGTCCTCCTTCTTGAAGACAGGAACCTCTCCTGATTACCATGTTGAAAGACCATTGAGAGTGGCCTGGCACTGACATAGATGAGCTCCCTCAGCATTTACAGTTACTCCACTAGGATCAACAGACTTGGGTATATGCTATATTTTTAAATGTTCCCTTATCTGTTCCTTGTCTGCCAAGGGCAGAGTGCTCCACACTTTCCCACTGTGCTTAACAGCTCGTGTTTCCCTAAAGCAAAGATTACCAGTAAAGAATGAAGTGAAGAAGGCATTGAGTTCCTTGTTTTTCTCATGTTTTCTGTTGCCAGCACCCTAACCTCCCACTCAGCAGTGGGCCCTCACCTTCTTTAGTCTTCCTTTTGCATCGAATGTACTTCTAGAAATTTTTCTTTCCCCTCATGGCCTTTGCCACATTCAGTTCAACGTGGGAAGTCAGGTTGAGAAATTCTCCCTGAAGTTAAAAGTCACTGGTGACATGCATTGGGAGAATGTACCCTGGGGTGAAACAGCAACAGAAACGAGATAGTTTCAAATTGCCACATGAACAGCTCTTTCACATGTTCTTCAGCATCATGAGAGTTTCGGGGTTTCAGGATGCCTGGATCTACCAGCCCCTGGTGACTCAATGCATTCTTGCTTCTGCCCCAGTTGCTTCAGGCTGTCACAGAATCACTGTGGTCACTTCAGAGAGTGGATCACTATGTGTTGCATCTGTCTTAAGTGCTCCATACTCACTGCCCATGGTAAAATGAATGCCAGGTCCACCAGCCTCTTCACGTACTACTCGTAGACTCTTCTCTGAGAAGAAGTTTAGAAAGCAAGAGTGTCCAATCTGAACCTTGTGATTCAAGGGGAGGGCTCCCCTTATGATTTTCACCTTTAATCCATCTACTTAAATTTCCCTTTAAATGCCATTAAATATTAACCATTATCTGAGACTGAGTCTCGGATTAGATCCAGCTGCTCCTAGGTGTCATGGTTTAAGCCCCTCAATAACTCACACAGTTGCTCTCTCACTCTCTCCCCCTCTTTCTTCCCCCAGTCCTGGGGGGATGGGGAGGAGAATCAAAAGAATGCAACTTCCACAGGTTGAGATAAGAACAGCTTAGTAACTAAGGTATAACACAAATCATAGTAATTAAGGTATAACACAAATGACTACTGCTACCACCAATAATAATACAAGAGAAATACAAGGAAAGTGAATACAACTGCTCACAGTCCAATATCAAACCCGACCCCGCAGCACCCCCGCACTGCACCCTCACCCCTCTGGGTCAGAACAAAACATTACCAAGCAGTAACTGAAAACACTGGTGTTATCAGCACTGTTCCCAGGCCAAAAGTCAAAAACACAGTGCTACACCAGCTACCAAGAAGGAGAAAAAATGACAGCCACTGCTGAGCCCATGACACTATCCACCCCTTATTCCATACCATTCACATCATGCTCAGATCCCACATTTGCAATATACCATCACATGTGTATCTATACATCCACACGCACACAGAGGGAGAGAGATCATCCCTTAGTGCATGGGCCAATCCCTATAAAGCTGCTGAGTCCATCCGGTCCATGATGTCGGGCTCCATCTCTTGTAACAGCCTTTCAGAGCAGGGGAGGCTGTGTGCAGTGTTTACACTTATGAATAACCTGGGCAATAGCATCCATTGCTATGTCCACCCCTCGATCATGTGTCCATCTGTATGTTGCATCTCTGCCCTGATGGCCTGAAGTGTCATGGGCCCACCAGGCTCAAAATAATTCACTTGCCCCTCCAGCAGTTTCTGCACCTTGTCGTTGGGGACTCCATACTTCCATCTCCCACACTTCCAAAGCACTGGAGGGGCCCAGTGGACAAGATACTAGCCCACACTGTCCCCCACACCCTGGCACTCATGACTGTCCAGCCTCAGGGAAAATCTCTTGGTCATCCTACATCGTAGTCTACCCCCAGACAAGGCCCACACCCCACTCTGCTTAACTCTCGGGACCAGACAAAATGGCCATGGGTAAAACACACTCTGTATGCATGCCAACATGGTGATCCCCATCACAATCAGCAGGCAGGTCTCAAGGGCACCCAAAGGCCATTCAGACCCTTCAGAACTCCCAAATGATGCTGCTGGACTTGTCACTGGGGCTGGTGTAGCTGCTGTGCTTGCCAGCTCTCTCACCACCAGCTGCTCTTTGTCTGAGTCCAGATCTTGCTCCTCTACCTTGCTGGGAAGTGCTGCGTTGTCTCCTGCATCCTCCTGGGGCTTGGACTCACGAGGCTCTGCGGGCTGCTGCTGGGGAATGCTCTCGGTCGCTGCGAGGCTGGGCACGGCTGCAGCTTGCCCCCCCCTGCTCGGTAGCCACGGGGCTTGGCTTGGGCTCGGGGCTCAGCTTCTCCTCCCTCTGCTCTGTGGCCGCCAGGTTGGGCTCAGAGGGAGGGCACAGCTCCTCTGCTGCCCCCTTCCCAGCCTCCTGTCCCAGGCCATTTCGGCTGCCGGCGGCTCCCGGGGCCACCCCCCCTTAGCTCCCCACAGCCTCACCAAGATGGAAGCAAGGCCAAGGGCCAGGACTGTGAAGAGCAGTCGGACAGCCAGGTACAAGTCCACGTACACGTCCGCACCCCCTGCTTCCTGAGCCCACCCATATTAGAAGTCATTACCATAAAGTACAATGAAACAAGAATCTTAACCCAAAACCCATATCTGAAAGCTAAGATAACAAATACCAGCTGTAAGTAAGGTACAGCAGGCTGAAACCATGAAGTCAATAGAATTAAGAGCCAATACATCAGCATTGTGGCAAGTGGCTATTAATCCTGCCATTATCTCAACCCTTTCTTGCCCCACTTTGGGCGCCAAAAAGAACTGTCGTGGTTTAAGCTGTAAATCTCATGCAGCCCGTTCACTCACTTCTCCCTCTTTCTTCCCCCCAGCTCCGATGGGGGGCAGGGAATGGGGAGAAGAATCGAAAGAATGTAACTCCCACAGGTTGAGATAAGAATAGTTTAGTAACTAAGGTATAACACAAATCACTGCTGCTACCACCAATAATAATACAAGAGAAATACAAGGAAAGAGTATACAACTGCTCACTGCCCGATACCAAGCCCAGCCCTGCAGCACCCCCGCAGTGCACCCCCACCCCTCCAGGTCTCTGCTCTCCATTTTTACATCCTGGGCATGACATGCTGTGGTGTGGAATAACCTCTTTGGTCATTTTAGGTCAGGTGTCTTGTCTCTCCTTCCTCCTGGCTTCCCTTCCTCCCTGGCAGAGCATGAGGCTCAGAAACTCCTTGGTCAGAACAAAACATTACTAAGCAGTAATTGAAAACACTGTGTTATGAGCCCTGCTCCCAGGCCAAAAGTCAAAACCACAGTGCTACACCAGCTACCAAGAAGGAGAAAAAATGACTGCCACTGCTGAGCCCATGACAATAGGGTCTGTCAGGAGTTTAGGAAGCAAGGGATTCTAGTCTGAACATCGTGACTCAGGCAGGGTCTCCCTTATTCCTTTGAATTTTTGATTCCTATCCACATTATTTCAATTCAATTCTGTATAAATCATGGCCAATTATAACACAATCTCTTTTTGTATGCAATAGAGTGGACCTTACCATCGAATTCTGTTGAATCACACATTTATAAATTTCTATTAGAATGACTTTTGTTAATTTGCCTTACCGTGATTCTTTTTTGTGACCCTAAAAAAATCTGTTTCACAAGTCTCCAGAAAGCAGACAGGAAATGTCAGAGGTTCAGGAACTTTGAATGAGGAAAGCCAGTGTGGAAGGAAAGCCACTGCCAGAAGCAAGATAGTAACCCCCAGGAAAAGACAAGCATAGGCCCCAGGCATCATCCTACTCAGTAGGAGATTCCTTGCTAGGGTGGGAGCTCTGGGCAGCTCAGGCACTTGCAGCTTTCTTGCTGCCTGTAAGGACTTTGAGACTGTTTCTATGGCACAGATGGCACACAAACTGAGGCCCACTCCCCAGAGATGCTTGTTTGAGCTGGTGTTTCTAGGGATGGCACAATGCCTTCCAAACTCCAGCAGTATCACAAACAGTACTGGACCTACATACTCTCAGGGCACTGAAGTTGGGAGCTTCAGGATGGCCCGTGAGCAAAGACACAAACACGTTAATCTGGCATGCTTTGAAAATGCACTTAAGACCATCCTTCTTCCCCTATCCATTTTCCTCCTCCTTTCCTCTTCCCTCTTCTCTTTTCCCTCTTCCCTCTTCCTCTTTCCCTTCCCTTCCCTTCCCTTCCCTTCCCTTCCCTTCCCTTCCCTTCCTTTCCTTTCTCTTCTTTTCCCCTTCATGCAATCCACTGCTATGCTTTCCTTTGCTGGACAATTAAATGGTACTTTATGAGATACAGAGGCATTCCCTGAAACCTTCCAGGATATGGTGCAGCCAGGAGCAAACAGAATTACTTTGGCTTGGGGCTTTCTTGTTTAGCTACTGCTGACTGAAATGGGAGTACCCAAAATGCCCATGGGGTGGCAGCAAGAGAACATTCATGGAGTTTTCAGTTTCTTCTAGCTCAGATGTTCCCATCCAAGATGTACATTCACCAGCTGCTCATCCTGACAAATGGAACCTTCCTTTCCAAAGCAGAGAGCAACATTAATACATACGTTTTGATTCTTTCTAAGCCTGCAAAAAACAAAGGCAGAAATGCAGAAGAAATAGCAGGTGTGGGTGGTTCGGATGGTGCCCTGTTTTCAGCTGGGATAAAGTTATTTTTCTTCCTAGTAGCTGGTACATTGCTGCTTTGGATTTAGTCTGAGAATAACACTGGTAACACTCTGATGGTTTAGTTGTTGCTCAGCAGCACCTACCTTGATCTAGGACTTTTCAGTCTCATGCTCTGCCAGTGAGGAGGGAAGCAAGAAACCAGGAAGGAGCAGAGACAGGACACCTGACTCGAACTAGCCAAAGGGGTACTCCATCCCACCGCACGTCATGCTCAGGATAGAAACTGGGGGAGTTGCAAGGAGGGACTGATCGCTGCTGTAATAGGGCGGGGTGTCAGATGGTAGGTGGTGAGAAACTATTGTGCATCATTTTTGTTTATTGTATTTTTCATTTCCGCCTTTAGTTTTATATTCTCTTCCCTTGTAATTTCCCTTATCATTATTATTAGCAGTATTATTCGTAGAATCATAGAATAGTTATGGTTGGAAAGGACCTTAAGATCATTCAGTTCCAATCCCCCTACCATGGGCAAGGACACCTCACACTAAACCATGTCACCCAAAGCTCTGTCCAACCTGGCCTTGAACACTGCCAGCGATTGAGCATTCACAACTTCCCTGGGCAACCCATTCCAGTGCCTCACCACCCCCACAGTAAAGAACTTCTTCTTTATATCTAATCTAAACTTCCCCTGTTTAAGTTTTAATCCGTTACCCCTTGTCCTGTCACTACAGTCCCTAATGAAGAGTCCCTCCCCAGCATCCCTATAGTCCCATTTCAGATACTGGAAGGCTGCTATGAGGTCTCCACACAGCCTTCTCTTCTCCAGGCTGAACAGCCCGAACTTTCTCAGTCTGTCTTCATACAGGAGGTGCTCCAGTCCCCTGACCACCCTCGTGGCCCTCCTCTGAACTTGTTCCAACAGTTCCATGTCCTTTTTATTATTATATTGTAGTTTATTTTAGTTATTAACTGTTCTAATCTCATTATGCAGATTTTACATTCTTCTGATTCTCCTCCCCATCCTGCTCAAGGAGGGGGGGAAAGGAGTAGGGTGAGCGAGCAGATTCGTGGTAGTTTCTTACCAGCTGGGTTTAAATCACCACAGATGGAAAAAGTCTTTCCCTCCTTTCTGCGGAGGGAGACAAGGATGCTTAGCAAGGGAAATAATTCTCCTGGTTTAGCTGTGCATATAGCAGTACCCAGCCTAATGCATGGAGAACCCAAAATAACGAAAGTGGAGTTCAGATGCTTACAATACAGTTGTGCTGACCAGCAAAATGACTTATGTTAAGGAATAGGCTAGTCAGTTACTATTGCTCACAAAATCACAAAATCAGTAGCTGACAGAACAAAGCCATCCCCACACCAAGCCATTGCAGGCTGCACAAGCACTAGCAGCATTTTTCAGAAGGTCTGCAATCAGGAAGCATGAGGTATTCCTGTGCACACAGGAAGAGCAAGAGGGGATAAGCAGAAAGTGATGCCAGAGCATGCCAAAGCACACTGTGAATGAGGGACTTTCTGAAGGAGTTGGGTCGGTTCAGCCTGAAGACAACAAGATGAGGGAGCACCTGTTTGATAGCAGTTTTCTGCTGTGTGAGTGTGGCTTTTTGGCTTGCCAAGGCTGCCCTCAGTCAGAAAGACCTCAGGAGTGCAGGATCAGGGAATGACCTGGCCCCCTCTGTGGCTGGAAATGTCTGACCCACATATCTGCTGGGCTCCTGTTACCCTGCAAAGCCAGAGGTACATAACCAGGCCACTCTGTCTTGATAAGGCCAGAGTACCTCAGGAAAATCTTTCCAGCTTCTGGGGAAATCAGTAGCCCCACTGGTCCCATCTGCAAAACCAGAACCTGTAAAAGGCTGAGGAGGAATCAGGCAAATGTCTGGAAATGGAAGATTCAGCCCAGTGGTGGTTGCAGCATCTTTGAGACTTATTTCTGCCTGTAACCCATGCGTGAGCAGCCATCCAGGGCAGCATGCCTCATGGAACTCCTCTGGGAGGGGCTGGCAGAGGGAAGGGCCTCAGGGAGAGCCAGGGCCATGAGTGGGCAGAGAACAGGAGCGTAGCCATGCAGGGACACCTGCTGAACGCTTCAAGGGACTGCACCATGGTGGTGGCTGCTGTTTCTGGAGTGAGGGAAAACAAGTAATTAGCAGAGGATGGTTTCGATCCATCGACCTCTGGGTTATGGGCCCAGCACGCTTCCGCTGCGCCACTCTGCTCCTTCCCCTGTTTCTTTCCAAACCTCCCCCAGCCCAGCCTGTTGCTCCCTGGCACTGCCAGCACCAGTGCTTGTTCTCATGTCTCTTTCCCTTCCTCCTACCTGCACTCTCAACTGGGTAGGAAAATGTCTCTCTGGAAAGCTCAGTAACAGTGGGACTGGGGTGGGGTATCTCAGGGGCCTTGCCTTGCCCTTCTCCATGCTTCCATGCTGCCCATAAATCTGGATGGGGACTTTCTCTTTTACCACACAAGCTGGCTCTGCAGGCACTGAAGGCACCCCTGGAGTAAGGTGGCAGCCTTGTGGCTTTGCAGGGCAGAGGGAAGCTGCTCTCTGCTAAGCTCGTGGGGGCTGCAACCCTGCCCCAAACTCAAACTACCAGGGGTCTACAGGACTGTACCCAGCATAAATTTAAATTCCCTCCTGGCTGCGGGGGGAGACAAGGATGTTCAGCAAGGGAAATAATTCTCCTGGTTTAGCTGTGCATATAGCCGTACCCCAGCCTAATGCATGGAGAACCCCGAAATAGATGAAACCAGAGTTTATATGTTTAAAATGCCATTGTGTTGACGATTAAAATTACTTATGTTATGGAATGGGCTAGTCAGTTACTATTGCTCACAAAATCACTATGTGCTTGTCCCACTGTAATGGGTGGGAGCCTGGTTGGGAGCATAGGTGGGAGCTGATTCCCTGTCATGACTGAGAACCACAGCAAAAGATGTTTGCCACAGTGTATTCAGCAGAGTGTATATGTTTATCTTTATTGTGACTGTTTGTCAGAAAAAGGCAGGAAAACATAGGTGTGCAGTTGTTCTACGACGTTCATACTTGGCCACACTGGGGTGTCTCAGAGTGGACAATGGTGAGATCACGAGAAAAGGCAGTACCACGAGTAAACAATTACAGATCTGGCATAAAGACTGCTGTTATGATTTCTCTCCTGTGGCCATGAGAGAAGTCTCACCTGTAGGTGGCTGTACTTCATGGGAATTTTCCCAATTACCTCAGTGCCCTGGGTTCAGCAGTAGCACTCATTTTTCTCCTACTTATCTCAACTTGTGGGAGTTACATTCTTTTGATTCTCCTCCCCATCCCTCTGGAACTGGGGGGGAGGAAGGGGAGGGGAAGTGAGCGAGCAAACTCTGTGGTGCTGAGTTACCAGCTGGGCTTAAACCACAATGCTGAGGCTCCTGGCATTTGGCTGCAACAGGGTTTCCCGTATGGAAGTGTGGGCCTGGATGATGATTCAGTGGTAATTGGTGATCTATTTCTTCTTAATCTCTTTTCTCTATATACAGTAATGATTTAATGCATTGCTAATTTTCTTCAGTAGTTTACTTATAAACCTATATCTCTGATTTACTTTATTGTACTTATTCACTATATATAGAGAGATATTTACCTAATTCACAGTGTGCTTGCTTTAATGTGCTTATTGGCTTTAGTGTACTTTTTTATTAAACTCTGCATATTATACAGCTAGTGTGTGATCACTTTGTGGCATACCCTGTCTGTCAGCAGAATATCCATGCAGGTTGTTTGGACATATGACCCTGTCACAGTTTAAGCTGAACCCAGGACAGACCCTGAGGTACAGCCTGTTAGTCCAGTCAGTGCTTATTCCTCTAAGCAAGTTGGACAGCAGTTAGTACTTTGCCTTTCAAGGATGGGAGGGCCTTGCTGACAGCTGAGGGCTACCCTTCTCACTATGCAGGGTGCCAGGGTGTCAGAGAAACCCTAATCCCTGATCTACATGCTTTGAGTGATGCCTGTCTTGACAACCCTGCTGGGGGTGGAGGTGGCAGACCCAGGGCAGTGCTGGATCATCTGGTCTGGGTGGTGCCCTGTTTTAAGAGCTGCAAGTCATCCCATTAATCCTCTGGGAAACCTGAGCTGGTAGAGCGACTTACTGAGGCTCTTCCCCTCACTTGACTACCTTGTCAATACTGGCAGCAGGATTTCTCATTCACCCCGTTAATCTGGGGGGTGGGAAGGAGCAAGTACAAGTGTTGTGAGCAGTGGGGTTTTACCAGCTCCTGGGGACCAAGAACCTGTGGACCTCACCTGGCTGCAGTGTGGTCATTTTGAGGGGGGCCAAAAAGGGAGCTGTACCTTGCAGGATTTGAACCTGAATAGAGAAACCCTAATGGTCCATCACCTTCACCACTCAGCCACAGCTACCTGCTGCAGCCCTCTCTGCACTGCTGATCACAGGCTTTGTGCAACAACACCTGGCTCCCAGGGAGTTTCAGGGCAATGCCCTATTTCAAGATTTGTAGCCAGGACCTTCACTAAGCATGATGGGCACCTGGTGCCAGGCTTACAGAGGCCTTGAGAGGCGTAACCCTGGGGCCTACAGCTGCAGCTCCAGCACTTTGTCCTCAGATGAGCACCTGAAATACCCTGTCATGGGGGGATGGTATCATTCCCCAGGTAGCATTTCTGCTGCTTCCAGGAAAGAAGACAAAACAACTTTGTGGAGAAAACCATGGCTGGCAGTAGTTGTGTGGTTGGATATTACCTCACTTTGCTTTTCAAATTTATCTGAGGGGTACTCTGAGTCTGTTCTCAGCACTATAGTGCAGATGCTCCTGCAGGTTAGATAGTGACCTCCCGGTAGCACCTGCAGCCTCTCTGGGACATATGGCAGTGTCAACCCTTCAACACAGATCACAGCTGCCATGCAAGTTCTTGGTGTGTAAGGAGAATGATTTGTGCTTTTGCTCTCTAGAGACCAAGAAGAAATAGAGCTAGAACAGTCATCAAGGGCAATACAGCAGAGATGGGCCAGGGTCAGTGCTCAGGAAAGGGGCAGAGGTGTGGTAGCCACAGAGCAGGAAGAAGGGGTGCTGATGTAGTCTCAGGGCTGAAAGCACAGGAAATGAAGGAAGATCAGAGTGCATGGCACAATTGACCCAACAGCAAAAGCAAGGCTGTTAAGGTGTAAGCATGCTGAGAAAGCCCTGAAGGGGCCAAAACCTTGAACAAGGTCCCACTGAGATCTGAACATGGATCGCTGGATTCAGAGTCCAGAGTTCTCACCATTACACCATGGGACCCTTGGGCACATGCTGGATAGGTCTTTCTCCTGTAGCCACACTCGCTGTGACATATGCTCCTGCCTCAGCCTGCCAGTCTCTCCGTCTCCCTGCCCATCAGCCACCAAGGGAAGCTTTCCTTCTGGTACAATGGGTACTCTCCACTCACAGGAATGAGTGAGGAGGGAATGCCTTTCAAGGGAATGGACACAGCTCCAGCTCCAGGTCTCCAGTGCCCAGGCTGGTAACCTCTGAGAATTTTGCTTTTGCCTAATGAGTCTGCTTACGATGTTTCCAGCTTAACATGTTCACAGTATGTTCATGGCCCAGCAATCAGTGGTTCAATGCCTCCGCTTGTGCTGTCTGCTGCTGCCTACCTTCAACCTCACATGCTGAACAGCTTGTCAATCTGGCAGTGTAAGTTATTGCCTGTCCTGGTTTTCACCTTGTAGCTCATACTAACTAATAAGGACCAGATGTTCTTATTCTTGGTTGCAGTTCTAGCCAAGCTCCTGACATTGCCGAACAAAGTGACAGAGGTCAGTGGATGAGGTTCAGTAGAGGAAAAATATCTCAGGAGGACCCAAACCAGCTTGTTATGGGTTGCACAAGCTAGACTTTGAGGCTAGTGAGATGGCCCATCGTCAGAAATTGAAAAGGCAGTTTGTGACTGGCTACAGAAACAGAAATGATGAGCCTGAGGGTGCCTAAGCATGGCAACATGGGTCCAGAGAAGCTGTGAAATGGCTGTCCTCAAGTTATTTTATGACCCGAAACAAAAAAGCACTGATCAGCCCATGTGAGCCCGCTTGAACCAGCAGCATGCACCCCCTGAAATGTATTCCTACCAGTAGGCTTGTTGGAGGGTAAAGTGAAAGCAAGGAGAGAGGATTTTGGTGGTGAACTTTTGAAGAATGTCCAAAGATCCACATTTTTGTGAGCGACATTTGGAATGTGAGTTTTGTAAGTTTTACAGAGGAGAGTGGGAAAATAGAAGTCTCCAGAGGCTCTCCTTTCCATTCCAGGCCTATCCACCTGCTACCACCATAGGTCTGCCCATTTCTCCTTCTAGCAGAGCTGGGACTGCAAGCAAGACCTGGTAAGCAGAGCCCTAAGAAGGCAAGGAGCCTCTACTTAGGAGACAGAAGGAGGCCAAGAGAGAGAAGCCATGAGGGAGGCCACCAAGAGAGAGAAGGATCCTGTCAGGCATGGGACCCAAACCCATGCCTCTCAGGGGGACTGCAACCTGAATGCAGTGCCTTCGACTGCTCAGCCATCCTGATCCATTGCTGCTGTTGCTGCCATTCCTCTGCCTGCGGCTGCTGGAGCCAGCCCACCTCAGCCAGCCTCCTCCTGGCACTGCTGCAGAGGAACGCTGACTCCCGGAGCACCCTTGTCCTGCTCCCGCAAAGGGCTGAAGGCAGGAGACCACAGCTCCCACAGGCACTTCAAGACTACACAGTACCCAGCACATGGGCAGCATCCTGCAAGGCCAAGGCATGGGAACAAACAAGCAAACTATGGTTCTGCATGCACAAGCATCCTTTTAAGCAGCTCCAGGCACAAACCTACCTTTCCCATGACTTCCCCCATTCCCTCCAGAGCCTCAGGATATGGCAAGTGGAACACCTGACCTGCAGTTCTTTCTCCTTATTGGTTCCTGGATCATCAAGTGTGCTTCCTTCTTCCCTGCTTGGTCTGGGAATAGCTCCCCAGGCAACCCTGTAACTTTGGCATAGGCTCAGAGAAACTGATGAGAGGGTGAAGTGTAGTGAAGGCCCTGCATCCAGGCTCGCTTATACTCCCTGCAGAAGTGGCAACATGAAGGCACCATGTACGGATAAAATGCCCAGCAACTGCCAAACAAGGAAACTAGATTTGTATTTTAAAAGCAAAGTGAGGGTATTTTACACCCATCAGTAACAAAGTGTGTAGGATTAGAGTCACTCAGGCTCCATAGGCATAGAGCTGAAAAACTGAAACTTGTGTTACTATGGAGAAGCCTGGACAGATCCAAGGGCCTCCTGCAAGGTCAGGATGAACAACACTACAAACAAAGTACAAATAGCAGGAGAGGAGGCTCTGCCCTTGTGTAGGTGGATTAAGAAATTGGGCTAACGAATCTCTAATCAGGAAAGATGATCCTTGAAGCCTAGTACAGCACATGGACATCGTCAACATATGGCTTCATGCGTCAGCAAAACATGACTAGGGTGTTCTTCTGCTGAAAATGATGTAACTTCATGTAAATTATCTGACCACTCCTTATATGGTGGGAGGGTAATGGAGAGTTACTAACCTGAGTCAAATTGTATAAATACGTGAAATTAGGAAAGGGAAAAGAGGGAAGACTCCACCTTAACTTCTAGGATCAACCAAAAGGCTGAACCTGTCTTTTCATCCATACAGATGCCCTTTGAGTAAGAAATTTAACTTGTGCACACTAAATTACTAGCTCACACCAGCTATTAATAGCGATTATAGTCTGGTTGTGTATTGCTCCAAGCTTGTGTTTGCAGACAGTATCTTATCACTGGCAATGTCTCAGCCTTACCCTGTCACAAATTTTTATTTTGTATAATTAAAGACTTCGTCTGAAGTCCATTTGGTGTCTCTGGAGACCTGAATATTTGAAATAAAAGATTTGACTCAGTGATGCTCTCAGTACAGGTCTCTAAATAGGTCATACAAATTACCCTCGAATTTGGTGGGCTGTTCAGTAAAGTCCCCATAACAGCACCCAGGTGGGCTAGTCAGGCACAGGGGTCTCGTCCTTCCTGGGATATTGGCAGGATGGTCAGATATAAAGGGTTCAAGGAAACCTCCCTTGTAATGTGACAGTGTTGGCATGAGGGGTAAATTTGGACAAGAAGGTGCACAATACTTCAGGCATAAACTGTTGACCAAGTCTGAGACTAGGGCTGGATCCAGCCACACTCAGCCCCTCTAATAACTGAGGATAAGCCAGAAAGTGAGTCCTTTCTGAACCTCATGACTCAATAGGAGGGTCTAGCTAATACATCTTGTCCTAAGGCAAACACTAATTCAGTGACAACTGTGTAGCTGGAACTGGCTGTCCCCTGCAGGACACGTGGGGCAGCTCTTTACCTCATCTGACAGAGGCCCCACTGCAGTATCCCTTAAACAAAAGCTTGCCATATGTAGATATTGGGGATGCCGTAGGGCATAGCACTAACGTAACACAGTTGGAGTCTGCATTCACACTGTCCAGGATAAACACGTGGTTGCAAGGTGTGCCCTTTAGCTGCATTAAAAAGACACAGAAACCAGCCTGAGTTTCTTCTCAGGCACCGGATATGTCCATGTCTTGTATGCTTGTGTAGTATTAGTACAGCATTCAGTGAGTAAAAAGGCTGCAATGCTTGGGTAACTTTATCTCTCTTAATGTATACTGTGTGGACCATTTCTAGCCCAGGTTTCTTTGTCTATGTAACTTGATTGAATATGAGTATCTGCCACATGGCATCAGGCCATGGTGCATGCCTGTAAGCAATCTGGTTTGCAGGACTCTACTCATTACCTATTCCTGAGCTAAAATCAGCCTTGTGCTGCCTCTGTTTTTTTGCTGTGGATGACTGTTTTTGTGAATCCCCATGCCAGGACTGATGAATGATGAAGTACATCTAACCAGGACATACCTTCCCCAGCATACATGAGGGGCACCATGTCCATGCAGCTGCCATTAGCTGGAGTAAGAAGCCTTCATCAATAATCTCCCCCCTGATTTGGTGGCCTGTAGTAGATGACAACTAGGTTTCCTGTGTTGCTTCAGACTCTGATTCTTACCCATGAACTTTCAACCTGCTTGTAGCTATTGTCAGAGACAACTCTTCAAACTCTGACCTTTTCTTAATGCAGAGGGCAGTCAGAGACAACTCTTCAAACTCTGACCATTTCTTAATGTAGAGGGCAACCCCTCCACCCTTCCTTCCTTGCCTATCCTTCCTGAATGTCCTGTAGCCATTAACAGCCACACTGCAGTCATGGAGTCCGTCCCGCCAAGATTCGTAGCTTTTGACCTTCATGATGGATTCCAACTCCTCCTGTTTATTGCCCATGCTGCATGCGCTGGTGTAGAGGCACTACAGCTGTTTGCCTCATCACCTTTTTAAAAGGACACCTCTGAATTCCTTTTAAGTGTTTCACTGGTGTTTCTCTCTTGGTTCCTATTACTTCAGATGCTCCTTCCTCATAGAATCATAAAATAGCTAGGGTTGGAAAGGACCTTAAGATCATCTACTTCCAACCCCCCTGCCATGGGCAGGGACACCTCACACTAAACCATGTCACCCAAGCCTCTGTCCAACCTGGCCTTGTGTGCTCCAGTGTGTCCAACATTTCTCAGAGCCACAGACTGAGGGTCCCCACTAGCACTCTGGCATCTTGTCCCACAGCTTGTCACAGGTGAGCTTGATATTGTCCCCCTCAAACATCATACCTACCTTAAGGCTCTGTCAATGAGCCCTGCAAGCTCACAAGTAAAGACTCTCTTCCCTTTTGAGAAAGGTGAATCCCATCCAAAGCCAGAAATCCTGGTGCCATGTAGGTCATCCCATTATCAAAAAAAACCCAAAACTGTAGCAGTGACACCAGCCACAGAGCCATGTGTTAATGGACTGGGTCCATCTAGTTCTTCAAATGTTGCTGCCCACAACTGGAAAGAGAAAGGAGAAAATAATCTGTACCCCGTATCCCCTTACTAGCCATCCCAAGGCCCTGAAGTCTCTTTTGATTGCCTTTGGACTGTGGGTTGCAGGTTCATCACCCACATGGAAGACCAGTAATGAGTAGTAGTCCCAGGGCTGTACCAAGCTAGGAAGTTTCCTAGCCATGTCCTTAACCTGGGCCCCAGGGAGGCATCAGTTTTCCTTATAAGTAGGGTCTGCCTGGTATATTGGGTCCTCTGTTCCTCTCAGAAAGGAGTTACCTACATCTATAACCCAAATTATTTTCCTTGTGGAGGTGGTTGTAAAATTCGGGGGTATGCTTTTCTGACCCTGTCACTATCTCGACTACAGATGGGCCTTCATCTTCCTCATCCATTGACTGGCCTTCCACATCCATAGCCTCATATATGTTATACAGAGGCACCTGGGAGGGCAAAGTGGGCAAGGGGGCTTTCAACTGCCACCCCAAGTGTAGACTTGCTTCCATTCACTCCTTTCCTTTCAAAGGGCATGACTTACCAAAAGCCGTTGTGGACAAATCAGGCTTGACTTGGGCGAGGAGAAAAAAGAAGATTTTGCTAATTAAGACAGTTTCACACGTGAAAAGCAAAAAAGACAAACATAAAACAGAGCCTTTCTTCCCCTGTGTCCCAGGATCAGCTTTGCTTCTTCACATCAGATTTCTTCAGCTACCAAACTGCATTTCATCTTCCCTCTTGTCATAGTTTAAGCCCAGCTAGTAACTCAGACCACGCAGCTGCTCTCTCACTCTTCCCCCTTCTTTCCGTCACTCCCAGAGGGATGGGGAGGAGAATGGAAAGAATATAAAACCCACGGGTTGAGATAGGAACAGTCCAGTAACTAAAGTATAATACAAAACTATTACTGCAACCATCAATAATAATAATGACAAGGGAAATACAAAGGGAGAGAATAAGAAACTGAAAGGGGAAAAGGAAAATAAAACAATAAACACTGGTGATGCCCAATACAACTGCTCACAGTTGCACTGACTAATACCCAGCCTGACCCAAGCAGAGATCTGGTCTTCTGGGTAGCTTCGCCCAGTTTATATACTGCACATGACATGCTGTGGTATGGAATACCCCTTTGGCTACTTTGGGTCAGGTGTCCTGTCTCTGTTTCCTCCCAGCTTCCTGTACCACTCCTCCCTGGCAGAGCATGGAACTGGAAAGTCCTTGATGGGAGTAAATATTACATAGCAACAACTAAAAACATTGGTCTATTATCAGCATTTTTCTCAGACTAAAGTTGAAAACAGCACTGCACCAGGTACTAGAAGGAGAAAAATAATAGTTACAGCTGAACCCGGGACACCTCTGCTCTTTCCCACAATTTTTGCTCCATCCAGCTCTCTTTGTGTAGTGTTTTCTGCCCTTTCTGGACTCTGTTTTCACAGAGATACAAAAGACTTTGCTGATGACTCAGCAATGTGGTGTGGTGGGTCCACTGTGTAGCTGGAACTGGCTGTTTCCCACACAGGGCAGCCCCTTACGTTGTCTGGCAGAAGAAAAAAGGCATGCCCCCTCTATTTTCTTGCAGTTGCAATTTTCTTATTAAACACAAAAGCCAAGGTGTTTACATTCTGCTCTGTGACTATCTGACAGCTGCTTCTTGACCATGTCATACCCACTTGCTCTCAGGCAGGCCTATGACTAGCTGTCAGGACCAGCCAAACTTATCTATGTACCCAGAAGCATGTCAGGCAAATTCCCCACTCACTAAATGTGGGGAAGAGACAACTTTTTACAACGTCATTTCCCATGAGTTCTCACATTGCTTCATGATTGGATGATGGCCATTTTTTATAATGCCATGCACACATGTTCTCAGATCTCCCTCTGAATCCACTATCTACTTCCTTTGCACCAAGAATTACTCAGATATAATGATACATCATGCAGTGGTACCCACTTTAGAATGAACACAGGCAACTAGTGCAAGTAATGTTGCTGTTGATGGCTCATCGCCTGCAGAGCAGAAGCGACCTTACAGTCAACATCCAAGTGATCTTCTGGCTTCTGGGTCATTAACTAGTAAAGTAGCAGGGAGATCACCTGGAGATACCTATGCCATCTTCCTGCCTCCAGCTTATGAAGCAGTCAGCCAAGAAGGACTTTTGGAAAGGGCCATTCCTGGTCACCTTTGAAATGTCGCAGCAACTGAAAGAGGTGTCTTTGAAATGTCACAGCAAGTGGAAGAGGTTCCTGAGGCCTGGAAGAATGTTAGCATCACTCCTATCTTCTAGAAAGGCATAAAGTAGGAGATGGGCTACAGCAGGCTGGTCTGCTTCACCTCGTTCTCTGAAAATAGGAAGGAGGAGCTCATCCTGGAAACCCTTTCCAGACACTAGCTAGTGAGTAGAGAAGATCCACCTCAGGAGCTGCCCAGGGTTGGAGTAGGACACCAAACTGGGGCTCCAGGCATGGATTCTGCACAGACCTATGAGACAATCATAGGTGTGTGTGATGTGCAGGCGGAAGTGAGGGGGTGTGTATCCAGCACTGAATTCCAGCCCTGAACAGCCAGAATAGAAGTATCAGGTTACATGTGTGTTTTCAAGTGATGAGGAATAAAAGACAAAGAGCACACCACCATCCCCCCCAGTCTTTCCAGGCTCAACTGCTGTCCTTCACTGCAGCTTAGTCCAGCATAGGTACTCCACATGATGCAGTTCTTAGAAGGAAAACGTGGTTTCACAATGGGCTCTTCCAGCTTCAGGCCTATCAGGGAAACCTCTCACATTCTGCTGCTGCACACCCACCAGTCTGCCTTGCTGAGGGGCACTTTGGGAGTGCTGGCTCCAAAGAAAGCAAAGACCCTGTTTCTTAATAAGGAATTCATGAGTAAAAGACAGATCCTGGTCTGTTTTGAAAGATCAGAGGAGAACATCTGGAATTGATGGTACTAAAATATGAATTATTTGACAATTTGGCAAAGTCACCATTTGATTACTTAACTTGGCAATAAAACTAATTCTGAATGTGCCCTGAAGTTGACTGCTTTTATTATTATACTAAAACTCACAGTTCAAAAAGACCCCTCCTCTGAGCATGTGAATAGAGAGAATGACCCAGCAGATATTATAAATGTAGATTACAGCCAGTCATTGTAACTGGGAGTGTACTACCTTGTTGCTTTTGTATATACACGTAACGAAGAAGCTGGCATTGCTGTGCGTCATTTGTGGAAAGGTCCACTGACCACCCAGGCTTGAATAAACACAATATCTGTCCTGAGTATATGGAATTGGTCTACTGCATGCTGGGCATGAATCCCTAAACTAAAACCAGTTTTTGGTGCCCCAGATGGGACAGCTGTAACATCTTGCCTGAATCAACTTGCTGGCTCTTTGTGGGGGAAACACTGCTCTCTGAACTCCAGCACTCACCAGCCTTTGGATCAGGGACTCTGTGAGTACTCTCCTCAGCCAGAGCAGTTAAGTGACACAACAGTGCAAAGCTTAAGATATACTGCTCAGTATAAGATTGCACAAGCACTAAAAGGGGATTTTTGTTAAAAAGGCAAAATTCATGTACATTTGACAGCGACTACTGGCATATACAAGATTGTGGATCAAAAACTTGTAGAGTTTAGGCTTTCTCTTTGGATACCCAAGCTGGCTCTGCAAGTTCTGAAGGGAGCACTGGAAGGAGGGGGAAGTGTTGTAGCTCTGCAAGGTGGAGGGGAGCTGCTCTCCAGTGAGCTCATGAGGGCTGCAACCTCTCTCTGAAATCCAGCTCTGTGAGACTTTGCCCAGTGTAAAATTCGGTTCTTACTGGCCACACAGGGAGACAAGGACCCTTAGCATAGAATGTCCAAGAAAACCAATGAATTGTCATATTTAGGTGTGTACATAAGAGTGCTTCAGCCTAATGCATGGATGACAGGGATATATAGTGCCCCACGTTGGGCGCAACAAAGAACTGTCATGGTTTAAGCCCACACGGTAACTCAGAACCATACAGCCGCCCACTCACTCCTCCCCTTATTCCCCCCAACCCCACCCCATTCCTGGAGGAATGGGAAGGAGAATTGGAAGACTGTAACTGTCGTGGTTTAAGCCCAGACGTAAATCTACCACGATGTCCATAGCTCACACACACACACCCCTTCCTCCCCCAGCACCCGGAGGGGCTGGGAGGAGAATCGAAAGAATACAACTTCCACGGGTTGAGATAAGAGCAGTCCAGTAACTAAGGTATAACACAAACCACTGCTGCAACCACCAATGATAATGAGAAGGGAAACAACAAGGGAAGAAAATACAAAAGCACACCACCCACCGACCAATACTAGCCTGACCAAGAAGTGATCAAACCCTTCTGGGTAACAGCACCCAGTTCCTATGCTAGGCATGACGTGCTATGGTATGGAAAACCATTTTGGCTAGTTTGGGACTGGTATCCCGTCTCTGCATCATCCTGGCTAAGAAGAAGCAAAGCGTCCTAAAATTATGCCACCAACAGTATTTAACGCACACAAGCTCAGGAAACAAAAGGAGATTGAAAATGGCACATAGCAGACAAGAGTGTAAGGCAGCTCTCTTTCAAGCGATTCTCCATGGGATCTCCATAGTTACGTCCCTTGATGACTAAACCATGCTCTAAGGCTTCTTCCAGCAAGGGGCCTGGGCTCAACTTGGGAAGACGGGAACCTGTTGGAAACAAGGAACTCAACACTTAAGAGGGAGATCAAAGAGGTGCCGCATCCTTCCTGAACGGGACCCACACACTCTTTGGCCATTTCTGCTCTTTGACAAAACCGGCACCTGAAGCTATGAGCTCTGGTATCCCTCTCAAACCTGAGACCAGGGCTCCGTGTCCACTGGAGTCCACATCAGCGTGACTCATGTTAGCCTAGAGTTCAGGGGTTTTCCCAACCCTTCCACATCACAAGGACTCCCAGCTGCTCTGGGAGGCTGATCCGATGTGCCTTGGTAATTTGAAATGCATGGAATTGGCCACCCCATCCCTGAGCCAAAAAAAATGGGCTGTGAGCTTCTGGCTCCCTTCCCCGCACCTCTCCTCAAAAGCACGCCATCCAGGCATCTGACCTCTGGGGTGCCCTTGCTGAGCAAAACAGGTCAATTTGGGTGTGGGTCTCACTCAGGGAAGATCGCGGGCAGCTCTTTCATCACAAAACCAGGCCGTGGTAGAGCCTGATGAGCGTAAGCAAGGTGCTCGTGACCATCACTCCTTCCCGCAGAAAAGTTCCTTAGGGCACACAATGGTCCTTCCTTGCTGTTGAGATTTGCCACGTCCCTGCAGAGCTGAGTTTCTTCTCACATATGGGTTTGTGCAGTCTTGACCTTCTGATTGAAGGTCCTTCTGTGTCCCTACAATGACCCGTGGGGAGCACTGCCTCTCTGTGATAGCCAGAGTGCCTGAAAGGAAAGCACTTGAGGTGCCCTCATAGCTGAATTTGACCCACTGATATCCACGCTCACCACTAAGACGGCAAAGGGATGGAAACACACTCAAAACATCCTCCCGCACATGCCTGAGGCCACTGAGTTGGTCGATCTTATGAAGGTGGGGCACAAGTGAGTTGTTCTGATGTTCAGTGACAGAAAGCGGGAGCACAGTATTTCAGATGAAAGAGGCAAGGGCTTCATCACCAGCGAGGCCTTGGCAAGCGGCAACTACCTGGTGTTCAGATGCTTCATGAGCAAAGAATGTTGTATCCCCCCAGGGCTCGGGAACACAGCATAAAAGCCTGCGCTACTCCAGGCTCTGCATCTTCCTCTCTTGCTTCCCTTTCCTCTAAGAACAAGGTAAGCCTGAGTTTGCTCCATCTCTCTCTGTCGGCTGAAGGGCTTTGCTGGTGGCTCCTCAGGCTGATATTGGGCTGCCTCTGCTTGGCCCTGCAATGGAAATAGTCAACCCCTGAGACCTCTGTCCTTTTCCTAAAGGTGGCTGTGGGGAGCTGGGAAGGGGAGGGTTTTCAGAGCAGGAGGGATCAGTGGGGCTCAGATGCAGGGATGCCTGCCCACCAGAATTTCCATGTCCGTCAGATCGTCTCTAACCAAACGGCCAAGTGCGTGCAGTGCTCTCTTCAATGCAGCCCTGTTTGCTCTGGAGATGGGGTGTGACCAGTCATTCCACAGGGGCTATAACCCCAGCGAACTGGGTCCTATCACAAAGGGGCCAGCCTTCCAGTTCCATGTAACCTGCTGGGCCAGTGAGGGCTCTGGAAGTTGTCGAATCCCTGGGTGTATTTCAAACGAGGGCTCTGGAAGCTGTAGAACCACTGTGTGTATTTAAAACGAGATCTGTCCACAGAGAGCTGAAGAAGACAAGGACACGCTAATATTGAGGTTTGTGCTCCCGGCCTGCTTTGTGTTTCAGCCTTGACTCGCTCACCGAGAGATGTCTTGCTTCAGACCATGTCCCCCATGCCCCTGCGGCACCTCTGGCCCAACGCCACTTGCAAGCAGCTGCAGTGAGCCCTGTGTCGCCCGCTGCGCTGACTCAACGGTTGCCATCCAGGCCTCCCCGGTGGTGGTGACCCTGCCGGGCCCCATCCTCACCTCTTTCCCACAGAGCACAGCCGTGGGATCCTCTCTGTCAGCTGCTGTTGGCAGCTCCCTCAGCGCTGGCGGGGTTCCCATCTCTTCTGGGGGCTCCCTTGGTCTGGGGGGGTCAGGCCTGTGCCTGCCTCCCCCCCGCTGCAGTCTGAACTGCTGAAGCAGGTGGATCACCCCCTTTGGAGCCGGAAGAAAGAAAGACGGGCAACCTGAAGGAGCAGCAGCAGGAACGGCAGCAGAAGCGCGGTCATGGCTTCCTGATGGGCTGGGTGTGCTCCTCCCACCTGGCAGGAGGGTCCTGCGCCCGCTGCTCCTCACTGCAGGACGAGCCTCGCGCTGCCTCCCCCGGCTCCGCTTTGCTCTGAGCCCCTGAGACAAAGGGCTCCTTCTCTTGTGCTTTGCTGAACCTCCTGCTGATGTGGGGAGGGTTCTGGAGTCAGGGACTGCGCTTGGTGGCCTGGGATGGCCACCGGGTGAAGCAGAATGGGAAAAGGGAAGCGCTTTGTATGGAGCTTGTCCACGGGAAACGGGCCATACTCTGTGCCTCCCTGAACCCTGCAGACGTCTTTCTTGGTCTCTGTTCTGTACCTCTGCATTTGCTCCTTCTGATTAAAGACTATGTGCAGCATAGAAGGAGACTCGTGGTGGTTTGTTCTCCTCTCTCCTCCTCCCTCACTTAGCTACCTGCTGTGCAAGGAGGGATCTGCTGTCTCTCATGACAGCCAAGCATGGACTACTGCCATATTTTGGTGGAGCTCCATGAACTGATCGAGGATCAAAATTAAACAAGTTGGCCAAGAGATACAGAAAATCCACAGAGAAACTGAGGGAGCAAGAAGCGGTGGACAGAGCTGGCACTCTGGCTACTGCCAAAGGCATTGGTGGTCAAAGACGGGAGAAGGATGCTCAGGGAGTTCAAGATTCTGCATCTTTGCAGATGTCCAGCATAGAACCTGACAAGGCCATGAAAAACACCCCCTGCTTGACCTGGACATGGACTTTGTGATCTCCACCTCAGGTGTCGCGTGATTTGGTGAGAAACCGCTGGTTGCCCTCACGCAGGAGCAGCCGACAAGTGCAAGGAAGCACAGAGGGTGCAGGGGCCAATGATCCAGATCAGAGCACATGACAAAATTGACTCAACAGCAAAAGCAAGGCTGTCAAGGTGTAAGCATGCTGCGAAAGCCCTGAGGGAGCCAAAACCTTGCACAAGGTCCCACTGAGATTTGAACTCAGATCGCTGGATTCAGAGTGCAGAGCGCACACCATCACACCATGGGACCTCTAGGCACAGGCTCAATAGGTCTTTCTCCTGCAGCTTTCCTCGCAGAGACATATGCTCCTGCCTCAGCCTGCCAGTCTCTCCATCTCCATGACCATCCGTCATCCAGGGCAGCTTTCCTTCAGGGACACTGGACAACCTCCACTCACCACAGAAGAGGGAGTGGCACAGCTTTTTGTACAAGCCTTGCAAACCCTCTCCTACAAGACACAGGCTGGTATCCCCTGAGCATCTTCCTTTTGCCTGATGAAACCTGCTGAGGACCTTTCCAGCTTAACATCTTCAACACTTGAGCCTCAGAGGGTACCTTCACAGCCCGGCGACCAGGGGTTCAGTGATTGTACTTGTAGTCTCTGCTGACGTCTCCTCCCTTTAACCCCCCATGTTAGACACAGTTGGAACAGGCGGCTCAGTGCCTGAGCCCCAGTAGTACTGCAATGAGATACCTAATGTGAAGGAGAACCCACCTGTTCTCTGGGCACCTGCTCCAGTGCTTCAAGACACCCGGTGTATATCTCAGTGGTCCAAAGCAGCCCCTGCACTCTGCTTTTCCCAAAGTTGGGCCTTGCTCATAGCCTGGCTGGTGCCTGCTCTGCTTGGAGAAGCCCCGAGCATTAGCCATGAGGCAAGGCTGCAGAGGGGAGTGGCTCCAGTGCCCTGTGGGACCTTAGCAACCTGAGAGAAGCTGGGTTCCTCTGGAACAGGAGAAGCAAGGCATCCTGGAGCCAGGCTGAAGATAAGCTTGTCTGCATTGGCCAGGAATCGAACGTGGGCCAACTGCTTGGAAGGCAGCCATGCTCCCCACAATACCACCAGTGATCATGGGCGCACTACTGCCTCCTGCTCCTCCGCTTGCCAATCTGCCTGCCTCACTCAGCCAGGTCACACAGTCACCTGTCTACTGCTCCTCCACATAAGCGCTAGGCCAGCTTCCTCCTTCCAGTCCCCTGCAAGCACAGGACCTCAAGCTGATGGGATGTCTGCGTGCGCTTCCCTGGGTGTGCCATCTTGGCTGCAGACACTCAGGCTGCTGGGTGCTGGCAACATTGCCTCTCTCAGACTACGTTCATTCCTTTACCAGCTCTGCATGTACTATGCACGTGGATGTGCCTTTGTGTCTACGCACCTTTGGTGGTATAATCAATGACAAACCCCCAGCCAGCTGCTCACTCCTTCCCACATTCTGCAGGGCGATGCAGAGGGCTGAAAACAGGATGGGTTAAGACAAACATGACTTAGAAAAACGGAGCTTAGCAAAAACTCCCATGGGCAAACAAGGCTTGCCTTGGCGGGGGGGTCAGGGTGAAGAAGGGGTGCAAATTGTTGCTGATTAAAAACAGATTCATGTAGTGAGAGACAGAAACACCAACATAAAACACCGCCTTTCCTCACCCCTCTCCAAAGGACTGTTTTACACCTTCACACCACACTCCTTTCCCTGACTGGTCCACCCCCCGGTGCAGCCCTAGCCTTACCTGACAGCCCAGGGCTGCCCCTGACAGCCCCCATGCAGCTTGCCAGGGAGCCAGAGAAACTCCTGTGGTCTGTGCCTGGAGCTGTTCCTGTCCTGCCCAGCACTGCTGGCCAGAGCACGCATTAACCAGGCAGAGAAGGGAAAAACAAAAGCGGGATAGAGAGGGTCAGCATGGGCGTGCAGATGTGAGCACGCTGAGGTGTCTCTTCCACTGCCCTTTCCTTCTTTATTCCTGCTGAGAATCTCTCTGAGGTTCGTTCTGCCTTGCAATGCTTTCCCCAGCCTCAGTGACGTGGCTGCAGGGAATTGACCATGTGCCAGCAATGTGCTTTTCTCTCCTCCTCTTACTGTAGGCTCTCTCTGCACGTGCTTCTCAGCGCTTATTTTTTCCTCAAGATGCTCAACCACGCAGGCAGGCTGCCAGAAGCTCATCCTCTGCCGCTGCTCGGCTAGGGGCAGCTGGGCATGCAACTGAAAGAAGACCTCTGGGAAGCCTCTGGCTCGTTCCTGTCTCACCCATCAGGGTCGGTGGAGGCAGGGCATGGTCTGCTGATACCACAGCCACAGCCATGTCCTTTTTTGCCAACTCCATATCTTTCCCAGAAGAGGAGGGCACAGATCACACTCAGCTCTGTCACCTCATCCTTCAGTTAATTTTGGAAAGCCCCCTTGGAAAGGTTGCTCATTTTTGACCCTGCTGGGGGCTGGTCAGGCAGAACACTCCCACGCCCCCAGGCTCTTCAGTTACTCGCAAGAACTAGCAAGAGTGGAGCTCTTTTCACGCCTCCTACTCAGCCCAGGTCCATAGTATTCCCCCCAGATGCCTACCTTGCCAATGGGAGCAGAGTTTACCATTCAGCCAGGACAAGACCAAGAGGGAAAGCGCCTTAACTGCCTGCCTGGGCACCAGGCACACTGGGGAGCTGGGCGCCCCTGCAGAACCCTGGTCATCTGACTTCAGCCTAAAAAACACCTGGGCACCGTAGCTGGCAGGATTCGAACCTGCGCGGGGAAACCCCAATGGATTTCTAGTCCATCGCCTTCACCACTCGGCCACAACTACCTGCTGCAGCCATCCCTGCCCCGCTGATCACAGTCCCTGAGCAATGACACCTAGCTCCCAGGCAGTTTCAGGGCAATGCTCCACTTCAAGATTTGTAGCCGGGAACTTCACTGCGCGTCTAGTGAATCAAAGACCTCTCTGTGTTAGCTCAAGTCACCCTGGAGACGCTGACTGACCCTGTTTGGGAGCCGGCACTGCGGGGACATCCCGGAACTGGGTACAGCACTGTTCCCGGCAGCTAAGACCTGAGACAACTTCATGGCTCTTGCAGCTTATGGCCGACGGACCAAGGGAAAAAAGGAGCCTCTCAGAACTGGACTCTCTGTCTGAAGGGGACAAAGCTACTCAAACCTTTTCTAGTTCAACAGTTGTTTTAAGCAAAACAAGCAATGGTCCTTCCTCTGCAGACATTCAGAAAACAATCAGCACGGTAGGTTGTCTGTGGGATTTGTGTTAGCAGAGTGTTTACAGGCTTCCACGCATTTCAACCTACAAAAGGACCTCGAGTCCATCTCTCAGAGCACCTGAGAGTAATTGTGATGAAAAAGGCACAAATGCCTTTGAGGAAGCAGAGCTTTTGGAGGATTGAGGCTATGAGCTGTGGCAACGCTGGCTTGCCTGCATCCAGGGCACTGTGTCCTCTGAAGTCCGCATCAGCGTGACTCATGTTAGCCTAGAGTTCAGGGGTTTTCCCAACCCTTCCACATCACAAGGACTCCCAGCTGCTCTGGGAGGCTGATCCGATGTGCCTTGGTAAATTGAAATGCATGGAATTGGCCACCCCATCCCTGAGCCAAAAAAAATGGGCTGTGAGCTTCTGGCTCCCTTCCCCGCACCTCTCCTCAAAAGCACGCCATCCAGGCATCTGACCTCTGGGGTGCCCTTGCTGAGCAAAACAGGTCAATTTGGGTGTGGGTCTCACTCAGGGAAGATCGCGGGCAGCTCTTTCATCACAAAACCAGGCCGTGGTAGAGCCTGATGAGCGTAAGCAAGGTGCTCGTGACCATCACTCCTTCCCGCAGAAAAGTTCCTTAGGGCACACAATGGTCCTTCCTTGCTGTTGAGATTTGCCACGTCCCTGCAGAGCTGAGTTTCTTCTCACATATGGGTTTGTGCAGTCTTGACCTTCTGATTGAAGGTCCTTCTGTGTCCCTACAATGACCCGTGGGGAGCACTGCCTCCCTGTGATAGCCAGAGTGCCTGAAAGGAAAGCACTTGAGGTGCCCTCATAGCTGAATTTGACCCACTGATATCCACGCTCACCACTAAGACGGCAAAGGGATGGAAACACACTCAAAACATCCTCCCGCACATGCCTGAGGCCACTGAGTTGGTCGATCTTATGAAGGTGGGGCACAAGTGAGTTGTTCTGATGTTCAGTGACAGAAAGCGGGAGCACAGTATTTCAGATGAAAGAGGCAAGGGCTTCATCACCAGCGAGGCCTTGGCAAGCGGCAACTACCTGGTGTTCAGATGCTTCATGAGCAAAGAATGTTGTATCCCCCCAGGGCTCGGGAACACAGCATAAAAGCCTGCGCTACTCCAGGCTCTGCATCTTCCTCTCTTGCTTCCCTTTCCTCTAAGAACAAGGTAAGCCTGAGTTTGCTCCATCTCTCTCTGTCGGCTGAAGGGCTTTGCTGGTGGCTCCTCAGGCTGATATTGGGCTGCCTCTGCTTGGCCCTGCAATGGAAATAGTCAACCCCTGAGACCTCTGTCCTTTTCCTAAAGGTGGCTGTGGGGAGCTGGGAAGGGGAGGGTTTTCAGAGCAGGAGGGATCAGTGGGGCTCAGATGCAGGGATGCCTGCCCACCAGAATTTCCATGTCCGTCAGATCGTCTCTAACCAAACGGCCAAGTGCGTGCAGTGCTCTCTTCAATGCAGCCCTGTTTGCTCTGGAGATGGGGTGTGACCAGTCATTCCACAGGGGCTATAACCCCAGCAAACTGGGTCCTATCACAAAGGGGCCAGCCTTCCAGTTCCATGCAACCTGCTGGGCCAGTGAGGGCTCTGGAAGCTGTAGAACCACTGTGTGTATTTAAAACGAGATCTGTCCACAGAGAGCTGAAGAAGACAAGGACACGCTAATATTGAGGTTTGTGCTCCCGGCCTGCTTTGTGTTTCAGCCTTGACTCGCTCACCGAGAGATGTCTTGCTTCAGACCATGTCCCCCACTGCCCCTGCGGCACCTCTGGCCCAACGCCACTTGCAAGCAGCTGCAGTGAGCCCTGTGTCGCCCGCTGCGCTGACTCAACTGGTTGCATTCCAGGCCTCCCCGGTGGTGGTGACCCTGCCGGGCCCCATCCTCACCTCTTTCCCACAGAGCACAGCCGTGGGATCCTCTCTGTCAGCTGCTGTTGGCAGCTCCCTCAGCGCTGGCGGGGTTCCCATCTCTTCTGGGGGCTCCCTTGGTCTGGGGGGGTCAGGCCTGTGCCTGCCTCCCCCCCGCTGCAGTCTGAACTGCTGAAGCAGGCGGATCACCCCCTTTGGAGCCGGAAGAAAGAAAGACGGGCAACCTGAAGGAGCAGCAGCAGGAACGGCAGCAGAAGCGCGGTCATGGCTTCCTGATGGGCTGGGTGTGCTCTTCCCACCTGGCAGGAGGGTCCTGCGCCCGCTGCTCCTCACTGCAGGACGAGCCTCGCGCTGCCTCCCCCGGCTCCGCTTTGCTCTGAGCCCCTGAGACAAAGGGCTCCTTCTCTTGTGCTTTGCTGAACCTCCTGCTGATGTGGGGAGGGTTCTGGAGTCAGGGACTGCGCTTGGTGGCCTGGGATGGCCACCGGGTGAAGCAGAATGGGAAAAGGGAAGCGCTTTGTATGGAGCTTGTCCACGGGAAACGGGCCATACTCTGTGCCTCCCTGAACCCTGCAGACGTCTTTCTTGGTCTCTGTTCTGTACCTCTGCATTTGCTCCTTCTGATTAAAGACTATGTGCAGCATAGAAGGAGACTCGTGGTGGTTTGTTCTCCTCTCTCCTCCTCCCTCACTTAGCTACCTGCTGTGCAAGGAGGGATCTGCTGTCTCTCATGACAGCCAAGCATGGACTACTGCCATATTTTGGTGGAGCTCCATGAACTGATCGAGGATCAAAATTAAACAAGTTGGCCAAGAGATACAGAAAATCCACAGAGAAACTGAGGGAGCAAGAAGCGGTGGACAGAGCTGGCACTCTGGCTACTGCCAAAGGCATTGGTGGTCAAAGACGGGAGAAGGATGCTCAGGGAGTTCAAGATTCTCCATCTTTGCAGATGTCCAGCATAGAACCTGACAAGGCCATGAAAAACACCCCCTGCTTGACCTGGACATGGACTTTGTGATCTCCACCTCAGGTGTCGCGTGATTTGGTGAGAAACCGCTGGTTGCCCTCACGCAGGAGCAGCCGACAAGTGCAAGGAAGCACAGAGGGTGCAGGGGCCAATGATCCAGATCAGAGCACATGACAAAATTGACTCAACAGCAAAAGCAAGGCTGTCAAGGTGTAAGCATGCTGCGAAAGCCCTGAGGGAGCCAAAACCTTGCACAAGGTCCCACTGAGATTTGAACTCAGATCGCTGGATTCAGAGTGCAGAGCGCACACCATCACACCATGGGACCTCTAGGCACAGGCTCAATAGGTCTTTCTCCTGCAGCCTCCCTCGCAGAGACATATGCTCCTGCCTCAGCCTGCCAGTCTCTCCATCTCCATGACCATCCGTCATCCAGGGCAGCTTTCCTTCAGGGACACTGGACAACCTCCACTCACCACAGAAGAGGGAGTGGCACAGCTTTTTGTACAAGCCTTGCAAACCCTCTCCTACAAGACACAGGCTGGTATCCCCTGAGCATCTTCCTTTTGCCTGATGAAACCTGCTGAGGACCTTTCCAGCTTAACATCTTCAACACTTGAGCCTCAGAGGGTACCTTCACAGCCCGGCGACCAGGGGTTCAGTGATTGTACTTGTAGTCTCTGCTGACGTCTCCTCCCTTTAACCCCCCATGTTAGACACAGTTGGAACAGGCGGCTCAGTGCCTGAGCCCCAGTAGTACTGCAATGAGATACCTAATGTGAAGGAGAACCCACCTGTTCTCTGGGCACCTGCTCCAGTGCTTCAAGACACCCGGTGTATATCTCAGTGGTCCAAAGCAGCCCCTGCACTCTGCTTTTCCCAAAGTTGGGCCTTGCTCATAGCCTGGCTGGTGCCTGCTCTGCTTGGAGAAGCCCCGAGCATTAGCCATGAGGCAAGGCTGCAGAGGGGAGTGGCTCCAGTGCCCTGTGGGACCTTAGCAACCTGAGAGAAGCTGGGTTCCTCTGGAACAGGAGAAGCAAGGCATCCTGGAGCCAGGCTGAAGATAAGCTTGTCTGCATTGGCCAGGAATCGAACGTGGGCCAACTGCTTGGAAGGCAGCCATGCTCCCCACAATACCACCAGTGATCATGGGCGCACTACTGCCTCCTGCTCCTCCGCTTGCCAATCTGCCTGCCTCACTCAGCCAGGTCACACAGTCACCTGTCTACTGCTCCTCCACATAAGCGCTAGGCCAGCTTCCTCCTTCCAGTCCCCTGCAAGCACAGGACCTCAAGCTGATGGGATGTCTGCGTGCGCTTCCCTGGGTGTGCCATCTTGGCTGCAGACACTCAGGCTGCTGGGTGCTGGCAACATTGCCTCTCTCAGACTACGTTCATTCCTTTACCAGCTCTGCATGTACTATGCACGTGGATGTGCCTTTGTGTCTACGCACCTTTGGTGGTATAATCAATGACAAACCCCCAGCCAGCTGCTCACTCCTTCCCACATTCTGCAGGGCGATGCAGAGGGCTGAAAACAGGATGGGTTAAGACAAACATGACTTAGAAAAACGGAGCTTAGCAAAAACTCCCATGGGCAAACAAGGCTTGCCTTGGCGGGGGGGTCAGGGTGAAGAAGGGGTGCAAATTGTTGCTGATTAAAAACAGATTCATGTAGTGAGAGACAGAAACACCAACATAAAACACCGCCTTTCCTCACCCCTCTCCAAAGGACTGTTTTACACCTTCACACCACACTCCTTTCCCTGACTAGTCCATCCCCCCGGTGCAGCCCTAGCCTTACCTGACAGCCCAGGGCTGCCCCTGACAGACCCCATGCAGCTTGCCAGGGAGCCAGAGAAACTCCTTTGGTCTGTGCCTGGAGCTGTTCCTGTCCTGCCCAGCACTACTGGCCAGAGCACGCATTAACCAGGCAGAGAAGGGAAAAACAAAAGCGGGATAGAGAGGGTCAGCATGGGCGTGCAGATGTGAGCACGCTGAGGTGTCTCTTCCACTGCCCTTTCCTTCTTTATTCCTGCTGAGAATCTCTCTGAGGTTCGTTCTGCCTTGCAATGCTTTCCCCAGCCTCAGTGACGTGGCTGCAGGGAATTGACCATGTGCCAGCAATGTGCTTTTCTCTCCTCCTCTTACTGTAGGCTCTCTCTGCACGTGCTTCTCAGCGCTTATTTTTTCCTCAAGATGCTCAACCACGCAGGCAGGCTGCCAGAAGCTCATCCTCTGCCGCTGCTCGGCTAGGGGCAGCTGGGCATGCAACTGAAAGAAGACCTCTGGGAAGCCTCTGGCTCGTTCCTGTCTCACCCATCAGGGTCGGTGGAGGCAGGGCATGGTCTGCTGATACCACAGCCACAGCCATGTCCTTTTTTGCCAACTCCATATCTTTCCCAGAAGAGGAGGGCACAGATCACACTCAGCTCTGTCACCTCATCCTTCAGTTAATTTTGGAAAGCCCCCTTGGAAAGGTTGCTCATTTTTGACCCTGCTGGGGGCTGGTCAGGCAGAACACTCCCACGCCCCCAGGCTCTTCAGTTACTCGCAAGAACTAGCAAGAGTGGAGCTCTTTTCACGCCTCCTACTCAGCCCAGGTCCATAGTATTCCCCCCAGATGCCTACCTTGCCAATGGGAGCAGAGTTTACCATTCAGCCAGGACAAGACCAAGAGGGAAAGCGCCTTAACTGCCTGCCTGGGCACCAGGCACACTGGGGAGCTGGGCGCCACTGCAGAACCCTGGTCATCTGACTTCAGCCTAAAAAACACCTGGGCACCGTAGCTGGCAGGATTCGAACCTGCGCGGGGAAACCCCAATGGATTTCTAGTCCATCGCCTTCACCACTCGGCCACAACTAACTGCTGCAGCCATCCCTGCCCCGCTGATCACAGTCCCTGAGCAATGACACCCAGCTCCCAGGCAGTTTCAGGGCAATGCTCCACTTCAAGATTTGTAGCCGGGAACTTCACTGCGCGTCTAGTGAATCAAAGACCTCTCTGTGTTAGCTCAAGTCACCCTGGAGACGCTGACTGACCCTGTTTGGGAGCCGGCACTGCGGGGACATCCCGGAACTGGGTACAGCACTGTTCCCGGCAGCTAAGACCTGAGACAACTTCATGGCTCTTGCAGCTTATGGCCGACGGACCAAGGGAAAAAAGGAGCCTCTCAGAACTGGACTCTCTGTCTGAAGGGGACAAAGCTACTCAAACCTTTTCTAGTTCAACAGTTGTTTTAAGCAAAACAAGCAATGGTCCTTCCTCTGCAGACATTCAGAAAACAATCAGCACGGTAGGTTGTCTGTGGGATTTGTGTTAGCAGAGTGTTTACAGGCTTCCACGCATTTCAACCTACAAAAGGACCTCGAGTCCATCTCTCAGAGCACCTGAGAGTAATTGTGATGAAAAAGGCACAAATGCCTTTGAGGAAGCAGAGCTTTTGGAGGATTGAGGCTATGAGCTGTGGCAACGCTGGCTTGCCTGCATCCAGGGCACTGTGTCCTCTGAAGTCCGCATCAGCGTGACTCATGTTAGCCTAGAGTTCAGGGGTTTTCCCAACCCTTCCACATCACAAGGACTCCCAGCTGCTCTGGGAGGCTGATCCGATGTGCCTTGGTAAATTGAAATGCATGGAATTGGCCACCCCATCCCTGAGCCAAAAAAAATGGGCTGTGAGCTTCTGGCTCCCTTCCCCGCACCTCTCCTCAAAAGCACGCCATCCAGGCATCTGACCTCTGGGGTGCCCTTGCTGAGCAAAACAGGTCAATTTGGGTGTGGGTCTCACTCAGGGAAGATCGCGGGCAGCTCTTTCATCACAAGACCAGGCCGTGGTAGAGCCTGATGAGCGTAAGCAAGGTGCTCGTGACCATCACTCCTTCCCGCAGAAAAGTTCCTTAGGGCACACAATGGTCCTTCCTTGCTGTTGAGATTTGCCACGTCCCTGCAGAGCTGAGTTTCTTCTCACATATGGGTTTGTGCAGTCTTGACCTTCTGATTGAAGGTCCTTCTGTGTCCCTACAATGACCCGTGGGGAGCACTGCCTCCCTGTGATAGCCAGAGTGCCTGAAAGGAAAGCACTTGAGGTGCCCTCATAGCTGAATTTGACCCACTGATATCCACGCTCACCACTAAGACGGCAAAGGGATGGAAACACACTCAAAACATCCTCCCGCACATGCCTGAGGCCACTGAGTTGGTCGATCTTATGAAGGTGGGGCACAAGTGAGTTGTTCTGATGTTCAGTGACAGAAAGCGGGAGCACAGTATTTCAGATGAAAGAGGCAAGGGCTTCATCACCAGCGAGGCCTTGGCAAGCGGCAACTACCTGGTGTTCAGATGCTTCATGAGCAAAGAATGTTGTATCCCCCCAGGGCTCGGGAACACAGCATAAAAGCCTGCGCTACTCCAGGCTCTGCATCTTCCTCTCTTGCTTCCCTTTCCTCTAAGAACAAGGTAAGCCTGAGTTTGCTCCATCTCTCTCTGTCGGCTGAAGGGCTTTGCTGGTGGCTCCTCAGGCTGATATTGGGCTGCCTCTGCTTGGCCCTGCAATGGAAATAGTCAACCCCTGAGACCTCTGTCCTTTTCCTAAAGGTGGCTGTGGGGAGCTGGGAAGGGGAGGGTTTTCAGAGCAGGAGGGATCAGTGGGGCTCAGATGCAGGGATGCCTGCCCACCAGAATTTCCATGTCCGTCAGATCGTCTCTAACCAAACGGCCAAGTGCGTGCAGTGCTCTCTTCAATGCAGCCCTGTTTGCTCTGGAGATGGGGTGTGACCAGTCATTCCACAGGGGCTATAACCCCAGCGAACTGGGTCCTATCACAAAGGGGCCAGCCTTCCAGTTCCATGCAACCTGCTGGGCCAGTGAGGGCTCTGGAAGCTGTAGAACCACTGTGTGTATTTAAAACGAGATCTGTCCACAGAGAGCTGAAGAAGACAAGGACACGCTAATATTGAGGTTTGTGCTCCCGGCCTGCTTTGTGTTTCAGCCTTGACTCGCTCACCGAGAGATGTCTTGCTTCAGACCATGTCCCCCACGCCCCTGCGGCACCTCTGGCCCAACGCCACTTGCAAGCAGCTGCAGTGAGCCCTGTGTCGCCCGCTGCGCTGACTCAACTGTGTTCATTGAGGCCTCCCCGGTGGTGGTGACCCTGCCGGGCCCCATCCTCACCTCTTTCCCACAGAGCACAGCCGTGGGATCCTCTCTGTCAGCTGCTGTTGGCAGCTCCCTCAGCGCTGGCGGGGTTCCCATCTCTTCTGGGGGCTCCCTTGGTCTGGGGGGGTCAGGCCTGTGCCTGCCTCCCCCCCGCTGCAGTCTGAACTGCTGAAGCAGGCGGATCACCCCCTTTGGAGCCGGAAGAAAGAAAGACGGGCAACCTGAAGGAGCAGCAGCAGGAACGGCAGCAGAAGCGCGGTCATGGCTTCCTGATGGGCTGGGTGTGCTCTTCCCACCTGGCAGGAGGGTCCTGCGCCCGCTGCTCCTCACTGCAGGACGAGCCTCGCGCTGCCTCCCCCGGCTCCGCTTTGCTCTGAGCCCCTGAGACAAAGGGCTCCTTCTCTTGTGCTTTGCTGAACCTCCTGCTGATGTGGGGAGGGTTCTGGAGTCAGGGACTGCGCTTGGTGGCCTGGGATGGCCACCGGGTGAAGCAGAATGGGAAAAGGGAAGCGCTTTGTATGGAGCTTGTCCACGGGAAACGGGCCATACTCTGTGCCTCCCTGAACCCTGCAGACGTCTTTCTTGGTCTCTGTTCTGTACCTCTGCATTTGCTCCTTCTGATTAAAGACTATGTGCAGCATAGAAGGAGACTCGTGGTGGTTTGTTCTCCTCTCTCCTCCTCCCTCACTTAGCTACCTGCTGTGCAAGGAGGGATCTGCTGTCTCTCATGACAGCCAAGCATGGACTACTGCCATATTTTGGTGGAGCTCCATGAACTGATCGAGGATCAAAATTAAACAAGTTGGCCAAGAGATACAGAAAATCCACAGAGAAACTGAGGGAGCAAGAAGCGGTGGACAGAGCTGGCACTCTGGCTACTGCCAAAGGCATTGGTGGTCAAAGACGGGAGAAGGATGCTCAGGGAGTTCAAGATTCTCCATCTTTGCAGATGTCCAGCATAGAACCTGACAAGGCCATGAAAAACACCCCCTGCTTGACCTGGACATGGACTTTGTGATCTCCACCTCAGGTGTCGCGTGATTTGGTGAGAAACCGCTGGTTGCCCTCACGCAGGAGCAGCCGACAAGTGCAAGGAAGCACAGAGGGTGCAGGGGCCAATGATCCAGATCAGAGCACATGACACAATTGACTCAACAGCAAAAGCAAGGCTGTCAAGGTGTAAGCATGCTGCGAAAGCCCTGAGGGAGCCAAAACCTTGCACAAGGTCCCACTGAGATTTGAACTCAGATCGCTGGATTCAGAGTGCAGAGCGCACACCATCACACCATGGGACCTCTAGGCACAGGCTCAATAGGTCTTTCTCCTGCAGCTTCCTCGCAGAGACATATGCTCCTGCCTCAGCCTGCCAGTCTCTCCATCTCCATGACCATCCGTCATCCAGGGCAGCTTTCCTTCAGGGACACTGGACAACCTCCACTCACCACAGAAGAGGGAGTGGCACAGCTTTTTGTACAAGCCTTGCAAACCCTCTCCTACAAGACACAGGCTGGTATCCCCTGAGCATCTTCCTTTTGCCTGATGAAACCTGCTGAGGACCTTTCCAGCTTAACATCTTCAACACTTGAGCCTCAGAGGGTACCTTCACAGCCCGGCGACCAGGGGTTCAGTGATTGTACTTGTAGTCTCTGCTGACGTCTCCTCCCTTTAACCCCCCATGTTAGACACAGTTGGAACAGGCGGCTCAGTGCCTGAGCCCCAGTAGTACTGCAATGAGATACCTAATGTGAAGGAGAACCCACCTGTTCTCTGGGCACCTGCTCCAGTGCTTCAAGACACCCGGTGTATATCTCAGTGGTCCAAAGCAGCCCCTGCACTCTGCTTTTCCCAAAGTTGGGCCTTGCTCATAGCCTGGCTGGTGCCTGCTCTGCTTGGAGAAGCCCCGAGCATTAGCCATGAGGCAAGGCTGCAGAGGGGAGTGGCTCCAGTGCCCTGTGGGACCTTAGCAACCTGAGAGAAGCTGGGTTCCTCTGGAACAGGAGAAGCAAGGCATCCTGGAGCCAGGCTGAAGATAAGCTTGTCTGCATTGGCCAGGAATCGAACGTGGGCCAACTGCTTGGAAGGCAGCCATGCTCCCCACAATACCACCAGTGATCATGGGCGCACTACTGCCTCCTGCTCCTCCGCTTGCCAATCTGCCTGCCTCACTCAGCCAGGTCACACAGTCACCTGTCTACTGCTCCTCCACATAAGCGCTAGGCCAGCTTCCTCCTTCCAGTCCCCTGCAAGCACAGGACCTCAAGCTGATGGGATGTCTGCGTGCGCTTCCCTGGGTGTGCCATCTTGGCTGCAGACACTCAGGCTGCTGGGTGCTGGCAACATTGCCTCTCTCAGACTACGTTCATTCCTTTACCAGCTCTGCATGTACTATGCACGTGGATGTGCCTTTGTGTCTACGCACTTTTGGTGGTATAATCAATGACAAACCCCCAGCCAGCTGCTCACTCCTTCCCACATTCTGCAGGGCGATGCAGAGGGCTGAAAACAGGATGGGTTAAGACAAACATGACTTAGAAAAACGGAGCTTAGCAAAAACTCCCATGGGCAAACAAGGCTTGCCTTGGCGGGGGGGTCAGGGTGAAGAAGGGGTGCAAATTGTTGCTGATTAAAAACAGATTCATGTAGTGAGAGACAGAAACACCAACATAAAACACCGCCTTTCCTCACCCCTCTCCAAAGGACTGTTTTACACCTTCACACCACACTCCTTTCCCTGACTAGTCCTCCCCCCGGTGCAGCCCTAGCCTTACTGCTACCTGACAGCCCAGGGCTGCCCCTGACAGACCCCATGCAGCTTGCCAGGGAGCCAGAGAAACTCCTTTGGTCTGTGCCTGGAGCTGTTCCTGTCCTGCCCAGCACTACTGGCCAGAGCACGCATTAACCAGGCAGAGAAGGGAAAAACAAAAGCGGGATAGAGAGGGTCAGCATGGGCGTGCAGATGTGAGCACGCTGAGGTGTCTCTTCCACTGCCCTTTCCTTCTTTATTCCTGCTGAGAATCTCTCTGAGGTTCGTTCTGCCTTGCAATGCTTTCCCCAGCCTCAGTGACGTGGCTGCAGGGAATTGACCATGTGCCAGCAATGTGCTTTTCTCTCCTCCTCTTACTGTAGGCTCTCTCTGCACGTGCTTCTCAGCGCTTATTTTTTCCTCAAGATGCTCAACCACGCAGGCAGGCTGCCAGAAGCTCATCCTCTGCCGCTGCTCGGCTAGGGGCAGCTGGGCATGCAACTGAAAGAAGACCTCTGGGAAGCCTCTGGCTCGTTCCTGTCTCACCCATCAGGGTCGGTGGAGGCAGGGCATGGTCTGCTGATACCACAGCCACAGCCATGTCCTTTTTTGCCAACTCCATATCTTTCCCAGAAGAGGAGGGCACAGATCACACTCAGCTCTGTCACCTCATCCTTCAGTTAATTTTGGAAAGCCCCCTTGGAAAGGTTGCTCATTTTTGACCCTGCTGGGGGCTGGTCAGGCAGAACACTCCCACGCCCCCAGGCTCTTCAGTTACTCGCAAGAACTAGCAAGAGTGGAGCTCTTTTCACGCCTCCTACTCAGCCCAGGTCCATAGTATTCCCCCCAGATGCCTACCTTGCCAATGGGAGCAGAGTTTACCATTCAGCCAGGACAAGACCAAGAGGGAAAGCGCCTTAACTGCCTGCCTGGGCACCAGGCACACTGGGGAGCTGGGCGCCACTGCAGAACCCTGGTCATCTGACTTCAGCCTAAAAAACACCTGGGCACCGTAGCTGGCAGGCGGGGAAACCCCAATGGATTTTCTAGTCCATCGCCTTCACCACTCGGCCACAACTACCTGCTGCAGCCATCCCTGCCCCGCTGATCACAGTCCCTGAGCAATGACACCCAGCTCCCAGGCAGTTTCAGGGCAATGCTCCACTTCAAGATTTGTAGCCGGGAACTTCACTGCGCGTCTAGTGAATCAAAGACCTCTCTGTGTTAGCTCAAGTCACCCTGGAGACGCTGACTGACCCTGTTTGGGAGCCGGCACTGCGGGGACATCCCGGAACTGGGTACAGCACTGTTCCCGGCAGCTAAGACCTGAGACAACTTCATGGCTCTTGCAGCTTATGGCCGACGGACCAAGGGAAAAAAGGAGCCTCTCAGAACTGGACTCTCTGTCTGAAGGGGACAAAGCTACTCAAACCTTTTCTAGTTCAACAGTTGTTTTAAGCAAAACAAGCAATGGTCCTTCCTCTGCAGACATTCAGAAAACAATCAGCACGGTAGGTTGTCTGTGGGATTTGTGTTAGCAGAGTGTTTACAGGCTTCCACGCATTTCAACCTACAAAAGGACCTCGAGTCCATCTCTCAGAGCACCTGAGAGTAATTGTGATGAAAAAGGCACAAATGCCTTTGAGGAAGCAGAGCTTTTGGAGGATTGAGGCTATGAGCTGTGGCAACGCTGGCTTGCCTGCATCCAGGGCACTGTGTCCTCTGAAGTCCGCATCAGCGTGACTCATGTTAGCCTAGAGTTCAGGGGTTTTCCCAACCCTTCCACATCACAAGGACTCCCAGCTGCTCTGGGAGGCTGATCCGATGTGCCTTGGTAAATTGAAATGCATGGAATTGGCCACCCCATCCCTGAGCCAAAAAAAATGGGCTGTGAGCTTCTGGCTCCCTTCCCCGCACCTCTCCTCAAAAGCACGCCATCCAGGCATCTGACCTCTGGGGTGCCCTTGCTGAGCAAAACAGGTCAATTTGGGTGTGGGTCTCACTCAGGGAAGATCGCGGGCAGCTCTTTCATCACAAAACCAGGCCGTGGTAGAGCCTGATGAGCGTAAGCAAGGTGCTCGTGACCATCACTCCTTCCCGCAGAAAAGTTCCTTAGGGCACACAATGGTCCTTCCTTGCTGTTGAGATTTGCCACGTCCCTGCAGAGCTGAGTTTCTTCTCACATATGGGTTTGTGCAGTCTTGACCTTCTGATTGAAGGTCCTTCTGTGTCCCTACAATGACCCGTGGGGAGCACTGCCTCCCTGTGATAGCCAGAGTGCCTGAAAGGAAAGCACTTGAGGTGCCCTCATAGCTGAATTTGACCCACTGATATCCACGCTCACCACTAAGACGGCAAAGGGATGGAAACACACTCAAAACATCCTCCCGCACATGCCTGAGGCCACTGAGTTGGTCGATCTTATGAAGGTGGGGCACAAGTGAGTTGTTCTGATGTTCAGTGACAGAAAGCGGGAGCACAGTATTTCAGATGAAAGAGGCAAGGGCTTCATCACCAGCGAGGCCTTGGCAAGCGGCAACTACCTGGTGTTCAGATGCTTCATGAGCAAAGAATGTTGTATCCCCCCAGGGCTCGGGAACACAGCATAAAAGCCTGCGCTACTCCAGGCTCTGCATCTTCCTCTCTTGCTTCCCTTTCCTCTAAGAACAAGGTAAGCCTGAGTTTGCTCCATCTCTCTCTGTCGGCTGAAGGGCTTTGCTGGTGGCTCCTCAGGCTGATATTGGGCTGCCTCTGCTTGGCCCTGCAATGGAAATAGTCAACCCCTGAGACCTCTGTCCTTTTCCTAAAGGTGGCTGTGGGGAGCTGGGAAGGGGAGGGTTTTCAGAGCAGGAGGGATCAGTGGGGCTCAGATGCAGGGATGCCTGCCCACCAGAATTTCCATGTCCGTCAGATCGTCTCTAACCAAACGGCCAAGTGCGTGCAGTGCTCTCTTCAATGCAGCCCTGTTTGCTCTGGAGATGGGGTGTGACCAGTCATTCCACAGGGGCTATAACCCCAGCGAACTGGGTCCTATCACAAAGGGGCCAGCCTTCCAGTTCCATGCAACCTGCTGGGCCAGTGAGGGCTCTGGAAGCTGTAGAACCACTGTGTGTATTTAAAACGAGATCTGTCCACAGAGAGCTGAAGAAGACAAGGACACGCTAATATTGAGGTTTGTGCTCCCGGCCTGCTTTGTGTTTCAGCCTTGACTCGCTCACCGAGAGATGTCTTGCTTCAGACCATGTCCCCCACGCCCCTGCGGCACCTCTGGCCCAACGCCACTTGCAAGCAGCTGCAGTGAGCCCTGTGTCGCCCGCTGCGCTGACTCAACTGTGTTCATTCGAGGCCTCCCCGGTGGTGGTGACCCTGCCGGGCCCCATCCTCACCTCTTTCCCACAGAGCACAGCCGTGGGATCCTCTCTGTCAGCTGCTGTTGGCAGCTCCCTCAGCGCTGGCGGGGTTCCCATCTCTTCTGGGGGCTCCCTTGGTCTGGGGGGGTCAGGCCTGTGCCTGCCTCCCCCCCGCTGCAGTCTGAACTGCTGAAGCAGGCGGATCACCCCCTTTGGAGCCGGAAGAAAGAAAGACGGGCAACCTGAAGGAGCAGCAGCAGGAACGGCAGCAGAAGCGCGGTCATGGCTTCCTGATGGGCTGGGTGTGCTCTTCCCACCTGGCAGGAGGGTCCTGCGCCCGCTGCTCCTCACTGCAGGACGAGCCTCGCGCTGCCTCCCCCGGCTCCGCTTTGCTCTGAGCCCCTGAGACAAAGGGCTCCTTCTCTTGTGCTTTGCTGAACCTCCTGCTGATGTGGGGAGGGTTCTGGAGTCAGGGACTGCGCTTGGTGGCCTGGGATGGCCACCGGGTGAAGCAGAATGGGAAAAGGGAAGCGCTTTGTATGGAGCTTGTCCACGGGAAACGGGCCATACTCTGTGCCTCCCTGAACCCTGCAGACGTCTTTCTTGGTCTCTGTTCTGTACCTCTGCATTTGCTCCTTCTGATTAAAGACTATGTGCAGCATAGAAGGAGACTCGTGGTGGTTTGTTCTCCTCTCTCCTCCTCCCTCACTTAGCTACCTGCTGTGCAAGGAGGGATCTGCTGTCTCTCATGACAGCCAAGCATGGACTACTGCCATATTTTGGTGGAGCTCCATGAACTGATCGAGGATCAAAATTAAACAAGTTGGCCAAGAGATACAGAAAATCCACAGAGAAACTGAGGGAGCAAGAAGCGGTGGACAGAGCTGGCACTCTGGCTACTGCCAAAGGCATTGGTGGTCAAAGACGGGAGAAGGATGCTCAGGGAGTTCAAGATTCTGCATCTTTGCAGATGTCCAGCATAGAACCTGACAAGGCCATGAAAAACACCCCCTGCTTGACCTGGACAAGGACTATGTGATCTCCACCTCAGGTGTCGCGTGATTTGGTGAGAAACCGCTGGTTGCCCTCACGCAGGAGCAGCCGACAAGTGCAAGGAAGCACAGAGGGTGCAGGGGCCAATGATCCAGATCAGAGCACATGACACAATTGACCCAACAGCTAAAAAGCAAGGCTGTCAAGGTGTAAGCATGCTGAAGAAAGCCCTGAGGGAGCCAAAACCTTGCACAAGGTCCCACTGAGATTTGAACTCAGATCGCTGGATTCAGAGTCCAGAGCGCGCACCATCACACCATGGGACCTCTAGGCACGGGCTCAATAGGTCTTTCTCCTGCAGCCTCCCTCGCAGAGACATATGCTCCTGCCTCAGCCTGCCAGTCTCTCCATCTCCATGACCATCCGTCATCCAGGGCAGCTTTCCTTCAGGGACACTGGACAACCTCCACTCACCACAGAAGAGGGAGTGGCACAGCTTTTTGTACAAGCCTTGCAAACCCTCTCCTACAAGACACAGGCTGGTATCCCCTGAGCATCTTCCTTTTGCCTGATGAAACCTGCTGAGGACCTTTCCAGCTTAACATCTTCAACACTTGCACCTCAGAGGGTACCTTCACAGCCCGGTGACCAGGGGTTCAGTGATTGTACTTGTAGTCTCTGCTGACGTCTCCTCCCTTTAACCCCCCATGTTAGACACAGTTGGAACAGGCGGCTCAGTGCCTGAGCCCCAGTAGTACTGCAATGAGATACCTAATGTGAAGGAGAACCCACCTGTTCTCTGGGCACCTGCTCCAGTGCTTCAAGACACCCGGTGTATATCTCAGTGGTCCAAAGCAGCCCCTGCACTCTGCTTTTCCCAAGGTTGGGCCTTGCTCAAAACCTGGCTGGTGCCTGCTCTGCTTGGAGAAGCCCCGAGCATTAGCCATGAGGCAAGGCTGCAGAGGGGAGTGGCTCCAGTGCCCTGTGGGACCTTAGCAACCTGAGAGAAGCTGGGTTCCTCTGGAACAGGAGAAGCAAGGCATCCTGGAGCCAGGCTGAAGATAAGCTTGTCTGCATTGGCCAGGAATCGAACGTGGGCCAACTGCTTGGAAGGCAGCCATGCTCCCCACAATACCACCAGTGATCATGGGCGCACTACTGCCTCCTGCTCCTCCGCTTGCCAATCTGCCTGCCTCACTTCAGCCAGGTCACACAGTCACCTGTCTACTGCTCCTCCACATAAGCGCTAGGCCAGCTTCCTCCTTCCAGTCCCCTGCAAGCACAGGACCTCAAGCTGATGGGATGTCTGCGTGCGCTTCCCTGGGTGTGCCATCTTGGCTGCAGACACTCAGGCTGCTGGGTGCTGGCAACATTGCCTCTCTCAGACTACGTTCATTCCTTTACCAGCTCTGCATGTACTATGCACGTGGATGTGCCTTTGTGTCTACGCACCTTTGGTGGTATAATCAATGACAAACCCCCAGCCAGCTGCTCACTCCTTCCCACATTCTGCGGGGCGATGCAGAGGGCTGAAAACAGGATGGGTTAAGACAAACATGACTTAGAAAAACGGAGCTTAGCAAAAACTCCCATGGGCAAACAAGGCTTGCCTTGGCGGGGGGGTCAGGGTGAAGAAGGGGTGCAAATTGTTGCTGATTAAAAACAGATTCATGTAGTGAGAGACAGAAACACCAACATAAAACACCGCCTTTCCTCACCCCTCTCCAAAGGACTGTTTTACACCTTCACACCACACTCCTTTCCCTGACTGGTCCACCCCCCGGTGCAGCCCTAGCCTTACCTGACAGCCCAGGGCTGCCCCTGACAGCCCCCATGCAGCTTGCCAGGGAGCCAGAGAAACTCCTTTGGTCTGTGCCTGGAGCTGTTCCTGTCCTGCCCAGCACTGCTGGCCAGAGCACGCATTAACCAGGCAGAGAAGGGAAAAACAAAAGCGGGATAGAGAGGGTCAGCATGGGCGTGCAGATGTGAGCACGCTGAGGTGTCTCTTCCACTGCCCTTTCCTTCTTTATTCCTGCTGAGAATCTCTCTGAGGTTCGTTCTGCCTTGCAATGCTTTCCCCAGCCTCAGTGACGTGGCTGCAGGGAATTGACCATGTGCCAGCAATGTGCTTTTCTCTCCTCCTCTTACTGTAGGCTCTCTCTGCACGTGCTTCTCAGCGCTTATTTTTTCCTCAAGATGCTCAACCACGCAGGCAGGCTGCCAGAAGCTCATCCTCTGCCGCTGCTCGGCTAGGGGCAGCTGGGCATGCAACTGAAAGAAGACCTCTGGGAAGCCTCTGGCTCGTTCCTGTCTCACCCATCAGGGTCGGTGGAGGCAGGGCATGGTCTGCTGATACCACAGCCACAGCCATGTCCTTTTTTGCCAACTCCATATCTTTCCCAGAAGAGGAGGGCACAGATCACACTCAGCTCTCGTCACCTCATCCTTCAGTTAATTTTGGAAAGCCCCCTTGGAAAGGTTGCTCATTTTTGACCCTGCTGGGGGCTGGTCAGGCAGAACACTCCCACGCCCCCAGGCTCTTCAGTTACTCGCAAGAACTAGCAAGAGTGGAGCTCTTTTCACGCCTCCTACTCAGCCCAGGTCCATAGTATTCCCCCCAGATGCCTACCTTGCCAATGGGAGCAGAGTTTACCATTCAGCCAGGACAAGACCAAGAGGGAAAGCGCCTTAACTGCCTGCCTGGGCACCAGGCACACTGGGGAGCTGGGCGCCACTGCAGAACCCTGGTCATCTGACTTCAGCCTAAAAAACACCTGGGCACCGTAGCTGGCAGGATTCGAACCTGCGCGGGGAAACCCCAATGGATTTCTAGTCCATCGCCTTCACCACTCGGCCACAACTACCTGCTGCAGCCATCCCTGCCCCGCTGATCACAGTCCTCTGAGCAATGACACCCAGCTCCCAGGCAGTTTCAGGGCAATGCTCCACTTCAAGATTTGTAGCCGGGAACTTCACTGCGCGTCTAGTGAATCAAAGACCTCTCTGTGTTAGCTCAAGTCACCCTGGAGACGCTGACTGACCCTGTTTGGGAGCCGGCACTGCGGGGACATCCCGGAACTGGGTACAGCACTGTTCCCGGCAGCTAAGACCTGAGACAACTTCATGGCTCTTGCAGCTTATGGCCGACGGACCAAGGGAAAAAAGGAGCCTCTCAGAACTGGACTCTCTGTCTGAAGGGGACAAAGCTACTCAAACCTTTTCTAGTTCAACAGTTGTTTTAAGCAAAACAAGCAATGGTCCTTCCTCTGCAGACATTCAGAAAACAATCAGCACGGTAGGTTGTCTGTGGGATTTGTGTTAGCAGAGTGTTTACAGGCTTCCACGCATTTCAACCTACAAAAGGACCTCGAGTCCATCTCTCAGAGCACCTGAGAGTAATTGTGATGAAAAAGGCACAAATGCCTTTGAGGAAGCAGAGCTTTTGGAGGATTGAGGCTATGAGCTGTGGCAACGCTGGCTTGCCTGCATCCAGGGCACTGTGTCCTCTGAAGTCCGCATCAGCGTGACTCATGTTAGCCTAGAGTTCAGGGGTTTTCCCAACCCTTCCACATCACAAGGACTCCCAGCTGCTCTGGGAGGCTGATCCGATGTGCCTTGGTAAATTGAAATGCATGGAATTGGCCACCCCATCCCTGAGCCAAAAAAAATGGGCTGTGAGCTTCTGGCTCCCTTCCCCGCACCTCTCCTCAAAAGCACGCCATCCAGGCATCTGACCTCTGGGGTGCCCTTGCTGAGCAAAACAGGTCAATTTGGGTGTGGGTCTCACTCAGGGAAGATCGCGGGCAGCTCTTTCATCACAAAACCAGGCCGTGGTAGAGCCTGATGAGCGTAAGCAAGGTGCTCGTGACCATCACTCCTTCACGCAGAAAAGTTCCTTAGGGCACACAATGGTCCTTCCTTGCTGTTGAGATTTGCCACGTCCCTGCAGAGCTGAGTTTCTTCTCACATATGGGTTTGTGCAGTCTTGACCTTCTGATTGAAGGTCCTTCTGTGTCCCTACAATGACCCGTGGGGAGCACTGCCTCCCTGTGATAGCCAGAGTGCCTGAAAGGAAAGCACTTGAGGTGCCCTCATAGCTGAATTTGACCCACTGATATCCACGCTCACCACTAAGACGGCAAAGGGATGGAAACACACTCAAAACATCCTCCCGCACATGCCTGAGGCCACTGAGTTGGTCGATCTTATGAAGGTGGGGCACAAGTGAGTTGTTCTGATGTTCAGTGACAGAAAGCGGGAGCACAGTATTTCAGATGAAAGAGGCAAGGGCTTCATCACCAGCGAGGCCTTGGCAAGCGGCAACTACCTGGTGTTCAGATGCTTCATGAGCAAAGAATGTTGTATCCCCCCAGGGCTCGGGAACACAGCATAAAAGCCTGCGCTACTCCAGGCTCTGCATCTTCCTCTCTTGCTTCCCTTTCCTCTAAGAACAAGGTAAGCCTGAGTTTGCTCCATCTCTCTCTGTCGGCTGAAGGGCTTTGCTGGTGGCTCCTCAGGCTGATATTGGGCTGCCTCTGCTTGGCCCTGCAATGGAAATAGTCAACCCCTGAGACCTCTGTCCTTTTCCTAAAGGTGGCTGTGGGGAGCTGGGAAGGGGAGGGTTTTCAGAGCAGGAGGGATCAGTGGGGCTCAGATGCAGGGATGCCTGCCCACCAGAATTTCCATGTCCGTCAGATCGTCTCTAACCAAACGGCCAAGTGCGTGCAGTGCTCTCTTCAATGCAGCACTGTTTGCTCTGGAGATGGGGTGTGACCAGTCATTCCACAGGGGCTATAACCCCAGCGAACTGGGTCCTATCACAAAGGGGCCAGCCTTCCAGTTCCATGCAACCTGCTGGGCCAGTGAGGGCTCTGGAAGCTGTAGAACCACTGTGTGTATTTCAAACGAGATCTGTCCACAGAGAGCTGAAGAAGACAAGGACACGCTAATATTGAGGTTTGTGCTCCCGGCCTGCTTTGTGTTTCAGCCTTGACTCGCTCACCGAGAGATGTCTTGCTTCAGACCATGTCCCCCACGCCCCTGCGGCACCTCTGGCCCAACGCCACTTGCAAGCAGCTGCAGTGAGCCCTGTGTCGCCCGCTGCGCTGACTCAACTGTGTTCATTGAGGCCTCCCCGGTGGTGGTGACCCTGCCGGGCCCCATCCTCACCTCTTTCCCACAGAGCACAGCCGTGGGATCCTCTCTGTCAGCTGCTGTTGGCAGCTCCCTCAGCGCTGGCGGGGTTCCCATCTCTTCTGGGGGCTCCCTTGGTCTGGGGGGGTCAGGCCTGTGCCTGCCTCCCCCCCGCTGCAGTCTGAACTGCTGAAGCAGGCGGATCACCCCCTTTGGAGCCGGAAGAAAGAAAGACGGGCACCCTGCAGGAGCAGCAGCAGAAGCGCGGTCATGGCTTCCTGATGGGCTGGGTGTGCTCCTCCCACCTGGCAGGAGGGTCCTGCGCCCGCTGCTCCTCACTGCAGGACGAGCCTCGCGCTGCCTCCCCCGGCTCCGCTTTGCTCTGAGCCCCTGAGACAAAGGGCTCCTTCTCTTGTGCTTTGCTGAACCTCCTGCTGATGTGGGGAGGGTTCTGGAGTCAGGGACTGCGCTTGGTGGCCTGGGATGGCCACCGGGTGAAGCAGAATGGGAAAAGGGAAGCGCTTTGTATGGAGCTTGTCCACGGGAAACGGGCCATACTCTGTGCCTCCCTGAACCCTGCAGACGTCTTTCCTGGTCTCTGTTCTGTACCTCTGCATTTGCTCCTTCTGATTAAAGACTATGTGCAGCATAGAAGGAGACTCGTGGTGGTTTGTTCTCCTCTCTCCTCCTCCCTCACTTAGCTACCTGCTGTGCAAGGAGGGATCTGCTGTCTCTCATGACAGCCAAGCATGGACTACTGCCATATTTTGGTGGAGCTCCATGAACTGATCGAGGATCAAAATTAAACAAGTTGGCCAAGAGATACAGAAAATCCACAGAGAAACTGAGGGAGCAAGAAGCGGTGGACAGAGCTGGCACTCTGGCTACTGCCAAAGGCATTGGTGGTCAAAGACGGGAGAAGGATGCTCAGGGAGTTCAAGATTCTCCATCTTTGCAGATGTCCAGCATAGAACCTGACAAGGCCATGAAAAACACCCCCTGCTTGACCTGGACAAGGACTATGTGATCTCCACCTCAGGTGTCGCGTGATTTGGTGGGAAACCGCTGGTTGCCCTCACGCAGGAGCAGCCGACAAGTGCAAGGAAGCACAGAGGGTGCAGGGGCCAATGATCCAGATCAGAGCACATGACACAATTGACCCAACAGCTAAAAAGCAAGGCTGTCAAGGTGTAAGCATGCTGAAGAAAGCCCTGAGGGAGCCAAAACCTTGCACAAGGTCCCACTGAGATTTGAACTCAGATCGCTGGATTCAGAGTCCAGAGTGCTCACCATCACACCATGGGACCTCTAGGCACAGGCTCAATAGGTCTTTCTCCTGCAGCCTCCCTCGCAGAGACATATGCTCCTGCCTCAGCCTGCCAGTCTCTCCATCTCCATGACCATCCGTCATCCAGGGCAGCTTTCCTTCAGGGACACTGGACAACCTCCACTCACCACAGAAGAGGGAGTGGCACAGCTTTTTGTACAAGCCTTGCAAACCCTCTCCTACAAGACACAGGCTGGTATCCCCTGAGCATCTTCCTTTTGCCTGATGAAACCTGCTGAGGACCTTTCCAGCTTAACATCTTCAACACTTGCACCTCAGAGGGTACCTTCACAGCCCGGTGACCAGGGGTTCAGTGATTGTACTTGTAGTCTCTGCTGACGTCTCCTCCCTTTAACCCCCCATGTTAGACACAGTTGGAACAGGCGGCTCAGTGCCTGAGCCCCAGTAGTACTGCAATGAGATACCTAATGTGAAGGAGAACCCACCTGTTCTCTGGGCACCTGCTCCAGTGCTTCAAGACACCCGGTGTATATCTCAGTGGTCCAAAGCAGCCCCTGCACTCTGCTTTTCCCAAGGTTGGGCCTTGCTCAAAACCTGGCTGGTGCCTGCTCTGCTTGGAGAAGCCCCGAGCATTAGCCATGAGGCAAGGCTGCAGAGGGGAGTGGCTCCAGTGCCCTGTGGGACCGTAGCAACCTGAGAGAAGCTGGGTTCCTCTGGAACAGGAGAAGCAAGGCATCCTGGAGCCAGGCTGAAGATAAGCTTGTCTGCATTGGCCAGGAATCGAACGTGGGCCAACTGCTTGGAAGGCAGCCATGCTCCCCACAATACCACCAGTGATCATGGGCGCACTACTGCCTCCTGCTCCTCCGCTTGCCAATCTGCCTGCCTCACTTCAGCCAGGTCACACAGTCACCTGTCTACTGCTCCTCCACATAAGCGCTAGGCCAGCTTCCTCCTTCCAGTCCCCTGCAAGCACAGGACCTCAAGCTGATGGGATGTCTGCGTGCGCTTCCCTGGGTGTGCCATCTTGGCTGCAGACACTCGGGCTGCTGGGTGCTGGCAACATTGCCTCTCTCAGACTACGTTCATTCCTTTACCAGCTCTGCATGTACTATGCACGTGGATGTGCCTTTGTGTCTACGCACCTTTGGTGTTATAATCAATGACAAACCCCCAGCCAGCTGCTCACTCCTTCCCACATTCTGCGGGGCGATGCAGAGGGCTGAAAACAGGATGGGTTAAGACAAACATGACTTAGAAAAACGGAGCTTAGCAAAAACTCCCATGGGCAAACAAGGCTTGCCTTGGCGGGGGGGTCAGGGTGAAGAAGGGGTGCAAATTGTTGCTGATTAAAAACAGATTCATGTAGTGAGAGACAGAAACACCAACATAAAACACCGCCTTTCCTCACCCCTCTCCAAAGGACTGTTTTACACCTTCACACCACACTCCTTTCCCTGACTGGTCCACCCCCCGGTGCAGCCCTAGCCTTACCTGACAGCCCAGGGCTGCCCCTGACAGCCCCCATGCAGCTTGCCAGGGAGCCAGAGAAACTCCTTTGGTCTGTGCCTGGAGCTGTTCCTGTCCTGCCCAGCACTGCTGGCCAGAGCACGCATTAACCAGGCAGAGAAGGGAAAAACAAAAGCGGGATAGAGAGGGTCAGCATGGGCGTGCAGATGTGAGCACGCTGAGGTGTCTCTTCCACTGCCCTTTCCTTCTTTATTCCTGCTGAGAATCTCTCTGAGGTTCGTTCTGCCTTGCAATGCTTTCCCCAGCCTCAGTGACGTGGCTGCAGGGAATTGACCATGTGCCAGCAATGTGCTTTTCTCTCCTCCTCTTACTGTAGGCTCTCTCTGCACGTGCTTCTCAGCGCTTATTTTTTCCTCAAGATGCTCAACCACGCAGGCAGGCTGCCAGAAGCTCATCCTCTGCCGCTGCTCGGCTAGGGGCAGCTGGGCATGCAACTGAAAGAAGACCTCTGGGAAGCCTCTGGCTCGTTCCTGTCTCACCCATCAGGGTCGGTGGAGGCAGGGCATGGTCTGCTGATACCACAGCCACAGCCATGTCCTTTTTTGCCAACTCCATATCTTTCCCAGAAGAGGAGGGCACAGATCACACTCAGCTCTCGTCACCTCATCCTTCAGTTAATTTTGGAAAGCCCCCTTGGAAAGGTTGCTCATTTTTGACCCTGCTGGGGGCTGGTCAGGCAGAACACTCCCACGCCCCCAGGCTCTTCAGTTACTCGCAAGAACTAGCAAGAGTGGAGCTCTTTTCACGCCTCCTACTCAGCCCAGGTCCATAGTATTCCCCCCAGATGCCTACCTTGCCAATGGGAGCAGAGTTTACCATTCAGCCAGGACAAGACCAAGAGGGAAAGCGCCTTAACTGCCTGCCTGGGCACCAGGCACACTGGGGAGCTGGGCGCCACTGCAGAACCCTGGTCATCTGACTTCAGCCTAAAAAACACCTGGGCACCGTAGCTGGCAGGATTCGAACCTGCGCGGGGAAACCCCAATGGATTTCTAGTCCATCGCCTTCACCACTCGGCCACAACTACCTGCTGCAGCCATCCCTGCCCCGCTGATCACAGTCTCTGAGCAATGACACCCAGCTCCCAGGCAGTTTCAGGGCAATGCTCCACTTCAAGATTTGTAGCCGGGAACTTCACTGCGCGTCTAGTGAATCAAAGACCTCTCTGTGTTAGCTCAAGTCACCCTGGAGACGCTGACTGACCCTGTTTGGGAGCCGGCACTGCGGGGACATCCCGGAACTGGGTACAGCACTGTTCCCGGCAGCTAAGACCTGAGACAACTTCATGGCTCTTGCAGCTTATGGCCGACGGACCAAGGGAAAAAAGGAGCCTCTCAGAACTGGACTCTCTGTCTGAAGGGGACAAAGCTACTCAAACCTTTTCTAGTTCAACAGTTGTTTTAAGCAAAACAAGCAATGGTCCTTCCTCTGCAGACATTCAGAAAACAATCAGCACGGTAGGTTGTCTGTGGGATTTGTGTTAGCAGAGTGTTTACAGGCTTCCACGCATTTCAACCTACAAAAGGACCTCGAGTCCATCTCTCAGAGCACCTGAGAGTAATTGTGATGAAAAAGGCACAAATGCCTTTGAGGAAGCAGAGCTTTTGGAGGATTGAGGCTATGAGCTGTGGCAACGCTGGCTTGCCTGCATCCAGGGCACTGTGTCCTCTGAAGTCCACATCAGCGTGACTCATGTTAGCCTAGAGTTCAGGGGTTTTCCCAACCCTTCCACATCACAAGGACTCCCAGCTGCTCTGGGAGGCTGATCCGATGTGCCTTGGTAAATTGAAATGCATGGAATTGGCCACCCCATCCCTGAGCCAAAAAAAATGGGCTGTGAGCTTCTGGCTCCCTTCCCCGCACCTCTCCTCAAAAGCACGCCATCCAGGCATCTGACCTCTGGGGTGCCCTTGCTGAGCAAAACAGGTCAATTTGGGTGTGGGTCTCACTCAGGGAAGATCGCGGGCAGCTCTTTCATCACAAGACCAGGCCGTGGTAGAGCCTGATGAGCGTAAGCAAGGTGCTCGTGACCATCACTCCTTCCCGCAGAAAAGTTCCTTAGGGCACACAATGGTCCTTCCTTGCTGTTGAGATTTGCCACGTCCCTGCAGAGCTGAGTTTCTTCTCACATATGGGTTTGTGCAGTCTTGACCTTCTGATTGAAGGTCCTTCTGTGTCCCTACAATGACCCGTGGGGAGCACTGCCTCCCTGTGATAGCCAGAGTGCCTGAAAGGAAAGCACTTGAGGTGCCCTCATAGCTGAATTTGACCCACTGATATCCACGCTCACCACTAAGACGGCAAAGGGATGGAAACACACTCAAAACATCCTCCCGCACATGCCTGAGGCCACTGAGTTGGTCGATCTTATGAAGGTGGGGCACAAGTGAGTTGTTCTGATGTTCAGTGACAGAAAGCGGGAGCACAGTATTTCAGATGAAAGAGGCAAGGGCTTCATCACCAGCGAGGCCTTGGCAAGCGGCAACTACCTGGTGTTCAGATGCTTCATGAGCAAAGAATGTTGTATCCCCCCAGGGCTCGGGAACACAGCATAAAAGCCTGCGCTACTCCAGGCTCTGCATCTTCCTCTCTTGCTTCCCTTTCCTCTAAGAACAAGGTAAGCCTGAGTTTGCTCCATCTCTCTCTGTCGGCTGAAGGGCTTTGCTGGTGGCTCCTCAGGCTGATATTGGGCTGCCTCTGCTTGGCCCTGCAATGGAAATAGTCAACCCCTGAGACCTCTGTCCTTTTCCTAAAGGTGGCTGTGGGGAGCTGGGAAGGGGAGGGTTTTCAGAGCAGGAGGGATCAGTGGGGCTCAGATGCAGGGATGCCTGCCCACCAGAATTTCCATGTCCGTCAGATCGTCTCTAACCAAACGGCCAAGTGCGTGCAGTGCTCTCTTCAATGCAGCCCTGTTTGCTCTGGAGATGGGGTGTGACCAGTCATTCCACAGGGGCTATAACCCCAGCGAACTGGGTCCTATCACAAAGGGGCCAGCCTTCCAGTTCCATGCAACCTGCTGGGCCAGTGAGGGCTCTGGAAGCTGTAGAACCACTGTGTGTATTTCAAACGAGATCTGTCCACAGAGAGCTGAAGAAGACAAGGACACGCTAATATTGAGGTTTGTGCTCCCGGCCTGCTTTGTGTTTCAGCCTTGACTCGCTCACCGAGAGATGTCTTGCTTCAGACCATGTCCCCCACGCCCCTGCGGCACCTCTGGCCCAACGCCACTTGCAAGCAGCTGCAGTGAGCCCTGTGTCGCCCGCTGCGCTGACTCAACTGTGTTCATTGAGGCCTCCCCGGTGGTGGTGACCCTGCCGGGCCCCATCCTCACCTCTTTCCCACAGAGCACAGCCGTGGGATCCTCTCTGTCAGCTGCTGTTGGCAGCTCCCTCAGCGCTGGCGGGGTTCCCATCTCTTCTGGGGGCTCCCTTGGTCTGGGGGGGTCAGGCCTGTGCCTGCCTCCCCCCCGCTGCAGTCTGAACTGCTGAAGCAGGCGGATCACCCCCTTTGGAGCCGGAAGAAAGAAAGACGGGCACCCTGCAGGAGCAGCAGCAGAAGCGCGGTCATGGCTTCCTGATGGGCTGGGTGTGCTCCTCCCACCTGGCAGGAGGGTCCTGCGCCCGCTGCTCCTCACTGCAGGACGAGCCTCGCGCTGCCTCCCCCGGCTCCGCTTTGCTCTGAGCCCCTGAGACAAAGGGCTCCTTCTCTTGTGCTTTGCTGAACCTCCTGCTGATGTGGGGAGGGTTCTGGAGTCAGGGACTGCGCTTGGTGGCCTGGGATGGCCACCGGGTGAAGCAGAATGGGAAAAGGGAAGCGCTTTGTATGGAGCTTGTCCACGGGAAACGGGCCATACTCTGTGCCTCCCTGAACCCTGCAGACGTCTTTCCTGGTCTCTGTTCTGTACCTCTGCATTTGCTCCTTCTGATTAAAGACTATGTGCAGCATAGAAGGAGACTCGTGGTGGTTTGTTCTCCTCTCTCCTCCTCCCTCACTTAGCTACCTGCTGTGCAAGGAGGGATCTGCTGTCTCTCATGACAGCCAAGCATGGACTACTGCCATATTTTGGTGGAGCTCCATGAACTGATCGAGGATCAAAATTAAACAAGTTGGCCAAGAGATACAGAAAATCCACAGAGAAACTGAGGGAGCAAGAAGCGGTGGACAGAGCTGGCACTCTGGCTACTGCCAAAGGCACTGCTGGTCAAAGACGGGAGAAGGATGCTCAGGGAGTTCAAGATTCTCCATCTTTGCAGATGTCCAGCATAGAACCTGACAAGGCCATGAAAAACACCCCCTGCTTGACCTGGACAAGGACTATGTGATCTCCACCTCAGGTGTCGCGTGATTTGGTGAGAAACCGCTGGTTGCCCTCACGCAGGAGCAGCCGACAAGTGCAAGGAAGCACAGAGGGTGCAGGGGCCAATGATCCAGATCAGAGCACATGACACAATTGACCCAACAGCTAAAAAGCAAGGCTGTCAAGGTGTAAGCATGCTGAAGAAAGCCCTGAGGGAGCCAAAACCTTGCACAAGGTCCCACTGAGATTTGAACTCAGATCGCTGGATTCAGAGTCCAGAGTGCTCACCATTACACCATGGGACCTCTAGGCACAGGCTCAATAGGTCTTTCTCCTGCAGCCTCCCTCGCAGAGACATATGCTCCTGCCTCAGCCTGCCAGTCTCTCCATCTCCATGACCATCCGTCATCCAGGGCAGCTTTCCTTCAGGGACACTGGACAACCTCCACTCACCACAGAAGAGGGAGTGGCACAGCTTTTTGTACAAGCCTTGCAAACCCTCTCCTACAAGACACAGGCTGGTATCCCCTGAGCATCTTCCTTTTGCCTGATGAAACCTGCTGAGGACCTTTCCAGCTTAACATCTTCAACACTTGCACCTCAGAGGGTACCTTCACAGCCCGGTGACCAGGGGTTCAGTGATTGTACTTGTAGTCTCTGCTGACGTCTCCTCCCTTTAACCCCCCATGTTAGACACAGTTGGAACAGGCGGCTCAGTGCCTGAGCCCCAGTAGTACTGCAATGAGATACCTAATGTGAAGGAGAACCCACCTGTTCTCTGGGCACCTGCTCCAGTGCTTCAAGACACCCGGTGTATATCTCAGTGGTCCAAAGCAGCCCCTGCACTCTGCTTTTCCCAAGGTTGGGCCTTGCTCAAAACCTGGCTGGTGCCTGCTCTGCTTGGAGAAGCCCCGAGCATTAGCCATGAGGCAAGGCTGCAGAGGGGAGTGGCTCCAGTGCCCTGTGGGACCTTAGCAACCTGAGAGAAGCTGGGTTCCTCTGGAACAGGAGAAGCAAGGCATCCTGGAGCCAGGCTGAAGATAAGCTTGTCTGCATTGGCCAGGAATCGAACGTGGGCCAACTGCTTGGAAGGCAGCCATGCTCCCCACAATACCACCAGTGATCATGGGCGCACTACTGCCTCCTGCTCCTCCGCTTGCCAATCTGCCTGCCTCACTTCAGCCAGGTCACACAGTCACCTGTCTACTGCTCCTCCACATAAGCGCTAGGCCAGCTTCCTCCTTCCAGTCCCCTGCAAGCACAGGACCTCAAGCTGATGGGATGTCTGCGTGCGCTTCCCTGGGTGTGCCATCTTGGCTGCAGACACTCAGGCTGCTGGGTGCTGGCAACATTGCCTCTCTCAGACTACGTTCATTCCTTTACCAGCTCTGCATGTACTATGCACGTGGATGTGCCTTTGTGTCTACGCACCTTTGGTGGTATAATCAATGACAAACCCCCAGCCAGCTGCTCACTCCTTCCCACATTCTGCGGGGCGATGCAGAGGGCTGAAAACAGGATGGGTTAAGACAAACATGACTTAGAAAAACGGAGCTTAGCAAAAACTCCCATGGGCAAACAAGGCTTGCCTTGGCGGGGGGGTCAGGGTGAAGAAGGGGTGCAAATTGTTGCTGATTAAAAACAGATTCATGTAGTGAGAGACAGAAACACCAACATAAAACACCGCCTTTCCTCACCCCTCTCCAAAGGACTGTTTTACACCTTCACACCACACTCCTTTCCCTGACTAGTCCTCCCCCCGGTGCAGCCCTAGCCTTACCTGACAGCCCAGGGCTGCCCCTGACAGCCCCCATGCAGCTTGCCAGGGAGCCAGAGAAACTCCTTTGGTCTGTGCCTGGAGCTGTTCCTGTCCTGCCCAGCACTGCTGGCCAGAGCACGCATTAACCAGGCAGAGAAGGGAAAAACAAAAGCGGGATAGAGAGGGTCAGCATGGGCGTGCAGATGTGAGCACGCTGAGGTGTCTCTTCCACTGCCCTTTCCTTCTTTATTCCTGCTGAGAATCTCTCTGAGGTTCGTTCTGCCTTGCAATGCTTTCCCCAGCCTCAGTGACGTGGCTGCAGGGAATTGACCATGTGCCAGCAATGTGCTTTTCTCTCCTCCTCTTACTGTAGGCTCTCTCTGCACGTGCTTCTCAGCGCTTATTTTTTCCTCAAGATGCTCAACCACGCAGGCAGGCTGCCAGAAGCTCATCCTCTGCCGCTGCTCGGCTAGGGGCAGCTGGGCATGCAACTGAAAGAAGACCTCTGGGAAGCCTCTGGCTCGTTCCTGTCTCACCCATCAGGGTCGGTGGAGGCAGGGCATGGTCTGCTGATACCACAGCCACAGCCATGTCCTTTTTTGCCAACTCCATATCTTTCCCAGAAGAGGAGGGCACAGATCACACTCAGCTCTGTCACCTCATCCTTCAGTTAATTTTGGAAAGCCCCCTTGGAAAGGTTGCTCATTTTTGACCCTGCTGGGGGCTGGTCAGGCAGAACACTCCCACGCCCCCAGGCTCTTCAGTTACTCGCAAGAACTAGCAAGAGTGGAGCTCTTTTCACGCCTCCTACTCAGCCCAGGTCCATAGTATTCCCCCCAGATGCCTACCTTGCCAATGGGAGCAGAGTTTACCATTCAGCCAGGACAAGACCAAGAGGGAAAGCGCCTTAACTGCCTGCCTGGGACACCAGGCACACTGGGGAGCTGGGCGCCCCTGCAGAACCCTGGTCATCTGACTTCAGCCTAAAAAACACCTGGGCACCGTAGCTGGCAGGATTCGAACCTGCGCGGGGAAACCCCAATGGATTTCTAGTCCATCGCCTTCACCACTCGGCCACAACTACCTGCTGCAGCCATCCCTGCCCCGCTGATCACAGTCCCTGAGCAATGACACCCAGCTCCCAGGCAGTTTCAGGGCAATGCTCCACTTCAAGATTTGTAGCCGGGAACTTCACTGCGCGTCTAGTGAATCAAAGACCTCTCTGTGTTAGCTCAAGTCACCCTGGAGACGCTGACTGACCCTGTTTGGGAGCCGGCACTGCGGGGACATCCCAGAACTGGGTACAGCACTGTTCCCGGCAGCTAAGACCTGAGACAACTTCATGGCTCTTGCAGCTTATGGCCGACGGACCAAGGGAAAAAAGGAGCCTCTCAGAACTGGACTCTCTGTCTGAAGGGGACAAAGCTACTCAAACCTTTTCTAGTTCAACAGTTGTTTTAAGCAAAACAAGCAATGGTCCTTCCTCTGCAGACATTCAGAAAACAATCAGCACGGTAGGTTGTCTGTGGGATTTGTGTTAGCAGAGTGTTTACAGGCTTCCACGCATTTCAACCTACAAAAGGACCTCGAGTCCATCTCTCAGAGCACCTGAGAGTAATTGTGATGAAAAAGGCACAAATGCCTTTGAGGAAGCAGAGCTTTTGGAGGATTGAGGCTATGAGCTGTGGCAACGCTGGCTTGCCTGCATCCAGGGCACTGTGTCCTCTGAAGTCCGCATCAGCGTGACTCATGTTAGCCTAGAGTTCAGGGGTTTTCCCAACCCTTCCACATCACAAGGACTCCCAGCTGCTCTGGGAGGCTGATCCGATGTGCCTTGGTAAATTGAAATGCATGGAATTGGCCACCCCATCCCTGAGCCAAAAAAAATGGGCTGTGAGCTTCTGGCTCCCTTCCCCGCACCTCTCCTCAAAAGCACGCCATCCAGGCATCTGACCTCTGGGGTGCCCTTGCTGAGCAAAACAGGTCAATTTGGGTGTGGGTCTCACTCAGGGAAGATCGCGGGCAGCTCTTTCATCACAAAACCAGGCCGTGGTAGAGCCTGATGAGCGTAAGCAAGGTGCTCGTGACCATCACTCCTTCCCGCAGAAAAGTTCCTTAGGGCACACAATGGTCCTTCCTTGCTGTTGAGATTTGCCACGTCCCTGCAGAGCTGAGTTTCTTCTCACATATGGGTTTGTGCAGTCTTGACCTTCTGATTGAAGGTCCTTCTGTGTCCCTACAATGACCCGTGGGGAGCACTGCCTCCCTGTGATAGCCAGAGTGCCTGAAAGGAAAGCACTTGAGGTGCCCTCATAGCTGAATTTGACCCACTGATATCCACGCTCACCACTAAGACGGCAAAGGGATGGAAACACACTCAAAACATCCTCCCGCACATGCCTGAGGCCACTGAGTTGGTCGATCTTATGAAGGTGGGGCACAAGTGAGTTGTTCTGATGTTCAGTGACAGAAAGCGGGAGCACAGTATTTCAGATGAAAGAGGCAAGGGCTTCATCACCAGCGAGGCCTTGGCAAGCGGCAACTACCTGGTGTTCAGATGCTTCATGAGCAAAGAATGTTGTATCCCCCCAGGGCTCGGGAACACAGCATAAAAGCCTGCGCTACTCCAGGCTCTGCATCTTCCTCTCTTGCTTCCCTTTCCTCTAAGAACAAGGTAAGCCTGAGTTTGCTCCATCTCTCTCTGTCGGCTGAAGGGCTTTGCTGGTGGCTCCTCAGGCTGATATTGGGCTGCCTCTGCTTGGCCCTGCAATGGAAATAGTCAACCCCTGAGACCTCTGTCCTTTTCCTAAAGGTGGCTGTGGGGAGCTGGGAAGGGGAGGGTTTTCAGAGCAGGAGGGATCAGTGGGGCTCAGATGCAGGGATGCCTGCCCACCAGAATTTCCATGTCCGTCAGATCGTCTCTAACCAAACGGCCAAGTGCGTGCAGTGCTCTCTTCAATGCAGCACTGTTTGCTCTGGAGATGGGGTGTGACCAGTCATTCCACAGGGGCTATAACCCCAGCGAACTGGGTCCTATCACAAAGGGGCCAGCCTTCCAGTTCCATGCAACCTGCTGGGCCAGTGAGGGCTCTGGAAGCTGTAGAACCACTGTGTGTATTTAAAACGAGATCTGTCCACAGAGAGCTGAAGAAGACAAGGACACGCTAATATTGAGGTTTGTGCTCCCGGCCTGCTTTGTGTTTCAGCCTTGACTCGCTCACCGAGAGATGTCTTGCTTCAGACCATGTCCCCCACGCCCCTGCGGCACCTCTGGCCCAACGCCACTTGCAAGCAGCTGCAGTGAGCCCTGTGTCGCCCGCTGCGCTGACTCAACTGTGTTCATTGAGGCCTCCCCGGTGGTGGTGACCCTGCCGGGCCCCATCCTCACCTCTTTCCCACAGAGCACAGCCGTGGGATCCTCTCTGTCAGCTGCTGTTGGCAGCTCCCTCAGCGCTGGCGGGGTTCCCATCTCTTCTGGGGGCTCCCTTGGTCTGGGGGGGTCAGGCCTGTGCCTGCCTCCCCCCCGCTGCAGTCTGAACTGCTGAAGCAGGCGGATCACCCCCTTTGGAGCCGGAAGAAAGAAAGACGGGCACCCTGCAGGAGCAGCAGCAGGAACAGCAGCAGAAGCGCGGTCATGGCTTCCTGATGGGCTGGGTGTGCTCCTCCCACCTGGCAGGAGGGTCCTGCGCCCGCTGCTCCTCACTGCAGGACGAGCCTCGCGCTGCCTCCCCCGGCTCCGCTTTGCTCTGAGCCCCTGAGACAAAGGGCTCCTTCTCTTGTGCTTTGCTGAACCTCCTGCTGATGTGGGGAGGGTTCTGGAGTCAGGGACTGCGCTTGGTGGCCTGGGATGGCCACCGGGTGAAGCAGAATGGGAAAAGGGAAGCGCTTTGTATGGAGCTTGTCCACGGGAAACGGGCCATACTCTGTGCCTCCCTGAACCCTGCAGACGTCTTTCCTGGTCTCTGTTCTGTACCTCTGCATTTGCTCCTTCTGATTAAAGACTATGTGCAGCATAGAAGGAGACTCGTGGTGGTTTGTTCTCCTCTCTCCTCCTCCCTCACTTAGCTACCTGCTGTGCAAGGAGGGATCTGCTGTCTCTCATGACAGCCAAGCATGGACTACTGCCATATTTTGGTGGAGCTCCATGAACTGATTGAGGATCAAAATTAAACAAGTTGGCCAAGAGATACAGAAAATCCACAGAGAAACTGAGGGAGCAAGAAGCGGTGGACAGAGCTGGCACTCTGGCTACTGCCAAAGGCACTGCTGGTCAAAGACGGGAGAAGGATGCTCAGGGAGTTCAAGATTCTCCATCTTTGCAGATGTCCAGCATAGAACCTGACAAGGCCATGAAAAACACCCCCTGCTTGACCTGGACAAGGACTATGTGATCTCCACCTCAGGTGTCGCGTGATTTGGTGAGAAACCGCTGGTTGCCCTCACGCAGGAGCAGCCGACAAGTGCAAGGAAGCACAGAGGGTGCAGGGGCCAATGATCCAGATCAGAGCACATGACACAATTGACCCAACAGCTAAAAAGCAAGGCTGTCAAGGTGTAAGCATGCTGAAGAAAGCCCTGAGGGAGCCAAAACCTTGCACAAGGTCCCACTGAGATTTGAACTCAGATCGCTGGATTCAGAGTCCAGGGTGCTCACCATTACACCATGGGACCTCTAGGCACGGGCTCAATAGGTCTTTCTCCTGCAGCCTCCCTCGCAGAGACATATGCTCCTGCCTCAGCCTGCCAGTCTCTCCATCTCCATGACCATCCGTCATCCAGGGCAGCTTTCCTTCAGGGACACTGGACAACCTCCACTCACCACAGAAGAGGGAGTGGCACAGCTTTTTGTACAAGCCTTGCAAACCCTCTCCTACAAGACACAGGCTGGTATCCCCTGAGCATCTTCCTTTTGCCTGATGAAACCTGCTGAGGACCTTTCCAGCTTAACATCTTCAACACTTGCACCTCAGAGGGTACCTTCACAGCCCGGTGACCAGGGGTTCAGTGATTGTACTTGTAGTCTCTGCTGACGTCTCCTCCCTTTAACCCCCCATGTTAGACACAGTTGGAACAGGCGGCTCAGTGCCTGAGCCCCAGTAGTACTGCAATGAGATACCTAATGTGAAGGAGAACCCACCTGTTCTCTGGGCACCTGCTCCAGTGCTTCAAGACACCCGGTGTATATCTCAGTGGTCCAAAGCAGCCCCTGCACTCTGCTTTTCCCAAGGTTGGGCCTTGCTCAAAACCTGGCTGGTGCCTGCTCTGCTTGGAGAAGCCCCGAGCATTAGCCATGAGGCAAGGCTGCAGAGGGGAGTGGCTCCAGTGCCCTGTGGGACCGTAGCAACCTGAGAGAAGCTGGGTTCCTCTGGAACAGGAGAAGCAAGGCATCCTGGAGCCAGGCTGAAGATAAGCTTGTCTGCATTGGCCAGGAATCGAACGTGGGCCAACTGCTTGGAAGGCAGCCATGCTCCCCACAATACCACCAGTGATCATGGGCGCACTACTGCCTCCTGCTCCTCCGCTTGCCAATCTGCCTGCCTCACTTCAGCCAGGTCACACAGTCACCTGTCTACTGCTCCTCCACATAAGCGCTAGGCCAGCTTCCTCCTTCCAGTCCCCTGCAAGCACAGGACCTCAAGCTGATGGGATGTCTGCGTGCGCTTCCCTGGGTGTGCCATCTTGGCTGCAGACACTCAGGCTGCTGGGTGCTGGCAACATTGCCTCTCTCAGACTACGTTCATTCCTTTACCAGCTCTGCATGTACTATGCACGTGGATGTGCCTTTGTGTCTACGCACCTTTGGTGGTATAATCAATGACAAACCCCCAGCCAGCTGCTCACTCCTTCCCACATTCTGCGGGGCGATGCAGAGGGCTGAAAACAGGATGGGTTAAGACAAACATGACTTAGAAAAACGGAGCTTAGCAAAAACTCCCATGGGCAAACAAGGCTTGCCTTGGCGGGGGGGTCAGGGTGAAGAAGGGGTGCAAATTGTTGCTGATTAAAAACAGATTCATGTAGTGAGAGACAGAAACACCAACATAAAACACCGCCTTTCCTCACCCCTCTCCAAAGGACTGTTTTACACCTTCACACCACACTCCTTTCCCTGACTGGTCCACCCCCCGGTGCAGCCCTAGCCTTACCTGACAGCCCAGGGCTGCCCCTGACAGCCCCCATGCAGCTTGCCAGGGAGCCAGAGAAACTCCTTTGGTCTGTGCCTGGAGCTGTTCCTGTCCTGCCCAGCACTGCTGGCCAGAGCACGCATTAACCAGGCAGAGAAGGGAAAAACAAAAGCGGGATAGAGAGGGTCAGCATGGGCGTGCAGATGTGAGCACGCTGAGGTGTCTCTTCCACTGCCCTTTCCTTCTTTATTCCTGCTGAGAATCTCTCTGAGGTTCGTTCTGCCTTGCAATGCTTTCCCCAGCCTCAGTGACGTGGCTGCAGGGAATTGACCATGTGCCAGCAATGTGCTTTTCTCTCCTCCTCTTACTGTAGGCTCTCTCTGCACGTGCTTCTCAGCGCTTATTTTTTCCTCAAGATGCTCAACCACGCAGGCAGGCTGCCAGAAGCTCATCCTCTGCCGCTGCTCGGCTAGGGGCAGCTGGGCATGCAACTGAAAGAAGACCTCTGGGAAGCCTCTGGCTCGTTCCTGTCTCACCCATCAGGGTCGGTGGAGGCAGGGCATGGTCTGCTGATACCACAGCCACAGCCATGTCCTTTTTTGCCAACTCCATATCTTTCCCAGAAGAGGAGGGCACAGATCACACTCAGCTCTCGTCACCTCATCCTTCAGTTAATTTTGGAAAGCCCCCTTGGAAAGGTTGCTCATTTTTGACCCTGCTGGGGGCTGGTCAGGCAGAACACTCCCACGCCCCCAGGCTCTTCAGTTACTCGCAAGAACTAGCAAGAGTGGAGCTCTTTTCACGCCTCCTACTCAGCCCAGGTCCATAGTATTCCCCCCAGATGCCTACCTTGCCAATGGGAGCAGAGTTTACCATTCAGCCAGGACAAGACCAAGAGGGAAAGCGCCTTAACTGCCTGCCTGGGCACCAGGCACACTGGGGAGCTGGGCGCCACTGCAGAACCCTGGTCATCTGACTTCAGCCTAAAAAACACCTGGGCACCGTAGCTGGCAGGATTCGAACCTGCGCGGGGAAACCCCAATGGATTTCTAGTCCATCGCCTTCACCACTCGGCCACAACTACCTGCTGCAGCCATCCCTGCCCCGCTGATCACAGTCTCTGAGCAATGACACCCAGCTCCCAGGCAGTTTCAGGGCAATGCTCCACTTCAAGATTTGTAGCCGGGAACTTCACTGCGCGTCTAGTGAATCAAAGACCTCTCTGTGTTAGCTCAAGTCACCCTGGAGACGCTGACTGACCCTGTTTGGGAGCCGGCACTGCGGGGACATCCCGGAACTGGGTACAGCACTGTTCCCGGCAGCTAAGACCTGAGACAACTTCATGGCTCTTGCAGCTTATGGCCGACGGACCAAGGGAAAAAAGGAGCCTCTCAGAACTGGACTCTCTGTCTGAAGGGGACAAAGCTACTCAAACCTTTTCTAGTTCAACAGTTGTTTTAAGCAAAACAAGCAATGGTCCTTCCTCTGCAGACATTCAGAAAACAATCAGCACGGTAGGTTGTCTGTGGGATTTGTGTTAGCACAGTGTTTACAGGCTTCCACGCATTTCAACCTACAAAAGGACCTCGAGTCCATCTCTCAGAGCACCTGAGAGTAATTGTGATGAAAAAGGCACAAATGCCTTTGAGGAAGCAGAGCTTTTGGAGGATTGAGGCTATGAGCTGTGGCAACGCTGGCTTGCCTGCATCCAGGGCACTGTGTCCTCTGAAGTCCACATCAGCGTGACTCATGTTAGCCTAGAGTTCAGGGGTTTTCCCAACCCTTCCACATCACAAGGACTCCCAGCTGCTCTGGGAGGCTGATCCGATGTGCCTTGGTAAATTGAAATGCATGGAATTGGCCACCCCATCCCTGAGCCAAAAAAAATGGGCTGTGAGCTTCTGGCTCCCTTCCCCGCACCTCTCCTCAAAAGCACGCCATCCAGGCATCTGACCTCTGGGGTGCCCTTGCTGAGCAAAACAGGTCAATTTGGGTGTGGGTCTCACTCAGGGAAGATCGCGGGCAGCTCTTTCATCACAAAACCAGGCCAGTGGTAGAGCCTGATGAGCGTAAGCAAGGTGCTCGTGACCATCACTCCTTCCCGCAGAAAAGTTCCTTAGGGCACACAATGGTCCTTCCTTGCTGTTGAGATTTGCCACGTCCCTGCAGAGCTGAGTTTCTTCTCACATATGGGTTTGTGCAGTCTTGACCTTCTGATTGAAGGTCCTTCTGTGTCCCTACAATGACCCGTGGGGAGCACTGCCTCCCTGTGATAGCCAGAGTGCCTGAAAGGAAAGCACTTGAGGTGCCCTCATAGCTGAATTTGACCCACTGATATCCACGCTCACCACTAAGACGGCAAAGGGATGGAAACACACTCAAAACATCCTCCCGCACATGCCTGAGGCCACTGAGTTGGTCGATCTTATGAAGGTGGGGCACAAGTGAGTTGTTCTGATGTTCAGTGACAGAAAGCGGGAGCACAGTATTTCAGATGAAAGAGGCAAGGGCTTCATCACCAGCGAGGCCTTGGCAAGCGGCAACTACCTGGTGTTCAGATGCTTCATGAGCAAAGAATGTTGTATCCCCCCAGGGCTCGGGAACACAGCATAAAAGCCTGCGCTACTCCAGGCTCTGCATCTTCCTCTCTTGCTTCCCTTTCCTCTAAGAACAAGGTAAGCCTGAGTTTGCTCCATCTCTCTCTGTCGGCTGAAGGGCTTTGCTGGTGGCTCCTCAGGCTGATATTGGGCTGCCTCTGCTTGGCCCTGCAATGGAAATAGTCAACCCCTGAGACCTCTGTCCTTTTCCTAAAGGTGGCTGTGGGGAGCTGGGAAGGGGAGGGTTTTCAGAGCAGGAGGGATCAGTGGGGCTCAGATGCAGGGATGCCTGCCCACCAGAATTTCCATGTCCGTCAGATCGTCTCTAACCAAACGGCCAAGTGCGTGCAGTGCTCTCTTCAATGCAGCCCTGTTTGCTCTGGAGATGGGGTGTGACCAGTCATTCCACAGGGGCTATAACCCCAGCGAAACTGGGTCCTATCACAAAGGGGCCAGCCTTCCAGTTCCATGCAACCTGCTGGGCCAGTGAGGGCTCTGGAAGCTGTAGAACCACTGTGTGTATTTAAAACGAGATCTGTCCACAGAGAGCTGAAGAAGACAAGGACACGCTAATATTGAGGTTTGTGCTCCCGGCCTGCTTTGTGTTTCAGCCTTGACTCGCTCACCGAGAGATGTCTTGCTTCAGACCATGTCCCCCATGCCCCTGCGGCACCTCTGGCCCAACGCCACTTGCAAGCAGCTGCAGTGAGCCCTGTGTCGCCCGCTGCGCTGACTCAACGGTTGCCATCCAGGCCTCCCCGGTGGTGGTGACCCTGCCGGGCCCCATCCTCACCTCTTTCCCACAGAGCACAGCCGTGGGATCCTCTCTGTCAGCTGCTGTTGGCAGCTCCCTCAGCGCTGGCGGGGTTCCCATCTCTTCTGGGGGCTCCCTTGGTCTGGGGGGGTCAGGCCTGTGCCTGCCTCCCCCCCGCTGCAGTCTGAACTGCTGAAGCAGGCGGATCACCCCCTTTGGAGACGGAAGAAAGAAAGACGGGCACCCTGCAGGAGCAGCAGCAGGAACAGCAGCAGAAGCGCGGTCATGGCTTCCTGATGGGCTGGGTGTGCTCCTCCCACCTGGCAGGAGGGTCCTGCGCCCGCTGCTCCTCACTGCAGGACGAGCCTCGCGCTGCCTCCCCCGGCTCCGCTTTGCTCTGAGCCCCTGAGACAAAGGGCTCCTTCTCTTGTGCTTTGCTGAACCTCCTGCTGATGTGGGGAGGGTTCTGGAGTCAGGGACTGCGCTTGGTGGCCTGGGATGGCCACCGGGTGAAGCAGAATGGGAAAAGGGAAGCGCTTTGTATGGAGCTTGTCCACGGGAAACGGGCCATACTCTGTGCCTCCCTGAACCCTGCAGACGTCTTTCCTGGTCTCTGTTCTGTACCTCTGCATTTGCTCCTTCTGATTAAAGACTATGTGCAGCATAGCTGGAGACTCGTGGTGGTTTGTTCTCCTTCTTCCTCACTTAAGTACCTGCTCTTCATGTGCTGATGTATTTTGTAACTCAGAGTTGGTTTGGAGGCTAAAATCACCTAAGCTGCTCAGGCGCAAAACAAGGTGTCCCGTATGCAAGCTTGCAGCCAACCACCAGATTCAGTGCCACTGATCTGTCTTGCAGATAATGAATCCCTCTCCTAAATGATGCACCATGTATTCCTTTCATTGCACACTGCTGTTAGATGTTTATGAACTTTGGGGCAGGTCCACTACTTTTCCTGACTGAATGATGTTGATTCACTTTCCTCTCTTGGTCAAATCTGCTCCCTGCAGCAAGGGGAAAGCCGCCTGCAGAGTTTAAAGTTTCCTTCCTCTGTTGGAGACTTCGATTTCTGCATGCCTTGTGCCCTTACAGGGACTCCTCTAGTGTGACCGTGAGGCCGACTCCCACTTCTGCACAGCTAGGGGTTCAGGCAGCCCTTCCGAAGGGTCACTGAGGTGATTAAGGACTTGGGTCATCTGTCATACAAGTACAGGCTGGGAGAGCTAGGCTTGGTTAGCCTGTGAAAGGGAAGGCTGAGAGGGCATCTTATCCCTTTCTCTAAATGTGTGGGGCAGGAGAATGTACAGGTGGATTAAAGTATAGAGAACCATCCTCTTGCTTTCAGGTAGAAAATCTGGTTCTAAGAGGCTCCTTGTGTTTCCCTTGGTCCGCAGACCATAAGCTGCAAGAAAAATGAAGTTTCAGTTCTTAGTTACCAGGAACGCTATGACACCCAATTCCAGTAAACTTCAGGTTGTCTCTGCAGTGCTGGAGCCTGGACAAGGTAGGTCAGCAGCCCTGCAGGTTGGCTGGGGTATTGATCTCCAAGACGTGCAGTCTTGGTTGTTCAGGAGAGTATTTCAAACCAAGATACAGTGCTTAGCAGAGTCTGTTTTCATGAAAGAGTGCTTTAGAGGAAATAACACTGTGGCATTAGCACAGGCATTGTACATAGCAACATCCCCTCTGAAAGGGAGGAATCCCCACACTTGATCAACCAGCACTGGAGAGCTGGAAAAGGTGGAGGGTGAAGAGCAAATTCACTCTAGTGTGACTTTGAGACATTACACAAAGGACAGGCCTCCTCCCCCTCTATCTGAAAATACGTGTATCTGGCCTTGTGAAGCATAATGCATGCTTTGGTTCCCACCAGGGCATTGTTGATCTTCATCTGTACCCTGCCACAGCAGCATGCTTTTCTTGCTTGGTGCAAACAGCAGGAGCAGGAGGTCAAGCTCTAGGTCCTCTCCTCTGGCTCCTGTACCAACATCACAGTGAGGAGCCCAGCCTGGAGCCACCTCAGCAGGAGAAATACACTCATCTCAGAAGGGTGCTCTCCAGGACCCCAAGCAGCTGACATTGTATCAGTATTTCTCACCAGCATCCTTATCTGGGATCCCTGGGAGAGAAACTGGAATGAAGAGAGAGACTGTCCAACAATGCCAGATGTATCATGGTAGACAATGGAAGACCAGAGGCCAGTTGCTTTTCACCCAAGGTTACAGGAACACCGCGCTGCCTCTGTGCTGCTCTGATCACAGCAGTCTGTGGTAGCACAATGGAGTTTACAAGATGAGTGGGTCGGGGACACGGAGGTGTTTGCAGGAGTCTGGAGAGGAGCAGAAGAGGGTTCTGTGCCTTTGAGCATGGCTGGTACAGCGATCAGCAGCGTTGCCTGGGAAGCAGCTGCTCTGTGCTTGCTTGCTTCCTTACTGGTGGGGAAGCTGAGCAAGCAGCTCTGGAAAAGCAAAGCACCTTGGACACCATCAGAAGCAAAATTCTAGGTGTGTTGGCCAGGAATCAAACCTGAGTCAACTGTTTGGAAGGCAGCTATACTCACCACTATACCACCAGCTCTCTCTGTTTGTGGCTTTTCTCTGCCTCCTCTGAGTCACAGACCTGTCTCCCTCCTGCTTCTCAGTGGACTGGCCAGCCTCCTCCTTCCAGCCCCCTGCACATGCACTTCCTCAAGCTGCTAAAAGTTGGTGTGTTTCTGCATATGTGAGGTGCTGGCTGGGGAATCAACCGCACTAGCCACAGACTTGTGGAGATCAGCATCAACGACTATCCAGGGTTGGACCATAACACCAGGCAACCTGGGACAGAGTTCCAGACATGGACTCTGTCTTGAACTACGGTATAGTGTAGTGGTTTAAACCCAGCTGGCAACTGAGTACGACGCAGGTGCTCGCTCACACCCCACCCACCCACCCTGGGCAGGATGGGGAGAAGAACTGAAAAAAATGTAAAACCTGCGGATTGAGATAAGAACAGTTTAATAGCTAAAATAAAGTACGATATAATACTAATACTAATAACAATAACAAGGGAAATAACAAGGGGAGATAATATAAAACAGAAAGGGGGAAAAATAATAAACAATAAACACAAGCGATGCACAATACAATTGCTCACCGACACAAGCAGTCATCGGTCCCTTCCAGGGAGCTCTCCCCAGTTTATATACTGAGCATGATGTTCTATGGTATGGAATACCCCTTCCATGGTCACTCTTTTCCCTATCTTCAGTGGGATGCCAGGCATAGAAAATAGGATGAGAAAGCTTCCAGGTCAAGATAAATATAGGACCATGGAAAACACTATTGTGGGCAAAACAGAATCAACATGGGGTGAATTAGCTTTTTACAAAATGAAATAAGATTCACATAGCAGGAAACAAAAGGACAAACATAAAACACCAGCTTTCCTCCTGCTTACCCAGGCTGAACTTCACTCCTCCACTCCAGACTCCTCTAACCAAGTGGCACAGGGGGGATGCGTTTTCCTTCTGCTCTTTCTGAACCTCTTACTTTCTCCTCTCTCTGTCTCACATGTCCTACCCTTTCTGGAATATGTTTTCACAGCGGGGTTACAAATTCAGCTGATGGCACAGCTGCATCCTGAAATGGGTCTACTGTGGAGATGGAGCCCCTTGCGTGCGGTGCAGGGCAGCCCCTTAGCTCCTCTCACAGAGACCACCCTGGGGCACCCCCTTTGCCCTAAACTACCCAACACCTAGCCACATATAGCCAACACAATGCCCATTGGGAATGGCTGCTTGGTCCTGCTCCTGGCTGAACACTCCCAGTAAACAGACTAGGACAGAGAAAGCACCCAAGTGGTTGAGCCAACGACCTTGGTATCCCCCAGACTAGCACCAGCCTTGTCCTGCTCCGCCCTTGGAGCCTCGGTGTCCCTGCTTGTGGCTGGGAAGCTGGGATTGAGCTGCCTGACGGGAAGGCAGAAACACCAGTGTCCCCAGGACACATACTGCCTTGTGGGGGGAAGGAGCTGAGGGAGAGCCAGGGCCATGGGTGTGCAGAGAGCAGGAGCGCAGCAGTGTGGGGACACTTGCTGAAGGCTTCAAGGCACTGCATCGTGGTGGTGTCCGCTGCCTCCGGAGTGAGGGGAAAAGAGCAACTAGCAGAGGATGGTTTCAATCCATCGACCTCTGGGTTATAGGGCCCAGCACGCTTCCGCTGCGCCACTCTGCTCCACCCACAGCTTCGGCCCAGACCTTCCACAGCCCAGCCTGACACTCTCTCGCACTGCCAGCACCTGTGTTTGTTCTTGCACCTCTTTCCCTTCCTCCTATCTGAGCTCTCCACATAACTGTCCTTTTCCTGAGCAGTTTGAGCTCTCCATTAACTTTGTTTGTACAAAACTTTCGACCTGGCTCACCCCAAACTCTGTCAGGTGGATCACTTTTGAACTGGGACTCTCTTCTTTTATTTGGCCCCCCTCTGGACTCTCTTCTGAGGGTCTTTATTTAATGGCTTGTAAAGACAAACACCTTAACATGCCCCCTTCCTCCTCCACTCCCTGGCCTTTTACTGCTGGGCATGGCATCATACGGATGCTCCCATGAGTGTTGAAGGAGCTGGTTGATGTCACATTGAGGTAACTCTCAATAATCTTTGGATGACTGGGAGAGATGTTTTAGGACTGAAGGAAAGCAGATCTCGCTCCTGGGTTTGAAAAGGGCAAAAAGAGGAATTTATGATTCCTGGGAACCCTTTCCAGGCACGTGAAGAACATGAACGTGGTCATCACCAATGGTCAACACAGCTTCACCAAGAAAAAGTCATACTTCACTGACATAATAATTTTCTGCAATGAAATGACTGGTTTGGTCGATGAAGGGAGATCAGTTAATATGTCCCTCTTTGCCCTTTCTGCAAAGAAGGTGGATCACAGAATCACAGAATCACAGAATGGCTGATGCTAGAATAGACATCAACCAGAACCTTAAACACTCATGGCAACATCCCATTAGGGATAATGGACTTACATATTAGGGTTAATGGACTTACTGGTATTCCCTGACCTGATCTTACTTCACCAAGGATATACCACCCTTGCTACAGACTCTCCCACTGATCTCTAGGACCTGGGATTTCTGAAACATTTGGCATATTAACCTTTTATATATCCTGCATCACCAGCTTGCGTAACTCATTCAGAAATGGGCATGCATTTACCCTAGTCTGCCTTTTATCACCTATGTACGTACAGAAGTCCTTGCTGTCTTTGACGTCCCTGGGCAGATCCAATTCCATTCAAGTTTTGTCTTCCATAACTGCATCTCTGCATGCTCAGGCAGACCATGATATTTGAAAAATAATAATTCTTAATCATCTCATGCACTTTCATCATGCACACTGCCAGCCAGATGCTTTAGGGAATATAACTGTGTAGCCAATCAGAAAAACCCCACCGACGCACATGCATGCACACACATGCACCACACACTGTAGAGTGTGAGATTACGTGAGATAATCAGTAGTTTTTCAGAGTCTTGCAATACAGTGTCCTTTTGACTTCTTTCCTTAGAAATATGAAAGGTGGAGTAATGACATCCTGCATCTTCTCCTTGTTTTTGTCACTTTCCTCTGGGAAAGGGTTGTCTCCTTAACACTTTTTTCGGGGCAGATTTCACCTCCTGGTTGCTAAGGGTGTATATCAAAGGGTTCAGAGCTGGGGTGACAGCATTGTACATGAGAGACGTTTGCACATCCATTCCAGGGGAGCCTACTGAGAAAGGTGGTGCATAATTGAAGAGCACTGGTACGTAGAACAGTGCCACAGTGATGAGGTGGGAGGTGCAGGTGGGGAAGGGCTTCTGTCTTCCTTCCTGGGACTGGACATTACAGAAGAGGAAGGAGCTAATATAAAGATAGGAGAGGACTACTAGAGTCCAGAATGTGCAAAATATCGACAACATCACACAGAACGCAAAGTGCCTGCTGCTTTGGCAAGTCTCCTGAGATGAGATCTGTGAGTCAATGGTGAGTTGCAGAGCAATGAACAAAGTGTTCCCTAAATGTACCGCATGGGTGAACTACCTGCAAAACAGAAGAAAAAATATGGGAACATCCCTGTATTCTTCCCAGCCCGCGGGTCATTTCTTCCACCTTTTGTAAGCCTCTTTTTTTCCTTCGAATTCTCCTCAGCAGCTCCTTATCTATCCAAGGAGTTCTCCCGGCCCTCCTGCCGCACTTCCTCCTTGCTGGGACACAACACTCCTGAGCTTGTAGCAGGGGATCCTTGAATATCAACCAACAGTCTTGGGCCCCCCTCCCCTCTAGGGCTATATCACATGGAACCTTACTAAGCAGGTTCCTGAAGAGGCCAAAGTCTTCTCTCTTGAAGACCAGGGTAGTGAGCTTGCTGCACGCTCTTCCCACTGTCCAGAGGATCTCAGCCATCTCATGATCGCTGTAGCCAAGGCTGCCCTGGAGCATCACATTTCCAATCAGCCCCTCCCTGTTGGTGAACACAAGCTCAAAGATGGCGCTTCTCCTTGTTGGCTCCTCTGTTACTTGCAGGAGGAAGTTGTCTTCCACACAATCGAGGAACCTTTTGGATAGCTTGTGCTGGGACATACCGTCCCTCCAACAGATATCAGGATGGTTGAAGTCCCCCATGAGGACAAGGGTCTGCAAGCATGAGGCTGTTCCTATCTGTCTATAGAGCACTTCATCCACAGAGTCCTTTTGAATGGTTTGGGTTAGAAAGGACCTTAAGATCATCCAGTTCCAACCCCCCTGCCATGGGCAGGGACACCTCACACTAGACTGTGTCGCCCAAGGCGCTGTCCAGCCTGGCCTTGAACACTGCCAGGCATTGGCCCATCTTTCAAGCGTGTCAAGGTCCCTCTAGACCCCTTCCCTTTCCTCCAGCATATCTACTGAACCTGTCATGGGCAAACATGCTGAGGGTGCATCAATCCCACTGTCCATGTCACTGACAAAGATGTTGAACAGGATTGGTCCTGTGTTACAGGTGAAGCCATGTTTATACAAGCAGAAAGTATTTACATAACACTGAAGTGTAAGTAGAAAGCTGTTTGTATGAGGAAGTGAGTTAATTGAAAAATGCCAAGTGACTCAGTTTAGTCTTAAATTTTCTACAACTGTATAAGCACCTTAACTCTTGCCCATTCTGTGTGTGCCTGCACTACTGAACTTCTACCTCTATCAGCTGAAAATAGAGGCAGAAGTTCATCCTTAAAGTTGTTAGGGATAACAGGAAGGGCTTCTATAGGTATGTTGCCAAACAAGACAGACTAGGGATAATGTGGGCCCTCTCCAGAGGGAAACAGGAGAACTGGCTACCCTGGATTTGGAGAACATGAAGGTTCTCAATGACTTCACTGGCAAGTGCTCCTGCCATGCCACTGAAGACTTGGAAGGCAAATGCAGGGACTGTGAGAATGAAGACCTTAGGCCCACTGTAGGAGAGGATCAGATCTGAGATCACCTCAGAAACCTGAATGTGCACAAGTCCATGGGACCTGATGAAATCCATCCATGGGCCCTGATGGAGACCAGTAACGGGTGGCGACCCTCAGGTGTTGGGACCAATCCTGTTCAACATCTTTGTCAGTGACATGGACAGTGGGATTGATGCACCCTCAGCATGTTTGCCCATGACAGGTTCAGTAGATATGCTGGAGGAAAGGGAAGGGGTCTAGAGGGACCTTGACACGCTTGAAAGGTGGGCCAATGCCTGGCAGTGTTCAAGGCCAGGCTGGACAGCGCCTTGGGCGACACAGTCTAGTGTGAGGTGTCCCTGCCCATGGCAGGGGGGTTGGAACTGGATGATCTTAAGGTCCTTTCTAACCCAAACCATTCAAAAGGACTCTGTGGATGAAGTGCTCTATAGACAGATAGGAACAGCCTCATGCTTGCAGACCCTTGTCCTCATGGGGGACTTCAACCATCCTGATATCTGTTGGAGGGACGGTATGTCCCAGCACAAGCTATCCAAAAGGTTCCTCGATTGTGTGGAAGACAACTTCCTCCTGCAAGTAACAGAGGAGCCAACAAGGAGAAGCGCCATCTTTGAGCTTGTGTTCACCAACAGGGAGGGGCTGATTGGAAATGTGATGCTCCAGGGCAGCCTTGGCTACAGCGATCATGAGATGGCTGAGATCCTCTGGACAGTGGGAAGAGCGTGCAGCAAGCTCACTACCCTGGTCTTCAAGAGAGAAGACTTTGGCCTCTTCAGGAACCTGCTTAGTAAGGTTCCATGTGATATAGCCCTAGAGGGGAGGGGGGCCCAAGACTGTTGGTTGATATTCAAGGATCCCCTGCTACAAGCTCAGGAGTGTTGTGTCCCAGCAAGGAGGAAGTGCGGCAGGAGGGCCGGGAGAACTCCTTGGATAGATAAGGAGCTGCTGAGGAGAATTCGAAGGAAAAAAAGAGGCTTACAAAAGGTGGAAGAAATGACCCGCGGGCTGGGAAGAATACAGGGATGTTCCCATATTTTTTCTTCTGTTTTGCAGGTAGTTCACCCATGCGGTACATTTAGGGAACACTTTGTTCATTGCTCTGCAACTCACCATTGACTCACAGATCTCATCTCAGGAGACTTGCCAAAGCAGCAGGCACTTTGCGTTCTGTGTGATGTTGTCGATATTTTGCACATTCTGGACTCTAGTAGTCCTCTCCTATCTTTATATTAGCTCCTTCCTCTTCTGTAATGTCCAGTCCCAGGAAGGAAGACAGAAGCCCTTCCCCACCTGCACCTCCCACCTCATCACTGTGGCACTGTTCTACGTACCAGTGCTCTTCAATTATGCACCACCTTTCTCAGTAGGCTCCCCTGGAATGGATGTGCAAACGTCTCTCATGTACAATGCTGTCACCCCAGCTCTGAACCCTTTGATATACACCCTTAGCAACCAGGAGGTGAAATCTGCCCCGAAAAAAGTGTTAAGGAGACAACCCTTTCCCAGAGGAAAGTGACAAAAACAAGGAGAAGATGCAGGATGTCATTACTCCACCTTTCATATTTCTAAGGAAAGAAGTCAAAAGGACACTGTATTGCAAGACTCTGAAAAACTACTGATTATCTCACGTAATCTCACACTCTACAGTGTGTGGTGCATGTGTGTGCATGCATGTGCGTCGGTGGGGTTTTTCTGATTGGCTACACAGTTATATTCCCTAAAGCATCTGGCTGGCAGTGTGCATGATGAAAGTGCATGAGATGATTAAGAATTATTATTTTTCAAATATCATGGTCTGCCTGAGCATGCAGAGATGCAGTTATGGAAGACAAAACTTGAATGGAATTGGATCTGCCCAGGGACGTCAAAGACAGCAAGGACTTCTGTACGTACATAGGTGATAAAAGGCAGACTAGGGTAAATGCATGCCCATTTCTGAATGAGTTACGCAAGCTGGTGATGCAGGATATATAAAAGGTTAATATGCCAAATGTTTCAGAAATCCCAGGTCCTAGAGATCAGTGGGAGAGTCTGTAGCAAGGGTGGTATATCCTTGGTGAAGTAAGATCAGGTCAGGGAATACCAGTAAGTCCATTAACCCTAATATGTAAGTCCATTATCCCTAATGGGATGTTGCCATGAGTGTTTAAGGTTCTGGTTGATGTCTATTCTAGCATCAGCCATTCTGTGATTCTGTGATTCTGTGATCCACCTTCTTTGCAGAAAGGGCAAAGAGGGACATATTAACTGATCTCCCTTCATCGACCAAACCAGTCATTTCATTGCAGAAAATTATTATGTCAGTGAAGTATGACTTTTTCTTGGTGAAGCTGTGTTGACCATTGGTGATGACCACGTTCATGTTCTTCACGTGCCTGGAAAGGGTTCCCAGGAATCATAAATTCCTCTTTTTGCCCTTTTCAAACCCAGGAGCGAGATCTGCTTTCCTTCAGTCCTAAAACATCTCTCCCAGTCATCCAAAGATTATTGAGAGTTACCTCAATGTGACATCAACCAGCTCCTTCAACACTCATGGGAGCATCCGTATGATGCCATGCCCAGCAGTAAAAGGCCAGGGAGTGGAGGAGGAAGGGGGCATGTTAAGGTGTTTGTCTTTACAAGCCATTAAATAAAGACCCTCAGAAGAGAGTCCAGAGGGGGGCCAAATAAAAGAAGAGAGTCCCAGTTCAAAAGTGATCCACCTGACAGAGTTTGGGGTGAGCCAGGTCGAAAGTTTTGTACAAACAAAGTTAATGGAGAGCTCAAACTGCTCAGGAAAAGGACAGTTATGTGGAGAGCTCAGATAGGAGGAAGGGAAAGAGGTGCAAGAACAAACACAGGTGCTGGCAGTGCGAGAGAGTGTCAGGCTGGGCTGTGGAAGGTCTGGGCCGAAGCTGTGGGTGGAGCAGAGTGGCGCAGCGGAAGCGTGCTGGGCCCTATAACCCAGAGGTCGATGGATTGAAACCATCCTCTGCTAGTTGCTCTTTTCCCCTCACTCCGGAGGCAGCGGACACCACCACGATGCAGTGCCTTGAAGCCTTCAGCAAGTGTCCCCACACTGCTGCGCTCCTGCTCTCTGCACACCCATGGCCCTGGCTCTCCCTCAGCTCCTTCCCCCCACAAGGCAGTATGTGTCCTGGGGACACTGGTGTTTCTGCCTTCCCGTCAGGCAGCTCAATCCCAGCTTCCCAGCCACAAGCAGGGACACCGAGGCTCCAAGGGCGGAGCAGGACAAGGCTGGTGCTAGTCTGGGGGATACCAAGGTCGTTGGCTCAACCACTTGGGTGCTTTCTCTGTCCTAGTCTGTTTACTGGGAGTGTTCAGCCAGGAGCAGGACCAAGCAGCCATTCCCAATGGGCATTGTGTTGGCTATATGTGGCTAGGTGTTGGGTAGTTTAGGGCAAAGGGGGTGCCCCAGGGTGGTCTCTGTGAGAGGAGCTAAGGGGCTGCCCTGCACCGCACGCAAGGGGCTCCATCTCCACAGTAGACCCATTTCAGGATGCAGCTGTGCCATCAGCTGAATTTGTAACCCCGCTGTGAAAACATATTCCAGAAAGGGTAGGACATGTGAGACAGAGAGAGGAGAAAGTAAGAGGTTCAGAAAGAGCAGAAGGAAAACGCATCCCCCCTGTGCCACTTGGTTAGAGGAGTCTGGAGTGGAGGAGTGAAGTTCAGCCTGGGTAAGCAGGAGGAAAGCTGGTGTTTTATGTTTGTCCTTTTGTTTCCTGCTATGTGAATCTTATTTCATTTTGTAAAAAGCTAATTCACCCCATGTTGATTCTGTTTTGCCCACAATAGTGTTTTCCATGGTCCTATATTTATCTTGACCTGGAAGCTTTCTCATCCTATTTTCTATGCCTGGCATCCCACTGAAGATAGGGAAAAGAGTGACCATGGAAGGGGTATTCCATACCATAGAACATCATGCTCAGTATATAAACTGGGGAGAGCTCCCTGGAAGGGACCGATGACTGCTTGTGTCGGTGAGCAATTGTATTGTGCATCGCTTGTGTTTATTGTTTATTATTTTTCCCCCTTTCTGTTTTATATTATCTCCCCTTGTTATTTCCCTTGTTATTGTTATTAGTATTAGTATTATATCGTACTTTATTTTAGCTATTAAACTGTTCTTATCTCAATCCGCAGGTTTTACATTTTTTTCAGTTCTTCTCCCCATCCTGCCCAGGGTGGGTGGGTGGGGTGTGAGCGAGCACCTGCGTCGTACTCAGTTGCCAGCTGGGTTTAAACCACTACACTATACCGTAGTTCAAGACAGAGTCCATGTCTGGAACTCTGTCCCAGGTTGCCTGGTGTTATGGTCCAACCCTGGATAGTCGTTGATGCTGATCTCCACAAGTCTGTGGCTAGTGCGGTTGATTCCCCAGCCAGCACCTCACATATGCAGAAACACACCAACTTTTAGCAGCTTGAGGAAGTGCATGTGCAGGGGGCTGGAAGGAGGAGGCTGGCCAGTCCACTGAGAAGCAGGAGGGAGACAGGTCTGTGACTCAGAGGAGGCAGAGAAAAGCCACAAACAGAGAGAGCTGGTGGTATAGTGGTGAGTATAGCTGCCTTCCAAACAGTTGACTCAGGTTTGATTCCTGGCCAACACACCTAGAATTTTGCTTCTGATGGTGTCCAAGGTGCTTTGCTTTTCCAGAGCTGCTTGCTCAGCTTCCCCACCAGTAAGGAAGCAAGCAAGCACAGAGCAGCTGCTTCCCAGGCAACGCTGCTGATCGCTGTACCAGCCATGCTCAAAGGCACAGAACCCTCTTCTGCTCCTCTCCAGACTCCTGCAAACACCTCCGTGTCCCCGACCCACTCATCTTGTAAACTCCATTGTGCTACCACAGACTGCTGTGATCAGAGCAGCACAGAGGCAGCGCGGTGTTCCTGTAACCTTGGGTGAAAAGCAACTGGCCTCTGGTCTTCCATTGTCTACCATGATACATCTGGCATTGTTGGACAGTCTCTCTCTTCATTCCAGTTTCTCTCCCAGGGATCCCAGATAAGGATGCTGGTGAGAAATACTGATACAATGTCAGCTGCTTGGGGTCCTGGAGAGCACCCTTCTGAGATGAGTGTATTTCTCCTGCTGAGGTGGCTCCAGGCTGGGCTCCTCACTGTGATGTTGGTACAGGAGCCAGAGGAGAGGACCTAGAGCTTGACCTCCTGCTCCTGCTGTTTGCACCAAGCAAGAAAAGCATGCTGCTGTGGCAGGGTACAGATGAAGATCAACAATGCCCTGGTGGGAACCAAAGCATGCATTATGCTTCACAAGGCCAGATACACGTATTTTCAGATAGAGGGGGAGGAGGCCTGTCCTTTGTGTAATGTCTCAAAGTCACACTAGAGTGAATTTGCTCTTCACCCTCCACCTTTTCCAGCTCTCCAGTGCTGGTTGATCAAGTGTGGGGATTCCTCCCTTTCAGAGGGGATGTTGCTATGTACAATGCCTGTGCTAATGCCACAGTGTTATTTCCTCTAAAGCACTCTTTCATGAAAACAGACTCTGCTAAGCACTGTATCTTGGTTTGAAATACTCTCCTGAACAACCAAGACTGCACGTCTTGGAGATCAATACCCCAGCCAACCTGCAGGGCTGCTGACCTACCTTGTCCAGGCTCCAGCACTGCAGAGACAACCTGAAGTTTACTGGAATTGGGTGTCATAGCGTTCCTGGTAACTAAGAACTGAAACTTCATTTTTCTTGCAGCTTATGGTCTGCGGACCAAGGGAAACACAAGGAGCCTCTTAGAACCAGATTTTCTACCTGAAAGCAAGAGGATGGTTCTCTATACTTTAATCCACCTGTACATTCTCCTGCCCCACACATTTAGAGAAAGGGATAAGATGCCCTCTCAGCCTTCCCTTTCACAGGCTAACCAAGCCTAGCTCTCCCAGCCTGTACTTGTATGACAGATGACCCAAGTCCTTAATCACCTCAGTGACCCTTCGGAAGGGCTGCCTGAACCCCTAGCTGTGCAGAAGTGGGAGTCGGCCTCACGGTCACACTAGAGGAGTCCCTGTAAGGGCACAAGGCATGCAGAAATCGAAGTCTCCAACAGAGGAAGGAAACTTTAAACTCTGCAGGCGGCTTTCCCCTTGCTGCAGGGAGCAGATTTGACCAAGAGAGGAAAGTGAATCAACATCATTCAGTCAGGAAAAGTAGTGGACCTGCCCCAAAGTTCATAAACATCTAACAGCAGTGTGCAATGAAAGGAATACATGGTGCATCATTTAGGAGAGGGATTCATTATCTGCAAGACAGATCAGTGGCACTGAATCTGGTGGTTGGCTGCAAGCTTGCATACGGGACACCTTGTTTTGCGCCTGAGCAGCTTAGGTGATTTTAGCCTCCAAACCAACTCTGAGTTACAAAATACATCAGCACATGAAGAGCAGGTACTTAAGTGAGGAAGAAGGAGAACAAACCACCACGAGTCTCCAGCTATGCTGCACATAGTCTTTAATCAGAAGGAGCAAATGCAGAGGTACAGAACAGAGACCAGGAAAGACGTCTGCAGGGTTCAGGGAGGCACAGAGTATGGCCCGTTTCCCGTGGACAAGCTCCATACAAAGCGCTTCCCTTTTCCCATTCTGCTTCACCCGGTGGCCATCCCAGGCCACCAAGCGCAGTCCCTGACTCCAGAACCCTCCCCACATCAGCAGGAGGTTCAGCAAAGCACAAGAGAAGGAGCCCTTTGTCTCAGGGGCTCAGAGCAAAGCGGAGCCGGGGGAGGCAGCGCGAGGCTCGTCCTGCAGTGAGGAGCAGCGGGCGCAGGACCCTCCCGCCAGGTGGGAGGAGCACACCCAGCCCATCAGGAAGCCATGACCGCGCTTCTGCTGCTGTTCCTGCTGCTGCTCCTGCAGGGTGCCCGTCTTTCTTTCTTCCGGCTCCAAAGGGGGTGATCCGCCTGCTTCAGCAGTTCAGACTGCAGCGGGGGGGAGGCAGGCACAGGCCTGACCCCCCCAGACCAAGGGAGCCCCCAGAAGAGATGGGAACCCCGCCAGCGCTGAGGGAGCTGCCAACAGCAGCTGACAGAGAGGATCCCACGGCTGTGCTCTGTGGGAAAGAGGTGAGGATGGGGCCCGGCAGGGTCACCACCACCGGGGAGGCCTGGATGGCAACCGTTGAGTCAGCGCAGCGGGCGACACAGGGCTCACTGCAGCTGCTTGCAAGTGGCGTTGGGCCAGAGGTGCCGCAGGGGCATGGGGGACATGGTCTGAAGCAAGACATCTCTCGGTGAGCGAGTCAAGGCTGAAACACAAAGCAGGCCGGGAGCACAAACCTCAATATTAGCGTGTCCTTGTCTTCTTCAGCTCTCTGTGGACAGATCTCGTTTTAAATACACACAGTGGTTCTACAGCTTCCAGAGCCCTCGTTTGAAATACACCCAGGGATTCGACAACTTCCAGAGCCCTCACTGGCCCAGCAGGTTACATGGAACTGGAAGGCTGGCCCCTTTGTGATAGGACCCAGTTCGCTGGGGTTATAGCCCCTGTGGAATGACTGGTCACACCCCATCTCCAGAGCAAACAGGGCTGCATTGAAGAGAGCACTGCACGCACTTGGCCGTTTGGTTAGAGACGATCTGACGGACATGGAAATTCTGGTGGGCAGGCATCCCTGCATCTGAGCCCCACTGATCCCTCCTGCTCTGAAAACCCTCCCCTTCCCAGCTCCCCACAGCCACCTTTAGGAAAAGGACAGAGGTCTCAGGGGTTGACTATTTCCATTGCAGGGCCAAGCAGAGGCAGCCCAATATCAGCCTGAGGAGCCACCAGCAAAGCCCTTCAGCCGACAGAGAGAGATGGAGCAAACTCAGGCTTACCTTGTTCTTAGAGGAAAGGGAAGCAAGAGAGGAAGATGCAGAGCCTGGAGTAGCGCAGGCTTTTATGCTGTGTTCCCGAGCCCTGGGGGGATACAACATTCTTTGCTCATGAAGCATCTGAACACCAGGTAGTTGCCGCTTGCCAAGGCCTCGCTGGTGATGAAGCCCTTGCCTCTTTCATCTGAAATACTGTGCTCCCGCTTTCTGTCACTGAACATCAGAACAACTCACTTGTGCCCCACCTTCATAAGATCGACCAACTCAGTGGCCTCAGGCATGTGCGGGAGGATGTTTTGAGTGTGTTTCCATCCCTTTGCCGTCTTAGTGGTGAGCGTGGATATCAGTGGGTCAAATTCAGCTATGAGGGCACCTCAAGTGCTTTCCTTTCAGGCACTCTGGCTATCACAGGGAGGCAGTGCTCCCCACGGGTCATTGTAGGGACACAGAAGGACCTTCAATCAGAAGGTCAAGACTGCACAAACCCATATGTGAGAAGAAACTCAGCTCTGCAGGGACGTGGCAAATCTCAACAGCAAGGAAGGACCATTGTGTGCCCTAAGGAACTTTTCTGCGGGAAGGAGTGATGGTCACGAGCACCTTGCTTACGCTCATCAGGCTCTACCACGGCCTGGTTTTGTGATGAAAGAGCTGCCCGCGATCTTCCCTGAGTGAGACCCACACCCAAATTGACCTGTTTTGCTCAGCAAGGGCACCCCAGAGGTCAGATGCCTGGATGGCGTGCTTTTGAGGAGAGGTGCGGGGAAGGGAGCCAGAAGCTCACAGCCCATTTTTTTTGGCTCAGGGATGGGGTGGCCAATTCCATGCATTTCTAATTACAAAGGCACATCGAATCAGCCTCTCAGAGCAGCTGGGAGTCCTTGTGATGTGGAAGGGTTGGGAAAACCCCTGAATTCCAGGCTAACATGAGCCACACTGCTGTGGACTCCAGTGGACACGGAGCCCTGGTCTCAGGTTTGAGAGGGATACCAGAGCTCATAGCTTCAGGTGCCAGTTTTGTCAAAGAGCAGAAATGGCCAATGAGTGTGTGGGTCCCGTTCAGGAAGGATGTGGCACCTCTTTGATCACCCTCTTAAGTGTTGAGTTTCTTGTTTCCAACAGGTTCCCGACTTCCCAAGTTGAGCCCAGGCCCCTTGCTGGAAGAAGCCTTAGAGCATGGTTTAGTCATCAAGGGACGTAACTATGGAGATCCCATGGAGAATCACTTGAAAGAGAGCTGCCTGACACACTGGTCTGCTATCCGCCATTTTCAATCTCCCTTTGTTACCTGAGCTTGTGTGCAGTAAAAACTGTTGGTGGCAAAGCCTTAGGAAGCATCGCCTCTTAGGTCCCGATCCCGACAAGGTACTTCAACCACCAAGATATCTGCTGACAAATTGACACAGCAAACCAAAAGCAGTCCAGGAAACTACTGGAGTCTGTTGTGGACAACTTCCTCGTAGAGGTGATGGAGAATTCGATCAGCAGAGAGACACTGTTGGACCTGCTCCTTACTAGTGCCGAAGAATTTACCAAAAAGGTCAAGGTAGGAGGTAGCCTGGTTCAGCAGCAATCATGTCTTGGTAGAATTCTCAGCCTTGAGAGGTTTAGGGTAGGTAAAAAGTAGGGTCAGGACCCAACACTGTAGAAAGACAAGCTATTGTCTGTTTAAGGCGCTACCATGTGCAATTCTTTGGAAAATGGCCTCAGACATAAAGGATGCCGAGAGCTGGGACATACTGAAAAACATTTTTCTGGAGCGTCTAGAAATCCTGAAATGCAAGAAGCCCAACAGGGGAAGCAGGAGGCCAGCTTGGGGAAGGCAAAGCCCCTTTGCCAAACCAAACCGAACCAAACCAAACCAAACCAAACCAAACCAAACCAAACCAAACCAAACCAAACTAAAGTAAACTAAACTAAACTAAACTAAAACTAAAACTAAAACAAAGCAAAAATGCACAGGCAGTGAAGGCAGGGACAAGCAACCTGGGCAGATTACAGGGAATGTCATGGCCATGTAAGGAGGGCATCAGGAAAAGCAAGGCACAGCTGGCGCTGAACTTGTCTGCGGCCGTGAAAAATACCTAGAAGGCATTCTTCAGGTACACAGAAGAACAAAGGAAGGGGAAAAAATTGTAGCCCCACACTTCAGGTGAGCCAAACAGGAGGCCTGTCTGTGACCAACATGAAGAAGAAGGAAGTGCAAGGCCATCTCAGGAACTTGAAAGTGCACAAGTCCTTAGGAACTGAGGAGGTGCAACTGAGAGTCCTGCAAGAACTGTCAGAGGAAATTGCTAGGCCACTATCCATCAAATTAGAAAAGTTGTAGAATACCCAGTGGCTGGAAAAGGGGAAATATACCCCCCCCCCCCCCCGATATACAAAAGGAAAAAAGGAAGACCTGGGGAACTGCAGGCCAGACAGCCTCATCTCTGTACCCTCAAAAGCAAGAAAGGACCATTGTGCACTATGAGGAAATTCCCAGCAGGAAAGAGTGATGGCCACGAGCACCTTGCTTACGCTCATCAGGCTCTACCACGGCCTGGTTTTGTGATGAAAGAGCTGCCCGCGATCTTCCCTGAGTGAGACCCACACCCAAATTGACCTGTTTTGCTCAGCAAGGGCACCCCAGAGGTCAGATGCCTGGATGGCGTGCTTTTGAGGAGAGGTGCGGGGAAGGGAGCCAGAAGCTCCCTTTTTTATTTTTTTTGTCTGGGTTTTTTCTTTTGGGTCAGGAATGGGGTGGCCAATTCCATGCATTTCAATTTACCAAGGCACATCGGATCAGCCTCCCAGAGCAGCTGGGAGTCCTTGTGATGTGGAAGGGTTGGGAAAACCCCTGAACTCTAGGCTAACATGAGTCACGCTGATGTGGACTTCAGAGGACACAGTGCCCTGGATGCAGGCAAGCCAGCGTTGCCACAGCTCATAGCCTCAATCCTCCAAAAGCTCTGCTTCCTCAAAGGCATTTGTGCCTTTTTCATCACAATTACTCTCAGGTGCTCTGAGAGACGGACTCGCGGTCCTTTTGTAGGTTGAAATGCGTGGAAGCCTGTAAACACTCTGCTAACACAAATCCCACAGACAACCTACCGTGCTGATTGTTTTCTGAATGTCTGCAGAGGAAGGACCATTGCTTGTTTTGCTTAAAACAACTGTTGAACTAGAAAAGGTTTGAGTAGCTTTGTCCCCTTCAGACAGAGAGTCCAGTTCTGAGAGGCTCCTTTTTTCCCTTGGTCTGTCGGCCATAAGCTGCAAGAGCCATGAAGTTGTCTCAGGTCTTAGCTGCCGGGAACAGTGCTGCACCCAGTTCCGGGATGTCCCCGCAGTGCCGGCTCCCAAACAGGGTCAGTCAGCGTCTCCAGGGTGACTTGAGCTAACACAGAGAGGTCTTTGATTCACTAGACGCGCAGTGAAGTTCCCGGCTACAAATCTTGAAGTGGAGCATTGCCCTGAAACTGCCTGGGAGCTGGGTGTCATTGCTCAGGGACTGTGATCAGCGGGGCAGGGATGGCTGCAGCAGGTAGTTGTGGCCGAGTGGTGAAGGCGATGGACTAGTAAATCCATTGGGGTTTCCCTGCGCAGGTTCGAATCCTGCCAGCTATGGTGCCCAGGTGTTTTTTAGGCTGAAGTCAGATGACCAGGGTTCTGCAGTGGCGCCCAGCTCCCCAGTGTGCCTGGTGCCCAGGCAGGCAGTTAAGGCGCTTTCCCTCTTGGTCTTGTCCTGGCTGAATGGTAAACTCTGCTCCCATTTACAAGGCAGGCATTTGGGATGAAGACTATGGATCATCTCTTGTTGCGTCTCTGTCCAGATGCTGGTCTTCTCCTACACATTGTCCAATCGGAAGTTCACCAGCAGATCACATATCCAGTGTCATACACAGGACACCAATATAGAAAAGGGTTAGGAACAGAGTTCAATGAGTCATATTTTGGAGATCAGGCACAATTCTTGGCCAGAGATGTTTACTGACCAGCAGCATGTTTATACCTGACCTGTCCCTTTACATCCCCTTCCTTTTCTGTTTGCCAGGCTTGCTCCGCCCTGCAGCGCCGCTTTTTTCCTCTCCCTGTCTCCACACAAAATGAAACCAACTTTCCCCTAAAAATTTTCCTACTTTGTCCCAATTCTGTTACACCTGTACCCAAGTTTGATATTTCTTACAAGCACTGTTACACAGATCACTTCAGATTTACATAGTATCATTTGCTGTGGTTACCAGTCAGCCTACTCCATTACCCTGAAAGGTCCTCAAACTCCCTTCTCTTACCTGTGAAGTTTGGCCGTTTCTCACACCATATCTCCTTAACCACCTGTGAACCTCAGCCACCCCTCACAGAGCTCGCTAGCTTTTGGTAACCACCATGTCCAGCAGTGTCTCTTATCTTGCCTAGAATTTTCCCATGTCCTGTGCAGTTGGTTGAACCTCAGACCAGGGAGGGCTTGGTCTTGCATACCAAAACAGATCAGTGTCCAAAGGTGAACAATTACTTTCCAGAGGTGCTGTCTGTCACAGGGATATAGATAATAGGTTTGAACCTTGGGTGAAGGCAAGGTTTGGCTCTTTTCACCAAAATAGTCTTTCAGAAATATATAATCTCTCCTTTGTTTTCTAACACCTGCACTCAGCCCCATCCCATAGCCTCAGCAACACAGTATGTACAAAATCATTACTGTGAAAAGCTGCATCCCACCATTAATCCTATTTCGAGTACTTTGAATTGGAACGCAACAGTCCCCCAAAAAAAAGAAGTGCTATGTCTGAGACACACAGGGCCAAGAGAAGACTTGAGCTGAGAGCTATGCAGTGTCAGTACAAGAACCTGTTAGGATGCTAGCCACAACCATCAGAAAATGTGCGTGACACTCTACTCCTGGAATCCAGGGATCACACTCTGAGGCAGAGGCATTTAACTTTGGAGGAACTTTTAACTTCTGCATTAAATTTAATCATCAGTGCACACAATATAAATCCCCACATGGAAGGCAGAAGGTACTTCTACATCCTGTCCGATTTCATCCTGATGGAACAAACAAGGAGCCATCAGTTGTCTTCCACAAGTTCCTGTTTCTGTTGATTAGAAGTGGAGTTCTGGTGACTGATTTCACTGCAGAAATCTTATTTTACTTCTCCCTATATACATTACATGAAGGTCTAAGAAATTTTTCTTTAAATTCTCTTTGAGGAAGATGTTGTGCTTGACCTCTCTCTGAGGATGAAAGGAGGTATATTGCAGGTATGCTTATTCTTAGCTACCAACTATAGATGGATCACGAGTGTTGAGCTGACACCAGGTTTCTAGCTTATAAGCAGCTAAAAGGTAAGTCAGAAAAGTCTTCTTCAAGGGAATATTCAAAGATAATTTCTGTAGCTTCATATATTATACCTGTGATCTGAGTTTGCAGTTATATTCCTACAGATAAGCTTAGTGCAGATTACTCCTTAGGAGAACACGGAGGCCTTCCTTCTGAGGCACAAAAACCTCTAAAGTAACATGCTGGGAATGTCAGAAAACAGTAAATATACTAGTTGTTGGTGCTTGATACAGCCTTCACCTCAAAACAAAAGAAGACAAAGAAATTAAACTCATCCCATTGAATTCTCCTCCCACCTCAGGCAACTTCTTTGAGTCTTATATTAATCCTCATGGCAGAGATCAGGACATAGGAAGGAAAAAGTAATTCAGACCTCCCGGAAATAGCATGAGAATCTCATTTTTTCAACTAGATATTTTGCAAGCCCACAGAATTTCCCTCCTATGGGCTAGAGAAAGCAGCATGACAATGATCATAAGTGGGTATCTAGTCTATCCATCTGTTCCTCTTGATATTTCTTGACAAGTCAGATCATTCCCATTTTAATTTTGGCTATGGTTAGTTGCTGTCACTCATCCTGAAGCAAAATGGTTTAGCTTGCTCATAGCCTCTGAATGTCTTAAAATTAATATTTTATTTAAAAAACATGTATGGACATATTGCTAAAGAAAATGTTTGGAAATTAAAAAAAAAAAACAAACCTGGCAAACATCAACATTTTCCCTGAATTTTAAAACATTAATTAAGTTGCTCAAAATGCTTTTCTAAAATTGAAATCTGGCAAATATTCCCAATGTTTCTATATTTTTCATTTGTTGAAAGAAAAAAGTCTGTGTGTGCATGACACTTGCATTCTTCATAACTTGGCTAGCTCACTATCCACTATATTTTGTTCTGCCTTTTTCTTCATTTATGCAAATACTTATTTACCTGCTTGTCTAACTAGCAAATATTTTTTTACATGACCTCAATTTGTCCTACCTAGTTTTTGTCTGTTTAATTCTTGGACAAGTGCCATCACTAACCACCACCTTTGATCTTCTCTTATGGTGCTCATGTAGTGATTTGTTTGTCTCTTCATCATATGCCTGTCTCTAGGAATGTGTCCAGGGTTGTGTTGGTGTGTCTCATAGTCAAGAGAAAGAGATTGAAAACCCACCTTCAAAATGTTATAAAGTGTTATTTGGGTTTGGTTTGGGTGCCTTTTTTTTTTAATAGTTTTATGTATGTCATGATTTTTGTGTATTTTGCCTCACATCTGAGTATGCAGGTAATTTTACAAAAACAGCACCAGAGGGAATTGGAGTTGTCACTGGATTTGCTATGCAGTGTGGTTTCTGAAAATGGTGAGAGGGACTATTTTATCATGAACAGATTTGTCTGAAACAGCCGAAGACACATAGTCCACGAGTTGCTTTACCACAAAGATAAAATTGTTTGGGTTTTTTTGACAGCATCTGCCCTTATTGAAAATGATGTTTACTGAGTTCATTTGGAGTATATTAATTTACACCATCAGGCCTGAAACAAGCATATTCTCGTTAAAAACTTGAAGTCTAGCAAAATTCTTTCTCAATGACTATTTCTCCTATTAGCCACCTGAATGACTGTGCACCAAATAAGCAGCAAGGAAAACCATGTTACACTTGTTCTGTGGACCCCTTGGGTAAAAATTACATGTGTGATGGTCACAGGAATAAAGTTTCTTGGAGTTCTAATGGGGCCTGCTGAGGCTATTAGAGGTGGAAGTGTTGCAAGAAGTCTAAGTGGCCCTCCTGGGGGGCTGATCAGAGCAGAAGACTGGAGTGTGGTTACAGAAAAATAAAGGAAGGAATAGAAGTTTTCACCCAGCAGCTCTTTTCATGTGTCCTGTCAAGAAAAGGAGCGGGGTGCTGATCCACTGCAGGACCTTTCCATGCCTTGCCTGCCTTGAGTTTCCTTCTAGTCATTGCAGAGTGTGCAGAGGAGACACAGAGACTCCTGGGATTCTGCACAGCAAAGGTGCCTTGTCACAGGAAAGGGGGGGGGGGGGGGGGAGATTTTCTCAATGCTTAGTGTTTGATTTTTCTATCAATGCTCCAGGAAAGCCAAGACCCTTGTGTAAGACCAGTCTATCAGCATCCCATTATAGGGACCCTTCACTGAACAGTCCTGCTGGCTCAGAGATTCAAATGACTTGTTCAGGGAAATGCACCAACCAAATGCATCAGGGGATGCCTCAGCAGGTCTCCCAGTTTATCTGAATATGTTACCTACAGTGCCTGAACAAAGATGTATCAGTCTGGTCCACACATCACTGCCAACCCAGCCTTGGGGCTGCCCTCCTTCCCTGTGTGCCCTAGGCTCAAGTGCTGCTGCTCTGTCTTGAAACACAGCCTTCACCACCTCACTTTACCTGACAACAATGTGGCCAAGACTGGAGGCTCCCAGCAGTCCAGCTGCACTGAGATGGCATCCAGCTTCTCCACAAAGTCCATCCTGCCCCAGATCAACCCCCACTCCACCAGACCCCACTGCTTCAGTGGTGCCTCATAGCCTGCCTCTGTAACCCCTTGAACTCATGCTTTCCAGAACAGATGGGTGCTCCTCAGCTCTCTGGTGGTGACAGCTTACAGCTCCCAGTTGTCCCAGCCCTGCCTCCTGTCTCTGTTCAGTGTCACCCCCCTTCCCCACCCCAATGCCTTGAGCAATTCCCTGAAATGCTGACCCCTCCAACCTCCCCCACCTCTGCAATACTCACTCAGCTCACCAATTGCCCCTCACTGAGCCACCATCGCTCTTCTGCAAGTGTCCCCAGTGGGATGTTCAATGGAAATTGTTCTGTCAAAGGGTCATTGTAAATGTTTTTTTTGTCTGAGAACAAGGTATGAGTTCCTCTCTACTGAAGAGAGTTGATGTAACAGTAAAATGCACATGCACTCATGATGTGGGTGCCCAAAGGCAGTTCTTCTGTCACTGTCTAAAAGTAGAGAGAAAAGTCTGTCCCCAATGTCTTTGGGCCTGGTTTCAAAAATGTTAGGGATGAAAATCACAACCTCTGACACAGAACCAAGTGAATCTATTTCACCAAAAAAAATCAAAAGATGGCTTGAAATGCATAAACAGAATGGAGGAAGTTACACTAAAGTATTATACAATCATAGAATCATAGAATATTTTGGATTGGAAAGGCCCTTCAAAGGTTATCTAGTCCAACCCCCTTGCAATGAGCAGGGACGTCTTCAACTAGACCAGATTGCCCGGAACCACATCCAACCTGGCCTTGAGTGTCTCCAGGGATGGGGCAGTCACCACCTATCTGGGCAACCTGTACCAGGATTTTACCACCCCCACTGTAAAACATTTCTTCCTCATGTCCACTCTGAATCTCCCCTTTTAGTTTAAAACCACCACCCTTCATTTTGCAGATGCTAGAGAAGTCTTAACTAAGATAACTCAGAATACACAGACAGCTCAGTGAAGATATCTCAATCCAGTTTGAAATCTCTGATGTTCATGGGTATGTGCCAGCCTATACAGCTATCCTTGGGTTACAGTTACTACTACTGAATTAAGTCCTCATGAACAGCAATGCATCATAATTTTTTTGATGTTGAAAAAGTAGCCAAAATCACAACACAGAAAAAAAACAAATCTGGAGTTCACAAAATACGGTCAGTGCTAATCCTGGAACTGTATGCTGGGAATCCACAGAATAGAGCTGTGGACATCTGCAGGGATTTATCTATCCATGATCCACCAGAAAATGGCAGGCATCTGATGCATGAATATCCATCCTCAAGGAACATACCTACCTTGGCTTCCTGACAGCCAGCTTGCCCTGCTAGCAAACATGTGAGGCCAATTAGATAGGACAGCTGCCTTGAATCACTTGACTCATATATTCTTTGTAACTCCCTTGGGACCCAGTTCTTTGGGAAACAGGACAAACTGGTTTCTAACTGATATCCTCATAGTGTTTGTCAAGGCTGGGCTTGCTCCAAACTTCTTGCCAGCTCACCTAGCGCGTATCATGCTGCATTTTCTAAAGCATTTCAATGACACCAGTTACCTTCCTTTTTTTTTTCTCACCATTTTTACATTTCCTGATTTAGGAAGTTTCGCAATGTTTACATTTCAGCAGAAAACAGCTGTTTTCCCCCTCCCAAATAAAAAATGTTCTTTGGATGTAGATTTTAAGTTTCCATCAGATATCTTCAAATTACATCTTTCTCTTTCATTGTGTTTATATTTTTTTAAATAGGATTATCAATTCAGATTGTATGAAAGATAAGTTCTACAATAAATATTTCAGTTAATGAATGTCAATTTTCTGCCTATTTATACCCTGATTCATAAAATTGTTTTATCTCTGTTGTCAGAAGAAAGCATTTCAGAAAACAGAGAAAGGAATATGTTGTGTTTATAGCATGAAAACCCAAATCGTATCTTCCCAGGTCAAAGCTTCATTAGAAAAATAGTCACCCCCTGGCATCTATAATTATTCCCAAAACACATACGCATGAAGGGAGAGATAAGCAGAAGGAATGGCACTCTTTGCAATGTACAGTGTATACTGGAATACATTAAAGAAATTTTAGCAAATACAGTAAGGACACTGTTAAGATGATTTCAGATATCTACTTAAGGATGAGCTGAATCACACCCAAAAAGTGACAATGTCTTTGTATTGGATATAACGGGAGTCTTCATATCTAGGTGTATCTACACTGTAGAGTGACACATTCAGCTGTGACCTTCCACCCAAGCTATTTGCTGATATTTGTACAAGGTTGCCCCTTCAGATGAAGCTGCAGTGGCTCCTCCTTACACAGGACATCAACTTTGCCCTTATCTTCTGCGGTGTGAATAGCAGTGGTCCTGAAGATCTCTGAACACCTACTGGGTTTGATCATAGTAGGAGCAGCTAATGTGATGGACCAAGATCTTGCACAGTTATCTCAAAAACCTGCAACATTCAGAGGAACAGGGTCTGCATACAGAAAATGGTACTGCAGGTGATGCGAGGTTCTGAATTTCAATATTCACCATCTACCCTTGCAGCACAAATAAGAATCTATCTGCAGCAGCTTGCTTGGGAATGAAATTTGTCTCTCTGTTTCAGCCCACAAACATAATACAAGTAAACTTTCACAGTATCTGAGCAAGACACATCCTCACATGACTACATGTAATTTTCTTCTGCATGTGGTCGGTACTTTCCTACCACACCATCCTAGCACAAACCTGGCAAACTGAGAGGATCACTCAATATTAATTATAGAGACATATTAACCATTAAAGAACCTTTAACTGTCACAGGCCTGAAGATAGGTTAAGGTAGGTCTCAATATTAAGGTAGGTTGACTTTGTGCTGAGGGATTCAGACACACTTGAAACAAAGCCATGCAAATAAATGAAAAAATCCAACAGTGAGCTGCGCATTGGTTGCTTACCATGGGGATGAGAGAGGAATTCTGGAACTGTCTTACAGTGCCTCATCTGGTCTCTTGCTCCCAATACAGAAGCATATGTGTCTCCTACAGGACTTTAGGCATAGCTGACAGCCCCATGGAGTTTTCCTGGATGATCTAAGGTATCAAATGATTACTTGATGACTATATTAAGGGAGCTGAATGACTCTCCTGTCATTCAGACCTTCTTACAGCTGAAAAGAATTATCATGTCTTACATTTTGAGTTGGAACTATGTGCTCTTTAAGGTCCCTTTCAACCTAAACCTTTCAATGATTCAGTGATTCTACGATGATTAAAATACAGAATGCTATAGTGAAAAGAAAGGGCAGCATAGTACATGTAGCAAACATCAAAGGTGTTAAAACTATCAGAAATGTGTCACTGCAGGATCGTTTTATCACAGAGTCAAAATCACAGATGAAATGGTCCATTTCACCATGATCACAGTACACCATTTGTGACATCAACAGTGTGATAAAAAAGCTGGTCATAAAACCACTTACCCAGGCTCCTTCCGCTAGAGCTGTGCTGAGCTTATGACTCATTAGGGTGATGTAATGTAAAGGTTTGCATACTGCTAAGTACTCATCATTGACGTCACTGTCAGGAGGTAATACACTACCCCAACTAGAAAAGCAAATATTTAAAACTGTGTCATGCAGGTGCTTGCAGGAGTACTTCTGCCACCTGTCAGGAAGCTGACCAGCAGCTCGAGCAAGATGGTGAACGCATAGCACATTTCCAAGCAGCACAAGTTACTGCAGAAGAAGTACACTGAGGTGTGGAGATGCTGATAATTCACCACCAACACGAGGATGAGAATGTTCACCATCATTTCACTATGTGGATGTCCAGGAAGAGCAGGAAGAGAGGAACCTGAAGGTCAGGTAAATCACCAAATCCCAGGAGAATGAATTCTGTAATGTTCATTTTGCTTTGCTTTTCCGTAGCTGACTCAGACTGCATCTTGAGGAAAGCAAATACTAAAACGTAATATAAAAATGAAAAAACTGTTTTCCATGCATGGCTGTAAAGATACACTATTCACCTTAATTCCTGGATCCAATCTCTACATGATAACTTATTCAAAATTCCAACTTTTAAAGCATTTCAGTAATGTTTTCTATAAAAAAACCCGAATTGTCTTATCTCAGTTTCAATCACTGTTGGTATGTATGCCTCAGGGACAAGACAATTTTCTTCTTTTCTACGAAGTATGGATGATTACATGCCATTTTAGGCCTGGGGAGCACTGTCTATGCAGTTTGTTCAGTTTGTTCGATGTCTTGTCACTTAAAAAAAATTGGGACTTTCAGATAAAGCTGTAACTGGCATAATAAAATCATGTCAGTAACCGATGAGCCTTCTAGTTTGGCACATGGGACATTTTGTCCACTGACAGAAAAACACAGGAAGTCATAAATCAATCTTCTCATAATTTCTTCATTCACTTCCTTCTTCACACTCTCCTTTGTCAGGCTTACATCCATGGTAACCAGTTATGGACTGAGGTCTCTTAGACCTGCCAACATCATGCTGTGGAAACCAGCATGGATTCTGCAGGCTGTCTTCTCTTTCCCTCATTATTCTTATATTTTTTATATATAAGACTACATATATTTATCTTTATCCTTTATATGGAGAGGCCAAGAGCTTGATCTTCCCAAGTGGGGTTTTTTGTTGTCTTCAAAAAAATAAACTTCCGCATGTGACGGAGCCAAGATAAACTCAGAATTCCCTTGTGACTCATTATATGCTTTTGAGTATGAACACAGAATCTTCTTTAATGGTTTTATTAATGGAAACCTTAAATAACTTATCAATTGGGTAGAACCTTCCCAATAACATTCTTAATTAGAGTTTATAATATGTTAATACTGCAGTGAAATTTACAAAAATATTTTGCTTTCTCCATCCCCCACACATACTATTTCCAATATATTCCATTTTTCAAAGGCATCTAGATACCTAATGAACATGAGCTGAGTATCTGTTATACCAAATTAAAGGGGACTGTATCACAACTCATTTGAATGGTGTTTTTACAATATGTCTTTGATGCAGGCACTCACAAACAGGCTGAGGGCATAGATTAGCATTTCAGAGAACAATCTCTGCTAGGCTAAACCACAACTGGCGCTTTCCACCGATAGATTTCTGCTCTAAAGCAGATGATGAAGGGAAATATTGTGTCACTATTGACTGAGTTCCCTCACAGGAAGGCATGAAGAAAAGCTCCAGGAAGAAGAAGAGAAACATGGAAATATGTGTGTGGTCACCAATCACCTCCTTATTTTTCACATTCATTATCACAGTTTCCAGGAGGATCCACTCCATGATCTTTAGGCTCAGAGATGGGACTGACTGGCCTGCAGTTCTCTGGACCTTTCTTTTTTCCCTTTTTGTAATGGTGGTTATGGTTCCCCTTTTCCAGTCACTGGAAACTTCCACCAGGAAGATGCTATCTGTATTGACAAGATGTTCCTTGGCCTAAATGCTGGTGGGACACCTGGTTAAAACAATATCCAAAAGCAGTTCAGAGTTGGGGTTACATTGGTATGATATGAATACTTCTGAAGAATTGTAATTCATACAACCTTAATTTTGTTTTCCCTTCCTTAATTCAGAAGAGCACCAGATATAAGCCTTTGAGGTACTTAAATGTACTCACCTGACTTATGTAAAATCTTCTCTAGTGGCCTACCCTTTTTCCCCAGCAGAGATAACACATTTTACATTGAACACAATGTGCACAGAAGATCACTGTGGATAGAGACAGTTCCTGGCTCTCATGAACACTCAGAACTCATGAACATTACTTTCCATCCCATGGCAGAACTCCCTAAGACAGATGTGGAAGAGAACCTATGAAGAATCATGCCATAGCCTAGGCACTAGGGCAGAGTGCAGTATTAAGGGAGCTGTGGGTAACGATTCTTTGAGTTACATGGCAGCTAGGACTCAAGTATTTTATTTACTGAGCAAGTGTTGTAAACATTCCCAGGTTTCAAAGGGGAAATGACTTTAAACCAACAGAGGGGAGATTGAGATGAGCTCTTAGGCACAAGTTCTTCCCTGTGAGGGTGCTGAGGCACGGGCACAGGGTGCCCAGAGAAGCTGTGGCTGCCCCATCCCTGGCAGTGTTCAAGGCCAGGTTGGACACAGAGGCTCAGAGCAAGCTGCTCTAGTGGAAGGTGTCCCTGCCCATGGCAGGGGGCTGGAACTGAATGAGCTTTAAGGTCCTTTCCAACCCAAACCATTCTGTGATTGAGAGAAGTGTTGGATTGGATTTTTAATTGGATTTCAATATTCCTGTGGTTTCAGGTAAGATACAGTGTTGGTCTGAAAGGTTTGCTGACACAGAACAGGATACTCTTACAGTGCTTTCAGTTGTTGAATGTTTGCAAATTGGCTAAAAACTGGGGGTTTGAATAAACAAGAATTTAAAGGAAAAAATTAAAATTAGAGCTGTAGAAAGAAATGTGTAAGTCTTACAAAGTTATGTTACTATAAGTGGTCCAGATGTAAGTTATTGGATGGATATTCTTATGTGGCCTTCACTGCTACAATGTCTGGTCACCTCCCTATATTGCCTCAATGTTGTGAGCAGCATCAAAATAGAGGTGCAGTCTGCATGGCAGAAACTGACTTCTGAGCTAATACCTAAACTCCTGATATTGTCAACTGAAAGACAAGAAATAGATAATTTCCTTATATTTTTTATCTCATACAAAGTAGATCTGTCAAACATATTGGATGGATTATAATCCACTTACTTCTCTCTATAGGAGCAGTCTGTGGTGAATGCATTAGATGCAGGTGTTTCAAATTAGATCACATTAATCCTTGCGAAGATGGTTCAAACAGATGCTGCTAAATTGGAGTGCTAGATCTGGAAAGATAAAGGGCTGAAAAAACTCCACCAAAGCTGTATTTGTAATAGATGATGCATTTAGGGAACCTGGGGGTTGAAGCTTGTCCCTCCCAGTCTCTGAAGTGTCACGGCTGGAATTTGTGCTGCCAAGTGAATGGGACTGAAAAATGCACCCCATTAATACATTGCAAATATCTCTCCCAACTCCATGCACATTTGATTAAAACAGAGCTGACAAGAAGAATCTATACAGAACAAAAAAAGGAGTAGATTTTGTGTTCAGCTCTTTTAGTAGTAGCCTTAACAATGGTGTTGCGTCTAGTTTTGGCCACTGAACTTTTTATTCTTTTTTTTTTTAGTATTTTTCTACTAGACAGGTCCAGAAAACATCAGCCAAATCCTCAGGAGTTTTGGAAAATGGAATTTATAAGGAAATCTAGAGAATGAGGTGATTCTGTAAACATGAGATGAAAATAAGAATGAGTACTATGACAAGCAGTGGGATTTTTTTAAACTGTATTTTTCTGATTAAGGGTCTAGCAACTAAACAGTCTCTGAATTCTCAGTGACAATAAATATGTACTTTCACAAGATGATTCATTCTGTCTGGTTTAGGGTGAACTAAATTCCTTACATCTGGAATCCTTCATTCTAACTACTGACAAGACTGAAGGGTGAGACAACCAGAGGGTGCTTTGTGTTTTGGGGTTTTTTTTTTGGCAGGGCAAACCTATACTGAGGATGGTATAGATCTTCATACTTATTTTAATTGGTGGAACATGGACTATTTTCCGCCTTCTTCAAATAAGAAATAGGTAAGTGTTAAAGGTCATGCTGCATACTTACAGTGATATGTATGGTGAATATATAATATGCATCAGTACATATTAGCAATGGAAATATTGCTGCTGGTGCAATCAGACCAAATACTGCTTTTTTCACAACAGAAATAAATATTGCAAAACATGTGATGGCATTTAAGAAATAAGTTGATTTTGCATTTGCTTACACAGACTGGAAACACATTATAAAGTTCCTCTGTGCCAGAGAAGAATGGACATTACTTCAGTTTTAAGTGCTCTTCTCAGTACATGGAGTAATGAGTAATGTGATTCTTAGTATGTAAGAAATCTTTATAGAAATCAGCTGACAAGTCTGATAAAGCAAAGACTTCTGTATCCTTCACTTTTTTATTCTGTGAAGAAACTTTCATTACTTGAGTCTGAACTGTCAAGGTCTTCCTTGGTGCTAACATTCCCTGGTTTTATCATTAGAATAAAAATTATGACAAAGCAAGAGTGGAAAAACAAAATGGTTGTTGTTGAGTTCATGCTCCTGGGATTTGGGAATGGCCCTAAACTGTATTCTCTTCCTGATGTTTCTGTCAATCTACATTGTCACTGTTACCGGAAATATCTTCATCATTGTGCTGATGGTGGCTAATCGACACCTTCACACCCCAATGTACTTCTTCTTGGGCAATTTGGCCTGCTTGGAAATCTCTGCTACAGCTCAAATATCTTGCTGAGGATGTTGCTTAGCTATCTGTGTGGAGACAAAAGTATTTCAGTCAACGGATGCTTTACAAAACACTATTTCTTTGGTTGTTTGGCACCTGTAGATTGCTATCTCCTTGCAGTGATATCCAACGATAGGTACGTAGCAGTGTACAAGCCACTTCACTATTCATCCCATATGAACAGCAAGCTCTGTCTCCAGCTGGGTGCTGCATCTTGGGTAAGGTAAGTGGTTTTCCATCTAATTCTATACTAACATTCCTGATCTCGAGTTTAGATTTCTGTGGGCCTAATGAAATCAAATGATTTTTTCTGTGACTCATTCACAATGATAAAATTCTCCTGTAGCGACACTCATGTGGTTGGACTTGCCACTTCTCTTGTGGTGGGTGTGTGCTCACTGCCTCCATTTCTGTTGACCTTCTCATCCTACCTCTGCATCATTATCATGAGACTTCCTTCTGCCACTGGAAGAAAAAAAGACCTTTTCCACCTGCTCCAAGCATCTTTTTGTGATGATTCTTTTCTACCGGTCAATATTAACTGTCTATGTACTTCATCAAGATATCCAAATATCTCCATATGAAATCTCTGTTTTTTAAATCATTCTCACTCCCTTGGTCAATCCTCTCATCTACAGTCTTAGAAACAAAGAAGTAAAGGAAGCTCTGTAGAAACACACAGGTAAATTGCTGGCTTTCAGAGGGCTGCTTTCTGTTAAAAAGGAGGGGTAATTATCCTTTATAAGTTACAGGTTCAGACACAACTATATGGCATGTGAATATAGTTAATTTCAATAAAGCTTGGAAATACATAGCTGTATATCTTAAAAATAAATGAGCAGAGAAACAAAATAGGTAAATAATTTTGCTATCTCTTGGGGGTGGTATGGAGAAGGAACATGAATGTGTAGTGAAGTAGCAAGTTTGCTGATGACACAAAGCTAGGAGAGTGGCTGATACAACTGACGGCTGTGCTGCTATTTGGTGGGACCTTGATAGGCTGGAGAATTCAGCAGAGAGAAACCTGTTGAGGTTCAACAAGGCCAAGTGCAGGGTCCTGCACCGGGGGAGGAAGAACCCCAAGAACCAGCACATGCTGGGGGTGACCTACTGGAGCAGTTCAGCTGAGAAGGACCAGAGAGTATCAGTAAACGGTAAGACCATGAGGCAGGAGGGACAAGAGTATCCTGAGGTGCACTGCGAGGAGTGTGGCTAGCATGTTGAGGGAGATTATTCATTCCCCTCTATTCAACCCTGGTGAGGCCACATCTGGAGCACTCAGTGCTGGTCTCCTCAGTACAAGAAAGACAAGGAGCTACTGGAAAGGGTCCAGTGGAGGCCACACAGATGATCAGGGGTCTGCAGCATCTCTCTTATGAGGAGACATTGCAAGAGCTGGACCTGTTTAGCCTAGAGAAGAAAAAACTGAGAGGGGATCTCATTAATGCAGATTAGTAACTCAAAGGCAGGTAACAAAACAATGGTGCCAGACTCTTTCCAGGGGTGCCCAGCAACAGGATGAGGAGCAATGGCCATGAACTAAAGCACCAGAAGTTTCACCACATATGTGAGGAAGAATTTCTTTCCATTGAGGTTGGCCAGAATACTGGAACAGGCTGCCCCGGGAAGGTTCTGTAGTCTCTCTGGAGACATTCAAAACCCACCTAGACATGTTCCTGTGTAACCTGCTCTAGGTGGCCCTACTTTGACAAAGGTTCAGACTGGATGACCTCCAGAGGTCCCTTCCAACCCCAACAATTCTGTAATCCTGTGAACACTGTAAAGTAAGCAAAATAAATCCATTAGTGTAACTGCATTTGTATTATTGCACATCATATTGTCTTGCCTGCCTGCTTGCTTTCTTTTTCCTCACTACAGCTGAAATTCAGTTCAACTGAGTAAGTTGAAACTCAAATTACATAAACCGTTTCTTTCTTTTATTCTGGATTACTCTGGTTTTACACCTATGGTGTAGATCTGTTTTTTCACTATCGTTATCTGGACTCTCTTGATTGCAAATGAAGAGTGTGAGAAACATTGCTTGAATGCAGTTCATCTGATCTATTTGGATGTTTAATATATACCATGCTCTAGAAGGCTCAGTTCAATATGCTACAGGACTGCTAGCTCATACAGAAGAACACACGATGCAGACATTCAGTCTAAAATTAATATACCATCCATACTTGTACTGACAGTTAAACCCTTAAAATGAAAGCAGAACTCCCACAACAACATTGCAACAACTTCTAAAGAGGAATGCCTACTTCACTGATTTTGGTAAAGGAGGGGTAGAAAAATGGAAAGGACCATCTTTACAATCCAGAAATTAGTTCATTTTGCATGTGTAACTTCAGTCCCCTTGATGACAATTAGGAAATAGGAAGAGCTGTTTAGAAATCTTCTGTAGGTTACGGAATTGTGACTGTCATGTGTGTTCCTGCATTTAACCTGGTTAGAAAAAAATAAACGAAGAAGTGGTTAGCAAAGCTTCACACCACTAAAGTTTCTAGCAGCGCAATAAGCAGTGGAGAAAAGACAGCATAGGCCCAGGACTGGCCATCACAGTAAGGAAATGTAGCTCTTGAATGCAATTAGCAGAGCAAGACATGGCTACAGGGAAGCATCCCTGGGGTCAGGAGGGGGGAACAACTGGAGAGAGGATTAGCAAAAATAGGAGGAAATAGGTACCACTTGCTACATAAAACTGTATGTATGTATGGCCAAATTAACCCAGCCCAGAAATTCCTATATCACTTTATTTACTATAATGGGTACCCATTAACACTTAGACATCTGCAATACAAACTCTGTATATGTGTCAGTAACCTAGTTTGCCAGCATACTCACTAAATGGAAGAGGCATTTCTACATTCTGACTTATCTGCATATTTTTTACTTTTGAGGCTATGATGAATTATGCCTTAGAAGTGCCTGTTTGTCTCCTTTGATTATAGTACTCTATGACAACTGACTCTACGACAAGCTCATATGTAAAAATTTAGGACTCAAACCACTTGACAAACATAGGCCTTCAGTGCCATTTGAAACACCCAGGAGCAAGGCTGATCATAGAATCATAGAATAATCAGGGTTGGAAAGGACCTTAAGATCATTCAGTTCCAACCCCTCTGCCATGGGCAGGGACACCTCACACTAAACCATGCCACCCAAGGCTCCGCCCAACTTGGCCTTGAACACCGCCAGCCATGGAGCATTCACAACTTCCCTGGGCAACCCATTCCAGTGCCTCACCACCCTCACAGGAAAGAATTTCTTCCTCATATCCAATCTAAACTTCCCCTGTTTAAGTTTGAACCCGTTACCCCTTGTCCTATCACTACAGTCCCTCATGAAGAGTCCATTTTCAGCATCCCTATAGGTTCCCTTCAGATACTGGAAGGCTGCTATGAGGTCTCCATGCAGCCTTCTCTTCTCCAGGCTGAACAGCCCCAACTTTCTCATCCTATCTTCATACAGGAGGTGCTCCAGTCCCCTGACCATCCTCGTGGCCCTCCTCTGGACTTGTTCCAACAGTTCCATGTCCGTTTTCTGTTGAGGACACCAGAACTGCACACAATACTCCAAGTGAGTTCTCACAAGAGCAGAGTAGAAGGGCAGGATCACCTCCCTCAACCTGCTGGTCACACTCCTTTTGATGCAGCCCAGGATACAGTCGGCTTTCTGGGCTGCAAGCTCACACTGCTGGCTCATATTCATTTTCTCATCGACCAACACCCCCAAGTCCTTCTCTGCAGGGCTGCTCTGAATCTCTTCTCTGCCCAACCTGTAGCTGTGCCTGGGATTGCTCCGATCCAAGTGTAGGACCTTGCACTTGGCATGGTTAAACTTCATGAGGTGTGCCCCTGCACTGTAAAGGAGTAACCATCTGTGTTAGCAAGAACTAACCAGCTGGACAAAGGAAGACGGATTCCCTTCTGCTCAGCACTTGTGAGGCTGCCTGTCGAGAAAGGTGTCCCATTTTGGAATCTCTCTACACAACAGAGATTGATAAAGAGAAGAGAGTCCAGAAGAGGACCACTAAGATGATCAGAGGAAACACAGTTCAGGATAGTAACATACTGAATTGTGCTCTATAACCATGCAGACTTGTAACTTCATTTTACTGTGAAAGAAGATAGGAAGGTCAACCAATGTTGATAATCAAAGTGCAGGTTGGATATCAAACTGCAAACTGTCAGGAAGGACCTTCCCAGCTAATACTGCTTTCTGCAGCAGATGTAGCTGCTCCTTTCTGTACTAATGAATGGCAAACCCCATATAGTGACACCAGTAAAGATAACTGGATTGAGATATACAATCAAGGTATTGCATCTATACATACATGTGAGAGAAAACTGGGGAAAACATTTTTTTCTTAAAACAGAGCAGAGAATATAATTTCAGCTCTCTAGGAAATTAATTCATATTTGCACACAGAAAGTAAAAGGTGAATTGTTGATGAAAACGTATTCCAGTTGAATTGAAATATGAAGTAGACATGGCAACATTTTAGCTTAATTAAAAATGAAAACAGACAAACTATAAGGAAAATCCTAGGTTTTCTGTCCTGAAATTTTTTCTTATTTTCTCATTTTTACCATGTGTTGCTTTTTTGTAGTGTGCCTCACAAATTGTTATTTGCCCAGTTATATTTGATAGTCCTACTTACTAGGTAATAGAACCAGGTTCAGAGAAGCTAATTATTTTTTCTTCATCCTGTACTCTTCTTCTCATGTCTTCCTGGTTGACCTACACAGGCTGTGTTGTTTCACTTTCACATGGAAGCTGTTGAAGCACTGGGGCTCAGAAACCAGACCTACTTCACTTTGCAAGGGTTCTCCCACCTCGCCTCTCTTCAGGTGTTCCTCTTTGAGGGAATTCTGCTAATGCTCCTAATCACAATGACAGGGAACTTTCTTATCATCACAGTTGCAACCACTGACCCTGCCTTGCACACCCCCATGTATTATTTTCTCAAAAACCTGGCTTTACTTGAAATTTGCTTTACACTAAACATAGTGCCCAAGATGCTTGTTGATTTGTTGTCTGAGAGAAAGGTCATCTCCTTTTCTGCCTGTGCCCTAGAGCTTTATTTTGTCATATTCTTCATCACTTCTGAGTGTTTCCTCTTGGGTGCTATGGTGTATGACCGATATATGGCTATGTGCCATCCCTTGCACTACACCATAACAATGAACAGGAGAATGTGTCTTCATATAGTCATAGCATGCTGGATTGCTGGTATTCCGCTTTCTGCAGGACTCACTGGGTGGCTATTTAGCTACCGCTTTTGTGGCTCAAAGGAGATTGAACATTTCTTTTGTGACACCACTCCTGTTCTGGATCTGGTCTGTTCAGACACATACTTATTTGAGCTTCTTGTGTTCATCACTACTGTTTTAATTGTTTTGATTCCATTTATCTTGATAGCAGCCTCTTACATCCAGGTAATCCACACCATTCTCCAAATGCCATCTGAGGAAGGAAGACGCAAAGCTTTTTCCACCTGTATTTCTCACCTGGTGGTGGTGACACTGTTCTACTGTACAGCTGGCTTGATACATTTAAGGCCAAAGTCCAGCCTCTCGGCAAACAGCAGGAAACTGGTGGCTCTTTTTTTACACAGTAGTAACCCCTATGCTGAACCCAATGATCTACAGCTTACAAAACAAAGAAATATAGAATGTTCTGAGGAAGACATCTGGGAGAAGTGAGTTCTTCAGCAAGCTACCTCTGCCTAGATGGTCTCACTGATTTTCTGAAAATTGTTCACACATTGCTTTGTTTGTTACAAATCCATAAATTAGTGCATTCCTCAAAGTCTGTAACAGGTTTGGACATTTTAGGTTTTGTTGCAAAATGCTGAGAAATGCACATGATCTGTACAATGAACAAATGAATATATTTAATATAACTGTTCAAAATATTACAAAGAGTACAGAAATAAGCCATAAAGTATGTACTTTGACTACAAAATGTTTAAGCCTTTTTCTCTGCTTCACAAGGTTAGCTTTCAAGCATGTCTAAACCAAATCACTGTCATAAGAACACATGACTTCAGCATGCATAAAACTAACCTGCAGCAAGAGTCATAAAAAAAAATTGTGCATATTTTCAGGACAAATATGCCAACAGATTTCTGGCATACTGATATAGTTCATCCCATAGTAATCAGCTCCTCCCACCAGAAGGTAAAGAGTAAGGAGAGAAATTCAGTTGACTGGATATAGCAGTGGGATTCAGCTCCAGATTAGGACAGCAAGCTGTAGACATCTATACATAAGTCAACATCTACACATTCATCAAAGCCAATGACAACCTAGTCACTACAATCAGCCGCATTTAAGGAGTGAGCAACCAACTTTCTTTAGCTGCTTGAACACAGATAACTAGCACTGCTGGAAATGTCCTACATCATCTTATTTTGGTTCCAGTGCAAAAAGGACTGAGCTTCCTGTAAGTCTGTGTTATATCTGACAAGCCAAATGTAACACATAACCCTGGGTACTGCAGGCAGCCAAGAATGTTTCCAGACACCTATACTGTAGCTTAGACAAGGGGCGTGCACAGTGGTGTACCCAAAAGACCTCCAGCTGCCATACCAGAAGAGTGCCAGCAAACTGAATCCAAGGTCCATAGCCTTGTATCCACTATTCTTCGGGAGAGATGAGCATGATACATCTCCAGCTGTGTGGGGGTGATTAGGGATCCCACCACAAGATGCCACAGAATCACAGAATGGTTGAGATTGGAAGGGACCACTAGAGGTCATCTTGTCCAACACCCCCTGCTAAAGCAAGGTCCCCAGAGCTATTTGCACGGGATCATGTCCATGTGGCTTTCAAATATCTCCAAGGAGATCCTACAGGCTGTCAGAAGCAAGTACTGCTCTTTACAACTCTTTGCAAACCAATGCCAGGAAGAACAGCTCAAAACCGTATCTGAGAGATAAAATTCCAGACCCATTTGTGATGTATGGGAACATGGGTATGAAAGAAAACAGTATTTCAGGATGCTGCAGTGGAGTCATGAAACATGAGATGCCTCCAAGAAGACTTGTCTTAAAAGAGACTCCTGGAGAAGGAGCATTTCCCTGGGCCATCAGGCTGCGCCATGAGGAAAAGCCACCCACTGCCAGTGGGAAGGCACTGCAGGGGGCTGAAGGACTGCTGGTCAGTGGACTCTTGGGCTGGAAATGTGAGTACATACCCGTTTTCTGCATCCTTGTCTCTGTGCTGCCTGGTGAGACAAGGGGGGGCACAAAATCACAAAATGAAATATATAACCCTTTAGAATCAGTTTTAAGTAATGTTAAGTTTGATGGCTTTGTAACAGTAGCAATGGAAAATTACTGAGATGTACGATTCACAGGAAAAAAAATAAGAGTACAGCCAGAGAACATACGGAGAATTCTTGCATAAGATAAACCGTTGTAGTTGACGTAGTTTTAGGCCTTTATGACCTTAGTACAAAATGAGTGTAAGAAAAACAGTCTAGAAGAACAGGACATAAGGATAAGGAGTATCTGGAATGGCAGGGGCCCAGGATGGGCTGCAGTTAAACTAACTGATAAGTAGGACAGGATGATTGTTATGTCTATGGTGTTAACGAACCAGTTCAGCTGGTATAAGCATCTACTGCATGTGCTTCAAAGGCTGCCAGCAGTGACGAAGATTGTTGGAAGAAGTAAACAACCCTCAGAGACCACCACCACATTTTTGCATGCATGCGGGGAACTTTCTGGAAAATTATGTAATCCACACGTAGCCTCATGAATATGTATGTATGTATACTCAGGAGCTATATAAGGATGGCCTGTGTAGCAACACGGGGACACACGTTAGGTGGAGTTATCCCCCGTGTCTTCCGGCACCGCAATAAAGAATACCTGCTGGTCAACTTAAAACTTTGTTTTTTCGCACCCAAAGCTAAACTAGTCTGATTCTGCAATTCTATGGAAAACATGTCTGCACAGGAAGTCAGCAACTTGTCAGTGTACAACACATGCACCTGACTGTGCAACCAAACACTGTCACAAATAGGATCATGAAAAATATATAAAATACAGCACCATCAGCACCATTGCCACCTGCTGCACTGGAGGGGAGACTAAGGCTGCTGCTCACCAGGAGCTCAGTGCTTCTCACACCAGCTGTCTCCAGAGAGAGTGTCCCCCCGCATGGTTTGTCTCAATCTTTCCCTTTTTTTTTTTTCCTCCTTAATAAACTTCATAGTGGTTTAAGCACAGCTGTAACTCAGAACCACACAGCCACAAGCTCACTCCCCCCACCCCCCTTCTTTCCCCCAGCTCCCAGAGGGATGGGGAGGAGAATCCAAAGAATGTAACTCCCACAGGTTAAGAACAGTTTAGTAACTGAGGTATAACACAAACCACTGCTGCTACCAATAAAAATATTGATATAGGAAATAACAAGGGAAGAGAATATAACCACTCACCACCCACCAACTGACACCCAGCCCGACTGAGCAGTGATCTAACCCTTCCAGGTAACTGCCCCCAGTTTATATAGTGGGCATGACATGCTGTGGTATGGAATACCAATTTGGTCAGTATGAGTCAGGTGTCCTGTCTCTGCTTCCTCCCGGCTTCCCCTCATCCCTGGCAGAGCGTGAGACTCAGAAAGTCCTTGGTCAGAGCAAACATTATTGAGCAGCAACTGAAAGCATCGGTGTTATCAGTGCTGTTCCCAGGCTGAAAGTCAAAAACACAGTACTGCACCAACTACCAAGAAGGAGAAAAAAGACTGCTACTGTTGAACCCAGCACAAACTTTCAATTACTTCATCCAATGCATGCCACCAGCTGATGACACTGCTCACAGCTCCTTGTGCTGCAAGCCCTTAGCAACACCAGTGGGATGCCCTGTTTGGGTGCTGCCAAATCCAGAAGCCCAAGATGGCCAAGGCTGCCATGGCTCAATGTCCCCACCGTCAGCCAGCAGCAAGGCTGAGCGTGTAACCCCAGGAGGCACACACACATACACCCCAAAATGGTAGATGGACAATTAGATAGATGATACACAGCCCTTTTCATACCTTTATCCCTCTATTTTCCCACATCTGTGGCTCTCCAAACCACCTTGACCCCTCCTTTTCCCCACCTTTCCTTCCTCCCCCTGAACATAAAATCATAGAATAGTTAGGGTTAGAAAGGACCTTAAGACTATCTAGTTCCAACCTCCTGCCATGGACAGAGAATTTACCACTTCTCTGGGCAACTTGTGCCTGTGCCTCACCACCCCCACAGGGAAGAACTTCTCCTATTTCAGTTTGAACCCATCACTCCTTGTCCTATCACTACAGTCGCTGATGAAGAGTCCCTCTCCAGCATCCTTGTAGGCCTCCTTCAGATACTGGAAGTTGCTCTCAGGTCTTCACACAGCTTCTCTTCTGCAGGCTGAACAGCCCCAACTCTTTCAGCCTATCTTCATATGGGAGGTGCTCCAGCCCTGATCATCCTCATGCTTCAACAGCTCTATGTCCTTATGCTGAGGACACCAAAACAGCATCCCATAATAACTCTTGTACAATCCCAAAATGCTGTTCCCCTGCATCCCATACTGTGTCACTCACCCCCTCAGTCCAAGAGGTGATCTGGAGAGCTGCCCCACTTGACCATCATGATTGGTGCCACCTCGAGGCCCATGGACAGTCCAAGGAGCAGCTGGGTCAGAGAATCCTTGGCACTGTGGACGTTCCCCGGGTTCCTTCACCTCTCATCATTTCTCTGCTTTTCTTCATTCATGGAGATGAGCTTTTAATTACAAAACCTAATGTTTTCTCATGGTGGGGGTGGAGGGGCTCCCTGCATGCCAGCCCTGGGGGATGCCTGCATCCACCAGCCCCAAATTATGCACCCATGGAGGATGCCCTCTAAGAGTCATCCCACAGAGACCTTTCAAATAGGAACAGTGTGCCTTCCCCAACACACCACTTCTTTCTGCAACAGGTCTGATCACTCTGTCTCCTGCCACTGCAGCAATGCCGGGAAGAAACCAGACAGGAAAGACCAGTGTTAGCACCTGTCCCTATCAGCCCTGGCCTCTCTTTCTCCTCTCTGTGCCACCCATCATGTTCCAGAGTGCCCCTTGCAGCAACCTCAGGAGACCCACAGCCCTAAGCACTGGAATTACTTTGGACCCTGGTAGCCCAGGACACTGAGACTGAGGTGCCATGGTGGATTTTTCCTGCCCCAGGGAGCTGCATGCAGCCAGGCCCCAGCTGCTGCACCTCACCGCAACTTCACAGGAGCATCCTCTGTTCTGCAGGGCCTGGAGGAAACAAATATGAGGTTGTGAGAGAGGCCAGACATAGGCTTGGGGCCAGACATGGGGATGTGGCTTTAAGAGGGGATGTCAGGGATGCAGCTCTGGGGTGCCAAGATGGATCGTTCTTGAGCATGACAGTGATCCTTGAGTATCAACCTCTTTCCTTGTGCCTCCTTCCCATGGCCTTATCCCATGGGACTGTATCAAGCAGATACCTAAAGAGGACAAAGCCTGCTCTCCTGAAGTCCAGCACTGTGATCTTGACTTTTGCCCAGCTACCTCCCCTCAGGACCCTGAATACCATCTCATGGTCACGCAGCCAAGGCTATATTTGGCCTTCATGTCCCTGATGAGCCCTTCCTTGCTGGTGAGTATGAGATCAAGAAAAGCACCTCTCCTCATTAACTGCTGTATCACTTGGAGAAGGAAGCTGTAATTGATGCTCTCCAAGAACCTCCTGGATTGCATACACCCTCCTGCATTGTACTACCAGCATATATCAGGGTGGCAAAACTCTCCCCATGAGGACCAGGGTCATGCTTCCAGTAAGACTGCTTTCAACTGTCTGTAGGCAGCTCCATCCACTTGTCCCCACAGCACCCCAGCTGGGTCCAACAGCAAGCAGCACATTTCTCCTGACAAGTCAAGTCATACTATGCAGCAGGGGCTCATCCACAACCACCACTTGGTGCTTCCCCCTTGCACGGTTTGAGCTGGTCTGCCCAGACGACTCATCTGAGAGCACACCCACCTCCTCCTCAGCTTTGAGGACAGTGAACCTGTTTCACTGCTGCAAGCCTTCAGGTGGAGCAGGAGCCTCCCTCTCAGTGGCAGAAGTCACCAGCTTCCAGCCCGTGCCTTCCCTGCAGTTTCTACTTACAATCTGCTATAGACTCTGCCTGTCACCCCACTACAGCTGAGGTCCATGGATCTTGAAGTGCAGGGTCTGAGAAGATACTGTCTTTCTGGCGCTCCCGGACACTGCTTACCCTGCTGACTTCATCCTGTAACTGGCTCCACCTAGTAAGGCAAGTCCACCACCACCACACCTCCAGCAGGGAAAATCCTCTCTGCCAGTCTCAGGGGGAGGCCCCAGGCACACACTGGCATTTGCAGGGTTTCATCTACCATCCAAAACCTGGGCTGAAGCCTCTGCCCTGGCAGTGACCACTGCTCTAACACCTGCTTGAGAACACACTGCTCTGCCACCATCACACCTGAGAAGATTTAGGCTGGTCTTAAGCAAGATGAGGCCCCCTTCTTTGTACCCTTCTGAGTCAGCTATCTGCACTCTCAATTCAGCTGCAGCTCAGCCAACTTTCCATTCATCCTATAGTCCAGCCATATAGGCCCATCTCCTCAGTGAGGCTGCAGGGTTATAACAGACCATACTAAAAAGCTTCCTTAAGTAAAGGAAAGTTATTCCTACTGTTCTCACATCATCCACCAAGGCAGCTACTGCACACAGAAAGCAGACACACTGGCACAGTGGAGAACCCCATAGATCAAGGTGCTCCAAAGCAACACCAGCTCAAGGGTGCCTCAACTGCTGCAGATATAAAAGCATGCACTGAGCACTTGTATTCAGGTAGGCAGTTGAGAAAGGAGACCAGGTGAGCCTGCCAGGAAAACTGTACATTGGGAAAGAAGCAGCAGGCAGTAGAGCTCAGGAGGATGTGGTGGAAGCTTGGAGATAGAAGGGTAGCTACACCATAGGGGGTGTCCCAACCTGAAGAGGGAAAAATAAAAGAAACACAGGTATGGAACTAGTCAAAGAGAGAAGAGACAGTGAACATTCAGGTAAAAACATGTTTGTTAGGTACTTATTCTCAAGAAGGTTAATATACTGCACTGAGGTTTCAGTCACATCTCAAGTCTGCTCACACCTGTTCTAGGGATAAAAGCACCAACAATTGTTCTCAGAAAAAAAAAAAAAACCCTCTTTTTCACCAACAAATTCAACTTACAGCTTCCCAGTAGAGCTTTGGAGGTTGTTTTGAGGGGAGTAGACACATTCTCTTACAAGATCAAAGCAGGAGATACCCATACCCTTGAAAAACTCTGATCTCCACAGATGGATGTATTGGGTTTACATGGCAAGGCTGGGATGCTGCAGGGGTGGCTTTGGCTGAGCAACCAAGGTGGCTTTCTTTAGAAAAGTTGCACCTCTGTAAAAATGTATTTAAGAAAGGACAAAATGCTGCCCAGAGTGAGGAAAACAAATATGGAAGAAACAATCCTGCTAACACTAAGAGCAGAGCAGGAGGAGTGGCAGGATATGCTGCCAGCAGGTATCCCTGCAGCCCATGGAAGTGATAGGGCAGGCTGTCCCCAGCAGCCTGAGGAGAGAACTACACCACAGCAGATATCCAGAGGGGCCGCTGCCAGAGCAAGCAGGTGTTCCGGGAAGGAACTGCAGTCCATGGAGAGCACACACAGGAGCAGTCTCTCTTGACTGCTGTGTGCTGTGAACACAACCATCTTAACAACAGCCTCAGGCCTAGTCAGAAAGGGGGGGGGGGAAGCAGACTAATCTGCAAGAGGTATCTATAAAGTAGGATTATCTGAGCATCATTAATACTGTGCATAAAAACTTGTGCAGAGTACTGTACTCTTCAGTATTTTTTCCTTTGGTCCGAAAGAAATTTTAGCACGCGTTGAATCAAGTTAGTAAGATCGCCTTGAGTTTAGGTAACACCACCTATCCCTCACAAAGAATGGAGGCACTTGCTCCTAATTAGCAAAACGGATGTCACTAGCAACTCCTGAGCTAACTAAGGCCATAAAAGACACCTCCACTGCCTGTGTACGCTCTGGAATGATGATCAGCAACACTAAAGCACTAACAAATCCATTTAACCTGTTCTAGTTATTTGTGTGTACCTTACATTGAGCGATGAAATTATTCTCTCTCTTATCCAGCATCATCTCCTGATTTAACCTGGCCCATTAGGCAAAGGGTTTTGTAATACTTTGTAAGTTAATAATCACATTAGCATAATTGCACAACATTCCAATGATGCTATGTGACAGGTCAAACTGGTTTTCGGATTAAGCAAGCATGCACATGAAAGGAACAGGGCAAACCAGCTTAAGTACAAGAACACAGCCCCACCAGAGTCAGGTTCCCAGGGCAAACTACCATCACTGCAGGGCTCAGTGACACTAACAGATGATCTACCTCAGCACTATTTACCTCGTAATGCAGCCAACCAGATTTTCTGCTGCTACAACAGCGCCAACATACCAAAACGTATTTTAGAGAAAGAGGCAGCAAGAAGCATTGGCTTATAAAATGAGTCATGACTTCTCTGGAGCAACTTGAGCACTACTTCAGGCTCTTTGTCCCATGTGCCTTCAGTCAATACCTAGTAGTCTGCATTACCAAAAGAAGTTTTGGAAATAAGAAACAACAGCTCCCTTCCACACATTACAAACAACATTTGTCATAGAATCATAGAAGGTTAACACACACAAAACAGCAGTTTTACCAAACGGTTTATATACATTGCCAAGCATCAAAATACATCCGTTTCAAGGCCTTATTTAGGTACTGTTGCCTCCTCCAGTGTTCTTTCCAGAAGCTCCTGTTTTCTGCAGCCGGCTTGCACTGGGCTGCCGAGGCATCCTCTGGGCAGATCCTTCCCTGCTGCTTCTTTCTGCTAGAACCTGGGTCCCGCTGACAGCAGAACTGCTTTTATTTCTCCCTGAATAAACAAACACATACATTAATTTTCAAGTCCCAATCCTACATGTCACCCAGACTGCATGCCCTCAGAAATCATGCACAAGGCAAAATTATATTAGATGTCGCAAATGTATCCAATATCAAGCACAGAAGGTGAATTTGTGAATTCAGCGCAAGAGGTCTCAGGGTCACAAAACCAAAACAAGTTGCAGTAGAAGCATTCTTAATTTTCATTAGGTTTAATCTGCAAAATAACCAGCTACTTCGCTTTTTAAACCCTTGCTTTCATTTGGTATAGGAATACCAGCACTGCAAACAGCACTTCAGGAGAAACACAAAGAGTACCTAACACCTCAGGACTGGGGTAAGTAAACTGGTGTGTCAGTGTCCACCAGTTTCTGAGGCCTGCAGTCACGTTACTGGATCAGAAACCCTCCTCTTCATGTCATGCTGTAACCTGATGAACAAGTATGGATTCCCTACAATTTTCTGGGGTTTCCAGGAGCTTACACTCCTACACAGAACTTAGAAACTTTCTTATTGTGTTCAGAAGATAAGATTTATCCTTTTGTAGGCACAAATACTATCCCAAAAATACAATGTGACAGCAGAGAGAAGCAATGGGTAGAAAGGTAGAAGATGAGGGACGCAAGGGGCATGTAGCTCACCCCACTTGATTCAGCCAGAAGAGAGAGGAACACACTAAGGTGTGCTTCAAACAAATGATAGGAGGGGTAAGTGAGGAAGACTGACTATTCCCAGCACTGGACAGAACTACTTCAGATGAGAAGTAGGACTCTCATTAAGAAAGCTAGTAAAAATAAAAGGAACATGAGGCAAAATGGTCACAGCTTTTAGTAAGGACAGCAAGCTCCAAGAGGCATAATGAAAAATTATTAACAGCAAGAAGGAAACAAAGCACAAGAATACAGTGAGCTGCAGCTACTGTAGTTACACGCATGCAATTAAATGAAAAGTGACATTTTATCAATCGTTATCAGAGCAACTTCCAGAACACCAACAGCTACTCCACACACTGAAGTCTCCACAGGCATGGTTTGGAAATCATCATCTTGGATCATTCGTGGTACAGACAGCACACAGGCTGGAGCTATGTCTGTTTTACTTACCAAACCATCCTGTCTCCTTGGAGCAGCTGTCTGAGAACAGGACCCGCATCAATAACACAACACCTTGCAGCACCAGAAAGACAACCCACAAACTTCCAAGTAAGGGTATGTGCCCACTTCATATCTGTAGAATTTGACAGACTAGGGTAGCAAAATACGTTCACTTACCCAAGCCAAATCATGTGCTCTTAAAAAAGTCCCTTTTTGTAAGCCACACTCTGATCTGTCAGCAGTTATCACTCCAAGCCAGGCAACCAGACTTGCAATCTTTCTTTGCAGCTCAAGCAACTTAAGCAGTTTCACTAACGCAAGTATTGCCCATGAGCACAAACTGCACAAAGGCAATACATTATCTCATGGTATGCGAGAGAAACTGGCAGGAAAAAAATCATTATAGTTCACCATGATGCTTTTAGCAACCCAGGACATCTCCGCAGGTGAATGTCCTCCCTTCTCTCACACGCATCTACCCAGTAAGAGTACAGGTCCTCAGGCTACGTACAATGCTAACCACCTGCACACATAAAACAACTGCACCATTAAGTAGTCAGGCCCTTGGTCTTCTGATCTAGCTGAAACAACTTGGGGAGAAAGAATCACTTTACTGAGCAGAAGCTGCACTCAGACAAAGCACATGCCATCCTTAGCACTTAGCCTCAGAATCACAGTAAAACAGAAGTTACTTCAATAGCATAAAAAACAACTCTTTTTGGAAGCATGACCCATGAACCAATCAAGAATGGCGCATGAAGTGCATGAGGACAGGCATGATTTGTTCAATTCTACCAGTTAAAACACTATCAGAGATAACAGATCCAATTAACACAAAGCACAAAAGCAGCTGAACATCCACAAACTCTGCAATTCAAGTACTACAGATGAACAAAAGGATTCCACTGATACTTTCCTTGGTGACACAACATGTCCTATGTGTCTGGTTGTCATAAAAGCAACTGCAGCCCAAACAGCTACAGACACAAGAAACAAGCCAAAAGATAGCCTAATCATATACCTCTGTCATGGTTTAACCCCAGCTATAACTCAGAAAAACCACAGTCTCTAGAGTCAATAATAATAATGAGAAGGGAAATACAAGGGAAGATAAAACAACTGCTCAGCACCCAGCGACCGAGCTGTGAACGAACTCTTCCGGGTCCCTGCCCCTAGTTTTACATCCTGGGCACGACATGCCGTGGTACGGAATACCTCTTTGGTCACTTTGGGTCAGGTGTCCTGTCCCTGCTTCCCCCCGGCTCCCCCTCCTCCCTTGCAGAGCATGAGACTCAGAAAGTCGTTGGTCAGACAAAACATTTGAGCAGTAACTAAAAACATCAGTGTTATCAGCGCTGTTCCCAGGCCAAAAGTCAAAACCACAGCACTGCAACAGCTACTAAGAAGGAGAAAAATGATTGCTACTGCTGAACCCAGGACAGTATTCACCCCTTATTCCATACCATTCATGTCATGCTCAGATCCCACATTTGCAATATACCATCACTCATATACATATATATATATACATATACACACACACACACAGAGATCATTCCTTTGTGCATGGACCAATCCCTATAAAGCTGCTGAGTCCATTTGGTCCATGGTATCAGATTCCATCCCTTGTAACAGCCTTTCAGAGCAGGAGAGGCTATGCGCAGTGTTGGATCATTGCCTGTACCGCAGAACTTGTCTGGTTTCATCAAAGCTCATTCTTTGTTGGGATGATGGTCAGAGGGAAGTCAGGGCCAGTCGCTGGTGACCTGAATACATCTAGTTGGTGGGCTATAAAATTATTACATAGCAGGCAACAGCTCACAATTGAGTTCATTGGCTGTTTTCCCCTAAAATCAAATCCCCTTGAGGTATACATCGGCCTTCCCCACCTTCCCACATTACCCACCAAGTATATCCGGGACCCTGAGCAAAAGCAATCCCACGTGCGGGTTTGCCTTTACCTGAAACAGAAATAACCCAGGCTGTCTTCGCCAGCAAATTCTTTATGTGCACCACAGGAGCTTTGTTCCCCCTCTACCGTATGTAAAAGTTCTGACTGGGCTGGACCAGCCCTCTTGGCAGATCCTCTGGTGTTGACCAACCAGGTGGCCTTTGGGAAGTGTGTATCCCAATGTTTGAAAGTCCCACCACCCATTGCTCTCAGTGTAGTTTTTAATAGCCTATTGTACTGTTCAATTTTCCCAGAGGCTGGTGCATGGTAGGGTATGTGATATACCCACTCAATGCCATGCTCTTTGGCTCAAGTGTCTATAAGGCTGTTCTGGAAATAAGTCCCATTGTCTAACTCAAATCTCTCTGGGGTGCCATGTTACCAAAAAATCTGTTTCTCAAGGCCCAGGATAATGCTCCGGGCAGTGGTGTGGGGCACAGCGTATGTTTCCAGCCATCCGGTGATTGCTTCCACCATGGTAAGCACATGGCACTTGCCTTGGTGGGTTGGTGGGAGTGTGATATAATCAACCTGCCAAGCCTCCCCATATTTGTACTTCGGCCATCGTCCTCCATACCAAAGAGGCTTTCACCATTGAGCTTGCTTAATTGCAGCACGTTTCACACTTGAGAATAATCGGGGCAATAGTGCCCATTGTTAAGTCCACCCCTCGATCATGAGCGCATCTGTATGTTGCACCTCTGCCCTGATGGCCTAAAGTGTCACGGGCCCACTGGGCCAAAAATAATTCACCCTTATGTTGCCAATCTAAGTCCATCTGAGCCACTAAAATCTTAGCAGCTTTATTCGCTTGTTGGTTGTTCTGGTGTTCCTCGGTGGCCCAGCTCTTGGGTACATGAGCACCTACATGGTGTACCTTCACCGCCAGGTTCTGCACCTGGGCAGCAATATCTTGCCACAGTGCAGCAGCCCAGATGGGTTTACCTCTGCGTTGCCAGTTGCTCTGCTTCCATTGCTGCAACCACCCCCACAGGGCATTTGCCACCATCCATGAGTCAGTATAAAGTCCTGGCCACTTTTCTCTTTCAGCAATGTCCAAGGTCAGCTGGACAGCTTTCACCTCTGCAAACTGACTCAATTCACCCTCTCCTGCAGCAGTTTCTGCAACTTGTCGTTGAGGACTCCATACAGCTGCCTTCCATCTCTGATGCTTTCCCACAATATGACAGGATCCATCAGTAAACAAGGAGTTCATTATATGGTGGGGCCTCTTCAGCACGCATCACCTCGTCCTCTGGTGACATTCCAAAATCTTTGCTCTCTCGCCAGTCCATGATGACTTCTAGAATTCCTGGATGACTGGAATTTCCTGTTCAAGCTCGTATAATTAGTGCAGCCCACTTACTCCATGTAGCATCGGTTGCATGATATGTAGAGGAGACCTTGCCTTTGAACATCCAGCCCAGCACAGGCAACCGGGGTGCCAGGAGGAGCTGTGCTTTGGTGCCAATCACTTCCAAAGCAGCTCGAACCCCTTCATAGGCTGCCAATATCTCTTTTTCAGTTGGGGTATAGCTGGCCTCAGATCCTCTGTATCCCCGACTCCAAAAGACCTCGAGTCTCCCCTGGAGCTTTCTTCCAGAGGCTCCAGGTAGAACCATTCTCCCCGGCTGCGGTGTACAGTACATTTTTAACATCTGGCCCAGTCCGGACTGGTCCGAGGGCTATGGCATGAACTATCTCGTGTTTAATTTGCTCAAAGGCTTGTTGTTGCTCAGGGCCCCATTTAAAATCATTCCTCTTCCGGGTCACATAATAGAGAGGGCTTACAATCAAACTGTAATTCGGGATGTGCATCCTCCAGAACCCCACAACACCCAAGAAAGCTTGTGTTTCTTTCTTATTAGCTGGTGGCAACATTGCTATTATCTTGTTGATCACATCTGTGGGGATCTGGTGATGTCCATCTTGCCATTTTATTCCCAAAAATTGAATCTCCTGTGCAGGTCCCTTGACCTCACTCCGTTTTATGGCAAAACCAGCTTTCAGCAGGATTTGGATTATCTTCCTCCCTTTCTCAAAGACTTCTTCTGCTGTATCGCCCCACACGACAATGTCATCAATGTATTGCAGGTGTCCTGGAGCTTGCCCCTGTTCCAGTGCAGTCTGGATCAGTCCATGGCAGATGGTAGGGCTGTGTTTCCACCCCTGAGGCAGTCGATTCCAAGTGTACTGGACACCCCTCCAAGTAAAAGTGAACTGTGGCCTGCACTCTTGCTGCCAAAGGAATTGAGAAAAATGCATTGGCAATATCAATCGTGGCATACCACTTGGCTGCCTTTGACGCCAGTTCACACTGAAGTTCCAGCATGTCCAGTACGCAGCACTCAAGGGTGGTGTGACTTCATTCAGGCCACAATAGTCTACTGTTAGTCTCCACTCTGTTAGACTTTCGCACTGGCCATATGGGGCTATTAAAGGGTGAGCGGGTACTACTGATCACTCTTCGACTCTCCAGTTTATGGATCAGCTTATGAATCAGGGAGTCTCGGTTGGTGAGTATGTTGTTTTTTCATCTTGCTTTATCTTTCTTGCCTCTTTCTTGCTTTTCCTCTTGCGTACAGGGGCAACTGATATTGGTATGAGTTGGCCATCTGGTTTAGCTGCAGTGATTATCACTGTGGTTTGGGTAGCTGCTGTACTTGTCACTGGGGTTTGAGTAGTGGCTGTACCTGTCGCTGGGGGTGGTATAGCTGCTGTACTTGGAGCTAGAGTATTTGAGCTGTCTGCTGTAGTCAAAGTTTGAGTAGCTGCTGTACTTGTCGCCAGGGGTGATGTAGCTGCTGTGCTTGGAGCTGGAGCAGCCACACCATCCGCTACCCTGCCCTCAGATCCAGGGACATTTTTTTCCTTTTGAAGGTGCTGGATGGTGTTGAACAGGGCTCTGTAAGCATAGGCAAAGCCCCAGCACGTTGCCATGATTTGTCCATCTCTGGTATGACCAGAATGACAATACACCTCCTTTAAGTGTTTCATTAATTTTTCTGGATTTTGCACTTGTTCAGTGGTGAAGTTCCAAAGCACTGGAGGGGCCCACTGGCCTAGACACTTGCCCATACTATCCCACACACCCTGCCACTCATGACTGTCCAGCCTCAGGGAAAATCTCTTGGTGCTCCTATATCGTCGTCTAACCCCAGACAAGGCCCAAACCCGACTCTGCATAACTCTCGGGACCAGACAAAATGGTCATGGTTAAAATACACTCTGTATGAGCACCAACATGGTGATCCCCATCACAATCAGCAGGCAGGTCTCAAGGGTACTTAAAGGCCATTCAAAACCTTCAAAACTCTCAAATGATACTGTAAACGGTCTGGTGGGGGGGCTGGGAGCATAAAAGACATCTCCTTCACAGGTTGACCACCCAAGGAGGGGAAAAGAGATGTGAAATTGCTAAGCACTTCTATTATATGCCTCCCAAAGTATAGAGGTGGTGACCATACTGGGAATGTAAACCAGACAAACTGATCATGAAACTGATATCAGTGATTCTACTGTATTACAAGTCATTACCATAAAGTAGAATGAGACAAGAACCTTAGCCCAAACCCCCCATCTGATAAACGCTAAGACAGCAAATACCAGCTTTAAGTAAGGTATCACATGCTGAACCTGTGAGATCAAGAGCAACAACTTTGACAGCCAATAAATCAGCATTGTGATGAGTGACTATTAATCCTGTTATTATCTCAACCCTTCGTGCCCCACATTGGGCGCCAAAAAGAACTGTCATGGTTTAAGCTCAGCTGTAACTCAGAAAAACCACAGTCTCTGGAGTCTCCCCTCCCCTTCCTCACCCCCACCCCCATTCCTGGAGGGATGGGGGGGAGAATCGAAAGAATGTAACTCCCATGGGTTGAGATAAGAACAGTTCAGTAACTAAGGTACAACACAAACCACTGCTGCTGCCACCAGTGGCTAGTTTGGGTCAGGTGTCCTGTCTCTGCTTCCTCCCGGATTCCCCTCCTCCCTGACAGAGCACGAGACTCAGAGAGTCCTTGGTCAGACTAAAAATTTGAGCAGTAACTAAAAACATCGGTGTTATCAGCACTGCTTCCAGGCCAAAAGTCAAAAACACAGCGCTGCACCAGCTACTAAGAAGGATTAAAAAAATGAGTGCTACTGCTGAACCCAGGACAACTTCCTTCCCCAAAGATGACTCCAGAAGAAGAGCTACATGTTCATCTCCTTTAGAGCCAGGCATAGTTTCAGAAAAATAGGACATGCATGCAAATAGCAGCAGAAGTGTGCTCGACCTACCTCTAAGTGCTGGCGCCCCAATTTAAAAACAGCAGCACCCACTGTGATCAGGCTGCTCACTGAACACAATCATGCTTATCACCTCAACAAAACCAAGACAGAAAAGCTACAGTCACCTCTAGAAGGCCACCACCAGATACTCGGGTAGGAGTCTGCAAGGTCGCACATGGCAAGAAGACAAAGCCTTAAATAGCAGAGCGAAGAAGCAGCACCTTCTTGTATCAAGCAGGAGGCAAGTAAAGACCAATTAGATTTAGGAAAGGAACCCCAACCCCAAATATGCTTTCAGAAGTGGAAACCTAAAGCTCTTCTTTCTCAGTCTCCTCTACTCAACCTACTGTTTTCCCCAGGGGATCCTTTCCTGCCTCTAAACAGTAACAGGGGCTACAGATTCTCCTCCCACTGGTAAATAAATAAATAAAGTGCTATTGGTACCTTTATAACACAGTTGGGCATACCAGGGCTGCAGCCATCTCAAAATAACTCCTGTCATACATATTGGCAGTGACTACGGGCTAGAACAACTGCAAGGGTACTTTTACATTCTCCAAAATCCTACTTCCCATTTCTGTCTCACAGTAGGGCTTTTGCTGGGCATAGTGAACCAGCTGGCCTCTATAGACAAGCTTTAGGTGTAAATAATAAATGCCTTGTAAGAGCAAAGTCCCTCCTTTTCGCAATCGCTATGTGTTACCTAGAGGCTTAAAGAGACACCTTTTGCCTATCACCCAAACTGTGCATAATGATGGGACTCACTTCAAATTTCATCCCCTCCTGACCATGGAAAAACCTGGGATACAGCTAGACTTCACTCCCCAAAGTGGTCCCAGTATGTGACTATGGCTCATTATACTCAATCCTTTGCTAGACTGCCAGGTTTGCCCTGCAGAGTCTTGCTCTCGTCTCTACATAAATATCACAATTAGCCCTCTTCTGCAACACAGATTGGGAGGTTCTCAGATCTTCAAAGCTGCTGCCATATCCTGAATAGCTAATATACTCCCTCCAGAGCCAAAACATCACCCATGCTACAGCAGTCTCCCTGAAAGAATAAAGTAGCAGGTGAGACTGTCTCAAGAAATCCAGCTGAATTGTTTTGAAACAGGGGAAGAGGAGGGGGAAAAAAATGGTTTTCAAATGCACTTTCCAAAGAAGTTAACTACTTTCCAAATAACTAAGACCTTAAGTATGCATTAAGCAGGGGGTCATTATTTAAGCACATGTTTTCCTCTTGCAAACTCTCATCTGAAGAGAAGGATTTGGAGAAAGAAGAGAATACAAAGTAAGGCCTATAATGGAGACAGAACTTGGAAAAGCTAAACAATTTTAGCAAGAGAAATAAGCCGGTGCAAAGCTTTGAGATGTAACTTTATGGAAGACACTTGGGCTAGGCCAAAACCAACACTACCATCCCAACGGGTATGCACACTTCCTCCTCACAACTAAATGCCTAAACCTTCTCCTCAAAATCAGCTTTTTCTCTCCCAGATCAACAACTGTTGAGGAGCCATTTGGAATACAGCTTGCATTATGTAGTATCTGTATGCCAGATGGATACTCCAGTACAGAATACAGTTATCATGAATTCAGTTACCAGCAAACACAGCTCCATGCAAAACACCATGGTTACATTCCATGGGAAGATGCGAAAAGAAGTAATTCATATTAGATTCTCTGTTGCTTTAGCTGCAAAAACAGCTGACATAACTACCAGGGGCACCCCAGAACACCTATAATGTTGTTCAGAAATGCTGTAACAGTCTTTTTTTAGCTGCTTTAAAAAACCTCCCTGCACCACAATGGGCCGAGAAGCCAAAGCAAGTATTGCATCATTAGTGGTAAAATTTGACCACAGCAGTCTCTGCTAATCTTTAGTGAGATCTGGATTACTTCAGCCACTTGTCTGTCTTCAACAAAGGAGATAGCATAGGATAAAGAGTAGATACACAGAGCTGAAGAACACTGTGCAAAGCAACTTGGCAAGCTTATATAGGACAAACACTGTTTTCTATCAGCACAAGGAGCTATGGCTTTATCAGCACACACAAGTCCCAGCTATGCAGAGGGTGCATCTCCCATTTCCAAATGCCCAGTCTTGCATGGCAGCAGCACCATCTCCCTCTTAAATGGAAGCAGAATCTTCCTACAAGAGATGGCAGGGTCAAAAGCAGACACAGCAGATCCTTAAAGTGAAAGGAGGCGAGGCAAGGCAAGCCAAACACTCTTGCAGAACAGATCCAGCCCAAACGACACCCCCAGTAACCCTGGTAGCACTTACCCAGCTCCTGAACGACTGACTTGGACTGTGCCCAAAACTAGAAAGCTCGGTGACTGAGGAGACATTACTCCTCCTCTTCAATTTAAGCCAGCTGGTTGTTTCTTCAGTTGGAGGAAGAAAATTACTCTGATAAAGATATGCTGATTTTAATGAGATCTTTATTTCAGGAACAGACTTTTCCCCAAAGGCTGTGGTAAAACAAGCTCCCATATTGAACTAGACAGTTCAAATCCTAATTCAGCCTAAGGAGGTCCAGCAAAACAGACAAGACTGGCACTGATGGCCCAGTTCTGCTTTAGATCATTACCAATTTCCACAAATTGAGAGATCTCTCTGGACACCCATTTGTGTTCATGACCTTCTGCCAGCAGTCCTACACATCCTCCTCAGACCCTCCAGGCATACTGCTCCAAGTGTCTACATGGCACAGCAGAGTCAGACATCAGCTAGTCAAAATTTGCACAAAGCTGCAATTAAAGCTGCAGAAGCTTGTTCACTTGCACCAGATGCCTATCTTAGATCAGGCCAGGTGCTAAGCTAACACAGCCCCTCCTCTGACTAAATCACAGCAAGCACAGACACCTGCCTTACATCTGAGAGGCTACAGAAACATTCTCACAAGGAGAGCTGGTTAAAACATGCCCTCCTCTCAATATTAAGGAGATCTTATCGGTACTTCTTATATTCACAGGAATGAAGATGCAGGACTAAGGTTGTGATAGGCTGCTGCTGAGCTTACGTTCTGCTCAAAGAATTTTCTGAGGGAGTTACCTTTTCAACGATGATCTAATTCACAAAGGAATTAGCTGATGTCAGTGGGTGCTGGGTGACAGCAAAGTCACTTGGGCTGATAAAAACTAAAAAGAGAAGTTTTCATTCAAAGTGAGTTACAACTCCAATATAGCACAAGCTTCCGCAAAACAAAAGCACACCAACATAGCTGGGGAAGACTAAACCTTCTGACAAGGCATGCAAGTGCTGCCCATCTGAATTTGGTCAGGACTGAGAGTGATGAGAGAGGACAAAGTGCCCCTTTATCACCACGTTACTGAGCACCAGCTTGCAAAAGGAGCAAATGCAAGTTCAGCATTAAATGTTTCACCACATCTGCAGCGAAACTGTGGCTTGATGGGCACAATCCTCCTGCCTCAGTACGCTGCATATGATTCAGTGATCTCAGTGCATCAGCTAGCCCTGAAGCGTATTTTAACATTGTGAAATAAAGCAGCAATGGGAGATGCTGAAGGCCAAACTAATAATGTGAATATTTACTATGAGAAACACAGAGCTAACATCATCTTTCTCTAAACTTCACTACACTTTCCCCTTGGAGTGCTTCTCCAGTGCACTTAAGGATATCAGTGTGTCAAATTTGAAAGGAAACTATGGAGAGGAAAGTCTGGCTGGACACACTAGGAACGAAATCTGACTGGGGCAACATCTTGGACCAGCAGATGCTCAGCTAAACATGCAGAATGAGCACCCTGGATTGACACAGGCTTTTTCTCCTGAGAGATTTGATGCTCATTAACAAGCAAGTTGCCATTAGATATTTCAAACCTGAGCCAGCCTACTACCAGCTAAAACTAGCTCATGGCAGTAGCCCAGTGCTAGGAAAAAGTCTCATTTTTACAAAGTACCACACAGACAGCATACATGAGAGAATAAAAGCTACTGCAGATTAACAGACATACACGAGCAAAAAACCTTACCAAAGTTGTTTCACAGTTTGAGTGGCGCATCACACCTGAAGCACTAACAAAGGAAAAGGAGAGCAAAATTTCACAGCACCTTTGATTCAAAATTGGTGCTTTTCTGAGATTTTTCCCGTCAACATGGTACCCAAACAGCACGCTGCTGTACCTCCTTTTTGCTGGGGAAAAAGGACTCAGCCAGGTGCCTTCTTTTTTGACAAAGGAGAACTTGTCCAGGTTTCTGTGGGGTCCTGGACACTTTATCCACACACTCCAATTCCCATCTGGGCTTTAGCAAACTTCCTCAGAGTCTCTGTATAGCTGCTCCATGACATAAGTCTCACCCACTTACCACGTGGGAATCCATACCTAGAGCAGGAGGCTCTGCTGTTGCAAGGGTGCCTTAGAGTGTGGCATAAGTTCTTACCCTAAAACTGACTGCTTATAGTTGGTCTTTCTTGCCTTTCACCTTCACTTTCTTCAGAACTTACCACCAGACACACAAGCACAGCTATGAGAATGAACAGCCCCTACCATCAAGGCAGCTTCAGCAGAGAGACTAAGTAGTAGTACGCTACAATGAGTAGGAAACCTTACTTTCCCCCCACACTACCCCAGTAACCTTGCTGACAAAGCTTTCCTTTCTTGCCCCATTCTCTATGTTCCCAGCTGACAGTTCCTTTCTAAAGCTTTACCTCAAAATTCATCATGGGGCAACAGAGACCCATCAACTATAACAGTTTTCATCCTGAAACAGGGAAAGCAAGGAAGAACAGGACGTGACAATACAATTCGACTTGACCTCATATATTTCTAGGCTCCCGCTGGGTGAACAAGCACTCCAGTGTTGCTGGTAGAGCAGCAAGCTTTCAGCATGAAACTTTGTTCTTGGCAACCACAGACTATAACCACAAAACATTTCTGTTTTGGCCACTGTCCTTTTCTACTGTTTGTGAATACAAGACAAATGAGAGCCTTTCCGCAGTGAACTTAAGCTTAGTGACAGACTTTAGACACCTCTTTTCAGACCTTTTGGAATTAATCCACAGAAGTTGTAAGCTACCAGCCAAAAGTCACTTCAGGAAGTTCAGGAGGTCAGTAAAAGTTTTATTAGAACTGGTTTGGAATAAAATAAATACATCCAGCTCAGCTTCAGGGCTACATCTGCTCCTGTCCATCGAGATTAAGGCAATCACGGAAGAGAATTACATTCACAGGCAGTTGCTATTTCAGCCAACAATCCCCACAGAGCTGCCCATTTCATGTTCCCACCGAAAGAAACCTCTGGACAGGATGCAGAAGCCACTGTGCTTGGGGATGGAGCAGAGGAAGCATCCCCCCTCCCCTCATTTTCTGAGGATTCCTAATGTACCAGAAACTCCTCTGTTTTGATTGGGCGTTTTTTGAGATTTTTTCTTTTTTTGCATTAGATACAAACAAAGCAGCATTGTATAACACTGTGCACTAAGGCGTGGTTTTTGTGTTGCTACTAAAGGCACAGAGGGCAGAGGCAGGAAGCTACAAAACCCAGCACAAGTGACCGCAGCTACCTCTCCCCGACCACACCGTACAACTCCCCCACATCCGGCCCCTATGCTGGTACAAGAAATAAGAACTCAGACCAAAGGGTGCGCAAGAAGTCCCCGCCGGGCCCGGCCCCGCGGTTCACATCGAACGGGGACCCCGGAGGCGGGCCGAGCCCGCCGGCGGGCCCGGCCGCCCAGTCCGCGGCCCCGCCCCTGCAGCGGGACGGGCGGCGCGGCCGGCGGGAAGCGAGGGGAGGCCGCGGGGCAATGAGCCGGCGGTGGGGGGCCCACGAGAGAGCGCCTGGCGGGCCCCGAGCCGCGGCGGCCGCAGAGCAGATGGGGGGGCCCGGCCGTCCTCTGGGGCCTCTGCGCAGGGAGACATGGGGTCAGGGCCCGCCGCCGTCCCACAGCCCGCAGCCCGGCCCTGCCCGCTGCCTACCTCGCGTGTCTGCGGGGAGCGGCGCCGGCGCGGCGGAGGGACCGCTCTCGGGTCCCGGCGGCAGGCGCTGCCCGGCGCACATAGACTTCAGCACCTGAAAGACGGCGAGCGGCGCCACGTTCATGCGCAGCAGGTCCAGCAGCACCCTAAGGGGACAGCGGCCAGCGGGGAAAGGTCAGCAGAGACGGCGGCCACCGAGAGCACCGGCGGCCGCCCCTCCGCTCACCGGAACACCTCCGGGTCCAGCCCGCTACCCGCCGCCTGCGTTAGCTCGAACAACTCCGCCTCCTCCGCGCTCAGCAGCTGCTTCCGCCGCAACCGCGCCTCCGCCATGGCCACCGCCGCCGCCATCCCCCCCCACCGCCTACCGACGCGACGGCGCCTCACACCGGCCCGTCAAGGCCCGGCCCCGCCCCGCGCGGCCTCGCCGCAAAAGGCCCCCAGCTGCGAGGCCCGCGCCCGGCGCGGCCCGGCCGCGCGATTCCCGCCCGCGCCCGGCAGGTGGCAGCCGCGCTCCGGCCGCAGCCGGTGGTGCTCGGCGGCGTTCGGGGCTCCTTCATCCTCCCGCTCCCTCCAGGGCTCCTTTGCTCCTCCCCGGCAGCTGCCGGCTCCCCGGGCCGGTAGAGCACCGCTCATGGCGATTTCACAGAAGCAGAATCACAGAACGGTTTGAGGTGAAGGCACCTTAAAGCTCATCCAGTTCCAGCCCTGCCATGGGCAGGGACACCTTCCACTAGAGCAGGGTGCTCCAAGCCTCTGTGTCCAACCTGGCCTTGAGCACTGCCAGGGATGGGGCAGCCACAGCTTCTCTGGGCACCCTGTGCCAGCGCCTCAGCACCCTCGCAGGGAAGAGCTTCTGCCTAAGAGCTCATCTCAGTCTCCCCTCTGGCAGGTTAAAGCCATTCCCCTGTCCTGTCCCTCCAGGCCCTTGTCCAAAGCCCCTCTCCAGGTTTCCTGCAGCCCCTTTAGGCACTGGAGCTGCTCTGAGGTCTCCCCTTAAGGAGCCTTCTCTTCTCCAGGCTGCCCCAGCCCAGCTCTCTCAGCCTGGCTCCAGAGCAGAGCTGCTCCAGCCCTCGCAGCAGCTCCGTGGCCTCCTCTGGACTCTCTCCGGCAGCTCCACGTCCCTCTTGTGCTGCTGCCCCAGAGCTGGATCAGCACTGCAGGGGGGGGGGTCTCCCCAGAGCGCAGCAGAGGGGGAGAATCCCCTCCCATGATGCTCTGGATAATGAGCAGCAGATCAAGGGAGGAACAGCTCTGCTGCTCCCGTCTGCAGCCCAGCACACAGGAGAGTTCTGGGCTCAAGTGCATACTGAATCTGGGTCATGGGGAGCTTCACTTCACCCAACACCCCCAAGTCCTTCTCCTCAGGGCTGCTCCATCCAGTCTATGCCCAGCTTGTGTTTGTGCTTGGCATTGCCCCATCCAGGTGCAGGACCTTGCACTTGGCCCTTTGTCATGGGTTCAGCAGCAGCAGTCATTTTTCTCCTTCTTGGTAGCTGGTGCAGTGCTGTGGTTTTGACTTTTGGCCTGGGAACAGCGCTGATAACACCAATGTTTTCAGTTACTGCTTAGTAATGTTTACTCTGACCAAGGACTTTCTGAGCTTCATGCTCTGGCAGGGAGGAGTGGAAGCCGGGAGGAAGCAGAGACAGGACACCTGACCCAAACTGACCAAATTGGTATTCCATACCACAGCATGTCATGCCCAGAATGTAAAAACGAGGCGCAGGGACCCAGAAGAGGGGGGTTTACTGCTGGGTCAGGCTTGGTATCAGGTGGTGAGCAGCTGTATTCTCTTCCCTTGTTATTTCCCTAGTCATTATTATTATTGGTGGTAGCAGCAGTGGTTTGTGTTATACCTTAGTTACTGGAGTGTTCTTATCTCAACCTGTGGGAGTTACATTCTTTTGATTCTCCTCCCCATCCCTCCAGCAGCTGGGTGAAGAAAGAGGGAGAAGAGAGTGAGCGCACTGCGTGAGTTACGGCTTAAACCACGACACCCCTCTATGCATCTGCCCCAGGCCGCCCTTCAAATTCACTGCGGGCTGCACTACTGCCTCTGTGTCCCTCCTCCAAGCATACATGCCCTCACTCACTGGAAGGGGCCCCTTGGTAGCCTCCCCTACCTCACCGTTTAGTTAAGCCAACCTCCTTTCTGAAAGCAAACATCCACCTGGAACAAGGATGAGGTTGGCTCCCCTACCACCAACTTGCTCCACCTTCTTTTCTACAAGCCGTCACATTTGTAGCTGAGTGAAACTGGTGTTTATTCCTACAGGAACAGACACGCCAAGTACATGGTGGAGATGATCACACAGAGGATCATGAGCTTCTCTATATCACCTGTCTGTGTGCATGTGAACATGCACTCGATGTAGGTGGCAAGCAAGGACACCCTTACCCCCTTGCTGTATTACCGCATTTTTCTCACTGAAAGACAAGCAGTTGGTTGTCCTCATTGCTATGGTTATCTGGGTGACTTCTTGTGTGACCATCCTCTGCCCTCACATGATCCGGATCATGTATCATGGGGGCCAACTCTGGATTCTGGTGTTAATCTGTCTGAGGATAGGGAAGGGAGCTAGTGAGAGGCCGTGGGAGCACTTTGTGCAGCAGATTTGGATACAGAGAAGCCATATGGCCCAGCTGACCTTCATGGAGCTACACACAGGTAATCATCCATGTTCATGTACCCAACTATCCACCTCTTCCAAGCTGCAGCACCTGCAGCCCAAGCCAGCAGAGAGCATATGGCATTGTGTGGAGAAGAAAATAGGAAATTTGTGTCTTGAGTTGCACCATGGTGAGGAGACAGCAAGCTGAGATTGAAATTCCTATCTAAATGGAAATGAGCAGTACCTCTGCCATCAGGGAGAGATCACCTGTCTCCACTCCTCCAGTCCCAGCAGCACAGAGACCACAGACAGACCTACTGTGCTTCTGAATAAGTAGCACAGCAGGGGGGGTCATGATGCAAGAATGCACACCCCCAGTGACCCTGTCCCCATCCCTGCTTCAAGAAAGATGATTCCACTCCACACCCGAGCAACCCATGAGTGTGTCAAAATCATTGCTTGCTACAATGCCTTGCCAACCTTGTGTTCTGACAGGCATTCATACTTGCTAGCAGACATATATTTACTGCAGCTGCCAAGATGGAATGAGAAGTATGATAATAAAAGAAGGATCTTGTTGCTAATGGCCCATAGCAGGACCGGAGCAGCAGGGACAATTGCCCAATGCTGACACTTGGAACAGCTACTGCCAGTGTGAATTACCATGCTGCCTGTAAGGCCGACAATGCCAGAGCCACAAAGTCTGAGGTCACCCTGAATGATGGACTTTCATTGGGACTGTCAGCTGAGTGAGGCAGTGTAGGGTCTGTGACCGAGCAACATCTCTGTGTTTGCTCTCTTGCTTGCTCTGGTGTATGATGTGCTGCTTCCTTTAGGACTGGCTGGAAGTGAAACTCAAGAGCAAGAGCTCTCACCAGGTAGACAATGCACTCTCCAGCCCTTCCTGGTACCACCTAGACCACTTCCCCCAGCCTGTGGCATCTGGGAGCTCAGCTACAAGTCACAAAAGAAAAAAAGATGGTTTTTAGCTCAGCCCCTCTGGGAAAACAAACAAACAATAAAATACCAAACTAAACCAACAACAAAAGATGCTCACCCCATACACACAAAAATACCAACCAAAACAATCAACCAAAAAAAAAAAGAAAAAAAACAAACCAGGAATTACCTTCCTTACAAGAAACTGAAGCTGTCTCAGCTTGTACTTCCTTCTTCCTAGTGCCAGCTAACTCCAGCCGGCAGCTCTCTGGTCATCAGCATCATAAACACAGCTGTAGACCTTCCCAGAGCAAGGAATAGGAGAATGCCTCTCCCGTGCTTCCTTCACAGATCAACACAGGCCATGGCTGTGAGTCACAACTTCCTCACTTTCTTGGTGCTTTGACTGGGCACATTCTGCAACTTTGAGTGACAACACTCTTCTCTGGACTACCCTCTGAAGCATTTATGGGGGCTCCGATATCCCAGTTTTCCCCTTTTGGTCTCTCAAGCCAACAGGTCAATGAAGGAAGTCATTGGGATCCCATAAACATCCCCTAAGAAGACTTCAGCAACAGGAGGTACACTTGGGACTCTGGCTTAAATGACATTCAGCAAGACACTGGGTCTTTCTGCCCACCAGAGACACTCTCCATTACCTCTGGCAAGACACCTGGTTACCACACAGCTGACGGTTTCCAGACTGGGACATGAGCCAGCACGGTGCAGGATGGAGGTGTCAGGCTGTGCCTCAGCCCCTGTAAGACATGGTTACAAGAGTGGCTGAGCAGATGGGAGCACAGGAGGCACTGACAGCCTGTGCATGTGGAAGGAAAAGGGAATTAAGTGCAGCACAGAGCCTGCAATCTTTACCACACATTACCAGCTAGAGTTGGGAGTTGCTCTGATGTCAGGACATGATGCTGGTGTCTTGCACACATGCAGAAAGCATGTGCCTGTCCAGAGGCTGCAAGGCACCTGTGTGGGAAAGAAGCTAATGCGTGAACCAAAATTAGGATGCCACGAGCACATGGAAACTACACTATGCCACATGGAGTGCCCATCACCTGCACACACAGTAAATCCAAGAGGCAAATCAGGCAGACTACTCCCCTTGGAGAGGGGCAGTGGCGTGTATGAATAATGACTTAAGGCACTCTAGACAGAGGCAAAGAGATGCAAGAGCCTTCCCTGATATCAGGACATGCTGTGCATGGTCAGAAAGAACACACTAAAACCAGACATGCTGTGAATTTGCAGAGAGGTAACCCTTAATGTGAGCAATAGATCAGGACACTGTGCATGCACAGAGAGGCTGTAATGCTGCACAGGGGCAGTAAATCACAGTGCAGTGTACATGTGCAGCAAGTCTACCCCAAACAGGGGCAGTGAGAGAGGACACATGCAGGGAGCCCATTGATCCCACACAGGCAAAGATAACGACTTGCAGTGCACTGCCACTTAATGGAGAACAATTCAGCATGCATACATTTATCCTGGAAATCAAGAGAAAGACTTGTAGCTGTGCAGGTCATCAAGCTGAGTAAGATGTGAAGGACAGAGAATGCCTGAGGCACAACTACCAGATAAGGACATGCTCTGAATGCATGAGATGAGGGTCAACCAGGAGGTGCTGCAGGAGATAGGAGAGAAAAGGATCAAGGTCACCTCACTATGGAAGAAGGACAAGATTTAGGATGACCTGGATATCGCCCAAATAGCAAACAAATGCAGCAAATATGCCTTCCACATCCAAGAAAGTGAAAAGAGATATTAAAACATATCTAGACGTTCATACCTTTAAAAGGGTGTTTTGAAAGAGACCCAGCTTCAAGATATGAGGGGAAATGGAAACAGAATTTATCACAGATACCTTGTCTCAGTGTAACATAATGATTTTACTTTGATAATTAACTTAGACAAGGTGATGCAGTGTATTAGGCTGATTAGATTTAAGGAAAAGGTTTTATTTGTACCCAGTATAAACAGTCTCCAATGCTGGAAGTCAGAGGTATGGATATAGCAGAGGAGGAACCAGCTAATCAAGTAAATGATGGGTTGTGCTAAAAAGGGTGTCTCTCAGCTCTAACACTGTTCCTCCACCCTCGTCTTGGGATGACCCCACTAATGTTAATAGCAAGCAGGGCAGGGTTGGGAGTGTGGAGTTGTCATGCCTGAAATGCATTTTCAGGAGAGATACAGACACATTACTATGAAGGCACTGGGAAGATCTCACCCAGATCTGCCCAAGCATGCTGGTCTGGAGACGTGCTTGCAAAACTCTGCAAGGAAAAGGAGAGAACTGCTCGCAAGTGTAGACTGAAAATTTGGTGGAGGCATGGATGTTTTGGGACGATTTTCAAACAGGGTAACACGAGCAAGTAACTGGCTTAAGACAATACTGGGGAAGCATACTGGGGAAGGGACTGAGCTGGGGTGGTCACTGAGTTAAGGACTGAAATTTGCCCCTTCCGTCAAATATATTGCTCTTTACAATATTTAAAAGGAGGCATTCAGTTGGTCCATGTGTGTGTGCCACATGCATGTGTGTGCTCTGTATGTGCTGCACTGCACATTTTGCTGGTAGCCTGAAGGGCTCAGGAACAAATTTCTCTCCGCTGTTATAAACTTCTGCAGCTGAACTGTTGGGTTATTTAATCCTTCTGCAGATTGCTGTGGTTGGAGACAGAATAGAGGGCACTTTGTTTTCAGTGATATACAAGCAACTTAGGCGTCACTGCAAGGACTGGGATTTTAAACTAATCACTAGGCATGGGCTCAAGGGAACTTCCAGGGCAGAGGGGCAGTAAGGGCACATGGATCTGAGGGTTTTACCCAGTCTCACAGGGAGCAGCTAATGGTGATGCTCTCCAGCCTACGTGGTGTGCAGGAGTCTTGATGGCTTGTGCTAGGGTGGGTGATGAGGCTGATGATGCTAAGCAAAGTGCTTCATTTCTAGAAGGTGAGAGACATGAGGGACAGAGTTTCAGCAAACACATCCCAGCTTCCAAGGAGGTTAAACTCAAATTCTGCCCTGAATCAGCCTTTCACCCCTCTTGGTTGCCCTCTGGCAATACTACATCTTTTGACCAGTGAAGTTCTGTGCAGCAGTAAGCAGAGCCCCAACCTGGCCCACAACCAGGCAGAGCAGCACGGGGCTAAGGGGCCATGCCAGCCCAGCCGTCACAGCCATGTGAGAGCATGCTCTCAGCAATGCTAATCCAATTATGAAACAAGCTTCCTTCCTTTATCACCACAGCCTGCAGAATACTAAAACAGCTCGCAATTGTGGAGGGCTTAGCAAGGGACTGGAGATCAACCAATGAATGGCAGAGCTCTTTTGCTTGCAGGGAGGAGAGACAGGGAACAGAGGCAGCTAGGGGGACATGGGGGATTCCTAGGACAAGTGGATTGGGAATTGCTATAGGCAAAGGTCTCTGGTTCTCTTCATGTTCCCAGCAGGATTAACAGCTAAGCCACATCAGGTTGCTCTGGACCCTGTCTGTCCTGGGGATTAGCATACTCATGAATGGGGATCCCACGCATCACCTCTCTAGCCCTGTCACATGGCTGCCCCCAACCACCCCATTCCTAAACATCACCCAGTCATGGGATGGCAAACACAGCACTAAAATACCCTTGGCAGGAGAGATGAAATTCAAATTTTCTGGGGAGCTCCTGATCAGTTCCCACTGCAAACAGAAGATGAACCAGCCAAACCCAGAGTCATATACTTTTATGTGGAAAACTCAAAATGACACCCCCTGGATCCAAACAGGACCCACGACCTGCTTGGATCTGCCCTATAAGGTCCATCCCCTAACCCAGCATCAGGGCTGTCTCTTTGCTATGGCTCTGCGTCCTGCACCTTGCTCCTACATCTTTCTTGTTGGACCTCCCCCACCACATGAGGGCCCTCATGGAGCTGGAGGCTCCACTGGGCTGGAGGCATTGCCCTCAGGTTGCAATGAACTTGCAGCCTTCTATCCCTGGTGTCCAGTCTCCTCTGGTAATGCTATGAAGAGGGGAAAACTCTAGCTAGGCTCAGGCAGTTCTGCTTCTCAAAAAATACCCTCTTGACACTGGTCAACACTAACGCTGCTTGGAGCAGGAGGGTAGACTAGAGACCTCCTAAGGTCCCTTCCAGCCCAAGTTATAAGTGTAACCAGGTCAAAGGAAGTGGTTATTTCCCTTTATTTGGCACTTGTGAGGTCACATCTGGATACTGTGTCCAGTTCTGGACCCCAAATACAATAAGAGAGTCCTGCAGAGGGCTACTAGGATAGCCAGGGCTGGACAACGTGTTGTACAAGGAGATGCTTGAGGAGTTGGGCTTCTTTAGCCTGGAGAAGAAAGGGGTGAGAAGGGATGTAATTGCCACAGCTACGATTGAGAGCTACTCAGCTGAATCACTTGGACACAAAGCCCAGCTCCAGAGCAGTGACTGTTTCTGGAGAGCTGATGAAATGCACACAGGTCTCATGCCTCTTAGTGCTTGGCCTGGATGTCCCTGAGATGGAGCTAGGGTGCTTGGACAGGATTTCACTGTAAAGCCGTGAGCACGCTGATACAACTAGCACTGGCTGCTAGGCAGTTTGCTCACTATCACAGTTTCTCCAGAGAAAGAAACAGAATATGGGGAGGCTCTCACATGCCTATGTTCCCCAGTTGCATGGACCCAAGAAGCCTCTGCTTTCCCAGCTGCGGCCATGGAGAAGGCAGAGTATCCCCCAGGATGAGGTCTGTGCTGGAGTCATCAGGGCACAGCAGGGCTGCTAAGAGCCCTTGAAACCTTTAAATGCAGCAAGGGCATCCAAGAGCATCTCTGAAGATTTCTGCATCTCCGGCCCTTTCTGCAGGCTCTGGTGTGGCACTGCCAGGACAAAAAACCTCCAGTGTTGCCTCCATCCCTGCCAGACAAGATGCCTCCCTGGGATGGAGAGAGGCAGCTAAGCAGGGCTGTAAGGAGACACCGGGTGCCTGAGGAGCTCAAACTGCTGCCTTTTAAGGAGTGGCAGAGGCTGAGGCATCCTGGAACAAACCACCAGTTTCTGCAGGCTCCAAACCACGGAGTGCGCTCTCAGACCACGCTGGCTGTGCCCAATGGTCCCCACAGCAGCTCAAAGCCACACTGGGCAGTCAGGGCAGCAACCCCTGGCTACAGATTGAGCTGGAAAACCCTGGAGCCCTGGACAGTAAGTAGAACGGGGACCCATGCAAGGTCACCATGGCCCCATTGTCCACTTCCACTCCCCTCAGCAGGACCAGCTTTTTTCTGGGAACAGGCGGTGGGGAGGATGATGCTTTTTCACAAAGCCTTCATCAAACCACTGCCGATGCATCATCACCAATGCCCCAAGCACTTTGCTTCACTGATGCAAAAAGTTTTGCTGGTCCAGCACCAAATTTGCAGTTGTCATTCTCTCTGCCGAGCACAGCAGGACCACTAAGGGACTGGAGGAGAAAGGGAACACATTGCAGGGGTGCAAGTGAGACAGAGCTTAGTCTGAAGCATGGATGGAGGAAACGTGTGTAGGTACAGCAGCAAGCAACACCAGGAACAAGGTTAAAAGGCAAGGTATGCATTAAATGCTACAGAGCATCACACGTAGCTTCAGCCAAATGAAGAAAAGGAGCAAGCTAGCCCAAAGACAAGGTACCAGGAAGACAAAGAACAAGACTGGGGCCAGTAAATACCCAGAGGAGAAGAATAGGAGATCTGTGAATTCAGGGATTTTGCCTAACGCTTACGAAGGGTGAAGGAAAACAAGGAGGCAAAAAGATCCCAAAAAGCACCCCCTTCTACAGGGAATAACACACAAGTCCACTTTGCTGCCCACAAAATGTCCCAAAGACATAGCAAGGGCATGACCACCAGCTTCTCATGTTCCCTGTGTTACAGATGAGTGAGCTGGCTGGACCGCTCAGGCACATGGGGTTCAAGACCCGTGTGTGCGAGAGCAAAGGAAAAAGCAATTCACTTCAAGCTTTTATATAATAAAATCCCCCTTCCCTCCATTTTGGCACACCGACCCCCCACTTAGGGTGGTGGGATGCATGGAGCAGGAGGTGAGCATGCACTGCTTTATTAGGCAGCAGTGCTGTATGCCTAGCCAAGAGCGGTCACTATGTACATTTGGCAAAGGATAGCGGAGAGTGCTGAGCACAGTGTAAGGGATGGAGGGGACAGCCTGCCCAGCCTGCCATGCCTCACTATTCCCGGCAGGCTTGTTCCTGCCAGGCTTCCCGCCTGCTGGCACAGACATTCTGTCTCCCATGGGTAGAGCCAGGCACCCTCATGGTGGCACTTCAGGCCTGCTACCAGTTGATTTCTCTCTCTTTTCCCACACATCACCCCCCTCCCTTGCCTCTCCAAGGCCCCAGCTCGAGTCCTAAGGTCCTGAGCTCTGCCTGAAGGTAGGCAAGGGCAGCAGGCAGCCAGCACGCCCCTCTCAGCTCCTCAGGCAGGGGTTCCCCCCCGGCGCCATCCCAGCCAGCAAATCAGCACGCAAGAGCCCCCCAGGGGAGCAGGACAAGGGGTCCAGCTGCAGCAATCCCCAACAGTGCTGGCTGTGCCCAGCGAGCTGCTTGTGAGCTGCCGGTCCAGAGCCCGTGGTCAGCATGACTGAGCTCAGCCCTGCAGACGGACCAGTTTCAGATGCACCCAGCCTGGAGCCTGGTTCGTGGAAGGTGGGTACTATAGGGTACGGATAGCCACCGGGTAGAGCAAGGACATGTGCTCAGCCCCCTTGATGGGCAGCTTGCGGCTGGCATAGTGATGAATGATCTCTGGCACGCTGTCGAAGGGTGGGCTGTGCTGACCCAGCACATACTTGTTCTCTTGGGTCCGGGACAGTTTCATGTGCATGAAGCCCTGACTGCTCCTGCAAGGAGAGATGAAGGCAGGGTTAGGGGTGTAGCTGGCCGCAGCCTCCCATCAGATCCTGACATCGCCCCCACCCTGAAACAGACAACCCAACCATGGCCCTGCCCATACCATCCTGCTCTTGCCCAGCCCCACACAAAGCCTACAACAAACCCAACAAAGCCACAGCTGTGTGCCCCCCCCAGGGAGCACAGCCATGCAGAGGGGTGTGAGGGGTTGATCCAGGGACAAGAACAGTGCTGAGGCTGGGGTAGGCATGTGGAGGCAGGAGCAGTTGGGACTCTCCCTGCAGGGCGGTGTAGGGCAGCAGCTTTTACCCTTCACATGTGGCAAAGCCCCTTTTGCAACTGCCAAGGCTCACACAGGAGGACTTCAGCTCACCTATCTCCAGCCTCACCATGGCAAAGCAGGATTTCCTCCTTCAGCCCACAGCATGTTGATCCCCATCCCCCTCAATGCCAACACTAAGGACTCCATAGAACCCACTCAGTGTAGTGAGGCCATTTCCTGGCACAGCACGGGCACTGAGCCATGTGAGGCCATGCAGTCAGATCCTGCCATGAGCACTGATTCCAAGTGATGGGCTAATGGCCCTGTTGCTATTAATTGGCATCTCTGAGGAGAGCCACAGCCTGTCTGCAGTGTCTGGAATGCACATTAAGGCAAAATATTGATGACTTAAAAGCAGACAGGACCTCATCAGCAATGCTGAGCAGCCTCCAGCGCTGCGCAAGCCAGTCCCTTCCCCCCAGCTGGAGTCGGTACCTGTAATGGACAGCCCGGCTGCATTAGCAGAATGGGTTTGCAATCCATTTAGAGCTGAGAGGTAAGGAGCCAGCCCCACGGGAATGCAGAGCCACAGCCCCCTGCCAGGAGCCAAGGAAAAGCGACTGATGGCCACATACTGCATCCCAGTGGCAGGGTGCAGGGAAGAGCTGCGGGGCTGCCCCATGCATGGCACCTGTGAAGGTGCACCTGCACACACACACATATGGTCACAGCACTAACACATGGAGCTGCCCATGGATGCTGCCCTCAGCACCGCACCTTGTCTGCAGGGAGAACCAGCCCTTGCCTGTACTGGCAGGTGAGAGGGGTGCAGGAGCCTGGTGGTGGGTCAGTGCCGGTCTGGAGCCGGAGCACTGCCACGCAGAGCCACAGAGGTGATACTGGTCATGTTTCGCCCAGAGGTCTTTGTCACAAGCTCAGGGATGTGATCTAGATCAGACACCTGGAGACATGGCTGAGGGAGCATGCTGCAAACCTGACAGGCTTGGAGCCAGTAGCAGCGGTGGGAGGAAGACAAGGGGCAGCTGCTGTTCTTGCCAAGCACCTTACAGACATGAGAAAGGACCCAAACCTTTGCAGCATGGCCTCAGCCACTCTCATGGAGGTGCGATCCAGGAGGGGTTAATTCTCCAAGTGTTGCAGGCATTCACACTACAACCCTGTCCATAACAGGCAATGTGGGGCTGCCCAGCCTGGACCAGCCAGGAGTGTCATAGCAGGGTTAAATCCTTCCGGCAACCTGACACACTATGGGTACAGCGTTCCTACGGCTCTCTCTAGCGCGTATTTCGCAGCACAAAAGGGCTTTAGGCCAGCATGGGAGCTCTCTTTCAGACCATATCTTATGCTGTGTTGCCTTCCTCAAAGACAAGAAAAGAAAAATAGAAAGATGCAGACAGCCAGCTTACAGGTATATAAAAAGCATCCCAGGGGATTTTCCTTGAACAGGCTCTATAGAGAAAGGCAGTGGAGTAAAAATCATGTTCCTGGGGCTGTGGGCTCACTGCAATCACAGCTGATTGAAAAGTAATGCCCGAGCAGCTCCTGGATGCGCTGCAGTCTCCTCTGGGGAGGAGGGACACCACTGCAAGGCCATGTCCTAGACACACATGCTGTCTGAGAATAGGATTTGGCCTTTTTTGTCAAAAGGCTAATGATGGGTAGTAAGAAGTAAGGAAAAAAACCCAAAGAAATGTGTGATTGGCTTGTAGCGAGGTGATGAAAAGGGACACCCATGCTGGTGAGGGAGGAAGCCCCATCAACAACCTAATGCCACCATACATGCTGGCCAATGCCACCCATAAGGTGATGGCCGAGAGGACCTCTTGCAGCCTTGAATATGAGCCAGCCAGCAGAAGCTGTTGCTTCAATGTTGCTTCAAAATTGTTCGCAAGCCACAGCAAGGAACAAATTTCGAGAAAATTAAAACATCAGTTCAAATTCTGACCAAAAACAAAAAAAAAAAAAGAAAAAAGAAAAGGAGGGAGTCATTGTTTGATCCAGAAAATAGAACTGCAGAAGGAAAAAAGAATACTTCCCAGCTCAACTTTGGCTCTGGCTTGGTGCTGAAGGCAGAAACAAAAGGGGAAGAAAAGACAGAGAGGCAGAGCAATCTAATTCACAATTGTGTCACTGGGAAACAAACAGAGGAGGCTGAAACCACCAGGGAGCAATGCAGGTACAGCAAGCACTGAGGAAACTTAAAGCATATTGAGAAAAGCATAGGACTTCGTGGCTTGTTGTTGGGCAGAGATGACTGAAGTGGTCAATAAATACTTTTTTTCACATCTGCCAGGAAAAGAGCTAAAACAGTCATCCAGCAGAAGGGCAAGAAGGTATCTGATAATCCATCATCATCTTCAGGACAGGTATCAGCTTTCATTTCATGTCCCAAGAGTCACAAAAGAGCTGAAGAGCTATGGGCAGCTCCCCCCTTCCTCAGCAGAACACATGTGGTGATGTTCATGCAGTTTTGGTGCTCAGGGAACCTGGAAAACTTGGGGAGGATGCAAAGATCCCCCCCAAAAAAACAAGCAGAAACCAAGCTCTCTCTCTAATATATATGTATATGTGTGTATATATAATATATATGTATGTATCTATCTATATATATATGTATATATCTATCTATATCTATATATCTAATATATATGTGTATATATATGTATATATATGTATCTCTATATATGTGCCATATATATATGTGTATATATATATGTATAAAATGTGAGGGGTGAGGTTTTCCTGCTGGGGAACCAAAGCAGGGTAACTCCCTCTCTACAGTGCTGCTGAGCAACAGCTTCAATGATTATGTGGGCTGGGAAGGCAGGGATGGGTACCTGCATCTCCATGAACAGGATCACACAAACTCTTTTCTCATGAAAAGAAGCTAAAAAAAAAAAGAAATAAAATGGGTAACAACCCGGAGTTGGAAGCTGTAACCACACACATTCAAGTGAGCAGTGAGGCACATCCTTTTATCTGTTTGAGGGATTACCAGCACTGCCAAGGGAAGAGCAGTGTGCCTCCAGATCTTCAAGCCTTCCCAAGACATACTTTTGCCAGGCACCAAACCAGAAGCCTGTGACACACCCCACAGAAGTGCAGACTTTGTATCCCAGCCATTTCTGACCACGCTGTGGTCATCTCAGTCATCCCATCAGCACAGGCACACGTTTGCATGGGGCACCCACCCATGAAGAGTCACCTATGTTACCAAGTCACCTCTGCTGTGGGTCCACCACCCCCCAGCCTTGTCTGGACTCACTCACTTCAAGGAGAGGGAGAAGTCATTCTTGCTGGTCTCGCTGTTGCGCACCAAGTAGCTGGCCTCCTTGCACAGCCTCAGCAGCGTCTCTGCATCCGTTCGGCTGATGGCCCCATGGTACCAGCTGAAGGTTGGAGAGGAACCAGATGTGCCAGGCGGAACAGATACCCCACGAAGGACCCTGCCTGGGGCAGCAGCAATGCAGCACTGCTGGAACCTCCCCAGGGACAGCAGCCACTGTTTAGGAGGAGGGATGCGGGTGGCACCCTGGGGATGGGGGACAAGGGGCAGGGATTCCACCAGGCAGCTCAGGGGGCACATGGGGACACCACAACTGTGGGATGGGCAACATGGACAAGCAGGTAGAAAGGTGAGGCCAGGGAAAAAGGAAGAAACAGGTCTGCCCCGGTGCTCAGCATGGTGCAGCCACAAGGATCCTGGAAGAGCTGCCGAGAGCAGGCAGGACTCACCACTGGCTCTCCAGGGGCAGGGCAGGGTCAATCCTCTCCCCAACAAAGGGGCCAGGCTCGGCGATGAGTATCTTCGTGCTTTTTAGACTGCTGGAGCCATGCCTCAGGGCAGCCCTGGACTTCTCCTCCCTGCAGGGTGAGGTGCGACCATACCCCAGCCCCTCCAATGGACCTACAAGACAGACACACATCACCAGTGGGGACCAGTGGACAGACTGGGCTCACAGCTTTCCCCATGTGGACAGCAGAAAGAGCCAATGCCACATCACATCATGCTGGGACACACTGCGCTGCCCTGTCCCCTTGTCCTAAGAAAGGGAGGGCAGGGCAGAGCAGCTATTGGATTGCTGTTCACTGCAGTGCCCCAAGATAGATGAGGTTGGGTCCCCACCATGTCAGGACTGAGGTCCTCACAGCACCTGAGCCCCTGGAAATTATTGTCCAGGGAAGTCTCAAAAGCTTTTTCTTCAAAAGGAAGGCCACAAAGATGCTGCAAGGGCTGGAGCAGCTCTGCTCTGGAGCCAGGCTGAGAGAGCTGGGCTGGGGCAGCCTGGAGAAGAGAAGGCTCCTGAAGGGGAGACCTCAGAGCAGCTCCAGTGCCTAAAGGGGCTACAGGAAACCTGGAGAGGGGCTTTGGACAAGGGCCTGTAAGAACAGGACAAGGGAATGGCTTTAACCTGCCAGAGGGAGATTGAGATGAGCTCTGAGGCAGAAGCTCTTCCCTGTGAGGGTGCTGAGGCGCTGGCACAGGGTGCCCAGAGAAGCTGTGGCTGCCCCATCCCTGGCAGTGCTCAAGGCCAAGTTGGACACAGGGGCTCGGAGCAAGCTGCTCTAGTGGAAGGTGTCCCTGCCCGTGGCAGGGGTTGGAACTGGGTGAGCTTTAAGGTGCCTTCAACCCAAACCATTCAATGATTCTTCGAAATGCGATCAGAGATTCACCCATTGTGGTAGAGTTACGTGGGAAGCAGTAAGGAGAGGCCCTCCAAGCTTGAGGAAAAACAAACAAACGAAAAAAACCTGTGAGGAGGGTGTAGATGAAGCTGGAGAGGTCAGTCCATTTGGAAATGATGGATACATTTCTGCTGGCACACGTACATCTCCTGGGCTGAGAAAAATAATTCCCCAAGGAATGAAGGGGACATTTTGACTGCTAGGTGCTTTCCCAGTGCAGCTGCCTGCCCAGCACTGGCCCAGCCACAGGCCCTCCTGAACCAACAATGTGCAATGGCCAGGGGAGCAGCAGGGGATTAACTGAGATGTGTCCCAAGGACCCAGCCTCCCATTGACCATTATTTCTGTGTGGGATGATTTCAACATTAACTATATTGTTTCTCCCTCCTCCAGAGAGTTCATTATTGCTCCCCTACAGCACAAACCCCCTCACACAAATAACTTATCGATCAGGCAGAGCTGCCTCGATGCAAGGTTGCCTGTGGCTGGTGTGTGGAGGCACAGCCGCCCTGGAAGTAGCTGAGCTCAGGCACCACAGCTCCCAGGAAAAGTGGAATGTCCCAGGCTGGCACCTTCCCCCTCCTGATGCCCCCTGGATGCTCAAGGGGAAGGCAAAAGTATAGGATGATGAGGCCACACTGCTGCAAGGCAGAGGCAAAACATCACCCTTGGAGTGATGTTCTCTTTAGCAGAGCATCCTCTACCATGGCTATTTGAGGGAAATCTTGTTTGGGCCCTGCGCAGGTGAGCAGGTCATCACCTTCCCAGCAACAAGAAGAAAAGAAGGCAGCTGAAAGGAAATCCAGCCAAAAGACACTGCAACTTAGCACGGCTTAAAATCCCCAGAGAAAGAGTTCAGGAAGGAAGTGCCCGGCATTAGGGCTTGACAAGCCAAGCCTCTGCAGCAGTCTGGCTTTTCACTGGCCAGGCTTGCCCTCATACATAACATCCAGGCTTCAATTTCAACTCATCACCTTAAAAATTGGGGCAATCACTAAAAAGCCAGAAAAATCAAACCAGCAAAGTGTGCTGGCAGCACAGTCATCATGTTAACGACCCAGAAGAAATGCACTGCACCTGACAGAGAGAGGCAGAGTTATGTGCATGATTAAACAGGATAGTAAAAACAAGTCCCTAAGAGTAAGATGACATCCTTCAAGAAGTTCAAGTAAACCCAGACAGGGAAAGTAGAAAATGAGACGAAACTCTGACAACTTAAAACTTAACACAACAAAGCAAGTCAGGGAGGAAGGTGGAAGACTCTGTTGCTAAAACCAGGTAAAATGTCAAACTAATGTGTTCATCAGGAGCAGGATGTGTGTCAGAGTGACTGCAGGGATAATAAATGATGGGGGAAGAGAAGAGGCTGAGGAGCAAAGAAATTAATTTTTCTTGACACTTGCATTCACTGTAGGAAGAAGATCAGGAAGTTTCCCTCTGCCAAGACCTCTCTCTTTCAGGACTGATCTCAGTCTGTAGCATCACTGCAGGTTTGGATCATAGCCCCACAACAGAGCAGCCGCATCACTCTTGAAGTCTCACTATGATCAGCAGCAGAATCAGTTGCCATGTGCAACCTCATGCTCAAACCCACCTGGGAGACACCAAAAGCCATACTGTTTTTTTCTCCAGAAGCAATGCAGAAACCTAGGTAACTGCAGATAAGGAAATCAGCCATCTGCACCTGGCATGTCAGTGTCTACCAGGAACAGCATTAGTGAAACACAGGCAGACATGGCATGCTGGGGTGCAGAGGAAAAGTCTCACAGGTCCACCACAAGAGTAGCAGCCCAACCCTGAAAGTCTGGGCAGTTTTCAACAAAATCCCCACCCAATGCTCTTGGCAAAACCCTAATCCACATTCACCACAGCATAAGAGCAATGTCCTTAAAATTTTAATAATAGGTTAAGAGAAGCAGCAATATTTGGCTTTCGTAAGCCAGACTGCCAGCAGAGTACAAGGGAGGATATATATGGGGAGCTCTGCTGCTGGCACACACAAAAAAGGCTTCACAGCAAGGCAAACATGAGATGACCTGAGAGATTTAGCTGCTCAGGATAGAAAAAACGAGAGTGAAGAATCCAGAAGGACCTTATCACTGAGCAGCCAGGTAATAACACAGTGGAGGAAACAGAGATGAAATAAATGACAAAATGAGGCTCAAGGGGAAAAAACAACCTCAACTTCAGCAGCTGGATCTGAATTAGCTGCTACCACACCTTTAAGGGACGTGGATATTAAGAGTCACAAGAAAACATCAGCTAAATGCCCAGAGCAGTTGTCAAAAAGACTGCAAAAGCAGCCATCAAACACTGGGAATTTGGAGGCAAGGAGAAAGGAGAATAGAAGAGAAGGCAGCCTGACCACTTCGTGCAGAGGCACCATGGAGCTAGAGAAGACACAGAAGAGGCGAGGACAAATGACTGGCATCTGGCACAGGACAACTGAACAGGGCAGGAGGAGCTGGGGGAAGGTGGAGGAAGCTGGGTGTCTGGCAGTAGCACAGGCAGCACAGAGCTCTGCCAGATCTGGGCAAGATCAAAGAGCTGCACCATCTTGGTCATTGCAAGCACCAGACAGTCCCCCTGGAAAACCCACTGTCACCCAAGACCCACCATTGGCATCTTCGTAGCTGGGCTGGCCATGCTGCGGAGGGACAGAGGCACCAGCCTCACTGTCCGTGGGGCTTTCACCACTGTCGAGCTGTCCCACTGGCGGTGGCCATGGCAGGTCTTTAATGACTTTGATTTCAACTGGATGGGGGGAGAGGGGGATTAGCAGGAGAAGAAAGAAAGAAAAGAGTTTAGAAAAAAACATCACCAACACCAGGCCCATGGAGAAGGAGTGCAGTTGTTGAGGGAAAGACCTGTTGTCCTGGGTTCAGCTGTAGCAGTCATTTTTCTCCTTAGTAGCTGTTGCAGTGCTGTGGTTTTGACTTTAGTCTGAGAACAACACTGATAACACACCGACGTTTTGTTGCTAAGCATTGTTTACTCCGATCAAGGACTTTTCATCATCATGCTCTGCCAGTGAGGAGGGGCACAGGAAGCCAGGAGGAAGCAGAGAAAGGACACCTGACCCACACTAGCCAAAGAGGTATTCCATACCACAGCACGTCATGCTCAGTATATAAACTGGGGGCAGTTACCTTAAAGGACCAGATCACTGCTCGGGTCAGGCTGGGTATTGGTCGGTGGGTGGTGAGCAATTGCACTGCACATCACTTGTGTTTATTGTTTTCTTTTCCTTTTCCCCTTTTAGTTTTATATTCTCACCCTTGTTATTTCCCTTATTAACAGTAGTCAGTTTGTGTTATACCTTAGTTACTGGACTGTTCTTATCTCACCCTTGGTATTCACATTCTTTCGATTCTCTTCCCAATCCCTCTGGGAGCAGGGGGGGAGAAGGGAGGGAGTGAGTGAGTGGCTGCATGGTTCTGAGTTGCAGGCTGGGCTTAAACCATGACACCTGTGGACTAAATTACTGAAAGCCCTATGCCAGCTTGGCTGTCCCTTCTCCCACACAGCACTGAGCAGGAACAGGCCCAACATGGGCACACTCCCAATGGAGAGACCTTGCTCCTCCATCAGATTTCCTAGCCAAACTTTTCTGGGGCAACGGGGAGCCTGCAATCACCCCCATCCCACATACACATCTGTCCAGGGGACCTTGACCAAGCTTTCCATTGCCATCTGTCCTGCCCATGCACCTTCCTGCCCCAGGTGCTTTACAAGCACCCCATGGGGTCCACATCCCGCTGCCAGGCATCAGTGGGTTGCTTCCCTGTATTGGCACTAGGTGCCCACCAACAAGGGTCTTGCAGGCCCTCTAAAGGGGAAGCGGGCCAGCAGAGAGATTCTGGCATTGCAAGAGAGAAGAAATGCGCTGCAAGCCACAGCAGGACTTGCCCTGGCTCCAGAAGAAAACAGGCAGCAGGTCCTAATGTGGCCCAGGGCATGGCAGCCTGACTACCTCAGGACTCGGAGCAAGCCTGAAGCACCCTTGGGAGCACCCACACACATCCCCGTGCAACTCAGGCCTATGAACACTCCACCTACACACAGGGACATCAAGCAAGGCAGCTCATCTGCCCAGATCTGGAGCACAAACACCTCAGCACAAACCTAACGCAGCAGCGCACTGTTTCATGACAGAGCCCAATAAGCCGAATCCTCAGCACAGTGTGCCACAGGTCACCAACCCTGTACCCACCGAGTGCAATGGTAAGAGTGCAATCTCACAGCATGTGTAGATGCCATGGCGTGGAGACAGCAAACAGCTCACAGAGCCCAAACCCAAGAAGTGAAACAGCCCCAAGACTCCACTTCTCTCTCTGCCAGCATCTCTGTGCAGCACTGACCGCTGCTGGCTCGAGCACCTTCTGCATGCCAGCTGTAGCTTAAACGTACAATGCCACAATTAAAATGCATCCTAGATAAGAGTATGGCAATTAGCCAGCACCGGCGGAGGAGCCAGCACTAATGCCCAGCATGGATTTCCTCATTAACAAACACAAACACCATCGATCCTGCAGCACAGATAAATAGGTCAGGGGCTTGGACAATCACCTGGCCAAAGTCTCCCAGAGGATCTTCCTGCCCCAATGAAGGAAGGATTTGCTTGAGCCCAAAGTCAAACCACTCCTCTGCAATTCAAAGCTCAGGTGGGGTTAACTTGCACCAGAGGCTTTTATCAGCCAGAAGGGGGAAAGGGAAACAAGAGATGGGCACTGGACAGTCTGCCAAGGCAGCTCCATCCACCACTCCACCCAGCCTGGCCCCCAGTTGAAAAGAAACAGCCCTTCCAAGTTCACGACTGGTCCCTGAACCACAGAAATGCAGAGGCCAACACTACTGAACCCCCAAAAGACAAAGGAACATCAAGGAGCCTGCTTCCCCCTGCAAAATGCAACGCAGCATCAGCTGCTTTACAGCTACTCCCATCTCACCTGCAAAGGCTTTGGAGATCCGCTCCTTCTTCCACTCCCAGGGCTGGTCATATTCCTCTGGTGGCCGCTCATCATCCTCTGGCAGCCGGGACTCCCTGGGCCTGAGGCAAGCTGGGCGGTCACCATCCATATCCAGCCCTCCAAGCACAGGCTCATAGGGAGTGTCGTAGAGATGCAGTGGCTGGGCAGGAGCCTCCTGTAAGCCCTTCTGGCGGATCTCTAACACAAGAAGAGTGAAAAGACCATGAACTTTTTGTCCAACACACACTGGGCATGGTCCCCAGAGACCTGCTGAATGAAAGGACTCAATTTCATCTCAGGGCAACGTGGGGTAGGGAGCATTAGCAATGGAGGACACTGCCCAAACCTCCAGCACATGCCTGCCAGAAATGGGGGAGTTGCTGGGCAGCTGGGTCCTGAGCAGTCCACAGCACCAAGATGCCTTTTCTCCCACAGTACAACATCCCCACTGCTGGGCAGCCCCACAAAGCAGGGTCCATGGGGACAGAGCACACCACAGCCCAATTCCCTGTGAGCAGCGAGGCCAGGTTTCTTCCCTGAACACCCAGCATGGCTAGTTTAATAAAATGCTCTTCCCTCAAACAAAAGTCTCTCACAAGCATTCCCTTCACCACTGGCTGGTTTTTCCAAGAAATGCAATGGTCTGGTCCAAAAAGCCATATGAGCTTTCCAGAAACCACTCACTCCAGGAAAATCATGGAGCTGCAAAGCAAAGCCAGAGCCTGGAGCATGCAAGCAGTACAGTGACCCTGCAGCAGTAGGAGTGATGCCTTCGGGAGCACACGCTCTCCCCTCGCCTGCTTGCCAGCCATAAACAAGCCATGGCCATGGCCAAGGTGGACAATGGCATGGTCTGGAGCAGTCTGAACTAAATTAAATAGCTCCACATCCATCTTAGTTTTATGCCTGATGCACTGAATGTCAGGTCTCTTCTGGCTCATCCTGGAAAGCAGGCACCGTGGTCCTAGGGGCAAAATTGAAGGGATAAATATTGAAGTACTTTCATTGCTGGGTAACCCTTGTCAGTGGCCTCTGGCTATGGCAAGCCCATCACACATGGCTAAAGCTGAGAAAATCTGCCTGCAATGTGGCCATGTACCACACCACAGCAACTGTCCAGGTTTGCTTTGTCTGGGGATCACAGTGCTGTCACACGCTGCAAGGAACAGAGTAGAGCGGCCAGCAAATTGACATGGAAAGGACCAGAGGTGCAAAGAGTGGCCTTTGCACAGAGCCTTCCACCTTACCAGCCATCATCTTCTGGGCTTCATATGGCTCCATGTATCCATCATTTTCTGTCACCTTCTCCAGCCCTGCCTGGCTACCTGCCACCTGCGCCGCATCAAAGGGATCTGCATAGTCCTCCAGAACAGCCAGCTGAAAGAGGGAAGGTAGGAGAAGGGTTAGGGTCCTCCCTGCCTTTTTTGGGGAGGATCAGGGACCAGCTGAAGCCCCTTGAAACCTCACCATGAGCTCTGCTAGCAGCAGCCAGAGCAGCAGCACCATGGCACTCCACACAGCAGGTGCTGGCAGCCGGTGGCTTTCCAGGCACTGGCACTCAGCTGTGGAAATGCTTCAGCCTTTGTCCTGAAAGCTGGGATGGAGCCAAGCAGAGCAGAAGGCAGCCCGGCCTCCTCCCTTACCATCAGCTCAGCACTGCCAGTGCCATGCAGATGCCCCAGCCAGGCCCCCACAGCAGCATGGGCCTGCTTGCAGTGCCACCCCCACCATGGTGTACAGATACTCTCCCTGTGTGCAGCCACATTTCCTTGCTCAAGGCAGAGAAGGGGCTCAGATCCCAGGACAGGGGTGTCAGCTGGCACTGACACGATTGGGAACTCACTGGTTATTTTCCAGGGCTCCTGCAGGCTCATTTGAAGATATTTCTTAACAAAAGACCTAAGAACAGCCTATGGCATCTTATCTGCTCCCTCCAAGGCCCCCACAGCATCCCCATATATGTTCCAAGTAACTTAAGACAGGGCTTCTTCAGGCGTCACCGGGAAGTAGGACCAGGAGCCTCTCAAGTGCCGCATCACAAGAATGGTACAAAATGCCTGAGGTTTGCTCTTGCTAACAAAAAGGAGGCGATCCTGAAGTAGCATATGAGGCATGTCCCAGAGCTTGATCCCCTCCAGCACTGGAGCCACACATCTGCTCTGGCATCTCAGCAGCTTCCCAGCTTGGAGCACTCCATCGCACATTGCTGCAGCCCCTGGCAAGCCTGGAGCTCTACATCCCACCTCCAGCCCCAAAGCCTGGTCCCAAAACAGGGCCAGGCAATATTTCTAGCAGGGTCCTAGTGCACCCAAGCACCTTTACTTGGTCTGCTCCCCCACCAGGCTGCAAACCCCAGACTGGACCATTTGGCAAGATACGTTTTGCCACCACGACACCAGCTATGCAGAGCTCCCACAGAAAGAACCAAATGGCCCAAGCACGGTGTGGCAGCTGCTTAATCCTACCTGGTGCCAGGGTCTGTCCTCACCACCATGCTGCCCCTGCCCCGGCCAACCTGGGAGACCAGAGCCACTTACACATTCCTATCCAGCTCCCACAAGTGGCTTAAAACAAAACACTTCTTCCTCCTTCCTGTGCAAAATGGCCTACAATGGCCTCAAGCAGCAAAAGCCAGCAGGAAAAGGGAACAGGAACTGGAGCTGGATACACCTCCACACAGCCCTGAATCTTTACATCCCTCTGAGCTGTGGAATATGGTTCCCCCCACTCCAGCTCACCACTACCTCCGTAAGTGCTCCCGCTCTGGGCTGGCCAATGCAGTGGGGAGCTGGAATAGCTCTCCAAGGCCAGCTCCTCCGTGCTGGAGCACAACAGAGCAGCAGAGCATCATCCACAGAGCAAAGCCTGCCAGCCAGGGTGAGCACATGGGGGGTTCAAGCACGGGAGCAAGCAGATGCTCTCACCCCTCACAAGGGGACAGATGCTGCTCAGGGTACCAGCCTGCCTCGGATGAGAGGAAAAGAGCAAAACCTCCCACTGACTCTGCAGGAAGGGCCCAGGACAGGGCTGCAGGAGCAGCCAGCCCCTGGTTTTGCAGCAGGAGACAGGAAACCTGCTCCATCATCTGAGAGAGATGTGGCATCCCTCAGGTTCTGCCAGGTACCGGGGGCACCAAGTGACAACACTGAGCCCAGGGGAGCTGCAGCCCTTTGCCTATCACTACTGGGGAGAAACCCCCCAAGGGAAATCTAAGTCGCTGGTGACTTACAAATGCTTGGTCACTGGGACCCAACAAAACACTCATAGAGCAGAGAGATGAGCAGCAGCAACAAATTCACTGCAGGAAGCCCCTCTGCTTTCTCAACACCCTTTTCCTCTCCTGCCTGCGAGATGGTTACTTCCCATTTGCTGCCTGCAAGATCCAAAGCGCAGATCAGTGCCTGCTGTTCCAAACAGCCTGGAGGTCCAGTGGGTACCCACGCCTTGGAAAGCTGCAAAAAGGCTTTTGCTCCACCTCAATGACACCCGCAGAGCACAGTCCCCTGTGCGCTTATTCACACGCGCACTGGTGCCAAGGGAGGCAGGAGAATGTGGGCAGGCATCCCAACCCACACAGACACATGGGCTTAACATGCGAGCACCTGTGAGGCAGCACCGATGCTTACCCTCTGCAAAGAGCCCTTGTGGCTGCAAGCATGATGTGGAGCTGTAAAACACAGTTTGCTGACCCTCCAGGACTCAGAAAAGGATTGCCTGCTCATTCCTCCCACCCCAAGCCCAACCTGCTCACATTCAAGCTTGCCATGAACATTTCCTACATGCATTTTGCTAGAGACATAGACCTGACTTGCTGCTGGCACCACTCCTGGACCCTCTCCCACCCCATAAATAGGGAGCAGCTTCAAACAAGATAGGGCACCAGCAGAGCAGCTCAGAAGCTGAAAGGCTCCTCTGCACACAACGGTCAACCTCCCCAACCAGAGGAAAGCCCTCTCCATATTTCCTCAGTGCTCTGGTCTTGCTTCCCAGGGAGGGGGACACAAGCTCCAGCAAGCTCAGAGTGGTCCCCACTAAGATGCCTCCAGATCTAGAAAGCAAAGGATGGTGGAGAATTCTAACACATCTCTGCTGAAACACCTAAAACTGGGTATTTCACTTGCCAGGGGATACAGAGGCACTCAGCAATTAGACAGGCTCTACACAGCCAAGACATTTTTACTGGGCTTAGCTCAGACCCAAAGCAAATGGCTCAGATCAAGGGTATGAGTCTCTGAGCCCCTCAGGTTTGATGGGGTTTTACCACACTGGCAGACTCCTCCACTATCTCAAGGATGCCTCTTCTTTGCAGCAAAGTCTCCCCACTGTAGGCTGCTAAGAATGTAAACCCATTCCGTTTTTAAATGGTCAGATATTACTGTGGAGAGCCATGGAAAAGGTGGGAAGGCAACTCCTGACTGTCTGCAGGAGCACTGCAACCTCGGGATGCGTAATCGAGCAAGTGAGAACAGAATGCCAGGCTCTGAGGCTGGAGGCTGCAGCCAGTGCTGGGAATGGGTGAAGGCTCTTAGGGGGCAAATGGCAGGGATCACGCAATTACTGATTGCATCCTAATGCCCTTGCATGTGGGGCCAAACTAAAGTTGCCAGGAAACTACACCTCTGACACTTCCTAATCCGAGCACTGGACTTCACAAGCCAAGAAAAGCTCTCTGCGGTAGCCACAGTGCACACAGCGCTGCCCCAGTGCAGGGGCCATGGTCACTGGCAGAGCAGCTCAGTGGGGTGCCCCAGACACCTCCTGCTTCGTTCAAAGGCCAGGCATTTTCATGCTTCACTCTCCTCCCGTATCAGAGAGGGAGCCGCTCACCACCCAGCTTAGCTCACCACCCAGCTTATCGCAGCACATCATGCAGACGCCTAGGTACCAATGCATTGCCTGCTCATACACAGCACAAACTCTACTCGATTTGAAACTATTTAGGTGCAAAGCAAAAGCCTGACATGCAAAATCACCATCCCAGGGTTAGCTCTTGGCGCAGACCAGTCCTTCAGAGAGCAGCCAGGCACCTCTGGCACTTGGACACACGTCCTCCTTGCGCACATGAGTTTTTCATGCATTTATCTGCTGTAGCAATGCACACCCAGATCCCCGCTGCCAAGCTGAGGCTGGCCTTGCTCTACTGTTTGTGCCAACAGTAAGAAAAAGAAAGAAACTCAAAAGAACATTAAGGTGAAGGACCACATCATCACTAGGTTTTTATGCCACCCACCACAGAATGTGACAGACAGTGGCTCTCCAAGATGCCACAGCAGAACTGGAGCTCTTCACCCCATCTTGCCCTGGAGGTAAAGCATGTTTGGAGTCCCCCAGGAAATTGCTGTGTTTAATGTTGGAGCTGCCCTAACTTATATACAAACTCAGTTCATTCGCTCTGTCAGGTGCAAAATCTCCCAGTTTCATATATCTTACACCTTGGCTTTCAGTGGACGCCAAAGTCAAGCCCAAAAGCAAACATAGCGCTGGCCTTCCAAAAAAGTCTGGTCCGCAGCTAGCTGGGGCAGGCGGGGAGCCCAGGGCTGCACCCATGGCACAGGAGGAGGAGCGCGGTGCGGACAGCACCGCATCGCACAGGATGACTCAGTTCAGGGAGGCTCTTGCAGGAAGGACACATGCGCAGGAGCTTCCTGGCCAGCCCTTCCCACACATCGTGGCACCGACCCTGCGCACCCAGCAAAAACACCAGTGATCGATACAGTGGGCACAAGACAAAGATGTCCCCATGTCCCAAGGCAGACCTCCAACCCAGTCCCCAGGCATGCTGCATGGGTGCAGGTGCCCCCAGTGCGGGGAGGTCCCTCATCACAACTTTCCTCACTGCGTCCTGGTGGCATTGCTTCTTGCACTCAATCCAAACACAGCAGAGAAGACATCTCCAGGGTATCCACCTCGCCATCCCTCCAGGTTATCCACGAGCAATATAGGGCCAGCCTGTCGTCCACTGCTACAGTGAAAGCACTGTCCAGATCAAGTAGATGGAGAAGGGCCTGTGCTGGTCCCCAGCATGTCCAGCAAGTGTTTCTAATGGAGCAGAAGCCACTGCAGAGCTCATTCTAAGTGCATCCCCGAAAGATGTTGCAGATTCCATACAAGTCAGAAAGATGTGACTCATGCTATGACAGCAAAGTGTCACATGGCCCAGGCAGGAAGGGTGCCATTGCCAAGATATTCCTGCCCTGTCTTTAATTTTCCAGAAAGGGCAGGACAGCTACAGGGAACACAGGGCTTCCAGGGAACAAACTCAGTGCAGAGCCCTTACCACAAACTACAGAGCCTCAGCCAAACCATGCAAGCAGGAACTGATAGCTGCTCCTTCCACTTCTGCCCATCTTCAGTCTCTCTGCCTGGAAGGGCTGCACAATTTATTAGGGTGATTTTCACTGCCAATCATTAGCAAAAAACGTTTCTGCTCCAGCAGTCTTGCCTGTATCTAAAATTGTACTTCTCCCTTCGCCTTCAGCGTCACCACAACTCAAGGCCTACACCTGAGGGCTTTTCGGAGTCCCAGACCCCACAACACACAGGGAACAGTGCCCATCACCTCTTCTTAAGGATGGGAGCACAGAGCCCCCTGCCACAACCATCATCTTGGCTTAAAGAGCTCAGCAGAGGCTTCAGGCTATCCTGCCTTCCCTGCTCTAGGATAACGTGATGTTGCTTCCAAGAGCAAGGGCCACAGGCATCAGCAACCCCCCAGCAGGCATCTCCATCCTCCTGGACCACCTCCAGTGGTAATCACTGTGACCCTGCAACAACTGGAGAGCCCTCCCACTGCTCAGCCCAATGTCAAGGCCAGCAGACAGAAGCTGGAAAGGGTGGTCAAGCCCAATATGCTCCTCATTGTGGAAACTCCACAGCTCCTCCAGGAAAACTGTTCTAATGGACAGTTCCATGCATTATCAAACATTCCCACCTTATGCTCGGCTTCACCAAGCCTCCACAGCTCTGCCTGCGTCCATCACATACTGAAGTCCTGAAGAACTGGAAACCTCCTCTCCACAGAGACACACAGATCAGGAGATTTATCACCATGTACCTTGGATAACATGAGGGGCCTTCTTTGGCCTAGTGCTGATAGCGAGATTTCCCCAAAAGTATCCCAGCTTTTGGCTTTTCTCTAAAATTCCCAGCTTCTTACCGCCCCCCAGACACCAGCACAGCCTGGCTGTACAGTCGCAGTACCCACTTCCTGCAGCTCCTGCTCACCCCTTTGCCTATCACAGCCTGGGTTCTTTCTATGACCACCACCTCCTCCTGGGTCCCTCTGATCCACACCACGTGTTCCAGTGGAAAAACCATGCAGCAAACCACACATCACCACAATGGCACCTCCGGTCCCCACTGCCAGTGTGCCCTCCTCCTCTGCTGCCCTCAGTGGCAAGTTTACAGGATCCTCGCTCAAAAGGGGGTTTCTGCCAGGCCCCTCCAGAAACCTCCTAAAAGCAACAGTCAGTATTAGCAACTTTCCAAGATCCACCAGCGACAAGTTTTCTACCTGCTTAAAATGCTCCCGAGCAGAGTTTGCCCGGTGCTCGTTTCATCATACAGCCCGGCAATACAGGACCACGGACGGGATCACTGTATCCACCATTCCCTCCACCAGCCAGATCTGCAATCCCGTGGAGTTCACTCGACAAGCCCCATCTTGCAGGCGGCAGCGCCAGCGGGCTCCTGCCTTTATCTGTGCAGTCCCCACACCAACCTCTCCGCCAAGAGGCCCGACACCGACGGCCGCAGCCGGGTCCTTGTGCCGCCCAGAGCCTATCTCCCTACAGGGAGCTTCTCTCCGGCTCCTGCCTCCCGCTGGGGACGTTTCTCTCGTCGTTTTCCACACTGGCAGAGCCAGGCTCCGCTTTCTCTCCCCGAAAAGCCGGCTGGGAGGGGGCAGACAAAGAGGCGCTGAGGCTCCCTGACAAAGCAGCACGGCAGCTCGGGGGAGCCGGCCTTAGGCACGCGTAGGTCCTCGTAAGCGGGCAGCGGGAGATCCGCGCCGCTGGGCACAGAGTGGAAGGAGGCCCAGGGACACTGGCCCCAGCGTCGGAGGACGCTGGAGACAGTTCTCTGATGAGAGGCGCCTTCCCCGGCTGGAGGTTTCACCTCTGCAGAGTGCCCAGCACTCGGCTGCAAGGAAACGCCAAGACGGGAAAAGGGAAGGTGGCAGGCAGGCTCAGCGCTCCCGCACCCCAGTGAGCGACACTTCCTGCTAAGGACCGTATCTGCCTCCCGCGGGAACCGGAGGAGAAGCCGGGGCCGCCCGGCAGCGCCGCGGGTGCTGACGTGTGACCAGCATGTCGGTGCTGCCGGACCCATGGGGACGCGGAGAAGGAGCCCCCGCGGAGCTCGGCCGTGACTCCCGCCGCCGCAGGCTCCCGGCGCTTGGAGTCCACCTGCCCCAGGGGTCCTGGCCCCGCTCCTCGCAGCTGGTGCTGAGGATGCGGCAGGGCGAACCCGAGCATCCCCCCGGCCATGGGGCTCGGGCACCCCAGAATGCGCGGCGGGGAGCCCGTGCCGGGACACTCACCTCCTGCGGTGTCTCGTCGGGCAGCTCGGGGCCGGCTGGCGGCGAGCAGGGGGCGGCGGATGTCAGTGGCGGAGGCGGGGGGCTGGAGGGCACCTTCTCCACCGCCTCCACCTTGATGAGCCGGTGCTTGGGCGAAACGTACCGGGGCCCGTCGGGGGCAGAGGGCAGGGGCGGTCCGCTGTAGGGGTCCTCGAAGTCGCGCTCCTTTTGCAGCCTGTAGGCCGCCACGATGTCGGGCTGGGCGGCGGCCAACGGCTCGGCGGCGCCCCCGGGCGGCGGGGGCGGCTGCGGCGGCGGCCCGGCGCGGTAGTCGGGCTTGGGCGGCGCGGGGGGCGCGGGCTTGGCGCTGCGAAAGCCCAGGTGCTCGCGGAGCCAGCGGGCCATGGTGCCCACGCACTGCGGCGCCCCTCCCGCCCCGGCGCCGCCGCCTCGCTCCGAGCCGGCCGCTGCTCCGCTCAGCAGCATCGGCGCTGCCGGACTGAGAGAGGCGGCGGCGGAGCCCGGGCCGGGGGGGGCGGGGAGCGGGGGAGGCGGCCGGGGGAGGCGGCCAGTGCCACCTGCCGGAGCCGCCGCGCCGGCTGCTCCGAGCGGGGCCCCCCCTCCCCCTGCGTCCGCCCCGCTGCCCCGGACCCGCTCCGCACGGCCCGGCACGGCCTCCCCGCTGCCTGGCCCGGCACGGCGCGGCCCGCCTCCCCCGGGGCCCGCCCCGCACCCCCGTCGCCCGGGCCGCCTACCGCCGCGCCTGGCCCGGCCTCCTCTGCCGCTCTGGGCCGACCACCCCTGCTTTCCCAGCGGCCGCTGGCGCTCGGCTCAGCCCCAGGTGCTCCGCTTCCCGCCCCAGCCGCGAGGGAGACCCGGGCCGCCCGGTTTCTGTTGCTGCGGAGACCGGAGCCAGCGGACCTGATCCTGCCGTGGGTGCTGCCGCCGCCGCCCGCCCCCCGAAGCATGGCTCGGCGCTGGGAACACAGGAAAAGTGCCTGCAGTGGCCCCGGGGACGCTGTTAACGAGCAGGAGCAGTACGGGTTCCCTCGGTGGCAAACCCGCTGCCCAGGAGGCGTGCATGAAACCAGCCCCATGCGGGACCAGCACAGCAGATTGATCCCCAGAGAGTCACCAAAACACCAGGCTGGCACCACGGACCTCCGCGGAAAACAGTGCTGGGTCAAGGTGCTTGGGAAGAAGGCTGAACCAGGGCTAGGTGTGCAGGGCCATCAGGGCAAGCGTGCAGGGCTGAGGCCCAGGACACGTGGGGCCAGGACTGGAGCTAGAGGACATTACCTCGGGTACAGCCCAGACAGGGCTGGGTTTGCTGATAAGGGGACAGTGGTGACAAGCATGCAGACCAGGAAAGTAGCATTGGAAGCAGTATGTCAGAGCATGACAGCAGAGGCCAAGGCCATCGTAGGGCAAACAGCATGCTTACAAGTGTTCTGACTGTTACACCATCACTAGCTGCCACCACCAGTGCCCACCACCCAGAACTGACTGTTTCCCTGTGCCCTCCTAACCCCCAGCAGCCACTGTGCACTGCCCTGGCTCCAGACCTACGTCCCTGAATCCTCCACACTGCTTCCTGAGTGCACACCATTCACCTAGACCTGATCGCAGCCCTGCGCACAGGCCAAATCCCCCAAAGGTCATGGTCAACTGTACCTGAAAGGGACAGAGCCAGAGGCAGGATGCTCTGAAAGCAGGACCACCATGGACGTGAAGTCATGCAGAGGTATCCAGCAAGGAGGGAAAAGATGCCATAGTGTAGTCTTGCCTGTCTTCACACTGTGAGCCAGACTTCTGCGTCGCTGTGGGAACAGATGCTGGGATGTGGCTGTTGGGGTGCCTGCCACAGTGGGGAGGAGATGCCTGGAGAGAGAACTTCCCATGGTGACCACTCTTCCTTCCAGTCCCTGTGCAGGAGGAGAGCTGGGATGGGGCTGCTGAGGATCTGAGCCTCCTGCGCCAGCCTGGCATGGCATCTGCCAGCCATATGCCAAGTGAGTTCACTGAGTCCCAGATGTGTGGATTTCTTTTATGCGCACCTGACGGTCCTCCCCAAGAAACCCAGCCAGGTCCCCCAGGTCCAACCAAACCTCAAGGGAGCTTCCTCCTAGGGAGAAGACAGCCATGGCCCCAAGAAACCAAAACTGGAAATTTCAGAGCTTAGGAAATGCAAGACTCAAAATGCATCAGGAGGAGAAGTGTCGGCCAGGAACAGAGTGAATACAAGGCAATGTTTGAGGTCTAAAACCAGACCTTAATCCCAGCAGATTGGGGATGATGAGATTGTTATTAAAATGCAGAAAAGACAGAGCTTCTCAATAAATCTGTCTGGCATTTGGAAGGAAGCAGGATGCAAGGCTGATGGCACATGAGATTGAGAGCACTTCCACCCTCTGGCAGTAACCAAGGAGGATGTTCAGCAACATCTGTTGGAGATGGCTCATGTTAAATCCTCAGGCCTGGAAAACACACACTCAGCATGTCCTGAGAGCTGACCCAGGAGGGATCTGCCAGTGGTAGTGGTTTTTAAAAAAGGAATACTTCCATGCAAGAGGAAATGCAGAGGTGCTGCCTTCCCACCCCATCCTCTCACATCCTCCCACCACTCTGGTGCCTCCTTGGAGAGGCAGCTGCACCAGGGCTGTACTGGGAGGTCTGTGGTCTGAGCCCACCTAGGACCCCAGCACTTCCTCACCATTTGCTGGGCCTGTTTCTCCTCTAAATTCCTTTTTGGCCTTTTGGCAGGTGAGCACCTGGCCTAACACAGGCCTATTCTCTGATCTGTACCCCATGGGACATCCCTTTCTTACCTGAGGCTCGAAGCAGAGCCTTGAGTGGCATTAATAAGATCCTTGGACCCACCTGAGCCCTCAGGTTTGAGCTTCCCCTGGATATGGGCTTCCCCTGGGCTGAACCACCCACACAGCAACATAGGGCAGCAGGATGAAAAGGACATAGCTAGGGTAGATTCTTCTTTGTGCTCTGGGACCTTTGAAGGGAAGTCCAGAAGGAAACCAAATTAACTCCTTACACCCTGTGTGGCTCAGCACAGGCATGTGCTGCTCATCTGCAGTCTTGACGAGACAGTAGTGACATCCCTCCATTCACAGCAGTTCATTTCAGGTTTGAAGAAGCACCAACAGATTTCTGTATTCACACCACTGAAGCCAAGCTCCATCTGTGTCTCATGCTGCAGTTGGTGTCGCTCCAATCCCCAATTGCTTACATCCCTTGTATATGATGCACATTGGGACCCAGGGTTGATGCCTGCACTGCAGAGATTGACCCTGCTACTGCGACTGCAATGCCACTCCACCTGCAGACCCGCTGGATTGCTGTGACAGATGGCTGTCACACAGCATCACTTGTGTAGGGCCTGGCAGGGGACATGGGGTGGGAGTGGCAGATGGGAGAGGATCAGAGAGCACACGCTGCACTCCTGCACGCCAGACTCCACATTCCGGCTGCTCTCTCACACAGCCAATGCTCAGCCCCAAGGGCTGCCTGCTGCTCACACTGCCCGTGGCCCACAAGCCGCTGTGGGAGAACAATGGTGATGCTGCTCCTGTGCACACAGTCCTCAGTCAAGAGAACAACCTGTGGCTGCACAGAAGTGATTTTTGGCTCACTCTTAGGCACTGCAGGAATAGGGGAGATAGGAAGCCTTCTGCAGTGATCTGCATAGACCTGGGGATGGACCTCTGCACCAGGAGCTCTGCCTCCACCCTCTTCTCCATCTCTAGAGGGTCCAGGAGCTCTTCCCTATTGTCTCTGGGCTGGAGCTCACAGCGCAGCCCTTCCTCTTAGCAAAGACAGCAATAGCTGTCTAATAGCTCGCCTGGGTAAACACTTCCCAGGCAGGTTGGAGCATGCACCAGGAAGAAAAAGCAAGGCAATATCTTCCAGGCTTCTGCCAGCCCTGTGGAGAGCTGTGTGCGTCCTTGGACCTCACCGTCCTGGGTGTGAGGAGCTGCTTCAGCTACCCTAAGTGCTCCTTGTGCTCACTCACAGCTGGGGACAGGAGACCTGTTCGGCAGCAGCTGTGCCAAGAACAGGACACAGGTCCTTCTCTGGGCCTGGGAGGGCTCAGGTTATGGTGTCTTGATAAATCTTCCTCTCCAGTTTAACCCTGGGTGGTGTGGACACAGCCTAGCATCCCCGAGGCAGCAGGTTTTGGTGACTCAGAGGAGAAGGTCTCTGCTCCTGCATGCTTTTGAGGAGGTGCTGAAAGATGATTCACCTGCAAGTGATGTTGGGGCTGAATTTAGCATTTGACACTTGCCAATGTGTCACTTGAGTCAGGCACTGGGTCGGCTGCAAGCATGGGAGATGTTGACACCAGCATCTCCCATGGCTTTCAGGGAAACCTGTAGCCCCATGAATCACCAGGTACGTCTTCCACAGTTCCAAATAAAAGCCATTTCCGGGAGCTTAGAAATGGCTGTGATGATTGTGATGATTCCATCTCCTTCCCTCCTTGTGAGCACCCTGCATAAGTCCTGTTATGCAGCACAGCAGGGACCCGGAGGATGTCACATCTGCTGGGTGACTCCCCAACCTCCCCCAAGGTCTGGCTACACCAGGGGACATGAGGCCTGAAAAGTGGCAACTGTGGCACCAAAAATGCTTCCCCAAAGGCAGCCAGGGAGTCCCAGACTGATAAATGAGTCATCTGTTCTCTGCAAATGAACAAAAATCAGCATAAGGAGTAGGAAACTGGCATCGTTAGAAGGTAAGGAGTAGGAAACTGGCATCGTTAGAAGGTAGGTGGATAAATATGACATACTGGAGAAGAGGTGACACAGTTCTCTTAAAGTGAATTCCAGCTGAGAGAGGTCACCTACATTAGCCCAAGCAGATCCTTTGATGAATGAGGTCAGTAGAGAAGTGACAAAATCTGCTAATAATAATAATAATACTGAATTATTCTGGATTCTTTGGATGAATGCTATATGTTTCAGGACAACAGCCAGTGTCAGGGAAGTGACACATATGCGGAAGCCAAACCCTGCCTCATGTCTAAAGTGATGGGCTCTGAGACCGGGAGCTCTGACAGCCTGTGAAAACATCTCCTTGCCACTCAGCAAAGGTCAAACCTGCAAAGGTTCTCTCTAAAAACTGATAGGAGGGGGTAGGAAAAGGTAGAGACAATATCAGGGGTGTCACTGTTCCCAGGTCAGTTCTGGCTTGTGTGTGGTCCTGGGCCCCATATCCCAAGAATACAGCAGATCTGGAAAATGAGCAGAGAATGATGATAGGATGGTCAAAGGCTTCTGCACATGGGGTGCATGATGGACCAGAGCTCTTTGGCATGGAAAAGCAACAACTGGGGTCACAGGACAGAGATCTGCATGCAGTGGGAAGGTTAGACAGAGACTGGTAGATTTGGGGTAAACACGAGGAGGTGACTCAGTGCACAGCAGCCCTCCTGCCGTGGGCCGCTGCAGATGCTGTGTGGTTTAGGAGCAAGACTGAACAAATCCACAGAAAGGAATCCATCAAGCACTGCTAAATACAGAGACTGTCAGGAAGAGCCTTGCAAATGTTTAGAGGCAGGAATTGTGTCGAGGGGAAATGTTGCTATAGATAGGCACCAGGAGACCACCAAAGACTGGGCAGTGGGTGAGATGGACCATTCTCACCACAGCAGCTGCCCGTGTGGAAGGGGATGCTGCTCCCAGATATATCATGCAGGCAGCATGCTTTTGTTTGGCAAGACATTCCCAGACTGGAATCATTGTTCTTCCAGCAGCCCCTCATCAGCACACCAAGTACATTCCATACTGGTTGCTCCATAATACTTAGGACCCTACAAGCTTCAGTCATCACTTCCGGATATCCCAGCTCCCATCAGGCTGGAAGGAAATGGAATGGAGCAGCCATGCCCACCCATCCCAGCTTGCTGCCAGGTCCTATGGAGAGGGCTAGCATTGAAGAGATGCTCTGAACAAGATACTCTGCAGCCTCCTCTCACCCCAGCCTGCTGCAATATGTTGCACAGAGGTAGCAAGGGCCAAAGATAGGTGGTAAGTTGAGGGAAAGTAAGGAGGAACCTGGAGGAACATGGCCCACACCAGGTCCCACATATGACACGTCAGTCCTCCCAGGCATCATAAACTAGGACATTTCTGCATCAACAATCACACACACAATGCAGACCCAGGCTTTGTAGGTGTGTTCAGGCCATTAGGACCCTGTCTGTCCAGACATGAGGGATATGCCTGAAGCATGTATCAAATGGAGCAAATTCTTGCAGACACTTTCTGAAGTTCCCCAACTTTTCTGTTGAAATCATGATGCAGTTGGTAATATAACTGAGCCCATGCTACTTGACCAAGAGAAGAAATGACAACTTGCTAACAGATACCTGCCAGCTTGAAGCCAGATACATTCATAGAATCATAGAATAGTTAAGGCTGGAAAGGACCTTAAGATCATCCAGTTCCAACCCCCCTGCCATGGGCAGGGACACCTCACACTAAACCATGCCACCCAAGGCTATGTCCAACCAGGCCTTGAACACTGCCAGCGATGGAGCATTCACAACTTCCCTGGGCAACCCATTCCAGTGCCTCACCACCCTCACAGGAAAGAATTTCTTCCTCATATCCAATCTAAACTTCCCCTGTTTAAGTTTGAACCCGTTACCCCTTGCCCTCTCACTACAGTCCCTCATGAAGAGTCCCTCCCCAGCATCCCTATAGGACCCCTTCAGCCTCACCCGTGCCAAGCACCTTTTCTTCCTCTGCTCTCAGCGCTGACAGCTCTCTCTGCATATCCATGACCCTGAGCATCGTAACTGCTCTCTAGTGTGATCCGTTATTTTATTAACACATAACAATGTATGGAAAGCCATGGGGAGCTTAATTTCCACAAACCCAGGAAACAAGCCGTTGAGAGAGCCTGGTGACAGATAGGAGAAAAAAATTACTTCAAGACTGACACCAGAGGGTAAGAAACACATCTTTCACTGACAAATGCAGGTATGAGTTTGAGGGAAATTTCCAAACAGCTGCTATGTAAAATCTTTGCTGGTGTGTTGTTGTTTTTTTTTTTTTTGTTTTGTTTTGGTTCGGGTTTTGTGTTGGTTTTTTGGGGGGTTTGTTGGTTTGGGTTTTTTTTTTGGTTCGTTGGGTTTTTGTTTGTTTGGTTTGATATTTTTCCATAAAAATGTTTTACGTGAGCTCAAGCCCTGAAGACCTGGAGCCATACTCAACACCTGTGGGGACAGGGCAGCCAAGCTGAAGGAGGACTCTCTACACCTGCCCTCAGTATTGCCCCAGCAAAATCAGGCTCATGGCAGAGAAACCTCATGACAGATGCTGCCTTGGTGGCAACAGCTGTATTGTATCAAGCAAACCTCATGGCCACCTGCTTCCACACTCTGCCCAGCCAGGTTGATGCTTTCAGGGCTCCAGCCATAGCACAGAATCAGCCCTTTCATTGCTGTCCCTCCAATGGGGAGGGCATGGAGGAAAATCTCCATCCATGGGGGTATTATTTGCCCCTACCAGGGAGCTTGACCCTGCAAGGGCACAGCAGTGTCCAGGTGGGATAAGATGCCTGAATTTCTCCTTTGAACGAACAAAGAAAGCGGGACCAGCTAGGGGAGCATGGATCTGAACTCTGTAGCAAGTGGTAAAGTGAAATTGATTTGAGCTGCCTGCATTCATCGATCTGAGGCAGAGCAAACTAACGAACTGGAACATTTGCAGCTCAATCAGAGCGATGTGACAGTTGAAGGCCTGTGCTCTGGGGCTGGCAGGGGACCTGGGCACCCCAAGAGAGTGTTAATGATGGGTTTGATTAATCCAGCTGCAGTGGCCATGCTCACACAGCTGAGTCCTTGTCCAGACACTCAGTAGCTTTACATTGCCTAGGGAGTGTGAACCATCCCTGGCATCCCCTTTATATCTCTTAATAGGCCTGTCATCAACCATCAGCAAAATGGGTATGGGACAAGAGCAAAACAGGGGCCATTCCTCCCATGCAGATGGAAACAGTTGGCTGGTTTTGCCACCAACCCAGCCCCATGTCTTTGAAAGGGCTGGAAGGCTGAAAATTAATTCAGACAGGAGTGGAAGACATTGAAAGGTGAGGGCCAGGCAGGCTGCTTGTTTTCTGCCTGCTCAGTATCACAAAGCTGGGTTAAGAGGTGGCTGTGTGCAGGCTATAAATCCCTGCTGCAGGAGGAGGCTCCCAGTCATGGTACAAAGGCAGAGGGAGAGCTTGTGCTGGCAGCTGGAATGAGGCAGGGCTCGCACAAACATGTGGCAGCTGTTTATATGTGGGGCTGTTTTATGTGGGGCTGCAGGGTGGCTGACTCTCTCCTGGGACACTTTTATGACATCCCATCTTCAGCTGGGTGCTGGACTAGAAAGGAAAGGGATCAAGAGGCTGCTCCAGGCTTTGTGCTCCTTGGAGGTCAAACAGGACAGTTTTGGTGAATCCCTCTCCATACATTTTGGAGGACATTTTCCTTGATATCTAAACATTGGAGCTGAGCAAGGGGATCCCAAACATAACCAAGCAGAAAATTGGTCTGTTGTAGCCTTCTTGCCTGCCCCACGTAGCACTGGCAGACTGAAAAAATGTCCTTTGAAACTTGGGCTTTAAAAGAACCAGGACCATCTCATGCCATGCACTGTTATGGGTTCATAAAGTCTTTCAAGAGCATCACGTATGAACGTTCATGTCAAGAAATACTTGAATCCTTCTCCTTCAAGCCTTGGTGCATGTCTCATGAGCTAGAAGAGAATAGGGAGGTGAATGGTGGGGAAAGAGCTGTGCCAGATTGCTTGCAACTGTCTTCCAGCTCAGATGTGCTACCCTTCACTCCCAAATCCCACTTAAACCTTCACCTCCAAAATTATCTCAGCCCCAGGACACTTCCCTGGTCTCATCTTGCTCCAGCATTCTTCACTGGCCTGTCAATGCCTGTGGGTATGGGAATATGGGATACTGTGCTAGATGGAATGAAGTCACTTTGATTTGCTTAGAAAAGAAGGTAGGCTTTCAGCAGCAGAGCAAATTGTAAGCTGAATTTATGGCCCCAGAATATCCAAAGATGACAGTGCTGGCCTGAGTTAGTGCACTGTTTCCTATCACCAGTGAAACACAGAGCACCTCCTTGCAAGACTGGCATCTATCCTGCCTTTCTGTGCACCAGTGCCACCCCTGAAGCTGTTTTCAGGACGTGAGACCAAAAGAGGAGGCCATGGGAATCATTCTGCCTTCCATCTGCCTCACTGAGACCGGGAGAGGAGGCCAGGGACTGCCCCAATGAGGGAACAGCTGGAGAGGCCACTGAAGATGCAGAGCAGCTGAGACAGGCATGCAGTGATGAATTACTCTTGTTCCCATGCCAGCTGGAAGATTTATGTTTGTGCCACAGAGTGACAACATCTGGGCCCAGCAGCACTCTCTCTCTGGCTGCACGGGCATTTTGACATTGCAGGCATCTTTAAAATCTCACTGAGTGCAACCCACAGGCATCAGAGGGCTTGAAGAAAAGCCTCCTCGGAGGGACAGAGGAGGGTGGGAAAAGCCAAGGCACCTGCCTGGAGCAGCCATCCCACCCAGATGCTGAGCAGAGCCTTAGGACGTCAGGTCAGCCAGCAGACAGAGGATCCCCCAAAGCCCCCACAAGCTCATCTGTTTTCCTCCAGACTGAGTGAACGTGTCCTGGCAGGTCCTGATCCTGTGGGCCAGACTGGCAGCAGCTGTGAACAAAATCACACAGCAGTGGACTGCTGGGGCCCTGACAACCTGGCATGATTTCATTAGGAGTGGTCATATCTGAGTCCTCCTGGGGAAGACAGCCCTTAGTTAAGAAGCTCTGCTGGGATGGGGCCACCACCACAAGTGATGGGTGGCGTCAGCTTCATTCCCCCTCTTCTGCATCAGCCAGGCCCCTGCTGCTTATCTCCATGTCCACTCACCACCTCCCGGCTCACTTCCATGTTTGGCTACCTCCTCTTTATCGCTGCAGCTTTTATCTCAGTCACGCCTGTTCTGAAGTTGAGATCATTGTTATTTGGCCAGCTTCCCTCTTCCAGAAAAGTCTGCTGAACATCCCAAGCATGAGCCCCACTGCCTTCTCCCTGCACTATGCACACCATGTGAACAGCACCCAGCATGCACCGTGCAAATGCGAGCTCTGCACCAGACCAGGTCGGGGACCGGGATCAAGACCATTGTGAACACCAACCTTAGGGGTTCCACTCTGCCTGCCCATGCAAGTGCCCAAGGAGGAATCCCCTGGTCACTGAATGTGTTGCTGTAGGTTCTCCATCCCTACCAGGCATGGGCAGCACATCCTGCCAGTGGTGGTGACATCTGCAAATCATCCCACCTTCTCCCTTGGGTGCTTCTTTCCCACCACAGCTGTGCCAACCCACATCTGCAGCAGTTGTCCAAGACTATATGTGAGAGCAAGCCAGCATGGAGCTGGGCTCATCCTTTCACGGGTGACACAGCCTAGCTCAGTGGCACTGTGACACCACCAGCCCAGTGTGGAGGAAATCACCTCAACCAGGCACAGACCAGCACAAGGACCTGCCCCTCCACAAAGTTGTACCTTGAGATTTGGAGGGTGTAATGACTCCACCTCTGTGGCTTGGCAGCAGATGTCTGGGTGGTCAGATCTCTCTCCACAGTGCAGCCAAGGTGCTGGTGATGGTGTTAAACTCCCTGGATATAGGAGGAGACACAAGTATCTGTTAACAGTGGCACTGCATCCACTTTAGTTCCATCATGAGGACACAGATGGTGTCAGGGCACAGACGAGTAAGAGCAATGTCCTTGCAGCACTATGGGAGAGACAGACTGGGATCCTTGGAGGGCAGAAAACGGAGGGAGAAGGCCAGCACTGGGGCGGGAGGGCAGTACCAAAAACTCATGTGGATACCCAGGTCATGCAGGTACCACCAAAGAGCTGCTCCTTCATCACCTCCTGGTCCGCCAGGTTTGGTGCTGTGGAGAGCATCTCCCACTGCAAAGGTTCCCACCATTGCTGAGAGACCAGCCTGCACATCAGTGATGAGGGCAAGTCATCAGTAAAGAGGCTGAGGGAAGAATGAGGTGGGCGTAGAGAGGGGAACACAAAAGGCCGTTCTGTCTTCCTCCACCACTCTGAACTCTTTTGGGTTGGATACAAGCAAGATGAGATGATCAAGATTGCAGGGGTAATTACTTCATGGAGTAATCAAAGTGTACAGGGACTTCCACTGGCTTGTCCCAAGTCTCAGGAAGACTCTTAAGATTTAGTATTCAACAGCTGCAGCAGATGAAAAAGGACAGATATGGTGCAGGGACATAGCCCTGCAGCATGGCTGCGGACTTCCACCTCTTCCAGCAAATTCTCACATGCAAACAAAACACCAGAGGTGCCTGTAGATAATGCCAAGCGATGAGCTCTCTGTGCAGCAGGAGCAGAGGGTTCTGCGACTACCTTTTCCTGCGCAGCACCACAGAGGCGTGTGAGTCACCTAGGCCATCCCAGTGCCTTGAAGAGCCCTGATTGCTCTAAAAATACTTGAAACAAATAAATGCTTTTGATCCCAGGTGTTGTGAATTCTTTGCATAGCTGTGAAAAATATCAGACCTGCCAGTACCTGGAGCATTGTAAAAATCAGCAACAGAAGTGACAGCAAACAGTCATTTACTATTTATGTGTGTTTCACCGGGAAGAAACAGGCACCACTGCATACACCGATACCTGCCGCTGTCTTGGGTCACAAAGTCAACTTCATCATTAGTCCCTCCTTTTTCACTTCATCTGTAGACACTGCCCTGGTGTTGCTCAGTTGTTAACCATAGAATCCCAGCCTGGTTTTGGTTGGAAGGGACCTTAAAGCTCATCCAGCTCCAACCCCTGCCACAGGCAGGGACACCTTCCCCTAGAGCAGGGTGCTCCAAGCCCCATCCAACCTGGCCTTGAATCCTGCCAGGGATGGGGCAGCCACAGCTTCCCTGGGCATCCTGTGCCAGCACCTCAGCACCCTCACAGGTAAATGCTGCAGCAAAGAGAAACTTTATTCCCTGAGAAACAGGCAGAGTGGTGAGAGGTGGCAATACAACTGTGGCTGGGACATGGAGAAGGTTGGGGTAACAGACAGGTTGAGGGAAGGGTCGGGGCAAGAGCTGAGAGATATGGCTGGAAGTAGAGACATGGTCAGGATCACAGCCTGCAGTTGAGCCAAGGCCACAGGAAGGGGGTTAGGGTTAGGAGTGGGGTCAGAGAGGGTTAAAACCACGGTAAGGTGGGTGTCAGGATGAGACACACGGTTGGGTTTGGGGCCTGGACCAGGGAAGGAGGTGAGATGGGCTTAGAGGTGGGGTCAGGCCAGGGTGCAGGGTGAGGGCCATGGCGAGGGCCAGGGTCACAGGCCGGGCCGGGGTGCAGGCGGAGAGCAGGGCCGCGGTCGCGAGAGGCTGAACGGGCCGGGGCGATCCCCGAGCAGCGCTCGGCACAGCGCGTCGCTATGGAGACACCGCCTGACGGGGCCGGGGCCGCCCTGCCCACCTCCAGTCACGTGCTCCACGCCGTCAGCACTAAGGGCTATGTCGGCGGGGCGGTGACCGGAAGCCTTGGTAGCGCGCCGTGATCGTATAGTGGTTAGTACTCTGCGTTGTGGCCGCAGCAACCTCGGTTCGAATCCGAGTCACGGCATCGCCTCGGCGATATCACGGCAGAGGGGCTTTCGTTTTGCTATTTGCGCCATGGCTTCATCCCTATTAGTTTTTATATTCTTTTAGCTTCCCGTGCGCCGTTACCTCTCCCCCCGCCGCCCTGCAAAGCCGCCCTGCAAAGCCCCAGGCTGGGCAGCGCAGCACAGCCCCCGCCAGGATCCGAAAAAAACCCCGAACAGTGAAATACTGGCGCCGCGCGGAAGGAGAAAATGACGAATCAGGTCAGGTCGTCGGAGCGCAAAACTGAAAAACGAAAGCCCCTTGTGCCGTGGTACCGCCGAGGCGATGCCGTGACTCGGATTCGAACCGAGGTTGCTGCGGCCACAACGCAGAGTACTAACCACTATACGATCACGGCGCGCTACCGGAGCTCTGAAAGGGAGCGGCGCCTAGGCGGCTCTTAGTGCTGACGGCGCGGAGCACGTGGCCCGTATACATGTGGGGAACTCCGGCTGGGCTTCAGCCTGCTCCGTGACACCAGCGCGGTGACGGGCGCGGCCAGCGGTGAGCGCCCTCACTATACCCCAAAGCCAGACCGGCGTCCTCCGAACTGAACCCTGCTGGCCCCGCATCACTTCACCTCTACCCGTGCAGGCAAACCCCGGGTGCCCGTACGTGGGGATTCGGCTTCCCCCGTCCCGCGTGGAAAAACTGTTTGCAGCTCACGCCGGCAGGCAACATTTCCACCCGCTGCAGCCTTTTCCGCCCCGGGCTGTGCAGGACCGGGGGATACCGCTTTGCACCACCGCAGCTTTGGAGTCTGCCTGTGCCCGACTCTTTCTCCTGGGAAGCATTTCTCAGGGCGGAGTAAAGGCTGGATACCTGGGGGTGAAAGTACCCAGGGCAGCCTCTTCGGGGCAGCAAGGCCACCCCGCTGGGGTCCCGCCCAGGCTCTTGTGGGCGCCCGGTGTAGGACCTGGGAGGAGCCGAGGCAGCTCTAGTGCGCCCAGCCCAGCTCTTTGGACCGAGCTGTTAATCGGTAACCGCGTGTGGGGACAGGCGCTGTGTGTCCAGTGTGGCTGGCAGGTGAGCACGGCAGCGCGGCGGGTGCCGGGGCAGCAGTAGCCATGGGGCTCAGGGCAGGCGTGAGGCTATGTGTGCATGAGGGCATGGAGCAGGACACAGGAGGTGTGAGGGCGTGGGGTGCAGGGAGGCAGCGGGGCAGGCAGAAGGGCATGTGAGCACATGGCACGGCGAGGCTGTGGGGGTGAGGATGTGAGGGGCATGGTTGGCACCCACCTGCTGCCCCACTGGTTGGCTGCCTGTTCATGTGGCCCCACACCTGAAGCAGATGGCAGCATAAGAGGCTTCCCAAAACAGAAGCCAGCTGAGCCACTGGGGGGGAGGGAGTGGCATTGGGGGGTCACAGTGGTGGCATCAGCGTGGAGGGCACTGAACCTGGAAGGGATGGAGAGAGCTAGAAGCCTTGGGGTTATTGGGGGAGTCACTGGGCACTGGCAGTGCCAGCGGGGTAACTAAGCCCAGAGGGATCTCTGGGTGTTCCTGAAACAGTGGGTCTGGGAAGAGGGGTCCTCTTGTTCCCTGACAGGGTCCTGTTGAGGAGGTCCCTGAGCCCTGGAGTGCTGAAGGTCCTGGTCTGGGGTCCCGGGTTCCTACCATGGCCTTGGGTCCTGCCCTGCTGCTGAGGAGGCATCAGGCTCCTTAGCAGCTGGGGGACATGCTGGGGGCCAGCATGTCTCAGTGGTCCACATGGAACCAACTGCCATCTTGAGCTGTTGTGAGGCCTCAGGCTTCGGGGGATGTTCTCCAAAACTCACCTCCATTCGTTGCATTCAGGGCTGGGACAATCCCTTCAGTGAACCCCAATTCTCACACTGGAGAAAGCAAGCAATGACCCTGTCTTCCCCACCTTCTCCATGCAGACCTCTATGACTCTCCTCCAAAGCAAAGACAACTCCTTATCCCTCTGTCCTCACACACAAATGATTCTACAGTCGATCGCTACCTTCTCTGCAACTTGTTTGCTCTTCCCTCATCTTTCTTCAGGTAGAGGAACCTGAAGGGAGCCCAGGTGGTGTGCTCTAAGGGTTCCTGCCCTGGCATGACACTGGTTCTTCTGCCTGTGCTGGACTAGTTCTCCCAGTATGATTCTCCTTAAGGACCAGTCCCCATGCAAACTGCCACTTACTCCTTCCCATTTCTGCTGCACTGTGTTAGTTACAAACATGAAAAAACCTTCTTCCTTATCCTTATCATTCCTTATCTTCATCCTTATCCTTTCTTATCCTTGTCCTAGCCTTTCTTACCCTTCTCCTTCTTCCTTATTCCATTTGAGATACTCAGGGCAGTAAGAAGGGCACGCAGCAAGCTCACTGCCCTGAACTTCAAGAGAGCAGACTTTGGCCTCTTCAGGAACCTCCTCAGTAAGGTTCCATGGGATAAAGCCCTAGAGAGCAGCAGGTCAAACTCAGAAGGAAGAAAGAAGCTTATAGAAGATGGAAGTGAGGACATGTGCCCTGGTGGAACTCTGGTGTCCCCAACATATGAAGGACACGGAGCTGTTGGAGCAAGTCCAGAGGAGGACACGAGGAGGGGCTGGAGCACCTCCTCTATGAAGACAGGCTGAGAACATTGGGGCTGTTCAGCCTGGAGAAGAGAAGGCTGCTTGGAGACCTCAGAGCAGCTTCCAGTATCTGAGGGGGGCTACAAGGATGCTGGAGAGGGACTCTTCATTTAGGGACTGTAGTGACAGGACAAGGGGTGATGGGTTCAAACTGAAACAGTAGATTTAGGTTAGATATAAGGAAGAAGCTCTTCCCTGTGAGGGTGCCCAGAGAAGCTGTGGCTGCCCCATTCCTGGCAGTGTTCAAGGCCAGATTGGACACAGGGGCTTGGAGCAACCTGCTCTAGTGGAAGGTGTCCCTGCTCATGTCAGGGGGTTGGAAGTGGATGAGCTTTAAGGTGCCTTGCAACCCGGACCAGTCTGTGACTCTATGATGTTACTCAGGTGCACCCAATGAGGGGTGCAGCCAGATGTACTTTTTGCAGAATCTCACTGGAAGGGCTGCTCACAAAGGCTGGCGGCCACTACCACCATCTTGGAGGAGCAGTACCAGCTCTTCCTGCTGCACCTAGTCGTCTCCTGTAATTCCTTGGAGACAAGGAAGAGCAAACCTTCTGAGAGAGGAGAACAAGGGAGGCAGTATTCCCTCCCCACAGCTTGAGGATCCTATGGCATGGTCCCTTGATGTGCTGGTGCAGAAACTACTCTGAATCTCTACTGCAAAGGGTGTTTTCCTCCCAGGGGCCCAGAACTGGAAATCAGGGTTGGACATGCATGCTTCCCAGAAGTGATCCTGTCTTTCTCTTCCCAGCCAGCGTTGTTCCCCTGTAGTGCTGTTTCTCTAATGCATTGAAGCTGCTGCACTTCTGGAGATGGAAGAAAACCAGATAACCCTGGACAACCTTGGGAAGGGCTCAGACAACCCAGCTTTCAGCTCTGTGGTAAGTCCTCCTCTACCCTCCCATGTGGTACAGAAGCTGCTCAGTGTTCTCCAGCTAATGATGTTTTCCAGGGGGAGGAGAGACTCTGTGAGGGATGTGATGGTCCATGTGGTGAAACCAAAGAGGAGAGGAGAGGCAAAGGGAAAGGGAGATTCTCCTCCTACTGCAGGTAGGATAACCCCTGGAAATGCACCCTGTGTAGGGTGTTTCCAGTGGTCATAGCAAGTCTGCAATCCTTGGGCCAGTGATTACCCTCATCAGAGAGCAGAGCAGGGTGGCATTGACCACCTAGCAGGGACAGTGCCTGATGACTCCATATGGCTTTGTAGGCTGCAGTCAGCAGTGCAGCCACCCAGCACAAGAATCCACTCATTGTGCCCAGGGTGTTGTGTGTGTGGTGGGGTCTTCCTTGCCACAGCTGGCCAGCTCGCTCCTCCTGGGAGCAGGCAGTAGGGCTGCTGGAAGCCATGGCACACCTATCAACCGTGCTGCTGCTGCAAGCAACCTCGATTATGACCTAGCTCCATCTAGTTGGGCTGGGTTCACTTCCAGGATCCATCTTCTGTGCCTCTCAAGCCTCTGGCATGTGACTCTCCCCAGGAAGGCTGTGCAGCCGGCTTCCAAGGCAAAGCGCTTCTGCAAGGCTTATGCCAAAGTGTTGAGAAGGGTTGTCCTGGTGCTCCTTGGAGTAGGTGAGAACTTCCCAGTGCTGAGACCCCATCTCCACATCGCTTTGGCTAGCCATGTCCTCAGCCTCCAAGAACTGGGCATGGCCACCCACTTGGAGGTTGTATCTCACCCCATGGCCTGTTCCCTCCACAATCGCCACTCCTGTCCATGAGGACTACCTGCTCCTCACTGTCCTCCTTCCCTTTATCCACCTACCCAAAGGGTTTGCTATGCCTGTTCTGCTTGCTCTGTGTGCCCCTAGACAGCTGAGGCGCTGTCACCAGTGAGCCTGGCTGCTGGGTTGGTGCTCCCTAAGTCCTCTTTGTGCACAGATGGGAGCCTCAAGGAAACTAACCTCATTGTTGGCCCTGGTTAGTGTTATGAATCCATGATCTTCTGGGCCTGATATTTCTGACCTCCAATGTGCCTTTTCCAGCCTACCTCTGCTACTTTATTGCGGCCTGCTGGCTCAACTTCCAGCGAGCCCTTCCCTTGGTTGTGATGACTGCTGTGGTTGTCTTCTTCATCTGCTGGAGCCTCTTCAAGAAGCACTGTGGGCCAAAGGTGCTACTGCTCCTGAGCCCCGTTTGGAAATGCTTCAAAAAGTCCTGGCTATGGCTGAAATGGTGAGTCAGGAAAAGGCAGGGCCAGATCCCTCCCGGTACCAGGTCCCCGCCCCCATGGCTGCCCTGCCAGCACAGCCAGCAGCTGGTGGCACTGGGGACATGCCCTCGTCCAGTGCAAGCGCCTCATGAATGATGAGGAATGGCCCAGCCTGGAACCACTTAAGAGCCATGGCAGAAACATCCTGCTGCTCTACCTCCGCAGCGCGATGGCTGTTCATAGCCCCTGTTTGTGGCCTAGCCCCAGGTTTCTTCAGATGTGTGGACCTCCCAGTGGCACCTCCCACACAATTAGCTTCTGCCCTTCATGGGCTTCTCTCCCCATGGGGACATCCTCTCTGTGATGGTCTGGGATTTCTTTTGCAGGCTGCTGTGGGTGGCCCTCCTGGGAGGCCTGATCGTATGGCTGGCTTTGGACACTGCCAGAAATCCAGAGCAACTCGTCTCACTGGCTGGCTTCTGCTTCCTGGTGCTGTTCCTGTTTGCCTGCTCCAAGCACCACAGTGCAGTATGTGCTTCGGATGTTTCTTACCCATTGGTGCTCTCACAGGATGTGGCCTCCCAGTACTTGGAAAAATGTGCTTCTCTCCCACTGGCATCCCCTTATGGCCCATCGCTGGAGCTCCCTGGAGGAAGCAGAATCCAGCAGGGCTTCTGGGCAGAGCTGGATCAGCATGGGGAGCTAAGCTGGGCGAATGGAACCAGCCCCAAAGCCACCCACTGCTCTTTTCCAACTGCTCATCACTGTGCTCCCTCATGGTGCCTCTATCACATTTTCCATCATGTCTCTCATAGCTGGGTCGACTCAGAGACCCAGCACTATACTCATGCCTGAATTTCAGATGCCTGTGGGTGGAGTGTGGGCCAGAGCTTCAGGTGACTTGGGCAGAAGTGATTGAAGTCCCAGTGGTTTCCAAACCAACCTGCTTCAATGTTTTGGGCAATCTGCTGCCCCCAAAGGATTAATGAACAGGAAACTTTGATCCAGCAGGTCTATACTAACTGTCAAACCATCAGAACATCTCTGTGCCCTTCTCCTGGGTAAGCCTGGCAAATTACGTTCCACCAGCCACTTCCTGAGTTCCACCAACTCATCTTCCTCTAAAAGCAAACTATGTTTGTGGATTACTGTTCCAATTTCTTTATTAGTATCCCCATGATGTTCATGCAGGTGTTTGCTATATGCAGCTGTCAAAGGGGCAGGAAGCTAAGAAAGGGAAGTCTGTAGGCTTCACTAACATCTCAGTCCCTGTTCTGCTCTTGGTCCCCAGGTGTCCTGGAGAGCCGTTTTTTGGGGTCTTGGCTTGGAGTTCATATTTGGACTTTTCATCCTTCGAACAACCCCTGGCATCCAAGCTTTCCAGTGGCTGGGTGACCAGATCCAGGTACTACATCTGCCCACACCACCCCGTGCTTGTGCCCTCCATGTAGCTCCCCTCTGGGATGCAAGGACCTGCAAGAAGAGCAGAGGGTGGCATGGGGTGGGGCAGCTGCAGAGACTGCACACTTAGAAGCATGTTTGTTTGGGCCTGTAGAACAGCCAGCTATTTCCTGGTTCTCTGCAGCAGCCAGCATCCTCTAGTGCAGTCTCCTGTGCAGGCTGGAGCTGTGCCCCAGCACTTGGAGAAAGCCCACCAGTGTCCACAGCTTAGATTTCAGGTCATTATCTGGTGTGGTGGTGAAGTGAGCTATGGGGCGGGGGGGACAGACTCCTGCTAGGTGGATGTGAGATGTCAGGGAGAGAGCTAATGGAGATCTCCCTCCTCCCATGTAACTTCTCTACCGCAGTTCTTCCTGGGCTACACCACAGCTGGCTCCAGCTTTGTCTTTGGGAACACACTTATTGAAGAAGTCTTCGCCTTTCAGGTCAGCTTGGGGTATGGGCTATGGGGAGAGAGAGGCCGAGCCCAGGTCTCTTCTGGTCTGGCTGCCTTGCTGGATCCTGAAGAGCATGGAGCTGAACACAGCCATGTTTGCTGCAGAGCTCAACCAGCTCAAGCATGGGTCTCCCTCAGCTTTGTAGACATCCATGGACCTCCTCAGTGCCATTAGGGGTTTGCACTGGTCCCCTGTCCCACCTGCCAACCCAAAGTTGTGGCACCCCATTAGTGAGGGCTGGCTATGCAATACCTTGCCATGCCCATTTCATCGGTCAGAAGAGCTTGGTCCCAAAGTGTACTTAGATGTGTTGCTCAGTTCTCCTTTAACCCTATGCCCTGGTGTCTTGCCTACAGACTCTGCCCATCATTGTTTTCTTCAGTTGTGTGATGTCCATCCTCTACTACCTTGGCATCATGCAGTGGCTCATTGTCAAGGTAGGGCCTCACACCTGGCTCTGGGATGGTAGTGGAAAGAAGAACCTGGTGGGTTCTCTGACTACTGTGACCAGCTTGAGGGATGTTCCAGGAAAACTGGTATAGTACTAATCTGGGGTGATTTGTTCTGCCTAAAAGAATAGACACAACCCCTGTCTTTCTTGCATGTCCTCCTGAGAAAGTCCATCCATGGAGCTGATGTTGCTACCTGGTCTGTGGACACTTCCCAAGACCACCTGTGTGCAGCCTGAGAGCCCAAGAGAGCCCTGCTTCAGTGGGTGTGTGGCAGGGTGCCAGGAGGCTTTGGAAACATGGTGGCCTTGTCTTTCCCCAGATCTCCTGGATCCTTCAGGTCTCAATGGGCACCACTTCCACTGAGACCCTGAGTGTGGCAGGGAACATTTTTGTGGGACAGGTAAGGTGCTGGGCAGGAGATCCAGCTCCTCAGCCCTTGCAGCTGAGCCTGCCATGGAGGAAGGGTCTTCTCCCTTTCCAGGAGACCTACAGCCCTGCATGTCCCTGTCTTAAGGACAACAGGGCTTTCTCTCTTGCAGACTGAAGCCCCACTGCTCATCCGCCCATACCTTGCAGACATGACCCATTCAGAAATCCACGCTGTGATGACTGGCGGCTTTTCTACAATTGCAGGCAGTGTGATGGGTGCCTACATATCCTTTGGGGTGAGTGCATAAGCAGATGTGTGCCCCATGCTCCCTGCCATGGGGTCCTGACACACAAGATTTGCCCTGGACCTGTGGGGGGGAGAAGATCCCCCCAAAGGCGCCCCATGGTTCCCTCCCATAAGCAGGATGAGGGCAGGGTGCCTTCCATGTCCAGCCTCACCTCTGCTGGTCTGGCCAGAACCCTGAGCCCTGCCAGGTAGGAGGCACTGCTGTGGGACCCTCATTGCGTGTCCTTGCACAGTGAGCAGGGGAGATCTTACTGAATCATGGGATAATTTAGCTTGGAAGGACCCTATGGGGATCTCTGATCCACCCTCATATCCAAATGATGTGATGTCAAAGCCCACGGGGTTGCTCAGAACCTTGTCCAGGTTGGTGGTGAACATCCCATGGAAGGAGGTCCCCCCTCACCTCCCTAAAGTGAAGACCCACAGGAGCCTCATTTCTGGAGAATAGTTTTTCCATATATGCAACTGGAATTTCCCACTGAAACTGTGCCATGGATTCTCACTCTTTCCCTGGGCATCTCTGAGCAGTGTCTTCCCACCACCCCCCATTTTAAGTAGTTGGGAACAGCTACTACAGCCCCCCAGGCCTTTTTTCTCCCAGCTGAACAAGTCCCACTCCCCCAGTATGGCCTTGGTGGTCCTGTGCCCTGACCCACCCAGGGATGCCCTCTCCAGTGCATCAGCATCTCAGCCATGGAAATGGTGTCCAGATGTGGCCTCATAGAATCATAGAATGGTTTGGGTTGGAAAGGACCTTAAGCTCATCCAGTTCCAAGAAACCTGCCATGGGCAGGGACACCTCACACCAGACCATGTTGCCCAAGGCTCTGTCTAACCTGGCCTTGAACACTGCCAGGGATGGGGCATTTACCACTTCTTTGGGCACCCTGTGCCAGAGCCTCACCAGCCTCACAGTAAAGAACTTCTTCCTTGTATCTAACCTGAACTTCCCGTTTCAGTTTGAACCCATCACCCCTTGTCCTATTGCTACAGTCCTTAATGAAAAGTCCCTCTCCAGCATTCTTGTAGGCCTCCTTCAGATACTGAAATGCTGCTCCGAGGTCTCCACACAGCTGCTCTTCTCCAGACTGAACAGCCCCAACTTTCAAAAGAAGGCCAGAGAAAGGAAGACTTCCCCTGATCATAGACAGTTAGGTTAGGGATAGGTTAGAGAGACTTAACCCCTATAAATCCATGGGCCCTGATGGGATGGACCCATGGGTGCTGAGGGAGCTGCACCCATCATCTTTGAAAAATCATGGAGAATGGGAGAGGTGCTCAATGATTGCAGCAAGGCCAAGGTCACCCCCATCTACAAAAAGAGCAAGAAGGAGGAGCTGGGAAACTACCAGCCAGTCAGCCTCAGCTCCAGCCCCTCAAATGTGATGGAACAGGTCATTCTGGAGTCATCACCAAGCATGTAGAACAGAAGGTCACCAGGAGTAGTCAGCATGGATTCACCAAGGGTAAATCTTGCCTAACCAATCTAATAACCCTCTGTGATGACATAACAAGATGGGTCGATGAGGGGAGAGCAGTGTATGTCATCTACCTTGACTTCAGCAAGGCTTTTGACACTGTATCCCGTATAGGTAAGCTTAGGAAATGTGGGTTAGATGAATGGACTGTGAGGTCGATCGAGAACTGGCTGAACGGTAGAGTTCAAAGGGTCGTGATCAGCGATCAGTGGAGTAGAATCCAGTTGGAGGCCTGTAGTCAGTGGTGTTTCCCAGGGAGCAATACTGGGTCTGGTCTTACTCAACTTGTTTATCAATGTCTTGGATGAAGGGCTGGAGCGCACCCTCAGCAAGTTTGCTGATGATACAAAGCTAGGGGAGTGGCTGACACACCTGAAGCTGTGCTGCCATTCAGCAGGACCTCCATAGGCTGGCGAATTGAGTGGAGAGAAACCTGTTGAGGTTCAACAAGGGCAAGTGCAGGGTTCTGTATCTGAGAAGGAAGAATCGCAAGTACCAGCACAGGAGGGGGCTGACCTACTGGAGCAGTTCAGCTGAGGAGGACCTGGGAGTGTTGATAGATGATAAGTCGACCATGAGCAGCAGTGTGCCCTTAAGCCAGAAGGGACAAGAGTAGCCTGGGGTGCATCAGAAGTGTGGCAGCGGTCAAGGGAGGTGATTCCTCCCCCTCTACTCGACCCTGGTGTGGCCACATCTGGAGCACTGTGTCCAGTGCTGGGCTCCTCAGTACAAGAAAGACAAGGAGCTACTGGAGAGGGTCCAGTGGAGGCCACAGGGATGCTCAGGGGTCTGCAGCATCTCTCTTACGAGGAGATACTGCAGGAGCTGGGACTGGTTAGTCTAAAGAGCAGGCTGAGAGGGGATCTTATCAATGCAGATCAATACCTCAAAGGTGGGTGCCAGGAAGATGGTGCCAGACTCTTTCCAGGGGTGCCCAGTGACAGGATGAGAAGCAATGGCCATGAACTAAACCACAACAACATGAGGAAAAACTTCTTTCCATTGTGGGTGGCAGAGCCCTGGCACAGGCTGCCCAGGGTGGTTGTGGAGTCTCCCTCTCTGGAGACATCCCAAACCCACCTGGACATGCCCCTGGGTGACCTGCTCTGAGCGGCCCTGCCTTGGCAGGGGGTTGGACCGGATGATCTCCAGAGAGCCCTTCCAACACTGATGATTGTGTGATTCTCAGCCTGTCTTCATACAGGAGGTGCTCCAGCCCCTGATCATCCTTCTGTCCTCCTCTGGACTTGCTCCAGCAGCTCCATGTCCTTCTTATGTTGAGGACACCAGAACTGCACACAGTGCTCCAAGTGGGTCTCATGAGAGCAGAGGGGCAGGATCACCTCCTTTGACTTGCTGGCCACACTTCTTTTGGTCATCAGTGCTCTATAATGAGGAATAAATCTTGCCCTCAATCTGCTGGCTGCGATCCTGCTATTTAAACATTAATTAGTCTCCTTAAATGAGTATCCAAGTATAAAAGGTCAGAGAAATGAGATGTTGCCATTTGGTATGCAGATGAGCTGTGAAACTGTGAATGTGGCCCTTTGTCAGAAGGGAGAAGTTTGAAATGTTGCACAATCTATTGCTCTGATACTGTTAGAAAGGGATGAGGAAGGGACAAGGATGATTATGGTTAGGTCAAACAGCAGGAGAATTTACATCTTCAAGGCCAAGATTGCTTCAGTTCCACCAATGCCTCCATCCATCCAGGTGAGCTGCTCTACATGCCATGGCCAGCTTGTATGGGAAAAAGACAATTTTCCCATCCTGAGAAGCCCAGACTGCTGATGCCAGCAATGTGCTAGGGTCCCCTGTGGTGGCATGTCTTGGGGCGCAGCCTTGCATGGAATTGCCTAAGCCCACACTCTGCACATTGTAGATAGATGCGGCATCACTGGTAGCAGCTTCCGTGATGGCTGCGCCCTGCGCCCTTGCCATGTCCAAACTCGTCTACCCTGAAGTGGAAGAGTCCAAGTTCAAGGACAAATCAAGCATCCACCTCGCCAAGGGGTGAGTGTGAGGATGGTGGAGTGGGGCTGCATGCATCCTGCCAGTGTGGGGAAGCCATGGGGGCATCGGGGGGGCACAAGTGGACATTCCGGGTGGCCTGAGGTTGGGAGAGCCTGTGGTGTGCAGACATCCACTGACTGGGAGGAGACTTTGCACAGAGAATGCTTGGCCAATTGGAATTGGAGCCAATTGGGTTGTTTGTTTTCCATACAGAGAAGAGCAGAACATCCTGGAAGCTGCAAGCAATGGGGCTGCAGCCTCCATAGGGCTTGTAGCCAACATTGCAGCCAACCTCATGGCCTTCTTGGCGGTGCTGGAGTTCATCAATGCTGCCCTGCGCTGGTTTGGGGAGATGGTAGACATCGAAGGGCTCTCCTTCCAGGTATCCCCAAGGCTACCAGATCCTACATCCCCCACCCATCCCTACCTTTGCCTCAGTAGGCTGCTGAGACCCTTGTTGGGTATTTAGCAAACGACGACAGCAGGCGCCTGCCCCAAGCCTGGGGCTGTGCAGGTGGTCAGCTCTAGTTGTTCCCTTCTGGGATCCTTTCCCCAGGTTATCTGCTCCTACGTCCTCATGCCTGTGGCCTTTCTTATGGGGGCAGACTGGGCAGACTCACCGCTGGTGGCCGAGCTCTTGGGGATGAAGATCTTCCTGAATGAGTTTGTGGCATACCAGCAGCTGGCCACATACAAGAAAAAACGTCTGTCGGGTCTGGAGGAGTGGGATGGGAGCCGGAAGCAGTGGATATCTGTGAGGGGCACCTGCACCCTGCCAGGCACAGGGCAGGATGGAACCGGATGAAATAGGGCATGGGACATGGCTGGTCAGGCAGGAGGATGGCTGTTGGGGTGGGAGGGCACCTATGGCCAACTAGATGTGGATGTTCACTAACTACTGGGTATGGGGTGGCCACCCTACGGAATCAGTGAAACTCTTTCCCATTTGATTCTGCTCCTTGGTGGGGCAGATCATGGCTCCAGAGGGCCTCCTGTTCCCCCAGCCCAGGGGCAGGTTGCCTAACATCTGCATTCTTGCTCCCAGAATTAGCTGAAGGAGAAAGGATTGGGATGGGGGACTTATCTCCATCATGTCTGTCTGGGTTGGGAACTATGACAGCTCTGGGGCTGCTCCTGGGCAGAGATGACTGTTCCCTCCTGCTGTGCCCCCCAGGAACGAGCTGAGAACATCACCACCTTTGCACTCTGTGGATTTGCCAACCTCAGCTCCATTGGAATCATGCTGGGAGGTCTGGGTGAGTGTGACCCACGTCCTGGGTGCCTAGCAATGATGCAAGGCAATCTTGGGACCAAGGACTCAACCGGGGTAGAAGGAATTTGCTGCCCTCAACCCTCCATGTTCAGCCTCTGCCTGCACACAGATAAGAAACAGGATTTGCATGAGGTGATTAGGGATGATGTTGCACTGCACCTATGGGCAAAAGCATGTGCATGTTCCACAAGCCCAGGTGCCACCCAGCCATGCAGCGAAGAGCAGAGTCTCCAGTGTTGAGAGCACCGAGCGCTCTGGTTGATCACTCATGGGTGCAGAGTGGGCACAACGCAGAAAGTATGCTGGGTGCTGGCTGTGACTGCCATGTCACCCAGACACCAGCAGTTGAGGGGGGCAGAGCCAGCTAGGGACCTAGGACACATCCCTATCTTTTCCCAACCTGGGGTGGAGCCAGAGCAAGGGCTTAACTCACTCCAGTCTCTGCTTTGTCCCTGCAGCTTCCATGGTTCCCCAGCGCAAGGGTGACTTGGCATCCATCGTGCTGCGAGCCCTACTCACTGGCACGTGTGTCTCCATGCTCAATGCCTGCCTGGCAGGTAAGTCCCTGCCCATTGCCAGTGGGCCAGAATGAACTGTCCTGCTGATGGCTCTGCCAGGGCCTCCAAACCCTTTGCTCTCCCCTCATGGCTTTGCCAAGGGCTGCTCAGCAGCTCTGCTGGGGCCCTTCATCCTCATTTGGGCTAGGGACATTTCAAGGACAGCTTCTGGGGCACTGCAAGGGGTTCCCTTGGATCACTGCTGCAACAGCCTTGGGGGTGAGGTGGGAGAGTGCATGCACGGTCCCAGGTACAGGGTCTGCAAGCAAGCATAGGGTGAGGGTATGGGACTGGGAAGCAGGGTCGGGGTATGAGATGTGCATGCATGGCCCCTCAAGAGCCCAAACCAGGATACTCTGTCCCCCAGGCCTCCTTCATGTGCCAACGGAGGTGGGTGACTGCGTGACCTTCCTCAGCACTGCCAACTTCAGCTCTACCAGCTACGCCATGTATACCTGCTGCAAGCAGCTCTTTGCCAGGTGGGTGGGAAGGGCCCCAGAGCCGTAGGGTCCTCCCCAGAGACCCAGGTGGTGGCCAGCACCTCATCCTGACCATGCTTCTCTCTTTCCAGCTCGGTGCTCAACAGTGGGACACTCTCCTTCACAGGAGCCTGGGCTGGCCAGGCAGAGGGCATATGGTGCCTGACACAGTGCTGTGGGCACTACAACCACACTACCTGCAAGGGGACAACCTAGAAATATGCGAACACAGCTGGGAAACACCAGCATCTGCAAAGTCTGGCCTCAACACTAAGAAGTGCCCCATCAGAAACCTGCAAGTTTGGTCTCCTCCCCTCCAGTGATGATTGACAGCTGCGTGCACCCTGCAATCAGCCCCCTTAGGTGCTAGCCTGAAGACACAAGGGAACTGCTCCCAAATAAATCATGGAAATCCCCATGTACTTGCCCTCAACCGCACTCTGACCCCTGACCATCACAGTCCCACACAGCATGAGGTGCTTTTCTCAGGCTGCACGCTGCAACTGCTGCAGCCAGCTTTTGCTGCAGCCGTCAGAAGCTGAGCCTCTGCCATGTTCCACCTCAGCTTTCAGGTCTGGTCCAGCCACCCTCTTCTCTCCTGTAGGGTGTGGATGAAAGTAAAAACCATTACTTGAAGACATTTTCTTCCATTGAGCACAAAGCCACCCCATCCTGTTGTGTTTGTGTGCATCTTTTCCACTGGGACCACAGCACTGGGGAACAGGCCAGTCCTCACTTTATTGCACTCAAGAGCACCCATTCGCCAATGCAGCCTTGCTATGTACATCATTATTTTACAATGACCCCACAGCAAAGCACCAGGACCCCAGAGCATGCCACACTCCCAGCCCGGTCCCTTCTGGACAAGCTTCATCACCAAGCTGCACAGAGCCACCCTTCTGGACACCACTGTGCAGGGTGGCACTGCTGGCACCCAGCACACTCCTCTAAAGCTCCAGGGAAGGTGATGCTCTTCAGCATGATGAAGCACGCAGCTCTGGAGCTCTTTGCAAGCCTTACTGCCCACTGCCACGCTCTGGTGGCTGCTGCACGCCTGAGCAAGCTGATGGGCACAAGGGAGGCTTGATGTGATGCAGGGTGCTTTACTCTCCAGCAGGAGCACCACTGCCTGTCCATCACTGCCTGCTGACGCAGGGCAGTGGGATCTGGAACAAGTGCTGCTAGCTGCCACTGGAATAAGGCATGTGCTGAGCAGGGGTGATGCCGAGTATGACCAAGTTGTGCAATGGAGCTGAGCAGGGTGTACGGGGTCTGCATATGGCAGGTAGGAAAGGAGGGGTGAGTCCTATAGGCCAGATACCCACATATACCTGGCATGAATGGGAGGCGCCCCTTCACCCCGCTCCTGGGTGCCCCATGTGAGGTAGAGCAACATCACCATGGTGCTAGGCAGCACCTGTAGCAGCACTGCTGCCCCCAGCATCCGCCCAGCAAGAGGGTGGAAGGCTGACCCCAGGGTGCAGGGTTTCAAAATCCCATCCCCATGAACTGCCGGCACTGATGCCAGTGCCCTGCCACAGGCCTGGACCCCAGAGCCCCACACAATGCCATCAAGAGCCCTACAGGTCATACTAAACCTCTCCACAGCAAGACCTTGGAAATCACTGTGCTGCTGGGCTTCACATCCTTCACAAAGAGTCCTGGCAGGGCTTGGCCCGGTCACTTTATGCAAGACACAAACAGGGACATGAGGTGCTGGGAGCCAGGAGAGCAGCCCAGACTTCCGGTTTGCTCAGGGGAGATAGGGAGGGGGCATAGCGCTTGCAAAGCCCAAGGGAGCAGGTGTGACAGCCCCTGCCTTAAGGCAGGGAAACAGAGAGTCGGGAGAGGATTGTGAGCCGGAGCATGGAGGAACTCCACCACCAGCAGCAGCTCTTGTAAAGAGGTACTGGAGAGGGGTCCATGCTGCCCACGGCTCACATTCTCCCCATGACTCCCTCTACCACACACCACCCAATGCAAGTGCCGTGGGACAGCGCAGGAGCCAAAGGGAGAAGAGTGGTGGCAGTAGCCACTACCAGGGTCTCCCCTTCCTAACCTGGCCACATGCTGCCTCCAGGCTGTTTGGATGGGGGTCCAGAGCAGGAGGTCCCAGCTACAGCGGTGCTGGCTACTGTAGGTGGCCAGACCTGCTGCTCTCTCCTGACCCAGGTTTGGAGGCTGCTGGGGTCTCCCCTGTTTCTGCTGCTCTCCGAGAACTCTTGGGGCTCACAGCAGCCTTGCGTGTACCCTGGGGACTTGCCAGCCCCTTCTTCTGGAGCTGGGGACTGGACTGCGCAGATTTCCTACCCATGGAGGGGCTCTTGGAGCCTTTGGGCTTGGCTAGCTCCAGCGTCTTCAGGCCAAGGATGCTGCAGTAATGGTTACACTGGTGAGCAGTCGTGAATTGCTCCAGCAGGGAAGGGAAGCAACTTTCCTTCAGCCCCTGGTACCTGCCAATACAGCCATCCTCAGCACCTGCTTCACACCAGGAGACATCCCACTGGAGCAGGGAGCTGAGGATGGAGCCTGGTTGCACTCACCACTGTGGCTCTTTACCACATGAGCAGCAGGAGCTGGGGACAGCTTGGGGGGATACTCACCCTTTCAGGTTGGTAGCAATCCGCACATTGGTCATCTTCCAGCCCACTCCTGCAATAAAAGGGAGGAGAACCAGTGTCTCCCTGAGAAGAACAGGCACTGGCACCAAGGGCAGGTCACAACCCTGGGAGCTGGGTTCCATGGCACATGGGGAAAAAGGCAGGAGGGCAAGGCTAGGGCTTTTCCCCCTCCTTTCACAGGCCAGAAGGTAGTGAGGGCTCACAGAAATCAGATGGCAGATCCCTTTACCTTCCATGTCAGTCACAAGGATGTTTCCATTTGTCCACTGATAGACCCAATGCTGGAAAGTGCAGCATTTGAGCACAATCTCTGAAGCGCCCTGTGCCACCAAGCTGCCATCTCTCTCAGTGACACAGTACTGCTCACAGGGCGCACCCAGGTCCTCTTCCATTGTGGCGTAAGGGATGTTGTTGGCCGGTCGGTATATCAGGTACAGAGGAATTATCCTGCACAGAATCATAGAATACTTAGGGTTGGAAAGGACCTTAAGATCATCCAGTTCCAACCCCCCTGCCATGGGCAGGGACACCTCACACTAAACCATGCCACCCAAGGCTATGTCCACCCAGGCCTTGAACACCGCCAGCCATGGAGCATTCACAACTTCCCTGGGCAACCCATTCCAGTGCCTCACCACCCTTACAGGAAAGAATTTCTTCCTCATATCCAATCTAAACTTCCCCTGTTTAAATTTGAACCCATTACCCCTTGTCCTCTCACTACAGTCCCTCATGAAGAGTCCCTCCCCAGCATCCCTATAGGCCCCCTTCAGATACTGGAAGGCTGCTATGAGGTCTCCACACAGCCTTTTCTTCTCCAGGCTCAACAGCCCCAACTTTCTCATCCTATCTTCATACGGGAGGTGCTCCATCCCCTGATCATCCTCGTGGCCCTCCTCTGGACTTGTTCCAACAGTTCCATGTTCTTTTGATGTTGAGGACACCAGAACTGCACACAATACTCCAAGTGAGGTCTCACAAGAGCAGAGTAGAGGGGCAGGATCACCTCCCTCGACCTGCTGGTCACCCTCCTTTTGATGCAGCCCAGGATACAGTCGGCTTTCTGGGCTGCAAGCGCACACTGAAGCTGGCTCATATTCATTTTCTCATTGACCAACACCCCCAAGTTCTTCTCCGCAGGGCTGCTCTGAATCTCTTCCCTGCCCAACCTGTAGCTGTGCCTGGGATTGCTCCAGCCCAGGTGTAGGACCTTGCACATGGCATAGTTAAACTTTATCAGGTTGGCATCAGCCACCTCACAAGCGTGTCAAGGTCTCTCTGGATGCCATTGCTTCCCTCCAACGTATCAACTGAACCCCGCAGCTTGGTGTCATCGGCAAACTTGCTGAGGGTGCACTCAATGCCACTGTCCATGTTACCGACAAAGATGTTGAACAAGACTGGTCCCAACACCGATCCCTGAGGGACACCACTCGTTACTGGTCTCCAGCTGGACATTGAGCCATTGAGCACAACTCTTTGCGTGCGGCCATCCAGCCAGTTCTTTATCCACCCAGTGGTCCACCTGTCTCGCCAACTTAGAGACAAAGATGTCGTGTGGGACAGTGTCAAACGCTTTGCACAAGTCCAGGTAGATGACATCAACTGCTCTACCCCTGTCCATCAGTTCTGTACCCCATCATAGAAGGCCACCAGATTGGTCAGGCAGGATTTCCCCTTAGTGAAGCCATGCTGGCTGTCACCAACCACCTTGTTGTTTTTCATGTGCCTCAGCATGTCTTTCAGGAGAATCTGTTACAAGATTTTACCAGGCACAGAGGGGAGGATGACTGCTCTGTAGTTCCCCAGCTCATCCATTTTCCCCTTCTTGAAAATGGGGGTTATATATCCCTTGCACAAAGGCAGGTTTAGCATCAGCCGTGCTCTCTCTGCAGCAAGTGGAGATTCACACTGTGGTCTACAACCCTTGGCTTTTGCCTTTCCCCAACACCCCTTCTGTCTGAGGGTGGGAGAAGAGCACACTGCCCTTTGCGATGTCCCCCAGCACCCACCAGTAACCCTCTCACCATCCCCCAGGGTGCTCTGCCAGGATGTAAAGCCAATGCAGCTGCAGGACTTACTCGGGCACTGCTCCAAAATCAGGGACAGCTCGTGCCTCAGCGGCAAAGATCTTGCAGTACTCACGGCTGGAGTTCTGGATTTTACATTCCTGGAGATGCAAACAGAAGAGTCAGGGACCTGTCCTGTCTTGCCCCAACGAATCCAAGGGACACTCTGCCTGGCCAGGCATCCCCTGGGAGCACTGCCAGCTGTTTTTCTGCTCTGGTGGTCAAAGGACAAGTGATAGGGAAAGCTCTGAGCAGCTCTGTGTTGTTCAGAGAGAAGAGCTGAAGCCAAGAATAACAAGTACATTGCCAGTCTGCTGGAATGCAGCTCAACCTCTCCAGAGCACTCAAAATGGGCATCGCAATAAAGAAAGTGGGCACAGAGCTGGGAACTGTGGCACAGACAGGGAAGGTGTGGGGGAGACAGGTGGAGGCTGGCCCACAAGGATGCCCACCTGGATGGTGATATCGTAGTTCTTCTCGATCAGACTGTTCTCATTCTTGGTCCCAAAGACAATGAAATTGTGCACTTTGATTACGCAGGTGCAGCCAGACTCAAAGACGGGCTCCAGGCCGTAGATAGCTCTTGCCCGGCAGGCTTTGTGCAGGAAACCGGCACCCACTTCCACATCTTCGCTCACCACGCGCCCGAAGAGCTTATCTCCCCAGTAGCCTGCATCAGCCAGACCCTTTGCAAACACCATGGGCGTCATCTCAATCTCCTCACCAACTGGCGGAGGGAAGAGCTGGTGAAGGAGGACAACGTGGACACAACCTGCCCCCATCACAGAGCTGCTGCCCATTGCACAGCGAGGGGCAGCAGTTGCAGCTTGTCAGCACATGGTTCTTACCTTCCATCTCTTCCCGCAAGATAAATCCTGACAGCACTATATGGGACAGAAAGCAGAGAGGTGTCAAGGTCCTACCAGGATCCCACCCTGCCCCATGCTCTTCCACACCAAGGGACAGCAAGGCAGATGGTATGAACTGCTGATGTATTAGAACATGGAGACACAGAGCTGGCATTACGGGATGTGCAAGGCTCCCCCCCTCCACAATCCTGGCACCAAGCTCTCCATGGTTTGCCATGCTGCCCCATGGCACAACTGGGTAAGCTGGGAGAGGTGCCAGGCTGCTAGGGGCTCCTCACCTTCTCTGCTGAGCAGGAAATCAGTGGAGTCAGTGCCGTACTCATTGCTGATCACGCATCGGTAGACCCCGCAGTCCTTCTGGGATGCCTGCACAACAGCCAAGGCCGCCTGGCTCTCATCACCAGCGCTGGAAAAAAACAGAGCATGGCCTCAGCCCTGTGTGACACATACAGGCAATGGGAGCCATGTGACAGGCACTGAGGATGGGCACTGGGCTGCTCTTAGAGGGCTGGAAGAGGGCTACAAAGGGAGCCAGCCCAAGGGCACCCCAGCTCCTCTCCTGGCACCTTATGGTACCAGGAGTCCTGCTCTGCAGTTTATACTTGCAGAGATGCTCATCCTCCAGGCAAGCCTTGCAAAATCTGGTCAGGATTGGGCTACAGACAGATAAAGGTACTTTCCCCTGAATGTGGCTCAGGGCTGTGCTTGGACTAAGAGACTCACACCTGGATGGATGGCTGGAAGTCAAACAGCTACAGAGGCATCCAGCTTTATTTTCAGCTGTTCATGAGTGAAGACAGACACCACTCCCCATCCTGAAGCCAGCCCCTCTCCAAGTGACTGGCAAAGCATGAACCCTGTGTTCTTCTCCAGCCTGCAGCACCAGGCTCTGGGCTGGCAACTCATCTAGCCAAGGTGGCACACTACACAGATGAGTCTCCAAAAGAACCAAAGGTCTGTTTCTGCCCCACATGGCCAGTGAACCAGCAAAGGGATGACAGGCTGCAGAGGGAAGAAGTAGGACCTGAGACCTGCTGGCTGAGCAGGCTCTGCTCTGGTCAGCTAAAAGGCAATGGCTACTCCAAGTCCATCTGCCCCAGCTCAGATATCTGCTGTAGGAGTCTCATGCCTCAGAAGCACCTCTTCCTGCCTGCTTATTATAAAGGGAGCTCAAGGGATGCTCAAAGGCATCAGGTAAATCTGATCCTACTCCACCAAGCTCCCTTGGCCTAAAGAACAAGTTGCTCTCCATAATGCACCCTAAGGAGCATCCAAGATACAACAAGCCACCCAGCTGCCCAAACATGCTCTCCCTCTGCAAGGACAGTGCCCTGGGATAGATAGCAGCCAGAGCTGCTTTTTCCCTGTTGGTGCTTGTCAGTGGCAGTTGCATGGAAGCCCCTGCACCTCGGATGCAGTGTGCAAACCCTCCAGCACAGCTGCCACCCTCACATGTATCACACTGCATTCCAGTTTTGCAGCTCACACCCAGCTCTCAAATTCTGAGATGGGCACAGCACCTTCTCTGCCCTCCCCAAGGTTCAGGTTCAGCCCCTGCCCTCTGCGGGGCTCTGCTACTCAATGCATCAGCCCTTAAACCAGGCACCAGATGGAGCATCAATAGGACAAATTTGGCAGCAATTTCCCATCTGGGCAATCCCTTCCTCCCTGGGAACTGACAATAAAGTTTGCAACATACCATGCCATGCAATGAGCTTCCCATGCAGCCTCAACAGAAGGGGCACCTTCACCCCAATAAATGCAAGGAGCTGGATTTAATACATGAACCCAGGGCAACGCACAAGGACTACAATGAAGCGGAGCTGGCAGATTACCTCCTTTGTGCTTCTGCTACAGGGATCTCATCCTTGTACCACATCAGCTTAGAATCACTCAAAATATTGAAGAACTGGCACCAAAGTTTCAGGTTTCCTGATGCATCGGAAAATTGTTCTGCCCTGATCTTACGAATCACCTGCGGAGCTAAGGACAGGGTACAAAGAGATCGATGGTGAGAAATACACTGCTGGCTGCAGCTCCAGGGGCCAGGCAGCCTACCCCAGTGCTGCTGCCTAGGACTTCGGTGTTGAATATCATGCATATGTCAGCACAGCCTAGTACAACATCGCCTTCTCAGGGAAGGTCTCATGGTCTGCATGGCTGGAGGCAAAGCAAAAAACACTGCAATGTTGAAGGAAACATATATCTACTGAAGTAGGAATTTATCAAGGTTACCCTTACTTTTGCAAGACCGCTGATTCCTGTGAGGGCATCAACTGGCTCTTGCAAGAACTTCAACATCAAGATTATGCCTTTTCTAATTCAATGCCATAAGGAATCAAATTAGCATTCACCATGGAGGGGGAAAAGAGCGTGCACCCTGCTAATGCCCACTGAACCCCCAACCAGAATGAGGCATAGTGAGGACCAGAACACAGAGACCAAGGACAAGAGGATTATATGATTGCTTTGGCCAGGGAAGTTCAGGCTGTGGAGACAGCCAGTCTCAGTGCTACTGCCTCTTGCACTCCTCTGCCCTCCCTGCACTAGGGAAGAAGTCTTGGGGCAGAATTTGGCTTTCACATTGCCAAAGGGCAATGCTGAAAACGTTGCAAATGCGCAAACCTCTTGTGGCCCCAGGTGACTATCACTGGCTCAGCTGGCCAGCCTCCCTTTGTAGGCAACAAGAAAACATGCTCCGTGGGGATTACCTCTTCCCTTACCTTTAAAGGGGTTATTTGCTTTCTTGGACTCTGCTGGCTGTGCTTCTGTTTTAGCATCTTCAGGAACCTCATGGTCACCACTGCTTTCACCTGTGGGTTCCTCATACAGCTTAGGAACCTCCAACATGGCCATCTTCCTCGTGAGGGTTGGCGAGCACTGCTCTGCAGGAGAGCACAGAGCCAGGGCAGGGGATGGCAACAGGGCCGCGTTCTTCCTGAATTGCTGTGGTGAAATGTTTGGACTTCTCATGTGGCCTGAGCTCTCTGGGGTTGCCTCCTCTTCCTGCCCAACCTGCTTGGTTTTTGGCAGGTATATTTTGCGCCGGGCTCCAGAAGCCAGCTCCTCTGGTGTGGCACAAGGTAGAACTGCCAGAGGGCCACCAGCGCTCTCTTTTTCAGGGCCTGCTGCAGGCAAATTTGAAATCTCACTAGGAGGCTGCCCCACTCCTGGGGCTGGGATGCTGCCCACCACGATGGAGGGCACAGAGAGCTGGGGCGGCCCCTCTCCCTCAGCAGTGACCCGGGTACGTCTCTTTGGTGGCACAGGCCTGCAAGCCAGCATCTCCTTGCTGGTAATGAATTCCTCGTTAATCATGCCTGTGATCCGCCTGGATGTCCTGGGAGTCAGAGGCAAGCTCTCTGCTGTTTGGAAGAGCTCATTGTTTTGTACCTTTTCCAAAACTCTCCTTGAGGTGCGAGGGCTCAGGCCTGCAATGCCTATTTCTGGGAGCGTGAGCTCCTCTGCGCCAGGCTGCTCCTTGTCACTGGGGTCAGTATCTTCTTTCGTGGCATCCTTACTGCTATCTGACATTTTTAAAAGCAGCAGCAGATAGTTCTTCAAGGAGGAAACAAGGTTTTTGTGCTGCATCTTTTCCTCCAAAGACATCTCCTGCTGTGTCTCAGGGCTAGGCAGGACCAGCGGTATTTGTGGCTGAACCTCAGCACCTCCGTCAAAAGTGCCTGAAGGTGCTGCCAGCTCCTGGTGCGGACCTGTGGCTGTTTGCTCTCCTCTTTCCTTCCCCTGAGGTCTCACAGGCACTGATTTGGCACTATTCTCCCCTAACATGCTGGCTGAAAACTTCTCTTGTGGGGCAGATCCATCTGCCTTTCTGATTTCTGTTTCTCTGCTCACAGGAGGCAGCAGCTGGGCTCCAGATTGAACCTCTCCTGCTGTGGCCTTCATTCCTGGGGCACTGTGATCTGCAAGTAGTGCCTCCTGAGCCACTGTTGTTCCTGCTGCAGGAGTGGGGAGTGGCTCTTCTGTGGCAAGTTGAACTGAATCAGGAGTTGGACATTCAGTCTCCAGATGTCCTAAAGGTGCCCCTTCTGCCCCTGGGTGCACAGCCGCAGGAGACGGCTCTGCTGCACCTCTCCCTCCTGCCTTTGCACTCTGACAGCTCTCAGATAGCTCCACTCCTGCCTTTTTGCTCTTACCATCCTTGACTGCTGTCTGACATGTGATTTGCTCAAGAGGAGTGTTTTCTTTGTGCTCTGGAGGACTCAGTTTCTTTAGTAATGGCTTTTCCTCACCTCGGCTTTTGTCCTCTTGATTTAACAGTACTGATTGGGTCTCTCCGCCCTCAAGAGCATGGGAATGTTCTTCTGTCTGTTTCCTAGAGGCAGATTGCTCCTTTCTGGGCTGCACGTAGTCTGGAGAAGGTGCTGGTGGCTTTGGTGGTTCCTGTGGCCTCAGACGAGGATTTGTCCTTTTCCCCAATCCCCCGGCCTCCTGGCAGAAAGGTATCTCTTTCCTGAGCTCCTCTAACTTATTGGCTTGCTGACCAGCCCCTACAGTTGGAGCAGACACTGGATGGTTGAGATCACAAGCAGACTGTCCCACTGCTGCTGCAACCTAATAAAAAAAAAGAAAATAGAAAATTAGCACTATTTTACTGCCTGGGTCTTTGCAGTGGTGCTTGTGGTCCAGCTGGACCAGATGGCACTGCCCAACTTTCTGCTTGAATTACAAGTATTAACCTGGTACCACTGATACTCACTCATCCAGGGTCTCTTGGTTTCACCATCATCCCGTGGTAGTGGGTCACACCATCCCCTGTCATGCTGCACAAAACGTCTTTTAATCAATTACAACTCTTCTGCCTTTCAGTGCCTTGGTTTTGCGCACACAGGCAGGAAATTGGCCACTCTAAAATATTCAGTGGGTTTTAAATCATAGAATCATAGAACAGTTCTCCAGATGAGAACCATTCCCTCTCCTCTGACACAGCACCTACCCAAGAAGCAAAACTGTCACATTTCCACCAGCCGTTGCTGAGACCTTTTATAATTTCCTTGCTCTTATTTAAGATTCAGCGTTCCCCCTATACTGTATCTGCAATCTCCACGCTGAGAAAGGGCGATCAGCAGATCACACACTATCCAGATGAGGCTGCCCAAATGATTTACAGCAAAACTGTACACCATGACGTTACCTGCACTATTCAACCATCCTGTTTCTTCGACATTTGGGAAGCTCAAATGTTCCCAACTGCAGCTCACACCAGCAGACGTTTCAGCAAGCTGTGACAGCTGAGCTTTATCCCAAGGAAATCTGACAAAACCCTCCAGCCAAGGGGCACTATCTATTCTTGCAGGATAAGGATCAGGGAGGCAGTGATACCACCGATAAATGCTGTGCCCAGCTGATGCTCAGTTAACAACATCAGGACAACTGCATGGGATCAGGGCATGCACATGACAGGTTCTTCATCCATCCTAGATATTCTGCTGCTAAGGATTTTCTCACTGAGGTCTCTGACTTGAGGTTTAAGGCTCCAAGATTAAGTCCATGGGAAAGGAGGGCTGTGGAGCAATAGCCCTTCTATTTAGTGCTCTTTTGGCTTCGTTTGAAAGCTTGCTAAAACCAGGAAAGCTAATGCTGGTGTCTCAGCAAACCCTACCCCAAGCAACTGTTAGGGCAATGTGAATATCATTTGGGGGGGGAGGAGCAGCTTTAGGGAGACCATTCCTGCACTCATTATTCAAGTCTGTTCCTTGGTAGACTCCAAAGAATGCCAAAGGTCAGGCAGTTTCTGTCTCCACACACAAGGAGTGCAGAACCAGGGTTCCAGCTCACAGGGTTGCACAGCACTCCCAAATGCCACACACCCTTCCTGGTGTCCCCCTAGAGGCATACTCCTCGCCTGCTTCATTGGGCTGAGTGTCACAACACAGAGCATCCCAGTGCTCAGGCTTAAAAGGCTTTATTTAAAGAGACAGGTTTCATGCAGTGAAACCCTGCTGGATTTTATCACAGTATATGGTGCTCTGGGGTGCAGAAAGGCAGAGAGATGGACACAGCCCATCTAACTGCAGGGGCAGCAGTGGTCCTTCTGCTCAAGTGGCTGAGCAGCACAGTGCTCTGGAACTGGAGGTGGACCAGGTTCACATATCGGATGCACAGAGGTGTCTGCTCAATGGTGCTGGTCAATGGGGACATCTCTGGCTGAAGAGGACTTTGGGATATTTGCTTATCATGCACTAAAGCTTATTCAGAAAAGCTTTCTGGGGGCTTTTCAGAAAAGCATCTGTCCTTAAGAGATCAGAAAACACTCACACTAGGGGCATATAAAAGAAATACAATAAAATCATCAGTTTAAAAGTTAGGCAAGAATGATCATCATGCAAATCCAGCTTCTCTGTTCTTGTGTGTGAGGCTGTTCAGAGCTTGGCTACAGTCTGGCATTTTGCAAAGCCCTTTGGCTATGGACAATTGCAGCTCAAAATAGAAGTCTTGAGAATGAGGCCCAGCTAGGTCACAAGGCCAGGAAAAAACTCATGTTAGGACCCTGTCTTGTTTAACGGAAAGATTAAAAAGAAAGACAAGCAAGGTGTCCTGATGAATGAAAATATCCTCTAACATGTCTGGAATCAGCTTTAAAGGGCTTTAAAATAGCTTATTTGGTAACACAAAAGCTTGAACACTTTCCCCAGCATCACCAACTAGCTGAAGCATTCAAATTCAAATCAAAAGCATTCCTTTTGTCTACTCAAAAGCACACCAGCTGACAAGTCATAGGTTTCCCTCTGCAAGTGGGTTTTTGAAGAGGAAAATACCTTGATGCATGTCAAAGGCTCAGGGATGATAGCTCAAGTCTGGCTGCTACACACCAACATTTTCATCCCTCCTTAAGAGCAAAGGGTGTAAAAATGAGCAGAGGAAGAAAACAAATAGCTTTGCCATGGGCTCACATGTGCAGCAATAATTTCTGCAGCATTATGTGATGCTGATGGGTCAGGTTAAAGATGGGTTCAGGGTGCTGCCTAGTAGCAAGGCACACAGATGTTCACTACATAACACAGTAGTTTTCTTACCAGTAAGCAGTGCTCCTGCCTACGGCTAAAGAAAATTAGAAGAGGAAGAAAGGTGTTTTATTTCAGCAGAGCACCAAGCAATCCCACTTTCTGTATTGTGCATATTTCCATATCCCATAGTATTTGCATTACCTACCAAGGGAGATGTGCTGCACCCAGAGTGCCTCCTCTGATAGCCTTGATCTCTACTGAAAGCCTGCACCTACCATAGCTCAAATGCTGAGCCATAATGCACCTGCAAATTGGACTCGAAGAACCTTTTACCACAAAAAGGGTCATTATAGAAAAAGGATCCATAGATAGATAGATAGATAGATAGATAGATAGATAGATAGATAGATAGATAGATATAAAAGACTGGTAGCTTCCAATCTAGTATTTTCATGGAAAATGCTTCAGGTTAAATGACTAAAATAGAAGTTGACTAAAAGATGCAGTGAGGGTCAGGAGCAGGTGCTGCGCCTTGTAACTGCATCAACACCACAATAAGTCTTGCAACAGAATTTTTCCACCAGGGAAGAGCCAAAAAATAGCCCAGATCTACTGTATACATGTTGCAGCATAAACAGAACCCAGCACCCTGCCCAGCACGGCTCACATGGCGGGCCTGGCACACCGCGCTCGTCTGCATGGGGCTCATTAAACACCGGCCGAAGCTCAGACTCAATTGCTAAACTGAACAGATGTCATCAGTTTCGCTGCTTGTCATATGCACAAGGCATCCTCCCCCAGCTATAAATAGCCATTCAGTGCTCTCTGCTGAACTGATTTGGAAACATTTCATGTGAGGTCAGCCTGCCGATTAAACAGGAGCTCACAGCATGCCCCGCGTCGCCTGGAGACCAGGGCCCTGACGTATACCTCACCACCTCATCTGACATTTATTCGCAGATGGGGTGGAAGCTCTGCTATCTGGGCACACGAAGTCCAGTAAGCCCTTTTTCCTGGGTGCTTTTGCCAATGGAGACCTATGAAGCCTTGAGGTGCACATAGCCTCCCACAATACAAAAACGCGGCATGAATTTTGTCTTGTTGCAACCCCTGTGTCGGCTACTTTCTGCCCTAGTTACCTCTGGACCGACAGCTTTGTTTCCCTCCGCCATCTGTGCTTGGTGCCGGCCACTCTGTCTGTCGGACAGCACAGGTCCTGCCTCTGCCACCTGTGAGGACGATGGAGCATCCTCTGGCTGTCTGATGATTGCCACAGGCTGCAGGGCAGCCTTGCTCACAGCCTCTTCCTTGGCTCCTGCCTCCTCCTTCCCTGCTGCCGGCTCCACTTGCTTGTCAAAATACATCTCTTTCAAAGAGAAGTGCATATCGCCATTGATTTTACCATCCTGATTCACAGTTTTCCCAGGCTCTTTGACTTTTAGACTGCTTTCCACTTCTTGATCATTTGCCCCCCTCAAACGTGTGTTCTTGCGTAAGGGGACAGGAGGGGCAAACCTTGGATTTAGAGAGGGGTTGGCCCTGTCTCGCCCACTTTCTTCTCGCTTGGAAACTTCCTGCCTTGCTGCTGGAGGAGCCTCCACTTTCTTTTTCTTTTTAGCTGCAGAGTCTTTCACCACCGGCTTAGTCGTGAGGTCCTCCACTGTCTCATAGATGTATGTAAGAAAGCTGTTCCCATTCTCCTCCACACTTTCAAAAGAGGCATCTCCATTGGCGGTCACCTCTGCTTTCAACGGTGCGCTCAGTTTGTCTGGAAAGCCTGTCATTGCCTTCACTGGCTGCTCCTTTGGTTCAGCAATATCCTTGTGTAATCTGGACTGAGAATCGGCAACATGGACTTTTGCTGCATCCTCTTTCTCCCACAGAGAGGCTCCTGACTGGAGGTTCGTATCCCTGACCAGCCTCCGCTTTCTTTGGAGCCGATCGGGGCTCATTCCCTGCAGCCTCTCCACCTCCACATTTTCTTTCCCTCGCTTCTTGCTCTGTTCTATCTCTCGCAGCTTTTCTTCAGCTTTTCTCTTAATTTTGGCAAACCACTTCTGATGAATTTTGAACTCCGTCATGGTTCCCACTTCCAGCACACCAGAGCAGGACACAATGCCTTTGTTATTTCTAGCTGAGGCCTGGTAAATGCCTGCATCTTCTTCTTGGCACCTGGAAACCAAAAGCTCTGTGTGAGACCTGCCCACCCTCCCCAGGCACTATGGCTGGACACACAGGCATGCACGTTCTCCCACTTCTTGCTCCAGGAGGGTGAGAAAATGAAGATGTGGCCCTTGAGGTGCCTACAGTAGAGGTCTGGAGGCCTGGGGCTGTCCTCCCTCCTGGGGCTCTGCCTGTTCTCAGCACTGGCAGATAAGCAAGTTGGATGTTAAATCAGTGTCCAGTTCCCCCCTGGGCTGTAACTGGTAAGACAGGGCTGTGATGGAGGAGGAACAGCTAGCATCAGGCTTCCCAACTGTTCTTGCCCACATTCTTCTGCAAGATGGTCTCCTCTCAGCTCTTTACAGCCTACATGACATTTCTGTTCTTCCTCCACCCTATTGCCTTAACAAATCATTCCCATCCCACTTCACAGGCACCAGTGGAAGCACATGCATGCCATCCCTGCTGTTACCCCTCAGGGATGCCTGGCCCATGGAGATCCCTGATCCTATGAGAGGTGATCCAGCCTTTGACAGATACCTGGAACACACCTGGGGCAGCAGAAAAGCCCAGGCTAGAAGCATGAGGATGACAGAACTATTAGTACTGATATTCTGCACTTTTAGACATTGAAAGCGCAAAATACTTCTGACATCCCAAATCCAGGTTGCAGTGCAACAGGTCTCTGCTTGCTGGGGACACGGTGTGCCTGGCTCTCCAGAGACACAGTCCTCTTTTAAAGTTAAAAGAAGCTGGTAGTCAAGGCTAAATTAAGGAGGCCCTTGGCTCCATCAGTCCAGTGCCAAAATAGCCCTTTCCTTCCCTGACTTCATGGTGAGAGCTAAGAAAGGCCCTCCTGGGACAGGGCTGCAGCCCTTTCCCCTCTTTGCCATTGCTCAGGACACTCGTATGAACTCTTTCTGTCCTTGCCCCACCTGATCCCCTGGACCATCATTCTGGAGGTAGACAGTTTATTCCCTTCACTCACCTTCAACCAGCCCTAATGTTCAGCTCTTGTCCGGAACAACCATAGGGCATGCTGCTACCAGCACTGGAAGGCTCCACAGAGAGGAATTTCTTATGGCAGCTATCCCTGAATGCAGTAATGGATCTCATACTGATGTGATTGGAGAATCACCAGAGTGAAGAGCTGAAGGGGAAGGGACAGCCAGGAACATTGCAATGGGAGCAGGAGGGGCCAGCACAGGTGCTGATGGGAGATCATTGCTGACAGCCTGCTCCTCCAAACACTGAAAACACACTCAGAGCTCCCATCACCAAATCCAACTGCTCTCCAGCTTCCTTACTCACTTGTACAGCTGCAGGGTGTGGCGATTTCCATGACGGAATATCTGATACTTGGGTAAGCCACAGTAGCGGTCCATCTCTTCATCATCCTTATACCACGTCACCTCTGGCTGCGGGTACCCTGGGGAGGAGATGGATGGAACACCAGTCAGGATGTGAAACATTGCACCCAGTAGCCCAGCAAGCCTGCTTCTGTGGGGACAAGGTATCAACAGCAGCACTAAACACTCCATCGGAATAGGATATGTGTTATTCTAGGCTCAGTGCATACTTTAAATCACAAAACAGAAAAAGCATTGTGAGTGGAAACCTGATGGGCTTATCCAAGTCTTTTATCACTCCTAGGAATAGGTCTATTTTTGAGAAAAAAATCCCAGCACTGCATTCCTGAACAGAGGGGAGCAGATCACACAATCGTCTCTCGTAACCCTGGCTGGGAGGAAAAGGCAAGCACAGTGTCACTCTTGTCTGAAGAGGCCTGTTTTGATGAGACTAAGGCTAAGGTCAGAAAACAGGCACTCATCGCTCCATGGAGCTCACAGCATTTTGCTAAGTGTCACAGCCTGTAAGCTGATCCAAAAGTTTCCATTGAACAGAAACAACCTTGATTGCATCACAGCCAGCTTGGTGTCCTACAAATGTCACTTGACAGCAGATGTCACCTGCCTTTTGAGGAGAATGACATCATGCGGTGTGTGACTGGCTGGCTAGCAGGCTGGGCATGCAGCCATGGTCCCTGCCACCAACAGCAGTGGTGGATGAGCATGACTGCCCCACATGGATCAGTGCTAGCCACAGCTCTCACCTCCCACTGGCAGCAGCTCTAGCTCAGAGTAAAGGCAGTTTTCAAAGGAAAACTGTTGAACCAGTGGCCAGCACTGGTTCCAATACTTTACACAGGGTTCCTAGCCCACCCAAGCTGGCCTTAAGGGCATGGAATAAAAGTTTCAATGATCACATCGTGCCTCCACTTAAGTTGATGCACTCAACAGTTGTTCAAAGCCCCAAGGTAGATATCTGAAACTTATCTCCTGAAAATGCCTCTGCTGACTTTCCGTGCTGCAAAAGAGAAGGAGTCCAGCATGCTGCTCACCTCCACTAGTTCCCAAGGGTGTCCCACCAGCCCCTGATACCCCCAAAATGCAGCAGCGGGCCAGCTCTCATAGACAGCCCCAGCATGGAGCCAGCAAGGGCTCTCCAGGAATACGCAATGCATCTAGACTTGATGACTTGATGAGAGAGAAGGCAGGGAGAGGGCAATACCTACCTATCCTGGATAGTTCCCAGCTGAAAACCCACAGGTTTCAGGGCTGATGAGGATCCTTTTCATCTCCAGGGTGAGGAACCTGCACCAGCCAGAGATGATGTCAGCCTGTAGCAATGCCTGAGCCCAGTTTACACCTGCTCCCATGAAGGTCCCATAATGGAAGCAAGAGACCAGGAGCAAAGACTCATGAGCAGAAATCCACCCTGGTTTGGGCAGATTCAGAATCGTCTCCTCATATATTGCTTAGCTCCCTATACCCCAATCTCCTCTTCTGATACATTCCCTGTATGCACCCCTTACTTGCTGGGGCTCTCCAGTGTCCTCTGGCCCCTCAAGGGACTTAGCCCACTGGAACTAAAGAGTGCTGAGAAGGCAGTCTTAGATACCAGTCTTTCCTGCTCTGCTCCTTGAACAGCAGCCATCCCCATAAGCAAGACATCCCCCATACTAGGTTTTACTCTATTATCTTCCTGTCCTCACTGAGGTCTCTTACTCTGCACTGCTCCTGGCATCCACCCTCTCCATCTTCACTGTTCATACATCTCTCACATCCTTTGCTGCCTCATTCCCTTTCCACTGCTGCCATCAGCAGCTTTGGCTTTCTATTGGTTAGCCCCCCTTAGCAAATGAGCTAAATGAACTGCTAACTGGCAGAGGTCATGAGAGTATCCCAGTGATGGGATCACCAGGGATTGATGCTGCTGCTTGTATTTTCCGTAAGTATTAGCTACTGACTGTACTTGATGGTGGGACCCTGGGCTGAATGAGCCTGTGGTGGTTTCTGTCTGCTCCAAGGATAAGGAACAAAACAATTTTCATACACAGCTCACACTTGCCCAGAGCAATTCTACCCTTCCCAATGGCTGTTCTGCAGGCAAGACCTGCAGGAGGCCCCTGGTTTGTAATGCAGGCAGCTGGCAGGTAGATTTTCCTAATACGCTGTGAAGAGCAATCACAGCACTTCATTCTGGGAACCGAAACGTATCATTTCCAAGAACCTCTGCCATGTCCCCCCATGGCCTCTGCAGCTGATTCCCATTCCCAGCTGACATCAGCTGGTAAGAGCTGCAGTTTCTAAAGCTGCACAGTGCCTCGATGAAAGGCTTTTCCTCCTGTTAAGCCTAAACTCTATTTGACCTGCAGCACTTTTGTCCTTGAGGCTACCTGCTCCCTACTGGGGCCACCACAATACCAGCCCAGTGCAGGCAAGGAGGGACTAGCTCCTGCTGCATGCTCCAGTCCCTGATGAAACAGGGCTACAGGCAAGTGTTGGCTGGAAACCTGCAGGAAGAGGGATGTTGAAAGGCTTCCACCTCCCACACATTAACAGTGGCCACAGCTGCCTGTTCAAACACCAGCCATTCCTCCCCAGGGGCTGCAGCTAGAGCCAAGCAGGGGATGGAGAAATGTCTGTGCAAGGACAAGGTCCCCCTGTATGCCCTGTGCTCCACTGACAGGGGAGCTGCTGCTGACACTGCAGGCATCTATCTTCAGGCTGCTGAGCAAATAAATTCCCCTGGTCTGGGGGTTAGGGTGGGCAGGCATCACTCCCAGCACATCCTCTGCAACCACAACATCCACATCCAACTGCCACAACAAGGATGGCACAAGTGGGACAGGGTGGCTGAGCTAAGGGCTCCATTGGTGGGCAGTGCCACGCTCAAGGGTGCTGGATGCCCACCCTTAGCATAAGCACTCTGCGAAACAGAGCAGCCATTCATAAACTAGGTATTCGCCCCTCCTGAACCTGTCCCTGCTACAGACCCTCTGCAACTGGTACTGAGGGGGATGTGAGAGCAGCTGGTCCCTGCATCCACCAGTGGGTGCCCTGCAGCTGCAGATAGAGTGGTGCCCATAAACAGGGCTGGTGTCCACTGCACATCATTGAGCCGAGCAGAAGTGTTTGTCAGAAGCGTATCTTCCAGCCGCTACAGGACCCATGGAGATATTTTTCCCCATCAAAACTGCCAGATTTAGATCAAGCATTCTTTTTCCCAAAGCTGTTGAAGGCTGAGAAGTCTTCAAAGTTTTGGTTACCTTATCCAAAACAGCTCTTGCAATAGCTATCCAAAATCTCCCATAAAAACCTCTGTTTAAAGCAAATTTGGGGTTTATTTTGTTTTAGTTTTTGGGGGCAGGGGTGGGGAGGAGTTAGTTTTCTGAAACTTGGGAAGGTGGAAAGAGTTTAGCACACTCAGACGTAATCTCCATCGGTTTCTGTTTCTGCTCTACACAACCTATGTGTGTGTGTGGGGTGCTTCCGGCAATTTTGGGAGGAAAAGTCATGGGAAGATGTCACCCTTTCTGGCTTTATGGATTTGAACCTGCCCATCACCTGAAGATAAGAAGGTTTCCAGTAATGCTAACAGGTGGGACAGATAATGCGCTAGGAGTGGTAGTTCCCCTTGCCACCAGCCTGCAGATGGTGGCATGGGGATGGCGTTCTCCATCCCTCTCTTGCCCTGCTGTCCCAAACTCAGGCATCCTCATCTCCCACCAGCCTACTCTCTGCTCTTGTACTCACTACCCCATCCCCAAACCCACCCATCCACCTCTTTTGCAGCCCCTGCATTTCTCTTCACTCTCACCCTTCAGATATTTCTCTATAAGGGCCACCATAGATGCAACAAATTGAGAACGTTAATGGTTATTAAAATCCTCATCCACTAAGCCCATAGCTTTCTACTCATGTTACCCCAGCTCTCTTCCCAATCCACGGGCAGAACCCTTTCCATAGCCCTACAATAAAACCAGACTGCTTCTGGTCATGTTGCTTTGTTAGCATCCCCTCGAGGATGTGCTACTCAACCCAGTACAGATGCTCACACTGACCAAGCACCTGCATAGCACGGTAAAGGTACCAGGCTGGACACTTCTTCAGCACAGCACTGACCCATGAAGGCAGCGATGGGACCATGCTCCTGAGCTGAGATTTAAGTAGCCAGGTCAGAGGGGTTGAATTTGCCTAAGGAAGGGGGCTGGAACTAGATGATCTTTAAGGTCCCTTCCAACACAAACCATTTTATGATTCTATGAAATGGTGCTGGAGAGGCAGCTGTACAACAGCAGGCAATACTGGTTCTGATATAAGATGGTCTTGGGCAGATCCAATCATCATCACTCTCAACCTGCCTCATTCCCTAACAAGCAGGCATAGGCCCAGGCCTCTTCATCCAAGCCCCCAGATTTCATTAGCCAATATCCCTCCTTCCTGGCCAACGCTATACAGAAATGACTGAAAAGCTGTAAAACCCCTGTAGTAGCACCTCCAATGAGAGCCATTCTCTGAAGAGAAGAGCCCAATATACATTTAGTGGGAAGGACATGTGATGACCCTTGAGATCCTGAAGTCCAGACAGACCCATCAAGGAAAGTATTTGGTGCAGAGAAGCAAAGTACACTCTGCTCTATAAGAACCTGCACAGTAAAGCGAAATGTTCTCATTCTCCTTTTCACATCTCTCAGAGAACAAAGGATGAACTAATTTTGTCTAAAAAAGAAAACATGTCATAACTGATGCCGGATTTGACCTAAAACAATCAAATCAGACATACTAGGGACAGCAGTAGGAGGCAGAAGTAGACAACTGGAGGAAAGGAAGGTTTGTGCAACCACCCAAGAGCATCAGGTCTGCCTCTCCTGACTTGTTCTTTTTGTTGCCTGCAGTACCCAGTACATTTTGGAGGCTGGCTCTTCAAATACTTGCACCGTGCTGCCTTCCCAGGACAGTCCCTGGGATTGACAAATGTGAGACCATCCTGTAACTCTTATTATTGATCAAGAAGCAGGAAAAAAAAATAAATGTTATTGTAGGTCATGTATCCATATTTGTGGCTTGAGAGTCAAAACAGGAGCAGCTGACAGTCTGCCCTTTGCCTCTTCCTCATCCATGAACCAAAGTGTCCTGGACTCCAGCCACAGCAGTGGAACTGAGCTGGTTCCACTCTGGTCCCTGGCCAGGGAGGCAACCATCACATCTTTTTTCCCAATAATGTCTCTCAGTTGAATGTAAACATCATGGCAGGGGGAGATAACTGAACTACTGTTCAGACTTCGAAGTCAGAGTTCGCTTTGCACCTCCTGCCTCTCACTCCCAAAGAGATCTTGAGCTCCTAAAATAGACCACAGGGCCACATGCAAGAGATAACCATGTGGCATAGGTGATTCAGGCTGCTTTTAAGGACGTTTCCATGAAGATTCCTAGGTTTGTAGGTTTCTTAATTGAAGTGCATAAAGACATCCCCCAATCTAGTTTACCAGGTTACAAAATACTGAGAAAGGCTATATGCTGAAGAGGCTTATTTGATACTTTTCTTCACTTAAGTAGAAAATTACACTAGTATCAGGTTAAGTTTTCAACTTCATATAATACACCAGGTTGTGCTACACAGCACCAGCAGGTCATCCAGAACTGGCAGACAGCATCCTGCCTACCAAGAGCAATGATGCACTGCAGGAACAGCTACAGACTGGACAGGGACCAGATCTGTCTCTAGACATTGATACTTCAATTTTGGTACACACAGAGGAGGTTATACTTTGGCAGCATGTCTCCTGCACAATATACAGTGAAATTTCTCTAGCTTTTCCAGGTAAGATGCTGGAAAGAACATGGATATTGCATTTACAAGGCCTCCTTCATAGGGCTGACTGTAATATCTCTTCCCCAGGAATCTGTACATGCTGGGCATCACACATGCAGGGCACTTCCATCCAGCTAGTCTCACGGTGAACTAATGCTCAGATGCACTTCACCTTGACAGAGTCTACATGGAGCTGATGGTGTCATCTGGACTTTGAAAGAGATGAAGTTTGTTAAAAGGAACTGTCATCCTCAAGGTGAAGATGTTGAAGACTTAAGCCAGTGAGAGAAGTCAAGACTAGACACTTTAAAAGAGGCAAGAAATCCTAAAAGGGAGAGCAATACCACAGCATGTCCTTGCAGTAAGCAGCCATACTCTGGATCTGCAGCACTTCTACACTTTCCCCGAAAGGGAGACAGAAGAATTTTATCTGGTACTACTCAGGATTTCCTAATATATTTAAACATCACTCATTTTTGACCTCTCTCTCTCTCATGGCTTACAGAATGGTGAGTTCCACGTTACAGCACAATATGTTAAAGCTTTTGCTTTTAGAAAACTTGAATTGGGAAAGCCCTTCGAATGGATCACCAAGGGCACGGTTTGGAGACACCTCCCTTGCAGCCCCCCTCTGCTCTAGAAGGAGGAAGTGGTCTGCTGAGGTTAACAATGTAACAGTTGTACCCCTGCAAGCAGGAAAGTCAGACCTGCGAAACAAGGGAACCTGTAACAGAAGAGCCAAGAATTCAAAGCCAGCAGCTCCCTGAGGGGCTCAGTTCCCTCTTCCTGGTGCACAGCTTATTTACAGCATGTTTTTAATGGCAAACTAGACTTCCTAAATCTTGGGAAAGCCTTGGTCCTTGTGGCTAAGAGGCTAACTGGAGACATCCTCCTCCTTCCAAAACCTACAGACTTCTTTAATGTCTCTCACCAACTAACCCATCGAAAAAATTGACACGAGCAACATCAGGAAGGATCAAAGAGTCATAATCCTACACAGTTCATACAGACTACCAACAAAAAAGTTGACAGTCTCCATATTTAAAAGACAAAGCTCATCTGCAAAGTTGCTGCTTGCCTTTACACCAATGCCTGCCATGTCACATCATCATAATGCCTTAGTACCAGCCCTCTTTTTCAGTCTCCCCCTCCTCCTGTTACTGGCTTAACCCCTTCTTTCCCAAGGTGAGAGATTTTAGCTTATTGGGCAGAAACCAGCTTTCATTTCAGCTATTGACAGACGCACAAGTTTACCACTGATGCAAACACACTCTAACCACTTACAGCCAGCAAAGAGAGCCAGAGTTGGCTCCAGTATGATAGCCTTAGTCTGCAAAATTGCATATTCCTGAGTTACGGAGTCCAGGATTAGAGAAGCAGCAGAGATTAGGACAATAAAATATAGCTGGCCCAAGCAGTAACCAACACATTCCATTTTCTGGTCTGTAATTTGCCTTGTTTGAGATGTTAGGACATGCCTTTGCCTCTTTACAACCTCAAATGGTTTTCCCCCTCCCCCTTAAATTAAAGCTGAAATCATCATGCAATTGCTGAATCTTTACTTGCATTCTGGCAACAGTGAACTTTTTAATGTGCTGCCTTGTTATCACTTGCTTTAGAGTTTAACTAGTGCAAGTCCAGTAAATGAGGCAGGACCAGGTTATTCACAGGAGACACTGTTACCTGTCACTATGCATGTGAATTTAGCATCAGAGTCCTCGGACACAGAACGGGATTTGATAGTGGTTTCAAATAGTGGCTGGGTTTCCTCCGTCAGCTGAGAAATGATTGCGCAGAAGGTGCTCCTGGAAGATTCAAGAAGCATTTCTTAGATATCAAAGTACGAGAAAAATCACAGGGTCCAGTTTCTAATTCATCTTAGAAGCCTAAGTTCTTGTGATGAATGCCTTCCTCCCTTCCCATCATCCCTACACCAGGTTGTTCACAAGTCCAGTCCAGTGTCAGGGTAATTGACCTTTATTTCTCCCCTAAGATGACTGTTAAAGTGTCTCTTTGTCTTCACTCTTATGGCTATCAGGGTAATGAACAAGAAGAACCATTTGTCTCTATTGCATCTGAACATTTCCTGAACCAGGCAGCAGGACCAAAGCAAGACCCTAACAAAGTCAGCTTCACATTCCAAGTACACTACCAGTGTTTCAAGTGTTGCTCTGTTCGCTGGGCCTTTACTTTGTATGTGAAGACTTTCTATGTCATTTCAGGCCAAGTGTCAAGTGAACATGCCTTCCAAACACAGAAGCCCTCTTTGAAAATTTTGAACTAAGAAAAGCTGCCTGCTTCAGGGACCGCTCACTGAAGGAGACCTTGATCCTGGCTTGCAGCTTTCTGAGCCCACAAACTGTATGTGAAGCTGACATCCATCCCCTCTTTAACCTCACTCGGCTGCAGGTAGGCACTCACACTACATACTCCATGAGTCCAGGCACTGACCTCTAAGTTCAGGCTGGGTCACCCAAATAGCCATAACTATCCAAACAGTGAGATCTATGAAGCTCAGAAAAGGAACTTATATTCTCCAGTCATTTAAGCACTATTCAATTTTTGCAATAAATCACTGTACAGCACTGCCAACCCCGCTGGAGTACCACCAAGAGAGGCCCCAGAAGATCTGGACTTTCTTAAAGGAAAATGGGATAATTCCAAGTTGAGTCTTCATGTGGATAGTGCTCTGAGGCTTTTGGAAGGGAAGAGCTTCTTTCATTTTCCCCTCTGTAATTAAAACACTACATGTTTACATGAGGAGAGAGGATCCCAAGTTCTAAAGTGCAAGGATCTTAGCAGAAACAGCAAATATTGCAAGAGAACTGGTAGCTGGCAGCTCTAATTATAGCATTTTCAGCAGTGAAAGACATTCCTTAAACAAGTGATCAGCTTCTAGAGACATGCAAGAGATAGAACAAGCCCCCAAATCATTCGTGACACAGCTCCACCATGAGCATGTGCTCATAGCACATGGTGATAGGTCCATGAGCAAGGCCCCAGCCTCACAAGCAGCCACCGGCTTGCAGGCAGGATGCTGGCACTGATGCTACTCATGCTCTACCTGCTGAGGAAGCAGACTTGTTCAGGAAGAAAAAAAAACCCACCACATTTAGCATGAACCCTGCAAGGTCAGATGCACTGACAGGCTCTGCAGCAGGGACTGAAGGTGCCACAGCCACAGCAACTGCCTGTTTCATCCATCCAAAAACTTACCTGGAGGCTGCAGTGCTATCATTTTCACTCTGGCTTCCTGGTAGAATAGGTTTGTAAGAGACAGAGGGAGATGAATCCCTCAGTAACAAACAGCTGGGACACAATGGGAATCTTGCCAAACTCCCAGGCACTTTGTGCTGGGCAAGTGTACAGGACAAGGACAGCTGAGGCTGTTGCAAACTTGACTCATCTACTGAACAAGGGTTATAAACACTGTCTATATGCAAACACATGTGGGATGGGGTAAAAACCAGATTTCACAGCTCAGACTCTTCTGTGGAAATCAATGGTCCCCAGGAGACTGGGGCAAGCAACTCTTCACACAGCTACAAGGCCAGGAAAGGGCTGTTTAAGCCAACAGCTGTTCAAACCAAAGAAACCTTTCCATGCTCCAACCCCAGGAGAAAAAAAAACTCCCATTTCCAAAGAGCAAGGCAGACAATCCAGTACCAAGGCAGTTACTGGTGGGGTTTACTGGTCTGGCCCCTTCAATACAAATCCCAAGCCCTAGGCCAGTAAATGCCTTTCAGATCCACATAAAGGAACTTTCCAAGCATCAATGAACATTTCATACACCAGCAGGAGAGCAACCGGATCAGCATCTCAAAAAAAGTGATGTGCACACACACATAGTGACACTCGTGACCAAGTTTAATGCCAGTACCATGCCATTGGTATCAGCAGGCAGTGCCAGGAATAAGTCTGGTCCCTTCAGTGCAAATTCTACATTCAGGTGAAACACAGCAAAGGCTACTGAATGTTTTAGGAAAGCAGCATCACGAGAAGCTGGGGGCTCCGCAGGCAGAGCAGATGAATCAGAGGAGATTTGCCCAATGTACACTTGGCAGGATGCCCTGAAACGTCTATTTAATCATTCAAAGAAACCCTCATATTAGTCGAAGGGGGGAGAGGGTAGAGAGGGTTTGGAAACTGCAGCACTGCGGGGCCCTCAGCTGACTCTCTCCAGTTGCAATGAGACTTCTCCAATTCAAATTGCCTTCTAAACCAGTAATTCAGAGCATTCAAGAAATCTGATACAAAGCAGCAGCCTCTCTTCCTCCAGACCTTCCAGAAGCTGCATCTTTGTTGCAGAAAAGCCCTGGAGCCTTTGTGGAAGAGGACACCAGCAATTCAGTAGAGGACACTGACAATTCAGTAGCCTTTTCACATTAAAGAGGGATTTCCATACAAAAGTAGTCTGCTGGAAAAGGAGATTTAAGAAGTGTATTCCTCTTCATCATTGTTTTCTTTTCCTTACTCTTTGGTTAGCAGTCAAACTGCTACAGGGGTGTTTTGGAGAGGCCTTTCCTTCCACAGTCACTCTTCTACCTGCTTCTGCAGCAAGTCAGTAATAGCAACTGATTTCCAAATGTGTTATTTTGCCAAAGGCAAAGTACAGCTGTATAAGTGCATTTCAGGGCAGAGTCTAAATGAATGAGAATCTTCACAACAAGGCACAGGATGGCAGGGGGAGAAGAAAAATGCTTCTTTTAAAGTATCAGGGCAGGCTCATCTATTTTTTAATGTCTCTGGATGGAAATCTCTCTTTAATATCAAGAAGTAGCTGAGCACCCATCCTTTGGCTAAGAAAGAGGAATATTTCTTTCACCTTAACACAGGAATTACAATGAACATTCACTTTGTCATTTGTAGTTCAAGCAAGTATTAGGGAACCAATCATGCAGAATAAGGCTGTTAGATCACTTCAGGACCCTCTATTAATTAGTTGGTACCAAAGCATAACAGATTAATCATGTGCAGCCAGATTCAGTGTTGGTCAGAGCAGTTTAATGCAATGTAGTTTTACCTTCCTAAACTGGAGGGAGAGAATCTGCTGCTTGATAAGCTAAGCAAAAAACAGCATAGAAACCATTAGATGAAGAAGCACAGAAAGGAGCTGAAATAAACAAACCGTTACAGAGATGATTAATGATGAGTTGTTTTGCACAGGTCAGAGTTCCTATTAAAAGAAGGCACAACTGCCTCACTCAGGCTGACTGCCAGGACGAGCAAGCCACATTATCAATTGAAATCAAAAGCTGTAAAAATGAAATAGTCCTTAACCACAGAGAATAAGTGTAAGACATTTATACAAGTAGGTTTCCAAGAAGCAGCACCTGAGCCTTCCATGCACCATCTGCAACACTGTGCTCAAAGCAGCAACTCCACCCCAGGAGATGTTGGATTAAACGGCAGGCAGGAGTACAGACTGCTGCAAGCCCACTTCTCTGCTGGCAAAGCAGGTGGCCTGAGCTGGTCACCCTCTGCGCTTCCAAGGACAGCTCTTTGGAGAAGCTGAAAACCCTCTGGTCACTACAGCTCTCCCAAGCTTGCCACCCAAATCACTGACGTCTGGCAAAAAAATGAAAAGAAAAAAAGAAGCAGACTTCACAAGAATCTACAGGTTTTGCTTTCTTTGCAGGAACATACTAACATGTTATAACATTAACCAGCTCGTGGGAGGGGGTGAGTGGAATCAAACACCCAAGTCCTACACAAGGGACACCCAGATAAGCTACTTACCAGTGGCCACCAGCTCTCCCAAAGAAGTGCCTTCAAAGACTCACGTCCTAGCCAAAAGGCCACATTGCCATTTTGTGGCAGCAGCCCTCTACAGGCTGTAGGAAATAACCTCTTGGCATTGATCCACAGCAGTCAGAGGCAGTTCCTTGGACCCTCAGGTCACCCACAGGACAATCAAAAGCCTAAAACTAACTAGGTACCAGGTAGTCAGCAGCACGTAAGCTCAGTGACTTAATCACACTGAGATATATCTTAGTTGTGCCTATGCAACAACCTCACCATTATAGCCTCAGAAACAACTGCAACATAGACATTCCCTTGGGGATGTAAGAAATCAGACTCCTATACTGGTACATGCAGACAGATCAAACCTTCTCAGCCTTGTGCACTAAAGACCACCACTGAACAACCAAACTTCAGTGCTTTATGATGAAATTACAGAAGACAGCATGAAGAACCAACAAAGGTGCACCTCTTCAGGTCTCCTACCCAAATGATCACATCTGGGCTCTATGCCTGTCCCAATAGCATGGAAGTCAACAGGACTTCAAGTCTTACCCTAAAAATTACCAGAGGGTCTCTTAAAAGTGCTCCTGCCAACCATATGGCACTTCTACCTATGGAGGCAGAGCCTGAATGGGATTAGTAAGTAAAAAAGCAGTTCAGCTTGAAGGTCTGACACTTTACACAAATAACTTGAGAAAAAAAAACCCAGCATTCTGAAGAGCTCACTGACTCCTCTCCTGCAGATCAGGAGAGCAAAGACAGAAGAAGCTTTAGACAGCACTCAGGAGTAGCTTTAACCAAAGAAATATGGGTGGCACTTGCCCTTTTAGGCAGTGGCTTCACCCTCTCCACTCCCAGCCGCATGATCCTGATCCCTCTCCCTTGCCAACTGCTGTTCACACAGTCAGAGGGTGGACAGATCAGGTGTTACCCAGCTAGAAAAATCAAACACTAACCATAACAAGCTGAGGATCAGCCACCTGACCCATCTTGCATGAGCTGGGCTGGCCCATGGGAGAAATCAGACAGAGGACCTTTCTCTTTCCAGCTGAGCCCCAGTACCTGGGCATCCCTTTGAGCCCCATATCCTTTCCAACAGTGCAAGGCATGCCTTTGAGGCATACCTTACTGACCAGCACGTCACCTTGGCCTCATCACCCCCAGACACAGCAACAGATTAGAGAGCTCAAACTGCACCTCCAGCTGTTCTCGGCCTGCCCTGACCTCCTAGGGTCATCCCCACAACCCTCCCAGGCAGAGTCATTGGAGGTGATCCTGGGCCAGCAGCACTCATGTGCTGGGTCCGTGTGCTCTGGGCTGCCCCAGGCAGCTCTGTCTAGCTGTAAAGATAACTCACGTGCTTCCACTATCTGAACCACCACTTTTCAACAGTAAATGAGCCCATCAACATTTTGCATACCAGTGCAAGAGAAAAATGTCCTTCCAGCCTCCAGTAATACTAAGGACAGTGGAATTGCCTGAAGAGCCAGCAGGGAAGACCCTAAAATGCTGCTGGAGAATGCTAGTGTAGGCAGAAGTGGTTTTAATCTTGCTTTCTTGCATAAGACAAATGGGAAGATGTTTTGGCTTGGACATAAAATCACTCAAATAGCAAGAGTCAGAATGAAGGGTGCCTGTGCCATGAACCCCTTGTGCTCATAAATGTGCTCAAACAGGGAGCATCATCTGTACTTCTTTTTAATCCCCAGTGTTGAGCACACAACCTGGACTTTATTCACTGCATATCCTGAAATATGGTCTGAGGGTCTCTTCAGGATCCTTGATATTATCAAAAGAAAAAAGTAAAATCCATGCATTAACTAAAGTTTAACCTCAATATGCTAAGGAACCAAGTAAAATTTGCTTTCCAGTCTAGAGATTTATGCACAGAGAGAGCAAGATCAAATTCTGAATGTCAGAACAGCTCTGTCTGCAGGCAGCTGGTGTTTCCCTTCATTTTAATGACATTCACATCATACCCACACAGAGCTGCAGCAGCATAACTACACCAGATTCCAAACCAAACCCACATGGTTGGAAACATGGGGCTTCCAAGCAAGGCATGAAAGACGCCCCAGCATGACTAGTCTGATACTCTGGGATTGGGCTGCCGGTGTCCTCAGCTCTCCAGAGACTTGTTAGTGCACACAATACAGGACTCTGCTCATGAAATGCAGCATCAGCAGTGGTTGTGTCCCTTCTGAGCAATGGGGACATTCTAGCTACTGGATGAAGGCAAACACTTATCCTGAGGAACACATCTAAAGTGGGTGAATCAAAGTCTAAAGGTACTGTTTTCTCTTTACTGGAGCTCACACAGATATGCATGTCCAGCACCAGTGGGAGGAAACCCTCTTCTGGCACCTTGCATTTATGAACCAAAGCACAGCTACCCCTGAAAGTACACGTTTGGTTATTAACCACTGTAGTACTGTACCGTAGAATTATACCCCTCTACTATGTATCTTCTAGCAGCCTCAGTTCTTTAAATTTTGTTTTATCAGATACTTTCAAACTCTTCTGGAATTTTATCATCCTCTTAAAGGTTTTAGCTCTTCAATGACTCGTAATTTTGCTCGGAAGTGAGGACAGTCTTCCCCGGTTTTCATGCACACAGAATCATAGAATAGTTAGGGCTGGACATGCCAAATTTCACTCTTGCTGCACTGGCAGGAGGCTGAACCACCAATACCACCCACTTTCTTTCATCACTAAAAGTACTGCTCAGGTTGATGGCCTAGGCTGGTATATCATCCCACTGGCACTGAAAAGTTAACTGCTTGAAAAACATAGATTTTAAATCTGGCATTTTTTTTAATCCTCCCATGCAATCACTGCTTGAAATTCTCCTTTCTGCATTTCTTCGCCCTGAGATATAGAGATCTTTCTTCTTCCAGCTCATGTTCTCATATGGAAGTTGACGAGAGCTCAGGAGAGTCTGAAATAGGCTTCCTACTGGTTCCATCCTCACATGTACAAGTACAGGGACTTGCACTTGCAGCTTGAGCTGCAAGTCATTAATATATTGCAGTGTTCTTCCACAGCACAAAAATTGAGCCACACAAGTTGTCCAGTGCAGCAAGAAAACAGCAAAACGTGTCACAACAGCAAAGCTGAAACATATGAGTTCTGTTTTGATGGAATCGGCATTGCACAAAAGCTCCTCAGAAAAGCCTAATGAGAACTGGCAGCCCTTCCACCCTGGGAGTGGGACAGAGGGATGGCCCTGGCAATCCCCTACAGATTCTCCCTCTTGCTGTCATTCTCACCAGTGACATTATTGGGCATGTTTTACACATGCAGGTTTCCAAGTATAAGATTTCATATGCACTTCTCTGCCTCCAAGGTCGATACTACTTGAGACAAATACAAAGCACTCCAAGTGTCTTCTCAGATGTCAATAGCAAACCGTTTTCAACATTTAAAAGCCAATAATGAAGCTTTCATGTACATACGGTTATGCTTCTTTCCTGCCATGTGTCCTGCTTCTTACCAAGTGCTTCATGCACACACAGAAGAAGTGTGTTTGTGTTTCATATACCATGACAGTAATTACCAGCAATCCTGTGATAAAGCAGCTGTGAGTGCTATGGAGCTGTACAAGACACATTGTTATTTTACAGACTGGAAAAGGGATGAACTGAGTCTTTGCTTGGCAAGGTCACGGAACGAATCGGTGTCGGAGCTGGAGAAATATGGCAACTTTTTCTGCAGGTTATTTACTGTGAGCAGAGATAAACACAGACTTGCATGTAAGAATTTAGAGCTAGATGTCGTTAACAGAGAAGGTGGAAACCAATAAATTAAGTTACATGTTTCTGTATCAGCCTCTGTAACACTCTGAAGATGGCCCAGATCTGTGCATTTTAATTCTGAATTATTGCTGCCTTTATGGTCCAAATTAAACTGGTAACTAGTTGAAAGACATCAAGGAATGAGAAAGGATAAAAGAAAGCAAAGCAAATACTAGGCAATGAGATGCCCAGGAAAGCTGACATATTCCTGGTAACATTGTGCATAGATTTTTGTAGCTGTGGGTTAGAAAAGCAGCAAGGTGAAAATACAGTTGTTCAGAACAGTTCTGTCTTCCTCTTCTTGTGCCAGGTGATGCTGTAAAGTGTGAGACTGAGTTGGTATCATACAACAGCCTCATTCACCCAAGATCTTTCTCCTCTTGCTGAAACAGAGTGAGGATAGAGCAGATCTTCATTCCATCTCCTGGAAATGGCCTCTGCTGTGGAATGAGAGATGCCCAGTTCAGAGGAGATCACGCTCTCCCGTCCATGCAATCAGATGGGATTCCAGGCCTGGGAAATACCTCCATTTACAAAGTTTCCAGAGAAGAACAAAGTTTACACATGTTATATATTCTGTATTTTAACACTGGCCCTGAAGGCCACTGTTTGTCCAGCTCTACATCTTGACCTTCCAGCCTAGGTTATCAGCTCATCAGCCTACAGTCAGTTCTGCTTGACCTTCTAGAAGATAAGGACAGGAGGCTTTTTAATGGGGGCCAAAATGTGAAGTTTGGGATTATTATTCAATGTGCACAACTCCAAGGAGCCCCACTCAAACCAAGCATTATTGTGCAGATAATTGCACTGAGAGGAAAATGATGCCTCTGTCCTAGAGATCCTACAGACCGCAGATGAATTTACTGATGCCTTTACTTTTGCCTTTGCAGTGGGTACTGGATGTTCCCTCCTTTCAGAGTCTGCGACACTTCCATCCGACAAGATAAATGGACTGAATTTCCTCAGATGTAACAGCATCAAGAGGTTTCTTATTAGGGATTTAGAACACTTGTTGCCAAAATAGCCAACTGAAAGTTTGGGGGTTAGGGTCAAAGGGAACATTACTGAGGGGATCTGCTACAGGCCACCGGATCAGGACACTGTGGGTGAAGCTCTCCAAAGACAGATAGGAACAGCCTCATGCTTGCAGGCCCTTGTCCTCATGGGGGACTTCAACCACCCCAGTATCTGTTGGAGGGATGGTATGGCCTGGCACAAGCAATCCAGGAAGTTCTTTGACTCTGTGGAAGACAACTTCCTCTTTCAAGTAATAGAGGAGTTGACAAGGAGAGGTGCCATGCTTGACCTCATGCTCAGGTGGAAGTGGGGACAGGAGCCTGGGAAGAATACAGGGACATTGTCCGGGAAGCTAGGGATCAGGTCAAGAAAGTTAAGGCCCAGTTAGAACTGAGTCTGGCCAGGGATGTCAGAGATAACAGGAAATGCTTCTATAGGTATGTCACCAAAAAAAGACAGACTAGGGATAATGTGGGCCTTCTCCAGAAGGAAACAGAAGGACTGGCTACCCTGGATTTGGAGAAGGCTGAGGTTCGCAATTACTTCTTTGCCTCATTCTTCACTGGCAAGCGTTCTGACCACACCACCCAAGTCTTGGAATCCAAATGCAGCAATCGGGAGAATGAAGACCTTAGGCCCTCTGCAGGAGCAGATCAGGTTTGAGATCATGTTAGGAACCTGAATGTGCACGAGTCCATGGAAATCCATCTGTAGGTCCTGAAGTTCTTTACTGTGAGGGTGGCGAGGAACTGGCAGAGGCTGCCCAAAGAAGTGGTAAATACTCCATCTCTCGCAGTGCTAAAGGTCAGGTTGAATGGAGTCTTGGGTGATATGGTGTAGTGTGAGGCATCCCTGCCCATGGCAGTGTCACTGAAAGCCAGGAGAATAAAATTCCTTAATCCTAATGTAGCATTAAGAGGCAGGCACTTCTTTATTGCAGCACTGGTGTTGTGTGGAAATTCCACAAATCATGCACACCCCATGCCGATTTTATCATTACATTTACACACAAAAATGACAAGGTAGAACACTCACAGTTACAGTGATTGGTTCGTGATTTGCATACAATTATAATTTTCTCTTCTGCTACTCCACTTGCGCAGGGGAAGGGTCTTCACTTGGGCGAGGGTCTTCCCAATCTGTGGGTGTGCTTTTTAGTATCATAATGAAGCAGTTTACTTCAGGACATCTTAAGTTTTGTTGCCAAATTGGCTGGTTAGATTTTGACATTGCCAGGTTGTCAAATAACTCATCCTATATAGAACAGACCTGGGTGCTCTGGTTATGGTCTAGCGAGTAAGGACTAAGACTAACATGTTACAGAGAACAAGGACTTCAAGCAACACAGCGTCAGATTTCAAGTAACACAGCAACCCATGCTAACATAAAGGCTAACTATTTAAATCAAAATGTTCCAATAGATAACTGTTCCACGAACAAACACAAAAGATAAAAAGATTCAGTAAAACTTCAGATAATCTGCAATAGCAGGAGATTGGAACTGGATGACCTTAAGGTCCTTTCCAACACAAATCATTCTATGATACTATGAATAGCAAGGTCCCATAGTAAGTTACAGATGCCCAACTGCTGAAGAGGTAACTCCTCTGAGCTAAGAAAGCTATGCTCCTCCCATGCTCTTCAGGAAATAAGCACTCTTGAGTTTTCAGCTCACTATATTATAGTAACATATCTTTCACCTTCCTTTAATATTATGTGCAAAGCAATAGGTACAAGATTGAGAATGTTTTCTAAGCGGAAAAGCCAGATGGCACAGAACTCTCCTGAGCTCAACTGCCTCCACAACCAGAGACAGCATCCAAGAAAAAATCAGAGGCAATGTCACTATACTCTATAAATATCTGCATACGATGAAGCTATGACAGTAGAAAGATATCTAAGCAAGGAGGCAATGCTGTAACGAGACCAAGGAGCAGACATCAGCATTAGAAAAAAGGGGCAGATCGCTTCCAACAGAGGAGTTTGCCTAGAACTCAGATGAAGTTTTTACATAAAATTGCACCTCTCTGTACAAGTCATATTTCAGGCTCAGCTAGTTCGTACATTAAGGACACCTAAAGACATGGCTTGAAGTTGTGGCCCATGAATACAGCCAAGGCTGCCCCTGGACATAACTGACAGCTTCTCCTCTCACTTTGTGAAGTAATTACAGTCAAATGCTTTGAGACATTAGAGTTTTAAAAAAAGAAACCTACCCCAAAATAAAAAAAGCCCCATCAACTGCCAGGGCAGAAGACAAGTCACCATGACCATAAGGTGCTTCTCACATTGTCTGTTATCTGGTATGTTAAAAGACCAGCGAAGGAAAGGCAGTGGTAATCTGCCACTGAACTATCTGCTCACAGAGAAGATTCTTCCTAAATACCAGTTTCCAAGGGTACAAAAAGTAAATAAACTAATATTCTATGTAATAAACGGATTATCTCCCTATAGCCATTTTCAACACCTCTATTCTTTTAGCCTCTGGAGCACTACCTCTGACAAATTCTACAAGTCAAAAACCAGAAAGACCATGTTCTGGTTTCCAAATTAGTATCCTTTAATTTACACAACATCCCTTTCCTCCTATAGGATTAGGGAGACCAAGTAAACTCATCCAGTCTACTCGTGATGTGGTTCATGAATGCAAGCACATAGATGAAACACATTCATGAGCCCCATCAGAAGCAGCAATTGCTAACCTTAGTTTCTTCTCATAAAGATATTTCCACACCTGTCAGGCCCTCCACCATAACACTGTACTTGCCACTGCTTTAAGAATCAGTGAAGAGAGCAGGCAAATATTTTGGTTAAGCACACTCTACAAATACATATAAAGACAGCAACAGAGAAGCCTGAAAAACAACCCCACGCTGGGTTTGGATCAGAATATCCATTTTTGCTTTCTAACCACCACAGCAGCCTCCCACCACAATTCTGTGTCTGCATCACTTATCCCATATTTTTGTTAGCTCCAAACCTATCAAATTCAAATACTGTTCTGTGTTAGAGAACTGCTGAATGTTATCTGCTTTTAGGCATGTCACTCATCTTGCTTTTCAAGTTCTCTGAGGCAAGTTCTCCAGATGCTCCTGGATTTAATTAAATTCATAATTGCTTTCTGAAAGTCTCCTTGCTACATCATTACACTTGCTTGCTTTCCAGAATTGTTATGACATTATTTCATTACAGGACAAAAAGTCTCAGTTCATTCAAGCCATTGCCCTGCATTATAGACAACAACACAGATTCCATGCATTCTGGTTCTAGTCTTCTACATGCTCCCAGGGCTGTGGAGGGAATGAGACTTCTATATTCCTCCTCCCTAATTCATTAGAGAAACTGGAAGGTGTTGTGACCACATGGACAGATCAGTTTTGCTATTTAGCGAATATTTACTCTGTGCTTCTTACAACAGAAGTGGCAGCCACTGAAGTTGACAGGCAAAATGAAATTAACTTGCTATGTGCTTTGATGAACAAGTACAGAAATGGGTTGAAAAAAGGACTGGACAATGTTTGGAAATGGAATGTACTGTTGATTTAAGTGTCATAGCATAGTGTCCCTTTGCCTGCAAAACCATCAGGGTCCCATGGAGCACCCACCCACAACACTAGCTTGACGAGTTCAAGGTGTTCAGGACCCAGAGCTTTGCAGATACTGGCTGGATTTACTGTGCCTAAACCCAGCCAGAAGTGCTACATCCCTCTGTGCCTTTCTCAGTAGCTTTAAGAAAATCCCCTTTGGGGATTTAGGGAAAAGAAAGCTCAGGGGAGACCTTATAACAGTCTTCCAATAGTTAGGTATTAGTTGGCCTACAAGAAATCTGGAGAGGGACTTTTGACAAGGGCCTGTAGGGACAGGACAAAGCGGAATGGCTTTAACCTGCCAGAGGGGAGACTGAGATTATATATCAGGCAAAAGTTGTTCCCTGTGAGGGTGCTTGAGGCACTGGCACAGGGTGCCCAGAGAAGCTGTGGCTGCTCCATCCCTGGCAGTGTTCAAGACCAGGTTGGACACAGGGGCTTGGAGCAACCTGCTCTAGTGGAAGGTGTCCCTACCTATGGCAGGCAGTTGGAACTGGATCCCTAAGGTCCCTTCCAACCCAAACCACTCTGTGATAAGTCAGTGGGGAACACCAGAAGTATTGCTTGAAGGACTGATGAACCTCCCTGATTAAACTGATTAAAGCTGCAATTAGAACATACTTGGGGGGAGGGTGGAAAGGGAGTGGGGGAAGTTCAAGCTACAGGCAACCAAAACACCTCAACATCTTACTTACTAAAGACTCTCTCTACTTGTAATCTGAAAAATGAAGCCATCAAACTTGATTACAGATTTCTTTTGGTCCAAGGTCACAGCCAGGTTGTGGATGCTGTACAGGCATTTGCTGGTACTGAAGATGCCATAGTATGCAGATAGACTGCAATTAGATCATGATACAATCACAAGAGAACTGAATTAAAGCAATTTAACTTTGGCATTACCCCGGTTTTAACATCTGACTTCCAGATAGCACTTTTTAATCTCTTTTGGTCCTGTATTTATTTTTACGAATCTCTGATTCTTTGAGGCATCAGTGCTTGACACACTAGAAATGGATTATTCATAAACTGTTGAAAGGAAAGAGGCATACTTGTTTCAAGAGCTTACAGACTGAAGAGCATTCCCAGTGAAATTCAAAGTAATTTATTTTGAATGACTAGCACAATCACTGACACCTTTGCCTTTGCTGGCTCGTTGCCTTGTATTTTTGTATTTGCTAACCTCAGTCTCAGTTGACAACATGTTTATCATACCTTCTCCCATGCAAACAAAGCCTTATTCCCACCACAGATCCTGCACCTAAGGCCATTCCTGACCTAGGAATGCCGTTCGCATCACTGCTTGGCCTGTATCTACATTGTAGAAATACCTTTTTGACAATAAGATAAGGCACACACTCTGCGGGCCCCTTGCTCGGCATCTGGTGTCGATAACACACACGATTTCAGTACAGTAGAGGCAGGAAGGTCAGCGCAGAACCCTGTACCCAAGTTTAACTTGGGAGGCGCAAGCTCTTGTCCGTCGGGATTTCACAGCAAGGCAACAGCCTCACAGCCCCGGCTGCACCCGCACAGAAACACGGCCTCTCCTGGGAAGTGAGGGGGTGACCGCAGCCAACGCACGCAGTCCCAGCGTGAAGGGACCTTAAAGTCCTTTCGGACAGCTCGAGCCCTCAGTTGGTTTTTCCACCCTGGAGGAGATCTCCGGGCCGGGAGAGGCCGGGACAGCCGTGCCCCCTCCAGCTCAGCTGGCGTCTCGGCCTGCCGAGGGCCAGGCATGGCCTTACATGCTGGGCCGCTGCCAGCCTGCTCTCCTCCCGCCTCGCTCCGGCCAATTTTCCCCCGCGCCCCGCAGCCCTGTCTCCCACCTGCCTTTGACATGACGGCAGGATGCACCCACGGCGGCGGCCGGGCCGAGGGACACACACCGCGCCTCGGCCTCTTCCCCCCCCGGCCCGGCCCCCTCACCTGTTCTGGGGCCGGATGCTCAGCAGGTAGCTGCGCCGGTCGGGGCGGGAGGCCCAAGCCGCGCTCTCGGCCTCCTCCGCCCCCTCTATAGTGTCCGTTCCCCTCCCGTGGAAGCCGCCGAGAGCACGGCGGGGGGAGTCCATGGCAGCGGCCGGACCGCAGCTACCCCGACCGGGCCACTGCACCCCCACCACCGTCCCCGTCGGCATTTATAGCCGCACCGCACATGCCGCTGTCACTCGAGGGCGGCGGCGACTGACGCTGCGGCTGCGGCCCGGCCTCCAGGGGCCGAGGGCCGCCTGCCCGGCCCGGCTGGGGCCGGGCTGGGGCTTGCCTGCCCGGCCCCCTCCTCCTCGGCCCCCTCCTCCTCCATCCATCACTGCCAGCTCGAGCTTGTCTCTTCAGGAGAAACGGTATTATTATTTTATTTATACTAACACCACCACCACCCCACCCCCCGCAGATTGGGGATTTCTTGCACCTCGAAGACATCTCCGGACCAGCTAAAAAATGCCCAATTTCTTGCAGGCAACAGGATCTCACGCTGGGCAGCGGCACCACTCCTTGCAATCACAGCAGTCCCATCTTGCGTTGGCCTCTGGAGCATCTCCCGCCTTGGTGGCTGGGGTTTTATCCCGCGCTGCCTGGAAGAAGGACTGTGATGTCGTTTTTTCAGTCTCCATGAACAGGATAGCACAAAAGATGGCTGTAAAAGGTGGGTACATGCCACAAACTGTTACCAGCAGTGATTCAACACCAAGTGAAAACATAATGTGTAATAAAATGGGAGATTTTTCTTGTTCCACCTTTGTCTTGCCTGTCAGGCTGTTGCACTGTGTGCCACAGGCACATGGCTGGTGGCACAGCATCTCTACAATGCAGGATTGATGGATGGAGCAGATTTGCTGCAGATCAGCTGTCTGCTCACACTGCAGTTGAGAAGTGTGCAGCTATGCAATTTAGTAGAGCAGTGCTTGCAGACACCACTGAATCCAAAGCCAAGACCCCCAACTGGATTTTATTTTCAAATAAACTTTCTTGGATTCTGTTAGACCTGTCAGAGTCAGTGTATATTGGGCCAACAATTTGGGGTTTGTATTTGCAGTAGTTATGATGGCATCCTAAGCACTCCAAATCTGGATTTATCCAGTTGGTCAACAGAGTCCTGATCAGACTCATAGTTCTTCCATTCAAATCCCAGTGAAATGCTTTTCTCAGCTCGTATCCCAGAAGAGTCCTGCATTTGGGCAGTGTCTTGGAAGGAGTCATCTCAGGTGTAGATACTGGAGTTTATTTGCTTTTTTGTAGGCAGGTTATTATTACAGTATCAGGCATGTAAATATCTGGATTTGTGATACCAGAGAAGGATACTTGGTCTTAGAAAATGCAAAGGAGATGGACCTCATAAGACGTTTGGTTGTGGTCCTAGGAATTAGAGGGAAAGAAGGTGGTCCCAGAGAGCTACCTGAAGGTCTCACTTTCACCAGGCAGTAAAATACCAGGTGAAATTCTATAAAATGAATGTAACATGATCCATAGAAGAAACAATACTCATTTTCAATAGGCAGTAGTGGGCTCTGCATGGACTAGTGCCACTCAGGTATAATCCATCTCAAGCAAAATACAGTAGACTTGAAGAAAAAAACCAACAAAACCAAACCCAAAACTCACAGAAGGACAGCAATGGTACAGAGTCAGCAGCAGTACAGACTGGCTGCTGCATGAAGAATAACTACATAGGCTGGGACTCTCCAGCCTTGAACAGCTGAGCTGCTTATAACTGAGTTGTGAGGGACAAGGAGAACAAGAAGAGATGCATTGAGTGAAATTAGCAGCAGGTAAAATCAGTAAAAGGGAGGTACTTCTTCCCTCAACTTGTCATTAAGCTGCTTCCACACACTGCTGTGGCTGCTCAGTGCTAATAGGGGTTAAGAAACCCCATAGAACAAATCTGTGGAAGGAAAATCTCTTGAGGTTTACTGAGGACAAAGATACTACCTTTGGTTCAAGAGGTTTCTGAGCTACGGAAGAATACTCACTGTGTGCATGCCCTGATCTCACAACTTTTGCTGTGCCCTGGCTGCCCCAAAGTGCGGAAGGCAGGATGCTAGGCTGGGAAGTCCCAAGGTGGCATTGTTCTGCTTCCATTTCTGACAGCAGGAGGACTTTAAAGTCCCACAGCTCCAAGAAAAATGAATTCAAGTCCCAGCATGTGAATTACACCTTATTTTACCATCCCTCACTATGGGCCCTATCTCCTTGGGTATTGATTTGATAGGATAGAGCCCAGACTATCTTGAGAAAGTGTCCAGAACAGGTGGGTCTCTGTGTCAGGCCTGAAACTGCCTGGTTTCGGACTCCCAAATACAGGAAAGACACTGATATACTGGAGTGAGTCCAGTGAAAGCCACCAAGATGGTTAAGAGAGATCAAGGCATGACACAGGAACAGAGAAAGACAGAAACTGGGGTTTAAGTCTTCAGGGGATGGCTAAATGCAGACTTTCTTGTTTTCTTCAACTACCTCACAGGAGGGTGTGTATCAGACAGAGCCAGCCACTTCCCAGAGGTGCAGAGTGATAGGGCAACAAATGCAAGTGGCAAGGAGGAAAGTTCTGAATAGATGTTAGGGAAAGAAAGTGCCGAGTGAGGGGGTAAGAGTCCCCTCTAAGGGTCCCAGGGAGGTGAGTGATCTCCATCCTGGGAAACAATGAACTGTGGATGGGACAAGGTGCCAAGAAACTGATCCACACCCTGCTTGGAGTGAGAGGCTGTACCAGAGACCTCCAGAGGTCCCTTCCCACCCCAGTCACATGATGTTTCCTTGCCTCATCCCAGAAGTGGAGAGAAACCTGGATGTTGAGTGCAGGTTTAGCTTGTCTGGTGAGATGAAGCCTGCTGTAGTGTTTGATCCTACCCCCACATGCACAGTGGATGTGTTCTTTTTCTCCCCTCTTCAGGCTCTGAACAGTTCTTGTGCTGGTCGCCTGTTGCCCTGCTGAGACATCAGCTTCCTCCTGCAGCATCTGTTTTCCTGTCATTTGTTCACAGAGAGTGACAGTGCCCTCTGCTCTTGTCTCCATTTGGAAATGTGCTCTCTCACCATTTAATTTTTGAAGCCTAAGCCAGAGTCAGCCACCAGGCTTCAATCCTTGTTAGCAAAGCTTTCGTCGTCTGCCTGCAAATCCAGCACTGGCTCACAGCGAAAGCAGCAGATGTTTTCTCACTCCTTTCACACAATGTATCCTTCCCTTTCCACCCTGCACGCATTCACAAAAGTTCCTCACTTTCTAATATCACAGGCTCCTTCCTGCTCTCCAGCATGATGTCAGCAAGTTCTTCCCCCCAGTTCTTTACCAAACATTCAAGCAGACTGTGGCAGTGCAGGGCTCTTACAGAGGACAAGCCTGACGTCTTTTGTCTAGCTATTTGATGGAGGATGCTCTTTCCAGAGCCTAGAGAAGCAGTCTATAGGGAAAAACAGCAACCTGCAGCTATTTGAAAAGATGCTGCATCAACCAGGAGTGTCATCTTTAGCTCCAGGAAGGTGCCAGGGTTAATTTCATGATTATTTTTATTAGCTACCAGCACTGCATTATAATAATTCTGCACGACAGGCATGACAGGGAGCTACTGGAACAGATTCAGCCGGAACCTTCATGTGCAATATGTTTGTTTTAAACCTTCAGGAATGTATTTCCAAATGCCTGGCTAGACCCTCTAGAAATTAAGAAAATGAGGATCTGTGTGATCTCAGAAGCAGCTGAGGAGGTAAGCACAAAGAAAGGCCCCACAAGTCTACTCTAAGCATCACCTTCCCTGTATTCAGGAAAGGAAAGGACCAGTCTCTGTAGGAGCAGGGGTTGCTCTGGATCGTATTAGATGTAGCACATTTTCCTACCTTTGCAGAAGCACAGTGTGACCATGCCATCCTGCACAGAGGAAAAGACGTAGAGGGAGAAAATCCTTCTTCCGCTTACCAGTTGGATTTGGCTTTTTCCTCTTCATTCCCATCCCTTTTAAGAGGAAAGCAGCAGGTAGAGGTTCATCTCTCAGCCTTGCTTAGTCATTCTGACCCTGCGGCATGGCTCAGCTCTGCCCCAGGTTCCCTATGGAATCCTGGGATCCATGACTGCTCTCAGCAACGACTGCTTTTCCCTGCCATCCCACAGAGCTGCCTGCACCTTTCCACACTGCCACTGAAGGCACTTGGGAGAGGCATCCCTGATGGCCTTGCTTTTCCTTCCCCCTCTCATAGCCACTGCTGCAGCCTCAGCAGGGGGAAATATCAGCAGGGGAACAAGAGTGCCTCTCACAGCTTCTACTCCAGATAGTCTCTGGTCCCTTTTGTGGTGTAGTCCTGGTCCCATCCCTCCTGGCACCATGGGGACCAGCTGCCCAGGACCATTGGCTTGTGGAGAAGCCAGTCTGGTGGGAATTTGTCTGCCCTGGGGTTGGGAACCCATCAGCGGGGCACCCCCAAGTCATGAGCCCAGACCTGCTTCATCCCAGTTGGCTTTGTGTCATGCTCCCTCCCCAGTCACTTTGAAGTTCTTTGGGAATGACAAGCAGTCACTCCCTGGTCAACCCCCTGTCCTCTCCATTCCTAGCTCCTTTCTATGTGATCATAGAATCACACAATGATTTGGGTTGAAGTGACCTTAAAGCTCCTCCAGTTCTAATTCCTGCCATGGGCAGGGGCATGGTCCACTAGAGCAGATTGCTCCAAGCCCTGATGTCCAGCCTGGCCTTAGAACACTGCCACAGATGGGGCAGCCACCGCTTCTCTGGGCACCCTGTGCCAGTGCCTCAGCACCCTCACAGGGAACAAGTTTTGCCTAATGTATAATCTCAATCTCCCCTCTGGCAGGTTAAAGCCATTCCCCTTGTCCTGTCCCTACAGGCCCTTGTCCAAAGTCCCTCTCCAGGTTTCCTGTGTGACCACTTTAGGTACTGGTCCTCCCATCTCTTCAAAAGTTGAGTTTTGGTTTAATGAGTCTGACCTTACTAGCCCTAACTTTGGAAATGAAAGTCACAGTTGCAGCAGTAACAAGTCCTGGTGCTCACCACCGTGTCGTTTCCCCTAAGGGACGAGGGCATCCCCGGCCACCCCCGTTTTGCCCCGTCCCAGAGGGGCCTGTGCAACCTCCGGGCGGTCTGGCCCGGAGCCACCTCCCCTGGGCCCCTCGCGGTGCCCGGCCCTGCTGGCGGGGATTTCTCAGCAGCAGCCCAGCAGGGTTTCCATCCGCCTGTTGTAGCGGAGCTGCGGCTCCACCATGAGCCTGGGGGCTGCAGCTCCCGGGGAGAGAGCTCAGGACAGCCGCAGGGAGTGGGTGAGAAGAGCGCCGTGGGGAGGGAATGAGGACACCCGTGGGAATGGGGAGGTCACCAGTGAAGAGGGGGCGAGGATCCCTGTGGGGAGGACTGAGGGCACCCGGCCTGGGGGAGGTACGGGCGGGCAACCGTGGTGCCGAGCGTGCGGTGCCTCCTGCAGCGTCCCGGGACAGAGCCTAGCCGGGCCGGGCCGGGCCGGGCAGGGCAGAGCAGAGCAGAGCCGACCCGAACAGTGCTAGGGAGCAGCCCCGGCACTGCTCTGCGCCGCCCCGCGCGATTCCGCTGTGGGAGTGAGGCGGGCCCGGCAGCGCGGAAGTGAGGGGTCGGAGTCTCCGGGAGGCGGGTGAGTGTGGGCCGCGGCCTCGCCCCGCGCGGGGTGCCCGGTGAGCCGGAGCCCGCAGCCCGGCCTGAACCGTGGGCGCCGGGCCCGATCGCTGCTGCGCTGGGGGAGCGGCCCTGCCGCCGAGCCCGAACAGCCTCCGAGCTCCGGGTGCTGCCGTCCTTCCCGCCGCAGGTGCTGCCGCCGCCGCCGCTTCCCCAGGAGAGGAGTCCCTGAGGAGCCGCCGGCGAAGCGATGCAGGAAGGTGAGCGGCTGCCTGGCAGCCAGTGGGCAGCGCGGCCCGAGCGCTGACTCGTTTTGGCCTGAAGCGGGAAAAGTGCTGTCCCCCTTGCGTTTGGACTTGGGAGATGACCCAAGAGCCCCGTGGCAGCCGCTGGGCACGGAAGGGCGACCATCCCTTGTTTTCCAAATGTCCTGTCATCCTGGGGTGGGGCCTGGGACCCCTCTTGCAGCACATAGAGCCTGGCCAGTGGTGGGAGGAAGTCCCTAATGAATGCTGGGTTGTTTCCACCTCTGCACACTGTTTCTCTACAGCCATTGTGATCACCCAGCAGCCAGTATCCGTCTCCGTCCCCTTGGGATACTCCTTCACCCTGCGGTGCAGAGCCAAGGGACAGACGTCACTGCAGTACCAATGGTTTTGTCAGTACCAGGTAATGGTGGGAACAGAGGTAGCCGTGGTGTGGCACCAGGCTGGGTCCCTGCCCACAGTGATGGAACTGGCCCTCTGTGGGCAGACCTGGTGAGAACAAGAAAGCTAGGAGAGGGGGAAAGGATTCATGACAAGGGCCTCTGCCCCTCATAGTGTCATAGAATCCTCGAATGCTTTTTCCTGAAGGCACCTTAAAGCTCACCCAGGTCCAACCCCCTGCCGCAGGCAGGGACACCTTCCACTGGAGCAGGGTGCTCCAAGCCCCATCCATCCTGGCCTTAATCACTGCCAGGGATGGGGCAGCCACAGCTTCTCTGGGCACCCTGTGTCAGTTTCCCACCACCCTCACAGGGAAGAGCTTCTGCCTAAGAGCTCATCTCAATCTCCCCCCGGCAGGTTAAAGCCATTCCCCTTGGCCTGTCCCTACAGGCCTTTGTCCAAAGCCCCTTTCCATGTTCCTTGTAGTCCCTTTAGGCACTGGGACCTGCTCTGAGGTCTCCTCTTAAGGAGCCTTCTCTTCTCCAGGCTGCCCCAGCCCAGCTCTCTCAGCCTGGCTCCAGAGCAGAGCTGCTCCAGCCCTCAGAATCATCTTTGTGACCTCCTCTGGACTCTCTCCAACAGCTCCACATCCCTGTTGTGCTGTTGCCACAGAACTGGACCAGGACTGCAGGGGGTGTCTCCGCAGAGCGCAGCAGAGGACAAGAATCCCCTCCCTCGACCTGCTGCTCATGCTCTGGGGGTACAGCCCAGCACACAGGAGGGTTCTGGGCTCAAGCATGTCCACACAGACAGGTTATGGGGAGCTTTTCCTCATCTAACACCTTCAAGTTCTCAGGGCTGCTCTCAGTCCTGTCTTCCCCAGCCTGTGTCTGTGCTGGGAATTGCCCTGACCCCGCATCAGGACCCTTCCCTTAGTCTTGTTGAACTTCATGAGGTTCACATGGGCCCATCTCTCAAGCCTGTTCAGATCCCTCTACATCCCATTCCTTCCCTCCAGCGTGTCAACAGCTTGGTGTTGCCAGCAAACTTGCTGAGCATGCACTCAATCCCACTGTCCATGTTGCTGACAAAGAAGTTAAACAGTGCATTGAAAAAGCTCATTCTCTCACATCCCTGCAGCTGGAGGAGGGGAGGATTTCTGCTTTTCCTGGTCTTACAAGGTGCCTGCTGGTGGCTTCTGCTACCAGCAATGAAGTGGATTTGCTGCCCACCACCTTTGTTTTCCTTTTAGTCTGTCTGCAACCACATTCCTGGTGCCACCAAGCAAGACTTGCCCATCACTGCACAACAGACCCAACTCTACACCTGCAGAATCAACGACCTCTACAAAAATGCCATCTTCTCTGACTGGGTGAAGGTGGAGGTCCATCACTGTGTTGCCAGAGGTATGAGCATGTCTTGTAGCTTTTCCACATTTTATGCTTTGCCCCACCCTTGCTGCAGTGATCCTGTGCAGTTCCCGGGGCAGTGTGTCGTCTCAGCTCAAAAATCACAATACAGAAGCATTGCTTCAGGAACATGAGCCTGCATGCCTAACCCAGGCCTCTGTGCCCATTCTCTGGGTGATTCAGGTCCCTGTCATGGTCTGCATAACCTTGGCTGTAGGTACCTGCTCCTCTTTCCTAGAGTTATACTGGGTGTTTGCCTGTTTGCACTTGACAGTGGTACTGGACAAGGCAGTATGGCTATTTCAGAGCTGAGCAAAAATAACTCTAGGTGTGGTTGATATCAGCATGTTGACTTTGTGCCATTGGCAGGAGAGGGCGAGCATCAAGTTTGGGAAGCCAGAGGCAGGGTTTTGGAGTGTCATTTACTAACATGGGTGTCACTCTCCAGGATTCCCTGCTCCCAAAGCAGAAAGGTACAGTGGTGATGCTGCAGTCACAGCCATCCTGTGAGCCCTCTTGGAGTGGGTGGAAAAGCTTGCTTTTCTGGCAGTGCACACAGGTTCTTGTACAGGGGGAAAAAATGACCCCTGTTTTCTGTCTTTGCGGAGGGAGGACCAATTCTGTGTTGCTGCTTCACAGGACTGCCCCCTCGACTCTGGCAAGGAGAACCAGTCATCGTCCTCAACCCCACTGAGCAGAGGGTGGAGGTGGGTAAGCCGCTACAGCTGCAGTGTGCTGCCATGGGGGTCCCAGCCCCTAGTTACCAGTGGTACCAGAATGGAAACCTTCTAGAACGCCAGAAGGAAAAAAAACTCTGGGTAATGTCGCCTTGGGATAGTTCAGACACTTTGGCTGCTGAGGTGGGTGATACGAGAAGCTCGTTGCTGGATGGTGGGCATGGGAGAGCCTTAGAAGCCTTGGAGAGACTCTTGAAAATTGTGTCGTTGTCATCCTGGACATGATAGTGTCAGTCCTTAAGCTTGGCTTGCATCTCCTTGGCAACCTCGGGCGTGTTTTGATCTATGTGATGGGTGGATGGCAACAGAAAGCAGTGTCTCGTTGCCTGTCTTCCCAGTCTCTTCAGTCCTTGAGAAGCAGCCTCATGCTCAGCAGTTTTTCCCTGCTGCCTTGCAGGGTTGTGGGAGAGCACTCCATGTATCACCCCAGTTGCTTTGGTAGCTGACTGAAGGCCTCCAGGTGAAGAGGGAATATGTTTTATGGGCTTCTTTCAAAGCTGCATATGTTTCTCTAAGAAGTAACCAATTCATAGATGTGTCAAGGGCTCTTGGCAGGTTTTTCATTACTTTTTGCAGCAGTGGCACATGAACAGCTATTGTATGCCAGTGCACGGACTGTGGACTGATGGAGCTGCAGGAGTGCTGCCTGCCTGCAGGAGAGCTAGAAGGAAAAGTGGTTAGTCCTCACAGAAAAGAGTCAGGAACATGGTAAAAAGTGTGGCTTTATTTTGGGTTACTGGCTGAACACGACAGTGCTGTCTTCGTGAAGCAAGAAAGGCAGATTTCCTTGTGGGGCATCACGCAAAGGGTAATGAAGACAAGAGCCCCAGTCTCTTCTCAGGAGTAACAGATGGTATTAGGGGACAGTGGTCTCAGATTGCACTTTTCCCAGGCAAGTTCAGCCTGGGGATTAGAAAGAGGTTCTTCATTTGGAGATGGGTGGTACTGCTTGAGCCAGAAAGGTAACAAGGTGTCTGTCCTTAGAGGTTTGCAGTACTTGACTAGCCGAAGTCATGGGCAACCTGACCCAGTGGTGGCTTTCTGAGTAGGAGCCTGGGCTGGAGAACCACATAAGTCCTCACCAGCCAGTACTGCTGTGATTCTTGTTGATGTCAAGAGAGATGCATAAGGGTTGAAAACTTGCCAGAAGAGAGCTATAATCAGAAATCTAGAAAATGTTACCCAAGAGCAAAACCAGGCAGCCTTCTGATTTTGGCCACACACCATCCTCCCAGTGTGGCTCCTGAGGCAGAGTATGGCTATGAGGCAGAGTTTTGGTCTGCTGAAGAAAGAAAGGAAGGCAATTGGGCAGAGGATTCTTGTGCTCTGGAAGCTGGGGTCAGCAGCAGACCTTAGCATAGAAGCATAAAATCATAAAATGCTTTGTGTTGGAAAGGACCTTAAGATCATCTAGTTCCAGCACCCCTGCAATGGGCAGGAACACCTCCCGCTAGACCAGTGTGCTCAAGGCACTGTCCAGCCTGGCTTTGAATACCTCTGGGGCCACTGAACTTCCTAGAAAAGACAGAAGTCATGGGAAACCTTAGCTTTGTGAGGCAAGGGATGAAGAATAAAGGCTTTTCATTCCAGGAACACAGGTGCCTTTGGCAGATACCCTCAGGGGGCTGTAAACTTTCATCATAAATAATGTGATTTAACTTTTGATCTATCTAGATCTCCCATGCAAAGGTCAGTGACTCCGGCACATACCTCTGCTGTGCCTCCAATAGCCACGGCGAGCACTGGACTAATGCAGTGGATATTCACGTAGGTGAGCAGAGCCAGCCCACATCTGCTTTGCTGCAAATCACCTTCTAGCATGAAAAGTAATTGGAGGGCAGAAAGGAATTTAGTGGTCTTGCCTGGAAGCGCTGAGCTGGTGAGCAGGGAGTCCAGTGCTGGTGTGTTACCCTGTGGCTCAGTCAGTGCAGGGGGAAGCTGGGCTCCAGGGAGTGGGATTAGGGGAAGTAGGATGTGTGGCTCTGATGCTTGCTTCTTCTGCTTCCCCTGGCTTGAATGGATCTTTCACACTTTTATTAACACAAAGAAAGACCACCAGTTTAAAATACCACTTCTGCAGGGAGGCAAAGGTGTGACACTTCAGAGTAGAGATGGAGCACAGGGCTCTGCAGGAGAACTGGAGTGTCATGGCAGTGCTGCGGCAGCTGTCAGGGAAGGAGCCTGCAGAATACAGTTTCACACCCTGGATATACTGGATGCAATGACCTCAGCAGAGCTGCGCAAGCCCTGCTGAGTGGCAAGCACAGGCATCTGTCACACCGTGATAAATAGGATTCTTTGATAACAGGGTTCAGAGGCAGTAAGGGAAGTGGCGTCTGTAGCAGAAAAAAAACCAAAAGCCAGTGATCCACTCTCCTGTGGTGTAGGATGCTCCTGGGTCCTGCAGTCTGTCACAGACCTCCCACCTGAGGGCAGGTTGAACACTCTCAGGTTCTCATGTAGTTTTCTTGCCTTGCTGATTTAATAGCTCCTTGGCCAAATTGCAGCTGGCTCCTATGCTAAAACTCATTTACAGCCTTGCTGAGATGAAGTGATGCACTCAGACGCACAGAGATGGAGAGGATGGTGTTATTTTGGGACGGTTCAGGTCCTTTGGGCTCACAGCCCAGGCCTAATGCTGCAATGAGCTAAGAGGGAGAAGATGGGTCCCCAGAGCCTTCGGCATGCTTCATCTTCAGTGTGTGAAGCCTCTTCTGACCCTCTGCCCTGCTGCGGGACAGGAATAGCATGGGCTAGCTTTACTGGCTCTTTACTCCATCTAGAGATTTTTTTATGCCATAAGCTTCTCATGTCACCTTTTAGGCCGGCTTTAAAATTGCTGCAGCGTGTAAATTGGCCCTGCATAGCCAGAGAGTACTCTCCCTGCCTCCTCACAGATGGCAAAACAGCATCCAGGGAGGACAGGCAGTGAAGGGTGCACTGGGTTGGGATGAGTTCAGGGTGCTACAGCTGCATAGCTTCACCATGTAACAGTCAGCTCTGTCAGAGGCAGGAAAGGGTAAACAGCTTTCCAGGCAACCCTGGTGCATTTAGCAGCACTGGTTTGGGTACTAAACTCTTCCAGACCTGAGTTTTAGGCAATTAAAAATATGCCCTTGATTTCTTCTTTTTGAGAGTTAGGGCTTTAGGGTTTTCTCATGGGCTGGATTATATTTTGAAATTTAAATGGGAAAAACTGGAGCTGTTGGGTAATGATGATTTTAAGAGACTGGGCAAGGGAACTTGTGGAGGTCATGAAAGTGAGTCACATTTAGGGTGGCTTTTCTTAACCAGAACTGCTAAAAGGCAGGGAAAGGCTCTGGGAATTTTATCTCAATCAAAAGCAAACAGGTGGCTTCCTCTGCACTGGCTGCTCTTGGGAAGAGCTCTCTGTTTTGAAGCTTATGCTGAGCCTTAGTTACTGTGTTGCCTTTGCTTTTGCTGCAGTGAGGGAGTGGGCAAGCCATCTGGGGAAGCATGGCAGCCCAAGCAGGGCTGGTACAAGTAGTACAGACCTGCTGATGGGTTCCAGCTCCTCCGTGCTGCTCTCTTTCCTCTGGCCTGCCCCTTCTCTAAGCTTTGCTTCCCAGCTGCTCAAAATTTCATGCATCAGGCAGGATTCCATACATCCTTCTAAAATCACCAGACCAATGTATTTAAGGTTAACAGTTGGGCCCGAGAAGTGTTGCTTGTGTGGATGCTTTGTGCTGTATGATCCAGCTTTGCATTGCTGGGGGATGTTGGAGCAGGTTTCAGACTTGTGGGAGTTGGTACTGGGGTGCTGGATACAGGCTTATCATTTCTTTTGTCTTTTCCAGGTATATGTCGCTCTGAAAAGTTTTTTGGTGAGTCCTGTCATCTTTTCTTCCTGAGCAATTCTTCCCCTAATTAGAAGTCAGGCTCTAGGGTAGAAGGGAAGACAGGGCGTAGGAGTGCTTTTTCTGCAGAGATCGCTTCAAGCCTCTATGCCCACATTGTCATGGGCTCTGTGCTTCTGGGATCAGAACAGCAAGGCACAGGATGAGACCCATCCCAAGTCCTGATCAGTTTCCGCAAGTGGAGTAAGATTATTCCTAATGAGTAACCCAGTCTTCACATCTGTGTCTACCAAAGCAAGTTTAAAAGTATTGTTCACATGACACCTTCTCCCTTTCTTGCAATACCTACTTGGAGCAGGGAAAAGCTCCTTGCTCCCACCACAGCTGAGTACCATAAATTTGGTTTTTCCTACAGTGGAAGGTGGGAATAAAATGAAAGCACAGATCCTGGGGTTTCTGTCCTTCAGCCTTGTGGGGGAAAGGACCTCCTACCCTGGCTCAGTGCATCTGGGCACCTCTGGCATGCAAGACCTGTGGTTATGGTAGGGTAGCTGCTGAATAGTCTCAGTAGTGTGGATCCTCCTGCACTCCCGGGATTTTGGTTGTTAAGTGAAAACTTTCCAAGTCTTTCTTGCAAAATGATGATTTGTGTATTTTGTGAGTGTTCAGAAAGCTAAAGGCTTTCTGCAAGGTGCTTCAGGCTTGTAGCAACATAGCAACATATATATTAATAGCAACATATCCTTCCTGCCTCCATGTAAGAAAAGATTTCCCATGTCCTGACTCTAACAGAAAGAGGTGAGACCTTGTCTCCTACTGAGTGTTTATAGCTTTGTCACTTGGTATTTCTTTTAGCTACAGGCAAGATAGCACTTTTAGTGGGCAACAACCACTACCAGCATCATCCCAACCTCATGGCTCCCGTCATGGATGTGTTTGAGCTGAGTCTCCTTCTGGAGCAGCTGGGCTTCCAGGTTGTCTCCCTTCTGGATCTGAACAAGACTGAGATGGAGGCAGCAGTCAGTCGGTTCCTGGAGCTCCTGGGGAAAGGAGTCTATGGTAAGGCAAAGCCAGCCCAGTACCTGCCAGTGCTGAGCAGGCAGCAGCTGATGTGCAGGTAGCAGCGGTTGAGGACAGGGAGGAGGAGGGATTTGGCAATTTTCTGAACAGCTGTTGAATTAAAAAAGAGGAAATTGAACTTTCCTTTGGGGGATATGAGAGCAAGGGAGACCTGTAGCATAGCCTGCAGTGATGCCAGGCTTTTAGGGATCCAGAGCTTCTAATGATGAATGGGAGAAAGTGTTTTGATTTTACCTTAGATGACAAAATTGAGATTGACCATCAACTGCCCCCGCCACTCTCCTTTGTGAGAGAGGGAGCTTCTTTTTATTGATGACTGCTACAGCTAACAATGATTTCCCTGTTTCTCTTTCCTGATGGTCTCATTTGAGACTTTGGTTTTTTTGCAGAAGAGCATTCCCAGCTGCAGCTGGCTTTGAGGTTGGGCTTTGAGCTTATTGCGTGCTATTCTCAGAGAGTTGCATTCCTCAATTCCTAGCAGATCTTGTGGGTCTTAAAGCAGATGTTCAGATGTGGTGGTGAAAGTAGCTTCGTAGGGTTTCTGAGGTTCTCTCAACCTGACAGATACCCTGAAAACACCTTGGAGGTGGAGATTTTTTTTTCTTCCAAACTGACATGCAAGGCTTATCCACACTGCCCTCCCGGTTGCACGGCATAGCAGGGCACTCGGTGAAGGTCAGTATGGGACAATTCCAGCCCCACGCTCAGCAGGAGGTTTGGAGGTTTTTCAGTGGATAGAGACACAGCCCTGAGTGAAATGCTGCAAAGCCACCTTGTTCCTGGAAGCACTGACTCACCCCAGGAGGCTGAGCTGGTGGGGAAGGGCAGAACATGGTTGTCACCACTCCAGCTGAGTACATCACCTGATGGCAACGTATTTCTGTGACTTCACTTGCAGCTTCCTCTTGTGGTTGCTCTCTGAAATCCATTTGTATCTTGCGCTTTACCTCCGCTCCCAGGCCAGAGATATCCCTGCTGTGCTTCTCTGCTTGTCTCATGGAACTGCCATTCCTACACTCTACTCATGTTGCGTGAGGACTGAATAGCATTTTATCCATGGCACTTCCCTTGTTTTCATAAGCATTGTACAGAAAAGCTATTTGGAAATGGCAAACCTTTCATGCTGTCATGCCTTATTTGAACTTCTAGTGCTTTTCTGCATTTGTGATCACTGATCCTTCCTGGAAAACTGGCTTTATGCACAGACAGAAAAAACACTAACAGCTGAGTTAGTGAACCTTGAAGCCTCAGGTGTTTGCTGGCATAGCCTGCAAGTGGTTTTCTTTACAGCTTTCTAATCTGAGTGGTCTACTATTATTTGGAGTCAGTGAAGCCCAGCACAGGCTGATCCCAGCAGCATGATTGAATTGAGGACTCTTGCTATAATTGGTGGCATCTAGACTTAATGGTGAGGCATTGGTTCAGTCTGCCTGCTGATTGCCCCAGGGTTTCTCTATCTGAAGTGTGGTGCCTCTCACTGTGATGCTTCTTTTGGCATTTCTTCAGCTGTTTTCATTACATAAAATATAAAGAACCAGGTGAAGCACAGATCACTTAAATTAACTTGTCTTATTAATAAAGACACACATAAGGAAAAAGCATCAGAGGGGCATGTGTGATAGCCAGTCTTGAATGCCCATGTATGTATGTCAGACAAGCACCTGCACAGAGGCATTCCAGTGCTTCTACGCAACCTGGAGGTGCCATCTCCTGTGTATCCATCACCAAAGCTGAAGTCAGGAGAGCTTTATTTAGACATTCAAGTGAAGCAGGTAGCTGGGAGGAGAGGGCTGACTAGTGAAAGACTATCGCTGGGCTGAAGTGAGAGGCTCTGGTCTAACATAGGCACTTCTCAGCATGCCCAAGGAGTGAGGCTGGCTGTCTTCTGGGGCTTAACTCCAGCTGGGGTATTCATACATCTTTTTGCTGGAGCAGATCAGAAGAGAGAACATAGCCACATGGATTAGTGTTTGAACATGGTGCATGTTGTTGCTTCTAGAGTTTTATTTAGTTTCAGGATGCTGATAAGAGCTGAAGATGTGTCCATCCTCCCTAGAATGGCAGGGCCCTCTGGATGGCTGGCCTCCCTTGCATGTCCTTACTAACCTGTGATTTACACTTGTACAGGGGTTGGTGAGAAGGGACTTTGGAGTTATCAGCACAAGGTTAGGGTTGGTTGTAGCTCTCCTTACCAGGTCAAGACTTCCAGGCATGGAGCCCTCCATTTATCCACCTGCCTGTCTCAGACTGCACCACTCTCCAGGGAAGTCTTTCCTCCTATCAAATATGACCCTCCAGGGGTTGGTGCTCATTGTCCCATGTTGTTTGGTCAACTCTGACAGGAGAGTTGAGCTTTGTTGTCTCTGTAACTGCTCCTCCAGGAGCTGTTAGAGCTTCCTCTGCCTCCACGTCTTCAGCCCAGCCCAGTTCCTTCACTCTCTCCTCACAGGCCCTGGATGTCTTGTAGCCTCTTCTTGGTGACAAGCAACATCTTCCTCGCCTCTGCTGGCCTTTTTCCAGCTTCTTCACCCTCCTCTTGAACTGAAGCCCCTAAAACTGGACACTGGATCTAAGCAGCATCTCCTGGGGCCAAGGAGAGTTGGTGACAGCTTTTCTGGCGATTCTGCATCTTCTAGCATTGCCTTGTCCCCAGTGAATGCTGGCTCATCTTCAGCATGGTGTCCATTGTGATTCCAGGCCCGTGTCTCTAGGCTTGCTGCTCAAGCAGTACTCAACCCCAGCCAAAGTGCTATCTGGGTTTATCTGCCTCAGTGGAGGATTTTGTCATTATTATTAAATTTGTTCTTAGATTTCTCAAGCCCAGAACAAAAGCTGGTTTCATTTTCAGGCACAGAAATACTGTTTAGCTGTGTATTTAGGGTGATCCAAAGGCTTCTCTAATTCACCATAGGGATGTAGTGGCTCATCTGACTGGTTTTCCTCTTAGAAGAGCTGCAGAAGGTTTTTGAAGGCTGCAAGCATTCCCTGAGTGGTCTAATCATGCAGCCTTCAGGCAAACAAGGAATCTCCCTGGATGTTATTTTGAGGTCCTAAAAAGTCCCGAGTCAAAGAAGTGCAATGAGAGCAGAAAGCTGTGAGTGAAATACTAGGAATATGCTGTCATGCCTTAATTAAGCTGCATGCTGATGCTTCCTGTTTTATAAGCAGTGCCTGGAGCTTCCCTTTTTAAGTTTGGTACTCGGGAGCTTGTCCTTGATCAGCGGTTTTGGCCCACAAGATGTGGGAAGAACACTGAAATATTCCCTTGGAATAAAAGCCACTTCTCCTTCTCTAGGCCAATCATTGACTTTCCTGTTCAGGAGGAGAGATGAGGTCCAGGAGAGATTTGCAGAGTTACTCAGCTGATGTGAAACTCATGTCATTTTGATTTGAACACGGATCTTTGTGTTTTATGTAGTGTGGGGAGCACTTGGCGGTACATTCAGGGTACACAACAATGCTTCAAAAGTTACAAGATTTACAAGATTTAATGACTGATCATTCTTTGTGGGTTTTCCTACCATATTTCATTTCTTACCAAGTATCAGTGATGCTGCCTGGTAATTGATGTCATCACCTCCCTCGCACATACAGGAGTGCTTGATGACTTGAGGGGATCACATGAAGTGCCTGCATCTGATTTTTGCATATGATTTACCTGTTTTATACTTGTACAGTCTCAGCAGAGGTTTTTGTGGCTTTAATTTGCAAGCTCTCAAAATATAAAACTTCTGCAAATGAGAGCCTGGCTGATGATCCACAAGAAGAGGAACCCAAACCCTGTGGGCAGCTGTGAAGACAGCGTTTGAGTAACTTTCCATCATCCCCTGAGAATAGAAACCGAAGATGGCTTGAGGCCTTTTTTGATATAATATAATGCTTTCCATCCTCCGTAGAAGTAGATAATGCCTTCAGTCATTCAGCTCCTGCCCCATTCACTGTATCCCTTGCATCGTCAGAGATCAGAGCCAGTGCCCTGTGGACTACCAAGGCAGGAACCTTGGAGGGAAAAGAGAGGAGAGGTTACTCTGAAGTTTGGGCTTTGGCAGCAAATTTGACTAAGGAATTTCTCGTGAGAAATTTGTCTCTTAGCCTCTTGTTCCCATTTCTGACCTCTCATTTTTCACCGTCCCTCAGTTGTGGTAGTTTACGTCACTTTGCAGAGCTATTTCTAACCTGTTTCAGTTCCCCAAGATGGCTTTCACCAGCGCCCCCGAGCAGTGGCATCAGTGCTGGGAAGGGGTAGTTGGCCACTAGACAGCTTCCTTTCAAGAAGCTGTAGCCCTTGTAGGAATCTCTGTGCAGAAGGAATGCCCTTTGCCAAACACATGGGTTGGAGAGAAGCACCAACTTGGGCTGTGCCAAGCTCCTCAGTGCTGGCTTTCCAAGCTGGATGTCACTGTGTTGCCATCTCTTACAAAGGCAGAAACCTTTTCAAAGTGTCGTGTGCTTTAAGGTAAACCTCAAAACCATAATTCTTGTTGGGTATTGGTCTTTCCACCAATACCTGGATAAGTCTGATTCCTCATCAGCCTTACAGGGCTGGTATCTGCTCTGAGGTTGTTGAAGCATGTGGTCCATGTGTTCTGGATCAAGTCTGTCTAATTTTTCACTAGCTTATAGGTGTGTAAATACAGGCACATTTGAAGTCTGGAGAGTGTTTCCCATCACCTAATCCATTGCTAGTCTTTTTTCCAAAGCTAGGAAGCTGACAAACTTATTTAAAAGGCTGTTAAGGTATATTTCATAATGATAAAATACTTTGTTGTAACTATTCTATGATTCTTGCCAAGAGATGATGATTAACCAAGACTTTGTCCAAAGGTGGCATTCAGCCTGGCATTCCTGAGAACATGGAGTTCTCTTCAGTCCACACCTTTCTTATGATTATCAATGGGGGAATTACCAACCAAAGTTCACCTTTTGAATGACAAGCATCCTACCACCCTCAAACTTACTATTATCCTTCCCCATTTACTGCATTTCTCCTCCTATTTGCATTCTCTCCTTGGTTTTCCTCTCAGTGCTACCTGGATGCTGAGTTTGGGTGTTGTAGCACAAATGGTTATGGAAATGAGTAAACCCAGTGACTGTGGGGTCTCGTGACAGATGGTGCTGAAGACCACAAGTGCAGGAGAGCCTCTCAGGCCTGCTTCTGTCTCTGCTGAAGGGAACAGACTAGAAAAAGCCAAAATTGTGAGGCTGGTCTCATAGGTGCCCCCTGCATCAGTATCTCTTCAGGACCGGAGGTGGGATATGGCTGTACGGAGCTGGTTACAGACCTGGAGCTTCACACCATGGCTCATCCTCTCCTCTCCCTGTTACCAGCTATATTCTACTACGCTGGGCATGGGTATGAACATTTGGGGAGGAACTACATGGTCCCAGTTGATGCTCCGCAGCCCTACGCCCCTGAGAACTGCATCAGCGTGCAGAGGATCCTGCAGAGGATGCAGCAGCAGCAGACGGCCCTGAACCTCATCCTGCTGGACACCTGCAGGAAATGGTAGGTTGCTTTTCCCCCTTCTTCACCTGCAATGGGCAGAGCATGGCATTGTGAGGAGTCAGGGGAGACAGCCCCCACTTCAGCAGTGGGTTCTACACAACCACATGGGGTGATCCCTTGGATTGCTGGGACCTCATCCTCTGTCGTGCTGCTGAGCCCAGTTTATCGGGTTGTAAAATCAGCAAGATTGTCAGGTCTTGCAGGATGCCCTGGGAAGACTAGTCTTCCCAGATGCCGAAATCATCCGATGCTGCCTGAGAAGGGGGTGGAGACCCTCTTGTGATATTTGGGGATGAAAAGGCCTAGCAAAAACAGGCAAGTTGTCAAAAGCCTGTGGGGGGATGGGTCTGCCCTTACACAAATTGTTGGCTGAAACTTAGCATAGTGTTTGTCTTTTTGTGCTTCAGCCCCCTGAACAGAACCACCTGACCCAGCAGGCTGTAGCAGCGTTTTGCTGACCTCATACTTTCATGTTGCATGTTGTCCACATGCTCAGGCTCTCTTCTCCTGGCTCCATTTAAGTTAACATCTCAGTGAAAAGAGTGCAACATGATGGGGAAAATATTTTGAGCTGTGGTACTTAGTTTTTACTGGCCTTATATGCTTCTGAAGTGCTCATGTAGCGTGGGACCCAGGCTGCTGCATTTTTCCTGTCTGTGGAAAGCTCATCATTCTCCCTTGGCCTGCAGCTTCTGGACTGCAGGAAATTACTACTTGTCATTTTCAGCAGAGGTAGGTGGACTGTTCCAGTAGAAGCTGTTATTAGTCCATTTATTTCAATCTCCTGAGGCAGATTTACAAGTCAGAAAAGACCTGGAGATCAAATGTAGAAATTTCCCTCTCCCTTCTGTGGTTCCTGTACGAAGAACCATAAAGATGACAGGGATTTAGATACTGTTGCCCTGAAAGGGCTGCCAGCCCCTGGAAAGTTGTTAGGTCTTAGATGCCTTTTATCTGGAGAGGTGGGAATGCTCACTTTGAATAGCTTATGCACTGGCTGCCACAGCTCTGAGTTACCAGAGTCACTGGAGCTTGATGTCCTTTGATACCTGTCCTGAATGCCCCACAGTGAAGCATCCCCTTTCTTCCTTCTTGCTCGCCACTGCTGCTGAGTACATGTTGCTTCCCTGCACTATCAAGTGCCTCTGTGGCACATGTGGCAGCAGCTTGCTGCTCTCCCCAGCATGATACCATGATACCAGGTGGGGGATGTCTTGCAGCCAAGCAGGAGCACTTGGCTTTCATGGATGTGCTGGTGGAGCTGGGCTAGTATGCCTCTGGACTGCTGGTAGCCCATGTGAGTGCCGCATGTCATGGAGAGGTAGTGTGGTGACATGGAGCCTGTGCAGGGCTTGCTAACGCAAACAGTGACCATCTATCAGCTTTTGAGCTGCTGTCTCTTTTTTTGGCATTGCCAGTGGTTTCTGTACTCAGCGGAGCCTTAATGACACGTTGGGAAAAGGAAGTAGCATGAGACCCACTGTGATATTTAGGCATTGTTGTGTGACTGTTTTTCCTCACCTAAGCTTCATACTTCTTCCTTCCCCTTCCCCACAGCTAGCACAGCACCCAGTGCAGTAGGCATTATTGCCAGGCTCTTGGGGATTGCTGTGAAAGCTCTCCCCTGAGCTCATTTTTCTTGGGAAGTTGCTGTTTCAGCTCAGCAAGGCATTTGGATTTCAGAGCTGCATGTGTTTACACTGCTCTGTCAAATAAAGCTCCTGGGGCCTTCTTTCCCAATGCCCTTTTGGTTGGACTGGTGCTGCACGTTTGTTGACAGTCCACTCAGCCATGCATGAAATGGGAGGAGCTGTGTCTGTGCTAAGAGGATCTCACCCGGAATATCTCTTCATCCCATATGTTGGCATCAGAAATGCCAAGGCTATGAGAAACACATCCCCCTTTGCCAAGTCGTAGCAGATGTTCAGCTTCAGCAGAGGAGGAGCTAGGAACACGGAGCCTGTGTGTAGCCTCATATATGCTGATTCTGGGTGAATGTGATTGCCTCTTCCAGGAATTCCCTGATTTATGAGGGTTTCTAGCCTACACCACTTAGGAGAGAAGTAGGACACCATCTCCTAACTGGGATGCAGATCAGAAACAGGTTGCATGGGATGCACTGTGTAACTGAGTCTGGTTTTGGGTCTAGAGCAGGAGAGACACTGCCACCTTCTCCACTGTCAGGTCGCAGTCTGGAAATGCCACTGCTGAAGCTTGCTTTCTGCTGGATGGGATCACAGCCAGCATTTCCGCTGCAGGCACTAGCTAGCCTTGCTGGAGCCTTGGATGCCTGCTGGTGCCATCACAAAAGGTTTGCATCAGCTCATGTCAGCAGCTTTGGGTAGGTGTCCCCAACATGGGGACGATGGGAGCTTGGCTTGTTTTGGGATCCCATGTCTTATTTCTCCTTGGACCTGGAATCCCAGATTTCTGCATTCATTTAGGAGCAGGTAAATCTCTCTGCTCAGTGTTCATATTTAGAAGCATATCTTCTTTCCCACATTTTCTCTTCTGATCATCTTTAAAGAACTTACACAAGCCAGATGAATGTTGCCATTAAACATCACCAGATTGCACCACCAGAACTGGTAATGGTCTGACTGCTGGCAACACAGCCATCCCTTCTGCTCTCCTTAGCACACTAGTTTCAGCCCTGGGAAACTGTGCTGGAATTGCATAACAGAGAATAATGCCACCTCTGTGCCTGGCTCTTATCCCTGTGTGACTGGAAACAGTTCCAAGTCACTGGTGTAAACTGGAGGCAGCCAGTCCCCATTCTGTTCACTCTGGCTGCAGTCAGATGGGCAAGGCTTGTCCATTATGAGCAACGATAATATCTTTTTTGGTGGAAACCAGAACCATCTTAGAGATAGACCTCATTTTGGAAATAACAGGATCTGAGCTCATTGAGCTGCATCTAGACAAGGGTTCTGGAACCAGGTTTGGGTTGTGAGACCTGGGTGTGCATCCTGATCCCATCACTCAGTGAGATCTAGAGGTGCATCAGCTATAGTGTGCTTTGGTTTTCTGAGGCAGAAGGTGTGTACATGGTCTGGAAGGGAACTGTGGGACACCCCAGACCTCCAGGACAGGTGGTTGAGCTGTAGCCATGCAATGTGCACACCTCTGACTTCTTTATGGACAGTCGTCCCTTGGGCAACAGTGAGCCTGTGTGTTCTCTGCACTGTTGTGCTGCCTGGGCTTGTTACAAACCAGCCTCAGGAAGGATGAGGCATGGTTGTACCCACAGCCCAGGCTCGCCTGCCAGGCAGGGAGCAGCTCACCAGTGCAGGTAGGTCAGAGCTAGCCCTATCTACTCACTTCCCTGTGGTTGTGTTCTTTGTGGGTTGATCTTACTGCCATCTGTAGGAGATGGACTTGGTGGAGCTTAGGGGTTCTGTCCCCTCCAGGCACATGCTGATAGCAGCCCTGCAGAGAAGGACTTAAGGGTATTGATTGATGAGAAAATGAACATGAGCTGGCTGCAGTGTGCACTCGCAGCACAGTATCCTGGGCTGCATCAGAAGGAGCATGACCAGCAGGTCGAGGGAGGTGGTGCTGCCCTTCTACTCTGCCCTTGTGAGACTTTACTTGGAGTATTGTGTGCAGTTCTGGTGTCCTCAACATAAGAAGGACATGGAACTGTTGGAACAAGTCCAGAGGAGGGCCACGAGGATGACCAGGGGACTGGAGCACCTCCTGTATGAAGATAGGATGAGAAAGTTGGGGCTGTTCAGTCTGGAGAAGAGAAGGCTGCGTGGAGACCTCATAGCAGCCTTCCAGTATCTGAAGGGGGCCTATAGGGATGCTGGGGAGGGACTCTTCATTAGGGACTGTAGTGAGAGGACAAGGGGTAATGGGTTCAAATTTAAACAGGGGAAGTTTAGATTGGATATGAGGAAGAAATTCTTTACTGAAGAATGATGATGGTGGTGAGGCACTGGAATGGGTTGCCCAGGGAAGTTGTGAATACTCCACCACTGGCAGTGTTCAAGGCCAGGCTGGACAGAGCCTTGGGTGGCATGGTTTAGTGTGAGGTGTCCCTGCCCATGGCAGGGGGGTTGGAACTGGGTGATCTTAAGGTCCTTTCCAACCCTGACTATTCTATGGTTCTGTGATTCTATGATGGATGTCCTTGACACTGACTAGTGCCTTTGTCTGCTCTTCCAGGTACAACTCCAAGTGTGCCCTTTCACAGGTACAGCCACTGGAGCCCTGGGGCAATACTATTTATGGATACGCCACGTAAGTAGTGGCAAATGTGGTTTGGCAAGCCCACACCACGACATAGAACCAAATGCTGGCACAGCCATATCTTCTCACATCCTTTCATGCATGGTGGCTTTGGAGACTTGAAAGGGCTTTTCTGATGTTTCCTCTGGTTCTCACCCTCCATGTCTAGCATTTGCTGTTCAGGCAATTCTATCCTTCTTCCTGTCATCACTAGTGGCAGCCTGTGCATCAGTTACAGGTTATGCATGAAGGTGGCATCAGCTCCTGTCATCTCTCCTTCCAGGCCTGAGCCTGATGCCCAAGGTGCTGTGCTATGAGGAGATCACCTGAAGCCTCCTGAGATGATCAGTGTTCCTTACTGCTCTAGTGCCAGTTCTGCTGGCTTTTCAACTACTGGCACCCCCCTAGGTTGGCAAAAGAGGCTTTGCTGTCCTCTGTGCCCTTCCCACCCTCTCCTGGGCCAAAACCAAGCACTTTGTGTCATTGCTTGAGAAGCCAATTTGGACTCAGCCAACAGAGTCTGGATGGAGTCAGCAAGCCCTGCCTCACCCCAGGGCTTCATGCCCCTTGCATAAATGTGAGGACAATTCCTTACTCTTCCAGGAGTGAAGATGCAGAAGCCTATGAGTTGCAGGATGGGGAATTCAGCTCTGGGATCTTCATGAAATACCTGAAGAAACATATTCTGCAAGAGAAGAAGGTTACACACATGCTGGAGGATGTGCTAGAAGGTAAGGGATGAGCTAGGAACCACTTGCTTCATCAGCAGGGGTGAGAACTGATGACAGCCAGCCAGCCAGTCATAACTCCCTAAAAACCAAACCGCAGGCCACGTCCCGTGTGAGCTTTTAGTAAACTGGCAGGAGTACAAAGATGTTAACGTAAGGTATGAAAGCTGATGAGATAAATGAGGAACCTGGAGTGACCTTTGCACCTCTAAACTCTGTCCCTCAGACATTGGCCAGGATCCCTTGGTTACTGGGAAGCAGGTGATGGAGATCAAGCATACTCTGAAGGAAGCCCGGTCCCTGACGGATCCCATCTGTCCCTTGGGAGCAGGGGCCGAGCGCTGGGGACACAGCCATGGTGAGCCATGCATGGTGCAGGGAGGGCTACCAGGTGGGGGTGAGGAGAGGGTTGGGGGTCTCTGTGCCCCTTAGGGACACTGATCTTCATGGAGGTTTTGGAAGGATGCTCCAAGACCCCTCTTGTCTTTCCCTTCTAGAGCTGCTGAGCAAACTGGTGACCTTCCCCTGTGGTGCACGGGTGGAGCTGCGCTTCCACCGACTCTTCTCCAACCTAATCTATGTGTGTGCCAAGCTGCAGCGCTCTCCAGCCCACATTGCAGACACCCAACTCCTGCTCTGCCGGCCCACTGTGAGTCCTCCCTTCCCTGGATTCCCAACAGGCTCTTTTCCCCAGAGTGGAGTTGGGAGGGTGGCAAGGGTGAGCCCAAGAGGTCCTGAGGGCTGGGAAAGGCTGAACCCCCATGGAAACAAATCCCCTCCTCTGCTACCTCTTGCTGCAAATAATCCTCTCTGCAGACACCTTTCTGAGTGCTCCTTCCATGCGTCAGCACGCTGCAGACTGTCTGCCTTGCTCCTAATGCATCACAAAAAGGATTCTGTGGCAGTTTTGGTGCCTTTAACCAGTTACCCTTGGACTGGTTTCTGGTTTGCCCAATTAAATTACTGCATTTAATCAGATTGAGGTGAAGAGCCTTTCTGTTTTCTGTGTTTGGAAGCAGATCTGGCTTTTTGTGTCATAGCACCACAGACTGGTTTGGGTTGGAAGAGATCTTAAAGCTCCTTCAGTTTCAGCCCCCTGCCACAGGCAGGAACTCCTTCCACTAGAGCAGGTTGCTCTAAGCCCCATTCAGCCTGGCCTTGAGCACTGCCAGGGATGAGGCAACCAAGCTTCTCTTCTCTTCTTCTGAATCATGCCTTCTTAGCCCACTGTGCTAATATGTCTTAATGCAACAATATATTTCTTCCCTGATGAGCTGTACCAGCTTCCTTGCACCCCTCCTCACACCTTTCCTAACAGACCACGTATCCAGGGTGGCTTTTCTGGTGATATCTGTGCCACCCCTAAGGATTTAATTTGTTGCTCCTTTTTGCTAACCATCTTTCTCCTTTTCTGTAGTCCTTTCGCTGAAGCATGGGGTAACTGTGGTGGACTTTTTGGACCTTATTTCTCGTAGAGAGGTGTTGCCTCTGAGTACCTTGTGGTCATTGATTCAGTGCAGTGTGTCCAGCAGGAGGTTTGGAGCCTGAGCCTCCCCATTACAGAACCAGAGCATCATTTCCTGTTGTGAGCTCCTTAACCATGCGTGAAAACTGTGTGTGTGCGCTTATGTCTGCATGTGTTTGTGTGCATCTATACCACATCAGCAATAGCTGGGAAAGGGGCACCCAGCTGCTTGTTCCTGCATTCAGAGCTGTCTCAAAACATGGTCCAGGCCTGGTGAAGAGTGGCTGAAAAGCTGCTTGGTGGAAAATGAGCTGGGGGTGCTGATTGACAGAGCTGAACATGAGCAGCTTGTGCCAAGGCAGCCAAGAAGCCAACAGCATCCTGGCCTGTATCAGCACCAGTGTGGCAGCAGGGCCAGGGCAGTGCTTGTCCCCCAGAACTGGGCACTGGTGATGCCACCGCTCGAATCCTGTGTTCAGTTCTGGGCCCCTCACTATAAGAGAGACATTGAGCTGCTGGAGAAGCAGGGCCTGGAGCACAGTGTGATGAGGAGTGGCTGAGGGACCTGAGGGGTTCAGTCTGGAGAAGAGAAAGCTCAAGGGAGACCTTATCACTCTCTACAACTGCCTGAAAGGAGGTTGTAGTGAGGGGGGGGGTTGATCTCTTCTCCCAAGTGATGAGTAATAGGACCAGAGGAAACAGCCTCAAGTTGCACCGAGGGAGGTTTAGACTGGAGACTAGGAACACTTCCTTCCCCGGAGAGTGATTAGGCATTGGAACAGTCTGTCCAGGGCAGTGCTGGAGTCGCTGTCCCTGGAAGTGTTCGCAAACCTTGTAGACAAGGCCATTAGTGACGTGGTTTAGTGGTGGCCTTGACAGTGCTGGGGAATGGTTGAACTTGATGATCTTAAAGGTCTTTTCCAACCTTGTTGATTCTGTGATTGTAGGAGGGATTGGCGAGACCAATAAGAGACCCCAATATAGCCATGGCAGTAGGATCCTGTCAGGGTCTGACTGGAGAAAACCCCAGTGCTGGATCTGTTTTGTTGTGATCCCAAGAGTGAAATTAAGACGCAAATGAGGTCAAGTACCACAATTGATGAGTTGGTTTATTACAAAAAGACAATTACTATAAAAAAGGAAATTACTGTTAAAAAAAGCAGATAGTGATGGGACAGATAGGAAAAAAGATAGAAATGAAGCAAGAATTCAGGGTGCGGAGAGAGAGAGTCTCCACTGTGCGTCCCGTGGGGGTCCATAGTCAGTATCAGAGGTGGTAGGAGTCCTCTATCATCTGTAGTCACTATTGGAGCAGTGTCCCCAAGAATCCATAGTAGTCATAGAGGTGGATGTCCTCATGAAGGTGTCCTGATGGAGGTGTCCTTGTGGAGTTGTCCTCATGGAGGATGTTCAGTGGAGGGTGTCCTCGTGGCAGTGTCTTTCCTGGCAATTTCCTTTTTCCCTTTTATTATGAGCTGGGGGGAGTACCTCTGTTCTTAATGTCACGTACTACACACTCCTGGTGGACCATTTTTGTTGGCCTTGCAGCCAGCTCTTCAAGTGTCTGCAGCATTTCTTGAGATAATGGTCAGCAATTCCTCACACCAATCCTCAAGATAATGAACAGAGGAATCTCATCTCAGCTCCTCCCACCCATCTCTCAGGTAATGGACACTGTGGTCTTATCTCAACTTTTCCCACCCAGCTCTGAGAAAATGGTCGGTGGAATCCCATCTCAGCTTCTCATACCAATCTTCAAGACAATGTACGGGGGAGTCTGATTTCGGTTGTCTCTCACAGATCCCCATCCCTATCCTACTCCACAGCCGTGCTGGCTCACACTGACCTCCAGTGGTGTCTGCTGACGTGGCAGCACATCCTCCCATTCCAGTGAATTGCAGTTCAGCTGCCCCACGTTAGACATCCACAGCAAGGACACCACTGCCCTGTGGGACCACGGGTTGATGCATGGGCATCTGCAGGAGGGCACCTAGCTCCTGTCAGGATCTGAGCAAGCTGTCTGCATCCTCACTGTGCCAGCCTCCTTGGGGATGCTAAGGGGAGCTGGGGGGCTGTCTGTGCCACACTTGCAAGGCTGAGATGCAGGAGCTGAGGCTGAAGGCAAACAAAACGAGGTTAGATCTGACGTATATGTTGTAATCCCTGGCAATGGACCCAGGGAGCTGTTTGTTTGAGGAAATGGTAGTTTTCCCACCATTTGCCACATTCTGCTTATCAAAGTGAGTTGAGCAGAGAGCCTGGGCTTGCTGTAGGGCTTGTCAGAGATAATGATGATGAGTTTATAGAATTGATCCATTTTCTTTAGTTGCCCAATGGCAGTGTTCTGTCCCATCCTGTGTCTTGCCTGGCTTGCATTTTTACTTGATAAGCACTGTCTTCAGGAAGAGAGGTTGCTCTAGGGCATACATACAAAGGAATGATGCTGAACCAAGATGTTCCCATTTCTTTGTATTGTTTAAATGGTTATTTTTTAAACTTTTATGTTGGATCTGCTCATTTTTATGTCACTTGATCTGGAGCTGTTTGACCTAATGGCCTCTCCAGTCATGCTTTCCTATTTAGAATATCTGAAACTCTGGGCCAGCCAAAACTCTGGCCTTGCTAGCTCCTGGGCATTCTCTTCATTAAAGAGCACATTCTACCCGGGGGAGGGGGAAATGTTTATAAATAATTATGAATTGGCTAAATAATTAATTTAGAAAATCCTTTTCTCCATTTCCTAACTCCTACACAGCCAGAAATTATAAAGGAGACTAATGAAACAGAAGACTTACCTGCATGCAATTAGATTCGGAAGGTCATTGGCACAGGAGGCTATTGAGTATAGTAGAGGGGCAGATGCTTGTGGGCAATAAGTTACTGGCACCTGCTTTAAACCTCACATGTCAGGGCTTTAATTGACCCCTCAGGATTAGGTTGCTCCTTGCCCAGGTGAATGTCTTGAAGGTATTTCTGTGTGACCATGGCTCTCCAGAGGCAAGAGGTTAAGGAGAGCTGGTGAACTTTTGAAAGTCCACCTGATGAGCAAGAAGTCAACCAAAGGTGGCAGGAGGCCTGTGTGGAATTGCAGGGGGCTCTAACTGAGCCCATGCGTGAAAAGGAGGTGTACAAGAGGTAGAAGCAAGGGCAGGTGGTGAATGATGGCTATAGAGACATGGCCCAGCACATAGGCATGGGGTTAGGGAAGCCAAAGCCCATCTGGAGCTGAATCTGGTGGCAACAAGTACAGCTTCTACAAGCATATCAGCAGCAAAGGGAAAGCAAAAGAAAGTATGGGCCCACTACTAAATGGGTCAGGGTATTTTGGACGTTCAGTGCTTGGGACTGGATTTATCCCACTCAGGGAGGCTCTGTGGTTCAGAGCATCTAAACTTCCTGATGCTGCTTGGCTTTTCTTGATTTAGCTTGGGATGGGATATTGTTCTATCTATGCTAGTCATGTCTGTAGTACACCAGGCATTTCTTAGGCTGAAAAAAAAAGGTGGTCCAACCTCAAAAGGCTCAAAATTGCAGAGCAATATACAGATGTCTAGAAGAGTCCAATGCATTAGTACAGATCTGAGCACCCCTGTCCTGCTAGTTGAAACCCAACTGAGATGTTAATCACTGAAGATTCACAATGTCTGCAAAGGCTGCTAATGCAATTGCAAAAACGGGCACTTAGCATCTGTGCCTGCAAGGAGACAAAGGGAATGTGGCCCAACCCCGGCTGGGACAGGCTGATGGATCCCTGGAGGAGCCACTCTTGGAGAGATCACAGGAACAGGGATGCCCCAGGGGAAGGTAGGACTGCAGAAATCAACAGACACGTGGGAAACAGCGATGAGGCAACTACAGAGAAGGTTGGAGGAGGGTGCTTACAGCATCATCGTGGATGGGTATGAGAGAGGAATAACAGTGGGGTAACTATGAGGAGGGCTTCTGGCCGTGGATGATTCTCTTTCTAGTGATTAGGTTGTCATGGGTATTATAAATCTAGCGGGGTTCAAAAATAACTTTGTCACCTTCATAGCAGTCCCTGAAAGCTATTGAAAGCACAGACACCACCTTTGGCTCAGAAAGTCACTGATTTTTCCATGGAATGGTAGGTTCACCGTGCAAGGCTGGCAGCATGTACATCCCATCTCCTGAAGCATGTCCTGGAGAATGGATCTGGCTGGACACAGCAGGGCCACTCCACTCCTTTTTGCAGTCTTCCGGCCAAAGCCCTGCAGTGGTGGCATCCAGGCAGATCTGGTTTGTGCCTCTCTCTGGTTTCCAGGTTTAGTTTAACCTGGCTGTTGTGCTCAGCATAGTGGTGATGGCATCAAGATAGCTGGAAGCCAGGTGCCTGATGCAACAAGGCACGGAAGGAGGGACCAGGAGAGGGCAGTGATCACTTGGTAGAAGCTGCTGTGCTTCTGTTTCAGGCACAGTTCAGGCTGGTGGAAGGAACAACAAGGCTTTCTGGCAAGGAGAGCTGCTCCATCCCCATGTGAGCTGTGTTCTCCCCTCATTGGCATACCTATCTCCCTTTATGCCAGCTCCATTCACTGCCCTGATCTTCCCTAAGCTCCCTCCAGTTTATATTTCCATTAATGATTTGCCAAGTGCAGAGATGGGATTTGGCTTTGCTTTGTACAGAGATAAATGGTATTTCTTCAGCCTGCCTCCAGTGCAGTTTTGATCAGCAATGGTGTTTACTCCTGTTCAGCCAGTCTTTCAAGCAGGGGAGGACCCTGATGCTGCGGATCTCAGCCAGCATTTGGGATCCAGCATTTTACTTTCTACCCTCAATATTCTCTTGGCAAAAAGAAAAAGTGCTTTGGCCACTTGCAGGCAGCAGTTCAGGGAAGGTCTCTAAAGGCTTCTCTACCTCTGCCCCCTGCAGTGTTCTAACAGCCTCCTTCATCATCATGCCCAGTGCAACTTCTCCTGCCAACAGCAAGAACATTCTGCAAGGGTCGAACCCTCCTCGTGCACCACTGGCTTTGTCTGTGGCTGTAGAGAGCCTTAGCGGGCTGTTCTGCTCCAAACCCAAAGCCATGCCAGGACATCCTAGTGCTGGCCAAGTCAGGGCAGCAGGGTCACACTGTGTTAGTTGCCAGAGCCAGCTGGCAGAGGTAAGTGCCTTCTTATGGAAAGGACTGGTGGACTGTGGGCTATCACCCATCCTGGAGTGCTCAAATCCAAAGCAAGATGCTATTTCTTAAGGCCCTTATTCCCTTGTCCCTTCTTGTGCTATTAGCAGCTCTTATATATCATCATTACTGAAGAGTATCCCATAGAGATGGGGCTGTTTTGGATGATTTTGAGTAATTCCCCAAGAATTGACAGTTCTGTAGCTGGTAGGGGGCAAACTCAGCACCCACTACAAGTCCACTTCCTCCAGCTGTGTCTTTGGAAAACTTTCTCCCTCCTCCAGTTATAATAGTGGCTGTTGCTGCTATCTCCTCTGCTGGAAATCCTATTATTACCACAGGTTTCCCAGTAAATGCACTAGTGGAATATTTAGCTCCATCTTCCCACTGATATACACAAGGCGAGTGTGTAAAAGCTCTGCATTTCTGTTTCTTGCACTCTGTAGTACTTCCACCAGCATGCGCAACATTTCCACCAGCCAAAGTGCCAAGGGCACAGGCTAATCCTGGGCACTGCTGTGTGCAGGGAAGCAGCATGTTTGATGGGCAGTTGTGCCTCCATGCCCAAGCTGATGCTGAAACTTCCTTACGTTTCTTCTTCTTTTCCTGATGCAGGAGAGGGACAGTGTGGCCATCCCAAAAAAGAGCCACTGGGACCAAGTCAAGTCTCTGCTCTCCTCTGTGTACAAGCAGGAGGAGCTGGATTGTACCTTCCAGCTCTGTGGACTACAGAAAATTCAGGTAGAGAGCTCCCAGGTGCAAATATCTGTGGTTCTCCTGCACCCTCACATAATGTGTACTCCCCATCCCCCCTAACTTGAGCTGGATGTGCCCCTCTGTGTGTCTTGTGACTCTGCATGGACAATGCCTGGCATGCCTCTTTTAGTGCAACATCCGGATCAATGTTACAGGGGCTTGTTTGTCTTCAAGGCACAAAACCCATCTTCTTTCCCCTGCTTTGCTCTTTTTTTCTGTGCTGCCGTCACGGAGGCTGTTCTTTACCTGTGTCAGCCATGGGGAGATCAGACTAGCCCAAATCTTTTGGACGAAAGATGTCTCACTAGGCTGTGTGCTTGCTCACGGGCTGGCCAGGATCTCAAGCAGCAGGAGGGATTATCCCCTGCTGTCAGAGTGACAATACCAAGCATGACCCAAGCTATGCCTGTTTGGCACACTTCAGAAGACCCTCAAACTATTTACAGCCCGTGAGAGAGGCAGAATTGCTAGACCCCTGGCTTGTCTCTTCCAGCACATTCTCTCTCCCCGAATAGCAGCGAGCACCTAGTTTCACATCATTCTTTTTCCCTCTAACACCCAGGCAGTGGATCTTGCCAGCTGCTCATCTGCTCTGCTCCATGCAGACTCCCACCAAAAATTGCTCTTGAACTGCTGCCTGGATCTGCCTACAACAAGCTCCATTTGCTGAGTATATGATGTGCCTCAGTGTATGGCAGCTCTTACAGTCCTTGATTGTTCCTGGAGCTCTTTTCTGAACCCTTCCCAAGCATTCAGCATTGCTTTTAAATGCAGATGGGAGACCTGGACCCTGCATTGCCTGCCAAAATCTTCTTGCTCTGTTATACATCTCCCTGCTTTATACAGTCAGGCGTCTGAGGCACAGCCCCATGCTGGGGTTCATGCTTGGGTTCATGGCCAGGGGTTTGGCTGCCACGAATATGGTTATTTTGTTATTTCTTCATCTTTTATAAAAATCTAAAATAGTCCTGGGCTGCAAACAGATCCCTGCGGAACACTGCTGTTTAAAACTGTTGGCTTTTACTGTGCAATGTGTATTTAAGTGGTTCTGTCCCTTCCCTTGCATGCTTTCCTCTTGCATGTGCAGCAGTCCTGTGCCGTGGGAAGGAAAGATATTGTGCCATTCTTTGCATGGGGGCAGTCCCCTTCCAATCCTGCTCCCTGTGCCCGTGTCTCAGAGGTGATGCTCTCAGTGATGGTGCCCTGACGGGGCTGATGAGATGTCCAGTGAGGTGGCTTGATTTCAGAAGTTCTGAAATCAAGGAACTGTGTCCAAGTCCCACAAACATCATGAATATATGTAATGGCTCATTTTCTCTGGCAGTAGCATTGCTCCATCATGCCACAGCATGGGGCTGTGAGCCTGCAGACCATCCAGCCAAGTCTGGCATTTCTGTTGACAGCAGCAACAGCAGAAAAGCTCTGCTTCAAGTCTTAGTCTCCAATTCACATTGCGACATTTGCTCTCCCCTTCCAGACAGATGTGGTCCTGCAGTTGGATTTGCATTACACCCAGCTGAGCACAAAGCAGAGGGTTTGTGAAAGCCTGCAGACAACTCTCCAGAAACCTCTGCTGGAGCAGTTTTTCAGCCAGATGAATTACTCCCAGCCAAACTACCGGAGAACTCCTGCCTGTGCAGGTGGTGCGTGTCTCCGGGACGCAGAGGCTCCAAGCATGGATCTGAAGGGACAAGCATCAATGAGGACAGGCTTTGGCCACAGCTTGCCCAGCAGCAACCCCTCCATCTCCAGCAGTGAGCCAGAGGAGAATGACGAGAGCAACCTGGGTGACCTCTGCTCAGCATTGCTGCAGGCCGGCCCAAGGCAGGGCTACCCCTGACCCCATGGGCTGACATGCCCAACCTTAGGAACTATTTTTAATAGAGGTAACAGTTATCTGAGTGCTAAATACATCAGAATCCATCAGAGGGAGAATTCCAGTCTTGGCAACCGCCCCATCCAAATGAGGCCAAGCCTGGTTTTTTGGAAAGGATTCTCCCATCTGCACTCTGTGGCATGTGGGCCCTGAAGCCCACTGGGAATAACTCCATCCCATGGGAGAGGTAGGGATCAGCAAGGAGGCGTTGTCTTGTCTAGTGGAGGACAGGGCCACCCTACCATTGCCAGGGAAAACACATAGCTTAAAGGGCACCACCTGATGCGTTCTTTGAATTGGGCATTGCCTGAAAGCCATCATGACAGCATTAAACATTATGAGGAACCCATAAACACTACAGACCTGTGGAGAGTAGTGATGCAGCCTCAAAACCCAACTACAGCTGCTCACTCTCATCACACTCATGCAGGGGACACAAGGCTTGACCAAGGGAAGCAGATGGAATTATGTGAACATATAAGCTCTCCCTTGGGGTTGCAGTGTGGTTTTCTTTCCTTGCAAGTCCTGCTTGTGCCAAAGCAGGCTTTAAGTTATGCATTTATGTATTTCTCAAGAATGTATTTATACCTGGGTCAAGACAATTGCTTGCCAGGGAAAGGAAGGTCAAGTGTGTGTTTACAATGGAGGCTAGTTTTCTATCTGTAGCAGCCCCTAGGCAGGTACGTGTCCCTTCCTAGCATGGTACACAGGGGCGTTAAAGGGTGTTAAGTTCTGTGCAGTCCTGACTTCCTCTCAGATGCAGAATTTCCTCCATGTGGGAGATGGATAAACCAGGGTGGAGGAGGAAGAACCTTGGAAAAGTTATTATTAGTGCAAGAGTTTTTTCTAAGTGCCTGTCTCTGCATTCACTGTGGGCAACCTCAGGCACTGCCTTTTGTGGAGAACCAGCTGTCCAGAGAGACCCACTGGTGAGCAGGGCTCAAAGGACAGCCCAAGTGAGCACAGTCCCCTCCCTGCCTGCTTCTCTAATATTTGTCTGATAAAGGTTACACCATAGGTCCAGGTGATTGCTCAGCAAGGGCCTGGGAGGATGATCAAATAGTTCAAAGGGAACCAATGACCCCATCGCCTCCATCCAGGCACAGCTATGGGTTGGGTGGAAAAGTGATTCAGAGCAAGCCTGCAGAGAAGGACTTGTGGGTGTTGGTTGATAAAAAACTGAATGTGACCTGGCTTCGGTGTACGCTTGAGCCCAGAAATGAATTGTGTCCTGGGCTGCATCAGTAGAAGCATGACCAGCAGATTGAAGGAGGTGATCCTGCCCCTCTACTCTGCTCATAAGAAGGACATGGAGTGTTGGAGGAAGTCCAGAGGAGTCCATGAGGATGATCCAGGGGCTGGAGCACCTCCCAGATGGAAACAGACTGAGAACATTGGGGCTGTTCAGCCTGGAGAAGAGAAGGCTGTGTGGAGACCTCATAGCAGCCTTCCAGTATCTGAAGGGGGCTACAAGGATGCTGGAGAGGGGCTGTAGTGATCAGGGCTGTAGTGATGGGATAAGGGGTGATGAGTTTAAACTTAAACAGGGCAAGTTCAGGGTGGATACAAGGCAGAAGTTCTTCCCCGTGAGGGTGGTGAGGCCCTAGCACACATTGCCCGAAGAAGTGGTAAATATGTATAAATCCCTGGCAGTGTTCAAGGCCAGGTTGGACAGAGCCTTGGGCAACATGTTCTAGTGTTCCCCTGCCCATTTTAGGGGGTTTGGAATGGTCTTTTCCAGCCCAAATTATTCTGTGATTCTATAATTCTCAGAGGACAGTTCACTCTGTACTGGAGAAGGTGCTAATGAACTGATCTGGGAGTTGGACTAGATCTCCAGAAGTCTCTTCCAACCCTAATGGTTCTGTGATCTGGCAGGGTGCTGGACTAGAGACTGCCAGAGTTCTCTTCTTTCTGGCTGTTGTCGTCTGAAAGAAAGACTTAAAGACTTCTTGAGAGGTCAAGGATGGTGGGGTGGTGAGAGCATCCAAGCCCTGTCTTCTGTCTTGGTATAAAAGGGTGGTGCAGAGAGCACTCTCTCAGTTGTGGTTCTTCAGCAGTGAAGATATTTGCATTTCTATCTATTGTGTCTGTTGCATCATGAAAAAATAGGAAATGTTGCTTCCGGATAAACCATCCTGCAAGTGCTGGAAACCTGTCCAAAGAGAACAGGGGAGGCTTTTACTCTCTTCACAGTGAGTAGAGCCAAGGATAAGAAAAGGGGCCCCATCTGGCTAAAGTCTAGAAAGTCTCCTAAGAGAAAATGTAAAAACAATGAATAATTGACAGAACGTATTTTAAATAAGATGGTCTGAGGGAGAAGCTAAACCAGAAAATAATGAACTGATAGAAGGGAGAACCAAAGATCAACTCAACACCAGCAGAAATTTAAGACAGTGAGAATGTCTATGCAGGCATTAAGGAGCTGTGAGTCTCATTGCCCCATGAGGATTATACACACCCTTCTGTACTGTCGGGGGCAAAATGTATTTCTGGCTCATCTAATCATGGCAGATGTCACCTTGTGTGAATGTTAATCTCATTCAAAGTGAGGCTGTTTATTTTTTTTCTGAATAAAACACTGGTGGTGGTTTTGGATGCAGAAGAGCTGCATGTGGCTCCAAGTGAACTGTCTTCAGTTTATCCTCTAATTGCTGTAATTGCCAAGGTTTGACTTTAATATTGACCTACTGTGTTCTTACTGGGTTCTGGGTTCTTGTTGACCTACTGGGTTCAAAACATAAGGCTCTTATATGTTTCTTTTTTTAGGTAACTGCATATTGAAGTTGGGATTCAGAAGGTGTATCAAGTGATACGAGATAGGATGAAATAATGTCAGGTGAAATGTGTAGCTAAAATGTCAGGATTTATTGTGAATTATCCATCTCCTTTGTAAAGTGGGGCTTTTGGGTGGCTGGGTGCTTCTGTCCCAGTGCCAACCACAGGACTTGTCCCTGTCACCAGCTCTTCTGCTCCTTCAAGGAGACCCTGCAGCCAAGCCTAAGGCTATCACCACGTTTCCATGCACTTCAGTCGATTATAACCAAGAACATAATCACTTGCAAAGCTGAATTGCAAAAATGGAGTTTGAATCCCAGGCTTCTGGCCATGGCAGCCTGGTGCCCTACTGCCAGCTGGATTCATTGTAGGAGGGGGTGAAGCTATGTCTGCCTTCATCCCCCTTACATGTGAAATCCAAATTCCCCCATGGTGGTATAACTGTTTAGTGCCAGTCAATTTTCAATTGAACATATGCTTTCATATCCCAGCATCGAGGCTGGGCAACTCATACAGGATTACTGTGCTTCTCTTGATCACATCCTTCCTGATCTCCAACCATAGTCCTTGGAGGCCATAAGCTCCTTGTGGCCAGCCTGAAGAGTAGGAAGGAGGGAGCACCCATCTCCATGCAATGCACCATCATTTCGTACTCTGCTTACAACATGCCTGTGGCCAAGTAGTCCCAACGGCCTCTGCCCACTCTGCCAACTCGCCGCTCCTTCCATCCATCCTGGCTCCTGGACAATGCTGGTTTACCCTCACATCTATGTGACCTGACCTCACCTCTTCCTTCTGCATCAGTTGCTTGCTCTCTGCCATGACACTGACTTGCAGCAAGCAGCCATTCTTCTCACTGTTTCCCTTTCCCATCTGACAGTGTATATTGTGCCCATCTTGCTGTGTCATTTCAGGTTATCCCTCCCTCCCCATCGATTTTGAGTACATTTCCATGCCTTTTCATACACTGAAGTAGTAGGTGATATCTCCAAATGTAAAAGCCTGGAAATTTGATGCTATTCCATTGCATTTCATTGCAGGGACATAGCCTGCAAAGACTGCATGGCTGGACAATGCCTAGTCTTCATACTACCTCCAGTAAGAAAACCAGTCCATTACTTAGTGTGATTCTACACTACAAGGGCTACAAGACCCATTAAATGCTCGAACTCATTCATTAGATGCATAACTGCAGGCAAAGTGGCACCAAGAAATCAGCTCTCATTTACATTCCCTCTCTGCCTGCATACCTTCACTTATCCATTCATAGCCACAGCCATTACCCTCCACTTCCCACTGTTTCTGTGCCACTCTGTGCCCAGAGGCTACAAACAGCTTTTAGAAGCGTTTATGCAGGCAATACAGTTGCTTTTCCTATGTTTTCTTTGAGAAGCACCAAGTGAATCAAAGCTTTAAAGCATTCATTAATTTGATGAAAACAGCAACACCGAGATCATTTTATTTTTAGACGGCTGCCCTTTTTTTCTTCTCTGCTAACGCAGATGTACTGAAGGGAACGACCTTGCTCAGCAGCCTGATGTGCTCATCTACAGAGTTTGGATGAAGTTTTCAGCTCTTTTGTTGATATTTGGCAGTTCCTGACAAAACAAGGCAAGTGTGCCCAAAAGGAGTGAGAAAACAAGGCAGTCAGAATCAGGGACATGCCAGTTCTGTCTGGGTTTTATTTAGTTACTGGAAAATCACTGGCCCAGCATGCAGTCAGGAAGCATGTTGCATGTGCACTGGCATATACACCCAAGCATGGCACGCTTCTGTTGGCAGCAGATCCATTAAGGTTTGTTCTCAGTTGGCTTTTTTATGACCAGAGCAAGGAAAGGGGAGATTGGTCTTGGACCAGCCACTCACCAGGCTCAACCAGAGGGAGAGAGAAGAGTAAAGCAGGTCTTCCTGCATCTGAAGAATCAGTCACGCAAGTAAACTAGCAAGCTAGGGATAAGAAGGCAGCAGAAGCAATGAGTTAATGTCTCAGGCCAGAGAGGGACACGGCTATGGAGGTACATGACACCAAAGCATGTCCCCATACCATAAGGATCTTCCTGGCACTTTTGGGTAGCTGAGGCATCTGCCTGTCACTGTGATTGTTTCAGACACCATTGAGGCATTGCTGCTGTGTGCTGTTCCTGAGTATGCAAGAAGTAGCATGGAAGCAGAGCAGAAGATGGGATGTTTCTTGGTTTGTACAGCCCTTCACTAGACACTGAGCCATCCCTGCTGGCCCCGGGCAACAGCTGTCTCCTATTGGACTCAACAAAAGTGTTGATACAGAACAGAAGGGCTGGAGCCTGCTGGTGGGTACCTGTGAACATTTCCATCCTCTGTAGTGGGAAGACATATTTTCTTCCTTACCTATCTAGAGTGTGCAACAGAGGGACAAGTGTCTCCATCATCTCTCACCATAGTCATATTAGTGAGTTCAGACACAACAAACTTTCATCCCAGCTGTACTAGCAGCCACTGAGTTCTGCTGCTTATCTAGTGAAAAACAGTGATATGCAGGTGTTTGGTAACATGCTTATAGTGGGATTAGCCCAACTGACCAAGATGATTAGCAAGATGTGCTATAGCCTGGGGAGGTTACAGAAAAGTGGGTGGCATGTATGGTGTTAGCATGAAGTGAAGGTAATAAGCATTATCTTACAGAGTGGTGGTGTGTGGATAAGACTGCTGGATGCTGTGTGGTTTTAGTGGAGTGGCCTCAACAGAGCTGAAAATGCTTCCTCTGTGCAAAGCAGTAGCTCGTCGTTTGCTTTCTTGGGGTTACGCTGCCTACTGCACAAGTCCGGTTGCTGTTGGGGCTGAGGAAGCATCCCAGAGGTGTCTCCTCTCCTTGAGAGAACTTAGGGAAAGCCCTAGATGGGGTCACAAAATGTCTCTGCTGCAGTAGAGTGACAGCACACATGGGGCACCAGCTAAAGCACAGTTTCACTGAAGGAGTTGTTTCTGGGGAATGTGTGGGGGAATGTTGAGCCATTTCACTTTACTAGCTCAGTTGTCTCCAGCTTTTTGGAACAAATCTCCCTCGCATAAGAGTGAATTGGAATTTACTCTTTAGAAACTGGTAGGTTCTCTTCACTTTACGCTTGGTAGAGATTTTCTATAATAACTACTACAGAACTTGCCAGATCATTTCCTACTTTGCATTACAGTGCCGAGCTAGTGGTGCTGCCTGCTAGATACACTCTATGACACCTCCCACTAAAGCTGCTGTTTGCTGTTGCATATGGCTGTCAAAGCGGCGAGCTGAATGTTCTGTGTCACGGGCCAACCTCAGGCTGGTTTATGGCCTTTCCAACCACAGAAGCGTTTGAAACTTTGCAATCTTGAGTGTTTTCTTTCTTTTTTTTCCCAGGACAGCAGGATCTGTAGAGCTTCCTCATATGCCAACCCTGTTGGTCTGGGCCAGGGTGGCCTCTTAAGGAAAGATGTGTACAGTGTAGTAGAAAATAAAGAGGAACACACAGGGAGACTGCAAGACTTAATAATGTTGGTTTGTTCCTCCCTCCCTGGTGGCTTCTCATACAGGCAGAAGAGATCCTAAAGGCATTAGGTGGCCATTCCTCATTCCTTCCCAGGGAAGGAAGGAGCTTCCCAAGGGCAGGTTGCCATGTTCTTTAGCAGTTATGCTGCCTTTGCTGTAGGCAATGACTGGATAGGGTGGTCTCTTGACCTCAGAGAGGAATTGGTTTTTTCCTAAAATGCATTCATTAGGTCATTAGCTGAGGATCGCTTCTGAAACACCAGGTTGTCTGCTTCCTACAACAAGACCATGCACCACACAGTAACTGAAGATTTCAAGGCCAGGTTGGACAGGGCCTTGGGCAACATGGTCTAGTGGAAGGTGTCCCTGCCCATGGAAGGGGGTTGGAACTGGATGATGTTATGGTCCTTTCCAACCCAAACCAGTCTGTAATTCTATGATTCTATAAGATACCAGACTCAGGACTAGAAAGGAGGTCCTGAATCGTTAAATCCAGGCAGTGCTATCAAAGGCGGTGTTTCACAGATGGCCTTTATCCATCATGCTTTGCACATCATGGAGACACCCACGGCTGTCCTCTCTCCTAACGTTGGCAGTCATCCTGCTTCAAACAGGAGGTTGGATTAGGTCCCTTCCAGCCAACACTTCTGTGATTTTGCTACCAGAATACATGCCCAAAAGAGAAGATGTGTTCAGAGTGATTCTGAACAGCAAACTGGGAGATGCAAGACTCTTTCAGTGAAATACCGCTGCTCCCTGTCCAAAGAGTAAACAAGGACATTGGCTCAGCTCAGCTGGTTCCAAATTTATGGCAGGCCTAGAAAATAAGGGAAAGGTGGTAAAACAGTTCTGTAAGATGGTTCAGATTCAGTTCTTCCAGGCCTCCCCAACAGCAGGTTGCTTAGTAATAAAACTAGGAGGATAGTTTTAAATAAAAGGGGTGAGTGAAGCCATTCACTGCAAAGGCAATAAACCTGAGATTACCCAGATTAAACAGGAGATAAGCACCACTGACACCCACTCAGGCAAGCTACCCCTCTGCAGAGAGTGGGATGCCTCTTTGGAAAGCAAAGACAGAAGCTGGTTTGGTGCCATGGTGAAGTCTGCAGACTAGGATCTTATTAATGGTGAGAAATTATTGATAGCATGGCCTTTTCATATGGTCCCAGAGTTCTCTCCCCTATCAAAGATTATTTCAATGACTGTTTTGCCATTGCTACTAATCACTTGAAATTAGTCTATGACATCATGTGGCAGTGAAGAGAGAAGCGTATCACAAAACAAATGAGAATCCTTGAAGTGCTTGAAGTTGCTTCGTATCTTCACAGTTTGGATAACCTTTTGCATAATAATCAACAATTTCAAGTATATTGGTCACATCAGCTCCTCAAAGAGATGGAAGACACTCTTTGAAATCATAGACCAAACTTCATACACATGAGAAGAACTGACGTGGTGTCACACAATGATGAAGAGCTAATGTCTCTTTGATAAAGCTGTCTTCACTGAGTTAGATTTTCTTGCCCGGGTGTCAGGAATAGTTGACGAGACAGACGTGTTATTAAGTGGTAAAAATAAACAGATGGAAGAGACAAGTGAGAGATTTCAGCTCTGGCTTTCCAGAATGTTTCAGCACAGAATAACCTCCTAATTTACATTCCCTACCAGAGATAAAAACCGGCAGATACTTACCCAAGTGTTGTATGGTTACAGCTCCTGTGCAGCAGTGGGGCACCCACCATAACACTGGACCACAAGTTCCTTGAGCCAACAGCTTGTCCCTGCCTGGCCAAAGGGCCCATGAGATAGGGCGGTTTGTGGACCTGAAAAAGAGGTGCTGGTTCCAACCTGCTGCTATTCTGCAGGCAAAGTCATCATCATGGAGACCACTTGATGCATGTCCATGTGTGTGCTGACTGCCTTTGGTCCCTCATGGGCATCATGACCTATTTTTGAGACCTCAGCCTCTACACCCTTCCTCTTTTCTCACTTGCGCTCCCTCATCCACAGTGGTCTCTTCTCCTCAGCTTTCTTTTTGTCTCACCCCTCCCCAGTGTGGCCAGGGCTGTGCCAACACCCTGCCCCACTGGGGGAAGGACAGACCATGATGAGCAGGCTGAAGGGGTTTCATCCACTGGACTGCAGCAGCTCGAGTGTCAGCTGCTGAAGAGATGTGAGGGTGAAACAGGGTCAAGTGGCAATGTAGTGAGCTTGGAGCAGCATCTATGGACCTTACCACAGCAGGGCACAACAGAAAGTTTTCTTGCCTGTAGAGTTGATAGAAAAGGGGTGTTGCTCCCACACCTGGCTCTTGCCCAGCCGCTGGGTATGTTACTGGAAAAGTAGAGGGCAGCTGCTTCTGTGTCACCCCCACGTGCTGCCTTGTTCTTCTGTGTGGCTTAATATAAATTATAAAATATTAAATCAGAAAAATACCTTTGCCCTTTCTGGATGATAAGAAAAGACATTGTTCTGCCTTCTAAAATGCCATTATTTTCACTGGAAATGCTAATGGGATTATGTAAAGGTTATTTCAGCCTCCTCTCAAGTCTGGAGATGTGGCAAAATAATCACGATGTCCTTTGTTTATGCTTTTTTAATGACTGCTCTTATCTCCAGGTATCTGAGGCCTCTGTATTTTCTCAGGTGCTCACTTGTGGAGTCCTTGGGCTACTTTTGGGGGAAAACTTCCTGGGGAATATAAATGTGTCTGTGCTGTCATATTTGAGATCTGGAAGTGAACTGATGTGATGAAGAGATCTGGGACTCTGGCAAGGGCTGAATGTGTATGTCTTGATACTTGTAGGGATGTGACCTTGTGCATTCTGCAGGAAGAGCACCAGGGAGCTCACATGGATTCAACATGTTCCTCTGGTGGGTCTGCACAACACTGCCCGCACCGCTGTGCTCCAGTACACCTCTGAGGTTCTGTCTTCTGGTTTCCTTTCATCAAGGCATCTGTGTATGAGCCACTGCAGGATGCATGCATGAATGTGTGCTGCTCTCATGATGAGCAAGTGGTGTGGTGCGGTCCCTGTTTGCAGCCTCTGGTCTAGATAGACCTTCACTGCACGTGTAGAAGTGACGGGCTGAGGAAAAAGCATAGTTCATGAGCAAGAGAAAACTACAGAAATGATCATGATGGTCCATATGCTCTGTTCTCTGGAAAGATGATTCCAAAAGCATGTTTTCCTCTAATTTTTGGTTGTTCTTGGGTTTTTGCCCAGGCCTTTCATTTTTACTGTCATTCTCTTGTGTCCCAAAACAGACCCAGTGTTTTGCAGCGGGCTTGTGATGGCCTGATAACCTTTTTGCTTTCCAGAAAAAAGCAGAGCAACAAGATATAGTTGTATCTTCTAACACAGAATCATAGAACCATAGAATAGTTAGGGTTGGAAAGGACCTTAAGATCATCCAGTTCCAACCCCCCTGCCATGGGCAGGGACACCTCACACTAAACCCTGTCACCCAAGGCTCTGTCCAACCAGGCCTTGAACACCGCCAGTGATGGAGCATTCACAACTTCCCTGGGCAACCCATTCCAGTGCCTCACCACCCTTACAGGAAAGAATTTCTTCCTCATATCCAATCTAAACTTCCCCTGTTTAAGTTTGAACCCGTTACCCCTTGTCCTATCACTACAGTCCCTAATGAAGAGTCCCTCCCCAGCATCCCTATAGGCCCCCTTCAGATACTGGAAGGCTGCTATGAGGTCTCCACACAGCCTTTTCTTCTCCAGGCTCAACAGCCCCAACTTTCTCATCCTATCTTCATACGGGAGGTGCTCCATCCCCTGATCATCCTCGTGGCCTCCTCTGGACTTGTTCCAACAGTTCCATGTCCTTCTGATGTTGAGGATACCAGAACTGCACACAATGCTCCAAGCGAGGTCTCACGAGAGCAGAGTAGAGGGGCAGGATCACCTCCTCGACCTGCTGGTCACCCTCCTTTTGATGCAGCCCAGGATACAGTTGGCTTTCTGTGCTGCAAGCACACACTGCAGCCGGCTCATATTCATTTTCTCATCGACCAACACTCCCAAGTTCTTCTCCTTGGGCTGCTCTGAATCTCTTCCCTGCCCAACCTGTAGCTGTGCCTGGGATTGCTCCAACCCAGGTGTAGGACCTTGCACTTGGCATGGTTAAACTTTATCAGGTTGGCATCAGCCACCTCACAAGCGTGTCAAGGTCTCTCTGGATGCCATTGCTTCCCTCCAACGTATCAACTGAACCCCGCAGCTTGGTGTCATCGGCCAACTTGCTGAGGGTGCACTCAATGCCACTGTCCATGTCACAGACAGAGATGTTGAACAAGGCCGGTCCCAACACCAATCCCTGAGGGACACCACTCGTTACTGGTCTCCAGCTGGACATTGAGCCATTGAGCACAACTCCTTGTGTGTGGCCATCCAGCCAGTTCTTTATCCACCGAGTGGTCCACCTATCAAATTGATGTCTCTCCTACTTAGAGACAAGGATGTCATGTGGGACAGTGTCAAACGCTTTGCACAAGTCCAGGTAGATGACATCAACTGCTCTACCCCTGTCCATCAGTTCCGTAGCCCCATCATAGAAGGCCCCCAGATTGGTCAGGCAGGATTTCCCCTTAGTGAAGCCATGCTGGCTGTCACCAACCACCTTGTTTTTCATGTGCCTCAGCATGCCTTCCAGGAGAATCTGCTCCAAGATTTTGCCAGGCACAGAGGTGAGGCTGACTGCTCTGTAGTTCCCTGGTTCATCCATTTTCCCCTTCTTGAAAATGGGGTTATATTTCCCTTTTTCCAGTTGTCGGGATCTTCACCTGACTGCCATGATTTTTCGGATATGATGGACAGCGGCTTAGCAACTTCATTTGCATCTCCTTCAGGACCCGCGGATGGGTTTCATCGGAGTCTCAAGTCCTCCGCAGGACTTGCCCAGGAGCCGGCAGCTCAGCTGAGGCAGCAGCTGACTCACAGGAGGCGGTTCCAGGAGGAGTGACACCAGCCCTGAGTGGGTAAAAACCCGCCCCAGGAAGCGCGGCGAACAGGGCGGGCTCGAGGCAGTTTGTGCGGCTGTTGGCGCGGGATGGTGAGCACTCACCCTGTGAGCAGAGCTCGGTCTGGGAGCTCTGCTCTGGCCCGGCGGTGGCAGCGTGGGCATCAGACAGAGCCCATGAGAGGGGAGGCTGCAGTGCAGAGAGCGCCTGCACTGCTCTCCTGAGACGAGGGTGCACAGTGGGCAGGGCTGCACTCGGTGCTCCCTCGTGGAGGTCCTCCTGCAGCAGGGACGCTGTCAGTAGGCTGAAAGGTGTCAGGGAAGCTGAGGGGAAACCGCACTGCTTGCTCCAGGAGCAGACTGTGCAAGGGCCTCGAGCGTCCCCTGTCGCTCATGCAGGAAAGGAGGCCGCTAACCCAGGAAGCTGGGAAACAGTAACAGAACAAACCAAGAAAAGGAGGAAGAGGGCAATTAAAAGCAAGGGGCTTCCTCCTAAATCTGTTGTCCCCACCCAGAACAGCTTTGCTGTCCTGCAGGGGGCTGATGAGGAAACACACTCGCACCAGGAACAACATCAGAAACACCAGTAAAGAACTGGTTCTCAGTGGGGGACCCCTCCACGTCCCCACCTCCACGAGGACTGATAAATACAAGTTTTTCAATTGTGAATATTGGGGTCACAGATATCCTATGCATCAGAATCACAGAGTCACGGGATGGTTTGAGTTGAGAGGGACCTTAAAGCTCATCCAGCTCCAACCCCTGCCACGGGCAGGGACACCTTCCACTAGAGCAGATTGCTCCAAGCCCCATCTAGCCTGGTCTTGAACGCTGCCAGGGATGGGGCAGCCACAGCTTCTCTGGAAAACCTCTTCCCACACCTCACCACTCTCATTGTGAAAAATTTCTTATTTATATCCAACCTCAATCTCTCTTATTTCAGTTTAAAACCATCGCGCCTTGTCTAGTCACTACAGGTCCCAGTAAAAAAGTCTTTCTCCATCTTCCTTAGAAGCTCCACTTATATATTGAAAAGATGCACTAAAAGCGGCCTGAGCAAGTGAGGAGTCTTGCTTTGACCAAGAGGTTGGCCTGCAGACCTCCAGGGGGGCCTTCCACCCTAAGTCCTTCTAGGAGTCTATAACAGTTGCTGTGAAATTCTGTTTAGCTTCAGTCTTCTGCCTTTTCACCCTCTCCTAAAGTTTGTTTTTCATGAGGAAAAGACAAAATCAGAAATGTGGCCAACACAAGGACACTCCTCCCTGCTGAAGCTTCATGTTGTCCTGGTCATTGACCCAGTTGGTGGCACAGGAGGAGGGGGTGTGCAGATACCCTGGGGCTGCACAGAAGAATAGGATGGGTATTCACCTTTATTCTTAAAAAACATCTTTTATGAACCTGGCAGAGGGAAATGGTATCTGGGAATGATTCCTTTAAGCACAGCTTCCTTGTGCAAAGGGAGTAATTTGAGAGGAACAAAAGGTAGCTCATGGAGGGCAGAGGGGCAAATTAGCTAGTGCAGCAGGTATTACATCTTTCACAGCTCATAGAGAGAGAAAAAGAGAAGGCAGTTGTCACTGCCTGTTGAATGCAAAAGCATTTAGCAAAGAGGATGGGCAGAGAAAGGTGGCGCATCCCTGATGTTTGGTGGAGATGTGAATTATAGATCCTGTTACTGAAAGTTGTAATTCTCTTTTTTGAAGTTACTTTGTAGGTCTTCCTGGAGGATCATGCCTCAGAGGTCAGAAACAGTGCAGAGCAGCTGCTTTAGGATGACAGTATCTTATCACTGATGGGGGGTTTCTCATGCACATTGGCTACATAAATTCATACAGTAGCTTTGGTTTTCACATCTAGTTTCAGTGAGACCATTTGAATCCTCCCAGACAGAAAGATTTCATAGTGTAAGAAAGACGCACACAATGTAGTTTAATCACAGTGACAGGCAGTGCTCTCAGACATGTCTGCAGGACAGGATTCATGTGTGGTGCTCTAGCTTGGCATGCTTCCTGCAAGTTTGTTTTGATGATCATTTTGGTAGCATTTGAAGGGTGAAGAGGAAAAAGACTTCAGAGGATGGTTGCTTTTCCTATGTAAGTGGCATTTGTGTAATGTTTTTCTGGAGAGCTCCCAGACAAAGGGGGTATGGAACGAGCTGTGGAGGTTCAGCAGGGGAACTTGTCTTTCCCCCCTTGCAACAGTATCTGCTGGTCTGATGAGATTTATGCTATCTACAGCCCTTGTCAAATTTTATCATAGAATCATAGAATGCCTAGATTTGGAAGGGCAGGGACACCTTCCACAATGGCCTTGAACACTGCCAGGGATGGGGCAGCCACAGCTTCTCTGGGCACCCAGTGCCAGCGCCTCAGCACCCTCCCAGGGAAGAACTTCTGCCTAAGAGCTTATCTCAGTCTCCCATCTGGCAGGTTAAAGCCATTCCCCTTGGCCTGTCCCTACAGGCCATTCTCCAAAGCCCCTTTTCAGGTTTCCTGCAGCCCCTTTAGGCGCTGGAGCTGCTCTAAGGTCTCCCCTTCAGGAGCCTTCTCTTCTCCAGGCTGCCCCAGCCCAGCTCTCTCAGCCTGTCTCCAGAGCAGAGCTGCTCCAGCCCTCAGGATCTTCTTTGTGTCCTTCTCTGGACTCACTGAAGCAGGTCCATATCCCTTTTGTGTTGGGGGCTCCAGGGTCTCTGTGTCTATCAGGCTTTGAAGTTCCTCAGGTGATGGATGCTTATCACTCAGTGAGACAAAGCAAGAGCCTATTTAATGCTCTTCCCTTTGACATCAGCGCAGTCAACCCATCTCAACTCCCCCAGCAGGAAATTAGGAAACATGTCACAAACCCCCAACACATCAGCAAACTCCAGCAGTTTCCTTCAGGCAACTCAAGTGGCTGGATCAAAAGGGGTATCTCTGACACATAAGGTCCCTGCACAGTTGTCAGAAGTGCAGCAGCTTTTCCTGAAGTACTTATGTGATGCGCATCCATCTCTGCTGACTCTGCAGGGCCTGGCTCCAAAGTCAGGGTCTCAGCCTGTCTGTAGGGCAATTCATCTCTCCCTGCTTCTGCTCCCTGTCCTGGGAAGGCTGGTGGCCACTGAAGAGAAATGCAGAAGCCCTGGTCTGAAAAAAACTGACCATCCACTCCAGACCCACAGCACCATGCTTTGAGTGCAGATGTGTTTCAGGCTTGATGTGCAGGTGCTGATCCTGAACATGGGATCTACAAGATAAATCCCTCTCTTTGAAAAGTACCTTAAAGATGGGAGTTTGTTGGTGATGGCAATAGCAGTGGCATTTGAGAGCAGCATGCTGATGCTCTGAAAAGATTCTGTCCAGCTTGGGAATACAGGGATGGAACAGAGGTTCACCGGAAACCCCTTCAGCCCAGTACATTACCTCTAGCAATGTGACATGGCAAGATGCTCCAGGAGAAGACGAGAAACCTGCTGCCTCCCACACAGGCCAATTCCTTTACTGCTCACTTCCTTCCTACCCCAAAGCTGTAGGTTATAATTTTACCCTGTCTACTCCATCATAATCTTATTCTTTGTCTTCATCAATGCTTTAAGGAGCCCTACTCAGCCCTGTCAGAGGAGGAGGTTTTTTAATCCCCAATGCTATAAAGCTGCTTATTCATTCCTGGCTCCCCTCCACTATTTTCTCTCACAGGAAATGCTTCTGCTTCCCTGTAGGCTGCAATAAGTGCGCTCAGCACATCTCTGCTGCACCGGGATGAGTCAATATGAGTTCAACCTTTGGAAAACTGTTTCTTGAAGGCCAGAGACATTTGTTTGTCCTTTACTTAAATGTCTTTCACTGACACATCAGAGCAACCACAAACCATCGTTTAGGATCCTGAGTGGCAGCACGGCGTAACTGAGGGCCCAGTGAACATCTAACAGGATAAAAAAACCCATGAAAATGCTCTAATGTCCACAGTTAATGGGGTCAAACGGGGCCTCTTATGGAAAATTTCATTTTCAGATGACTTTTGACTGCTACTATGGTGCTTTCTTATCATCACAGTCCCTAGTGGTTTTAAGGCATAAAAAGATTTTTCTCCATAACAAATCTTACAATGTTTTTGGTTTGGAGGGTTTTTTCTGAAAAGCCTGTTTGTCACAGTCCCTTATAGTTTCCTCTCTTTCTTCACCTTTCTCCCAAAGCTTATTTTGAACAAAAAAGTACTCAGCATCCTGCTCCTCTTATGAGATGCTGTGCCTGATACACGGTGTTATTTTTTCCTTTCTTTGCACCCCAGTCATCTTTATGGAAAAGTAACCATCTGAGATAGCTTCTGCTGTTAAACAAAACCTTAAAAAGCATCTTTTAGTGCCAAGACCCTGCCATATTTTGTTGACTTGCAGCCCAAATTTGCCAACAAGGTGTAAGCCTAAGAAACCTCTGCTGTGCATCCCCTTCCCAAGGAGACAGGACTTGGGAAAGGGACAGTTCCAGGGGCTGCTGACAGCACTGCAGTTCCATGTCATTATACTGGCTGCAATTCCTCTGTTACAGCTTGACTCAGGAGCTTGCTCTTTGTGCTCTTTGTTCCAGAGACATAGGAGTGTGAAAGCAACTTATCAAAGGCAGAGCAGAGACCAGTTCTGCCTGCTCTGTCTTATAATGCAGTGAAAGCCTCTGGGACACACATGGCGCACCACCAGTTGTCCCAGCTGAAGCCAGGTTTTAATTTAAGGACAAAGCAATGTGAGAGAGGAAGGAAAGATATGGTGTGTAAATTCTCAAGGTACCTCTCACTCTAGGGTAAAAACCCCAAACGTCTGGAGGAAAAGGAAGAGAAAGTAATTTGCAAGGAAACATCAATTTTTAGGAAATAAATAGATTTTGCATCTAAAAGTGCTCCTCAGAAAGCACTAAGAGATCTTGCTGAAGGCTGTGATCTCTCCAGGGGAGTAATTACTGCTGCTTTAATACCAGTCCTCACCTCCAGCTATTTCTCAGCAAGGTCTACAGAGGGGCATTGAACTACGTCCTATGTAGTACCAGTATTGGCTGTCCCAAGCTGAAATGGCTCTGCCCATGGTCCCTCATGTGGGGCAGATGATACAGAAACTAAAGGTATTGCAGGAGCTAAAGGCAATGCAGAAATGAGAGACAATGCAGGAGGCAGAAGAGATGCAGGAGGGAGAAGGATGCAGGAGGAACAGGAGATGCAGGAGAGAGTGGTGATATAGGAGGCAAAGGTAATGGAAGGCAGAGGTAAAGCAAGGGGCAAAGGAAATGCAAGGGAGGCTACACAGGAGGGAGGGGTGATGCAGAAGGAGGGGCAATGCAGGAAGCAGAAGTGATGTAGGTGGCAGAGGTATACATGTGCCCAGCAGCAGAAGCAGAGGAGTGAGGAAGAAAGGAAGATATGTGGCAGCTGCAGTGATTTGTCTGCAATTATCCCACATGAAATAATGGACACATAGATGAAGGCAAGACATTTACGTTACTAAAATACAAACCAGAATGAAAATTCAGCAGTTTTGCTGATACACTGATCTTTCCTTTGATTGAGAGCTTGGTGGAAGGACAAACCAGGGAGTGAGGGACAGCAGAGCACACCTCCAGACACACTGGGGCACTGTGTAAGTGAAAACCAGCTCCTAATACAAATGCATGAGCCAAACTGCATTCTGTGTTGATGGGGGATTGAACAACCCTCCTGGTGGTGTGAAAGGGTGACATGGATGTGGCCCACTTCCCAGAAAGCAGAGTCAAGCTCTGAGCTGTGGCCTCGCAGTCTGTCACGTTGTGGGTTTTCATGGGAGAAGCATGAAGTGCACTGAGCAAGTTGCACAGCAGCTTAATACTTCTTGATATGATGGAGACTATCCTGGCAAAGGGAACAGACTGGTTTAGTATGTCCTCTTAAGTAACCATGTGATAGCAAGTACTTGGAGACTAGTGATGCGATGAACAGAATTTGTACATAAGCTTTTCCAGGTTCAGCTGTGTTTTCCTACTATTGTGCTGAGAAAGAAAATAGTAACATACAATTCTGAAAACAAAAATGCACTGAGTTTTTAAGTTTCAAATGAATGAAAAGGTTTTGTTAATATTTTTCAGGGGAAAAAGAGAAGGAAAAAGAAGAAACTATGACAGGGAGGAGATCAAGCACGAAGGGGTTTTGCCTCATCTCTGGGATTCCTTGGAACTCAGAATGCTTGGAAAGCAAGAAGAAAAACCCTTCAGTTGCTAGCTGTCCTCTTGTCCCTAGCTATGCAGAAAAGCCTCTGCTTCAGATTGGGCAGAGTTTAAAATTTGGCCATGCTCCTCAATGCAGGCTGTGGGATAAAGCCTCAACATGTGCCACTCTGCCTCAGGCTGGGACTGTTGTCCTGTGTGCAGCCCAACTGCAGATTAAATTGTTCAGATGCCTCACGGGCCCTGGAGACCTTTCACTGTGCCCAGGGGAGGATCAGCAAGTCTCCTGTCTGCACCTGGGAACATTCCTGAGATCACTGCAAGATCAGGAAGCACATTGATGGGTGCTCACCTGTGTATAGGCTATGGCACAGTCAGTGGAGCTGTGCACCAAAAGCCCTTATTTCTGAGCTATTTTATTCTTACTGAAACGAGGTTCTGCACATGATTTTAGTTTTAGCATTTTAAATATGAAAACTCTAGCCTGTGAATGGTGCCAGAAGTGTCAGATTCGCCTTAGGATTATCAATGTATTTTCACAGAAAGCAAAAAGTCCTACACCTCATTTTGGGGCCACATTGCACTTAATCCTTGTTTGACACCTGGAAACATATTCATACGTTCTAAATCCTAAATGTCTCTCCTAGGTGTATAAGATAATTTGCATGCAGTGCAATTTCATCTACTCATCTGTTCTTTCCTACTTTACCTTCAAACACGGTCATATTGACTGCTTGTTCCTCCTGTTGGAAGAAACAATAGTTTATTATAACCAAAGGCTATTGTAATATACGGAGTCAAGCTCTGCTTCCCTAACAGATCCATCTCAAGAGGGTAAGGATGGAGCTAAAGGGCAGACTGTTATGGTTTCTGGGGAAGAAAACCTAACAGAAAACCCTTTTTATCTGTTTGATGTAAAGATTTTACTGTTAATTGGAGAAACTGATTGAAGAAAAGGCTTTATGCAGAAAGCCCATTCTTGGGACTGAGCCTGCCCATGCTTGACTGCCCTGTTACTGTTCAGTGTGTTGGCTAAACTATGGGATTACACAACCGCTAGCTACCACCAAGGCCACAACATCCTGTGTACCCCTCAGCTATGTCTGCAACAGGGACTGACCTTGCACTGGCATCTACATTACTATCTCTCTTTTCACAAACATGCAAAGCAATCTCAGTGATCTTGATGAGGATTTTCAAGATGTAACTGTACTGAAATTGCTTGGAGGGTGCTACAGGCAGTTTAGGACAGAACTCTGTACAGAGTTATTCTTCTTGCGGCTTTCTTAAGCTTTGATTAAACTTTCTAGCAAAGTTCAGAAGAGTTTCCTGAGTAACCTGGGCTGTGGCTTGATGCCACTGGTCTTTCTGCTTCAGCAGCTTTCCATCTGGCTGGTTCCCAAGTGGTAGCCAACTACCCCGGTCTTCACCCACACAACTGTTTATGGGGCTAAGGACAAGCTAATGTGTGAACTCATAAGTTTAATTTCTTCCCCAAAGAGGTACATAAAGCCTGGATCAGTTCTCTCTGGTTCTCAGAGTAGTCCCACTACCATCACACAGGGCAACTGGAGGCACAAAAGCAAGATCAGCTCAAGCCTGTCTTGTCACCCTGGGAAACAGATGGGGAAACCACGATGTCCCCCAGCGCCCCCAGTGAATCCAGCACTCACGTGCGGACAACTGCAAGTTGTTGCATCAGTGCTACTCAGGTGGAGCAATATGAAGCCCAGGGCTTTGCGCTGTCTCTGCTGTCAGCACATAGGATTTTGCAAAGGGTCCTTGCTTGCCCAGACCTTGGAGCATGTCCATACCGCACCAGAGCCTGCAGTTCTCCTGGGTGAAGAAAACTGCCTGTCTGGAATTTACTCTCCTGGCTTTCTAGTTGAGTTGTAAAACAGGTTTGTTATTGTGCTAGCAGAAGGCGATAAGGGAAATACGCATCCTTGCCATTTCAGCAGGCTTTGACTACAACCTCCCCATCAGAAATCAGTCCATCTCAGCCTGTCTCCAACTCCATTAAATTGGAACCAGAAGCATGGCAGGGCATGAAGCTGTTCTTCTCTAACAGAATTTTGCCAAATTGGGTTCTTATTCTTATTCTCACCCTTGCTGGGATACTCTGTTCTATTTGATGCAGGAATTTAAGGTCAGGTGTCCATCACTGCAAGCGAGTACCACAGCCACTGACTACAAGCTGCCTTGAGTATGGATGTGGAGTAAAGGCAAGCCTTTTCCATGTTCATGGTGGATCAGTTGTTGTACAGAGGACTCTTTTTTGAAGAGATGTGTTGGCTCATCAGCATATGTGTCCAGAAGCAAAAAGGGAGGGGGGAAATTCTGTTCAAAGGGCATGCCCTGGGCTTCAGGGACACCAGAAAGCCAGAAAGGAGTAAATGGTTTTAAATGTATACAGATGACATCTGTGTAATTAATTACCCTGATTTAAGTTATACTGATCTTTTCATGTGTAGATAATGCCAAAGGCTATGCTGTTATCTTAGAGGAATGTTTGTGTCTGGAGATTCATTCTCACTCTGCCAGTAATAAACTTTCCCCGGAGTTTCTGAAACATTAATTATAGTTTTATAACACTCAAGTTTTGCAACCAGCTCACGGTAATTCTCTGTAATACTGAGCTCTGACAGAAACAAATTAATCACTGATTTGAAAGCTGACAGTTGCCTAGGCATGAATGCTCAGGACTTTATTATGTTTGTTATGTATAAATAAAAATAGGTCTCACTGTAGCTGCCAGCCTGCCTGCCTACATCCACTCTCCAACATAGCTAGCACCTGGGAAGAAGCAGTTTGTCCCCAGCAAAGCAGCAAGTACCAACAACCCCAAGCAGGAGCAGAAATGAAAAGTGAAGATCTTGGATGCAGCTGGACATCACTTGAGAGTATTTCATCCAGGGGCTCCCCTCACTGTGGTGTAACCAAGACACAAAGGTTCCCATCGCTCCAGCCTTGACACATCCCAAGCACTTTGTACCATGTCTCCTTCAGATCCACAGCTTTTGTCTCGTCCACATCAAATTCTTTAGCTCAGATGACGAAACAAGCCTAAAGAGACAAATTTAAATCTCAGAAAAAAGGAGGACTATTTTTTTATTCCCAGATTTGTCAAGTTACCACATTGGACTAAAAATAAATAAATAAAATTTAAAAGTGATTTTTTAGCTCATACAGAAGAATATAGATTCTCCTTAGTCCTTTTTGTGTATCTGCTGTCTTGAGGAGGGGAATGTAGCTTCCTATGCAGCCACTCTAGGGCTGCTTCTTCTCCTTGGCCATCTTGGATGGAGCTAAATTCCCATTGGCATTATATTTCTTAATTAGCACGATCCTTCAAATTGCAGTGGCTTTCCTGCAAGCCACAACTTGTTCAGGACTGCAGCAGTTCTTTATAAATTGTGTAAGAAATGTCAGCTCTCTTAATAGATATAACTTACAGCTCCTGAAACAGCTTTTCATAGGGGGTGCTGAAAATACAGGTAGCAGTTGCAACACTGGGAATGTTTTCTCTCTACTTCCTTTGCCTTTCTGTTGGTCTTGAGGCAGCCACCTCCAAAAGGAGAAAGGTGATGACACTGATTCTGAACTGAAGCTATGAGTGTCAATAAAAAAAAACCCAATAAATGTTTTTTCCCATGGGACTGGTGACAAGGAAAAACAGCGCTATTTAACTCGATGCGAAACAATGCGTTTTGAAGAATGCTGCATGTCCAGCGCCAGGTGTAGATAGAAAAAATGTCATGTTACAGGAAAAACAAACCCAGGAAATACTCATCTTTTCTTACAATGGGTGACATATTTACACCTGAACACAAAATACTTCACATCATCACGTGGTGGCTGAGGTGGGAAGACATCTCCCAGAGGTCAATTGGTCCAACCTCAAGCAAGGCCACCAGGTTGCCCAGGAAATCTAGATGGCTTTTGAAAACTTCTGAGGATGGAGACTTGCAACCTCCCTGGGCATTTTATGCCAGGGCTTGGTCACCCCCACAGTGAGAAAATGTTCCTGGTATTCAGAGTGAACCTGCTGTGTTTCGGTTTGTGCCCATTGCATCTGGTCCTGGCTCTGGTCACCACTAAAGACAGCCTTCAGCTTTGTAGTCTCCCTTCAGCTATCTACACCCATTGATAAGATTCCTGCCCACCTCAGCCTTCTCTTCCCACGATGAGCTGTCCCAGTGCTCCCAGCCTTGCTTCATCATGAGGTTCCTTCTTTACCTTAGGCACCCTCTGTTGGACTCTCCAGTCTCTCTCACAGCGGTGAGCCCAGCACAGTATGTAATGCTCCAGGAATGGCGTTGCCACTGCTTCCAAAGCCACCACTGACTGTGGAAGATGTGAAGCACAAACTGCTACAGTTAATTTTTATTTATTCTTTTTAAACTGTAGACTTGCTAGTGCGTGCTGGGGAATTCAATCATCCAAGGAAGATGCCAATCAGTTAGCACTGACGGTCAACACTACCAACCTAAGTCAGGTTGTAAGGCAGGGGCAAAAATCCAGCCCTGTTGCCCATTTGTGAACAGGAAGTGATTAATCCAGGATACCTTGTAACAGACTTCCAATACCTAAGGGGGCTCCAAGAAACCTGGAGAGGGGCTTTGGACAAGGGCCTCTAGGGACAGGACAAGGGAATGGCTTTGAGCTGCCAGAGGGGAGACTGAGATAAGCTCTTAGGCAGAAGTTCTTCCCTGTGAGGGTGCTGAGGCGCTGGCACAGGGTGCCCAGAGAAGCTGTGGCTGCCCCATCCCTGGCAGTGTTCAAGGCCAGGTTGGACACAAGGGCTTGGAGCAAGCTGCTCTAGTGGAAGGTGTCCCTGCCATGGCAGGGGTTGGGACTGGATGTGTCTTCCAACCCAAAGCAGTCCGGGATTCTATGATGCTGTGAATTCCAGGTCAATTTGCCTTATTGTAAGCAAAATCACATCGATGTTGATGCAGGGTACAGTGAGGAAGGAGATAAAAGACGAGGGGAGGTGACTGCAGGGGACGCCTTTCTACAAGACAGGTTTCGGTGAGAAGACGTTGAAAACGGAGAAGTGCGGCCCCTCGGAGGCGTGAGAGGCCCCGGGCGTTCCTGAGGGGAACCGGGCACCTGAACACCGTCTGCCGAAAAGGCTGCGCCGCGCTCCCGCCCCAGGAACAGCGGCATCCGTTGGGCCCGGCGGGGCCGGGAAGCCGAGCCAGAGGCTGCCGGCGGTGCCGCAGGCCCGGCGCGGGGGGCGGTCCGCCGTGCCACGGCCCGGCCCCGCCCCACTCCCGGCCCCGCCCGCCGCGTCCGCCGCCATGTTGCGGCCGTTGGTGCCGGGTGCGGGGTGAGGCCTGTGCGGGGCTTTGGCTTGGCGGGGCCCTCAGAGGAGCCGTCAGCGTGGGTGAGTGCCGCCCGCTCGGGCTTGGCCGCGCCGGGGCCCGCCCCTCCCGCTCGCCCTCCGCCTTCCCCGCGCCCTCCCGCCGGCCGGGCGGGTGCTGCCGCCCCGCGGGCAGGGCGGACGGCCCCGCCGCCGGCAGACCGAGCCCTGCGCGCCCGCCTGCCCGCCGCACCGGCTCTTCCGGCCCGCGGCGCGCCCGCCGCCTTCTCCGCACCTCCCTAACCCCTGCTCCGCCGGCAGCTCCGGTCACGCCTCCGACTGCCGGCCGCGAACCCTACGGCGGTGCGGAGCGGCGCGGCCCGGTCCGGCGGTGCTGGGACAAACTAACTTCGGCGGGGTTCGCCCACGTGCGGCCGGGGCCGCGGGGCCGCGCCGGGTGTCAACGCCGGGTGCAGCGGGCGGCGGCCGGGGAGGCCCCGGGCCTTTGTCTTGGGTGGGTCGCGCGTGGGGACGGCGGCGACGCTGCCACGGGCGGTGACCCCGAGCCCCCTGACCCGCTTGTACCAGTGATCCCTAACGGGGCTCCTGCAGCTTCAGTGGGTGTTGCAGCACCGGGGCCCTTTTGGAGCCTCCGTTTTAATCTCCCACCAGCTGCGTTTCCCCTTTCCTGTACTTTCCCCATGGCCCTGACAGCCCCTGAGCGGCCTCTGCCTTGGTCTGCTTTGCCTGCTGCCAGTTGGCATGTACTGCTTGCGCTTCCTCAGCCCTGCTACTGCCGTCCATGCCTTCCCAGATGATTCCCTGGCAGGCAAGCCCTCTCCACCTCCCTTCTGCATCCCTCCAGGAGGTGCCATCCTTCCAGGAGGAAGCCCTCTTCTGGGCTGGTGAGAGGAGCCCTTGGCCGATGTTTTCCCGTGTACTTCACTGCTGTTTTGCAGATTTACCAATATTTACTGTTAACATTATTTTCCTGTATTATTTAACCTTGGTGTAATTGCATTTTCATGCTTTCCTTTTAAGTGGCAATCTTGAACCTCCTTCTCGAGCAGCATGGTACATGCTGGTTTGAAAGCTCCAGAGGAGCTACTGCAGAGCTCTGAGAAGCCCCAGGAATAGTGCCGCTAGCGAAAGGTTTGTATGGTGCATGTGTGGCATGCTGGTCCTGGGATGCCTCTGCCTGGCTGCAATGTCTTGAAGCTTAGCCACAGCCCTGGAATTACACAAACAGCCTCAAGCAAGTTCACAGGGGTGTTTTTGATGGCTTGGAGGCTTCTAGGTTCCATGCTCCTTGGAGAAACGTGCTGTAGCAAGGTTGGCTTTGCACATTGAAATACATGTGTTCTATTCTGTAGCTCCTTCTTTGCTTGTTTTATTCACCTGTTCTGTTGCTTTACATATCTCAACCTCCATGTTTACATAGGCAAGCAGAGAAAGAAAATTGGATTTCTAGCTTGGATTTGAAGGCAAGTTATTTGCACAAGAAAGATGGAGGTTTCATCTTTCCTCACAGAATAGTTTGCAGGAGGCTTTGACATAATTTCCTTTAATATGCTTCTGTTTGTCATGTGAGAACAGAAATAGAATCATAGAACCATAGAATAGTTAGGGTTGGAAGGGACCTTAAGATCATCCAGTTCCAACCACCCTGCCATGGGCAGGGAAACCTCACACTAAACCCTGTCACCCAAGGCTATGTCCAGCCTGGCCTTGAACACCGCCAGCGATGGAGCATTCCCAACTTCCCTGGGCAACCCATGCCAGTGCCTCACCACCCTTACAGGAAAGAATTTTTTCCTTATATCCAGTCTAAACTTCTCCTGTTTAAGTTTGAACCTGTTACCCCTTGTCCTATCACTACAGTCCCTCATGAAGAGTCCATTTTCAGCATCCCTATAGGTTCCCTTCAGATACTGGAAGGCTGCTCTGAGGTCTCCACACAGCCTTCTCTTCTCCAGACTGAACAGCCCCAACTTTCTCATCCTATCTACCTATGGAGATGCTCCAGTCCCCTGGTCATCCTCGTGGCCCTCCTCTGGACTTGTTCCAACAGTTCCATGTCCTTTTTATGTTGAGGACACCAGAACTGCACACAATACTGCAAGTGAGGTCTCAGGAGGGCAAAGTAGAGGGACAGGATCACCTCCCTCGACCTGCTGGTCACGCTCCTTTTGATGCAGCCCAGGATACAGTTGGCTTTCTGTGCTGCAAGCACACACTGCAGCCGGCTCATATTCATTTTCTCATTGACCAACACCCCCAAGTTCTTCTCCGCAGGGCTGCTCTGAATCTCTTCCCTGCCCAACCTGTAGCTGTGCCTGGGGTTGCTCCAACCCAGGTGTAGGACCTTGCACTTGGCATAGTTAAACTTCAACAGGTTGGCATCAGCCACCTCACAAGCGTGTCAAGGTCTCTCTTGATGCCATTCCTTCCCTCCAACATATCAACTGAACCACACAGTTTGGTGTCATCGGCCAACTTGCTGAGGGCACACTCAATCCCACTGTCCATGTCACCGACAGAGATGTTGAACAAGATGTTTAGTCAAAATTTTCAATTTGTTTCACTTACAAATCACTTTCGTCAGCAAGGTACCTGCTTGGTCTTCTCTAGAATCTGAATTGAGTTTTGCTTAGAGAATTTTAGCTTCATGTATGACACATTTAAGATGCAGTTTTGAGGAGAAATACTTGAGTAGAGACTTGTGTTCTCATAATAGCACTGTAAGCTAATCTTTCATAGGACTCAAAGATGTACACGAAAGCTGCAGAAAATGCACCATTTCTTCCAAGGAAAGCATATTTTGTAATGTTGCAGATACCTCAGGTTTATTTTGTCTGGTATTTTAAAGTAGTGCTGCGTCCAAAGATGTGGATAGGTGGAAAAGTCAAGAGCGATTGACAAGCTCCTTTTTCTCTGTATGAAACTTGAGCATTACAGGTTATGGATGAAATGTCTTCCTTGTGGAAGGGTTTGTATGCCAGAAATTTTGGGAGCTCAGTGGTGCCTTGCTCTCTCCCAGCTGGCACAAGTTTTCGCACCAAAGGAAGAAGTTTTAGGTCAACATTCTTTGCCAACTGCAGTAATCTGTGATGTTTCTGAAAGTGCTAGTGATGTGAAGCATATGGATAATCTTCTGAGCTTCCAGAGATGTAATGCACAGCCGAGCTACCTTGCTTAGGGATGCGATTGTAAAGTCCTGCACAGCTGTCTGTGAACATTCATATTTGTGGTTTAATTTAAGAATGAAAACAAGTTTTAGCTAAACCACAGTGAGCCACTCTTAAACTAAGTAAATCTCCACAGAATGTTTTGTAGTAGATTAACCAAAGCAACACCTATGGGGCTTGTCTCGAGACATGGCTAAACTAAAGCTCAAAGACCATTATGTCCTCTTGTTGAAAGCTGAAGTGATTTTTCCTGGTCCAGCTCTGTAAAGTGTTCCCCATACTTGCAGTTTTAATGTGACACTTCACAAACATTTAAACCCAATTGTAAATAACGAAAGCAGCCTTAAATTAGTGGCCTCTATCAGGCAGCTCTTTTGTCTCCCTCTGCTTTGATGCAGGGTCCTTCTTTCTATCTGTGCCTCTCCTCCCAGCTCTGCCCCCTTCTCCTGTGCTCTTGCCACCCTCTATCTCCCTCACTTGTCACTGGCTTTGGCAGCTCTGATGCAGCCAGGTCAAGTGAGCATGGCAGGACTTACCTTGTCTGTGGATCTCTTTGCCAAGCAGGAATTGATGCTCTGCTGGCTCAGTTGACACTGTGTTGGTTTGTTTTTTTCCCTCCTCTGCATACAGTTCACATACATTTGGGGTTTAAATGGAACATTTATTAAATATTTGGGAAGTCTGTGTATTGCCCCAACTTGAAAATATTTTGATTAAACAGGGAAACCCACTATCCCTGACAGTAACAAACACAAATGTTCAAGTAATTCTGTGCTGTCAGTTTTCATTATGCATCTCATTAGAGCTTCATTATTGCTGTCATAGGTCTCTGTGGTGAGCATCTAAGTCCCCACTGACCTTCTGGGGGGCTTATAAAGAGAGAGCTGGCTGGGAACACCATTTCTTGTTATGACTTGAATATGATCCTTTATTCTGTCTTTGGGCAGTTTTGCCTCACATCCTTCCTTAATCAAGGATTGACCGTGTTTTAGGTAAACCCTGCTTCATTTACCATGCTTTAAGCTGCTGTATTGAAATATTTACTGAAGACTTCTATTATACAAATTGCTCTGGGTGGGAGTCATCTCACTTTTCTGGCCTATTTCTCTTGGGCCACCTGTTTACTGCTGCCTTTTTTCCTTGAAGCAGGACTGAATTCTTCAGAGAATCTGTTGAGAAATCAGCAGGGATTATTGCCTGTTAGCTCTAAAAAAAACCCAGCCAAACAAAAAAGAAACCCAGCACTGATGTACTTCTGGGTCTTTTCTGTGGAGGCTCATGGCAGTGTCTGTTTTTGGAGTAGAGTTGCATCTGATAGGTTGAAAAGATGTCCCCTGCAAGAGCTTGGTGTCATTTAAAAGGTCATGTTTGAACAAGCTCTGTTCTTGAGGACTTAGTGTGTTGCTTGAAGCATCAGGAGCAGCTTTGCTTGCAGTCCAGAGGGGGCAGGTTGTGTTGCAGGACAGGATTGAATAGCTCCTGCCACTTGTCACCTGCCCCTGCCAGCTTGAGCAGGATGAGACCTGAGGTTTTGCAGATCCTCCATGTGCAGCAAGGGCAGAAGAGGTTCCTTCCCTGCAATGCCCTACAAATGGCACTTCTGTTTTGAAAGCTGTGTTGAAAATGCTGGGCTAATATCTTTGTGTATAAACAGTCAATCTTAGAATAGTTAAAACGGAAACTGAACGTGTCTGCTGCAGATGTGTCTGGCCTTTCTACCTGCTTTGTTAGTGTTTTGTGCAGTTGTGGGTTTTGTCACATAAGATATTTATGCAAATTAGTATTACAAAGTCTGTCCTTGGGGAAGATATACCTAAGTATTTTTTTGCATTTTAATTGTAGCTTTCATAATGGGGGACATGAAAACCCCAGACTTTGATGACCTCTTGGCTGCTTTTGACATCCCTGATCCGACGAGCCTTGATGCCAAGGAGACCATCCCACCAGCTGGGGAGGAGAATGAGAATCACCTGAAGTCATCGGGAATCTGCATCGATGAGAACGTGTCCTTATCCCACTCTTTGCCTCCCTCTGATGCTCCTGTTGTGAGTGTGATAGTGAAGAACACGAGTCGCCAGGAGTCCTTTGAAGCAGAAAAGGAGGGGAATCACCTTGGTACTGGTCTGCTACACAATGGGTTTCGTGGATCTGATCTGCCATCAGAGGCTCACACTTTAGTCCATAATTATGGCAAGTTTGAGTCAACTTTTATTAATGGCGACAGCTCAAGAAGTTACTCTGATAAACTGGAGCAGTCCAAGTCAGAGCCTTTGCCAACATTTAGTCAGTTTAGCCCAATTTCCAGCCCTGAACCAGAGGATGCATTCAAAGAGAACAGCATTGGTGATAAACCCAAACATGCCCAAACACCGTATTTTCCACCACCTTCAATGTATATACCAACAGGAGCTTCAGTACTAGATCATCTTAGAAAGGTACCAGAGCCTGAATTAAGCATGTTTGATCAATACTGTAAAAAGGAACAAAAGATGGAAGTCCTCTGCCAGCCAGCAAATAGGCCAGAAATGAGCAGGAGAGAACAAGACAAAGCAGCAGAGAGGTTTATGGAGTCAAGCAAGGACTTGGTAGATACCAGTAGCTTTCTTGGAGAAGGCTTGGTGTTTGGAGACCTCCCTCACAATAATTTAGGAGAAAATAAGGGGTCTGTGCCCGAGCTGAACATGTCTTCATCGGTACCACCTCGCCAGAGGTTAAAGCCAACTCATTCAAAGTTGTCATCCTGCGTGGCAGCGTTAGTAGCTCTTCAGGCCAAAAAGGTTACATGTATTCCAAAAGGCGAGCAACCAAATCTTACAAAGGAATCTGGTCCTTTTAAAGATGGGATGAAGGGAAGCCCAAAAATGCCCAAGTCACCAAAGAGTCCCCGAAGCCCCTTGGAGGTGGTAAGAAAGGCCAGCAAGCAGCCCGAGAGTCCTCAAAGCATGTGCAGTGACAGCAGTGGGAAAGGCTCTCCTTCCTTGGCAGCTGGCTCTCCGCCAGCTATTCCCAAGGTTAGAATAAAGACTATCAAGACATCTTCTGGTGAAATTAAAAGAACTGTAACTAGAATTTTGCCAGAAAACGATGAGTTGGGCAAATCTTCAGAAGAGTCGCCTGTGGAAACCTCATTTGCCGAAGAGTTTATAAAATCTTTTCCATCCCCTGACACTAGTGCCGTTACGGAAGGCGAGGCCAGCAGGAATTCAACCAAAAATGGGGCTACTGTTGCTATCCAGCTGTCAAGCATAACAAGTCCTTATGCAGATAGTATGAAAACAGATGTTGCTGCAAACAGCGCGTGTACTGTGTCTTTATCTCCACTGCCAAACTGTGGCAGTGGTGCCATAAAAGTAGGTGTTAAGAGGCAGCAGCAGGGTATTGTGATGCAGCCATCCAATGTCACCACCTCCAGCCTTCTTCCCAAAGCCGTGCATTTGGCAAATCTCAACTTGGTCCCACATAGTGTTGCTGCTTCTGTTACGGCAAAGTCATCCACACAGAGGCGAAGTCAGCCTCAGGTGACGCAGATGTCTGTGCCCCTGGTGCATCAAGTCAAGAAAGCTGCTCCTGTTGTCGTGGAAGCTTTTAATAAAGTACTACACAGTGCCAATCCGGTGCCGATATATACTCCAAACCTTAGTCCTCCCCCTGACACCAGTATTAATTTACCTGCCTCTGGGTATTGTTGCCTGGAATGTGGGGACTCATTTGCCTTAGAGAAAAGCCTGACTCAACACTATAGTAGACGAAGTGTTCATATCGAAGTCATGTGCACTCAGTGTTCAACTATGCTACTTTTTTTCAATAAGTGTAGCTTGCTTAAACATGCCAGAGATCATAAGAGCAAAGGATTTATCATGCAGTGTTCTCAGCTGCTAATGAAACCGATTTCCTTAGACCAAATGTTTTCACCTTCTCCTGTGAGCTCTTCAGCCTCTCTGGCTTCTCAGACTTTGCACTCGCCCTCTCCTTCGCGTAAGCCCAGTGCTGCCTCAGGAAGCGGGGTAGGAATTTCTGGTAACACTCAGCCAGCCTTGCCTCTCTATACGGACCCCTTGAGTCTAATCCGTCATGGACTTAAATGTTTAGAGTGTAACAAGCAGGCACAGGATTATGTTGCTTTAGCAGCTCATTACCAGAGAACCTCAGAAGATAATGAGAGACTGGTAAGTCATCATTTTAATGTTGTTAGTTAAATCTCTCTGAGTTTAAAGAGATTGTCCTCTCGGGGAAAAATAGGCATCGTAGTGGCTTTGTCTAAAAATGTGCTTGTGGAGAGGATTTGGGATACGCACAAGCCCAGGCAAGTGCGCATGAAGAGCGTTCAGTGTTGCTTGCTTGTCCTCTTTTTACCCTTTGCCCGCAAAAAGAGGGTAGTAAGGAGACAATGGAGATCCTTGAGCATCAAAGGAAGGTGTTGGAGATCAAAGATCACTTGGATGAGGTGTGCAAGAGTGCTGTAGGGGAGGATCAGCAGAGTTACCTGGAACAGGTTTTGTGCTCCAGGTGTGGCTGGAGGAGTTCTGACAACTTAATTTTACCTTTTCTAGAACTTGTGCCAGAATCTTCTGTGTAACACTTTGAACACTGGGAGCTGTTTCCCCTCTTGGTGTGGTAAAGTGTATATTGGGATGGAACTGGCTGAGAGGCAAGAGGCGCGGTGTGTAAGGTAGACGGTTGGTCTTGGCTATTTTTGCAGCTTTGGGTGAGAGAGGGAGGAGTCATGTTTCTAAAGGAGGGCTCAAGAGCCTTATGGTGTTTTCCTGCCTTATTCCAGTGCTGCCCTGCTTGGGTCTCCATCACCTTTGTGGACCTCCCTCATGGGTGCAGATGCAGGGTCTGAATCCTCTTTGAAACTCTTAAGTTTCTACTGATGAAGAGGAGGGGATGCTCCTTGTTCTGTACCAAGACCATACGCATTGTTTATGTTTTCTGCTTTGGAAGATGGGATCAATCCTGTGTAAATGTAAGCCAACCTCAGGTTGACCAGGAGGAGAAATCCTTTCTCCTTATCTCTTCAGATGAGGTGAAAGCTTTCCATGTTGCTGTGGCTGCTAGCAGAGCTGTCAGGGCTCCCAGTGGAGTCTCCTCCACAAACAAGAACTCTATGTCAAAATGAGACATTTGAGGAGATGACCACCAATCCCTGCCATGATCATCGTGGTACTTGCATGCTCCAGAGCTTCCGTCTGCTTGTTAAATGGTTTGCAGGAGTGTTGAGGTTGCTGTGGTCACATTGAGATTTTTTGTTATCTTCCTCTTAAATTCAGCAGCATCAAAAAAACCCAAAAAACTCTGATTGCTGGATGGTGTTATGTTGTAAAAGATAGTGAGGCCAGAAGGCACCGGTGTGGCCAGAGCCGCAAGCTGTGCCCAAGGCAGAGCAGCAGCACTGTGCTCTGTAAACACACAAACTTACTCTTCAACTGTAATGCAGTTTTAGGAAATGTCAGCAGTCTGGAATGAAGACCTTCAGGTGATGGGATATAATGAATGCTCTGAAGTGAGCTGAAATGTTAATCGGTCACATTAAAAATGTATTCCCTGTTTTTGTTGTGGGATTATCAATTCAAGAGTGTCTTAGAGAAGGAATATCTGCTAATAAATATTTTTAGCTTGTAATCAATTTATTCTGTAACTTAATAAAAGAGATTAAGCTCTACTTCAAGTTAGCTCTGCTAGATGGGAGATTGTTTTTGTAGTATTTTTCTGAGTAGAAGCATTGACAAACTGGGAAAAGAGGTAACGTTAGATGTTGTAAAACCATCTCCTCCTCCCTGTTTGATCTTCCCATGCTTATACTCAGTGGGATGCATGCATTGCTCTGGGAGTCCTTCTCCACTGTATCTGCTGTCCTCCAGGCTGCCTGGTAGTCTCCATGCTGTTCCCAGACGTGTTTCGGCAAAGCTGTTTCATTTCTAAAGGAAACAAGAGTTTGTACCCATATGCCTGTAATTATGTGCCTCCAATTTAGCAGTAGCTAATGGAAACCATCACTCTGCCTTCTAGCAGTACCCAGGGTATTTGGTGTCACTGGACTAAGCTAAAAGGATGGATAAAGTTCAGCGGTCTGCAGTAGATGGGTGCCACACTCAGCTTCTCTGAGCAGCTCAAGGGAGAAGGCGTGGATTGCCAAGTGTCTCACTTGGGTAGCGCACTGCATAACAAGGCATGAGAAGCCAAAGGTTTTACAAATCAGGGGTGTTAATGAACTTCAGTCTGATATTAGACATGGTTTTAGAAGGACATAGACATACGGGCTGTTGGAGTATACATCGCAAGCTCCTGAAACAGGAAAACATGAACTGGCTGAACCCATTCCAAGTGGATGCTGTGGGCATCTCTAACTCTGCAGAGCTGGTCAGAAAAAGGAGGAATATTGGTAGGAGCTGGAGGTTATCAGTGCATGTTTACAGAGCACTTTTTTTTGTGGTGGAAGTGGTTGAGAACTTTGGTTTCCATCTCTAGAGTGGCCGTGAAACTGTGTTGCTGAGGAAGGCATTACTGTAATATCTGTATTCAACATCACACATCTTTTGTGCCCCCTGTAGTGGATCAAACCATCATGTCTGCATGGCAGAAGGTCTTGATTATTGGTAGTTCTACTTAAAAGATAAGGTACAGCACTGGTTGTTGTGTACCCAGGCATGATCCAGAGCACGCTGCTGTTGCAGGACAATCTGTAATGGTGTTAACAGTTGTGGGCAAGCTCAGATGTGAACTGCATCCCTCGATCTCAGGAGGCTATTTAGTGTTTATCATAATTTTGCACATTTGAGCAAAAACTGGTGTGTATTTCTTCCTTCACACCTGATATTTTTCTCACTATATTCAAACACTGGTTTAGAAGCAACTTTATGGGATTTGGGGGAGAGATTGCAATAATTTCTTAAAGCTAACAAAAAATTGCACTGCAATATTTTGGGTTTTTAAAAAATTTGTATTTCTTACTCAATCTCAGAATTTAGACACAAGCTCTTTGCCATGCCTTCTTCTCCTTGAGAAAGTATGGAGTATCTTGATATTTTCTATACAAAGTTATGGCTTGATTAATGCTTTTTAAATAGCTTCAAGCTGTAGCAGGGCAGGTCCCCACTGTATTATGGCCTAAAGCTTATCTGTGACTATTCATATGCCTAGTAGCAGACTATAGCAAAAAAAGAGGAATCTTGGGAAGGCTAGATGGATGCATAAGGGAAGGAGCATCTTTAGCTGAAGATGAAGGGTGAAATTGATTTATCTGCAGCACCTGGATTTGTATTAGAAGATGGAGGCCCCTGACATATGGAAAATAAACTAGGTGGATTTTTGATTGATGTTCTTAGAAGCTTTTCTGTTAAATGATCCCAAATCTGGATTATTAACCATGACAGGCATATCTAACATGACCGTAACTTGAGAAACTGAGCAGACTTTGAAGTGATCAGTTGTAGTGCATTTAGCTCAAAAACCTTTTAAGACGTGATATGAATGGGTATGTCACCATGTTAAGAAGGAAGGGTTGATCCAGCAGGCTTGATGAAGAAAAGAAATAGCAGGAAAAAGACTTGGTTTTCAGTATGATGTCTTCAGTTATCCAGAAGTTGAAGGACAAGCAAGCTGCGGTCAGGGGCAGAAGTGATTGGACTGGAGAGGGAGACCAGCCTAAGCTGGCTCTGCTCCATGAGAAGACTGATCCTGTGTTGATACTTAAGGCTTCTCACTTCAGCTGGCATTTCTTCCCATGACTTTGTGAATTACTTTGGCATCTTTATACTTCCCTGTAGCTGTTCTAAAGGTGATTGTTGGGTTTTCCATCTGTTTGTTCCAGTTGATGGCTTGGGAAATACTTGGTATTACATTTTTGAAGGGCCTTGAGTAAAGCCCATATTAATAGGATAGATAAGGGTAAATGTCTTTTCCAGATGTGTGCAAAATGAGAACGACGTAGCTGGGTCACAGTTATTTTGGAGGAAAGCAAAGATATGTATGTGGTTTGGACAGCAGGGAAAGGAGAAGATTTGGAACAAGTGAATAGGAAGAGAGAGGGATGATGCTGTGGTTAAGAAGGTGGAGTGGAAAGACGTTCAGAAAAATGATAGAGAGGTTGGCCTTAATACTGCATTTTAGACTTGTGGTGGCTACATGATTGAAGTTGTTCAAAGTATGGCAGGGAAATCCTACCTGGCTAATTATTATATCGAATATGTATAAGATTAAGGCAGTTCTTCTCAGCTGAATACCACAGTGGGATCTCCGTGGCTTACAGTGAGGGTGCAGGCTTTGAGAATTGTGAGCTAATCCACTTCAGAAATACAAAGAACTGGATTTAGTGGATGTTTGTTTCGAGTGGATTGTCTCAAGGGCTCATAGTTACTTTGCCTTTTTTTGGAGACCAGTGAGGCCAATTTTGCAGTTTTTGCAAGCTTGTGAATCAGGTTGCTCGATGGGTTTACTGTTTTTCGATCACAGAACAGCAAGAAGAAAGCAGTATGTGAACTCGAGTATCTGGTAGGTCGGATTTTGTTCAAACTAGAAGCTGTGCTTTATGCAGGCATTATGCTTGCCCAGATGTTCAAAAGGTGGTAGCAGATGTTTGGTGCACCTTTAGGTCTGTTTGGTCTGACTACAGCAGTGTTACCTTCTAGAGCAAGGTCTTTTTTGAGGGGGGGGTTGGGGGAGAAGGATTATTAAATAGGTGTAGTTAATGCCAAATCAATCTGATACACATCTTCTAATTTGTTTTTGGAGTAGAGAAGTGTGTAAATACTAATCTCCTTGATGTTCAATGAGCTAGTTGTTAAGAGTGCCATATGGGGAACAGACATACTGAAGAAGTTGAATCATGAGGAGCCAGGAGGTGGCTGATCTCTTCTCCCAAGGGACAAGTGATAGGACCAGAGGAAATGGCCTCAAGCTGCACTGGGGAAGGTTTCAGTTCCTTCCCCAGAGGGTGCTCAGGCATTGGAACAGGGTGCCCAGGGCGGTGCTGGAGTCACCATCCCCAGAAGTGTTCACACAGCGTGTAGGTGAGGCCTGCGGTGACATGGGTTAGTGGTGGCCTCGACAGTGCTGGGGAATGGTTGAGCTTGATGATCTTACAGGTCTTTTCCAACCTGGTTGATTCCATGATTCTATGAGGGGTTGGAGCAGAATCAGGTAAAAGGGAGGTAACTACAACTGGGGATGGGTTGCTTGTGAGACCTCTCGAGTGATGCTTAAAGGATACCTCTGCAGTGAATGTTTGTATTAAGGACCTTGGAGCATAAACATGTAGATAAAATTTGCTGAACCAACAGAGTAAGAAATCATGGAAAATTGGGAATATTTTACAATAGGACCTAGGTGATCCTGATAACCAAGTAGGAATTGGGATGAAGGAACTGAAAAGCAGGGTATTTTTGTTTGGTCTGAAATAACTCTGACCTGGATGATACTTATGCAGGGGATTTATGTCAACCTGCAGTACTAGTCCAGGCTGCATTAATACTCCATGTCACTGCTAGAAATAACCTAGCTGGAGAAAAGTGTATTGTTTTGTTTGTTAGGGATAACCTGGAATAAGTGAGGGAAGAATGACCAGAGAGCTGGAAATAGGATCTCTGGAGAGGAAATTTAAAAACTCTTTTGAGTTTAGCTTGGCAGAGGCCTGGTAAGTTAGGGTGAGTTTCCTTCCGTACTGAAGTGAAGGGAGACTTAAGGTGAGGGTTGTGGCACTTTTCCTCCACCAGAAACTGTGCAAGTAAGAGCTTCCTGTACTTGCAGGGATCGCCCTGGGTAGTTCCTTAGCATCCGGCAGGTTTTTGTAGCTTTCTCAGGGCTGGACTCAAATTACAGGAGATGAACAAAACCCCTGTAGCTCCTGGTGCCTTCATCTTAGGTATGCTTTTCCTGATGGAGTGAGAGTGGATAGAGAGGACACTGTATCTAGTACGATGTTTATATAAAAGAGCTTTTTTAAACTTGGGGGCAAGAATGATAACAGACTGAAATAGATTTACACTGAAAATCAGAGGGTGGTTGAAAGTTATCAGAGGAGTGAATTCTGGAAGAGGTTTGCAGCAGAAGTAACGAGTAAAAGCCACAAACTGGTTTTGAGACAGAGTTCGTTTGTTTTTTTGGCAAGGACACACCAGTGCACAATAACATACAAGAATTCAAAGTACTTCCTGATCCTCTTGGGCATAATTGTCCATATAGTGGTAACCAGGGATGTTTCATACTTTTTTGTGTGTCTTTTTTGACTTGACCCCCCCAAATCTACCAAAGTAGGTAGGCACTTGAATAAAGTACAAAATGCAAACCTCTGAAGGACCTCTGAATTTTCTTGCATTTTTGTGCTTTTGTTCTCCCTGCCCCCCCTTTCTTCTTCTGTCACCCTTTATTTGTCCAATAAGAACAATTCAATGAGTCGTGACATATCCTGTTTATGTGCCACCTACACTGGAGTTATTTAAAAGCAATTTTATTGCTGCCTTTTGTTTTTCTTCTTCCTTCTCCCTCTTAAATCAATGTTTTATAATTTATTGGCTAGAACTTACCAGAAGCTAGTAGGACCACATGCTGCGCTGGTAATTTCCCAGCAGCAAAGTAGAAGGAGAAAGACAGCAGCTATACCCTTCCCCACTTGTAACTCTCCCCTCCCCACGTTCATGTTTTAATTCAGAAAATTAGAGTTGAAAATCAACAGAAGTTCCTTTGGCCCCATCAAGCACTGCTTTCTCCCTCTCCCAAAGCAAGGGTGGTTAATGCAGTCCTTGGGTACAAGCGAGGACAGATTTTGTTTTATATGGAAATTTTCCCTCTGGATTTTGCAGAAGGAAAGGGATGGAAGGTGTTGCGATGAAAGTATGTTGAGGGAATGGAGCGCCAGGCAGGGATCACTGGGAGCACAAAGAGATGAGTGGCAGGATAGGATAGGAGCCAGAGCTTGCACTGAGACCAAAATAGAGCATCAGGATGAGGTGGAGGAGTGGACAGGGAGGAAGAAAACTTGTGTGCGGCTCAATTTTCTGCTTAAATCAGTGTGTGATCACTGTCACACAAGGCGACAGTCCCACCCTCTTCTTCCCCACTCAGGCTTTCTGGCCTGGCCCTGGTGGTCCTACAGCCTCTGGAGGAGTGAGACCAGCTTGGGGGAAGAAAGTGAGCATGGGTGCAAACTGGGGTCCTAGGCATGGCCAAGAGCAAGGAGGAGAGGACAACTGGAGACAAAAGCAGAGCCTGTCTTGGTTAGGATGGAAGCTGATGTTGGAAGCTGGTGTGTTGGGGCACTGAGAGGAAAGCTCCTGCTCCCTTGTTCTTCTTCTGTGTGGGCATCAATGATGCTGCCAAGAGCAACACGGAGAATATCAAAACTGATCACAGAGCTCCGGGAGAGATGGGCAGGGGATGAGAGCCCAGGTGCAGGTCTGCTCAGTGCTGCGGGAGAGGGAAAAGGGTGCAAGGAGGAGATGGTCCTTGGAAGTCTCTAGTGCTAATGCACACAGCATGGGCAGTAAACATGAGGAACTGGAGATCTGTGTGCAGTTGCAGCGTTTTGATGTTGTTGGCACCGCAGACATGGTGGGACAGCTTAGATGACTGAAGTGTTGTGATGGAGGCACCCAGGTTCTTCAGGAAGTACAGGCCAGGAAGATGGGGAGGGGGAGTTGTCCTTCATGTGAGGAAGCACCTGGATTAAATGGAGCTCTTACTTGGGAATGGGTGAGGAGCTTAAGGGTTGGAATTAGAGCAGACCAGTATGGGTGACATTGTAGTGACTCTCTGCTATAGATATATGCATATATATATAGAGAGAGAGATGTATATGTGTCACCTGGCTAGGTGAAAAAGTGGACAGCTGGAAGCAGTCTCATATTCACAGACCCTGATCCTAATGGGGATCTTCAGCCACCTTGATACATGCTAGTGGGACGGCCCAGCAGGGCGTAAACAGTTTGGGAGTTTCCTGGACGGCATCGATAACAAATTCCTGAGCCATGTGATAGTGAAGCCAATGAGAAGAGGTTCTTTGCTGGACCTCCTGCTCACCAGCAAGGAGGCCCTACTAGGGATATGAAGGTCAAAATCAGCCTTGGCTGCAGTGACCATGAGATGGTGGAGTTCAGGGTCCTGAGAACAAAAATCGAGGTCACAACAGTAGTGATGGCTGCATGGATGAGCAAGGAGCTTCTGGCAAAACATGCCCTGCCTGACCCCAAGCAGTGATTGGCATTGTCCAGCCAGCTTCCCCCCAGTTTTTATACTGGGCATGATATTCTATGGTATGGAATACGCCTTTGGCTAGTTAGGGTCAGGTGTCCTGTCTCTGCATCCTCACAGCTTCTTGCGCCCCTCCTCACTGGCAAGGCATGGGACACTGAAAGGTCCTTGACTCGGGTAAGCACTGCTCAGCAACAGCTAAACCATCATTGTGTTACCAGCGTTGTTCTCAGACTGAAGCCAAACCACAGCACAGCACCAGCTACTGGGAAGAGAATTAACTCTATCCCAGCCCGAACCAGGACTCCATACAAGAGGCAGAGCAGTTCACTGTTGGGTGTGGTAGGTCAGTGATGGGTAGGTGCATGCCAGGCACCCACCAGCTGCTCAGTCATCCCCTTCTCAGTAGGCCCAGGGGAGAAAATGCAACCAAAGCCTTGTAGGTTGAGTAAAGGACAGGAGGATCACTTACCGACCACCATCACAGTCACAACAGGCTAATGTTGGGGAAATGAATTTATTGCCAATGAATTGTAGCAGGGTAGGATAGTGAGAAATAGAAAGCAAGCTATAAACACCTTCCCTCTGGTGAGGAGTGAAGAAAGAGTCAGGAGTGAAGCTGAGCTCCCTTCTTGCTGGGGCACTGTATCCCCTGAGTGACGGAGGGGAATGGGGGTTGCGGTCAGTTTATAACGCTTCATCTCTGCTACTCCACCCTCCTCACATTCTTCCCCTGTTCTAGTGCGGAGTCCCTCACACAGAGACAGTCCTTCACAGACTTCTTCGACGTGTGTCCTTCCCACAGGCTGCAGTTCATCACAAACTGCTCTAGTGTGGTTCCCTTCCATGGGGTGCACCCTTCAGGAACAGGCTGCTCCAGCGTGGGTCCCCTGTGAGGTCACAAGTCCTGGCAGCAGACCTACTCCAGTGTGGGCTCCTCTCTCCATGGGACCACAAGTCCTGCCAAGACAAGAGCCTGCTTCAGTGCAGGCTTCCCATGGGGTCACAGCCTCCTTCAGGGCACTTCCGCTGTGGTCCTTCATGGGTTACAGGGGAGCAGCCTGCATCACCATGGTATTCATGATGGTCTGCAGGAGAATCTCTCATGTAGTGCCTGGAGCACTTCGTCCTTCTTCACCCACCATGGTGTCTGCTGGGCTGGGCAGTATCACATCTTCTCACTCATCTCTCCCAGGAGTTTCACAGCATTTTTTACCCTTTCTTAAATACGTCACCACAGCGGCACTTCCCTCATCAGTGATGGGCTCAGCTTTGGCTGACAGGTCATCTTGGAACTGGCTCTGTCCAACATGGGTCAGCTTCTGGTGTCTTCTTCCTATGGACTGAGAAAATTCTGAATTAAGCTTATTTGATGTGAAATTGCCTGACCTCTGTGATGCTGGTGTCTTTTTTCCATTGCAGTTTTACTTAGTTTCCTGAAACTGTCAGGTTTCTAAGTCTACACTGACGCTTTAACCAGGGATTTTTTTACATATACAAAAACATATTTTGTGTTTATTGAACAGCCTTATTTTCCAGTAAATAAAGTTTCAATTGAATGCCTTATTTTATTGAGGCTTAAGCACCCTGGTGTCCTGGGATGATTTAATGTGTGTGTGTAGGAGTTGGTCTTGGTAAAGTTCTGAGGAGGACACAAGGTTTGGGAGTGTGTTGGGCAATGAGTGAGGTGCAGGAATACAAATGAGGGTGAACAAGGTTGACAAGAGGAGATGGGATGCACTGATGAGGCAGAGAATGAACAGATAGAAGGGGAGTAAGCTGGAGGTAGCAAAAGAGAGGACGGATGGGAGAAGTTTTGAATTGAAGATTGTCTTGTGGTCATGTCCTTCAGGCTGAAGGCCAGACTCCCTCAGTGGCATTGGCTCCACAGGCTGATGTCAATCTTAAAATAGGCAACTATAACCAAGGAAATAAACTATCTTTGCTGTGCTTGGATGTGACAGCATAGGAGTGTATAGGAGTTAAGGACTGGACTTGACATGTATTCTGTCCCTGAAACTTGAACGCACTGGTTTTAGCTTATCAGTTGGGTTGTGGATTTTTCTTCCTCAAATTAGTAATCTTGAGTTTCTGTTGTAGGTTTTTTTCATGTGTAAATTCAACATGCTAACGCGGTGATGCCTGTTCATTTAAAGAGAGCCTGGGGAGGGGTATGGTTTAGTTACTGCAATGACAGCAAGAGAAATTCTCTGCTCACCACTTCTCACATTGGTAAAATCTTATGTAGCAGCATTGTAACCTGGATGGTTGAACTAAACCAAGTCAAAACCAGTCTTCCAAGCGTCTGGGTCTTGGCTGTAGCGTGGCCCAGAAACAGTCATACTGGTGGAGGGTGGCAAAGGGGAGCACGGAGTTGCAGAGATGAAGGTGTTGAGACCAGCTGTGCTGCCAGAGCCAGCACATCACACTGCTGCATGCTGGAGATGCTGGAGCATCTACAGTGAAGGATGCAGGTTCCTGGCATTTATCCCAGTGAGGCAGCAAGTGAAGGCTAATATGAAGTTAAAGGTTAACTTTAAGTAGTATTTCACTGCTGTTTTTTTAACAGCAGCAGCATCCTGCTGATCTCCAACTGCCTGTGACCCCTTGGTTGCAGAAGTATCGGCTGCTCCTGCAGGTCTGCCTACAGCAGAAAAATCGAAGCTCACAAAAGGCTGGATTTGGGAAGAACTGGGTCTGTGGGGCAGTGCTAGCAGGGGATTTTTGATTTGAATATGTAAAGGACAAGCGTTCTTTAAAGCATTTATGTTCGAAAAATATAATTTCTGTTCCCCTCTGACTTTCACTTTGAGTCCTTAGTAATTTTTTTTCCTTTTAATTCAGAGACTGTTAGGCTTATGAATCTTTTACTTTTTCATAGCCTTGATCCCATGCCTTAGGGTTGGTGCAGCCCTGTGTTTTTAGCTGAAGCTGCACTGCATGATGATCATATCACAGAGGATCTTTGTAGTCTGGAATAATCTCTTTAATAGGCACAAAATTCATCATCACGTGACTCTATAACAGCAAAAACCCAATAACCCAATATCTAAACCCAATGTAAAGTGTCTGTGCTTGTGCTGTGGCCATTCCCTTTCCTCTTGTGAATTGCGTGTAAGTGAAAGCAAAGAGTTTCATGCCCCAAGTTAATTTTTCAGTGGTGCGTTGATAGGGATCATGCTCTTGCAGCTCACAGGCTTTATCTGAGTGAGAAAAGTGGCCTCAGGAATTCTGTGGTGATCTCTGCGTGTGAGAAGATGGGAGTTGCTCTGCTTCTCTGATCTGGTGGTGGTTAAAAGAAAACATGCTCATGAATGGATCAAATTGGATGCCAAGTTGTGCGGTCAGTCCTTTCAATGAAACAGAGGTTAGTGGTGCCACCTCTACTCAGGCACTTTGCAGAGCAGAACTGCGTTAACTATAAATTTCTTGGTTTACAAACTTGTCTGTGGCCACAGGATTGGGTTTAACAGATGAACCTTTTTGGAGCCATGGGTTTTTCAACCTTCATTCTACTTCAGTGAGTGTTTTAATTTTTTTCCCCTTCTGAAGAAGCTTGCAAGTAAAAATGGGAATAAAATCAAATATTCTGCCTCGGCTGAACATCTGAGCATTTCTCTGTGTGTGCATGTGTCTTCTGGAAGAAAAGCCCAAATGAGATGTGGCAGGCAAACCGGAATTAAAGAAAACTTATAATAAATAACTCTTGATTCAAGTGTAGATTATGGGAGTGTATGAAAAACACAGACATTACACAACTCAAAATCATATCCTGGTAACATGCTTTAGAAATAAGTGGCTAATGGATGTCTCAAATTGCTGCCAGACTTCTTTGAGAAGTCATGGAAAACTAGGAGAGATAAAAATGTGACATCTGGAACCAAGTTACCATTTCTCATAAAAAGCAGAAGAACTGTAAAAGAAAAAGCTGCTCCAGCTCCAAGATGAAGCCTTCAATGGTGGAGCCCACCGGCAGCTGCGTGTTTGCCGTGACAAATGCAGCAGCTCCTGGCGTGGAGTGGATGACTGGACCCCCCTGCCATACCCCTGGGCAGGATTTCTGGTGTCGCATCTTCTGCAGGTGTTAAGAAAACGATAAGCGTGAGCATAAAAATGCTGGTTATAATTTTTTATCTCTACTTCACCTTCTCCAGCTCTCCTGTCTTCTTTGGTTGATTCAGTAGAAAAATCCAAGCTGCCATTTCTTTACCCGGTCACTGAGTCCTGTAGGGTCTTTTTGCAGTTCTTTGTGGTCAGCCCTTATCTGTCACCTCCTGAGTTACTGAGTTATGATCCTCAATCTTTGCCATTTCACTGCTCATTTCCCTTTCCTAGATACTTTCAGACTATTTTAAAGAGCCCAAATTCCAGCAGAACTTCCTGGGGACCCTCCTCCATCGAAGAACTGACTATTTATACCTTTCTTCTTGCCACTTATTTATTTAAGCACAAACCTTCCTCACACTGTGGCAGCGTAGTTTCCTCAAAATCCTCTCGTGAAGGGTGTTGCAAAACAATTTTGGAAATCCAGGTAGCCTCACCCACCTGCAGGTCAGATCTTCCTTACCCACATGGTTGTTGACTCCTCTGGAGAGCTTGGATGGGTTTGTGAAGCAGGAGGAGAAAAGCTTCCATTGACTTTTCTGAAGTACAGAAGTAGTGCTGTTAAAGATGACAGTTTTCCTTATTAATGTGTCCTATGACTCATCGCTCTTCATTTTGTTTCTTTACTCCCCAACTTCTTGACACTTCCACAAGATGATCTGAACTTGGAGGCTTGGGCTAGTTTTAATGCCCCCTGCAGAGTGTGGGGTCAGCATGGGAATCCTTCCAGCTTCTTCCCCAGCATCTGCACACGCAAGAAATTCAAGTTTTTATCCTCATTGAGTTTTGCTTTTTATTCCCATGTCATGTGTACACACTCTCTGGCAGGCTTCCCGCTCTAGTGGAACCTGAAGAAGATAACCACTAGTTTTGGAGCCTCTTGCTAGCTGTGCCCCAAACTTTTCTGGCCTACACTGGCATGGGTTTGGTACTTGACAAGCCTTTCATGTAATGAGGGAGGAGTAGTGGGCTCCCTTTTGCTGGACCTGAGCAGCAAAAGGCAGCTGAAGCTGCCTCCTTTGCTTCTCCACTTGGTGTGCAGATGGCTGATGGCATGAACCTGGCCGTGCTGTGCCCCATGGGCCATGTATCCCTGCATCCTCCATGGTGTCTTTATTTGTTTGTTGTTATCAGTGCCATTTGGAAGTAAATTCTAGTGGGTCTTTTCCACATCAGCCCTGGCTGCTGTGTTTAATCATCTTGGGTCTACTGAGTGGTGCTGGTGAGATGGCGTGTTTGTAAGCATAGGCACCAAACACAACTAAATGATCAGCTTTGTGCTCCATCAGCAGAGCTGACATATTAAACCTTTAATTAATAGTAGTTTATAGAAGAATATTACCCATGACAGAATGGTATTTGGAGTCTGTTGCCTGCTTGTACCTTGGTTTGTGACAGGGTCAGCTGGTGTCTTAAGTCACCCCTTCACTTTGGTTGGGTGGGCACAAAGTAACAGCAGGAGCACAGGCGCAATGCAAAGGGTATAGGATTCATCTTTTCCACCCCAGCAGCCCATAAGCTAAAAAGACCAAACACCGTGAGATGATTCCGCTTCCACAGCTGAAGCTTACTTTATGTTTACTCACACATGGCATTAGTTACTGTTCAGATGTAACGGTCTCACAGGGACACCTCAGAAAATGAGGGAGTTGTTCACAATGTCAGGACCACCAGGTCTGCTGCATCCAAACAAATCAGAGAGCAGTGCTGAAGCTCAGGTCTGTGAGCTTGCTGCTGCTCTGCACATCCCCAGGCAGCAGTGCCCAGGCCTGGAGCCCATTAAATATGGGGTGATTTTGGCATATTTCAGATCCAGGACAAGCACGCACGACAGTGAAAATTCAGGTCTTTACTGTGTGTTGATTGCCAGGGTGCCTTTGGGGCCACACTGGGGAGGAAGAGATGAGCCCCAGACTGTCTCTTTGCAGACTTAAAATCAAAACTAAATTGGCTTTGACAAGGCAGGATCTGGAGAGGAAATGTGTCTCACTAAGCTACAAGGGCAACGGTGCTTTCAACTTGTGCTTGTGCTGAGTCTGCCTTAAGTGCTATGTGGGATCAGAGGGAGTGCTGTTTTGATAAGGCCAAGAAGTTAAATTTCCCATTGCATATCAAAGCTCGATTAGAAAAAACAATGCCATAAACCACAATAAAACTTCCCTGAATATTATTTTCTTCTTGCAGCTCTTATTTAGAGATTTGGGAGAGCTCTAGAGAATTTAAGGTCCCGTTCAGCAACTCTGAGATATATCCTGGGGCTTTTCTATTTCCCATGTTCCCATTCCTACTTATATTTCACAGCTCAGACCATGGCTCAGTAGTGCTGGTTTTGTCTGCTAAAGTTAAGAGGCTTTTCCAAGCATTTGGGGAAGGGCTGAAATACTCTTTGGTTTATTTGAATTGCATTTGGGTGCAGGCATGGGGGTCCTATAATGTGGTTTCTTCTTCCCATTTCTCTCTTGGGGGTAGTGTTTTCTCTAAACTTCAGTTGCAGCATGGCTCAGATCACATGTCTGAGGCTTCTGATGTGTTTGGCAATTTCTGCAGTTTCCTCCTTCAAGAGCCTGGGTTTTTAAACTCTCCCCTCCCTCCCTCATGAACGTTTTTCAGGTTTGTCATAGCTTTTATTATAAATTATGCTTTCCGTTACCTGCAGTGTTTTTGACATTTCACTGGTGGATGTTGTATAATGGAGCATCACAGAGATGCTGCATAGAACAGCAATGGTACAGAAAGCGGAGTTGGCTCTTAATCTTTTTTCTTTGTCAGGTTTAGGTGCTTCTCTCCTGGGTTTCTGAGCCCTGGTTGCCAGCAGTGAAGCCTGCAGGACTTGGTTTGGTCCGGCTGTGTAGGCACATGCTACGTTAAAAGTTTTGCTTGACCATGTAGGCATACCCTCTGGTACAACTTTTCACCATATCTGAGCTAATGAGCCCTGTAGCCTTCTTTAACAATGGCGGAAGAAATGACATAGTAAATTACCTGTTGTCGTGATCCATAATTAGCTGCTTGCTGTAGTTCATTCTTAAGCAGGAGTTAGGAGCAGAGGAATTGCATGGGTTTTAATGACAGAAGAGAGTTTGTGCTCCTAGAAGGCTCAAGGCTGGAGCTCTGGTGTCTGTTCCAGCTTTACTCGTGCTCCAGCTTTACTCCTGCCTAGGCATCAAGTAATATGCACTCTAGAGAGGATAAGTAACTGCTCCTGGGCTTTGAATGAATACAGAGGAGTTGAGGTGCCTGTGAAAGGGAGCAGAGGTTTGACAGCTGTTGAAACTGGAGTGATATGTCCACATAAAACACTTTACACATCAAGTAAATGATGCTGCTTCTGCAAAGTGGTATTGATAGTAAGTGTGGCTCTTGGAAGGGTAGGGAAAAAGGTGGATTTCATAAGTAGTGCAGAAATAGGGAGAGAAAGAGACCTTGCATCGTTTCTAGTTACCATGTTTCTGTAACAATATCATAGCACACGTAGTTTGTGGTCTTTGGAAGTTCAGATTTCAGTGGCCCAGAGAAATCTTTCAAGAGACACAAGCGTGGTTTTGGTGGGGAAGGCTGCTACATGTCAGATCTGCATTGTGTTCAGAAGTGAGGATTTGGAGATGGGGTATAATGGAGTTTTCATGCTATTTTGGCATGACCTTGGTGCAGGGTGAGGACTTGTTGAGAAATGTGCTTTCCTTCTCAAATGCCTTAATGCAGAAATGAAAGCAGTGACCAAGCAGAACATTGGCAGAGCTAAGGGTGAAAGATTTTGTTTTCCTTTTTTAAGAGAAAAAAAGGAAATAAGCCTCAGAGAACATGGCTTAAGAATGGATAGTGCCATCGGGAATGGCTAACGTGGAAGTTGTTAGGGTTGTTGGGGAAAAGGTGCTGAGGAGGCTAACCAAAGAGCTTCATAGAGTTTATGTTTCTACTAGAGGAATGTGCTGGAGCTTCCTCTAAACCTGAAAGTTTTCTAGGGTGACTTGGGGGGACAAAGAAACAAATAGAGGATAACTAACTAATGTAACCTTCCTCTCATCAGATGTGTCAAGTGTGCCACATGATGCTGCCCAATCAATGCAGTTACTGTGCTCACCAGAGGATCCACGCTCACAAGTCTCCGTACTGCTGCCCAGAGTGCGGCGCTGTCTGCCGCTCTGCCTACTTCCAGACTCACATCAAGGAGAACTGCCTGCATTACTCCCGCAAAGTGGGATTCAGGTTTGTGCAGGTCCAGAGGGTCTGTGCTGAGATAGCAAGAGGGAATGAGAAACTGGGATTTAGATCTTTGGAAATGTGTTTTCCTTGCAACAGAAACAAAAGAGGATGTAGCCAGGAGGTGGTGTGGTTTGCTGCATGATAAAACATATTTCAAAATGGGGAATTACTAAATGGATTTACGAGGAGGTTTCTGAGAGCAGAAATTATTTGGAGGCAGCTTTAAGCTGAAGGAACCTTGTGTTGAATTGAAGTTGCAGACAAGCATCTTAGGATTGATATTTCCAGCAAAAAGATTGCAGATCTTAATTCTTTAAGTCTTTTTAAAGTTTGAACTTATATTTATTGTAAGTTATAATGGTCTGAGGGATGTATGCCTGCACGAGAAGGGCATAGATTATTTTCTTATATGTGCCTACAACTCTCCAAACATTTCTCATGAACTGAGACAAACAGAGACATCCACTCCCAAGGCTGTGGATGTGGTTGTGTGTACGTACGTGCATGTGTTGTCTCTTCTCTGACTAAATTGATTGCTTTAATAAAAGACATTTTAATAAAAGACTTTTCCCTACAAGCCTTTCCTCCTTGGCATGTTTAGATCACCTTAACTGCAGCACAGCTCTTAAGACAGAGAAGATTTACTTGTGAATGAGACTAGCGACCTTTTAAGTTCTGTTTTTTCTCTTATTGCCATTGAATACTTTGAGATTTAAAATGAACAGGGCAATTTTTGCTCATGGAGCTGTTCTTTTAAGATGGCTGCAAATTCAGGAAGCCTGTGTGGTTTGTTCTGAAATCACACTTAGTTTTTCAAGGGCTTTTTCTTTCAACTGTGAAGACAAGAAACACATAACAAACTGATTCTGAATTTAATTATATACAGAGAAGGGGTTTTTATGTGGGATCTGATTGGAGGGGGCACAGCCCACAACAGAGGACTAATTCCATAGCAAATTAAATGGCTGTGATACTCAAGCTGTTTGAAAATGACAATCTGAGAGAGGGAGGAAAGCTGAAAAATAATGTTTTCCCTGAAATGGAAAAATTGGAATGGAGATGTCAGAAAACTAACATGGGTTTGGTGCAGTTCTTTGGACTCCACTGGCACCTGAGAATCCCAAATGCAGGCAGTTTCAGCACGCTGAGCTGCTTGTGTAGCTTCCCCATCCCTGTTGATGCCTCAATCAATAACTTGTCACAGAGTTATATTGGCCTGAGCTGCGCTATATAGGAAACTCAGTCTTTTAGCAGTGATCCAGTGCAAATCCTTTTGCCTCTAAGTGATGGGCTTATACATTGCAAATGTAGAACAAAGCTTGATCCTGACTCTTAAGTCTATGACCTGGCATTTTTTAAAAACGTCATTCATTCCAGATGTATTACAGTAATATCTTTATGATGCTGTCAGCAGTGAGAGCTTCTACAGATGTCATTAGCAAATCCTTTCTTTCTATGTCAAGGACATTAAAGAAGATCTAAACCAAGACAGAGCTCAAGAATGATACTTACAGGGTTTTTAGCCTTACCCAGCTTCTCTAGAAGCTAAATTTCTTTAACTTCCCTAGTTTGCATCTGCTCAAGCTTATCTGTGAAAACTGGATTTACCAGACAGGTAAACTTCTGGCTATGCCATCCCTGTTATCCTGCCTGTCTCTGCTGTTTTGGAAAAGGAAGAAATAAACTCTAGTTGCAGAACCATATGTTGATAGTCCGTGGCATCTGCCCTGTGGTCATGTAGCGACTTCGTTTCTTTCACTTTTGTTACTTGAAGAGCTGAAAAGCTGAGAGGTTCTTTTAAATCCTTCCCAGGATCAGCTCTATTTTGCTGCTTCTCACTATGTCCTTGTTTTTATTGATTTTCTAATGCATAAGTTTGGGGTTTGTTTTTTATTGTAGATTGCTGGTTTTTTTTTTTTTTGTGTGGTCAGTCCTTATTCTGTCTCCTTTTCTCCTAACACCCCAATGCGTTCAGTGAAGTTTGGAGTAAGACTGTTTTGTTTGGGTTTTAGTCGTGGCAAGTGATTGCATTGAAAATGAGAAAGCGCTTCTGCAGTTAAAAATTAAAATCACCAAGTCTGTCCTAAATGCTTCTTCCACTTGACTCCAAATGTCACCTTCCCACCTTTTAAAAGCACCTTCTGGCTATCTCCACTGATCTGGGGCTCATTTTCCTGCTCGGAGCCATCTGGAGAGTTGAGAGGCTGGAAGGTGACAGCATAGGAAATGTTCAGAGGGTTAAGACAACATCTTGTAGCTTTATCTTCTCTTACAGGCTGTTTTCCAAGACTTTTACACCACCCCTCCTTGACCTGGGGCTATCCAAGACTCTTCTCTGGCAAATTATTCTCCCTCCCCTTCTTCCTGGGGAGATGATAGTGGAATTTGCAATTTGTAGAAATTACATGGCAAGCCTCTGACATCCTCCATCCACTTTGTTCTGCTAATTGCTTTACTTTATCAAACTTCGTCCTGCTGGCACTGGAATTCTTGATTACAAAGTGCCTTGTTGTTTAAACTTCCATTTACTGCAAATTAAATCAACTTGTAATCATTTGACCTTGAGCTAGTACTTATTTCATCCCTAATTCTAATTGAAGTACTTACCAAAACTAAGCAGAATGCAGAACCATCTACTGTTAGTTCAGGGAGTGCTTGTGAAAGAAACCTGTTGGCTATTCCTGGATGTACTAGCCAGACCTTACTGTCAGGATTAGCACTTGTTCTTCCATTTATACTCGGGGAATTTATTCTTCCATAATAACATGGTTCCTGATGTTACTATCCTAGAAAGTCTCTCTCTGTATCACATGAGGATTGGGCTTGAAGGCAGAGCTACCTGGGCAGGGTGTTTTCATGCTTCCCCAAAGATGACATCAGCTGTTGTCATCGCTTCTCTCTCGAAACTTAAGAACACTGCATTTGTGTGTAGATTTTGGGGGGAGAGGGTTCGGCTCCTTCGGGCTGGCTTCTGCCTAACGATCTTTTGAAGTATAACTTCAAAGCATGGGCTTGATTCCTAAACACTGTTGGGAGGCTCATGTGGGGTGAAGGATAATCTAGCAGCTTGTTTGGTTTTGATACAGTCTTGGAGCTCTTCCAGTTGCTCGGTAGCTGGGGTCCATCTGCGACAGCAGCATTTGTGCTGCGGCACTGCCGATCACACAAATGGCAGACCTCAGAAAGAGGCAAAAAAGATGCTTCTAAGGTGACTTAACTCCATGTTTACTGGAGGAAGTTATCCCTTGGGTGCCTCTCACATCCTTCAAGCCCAAGCATTGGCCCCCTGGATTGCCCTGCTGGGCTCCACTCTAATGGTCTGTATGGGCAGTGCTGACTCAAGCGGAGGTCTGCCACTAGTCGTTTTGAGTGGCTCTTCTTAGGAGAGGCTGTTCCAGTCCCTGATTAGCATAGATGCTCCTGTGGGCATGATGAACCCCATGGCTGTTGTGGCCAAGGCAGGCGAAGACAGTCAGCCCTTGCAGTGGTGTGTGGCTGCCCTCAGAGTACAGCAGGTGGGTGGGTTCTTGAGAGCAATATTAGTTAAATACAGTAAGGCTGCTGGTGATTTCCCTCCTGGGGGTGTACCAGGCAAGGTCTGTCACAGGGTGCACTGGGAGGAGAGGCAGGCTGGAACCAGTGGCATGACCCTGGAGCTCTGCCTGGCCGTGTTTTCAGCTGCCAAGAAGACTCCTTTGGCTCCACATGCAACCTCTGCTCCTGGAGCATCCACCCAGCTCCCAGGCAAGCACTTCCCAGGCAACACCTGTGTGTTAATGATTTTAATGAGTTTAATCAGTTCCTTTGGTGTTTCTGTTACTGCTTTCAGTATCTTTGCTGTTGCTGTCATTATTTTCTGGTGCTTAGTGGGGAATGAGAACCAATTGTACAGGGTTACTTTGGATTTTATAGCTGAATATCCTTTTTGTTTTGTACTGGAGACTGACTGGTATTTATGCTGAGATCTCATCAGATACTTTTACTTTAGTTCTTCACTTTCATTTTTGGCAGAGTTGGCTTTCACAGATACAGGGCTGGTGTTTTGCAGAACCACATTTTCTTTTATTCTTTCTGGGTTATTTCAGTTTCTGAAGGCTAATTTTATAGATCTCGTCACTAACATCTGATAGTGACATCTGCCCAGCCTGTGAATTCCTGTGTTGTGGCTTAACCCCAGCCAGCAGCTCAGCCCTATACAGCCGCTCACCTACCCATGCCCAGTGAGATGGGGAAAAGAATCAGAAGGGTAAAAGTGAGGAAACTCATGGGTTGAAGTAAAAACAGGTCATTAGATAAATAAAAGCTAACACAGAAGCAAACTAAACCAAGGAATTTATTCCCTGCTTCCCATTGCAGGCAGGTGTTCAGCCATCCCCAGGAAATTTGGGCTCCATCACACATAACACATGTCCCTGAATTACCAACACTGTTTTCAGCACAAATCCAAAACATAGCCCCATACTAGCTAGTACAAAGAAAATTACTCTATCCCAGACAAAACTAGCACACCTGTATTCTATTCCTCCTTGATTCTTCCATATTGCTATTGAAGATACTAAACAAGGACCCACCATAGCCTGGTGCTTGCCTCTACCTGTGCCACTTTGTGTCTTGCCTTTACCTGTGCCACTTGGAAGCAGCACTGTGGCTGTAACTTGGCTCTTTCTTTGTGTGTCCCCCAGGTGCATCCATTGTGGAGTTGTCTTCATGACCCTCGCTATGCTCAAAGTGCACATCCATGAGAAACACTGCGAAGTCTTCCACAAGTGTTCTTTTTGCCCGATGGCCTTCAAGTCGGCCGACAGCACCACAAGCCACATGACCAGCCAGCACCCAGCAGAGCCTCACAAGACTACTCAGTAAGTATTTCAGATTTATCATTTCCTCTTCTCCCTTTCTGGGTTGCTCCAGGATTCCTCCTTTACCTCCTTTTTTTTTTCTTATTTCTGGTTTCTGTCCTCATATGAGAAGAACTGCTGCTTTGTTTGCTGGTGTGGATCTGTTCCTAACCAGTGTGCTCTTCTTCGTACAAACGTGGTCCCCTGGGTAGGAGAAGAGGAATTTGGGCGAGAAAGAGCTGAATATCATAGAATTATAGAATCATAGAATGTTTGTATTGGAGAAGACCTTAAGATCACCCAGTTCCAACCCCCCTGCCATGGGCAGGGACACCTTCCACTAGACCATGTCGCCCAAGGTTCTGTCCAACCAGACTTGGAACGCTGCCAGGGATGGGGCATTTACCACTTTTCTGGACAGCCTGTTCCAGTGCCTCACCATTCTCACAGGGAAGAACTTCTTCCTGAACTTCTAACCTGAACTTCCCCTGTTTCAGTTTAAACCCATCACCCCTTGTCCTATAGCTACAGTCCCTGATGAAGCATCCCTCTCCAGCATCCTTGTAGCCCCCTTCAGACACTGGAAGGTGCTCTGAGGTGACCACACAGCTGCTCTTCTCCAGGCTGAACAGCCCCAATGTTCTCAGCCTGTCTCCATCCAGAAGGTGCTCCAGCCCCTGATCATCCTCCTGGCCTCCTCTGGACTTGCTCCAACAGCTCCTTGTCCTTATGTTGAAGACACCAGGGCTGCACACAGTGCTGCAAGTGGGGTCTCATGAGAGCAGAGGGCAGGATCACCTCCTTTGAGCTGCCCGGGACACAATTGATTTCTGGGCTCAAGTGCACGCTGAAGCCAGCTCACATTCAGTTTCTCATTGACCAGCACCCCCAAGTCGTCTCTTCAGGGCTGCTCTGAATCTCTTCTCTGCCCAACCTGTAGCTGTGCCTGGGATTGCCCCATCGCACTTGGCTTGGTTGAACTTCATGAGGTTGGCATTGGCCACCTCTACAGCGTGTCCAGGTCGCTCTGGATCCCATCCCTTCCCTCCAGTGTATCCACTGAACCACACAGCTTGGTGTCGTCACAGACTTGCTGAATGCGCATCAATCCCACTGTCCACATCGTCAGCAAAAATGTTGAACAGGATCGGTCCCAACACCGACCCTGCAGGACACCACTTGTTACCCATCGCCAGTTGGACATCGAACTGTTAACTGCAACTCTGTGTGTGGCCATTCAGCCAATTCCTTATGTACCGGGTGGTCTATCCGTCAAATTTATGTCTCTTCAGTTTAGAGACAAAGATTATCTGTAAAAAGAACTTAACTGTCACCTCATTGTCCAGCAGGACCCACAGTGGCATTTCTTGGTAGAGGGCTGCAGAGAAACTGCTGCATCTGGCACTCAAAAGAAAGAGGAGAGTTATGCCATGCATCATTGCCCCAAAAATCACTAGAGAGAAACCTCCTGTGTTCTCCACTCTGTAGCTCTCCCCTCCAAGGCTTGAGCTGGTGCTGAGATCGTATGCTTTAAGGGAGGAACTATGGAAAGGTGGGATTGAAAGTAATGTGTAGCTAGCTGGTATACTTTGAGTTTGCTCCCATCTGTCTGCACTTACACACACACACAGAGTTATGCATATGCATAGAAGTAAACCTATTTTTAGAAATCTGTGGTATGTGCCTGAGGCATTTTGTTGTTCTTCCTAGTTGAGTTAATGGTTAGGTTGTCCATGGAGGTGTGTGTTGACTATCCACTGAGAGCACAGCCCTTCTCAGAAAGCCATCCCTTTCTGAAGTTGCTAAGATAACTTTCTTCACTGTCTTCTTTAAATAACTAACAAAGAGAGACTGAGCTTAAATTCTAATTGTTCCAGGATGATCTACAAATGCTCTTGTGAGACGGTCTTTAACAGGAAGAAACTGCTACAAGAGCACTTCCAGCAGAACACCAACAAGTTGTTAGTGGGAGTATTCAAGTGCCCACAGTGTCAGCTGGTGTATATGCAGAAACAGCAGTTAATGCAGCACGTTAAGGTAGGTACCTCCCACCATTTGCTGGTAGTGTATCTTCTTATTTGACTTCACGGAGAGTTTATATCAACTGCAATGAGGAAATAGGTTGAGGAAGTGGAAGGTTCTTGAGGAATATATTAGTGGAAAAATAGACTGCAATGATTATCTGGAAACATCAGTGGAGCATTTTGTGTTAGTTGGTAATAGTGCAGGCAGTTACTTTCATCTATATATAATTTTACTTTCATCTATATATAATTTAACCTTATGACAAAGTCTCATTTTCTATGAATACATTCATTCAATTTTTAACTTTTCTGTATTAAACCCAAGGAAGTGATTAAGCCGGAGCGGGAGCTTTATCGTTGGTTGGGAGACAGGGAGAAGTATTGTCTGCCCACAGTGTTACTAATTTTATAGAATGAGAGCTGAATCTCCCTCTTCTGGGTGCTCATTAGAGAGTTTTGACCCCTTGCAGCTGCCTCAGGGAGGCTGCATGGCATTTAACATCCTGCTTCTCTGGCTGCTTCACTCACCTGAGAACTCTACCAGATTGCAAAAGGGGAGCGTGACAGAGGCAGAAGTGATTGCCCTGGAGGTGTACCAGCCTTCAAGAGGTGGGATCCTGACTTTGTCCATGTTGGCACCAGTCAGGCTGCCCCAAGAAGATGGTCTGAAATGGATAGTTGTGTGCAGCCCCAAAACCTGGGTTGAAATGATGATCTGGAGAGTGCTTTGGACCTGCTGTCCCTCAGTAATGGCTCATATTGCAGTGAGCACAGCAATTGCCTCACTGTCATTCATCGCTCTTTTACACATATGAAGAATCAGTTATTATCCATTTAGTGGTGTTTCTAGCAGGATGCATGTGAGGACTTGCAGATCGGCTTATTCCATAAATGTGCTATGCCACGTGTTTCTGTTGTTTTGGTGGATGTGTTTCTATGTACAGTGTCTAACAATGCCGTTGTGGAAATTCTCTCAGAAGATTTCTTGGTACCATTCTGAAGCCAGAGCTCGCAATGTCTTATTGCCCTTCGACTAGAAAAAAAAGAAGTGACATTTTTTTTAATCAGTGACTTGACTTTGTTTATACTTGCACTTGAAAAGCCAGAAGATTTATCAGTTCGCTGCTAAATGCAAAAACCATTCAAAACTACTTCTTTGCTCTCTCCTCCGTGCCTTTAACTTGCAAATCTGGAACTGCTTTGCATGCAGTAATGAATTAAATTTTGAACCCTCCTATGAAGTCGATGATACCTAATCTTCTTGTATTATAGCTAGGAAAATAGAGTTGAGATTAAGACTGGGACCTTCAAAGAGGCATTCAACCCCAATGCTAAAAGGCAAGCTTGAGTTGAGGTACACAACTTGCTGTGGCTCATTTCCAAATCCTACCCCCCGGGACTTGTCTGCAGCAGTTTGTGCACCAGCACCCTGACATCTCCATACAAAACTTTTGTCTTTTAACTGAGAGGCTGTATTTGGCCATCAACGTGTCTTTGAGATGGTAATTACGGACAGCTCTTTGGCTGTGTCAGGACAGTAATTGCACTAACCCATCTGTCCTATCCATCTCCTCTCCTATCGGATCCTGCTCCTTTATGCAGTAGAGATTTTATAGTCTAACGTGTGCCTAGATGCAAAATAAAGAAACCGTGTGCCTCCTCATCCTTCCTGGCTTTCAATTGTTAACACATAAGAGTAGGAGTTAGAAGGTCTGGTTCCTGTTATTGATACTGCAGAGAAGACAGTTCATTTTTCTGTGCTCCTTTCCACCACCTCCCTGTGGTGTAATAACAGGAGAAATGGAGTAATAGGAACTAAGGTACTCTGCTCTGAAATCACTCTTGAGATTTCCAGATGGGGAGAAAGGTGAACTGTTCCTGTTACCCTGGCAGTGCTGTGAGGCTGCTGTTGTTACCTTGCCATTGCATGACAGAGCTTCTGTGAACATCAGCTGGATCAGGTGCAAAGCACACGGACTTCTCAGATGAGACACTGTGTTTTGACATTTGTTTGGTGTCTAACCCCCAGAAAGACTTCCAAAGGCCTGGGGCCTTCCTGTGTTGAAACTTTACCCGTTACTAATTACAGTGCACAATTAAACCTCTAAATTATCCTTTTGTGTGAACTGTTCTTGTTCCTAGGGGAGTGTCTTGAGGTTTCTTTGGTATGTTGCTATTTTACTTGCTTTTGCTTTCCCACAGCTCTTCGCTTCTGGATTATTTTCCTTATGTTCAATTTGCTTTGTTGAAATAACTTCTGGGGGGATCTTGGCCTGTTGAACAACCAAAGAGCCTGGAGACATGTGCCTTGTAAGGCTGGTTTCTGGCTTTATGCTTGCTTTTATTTGTTAGGAACCAAGATTTGAACCGTGAAAATGTAAATAGCAATAGATGGTGTGGAATTGAAGACAGTGGGGTTAGAGAATCTGAGAGATTGTCTCTTCCTGTCCCTTGAGCAAAGATGAAGCAGCTTTGGAGCCCCAAGATAACAGCAGAAGTTTCATTCAGAGCTTACCAAAGCTCTGTGGGTTTAGAGCTTAGGCTCTTGCAATAATGACAATTAACATTTCTCTTCCATTACATCTTCCCTGTTTAACCAGAGTTCCTAGAGCTCATCCAAAACATTAAACAGGCAGCACCAAGGAGTTGCTGTTGTCATGCAGGGAACATAAATAGAAGCTTCATGTTTCTTTGGAAAATCTTGCTGGGGAAATCACTGTAGCCAGCTTCAAGGGGAAGTGGGAAGATGTGTGGGAGCAAGACATCAGGATATTGTTTTGGGGGATGGGGGGGTTAAATTATTAATTTAAATAGTAAATGTTATTTATTTATAAATAAAGATGTATAATACAAATTACATATAAATGTTACGCATGTTTCCATTACTGTTGTCATCTAGGGTGTTCATGGAGTCCCCCAAAATCCTGAGGAGCTCTCAAACTTCCGACAGAAATCTGAGAAGGCATCAAGGAACCAGGTTCATGCCCCACCAAAGGAGCTGTCAGTGGCCAACGGGACTTCCCACTCCCCTCTGATGAGGAGGGACATGAGGCTGGAAGGATACAATCCCAAATCCAAGTCCAGGCTGAGAAGAACTGGTTGGATTTGCAAGGAATGTTCACAGTGGATCCCCGATCGGGAATCCTATGTGTCCCACATGAAGAGAAGTCATGGAAGGGTAAGGACTCAGATGAAACACTTCAACTAGGGAACAAGATATTGTGAGCAAAGGAGTCTGATAATTGCCCCAAATGGGGCAAAAAGAAACTGTGAGTCTGTTTGCAGCTCAGGGTCAGAACAAAGAAAAATTATGTAGCCTGTTGTAAGTACATTTTCTGTCCTTGATGGTGTACTCTACAACCCGCATACCTCCTCTTTGCTGCTCCTCTCTCACTGCATTTCATGTCAGGCTTCCTCTTCATCTCATCTGGGTAAGTGGATAGAGTGTTGTATCTTCTCCATCTTCTCCATCCTTCGTTGTCGTATCTGCTGGTTCAACCGTCTGATCTAAACTGTCTACACTCAAAGTTACAGAAGGACAGTTTCCCCACATGTTGTATTGTTTGGTAGACATCACTACACCTCACTGGGGAAGAGTTACAGACTCATACAGTGTGCAGAGCTCTATTGTTACAAGAACTGTAAATCTCAATTTGTTGGTTTCATCCAGCTCAGGCCTTGTGTTGCCTTGACCTACATCTGTCAAGCTGATCTTCCTGGCAGAACATAGGCCAAGATGTTGTGTGCAGCCAGATTTCTTAGTACTTTGTCATTAGGACTTCTTGTTTTGTACACTGACTCACCCTTCTTGAGGCTGTCGAAATCTGGATCATGAACTTGATTCCTTTTAGCTTGACCTGGGGAGTGGTGGATTGTTCCACTTGATAAGTACCAAGACTATGGGGACAGGGTGAGAATGCTGGATTTTCCTATTTAAATTCACTAGAAGTAGGAAGTTTGCCAAATATGGAAGTTGAATACATATATGTATTTATTAAGTCTAAGAAGATATTAAATGGAATGCATGCAGATTATATGAAGGACTGGAGGGAAAGGAGGAGGCTAGTTATGGGGCAGAGTTCTGTAGGGGGATGTGGGTAGTGTACACGGTTAACAAGTGGGATTATGTGATGCTCTTTAACATCTTGCCCTTCTGTTGTGCTGAGTTATGAGGAGAGAGAAGGGTAAGTGAGCTTGTACTTCACACTGGGGTCCTGCCTTCTTCTGGAACAGAAAGGTGTTTCCACTGAACTAATTCTGCAGAGGGTCCTGCAGTGAAATGAGGCCCAGGAGAAGCAGCTAATGCAATTTCTATTAAAAATAATAAATAAAAATCAAGCATGTGCTTTAACTAGTCCTGGTTTTCATAGGATCAGTGCTAGCATTAGCCAGTGGTTGGGCTGAGTATAAGGGGGACCCCAGAATCTCAGTGATGTTTATCAGTGGAAGAGGGATTTTTTGCACCCAACAGGTAAGGTCAAGCTGAAGATCATAGGTGTGTTAGAATCCAGCCAGTGTCTTCCTCTCGCTGTTATTAAAAGATATTTCTGTTCTTCTGCTAGTCTGTGAAGAGATATCCCTGTCGACAGTGTGAACGTTCATTTAATGCCTCCAACAGTCTGCGCAGACACATCCGCAATAATCACGACACAGCAAAGAAAGTTTATACTTGCTGGTATGTATTGAGCACCCCTTTTGACGTTTGTTTTCAACACCAGGCTAAGCCTCAAGTTTGGAAGCCCTTTGTAATAGATTGTGTCTGCTCCTCTCTGCTCCAGGCTGTAAGTTACTGAGGGAGAGTGAGAAGAAGAGTATGTTAAACATGAGAGACTTGGCTAAAATAAGTCCTTGCTTTTGACCGCACAATGCCCTTTGGAAACTTAGGGTAAGGTTTGATTTGAGATCTGCAAGTGCAAAATTCGAATTATATTAGACACCCTTGTGGAACAGCTAGTATAATATTGGGCCACTTTTTTGCCACTTTGTGGTTGATGTGGTCATTCATCACTCTTGCACTTTTCCCATGAAAAAGTGGTACAAAAGGTATGTAAAGTCTTAATGAACATGGGCATGGGTGCTAGATCTTGCCACCACTGTATACAGGCAGAGCTGACTGCACAAGCTGCAGGGCAATGGAGAATTAAGCCTGCTGGATTTGCTTTGGAAGGCTCACCTCAAAGTTGGGTAATGGATTTGAAGATTTGAGACGAGCTATGTGAATCAGCAGTGAATGAAAATCATCGCTGGGGAGCATTTTTTAGCTGTGGATACAGTCTCAGTTTAGGACAAAGCCCAGTGCTTACAAAACTGCCTCTAAACCAGCTGCATTCTCATGTGCTGTTGCAGAATAAGTCGTATCCAAGCGACTGTGCAGACGTGCTTCCTGTCTCATTCTGAGACATCCTTCTGAAAAAAGAAGTAAAAACCCACATTTGTGTTGAAGGGAAGTTTGCAGTAATGGAGGTTGGGGGATTTTCTTTATGTAACTAAGATTTTGGCTTTAACACAAGTGTTTCTGAAGAGTGCCCTGTCACTTTACTGCACTTAAGTTACTAAAAGCCTGTCTTGAAGAGTACATCCTCATGTGTTTTATTTCTTTAGACTGCCTAGTGAGCCACAGTAGCTTTCAGTAAATGGATAAAGTATTGGCATCACCACTGGGGCCTGATAAGAATATATTCCTGATGCATTTTTCAGACAGGACTTCTAAACTTTCCATTTCTTGTAACTGTGCTTTGACTTGGAACCTCTGGAGAAGGCGAAATGTTGGCTCCCAGTATGTTTAATTACGTGGCTGATGATATTTGGAGTTATGTGCACCTGATTTGCATCTGTGTATTCTCTCTGGATCAGTTGTTTTCAAAGTGCAGTGTAACAGAACCAAAATGAACTTAAGGCCTAGCTGGAAAGGATTTATTTAATAGCCTCGAACGTGCCTGACTGCTGTCTGCATTAGCTTGTATAGGCCCTGGAGTCCAGCTCCTTCTCAGAATCTGTTGATGAAGTCTTAACTGGAGAGTGGTTGTGCTCTTTAATCATTGTAGTGGCAGACGTAGTGAATTCACAGTACTCTTCAAATGAAACCTCTTCCTTGAAATACTTGTCACAGCATCTCCAACAGCTGCTCTTTGTCTCGATCTGAGGTGCCCTGTTCAGTCTCGCTTTTGTTCCCTCTTAGTTTGTCCAAAGTGCTGTTCTAAAAATCTCCCCTGTGACTTTTGATTGCACATCCTCCCATTTCTTTGAATTCCTCCTTGGCTCCCTTGTGCTCTCTGTAAGGCATCACATCTTTGCTGCTCCTTTTGCCTTGGCTGCTAGTGTCTGTTTTCCTTTTTCCCACCAGGCAGCTTGTATCAGTCTCACCTGTTACTCCATTCAGGACTTTTGATGCTTTAACTTTTTGTCACCCTTTTTTCTCCTCTCCTGGATTTCCGTAAGTAAATGAGTAAAACTTGTCATTGATCCAGCAATTGAGTGTTTTGGTGACTTCAGCGTGCTGTCTGATAGGTCACCTCCCTCTGGCTTCTAAAGTTTCAAGCTGTGATTTCCCCTTCTCCCCCTGCCCTGCTTAGGGCTCTGCCTTCTGTTAAATTTGTAGGGAGAAACCAGTAATGGAGGACTTGCTTGAACACCCTCCTGCCAAGCTTGTCACTGGAGTAATTAAGGTCAGGAAAGTATCTTTCCCTGCTCACACGGAAGGAATTCTAAATTAGGGCAAATTGAAAAATATTCTGATGTGCTATGTATTTTCTTTCATAATTCACTTGGTTTTTGTTACAAGAACTTGCTCTCATTTTCCAAGGCTTAAGTAAAGACTGTCTGGAACGCTTGATTTTCAACATGTTTATCTTTGATAAATATCACTTAATAACCTCTCATGTTTCCTCCATGAGGAAGAAAAAATCCATCATTATTAAGTATTGATTTATCATCTAAGCAGTTCCTGTTAAAACCCAGAAGTATTCACGGAGCATGTCTGCATTTTCACATCATTATTGACTGTCATTTAATTACTGGAAGCTCAGGAGGAATCTTCTTCTCTCCTTTTAAAATATATCTTTGTTGCCCAGAGACACTTCATCTCCTTGCTGATGCTTTTCATCCTTTGCTCCTGCATTTCAACTGCAATTTGTGTATTTCAGAGAAGTCCAGTGTAACTTGCCTCGTTGCTCAGCTCAGTGTGTAGCTGATGAACCTTCCCTGTGTCACACTGCAGGCAGCAGCAGAGTACAGTCAATCTTGGGTTTCAGAATCGCTAACAGAGACCTCTGTGTACTTCACCGTGCTGCAGGGGGTGGGTTACTGTGTCTGCAAGACATGGCACTTATTTCCAGTAGACCTTGGTCATCCAGGAGTCAAGGTGGCACATCCACTTCACATCTTTTGAAATGGAAGTTCTTGAAATGGCAGCTCTTAAGTCCTACCAAGTTTTAACAGGAATAGTTACATACATGATGCATTCCTGAGTGCTTCTGCCTCGCTTATTAGTAAAGTTGGAAGTTCAGCAGTTATGTGAGAATTTTCAATGTGCCATGATACAGATGGTCTTGTGAATGGGATGCTGCCGTGGTGCTCAGGAACGCTGGCTGTGGAACCTGGTTCTGCTGTCAGCCTCCTTGGTGCTACACAAGTCATGAGGTCGCTCTGTGCCTGTGTCTCTCATTTCAGAGTCATTTCCCCCCCTGCGTTTTCCATCTTGATTATTTATCTTCTGTAGCATGTATCACAGTGAGCCTGATCTCTAGTAGTCGCTGTATTTATTTAGTACTGGACTGTACATAAGATGTGCCCTACTTTCATTCCCATTCATGCTTACTGTGGTAAATCCTGAACTGTTCTAGATTTCTCTCAGGGGTAATGTTTTATTATTAAACCAGCGATTTGCTGCATATTTTGGTAATCGAATCGTACATTACTGCCCAGCATCTCCACTCCAATGACACCTATTGGTTTGGCACATAATAAAGAGCTGTTTGAATGGAAACAAAGAGCTGGGTATTTCCTCTAATAAATTTTCTTCCTTTTTGTATTTCCAAGGTACTGCACAGATGAAAATCAGACATTTCCTCAGCCGTTCATGCTGGAGAATCACATCAGTCTCATGCATGGCATCAAAAACCCAGACTTATCCCAGATGGCCAAAGCAAAAGCTCCAGAGAGAGACACAACAGAAGTAACTGATACATTTTCATTGAAAAATAAATGTACCTGGCGAGTAGCTGTTCCCTCGGGGTGTTGTATGAAGCCCTCTCATCCACATAGCAGATTTTCTTGTCCTCCTCTCAGCTCCATCCAGTTTGCTTCTCTCTGGCAGTGTCAGGATCAGCTGCACTTCAGCTGAAAGTGCACAACATATCTTGCATTTTTCAAGATATTCCTGAACATGTGGCCTTATGTTTTACTGGCCTTTTTGCAGTCTGCTTTGTAACCAGGTCTAATTTAGATTGCTATTACCCTTGTGTGCCCCTGCCGCTCTGGTCATGAGTCTGCTACATTTTTCCTCTTTCTCCCTCATTTTTTTCTGCTAGTTTCAAAAGGGTTTTTTTGTCTTTTAAAATACTTACTCCTTAGATCCTCTCCCTATGTGACCTGCCTTCCTCCTGAGTAGGACTGTGTAATGTGTTTTCAGCAAGTATAACTGGTCAACTGATTTGATTTTGGGTCAGTTTGGAGTGGAGGGTTAACTGATTGGGCTTCATTTACTTTAAAAATAGATGTATCTTTTCCTTATCACTGTAATTTACCATTCACCTGATTCCTTGAGGGATCACAGCCAAGTCTGACTCCCCTCTGTATTTATGCTGTAAGGAAACCCGGGGTAACCCAAGAATTCACTTCTGTGAGCTGGTGGCTGCTCCCCCAAGCAGAGCCACGTGGCCAGCCGGGGACAGCCAGAGGCTTCCCGTGACTCCAGCAGGTCTGCAAATACAAGCCTATAAGCTGTATTCTAAACAAAGACTGCTCAGTGCTGCTGGATAAGGAGATACGAAAATCATGTGAAGGGACGTATGCAAGTGTGCCATCCTCATGGGAAGAGAAGCACACTGTGGGATGAGGGGATGAGTTAATTAGAAATGCCATGAAGAAAAAGCCTGAGTGGAGGGGAGAATGCTCAGAGTTAAATCTGAGAAGCATTGTCTGGACCGATGACCATCCCTGTGTCCCTCAGCTGTCCCTGCTTGGTGGGCTCCTTCCCACATCAAGTTCACATTCTCTTTCCCCATCATGTTCCTGCCCAGGTACCCCTTACCAGGTCTCCCATTGCAGGACAGCAGTTGAGATCATGCATGTTGGGGTGAGGGTTTTGGGTGCTGGGAGGAAAGGCCATGTGACACAAGTCCTGTGGCACAGCTTCATTTAGCTTGTTTCAAAATACCGATGTGGATTCACCCCCAGGTGTCTTCAGGTACGTGTGTGGAATTGAGCGCTTGATCTTCCCGGGGCTCAAGCAAGGAAGTAACTTTTGAATCTCTTACTTGTTTTAAGGCAAAATCTCCAAAGAGGATGGCAATGGATGAGCTGGGTCAGGCAGAGACCGCTGCGGGTTCAGGTGCGCCGCCAGCCAAAAAGCTGAGAGCACACTGGAAATGCGCCAAGTGTGGATTCACGACAGACGTCGGCACTGAGTTTCAGGAACACATACCTCAGCACAAGACAGACAGCTCCACCTACCAGTGCTTGTTCTGCGGCTTGTGCTACACCTCTCACATCTCTCTGAACAGACACCTCTTCATTGTTCATAAAGTAAAAGATGAGGAGGAAGAGGAGGAAGAGGAGGAGGAGGAAGATGCAAGGCAGAAGGTAGAAAGGGAGATAGGTGAGAATGGACATGAGGGCTATAATGGTGAGATGAACACTACAACAGAAGAAAACCTGAAGTGTAAAGAGTGCAAAAGTGACTCAGCTCTTTGTGAACACAGTCAGACGTGTAGCGTGGAGGGTCCTAATAGCACCTCGCAGAACAATCATTCAAAGTCTCTTAAGACTTAAAAACAAAAAAAACCCCTTTTGGTTGGTCGGGGGTTTTTGTTGGGGGGTTTTTACTCAAAATACAGGGTGGGGATGGGGCGAATCTTTGAAATACTCTGTTGATTTCTCGGGATGGACATGGCTTTCCGTTAACCTCTGTTTGTAAGGGAAATTTAAAAAGAAAAAACCCAACCCTGCTATTGCATCCTAAGCACTAACTCTCTGCCAGACCAGAGAGGTGAAAAGGGAAAGCAGGGCAAGAATCCTTGCTGGAGTTTGTCCAACTCCTGAGGATCAAGGAGCACTTTCTGCAGCTGCAGTGTCCTTAAGATGAGCTCTCCTCCAAGTGTGCACTGTCTCAGCCTCTGCCCGGAGCCCGAGCCTTGCCTTCCCTATTGCTTTCTTTCTCCTATTTATGGCTTATTTTTTCTCTTCCCATCCTGCCTTTGTTTTACTCATTTTAACTCATAACGCCGTCTCAGCAAAACACACTTGTCAGGACCACGCTGGCTGATCCAGGATCTTCTGTGTTACATGGGACGGGTTCAAGCTGTAAGTTGTGCTGTTTTTTTTTAATTGCCAGAATAACAACCTTATTTTCCAAAATGCAGTTTAATGAAATGTCTCAGACCTGAATCATCCTGAAAGAGAATTCTATAGCCCACATCCTCTCGGGTGAGCACAGCTCAAAGCCACATGTCGTGTTGAGGAGGGCCTGGTCCCCTTGGGGATGTGTTGGCCACATGTCAGTGGAGTTGTGCTGCTGGAAGTTGTCCTGGTGCTTGGCGGCTTGTCCCAGAGGGGAGCTTGGGCAGAGCAGGGTGGCAGGTTGGCACCATCCCAGAAGGGGAAAACATGTCCCCGCCCCCCGTCCCATCCCTGTCCATGGCATCAGTTGGAGCAAAACCATCCCAGCACTGCTGACAGCATCACCTGGTGCCTGTGCTCCCTGCAGCTTGGGCTGAGCTGTGGCAGCAGACGGGGGTCACAGCCAGCAGGGGGGCTGCCAGTGCTCCTGACACGGCTCAGCATTGCTGCCACTTGGTAGACGTTTCCTTCCGCAGAGTCATATTGACTCTCCCTCCTGTGATGTGTCCCCCATCACATGCCCTTTGTGCAGTAGAACTATCTCCTGTGCCATTATTTTTTTAATTACATTGAGCCAGAACCCCGCTCATTATTGTTTACTATGATGATGTTTAAATAATTTAAGAACTATTTATCTTATTGCATTCGGATCGCTCGCCCGTTCATCTCGACGTGTTTTGATACGAACAGTTTGGACTCTTTGTATTTTTTGATACGGTGTACATTAGCCTAGGGGATGTTTTACCAGGTAGCCTACGTAGAGCTAAGGATAGCAGGGGGCACCCCCAAGCCACCACGTATCTATTTAACCCGCAGCGGCGTCCGTGCCTTGCTATGATGTTTACTTCGAAATACCGCAAATAAAAGCATCCAAGGGTCGCTGCCTGGCGTCGTTCTTCCCCTTCCGGGGCGGGCCCGGAAGCGGCGGCGAGGCGGGCGGAAGCGAGCGCGGGAGTGGGGCCGGGCGGGTGGGTGTCGCCGCGCTCGGGGCTGCGATGCTGTCGCTGGACTTCCTGGACGATGTCCGGCGCATGAACAAGCGGCAGGTCCGGGCCGGGGAGGCGCGGGGCGCCGGGCGGGCCGGGGGGTGGATTGGGTCTGCCCTGCCCTGCCCGGAGCCTGACCGACCCCCCCGATCTCCAGCTCTACTACCAGGTGCTGAACTTCGGCATGATCGTGTCGTCCGCCCTCATGATATGGAAGGGGCTGATGGTGGTGACGGGCAGCGAGAGCCCCATCGTGGTGGTGCTGAGGTAAACGGGTGGGTTATGTGGTATCGCTCCGGAGAGGGGGATGAGGGCCGGAGAGCCGCAGGCCGGTGGCGTTGAGCCCGACCAAGGGGGGTTTGCTGAGGGATGGGGCAGCGGGAGGCCCCCGCCCCGTCCCGTCCCTGGCTCACAGAGAACTCGCACTGCCGTGTAGCGCAGGGCAGCAGGCAAGGGAAGAGGGAGCAGGCAAGCATGGCCGGCAGCCTGCAGGGAAACCAGCATCTTTTCCTTCTGCTTCGGTCAGCTGCTGGGTTGTACCCTAGAGGGGTGGTCCTGAGTGTGGGTGAAGGGGAGGAAGGACTTCAAAGCAATAACGGCAAGAGCGAAACTCTGTCATATCAAACCTGGAGAAATGCTCGGTGGTGCAGGTGAAAGAGCCATGAAAAAGAAAGGCCTTGAAGCAGAGAAGCTTGGGGGGGGGGGGGGGGGGGAGGGAAGTTTATCTCTGTATAAACACAATGTTTGTGGCAGACCTCATCCTTTCATCAAGGGTAATTGCACTTCCCGTAGCAGAAGCTGTGGTAGAACACCACAGCACAGTGGTACCTCCGTGGTGCTGGCTGGTCTTGCTGCATGGATAGGTGAAGTATCAAATGAGTCTTGGTGAGTGAAAAGGAGTTGATTCGAGACACCAGGGAATCAAGTTTTACAATTAAAAGGGTTTGCTGTTTTCCTGACATGCCTGGGGAGTGTTATTACGTGTTACATTTCATCCTTAAAAATACAAACTCATCTTTCACAGTGGCTTGGTTTTCCCCTGGCCTTCTAGTAAGCTCTAGCATGGCCAGAGAAAGGGGAGCCTTAGCTGTCCTCTTTTATATAAGGGTTGTTGCTCCATGACTGGATGCGTTTTAGGTATTGCACGTTGCCCTCACAGAAGGGTGGTGCAGTCTGTACCACCAGTGTTACTCTCACCCTTCTGCCTGGGACACATTCCTTGGGCAGCTGTCGGCTGCTGGTGTGGATATTGCACAGGGCCTGTTCTGTGGCTGCGTTGCCCTCTCTGTGTGTTTCTATGTTGGTGTTGATCACCGCATGCCATTTAACAAAACTCCCTGCCAAAGGGTCTGTAAGTACAGGAGAGATATTTCATGCTGTTCCTCCAGTGAGTAAGACAGGGGCTGTTAGGTCACATCGCTTCTTCAGCGATGTGATCTTCCGTTCTGAGCAGCAGCTTCTGTGCTGCCTCAAGATAAACCACGAATATACATGGTACTTAAAGTTCATCATTTTGTTTTGGACTGCATTATTTATTTGGAATGAAGAAGGTTAAGTATTTTGTAACAATTGTCATTTAGAAGACAGGACTAAAATAAAAGAATAGCAGTGCCTGAAATGAGATTGGGAAGCAAAGCCATGAATCACGGTAGCAAATTTTTAGCACACCCGTCTGTCTGTTCCAGATGGGAATACAGAGCCTGTGTGCGTTCCGAGCTTTGTTAGGAGGATCTACCTGCGTGCAAAAAATGAAACCAGATAAAATGAAAAGGTTAGACTTGATGGTGTTAAGGGTCTTTTCCAACCTCCCTGATTCTATGATTCTATGAAAAGAAGCTTCCCATCGCTGTGGAAGTTCTACCAGTGAAGAGCTTGGAAGTCAGGAAGCTGCTGCTTGTCATCAGCTTTGCTGTTATGAACAAAGCAGAAGGGTTTTCCCATTTGGTGTGATATTAACAGCGGCTGCTGGCAGTGCTCTTTTCCCAGCAAACCTAAACTGCTGGTAGGATGGCGATTTACAACCTGATTGTGATAGAGGTTCAACACTGCTCAGTCTCCAGGGTGGTTTTCTTAGGAGCTCTTTGTGGAGGTTCTTGTGAGATTTTTCTTAAAGGACTGTAATCTCCAAAACCTGATTCCGAGTGTTAAATATTGTTCAATTGCTCCTTTTCTCTTTTTCAGTGGCAGCATGGAGCCTGCGTTTCACAGAGGAGATCTCCTGTTCCTCACAAATCGAATTGAAGATCCCATCAGAGTGGGAGAAATCGTGGTCTTTAGGATAGAAGGAAGGGAAATTCCTATAGTCCATCGTGTCCTGAAAATTCATGAGAAGTATGTTAAGAATTTGGGGGGTTGTACTGCAGGATGTTAAGCTAAATTATGTTCTTCCTCATCTCCTTGGTTAAGTGAACGGGTGTAATGTCAGTAACTGATATCCAGGTGCTGTAGGAAGCAGCATAAAAGTTTCAGACAGACAAAATCTGCCCTCCTTGGTTTACTTGTAAAGGTAATCCAGCAGAATGCACGAGGTGGGGAGTCTGAGTAACCTGGACTCCCCATGCCACTTAATGTCTCCTGTGCCATCATTTCCATCCCAGGGTACTATGTATTGTCACCTGTAGGTACAGACGCACTTATGTGTGTGAAGTTGTTCTTGTTTGTGGAGGTAGAACTGATGGAAGAAGGGTATTTTTTGTGTAGTGTGCATTATTTTAAAGTCTGTCTGTGGAAGAAAGCAGAACCCTCCCTGGTTTCTGCTGTCATGCAGAGGGAGGGTGTTTCTTCTCTGTAGGAAGTCTGGTGGTGTTACACTCACAATCTTTATGCATTGGGCTGTCCATGTCCTGTTCATTCTCTGAACACCTGTCAGGTTGTATGTCTGAAGGAATGAAGCACATTCACTCTGGTTTGATTGCTGAACAGGGCTTAATTTTCCAAGCAAGGCTTCCTGAGCAGCCACAGGCCTTTCTGTTTTGCTGGATGCTATGACTGCTCCAGGCCAGTCTGGGGGAAAATGAGCCCTGTGAGGCATTTGAGTGAAAACTAAATCTTGCACGGGATCCCTGGTTCTTCAAGCCAGCTCGGAGAGGGCATCAGTTGGATGGGGTCCTGGCATCTATTTCTGCAGAGTAAATGCCTGCTGGAAGATACATGAACTGGAGCTATACCAGCACTCGGAGATCTGTTCCTAGGTTAAGGGAACCACTTGAATCGTGTAAAGGTGGCATTTGATGACTGCTCCAGTCAAGCGAGGTTGAGGTGATAGAGAAAGGTCCCTTCCCCCAAGCATTCATGGCAGCCACAGCTGTTGAGACACCCAGGTCATTTGGCCCAACAAGAAGGTCAGCCAGGTTCATGCACACAAATAGTCAGCTGAAATCCTCGCTATGAGAGGGTGACACCTCTCCCAGTAGATAGAGCAGTCTTTGCTGTTCAGATTTATTCTGTACCCAAATCTTTTAACTATGTCAGTTTTCAAAGTACCACTTTGATACCAGTAATTAAAAAATAAGGTCAGTATAGTTGGTAAATCTGTAATCTAATGTTACATGTGCACTTTTTGAGATGTCTTGGGAACTCTTACCTGAAATGCTACTTTCCTCCTCCCCCATTGCATGCTAAAGGCTCAGCTGGGCTCCAGTGCTGCTTGGGCTGATTATTGAGGAGGCAACAAAGTTCAAGGTCTTCTTTCTCCGCTCTCAGCCACTGCCTGGGAAGGAGAAGCAGAAACGTGCATTCTATGTGTCAGTTCATCTCCAGATATTACCCACCCTACGCTTTTTGCTTGGCTCTATCTCAGCACTTATTTTTAGTTTAAGTAACAGGCCCATGGTGCCAGTCCTTGATTCTGTGAAGTAAAACCATTGTCCAATATTTTATATTTCATTTAAATAAAACCACCAAATACGAACCTAAACTTTATGTTAGGAAAGATAAACCAAAAAATCCCTACTGTGACCTTAAGCCAGGCAGAAGCCAGGAGCGCTGGAGGCAGGCTCCAGTATCAGTTGCTTTTTTAATTGTTTAAAGAATATTTTTCTGGTGCCAGTTTAGATTTTGGGAGTATCCTCTGCATGGATGGAGTTTCCCATTTCTTCTGTAGTCATGGACTGAATATAAAAACTGGGAGAAGTCTGCAAAGGTGACGAGTGTGAAGCTGAGGTAAAACAGAAACCCTGTTCTCTGATCTTCTGGCAGTTTGGGCTCCAGTTCACATCAGTATTGTTTCAGGGAGAAAATGTTTTTTTCCTTGCTGGTCTTTTTTTCTTTGTTCAGACTGAAATGGAATTCATTCTTTATCACTAAACACAGACTGTGGTCAAAACTTCCTTGGTGGTTTTGGTGCAGGACAGCCAAAGCAGATTTTAGTCACCTTTCAGACAGAGCAACTGTGCTGTGGGCTTCTTGTGCTAGTTTATGATAGACCACTGAATCTGCTCAGTAAGATGGTGTGCTCCTACACCATCAGTCTGCAGAGATAACTGTGTTATCACTATATCTGGATATCTTCTTTTTCCAGACTGTATCTCTAAGTTCTAGAGTTTGTTGTCCCCACACAGGGAGACAAATGTGCTTTGAAGAAAGATCTGTTCTTTCCCCGGCTTTTTTTCTTTCAAGCTGCTTCTGTTGAGTGAGTAACACATGCTGCTATTTGAGCATGATGACAACAGCACAAGCTCTGAAAACCACCTGTGTGCTTTCCTGTGTTGCATTAGATCTATCATTTCTGTGAGTAAGCTGACGGAATCAAGCATGGAGAATGCTCCTGCTCGCCGTCTGCCTCCAGATGCCACAGGGAGATGACAGTGGTCACTGAACCCCGAGCAGTGGCACAGGCTGATGCTTGGAAGCCAGCAGAGCTGCCTGCCCAGCAAGCTGAATGGAAATGACTGGGAAGGATGCACAGTGTGGTGTGTAGAGCTAGAGTGTAACAGCAGCTGTTTCTAGATCAAAGCAAAGGTTCATCTGCTCCTGGTTTTGGCAAGTTAACTAATTGATCTCAGGATGAATTAAAGACTAGAGAGAGTATTTAGTGATAATTCCCCTGCTTTAGCACATTATGATTTCAGGCACAAAGTCACAGTTCATTATTAATGGCCTCCTTCACTTTTTCACATGGAGTACTTGGTCACTTTTTGAATTGATACAATTTTTTGGCATCCAAAATACCCTTTCAGTGAGATGTTTGCGCTTTTGTTCGTTAGCACTTTCTCTGGCTTGTTTTAACCTGTTATCTCTGAGTTTCATTTGATGCCTTCTCAGTCTGGTATTGGAAGAGGCAGTAAAAAGCTGTTTTATTGTTGTTGTCTGTGTCATTCGTATTGGATTACCATCTTATCTCCCATCAGTTCTGTCTTTTCCAGGCTGAAGAGTCCTGGTCTGTTGTTTCTTGTATGGAAGTGGTTCCAGACCTTGTTATCCATTTCTGAGCCTTTGCCAGTTCTTCTCTCCATTTCAAAAAAGGATGTAGGGGGTTCAGAACTGCACAGAGCATTCAAGAAGTAGGCACATTGTGAGTTCATGCAGTATCGTAATGGTATTGTTTGCTTTGTTTTATCCCCCTTTCCTAATAATTTCTAAGTTTCAGCTTGCTTCTGACCACCACAGTGTAGAACTGTATGCTTTAACCCCAAATATCATTTTGGGTGGTAGTACAGAGCCTAGCACCCAACATTTGTACATGAAGCAAGAGAAGCATCAACATCAGAGAGGTCAAAAGCAAAGAGGTGGGAGCTGCACCTTTGCTAGAAATGTCTCATCCTGCTGGTTCTGTTCTTCAGCTCTGCTAGAAAGCTTGTCTGGGGCCAGAATTCATTCTTTCATTGGCAGTGTTTCTCCAAACTGTCTGCTTTCCACTGCATTTGACGGTTTCCCTTTTTCATCTTGCTTGACGTGTAGGTCATGATTGCTTCTAAAACCTTTGTGATAGTCTCTATGCACTCACTCTAGAACAGCTTTTAATGAGTTATTCTCTGACTTACGTGGCTGCCTTTACTTTGCTAGGCAAAATGGTGACATCAAATTTCTGACAAAGGGAGACAATAATGCAGTTGATGACAGAGGGCTGTACAAACGAGGGCAGCACTGGTTGGAGAAAAAGGATGTAGTAGGACGAGCAAGAGGGTAAGTGAAGTTGAAAAAGATGCTGCTTTTTACGCTGCCCTCCCTGGTGCCATCTGTTAATCCCCCTCTTCCTCTTGAACTCTCCCTGCTGGGTTTATGTGACCTGCCTGAAAGCGTTTCAGAAGGTACTGTGGAGAGTTAAAAACCAAAAGTAGTTCAGTTCTTGGCTGGGCTTAAGTGAAGGTATCAAGCCCTGAGCTGCGTCCTGAGCTTTTAATCCTGGGTGGACACCGATGCAAAGGCCGCGCACGCTCAGGTGTGATTGGAATTCCCATCAATATCAGTCTGCAAGGCACAGTCTTTGCAGGCAGGTGTGTGCTGAACAGGGCAGAGGCTAAAACGTACTCTGGGTCTGATTGTCCCTCAGCTCCCACTGCCATGGCTTCCCTACTTGGGAGGAAGAAGTCCCAAGCCTGTTGAGCCTGTTGACCGTAGCCCTCAGCATACTTAAGTGGCTCTTTGTTTGTTGTTGTACCAGGGCAGTGCTGCTCTGATATGCAGCCTTGAATAGTATTTGTTATAATAAAACCTTTATTCTTGTAGATTTGTGCCCTACATTGGAATAGTGACTATCTTAATGAATGATTATCCAAAATTTAAGGTAAGAGCTCTTTTCATTTGCTGCCTGCTTCTCCCACCCCAGCTAAAATTACTTCATGAGAACTTTATAAGCACAGGCAGAACCATTTGCCCTGTATGCTTGCTGCTGTTACTGCATCTTTAGATGTGAGCGTGCGTTCTTTTGTCTCCTTTCTCTTACAGTATGCAGTCCTTTTTTTCCTGGGTCTGTTTGTGCTGATCCATCGAGAGTAGCCTCTTGAACTGAAGTACGAGGTGAAGGTGCTATGGATTTTCTTTAGAACAATGAAAGACGAACGTTTGAAGTAGATGATGGTCTGATGTGCCAGGAGGAAGAAATCCATCTAAGAATTTCAGAGCTTCTTGGGTTTGTTTTGTTTTTTACTGCGTAAGGGCAAATGTTTGTCACAGTATTTCCAATGGTTTGTCACATTTTAGCATTTTTAGTGATTTTTTATATTAAAAATTTAAGCCAAACTGGTCAGTGTTTGTACTTTGAAGCTGAGCTTCCTCTCGAAGTGCCTACAGGACTGCTTCTAAGTCTGTGCCTCCACTGGGCAAGCATGACCTCTCCCTGTGCTGATTGAACTGTCACGCTGGCTGTGGAGGTGGTGTTCTTTCCCATTCGGAACTGGAATAAAGATTTTGCATCTTGCCCAGTAAGATTCCTGCCACATTCTTCATTACTGCTCTGCTGAGTGCAGCCTCCTTGCCCTGAGAGGTACCTGGGCTTTGCCATTGCAGGCTGACTCCTAGAGCCTTGTGAACTAACTTGTCCTATCTTTACAGAGCAATAGCAGCTCCTCCTCATTTCTTTATGGAGAGTAAGCGGTCCTGAGCCATAGATCCATTTGATATTTCTACGTTTCTGTAAGTCACACTGAAATAATCTGCTTGAAGGCTGCAAGGTGTTTTGCACCTTGCAAACACACACCTTTGCAAGGTGTGGCAAAGGATTACTTCATTCATAAGCTAGCATTGCAGCACTAGGTAACAGAAGAATTGAGATCGGATGCAGCTGTAGCTGTTGGCAGGGACAATTTAATAGGTTTGGAAACATGTTTGAGGTTGTTAGTGGTCCCTGCAGCTGGCCACCTCAGGAGCTCACCTGACAGGCACAGAAAGGCTGTGCCCCCATTGCCCTGAGGTCTGAAAAAAGTCACGTGTCACCATGTACAACAGCTTTTTTCTAGGCTTCTTATTCAGGATCTTGATCCTACTTGTGTAGAGGTGGTGTCACAGCAAAGCCCAAGGAAGAGAGTCTGCAGTTAACAACTTCAGTCTAAACTTGTGCCGCTTGCACTGAGTGATTGACCATTGTAACTCGTGTCTGTGGTGTTACACTGACTCGTGAAACCATTCTGCTTCCCCTTCGCCAGGGCAGATCTTCACAAAAGCAGGCAGTGGGAGTACAACCTCCCTCCGGGGCTGCCTGACCTCTTGTTTACTTTCTGGTTGTCTTGTTAGGACAGCTGCTGTGTGTTACTTCAGGTGCATTTCACTGCATCTTCCATTCCCTCTTGATTGCTCCAAGAATCCATAGCAACAGGGATTATCATGGATGATCACTGCTGTCCCGCACACAGCTAGGGTAAAAGCAGTCAGGAAAGGCAAGGACAAAACCCAGCTGGGTGTTTATGGTCTATTTATATTTCTTGCATGTGTACCTCATCAGGCTTGTCAGGCCTGTCCCTCCTATGGAGGTGAATTGTGCCATTAGTTATGTCCTTGGGACCATTTCACTAGATGTTCAAGCACTGGGCTGACCTGTAGTATCCCAAGACGGGTCGGTTTAACCAGTTCGTTTGTAACCTGAGTAGCATAAAGCAAAAAATCATCTTATGTTTGGGACACTGCAGAGAGTGTATGAATGAACAGGTCCAGACCCTAGCACTGAGCTTTGGGCCTGTGACTCTTTGTATAATTGTAACTCAGTAATAAAAAATGGTAATAAATTCCTTCTCTCCTGGTGCCGGAGCTCTTGGGAAGAGAATTTGGATACAGTTTCTCCAAAATGCTTGGATCACAGATGGAATGTTTTGTCTTTAAAAGCCAAACCTGGGCAGTAGTGAGGGAACACAAAACCACTCTTTGAGAGCTGCTGTCACTGTGGAGCACCTTCCTGAGGTCTTAGAGCAGCATTTCTGCCTTTGCAGGTCACACTGAGGCCAAGTCTCTGTTCCCTACTTTGCCTTTAGCTTAAACTGCTTTTGTGCATAAATTGGTTTTTAACAGGGGCTCACATAGAGGACTGAGTTGAGCTCTCCTGAAGTCTGCTAATCAACACCTCCCAGTGAAAATGTGAGTGCTGCTGTTGCTGTTCTCCAGGTCCTTTCACTTTCACACCTTTTAGCAAAGATCAGAGCCTGCGGAAGCAGTTGTGCTACTGTCAGTGAGTTAATTTAACAAAATAGGCTAAAATATAACGGATTTATGGTTACACAGCAAGGATCAGCTCCATAATCCTCTCTCCAGAGCAGCTGCTGAATCCCCAGTTCTGAGAGGAGAGGAAAAAATTGGTCATTTTGAGATGTTAAGAAATGGTGACATCGCCGTCCTGCTCACAGCAGGGTTACTCTGCAGTGTCACTGGCTACAGGCAGCGTGGCTGAGTGGAGATGCTTGTTGCAATATGCAAAACCTGTGCTTGGGCATTTGAAGGGAGGTACTTTGCCCAGCCCTGCTTTTCCATGGTGCTTTGTGAAGGACCTGAGCAAGAAGCGCTTAAAAGCCGCTTGCTTGGACTAAAGGGTGGGATGAAGCCAGCTACAAGCCCCACTTCAGCCAGTTGCTCTCTTCTGGGTTTGCAGGCACTTTAAGAACAGAAACAATTGCCTTAAATCAGGGGCTGGGGTGTGAGATTTGGGAAATAATCTGTGGCCCATGTTCAGCCTATTTTCAGCTCAGTGTAGCTGAGAACTTGCTTCTGTGTTATCAGCAGTAGTGAACTGAGGTGTTGGCTCTAATTAAAGTGAGGATAAATAAGCAGTTAATGCACTCACACACCTCAAACACCCACTGCTCCCACATTGCCTCCCACATCCCAAACCACATCCCTGTAATGCCTTTCCTGCTACAGTGGGAAGAGAGGGTGCTAGGGATGAGCCTGCACAAGCTGGAACCAAGGACATGGGGGCAAGATGATAAAAGAGTTGCTGCTGGCTCTGTCCCCACCTGACTTAATTCTGCTTTGCGGAGCAGAAGAGCTACAGAGCGCGTGGGATCTGGTTCAGCTGAGTGCTAATGCTGAAGTGTTTGGCAAGCGCTGCTCTGCTCCTGCAGAGCCAGGGGGTTTGCTCTTACAACTCGATGTGTCTCTGGATTTTGTTTCAGTTTTACTCTTTTTGGGTTTTCTTGTTAAAGTGAATCTGCCTGGCCAGCTCCAGCAAAGCCTTTGAGACTTAAGGCGTTGGAGATGGACGGAGATCTTTGTGTCACAACAAGAATGAGATTTGTTTTCTAAAGTTTGTGTGTGTTGAAAGGGCTGCTTTATAAAGGGGAAAAAAAGGAAGATAAAATTCTGCCAGGGCCAAGACTGCTGCTGTCTCTGCTGTGGTTACAGCTAAACAACAGGTTTTCTGGCTGGTAGTTTCATTGCTTAATTACTGTTTGGTTACATTCGCAGCTTAGGGCACAGATTCCTGCATGAGCAGGAGCTGTTTCAGACAGCAAAGCAATCTGAGTGTTGCTAGAATTTGGTTGGGTGACTTTCATACCAAAGCCAAATGCATGAGGAAGAGGTGGATGGGAGGTGAGCTGTGAGGAGCAATGTGCTGAAAGTTGAAGCTCCTTGGGACAAAGGCTGTCTGTATATTTATGATGCTTGAACACACGGTTGTCAGTTAAATAGCAATAAGCATTATACTGTTTCATCCAGGCCTGGTACTGCACTTCGCTTACCTGGGTTTCTAGAGCTTGGGTTTGTAAGATGATCTGTTGCATGCTTTCTTCATTGAGACCATATAATCTCATGGTGGTTTTTCTGCCTCTAAAATCTGAATTTTTTTTCAAGGAGACTCTGCAAGGAGAAGTCTTGTCCGTGCTTGGTTAAAAGACCGCTTCCTGCTAGAGAAAGGCAGGAATGCAAATGCAGCTCCTAGACTGGGCTCAGCTCACTAGGCAGAAGGAGAGGAGTCTTGGCCAGAATACATCACTTGTGGTGGCTCCTTTGCTGGAGCAGGGGGAATGCAAAGCAGAGGTTTATGTATCCCAGGCTGAAGACCCACATGACATCAGTGACTCAGTGGCTGAATCAGATGAGGAGTGTCCTGGTTCCAGTCCTCAGACTACAAGATGCACCTGGCTGATGCCATAAAGGCACAGCCCTTGCAGTTCCTGTCAGTGTCAGCAGCTTCTCCTGGTAGTTGATGCCTAATAGATGACTGATGTGACCATCTCATCAATGGCTGCTGGGAGAATAGCACCTAAACTGTGTTTTGAGCCACTGGAATAGCTTCGTGCTGGTTGAGCACATTGTGGGTTAAATCTGTTCCTGCTCCTGGGGCAATTCAATCACCTGCACAATTCTAGCAGGTCTTCTGAATGCTAGATCTAGTAGAGCTTAACTCTGGGGGGAAACAAGTATCTCCAAGTATAAGCACCCAGCAGTGCACACTTGAGCCCAGAACCTGCCATGTGCTGGGCTGTATCCCCAAGCATGAGCAGCAGGTCAAGGGACAGGATTCCCCCCCTCTACTGTGCTCTGGGGAGAACCCTCTGCAGTCCTGATTCAGCTCTGGGACAACAACAAAAGAGGGACATGGAGCTGCTGTAGCGAGTCCAGAGGAGGCCATGGAGCTGCTGTGAGGGCTGGAGCAGCTCTGCTCTGGAGCCAGGCTGAGAGTGTGTCCCAGGTTCAGCAGTAGCAGTCATTTTTCTCCTTCTCAGTAGCTGGTGCAGTGCTGTGGTTTTGACTTTCAGCCTGGGAACAGCACTGATAACACCAATGTTTTCAATTGCTGCTCAGTAATGTTTACTCTGACCAAGGACTTTCTGAGCCTCATGCTGTGCCAGGGAGGAGGGGAAGCCGGGAGGAAGCAGAGACAGGACACCTGACCCAAACTGACCAAAGAGGTATTCCATACCACAGCACGTCATGCCCGGTGTATAAACTGGGGGCAGTTACTTGGAAGGGTTAGATCACTGCTGGGTCAGGCTGGGTATCAGTTGAAGGGTGGTGAGCAGTTGTATTCTTTTCCCTTGTTATTTCCCTTGTCATTTCCCTTGTCATTATTATTACTGGTGGTAGCAGCAGTGGTTTGTGTTATACCTCAGTTACTGGACTGCTCTTATCTCAACCCGTGGGATTTACATTATTTCAATTCTCCTCCCCGTCCCTCCGGGCTGGGGGAGGAAGAATGGGGGGAGTGAGTGAACAGCTGCATGGTTCTGAGTTACGGCTGGGCTTAAACCACAACAGAGAGCTGGGCTGGGGCAGCCTGGAGAAGAGAAGGCTCCTTAAGGGGACACCTCAGAGCAGCTCCAGTGCCTAAAAGGGCTGCAGGAAACCTGGAGGGGGGGCTTTGGACAAGGGCCTGGAGGGACAGGACAGGGGAATGGCTTTAACCTGCCAGAGGGAAGACTGAGATGAGCTCTTAGGCAGAAGCTCTTCCCTGTGAGGGTGCTGAGGCACTGGCACAGGGTGCCCAGAGAAGCTGTGGCTGCCCCATCCCTGGCAGTGTTCAAGGCCAGGTTGGACACAGGGGCTTGGAGCAAGCTGCTCCAGTGGAAGGTGTCCCTGCCTGTGGCAGGGTGTTGGAACTGGATGAGCTTTAAGGTCCCTTCCAACCCAAGCATCTCTGGAATTCTGTGATACGTGTTCAAGAACAGTCTAAATAGGGATGGAGTAGAAATGCCCCCTTTGTTATCCAGGATGCAGCAGACACTGCCTCCTGCTCTCTCTGCCCAGCTCATCATCTCTCAGCTTTTTTTGCTCGTTCTATGTGTAAATTAAAAACCACTTTGTGGAGCTCTCACTGCTGCACAGATTGATACCACCTTTCTTTCCCAGTCTCTCCTTCTCCTGTAGAAAATAACCTTGTGAGGGCTTCGATTTCCAGAGAGGCAGAAGTAAAAATAATGTGGAGAATATGAACTTCAATTTTATGTCTCTGAAGCTCAATACACTCAAAGTGGGATGCCAGGTTTCTGCCATGTAATTCTGGCTGGGATGCTTCTGAGCTGGGTCTGGATTTGCCTGCAAGGAAAGATTTTGTCGCTAAATCTTCTTGCAGGAGTTATTTGTACAATGTCCAGTAGGTGCGGAGTGAGTGGGAAACCTCAGGGAAAACCACAGCTCATTTACAGCTTAGATGAACACTGAAAGAAAGCCGAAAACAAGATGTGTGAGATTTCAAATTTTATCTTTTATAAACAAGAGTTGTTGCCTGTGGGCGAATGAATGTAACAGAGGGATTTAATCTTTGTAAACAAGAGACAAATGCATCAAAACAGACCCACAGGCATATGGCGGACTTTAAATTTGACCTGGCTTTGGAGAAGCAGTGAAGAGGCTGAACAACTTAACCACTGTGAAGAGGTTTATTGGCAACAGGAGCTCTGTAAAGGGACAAATGGGGGGGTTGAGGCTTTGCTCTTTGTATTTGTTTCTTATTAGAGCTATTAGTTTTGAGCATGCATTTGCCTGCCCAAAGCTGCAGGGCCTGGGAGTGCCTGAGCTGTGTTTCTGGAGCTCTACAGCTCAGTCTCCTCAAGGCTTTACTGGTCAGCTCTCTGGGAGATGCTTTAGTCAATGCCAAGGTGTCAAAGCATAAGTGAACAGAGAAGAAACAAAACGGACCTTGCTTTAAGACAGTATCTTCACCTTGGTCTGTTTGTCCATTATTAGCTCAGCATTCTCAAGGTTTTAGATGCATTTATTTTGCATAGTTATGGAAAGTTCTTTCTTTGTCTGGTGAAATCTTTCTTCATCTTTAGGTACATTTGGAGGATTTGCCTGTTCCACAGGTCTGTTACTACTCATATTAGCCCTACATGGACAAGAGTTGCTCTTTGACAAGGAATAGGACACCCCATGTGTCCTATGCTGCCATCTGCTCCTGGACACCAGGAGTGGAGGAATCATGCTCTGAAGAAACTCACACCTGAGAGTGTTGACCCATTTGCCGTGGCGAGTACCCGTTCTGTCAAGCCCATCGTAGCACCAAGGGACAGAATGGTGGTTGAGGTGGAGATGCAGGGGTCTGTGGACTGGAAAGGAGTAGGACTGCTTTAAAGAGTAGACTTGAAGCTTGTTGAAGGAGTTAGGACGTGTGTGGACAAGGTGAGCCTACTGGGATTATCCACCTGGATTTCCAGAGGTATTTGGCAAGGTCTCTCAGCAAAGGCTCTTACAGGAAGGAAGCAGCTGTGGAATAGGATGTGAGGCTCTTCCAGGGACAAATCATTTGCTAAAAGTTAAGGAACAAAATGGAGGCAAAAAGCTGTGTAGCAGAAAGCACTAGGGAGCTATGCAGTGGCTGCCTTCAGCATACTCAATGATAATCAGCAAATGCAGGCAAATATTGAAGTTTGCTGCTGATACAAAGCGTTGTGTGGATGAAAGCCAGCTGTGGAAAGAGAGTGGGCAATAAAAAAGATGAAATTCAAATGTACATATATATAAAATGATGCACAGGAGGAAAAAACAATTTTAACCATATTTATAAAACAACGGGTTCTGAGTTAAGTGTTACCATCTGGAACGTTGGAACTGGAACAGATTGTGCTATGAAAATGTCAGTTCAGTGGTCAGTAGCCATGGAGAAAATAAATCATGTGCAAGAATTACTAGGGGAAAACAGAGCAAACCAATCACTGCTTCCTCCAGCTGGAGGCATCTGGGAAAACTAATGGCACAAATTGAGGATCCCTGGAGCTTTGAGGGTGCTTTGGGTGAGAAGGGACTGTTCCTGCAGGGTGTGGATCTGTGCAGGGCTGCAGGCTGCTCTCACCCAGCTCTAGAAGGTTAATCCTACTGGGAGAGGGGATGGTCAGCTCTGTGGAGTATGCTCTGCTACAAGGACATGCCCATTTTTCACAAGCCTGGTGTTTTCTGCGTCATCCCTGTCCTTCCCTGGCTCCATTGTGAGGCCCTTACAGGAAGTTGGTGGCCAATGGGCTGACCTCCTGCACCACCTGCGGAAGCCCAAGTGGTGACCTTTGCAGCAAAATCAATTTCTGCAATAGAATTTGTAATGCCTGTTTTGATAGATAAGCTGGGGAATTCCTTTGGTGGTTGGGAACAGTTGTGGAAGTGAGTCGCTGCTGAGCTGGAGAGAGCAAGCAGAGGAGCTCTGCAGTGACAATTCCTGCTCTGGATGCTGACCATCTCAGCAGGCTCCATACCAGAGCTGTCAGCTCAGCAGGCTCCAGCCTCCTCTGCCACCGAGGGCTGACCCCCCACTCCATGGCTGATGGAGGTGCAGGCAGTAGGGGGAAAGCAGTGAGAGAAAATCTATTGCAAGGCTGGTGAGCAGGAGTTGGGAGTTGAGGCTGTGGTGATTCTCCCAGGCGGGTCCAGGGTGCCAGTTACTTTTCCCAGATTAGGAACAACATCACCTCTTACAGACTAAAACATCCAGAGGAAACCTGCGCTCTGTTTGTAAGCAGGGCCACTTGTGTTGCTGCCACCTCTCAGGCTGCATTTGCTCAGACTCAGGGTGACAAGCGAGGGGACAGCTCTCTTGCTTTCCCAGGAAGGGAGGAATGTGGACGCTGCAGTCAGCCCACTCAGTCCCATAAGACTGAGATGTAGTCCTTATTCCCAGGTGCAGGAAAACACTGTCTTGATGGATCCCACTCATCCATGTCTTCCCAAGGGCTGCTCAGCACCACAACATGTTCACTGGTAAACTCAGCTATAATGACACCAGTGAAGAGGGTGAGCTGTGCTGAGTCTCCTCCTCAGGATCTGTCCATGTCTGGGACTGGTTTGTAACGAGGCTTCTACAGAGGATGGAATAAGTGTTCTCAAAGCCCTGCCTGCATTACAGCCAGGCAGTTTCCTTTAGCACCAATGCTGTTGCGCAGTCCCTTTCACAAGTTGTATTTTACCATAGAAGCCTCACTGGCTGCCCTGAATTGTGCTCCCACTTCCAGCCTCCACCAAGTCCCTGAGCACCTATTCCATTGCCCTTCCCAGGCTTGAAATCAGGGTTAGGGGCTTGGATTTCCCACACATGCCCCATCTGGCCAAGCCTCCATACTCAGCAATTAATCTAGTGTCCTTTCAGGAGCCCCCTGATTTCCTCTTCTCAGCCTCTTCCAAACGTGCCTTAAAGTCCCTCATCAGTACCACAGGGATCAGAAATAGCTGTTCCACCTCTCCCACCCTGACGGAGCACCCTGATGCAGCCTGCAGCTGCCAGCTGAACAAGAGGGAAGCCGTGTGTCGGTCTGGTTGCGTATCTAATTAAAATGAGATCAGCACAAAAGCCTTCACCCTATTTGAAATGCTGTGCTGATTGCCACTGTCCCCTGTACCCTGAGCTGCCAGCTCCCAGCCAGTTAATCTCCAAGGAGCACTGTGCTGCCCTGCAGGAGCCAGACTTAACCCCTGTCACGCTTTGGTAGGTGTTGTAATTGCCCGGAGCTCTTTTCTCTCTCCTCTCTGTAATTGGTATCACTTTATCCCTGGCTTCATCCTCCATAATCCTACAGGTAACCCATTGTCTCACTTTTTCCTGCTTCTGGCTGCTAGTGTGCAGGGATGCAACGGCTACAGCAAGCACCAGGACAGACCCAGCCCTGACACAGCACTGTGCAGCCATCTGAGTGAAGCCCTGGCATTCCGGGGAGAAAAGCAGTGGACAAGCTGTTTGCATGAGCAGTGGAGGCATCAGCTGCAAAGCACCGGTGGAGGAATGCAGCTCAGCTTCCCAGATAACACCCCTTACCCAGCCTGAGGAGAAATCACTCTTCTATGCTGGTGCTGGGCAGTACCAGGCTCCTCTTTCATGGGCCTCACATCCTCCTCCTCCTGCCCTGACAACATCCCAAGGCTTCTCCAGACACTCCAGATTCCCAAAACTTTTTCACCATGAGTGAATTTAAAAGGTTAGGAAAAAATGTTTGAGATTATGTCAGTCCATTTCAAGCTATGTTTCATCAGTATGTAGTGACAGTGCAGAACATTGGAGGGGGAACATGGTCTGCAAGAGAAAATAGAGAAGTGTGTGTGCACACGTGTGTGCGTGTGGCACTCATGCAGCTGGAGCACTGGCTGCAGCAGCAGCCTGCAAATACCCCAGCCTTCTGCAGAGACTGGGCCCTGGGCCTCCAGACATCAGCCTTTGTGTTCCTCCTCTCATCCCCTGTCCGCAGGAATGTGTGCAGCCTGCAGCTGCCAGCTGAAAAAGAGACCAACTCCGTGTCAGTTCTGGTTGTGTCTCTAGTTCAACATCAGATCCAGGTGGAATCAATGGGCATCATCCCAGGCAGCCCAACCAGATACTAGTGAAACCGTTCCACAAGGCTCGTGAGGATTAACAGGGGACATCAGAGCCCAGGCAGTGCTCAGAGCCACCTAGTACCATCAGGACAGAGGGCCCCAGGGCTCCTCTCAGCTGACTTGATGGAGGAGAAGAAGGTGCCACGATGCAAGCAGGAGGGTCAGGGCTGCGGTGCTGCAAATGCAACATCCGTGGTTGGGCACCATATTCACACACCCCATGCAGGACATGGGGAGCACCCAAAAGGGCCATCTCCTTAGGAGGTGAGCAAAGACTTGGCCCAGCACTGCCCTGCTCAGCAGTATTCCTGCTGAACATGCTCAGGGGAAGAGCGTGGTGAGAAAGTGAAGTGAGATTCCACGCTGCGTCCCAGGCCCTCCAGCACACGCAGACACAAGGTGAGCAGAGGCAACCACCTCCCTCATGGGTGGTAGACCAACTAGAAGGCGGTATCTCCGGCTCAGCCATGCCTATCCTCATGGCACACCCCGAAGACAGTAAGGGAGCACATGCCAACCAGCCAGGTAGACACCAAGGGTACGCATGCACTGTCTGGAAAGAAGCACCTCTAACACAGGAGTACATTTTTATTGTTTTTCTCCCCATAGCATTAGAGTTGTGTTTTCAGTCTGGACTCTAACCCCTGCTCTTGAGGGGGAATGAATCTCCTCCAGCCCTCTTCTCGTGAACAGCAGTAAATGCTGAGGACACTGCTAATACGTCTTCCCTGTGCCAGTTTCCAAAAGAACTGGGTCACCTAAGGCACAGACTCCTCCACCAGCCAGCACCTCCTTGAAGAGCTATGAAGCTGGAAACCTGGCAGAAGCAGGCGGGCCCTGAGGACACTGATAGGCCTTAATGGGTCTCACCTGGGGCCTCCACCCCCATTTAAGCTCAGCCCTGGGTGTTTAGTATCTCATTAACCTGTGTTGTAGAGGCATTGGATTCCAGCACAGCAGGGCCTGCCTGGGGATTGACCTGACCTGCCTGGGTTGCTGTGGACTTGTCTGAACTGTGTCTGGTCCTGATATGCAGCTTTTCTTGGGACCTGTTCATCATCATGAATGTGCTTGATGGCCTGGACTTCCTCTGAACATAGTGACCACCCCTGAGGCAGCTCTGCTTGCCTTGGGTACTGTGGCTGATGAGAGCTGCCTTGCTGGCCATTGCTGATCCTGGTCAGCCCTCAACCCTTCAGACCTTCTGCTTCCTGAAAGTGGTCTGTGTATACAACACAAACCAGAGGTAACTGTAAGGCCAGCTTGCTGGGTGAGACTTCTGGGGGCTCTTACACCTCTTTTCTTTGCCATTTCAGACACACAGGTTTTTCCCACAGTACTCTGAGAGCACCCTGCAAGTATGGAATCTGGAGAAGGCTGAAAGTCCCTGTGGGCTGTAGGCAAGTGACAAGAAGCAGCAGCACAACCTGTGTCATGGGGCCCTTTGAGCAAATGCTCCCAGTTTTACATGGATTTCGTTTCGTTTGAGCCCTGGGTATACATAGTCCATGTTCCAGGCCTCCACTGTCTCTGTCTGTGGCATGGCTGAGCACAGTTCCATTCATGCTGTTGCTGGGCAGGCACAGCTCCATCCTGTTAACGGAAAGGGAGGAATTGTTCTTCCCTGTGAGGGTGCTGAGGCGCTGGCACAGGGTGCCTAGAGAAGCTGTGGCTGCCCCATCCCTGGCAGTGTTCAAGGCTGGGTTGGAGCAACCTGCTCTAGTGGAAGGTATTCCTGCCTGTGGCAGGGGGCTGGGACTGTATCAGCTTTAAGGTCCCTTCCAACCCAAACTGTTCTATGATAGTAATTCTATAGTTATAGAAGTACTACTTTAGTTACAGAAGATCTCATGTCCCTTGCACATCTCACAAACGCGTCTTGCTGTAGAAGGATGAAGAAAGAAGCTCTTCTGTAGGCCAGCACTGCAAATGGCAGTGGACATGGACAAAGCTGTCCTTCATGCCTCCTTTACCTGACTTCGCCAACAAGGTCTCTAGGCTGTGTCCCCGGGGACAAAAAGAAGCACGAGCAGTAGACAAGGCTCAGGGTAGTTGTTACAGGGTCATAACATCTGTGAGCCCGGAGTGGCTGTGTCCGAGTGTGCCATGGGTGTTGGCCACTTGTAACACCACGGAGCACTTCGCTCGGCAGAGAAATGGGAGGTAATGCGGAGTCGGCGGTCTGAGCGGAGAGAGGTGAATCCAGCGCGGCCACCTCCTGCGATGGAACCATGGACTGGTGAGCACAGCAGAGCAGCCACAGCGTCCGTCAGGGCGGTGGGGCTGGCGCGGCTCGGGAACGAAGGGACAAAGAGCGCCGGTGGGCTCCAGGGGCTGCGGCTGAGGGCGGGAAGCCGCCGGCGGGCTGAGGGGCGGCGGGCGGGCGGGGCCTGTCCCCGCGTTCTATAAGGGCGGGAGGCGGCGGGTCCCGCCGGGGTGGTTATGGCGGCGCTGCACTGCCTCCTGCTGCTGCTGTGCGGCGCCGCCGCGCTGGGGCGCGCCGTGCACCTCGACTTCGCTGAGCACCGCAGCCAGGCAGCCAAGATCAAGGTCAACCCCCGCGGGAACCTCTGGGCCACAGGTACCGCTGAGGGGGACACTGACACGCGTGGTGTGGAGCAGCCGAGGGACGCGCGGGGTGCGCAGCCCTCCAGGCGCCTCTGTGCCGCTGCCCGCAGGGAGCCCCCTGCTCCCTTCGGGACCCCGCAGGGCGGAGGGGGGTGCTGGGGGCGGGGGCAGGAGAGGACCTGGGCAGGGAAAAGGCAACCTCCTCGCATGTCTCTTGGTAACAGGTCCGGCGCTGCTGCGATCCCGGCGCAGGAGGGGGAAGTTTCCCAAATGTCCCGTGTGGAACGAGGACCCGGGATTTCCGGGGCTCTCACTTTGATGTGCTCGGCTAATTCATTAGGTTTGCTCGGTGCTTCTTGTTGCCTTGTGCCAGTGTGAGGTAGCAGATAACAGCTTCTCCAGAGTCGCTCTCCTCCTGTGCTTGTTCAGACACCCAAGTGTGTTTATTGCAGGTCACTTCATGGGGAAGAAGAGTGTCACGGGCTCCCCTCACCTGGAGCCGCCAGAGGAGCCTGCAGTGCCCATGGTCTTTGGTCCCTCTCTCAAAGCCTTGCTGGAGGACATGATGGAACTGCTCACCCGTGAGCTCTTGAAAATCCTCTTGCAAGAAAGACTTTTGTATGAGAATCAAGGAAAATACGACCTTACTGACCAGGTGAATACTGGATAAGAGAGAAGGGGATGCTCAGAATGGGGAGGTGGAGATCTTAATCTGCAACAGCCAGCTTTGCTGGGAGCATCTGAGCTGCTAGAGGTGTATTTCCACCTTTCTACACTTGTTAACCCCCCTTAAACCTCTTCTTAACGCCAGTCATAAAGGGACAGACAAGTCTCCCTAGGCTTGTGCCTAGCTGGGCAGTGGCTAGTAGTCCCAGATGTTTGCCAAGGGTGTGTGGTGGGCAAGAGATCCTGCGATGGAGCTGTAGCAGTGGTGCTCTCTAGCTCAGGGTTTGTTAATAAACTGTTGGGTCTTCCTTGGCCAGATGCAGACTAGGATGGCTGGCCACTGTGACTATGAAGAAAGGTCCCCTTTTCTTGTCACTGTAGGGACTGGGAGATTCTTCTTCCCCTCTATTTCTTTAGAGTGATGTCAAAAAAGTGACACAGCTCTATATGCGAAAGGAAGGGAGTCCATCATGCAAAGAGGGGGTTCCTGATACCCCCACTTCCCCACTTTGGCTCTATGTTGCTGTGGTCAGGATCCCTCAGTACTGAGCAGCACAGCTCTGTGAGCTTGCCTGGCAGAGGGGAGGTGTGTGTTAGTTGTGCCATTGCAGAGCAGGTCTCAGGGAGCAGGCAGGAGCTACAGTAGTCCCGCTGTGCATCAGCAGATCCTCGGTTTTGGTGTGGCTTTTGCTTAATAGCTCACACAACTCCTTATGGAAAACCTGCCCCTGGGAGCAATGTGCACACACAGACCCTCACACAAGATGGAATTGCTCGCTCTGTGTGGTGCTGCTGTCGGTCACCTTATGTGTGCTTCCCTGGTGTCTTGCCCTTTCTATTCACTGCAGGAAGTAACTGAGCACCTAAAAGAGATGAAATCCTCTTAAGTGGGTCTTGCATATGCTGTCCCACTGAGCTGCTGTACTCTAGGAGCTATTCATTAACACTGCACTCGGATAAAACTACTGTTATCCAGGTGTAGGCAGTGCTGGTTCCTCTCTGCTTTTTGGGGAAGGCACAGCTGGAGCACAGTTGCAGGGTTGTAAGCCTGAGTGGCACTGATTGTTCGAGTGCCTTCTTGACTTGGTTTCAGTAGACTAAGGTAAACCGAGGCTTTCCAAGAGGGCTTTCTCCCATCAGGATACAGCAGAGCATGAGCTGAAGACACCAGCCGTAAGATGCTGTGTGCTGTGACTGCTGTGCTGCTGTGGCTTCTGCTGCTTGGACACAGCTGGAAAGGGAGAGAGGGCTATGAAAGTCCTGGACTCTTCCCCGTACTCCCTGGGGAGCCTTTGAGGAGAAGGGTGTTTGCTGCATTACCTGCCCAAGATGATGAAAAGGCTGGTGGATGTGCCACTCTGCCTTGTCCGCTAAGATGTTTGTGAGCATGTGGTATGAGTTTGGTAAGTAGTCCCTGTGGCTCTCCCCTGTGTATGCAAGTCCCATGCTTACTGCTCACAGTGCAGACATGTTTCAGTGGAGGCTGCCTCCAGCGCTGGTGCTGTGCCTTCAGCTGCCAGCTGGGTGCTGGTGCCTTCCAGCACTCACTGCCAGGGCTCAAAGGCAGGTCCTGGCAAGGGGTAGCACCCAGCACTGACATCAGCCTTTGGCATGTGTGTGCTGGGTGTCAAAGCTTGTCACTTTGGCATGTGTGTGCTGGGTGTCAAAGCTTGTCACTTTGGCATGTGTGTGCTGGGTGTCAAAGCTTGTCACTTTGGAATCTAAGTGATTTCATCAGTGCCCAGTGCCTCCCTGATGGGAGGTGGGATGCCCTGAACACATGTGGCGTCACAGCTTAGGTACCTGATGTGCAGCTGCCTCATCCCTCACCTTCTCCCAGCCTCCTATTTTCCTTAGCCAGTGCCCTGCTGTGCCCATCCTTGTGGTGGCTGTGAAGAACTTACTGAGTGATAGGTCTGGTTCTGCCCTTCTCCTGAGCACCTCATGAAGCTCAACTCCTGCCTTCCTGCTCCCTTGCACCACCCATTCCCCAGGGCATCCTTGCTTCTGAGCTACTGGTTGATACTACAGGACTGCTTCTCCTGGTGCTTTGAGTGCTGTCTGTTCTCCTTTTCGATGGGACCTTATTTTTCTTGCTTCTGTGAGTGCTAATGCAAATGCAATTTCTGTGAGTGCTAATGCAAGTGCTAATGCAAACTCCTGCAATCCTGGCAACTTTTTCCCCTCAGTGTGACTTGTTGGACACGTGGGGTCAGCATCCAGTCTGTGCTTGAACTGGTCTGTGCGCTGTGCTCACTACCTGCCTGATAAACAGCTCTGCTAAACTCTGTCTGCACCCAGCTCAGGATCTGTCACTTGCATCTCAACTCAATTTAGAAAACAAAGATGCATCTCCCTTTGTTGCCCCCCATGCTCATCAAGGCAGGAATGAATGTGCTGTCCAAGTGTTGCTCGGCTGCTGCAGCACAGAGGATCAAAGGAACTTTTGTTGAAAAACAGAGTGGGCTTTTCCTTTTCTGGATGTGTCACTGATCATTCACAAGTGGGTTTCTGCATTCTGTGGGGTTCTTCTAGGCATGAAATAAACCCCACGGCTTGGTCTTTTTGCCTGCTCTTCCTTCATGTGGGTTAGTACTGCTTGCTGCCCTTTGGTTTTGCCTCAAGATGTTTCCCATCCCTTTGCAAGACAGGAGCCCATATGCTGCTCCATGCTCGTGATGACAGAAGTGACACAGAGCAGAAGAGGTTTACAAACTGGGGTTTCTGTTTTGTCTGTTTAACCACATGTGGCAGGCAGGGCTCAGTTCTCAGTGTGCTGGGGCTTCATGGTGTTACCCTGTTGCTATGTGTGACCAGGATTTGGCTGGCAGAGAATTGTCCCCATCTTTTGTCACCTTTTTGGGTGTATGGCAATATTTCTGTAGGAGATGGGGCAAGACTGTGTGTGGAGTAGAATATCTCCATGGGTGCTGGGAGAACCCCTCTGTGTGAAGGTAGATGCTGCCCTGCACAGCTCTGGGACCTCTGGGCAGTACCCAACCCCAGAAAAATCCCTCTGTAACAATTCCTTGCTGAGGTTTGTGTCTCTCTTTGCCTTCTGTGCTGAATCGGGCCCTGAGACTGCTCTTTTTTCCTGAAGCCCAACCTCAGTGGGTTGGTGAAGTTTGCGTCTGATGTCTGTCAGCTGTGATCCAGCTGGTGGAGCACAGGATGGGAGGCAGGAACCAGGCTTCTGTCTCCCATCCTTGGCTTCTGTCTCCTGTCCTTTCCTTCTCATTTGGTATCCTCAGCCACCTCTGAAAGTGGTCCACTATGGGACATTTGTCTGATCTTCTGCCCCGTGGTACCCACAGATGAGATTGGTATAAGCTGTGTATGAGTATTCTCACCCTTGTGCCTTTCCTTGTAGGAGACAGGGCTTTTAACAAAGGTGCTGGAGAAGTATTTTTCAAGCTAAAGAAGTACAGCTGTGAAGGATGAGGTCTGCAGCTTGGCCATGCATGGCACACAGAGGAGAGCATCGTGCTTGTGGGTCACTGTAGCAACATCAGTTTTTATTTATTCTCTCTGTAATACTGTTTCTAGTAAGCGCTTGTGTGTAAAGCGGAGCCTCCCTGTATATTGCCTGTGTGTTTTCTGCATTCCTCATGTCTGATGCACCCCTAGGAATAAAGCTGGCTCTTTGCACAGACTGGCTCCGATCTTTCCATGGGTGTGGGAAGGCTTGTGCAGGGAGCATGGGGAGAGGGAGCAGCTCAGTGGGTGATGGAGGGAAGCTCCTAGCTCTTAGCAGCCAGGAGGGGGGTGGATTTAGTCCCTGCTCACTAAAGGAGACTCTGACTACTGCATGACAAAATTACAAGCTTGGATGAGCTGATTCCACCACTCACTGCTGGAGCATCTTTATAACCCTCTTTGCTGGAATGATTATCAACATTACAAAAAGCATCTTGGTCATGGCACTGCTGGGTTTTCTGGTTCAAGCAGCATCTCTTCCTTCAGAGACCGCAGGGTTTACTTGGGGCTTGTTGGCTTTGGCTTGCTCCTTGGACCTTCTGCTGTCCCTTATGTGCTGATCACTAAACACTCAGCCTGTTCATGTGCCTGGTTTGGGAAGGCTGCACCTTCACCCTGTGCATGTAGTTAAAACACAGGAGCAGAGGTTGAGTTTGGTTGGTACAACTCGTATGTCTTGCAACTCGATTGCCCTAAACGTTGCCTGCAAGACCTGATGCTCCCCATCAAATGCCTCAGTGCTAGGGCCCTTTGCCCTTCAGGAGAGCAGGACCAAGCTAGTTTTCCAGGAGGCATGGTTCAGATTGTGCCAAGCATGATGTCTGCCTGACTGGAGCAGTTGCACAGCAGTAGCCCTCAAGGAGAGTATCACCTTGCTACCTCTTGGAGCCCTCCCAGGTTCTCCAACCTGCTGCTGAACAACCGACCTCCAGCAGCACAGCAGCCTCTGTTCCCTTTTTGTATCCTTCATGGTCTCTGACCCACCAGCTTCACTACAAGAGGTGTCCCACTGTCCTACTGCAGAACCTTTCCTCCAACCAGTGTTGTTTTGCCCAGGCTTGCTGCTGTGTGCTGGGATGTGGGTGACCCGCAGCTCGCCTTTCATTGGCTGTAGCAAAGCCTTGGCTTAAAACTAGTTATAAGCAAGAAAAGTAATGACATAACGTATTGTGCTTGACACTGGAGCAGACCAGATGCCCCTCAGCTAGCAGCGTGATGGACTGACAGCCTAATGGCATTCCTGTCATGCTGTCATGCCATGGGGCCACCAGCTCACATCCTGCCCAGGCAACCTCCTGGGAGGGCAAGCAGGTTCCTGACCATCACAGAAGAAACCTGCCATGAGATATCTGAATGAGATCCTCATTCTCCCACTCACCTAGCAAAAGCCTGTTTGTCTGTCCCCCATGTCCTCCTATCACTATCTTGTGGGTTGACCTAAAGATGGGGGGGTCACTGGGTAATTATTGTCATGGGCAAAACAGGCTCGACTTGAGGAATTTGACTTAATTTATTGTCAGTGACTATACTGTAATTATTTGAGCACTGATTCACCTTTCTGGAAACAAACAAAACCCCAAGAATTTTCACACCTCTCCTCCCCTTTGCCAGGCTCAACATTGCCCCCAGCACCATTCCTTCTCCTGCAGGTTACACACAGTCACCCTGGTGAAGAAACAGGCAATGGCAGGGGGATGCAGTCAGGCCACAGTAGGTTCCTCTTTGCTGCTCCTTCTTGCTGTTTTCCTGTGACAGCTCAGCACACATCTTCCTTTGGGGATGTACCTGTTCTGTCATGGGCTTACCCACAGGCTCCAGCATGGCTCCTTCATGGGCAGCAGTCCACTTGAGAAGTGCCTGGAGCCCTGCTTCATCCTCCTCAGAGCTGCTATGTAGGCAGCTGGAGCAATGTTTCACCCTGAGCCATGTGTTGCTGAGAAACAAGGTATCCAGAACCTGCCTTGGACACCAACCTGGAAGCCTGGGGTAACTCAGGCTGGAGAGGACCTCAGCAGAGGTCCAGCCATCTGCTCAAAGCAGGGGTTCAGCTCTGGGGTCAGACCAGGTTACTCAGGGCTTTGTCCCACCGGGTCTTGAAACCTCCAGATATGAAGGCTGGGTGACCTGCTCCACTGCTTAACTATTCAGCTTTTCTCCTTCTCCCACACAGTCAAGCAATCATTTGAGCTCAAACCCACCAATCCCTCTTTGAATTAAATTACAAACTGAGAGGGACAGAACAACTTCTGAGGGATGCCATCGTTTGGCAATTTACCTGTTCTGCCCTGGCGTCTGTCAGCACAGTGCCCCATCGCTCCCCAGGTCACGTGTTCTTTGGGGATTTCCAGGAGCAAAGCCGGGGAAGGGAGCAAATTCTTCAGTTTGTTTTTGCTTTGGTTTTGGGCTTTTTTTCCCCCAGTTCTGCTGCTGTAGTGCAAAGCTCCTCTGTGCTGCTGTGTGGACACCAGGGCTTGCTCACAGCAGTTTGTTGCTTCTGCACGACACTGCCAGAGATGCAGTGAGGACACTGACTCAACTGAGGTAGCACAGAGCGCACAGTGCAGATCCTCCACAATTGTGACAGTTCAGAGCATAGATCCATGCTCTTTGCTGCTCTCCTAGACTTCTCCACAGCCTGTGGCCATGTTATGACCCCAGGGGTAGGAAAAAGGTGTGAAGTGACATAATAGAAATGGAGACAAGGCACCTTCATGGCATTAGGTTCTGTTTAATTGTCAGGCCACCACTTGGTGTCATTGCTGACTCGGGCTTAGTGAAGTTCTTCCTGTCATATTCATTCACACAGGACTGGTTCTCCTACTTTGTCCTCAGCAAAGACATCAGAATCCATGCTGGTGTGCTCCTTCCTCTGAGGTGTCTTGAGACCTCTGTTCCATAGGAGACCAACAAACCAGACAATAAAGGAGGGCAAGAAAGAGGCAGAAAGAAAATTAGGTTGCTATCAGGAGACAAAACAAAGGTCCTCTATGTGACCCTGCTCAGGAGAATCTTTGTACAGTGTGTGTGTACCAAATGCTGCTGCTTGAGGCTAGAGAACTGCAAAGCGTTTTTTATGGTCTTTCTTTGCAGTACTTCATCCTGGCAGACATGAGATGTTAGTCCTCAATGCACAAAAGCAGTTCTAGGGCAGTAGGAACAGAACCAGCCGTGGAGCTGGGTGAGAGCCCTCCTGTGATAGGACCTTCTATACAGGGCTCCAAAAACCATCAGGGTGAGTGCAGGGAGAGGAGGTCTAACACGATCTCACTTCAATTTTCTATTAGTTATGGTGCAATTTTAACCTTTGTATGGTGCTAAGAAACAGCCAGGAATAAGGTGTTAATATATGAAGTAGTTCCTCAAGCTCATGGTGTATAAATCACAGTGAGCAGGACATTGCACTGGGAAATTGCTTTGCACTGGTAACAGGATCCTGTGCTCCCAGAGAGGAAGGTGGCATAAGCTGAGTCCTGCCAGCCCTTGGACTCCTTGTACAATGCTGAGGTTGTACCAGGACTATGGAGCTGGCAGAAGTTCTGGGTAATTGACAGCTTTTAGAAAGCACATGCAGGTCAGAACTGCTACACTGAGGTGTTCTCCTGGTGTGGGAAGACAATCAAAGTGGTAATTCAGGCAAGTCCCATTTCTGATGGACACAGTAAGACCCCTGTCTACACCATGTAGGATCTAGAAAGAGTAAACTGAGCACGTTCCTTTCTTTCCATTTCCAGTTATCAGTGTGTCTATGGCTGTGGCATCCTCTATCCTCTGCTGTGCAAGAAAAATTTCACCTCCAGGAGGAAATCTGTACCTGTTCCAGGAGTTTTCAAACTAAACCCATTGCACAAACTGCCCAGGGTGGTGGCACTGACCAGGGAGCCACCAGCCTTCAGCACCCCCTCAGGAAGCAGCTCCAGGCTGTCCATGCTGCTAGTGTGGAGGGCAGCAACCTGCTCCGGGACCTGGATGCAAACACGATGGGAAGGGAAGGGATAAGATAGCTGCCAGCAGGGCAGGAGGATTTGTGAGAATACATATCTGGGACTTGGGCCAAGGTAAACTCTGTTCTTGCCTGATAAGATACCTGTTACAGTGCTGAAGCTCAAAGACCATGTCCTTTCATGAAGGGCCAGCTTCTCAGCTTCTTCACCAGCCATGTGCCCTTTTTCCAGAAGGAAGAGTGCAGATGCTCTGAAAGGCTTTAAGGAATGAGCTGGGAGGTCTGTGAGATTACGGTAGGAGGAACAGGGCCACTCGATTTGTATAAGCGCTAGTGCAAGGACCTCTGAAGGTCTCTAGTTCAACCTCTCACTCACACCAGGACTGTCACCAACTGCAAGACACTATCCCAAGGAGATGGTTGGTAGGACAGGACCACTGGGCAGGAAGAGCTCTGCACCCAAATCCACAAGCCTTTGTGATACCTGAAGGTGGTAGAGGACATGCACGGGAGACCTGGCCAACCTCAGGCCAGGTCTTAGACATCTGTCTTAGACATCTTCCACCATAATGTTTGTCCTCCTGCTTCAAGTCTTCAAGCTCATCCCAGCAGTGGGGGTCCAAGTCAAAGTAGAGGGACTCTGAGTTTGTAAGAGGTCTTTGGAGGGCTCTGGGACAGCAAGGGTGTCTTGCAAGACCTCAACCACTTGGAAGGTGATTCCACAAACCCTACAAAAATGTGTGCTAGTTCCAGCTGGGTTGAGCTGTTTGTTGCACATAAGCTAAGGCAAGGCCACCTCTGCTTGCAGGCTACCTTCACTCCATGGATTATTATTTTAATATAAAGCAAGCAGTGGGTTGTGGTTTATCTGAAACTACCTGACAGGAGGTTGTAGTGAGGTGGGCTTGGTCTTTTCTCCCAAGTAATAAGTGACAGGACAGGATGGAATGGCCTCAAGTTGCACTAGGGAAGGTTTAGATGGAGATAAGGAACAATTTCTTCCCCAAAAGGTGCTCAGGCATTGGAACAGGGTGCCCAGGGCAGTGCTGGAGTCACCGTTCCTGCAAGTGTTCACACATCGTGTAGACGAGGCCCTCGGTGACATGGGTTAGTGGTGGCCTTGGCAGTGCCAGGCGGCAGTTGGACTGGATGACTTAAAGGTCTTATCCAATCTGGTTGATTCCATGATTCTATGATCTTATGATCCCTCTGCCCACACACTGCAGACCAGCCCTCGAGCCTTTCCACTGGTTTTCAGACCCATGCCTTATTCCTTACTGCACCATCTGCTTTGGGCACTTCTGCCTGGATGGAAGAAACAGATACTCAAATGACCTTCTCCCCACAGCCAGGATACAGGATGCGAAGTGCTTGTGTGTGCTTACATACTGCATTGCAGTCCAAGGTGGGATAGCATTGCTTTGTGCATTGATTTCAAGGCTGGCAGGGAGGCACTGGAGATAGGAGTTCCATGGAAATATGTGTATCATTTTAATTAGGCTTCTAACAACAGGGATTACAAGAGAAAGCTTCTCTTGCAGCCTGGGACCAAGCAGTGCATCATCAACAAGCCCTGGCAAAGCCTGGAAAAGTTCAACTCACTGATAGTTACGTCAAAGTGGCAAGAATGGCTGTTATCTGTGCGGACAGGTTCCTCAAGCTGGAGTGACAAAATCTTTCTTGAGATATGGCCCAACACTCAAGCCAGGGCAGCAGAGCTCTGTCACAGAAGTGGGACCCTCAGATTGAGGTTGGGAGGCAGTCTGGTAGCTGAGAAACCCTTTTGCTCTTTAGTGGAGGGGCAACTTCTTTAACAGATGCAAGATAGGCAGTGATGTCCTCCCCCTTTCCTGCATTCTCCCGGCGTATCAGGGCTCTTGCTCAGACTCCTCCCTATATCCCTCTGCTCTAGCAGCTGTTGCAGAGCTGCAATGCTGGGATCAGGGCAGGTTGGAAGGGGCCGGGCACTTGGGGTCTGTGAAACAAGAGAAAAGTGATGGGCCTGCTTCCCCTCAACCAGATTGGGCAATCCCAGCAGGGGTACAACACTTGGGAAGGAAGAGGGACCAGCCCCGGCCCCACATCAGGGTGTCCCTTTCCCTGGCACAGGCAGGTGTTTGACCCCCATTGGTGCCCATGGGGTCTCTGGGCAGGATGGAGATATTCAGAAGGGCAACGGGGCAGCTGGGTTTCTGTCCTCTGGATCTCTGACAGCATGTGGAAAGCTGCAACAGCACTGGCAGTAGCTGAAAGCTGTTTAGGGCAGGGAGCAAAGATGATCATGTAGCCCCACGTTAGATGCTCTTCCTGGCGTATGCCTCTGAAGGTCCAGGCCGTAGGAGACTTGTTTCTCTCCTACATGATGGCTCTTGGAAGGGGCAGCTGATCACACAACACAACTTCTGGATGAGGATTTCCTCAAAGTGTTGCTGAAGGCTCTCCTGTTCCAGTGCCCACTAGGATGATGTGTGGCTCCTGCTGAGCTCTGCGTCCATGTGCTAGCAGCCTTCTCTGTTGACCTTGAGCTGTCTTCATGATGAGATATAAAACCCAGCTCACTGGGCAGTGTAGTGGGCAGCAACACCTTCCCCTTCTCTCAGAATCTTTAAGTAAGTTCCAAGTAGAGCTGGAAAAATAGATCCTTTTTGCAAATATATCTAGAGCCAAGTCACAGCCACAGCACTGTGAACTTCTCTGCTCCTCCATCTTTCCTCTGTTCCTCCCTTCAAGCTGTTTCATTATCAGTCATTCAGCTGTTGCAAAGAATCCCAGAAAAGGATATGCATCCAAGTGTCTGAATGGGATATTGGATGGGCTCCACCAAGCAGAGCCTCATCGTGATCCAGCAGCAGCATCCCCCTCATAGAGGACCAGGTTAGAAGTGTGATGAAGACAGCCAATGGGGCTGTCATAGAATCATAGAATAGTTAGGGTTGGAAAGGACCTTAATCTCATCAAGTTCCAATCCCCCCTCCCATGGGCAGGGACACCTCCCACTAAACCATGCCACCCAAGGCTCTGTCCAACCTGGCCTTGAACACCGCCAGCAATGGAGCATTCACAACTTTCCTGGGCAACCCATTCCAGTGCCTCACCACCATCATCATTCTTCAGTAAAGAATTTCTTCCTCATATTCAATCTAAACTTCCCCTGTTTCAGTCTGAACCCGTTACCCCTTGTCCTATCACTACAGTCCCTAACAAATTGTCCCTCCCCAGCATCCCTATAGGCCCCCTTCAGATACTGGAAGGCTGCTCTGAGGTCTCCACGCAGCCTTCTCTTCTCCAGGCTGAACAGCTCCAACTTTTTCAGCCTATCTTCATATGGGAGGTGCTCCAGTCCCCTCATCATCCTCGTGGCCTCCTCTGGACCTGTTCCAACAGTTCCATGTCCTTTTTATGTTGAGGACACCAGAACTGCCCCTCTAGATCTGTGCCTCTCTGCTGGTCATTTCAGCCAGCCTTGTCCAGTCACTGGCAGGTCAGGCAGGACCTTCCCAGGGAATGTACCTGGGGGATGGAGTCAGGGGCAGGGTCAATGGGGTAACTGTGCAGCCACAACCAGCTAGATGACCTCAGCGGGAACACTCCACTGGGCAGTGCAGGTGAGGGCTTTGAAGCTCTTGAGGAGCCTGGTAGCGCCACGGACTTCATGTCATAAGGAACAGCTGGACTTTTCACCACTATGCAGAAAAAATTGAGGAAAATAATCATAGAATCATAGAATCATGGAATCATTTGGGTTAGAAGGGACCTTAAGATCATCCAGTTCCAACCCCCTGCTCATGGGTAGGGACACCATCCACTAGACCAGTTCATGCAATGCCCCATCCAACCAGGCCTTGAACACTGCCAGCGATGGGGCATTTACCACTTCTCTGGGCACTCTGTGCCAGTGCCTCACCACCCTAACAGGGAAGAACTTCTGCCTTAGATCTAACCTGAACTTCCCCTGTTTCAGTTTGAACCCATCACCCCTTGTCCTATCACTACAGTCCCTGATGAAGAGTCCCTCTCCAGCATCCTTGTAGCACCCTTTAGACACTGGAAGCTGCTCTGAGGTCTCCACACAGCTTCTCTTCTCCAGGCTGAACAGCCCCAGTGTTCTCAGCTTGTCTCCATACAGGAGGTGCTCCAGCCCCTGATCCTCATGGCCTCCTCTGGACTCGCTCTCACAGCTCTGTGTCCTTCTCTTGTTGAGGACACCAGAACTGCACACAGTGCTACAAGGGGGGTCTCACGAGAGCAGAGCAGAGCAGAGGGGCAGGATCACCTCCTTCGACCTGCTGGTCACACTAAAAAACAGAAGGCAAAACCTGTCCGGGATCACCCACCTCAGCCACGCTGTGCAGCCTGGTGCCGCCTGCAGCTTCCTGCCTGCCTGGGGGCTCAGTAATGGCACCAGGGGCGGGTTAGCTGTGGGTAATGCTGGATTCAGCCACCTCTGGAGGCGGGAACCAGGAAAGCACTGGGAGAAACACCACTGTGACACACTGGTCTGGCTTCTTGCCCACAGCCCTGGGAGCAGTGCAAGCGAGCAAGTAGCATCCCGGAGCGCGCTGCGGCTCCGCGCAGCAGCCAGCCCTCAGGATCAGCACGGTGCAGGTAGGATCAAAGCTGGGAAGGGAATTGGGTGTTTTAGAAGCTGCTGCCGTGTGGTCCCCGTTCCCTGGGGGATGGTGAACAGCCCTTTCCTAGCAGGGAAGAAAGGAAGAACAAGGAAGAAACGTTGGCCAAGTGCCATGGCAAAAACCCAGGGCTGGCTTCCTTAGCAGCATTCCTCTGCCCGCCATGGCACAGCACTGCCTCAAGCCAGCTCCTGGGATAGAGGGTTGGCACCCTGATGCCAGAGACAGGTAGTTTCTCTGACCCCTCTGGGTTATTCCTGTTCCTTTGGATGGTGAGGAGTTACCTCCCGCCAGGGCTCAGTGAGGAGCAGCCGATGGGGTGCAGCCTTTGTTTTATGGTGATTCACCAAGCACTCTGAGCACAACACCCACAAGCAGGATCCAGGCTGCTAGATAAAGAGCTGAACCAGGGAGGGTGGAGGCACAGTCAAGAGACCGGGGTGGAGAACAAATAGAGGAGGGGGACGAGAGGCCCAACAATGTGTCCGTGTATTCTTGTCCCATCATGGGGACAACCTGAGCATTGCAGTGCATGTCCCAGTGACTTCAAACCTGTTTTGCTCTGGGATGTACTCCCCATCCCAGCCCTGGGGAGATGGAGGACTCCTGTGGGAGATGCCTGAGTGAATGCCCAGATGCAGGACTGCAATGTGAACAGGCACTGGGGATGCACATGCTGTCAAGTGGGCAGCAGATGGGCCTGTGGAGAAAGCAGGGTGGGGTAGAAGTGAGGAGGTGGTTTTTTCCCCAGTGTCTCTCTGGGTGTCTGTTTCCAGCCCGCACAGGCAGCAGGATGACGCTATGGAATGGCTCCTTCCCCTTCTACCCTGGTGCCAATGCGTGCTTCCCCTTTGACACCAGCTGGGCTGCCATTGTCTCCATCTTCCTCTCCATGTTGGCCACTTTCATCATCATCCTGCCAGGGATCCGGGGCAGGGGGGTAAGTGGAAGGGCAGGGGGAGCTCAGCCATGTGGTCCCTGCCCTGTGCATCCCGGATGCCTCAACCTTCCCAAACTTGAAAACAGACTGGGGGAGAAAACATGCCCACAGGTTCATGGCCGGGCCTTTGGGATCTCTACCAAGCCATGGGGGTGAGCTCCAGCCCACCCCAACTCAGCATGTACCCCCATACTAGAGCCACTAAAATCCACCAAAATTTACAAGGCACCCAGATCTGCGCTTGTCTGGGTTTTGCTGTGAGCAAGCCTGAGTGACTTCACAGAAGTGGAAAAATAGGGTGAGGCTCAAAGACTTTGTTCCTCTTTTCCCAAAACCTGAGTAAAAGGAGATATGCACTGTGTGTGCCCCAGCACTGCTCACGGGGCTCTGTGTGGCCAGCAGACCCTTGCGTGCTACATGCTTGTCGCATGCTTGGCCCTGCAGCAGGGCTGGTTGAGAGGCAGCTTCCCCCAGGGAACACACTGAGAACTCACAGCAACTGTTTTTGTCTCCAGCTGTGGGCAGCTGCCAGCACATCTAAACATGTGGTTTGGGGAAGTGTGGAAATCCCACCTCAGGACTATTAAAGGGAGTGTCTCCATCTTCCTTCACAGTAAAGGGGACAGCATGACTTTTCCAAATGGACTGGTTTTGACCTTCTTTCTCTGCCTCGATCTCCCTGCTGCCTCCTGTACCCAGGGATCCCCCAATCACATGTGTCCCTGACGCCACCCGCTTGCAGAGCCTGTGAGGCAACTCCTGAGGGGAGGGACAAGCCTGTTTCTCACTGTCTGGCATTCCTAAATGACACTCTTGGTGCTCAGGTCCCCATGGTACAATCTGACTGAGACCTGTCCCCCTCCCTGTTCACCCCTTACAGCGACTCTTCTGGTTCCTGCGGGTGGTGATGGGTCTCTTCGTGGGAGCAGTGGTCCTCAGTGAGTACCAGGGTCCTGGGGGGAGCCTCAGGGATGCCCAAGGTACGGGATGAGAAGCAAGGCAAGGGTGGGTGAACAGAGCAGCCAAGCACAAACTCCAGCCCACAGGATGAGTTTATGGGGAAGACCGATGCCCATACGTGTCTGGGACCTGGCTCCAGCAAGTTGTGGGAGCTGCATCTGTCTCATCCCTGAAGGCTTGCAGTATGCATAGACCACCTCCAGAGCAGTCACTGGAAGCCCACCAACTGCCAAGAGCGAAACTGGGACGTGCTTACATGAGGACCAGTTCCTAGACAGTGCCCGCACATGAGCCCTATTGCCTCTAGGACTGCAGATTGAACGGGGTCTGGGGAGAAACCAACCCAAGTAGGGATATCAGGGCCACTGGTCTGGGTTGTTCCCCAGGACACATAAGGCTCCTTGGGGCTTATAACCCAGGCCTGTTCCTTGGGATGGGGTAGATGATGCTCAGGCTATGGTGACCATCATGGCAGGTGCTTCCAGCACTAGGTGTCTCACTGCCAGACTATAACTGACGTTTGAAATCTTCACAGCCATACAGTTCACCAGGGACTGGGAGACCGGCTGGGTGAGAGCAAACACCTCCTACAAGTCCTTCAGCCATGCCCTGGTGAATGTGGACATTGGGCTGCACATTGGCCTGGCGGGGGTGAATGTCACACTGGTGGGTGAGTGCATTTCACACCAGGAGAGGATTGGGTGCAAGTCTGGCAGCCATGCACCTGAGTAATGGGGCTGTGAGCCCTTGAGCTCCCACACTAGGAAGTCTTGGAGCTTCCTCCAAGGCTGAGAAAGGTCATTAGTCTTCGTTATCTGTCAGGAAACCCAGTGCATCAGCTCAATGAGACCATCAGCTACAACGAGCACTTTGCCTGGAGCTTCGATGCACACTATGATCACAGCTATGATGAAGGCCTGGAAAAGGGGCTCCCCAGTCCCATCCTCTACGTGGCAGAGAAGTTCATCTCCCGAAGCCCCTGTGGTGTGCACGGACAGTACCGCGTCTCCAGCCACTACGCCTCCCTCACACTGTGGTAATTCAGAGCAAGAGGTCAGCCCTATATCTGCTCACTGGGGAGGTGGAAAGAACCAGGTAGAGCATAGGGAGCTTGATAGAGCCACCCTCTTCCCTGTAAGGCCACGTCAAAGCCTTGGCTGGTCTCTGTCACCCACCATTTTGCAGAATCAGGGATGCTTCCTACACTGCCTATCTCCCCAGAGTCCTCTTCTGTGTCCTCTGGCCTGATGTGCAAAATTGCAGTTGGAGAAAAATTATTCCTCATTTAAAGGAAAGCAGATGCAACTGTAGGGTGCAAAGTCCTCTCCCAAGGAAGATGCAAAACCCTAATAAGATGTTCTGGGGTTGAGGGGATTTCCTCTTGCATGCCAAAGATGGCATAAGACCTGCTAGTGGGGAGCAGGAAAGAACGTTGAGAGTGTGCTCAGAGGCTGTCTTGTGGCGTTGAGCTGAGAGCTCGTGTGTGTGTTGTCATCATGGAGTCTCAGAGAACCCACGTGTGTCTCAGAGGTCGTAGGAAAGGCACTGCAGGCAAGAGCATGCCCTACAATCCCCCCTCTAGACATAGGCTCCAGGTCCCTGCCACATCTCCTTTTTTACTTCCAAGAAAAACTAGCCCTGCCCAAACCTAAACCTTCCTGCCATTGAGAAGTGTCCCGGGTTCAGCAGTAGCAGTCATTTTTCTCCTTCTCAGTAGCTGGTGCAGTGCTGTGGTTTTGACTTTCAGCCTGGGAACAGCACTGATAACACCAATGTTTTCAATTGCTGCTCAGTAATGTTTACTCTGGCCAAGGACTTTCTGAGCCTCATGCTGTGCCAGGGAGGAGGGGAAGCCGGGAGGAAGCAGAGACAGGACACCTGACCCAAACAGACCAGAGAGGTATTCCATACCACAGCAGGTCATGCCCAGTGTATAAACTGGGGGCAGTTACTTGGAAGGGTTAGATCACTGCTGGGTCAGGCTGGGTATCGGTCAGGAGGTGGTGAGCAGTTGTATTCTCTTCCCTTGTTACTTCCCTTATCATTATTATTATTACTGGTGGTAGCAGCAGTGGTTTGTGTTATACCTCAGTTACTGGACTGCTCTTATCTCAGCCTCTGGTAGTTACATTCTTTGGATTCTCCTCCCATCTCCCCGGGAGCGGCGGGGAGGAAGAGGGGGGAGTGAGATAGAGACTGTGTGGTTTTCTGAGTTACAGCTGGGCTTAAACCACGACAAGAAAGAGCATTTCAAGGCAGGGATGCTGATATAAACTTATTTTTCGTTATTATTCTTGGAATCAGATCAATTTGTTAGGGTCACCTCCCCAGTGAGCTAAAGTCAAACCCCATCCACAGGGCAGGGCTGGCAGCTTGGCTCACTCCAAGTGCTGAATCAGATGTGGGCATGGCTCTTTGTGTGGTTCTCCAAACAAAGGTCTCCCTTGCTGCCATTCTCCCTTTGAATGGTTGAGAACTGTCTGGGAGCAGCAACTTGTGGAGGACCACAAGACTCAGAGAAGGAGAAAGAAAGACCTCCAGAGGTTTCTACTCTGGCTCCCTACCCAAAGCAGGGCTCATATCAAAGCCATATCAAGGTGCTTAGGGCTTCGTAAACTTCAATACTGAATGTCCCCAGGTGTGGAGAGTCTTCTCCAGCACTGTGGGACCTGTTCCGTAGCTCCAACATTCATGCAATTATGGAATTGTTTGGGTTGGAAGGGACCTCCTTAGATCAGTCTGTCCGGCCTACCTGCTCAAGCAGGACCAGCTAGAGCAGGTTTCCTAGGGCAGTATCCTTCCATTAGGACATGGAGAGGAGACCCTCAGAAGAGGCTCCAAGCATGACACCTTCTGCTTGGTTTTGTGGTCCTTTTTCAGGATGGCTTTTTGTACATGGCTCATTTCCATCCTGTTGTTCTCCATGCCCATGCTGCTCTATGGTGGCTACATGCTTCTGCTCACTGCCGCACTGATGCTCTTCTCACTGCTCTTCTTCTTCACTGCACGGAGCACCGCTAAGTGTCCCATCCGGTTTGGCACAGCTGCCTTGAAAACAGACTATGGAGGATCCTTTTGGCTGACATTAGCGACAGGTGAGTGCTCAGCTTGCTCCTGGGATTTTTATTCTCCATCCCTGCAGCAATGATGTTCAGTGATGCTTCAGCAGTACCTCATCCCTTCTGTCTCCATGGCTGGTTGCAGAAAATTATGTTTGATTTTGTTTTAATTTTGATTTTTTTTCCTATGGAATACATGAATTCAGGATAGCATCATCAAGATTGGGAGAAAAATTGCTGAGCAGCCAGGACACCCTAGTGGCCAAAGGTATCTGCATGGAGGTGTGCCCCGAGGCGTGCTGTGAAAGTCAGAACTCAGAGTCAGGGAAAGGCCTGGCCTAGAAGGACCCTTGAGGGTCTCTCCTCCAGCCCTTGCCCACAGCAGGGCTAACTGTAAAGCCATATCAGCCTTGTTCAGTCTGATGGTGTTTTCCACATGGCTAGAGACCCCCTCTGCCTCTCAGGACCTGCCCCGCATGGTCCCGCTCATGGGTAGCAATTGTTTCCTTTTCTCAAAGTGGAATTTCCCACGTTACAACCGTGCACCTCCAAGAAGGAGAGTGGCTCTTTGTCAATAGCAGAAGGTGGCGATTATGTCCCTTTCAAGGCTCCTTTTTCTCAGGCTAAACAAACGCAGCTCCTCAAGCCTTTCCCTATATCTGGTGGGCTCCAGACCCAACCTTCTTGGCCATTTGCCACCTTTATTGACTTTTTTGGTACCTCTTATGAAGGCATATCGTTTAGATCCCATCAGAGGCACTTGGAACTTTATATTGGACCCTAATCATGAGATTCTTACTGAGTCTCCTGCTAGAAGTACTGAAATAGAAATTGAGAAAGTTTGTGAAGTTTAGAAGCCAGATAGGCTGCATCCAAAGAATAAATGCTAGAGAAACAATAGAGCTAGATAAAGAAATAACTCTTCTTTTCAAGGAATAGTGAATTGTGAAGAAAATAATTATATTGTCTGGTGTCATATATCAAACCAGAAAATCCATGGAAATGCCAGAAGGAGCAGAGCAGTACAGTCTGACAGACACTGAAATGTCTGTTATAATCTCAGCCCTTTCAGATAAAGAAGGAACTTTGTCAAAGTAACTGCCAAGTTATCTGTTAGCTGTGTAAAACCAATCAGTAGGACACATGAGAAGCAGGTCTATGCGTTGATTAGTACTTAAGTAGGGCCAGACTATTCTGAGGTCATCTTGTAGAGGAATTGTGTTTGGTAATTCTTTTTGCCTTCAGTTTCTCCACCAGTTAATAGGGATAATTTCCTCAGAGACATGGGTTAGTGATGGTCTTGGCAGTGCTGGGGTAATGTTTGGACTTGATGATCTTAAAGGTTTTCCCAACCTAGTTGATTCTATCATTCTATTCTATGATTCTCTTTTGTGCTGGGGTGCCCAGATTGATGGCAGAGCCCACATGTGGAGATGGAAGTAACACCTTCCCTTGACCTCCTGGCTGATGCCATGTGCCGTAGGCCTCCAACTGCAGATCTGAGTCTGGGTGGGGCTGGGACGCAGCAGGGAATTGGTGCTAACATGTCTACCCATGCTGTGCATTGCAGGGCTGCTGTGCCTGCTGCTGGGGCTGGGTGTCATCATCTTCAACTCTGTGCAGCCAGAGAAACTGAAGCTTGTCTTTAACCTGGACAAGGGAAAGGGAGAAGAAGAGGAGGGGTGGGACAAGCCCTACCTGCCTGCTGAGCCCAGCTCCTCTGCGCAGGACATGCTGATGGTGCCCCTGGGTGAGCTTTGCGAGGTGACAGCCACCCAGCTGTAAGGGCAAAGCCTGAGAACACCCCTTCTGAAGTCACGCTCCTGTCCAACTACACCAGGAGCATGGGTGGGAAGACACATAAAAGCCGGGTGACAAGAACATCCAACCCTGGAGAAGTGTCTTGAATATGACAACTTGCCCTCTCTCTTCTTTTTTTTTTTTTTTTTGGTTTTTTTTTTGTTTTTCTTTACTGTTGTTTTACTCACCAGCAGCTGGAAGAGGTTTTGGGGTAGAGACAATCCATGCCCCATCCCCGATTGTCCGGTTACAGGCACTGGGCTACTGCCCTTCCCCTTAGTCCATCCCCAACAAACCTTAAGAATCCTAAAACAGACACTAAACTAGGGCAAATGGGAGAAACCAAATAGCTGCAGATGCATACATATGAACGAAAGCAGTGGAGCCCCTGCAACAGCACCCCCACCCTGAAGGTCCCTAAGAAGTCCCCTCTGCTCAGGTATGATCTTTCCAGCAGTGGACAGGAAGAGTGATAGGAGCTGTGCTCACCAGGATGCCCTGTACCTGGTCATGGTTGGAGACCAGCTTGGCAAGGAGGCCCATGATTTAGTACAATACTGGAGGCACCAGACCTTGGAGGACTCCTGGATTTAAGACCTGTACTGACACCCCACAGGTCAAGTTCAATGCAAGTCCAAGATGTGCTGGGCTGTATGCCGGGCTGTATGCTGGACTGTACACTGGGCTGGAAATGGCACAGTCAGGGAGTTGATTGGTTGGCTCCTGCTTCTTACAGTGCTTATAAACACCCTAAACCATGGCCACCAGCCTGTAAGCAGCCTGTGAGTTGTTGGTGCTCTCGTAACCCTCTGAACAGAGGAAAAGATGTTTCTGTGGGAGGGAAGGAGAGGAGGAGATGGGAATGGAGGTGCTGTGGTGCCCTGGGAGTAGCTGTAATCAGTTAACAAGAGGTGAGCATCACTCCCAGCCTGGGAGGGAGGGGAGGAAGAATGTTTCAGGTTTGCACCCCTTTAACTTTGTGCAGGTTTTGCAACATTTTTGTTTGTTTGGTGTTTGCTCACTTATATTCCCCTCTATCTCTATAAAGTAAGTTGAACCTGGTCTTTCTCTTGTCTGTTGATAGAGGTATCGCTCTGAGGGGTGGCTGGCTCAGGATGCTCTGTTGCTGTGACATGACAGCCATAGGGAAGGAAAGAAGGCCAAGGCAAAGGCAGAGGCCAGTTTTGGTCCTGTATGGGATATCTGACCATGGCTAGCAGGCACAGTGCAATACAGGCAAGTCAACACACAACAAACAGGGTAACAGAGCATCCCAGGAAAACAAATAGGGGCTATATGGAAAGGCTTTAGCCCCTGGAGTGACCCTGTGCATGCCGAAAGCTTGATGGGAGCAATACCCAGCTCAGCAGAGAAGTTTGCAGAGGGACCACACTGAGGTACAGTGTGCTCAGATATGGCATCCTGCCCCATCCCACTCTGGATGAAAGAGCCTTCAACCTAGAGGACCTAGAGCACACAACAAGCATTTAAGAATATGTTGGAGCTGAACAACTTGGATGTTTCCAATGGCACCTATGAGGTGATGCTTCAGCCTGCAGATGGAGTAGATCAAGGTGCAACAAATCCCTTTTATTTTATAGAGTCATAGAATGGATTGGGTTGGAAAGGACCTTAATATCATCTAGCTCCAGCCCCCTGCCATGGGCAGGGACACCTCACACTAGACCATGTCACCCAAAGCTCTGTCCAGCCTGGCCTTGAACACTGCCTGAATTGCCTTGAACACTTTACTGAACTGAAATTCAGCCCTCATAAACTTCTGCCTTTCCTAGCATGTTCCCCTGGCACCCAAGCCTGGGGCAGGGGAGTTGGCAGCTCTGCACGCCCTGGTGCAATGAGTGCCTCCAGGAGTGGGGACCACCACCCTTGCAGAGCCCCAGGCTGCAATTTCTGAGTTTGCTCCACTGCTGGCACTGACTCTCTGGTTAGACGCCAGATTCCTTGGACACCATGGGGCCAGGAGCAGCCTGGGCCAAGAGCCAGGGATTTAATGGCAATTATTTTACATCTTGTTGTCCAAGAAAAGCTCAGTCCAGCCAGGAAACTAAGCCTGGAGCTGAGGTGGATGGAGGAAGCAGGACCTGCAGCAGCATAACATAGGGGCCATACAGCCACAGCTCTTACGGTGCATGTGAAGAAGCTGCTATGACAACATGTAATGAGGAACATAATCATCCCTGAGCAATGGCCTCATGTGTGCTTCTCCCTGTGGTGGCAAGGAAAGAAGCATTCATCTTGCAGGTTGCCAGCCTCATGACATAGCCAGCCCCTGTTGTCCTGGCAGTGTTCCAGGGAAGGCTGGATGGGGCTTGGAGCAACCTGGTCTAGTGGAAGGTGTCCCTGTCCACGGCAGAGGGTTGGAACTGGGTGAGCTTTAAGGTCCCTTCCAACACAAACCATCCTGGGACTCTGTGATTCTGTGGCCTCCTGTTCTTCACAAGATGCCATGTGTGAAGGGGTCTCTGCATCCACCCTCATGTCATTGTCTCTGCTCAGTTGGCCCCATGCAAGCCTGGCTGCAGAAATCCCAGCTGTCCTGTGTTTGCTAGGAAGTGGGCAAGGCCCACAACCATCTGATGTCTCTGTGCTTCAAAGAGATTGAATTTTGTTTGTTCTGTTGATTTGGGTTCAGGGCCCTGTATGTCTGATGCAACAGGACAAAGCCTTTCCTCTGGTGAAGATGCGACTGGCGGGAATCATTCCTAAAAGCAGGAGGAGAGGTTGGAGAGTGCCAGATGCAGTGGCAGAAAGGGTGGGCCCCCCAGGATCCTGTGCTCTTAGGGGACAGGATCTGTCCCGCACCAGCCCAAATAACTTGTGGTTGGCTGTAGCATCTTCCCATGATACCTCTGCACATGGCTTGCGTTTGGACGCAAGAAAGACTCAAGAAAGGATCCTCCTTTTCCTGAGGGAGTTTTGTTGGTTTAATCTCACAGCTTCTGTCCTGCCGCTAGTCTAGTTAAAGCCCTTTTGAAACTCTCCTACATTCTACAGTGCACTGCTCCCCAGTACAAGGGTTTCACCTTAACACATGCCAAGGAGCCTCATCTTTCCTTGGGGATACCTCTGCCAGGGCAGCTTCCCCCATGGGAAGGATGTGTCTGCGGGGGACTTAGAATGAGCCAAGCCTCACAACCCCACTTGAGAAACCAGCCCCCCAGAATGCCCAAAGTATTTCAAATGAGTGGGTTTTAAACAAAGTTTTACTGAAAATAATAACTCATGCACTTAGGTAATCACATTAGTGCAACACAAACGGCCCATGGAAGAAATAAGCAACTTAACAGTGAGGGTCTCTTCTCAGAAAGAAAAGAGCCAAAATACTGCAATTATGTCCTTTACAATTAATTGGACTGAAGTGGCCCAGGTCTCCAGCATTCAGATGTGGAGATCGTTTTGTGCCAGGCATGAGGACTTCATCAGGCTGGTGGGTTAAGACCTCATCTTCTGTTTGTTATAAAGCAACTTGATGCACTTAATTTCTCCCCTTGGTTGGGTTTGACTCCTGGCCTTGTCTTACATTTTGAGGTGAGCCCAGCCAGAACAAGTGTGCTCCAGTTGGACAGGGGCAATGTCATTCTTCCGTCTCCTTCCTTTCCTGTGACATATTTTTGGCCCACACTAGACTACAAGTGTTATCTAAGAAAGCCCAAGTTGGAAAGTGAAAATAATCACACCACCACATTCCCCACTGGCAAACTCCATGGCATGTTCACTCAGTCTTTACTTCTGGAGCATTTGTTTTATTCTAGCTCATGCAGCATCCAGCCTTATGGCCTTTAGGTCTGTGCTTGGCCTTCCTAGGTAGGCCTGAAGGTCTACACTAAGTGTCAGTGCTTGGGAAAGAAAGGACAGGATTTAATCACCAGTTTTTGAATTGCGGGTGCTCCCTGTAAGCAGCAGTGAGCTCAGTTTCTGGGGTGGGAACTGCCCAAAGCTGTGCCAGGGACGGACCAGGAAGGGCATTTGTGTTGGAACAGACATCCCCAGATGAGTGTGCAGCTTGAGCCGCTGGACCTGGGAGCTGCTCCAATGGCAGCCTGCCGGCTTCCTGCAAAGCCTGCCTTTTTCCAGAGGACATGGTCATGGCCTGCAAACGTTCTTCTCAGCAAGTACCCATCCCAACATGGATCCATCCACTCTTCAAAGGCAGTTGGATGGAGAAAAGGGTCTCTGGGGACATTGAGAAGTGTTTGTGCCCTGCCCTTTCAGGCCCCCTTCAGGGAATGAATGAAAGAACTTCTAGATGATGTTGGGGTTGAGTTTGGAGGGCTGAGAAGGAGATAGTCCTCTGTTCACAAAATGAAGGTTGATGTATGCTTCAGCCATCTCCTGGAACTCTTCTGCTTCGTCCTCACGGAGATCAAAGAAAGTTTTCAGGAGGTCCAAGTTGCAGTAGTGCAGTGTGACAACACTGATCCCAGCCACAAAACAGAGCAAGCCTGGAAGACACGCTCTCTAAGAACATTCCCGTCGCCCCCAGCACACTTTCCCCCTGTGGCCCTCCTTTGATGGACCCCTGCCATGGGACAACGCCTTCTCTTGTGGAAGGTGGTCTTTCTACTACATGAGGTAGCTTCAGCTGCTGTGCCGAGCATCTTAAAACCCAGGTATGGGTCTTAAAACCCAAGCAAGTGATGTCCATCTTTTTTTACTGCACCTCAGGGACTAAAACTCCCTCCACCACCCTTGAGGTGGGGATGGTGCTCCTCCACCTGCCAGCCCTGTCCACATCTCTGACAGGATCTGTTTTGCCAAGGCCCAGGCTGGGTCTCTGGTGGGCTGCAGTCCCCAAACTCTTTCACCTCCATTACTGGAGTGAAAGCACTGGGAGTCTGGCACACCCAGAGAGACAAGGTGCTGTGCCCTGATGTGGCACGGTGTCCTTACCAATCACCAGTGTAAGCCAGAAGGATCCTCCATAGCCTGTGTGCAGGGTAGCAGTTCCAAACTGGATCAGGCACATCGGGGAGTTTTTCACAGTGGAGAACGACAGCAGCGAAAAGATCATGAAGGCCCCTGTAACGAGGAGCATGTAGCCTCCATAGACTAGGACAGGCATAGAAAAGAGCATGTTGGAGATGAGCCAAGTGCAAAAGGCCACCCTGGAGACAAGAGAAGACCAGTGGATGAGTTGTACAAGTGCCATTCACTAGGATGCTCTGTATGAAGATTTCCATGAGGGAGGAGGAATCTGGGCTCCTGGTTGCACTGTATGAGGCCCAGAAGCTCTGTGGCATGCTGCAGTGATCTTGAGCCTCTCAGGCTGAGCAAGCAGATGTGCAATGCTCATGCTGCTGCATCCAGAAGTCAGAAGCTGGGGTTTCTTCCCATTGCTCAGCCCAGAGACATGCCAGCCCCAGAGAGGCCACGGCAGTGTATTTAGACCATCTCAGCTCCCTGTCCTTCCATGTGTGGGGCAGTGCAGATCCCAGAGAGTAGCTCACAGGCCTGGGATGATTTCAGAAGCAGGCACAAGTCATTTGCAGCAGCTCTGGACTTGGCTGGAGGGCTGGGTCACAGGGGAAGTCTTCAGCTATAGCCCAGGAGCTCTTGTTCCATGGCATTGCCAGGCCCCTTTCCTAGCTTCCTCATCCCTGCTGTCAAACCCAGAGCAGAGGGAACAGCACTGCAATGGCCCTTGCTCTCTACTACCCATGGTAAAGGGGACCATCTCCTAGTCCTGTGGACCAGCTCTCCCTCAGACCAAGTGAGCTGAATCACGTTGCTGCTCAGCAGATCCTGCTGAAGAGTTGAGATTGGCCCCAAAATAACAGCATTATCAGCTGTTCCTCATCTGGCCCCACTCCCAGACATCACATACCCCCACAGATGTGAATGGGAGAGTTCTGCACATACCCATGACCCCATGGCCACTGAGGACAGCAGCTCAAATTCCCTCCATGGGGATGGACCCCTGCCATTATCACTGCATCATGGCAAGGACCTACACCATATTCCTCTCTTCTGTGCCCAGCAGTCACGGAGTTGATCAGCAGAGAGAGCCAGGACCTCCTCTTTGCTCACTCCAAGGTGCCCACAGGGTCACTGGTTTGACAGCAGACCTTGCAGAGGCCCCTCCATGCACATAGCATTCCTCCTGCCAGTGTGCAATCTCCATCCATCTCAGAGGCCTATGGACAAGGCAGCAAAGCCCTTCCCACATCCTTGCATCTCTCCTGCCTGCTACAGGAGAGAAAGGCTCACCAGAGAGTGGCTGATGCATAGTGGCTGGAGATGCGGTACCGCCTCTGCATGCTGCAGGGGCTTTGCGTAGTGAACTTCTCCGACACGTAGAGGATGGGCCTGGGCAGCCCCCTCTCCAATCCTTGGCTATAGCTCCGGTCATAGTCTGCATTGAAGCTCCAGGGAAAGTGCTCGTTGTAGTTGATGGTCTCATTGACCTGATTCACTGGGTTTCCTGATGGAAGGAGAAGAGCAAGGTCCTGCTGTGTCCCAGCACTCAGGGTGCTGCCAGTCAGGAGCACAGGCACCCCAGAGACAGCAGGACCCAGAAACCTCTGTGCAGACCAAGGGCACCCGGACCTCCTGGGGCCATCAGAGCTGCAGGTAGGGACATCAGACTCACCCCTGAGCGAGATGTTCACCCCCGCCAGGCCAACATGCAGCCCGATGTCTGCGCTCACCAGGGCTGGGCTGAAGGACTTGTAGGAGGTGTTCGCCCTCACCCAGCCGGTCTCCCAGTCTCCTGTGAACTGCACGGCTGCCAGGAAGAGTAAAGCTGGGGTTAAAGCGGGGCTTTGCTGTGCCTCAGGGGGAATCACCAGTGAGCAAACGCAATGTTCCCACTGCCACACTGCAAGGGAGGGTGAGGAGGGCAGGATTGCTGACTCAGCTGCCAGGACCTGCCTCAACCAGCTCCCACGCCCTGGCAGAGCTCCTGTCCTTCCCTTCTGATCATCCACTCCCTTCATCCGGGAGTGGGAGAGCTCAGATCCCCAGGGACGAACCCCGTGACCTGATTCCTCCCTGGACATCCTCTCCAGGACTTCTCTGCAAGCTCCCCACCGCGATGAGCACCACAGTCCCTGGGACAGGCCTCTGAGATAGCCTGCTGCTCAGCCTTGGGAGCAAGTGAGTTTCATTCCAAATATTAAGCTGATTGATTGCACTACGGGTGAATAGCGAGAAGATCCCTGTCAAAAGGAGGGGGTGAGAGGGGTGGTGAGCTCTGTCACAGCTCGGACAGTCATTTCAGCTGGGGAAAAAGAAAAGTTTGGAGCATTTCAGGCATATATTTTTTGTAGCAAAATATCCTTTCCAGAAACACTTTCACTTTGCAGTGGGCTTCGTTTTCCAGTGCCGAAAAGACCTGAAAGCGAAGGCAGTGATTTAAGCTCAGGCTGAACAAGAAAACCTGCCCAAAAGTGAGCTCAGTTTCTGAATCAACTTATGGGGGCACTGATCCAGTAGCAGCACTGTAGGAACATTTTCTAGTTGCAGGGTCGAGCATGTCCTGCTGCTGCCAAACAAACCTGGATGCCAGCTTTAAAACAATGAATTCCTCCTGTGTGCCCAAGCAGCTACTGACTGCATCCTTGTAACAGGAGTGGTGCTGGAGGGTTCTCCAGGGCTGGGCTAGCTAAGGCTGAGGAGCAAGCCCTGACCTTCAAACTCGGCCATTTCCAGCCCGGCACCGTGTTTCTGGGTGGCTCTGGTGGCATCTCCCAGCACATGGACATCTGTTGGTGGTGCTGGACCATGTGTCACCTGGCCAAGTCCCACTTCTGTCTACTTCTATTGCCTGGTCATATCAGGGCTGCATCATTTAGGTTGTGCTTTATGATCCCTCACCAAGCAGTCTTATGATCTGCCTTGTCCTTCACAGCAGAATTTCTTTGGTTTAGGGCCAGGGCTGGTTGCTTTCCCTGCCTGGCATCTTCTGTCTCCTTAGTACATCTTCCACTTAACATGCTCTGAGTCGGAAATCGCACAGCCTGGTTCACCAGTGCCATTTATTACAAGAGATTTCCTGGTTTGTACTAAATCAAATCATCTCCTTCATCTCCTCCCTCCTGCCTTGCTCTATGGAAGGTCTTATACTGCTCCCCTTCCCCCCCAGCCTGTGTTTTTTTTCAACCTGCTTTCTTCACATCACAAGAATCCTCTCACCCTCCAAACATACCTGTCTGCACTCTGAGCTACTCAGCCATGCTCCCTCAGCTTGGATGGTCAGAGGAATATGGGGCTGTGTAGCCCACCAGAGCTGGGGCTGTTCCACCTGCGTGGTGAAGTTACAGCCTGCAAAGCTCCCTCTAGGTTCAGGAGTGACCACAGCACCTCCAGGTGCCAGGGATGGGGAAGCCCTTTGGGGAAGCTGTGTGACAGCCTTGCAGGGTAGGTGTAGGGTAGACCCTGCAACCAGCCTCAGTTGTGACCACCAGCTTACATATCCCAGGCACAGACCCTGCCCATGGTTTATTCCTGCCCCAAGCCCACCCTCCGCAGGATGAGCAGCACTTACTGACGATCACCACTCCCATGAAGAGGCTGAAGAGAACCCGGAGAGTCCAGAACAGCCTCTGAGGGGACACAGGACATAGGACATCAGGCAGGAAGGAGCAGCCCCAGCTCACCCCAAACCAGCCAGGAGTGTCCCAGCACCCAGAATGGGAGCAGATGCTTATCCCCAGGGAGAGGGGTCACGCACCACCCGTCCGCGGATGCCCGGGATAATGAGCAGGAAGCTGCAAGCAAATGTTAGGAAGACCACAGTCACTATGATGGTGCTGACATCAAGCATGGAGACTTTTCTCTCCTGCAGGTAGAAGGGGTAGATGCCATCAAGGAGAGTCATTCTGCACCTCCAGGAGCCTGTGGGAGAGAGGCGGTCACAGCACCCTGCACTGGCCTGCCAACTGCCTTGAGCCTCTGGTGGCTCAGCTCTGGAATAACCTCAGAACTCCCCAGAGGGACAAGGAAATGTGACCCCCCACCCCTTTTTCCATGCCCTCTCCTCAAGGCTTTTCCCCAGGAGCTGCAAAGTACAATCTGGAAAGGAGCCAGAAGCAACCCCTAGAGCTGGGGTGTGGGTCCAAGGAGCATGCAAACATTGGGAGGTTAAAGGAATCTGAGTTTTATCAGATAATGAAGTGTGCAATGCCCATCGGCAGCTTTAGGCTCCCACTGACACTTTAGTTGTAGCAGTTACAGAACGCCCCCCATTTCTGGTTTAGATCTTTTCTACCAAAACTGATTACATGCTTAGTCCTTTTGTTTTGCTTATTTAATGGCATCTCTGCATGTAACTACCCCAGGAAAATGTTGAAAGTCAGGGAATGCCAAAGCTAATATGAGTCATGACCCAATATAATTTCATCCTGTTCCCACATGGAGGGTTGATTCAATTCTCATTTGCTGAAAACAGTATTAATTGTAATTTTAGGTAAGATACAACCCACAGCAATTCAGCCACAAAAAAGCAGGTCCCAAATCCCTAGAAGTGGGTAGGGATTACAATAAATACCATAAAAGCATTTACCTGTGTAGTTTTCAATGCATAAATCAATATTTGCTTTCAGAATAATTCTCTGTTCGGTCACCCAGATCATTACAGCAACCAGTTTAATAGAGACTGGTTCACAACCAGTCTGGATCTGACCTTTTATTTACTCTCTTCTCTGGACTAACAAAGATGTTATGTCTATTTACAAATCTTGTTCTGGGCAATTTTGCTGTAACTGTTTTGGGCTATTTCCCTGGAAAGCCAAACCCAGAGAAAGGCAGCTTTCAAGTGCCATACCTGCTATGATTGCCTGGTGAGCAGGGGCTGGAACTGATTCCCGATACTACACTGTCAGACTGAAGTCCAGCTTTGGGGTCCCCAGCCCAGCAAACATGCCCATAACACTGTCTGAGTGGCTGTAAGAAAAGAAATAAATGAACAGCTTAATGTAAGGCAAGTTAAATCTTGATCACTTGAATTCCATTAGTTTCATTATATCTTTGCCCAGATTTCCTATGAGAAGCAATGAGGGAAGGAATGATTTCCAAGTCTGTATTCACTGAAACACAACTCTGCAGCTTTAAACAGATCAACAATTGAAAGCCCAGAACATGGAAAATGTTGCCTTGTTAAATCTAAATTTAACTTTCAAACAATATCAACAGATGTTGGCATTTCCTCTATACTCTGCTTCTTCTGGGAATAGTTTTATAGAGAATATCCAGGGAAACAACCCTTTCCTCTGCCCAATCTTTCTCACTCGAATGCCCTGCACAGAAGACCAGCTCCTTGGCATTTTTGCAGCTTGAAGTAGAAAACTGGTGCCTGCAGCTCAGGGCAGGAGAAACTGAAGTTGTTGCACCTTGGAAAGCGTCCTTCAAGCAGAAGCGTGTCTGTGGCCCTGGAAGTTCTGTGCTTTCTTCTCTTGCAGTGTATGGAGAGGGAAAAGACCAGAGACATCTTCAAGGAAGGATGAATATTTTAGCAGAAATGGACAACTTATCTTTTGTTTAAAATATCCTGGATTGTCAGGACAGAAAGGCAAAGGAGGCAGGCAGTTTCCCCTTACAGAAACCCCATTTTCCTGCTCCAGAATGAACCAAACTGGAAATGAACTTTTGGAAATGCCTAGCCAAAACCTCCTCACAGCAGAGTCAACAGCAGCCCTGGATGGGGTTGCTCAGGGCTGCAGATTGGTATTTTCAATTGAAAAAGGGAAATCCCCTGGAAACTAAATAATCAGAGCTAGAATTCAGGGAGGGGGCACAGGATAGGGAAGGGAGGGAGGGAGTGGATTTCCCTGCATTTTCCTTCCCCTGTGAGAAGGTCAAATCGGGGTAGGAAAAGCAGCCAGGACAACTCAAGGTGGGGATGCACCATCTCCTCCCACCCTCACCTGGCACCCCTCCAGCCGGGTGGGCAGCACCAGTGGGCTACTCCCTGCAGGAGTGGGTGGGCAGTGGGGCACAGGCAGGACGGTGTAGGGGGCAGCAGCCCTTTCCTTCTGTCTACAGACCTTCCTACCTACCTAGTACCTAGTACCTACTTCCTTCCTATCTAGTTTTCTACCTACATACCTATCTATCGAATCTATCTATCTATCTATCTATCTATCTATCTATCTATCTATCCATCCATCCATCCATCCCTACGTACGTACGTACGTACCTACCTACCCTACCTACCTACCTACCTACCTACCTACCTACCTACCTACCTACCTACCTACCTACCTACCTACCTACCTACCTACCTACCTACCTGCTGGCGGTGGCAGCGGCAGCAGCGGGGCTCAGTCGGCGCCGTTCCGTGCCGCGCTCTTATAGGCGGCGGTGGGTGCGGAGCCCTATGTAAATCCTGGCTCGGCCCGCCCCGCCGTACAGCCCCATCGCACAGCTCCCTGAGCCGCTGAACGGTCCCACACTTCCGCACCACCGCACGGCCCCGCCGCACTACTGCACCTCTGCACAGCCCCGCACCGCCGCACCGGTGAGCGCCGCGGCCGCGCGTGTCCCCGCTTGAGTGTAGGGGGTGGGTCTGGGGGATCGCGGCCACGCGTGTCCCGCTTCCTTCGGACAGGGAGCTGGGAGCTGGGGCTACACACGCTGCTGCCGGCGGCGGGGTTTGGCTGCGCGTGTTGTCGCCAGTGGAGGGGGCAGGGGTCCGTGCTGCGCCCGTCTTGGGACACAAGCTGGGAACGGGGTCCCACACGCGGCGGTGGAAGGGATCGGGCTGCACGTTTCTTTCCTGTGGGATGGACAGGTGGGATGGGATCATGTGGCTTCCCCCGTCCACCTGCGTGGGAACCACGGACCTGGGCTACCGGCGACTCCGTCTGCTTCAGGACAAGGCACAGGATGAGATGGGGGGACATATCCCAGTCTACATGGGGGACCAAGGGGCCAGGGCCAACTGGTGTCCCTGCCTGCTTGGGGCACACACTGGCATGGAACACTAGGAGGTTGGGGCCACTCGTGTCCCTGGCTGCATGGAGGACTGGGGGTGCCTGGGTCATGTCTTCACCTGCAGGGTGCGATGGAACCATGCACATCCCTGCCTGTGAAAGAGCGGGGCCACAGAATAGTGGGTTGAGACTGTGCATATCCCTGTCTGCATGGCACAGCACGCGGAGGAGCACAGGAGCATGTGAAGCTGGAACTCTCAGCTGAAGCATGGGAAAGGAGCATGTGCAACAGCTGAGTGACACTCATATCCATCTTCCTTGGGCATGAGGTCCCCTAGCTCAGATCTGCATGCTCCTCCTATTGAGTACATCCTGTAAGGGCTGCTGTGACGCAGCTCTGCCTGTCTGGATGGTCCTAGCAATTGCTGGAGAAGGCTTGATAGGCAGGGGAGAGACATGGTGTCAATGTCCCCTTAGGCCTTTACGAACCAAGTTCTGACAGGGAGAGCTGCTCCTGGGGAAGGAAAATGGTTCTTGAGATTTTGTTGGAAAAGACCAACTGCTGATGTACCCAGTAACTTGTAGGAAGATATAAAGGCAGGGCAGAGGCATGGGAGAGAAGTTCCATGTTGGTGGGAAAGGCCTTCAGTAGTCTGTGGCCCATCCTGCTGCTTAGGGCAAGACCACTACTGTCTCTGTATCACATTAGGCACGGTCGAGGTTGGAAAGCCCCCAAAGACCTCCCCACAGTCTTGGATTGACTGGGCAATAAGCAGACCACGGAGAGATGAAAAGTTCATTAGAACTGGCATGTGGTCTCAGGGTTGGGGTCGAGAGCAATCCCCACATATGAGGGTATGGGAAGTTTGCTCAGTGACAGAAGGAATTTTAAAGCACATTTTCTGATGGAGCCCTGCAAGAAAGACCTAAGGGGAAGGCGGAGACATGCTCTGCTGTGGCTGTGGTGATGTGCTTTGAGCCTTGGCTTTGCCTCATGTTTCCTGAATGACTGGTAAATCTTCTGTGGCACCTTCAGGCCTCACCTCTAGATGGGGATTGCAACTCTCTGCATTTTGAGTCAGCAGGAGATAAATACAGCTGTGTCTATGGAGCCTCCCTTCCTACAATGTGGTGGTCGTGTGGACCTCTGTGCACAAGCAAATCACAGTTGCTGCAGGCTGCTCAGAGTGTCCCCAGCCAAACAGGCCTGCACATTGGTTTCAGCAGACTGTTTCCATGGGGAGAGCTTTCTGGCAGGAGAATCCCATGCGGTGATGGTGACTGGGCCCTGCCACTTTTGGCAGAGGTCCTGGGCATCTTCATGCTTCACCCATTGGCCAGACTTCTATGTTCCTCCTATGAGATGGGGCTCATGGAGCACCTGGTTCCCACCAGCTGCTCAACCCAAATCTCACATCCACAAGACCATGCTCAGCAGAGGGCTGTGGGGTGGAAGAGCTCTGTGGCCCCTTGCACAGGAGCATGTTACAGGAGGACAGGGGTGGCACTGGGTGATCAAGAACACCAGCAGCAACTCTGAGGCTTTCAGCATCTCCCATGCACATGGAAGTGAAGCCAGAAGCAAAAATGCCATCAGTGAAAAGGTATTTGAACAGTGATTTATCCATGTTATGGAAAGCTAAACAAAGCAGTTTGCTTGTTTTGTGAGGTGTAGAATGCACGTGGACTCTTGTGGTGGAGGAGGAACGTGGAAATGCACTTCCTCAGAAACATCTTGTTTTCTAAGGCAAAATACCAATACTCTTGTCTGGTGGAAGAGAGTTAACACAGGTTATGTGCTATGCTCACAACCTGGCAATGAGTGCTCAGTTATATAAACACAATTAAAGTGAGCACAAATGACTATTTAAATTTCAAACCATTTGTGGTTTGAGACTTAAACAAATGGACAGTGTATTTAGTGACTCATATTTTACAGTCTGTGCCACTGCAATTCTCAGTACATCAAAAATTAATCCTATATAGCTGCTGGCAACATGTGAGCCTTTTTGATGCCATTGTTTCTTTAGGTTTTGATTTAAACAATGAAAAAAAGAAGCCAAAAATATTGTTTTGGCTTGTGAGCAATGTAGGAAAAGCTGAAACCCAGGCATCACCGCATCTCTTGGTAACACAGCTCCTCTGAAATGATTCCAGTCTTTGGGGGCATACTCACAGTGCTGGAACAAGGGACAAAGAGCTATATTTAGTGGAAAACACTATCTTGAAGTTAAATCCAAGCTTGGTATTCCTGTGCATGGAAAGCCAGAGGCAGCATTGTATGACCAAAAAATGTGGCCTTCATTGTCCATGGCTGAGAATCCCTCTTTCAGTTAGGCACTGGACAGGGTTTTAAAGGTTCAGGTCCCACTCATGAAACTTGCTCTAGATCCAGGGCCTTTGCGGAAAATGAAATGACAATGAGTCATGAGAAAGGATGGTCATGAGAGAGTGCTGTCAAGTTAGCCCAGAGGTGACCCAGGTCTTGATGTGCAGTACCAACACCCCTGGGGATGCAGGGAATTGCCAGCCGAAAACTGTCTGTTTCTTCAATGAAGAGCGTCTTTCTATAGCAGAGCTTAACGTCTTCCTGCCAGGGATGATGAGTTGTGAGCCTACAGCTGGGGTACCGCAGGGCTGCAGCACTGGTCCTGCTGCAATTCTCAGGCCAGTTGACCCCTCCTGACAGAGCTTTCCCAGGGTGATGGGGTCCCTGCTGCCTCCCACAGCCCACATCAGGAGATACTGCTGATGGATGTCAGGGTTTTACCAGGCAGCAGAATACACAAGAGGGAGCTGAGATTATGGTCTGTTCATGTTCTCAGCCTATGGAGCAGTCCAGCTCCCTCCTCCTTCTCCTCCTTCTCTTCCCTTTGTAGGTCACTGCTTCCAAAGACTTTGTGGCCAATGCAACCTGCAGAGATGATGTTGAGTTTGACCTTGGTTCTGCTGGTGACATGGACCTTGGGGAGTAAGTATGGTTTCACGGAAGGGGATCCAAAGGGAGATCTTGGATAGTTTCTGCCCCTAGGAGGAGTTTCCTCCAACTCATGGAAGATCATATCAGTGATAGAGATGATTCAGCTTGTGATGAGATAAGAAAAGAATTAAGCAAAATGCTGAGCTTGCAGAGCCTGCAGGTTGGAACACTCACCTCCTGCTGTTCATAGGTGTACACAGCTTCTAACCAGAACTGGAGCTACCTGCTAGTATTATAATAAAAGCAAAAAAAAATTAACACAAAGGAAAAATGTATATATTTACTGGCAAAGGCTGACACAGATACACAATGCACAGAGGAGCGCATAACTCCAGTGTTAAGGCCTTTGCTCGCTCACATGGACATTGGGAGGATTAGAAGTAGAGAAATATCTGATAGAATGAGAGAGAAGGAGAAAATGAAGATCCTTTGGGAGTAGACTGGTGGGGGCTAGAAACTGATTTGGGAACATCATGATTGTGAACATGCATTTCTAATTTTAGACATTGCTTATCCCTCAGAAGGGCTAAAAAATTTATCTAAAAAACTATTTGTAAAGAAAGAGTCAGAAAGAATATAGGAAATACCACACTATAAATGTAATTCTGTAATGAAGGTACTTGTTTCATTCACCTTTTTTGCTGCTGGTCTCTTCCAGGCACTCAGGAAAGCATCTCCTGGGAGGTCCAGCGCTATGATGGCTGGTACAACAACTTGCTGCACCACAGCCGTGGTTCAGTGGGTGAGTGCTGGGCATGGGCTGGGGATGGTGGAACAGGGTGAGCTGGAGCTTTGGCATCTGGCTCACTTTACGACAGAGAAAAGACATTTCTGACTTGGCCTGACCCAGACAGGTGACCAGATGATGCCACCTCCCATGGCCCTGCAAGGTGGTCCTTGGCCTCAGTTAGAGGTGGCAAAGAGCCCCATTAGAACAGTGTGGAGCGGTCAAGCAGTCCAGCTTTGTCTCCCACATCCTGGCCTTGCCACTTTTATCGGCTGCCAAGGTACCATCTGCAGATCATGCTGGTATTGGATCAGCCCCAGAGCAGAGCTATGCCTTCACAAGGCCATTCAAAATGTCCAAGGTATGGAAGACCCAGCTCTTCCCAGCAGGCATTTCAGAGATAGTCAGGGATCCCAGAGGTGAGAAAAGGCATCTTTAGCTAAAATCAGCATGAAGTTCAACACAGAGCCAGAGACAGAAGAGGTCATGCTGAAGCTACTCCTTTTCTGCTCTGCACAGGGCAGATATTGTGCTGTTGGGCTGCTGTGCAGCATGTACCCATCTGTACTGGGACAAGTACGTGGGATTTGCCTGTGCTAGTTGCAAGCTGCTTCCTCACACCTACAGCCAGCCCATGAGCCTATCTCCAGGAGATCTCTCTGAGCCAGGGACCAGAGCAGATCAGGCAGGACCTTTTCTGAAATATGAAATATTACGAACCCTCCTATTTCCCACAGCCCATACTGGTCTGATGACACAATTGTGGTGGCAATTACACAGCTTCCTCTGAGTCCAAATGGCTCTCCAACATGATGTGTGTCAGCAGCCCTTTAGTTACACCAAAGCCTGTCGTGGAGACCCAGTGGGTTCCTGGCAGACAAGCCCTCCCTCTTCCAGAGCAGACAGATTGGACCTTAAGATTTGCGAACAAACCTCTGGAAACTAAACCTGAAACTAATCCAGTAATTCAGGATTTCCCCAGTTCTATGGAGCTCCAGCTCAACACACTGGTGAAGAGCCTTTCAAAACGAACTTGCTCATCAGTGACAAATGACCTCTTGCCACTGGGCTTTTCAGTTACAGAAGAGGCAATGGGTGCAAAACCACGGTGTTTCTCTCTCGCATTCTGCCTTGTCTCTCTGCCTCTCTGGCTGTCCCTTCTCCTGTTTCCTACTATGTTGGCAATAACCATGCTGTGTAGAATTGCATAGTCAGCATGGGCAGCTTTGCATCACTCCTGTTACCCACTGGAGTATCAAGTCAGACCTCCAGGAGGCAATTGGGATACACATAGACCACAGAAGGACAACTGTAAGGGAAAGAGCACATGGACAATCCCTCCTAGTTTTAAGAGAACGGATCCCAGTGTTGCAAGAAGTTTTGGGTGCTGGTACCAAGACTAGCATGTTCTTGCTCTCTTCTGGACCCTCACATATACTGGTGTGCCCCACTATCACTGTCTCCTGCCTTTTAAGTGCCACCAGACCCATGCCATGTTATTTGGTGCTGCAGGTGCCAGGCTGCTTCGTCTCCTTCCAGCCAACTACGCTGATGGTGTCTACCAGGCGCTGCAGGAGCCCCGTGTGCCCAACGCTCGCCAGCTGAGCAACGCGGTGGCGCGGGGACCCTCTGGGCTGCCGTCCCGCAGGAACACGACCGCGCTGGCTGTCTTCTTCGGTACAAGCAGGCACCTGGCACCAAGGGCAAAAATCGTAGAATCCCAGGCTGGTTCGGGCTGGAAGGGACCTTAGAGCTCATCCAACCCAAACCCCTGCCATGGGCAGGGACACCTTCCACTAGAGCAGGTTGCTCCAAGCTCCATCCAACCTGGCCTTGAGCACTGCCAGGGATGGGGCAGCCACAGCTCCGAGCTCCTCTGGGCACCCTGTGCCAGTGCCTCACCACCCTCACAAGGAAGAACTTCTGCCTTACATCCAACCTGAACTTCCGCTGTTAGAGTTTTACACCAATATCCCTTGTCCTGTCGCTACAGTCCCTAAATGTTGGTTTGGGTGGAAAAAGTACTGGTTTCTGGCACCCCAAGGCCATGCATTGAAGTGTTCCGTATGCACCACTTCATAGCAAACCCACACCTGCAAGATAAAATACCAAAATACGCCATACCAAAGTACTGTCCAGCCAAGACAGTTTGAATTTCCAGTGACCTTTGGCAGCTACCCGAAAGCTGATATTTGTCATTTAATAACTTGCTCATTTGTTTAAGTGGTAGAATTACTTGATTGCAATAGAGACATGATGTGTCTGATGGCTGGGCAGAACTGCTGCAAGTTGGAGTAGTTTTTGCTGTTGCTCAGAACCTTTGTGGAGCCTTGGGTCTCCAAGCCCAGGAATGTCTATCTCTGGGAAAAGCTTTCAGCTCATTGATAAAACAGCCTGAACTTGCCAAAGAAGTGGAGACAATTAAGTCCATGTACAGCTTAAGGTTCATATATGTCCCTGGACAACCAAGTGCTTGGCCCCAGGTTGGGCCACAGCAGGGGCAGACACAAGTGTCTTAGGTTCTTACCACTTAGGTTCTTCCTGGAGGTAGTTTCTCCCATTACAACAAAGCTTAAATGGGCCAACAGCAATATCAGCCACCAGGCACAGCATCAGCAGCAACCCTTGGCCTTGAAGGCCACAGGCAAGGAGGAGCTCAGGGCCAAATGCAGAACAGTGCTCCTGGTAAAGTGACGGCCAGCAGATGATCCAGCTGCTGGTGGTCTCTGGACATCCACTGGCTGAGTTTCTCCACCCTGGTCCCTGAATGACTCTTCCCTTCCTGTGAGGTCTGGCCAGCGGCTCCTGGAGCCCTGTTCCTGCGGGCTGGATCTCAGCACATCTGGGCTCCAGCCCACAGTGACTTTTTCAAAGCCGTTAAGCAAACTAGCAGTGAAGGCAGGAAGGAAACCACTGCACAAGTGGGGTCTCCTCAGCCCATGTACAGCTCAACTGCCCACCATCACATTCTAGTGCTGGTGCCTGTCTTCCCATGCTTACTATGCCTAGGGCTCTGGCAGGTTTCCATGTGCTGTTGGACATCCTGGGGACAGAGAAACCCGGCTGCCCTGCTGAGTTCCTGAACATCCACATCCCATCTGGAGACCTCGTGTTTGACCCTGCAGGCACTGGAGATGTGGTTCTGCCCTTCCAGCGCATTCACTGGGCGATGGAGACAGGGCAGAGCCCCAACAGCCCCCGGGAACAGGTAGGTAGGATTTCCTTTGCTCTTTGCCTTTCTGCTGAACTCCTCTTCACCCCACACTGGGAGCTGTCGCAGCCAAGACAACGTTTGCAAATATAAAAGGAGAGAGCATCACTGGTTCCTTAAAAGTACACATCTCTCAAGTGTTTGAACCAATTGCAAATGAGCCTAAAGGACAACCTCAGAAGTACTGGTTCATGTGAAGTAACATTTGTGGTTGCTCAAGGTCAGTGCTTTTCTTGGGCAAAGACAACGTAATAACTCTAGGCCTGCCTGTGTCATCTACATGGAGAGCAGAAGAGGAAAAGGTAAAGCAGGAGCAATTCACAGCATTCCTTGGCTGCCTATTTTTATCCCTTCAGTCAATATGAGCAGAGGGGGGGCTGTCTGTATTTGCTGAAACAAGTTATAAATGGAGATTCTTTAGTGCCAGTGTAATGAACTCCCATAACCAATTCATGCACTCGAGCCACTCTAGGTCTGCAATTATGACACATTTTATTAGCCACCAACTCTTATCTTTAGAAATATACCCCAGAACTCTTACAAAGCTGTAAAGCTTTTCTGTATTTCAGTTATTTTTGAAAATATCCAGATTTCCCACTAGTTTGCCCATATTTCACTGTGTTGAGGCTGGATGTATTCCCAAGCCCATGTGCTTTTTATTTCATGCTGGAAAGCTTCTGAATCAAAATCACCAAAGTAAAATATCCCCCTGAATGTTTCACATGGCACACAATGAGGAGACCACATCAGCACATCATGTTTTCAGCAGCATTCCAAACCTTAGAAAAATGAAAACTCCGGTACGTTTTCAGACTGAAAGAATGGTTTTGTGAAAACATTTGGCAGGGTTGATATTCAACAGGCTGCCAGGGCAGGGCTGTTCAGAAGGGGCAGCTCCGGGGTTTCTACCTGGTCTATTCCTGTCCCCGGCACTAATTCGTGCAGTGTGCATGGAGATTGCTGATGTGTATACTTGCATCCTGATAGCTCTTGTTAAAACTGAGGATGGGAGAGCTGCTTTGCAAGACCAAGAGGGCTGGGTTGGTGCTTTTCAACCTTTTCTTTCCACCTTTCCACCAAGACCCTGGTTAACATGCATTCCTTGTGCCTGCTGTAGACCAACGAGGTGACAGGCTGGCTGGACGGCAGCTCCATCTACGGTCCCATGCACTCCTGGAGCGATGCCCTGAGGAGCTTCTCAGGGGGGCAGCTGGCATCCGGGCCTGGCGGGCGAATCCCAAGGGAAACAGATGGGAGAGTCCACATGTGGAAGGCACTGGATCCGTCCACAGGACAGGGCGGTCCACAGGGCATCTATGGTAATGGTGGCATCCTCAGAGGGTTTTCACCTACTTGGCTCCATTGCTGACTGTGAGCAGGAAGAGCAGGAGGTCCCTGGAGCTGAGCCCAGAGGGGATTCCGGAAAGGGGCAGGAGGGTGTGGAGACCTGGGCCGTCCACATCAGGAGTCCTGTGGGACAGAAGGCAGTTTCCCAGCCCAAGGGGGAGGTGCCAGTAAATATTCCAATCAGCCTCATGTAGAGGGGAGATTGAGATGTGCTCTTAGGCAGAAGTTATTCCCTGTGAGGGTGCTGAGGTGCTGGCACAGGGTGCCCAGAAAAGCTGTGGCTGCTCCATCCCTGGCAATGCTCAAGGCCAGGTTGGATGGAGCTTGGATCAATCTGCTCTAGTGGAAGGTGTCTCTGCCCGTGGCAGGGGAGTTGGAGCTGGGGGAGCTTTAAGGTCCCTTCCAACACAGACCATGCTATGCCATGCTATGCTTTGCTATGCTTTGCTATGCAGTGCTGTGCCGTGCCATGCTACGCTATGCTACTCTATGCTACGCTTTGCTATGGTATGCTGAGGTGCACGCTCTGGCAAAGGCTTTCCTGCAAAGACACGCCATGAGCTTCAGGAGCCACATCACCAGGAAGCAACAGGTCATTTCACAGCCAGCACGTAGAGACCTGTGGATGCTGGTCAATTTGATGCAAATTGAAAGGGGAAAGGGGTGGGGAAAGGATCTGGGGAAAGGGGCTGCCACTGATAAAAACTGCTCAGCTTGCTTTGAATTCCGCGCCATCAGTCCATGCTGGAGCCTGCAGCTGATTCTCCTTTGTTCAAGCTGCTTATCTCAGTGGCAGGAAAGGCAATGAGGGAATACCAGGCTGCAGCCACAGGGCTGGGGGTGGCCATCCAGCTACGGGCAAAACTAGACCCAGTGTTGGCATTCCACACTAATGTTCCTGGTGGCTCTTGCAGACCTGGGGAGTGCCTGGGGGAATGAGAACCACTTCCTGCAGGCGGTGAGCATTGCCTGGTTCCGGTACCACAACCACCTAGCTTCAGTGCTGGCACAACGGCACCCCACCTGGTCAGATGAAGACCTCTTCCAGCACGCTCGCAAGTGGGTCATCGCCACTTTCCAGGTGAAGGATGGAGCATCCCTGGCGCTGCCAGGACCCCTGTAAACCTCTACGGTCATGGCGCAATCAAAGCTCTCCTGTGTCCTACAGCATTGTGCTGTATGATGGTCTAACCCTAACTCTAACACTAAACCCTACTATTAACCCTAACCCCTAACCCTAACACAAACATCCTAACCCTAACACTAACACCCTAGCCCTAAGCTAACCCTAAGCCTAACAGTAACATCCTAGCCCTAACCCTAACAACCCTAACCATAACCCTAACACAAATCCTAACTATAAACCTAACCCTTAACACTAACCCTAACCCCTAACTGTACCCTAAATCCCAACCCCTAACCCATACTCTAACCCTATCCCTTACCCTAATCCTGACCCCTGACATCCTCCCTGGCACTGCACTGAGGCAGCAACCCTTGTGTCCTAGAGCATCGTTCTGTATGAGTGGCTACCGACCCTGCTGGGGGCACAGGTCCCAGAGTACAAAGGTGAGGGGAAGAGATGGTGTGCTGGGAGTAGGGGATAGAACCAGGAAGCTGGGAGATAGCACAGGAGAGGGGGCTCGTCCCCCTTTCCCTCCAGCCTGACTGCTGGACCATGACTGCTGCCTGCAGGTTACCAGCAGCACCTCGACCCCAGCCTCTCACCAGAGTTCGTGGCAGCTGCAAGACAATTCCTGGCCACCATGGTGCCACCCGGCATTTACAAGAGGTAGGAGCAGCCTGTACCAGGGAAGGGGATGCTCAGGTTGGGGTGGTGGCTGGGGATGGTCCCTGTCCCTTCTTCACATCCTGCCCCTTGCTGGGACAGCCAAGCCCTTTCAACTTAGGGCAGCCCTAGCCAGGGGCTGTGGGTCCAGCCATTCTCTGATGTTCCAGAGACCCCAAGTGCCAGTTCCAGAAAGTTCCTGGCCCTGGTGGCTCGTTCCCAGCAATGCGGCTCTGCAACAGCTACTGGAGCAGAGAGGTACACAGAAGGGTACTGAGGATGTGGCAGGCTGGCTGTGGGGGGCTTCACTCCTTGCTTTATGTTATGGAGACCCCACAGGGGTCTGAAAGGGAAACTGGGTGCAGAGCATGACAGCCAGCCAACAGGTGAGAGATCCTCCCCATCCAGGTATCCTCAGATGCCACCTTCAGCTGTGGCAGGCTCAGATCTCAGGGTTGAGCTGATGTGGAGAAGATGAACCTGGAAGAAGTCCTTGGTCCCTCTATGCCCAGGGTCTGCACCCCTATGGGCAGGAGTGTGGAGCTGCTCCATGTCCTCACCTCCAGGTGAGGAATCACCTGCTCTTCCCATCTCCCCTCAGAGCATCAGGCTGCAGCAGGCAAAGGAAGCGGATGTGGACAGCCTTCTGCTGGGGATGAGCTCCCAGATTGCAGAGCGGGAGGACAACATTGTGGTGGAAGATCTCCAAGGTCTGCACTCCCTTGCACTGCAGGGTACATCAGCAGGGCAAACCTCTCCCAGGGCTGTGCAGGGGCTGAGGTGGGGAGGCAGGTCCCATCACCACCACCATCAGCACCCAAACACACACTCAGAGCAGCTTCAATCTGGTTAATGAAAGTGCAGAAAAGCTGCAGGGCATGTTAAGCCCATCCATGGGACTGTCCTGGCAAGGGAATGAAGACAATCTCCATGTTCAGCATGGCCCATGGTAGAGGGATGAGGCCATCCCAGCAGCTATGGCAGTTGGGGTTGCTCCTCCTGCTCTTTCTTGCCATCACTATGGCTTTGGATCCATCACAGATTACTGGTATGGGCCCCTGAAGTACTCCCGCACTGACTACGTGGCGAGCTCTCTGCAGCGTGGGAGGGACCTTGGCCTGCCCACCTATAACCAAGCCCGGGAGCGATTTGGGTTGGAGCCTCTACAGAGCTGGTCAGACTTTGCCCCACACCTGGAGCAACAGGTAACACAGAACCAGTCTGGGCATGGAAAGTGTGTCGAAGGATGGCAGGGCAGTCCAGGTAGTAACTGGCTTCCCCAGCAGTGTAGGAAGAGGGACACCAATGTGCACCCCAGCTTATTTTCATGCCTGTGGGGCTGTTGTATTGGGGTAACTATGTAATTACAAGGTATCAATAAATATATCCTGCTCCAGTGCTAAGCTCCCGTGCCACTTGGTGCCCTGCTTCTCCTGGAGCTGGGGTGCTCTGGGAGTGATTCTCTGTTGCTCAAGTCCAAGCCATGACCTCAAGGCTGTGTGGGGCTGAGCATCCTCCTAGCCCATGGGTATGAAATGTCTGGGAAATGCATGTTCCTCACTCCTTCTGAGGCTTGCCAAGGTTTGTCTGATGCCCTGGCAGAATTCTCTCTTCTCGCATGTGTGTGGTGGGGGTTTCTGGACAGGTCCTGGTGAAGGTCGCTGCTCTGTATGACAACAACACGGCTGGGCTGGAGCTACTCCCCGGGGGCATGCTGGAGGCTGACGGCTCCCTCTTCAGTGCCATCATCCTGGACCAGTTTGTGCGCCTGCGTGACGGTGACAGATTTTGGTTCGAAAACACCAAGAATGGGTAAAGGCTTCATCCCCATCTGGCAGGGTGCCCACTGCTCTGCAAGCCCCAGTAGCACACAAAAACTGGGGCTGGAGGAAAAAGCATCCACCATCTTCCTCGATGCCTGAAATGGTGCAGGGAGTGAAACCCTCCTGCTACCAGCAAGTAACACCCAGGGCCACCACTTGGCCCTGTGTCTTTTTCTCCAGGCTGTTCACAGTGGAGGAAACCAGGAAGATCCGTAACACCACCTTCCATGATGTCCTGGCTGCTGTCACCTACACAGACCCCACAGACCTCCAGACCCACGTGTTTGTCTGGAGCAAGGGTGAGTGTTTTGTGCAATAGCAGCGTGCAGGGAGTGGTCAGCACCAGCAAGTTAGGGAGCAAAGCATTCCCATTGTGGTAACAGTGATGCAGGGAAAGCATTGGGCTGGCATTTTCTCAAGCAGGACACTTGCTGTGTCCCTCAGCCAGCAAAACACATGCGAAATGCAAGGGTTGCTCATAAGCAAGGTGGGCAGTGCTCCTCATGGTAGTCACACTCCTTGCTGAGGCAAGGAGTTTTTTGTCGCTCTAGCTCCTACATAAAAGCACACGTAAGTCTGCAGTTTAAATTAGCGAGTGACCTAAAATGTGATGAAGTTGGCAGATGAGTTAAGCTTTCCATACCAAAACTGCGCAATGTTACCTACTTGCCTTTAATTGCAAAAGTTATTAGCTCCATATGACCATCCTGCCTTGCTGCTCCGCTGGTGGGGTTGTTGGTTGAGCAGTGCTGTTGGGAGGGTCAGATAGGCTCTCCTGCAGATGTGGTAGCAACAGCAGTATGAACTTCCATTTGCTAAAAGCATTTTATCTTTTGAACATTCCACCCCTTACAAGGCATTTTGATTCCCTTGGCATATGCTCCATGCAATTGCACCAGGACTTCCTGGATTTGCAGCACTTGGATGAGCAGAGGCTCATTTTGCTGTGATGCAGAGTGCTTCTTGCTCAGCCCATCCCACTGAGAGAGGTGATGGCACTGAAGACCTAGAGTGCTTGAGTCCAGTTCTGTGCTTGTTTTGCTGCAGCAGTCAAAGGTTCAATCCGAAAGCAAAGGTTGGCCCCTAAGATCTGGAGTTTAACTCAAGTATCTCAGGTTTGCAGTGCTCTCTGGGTCACTCAGCAATGAATCCCACCAGCATCTTCATGCAGAAGTTCTTGGGATGAAGGAGGTGAGATGGGTAAAAGGTTCATGGCACTCACAGTCTGTCTCCCCCCCATGTAGGGGACCCGTGCCCCCAGCCCCAGCAGCTGACAGCTCAGCATCTGGCCAACTGCACACCCATGATGGTGCTGGACTACTTCAAAGGCAGCGGAGCAGGCTTTGGGATCATCATCGTTGTCCTCTGCTGTCTGCCTTTAGGTTTGCCACTCCATTTCTTTACCCATCTGCTCTCCTACTGGAGAAAGGGGCTTAGTGCTCATGGACTAAGGAGCTGCTGGGTCTTGGTCAATCTTCAGGTCCTTGAGGTGGCAGGGTCCTTGGGCACCAGGAGGGAGCTGGGCTTTCATGGAGTGGCCTGAATTAAATAAATCCATGCAGCACTGAACTGGGGCCGATGGGAAAGAAATAAACCCCTGTTTGACCCTTTCGCATGGGTGATCCTGCCAAAGTGTGAAGGAGCTTTGTGCTATCTCATGCCTCACTCTCCCCTGTGTCCCCAGTGACTCTGTTTGTTGCCTGGATCGTTGCCATTCTCCGCAAAAGAGATTTCCAGAAGCTGCAGCAGAAGCAGAGCCCCAGTGTGCAGAGGGAGATGACTGGAGAAGCCATACATGGTGAGGTGGCACTGGTGATTCTGTGATGGCCCCTGGCATTGCTGCTGAAGTCAGGGCACATACTGAGGCAGATCTGGGTTTAGAGCTTGTATCTAGACTGGGTGTAACGAGAAGCTGTTTCCCCAGAGGATAGTCAAGCAGTGGAACAGGAAGCACAGAGGGGTTGTACAGTCTCCATCCTATCCAAGACCTGCTGATATAGCCTTGAGCAGACTATCCTGATCCTGTAGCTCATCCTACTTGGGGCAGGAGGTTGGGTGAGAGACCCTTCTAACCTGAGTCGTACTATGATCCTCTAATTTCAGATTACACCCTACCTGAAGGAAACCTATGTAGAGCACTTGCACCAGTAGTTCCAGGACACAGAAGTCTGCAGACATACAGGTCTGCAAGGGACTTGCTCTGGACAGTGGAAAAATCCTTCCACCCTGCTCCATAGCTTGTACTCCTGTGTCCATGAGCTTGAGGTTTGCAGTTTGGAGATCATAATTTTTCCCTTAACATGTGCCTGGTCATGAAATCGTTCCCAAACTGCATCTTGGGGAAGGAGATGGTGGGGTGAATATGGGCCCAGGTGTGGCTTTCCAGCTGAGTCCTGTGCTCTTTCCCATCAGCCATGGAATGGCACGGTCCCAAGACAGACAGCTCTCCTGTCTACATTCAGCTCCAAGCTGATGAGGTGCTCAAAGTGCTGGACAGGACAGGGTCTGTGCTCCGGAGCATCAGCTTGAAAGCCCATCAAAGGGTGGAGGTGGTCCTCTCCAGCAATAAAGGGAACAAAGCTCTGCTCCTGAAGAGCCCCAAGGAGTATGACCTGGTGAGTACCACAATGCCTGCAGTTTGATACCCTCCCCCAACCCCCTACAGGTCTCTGCTGCCAGTCACAGTCACCCCGCACCACTCAGCCCTGGGCACTGGGAACAGCGTAGGTCCCTGAAGGATGGCTATGTCCTCCTGAGAATGACCAGGTCCAGCTCCTACCATGGAGCAACCATTGTGGGGAACAGCAGCAGCACTCACATCCCAGTCGAGCCCCTGCTGCTTACCACCATTTGGTGGGGTCTTCTGCAGGTGCTGCTTTTCAGTGAGGAGGCAGAAAGGAGCAACTTCATTGGGAAGCTACAAGGCTACTTGGAGGAGAACGGCCTCGAGCTGCATATGTCTGAGATGAAGGAGCAGAGCCTGATGAAACGGGCAGTCACACAAGAGCAGAGAAAACAGATGCTGGAGACTTTCTTTAGGCACCTGTTTGCTCAGGTATATAGAGGTGTGGCAGGCACAGGTACACGGGTAAAGGTATTTGTGTATTGATTAAGCAATGAATGTTGCTGCTGTTGCTCGCTGTAAATGCTTGTATCATGCCCAAGGAAGCTGCCAATACTTTGGAGACAAAGGGAGTTCTACTATGGTCTTTTGTGGTAAAGAGTCTTTTGGATGATGTAACTGAGGTCTCTATAATGGTCAGTGGTGTTTAGCGTGAAAGCCACATTATGTAGGAGAGACATACGGTATCTGCCATGAGTTTTGTGCCAGGTTAGCCACTGGTCTTTGTGAAGTATGTCAGGCAGGTGAATGCCAGCCTTCTGCTCTGCCAGCACTCATGGCATGTCTTGTGTGGGGTGCAACCTGCAGGTGCTGGAAATCAACAGGTCCGATGCTGGGGAGCTCAACTTTGAATCTTCACAGAAGGCAAAGGAGTCTCTAACATGTGAGCTGAGCAGGGCTGAGTTTGCTGAGGCCCTGGGGCTCAAAGCTCACTCCATGTTTGTGGACTCCATGTTCTCTCTGGCTGACAAAGACGGCAATGGCTACATCTCCTTCAGGGAATTCCTGGACATCTTGGTGGTCTTCATGAAAGGTGGGAGCTGGAGCTGGTTGGTCTCTTCATCTGTTGCCCTCAGTCCTCCTTCTAGGCTCTGGCAGCACCACCAGTGGAATGAGGGACAAGATCCATCCAGCAAATCAATCTGTAGGCACTCCTGCAGGTTAAAATTCCCTTCGTTATGTACAGCTTCAGGTTGAGTTACAGGGCAGTAACAATGTAATTTGTTTTCTGAAAGGCTGTTCAGAAGGGGCACTATCTTTCACCACTATAGAAAAGTCTGCCCTACTGTCTCCTGAATGGATCATGTATCCTGTCCTTGAGACATCAAAGAATCGCAGACTGGTTTGGGTTGAAGGAACCTTAAAGCTCATCCAGTTCCAACCCCCTGCTATGGGCAGGGACACCTTCCATTAGAGCAGGGTGCTCCAAGCCCCTGTGTCCAACCTGGCCTCTAACACTGCCAGGGATGGGGCAGCCACAGCTTCTCTGGGCACTCTGTGCCAGCGCCTCAGCACCCTCACAGGGAAGAACTTCTGCCTTAGATCTAACCTGAGCTTCCCCTGTTTCAGTTTGAACCCATCACCCCTTGTCCTATTGCTACAGTCCCTGATGAAGAGTTCCTCTCCAGCATCCTCATAGACCCCCTTCAGTTATTATATGTGATTCTGTCTAAATGACCACTGGAAGGGTGGATTCATAGCTGGAGGTGGTGAATGCCAGATTCAATCAAAGCAGCTTCCAGAAAAATCATTGCTGTGCAAAAGCACGCTTTGAGTCTGCAAAATAATGCATCAGAATGTGCACATACCCAGTTCTTCCCCTTACACTTGAGAAAGTCAAGCAGAATGGTAGTACACTATTCACTTCCAGTTGCTATTTAAGCTGTGATCAGCAGTGTGCTTTCAGTCTTTTTAAAACTGGGTGAGGCTTCACTGCTGCAGGTCCAGACTCTCAAAGACAATGTTTGAAAGCATCTTTATTGATGAAAATAGAATCTTTGTTCTTAGTTTGCCTCTCTCCCTTCCCACCAGGGTCCCCACAGGAGAAGTCCAAGGTGATGTTCAGGATGTATGACATTGATGAGAATGGGTTCCTCTCCAAGGAGGAGTTTCTGAGAATGCTCAGGTATTTCTCCTCCCTTTCTAGATGTTTTCACAACGTCTGTAAACACAGATGTCTTCAAAAGCAGTTCCCAGATTCTGTGCTTCACTCCCCAAGGGTGCTACATGAGTGTGAGCCCGTGGGCTCAACACTCACACCAGGAGCCCATTTCTCCCATGAAACTGGTCTGGGGTTCTGCCCTGTGTTATGTGAATGACTCAAACTTTGGTCCTCTGAAGTTCCCATCTCCCCTCCTTGCTCCAGGTCCTTCATCGAGATCTCCAACAACTGCTTGTCAAGAGATCAGGCAGAGCAGGTGACTGAGTCCATGTTTCGGGCCTCAGGGTTTCAGGACAGGGATGAGCTGACATGGGAGGATTTCCACTACATGCTGCGGGACCATGACAGCGAGCTTCGTCTCACCCAGCTCTGCATCAAAGGTCAGTGGGCAGGAGCACTGGAACACCCCAGGCCCTGCAGGGCTGGAGGTGATGGGCAGGTACCCAGTAGGGAGCTCCCATTGGTCTCTCCAACCCCACTGCAATAATAAGGCATCAGCTGTTGCTCCATGTGCATGTTTGGGGCAGCTCAGAGCCTCTCCCCACCTCATCCCTGCCAAAGGGATGCCTAAACCTAGTCCACTGCATCTCACACACGCTGAACCGCTGTTTGTCTTTCTGGATCATCAAAGGTGTCCCAGAGGTGCTCAAGCAAAATCTGCATAACCATGCCTCCTTCATAAGAAAGAAAGAGCCAAAAAGGTAAGCTCTCCTCCTTAGTTTTGCTGCTGCATCTCTTTCTGCCCTGATGCACATCCATCTGTCACCTCGACCCCTCCAACAAATGCTCCCTCCAGGTGTTTGCAAACCCAGCACTGGGGAAGCAGGATGACCATGCTCAACATGCCTGTGAGCAAGCTGGATACTGCAGGGGGCTGTTCCCTTCCTCCCCTGGCACTCAGGCAGGCAGAGGGGAGGAACTGCCTCTTGCACATCCCCTATTGCATTTGGGATGGGAGTCCTACTTTGTTTTTCAGAAGAGGGGGTATCTTGAAGCGAATCCAGCCCATGTACCATGCAGTTGAAGTAATGCAAGCAGGGTTGCAGGACAGAGCTTGGCATCTTCTGAGCCCGAAAGTGGAGAAAATGGGGAAAAGTTTGGCAAGAATTTCCTGCAAGTACAGCTTTGGGCTAGACAAAGCTCTATTTCCAACAGAACCATCTCAGAGGAAGAGAATGACCCAAACCTGGACATTGTGAACCACTATGTGGAACAAGAAGGGCGAGAACTGAGGAAGAGACCAGGCAGAAAGTAAGCTCACCCTCTCTTCACTGGGTGTGCTTTTCAGGTTCAGGTTCAGCCTTTTTGCTGTTTCTCATGTTGGTATGCCAGACTGCATAGCCCTCCAGTCAAACGGCACCGCTGCAAGGACCCAGTGTCCCTATGATGGTGGTGCTGCATAGAGAGGGGATGCTGGACCATCCCTTCAGGAGGTACTTCAGCCCAGGCAGGCATATCACAGCCCCTCGCTGACCAAGAAGCTGCAGGAGCCGCCCTGCTTCAGTGGGGACAGTGCTGCAGCTGGGTCTGGGTGATGTGCCTCTACTAAAAAAAATGAAGTGGCCAACTCCTGAGCCTGTGATGTTGGGTTTTAGAGCATATGCCTTGCCTGCAGAGAGGGGCTTTGCCTGGCAAGTCCTGCCTGAGCTTCTCTTCCCCTTGGGAAGCTGCTGGTTCACCCATAGTCTGCCTGCAAGAGCTGAGGAGAGACTCTGGTCCTCACTGCTGTGGCAGCAGCAAATATTTCTACAGATAAGTGCTTGTTATTCATGGCCAGAATATCCTGATTTGCCCTAATAGCTCCAAGGACCTTCTCTTACCCTAGAATCAGTTTGGAGGGTTGAATATTACTATGAGAATTATCTATTACAGTTCTTACCTCTGGTTTCATTTATGAGTCATCATCTGCACATTTGTTACCAGATTTCAAAAGTGTGTAGTCTGTGGGATGACCTGATATCAAATGCTGAAACTGTGCTCTGCAGGCCACCACCATCCCCGGTGTGCAGAGGTGGTCACAGAGCTGTAAGGAGAGGAAGCCACAAAGCTGGGCAGCATGGCCCTGAGCCATACCTTACTGGCTAAACCTTGACATGACAGCAGCCCTCCTGTATTTGCCAGGGTGAATCAATACCAGCTGCATTTGTACACTGAAGCGAAACGGAAGAAGTACGAGAGGAACAAAATGCAGCAAAAGATCCAGGAGTTCAAGCGCTTTGTTGAGAATTACCGGCGCCACATCGTCTGCATTGTCCTCTTCTCTGCCATCACCACTGGCGTGTTTGTGGAGAGAGCCTACTGTGAGTGCCCACCTAGACATGCTGCACCATGTGCAGAGGGGTGTATGGTGTTGGCTCCTCAAAGCTGCTGGCTGCATGGTGCATGCTGGGATCTGAAAGGTCATGGCACAGCTTTGGGCAAACAGTGTCGTTCCAGCCCTGGGATAACCGAAGATTTACTTTGTTTGGGAGGCACCTCTGGAGGGGTCTGTCCCAATGTCCTGCTCAGAGCAAAGCCAATTTCAAAGCTGAATGAGGCTGCTGAAGGCTTTATCTAGAGAAAGTTTGAAGGGCTCTGAGGTTGGTGATCCCAGCACCTGCTTGGGCCTGTGCTAGTTATTGACCATCCTTCATGTGGAGAGTTTATTTTACATCAAACCCAAATTTCATTCAGTAAAACTCAGGCTGTTGCCTCTCACCCTTTCACTGTGTGTCTCAGAAAGTGTTTGGCTCTCTCTTCTCTTTAACACTGTGGCTGTAGACAGCCTGAACAAGCCTGACTTTCCATGACCCATCTCCTTCAGCTTGAACAAGCCCATTTCCCCTAGCTTTTCACCTACATGATGCCCTCCAGCTCCCACACACCCTGGTGGACTCCACTGGACTTGATCCAGTTTGTTGATGCCTCACTGAGGACACAGTACCATGGTGCACAGCAGAGGACAATCCCATCCCTTGACCTCCAAGGAGACCTTGTCACCCAGCAGCTCTGGGGGTTCTGACATGGAGAATCATGCCCCTGTCCCCACACAATCCCATCCCTGGTGACCTTTTCTTGGTGGAGCCACACAGGCAGTTGTCCCTTTGTTGCAGGGAGGGTTATGGCCCCCCCCTCCAGACACAATGACACACCCTTCAATCTCTCTCCCCAGACTATGCCTTTGCATCCCCCAGCACGGGAATCGCACAGACCACCTTTGTGGGGATCATCATCTCCCGGGGATCGGCTGCCTGCATCTCCTTCATGTACTCCTACATCCTGCTCACCATGTGCCGCAACCTCATCACAGTCCTGCGAGAGACCTTCCTCAACCGCTACATCCCCTTCGATGCTGCTGTGGACTTTCACCGCTGGGTTGCCATGGTAGCCCTCATCTTCTCAGGTAGGTGGGCTGCTGGAGAATGTGCCACCCAGGAGCCACATCTGGAGCAGGAGGTCTGTGACACAGCAGGACCAGGCAGAAGCTTTAAGAGCCATGTGGAGCCTGCAGAGACGCAGATGCTTTGCACCACAGGAATTGCCAGGTCCCTGGCCACATCCACAGGGTCTGCCGCACCTCCATCCACAGCAACAATGATGCTTTTCTCTTCTGGTTTCTGTCTCTCACAGTGCTCCACACTGCAGGTCACATAGTGAATGTCTACATCTTCTCAGTCACACCTCTCAGCGTGTTGTCCTGCCTCTTTTCCAATGTCTTTATGGATGACGGGTAGGTGAAAATTAAAGCACAGTCCAGGCAGAGTGTACTGGGCATGGACACAAATGAAAGCGGGAACCAAGAGTTTGCTCTGGCCACTCCATGGTGCAATTCCTCTCCAGGTCTCAGCTCCCACAGAAGTATTACTGGTGGTTCTTCCAGACTATTCCAGGTGAGACCACTGCAGGCAGACCTGCAAGTCCATGTCCACCCCTCTGCCGAGCCCTGGAGGATCCCCTGTGGGGATACCCTGATCCCCCAGGACCTTCCAACCCATCCACTCACAGGCATGACAGGAGTGCTGCTGCTCGTAATCCTGGCTGTGATGTACGTGTTCGCCACCCGCCACTTCCGACACGTCAGCTTCCAAGGCTTCTGGATCACCCACCACCTCTACATGCTGCTCTACATCCTGGTAAAGCATTTTGGCTTGAAGGGAGGGGTGGTGGCGATGCACCACAAGCCTGTGGGTCAGCCCAGCTGATGAGATCTAATAGCTGGGGGTCCCAAGTGGGCTGTTGGCCCAAATCCCAGCTCCCTGCTACTGCTGAGCTGCCACCAAATCAGCCCCTGGGCAATGGCTTGCCACGGTAAGTACAGTGCTGATGGGGGCTGCTCCCTGCCCAGGTCATCATTCATGGCAGCTACGCATTGATCCAGCAGCCCCGCTTTCACATCTACTTCCTCATCCCAGCTCTTATCTATAGTGCAGACAAGCTGCTCAGCCTGAGCAGGAAGAAGGTGGAGATCAGCGTGGTGAAAGCCGAGCTCCTGCCCTCAGGTACCACAACATCCCTGGCCACGTGGCACCAGCTTAGCCCAGGCTCTTTGCACAAGCACTGGGGGCTGCAGCAGTGCAGAAAACTCCATTACTCAGTCATAGAATCACAGAATGGTTTGGGTTGGAATGGTCTTTAAAGTTCATCGAGTTCCAACTCCCTGCCACAGGCTTACACCTTCCACTAGACCATGTCACCCAAGGCTCTTGAATACTGGCCAGGGATGGTGCATTTACCACTTCTCTGGGCACCCTGTGCCAGCACCTCACCACCCTCACATAGAAGAGCTTCTGCCCCATATCTAACCTAAACTTTCCCAGTTTCAGTTTGAACCCATCACCCCTTGTCCTATCGCTACAGTCCCTGATGAAGAGTCCCTCTCTAGCAGCCTTGAAGCCCCCTTAGATACTGGAATGCTGCTTTGAGGTCTCCACCTTAAAGAAGTCCCCATCTCTGGCCGCTCTCTTCCTGCCAGGTGTCACCCACCTCCAGTTCCAGCGGCCACAGGACTTTGACTACAAGTCGGGGCAGTGGGTGCGCATCGCCTGCGTGTCCCTGGGCACCTCTGAGTACCACCCCTTCACCCTGACCTCGGCGCCGCATGAGGACACACTGAGCCTGCACATCCGGGCCGTGGGGCCCTGGACCACCCGCCTGCGCGAGCTCTACTCCCCAGAGAGCCTGGCCCTTATTGGCAAGATGCCCAAGGTGAGCCCCACGCTTCTTCTCCAGGGACATCTGAGCCCAAAGGCATCTGTGGCAATGGGCTGTGCCCAGCCTGTGGTGCTTCTCCAGCCTTGAAGGCAGCCAAGACCTGGGCAAGCGGAAGCAGGAGGTACTCTACTGATGGCTGGTTCCTTTCCAGCTCTATCTGGACGGGCCCTTTGGGGAGGGCCACCAGGAGTGGAACAAGTTCAAGGTGTCAGTGCTGGTGGGAGGAGGCATCGGGGTGACACCCTTTGCATCCATCCTCAAGGACCTGGTCTTCAAGTCATCCATAAGCTCCAAGCTGCAGTGCAAGAAGGTAAAAGGAAGCATCTGAACCACAATAAGCCCTCCCGAGATGCCTCCTCCTGCTGCTGGCCTCTTTGGGAGATCCTCCATGATCCCTCTGGGAAGGAGCCCCATGTGCGCATGCACAGGGTACTGCCCTCACTCTGAACCTCATCCCCACGTGCCACAGATCTACTTCATCTGGGTGACGCGCACGCAGCGGCAGTTCGAGTGGCTGGCGGACATCATCCGCGAGGTGGAGGAGGCGGACAGGAACAGCTTGGTCTCCGTGCACATCTATATCACGCAGCTGGCCGAGAAGTTCGACCTGCGCACCACCATGCTGGTGAGCCTGGCCACCTGCTGGGGAGGCTGCCGGGCCATGCCGGGCCTCGCTGGGCCCTCTGAAGTGCTCTGATCTTTCTTCCAGTATATCTGCGAGCGGCACTTCCAGAAGGTGCTGAACAAGAGCCTGTTCACAGGGCTGCACGCCATCACCCACTTTGGACGCCCTCCCTTTGTACCCTTCTTCAGCTCACTGCAGGAGGTGCACCGTGAGGTCAGTGCCCGGGTGGCGACAGGAGGAGGGCACCCACCAGCCATTGTGGAGGCCTGGTCCCAGTCTGCCCCCAAGGTCCTAGAGACCTTGGTGGCATCTGCACTAGGGGCAGGGCAGAAGGGGCATGAACCCCGCTTTCCTTCTTGGAGCCAAGATGAGCTGCATGAGTCAGAAATGCCCCATACCAGCCAAACACACTCTGCTATGGCAGGACCCTGGCAGCAACCACTGCCCAGAGCTGACAGAGACCCTGGAGGATCCCATCCTTCCTCCATGGCTCCAGCAACTCCATGGGGAGGTGACAACCTCCCCAAAAGCCTCCTCAGGCTGGGGCACGCTGCTTGGCCAGCATCTGTGCCCAAAGCTGCCAAATGGCAAGGCGCCAAGAGGGGCTGGGCCAGGGGAGAGCTGGCGCTGCTGGTGTGACCCCTTTGGCTCCCTCCTTTTGCAGGTGCAGAAGATTGGGGTTTTCAGCTGTGGTCCACCTGGGATGACGAAGAGCGTGGAAAAGGCTTGTCAGCAGCTGAACAAGAAGGACCAGACCTACTTTGCACATCACTATGAGAACTTCTGACTCTACCCAATGCTGTTTCACCCCTGGGCTGCAGTCTTCATTGTTAACCTCAGTGCCTGTGTGGCAATGCTTCGGATGGTCATGGTCCTGGGCTCACACCACCATCCCCACAAGAAAGCCATTTACGGCTAAGAGCATGGGTGCTGAGACCCACAGAGCTGAGACCAGCACATGGTGCAGCAGTGAAACATTGCCATCACAGCATCACCCCACACAGTCCCCGTGTGTACTCCTTAGCCCAGGGCATCCTGCTACTACCTACATACTCCTGCAGCCCCATGCAGGTCAGGCTGGCATGACCCAATCCAGAAAATCCAGTTTTCAAGTTAAGCTCTGCTCTGCCACCTTGATCCCGCAAGAGGATAGACTTAGATTAGACATTAGGCAGAAGCTCTTCCCTGGGAGGGTGCTGAGGCGCTGGCACAGGGTGCCCAGAGAAGCTGTGGCTGCCCCATCCCTGGCAGTGTTCAAGGCCAGGTTGGACACAGGGGCTTGGAGCACCCTGCTCTAGTGGAAGGCGTCCCTGCCCATGGCAGGCAGTTGGAACTGGATGAGTTTTAAGGTCCCTTCCAACCCAATCCAGGCTGGGACGCTGTGAAGATAGAGCTTGTGCTCTGCTGGGTGGCTTGGGGAATGTCTCTGAAGAGCTTTGGGGAACAGCTTGCTGCCTGCACAACCTGAATTTACAGCACTTTCCCCCAAGACCTGGGTTGTTTGCACATGTTGTGAGGAGCCAGTGAGCTCCCCACCACTCCTCTCCTTGAAACAGGCCCAGCTTTCCTATTGCACTTGCTTGTGCCCATTAGCACCCTGAGCCTTCCCTGGACTTGCAAAGGGCCTTAGTTGTGTTCACGTCAGCTTCTTTCAGCAGCATCACCATCCTTCTATTGATCAGGGATCTTTGTGCTTGTTTAACTAACGCCTGGCTTTGCATTGCTGGGCTGCTGCTCTTGCAGGCTCTATTTGAGCTTAAATAAAGCTGATTGAATTTTTAAAGCACTTTCTTGCTTCCTTTAGTTGGGTCTCGGTCATGTGGAGACCTACGATGCTTGAGCTGCAGCACTGGCCTCGCTCCCATTACAGAGTTATTTATGCAGCCTACTGGAAAATGAACACAAGCAAGTTTCCCCCTGCACTGGTGATGCACATGGTGTGGATACAGGCACTGCTCCACAGGCTGTGTCCTACCAGACCCATCACCCCCAGCAATGCCCCAAGGCCTGGCATGGGAGCAAATTATAGTCAAGGAACCCAAATAATAGCTCCAGCCCTTGGGATATTAAAATAGGTCTCAATCTCCCAGCAATAATGGGGTCTTGTGGTGGGCAGTGCTCCCCCAGCCATGCCAGTGGGACTGCCCAAGAGGCACTGGCTCACTCCCACTGCTATGTGCTGGGCAGCTTCCCTTCTACAGCTGCCACACACCCTGCAGCAAGGTGCATTTCAGCAGCTCTTGGATGGGTTCTGCTCACACAACTGACTGCAGGGCCAAGCTCACAGGTAGGTTTTACCCACTCAGGCCACCACATTAACAAACCAGCTCAGAACAGTACTCTGACTGCTTCCCCTTCTGGCTATGGACAGTTTCCCTGAGCTATGGCTTAGCCCCATAAAACACAGCGTGGATTTGCAGGCTTTTACTTCTGCCAAGATTAACTTAGCCAAAAGAAGTATGAGCTTTGATTTATAAGTGGTTGTTGAAGGTTTCTTGGTCCTGCCAGCACTGCACTCGCCTGCAGCCTGGTGAGACAGAGCAGAGCAACAGCCCAGGAGACTGCACAATCCCCAGGGCCCAAAGTCACAGACCCCTTCAAACCTCCAACCCGAGGCTCCAATGAACACAAGACACATTTATTGTGGAAAGTTCAGTACCGGCCCAATGAAGGGACTGATCTCTCAGTACTAAAATTAACGTGATGTAATCAAAGATTAGATTTCTGTTATCTGCAACCTGCTACCTTGGCAGTACCTTGTGCGTGGCTCACAAACTCAGCAGGAAGGCCAGATATCCCCGAGAAATTACCATCACCATTCATTCACAGTGGCAAAACCTCTGAGTGATGCTGTCCCCTTACTTCTCACCTGGGCTCCTCTCCATGCTAAAAGCGAGCTGTGCCCCTTGGGACCCATGTAAGCACAGGCCACTTTGCGGTCCCAGCCACAGACAGGGCAGTTTCCCTGCCCTGAGGTGGTCCTTCTGCCCTATGGGGAGCTCTGCTGGGGGGATGACACTGCAGGTATGGTCACAGCTGGCCTCCAGACTCGCTTCTTCAAAACAGCCCCAAGCTCTGAGCTTTGGGCCTGCAGTTTGCTATTTGCAGAGCATTGACCTGAATGTGCAGATGCTTCCCATAGAACTGGCTGGCCAGGCTTTCTTCCACAGGCTGTTACAGTCCCTGAGCATCCCCGAGGGAAGGTGTAATGGAAGGTGGAGTATTCATGCACCCTGTGATTGCCAAGCAGGAAGAGCTGTGGCAGGCATAGCCCTAGGGCAGTGCTGGGGCAGGAAGGTGAAGAATGAGAACCTCTGTCCTTGCTTCACACATGTGCCTGGTGACACCCTCCCGCATTGTGTCTGCACGGACAAACCTTGTGGCCATGCAGAGACATCCAGGCTCCTCTGTGTGTGGCGGCTGCCGAAGAGCCAACCACATGAACCACCATCTCTAACCAAACAGCAGTGTTTTGATTCAAATTATTCCCTACTGGTTCTCTATGTGTAGTTACCTGTTAATACTCTAATGGTGTATCCCTCAGTGCCATTGACCCTCATTATCATTTGATTTTGTAGCTCTATTACAAAGCAGCGCCTGCATAAGGTGACTGTAACCATGCAACAGCCATACATCAGCCTCCTGTGGCCTCATCAGCGCATCTCAGGCAGGCAGCGACACAGGGAAAGGGCCGGGCAGAACAGTATCTCAGGGGTTCTGGTCACTGGGGTCACACTTCAGCATGACTTTGACCCCTTCCCCCCTCTTGGTGGTCTCAAATGCCTCAAGAGCCTTTTCCAGGGGGAAGCGGTGCGTAACTAAGGGCTTGACATTTATCCGCTTGGATGCGAGCAGTGCAATTGCCACAGGCCACCTGCAAGGAAGATGGAGAGCAGAGAATGAGAACAGTTACCACCCTGAAGCCCCACATAAAAGGCATGGAGGAGCTCGGATTCATTAGTCATTTCCTTGGATCAGAAACCAAGGGGAGCTTTTCCTGAAACAATCTTCCAGAGGGGGAACCTCAAGCACCAGGCATGGGAAATAGGACAAGCCAACTCCTCTCACCTGGCCTTGCTGCTTCCAGACTGATCACTGTGGAGTTCAAACTCAGTGATTTGGTATAGGGAGAAGAAAAGCCTTAGTCAGCTTCCAACCTCTTCTCTGGCAGAGATGCACTCAATTTGACTGCCTTGCCACTCCATGTGAATGGGCCAAATGAGAGTGGTAGAGATACAAAGGGATGCAGCAGCTCACCTGATTTCCAAACTCTCTACACTTAAAAGACATTTCTCATTTTAAGGAGGAGGTTGACTACATCTCATAAATCTTTCCTGGAGAACAACCTCTACAGACGAAGCAAAGATTCTTGCTCCACAAGAAATGACAGCTCTGAACAGAGCAGAAACCAGGCTGCAAACGTGCAGTGCTGGATCTCAAGCCCTGCCCAAGGAGTACAGTATCTAAGAGAGGACAGCTGAACTTCTGCCCTCAGGGTATACTACTCAAAGACCTTGTGCCTGTGCATGAGCTCTGCAGTTCAGTTCTCTGTAGAGAGCACAAACACCTTCAGACTGGCTGCAGATGTATCTTCAGTTCCAGCAAAACGGTGAAAAATAAACAAGGCTCTTGCTCATCCCAATATTCACTGATTTCCAGCAAGACTGATGATGTGATTTCCTTCCATAATCAGTGAGGAGAGCAGAGCTGGGCATCACCTGGCATAGGATGCAGCACTTGGGATTTTGACTATGCCCAGAAAAAAGATTCCCCACACTCTCTGCCTCAAAACGGACAATATAACATTTAGGAAGGTGGATGCCAGGCGGCAGCTCCAGGTGGGTCCAGGCCAGGCCAGGCTGCTGCCTAAGAGATCTCCCAGCACAAAGTGTTGAACCAACTAAAATCTGTGTCTTCTTCCCTGCTGTGCCACGAGCCAGCACTCTCATGGACAAGCTGGTCCCTTTCAAAACACCCCAGCACCTGACCTTCCCCTTCTACAGGATTGTCATGGGTTCAGCAGTAGCAGTCATTTTTCTCCTTCTTGGTAGCTGGTGCAGCGCTGTGTTTTTGATTTTGGGCCTGGGAGCATCGCTGATAACACCAGTGTTTATAGTTACTGCTTGGCAATGTTTTGGTTTGACCAAGGACTTTTCTGAGCCTCATACTATGCCGGGAGGAGGCAGAGACAGGAAACCTGACCCAAACTGACCAAAGAGGTTATTCCACACCACAGCACGTCATGTCCAGGATGTGAAGATGGAGGGCAGATACCCAGAAGGGTGTGGTGGTGGTGGACTGGGGGTGCATGGCATGGTCAGGTTTTTGGTATTGGGGAGTTCGCTGCTGGGGGGTGCACTGGCTGGGTCGGGCTTGGTGAGCAGTTGTATTCTCTTTCTTTGTATTTCTCTTGTATTATTACTGGTGGTAGCAGTAGTAATTTGTGTTATACTTCAGTTACTAAACTGTTCTTATCTCAACCTGTGCGAGTTGAATTCTTTTGATTCTCCTCCCCATCCCCCCGGGACTGGGGGAAGAAAGAGGGGGAGTGAGTGAGTAAAACTACATGAGTGGGGGGCTTAAACCACGACAAGGATGTAAGAGTTAAAGGCACAAATCACAGAAATAATGAAAGAAAGATTTGGGTTGGAAGGGACCTTAAGGATCATCTAGTACCAATTTCCCTGCCACGGGCAGCGAAATTTCACTCAACCAGGTTGCTCAAAGACCCGTCCAGCCTGGTCTCTTCCTTCCTTTGCATCAAATGCTACATGAAATGGGCCAGTAGGACAACCCAGCTGGGCTGCTTTTTTGTGAAAAAGTTTGCAGTGCAGGGCTCATCCAGGAACCAAGGCATAAAACGCAGGACACATCAGTCACACTCTGCATTGCTGCACTGACTTTTCAGAGTGACATGAGGTTCAACCAAGTGGAAGGAAAACCAGCCTTTTCCATGTCCTCCCTCCTTGTGTAAAGCAAGAATTTCTTAAAGACAGACTTGGAGACACATGAGCCCACCCTGCATGAGACTCACGTGTTACAGTAGCGGAATATCCCCCGGATATCCACCTCCCGCACAGCAGCGTTCACAATGGGCACAGTGACCATCTCGGGCCCCAGTCCCACCAGCACCAAGGTCCCACCAGAACGAGTGGCCTGGAGAACAAACAAGTGTGTTATATTTTGCAGAACACCCTGAATAAATAACCCCACACTTTGTGGCTGTAATGGACTGCCTGGGGCATGGCAGAGAAGCAGGGGAAAGGCAGGATGCTGTCAGGAGCCCATAAACATGAAACACACAACACATCTTAAATAGCAATCTTGCAAAAACCTCAGAAGGATTTTGGTATCTAAATCTGATTCTGAAAAATGACTGGCATTTAGGAGTGTGAAAAGTACTTCTGGAATTCAATGGGAGGGATTCAAAACTAAAAGCCTGATGTTCCACTGGAATTTCTCTTTTTGCAGCTTGTCTCATTTGTCTCCTGTCTTTTCACTGTGAAACTCACCGCTACCTTTGCCACATTCTCCCATTAGGCAGTTCGGAACAGCAAAATTTCCTCCTTAACTGCTGACCTGCTGGAATTGTCTTAATTATTCTCTTTATTTGGACATTATCTTCAACTTAATGGCAGATGCTGTCCTACTTGCACCAGCTCCCTGACACTGTTGTGTAGCCATACTTTGGGTTTGGGGTCTTACTGCAGTTTCTTTTGTAAGTGGTTAAGCAGCTGAGCAACAAACCAGACATTAATCCCTGTGCTGCCTGCAAAGATGTTAACTCTTTATTCATCTCTCTTAGTTTGTTGTCTGACAAGCAGCTTCTCTCCCAACATCAAGCCCACTTCAATTAACCACTATGGGAGTGACTTAACAGTCATTCACTGTGGCACCCCAGAAAAAGAAAAGCGAATTACATTACCATTCTGCCTTGGAGACTAGTGGTACTCACATAAATGCCAGCCTGGATGCAGGCCTGCACTCCTGTGCACTCTACAGTTATCTCGGGCATGCAGCCAAGCAGACTTTTCACTTTGGAGGCCACCTCCTGCGGGGTCTCGTTCTTCACCTGAATGGTAAAATCTGCCCCCACCTCCTTGGCTTTTTGCAGGCGAGAGGCAGATAAATCTGGGGAAAGACAAAACAACTCAAGAACTGGAGCACAATGTGAAGCTGAAGGGGAGCAAGAATCTCCTTTCTTGACTCCATCTGACGTTTCAACAGAACCAACTTATTGGGTGACCAGCTGCCAAGTCTCTCTGAATACAGCATTTGCCAGTGGTAGAACAAAGTAGAAAATTGCAGCCCACTTGTACCTTCTCAAGAATATATGTAGATGACCAAGATCAAAGGGCTTCCCACCCTTGATGCAGGTAGGCCGCCATCAAGGAGCCCTGATGGAATCACAGATATATGGTGTCCTGGGTTCAGCAGCAGCAGTCATTTTTCTCCTCCTCAGTAGCTGGTGCAGTGCTGTGTTTTTGACTTTCAGCCTGGGAACAGCACTGATAACACTGATGTTTTCAGTTGCTCCTCGGTAATGTTTACTCTGACCAAGGACTTTCCGAGCCTCATGCTCTGCCAGAGAGGAGGGGAAGCCGGGAGGAAGCAGAGACAGGACACCTGACCCAAACTGACCAAAGAGGTATTCCACACCACAGCACGTCATGCCCACTATATAAACTGGGGGCAGTTACCCGGAAGGGTTAGATCACTGCTGGGTCAGGCTGGGTATCGGTCGCAGGTGGTGAGCGGTTTTATTCTCTTCCCTTGTTATTTCCCTTGTCATTATTATTATTGGTGGTAGCAGCAGTGGTTTGTGTTATACCTTAGTTATGGACTCCTCTTATCTCAGCCCCTGGTAGTTACATTCTTTGGATTCTCCTCCCCATCCTCCTGGGGGGGAAGTGAGAGGGCACGGCTGACTGGGCTTAAACCATGACAGTTCTTTTTGGCGCCCAATTTGGAGCACGAAGGGTCACATACGGCATCTGACCACGATTCACAGGCCAGTATGCAACCAGGAGAGGAAAGGGTCTACGTTCCCTCCCTCAGATTCACACAGACTTTGGTGAGGAGGCAGGGAGGAGACCTGCCCAGAGAAGGATAAGCAATGAGGACAATTTAAAGACACAGGAGATGCCAAAGGCTTTCCAGCTGCAGAAGAGGGTACGCTTCAAAGAGGCTAAGGCATAAACTCGTACATAAAATCTACACCATGCAAAGCAATGTCTGAGTGAAGGAACAGCTGTCACCACTAGACTTGAGGGGTGTTTTCTAAGAAAATCAGGTTATAGATCTCCCAATTTCTCTTCGGAATACTGACAGTGTGCCAAGACAAACTAGAAGGCCAAGCTTAACTCCACAGGGCATGCACATTGATGCCACAAGCAGGAATCACAGTAGGAACAGCCGTAGCCAAGCACTACTGTGTCGCTGTCCCAACACTGCAGAGAAGAGGAACCTCAGTGGAGGCAAAAGCAAAAAGCAGCAGGAGGTCAGGAGAGACAGGGCAGTGCTGAGCTACACTTACCCTGTCTGAACAGTGTGGATGTGTCTTACCAAAGCCGCAGCTGTCTAAGACTGCACTGCCCGGTGTCTCTCTGGCAATGACTCTTTCATGAAGCAGGTTCACTAATTCACACAGGACCTTCATCCACTGGTGAAAATGGACTGTATAAAACCATGTTACACACACACTCAGCGAGTTAACCTAGGGAGGAGCTTCCAGTGACGAAAAAAAACACCACTCACTTCTGCATTTTAGTTCCCTGGCTTTCAAGATTATTTGCTGCTGCTCACACACTCAACGATACCTCTCAAAGGGCTCTAGGCAGAGGCAAGGTTGCTCTGATCTTCCTCCCTAATGGCCCAGAATCACCTGTCTATAGACAGCAGAGCACTGAGAAGCCTTTCGGACAGGAGACATCAGGCTCAGAAGATCATAAATGATCCAGTGGTACTGGATGAGAGCAGATCAGGAGCTCTCTGAGGACTTCCTCAATGAACCATCTGCAGATGCTTTCAGCTGAGAGAACTGCAGAATGCATTAGTTATAAACACTAAGTGTGTCCCTGCTGTTACAAACCTCTCCCATCCCTTCACCCTCCTTCTAACAGCACTGGAGGCTGCTGAGCATCTCTCCGCTAGTTTGTGTTGCAGATGAATGAGCAGGCAAGCCCTTGAAAAAATGGAGTGGATCTGGTAATACAGTGGACCTCAGATACCCCACTAACACAGAGCAAAAAAGCTGCTGGTGCCAAACTTCTGCACAGGCATGCTTATAATCTGGTACTCTGTCCAGGGGAGGCTCAACAGCACTGTCATTATCTTTTGAATATCCACAAAATGGTTTGTAAAATGGAGTGAGCTGCCCTGTTAAGCAGCCACACTGCTTCTTCTCTTTCACATCCCCTGGAAGGAAGCCACCCATGCACCACTGGTTACCAGGACATCTCTGGAGAGAAGGAGGTGGAGAGCAGAGGAGAATGGCATTTCCTATGCAGAAACAACCTTTTTGTCTTGCACTGAAGCAGTGGTCTGGAGGGGCCTGTGTGCTAGCACAGGAAAAAACATCTGGATCAATGGTGGAAACTAAGCTGTAACACTAAGCTGTAAATTTCCTAGACCCAAAGCTGAGGAATGAGCAATGCCTCCTGCCAGAGGCCTAGAGGCTTGAAGACTCAGAAAATAATGCCATTGCCAGGGGCATCCTCCTCTCCAGGGCACACAGTGCACACACCCACCACAAAGAGGAAAATACCTTTCTCACTAGGGCAGTCTTCAGAGAAGTCAGAGACGGGCATGGCATGAAAATATCAAGGGAAAAGAGAAGAACGAGGCTACTGCTCTGACATGAGCCACTGACTCAGCCCCAGTGCTGGAAGAAAGCCAGGCCCCAGGACCTACCCTGCCCATCACAATGTGAACCTGATGTTACTTAACTGTCAGGGCAGGCAACGTATATGCCCGACCTGCAGCAAGAGGGCTTGGGATGCTGGGTGTGGACACAGCCACCAAGATGAGCACCCAGGGACCTGTGGAGGGAGTTTCAAGAAGGGATAACAAATGGTAATAAAATGCAGATGAAAGAGGAATAGACAAGGCCGAAAAGTAAGGACAGCATCACTCTGGGAGCCTCAACATGGGCTCTCATTCCTGCAGCTGCAGGATGCATCAGTCATGTCTGTCCCTCCCAAACTGAACATGGCTTTAGGCCATGTGTACAGTCATGCTTGATCCTCTGCTACCCCAGCTAGAGACCTTCTGCTCTTGCTGCTGGAGACCCTCCATGCAGCATGAGCATGAACATGGGCATTTCTGAAGCACCCGAAGTACTAAGAAACACTCCTACCTGGCATTGCTGGTGTCACCCAAATTTCAGCGTTCAGCAAGGAGACCACAGGAGCTCATCAATGCTCCCTGCAGTGGACCGAACTCCCCATGAAACTTGGTCTCAAAACACGAGCTTGCAGCAGTCACAGCTGGATTCAGCCACTCAGAATATCTGCCCCATCACTAATGTATTTTATAATGTCTCTGGCAGAAACATTCAGAGGCACTGTCCTGCAACAGGCCAGTCAGTGCATTTCAAAGTGGCCACAAAAGTCACTCTCAGGCAACAACCCCCCCATTCCCCACATTTCCTATAGTTGGCCTCTGGTTTGCTGATCTGCTTGGGAAGGCAGTCCTCACATCAGAGAGAGACATAGGACACAGCAATACCATCTGACCTGTGATAACACCTTAGTGCACCTGGCCTAAGTGAATCACCACTGAGCATCTACTGAAGCTGATATTAGTGCAGGTTATCAAATGAGGTTACTGCATTGTTTAGAGCTGCAGACACTTGTGAGTCTCAAGAAGGACTAAGTCATTCACATTTTAAACCTTACTGTGGCTGAACCCCACAGAGCTCTTCGGAAACTGGACACTTACACAGTTACAGTGCTGCATCTTGCCTCTAGGTAGAAATCTGCTTTCACCTCCTGGCTCCTGGAGCTAATGACAGTTCTGGCTGCCAGGATAAGAGCAGCTTGTTCTGGTATCTCTGCTCCCAGAGAGTTATCAAATTACACTTCAGCTTCTTGTGATGTTCGTAAACCACCTTAACAGGAAAATATCCTGACACTGTCTCAATTTCTGTGCTGACCTTCCTTCACAAAGGAGTTGAACTCTGATCCGTTACTCATCTTCCCTGACTTTGACTCCTGGGGTTCTGAGGGCACCAGCATCCAGGACTTCAGATTTAGACAGCACAAGGGGAGGTTTCCCTTAAGTAGGAATTGCTAAGCGTACCTTTAGTGACAGAGTAAGTCAAAACAGCCCAACACCTCCATATGAACACCCAGTGTCACTTCACTTGCTGGGGAATAAGACTGCTCTTTTACATGCCTCTAAGGAGAAAAGCAGCTTTCCAGACCAATAGCAAGGTACACAGCAAGGCAAGAAGGACAGGAGAAGGTTGCCCATAAAGATCAATCACACTCAACAGCAGAGTGGAGAAAGCCATAGACCTTAGGGAAGAGTAGACAAGGACCCATGAAACAAACTAATCTTTTGCACTCAACTGCAGTCCATTAAATACATCAGCCTTCCCCTCCCCTCAAAAGGCAGAACACTAGACTGCCAGGAATAAAGCACTTCAGGGAGAAGAGCAAAGGTTATCAGAAGCACTAATAGCTTTTATCAGGAAAGCTGCTTTCTGGGAGGAAAGGCAAGCTTTGACACATGTGCCTTTGAAAGGGTAGGGCTGAGTATTAGTCTCTACCTACAGTGCCAGCTGGTCCAAGAGAGTCTGAGGGAGTCCCAGAGAAGGGACCAGATCCCTTGGCAGACCTAACTGTCCAAAATTCATTGACTCCAGGTATGCTACAGACACTCACTGCAGAAGCTACAGGAGGTCACTTCTCCTCACGTCACGAAAAAGCTCTTCTAGATATTTCTCTATTTGTGTGTGGTTTGTCAAAACACACACAAACATCTGAAGTGCTGCTCGAAGCGCTGCACAGACAAATCTCACAGACAAACATGTCATAAAAGCTCTGGGTGATGAATTCAAAGAATCAAAGTACAGCAGAGTACAAGAGAGCCTTTGTGGGCAGACAGCTGCCTCACCTCGTAGGTGTTGGCTCCTAAAGCTGATGAAAAAAGTTCCTTGAGAAGGGCAGCAAAAACCCCAGCAGCAACAAGCGAAACTAAACCCATTCTTCAGCTCATGTCACAAGCAGAGATCTGACTAGGGACTGCCTCTGAGCATCTCAACCGATCACTTCTCAGGTGGGAGAATTCCACAAGTCAGGACCATTACCTAGACCAAGGCGTAAAGATATGAAGGGGTTAATTCCATGTAGCCAAGCCTGCTGACCATACAAACCAGGCATCAAGAAGTTCCTATGGCCACCTGGAGCCCTATGGCACGTGCTATAGAGACTTGCTTGCCAAAGGTCCCCAGGAGCAGTCTGCAGGCAGAGGCAACAGCAGCCCCAGTGTTACAGGGGAGAACGCACCCAAGCAGGACTGGAGATGAGTGGGCAGGCTGGATCAGCTACTTCAGCATCACCAGCCCCTGCCAGCTCACCAAGCACTTCCCCACCCAAAGACCGGGTCCCCCACCAGCTCAGCTCAACAGCAAGGTCTCTTACACATGACTCAAGAGGCAGAGCTGCTTTTCCTGCTACAGCAACCAACATCCTCAAACACTTCACAAAATCTGGACTGATCACATCCACCAAGCACACACCTGCAGGGTTGGGCCAGCAGAGTCAAAAGTGCCCTGGACTCGGCAGCAAGAGGATTTAGGAAGGAGAAGGCAATGGTCTGCCTTAGGTTTTCATATGAGCTACTCCTGAGCTACTCCTGAAGGATGCTTATGCAAAGGCAAGAAGGTGGGACATGAATTTTGTCTCTCAACCGAAGCTGAACATAGTAATTGAGAGGGCAAAAGTACTCTTGGCCCTAAGTGTGGGAGGTGGAGTAGCAGCCTTCTGTAAGGTTCAGGTTGGGGCTTTGGCCCCAGAACGCTGCGGCAACCTGTGCTCATTGTCTAGTCATACTTGTAACTGCTCCTCCCAGCCATCAGCACTCAGAGAGATCCAAGAGTAGCAGCAGCAGCTGGAAACACCACTTCTGGGGCCTGTTCAAAACCCAGGTGGAAATTTCAACCAGGGAATTTTTTGAGGTTATTCCCTCTCTCTCTTCTTCTGGGCAAGCTATGCAGAAGAGCCTGAACTTTCAAGGAGACGGAGGGAGCTGGGCTGTGTTAGCATGGCAAAGAGAAGGGGGGATCAAACAGCTGCCTGCAACAACCAGAAGGGCAGCTGCAAAGATGATGAAGACTCATTTCAGTTGTTGAAGCACCTGAGAATGACAGCTTGTGAGTGGATCCCAGAAAAAGTTTCTTCACTAAGAGGTGGTACAATCATGGAGCAGGTATCCAGAAAGGTGATCTCCATCCTCAGAGGTTTTCAAAATGCGTCCAGACAAAAACATGGCTCAAGCAGCACCTAGACTAGAAATCTCCAGGACACAGATATTTAGGGAAGGCCCATTTCTGAAATGCAGGAACCCTGAAAAGGCCATTTCAGTCATTAAGGATAACCAGAGGAAAATGAACCCTTCAGCAGGACAGCAAAAACAAGGGCAGCAAAGGAGGACTGCAGAGGCACAATGTGGATGCACACAGAAAGGACTGTGCAAACACTGTGTCTGTGCTGTCAACTAGTTCTACAAGAGGAAAAACCTGCTCAGAGCAAAACTCTAAGAACAGCTCCAAACAGGGTCTCAAATACAGTGTGTTGTCTGGCCTGCATGCCTAGGTGAAGACTAGAAGCAGATATAATTAAGGTCTATAAGCACTACAAGGAAGAAAAACCCAATCCTCAAGATTTAAACTATGAGCTAAAGGCAAAACACAAAATTGAGGTCAAAAACCCCAAAACCCAAACCAGTTAGTGATCAGAGGGACCAGGAGCAAGCACAGTTTTTATAACTCAGCTTTGTCATACACACAAGACACACTGCCTCTTCCCGAAAGACCTGCTCAGAGTTTGAAAAAGGTCTCTAGACTTGACTCAAGGACCACTCATTTTCCTCTGGTTTACTCTCCTGGAAGTACTGTAGCTACTCCACCAGCACAACTTGTCTGTGCTAGGAAGCAGAAGTTACTACCCTGGCCCGCTAACCTAGCAGAGAAGCACCAGCTGCAACCTGCATCTTCTTACAGATCCCAGTTAGTGCAAGAGATCAAAGACTTGTCTTGGGGAATGATGTGTTCATTAGGATGCCCTCCGAACAGGCACACGCTACTACCCCATTCATGAACAGACTTTCCATGTGCTTGGGCTGCCTTCCCTAGTAGTCATCTTGAAGGAATAATTTGGAACTAGTCAGTGCTGTACTGTGGGAAACTGGCACACTCTTTAAGGGTTAAAAGGACTTACCTGTAATTACCACAGCTGCTGCACCCATCATCTTAGCAACAAGCACATTTACAAGGCCGATTGGTCCTGGGTACAAAGGGGAGAAAAGAGAATATATACAACTGCCAGACAGCCCCAGCCACAGGCTCTGAAGTTGCCCAGAGCTCAGCATGTTCCTAGGCTAAAGGAGGCTCTGACTGTGTTTCAGAGCTATTCACCTGGATCACAGTATCACCATGATTCCAGGGTACTGAGACCAGCTGCTGAGAGAGCAACTACTGCTACACAAGGGACTCTGCAAGGAAAATCACCACCCGCTTTCCTGCTCCCTCAAACTGGTAGGCTCAGCACACCCAGACACGGCTCTTTGCATTCGGACTGCTCAAAATGCAGCACTGTAGCTCAGCATGGGTAAGACAGACTCATAGTCCCCCTCAGCATCCCTGTAACTGCCATGAGGCACGCCTACAGCAGAGCCCAGAAGCACATCTTGTATCCTGGCCGCTGCCTTCCATCCCATGGCAGGCAGAGAACCCCAAATCTGAATACATTCACTGTACCAGAGCCAGAAACGAAGACTTTGCTTCCCAGAGTGACTCCCGCTCTTTTGCAGGCATGGATTCCCACTGAAAGGGGCTCGATAAGGGCTCCTTCTTCAAAGGTGACATTATCTGGAAGCCTGCAAGAATCACACACAAGCAACAGTCACTGAAGAGGTTTATGAGGGTGATGACAAAAGCCACAGAACTCAAAGACCAAACACTGCTCTAAATCATGGTGCCAAAATACATTCTTATGCCTGGTCAGAGAAATGCAGGGCTGGAATGCTTTCAAAGAAGTTATATTGCCTTTTTCCCTCCTCTGAAGCAGCAAAGAATAATAGAATGGTTAGGGTTGGAAAGGACCTTAAGATCATCCAGTTCCAACCCCCTGCCATGGGCAGGGACACCTCACACTACCATGTTGCCCAAGGCTCTGTCCAACCTGGCCTTGAACACTGCCAGGGATAAAGCATTCACAACTTCTTTGGACAGCCTGTCCCAGCACCTCACCACCCTCACAGTAAAGAACTCCTTTCTTATACCTAACCTGAACTTACCCTGTTTTACTTTCAACCCATTACCTCTTGTTCTACTGCTATCGTATCAAGTGCACCTGAACCAGCTACCAGCGAAGTCTGCCCAAGCACCAAACACAGAGACTCACAAACTTCCCACATCATCTCTCCAGAATATGGTGAGTCAACCCAAAAACTCCTTTGCCACTCATTCGGAATAACCCCCACAGCTGCCTACCCTGAAGGCTCTCCTAGGGCTGGGACCTACCAGCGAGCTCCCAAACCCCTCATCTGGGTCGAAACATTCAGCTCCACACTTTTAAAAAACATCTTATTGCCAGTGCTGATGCCACATAAAGTAAAGGCAGCCAGATCCACGTCTCTCATCTGTAGTGGTTTAAGCTGTAAATTTCACTTCTCCCTCTCTTCCCCCGCCTCATCGGAGGAATGGGGAGAAGAACCGAAAGAATGTAACTCCCACGGGTTGAGATAAGAACAGTCCAGTAACTGAGATATAATACAAATCACTACTGCTACCACCAATAATAACAATGACAAGGCAAATACAAGGGAAGAGGATACAACCGCTCACCGCCCGACCGAGCCGAGAGAGAGATAGAGAGACTTCCGGGTTGCTGCCCCCAGTATTTTACATCCTGGGCATGACATGCTGTGGCATGGAATAGCTCTTTGGTCAGTTTGGGTCAGGCGCTCTGTCCCTGCTTCCTCCCGCCCCCCCCCTCCTTCCTGGCAGAGCATGAGACTCGGAAAGTCCCTGGTCAGACCAAAACATTACCAAGCAGCAACTGAAAACACTGGTGTTATCAGCGCTGCTCCAGCTACCAAGGAGAAAAATGACTGCTGCTGCTGAACTCAGGACACATCATGCCCTGGATATCCTCCCCTGATGCACCAACTGCTTCAACCAGTGGACCATGCCCAGCATAAACCCTCCTACCAGCAAGGAGAAATGTGTACAGTGGGTATCAACTTTAGGACAGAGAAAGCACCGTAACACATTAAGTGATGGAAAAAAGCAGGGGGGGGTAAAACCTTTCTGAACTGTAGAAAGAAATAATTCTCAGCCCCACAACCCAGTCCTCCAGAAAGCCCCCAGCATGGGCTGTTACACTGTGAGAAAGGTCTTTCTGACAGCCCTGGGAAGCCCAAGGTCAGATCTCAGCCAGGCCAAAGTAACGGAAATGACAGCTGTGGGAAGATAGCTGTAAGATAGCTCTATGTCCTTTATCTCCAGGAGGCATTAAAGGACTGACTGAAAGCGTTCAGTTGTCTCAGAGTTTGGCATCACATCTGCTACTATGGGTCTATCCTCCTCCATCAGTGGCGAGGGCAGCTTTGCAGCATGATCCCATATTACTCAGAGCATCTAACACAGTCCGTCCATCAGCAGAAGGACAGATAATACCTGCTTAAACATATGAAAGACCACTGAGTTCAGCCATCATCTCTTCTAGGCAAATCTGTGCCGGCAGAGGCATTTCACGCCAAGGAATCTGCAATGCATCAGACAGGCCTGCATTGCTGACCTGAAACTGGGAGCATTAGAATCAGGCCTTGCATTTCAAAGCTTAAAAAAAATAAAATTAGCCAGAGTGGTATTTCCTCAAATTGGAGAAAAAAGACAACTACAAACCCGCCACTGCTTACCACGCAAAAACTAGTGATGTTGTCAGAAAATGTTAATGACGCACAGGAAAACAGTGACAGCAAGTCTGGACGAGCTGAGAAGTGAGTCCCACCCAGCCCACCACGTCATCCCACTGCAGCTGCTCAAGATCCACTCTGAAAGAAGCTTCCTGCCTGAGGACTTTCATGAGAAAAGCATTCAAGTGCCTCTCCCAACAGATTAATCCTGAACACTTCCTCTACAGAGACCAAAGATGTTCCTGCTCATGGAATCACCCTCCCCACAGAGTGAGAAAGAACAAGCTCCAGCCTCAGGGGGCCACTACCTTAGCTTGGTTTTAAATCCCTGTGTAAACGCATTTCTGTGGGTATAATGTTTCAGAGGTTTAATCAGGTTTCTAGTGTAGTTGCCAGACTAAATAAGCGCAGACTTGCTTTTAAGCAAATGTGTCATCCTGCCACAGTTAAGTACATACTCAAGTTTGCTGAACTGGATATGAAAAGAGATGTGTAATGCTGGCAGCTTAGTGGGGCCACACAGCACCACACAAAAAAACACCTTAGCTGAGACATTGCTTTCTGTTCCTGTTCTGCTCTAAATAGGAAGACTGTTCTAAATGACAGAGGGAGATATCACCAGTCAATGTGATGCTTCCTGAAAAGCAGCAGTAAAGCTAGCTCAGCTCAGAAACCTTAAGGCACTGTTCTTAAAAGGCAAGGATATAGAAAGACAGCAGAAGAGAAACTAAGAGCAGGTAACAAATATGAAAAGGAAAATAATTAAAGTGTAAAACAGTGGTGACACCCAGGAAATACGCAACACGTTTGTTTATGTCTAGCACCAGAGGGAATAAACTACACCTGCCTGACAAACCCTTTGCAAAGTGGCAGCCATCCAAGCCTTATACATGTTAGTAATGGATCAGAAAGCAATAAAACCTGTTGTGTGCAAGTAACGAGTGCTCACTGCAATACTCAAAGGGGCCAAGAGATGATTGTTTCAGCTAATCCCTCTCAGGGAGTATTACTTCTCTGCAGAGGGAGCACCAACTAACTTGTAGCAGTAGCTGGCACTGTGCTTGTAGTAGCGGCACAGGTTCCCATTATCAGGAGGCGTTGCGCAGAAGAAGAGGGTTGGGGACAGGTTGTAGCGGCCAGCTTTGCAGAACTCATCCATTTCTCTTGGGACACCAGGCTCGATGGCCACTCGATCACCTGCCAGGGTGAAAGCACACTGTATTACTTAGGAAGAACGTGAGTGCATAGGTAGCGCCAACCAACCATGTAAGACAGCATGAAACCTTGGCACAAAAGAAGCATGAAGGACATCTGCTGAGAAAGATCATGCTGCACACACCAGCCAAGTTCCTAACACTTCCTTCACAGTGGCCTCATCCCCAAGATCTTCAAGTTACTTGAGCCAGTGTTTCAGAAGCACAGACACATACAAACACATACAAACCTCTCTCCATCTGCCTTGCACTCAACCTTATCAGATGAAAAGGCAGTGCCCACCCCACGCAATCACATGGTGTCCAGAGCTTTTTCAGAATCCATAGTAATTGGAAGAGGAAATAATCAGGACAAAGCAGGTGATCTCTGCTGGCCACCACGCTGCCAGCTGGAAAGGGCTGCCCCATTGGAACAAAGCTTATAATGCAGAAGCAAATCCAGGAGTCAGGAAGAACTTATTGGGGAACAGAGACATCATCATGGTCTGATGGAGTAACCTGGACTGCTGGAAGGACTCATGCTGCAGGACAAAGAGCAATTATATAATTGCAATCATGACACAGGATGGACTAAACAAAGCAAGTGTGTGACTGCAGTACAACTTGCAAGCATGCAAGGGACACAAGACAGTCCATTTTATTTGGCAGAGGAGGACAATCAAAGGCAAATCTCTCAGCGCATCTCTCCACCAACAGGCTTTCAGTCAGAACAGGGACAAGCAGGAAGATGGATAGGAGTAAAAAGCCATCCAGCTCACTGCACCACCTCTGAAACAGCAAATGGGGGATGTCTCAGGGTGAGAGGAGCAGGAGAAGAACACTCTGAATGTTCTCCCAGCCTCTCACTATATTCAGCTATGGGCCTCCTAAGCTGCATGTGGCTTCTTTGCATTTAGTAACCCTCAACATTTCTCTTCCTCCTTCCACCAAGTAAACTTTAAGCATCCTTTGCCACAGCGGCCTGCAAGTAAAGCTGCTGCATCTCAGGCAAATGCTGCACCTGGCTCCCACTGTCCCTTGCTATTGTACCAGAGGAATCAGAGAACAGGCAACCTTTCATAGAATCATAGAATCCCAGGCTAGAAGGGACCTCAAGGATCAACTGGTCCAACCCTTCTTTGCAAAAACACTATCAGGACAAGATGGCCCAGTACCCTGGCCAGCTGAATCTTAAAAGTATCCAACATTGAGGAATCCACAACTTCCCCAGGGACAGTATTACAATAGCTGATTGCTCTCATTCTGAAGATTTTTCCTCTGATGTCCAACTGGAATCTTTCCGGAATTAACTTGTGCCCATCACCCCTAGTTTTTCCATGGGACTCCTTGCAAAAAGGGAGTCTCTGTTGTCTTTGTAGCCACCCTTAAATACTGGAACATGGTGATAAGGTCTCCCCTGAGCCGCCTTTTCTCCAGGGTGAATAAGCCCAGCTCTCTCAGCCTTTCCTCACATGGCTTCCCAGGCCTTAGATCACCTTTGTGGCACTTCACTGGACCCTCTCCAGCCTGTCCATGTCTGTTTTGTGCAGTGGGGACCAAACTGAACTCACTACTCCAGGTGCGTCCTGACAAGCAGTGAGTAGAGTGGGACAACACCACCTTTATGAACAAGGTGATGCCTTTGTTGACGTTCCCCAATATCCTGCTGGTTTTCTTTGCTGCAGCTGCACACTGTTCACTCCTGTTGAGCTTGTGTCCCCCAGGACTTCCAGGTTCCTTCCCACAGAGCTGCTCCCAGATTGGAGAGCCCCACCTTTGCAGCACTCCTGGAGTGTGTTCTCAGACACAAGTCCTGGCACTTGTCCTTATGATTCTATGATTCTATGATGTTCTCATTAGCCCAGGCTTCCAGCCTATCCAGGTCACCCTGCAGGGTGCCTCTCCCTGCCAAAGTGGCCACTTCCCACTGAGTTTGGACACGCTTGATCCCACCTTCCAGATCATTTATGGAGACACTGAACAGCGCTGGGCCCAATATTGACCCCTGAGGGACCCCACTAGTGACAGGTCCCCAGATGGAGAAGCAGCTGTTCACCACCACCCTCTGGGTCCCCATCAGCCTGTTGCCCACCCACTGCACAGACCACATGTCTAGACTGTAACGCATCAGTTTCTCTAGGAGGCTGTGGGAAATCGTATGTGCCCTCTCCCTGCCCTCCACGAGCCTTCAGACCTGTATCAGATGTCCTTGAGTTGTGTCTTCAGCTCCTAGGCTCAAGTTCCTTAGTCATTTGTCACAGAGATGCTTTTCCACATCTCGTCATCTACGTGTCCTCTGAAACTTTTTAACTTCTTTTATATCCCTTTGGAAAGGAGACCTGCATGCAGGGCTTCAGATGTGCAATGATGTCCTCTGAGTCTCTATCCCTTTCCTAACACGAATTTGCATTTTTCACCATTACTGTACCAACGTTACCATGCACTGTGTCAGAGTCAAAGGTCTCACTCTTCAGCAGTGATGGTCAGCCCATTTTAGATATGAAGCTGGTTTTATTTCTTCTGTCATGGATACAACTTTCTGTTTACCTGCATTGAATTTCTCCTGCATCTTATTGCCCCAGAATCCTTAAAGTCTCTCTGTAACTCTTGCTAGCTCTCCCGTATTTTGTCCTGCCTATGTTGCTGACATCAGCAGACTTTGACAATTCACTGCTCAACCCATTTTCTAAGATATTCATGAGCATAGTGAAGTGTAGAGGTCACACCTGGGGCCTGGTACAGTTGCTCCAGTGACCTCTCTCCACTGCAGGAGGCCATTTGTTCCTTCAAAAACATAAACAGCAAAGAAACATTAACAGCAGGCTGCTGGCAAGAGCAACATACGTGGTTTCTGAGGCTTTATCTAGCTTCTTCAAAAGGCACCTTCTACCAGCATCCATCCCACTCTGCTTTAAATTGAGGTCAGATCAGCTCAAAAATACCCCATGATAAAGCATACCTAAGAAATTCCATAAACTACAGTGGCCAAGCTGTGTGATTAATTGAAGCACAGTGACACTCTGAAAAAGGTCACACTGTGAAATTCACAGCTCAGAACATCAGATAAATGAATGTAACAGAGAAGCACAGCCTGTTATCAACACATTCCCCAGAACTGATCTGCAGGAAAACAAAAAGACAGTTTTGATTCCAATTACCTGGCTTGAGGTGAGTCACCCCTGATCCCACTTTGACCACAGTCCCGGAAGCTTCATGCCCCAGCACCATGGGATCCTTCACAACAAAATCCCCAATTCGACCGTGCTGCCAGTAGTGAACGTCAGAGCCGCAGATCCCCACTGAATGCATCCGCAGCAGGACCTCTGCAGAAAGGGTAGAAAGGTCTCTGGTAGAAAAACCTCCCTTCTCAGGCACTGGGAGAGCGACAGGTGTGCTGCCCCTGTGCCCCACAAAGGCCAAGCCAGCACTGAAACATTACATATATTTTTTATATAGTATATATACTAGTACATACATTTACTAGAATATATATACCTGAACTGCATGGGCACACCTTAGGATTCATAAGATCCCTGAAAAAAACAAAACTATACAAGGATTTACAAATCAGGAAAGCTTAAAATATGGTAAGGCGCCTGTCAACAAAAGGTAATACAATCTAAGAGGGGCGTGACTATTACTGGAGCAAAAATAAAAGAGCAAGTCCATTTAATTTTTCCTTCTCCCTAAGTTGATTTCAGCCCTGGAAAATTAGTGAATCAAACTTCTTATCAGCCCATATGCCTGGCCTATTAATACATAGTCCTGCAGTAAGGTCATCTGACATGTCCCAAAAGCTACCTAATGTGAAATACATAAACTGACAAAACAGAAAGCAAAAAAAGCCAGATGAAAGGTGTATCTGTGACTGCTCCAGCTCTTCAAGTGGAAATGCAGCATTATCTCTTTCAGCCATGCATTCTTTTTTGGATTGTTTTATACTTTCTCAGTATTATTTTATCTCTATAATATCACAGAGTGACAAACGAGAGTAAGAAAAGAAAGAGATTAGTAAAGAAAGCAGACAGAAGCAGTCATCTCTAGACCTACCATCGGGACCTGGTTCCGGGATTGGATGGTTTTCCTATAGACAAAAAGGAAGAGAAAAATCATTCCACAAGAATCAAGAAGGGTGTAGGAATTACAGGAACACAATCTCACCTGTACTGATATAGGTATATTGATACCTTTATGTACCAGTAACACAGGTAAGTTCAGACTTCACTGCCTAGACTCCTTACACGAGCTGCAGGTCAATGCAAAGAGTGCCATTGACATGGTGGCAAAGAAACTTTAGAGAAGCCCAGGAGGGTCATACCCTGAGGGGTCACCAGTAAGGCCAGGGGAGCACTGCCAACCACCTCCAGTGTCTCCAGCAGTAGGAACATCCCAAGGAAAACTCATGCATCTGGGTGTAAGCTAGTTTAGAGACCAGCAACAGAGATAGGATGGGGCCAGATCCACCCTCACAAATGTCATACACCTTCTAGTTTTGCAGACACATTGTTGAACTAGAGGGACCATCTCAATTCTCACCAAATTCGTCACTCAATTCATCACCAAAAGGCAATGGCTTTTATTTCTAGCAGGAGTAAGGCTGCACTTGCTTCTAGTGAAGGTGCAGCTGTACCAAAGGAATTACCCATACCATTTGGCCTTTGGCACATGCCACCTGACCTATGTAGGAACTGTAAAAAATCAACTGCTTCCCTGACAATCATCCCCTAAACAAGCTGCTGCACACAGCCAAAGTCTGCATGTTCATAAGAGCCCTCCTGCCAGAACTGTTTGTACAGAAAACTGCCAGTCAATGTTTGCTCATGCAAATCTTCCTTCCCCAGTTTGGCACTTCCCAAATGGGCAAACATAGACCTTCAGCAGCGCTGCAATGATTCTAGGAATATCCAAGCAATCACTGGAATATCCAAGTGCTCAGTCAGAAAAGCAGAATCAGAGTGAAGCAACCACTGAAAATAAAGGCCCCTGTCTCCACGAGGGTACTCCAGCACAAGCACAGACATGACCTGTGCAGTTGCTCCCTTGGAACCCTCCTGCTGCTTCTCACTGGGGCTCTGACACCAAAAGCAACGTGTCAGCCCCTAGCTGGGTTCACACACTGCCCAAGCGGCTGTCTACCGAACGCACCCATCTGTCTCTCCTTCCCTCCACAAGGCCTAAAGAGGGGATCGGGTGACCCTTAGCCATGGGGCAGCCCCAAGCTTTGGGGTCCCTGCACCCTGCTTGGTCAGCTCCCTCGGACACGGGTGCAGCCGCTGCCCTTCCCGCTCCCAGCCCAGGGGCAGTTCAGCTCTGACCCGGCACCGCTCGGGGGAACCGGACGCCCCTCATCCTTCAGCCCGAGGGCTGCAGGCCGCTGGGAGCTGCCCATCGGCCCGGCCTGTCCCGCCTCCCTCCCACCCCGGCCCGGGCCGCGCTGCCGCCCCGACACCCTCTGCCGAGTGGAGCCGAACCGAACCGAACCGAACCGCGGCGGCCGCGGACAGCCGCCTCCTCCCGGCCCGTACCAGGCGCAGGTCCCCGGCTCGATGCACCACCACGGCCAGGTTCTGCCCCGGCGCCGCCATGGCTCGGCTCGGCGCAGCGCCTGGGTCCAAGGGCCGACAGCGGGGCCTCCCACCGCTGAGCCGCCCTTCAGCCCCCGGCCGCCCTCTGCGCCAGGCGCGGCACCGCCCCCGCGGCACGGAGCGGGCAGGCGCGCCCCAGACCCGGGGCCCGGCTGCGGGCCTCGGGTCACAGAGCGAGCTCCCAGTCCGAGGCCCGGACCCAGGCCCGATGGGGCCAACCCCGCAGGGCAGCCAGGGCCCAGCAGGCCCCAGATCCCCGCCCCCGGCACCTGCATCGCCTGGGGAGCAGCTTCGCCTGGGGCCCCGCAGGCTGCCCTCCCTGCACCCCCGGCACTGCCAGGCGTGCCTGCGGCATGCTGCCGCCGTCCTTGTGTTTCAGAGAGTAACCGGGTGCCAGCGGGCCCTGCATCCTCTTATGTTGTGCCTACCCATATGCATGCTGTTGCTGTGCAAAGTGCAACGGGTTGGTTCAAACCACCGCTGATGTGAAGCTGCAGCAACAGGGTGCTGGGTGCTGTATGCTTTAGCTGAAGTTCAAGCAAACGTGGGCCCATGGGCTTGCCTGGACCCAGCCGGCCACAGCAATGGGGGTATCTCAGCAGTAGAAGTGCCTTGCTGGGGTTAAAATAAAGAGATTTTGGTGATGCTGGGTTTCAGGGATGAAAGGTTTTCCACCCAAACAGACTTGGCAAAGAACTCAAGATTATCTGCTCCAGTGTCCCCCAGAGCATTCTGAAACTGAAAACTTTCCAAGCTTGACTTCCTTGGAAAACCAGAAAACGGACATATGTCATGCAAAGTTGCCAGAACCAGCTGAAAATAGCCTGCACTTTTAATACTGCTTTTTCACCCTTCTTGCATGAATAGGAGTATCTATGAATTTGCTTTTCTTGCAAAAACGTTTCACCTTCCAGGCAGGCAAGGGCATTTCTTTTCCTCCCATCAAGGTCATTCCCTGTAACGTGTACCTGAGTTGGAGTGAGCATGAAATGAGCGGCTGTGAGCCAGCCCTGTGGCTACTCTGAGGGCTGTGGAAGAAGCCTGCGTGTGAGGAGAGCTATGTCAAAACACCTTACTCAGTATTTACATGGTAATGCAATTCCTGCCACATGCACTGCCTCAGTAGGTAAAACAAGAGTATTTGCATTTCTGCAGAATACTGAAAGGTGGGGAACAGCCTCTCTTCCTGGATACACTCATATTCTCAAGGCACCCATTTGCGCCTCTCCTTCTTAGGATGTATTTGCAAGCAGCCTCCAAACTTGACTTGCTGTGCAATTGTCTGTGTTATCCCGTCCGTGTCCCAGCATGGAAGGTGCTGTGAAATCCCCCAGCTCTAGAGCAATGTGCAGCCTCTTTGGCTCCCTAAATCTGAAGAGAGGCTGGAGGCATGTACTGGGGGCTCCACTGGAACTTGGGGCTCTTGCTGTAATATAAGTCCTTTGGGATCTTAGGTGGGTTTTGCTCCCCAAGTACGTTGCAGGGTGTTGAGGGATCCCCTGGGAGCTGTCACAGGAGTCATCTTCAACTCCTGTATCACTGAGTCTTGTTCTCCTGATGGACTCTCTTCCCTGATGTTGCTAATTTTCAGATAAACCCCTGAATAAGTGGAGTTACCTAGACTTATGCATGTCTGGGGATGCCTGGGAAGCTTGTTATTCCTATGCAGCCTTATCCCTCCTTTTTCTGAAGGGAAATTTCTCAGAGGCTCAGTGTTTGCCCTGGATGATTTATGTCTTTTTGAAATCGCCTCCATTTCATGGGGCACAGCTGTAGACTGCTGTTGCAAAAGTAGAGCTGTATCCTCGCACGCTGTAGCACACACTGGGATTTCCTCCTTGTGCATCAAACGGACCAGGCAGGGGTGTTGGGCAGGCAGAGAAGTGTGTGTTTCTATTGCCACGGACTGTCTTGCTGCAAAAGTGGCTACTTTACTGCTTTGATCTGCTTTTGTGCACCAGTAGATGCTCTGAAGAACCTGGCCTCTGGCTGCTGCTGTGCCTGGGTGTTACTGCCTTGACAGGGCAGGTTTAAAGTGCTTTGCTTCTGTCATCTTCTCTCCCAGGAGGAACCAATGGTGCTGAATCTTCTTCTCAAGGCACAGTGATGCCCTTGGCCAGCATGGCCCTGTGGCCAGACAGCCTCTTCTCCTGCCCTGCAGCATGGTGGGGAGAGAGGAGGTTCCTTGCCAGCATTTGGACAGACAAGTGGCTTTATTGGGGCAGGAGGGTTGATTCCTTCGGCTCTTCTGCTCCTCCCTGCCATGACTGTCAGCACTGTCTTCAGTTTCCTCCCCTTCTCTTTTCCACTTTCCTTCTGGATCAGATCCACTTCATATTTTCTGTCTGTTTTCTCTGCTAGTATTTGCTGCCTGGCAGCTAGCTCCAGTGTACAGACTGGGTCTGCCGTGCTTCCAGATCACAAGAACTTTGCCAGTTGCTACAGGTCCTCCGAGGTCTTGGTTTAAAAGAAGTTTTGAACTTCTTGCCATGCTCCATTCCTCTTTATTTGCCTTCAACATTGCCTGGCAGTCTTTTTACTACCAACCAAAGACCTCTGTATGTCAGACCTACTTAGGACTTAGCTGCATATGCATTTCTTTTTCGCATATGCTTGTGGGCATCCAACCTATACTGGCCACAGAGGTCATTCACATTCCTTCAAGCACGCAATAGAGGTGCTATAAAGATCATGTCATAACCATAAATTGGCTTTTTAAATCAGTAATTATTGCCATAAAAGTTTCCCTTTGCATTAGCGTAACAAAATACATGTTTGCCTTTTCAGTCAATGATCAGGATCATTGTTGCCTCACTAGGTAAGAAGATAGGTGCTTTGTTGACATGACTATAACTCAGTTCACTTATAGCAGTCAAACACAGCATGTATTTTCTTTTTTTGCAAGTTTTGAAATACCTCTTTGGACCATCTCAGGTGAGGAGAGGGGTGGAGTGACCTCATGGGACTCATCCCCATGTCTTAAAGAGGAGCTCCCCCGAAACAAAGAGCAACACTGCAAGTCGCACACTGTCCAGTTCCCCATGGAGGATGAGGACAGTGTTTTGGACCACAGATCCTTCAGCAGTCCCACCAGCCTCAGGTGTAGTGTTGAGATGGGGGCCCTTTGTGGAACATATATGTGCTGTAAGCATCAGATACAAGTGCAAGGCTCTTCCTGTTCCAAAATGTAACTGAAGGGCTGAATTCCCTGTACCCTGAGCCCAATCTCTCCACCTTCAGGACTTCTCCATCTCCATGCACAGCTCAAGCAGGATTGGAGGCAGCTACTTCTTTTTCTCTCCCCTTATTATCCTAAAAACGATTTCTGTGTTTGCCTGGGAGGTGCTGTTACCCTCAACAGGATCCCTCTGAAGCTCTTTCACATCCCAGAATAGCAATTCTACTTCTGACCAACAAGGTCAAATGTTTTCTCCCAGATTTATGCAGAAAACTGTCCAGACCTACCAGCACCATTGGAAGAAAACAGCACCAACAGTTAGAAAAATACAATAATAACTTCTTTATCCTAAAGAGAGGAGATGCCATAGCAGCACCTCAGCCATAAAGCCACCATCCTCTGACAACCTTATCTCATCTCTGAATCAAAGTGAGTGTATTAGGGCTGCATAAGGTAGGTCATGGCCACCAGACCTAGATTCAGATTAAGCTTCCAAATGAAGTTCAGTAATCCTGTGGAATAGCTCCAAGTGTGGGCAGTTTTGTTCTGAAATAATAACTGTGTTGTATTTTTAAACCTTACTCCCTCCAGAGAGAAGCCCTCAGATAATTTTATAGTGAGAGGATTTCTTCCAAAAACAAGAGCTTCTATTGCTGAATGTGCCAACAGAGATGATGCAGCTCAAAACAGCTATCAATGACCCTTATTTTTAAATATTTACTTATGCTCCAAAAGCAGTTCCTTTGCTGGTTTTGGGTTTTGGAGTGCATGACCACAGAGCTTGCCTCTGCTATTTGTCCTCTGAGCACTTCACGAAGTGCTTCTCTGGGAAGACAGAACCAGAAGCCCAGTGGCTGAACAGCCCCTCGGAAACACGGAGCTTAGAAACAACCTCTTTGCCAAATGAGCTTTGTCCAGATGGCAGCAGCGGCCTTGGGACATGTGTTGTGTCAGAGGGTGCTGGGGCATGTGTCCACCTATTTCTTTCTGTGTGTGTCCTCCCCTGGAGGGAGGGAACTCATCCAGCTCCAACCCCTGCCACGCGCAGGGACACCTTCCACTAGAGCAGGGTGCTCCAAGCCCCTTGTCCAACCTGGCCTTGAACACTGCCAGGGATGGGGCAGCCACAGCTTCTCTGGGCACCCTGTGCCAGCGCCTCAGCACCCTCACAGGGAAGAGCTTCTACCTAAGAGCTCATCTCAATCTCCCTTCTGGCAGGTTAAAGCCATTCCCCCTTGTCCTGTCCCTACAGGCCCTTGTCAAGTACCCCTCTCCAGGTTTCTTATGGACCCCTTTTAAGTATTGGAAGCTGCTTTAAGGTCTCTGTGGAAATCAAATAGTGATGTTATTTTCCCTTCGCTGCAGAATGCCTTTCTCTGTGTACCACCCTGAAGCCATGTGTCTGCATAAGCGTGATTATCTTGCTTGTATCTGGCTTTTTCTCTGCGTTTTGGTGGGTTTGGGTTTGTTGGGGTTTTTTTTTTTGTTGGTTTGTTGTTTGGTTTTTCTCCTGCTGCTTGCCAGACACCGTTGACTAAAGACTGGTTTTCAGACCCGGCCATGTGGTACTCAACTTCAACCCCAGAGAAATGGCTTGATCCAGACTCACCAGGGGACTTCTAGGTTTTGGTTTTGTTTTTTTTTTTTTTTTTTGCAATAAAGGACCATGACTTTTGATGAAGGAAAGTCAGAGAAGCTGCATGGAGGTTTTTCAGAGCTTTTTCCAAGTTCATGATACAGTCATCTCTGAAAACATCATCATGTCCTCATGGGCTGCTGGTTCTGGAGGAGCTGTTTCATACCTGAGGGGCTGGCTGAAAGAGCAGAAAGCTCCCTGTGAGTGAAGCAAAGAAATGGGACAAGAGAGCAGAAAACAAGTGGGGCTTGCCAAGAGGTGCAGATTGGTAGCTGGAGGACTTGCCACAAGGAGGCCTGAAGGCAGAGAGGAGACCCTGGACTATGGTATCATGGAGACAGGGATGGTAGTGAGAAGCAGAGGCAGAATTTGGATAATGCATAAGGAAGTTACCAGGTTCTTCACAAAGTAATCAAGCTGTGTGGATGATCCAGCTGCTTCACAGCAGGGATCAATACTCCAAGACAGGCTCTGGGTGATAGGAGATTTTTGCACTTTGTCTCTCCCTTATGCTGGGTCATTCCCCAGAGTGTGTTTCCTGAAAGAGCATTTTTTAGCACTACAGCACTGGGCTGGAGACAGTTGTTTACTTTGTTTTGTAGCCATATCTAATCCATGACTACACCATCCACCACTAAGCTCAACGCCAGCAGTATGAAGGAATGCTATAGAAAACCCACGTCTTTACACACATCTCAAATAACTAAGCGCTATGAAATGAATCATAAACCACACACCCTCACATGAGGAAACACATGGAAACAAACCCATCAAGTGCAGCAAGGAAGCTGGACAGTAGTTTGTTGCCGTACCTTTCAAGGTTTGTTTGGGAAGTTAATAAAAAGGTGTTGACATTCTTTCTAGTTAAACAAGGTGACCTATTTACAATAAATTCAGCCACACAGGCACACAGTTCTAGAAATGAATGCAAGATCTCACAGGGCCTTGAGTAACTTCCTCTTCTCCAAGAAGAGAGGGGGTGGAGCTCCTGATTCCGATATGGACCTCAATTCTGAGACAGGCATGAGCAGGAGGGCAAGTATTGGCCCCAGTGGAATCTTGGCTCTTGGATAGCATTAATAGCCCATATGAGCAAAAGAGATTGAGACTTTAACAAAAGCAATTTAGGGTATCTGGGCAAATGTCCAGCGGGAATATGCTGAGAGAAGAAAGCAGCTCTGCCTCCATAAGCAGATGCGATGAATGCAAGTGGCCCATGCTGTGAACATATGCAGGAACTTGGATGAAGCAGGAATATGGACAAGCTCCTGAAGGCCTTCTGGGTCTGATGTAGCTTAGACATCAGTGGGGTAGGATGGCACTGACATAAAAATCTACTCAGACAGCAGAAGCCATGCTTGGAGACTAAAACCCAAAGACAGATGGAAGACATGTTGTGCGTCCAGTTATAACCTGGGTACCTGCAGCATCCAGGTTTCTTACTCTGGCAGTACTAGATACCTGGAGAACTTTCCCAATGTCACCAAAAAGTCCTCAGACAGCACAGCAGTTTATTCTTCAGTGGTCTTCCCAGAAACATGAAGAGCCTAGCAGTGAACTCCAGGAGGGTTTACATACATGTTTAATCTCATCCTGAGTACACAGAGGTGTGACATTCTTGTCCTATTCTGTCTTCACAAAGAGGGAAATGATTAACCAAACCAAATGTCACATGTGGTAACCATTGGGGTGGATTGTGGCAGTGTTATTCTGTGCCCTGTCAGATGGATGTCAAGAGCAAAGAGCATCTCATGACACTTTTGCAGAAAGCATGAGATTGCTCTAAAATGAAACAAACATGGACAAACCCTGCTGCCACCTTATGTCCAACAGCTTGCTGCACAAAACTCTGGTTTCCAAAGCATCAGGACTCTGAGAAACCTCTTACGGAGAAGAATAGCAGGATCTGCAGCCAAACCAACTCTTGCTCTTGCTGGCCAAACTGCTGATGACTTGAGGAGCACCTCTGCCAATGGGAAAGAACAACCAGGAAGATCACAAAACCACTTCCCACCCTGAAATCTTCAGCCACAGAGGAGACATGGTTCCCATTCTGACCCTCTCATGTATACTGTTCCCGTTTATAAGCCTGGGACAGTATCCTGGGGACAGGAATGGCCTGTCCTGCATAATCTTCATGAAAGTTATGCATTGTTTCTGGCATGTTCTAATATAAACACCTTATAAGAAGTTGGCATTAGATGGAACAGAGCCAACATGTGAGAGTCCAGCAGCTTCTCACCTCCAGTCGTGTCCAGAGAAGAATGTGGGAACACTAGGAACATCCCTCCCCTTCAGATCTCACGCTTGGAGAAGTTCTTCCCCTTTCCAGTCCACCCAACTGTCCTTGCCAATCTCCTCTGGTCCTGAAAGGCCTCCTCCTCTTTTTCCTCTCTTTTGCGCCTTTGTAGCCTTATACAGAGTCACAAGCAGCCCTGTTCCTTGCTCTCACCCATGCAATAAACATCTCTCCTTGCAACCACCCCGTGCCTCATTCCCCACACTGCCAGACTTCTCCCTTGGCTTGCCCTTTATGTTCCTCCTGGTCTTGTTGTTACCTACTGGCATTGGGCAGGTTTCCAGTCTCCCCTGCAAGAGGTGGAGAGTCTGTAAACCTCAGCATCTCCTGTAGATTCAGCATGGCTGAGGGCTACAAAAAACATCTGCTGTTTCAGTCTTGGGTGGTTCTTCACTAGTCTGTAGGGACCATTGATTAAATTTTCTCCATCCAAGTGTCATTTAACAATGTCATTTTAGACAGTCTTGGAGTATCTCCATTTGCTGGAAACCACCATGATGAGATGTTCTGATGCTCCTAGTGTTCCACATTCTTCTCTGGAGGTGAGAAGCTGCTGAACTATCACATATTCATTTCATTACACATTTGTTCCATCTGATGCTGACTATTTTTGTGAGGTGTTTGTATTAGGAGGTAGAGGAGATTATGCATTACTTTTATGAAAGGTATGTAGGATTTGCATACTCACCCTTACACTGTGAGCAGCAGGAATGATCTGGAGCATCCTTTTGCGGCCAAATAACTAACAGTTGGGTGTGGTTGAATGGCATGTTGGGCTTGGTATGACCAGCCCACTGTCCATGTACAAATGGCATTCCTTCAGAAACGCAATGGAAAAGAACCCACTGAAGGAGGAGGCTGAGCATGGAAAGCTGTCTTGAGCTGAGCTTGGAGAAAGCCTAGCACCAATGCTAGGAGTGGGCTGGAGCCCTTCGAGCCACAAGCTGGAGATGTTGGACTGCTGGCTGGAATAAGAGGGAGCTCCCACCTGAAGACCAGTGGAGCTGCAACTGATGGATGCTCAGCTTCTTTCAGCATGTCAGCTACTGACTCCCACAGTGACAGAAGACACTCATGGGCTGTGACTTACAGAATTATAGAATGATAGGAGGGTTTGGGTTGGAAAGGACCTTAAGATCACCCAGTTCCAACCCCCTGCCATGGACAGGGACACCTTCCCCTAGCCCATGTTGCCCAAGGCTCTGTCCAGCCTGGCCTTGAACACTGCCAGGGATGGAGCATTTACCACTTCTTTGGGCAATCTATGCCAGCACCTCACCACCCTCACAGGGAAGAACTTCTTCTTTATATCTAACCTGAACTCCCCCTGTTTAAGTTTGAACCCATTACCTCTTGTCCTATTGCTACAGTCCCTGATGAAGAAAAAATCCCTGTCTTCTTTGCTGCTGCATGGTTGAATTGACCTGCACATGCAGAGTGATACATCTTACTCTGATATTTGCTCTGGAGACCAATCTTACAGTTTACCTGCCAGGCTTCCCCCAAACAACTCTCAGCGAATTGCTTTTTCTAATTTTGCACATCATGTTCCTTTCGGAAAGCAGTGACTGGTTGGCTCCTTCCCTAGAGAGCAGCCGAGTCCACTTATGGTCTCAGGAGTGATAAAGCCCAGAAGTAATAGCCACAACAAGGAGATGGGAAACTGCATCTCCAGAAGAAACTGCAAGGAGGAGCAGGGAGCAGGCATTGGGATGGTGGAGAAGGACTAATGATCTCACACATCATTGAACATAAAGCCACAGAGCTGACTAAACCCAAGTCTGGAAGCAGGGACTCTTGCAAGGACACAATGCTGGCAAAAACTTCTATAAACTTCTTGGTCTTTTTTGCCAACTTTGCCACTTTGTGTTGCTTTTAGTTGAAAATGCTATGTTCTAATTTATACCTGGGTTTGTCTTTGTGAGGTGCTGGGTCCACGCCAAGGGTTTGGCTGACTCAGGGCCGCAACATGCCCTGGCAAGAAGTTGAAGCCTGGAGCTGAGGAATAAACAGGATGATGCCTTGAGAAATCCGATATAGGCTACACCAGACTTACTTGGTGGATCAGTGACACAGGACAGTGACTGCTCTTTTAACCCCTGGCAGATGGCCATCCCTTACATCCCTGGACTAAGATGGAAAGTGGCCAGGAAATTGTCAAGTCTGGCCCTAACTTGCAGGCCATTAATTAATTGATCTTTAGGACACTGAATACAGCCTGTTCATTCCCTTCTTTCCAACATACCAGTTGGCTTACACAGCAGATTTCAGCATTGGCTCACTCCTGCATTTTCTTCTCTACCAAAGCAGTGATTGAGTTGGAAGTTGCTGGTCCCATTAGAGAAGCTGTGTTGTAATTCAGTGCTAAGCCCATCTCTTTCAAGGTGGTGCTCTCCCTCAGCTGAGTCCATTGTTTCTGCTTACCGCCATCACATCTGTGTGCCTGCCCTGGTTTCAGCTAGGACAGAGTTAATTTTTTTTCTAGTAGCTGGCACAGTGCTGTGTTTTGGCTTTAGTCTGAGAATAACACCGGTTACACACAGATGGTTTAGTTGTTGCTCAGTAGCACTTACACTGATCAAAGACTTTAGTCTCATTCTCTGCCAGTGAGGAGGGACACGGCAAGCCAAGAGGGAGCAGAGAGAGGAACCCGGACCCAAACTAGCCAAAGGGGTATTCCATCCCACAGCACGTCATGCCCAGTATAGAAACTGGGGACAGGGAGCTGAGAGTTGCCAATTGCTGCTCAGGGATGGAATGGGCATTTGTCAGTGAGCAGTCCGCAACTGTGCTGTGCATCACTTGTTTTTCTCTCTCCCACCCTCCTTTTCATTTCAATTGCCATTATTATTGTCATTGTTAGCAGTAGTGCTACTACTTCTATTATATTTTACATTATTTCAATTATTAAACCGTTCTTATCTCAACCCATGGGCTTTACCTTTTTCTTGTTCTCCTCTCTGTCCCACTGGAGGTCAGGATGGGGAAGTGGGTGAACAGCTATGTGGCACTTAATTGCTGGCTGGGGTTAAACCGTGACAGTCCTTTTTGGCACGCAGCATGGGGCCTGAAGGACTGAGATAATGACAGATTTGTTATAAATGGAGACCAGTGATGAGTGGCATTCCTCAGGGGCTGGTGTTGGGACTGATCCTGTTCAACATCTTTGTTGGTGACATGGACAGTAGTATTGGGGTCAACTCCGGCACATTTGCTGATGGCAATAATCTGTGTGATGTGGTCAACATGATGGAAGGAAGGGGTGGGATCCAGAGGGATTTGGACAGGCTGGAGAGATGGAACTGTGCTAACCTCATGAAGTTCAACAAGGCCAAGTGTCCAACAAGGTCCTGACCTTAGGCTGGGGCAATCCCCAGCAGAAACACAGGCTGGGGGAGACTGAATGGAGCAGCCATGATGAGAATGACTCGCGTTGTTCGTCAGCGAAACACTCCCCATGACTTGGCTTCAGTGTGCACTTGAGCCCAGAACAACCCCCCATGCCCTCCCCCACCCCGTGTACATGTAGGCATTCACCTGCCAGAGGGAAGATTGAGATGAGCTCTTAGGTAGAAGCTCTTCCCTGTGAGGGTGCTGAGGCGCTGGCACAGGGTGCCCAGAGAAGCTGCGGCTGCCCCATTCCTGGCAGTGCTCAAGGCCAGGTTGGACACAGGGGCTTGGAGCAAGCTGCTCCAGTGGAAGGTGTCCCTGCCTGTGGCAGGGGGTTGGAACTGGATGAGCTTTAAGGTCACTTCCAACTTAAACCGGTCCATAAATCTATCATATTAGTTTAATAGTTGATGAGCACAATGTTGATTTATTTGCTGTCAGAGTTGTTGCACATGTTCTTAGAGTTGCATTATATAGTACCTTACTTGCAGTATATGTTCCGTGTCATGGTGCTCATCCTCTCTGGGGCCTGGGCTAGGCTTATAGGTTTGATTATTTTTCAGTACTGGTTTATGATATGATAGAATTGCTAGTTCTGACACTAACGTGGTATGTGTACTCAGCATTACCATCACCTCTGTATTTTGGGAGCCATCTATTGGGAACTATTACAATTACACATTTTACATTTTCTCAGAGGCACAATCTATGGAGGAAACATCTCTTTCTTCTCAGGAAACAAGCTTCGGATGTTGAAACTAGCATGGTCCTATTGCTAGGAACCATCATGTTGCTGCATGTAGTTCAGATTTTGTTTAGGGTTAAGCAACTATTTGCAGCTACTCCAACTCCCATGACAGGCGCTGTAACTACTGCTACCCTGGTGAGAGGTACTACAACTACTCAGACCCTGGCAATGGGTGATGCAGGTGAGCCAGAGGACCAGCCCATGTTGGTATCAGATGCCTCCATACACAAGAAGAAAAGGACACTGAAGACAGCTCATTTAGTGGAAGAGAACAAAGCAGAGCCATCAAAAGAACAGGAGGAAGAGGCAGATAAGAGGTAACAACTTGTTCCCAATCTCTGAGTGAGCTACAGGATATATGAAAAGATTTCTGCCATCATCAATTTGCATTTGGATGAAAATAGACAATGAATTTAATTGTATGATATGAATTGCTATTTAACACTGTATATTATCTGTATTGCTATGACACTTCTATGGTAGCTATATGCCATATCAAGGGTATTCAGTAAAAATCACACAGATTAATGAAGAATGAACTTTGATGAAACTGGACAGAGGTGATGTACTCAGAACTGGCTTCAGCATGCAATAATCCAACACCATACACCATCTTCCCTTCCCTGAAAGACTGTTATGACAGATGGAGCCCAAAGTCATCAACTAAATGAACTTAATGGACTTCTATAGGGATGGTCCGTAGACTAAGAGAATATATCTGTGTGCATATGTCAAAAGACAGGAAAGGTGATAGTATGTGGGCCCTGGCATGACATAAATGGTATGGAGTAAGGGGTGGATACTGTCCTGGTTTTGGCTGGGATAGAGTTAATTTTTTCCCTGTGTTTGGGATTTTGTCTGAGAACAATGCTGATTGATAACATACCGATGTTTTAGTTGTTCCTCAGTAGCACTCAGTCTGATCAAGGACTTTTCAGTCTCTTGTGCTGTGCCATCAAGGAGGGACACAAGAAGCCAACAGAGACCAGAGACAGGACACCTGACCTGAACTAGCCAAAGGGGTATTCCATCCCACAGCACGTCGCTAATATTGTTATTGTTACTGTAATTGTTATATTTTACTTTATTCCAATTATTGAACTGCTCTTATCTCAACCGAGGGTTTTACCTTTTCCCAATTTTCCTTTCCATCGCCCTGGGATGGGGCAGGGAATGAGCAAGCCGCTGTGTGACACTTAGTGCCCAGCAAAGCAACCAGCAGCCAGCACCCATCTCTCACATCCATATTGGTGGACAGAGCTGTTAAACAGCCTGAGCTGCTGGGTGCCTCTATCTGCTCACAACTTACTTTGCACCCTACTTTACGAAACAGACTTGACAGAGCACTTCAGCTCTTGCCTGTAGTTTGCATCAACAGCCCATTTTGGCAGGGCCACACCATTCCTTCCCAAGACCTGCTCATTTCTGCAAACAAGTGTTCCCATGCTGGCTATGGCCATGTGTGCCAACTGTGGGGGGAGAGGATTGATTTTTCTGCCAGTTTTGTCATTAGAGTTGTCAGTTTTTTTCCAAAGGCTAGTTAAAAGCACAATTCAGTTCCTTTGAAGTGGCTATTTACAAGTGGCTTTGTGCAGCTAGCACTGTGCTAAGTAGCCTCAGAAGCAAGGAAAACCGTTCCATTAAAAACTTTTAAATGCAATTAGCTCAACTCAGAAATCATCACTAATTTTCTTATTTTCAGGTGTAAGCCCGCTTATGTCAACTATGCCTTTCTCTAAGAGGTGCTTTAGAACTGCACGAAAGCCATAATATATTGGTGGTAGAGAAAATGTAGCTTTACATTTGAGTGCAGTACGATTCAAATCTCAGTCCAACTGAGCACATGACCACATTCAGCTGTCCTCCAAAGCCTTCAAGATCTTGGCAATGTCTCCTTCCATGCAGTAGTCTTGGCAGCTGGCTTTAAAAGCCTACAGTGAGCCTCTGAAGGTATCATAGGTTGTGTTTTCCTAATGTTGCCCCAGTCCTCCCAGGAATCTGTTTGATAAAGATGCCTGTGTACCCATAGTGGGAGAAGATTTCAAGAGGGTGGTAAAGATGACTTCACAGATGTCTGTTGCCACAGGACCTGGCATTAAATAGGACAAGCCTTTGTTTTCTATCCAAGACTTTAACAGAGGTTTTTATATACAGATGGTTCTTGCCTGAGCCTTTGGCCAATTCTCTGGTTAACAGAGTTTGTGGTACCCACTTCTCCAGCAAGACATCCTGCAGGATTAATGTGAGTAGTACATGTGGAGACTCAATGTCCCTGGCACAGCCTGGAGCACTCCTGACACATATAATAACTCCTTGCTGAAGTCCATGTTGACATGGATATAACCAGGATTGTGTTTCTTAGCTGGGAAACAGCTGAAAGGGAAGGGGAACCATGTAGTTTTGGAGGAGCAAGGCCAGGAAAACTGCAGGATGCAAAAAATTTGCTGAGTTGGAAGAAAATGGTTTCTCAGAGATGTGAATCAGCCCAGGGCCCTCCCTCATTGCTGGAATACTCCAAAAGACTTCAGTTGAAGAAGATGAGAGAATCCTAGTCTTGCTGCAGGCAGGGATGACTCAAATGGAAAGGCATGGTGTGGCTCCATGGGTGGAGAAGGGTGCTCCCCTCCAAGAAGGCAGCAGAAGTATTTTTTGTTACTTCTGTGAACTAGGCTGAGTTGCCTGTTGTTTTCATTGGATTGAAGCAGAAAGGTTGTTTTGAGACACTGAACGAGCAAGGCGGTGGCTGGGAGGCAGCACCAACCCAACAGGTATCTTCTGTTCCCCATCACCAGCCAAGCACAAAGCCTCCATCAGGTTCCCACCTCTTCTTGTATATACAGCTCTTCTAAAACCTCCTGCTCCTTCCGTTTGGCACGGTCAGCTCTGGGATGAGCATCTCCTGGGCAGAGCTTTCGCTCTGGTGCTTGAGCCTCACCCAGGAATGCTGTTTCTGCTCTGCTAGCGCAAGCAAGGAGCAATGAGAACAAGGCAAGGGACGGGACAGAATCATAGAATCGCAGACTGGTTTGGGTTGAAGGGACTTTAAAGCTCGTCCAGTTCCCACCCCCTGCCACGGGCAGAGAGCCTTCCACTAGAGCAGGTTGCTCCAAGCCCAGCTAACCTGGCACCACTCACAGACTGACTTGCCCGCAGCAGTCTGAGAGTGCTCATCTGTAGCAAGTGAAACCCAGTCCTTTAGTTTTGTAATTTTTTCACACTGGAAAGTATCTGGAGTGGCCACTTGTGTGTAAGTCAAGCATGGCCCCGGTCCTGTGTGCTGTGCGTGACTCACCAGCTCAGCTCCTGCTCTAGGTCTTTGTGCAGTTATTAAGAGACATTTTATTTAAACACATAATGGCACAGGGAGGGTTTTTTGTCCTAAAATGAGGACAATGCATTCTGTGTATTTGCTCTTACTTTTCTATATTCATCTTCTTACAAGATTATTTTCAATGACCTTATTTAGAACCAAATAGTCCCTGTAACATTTCCCTACTAAAATACGTGTTTTCCTGCATGACACTTGTAGCAAATCCTGATTTAGGATCCTGCTGACTGTGCCAATTTGTCACAAATCCTGATTTAGGATGTGTTGACTATGCCAGTTTGTTGTGAATCCTGATTTAGGATCTCGTCAACCATGCAAATTTGTTGCAGGTGAGTTATTTAGGTTGCTCAAAGAATAACCATCAAAGGTATTAGCCAAAGTGGTTTTAATATGATGCTGTAAAAATGAGACTTCAATGGCAAGGTTCACTCTGTTACTTACTACGTGAATGACACATACAAAGGAAAATCAAGTTAGAATCAAGTTTGAATGATTCACAGAGACACCAGAGACACAAAAGTGTAAGGGAGACCCTCCCAGTGAGTCACAAGTTTCAGAGTGGACCCCCTTGTTTTCTAAACTCCTGGTAGAGCCTAGGTGTGGCTAGGTCCAATCTCAGTCTCAGCCTTGGACATCAAGCTTGTATCTAATGGAATTAGCTCCAAGGATTTGTTAGTATTAATTAAATATTCTGTCTGCAAGTTACTGAGTAAGAGATCTCTCTGGTAAGGAAGGATCTCTTTGTCAGGTAAGGAATCTCAGACCTTAAGAGGCATCACTGCTTAAAGGTGCAGTCACCTCGCGCGCAGTCCAGCTGCAACTTAGAACTTGAATTGGACTCATCCTGGGATCCATCATTAGTAGCAAGGTCTCTCTCTGCCCCAAGCAGCAACCTTGAGAGGCATCCCAGCTGAAGAGATCACCTCCATGCAGCCATGCTGCCTACCAGGGATTGCTCAGAAAAGGCTCACTTAGGCTTTCTTTATGGGATAAAGGGCTTGGCTTGTAGTCAAATTGCATACAATGGGAAAGGTATGCATGAGACTCCTTGTGTTCACAACTTTCCTTGTTTCTTGATAAATGAATCTTGGAAAACACATCTGTTATCCATGTGTTAATTTCCTGATTAGTGTTCAAAGCTCATACACATTGATGCTCGCTGTGTCCTCTTCATCGAGGACTGTAGTGATAGGACAAGCAGTAATGGGTTAAAACTGAAACAGGTGAAGTTCAGGTTGGGTATAAAGCAGTTCTTCCCTGTGAGGGTGCTGAGGCACTGGCACAGGGTGCCCAGAGAAGCTGTGGCTGCCCCATTCCTGGCAGTGCTCAAGGCCAGGTTAGACACAGGGGCTTGGAGCAAGCTGCTCCAGTGGAAGGTGTCCCTGCCTGTGGCAGGGGGTTGGAACTGGATGAGCTTTAAGGTCACTTCCAACCCAAACCAGTCTGGGACTCTATGATTCTATATCACTCCACTCTTTTGTGGGTTTCTTAGAGGAGGTCTTGGCCCAGCTACAGCTCAGGCCTTCACCTCCTTTGGTGCCCGTACCAAACTACTGCTGGTTTGGTTAAGGGATCAAGTGCATTTGTCACAACCCTTTGTTGTTTGCTAGCCTAAGTTTTGCTCCTGATGGCCTCAGTTGTGCAAGCATCAATGCCGGTACAAAATTCATGTTTGCTCTTCCCTAGAAAAACTTTTTCAGAATGATTTAAAACAGATGACTATTTTCCCCTCAGAGTTAACATGCATTTGAACAGTGACCAGAAATACTCGCAGCAGCAGGAGATCCTAGAAAAAGAGTAAAAGAGTGGGATGCAGGTGATAGAGAGAGTGGGTATGGAAATCTGTCCAAAAGCCATGAGAGGAGAAGTACTAAGGAAAGCGCACATAACAATAACAGCACCTTCAGAGGCTGGACGTGAGTGTGTGCATTTCTCTAGCCTTGTAATCTTCACAGACCAGGTTGGGTTTGCCCATATTTACTCTAAGGCTCTGCTTTAAACAGGAATGGGTTTTCCGTGGGTAAGTGAGGACACCTCAAGATACATTTTTGTAAGACTGTTAAATGCTTTCTTGACATCAGTTGCATTTTGAGGAGTACCTGCCATTGAGATCTGTTACCAGGTAAGAATCAGGCCACACACAGCTTGCTGGATTGATGTGGAGCTAGTTTACCCTAGTGGATTCCTCTCTTCTTTCTGGGCTGGTTTCATGACTCTCTTGTCCAAAGAAGGGCATGCATCCTTGTTCCATTATCTAAGGAATGCAGGTGTCTTCTCTCCTAGTGTCTCTCCTTTATAGCAGGCTCTGGAGGTGATGTTCCTCATTATTCTTGGCAGTGCTCTGTCACTTGGGTTTTCTCCTGAAACTGTTCCAAAACGCTGCCTCATGCCCAGCCTTGTCCATGCAAGAAGGTTATACTGGGAGAAAGAAACATGACTTTAAATGGAAGTAGTGGTAACAAAATTATTTCCCACAGCCCACTGCAGAAAGCATTAGATGTGGTGTCTCAGGGATGTTTTTACCCTGAACATCTCAGCCCAGCTCTTACCTTTTGCATCTTGACTTTGACTTTGGCCAGTTCCTCTCTGTCCTTTGGAGCTGCAAATGCTTCAGATGCAACATTCATGCCCAGATTTTGACCAGAAACGAAAGGTCAGTAGCTCCGGCTGTCACCGTTCAGAAAAACATGAGAAAGCCTGTCTTGTTTTCTCTAGGGCTCACCTGACCTCATCCTCTGTGAGTGTCGCTGGTGTTTGCTTCCACTCTCTAGTCCAGGAGCCTTCCATACATCGCAGCTTTAGTCTGATCCAATACACAAACACACACCTCTGGGAGATCAGCTTTCTCTTAACCACAACTTACTTTCTTTAGACAGCCAAGGTTTACTTGCTGGCTATGGATTCATGTGTGTGGTTGCAATCATCTTTTTTAAGAATAAAAAGACTTTAAGAAACTATTAGCTTCCAGTTTTCTTTTATGTAGTGCTTTTTTTAAGGGTAGGTGTGAGCACTTTCTTAATGGTTAAACACTAAGAAATGCTTAAACCCTCTGGAAAACATTGGCTGCATTCAGTGAGTATAATACATTTAATCCCTAAAGTAAGAGGTATTTTTTGTTCTTAGCTAAAAACTTACTTTTTTAAAAACCAGAAAGCTGTTGATCCACACATATTAAGTGATAAATGACTGAGTGTGGCCAGAGACCTGCAGGGCCACTTCAGGTTATCCCCTCTCCCATGCAATGTCCCCATAAATTCATAGAATCATAGAATGGTTTGGGATGGAAAGAACCTTAAGTTCATCCAATTCCAACCCCCAAAACTGCAAGAATCAGAGGTTTGAAGGTTGAGAGAACTCTGGAGGTCTTGGTCCAAGTGTGCACTGAAGGTCTCCAAGGATGGACTTGCTCAGCAGCTTCACTGCTCTCAATGTGCTTTTTCCCTTGTATCTGACTGGAATCCCTGTCCCATTCCCAAGGGGGGCGGTTGGTTGTTCCCCAGCATGAGACCTCTCCATCAGAAATAACAAATAATCATTTTAAACTGTTAAAATTTAAGAAAGGGCTTTTAGCCTCAGTTAAATACTAAAATAGTTTTTAAGGCTCCACTACCAAAATGTTTTACATCTGCTGCATGTGAGTTTTCCTGTATCTGTTTAATAAAGCCAAATCCATCACATGAATGCAGCACATCTTTCCCAAGAGATGCCCTTGGAACCTTTAATCTGTAACATGGGCAAATCTTTTGGAACCAGCTTTTTTTTTTGAGAAAAGAAAGGCAGGCAACAGGCCCAGCTGCCCCAGGGCTTCCAGGTAAGCTTATTTTATTGGTTAAATAGTAAGAAAAGTGTCAAAAGGCTCAGTTCAAGCCAAGAAAGGGTCATTTTAAGACACGTCAGTTGAAATTCAGTTGATGTGTTGCAGAAAGACCCTGGCACAGGCAGGCTGGTCCACGAAAGAGAAGCGTTTCTCTCCAATTCCCCCGAACTGCCCTAAAAGAGGCAATATATCTATGGGTGGCAACTGCCATGGAAAAGCAACATTTCCTGCTGATTCCCAGCCCATGTCTAAATCCCTATACCAGAGAGGGAACCTCCAAATAGGGGTATTTAATTAAAATTTAATCAAATTTTACCCTGTTTGGTCCCAGTCAGCATTTTGGTGTGCTCAGGACACAACTGCAAGGGCTGGTTGAGGAACAGGATAGGCATGACTTGTGGTCAGTGATTAGTTTGGGAATGCATCAAACAGAAACCAGGAACCAGCCGAAACCAGCCCCTGGGACTGGAGGTGCTCTTCTGAATTAACATCCCTGTACAGACCAAGCTGCATGATGCAGGGTGGCATTGGTGAGGCTGATGAATGCCTTTGTTTCCAGAGGATCAACTTGCTATCAAGACTTAAGTTGGTAGGTAAGACCAGCTAGCTTAGCTGGGAAATGGTAAACCATGACAGCTGCAGGAGCATTGCCAAATACTGTACTCGTGGCAGCCAGACCCTTTCTGAACCTGGGATCCATTTCTGAAAGCAGATGGCAGCTGACAAATGGGCCAGGCAGTAATTCCCATTCCAAAGGTCTCAGCTGCTTTGTCTTGTGAAGCCCTCACCATGACTGTAGGGGTAGTGAGGCACTGGAATGGGTTGCCCAGGGAAGTTGTGAATGTTCCATCGCTGGCGATGTTCAAGGCCGGGTTGGACAGAGCCTTGAATGGCATGGTTTAGTGTGAGGTGTCCCTGCCCATGGGAGGGGGGTTGGAACTGGATGATCTTAAGGTCCTTTCCAACCCTAACTATTCTATGATTCTATGATTCTGTGACTGGTCCTCATCCATCCGAGAGAGAGGATGAAAACCGATAGGTTTTTGTTGAGTGTTTTGGCCTCACAGACAAAGTGGTGGAGATCTGCAGGGGTAATTAGTTCCCAGCTTCCAGTCACCTGTGACATCTTGGAAAGGAAGGCCTATCCCAGGGAGCCATTCCAGGTCCCACTGCTACTGCTCACCCTTGCTTTTTTAGGCAGTGGTCCTCCAGCACAGAAGCCATATTTCCTCATTGACAGTCAGGTCTGTGTTGGGAAAGCAAAAATGCTGGCTGCAGGTAACTGCAGGTAACAGGTGAAGGCACAAAGTTGCCTGCAATGCAGGGATGTCCTATCAGGCTGTCAACCCACCAGGGGCCCTACTGAGTCAAGCACTTGGAAGCAGTGCCAAATGCTGTTGACTTTGGCCAGTGATGGAACCTGTGGCTCAGACTGACTGCATCAGCAGAGCCTGTTCCAGAGGTAAGATACTAGGGTAAAATGGTTGGCAGGAACCTTGTGAAATGCCACATGTGGGTGGCCGCCAGTGCAGAGACCTCCTGGGAGCATTGGCAGGGACGACCCAGCCCCTGGCCCCTGGCAGGGAGAAGGTGGCAGCTACTTGGTCTCCCTGGATCTGGGCAGTGATGATGCCTCTTGCTGGAGGGATCAGAGTATAATGCAGCTCAGGTTGAAACCAGGGACACTGTGGAGACAGCAGAGCTGATGACCTTTCCCTGCCATTTAAAAGGTTGAAACCCCTCTAAGTTTACTTGTTACCTCAGCTTTCTCTTGCAGAAGGCCACATGCACATCATGGCCACTGCTGCTGGTGCTGAGAACTCACAGTAACCTGAAAGTCAACAACCCTAAGATGTAAGCACTTTCTCCATGTAGGACAACTCTGTATCACCTGTGGAGAAGTAGCATTAGTGCTTCTAAGTGCAAGGTACAGCCATCCAGACCTGTGTGCACAGTTTTTCCAGTTCTGCCTTGGGAAAACATCCAGAAGAGCCAGGTGCAGGAGGACTTCCAGCACTTGTTACTTGTATCCATGATTTCCAAGCTGGAAACACCCAACAGGCACTAGCACTGGTCAGGGCACCAGCAGCGCCAGACATTTGGCTTGGACATGTTGGCACAAGCTAGCACCCTCCTTTTGCCTGTTGAAACACCTGTCCTGGGTGAGATTTGGTCTCCAGGACAAGTCCAGGAGCTCCTACTCATTTCTGCAACCCGGAGGAGGATGAAAGGAGTGTGTCAATCACAATGAAGCCCAGCGGATGAAGCCCACCAGGTGAAGCACACTGTCTGCCATGCCTGGAGAGCGTGGGAAATGAAGGGGAGGGAAGAGCTATGGATTCCCATAGAAGGACAAACACCCTGGAGACTCCAATCTATTTGCATCACAGGGGAAAAGCTGGGATTTCTCCTGGTTTGGGCACCACAGACCTTGGGAGCAGGACATTTGGGATGTCTTTGGAGATACTTCTAGTTCCTGGGTGGAAACTCTAGGCTGGTGTTTTCCTGCTTTTTCTGTCCCAGGGGACTGAGCTGCTACAGCCATTTCCTTCCTCTTGGTGCCCTGCCCGCTGCTCCACCGTCAGTGCTGGGCTGAGATCTGCAAGCGCAGTGGTGGCCTCTGCTCCCGCAAGGCATCCCCGCTGGCTCAGTGCTTCCTCAGCCGATCTCCTACTGCCATCTGCAGTCTGACCCAACACCGTCGTAGTGTGGCTGTGGTGTCCCCGTCCATCTCAATCCTCAACCTGCAAAAAGAGCTGCGTGGGGCGGGCTCCTGCCAAGCTCCGGTGGCCCCCACTGCCCCGTGTTTAGTGAAGAGCTGAACGTGTCAGCGCTGTGTCACCACGGAAACTGTTGTACCTGCTTAGATTTCAGCTAAATGAGTGCTCCCGTAAGCTGTGGACTGGGAGAGGCATCCGCAAGAGATCTCCAGCCCCAGGGATTTCCCAGGCTCACATGAACCAAGCCACGATTGAGTGGCAGATGATGGTCCCACCGCAGCCAGGACGGGCTATAGACAGCCTCCCCCCAGCAGCCGGCTGAGATTCAGTGTGGTTTTGGGTAACAAAGCAATAGCTGAGCAAAAAAGTAAGAAAGATTTCTTCCTGTTACTTCAATACTGAGAAGTATTCGTCTCAAGAGCCGACCCTGTCCCATGCCTGGGAGAAGAGGATGCTACAGTCAAAATATATGCGTTTTTCCATGCAAAAATCTGTTTTCTTCACTGTCCCAAACTGCCCCCTCCTGTTACGCTCCCACATGGGAGTCTCCTGCTTTCTCGTGCTCAGGTCTTGGATGCCACCTCCTGGCTTTCCCACTGTACTTATGCATCTCATCAACGTGCTGACGCAGAGCGGGAGGACCTTTCCCATCTCACTATCGGATATAACAAAGCCATGTCAAGACTTAGTGGTTCAAAGAAGCTTTTATTCTTTGTGGCTTGACACAATCTCACTTGTTTTTGAATCAGGATGGAGGTAAACCCTTTAATCATGCTCCTGCCACCCACCCGCGGTTAGGAGAGCCCAGGCTTTTGCACAGAATCTCATCATGGCAGCACCTTGATTCCCAAAGCTCCTCTGGGCTCACCTTTCACTGGATGTCATCGTGGAGGGTGTATTTTGCTGCTAAAGCCAGATGCAGCCTGGATCTGGGGCTACTTCAGGCACCTCCTCATAGCTGTGGCTACTGATGTCTGCTCAGAGACAAACACTGGGAGGACATCAGTGATCGCTGAAATGGTCTTTAACCATGAAAGGCTTCAGTCTAAGCAAGGAGGGATGCCTTTGGGAAAGAAGACGTGACACTCTCCTTGCACTGCTGGTACAGACCAGCAGATGGAAGTTGCTGGGGTTTGCAGGAGCCATTTTGATCCTTTGCAGAAGCCGTTTTAGTTGCTCTTCAGTGCATTTGCTGTAGAAAGGGGCTGAAGGCACCAGATCATGGAATCTGCACAACTGAGCTGCAGCTGGGTACCCTTAATCATCAGCAGGACCATGAGGAGACCATCCTGACCTCGGAGACTCTTGTGACCAGCAGGTCCCTGGATGAATGTAGGCATTAAATGACCTGCCTCCTTTCCTATATCTCTGGCTTCAAGGAGGGACTGAGTTTTGCATGTGGCCTTCCTGAAGACACCCTGGCCTGTGACATGTCTGATCAGCACAGCTGTGCCAAGAATCCTCTCTGCATCAGAACAGCTGGATTTTCTATTTCCGATGTGCTCCTGGGCCACAGGCCATGCCAGAGCACAGTGCTTTGGGGAGAGAAAGGTTCAAATGCTCCCACATTGATTTATCCTTCTGTCCCACCTTGAAAACGAGACAAAGGGGAATTTCCAGTAAAATGTAAAATTAAAATGTGACAAACCCAGACTTTTCCTTTATTTGTGCTTCTTCCAGCCCTGATGCCCAGAGCACATCCCTTTGGGCAGAACACAAGTGAAAGCAGACGGGAGGGGCAGGGGCATTGCACACACGCATGAGCAGGCACGGACACAGGCAGCAAGCGCACACACGTGTGCGCACGCCTGCGGCAGGCGTGCACCGGCCGGGGAGGGGGGCACTTGGGGACCCTCAGCACAGACGTGACCTACTTTAGCTCTGAGGCGAGCCACGTTTTGCAGGCCCGGGTAATAGCTTAATAGAGCCAGGCATGAATTATTCACGGCCCGGGCATGTTAATGCACGGACCGACGGTGCTTTTCTATAGCAAAAAAGTCTCCTCTATAATTTAAAGCCTCTCACGCTTCCATCACCGGCCCCCTGCGCTCTCTGGGGTGTTTCCGCTTAGGTCAGCAGAGCGGTGAGATGTGGAGAGACCCAGCAGGGGAGAGCCGGCCCGGCAGGAGTTGGGATTCGGGCAGGAGCAGGGATGAGGGCAGAAGCTGGGAGCCAGCTTTGCCTGAGCCGCAGGCAGGGGGATTCCGTGGGAAGGGGCCGGCAGCACTGCTCTGGCTCGGGCAGTCTCGCAGAGTCACTTCCCGGAGCGGCAGCGCTTCGCGGAGCCCATTCCCAGGCGCGGGGGCCGCTGGGGCTATTTTTAGCCGTGCCTTTTGCTGCTTCGGGTTGCTCTGTTTTCCCTCGCTGCTCCTCTCCTTCGCGCAGCGCTGCACTCACAGCGCCGGGAGAAAGGGAAGCGCTGGCTCCTGGGACGGGGACTCGGGTGGGACGGCTTTAGGAGCACCGCAAGGCAGGGAGAGGCTGAGCTACAGATGCCCCTTCAGCACAGCGGGGAGACCGCCCCAGGGGTGCCATTCCCACAGCCCTTTCAGCGGATAGAGATAAGGCTGTAAGACATCGTCCGCCCCGGCCAGAGCACCCTGCACCGGAGGAGGAGCTGGGCGATGCTGCAGCTCCAGAGGACATTTGCCTTCTATGGACATCTCTCCTCACTGCACCGCTGGCACGGAGAGGCCTCAGCCTCCGCAGGCACCGGGAAGGGAAACAAACACACCCCAAAAAGGCTCACCGAGGCCTCCAGCAGCACTCGGCCTCAACAGCCCCTTTAACACACAGTAGCAGCCAAGGACTTGCCCCATGCCTATTGGGACAAGATGCCCCAACCCCAGTCAAGGCCTGCAGCAGCAGCCCAGAGCAGCCCGCATCCTTGTGGGCAGGGCTGGGGCCGCGGGCAGGGAGGGGAAGGGGTGTGGGTACCAGCGGGCTTGAAGCAGCCCCAGAAGAAGACACGAGACCACAGAAAGAGTCACAGCAGCCTCGGGGGATATATTTTGTCTTTTTTTTTTTTTTCTTTTTGCATCTCATATATTATCCAGTTTCACATTCTCATAGGATCAGCAATTATATAGCAACTTATTCTCAACTCTTTTAATACAAGCGAGATAGCCATGGTCATATAATACTGCAAGCACTTCAATACCAAGCAATAAGATGCTAAAACAAAAATTGCACAAGTTCTGGTTTACTATGCCTGACTGAGTCATTGGTACAGAAGACAACCCTTCTCTTTCAAGCTTTGAACTAAACATTAACTTATCTTACAGGATTACAATTTCTCTTTAATAATAATAATTAATCGCACACAAACACACAAAATTCTTTATGATGCATAAATATTTCCTTATTACACATGGTACAAAAATACTCGTACTTCTTTTTTTGTTCGGTATTCCCATGAGGATGGCTGATGTTTGGCAGGACGGGATGCTCTCCAATCAGAAGGATGTGGAAAACAAAAAACCCCAAAAACAGAGTTCAGATCTTTTACAGCTGTTCTATAGCTAGAAGTTTGAGGAAGAGAAAAAGCTAATAGAATAACCCTGACTTTGAGAGCAGAGGAGAATGGCTGAGAACAGAAACGCAGTGCATTGTACTTGGAAAAACCAAAACAAAACAAGGAAAAAAAAACGAACGGAGCATTTCTCAAATGTTTCTGGGCGTACTGGGAAGGGGAGGGCAGAGGTGGGAGAAGGGGTGAGACAAGGACAGTTCAGTATTTCTCAAAGCCCAGTCTTCACCGAAGCAAGATGAAAACGGTGATGGGTCAATCTGTTGGGCCAAGACCTGTTGCTAACGGTTACACAAACGCTAGAACAAACAAACTTACACTCACACATACACAAGTTAAGTGTTTTAATTCATGCCAGAAAACATGCAAAACCCATTGCCTTTCGTTCCCTTCAGCTGAGCCACTGGGACAGGGCGAGCCCGGGGAAGCCCAGGACAGAGACCCCCGGGGCTGGGCTTCAGCACAGCCGCACTGCGAAGCTCAGCCAGGGAGGATGTCCTGGGGAGGGAAGGAGGTGGTGCATAGCCCATGGTGGCTTCACAGTCCAGGGATGGGGGACACTGGCAGCCCCTGGGCAGCGCGCCGGGGCCGGGTGCCTTGTCACCAAACCAAACCAATCATCCCTGGTACATCGCTCCAGAGAGGCAGGGAGGAGGAACACAAGCCAAGGAGAGACACTGTAGGAAAGGAGCAGCAGTGAGCAGGGCTGGCTGGATCTGCTCCCAAAGCAGCACCCACAGCCGCTTCTCCACCCTGGGACTTGGGGCAGGGAAGGTTTCCCTGCTCCCAGCAGGGTGGATTTGACTCCATCATCCATCACCGTTAACCCAACTGTACTGGGTTGATGTGGGGGGCTGAGCCCAAGCTCCCATCCCTCATCCCCACAGGAGGCCAAGAATCCCAGGGATGAACAAGGCAAGCACCTGGCTCCAAGAGCCATCAATTACTTACTAATGAACTAACAAAACTGACGAGACTTCCATCCTTGCTGGGTAGCTTCAGAGGGAGGATACCAGCGCATCTGGAAAAGAAAGCCATGCCAGAGGTCCATGATTCAGGATTATCTCAACCAGAGCCCAAACCACCAGCTCCTTCAGGCCATGTACAAATTCCACTGAGTTAAGGATGTCTCCAGCATGGAAAAGAGGCTCCAGGGTGAGCCATAAATACTACCTGAGTAGCATCCCAACCTGGGGCTGCACTGGGCCAGCCCTACACTGGCCAGCTCTGGTGGCTCATGCAAGGACAGGCCCAGGCTCACCAGGCACTGGGACCTGGCCAGGTCCTCTGCTAAGGAGCACAGCAGGGTCCCACACATCTCAACTACTGTCTGCCTATTGGCATAACCAGAAGACAGCCAACCAAGTACACACTCATGCCTGGCCCCTGGCCACTACCACACACAGAACATCACCCTTCAAGCTGGGAAAGCTTCTCATCACCAAGCTATATATGAAGTTTGCCACTGCAGAAGCATGCACAAGGAGGGGCTGTTCCCCCCACCCCCGCATGCTCCCACTCCCACATACCCCCCATATTTACATCCTTCTCCTTGTTCAGGCTAAGGCAGGTGGAGGCAGCTCACGTTGGGCATTCAGCATCCCAAAGTGGTGGCCACTCTTCCCTCAGACAGCAGAAAGAGGCATCTCCACACCACACATTTAAACCAGACCACCTCTACACGACATGCATTGGGTAAGAACTGGCTCATCCACCAAGGAGGAGACCCATGAAGCTTCTAAGCCACAACCCAGCCATCAGAAAAGGCTCCAAACCACATCGTAGGAAGAACTTGGTAGAGCTGCAAACCAGCAAGACTTGAAGGCTTCCCTGGCAGGTCATTGCTGCCACATCTGCTGCTGAGGCCTGCTCCTTGCCAAGGAAGGACTGCTAGATGGGGACCCAACAAGAGACACAGAAACAGTAACTGAGCAGACACTTTCCAGCCTGTCAGTAGATGCAGCTATCTGGCAACGTCCAGTAGAACAGCATCAGACATCCAGATGCTCCCATTCAGTACATCAGGCTGAGCTGAGGTAGCAGCTTCATGCCCAAGAGCAGCAGGAAAAGTCTGTATCACTCAACTGAGCATAGATCAGAGCAGGAACAGCTCATGGTTCAGTCCTGCTGCTGCTGCAAATGGAGCTGAAACACAGAAGCCAGCCCCACTCTACTCCCTCCCTAGCTGGTGCTGACAGGCACCAAAGAGCCAGCAGCTACATCCAGGGCTCTAGGTACCAGCAGAATGATGGACAGAAAGTGGCAGAAAACCCTTTGGAGCCTGGTGTAAAATCTTCCCCTTCTTAAACCATCCTGGCAAGGTTGTTCCCTTGCCTGAACAAGCCTGGCTGGATGCTCTTCTCCCAAGCTACGTGCCAGAGGAAAAAAAACAGTATTCCCAGAGCAGCTCCAACCCCCACACATGGCACTCTCCCACTAAGAGGGACCCTTGTTCAAGGACACTCAGACTTTCTTGAAGCAAGGACCCAGATCAGTCGGGCAAAGGAAGAGTTGCAGCCACAGCCGAAGCATCTGGCTTGGCAGAAGCTTTAGAGCTGCTCTAACCCATTCCTGCCTGTACCCAGCAAGGGAGAACCTACTAACCAGGGCTCTTGCCAGGGTCAGGTCTCCTCTGCAGGCTCTAACCATGCAACAGACCTCAAGAAAGCCACAGTAGGTTGAGATATAGCTTGCAATGAGGGGAATATGGGAGCTGGCTATGTTCTAACCAGGCACAATGTCCAACTGATGCACTATGTGACTCTGCAATGCAAGCTTGCTGCAAAGTTAACCAGGAGTGGAGAGGCAGACCTGTGTCCCCAGTCCCAGCTGTCCAGAAGCTGTACACAGACCTTCAGAAGAGTCAGAATTGAAAACCAGGACACCCACAGTCTCAGTGACAGCCCTTGGATTACTCTCCAAGCTAGGCACATTCACAGTCAGTCCCTGCAAACCCTACTCCTTTTACCCCTGTAAGAAGCAGACATCTGGCACCCAATGAGGATGGCAGAGGCATTATGTTCACTCCTTCACGTGAAGACATGCAGCAAACTGCCAGGACCTTGACACTGCAGCATCCTTATTGGAGCTGGAGGGGACAATTAGCATACACCTCCCAGAACACACAGCTGCCTGTGATGGCCAAGTCCTCCCTCCACAAGCACAAGGGCTGCGATTCCAGTAACTGAACAGCTTCAAGCATGACTCAGTGGCCTCAAGTCTGTCTTTCTGTGACGGCTCCCACAGGGAGGAGCTCCTGCTGGATCTCAGCTCCTGTTCAGGCACCAGCACCACATCTGAAGCTATCGCCTGGCACACTGGGCTGGTTGGGCTCACAAGGCAGGTGTCACCAAATCAGCTCCCACCTGGCCCCATAGCTCACTCCATGACACAGCAGCCAGATGTGTCCCATTCAGTCCAGTCTTGGGTGGAGGGAATCAAGGACATGGACTTGATCAAGACTCTCCTCCCCAGTCCCATCTAGTGCTATGAACAAAAAGCTATCTTGGTGCCATGCACACCATGCTCCGTCTGCCTGTAAGAGGGACCCAGCTCAGCTGCACCCTTGCTGCCCAGCCTGAGACCACCACAGTGGTCTGGGGTATGGTTTCCTCCTTCTACTAACACAGGCCACGAAGACAGCAGCACCACTGGCAACTACGGGTGCACCACAGTGCAACAACAGGGGCTCCTTCCTGCCCCCAGCCCTGTCACCAGGAGGTGCTTGCTCAGCAGAGCCACATCTCCTCAGCAGCCACAGTCCTCCAGGGCCAAAGTTTCACACTCCAGCACCCTCCCCTCCGCAGCTGGAAGTCGTTTGTTTCCTCCTGCCCAGCAGCAACAGGAAACTCCCCCTGCATTCACAAGGCTGTGAGCGCTTAACCCTGGGAGCTGCCTCCATCCCACGCCAGGCTCTGTGTGAGCAGCATGGCTCTGGGTAAGTGGGCACAGCAGCCACACACATGCAGGACGGTTATCCCCCAGCCCAGCTCCTTGTCTGCTCCTCGGGGGCCTAAACCACTTCTGCCCCACACACACACCCCACTCCAGACCTGGCCAAGCTTCAAGTTTCAACAGAAATCCTTGTTTTTACTCTTAAAACACGCTGTCAGTAGTTACAGCATTAATAAGCCTCCACTTCTGATGGAGCACTTCCCCTTGCCTTCCTCTGTAGGTCTTCAATGCTCGTACATCAACCACCCTGACTTGTGGTGGCCTCACATGCCGGTAGCACAGAGGGGCTCAGCCTGGAGGCTGGCAGGAGCTTGTGCAGATGCAGTGATCCTGGGCACAAGCCAAGGCTCTGGCAGGCTGAGGAAATGACCTGCCAGGTCTTCCAGCCCACAGAAAGAATAAGGACTTGACAGGATGAGGCAGCAACACCCCTCACTAGGGGGGATGATTCTGAAACCAGCAGAAAGCACCAGAAGAACCAGATTGGAGGCAGCAGCTAGGCAAGAGGACAGTTCTCTCTTCATATCTAAAGTGTCTCAGCACCTTGCTTTTGCCACAAAAGCAGAGGGCTCCTGGAGCCATCTGAAAGAGACCACCAGCACCATAGAAGAATGTACAGGGTTATCCCAAGAGGACTGCACCCTGGCAGGCCAAGCCAGAGCACTTACCATGGGGAGCAGGTTTCTCCAAGAGCTTTCAGAAGATCTGTTATCTCTCAAAATACTACATCTGTCAAGGAGGAAGATGAGAAAGGGTGATTGCAGATGTCCAGCACTGGGTGAAGAAAGTAGAGCAAGGGAGGCTTTTACTGGAAGAGACACAGTTGTTTCTGTAGCTGCATTAGCTCACAGTTGGAAAGGGGTCTGGCCACACCAGTGCAAGCATCGCGCCTGCCTGTGGGGATGAGACAGACACCACCAGCTCACTGCAGCCAGCCTTGAGCTGCAGAGTGCAACATCTGTCCCAGGAAACAGCTGGAGAAGATGAAGTTGTGGTTTTGCCTGCCACCTTCCAGGGGCCAGACGAAACATCCAGAAGCGAAGAGCCTCTCCCTTGCTGCAGCACAAGATCAGCACTACCTAAATGGTAAATGGGATAAATACCCCACCAGTGATTCACTTTCCTTGTCAGGTCCTCCACTGCCTCTCCCAGCTACCCTCAGATTTTCAATTTCCTATCTTGCCCACCATCCTTATGGAGAGCAGTTCCTTCAGCAGGAAAATAAGAGGAAGGATGGATGGCTGAATAAAGAGATCCATCCTCAAGCTGTATTTAACTTCAGTGGCCTGCCTTTCTTCCTTAGTTACTTCTGGGTCTTCTTATCTTTGCTTTGCAGTCAGTTCCAGCATCTTGTGGTGCTCAGAGCTATCCTTACCACTGAATGGACCCAGCCACCTCCCCAGGTACAAGAAAGGCTCCCTGTGCAGGCAGGGACAAAGCACAGTGTTGTGCTCCTGGGAGCTGGTGGGACCCCAACCAACACGTCCAAGAGCTGTATCTAGTTACCAGCTACTGATATGCAAAGTGGTACCTTCAGCTATGCTGCTGCTGAGACAGCCTGACCCTGGCAAGCCACAGATACATCACAGTCACCACTTTCCCAAGCTGCAGGTCACTGTGTGCAAGCCTTGGGCACACCACAGTGGTGGCCAGCAAGAGCTGCTCTGCTCCTGTCAGCTGTGTTTCCAGCTGGGACTCAGCCCAGGGCAGGCAAGGACAACCTGCAAAGGTGCACCCATGAGGCACTAACATCACCCATTAGCACTCCCTGGACACACATCTCCAGGCCCACCAGCAGGCACCTTACCCAAGCCACACACTTGTAGGGTCTTTCATGGGGCTGGGTTAAGCAGAGGAGCATCCAAACACTTGCATGCTGGTTAAGACCCACGCAGCTCAACCCACCACCAAGAATACCTCACTTGCAGTCAAATCAAGCACATACACCCCCAAGGCAGCTATGGTGAGGGAGGGCTAGAGAACGCCTCACACCATGTTGAGGAGCATGCACAAGATGATAGGCACTGATCCATTCTGTTGCTTAGGAGGAGTGTTTTAACAGGCATCCATCCAATGCCTTGTACCCCTCTGGGCCTTGAGGCAGCTCATGCTGCAGCTCATGGAGACATTCCCATCTCAAAGTCCATAGCAAACAAACATTTTTCCTTTTCCCAGACTGGACATGAGTTGTGCTGCTTTCCTTTGGGTTGAGCTAGGGAGAACACAGGCTGGCCACAGGACAGGGAGTCACTTCAGATGGCATCTTGGTCCACTTCACTCACTAGGTGTGATTTAGCAAGAAAGGCTGCTCAGCAGGTACCTGGAGGAGCCAAGAGCATCCCCTGCTTGCTCTTCTCTGGCTAGAAGGAAAGGGCTGGCCTGGGGAGAGCTTGCTCAGGGCTGCCTGGCCAGCTATGCCAGCGCTAAGTCACTGGAGTTTAGAAAGACATGAAGGTCTTGAAGAGTGCTTCACACCTCTGGGAAGCATGAAGGTTGCCCAGAAAGAATAATACTGCAAAGTCCCACACAACAGCTCCAACAAACAGGCAACAAGTTATCAGGGGTAGAAAACCCATCACTGTCTGCAGTCTCCCATCCCAAGGAGGTTCTATCAGAGCTCAGCTGGCACAACATGAGGTTCAGGAGATTTTTGCAGATGGGACCATGAAGCGAGTCGAGAGGTTAGTGGTGCACAAAGGCAGATCCCCATCGTCCAGCAGATCCACCATGGCCACTGCTTGGTGCTCCAGGGCTTAGCGAGGCTGGTGGCACCAGGCGGTCACACACCCAGCAAGTAGCAGCCTCCCAACAGTACAGTACTGAAGGAGGAGCACCTGAGCCTGCCCCAGCACATCCCCGCCGTACTCACAGTTCTCACCAGCTCACAGCCACCATGATCTGCCTCAGTCCATCCACACGAGCAGCCACTGCTCAGAAAAATCCAGCTTACTCTAAGCCAGCTCCCACAGTAAACAGGAGGGGAAGGGTTTTTCTGAGTGCTGACATCTTCTTTGACCACTGGGCTCTGCCTCAGCTCAGTGCTGGGAAGCCTTAGGGTACTGCTGGGCTCTTGCACCACCACCATATAGCCATGGCCCAGGCCTGCTCCTTCACCCACCACTTGCTTGGTCAGGTCCTAAGTTCAGGGACCCACATCCACCATCTCCTTAAAGCCTCCAGACAAGTCTGCTGCCAGCAGCAGCAACATGGATGCTCTGAGGGCACCTTGGGCAGCCCACCCCTAAAGGATTAGCATTTGCAACCTGCTTCCTCCCCTGAAAACTTCTACCCTAGACAGTCTTCTGGGTACCCCACAAGCACCATGTTATAACGACCAACAGCATCAGCCATGTTCTTATGAAGTCTCCTACTGCCCACTTAGAGCCTGGCTTAGCAGCACTCCAAACCAAGCAGTTTCCCATCAGAGATGCAATGCAGCTCAACTTCATGATACAGGTAGTAGCTGTTCACCTAGTCCCAACAGAACACAACAAACTGCATCATTATCTCTATGATTGCATCAAGCTCTCCCCATGAGACCAACTCTGCATAACTTTGCGCCTCACAGTCTTCTAAGGGCAAAGGCAGACCTGGCCTCCCATCTTTGATTAATTCTTTCCCCAACATCACTACCACACAAAGGAAAAACCACTACCCGGAACCACTGCAATGAGAAGTGAGCCAAGGCTCAGTTCCTTCAGTTAGAACTGACCACAGCAACCATCCTCCCTGACAACCAGTCCCAAGCCAGGCCTTCTTCCCCCTTTGCCTGTGAAGTCAGGTTGCAAGGGAGAAGCCAAGCTACAGGTAGGAACTTGATCCATTTCCAGTAACTGGAGAGGAAAGAGGTGAGATTAGACCCATTATTAAGGGCAGGGTCTGTCCCGATATGCAATTCTGGAACAAAGTGACCGGCAAGTGCTGTTGTCTAAGGTGCCCACTAGAATTTAGTCGTGTGCTATCACTATCACGTCAGTCACCTCCCCCACCGTGTGCCAGGAGTGAGATCAAGGTGTATATTTCTGATTGCCCTCAAAGGGTCACGGCTGGGGAGAAACCAGGTTTCCTTCATGCCGAGTGGCAGGGTTGCCTCTGCCCTGGCTCAACCAGGCTGCTCCCCTCCCACCGGTGGGACCTGGCTGAGCCTGGCTCAGCTGGGAGGAGTTGATGTAAGATGGTGCCATGCTGTGTGCGCCATGTCATGTGCTGCCAAGTTGGAGATGTGGGTTAGAAAGAAGGCCTGGCATCTCATTCCCCAGGCTCTGGTGGGTGGGTAGCGTGAGGCCCATGCACTGGGTTGCCAAGGAGATATGGGCTACAGAGATGGGCAGAAGCTTGCAAATCCCATGGTGCACCTTGGAGGAGAGATGGTTACCTTACCAGTCTTTCCAGACGGGGCTGCCATCATGCTTAACACTTCTAGGAATGAAACTGTAGTACAGCCACTCCACTAGCTGCAAAAAGGCATCACTAGGATGTCCCATCTCCAGGGACAGCTCTGAGCTTCAGGGCTAGCCTGCGCTGGCATCATGGCTGGAGTTCACTAGGGACATCAAAGGAGGGATTTGAGAGAGGGTGGGAGGGAGGGAAGGCAAATGGGACAATCTTAAAGTCAGCAGAGTTCCCGCAGGTAGAGGCCCTTGGTGGTGCAGGGTCAGGCCACAGTCACGTCTGCAGCAGCCGGGTGCCTGCTGGGAGCATCACCAACAGCTCCCGTTGTGTCGGGCCAGGAAGAGCCCATGCCATCTCCTGCCCCCTGTCAACCCATCAGCCCTCTGGGCAGCTCTCAGAAGGCTGCATAGGTGCAGGGAGCAGCCACTTCCTCCCCTGCTCGCTACCGGACTTGAACACAGCTGCAGGAAGACAAGCACTGCAGGTTTAAATCTTCTGTGCCAAGCTCTCTATTTAGCTGCAGCCTCCAACTTCACGCCCGCTTCCAGACTGATTGTTACAGAGCTGCTATAGCTCTGGCCATCCCCACGAACATCCTCCAGCCAACGCTAGCCTCAGGAGGAAGAACTGCAGCTGTCCTGGAGAACAACCCATGTGCCCACCACCCCACCAGCAAGGCAAACCAACCCCTAACCAGCACAAGCAGAGGGCTCAGCACACTGAGACTAAGGTTAGCCCAGTTTGTGAGCAAAAGTCACTTTACTGACTCACTCCACCCTGCCCCAGCTCTGCAAGGGAGAGGGCTCCAGCCTAGAGACCGGACAGTTCGGACCTGCCAGCCTGAGTAATGTTTAACCCCATAAAACTTTATTGGTAACATATACTGCGCCAGTCTGCCTCCCTGTGAGGTCACTGCCAGCTCCAGCACAAACCAACAAGGAGCTCCTGTAGCTACTCGGCCAGCTCAGGTGCTCTTGGAAGAAAGCTGGATCCAGCCATGTACTGGAGGGGCTACACTCGCTCCTTACATGGTGGACATGCCCCCAAGTCTTATGGACCTCCTTGGGCAAGGACTCCTACCTGTACAGGGAGCTCCTTTGTGCCTCAGGATCATTACCGTGACCAGAAGAGTTCTTTGAAAGCTAGCAGCTTGCCAACTGGAGGGCAGGAACTAAGACCCCAGAGGGAGAAGATGTGGCTGAAGGTTAAGGCCTCCTTGACACACTCCAGGAGAGCAGAGTTTTTCTCTCCCATCATGCACCATAAAGCTTGGGATCTAACCCCTATGCTCAGGGTCTCCATACACTCACCAATTATCATCCTTGAAGGAACTGCAGCAATGGTTTCATCCCCCTGGTGAGGGTGGTGAGGCACAGGCACAAGCTGCCCAGAGAAGCTGTGGCTGCCCCATCCCTGACAGTGTTCAAGGCCAGGTTGGACAGGGCTTGGAGCAACCTGCTCTAGTGGAAGGTGTCTCTGCCCGTGGCAGGGGGCTGGAGCTGGATGAACTTTAAGGTCCCTTCCAGCCTAAGCCTTTCTTTGACCTTATTGTCCCCTCAACCACATCAGCCAGACCAGAAAGGTTTTTTACTGGTCCTCCTTGCCAGGGGCAATTCAACTGGCAACAGCCCTTAGCTCCATTAACCAACACACAAGGGGCAGCAAAAAAGGGCTACGCAGGAGCAGAGCACACTCCTCTAGCTGTGGGCACCAACAGTAACTTTCAGGTAACACCAACAAGCATCAGCCTCCCGGTGAAGGACCAGCCTGGCTCTGGAGGCTCTTGAAGAACAAGCCAGTGCCTGGTCCTGCGTTGGGCCCCGTGCACATCTTGCCTACCCTGCAGAAGCTTCAGCCCATAACTAGCTCACCAGTAAGAGGGCAAAAGCAGCAGAGACCTGCAGGGGTGCAAGGGGCAGGACAGGCAAGCCTACACAAGCCAGGAGCTTGCATCCCCTCTACTGCCTCCATATTGCATTTGGGAGACAAGCTGGGGTTGAAGCTGGGCAGTTACTCAAGACACTTGCAGGAAACAAGAGGATGCCAAAGGGCCAATCAAGCACTGGCCATGTGAACAAGGTGAGGGAACACAGATTTTCTGCTCAATTTGAGTAGGGAAGATAAACACCCTGCAGAGAGCAGAGGTTAAGTCCCACTTCGGTTAGAGTCCCACTGCCATAGTCCCCCATGGCACTATTAAAGGAGCAGAGGCCAAAGCAGGCAGAGCACAGCTGGCTGGTAACACTAAGCAGGGCAGGGACAGGGTCTCCAGTTTCTCCTGTACAACTGCTCTAGGACCAAGCATCTTAATCAGGAATTAGGACATTACTCCGCTGTTTTGGCTTTCCCTTGCATTTCCATGGTTTCAGGGGCTTCATACTCAGCAGGGGTGTTGGCCTCAATACATTAAAGCATTCCAGTTTCAGACCAGTACAGGTATTCCTATGTCTCTAGCTGTCAGCTACATACCCTGGGTATATAACACTGCCCCATCAGAGCTCCTCACTGTGACAAGGACTCATCTCCTGCAGGACCTTCTCCTCCAGCTTCAAGAGTATTTGAACTGCTTGGCCCCAAGGGTGTCCCAGCTGAGCTCCTCAGCTTCAGCACTGAGCTAAGCCTGTTGCCTTTGCCATGACTTCAAGGACATTTTACTTGCTGGCAGGTAGTTTTTCTTCCTCCCAGCAGTCCCAGCTTCTGGCCACAGGGACCAAAGCAGCCAGCCAGGAATTGAGCCCCAACTCTCCCATCTGCCTGCCTCCTGCCAGGAAGCAGGCTGGACCTCCAGGTCAGAAGCCATCATCCAGCCCAGACTGCTCTGGGCCACACAGACCTGTCCCCAGCGGTTTGCTCCAAGCTGGAGGGCCCCAACACACTTGAGCCAGGAGGAGGCTCTGCGCAGGAGCCAAGGTGCGGAGGCCAGGGCTGAACCAGCCAAGCAGAACCCGTGGGAGCGTGAGCCAGGGCAGGTCAGAAGGGAGCCGGGTTCTGGTGCAGGAAGCAACTTACCTGAGCGTGAAGAGCAGCAGCCGCGGCAGCAGCCGCTGGGTAGGTGAAGGCAGCATGGGGGATGGCAGGGGTCAGCTCCGTTGTGTATAGCGGGTATGGAGCCCACGCCTCTGGTGATGCTGGAATTAGAGCTGCTCCAGTCAGGTCATCTACACAGCAGGAGACAAGGTGGCAGCAGCTCAGTTGCTGGCCCAGCAGCTTGGTTCAAGGGGTTTCCAACCCCAAGCTGAACCTTTGCACTGAGGCATAAAATCTTGCAACCCTCCAGCATTCCTGTGACCAGCTGCTCCTTCAGCCTTGCCAAGAGAGGCCAGGAACATGCTCTGTCACTGCTCAGCTACCCACATGGGCTTCGGACAGGCTGGGTCACACACACAGGACAGGGCTGCTGTCACAGAATGGCAAGACAGAGGACAGGGCTTTCAGCACCACATTACAGGCTGCCCAACAAGCCCCAGCAGGGCTGCTCACCCCATCAAGCTACACTGCGGGCACATGGCACATGACACAGAACCCATCCTTTCTGCTTGGCACTTAGGGATGATTTAAAGGACTTATGGTACCACTTGAACTACCCAAACCAGTGCTGCTCTCCCAACACTTCTAGTATTGGCCACAAGCCTTACCAGATGCCTGTTACTCTCTTGCAATCCTAATATTCTGGCCTTCTTACACCAGGCATATTCCAGCCAGAGCATACATATGTATGGTTCTTTTTCCTGCCTGTCAACATTCCCGGGGTTGGGCATCTCCCAGGTTGTACCAGCCATGACCTCAAAGCATACTCACAAGGGTCCCGTGCAATGAAGTGTGCGCCCAAGGCAGGGTGAATGTTGGTGGGGTTTGGCGTGGCCATCAGCTTGCTCTTGGCCATCTTTGTGTTGGCTTTTGCAAACTCTAACCTCAAGGTCTGGGGGTTCTCTGGGTCGAAGCGGATGCCCTATCACAGAAGAAAGCACAAGAATCTCTCAGAGGAGAGGTTTCCAGTCCAAGCACAGGTTGTGCCTACCCATGGAGCAAAGCCCCACTGGGGAACCAAGGCCACCATGCTGCAGTCGCATGCCCAGATTTTTGTTACCTCACTGCAACACTCGAGCTCCCACATACTTGTATTGCCATGTTTGGCTGGCCTAAGACCACTGTTTCCAGCATGGTGGATATTTCTACCAACACTGGCCAAGAAATATCCACCTGCTGGAGCTGGGATAGTCCATCTGTACTGGAGCTCCTACCTGTAGTGCTGCTACAGGCAGAGACACTAGCACCTGCTGCAGTGCCCAAGGCAAGGCCTACAGGAGAGCAGAACCAGATCAGCATGTCCTGCTGCCTAGCTCCCACACAGTATGCTAATAGTTTTGGCTATGGCTCCCATGTTGACCATCTTCATGTCTTTTTCTTGAGCTGCAGCAGTTTGGAAACCCTGTGAATGTGCTAAAGAGCCCAGACTAGACAGCATTGGCCCTGCCACGCTGCTTTCCCATGCTGCTGTTTTCCCATGCAAACATGCTGGTTCCCTCCCTTTCTGAAGGAAGCACCTCCTGGCTACTGAGATCTTGATAGATCAGAGTCCAGGACAAGGACCTGCTCTGCTGACCTGCCACAACTTGACACCTGGGCATTTGGTAAGTGAGGCATTAACAAGGCCACTAGCACCAAGCAAGTCCTACAGCCACATGACAGACCAGGTTTGAACTGAGCCTGTTTCTCTACCCTCATACCCTGGTAAGCTTGACCTAGAGCTTCACAAAGCTCATGTTAAGCACAAGCTGAGCTCTACACGCCTACTTAAAGTATTACAGGGTGTCAGCTGGGTATCACCCTGTGCCTGGGAACCACGTAGAACAAGAGCTCTCTTCTCATCTGTTTTCCAAGGGTTGGTTCCCCAGAGAAAACCTGGCTGCTCCAGGTACCCCAAGCAAAGCCCAAGTCAAGCGAGTGCCCACCTTGGTGCTCAGTGCTCCTTGGAGAGTAACTCTGGCCACATATTGACACAAATAGGTAATCCATGTTCATTTGAACAAGGGGGCTCTCTTAGTTCACCAGTCTTCCCCATACAGGATGGAGCACTTAAGGGATAAGAAACAGGCTTCACAGCCTGGATCTTGCCATCAGAGGCCAAATATTGATTTGCATGTAAACTCAAGGAAAAGAAGCAGCTGTTCTTTCCCTATACTCTCAGAGGGCCTAGAGCAGTCTTCCAGTGGTCAGAAACTACACCAACACTAAGGGTGGAATAGTCTGCATTCATTTGCTCGCACTGATGTCAGCCTTAAACAGCTCTGCTGCTTCCCTGGCGAGATGCTGCAGGACCATTTAGCTTCTGTACTCAAGGGTGCAGCTAAGACACCCTAACCCTTCCCATGCTACAGGCAAGCCAAATACAACTTTAGCCCACAGCTCCAGATCTAGCTACAGCATATGGCCTCCAGGGTCACCAGGTACTCCCAGCACATTGGGTACTCACATTCAAGGCGTTCTTTGCTGCTTCAGCACCAGCCCGGCTGTCAAAGGTCACAAAACCAACTGGCTAAAAGAAATAATGCTGATTTTAATTTGGAAGTCTCTTCCAGCTCCTCAAGCTACCTGCTACCCCCTCTGCCCCAGACAGCTTACAGCAAGCAGAAGAGACTACCTAAAGCTGCAGAGGGCCTTCAAGCAGGGCTTGAAGTGCCTTACGACATCTGCACAACAATCCTGCTCTGTGGCTGATCCCACTACACCAAGATGTTTTGGCATTCATGTACGCAGGAGCACTGCTCATCCTGGTAGCCCCCAGCGAAGGTATCCCATGCTGACAAGGGGGACTTGTTAGGAAGGGGATTAGGGTGGGACTGGGGAAGGTTTTTGGCAGCACAGGGTTTGAGGCTGAAGCATCAAGTCTCATCCAGCCCATATGGCCTTGGGAAGCAATAGAAGATATGGAGCCATTCAGCACATACCGAGAGCTTGGGGCCACCAGGACAGTGGAGGTCAGCAGAACCCTGCTGTAGACATGGTGCTAAACACAACAATGCTTTACATAGTGAAATAGTGTCTGTCCGCCTCCCATCCCCCATGTCTGGTTTTCTAGCAAAAACCAAAAAAGCTGGAAAGAGGAGATACCTGCTTTGAAGTTAGCTTGATCAGTGACCCTTCATAACCCTGCAGAAGGGAAGAAAGCAAGTCAGTGTCAGGTTCCTGAAGGAGCCAAGCTACAATCAAGACATGAAGTGACAGCTCCAGGAGGTCCTGTAGCACCAAATCCTTCACGAGGCAGGGTTTGCAGCAGCAGTAGGTACATTAACACTTCTTTCCCACCAAAAGAAGAGACTTAGACTAAGGGCAGAACAGGTATCTTAGCTAGTGTCTTCTGGCCCTTGAGGAAGAAATCCCATTTTCTAGCCCTTCATCAAGCTACTAAGACTAGCACCCTGCTGGGCTAGTGCCTACAGAGCACTGCTCACCCCACGCTAGAAGAGTGCAAACAAGGAAACCCCACTTCCCCCAAGGCAGCCTACATGCTGATCTAGCGAAGGATGGAGAGTTAGGAGATCAGGACACATCCTCAAGGAAGTACTGATCCAGTTGGGCAGCAGGGCTGACCAAGCAGCCTTCATCAAGCTTGGAGATGCATGATTTCAACAACTGTCTCCAGGGGAGGGTCACGAGCTGAGTACAAGCCATAGGTTACCATGCTGGTTTCATAGCAGAGTCCCCAAGCTTTCACAGAAGGACAACCTTCCCAATTCATCCTTTCTGCCCCTCTGACAGAGATCCTGGCTGCAAGGTGGGCCATAGGACAGCATCTTTCTTACCAGAGACCAAATTTGAAAACCTTCTTACCTTGAATGGTCGGAAGAGTAGGTAGAGCTCTCTGGGCTTGATATCCACAGGAAGACCACTGACAAACAGTGTCCGTACCTAGGAGAGAGGTCAACGAGGTCTACTGAAAGGAGATGCTTAGCACCAAAGCAGAAGAACAGAGCACATCTCTGAAGATAGGTGCAACAGGAGTAAGACACCTTGCACCAAAGGTGGCCTGGCATGGACCAACCTTTCCCTACCATAGAGGAGCGCTGGCCAGGATGAAATGCAATCACTCCTTTCCTCTATGCCACAGAAGATTTAGACCTTTATAAATAGTCCCCAGCAGAACAGTCTGGGTTAATTAGGGCATGGACACCAGCCCCACAGTCTGACTGGACTTCGATGACTAAAACTTGGAAAGACCATAGACTGCCAAAAGCACTAGCACAGAGTTTGACACACATGGATGGTCCAAAAGAGACCAGTACCTCTCTAGCTCTTTCTGCAGATCACACACTAGATCTCCTTCCTCAGACTATCCTGGCACTTCTGCCACTGATTCAAAGAGAGTCCTCAATTTCGAACAAAACTTCACTGCTGTACTCACATCTTTTGACTCCTGCAACAACCCCAGAACATCATTGGGAAGATGGCCTTGGGGCCTGTTCAAGCTCCTCCACCAACATGCATCAGATCCTTCAGAAGCTGCTCCAAACCAGCTCTGAAGAGTGCTTATTGTGCCCAACCAAAAGCCAGCTGCGCTGCACAGTCCATAGAGGCTGCTCCTCTCTCCAAGCTGTAGAAGTCATTTACTGAGACCAAATGCACTCAGCATGTATAAGGAAATATTGAGTACCAGAGGAAGATTCCAATCCAAAGTCTTGAAATTATCTATGACAGTTCATATGAATAGCCAGGAAGAAGAAACAGTGCTGAAGGCTCGTGGCCTGGGAGAACTCGGTCAGACCATCATGGCCATTTTCTCCCTACACACTGGGAGATATTGGCCTGGCAGCCTGTTTCCATAGGAAGCATCATGAAGAAGCCTCCAAGACTTCTCATAAATCAGCACAGAGCTACAAAGGGAAGTTACACACAGAGGTCACAAAGACACTGGTGATCATCAACAAGGACCATGAGAGCACAAGCACAGCTCAGGCAGCACTGACAGATAGGTGAGGGAAGATAGAAAACTATATGAACAAGATGGAGCTCTGTACTCCTCACTTTTCATTGCACAGGGATGTCACCCTCTGAGCCAGTCCCAGACAAACCATGAGAAGGTCATGGAGTGATGCCCAAATGCTCAGAATGGCACCAAACAGTGCCAGACACTTATGAGCTGCAAAACATGCAGCCAGACCAAAAGCTCTAAGCCATACTCCATCTCCTAGCCTGTTCCCAGGCCAGAGTAACCCCACTGCATTTGTAGGGCAGAAGAAACCTGCTCCCACATTTTAGTTTCCACTCCACCATTGTCCCTTCCCAGACAAAGTGCATTGCATCTGACACATGGTTAAACCTCTTTTGCCACCCAAGTGAGCAGCACACACTTGCCCTGCTCCTGGGCTGGAGACAGCAAACACCTAAGGGCACAGGAGCATGCAGCAGAGCTTCTGCACCCTCTCATTCTGGAGGCAGCCTCCTCCAAGCAGGGAAGTTTCTCCTTCTTACAGAAGGAAACACAAGACTCCTTGAGCTTCTGTGCCCAAGACAGTCCTGCCAGGGCAGGGAGACACCCTTCACATCAACTCTGGGAAGCTTAAGCCCTCCAGGACAGAAAGTAATCATGAAAGCCTGGGTCCTCTGTCCCTCTTGCTCTCTGTGCACACTGAGACTGGCTGTCACCACCGAGTGAACTCCCCAGTGGGCAGCTACCATCCCCATTAGGATGCAGAGCCCTTCTGCAGCCTGGTGTGCCTCAAGACTGCTGCAGAATGCAGCCACTGAGCACCCTTCCTCCAACATAAGCTTTCTTCCCATGCCCTCCCCAGTTTTCAGTATGAATGGCCCTACCACACACCCCAGCTTTTGCTGTGCCCTGCCTAGTGAAGCAGTACGTTACCTGAAGCACTCCAGAAACACTTTCCAAGCCCAGGCTCAGGCCAACAGTATTCCCACCCTGCCCAGCCCCTCATTTGATGCTTCGATGGATCACTCCAGGGCCACCTCATGCCCAGACAGAGCAGACAATGGCACGGTCTCTCATCGTGCTGGCTGCCTCTATGACTTTGGCGCTCGTGCTTCAGCACCAGCAACACAGAGCACTTGCAGTGCATTCCCAGAAGACACACAGCCATCTCTTGCAGGGGAGGTCTGTGCAGTGTGGTGGCACACATGTGCCTCAGCCATGTGAAAGCACCATCCCTTTTCAATATTTCAGGATCTCAGGACCCCAGAATGGATGTTTCTTCCAAGCAGATAGAAATCTGCATCCCTGTTGGGTCTCTAAATGGTCCCGTGATGCGTCATTTGGTAAGTCCTTGCGACAGGCGTAACAGAATGGAAGATGCATGGCTGCTCAGGGAAGGGGAACTCAGCTAATCAGAGCCCTTACAACAGCCTGAACAGGGTAATGCAGGTGCCTAGGAAAGCTCTTTGTCAGAGTAACAAGCTCCTAATGCCGGTCCCACAAGTTGCTGCTGAAGACAGGAGCAAGAGACCTTTTCTTGAAGGCCAAAAGCTTCCCTTGGCCTCCACCAGTCTGTCACCATATACTGCATTGGGAAGGATATCTCAGCCAAACCACAGCACCCACCAAGGGCTGGCATCACCCCAAAGATAACCTGGAAACAACCAAATGTCACCAGCTTCAAACCTACGAACAAGGTTTCCTCAGAGGACCTCAATACAGACTATGGAAGGTCCCTGCTCAGAGGAGCTTGTGATAGGTGAAGAGATCAAGGGATTTGTTTTCCGAGATCTCTGCAATTGTGCACATTCATAAGTGGTCCAGAAAAAGGTAAGGGGAAAGTGAGACCAGGTTACCCAGGGAAGGGAGGGTGAGGCTGGGGAGACCTGAGGACACAGTGAGGTGAACCAGAGGGAGATCACTTCCAAGACAAGGTGTAAACATGGGATCAGCAGCAATCAGAAAGCAAGGAGATCTGGGTTATCCCACAGGAGAAAAGCAGGAAGCAGCTTGCCAGTCTGAGCATCCTGTGCATTGTGGCCAAGCCTGGTCCAACCTCCTCCCCCCCACTCCAGAAAGAGGAAACTGTAGACGAGGGCAACAGGGTCTGAACAAGCATCTCCCAATAGACTAGCTGAACTGGGACTCTCCAGTCACTCCTCTGCAGTCCTGCAGGCTTTGGGAGGCCACCGGGACCAACCAGGGCCGATGGAATCCCACCTTCTAGCCCTTGCACTCAACATGCAAAGACAGGGTAGGCTTCTGCTTATATAACTTTTCCCTCCTTCAACACCCTGCCACCAACCAGCAGGCTCAGCCTGCCCAGAGCAGCCGGAAAAGCCACAGGAGAATAAGAAAATCCATCCTGAGCAAGATCTGGAGCTGCCTGGGCCAAACTGTATGTTCAGCAGGAACTTGGAGAAGATACAGCTGAAGCACTTCTCCAAGAATACCTTGTTCTTAGACTCCAGTAGTAGCAGCCACTCAAGATGCCAGGCAGATACCCCATCTTGCCCAGGATGGCTGATCTGAACAGGACACACAGACAGGAGGGAAGCAGAACAGGGAGCAGCTCATGTACCAGACAGTCCTGTGGGGTCATGCTGCTGCAGGCCCTGCACAGAACGCTTCCCTTTCCCCATCCTGCCTCCTCTGGGGATCTCCCCAGCCCAAGCACCTGGCAGGGATGGAGGAGAGCCATGGAACACAGGACTTGTGCCAGGAGGAAGAAGACCATCTAGGCCATCGCTTTGAGAGGGAGGATCCCAGCATAGCTTCCCACGCAGGATGGAGGGAGGGACAAGGACAAACCCAGTTAGTGCTGAAGTGGCTCTGAAGCACTCACACAGCTGTGTCTCACAGAAGAGACACATCTATTGTGAGCGTAGACAAGTACTTAGCACCAAAGCTTTTAAGAACCCAAGCAGAAACACCTGCCTCTTCCTACCAGAGCTCCAGCAATGCCAGGACATCAGCATGGGTCTTAGAACACCCACATCTCCCAGCCATGTCTGCTTTTAAAGGAGAGCTCTTGAAAGGGTCCCAAGAGGAGCCAGGTGCTGCCTGGGGTGCAGCAAGGGTCAAGTTATGTGAGCAAACTTACATACGAAGGCATGAGTGCCCACCTCCAGCAAGGTGCCTCTGGCGGGTCTCCAGTGCCGGTCTTCTATTAAGAGACTGATCTAAATCATCCCAGAAGCCAACAAAGCTGACCCAACCCTCCCCTCCCGCAGGATCAGCCCTTGTTTTGTATAGCTGTGGCCTCTCCAGCACCACAAAACCAGCCTGGTCCTGGGGCCACACTCCCACCACCTGGAGCACACAAGCCTTTATCACTAGCAGTAGGAGACATCCAAGAACAGCTACAGCAGGAACGTGCTCCAGTGCCTCATCTGCACTATACCACGGGACACCCCCTGCTCCAGGAAGCCGCCCCCAGCTACATTGCCATTTTTCCTGGACACAAGCCACCTCCCTCTCGCTCACACCGATACATCCACCAAGACTTCTCCCTGTGCCAGCAGCCAAAGGGAGCCCCCATGCCATCCGGGGACAAGCTCAGCCACAGCATCTCAAAGGCAGTCCTTGAGGTGCCAGCCGCTCAGACACATGGGCTGCAGCTCTTCTGGGAGAGCATCACAGCGATGTGCCTATGGCACCCGGGGCCACCAGCAGAGCTGCAGGGGGAACAGAGCCCAGGCCACTTGACGCAAGGCCGCTGGAATGCGGTGAGGCTGCCCCAGGAGCCAGGACTTATAAGGCACAGAGGCAAAAGGCAGAGAGGCGAGCTGGCAGGACAGGGCTGCAGCGAGGGAAGCACTCAGGAGCGCAGCCACAGGGCTTAGAAACAGGACAGCGCCCTAATCTCACTGCCTATACGGACCTGGGGCAGGTTTGCACATCAGCACATCGAGCTGCCCAGGAATCCCAGCAGAGAGATGGCTGGTCTGTGCTAGGGACAGCTCGGCAGCAGGGCAGGGCAGCCCCAGGGCCATGATGCACGCTTCCCAAGGGGAAGAGGCTTGCTAACAGGCTCCATCACTGCTCCATGACTCAGTTTCCCCCCCCCCAGAAGTACTCAATAGCAGAGAGGCTGCACGAGCTGTCTGCCCACTTGCAATTCCAGCACTGTGTCCTCAGGCAGCTCACAGACCAGTAGCCCCAAGTCCCAGCATAGGGTCAGACCAGAAGCTGCTCCAGCCAGTAAGCCCCAAGTACTAACACAGCAACCCACACACACCAGAAAGGTGTTCACCCATCCCCAGAGGGCAAAGAGGGCCTTAAATCATCCCCAGCACTTGAAGCAAGGAGGCATTTTGCTCCAAAATCACCCTTTTATACAAAAGGTACCCCAGGACCCACATCCTGCTCACCCAGAGGGGAGGAAGACAGGCTCACAAGTGCACAAGCAGTTTACTCCCTGAGACTGGGGCATTTCACATGTGTCACCACTTGTAGCTGAATCAGCCCATGCCAGCACGGCTCTTCCCTGTGTCAGGCAGGGAGGGTGCCAGCAGGGCTCAACACCCCTGTGGTCAGGGTAGGAAGGCATTTGGAGCGAGGGGGAAGCAGAGAGAGGCACGAGCCCTGCCTGGGGAGCAGGAAGCACATGTGAGCCGATAACCCTGGGCACAACGAGGCAGAACCCAAGAATAGTGTATGACCCTCGCAGAGGAAGTGCTGCTGGAGCAGCTCTGCCCTCCTATTGAGTGCCATCTCCTGCATCGCTGCAGGATCCCATGGAATGGGTGGCACCCACCCATGGGTTCAAAGCTGTTGAAGTGTTTGTGGAGGTCAGCTCCACAACTCCCAAGGAATTACTGTCCCAAAAGGCCAGCTCTACAGCTCAGGGAGATGCTGGCTGAGCATCTTCAGGATGCCATTGTGGCCTTCTACCTTGCCAAGAAGTCTGCTAAGATGTGCACAAGTATCACAGCCAATGTGCTGAGGGATGCTCATATCCACACATATGCTGCCTAACCCTACCTAAGCCTCTGGCTCTAGAGACCCAGCAAAACATGTGCTACCCTCTGATGTTCAGAGACCTACAGACCCCTTTCACCATCAGCTGGAGCCATGGACCCTACTCAGAGGGGCAGCTCTCATACCAGGTAAAGATGCTGCAAACCAGCTCCTGGCATTTGCTCTCCTGCCAGAAGACACAGAGGTGAGGCAAGTTCCTGCTGGCCTCTGCCCAGAGAGGAACACATTGGTATGGATGCAGGACCCTCACAAGGTACATTCTCACCTCTTAAGCAAGTAGATCCATCTGCTTTGCCCTCCCACAAGATGATTCCTCAGCACTTTTCAGTCCTGTGCCTCCTCTGCCCACAAAGGCACTCAAATATCTCCTTGAACCAGCCTGACTTGCGGCAGCACACTGATAGCTGCCGCAGCCCCAGGGAGCATCCCTGGTACCCCCACAGCCCAACAGCAAGCAAGACTCTCACAAAAGCCAAGTAATAGCAAGCTGAAAGCTTGCAGTAGCTCTCTGCTTTTGACAGTGGTTGTTGGAGTGGCACCCCAATCACAGGGAGACCTTTGGGGACACCAGTAGGATGACAAGCACCCACAGGGCTAAGCCACACCATTGCATCAGTACAGTTCTTGGCAAGACAGCCCTCTCCACTGCCCAGTGTCCTTGTACTATCCAAATATGGGCCAGGAATGCCAATCCCAACCAGCATCATGCCCCAATCTCCCAGAGACTCTAAGCAGGCACCATTCCATACAACACAGAGGCAAGACCCTGAGCCCAGAAGGAGAGCCTGGGGAGCAGGGTAGAGCACACAGCAAGAATGGATACAACCCACAGCCGAAGCTTTAAGGTGCCCCCAAGGAACAAGTCACATCCCAGCCAGCTCCACACTGGGCATCCCACTGCGGGCAGAGAACTCCTGGGAAGTGAAGCTTCCTTCCCTCCTCCAGTACTTCCCAAAGGAGCTGGGTGCTCTCTCCAAGTCCACAGCTTGTTCTGCACTTCAAGCCACTGCTACAGGTGGCCTGGGGAAGTCACACCTTCAGACAGACACTGGCCTCCTGACATTGAAAGCAGATGGGACCAACACACCTCCCAGCTCAACAGCTTCTGACACACAACCATGTACCAAGACCCAGTTCCACACTAATGCAAGAACCCATCATCACATCCTCTGCAGCACAGGATTAAACATACCACACCAAACTCAGAGATGCAACATCTCCATAGCCTCTTCCAGGCTATGCAGCATGACTGGAGATTCTCCTCAACAGGTAAGACTGCCCTCCTGGGTTCTTTGGTTTCCAGCAACCACAGCCTCTGGCCGGGTAAGCTTGGGCTCAGTGACCAAGGGGAGCAATGTGCAAGGCCAGCACATACGGTCCCATGCAACTATCCTCTAGAGAAGCGCACCCCAGCAGCCACTGAGCTGAGTGGAGGCAGGACCTCATATCTCTGCTTGGCCACCCTGCCCTCGCACAGGACAGTTGGCCAGTTGGGCTCAAGACTGTTCCTTCCCATGGAGTGCACAGCAGAGGTCAACACCTTGTCCCTGTCCACAGGACTACGTGCAGGAGACGATGTTCACTAGACAGCTGGACAGAGCAAGCCTCAGCACTACCCCTGCTCCCATCTCCAGGCAAGAGCCAGCGGGTGAGCTCTGGGGCCAAAGAAAGCCTTGCCGCCTCAGACACACCAAGAAAAGCCCAGACTTTGCATAAGCCTCTAGCTCAACATGCACTGCCCTCCAGCCATCATCCAAAGCACCAGAACACCCCTTTGCCGGAGTGAAATGAGGAGAATAGCAGGGCTGGGGACAGGCAGCATCTCCACCATGTCATGACCTCCACCTCCTCAGACATGCTGGGCTAGCTCAGGATCACAGCTACACTGACACACCTCAGCATGGCCCTGGATCAGCAGCTCCACCAACCTGCCCCCCCACCAGGTCCAGATTCACAGCACTGGGAATGCAGGAGGAATTTGGTTTCAGCCATTCCACATGGCACACACGTCTTTTAAAGTACAAATGAATCCTTTCCATTTACAGCCTCTGTCACATGAGACTGCAGAGAAGTCTACTGGGAAGGCTACTGCGATCCAGCCAGTGCCCGGTACTCCTGAAGAGAAGGTGCTCACCACTGCATGAGATGCTGACCACCTCACTTCCACACTCATGCCCTGGTGAGACTTCAAGCTGAAGCCTTTACTTCAGGCCCTCAGAGGTCCAGGACAGGCAGAAGCATAGGTCCATGATCCAAGCAGCAAAGTTTTCATGACTTGGCATGGCCAAGACCAGCAAGCCTACGGGATCTTTTGGCTCCAGAAATCCTCTGTACCAGTGCCAGCAAGAATCATACTGGACCTTCTACACTGCCAGTTCCTCTAGCAGAGGCATGAGGAAGCACAGCAAAGCTTGAACCACTCTTAGCTCCCTTCCAGACATCTCCAAGCATTTCTGAAGCTGGGTCTCATTTACCAGACCAGCTACACAGCCAAGTAGCAGGAGGAAGAACAGTTACCCCATCACAGGGTCCAGCTGGGATATTGATGCTCAAAACAACTTAAATTCACGTCTAAAACTTAGATTTGAAAGAGCAAGAAAGGAGAAATAAGCTTCTTTACAAGGTATTTACAGAGGCATATTTGCATTGTCTTGGACATGAGGAGATAACAGGGAGATTCCCACAACTCTCCCCCAGTAAGAGCAATCATTGATACACCAAGAGGAGGTCTGGGAACACACCAGTTCCCAGAACCTCTGTGTGCATGGTGACTTCAGGGTATTGGCTCAGCCAACAATCTGTCACTAATAGAAAGCTGCATCTAACATTGAGGGGACTTTTATGATGCATGAAAGCTGCTCTGAAACACCATCCTGCTTCAGCCAGACCAAGTACAAGACAATTAGCACAACTACTACACCCTCAAGTTCTCTGTAGCAAAGAGCAGCATCACAGAGTCATCTGGCTTCAGAAATAATATTAACCTTATTTGTCTCCAGTCAGAGCGCTAGAATCCATGCATGCAAGAGGTATCTAGGTCCACTCAAGCAGAGATTACAGAAATCAAGAGATGCCTGGCACCAGTCCAGGAAGTGCTACAGACATCCAGCACGTAACACAGACTGCTCACCACTGGCATTCCCATGTGGTTCTGGCAGCCCCATCATGCAACAGCTACAAAAGGCCAGGGATGAAATACTCACTACTTCAGAGTGTCCCTAGGAGCCGAGAGCCTCCTGCCTCCCCTAACAAGGCATCTTTAACAGGCACTGCTGCAGGCTTCCTGCAGACCAAAAGGAAAGTTGATCCTCTCCTAGCAGGTAGCTTTTCTGGTCTTCATCTTACATTTGATGCTTTCCACCTTCAGCAGTCCATGATGTCCAGCCTACCATAAGAGCAGCAGCCACCACCCATGGACTTGCAAGCAGGCCCTTGAGCCCAGCCAAGGGAAGGGGCCAAGAGGGCACATGGGATAACCACAGACTTCAGCCACCTGCTTTGGGCATCTAGAAAACCAGCTCCAGATTTCCCCTGCTCCCCATGAATCCAGAAGTGTCCAGTGACCTCCTGGGAGAGCAAGGATGAACTTCCAGAGTAGAAGCAACGCTTCTACATCAGGCATCTGAAACAGCAAGGTGAACACCCAGGGTCCTTACTGCAATATGGCCACAAACTCAACACGCAGTGTCCACGGAGAGCAGGCAAGGTCCTCTGGAGGCTGGAGAACACTGCCTGCAGCAGGGGTGTGCAGCACCCAGGCAGCTCCTGCCTCACACCACCCCTCGGGAGTGCTGTCACACAGATTGGCAGCTGCCTGGAAAAACTAAACAGGAGATAGCAGCAAGTGGGGAGGGACTGAGCTTGGGGAGGTGTCTGGTGAGGAACAGCAGGACTGACATTAGGCCCTGTTTGTTTAACATTCCCGTTAACGACCTCGAGAGGAGCAAGAGGCATTCCTGTCCTCCGCATATCACCGGGCAGGAAGCGGCTGCGAGATCCAGGGGCTTGCAGATAAGATAAAGGGAAAGGCTGAATTTGGGAGCTTTGCCCCACACCATATCTGGGGCACATGGCGCCCTTCTTCAAATGCTCAGGGATGTGGCGAGGGAGGCTCACGGAGGGGAGGAACGGAGGAGTGTCTGCAGCACCAGGATCTGGCTGCGGTATCCACACAGTGCGGGAAGATATCCCAGCACACCTCCTGCGCACGCTGGGACTGAAAGACTCCACTTTGCGCTAAATATATTTATCACTCTGGGCCAAGGGAGCTCTGGGCAAGAACTTGGGCGGAATCTGGAATTAAGCCCCTCAGATCACACCAGGACCCTGAACACAAGATCACTCCTTCTGCCACCATTAGCTGCTTCTGCAATGAGGAATGGCTCCCAGTCGGCCAGGAGGATGTACAGGGAAAGCAAATGCTCCGAGGGCTCCCACAGGCTCAGGGTAGCCACCACAGAGCCCAACCAGCAGCTCATCACCCACAGTGTTATTTGTGATGGATCCTGGCAGAGAGAGTTCTTCCCAATAGCAGCCCCACCAGGGATGGTGACAACCTGCATTAGTCCCAGCCCACCACCTCCCAAGCATCCTCAGCCACACCTCTATGGTGGCCAGTCCTTTGCTGCACCCCTGGGTGCAGCACCCAATGAAGCTGCAGACCACCTAGCAGGGTGGATGGAACCATTCCCCTCCAGCACACACCCGGAGGTGGCATAATGGAGAACAGGGACTGCTTCTGTTCAACTCCTCCCCTATTCCCAAGGGGTGTAGCCTTTAACTCTATTTTCCAGCCACTAAGCATCACTCCAGAAAGGACTCGGCCTCCCCAAAGGGCTGGGATTTCCAGGCTCCCAAAATGCAATGGCTTCCATCACCCACTTCACCAGACCACCACCCAGCACCAAGGAACAGGCCAGCACCAACAGCAAACCCAGCCAGCACCAGTGGGGCACCAGGCCAGCTGGAGTAACACCACTGGGATGCAACAAGTGGCATTGACCTCGGGGAGCCTAGCAGGCCAGTGAATAATTGGATCAAGGAGCCACGTTGTCCTGTGCACACAGGTGCAGAGCCCACAGAACCCCAGATCTGAGCTTCCAACATCAAGGAGTCCCCAGTGCTCAGTCTATCCCCACCCACAGCAGAGCCACCCAGTGAAGCTGGGACATGTCACCAGCATCACATCACCTAAGCCTTGCTCCATGCAGGGTGGAGAAATGCTACGGCCACCACTTGCCAATCCATTCCACCCCATTACCCACATCCCCCCATGCTGGGTTGGAGACCAGTGGGTGCAATGGGCCCAGGACAGCTGGTGTACGAGGAGAGGACTCTGTGGCCCCGGTGGGTGGTGGAGCAAACCAGGCGCCATGTTGCGGCGGTGCGAGCGCACGGCGCGCTGGAGCCAGCAAGGGGAGGGGACACGGCACCTCCCCAAGCGTGAGGACTGCAGCAAAACGCTGCCAAGTCCGGGCATTTTCCAGCACCCTCTCCAAGACGGATGGCAGCGGGTGACCCACTGCACCAGCGCTTGCTGGAGGGATGCAATGAGAGAGGCGCCGTGCTCACAGTGATGCTACCAACATCACTGCAAGAGAGCCAGAGAGCAAACATGCAGGGCTGCAAGCTCAGCTTTGGCACAGCACTATGGACAAGAGACCCTTGCAAGCCCTCCCAGCACAGAGTCCAGCAGCAGCCAGGCTCCAGTCTGCAATAGCCATCTAAGGGAAGGGGACTGTTGACAGGGCAGCTCACAGCCCTCCAGCCCCAAACAGGCTGCCATTGGGGAGCTAAGCAAGATCTCCACCACCATGGTCCAAGCATACCCACATGGGCAGAGCAGTGCCTGGGTGCAGGAGCCTGGTGCCCTCCAGCCACAGGGGCTTCGGGACAAGACACTTTGCCCAACTGGCACAGGCTGGAGGGAGCAGGTACCTGCCAATCCCCTGCCCCGTGGGGCTACAGGGACACAGGGCTGACAAGGGGGCTCCCAGTCCCTGCTACCTCCCCGGGATGGCCCGGGGGCGCCAGCCCCAAGAGCTGCTCACAGCGCCCTGCCCGAGGTGCTCCAGACCCCGACTCTCCATACCGTGGCTCCCAGCTCGGGGCAGCCCCAGCATCCTTTCTCTGCGCCCCAACGACCCAGGGCTAGAGCTCCGACGCCGCGTCCTCGGCTCCCCGAGCACAGCACTGCGCTCCGGCCCCGTTCCCCGACGCCGCGGTGCCGCATCCCTGACGCCTCACCCCCAATTCCCCAACGCTGCCGTGCTCCATCCCCCGTTCTCCACCCCCGACGCCCCACCGCTCCAGCCCCGCCATGCCTCGCCCCCGGTTCTCACCTCCTCTTCGACGTTGCCGCTGCCGTTGGTGTGCTCGGTGTCCTTGTTGAGGTTGCTCATGGCGAGGTGCCGGGGTAAAGGAGCGAATGGGACGGGGGTGGTGCCGGCTGCTTTGGAGCTCCGGTGCGGTGCCTGTGCGCAGGGGTGGTGCGGGGCGGTGCGGGACAGCGCTGCCCTCCTGGCTCACATGCGGCGTCCCGGGACCTCGCCGCCGTTAAAGGCCGGGCCGGGGGTAGCGGGGCCGAGCGGAGCGCAACGAGCCGCAGCTGCGGGGCCGACGCGCCCCAGCCCCCGCCGCCGCTCCCGGTGCCGCCGCCACCGAGCACCGAGCAGCGGGGCCGGGACCCGCCCGCCCCAGCCCCGCCCGCGCGGGGCCGCCCCCGGGCCTCCCGCCGCCAATCCCGGCCCGGCCCGGCCCCGGGGGAGCGGCGCCGCTGCTCTCTGCTCGTTGGGAGCGTTCTTTTAATTATTTTTGTCCTCCCCCCTTTCTACCAAAACTTTCTCAACTTCGATGAACTTTTGGGCTTCGACTTTCTTAAAGGGCCAGTCCGCCCCTCCGCCCGCAGGGGCGCCGGGCTGCTCCCCCAGGCGCCCCCGGGGCGGGGGGATGTGGCTGAACCCCGCGGGGGTCAGAGCGCCCCGCGACTGCCCCTCTGTGAGCCCTGAGGAAAGCCCCGAGCCCCAGGAGCAGCAGCCTCAGGAGCTCGGACATGGGTCCCGTAACCCTGGGGCAGCGGCCCTGCATCCCCCTGGATGTGGCGCTGAGACCCCGGAGAGCAGCCCCAAACCCCCTGAAACAGCAGCGCCTGATTCCGTGGGGACAGCAGCCCAGTTCCTCTTGCCAGAGCTGCCCCACATCCCCGCACACAGCCGGGGGGTGCCACGATCACAGCCTCGCTCTCAGGCTGGGAAGACAAGCCGGGTTGAAGCACGTCCATCTTCCTGCCCCTCTCCCTGCCCATATCAGCGCCTCACCAGGCTCACCCTAACAAAGCAAGCAGGAAGATGGGCACGGGTTGGGCTCCCAGATCCTGGACAGAGATCCCCACCGCGCCCAGGGAACAGCCCGACCCATTCCCATCTCTGCTGTGACAGGTCCCTGTGCAAGGCAGATGTGCAAAACCCAGAGGGTCTGGGGTCAACCCAACAAGCACAGTCTGGAACTAGATGATCCTTAAGATGCCTTCCAATCCAAACCATTCTATAACTCTAAGTGGGAGATGCTCAGGGGATCTGAGCCAGTTACAGCATTGCTTGTACCCAGTCCTTTCTGCTTCCTCAGTGCTGGGGATGGGCAAAACATCATCCCTACCCTGCCCCAGTGAACCCATAACCCCCCCCAAGCTGTCAAAGCAATGTGTACTCCCAGCCTTCCGCTTGCCAGGGTTAGCCCTGTCTGGAGCTGCTCTAATGCACTCCTGGCCTGTGCTGTCCCAGCTGCATTGAATGTCACTTCAAAATCAAACCATGACCACCCCTGAGCCACCATTTGCTGTAGCTGAGGGATAACGTTTTGCTCATGTGCATGTTGTGAAGAGGTGTGAGCCTAGCTGGGGACAATCACAGCTAATTTCCCCACTCACACCTGGGTTTAGAGTCCTGTTCAAGCCCCAGCTTCTGTCTTGCTTCACCAGCTAGTTATTAGAGGCTGCCCACGAACATTTAACCCTAACCTCAGCCATCCCTGTGCAACAAGCATCATCCAGCACAACCCATGGAGCTCCAGGTCCAGCACCACAGACGATCCGCAGGCAGCACCATTGTTGGGGTGGTTCCTGTAGTCAAGCGTCTGCAGTGCGGTGTTGTTTCGTCGCAGGAGGTGTGTTGGAGGGGAGGAAACATCCTGGGAGCCTTGGCTTTGCATTTCCTTGTTTTCTAGGTGCTGCAAACAGCAGCTGTTTGCATGTGGCACCATAGATTTATGTATTGAGTTCTCCTACAGAAGCAGCAAAATAACAATTTCTTTTTGTAAGGCTGCGTAATGAGGGGCTCAGCCACAGAGCGTGGTCCCCGCCGGGTGCTCCAAGAGGAGAGGAAAATCCCACACTTTTTCATTTAAAAACTGATCTCTTTATGTACAGTGATGTCCTGCAGCATGTTTTTTTGGGAGACCTTTCATACCCAACCCTGCCGAGCCACAGGGAGAGCCCCCCAACCCACCCATGGAGCTCGGCACAACAGAACTTCAGCAAATAAAAGGCTTTCTCAGGTCTTCAGTGGTGCTGTGCTTCACCATAACCCCATCCCAGTGTAAGGCTGCATAGGAATAACTCCCAGGAGTAGAGTTGCCTGTGTGCTAAGAAGACTTGAAGTGAGCCTGCCGTGATGAAGACGAGGAATATTTGCTTCCTGACCTAAGCCAAAACCAGCGTAACCTCGCAGAGCTTCCTCACTGGTTGGGGTTGTTTTCTTTTACTTTCTACACAGTTTAAGTCACGAGATGCAGAGCCTGCGGCAAGCGGAGTGGGACACAGAGGGTGGAAGTCAGAAGCAGCAGCGGGATTTTGCCATACTCCCAAGGAGGAAACTGCTGCCTCTTCCAGAGAAGCAAGACCACCCGCTGCAAGAGGGAGAGCTGCTGCGTCCATCACACTGGGGCAAGAAGGGTGGGTCCATCACATCGCTGCCAGACTGATGGCCCATCACCTGTGGTTTATTCTGTAGGCAAGATCATGCTGTGACTGTTGGGCAAGAGAGAAGCATTCTCCTTGCATCACTGCTCCTCAGAGCTGCATCTGGTGGCAGCATCCTTACGTCCCAGCATCTTGTGGCTCCTAAGTCCCTTTAAGATCCTCATAAACATCACACCCAGGCAGCCTCTCCCCTCCCAGAGCACTGCAGAGAAGCAGCATGTGCTTCAGCACATGGAGCCCCCGATGGTATTTTCTGCCTCCAGGAGCTTACAAGGATGGACAAAAAGTGGGACAAATAAAGCAGTCGCTGCTGCCAGCTTGTGCAGGTGAGCCAGCCCACCACCAAACAGTGATGGCTCTGCAGCCGTTTTGGCTGAGGATTTTTTCTTTGGCTGGTTCTCCACTTCCATGTGGAGATGCTCAGCTTTAACTGTGCAATCTGAGACGGCAGCAGCTGAAGCGGTGCAGGACCAGGTTCACACTCTGGTTTGGACCATGCCTATCCAAGTCTTACAGCAATGTATTTTTGCACCAGCACTCATCACCCTCAGGCATCTATCACACAACAGCATCTACCTCTGCAGTCCAGCCAAGGTCTGCATCAGAGACCCTGTCCTTGCCATACCATATGCACCAAGATGCCCTAGTTAGAAGGACAGAGGTGATGCTGTGACTATCCAGCCTGCACCCACCAACCTTTCCCACATTGGTTCCCATTTGGGGTGAAAAAGCTGACAACAAAGTCAAATCCACACTGATGAAAAACACCTGAAAGAGACCAAAAAGTTACTCTTACGCCCAAGACTGCATCATTTCCTGTGGTCATTTGAACATGCACTTCACTTGCAGTGTTGTGACCTATGTAGCTTGCATGGGGTAACTCAGCAGCAGTGCCCACCTAAAACCAACTGTGCTGCCACCATCATGTGGTATGGCTCAGAAAGCAGCTTGCAAGGGAGACTTTCAAGCTATGAGCCCCAAACAGGTCACTGCCAGCTGGAAAACAGCATCTTCACTTCCAGAGCAGCTTCCAGATCATCTCCATGCTGCTTCACACACACGGACAAGCAGCACACACAGGCTACAACTGTCCCCAAACACCTTGCCACAATGCCCTATGCAAAGAGCTCTAATAGTGCTGTAAATGATGGAAACTCCAGTGCCTTGCCAAGAGAAAGGAGTAAAAGCAATGAGGTGCTCATAACCATCAAGCAGTGTCTAGCTAAGGGGTTACTTAAGTACTTGAGATAGAAACAGGTTGTAATCTGTTTCTATCTCAATCTGTAATCTCTGTAATCCTTGAGAGACCAAGGTGGGACTTGAAATGACAACCATCTGCACACAATCGTGTGTTTTCACACAGTTTCTTAGCTTGATGTTATCCAAGGGCTCCTTCTCACTCTTGAACAAGCAGGTTACCAGCTCAGGAGGCTGGAGAGCCAGGAGCAGGCTCCAGCTGCTCAGATGCTTTTACAGGAGGTAACGAGAGATGTCCCTCTCCAGCTGGGCTCCTACATTCTGTATCTGCTGCCTATCTGTTTCGTGATCCCAGGACTCATTCACCCATCTGTAGAGAGGTGAGGAGTTCCATTTCAGGGATCATGGTGGTTGTCACATGGTGAGTCTCTGCTGCCCTCAAGCCCATCGCAGGCTGGGCCAGCTTTGCATGACGTCCTGGGTTGTTTTGCTGTTTCTTGCTGCTTATCTGGGACAACAACCGAGCCTTGGCGCTTGTCCCAGGGCAGAGCGGCCTCTCCCATGCCACTTCCAACATATTTGAGGTATGGGGAAGGGAGGATTTTCTCAGCTCACCACTGGCTCCAACTCCCCCTTCTGTCCTTGCCTGGGAGGCCCCATGTCTCTGGACCATGCCAACTGCTCTCCTCCATCCTGCCCTAGAGATCTCCCTGTGCACTTCTCAACTGCTCATGCCCATAGTCTTTCTGGTTAATTATTCCAGACTGGGATTTGCAACACCAGCACTAAAGAGGCCACAAGCCATGGGATGTGGAGAAACCCTGATTTCCAAGCAAACAGCACAGACCACCTAACCCTGACAGTGGCTGGCACTGCCGCAGCAAGTGATAGGCATGGGCAAGCTGGGTGCTGGTGTCACAAAAAACTCTTTACAGGACCTTAAATGAGTTCTCAGAGACCTTTCTGGCCACAGGCAGGGGAAGGCTTTAGGGAGGAGATGCTGCTTTTGCTATAGAGTGGCATCTACACATACGAAGACTTGTTACAGCATCACACAGTGATGGCGGGAAGAGACCTCTGGAGTCTCCCATCCAACAGCCTGCAGGACTGTCACCAGCACTGGATCAGGTTGGTCCTGCCTGGAAAACCCTCAAGGATGGAGCAACCCCACCTCTCCAAGTTTCTATTCTAAGGCTGCACCATCCTGCAGGGAGAAGTCTTCCCCAACATCCAATCCTCCTGAGCCACCATATTTGGCAGTTGTCCCACATTATATCATCAGTAACTATCAAGGAAAATGTAGCACCAGCATCTTTGCAGCACCTGCCCCTCTAGGAGTTGTAAGAGTTCAACCTCCTTTTGGCCAAACTAACCCAGCCCAGGTCCTTGCCGAGTCCTCACTAAGTCCTTCCGTGGTTCCACTACCTCCCAGTCCCCGTCTCTGCCCGATGCACAGCGTACATGGCTGTTCCTCCTGGCCCCACAACCTTCTGTGGCCCATCTGTCCCCAGACAGCAAGCACAGCACTTGGCCAAGGCCAGGCTGAAGAGCAGCTCCCAATCCCTTCCATGCTTTAGACCAAATGCCATGTGGCTTCGCTGATCCTAAGCACCACAAAGGTTCAAGTGGTGAAGGGCTGCTCCCATCAAACCATTCAGATTCCTGCTGATCTCAGTCCTTTTGCTGTATTTAACCGTGGTAGCTGCAGGACACATCACTCCTCCTGGGAGAAGGGAATGGGCAGCCTAGGAGCATGTGCACACAAAGTGCAGTTACAGGCAAAGTTGTCATAAGAGGCATGAAAACTCCAAAGTAATAGGAGGATGCTCGAAAGTTGGAGAGCAGTGGATCACCCCATGTAATGCCCAGAGCAACCTACTGATGCATCCACTCCACACCCCAAAGTGATCAGTGAGGCATGATCAGCCCCTTCCCCTCTGAACCTGTGACATCCCAGGAGGGATTTAACTGGCAGGGAGACAATGAAAATTGTGGCAGGACAATTGGTGCTGGGGATCGCTGATATCTGGGTACCAAATGACAGGATGCAAATAGCCCCATCCTGGGGGCTGTGCAGGAGTTTGGGTGGCCTGGTGGGTGCTGGGCAGAGATGAGGAGTGGGGGAATGGCTCATCCAATGTCACATGCCTGGAATAGCTGCTTTGAGGACGGTAGTGAGTGCTTTCAAACTTTAATTCCTTTCCATACGTCACCACTCGTCTTCTCCAGCTCTGCCTTCCCTCAAGAGGCCAAGCTGAAGCTAACTGAGAGAGACAAGGGCTCGGAGGTGTGCGCAGTGTTTGCTCAGATGCATCACATAGCTGCAGAGCGGCTTTTATGGGCATTTCGGAGCAGCTCCTGGCAGCTCCGCTGAGCTGAGCGCCAAGCACGCTCCCTGCGTCCCGTGATGTGAACCCACCAAGTGGGCTTCACGCCAAAACGGGGCAAGGAGAGCTCATGTTTGACAAGTTAAATGAAAAGGTGCCACCAAACAGAAGAGCCTGTTCGGAGCTGGGAGCAGAACAATGAACCCAAACGCTTCCCTCTGACAGGTTGCAGACGCAGCACACCAGCAATCTCCTGGTGGGGAAAGCACTGCTGCAAGGGGGGCTTTTGCTGTTTGTTCACTTAGGAAATAGAAACAGACCTTTAGTCTGCCCCAAAACTCTTCAGGTTTTTGCCTGGAAGATGAAATACGGAGGAAAAAAAAAAAAAAGCAGAACTTCTCCTTGCTTGTGCAGTACTTAAACAATGTGCTGCTATCTCTTTACTTCTATAATTAATGTGTCATTTGCATTTTGCAGGCATACTAATTATGGAGAAAGAAAGCAGTGGGAATCCCTTATACAGGCTTTTGTTAAAGGCCCCGGAGCCAACAGAAGCCCATGCACTGGGTGTTTGAAAGCCTGGCTCCAGCACTCATCCTCCACTGAACTGCTGCCCAAGAGGCATTGGTAGCTGGAGGCAGAAACCTGGCTTTGCCGAATGTGGGACAAGGGCTGTCTCAGCACCGGAGCCATGTGATGGGCCAGACCTTGCAGCATCGAGTACCAGGGCTCTCCCTCCATGTCCCTCCCCTGTAGCTCAGAGTGATGAGCTCATCCACAGAGGAGCTGTGAGCTACCCAGGTTGCTGTAGTCCCATGTAGGCCATAGCAGAGGGACTTCTGCAGATGGATCTGTCACAGAATCATAGAATCCCAGACTGGTTTGGGTTGGAAGGGACCTTAAAGCTCACCCAGCTCCAACCCCTGCCATGGACAGGGACACCTTCCACTGGAGCAGGGTGCTCCAAGCCCCTGTGTCCAACCTGGCCTTGGACACTGCCAGGGATGGGGCAGCCACAGCTTCCCTGGGCACCCTGAGCCAGCGCCTCAGCACCCTCACAGGGAAGAGCTTCTGCCTTAGATCTAACCTGAACTTCCCCTGTTTCAGTTTGAACCCATCACAGCTTGTCCTATTGCTACACTCCCTGATGAAGAATCCCTCTTCAGCAGCCTTGCACCCCCCTTTCAGACATTTACTCCTCACTTGAGCATCATGGGAGCTGACCCGCAGGAAGAAGGATGGGCTCTCGGCTCCATAGGGAAAGGCTCCCCCACCCACACTATCACAGGTCTGCTCAGTGCCTAGCACTTGGCACCAACAAGGTGGCACCGATGGTCTCCAGGTCTGTCCCAGGGCAGGGAAAAGGCACGGCATTTGTGGCAAGCCCACACCAGGCCAGATCCTGCCCCTCCTGCTCTCTGTGGTTGGTTGACTAAAGTTTTGACAGGGTACACAGTGAGACCATTGGCTTCAGCACCCACATGGGTGGCTGGAGCAGCAGAGACAGAACGTGGCTTGACCCAGGGCATTGAGAGAGGACCAGTGTCATTGGTGTCCTGAGCCCTCATGTGTTGTCCTACCTGAGGGCCTGACCCGGGCACCTCTGGGTATCGAGAAACCCAGGTTGCTCAAGCTAGGATCCCTCAGCTAAGTGCTATGAAATGGAGGAGCCATCCTGCTCAGCAGACCCATCTCTGCCCATCAACATGGCCTCTTCAGACTAGGATCTCTTCATCCTCTGCTAAATTATCTTCACACCAAATTAACAGTCATTATGAATCATTCGGAGGGCAGAAATACTCCCAAACATTGCCATTAAGCATCTAGACAATCAAAAAGGGCCACCTTGAGGGAGGCGGCGTGTGGCTTCAAACTCTGCCACGTGATATGTTCCCTGGTCATCATGGGAAGTGTTTCCCAAACTCTCCCAAGAGAAGAGGTGTCCCATTTTCATGCCGGTTGTTCATGTCCAGCCCTTCTACACACTGGAGACCTTGTCAAATAAAACAAAAGGACTTGTTGTGGAGGAATCCTTGGCAACATGACCAACATACACATGACCTTCCGACTTGGAAAACAGATGGTCAAAACCCCAAGTGAGCAATACCAGAGCACGCAGCATGGCTCAGCTCCCCTGCTGCCTGTGACAGGCTGTGCTGCACTGTGCTTCCCAAAGCCTGGCAGAGCAAGCCAGCGAGTGCAGGATCAGCATCACTCCCGCCTGGATGTGGCACAATCTCTGGCAGCCACTAGCCTGGAAAAGCCTTTCATCTGCTCATGGGTCATGTCCTTCCAGAGGACACTCCCGGCTCCCCTTGGGCAGCCCACTTTGCACCTCCACCCTGGGGTTACATGTCCCTGGGTGGCTTCAAGGGTAGGCACAAAGTCTTTATGCAGCCTTCTTCCTCCTCCCTGCTGTTCTCGAGGTACATGTAAAGCCAAAGGAGGGCAGCGTGGGCCACCTCCACTGTCACACCCTGAGTGCTGCTGCTCAGCATGGGGGAGGTCGCAGCCTACCAAGCATGGCATGGAGGAGAGCTCCTGCTGGGTCCAGCCTCCCATCTCCCCTAGTCAAGGAGAACCCATGCCCTCCTCCTGGCAATAACGCTTGCTGGCCAAGGGTGCAACCTGCTCTGTAAAAGCTGCTGATGGCATCTTGAGGGCTGCTCCTTGGTCATGTGGATAATGAGAGGGATTAGCAAGTCAAGGGAGGATGAGAGCTAAATGAAGCATTGCCTTGCAAGAGGCTGCTCTGTCCATCCTGCTTTGGGCAGAGAAGGGAAGCAGAGAGCAGCACAAGCCTCCTGCTCTCCTGGAGCTGGGCGTATGAAAGCCAATGCACCACAGCAGCACCCTTTCCAGTGCCATCCCCACACAGGGGATGCTCACAGCAGCTCAGCCAGGCAAAGCCAAGGAACCTGCATGACCTGCAGGGTTTTTGCGGGCTCCTTGGCTTGGTCAGAGCCCAGGGTACGCTAACAGACACAGACACTCTTTCCCCATCCCCAGGGCACCCCAAGTCTCACCCCTTGGAGTTTCAAGAGTTGGCACCAAACTGAAGCAATGTGTCTTTCTAATTCTCAGCCCCAGAAATGCCAGACTTGTTTAAACTGGACTGTTTAGATGAATTTGTGTATGTTGGTATGTTGGACACCCAGCATGAAAGACTACAGCTCATGACTGAAGTTTGAAAAAGACTGAAAACCACAGAAAACAAAGAGTTTTATCATGGGAAGCACTGGTCCCTGGGACGAGCTATAATTACTTCTGATCTGCTTCGACCACAGCACTTAAACCCCAAAGACCAACAGCAGCAAAGGCCAATTTTCAGGAGCTGCTCTGTTTTCCATGGCTTCGACTGATGGGATGGGAGGGGACACGCTGTGGTGTAAAGTGCCCATGTCCCCATGACTGACATACTGGGCTCACACCTGCAGTCCAGGCATTTCCCTCAGATCCCAAATTCCTGTGAAGTACCCGTTGCATCACTGCCCATCGCCAGAGCAAACTCCCCAGGAAAATCTCCTTTTCAGGCAGGGGAGCTGCAGCCCCAGTGAGGAATGACAAGCAAGGGGCTGTGATGGAAACTGTTTTGCAACCTGAATGATCTTACCCCAAACAGCCCAGGCAGCGCCTCCCGCCCCACAATCTCATTAGACTCCTTGGGAACACCCACCATACAAGAGCCTGTCTTTGCCCTCTTATCGCCCCCTATGCACCCCAATCCCCTCCAGGCACTGAGACAAGCTCCCTGTGAGGCTCAGGGGTCTGGCGAGCCCCCCATGCGTGCACCCTGCCAGGCACGTCCTGGGAATGCCTGATTTATAGCCCTGTGCCTCATTCTGTTTACGCCAGGCAAGTTATTTAAAAGGAACAGAGCAAGAGGAGCCCGGGTTTTGTTTAAAAGTCCAGCGGGGAGATTTGCCTTAAATAGGCAAGAGCTGAGATTGGAGGGAGGCCGCCTGCAGCCCGGACCTCCGGGGTGGGAGCGGAGCTGGCACCCGCACAGGAGCTGGATGCAGGAGAGGTGGCTCCCTCTTAACCCACGGAGCTGAATCCCGCTGCAGCATCACTCCAGCCCTGGCTTTGCATGGCCTGTGGCACCAGAGACACGCTTCACCTCCACGACATGAAACACATGAAACGGCAGTCACGGGAGAAACGGCTCCGGCCCTCCCAGCTCCCTCTGAACACTAACGATGGCGCTGCAAGAAGCTGCTCCATGGCCAGCATTAGTGCAGCCACCCCAAAGGAAGCCGTCTGCAGCCTGGCACAGCCCCAGCTATGAGCCCTCCGAGCATCCCCCCTCCACTCCTAGAGGCCTCTTCCTTAGGGGCAAGGCTGAGTGTGAGGCCATGCTGAGGAACAGCCTCCCACGGGGGGACAACCCCAGCTTGGTTTGCTTGGTGCTGAGCACAGATCTGATTGCTCTCTATAAATACATCCGGGGTCAACAGCAGGGACAAGGAAGAGCTATTTAAACTCAAGGGGGATGCTGGCAAAAACAAAAGGCTATATATAAACTTTCCATGAGCAACGCCAGGCTGGAGGGAAGGTTTTAACTCCTGGAGCAGGGAGGTGGAGAAAGAACCCCCCAAGGAGTGGGGTGAAGCAGTGGAATGGGGATTTTTCTGCATCCCCAAATTCCCTCCATGCCCCATGCTCAAGACCAGCAAAGTCAGCGGAGGGGCCAGCAACCAGCCTTGGCACCACAGCAGTAGCTCCCCAGCCCTCTCCAGGCAGGACAGGAAGGGGCAAGAAGCTCTTCAGATATTTTTCCACTTTCTTGACTTATTTGGTCAAAATTGCTGACGAATTAATCAGAATAATGAGTAACTTGGGTGCCTCAAAGCACTCGGCAGCAGCGGTCGAATGCTGAAAGGCAGAGCTGTTATGCAAAACCTGGCACTGTCTCCTAATCCCTGCATTGCTGCTGATGCCTGCGCCCCAGTATCCCTGTTCCTCCTGCTCGTCCCTGCACCCCTGCTCTAAGTGCTGCACCATTAGCACATGCATCATCTACTAATCCCTAATTCCTGCAATCTTGCCCATCCCTGCAACCTCACAGATCCCTGCATGTTCATCCCTGCACCCTGCCTCTCCACTAAGAACCCTAGGGAGCCCTGATGCCTGCAGAGCTGCTCTCCCAGCGTCCCCATTGGGTCCATCTGATCCTTGAATGCCAACAGTTGCATGTGGGAATGGCATGGGCAAGATATACTGTGTTTGGGAGGTGTTACGGGGACAGCAAGGAGAAAAGGAGGAAAAGGGGCTGCATGGTGGAACAGGCTGGTGTCACGGTGCCACTGAGCAAGCAGGCTTGTGGGACACCAACCTGCCTTTTTTTGCAGCTTATCTCTGAGACATCTGAGCCCAGGGACATCGCCAGCTCCAGCAGAACAGAAGCACTATTCATGGGGTGGGGGATGAAACATTCAGAGAGGTTTAGAGCAGCTCAGTGTCTCCCACAGAGCACCCTGATGAGTATTACAGGGGATAGGCACCCACAGGAGGGCTGGGAGACACTGGTGGTGGAGCACCAAACAGGCACCCTATAACAGCAGCAGCCATGGGTGGTCTGGCAGGGATGCAACAGGGATCAACTGGGAGCATCAGGCCACGCCAGCAGGGATGCCTGACAGAGCCAAGCTCTGGGGCAGCCTGCAAACAGCTGGCTGAGGCAGTTACCAAGGAGGACACCTCTCCTTGAGGTGTCTGCTGCCTTCGCACTTTACTCCCAGTGATGTGGCAGCAGTGAGCGCTTGTTCCCGTGCACCTGTACGCCCATCTGTCAGCTGTTCAACATCAGCAAACACTGAGACAGACCCCATCTTACCAGTTCCTCCCAGCTGACTCCCATCCCGCTCATCCCCTCCAAGCAGCATGGTCACTGTGCTCCTACACTGTCACCCCATGTTTTGGGCTTGCTGCAGGGGGAAGGTGACAGTATTCAGTACAGAGGACCTGCATGCCCATCATGGGAGCCCCCTCTCTCCTGGCACACACCACAGTGATCTGGTTCTTTCCAGGCTGTAAGAGGAGGAAGCCAATCACAAAGGCAGTGAAATATGGGCTCCAGCATGAGGCCCTTATTTATCACTGTAAATTAAAACAGAGCTGCCCACGTCTGCCAGGCTCCCAAATCCCCTAAGACGCAGCCCCACCGGCGCTGGTGTTGCAAAGGCCATGGGAGTGTGTGGAGTCACGTCCTGGGTGAAAAGTTCAGGTCCAAGCTGGGGGAGCCTCTGGGGCAGAGTAAAGGCTGTGGGGTATGCGATGCAACATGCAGGGTGTGCTGGCACCCTGCTATCCCCAGTCATGGAGCTCCAAGCCACCAACAGGCACATGCCCTCTTTGCTTCCAGCAAAGCCAGCACAGGGCAGGACCTGCAGTGTGCTGGGAAGGGGCTTTAACTCCCGCTACACATCCCAGCTGTGGCAGCGGCAGTCGGGAGCGGATGGAGCAGGGACATGGGCAGCTGAAGGGGAGGTTTGGGGTAGTTGCAGGAGGGAGGCAGCACGGTGCCGACAGTGCCACCATGACAGCAGTGCTGAGGCCGCATTCCTCAGGGACAGATAAAAGCTACCGTAAAAGGGGAGACCTGTCACCAGGGCTGGCCTGGCTTGTCTCAGCACCGCAGGGAGGGCGGCAAAGCACTCAGCGAGCGGGTGCCACCACGGCTCCTGTGGCTCAGAGCCACCTTATTGCAGCGTGCTATGGCTCCTGTCACTCGCTGAGCCATGCCGGAAAGGCACTGACCCACCGGGCATCTCCAAGCTGCTCCAGCCCCGGCCCCTCTGTGATGGCAACCTGCAGCCATACGCCTGAATGAAGCCATCGTATCCCATTGGGCTCCACTGGCTGCTCAGCCCTGACTCCACACTTCCCTTTGGTGGGAACCTGGGATGGCTCATGGCAAGCCCAGAGTTTCCAGGGGTACAGCCCATGCCTGGCTCCTTCCTTCACCCTTGTGCACCCAAAGGAGCAGGGACCTGATGCAAAGGGAAGGGAGGAGAGAGTGGCACCCTCTAAAAGAGCCTGGAAGTCGACGCTGGGCACTGTCAGCACGGAGCAGCGGCCCAGCAGCAGCTGCAGGGAGGCCACCGACTGCAACAGCTTTTGCTTACGATGGGCAAAACGCTCGAGATCCATAAGCAGGAAGAGGCTCTTTTGGAGGGAACGGCAAAATATTGTCTTTGCACAGCTCGACTCCCCCACCATGCCTTCTCCTGACAGTCTCATAGCTTTCAGGGGAAAGCTTTCCTTCCTTCTCAGCCCTCCACAAGCAGCAACGTTCCTCCCGCAGCCAATTAGTAAGCCGGGGTCAGGGGCCAAGGGGCTTCCTGAGTTCACAGCACTCATCAGGGAACCACTGCCAAGCAGAGCCGGCATCGAGCAGCACAACACAGGTCAGCCCCCCATGGTCATCCTGGGGACAACCGAGTCGTTGCATCCCGCCCCAAGGTCTCTGACTTTCCCCTCCATCACCAATCTCCACATTCCCCCTTGCTGCCCAGCTCCCTGCTTCATCCCTCCCTTACCCTGATAGCCTCCAGCCCCACACATCCCTGTGCAGAGGCTTCACCCCGCCATGGGCAGGTTTGCAGGGCTGGAGGAGGAGCACACATCTGCCCACAACCACACCAGCCGGGGCAGTCCCGCTCGGTGCCAGCCCCACTGCCAGCCCCACACCAGCCACCTCTTCCCCATAAGCCACACTGCAGAGGGCCGGTGGCTGCTATCAAATATTCATGGCGCTGCTGGGTAAATAAGCATTATGAATTTATGACTTGCTGAATTAAACAGGCTCCATCTCAGGCCGCGGCCGTTCAACGAGGTGGAAGGAACACGGTGTTGCTGGCACATGCAGCAGCAAAAGTGCCGGCATTGCCCCAGAGGCCGTCCGCATTCAAACCCAAACCAAGGCCAGGCTTTGGGGAAACCCTGAGCACAGAGGAGCCTGCCTCAGGGCTCCTTCACCTCTTGCAGATCCTTCCCTGCCCTCTTCATTTCAGCTTTTCGTGGGGCAGCTGACAGTGCAAACTTCCCCCTCTGTGGAGCTGCAGTACCTTGGGGCAGAAAGGAGTGAGTGAATTCAGGCTGGGGTTCATCGTTTTAAACAGTCTTCAGTCCAGCGCTACAGCTCTGTGACTGACTGGGTTAATGAGCAACACAGAAAGTGTTTGCCTACACAGGCAAGAAGCACAAAATGATCCCGCTTGGCACAGAGAGGCCATCAGAAAGTCACCTGTGAAAGCCCTGGGCAGCAACACAGAAGGATGCACAGAAGGAGCAATGCCCAGCTGGAAGAGGCTGGTTTTCCATAGCTAGTCCAACATGCTGGGTGCAAGCAGAGGGCAGCATGGCTTGACATGCAAACCCAGCCTCCTCTTGAAGAGATGTCCAGGTGTCCTTATGAGCACCTTTGCAAAAAGGGAGATGTAGGGATGGGATGGTGAGGAAAAGAGATTGGATAAGCACTACAGCAGCAGGTGAGCCAGCACCAGACCTGGGCAAGCGGTGTAAATGTTGAAGGAAAAGCAGGGAGATGGAATTTCCAGGATCATCATGACAGGGAGTACAGGGATAAAGAGCAGTCTGAAAGGCTCCCTGACAGCACTATCTCCCAAGGGACCAAGGGAGTATCATTCAGGAATGCTCCTGTGTAAGGATCCAATCAAGAGGGGGAAACATGCTCAGCAGATGGTACCCCCACCCCACTGTTAATGCAGCACATTTTCTCCTCATGGCTCCCTCACAGTAGCAGGCTGGTACCACCCTCCAAGGAACAACACTGCCAGGCCCTGGCCCAACACCATCAAGCCTGAAATTGCACAGCATCCTGTGTTTGGGCAATCTGCTTCCCAAATCAGCCTCAACACATCTGCTCTGAGCTCCTTTTCCTCGAGTGATAACAGAGCCACCAAGGAGCATCACCAATGGGGTCTGGCTGGCTGAGGCTGCCACTTCCCACCCTATCTTCTTGCCCCTGTTGGGTGTACAGGGCTTTGCCACTGAATGGCTGGAGCCACCCATGCTCCTGGCACGCCTGGCTCATCACACAGCAGCCAGAGCCAGCCACCCTCTTCCGCTGCCACTAAATTCACGCCTGAAACCATATTCCTCAGTATGGCCAGTTCCCATCACCAGGGATGCTTCACTCCCACCCCTGCCACTGTCCCCCCATGTCCTCTGCCAGGACAGGTTGTTCCCACATGATTGCACATTCCGGGAGAGGCCACGTTCATACCCACGGCAGCATGGCCAGACCCCGAGGATGCTCCAGCCTGGTCACCCCCAGCCTCTCAACACTGGGGAAGAGCCTGCAGGCTTCAGCCTGGGGACCTTGCTGTGCCCACCATGAGCCAAAGCCATGCACCTAAGCGGCAGCAGTTCCTCTGCCCAGCTGGGCTGGGTGCTGCAGAGCACGTAACAACAGGCTGACAATGAGTTTGGGGGGCTGCACCATGCTCACTCCAAGAAGGTGATTTGGGGACTGCCAGGGTGGGATAAGGGGCTGAGATGGGCAGAGGTGAGGTAAGGGACAGAGGGCAAGCTGGGGGGAGATGCCCATCTCTGCAGCCAGTGAACACCAGCCAGGGCAGACCCATGACCTTGTTTTTTGCTGCTTTCTGATTCTATTTTCCACAGGCCCTTTCTGGAGAGATTGCAAGTCTGGCAGGAGGGGAAACCAAACATGGGATAAGCCCTTGCCACAGTTTGCTCTGCAGGGTTCTGGCATCACCCCACACTACCCTTGTCTTGGGACTCCAGTGGTTTTGGGGTGCCAAGGAGGAGGCTGCAGTGACCATGATAAACCCCATGGCATGAGTCAATCTGCTGGACCCAGGTGTGATGCTGTGGGCTTAATCCACATCACTCCCTCCCCACCAATGACAGATGGGAGCAGCCAGATGATGAGCAGATCCCAGCTCCATTGCTGGATCCAGACCCAGAAAAGCCCTGGGAGCTCGAACATTTAATTTATTGCGCTTTTGAGGCCACATAAAAAGCTTACTCCTATGTGGCTGTGCTATTTAAAACCAAGATCTTGCTGACCCTGTGTTCGTCCAGAGGACATAGTCCCGAGAGTGTGAAATCCCCACCAGCACAGCATTAACAGGATGCAATGCTCTGAGTTCCTCATCTTGGAAAGCACAACTCGCGCTCAGGAGGAAAACGCTCATTGTGAAAGAGTGACCCCAACCGTCGCGCTGGAAGGAAACCTCTGCAGCAGCTCAGGCAGCGTATAACCACAGCGGGGAGACATGAGAGGAACAGAAGTGACGGGGTGCTGCAGGTGACATGGCTCCACTTTCCACCCCAGCAAGAGCTGGCTGTTAAAACATTTAACAGCATATTCAAGACCCAAACTGTCAGGTGTTAGCAGATGAGATTTAAATGCATCAATCTCTCCACTGCCAGCAGCACTCAGACCACTGCTCCTGGCGTCATCTTCCTGGGAGCAGGAGCCCTCCTGGTCCCTGCCTATGAGGCCATGGGAAGATCATGCTATATGGTGTGAAGCCCGTAAAATGGAGGAAAATGCTGGTGGGAATGTAGGGGACAGAGGACCAAGGGAGGCACAAAAGACCAGGTAACAGATGGGGTGACAAGCAACAGTGATGGGAGCTGCCTGAAGCTGGGGCACAAAGGGAGCAGGGTGGTTTTGGGCTGATGATGAGGGTTTGGTCCCGAGGACCCCCCCCCCCCAGCACCATTCCCCTGCAGCAATGGGTCAGCCCCTTCAGCATCACTCTCACTCCAGCACAGCCCGATTTGGACATTCTCAGTGACTAACACAAGCTAGGGCAATACCCAACAGACTGGGAGCGCTGCAGAATAACAAACCTGGGAATCCACCCCACACCTGCTGGGCACAATCCCACATGCAGGACACCCAGCTCGCACTGGAGCTGGCCAGGGCCCAGTGCTGGTGGAGCTGGATGCTGCAGAAGCACACCGCCGTTCCGTGGCTGCATCTGCCCACGGCTTCTGGCCACAGAGTCACTGGTTTTTCACTGACCTCAGTAGAAACTCCTACAGAAAACCTCCTGGTCTGTATTCTGCCTTTGCTTCACCCACCTGCTGCTGTTCTCTTTGGCTTCTAAGCAATCCCACACTCCAGTCCTGAATGAACCACCTTCCTTGCACGCATCCAGCTCCACTGCAGGAGAAGTGTGAAACACTGAGAAAACAGCCAGGAAATGTTGGCTGAGCTGAATATCGGCTAAAAACGCCCTCACAGGGCCATGGGGTGAAGTGGGCCCAAAAAGCCTATGCCTGGGGACAAGGATGGTGCTCTTCTGTGCCCATGTTCCCAAGGCTCTTTCAGCAGGATATGACCCCAGCAAGTCCTGGAAGAGATTTGGGGTATGAGGAACTCCAGAACACATCATTTTTCGATCAACTGAAAGCAGAACTTTGCAAATAGCTTTAAAAATGCTTAGAAAAAAACCAAATGCTGGCAGAGCCAAAAGTGGCACTTTGATATTTGCCAAGTACTTGGAGGTTTTAATGTTCAGAAGAGGCTCCTCACTGAATAAAAAGGAGGAAAATATTAAAAGGCACATGAGAGATTTCAGCTGGTCCATAACCTGCCCCTATGCTTCATGCAGCAGCCAGACAAGGGGGTACGGCTAGTGGGAGTGACACTGAGAAGGAATCAGGTGGAGTGCCGGGGACCCCACTTTAGAGAGGGACACACGGGGTGTGACCATGGGAACTTGTGCACAGGATGAATCCACGCACAGTGCCAGACCCATGCATCCCATGTCATTCCACGCTCCCTCGCCCATTGGAGTGGATGCCGCGTGCCGGGGCGCTGCTCCTGCTCCCAGCCTTAGGCCGGTTCCCACGACCTGCAGTACTTCCTGCTGCCACTGCATGGCTGCGGGACACGGCGGCGGAAGCACCGCAATCCGGCTGGAAGGACAGGCTGAGCCCCAGCCCCAGCTTGGGAACAGCCTCCATGCAGCATTCCCCCGGCCATGACATCCGGGGTGGGATCCGCTCACAGCCAGGAATTGGTCGCACCTGGCCCGTGGACGCCCCGGGAGAGCAGGTCTCAGGAAATCAGACCTTGGGCGATTCCTCGTGGATGTCTACAGCGGGGCTGAGTCCAAGCAGGGCCCTTCTAAGATGTTTTGCACATTGCCCGGGGCTGGCTCCAGCCCAAACCCACTTCCTCTGTCTCCAGAACGCCCGGCTGGAGGGGGCACTGCAGGAGGCGGATGTCAGCGCGGCTGGTCCTGCAGCGCTTCCCGGCCTTTCTCCAGAGATGTGCTGGAGGAGGCAGGCAGCAAGGATGCTTCCCAGGCCAGGCTCAGCCTCTGCATGCTGAGCACCAGAGCTGCTGGTGGCATCTGTCTTGGGTATGTTGCATACTACCCATCACACCAAGGCAAGGCAGAGCTACCAAAAAACTCAAATCCAAAGAATCCAAGCATCAGTTTCCCATTGAGAGGCTTCATGAGTCCCCTCCAAAGGACAGCATGCTCTCCTACCAGCTAATGTACTCTGCAGTAAGGCTTCTAATGGGTGTAGTACCTTTACCCACACCCTAAACCTACAGGCGAGCTCCAGCACTGTGTGTACACTCAGCTTTTGGTACTGATTTGGGAACGTCCTCCATGCAGGTAGCTCATGAAGCTTTATATCAGTGCTTCAAAGGCCTGCTCATGAGCCCCTTACTCAGCGATTTGATGGGCATTTTCCCAAGTTTCTTGCAGAACACTGGGACCTTTCCTGAGCTTGGGCTCCCTTGGTGGCTGGAACTGGAGCCCCAAGGAAGGCAGGCTGCCCCTGTACACAAGGACACCAGCACGACAGACCAGCCATGCTCTTGGTTTGGGTCTCCTGAAAAAAAGAGGTCTCTCTAAATATTTTTAGCTTTGTGTGTGCTCTTGATGAAAAAAGCATTTGTTTCTCAGGGACTCCTCTTGGTGGCCAACGCAGCAGGATGAATCCAGCTGGAGTTACCTGCAACACAAAGGTGTTTCTGTGCCAGAGCTGTGCAGAGCCCAGGGAGGCCCTTTTCCTGTCTCTCCCTTGTTTCTTTCCTCTTTCCATTCTTTGTGCAAAGCTGTGTTCAAATAACACTTCCCTGGAACAAGGAGAACTGCAAACTAATGAAAAGGTTTGCCATCTGGACACGTTCTGAGCTGACAAAGTCTCACCCCTCATAACAAAGCTAGGAAACAATGCACAGCACAGGGGTTCACTGCAGTGAACCTGCCAGCGACAGCGCTTACAGGGACAGGGCAGGCACTGCCCAGCAGGCAGACACAGCCGGGGAGCAGGGAACATCACTTCAGGCACCCCAGAATGCTTGGGGGTGCTCTGTGAAGAAAGGAAATGCACTGGAGATCCTCCTTTCCCACCTCATGGGTGCACAACACCTTCCCAAGCTGTGTTCCCTGCTCCCCCGTGGGTGCACACCCCAAATGTCTTGCTATGGATGTGTGGTAATGACCCCAGGAAGGTTTGCAGGCTTCTTTGCAAGGTCAGATCTCTTCATCAGGGACTGTAGCAATAGGACAAGGGGTGATGGGTTCAAACTGAAACAGGGGAAGTTCAGGTTAGATCTAAGGCAGAAGTTCTTCCCTGTGAGGGTGCTGAGGCGCTGGCACAGGGTGCCCAGGGATGCTGTGGCTGCCCCATCCCTGGCAGTGTTCAAGGCCAGGTTGGACACAGGGGCTTGGAGCACCCTGCTCTAGCGGACGGTGTCCCTGCCCGTGGCAGGGGATTGGAGCTGGGTGACCTTCAGGTCCTTTCCAGTCCTAACCTATGATTCTATAAAAACTGAGCCATTCATCATCTATCTTAAAGGGAAATTTTGTATGAAAACCTCAGGTTTTACTTTCTTTCTACCAGTTTGCTGCCAGAGTTACAGGTGGTCTATGTCTTAAGCTTTGGAGTCGTTTATGAAAATAGTGCAAGTCTTGGCTGTAAAGGAGCTCATAGCATTTTTCTCATCCTTATCACAAACTGCCCTCCATCGCTAAGTTAAACTTTCAACTCCTCCAGAATCCAAGATGTTTCTCCCCTTCTGTGTGCCCAAACAGTGACTTCTGGGGTTGATTCAAATAAAGAATGTCATTTTATGAGAGCAAATTAAATCACACCTAAAAACCCCAGAATTCACTAGGGAAAGGCGTATTTGCTGGGTTTGAAACAGCCAATAGAAAGGAAAGGACTGCAAGTTTCTATCATATGAAGCAATTTAGTTATCCATGTTGTAAATAAATAACCGGCCTGCATCATTTGGAAGAACATCCACTGGACCATGGAGCACAAACTTCCAGGAGACAAGCACCTATGTATACATACATTCATAATAAAACTATCCAGAGAACAGTTTCAACAGTATTTGGAAAATAGAAAGGAGCTCATCTCCAGAAAATCAGCACCTTGAGGGTTAGCAGCACCCTGGTTTGTGTTTACCACGCTGCAGCTGCAGAGAGCAGCCAGAAGCTATGCTTCAGCTCCCAGGCTGTGAGCAAGGCAGCCAGCTTTGCAGTGGAAAACATTCCTTCCACCAGCTCTTCGCCTCCATTCACAAACCATCTGGAGGGCAAACACTCAGCGAGCCTCAGCAGGAGCCCCCAGCAATTCCACTGAGCCTGCACATTCCTGCGGGGCCATGAAAACATGAGTGTTAGGAATCCAATGGTACAGGAACAGAAATGCACTGAGCAGAAGCCTCACACGCAGGGAGCCACAAGAAAGAATTGTGGTGGCAGGGCCAGCCATGGAGGCAGAACTGACAAGTTGGTTAAGGAGTTTGACATGATCCACACACCCAACCAGTCAAGTGCTTCTGCTCCTGATGTAGATGACCCAGAGGCTTTCCCAGCTCTGTCCTGAACTGGATGTCATATGCTACCCCTGCCCACATCAGGCCTTCCTCTCCAAGGCTTGCATGCTGAAGGATCCTAAACAACTATGACATTTAAAAGCTTTGGTTTGGGGCTTTGCAGGGAGCGCATCCCCAAGCTGAGCAGCCAAGTGCATGTTTGCACACATGACACAGAAAGAAAGGAACAACATTACTTTTTCCCAGAGAATGGGACAGAGGTGGGATCAGGTTCGAGAAATATGGATACCAGACCTCAACTGAAGCCTCTGAGTGATCCAGTACTTTAAAACAGGCCTAGACACATTATTATGGGGGTGTAGAATTGAGAGAAACAAAATTATTAAAGCAAATGGAGAAGGTGTTTTGCCTGGACAGGTCCTCAAGATTCCCAGCTCTCTTTGCAACAGCTGCACTGCCAGCTCGAGGTATCAGCAAACAGGCGTTCCACAGCAGTGACAGATTCCTGCGCTTCCCTGTGGGAATGGGTGTGCAAAGGCATCCAGCACAGCATCCCCAAGACCTGTCCCCAAACACCAGCACATGGGCCCCATGGAAGGATGGGACCAAAACCTGGGTGTCAGACACATGGGACCCACTCCTAAGCTCAGTCAGCTTAAATCTGTGCTGCTAACGTGATGGGAGAGTGTGGGTTATGTGCTGCCTGTGTCACCTCACCACCACACAGCCTCTGCTTAGGGAATGTGGAGACAGTGCTTTAAAGATTTCAGGTCTGCAGGGACTCCAGATGTCCCTTCCAAGATTTCTTAGGTTGTGGTGCAGCCACAGGGTAAGAAAAATGATCCAAAACAAGCTCCTCCAGGACACAGTTCTGAGTTCTTGTCATGCGAAATTTCTAAGAAGCCTCACTTAGATACTGAGAAATGCCATGAGAAGAAGAAACACTTTAATTTTTAGGTTGTCCTTGCAATGTGCAGTCAGCCTGTGGCCTTACAAATGAAACTCAAGATGCCCTTTGGACTTCTGGCTGGACTAGCACTAGCTCCCACCATCACTGAGCCTGTTCACGCTGACACCCCCATGAATCCTTTTCCAAAATCCTGTTTCCAGTCATGGGAACCTATCCCGAACCACCAAAACCACACAGCAAGAATAGCTTCCAAGGAAGTCCTGCTGCACAGAGGCAGGATACAGGCCCAATTTTGGCTAAATTCAGGCAGCTCTATTCGAAACATCTCCAGCTCCATTCATCCCATCTTCTCACAGCATCTACAAGGAGCCAAGACACCTTGAAAATACCTGTCTTTCTCCATGGACAAGAGGCTCACATGCAGATGACTCAAGAGAGGTGAAACTAAGCCATGCCTGTAGTAAATGAACAAGGGAGCAGAGATGTGCCAGAACGGATGAGCTCATTGCAAAATTAATTGAAAGCTTTTACAAAAATCAATACAAAGATCTAGCTAGATTCAGACATGCAACCTGCCAGCAGTAAGACACCTTCTTACTGCCTGCGTGCTTCCCTGCATACTCCTTTTTACTGATTCGTCCTTGATTTTTTCCCCTTTTTGTCTCCTGCCACCCACCAGAACCTGCACTGGGAGGCTTTGGCCATATCCTGGAGCATGACCTACTCCTACAGCTAAGGAAAAGAGCTCTGGACGCAGGGACGGTGCAGAGAAGAAGCTAAAGGCTGGTTTCCTTCAGGGTAAACAGAGGCAGGGAAACACAAAAGTATTTCTTCGGGCCAGAAAACGGTGACCTTTCAAGCTAACCTCTGCCGGGAGAGCGCTGCTCCTGCAGCTCTACCGTGCTGCCAGCTCCTGCCTGACAGGAGCCTGGGCCAGGAGCCACATGCCTGGACTTCTCACCTACATGTTCCCATCTTTGCTGTAGGCTTTGTACTTCGTGACATGCTTTTTCCATCATCCCCCATTTCCAGGTTCTGTTATGCCAGATCACAAGAGGAGGGACCAACTGTCTCTTTTCCAGTGTTTGCTCTGTGTTTTTCAGGTCTGCCTCTCCAGGGCAATCCGTCCTGACACTCTGGGCTTGGAGGGATAGCAGGTTTGACAGGGACTTACTCTGCAGGAGTATCTCAGCCCATGACCGTCCCATCATCACATCAGAGTGTCTGCAAAGGTGTTGGCTCTAGCCCACAGTATCCTGTCAGAGCACAGGCCTCAGCAATGACACACAAGCCCACAACAGAGCCATCTCATGGTGGGCCATCATGTCTCATCACCACCTCTCACCCCGACACCATCCAGCTCCTCATTCCACCCAAATCTGTGCTGCACTTGAACGCCTTCTCCTGGTGCCGATGCACATCCCACTGGTACGAGGAGGGACAACTTCAGAGGGCAGCGGAGGGAAGTCATACCTTGCCACAATTTCTGCGTTCTTTCTTCTGCACACACTCTGGCCCAAGGCCTTGGACATGCCAGTTATGGCCCAAGCTTGATGCTCAACGTGCTCTGAAACAAGCTGTTCTCTGACCTGCTTTTCTCTCATCACTAATTCACACCTAGCAGATTTCGGACTCAGCTCATGCATGAACTCTGCGCTGGCACCACTTAATGGCTAAATAACAAATTCTGACAAAGCTCATTAAAAAAGAAAGCAGTTGATGTCAGCAATGTGCCTTAAACCTGACCCTCAGCTCTGCCAAGGAATCATCTCATCCCGTTGGAAATACAAAGGAACAGCAGAAAACTGGATCAGCACAGCTTGGAAGGAAACTCTTCTTTTGTTTCAGATGTGATGTGGAGAGAAAACTCAGGTTAATGACACTAACCAATGTGACAATTTAAACAATTAAAATCCATCTGTGGGATGGACACTCGCATGAAACCCTCAAGACACGATTCCAGCCTCACGGCTGCACAGATGGACTGGCTTTAGGGAATTTATCCACAGTTCACCTAGAAACACAGGGCGTCAAAATCCCAGGAATGCTCCTGGTATTTCTATGGCTGTAACACAATATAGGCATGTCAGCACAGGAGGATCAAGGTATGAAAACAAAATTCCCTGGCAGTGTTCATTTTAATTTTTCCCCTAGCAGAACAAGATCCTCATGTTAAAAAAAAAAAAGGAAAAAGACCAGTCACAGAACAGGGGATGAAAACATCATTCCATTCCCAGATATGCCTTGGGAAGTTCCGAATGACACATTTCTAAAGATGTTTTTAAGTAACCACAGGGTATCAATTACATCTAAAGCTACCAATCCTTTTCTCTCTTTATTTTCAAACCTCTGTTTGGAAGAGTTTTGCATTATGCAGCCCCCTTCCAAGGCAGCAGTGAGGACATGGCATCCACCGTACACCCCGGTGCTGGCTGCGCTTCACTCTGACAGGGAGGGCACAGCCGAAGGACCGACATGTGGTACTCGCTGGGGGAACAGGCACAGGGGAAGGGCTACAGATGCCACTTCCCTGGTACAGCCTCCTCTGCACCAGCGCCTGTTTCGTACCTGAGTGGCTGCATCACCACGAGGTCAGTGGGAGAGCCTGTGACTGCGTTGCCATGGGGCCGGCCGAGCGGGTGAACTCGCTTTTGGCCCTTTCTCACACAAAGACAAAGACAGTGCAGTCATGACTGCAGCCAAGGAAGAGCACAGAGCAAATGTTAGAGACAACCCATCCCACAGAGACCCCACTTGCCTCCACAGCCCTGAACATCTGGGCAGTGTCTCTGCTGTCAATCCTGCGAGCAGGAAGGCTGTGACAGAGTGGTTGTCCTCCTGTTGTCTTGTCCTTGCCTGTCTCCATCTAGTGTCTTCCGTCCCATGTCAGGCAGTTCCAAGAAGCTGTGGCTATCCCAGCCCAGCCCCAGCCCACCAGTGCTCACCTGCTCTGGGAGCAGATGTACTCCGACTCTCCATTTCCCAGCTGTGGAAAATTGCTTCTCTCAGTATCTGTCCTGATGGAAAGTATCGTTCAAGAGCTATGTAGTCCACAGTTAATGACAATAATCAATGAGAATAATTAAGGAGATGCCCAATGACTGTTTGCAATCCTCTAAAATAGAAAAGGCTGCAGATTTCATCTGTTCCGCATCTAGAATTTGGGATAATCAATCCCAAACCCCACCCTGACAAACAGCAAGAACTCACTACAAGAGAGACACTGAGGTGCTGGAGTGGGTCCAGAGAAGGGCAATGGAGCCAGTGAAGGGCCTGGAGTTCTCCAGCACTGCCAAGGCCTCCAGCTGGTGCAGCTTGATGCCGTTTCCTCTTGTCCTGTCACTTGTTCACTGGGAGAAGAGACCCACTCCATCTCACTAAAACCTCCTCTCAGGCAGTTGTAGGGAGTGATCAGGTCCCCCCTGAGCCTTCTCTTCTCCATCTGAACCCCCCAGGTCCCTCAGCCATTCCCCATCACACTGTGCTCCAGGCCCTGCTCCAGCTCCGGTGCTGTTCCCTGGCCCCTGCTTCAGCACCTCAATGTCTCTCCTGTAGTGAGGGACCCAGAGCTGAACACAGGATTCGAGGTGTGGCCTCACCAGTGCCCAGTGCAGGAATGATCACCTCCTGGCCCTGCAGAAACACTCTTCCATGCAGCTGAGCAGGACACAGCGCGGGGCCTTGCCAAGGAGGGGAAGGGAAAGGCCAGAGGCACTGTGGGCAGCAAGGCAGGTGCGGGGCACCTGAAGAGAGGACAGGCAGGGCGCTGTCTCTGGTGCTCCCTTGCCAGGCAGTAGCTGAGGGAGGGCAGGGGTAGCGCAGAGCCCGGCCATGCTGCAGCCAGCCCAGAATATCCCACTGCAGCTCCTTGTGCAGGACCGGTCTCACATGGCCAAGAAAGGCAAAAAAAGCACCCGCTGGATTCCGCTGGCAGCAACGCCCCAACAACTGCTGACACTGTGACCCGGTTGTATGCCCAGCCCCAAAAACGTAGCGCAACTGCACTTGCCATTGCTAAAAACACAGTCGTGGCACTAATGGTGATCCCATTTCCTGAGCAGGGGTATTGGTCTTTCCTCCTCCACAGAGCAGACACCAAGGCACAGAGCAAGTGAGCAATATGATGGGTGCTCCCAGGGTTCAGTAATGAGACAGGGGGTACCAGTGATAGTCTCTTGGCTTCAAGGCCCTTGGCCATCAGGACAAGTCTCAGAGCACCCACCACCCTCCCCAGCAGGGGCATGCAGGCAGAGACACCCAAACCAGCAGCGAAGCCTTCAAGAGCCATGAGCAGCAGCCCTTGTGCTGTGCAAACTCTCCTTGGCACAGATGGGGACACAGAATGACATGCAATAAAAAAAGAAATAAAGCCTTCCCGTGGGTATACAAAAATAATACCACGAACGTTCCAGCTTCCCGAACAACAATCGTCTGCGAAGCCAGCACTGTGGGAAAGTCTCAGCTCACTTTTCCTGGGTATTATAAATAGAATTATGGCTGCAAGCAGGGCTTGAAATGCAGAGGAAGGGGGAAAAGGCCATTTCAGAGGCTGTGTTTGAACTCGGGCTCTGGCCAGCATCCAGCTTTCTGCAAACAGCTGGTCTCTTCCTGCCGAGCCAGGGCGCTGGGAACCAGGAAGCCCAGGCCAAGGGCTGCATGTCAGATCCCGGAGCCTGCAGGGCATCGCAGGCATCTGACCCCATGTGAAGCTCAGTGCCCACTGAGCTCCGTGGGACCAAGCCCCACAGGTTACTCACTTGGGGGCTGCTGCCACCTTTTCTTTTGAGGTACATTGCTAATCACAAGCCCGGCAGAGCCCTGCCACGGGCAGGTCAACATCCTGTTCTCCAAGTATTCACTCCTCTCTTCCCTACTTGAGGTCCTGCTCACCCAGGTGAGGAGCCTGCAGCTCCCCAGGCCACTTTTTAAGCACTAGACTTGTGCTTTAAGCAGGATATGGAATAGACTAATCAAAGAAGTGGTGAATGCTCCATCCCTGACAGGGTTCAAGGCCAGGCTGGACAGACCCTTGGGTGACATGGTCTAGGGTGAGGCATCCCTGCCCATGGCAGGGGGTTGAACTGGATGATGTTAAGGTCCTTTCCAGTCCAAACCATTCTGTGACCCCACGATCAGAGCCAGCAGCTTGCTGTGCAGCAGCACCACCAGGACCCAGCATCCATGACTTGTTGCTATTCCCCGACCTATTCCCCCACCAGTTCTACAGGAGCCAAAACACCTCCAGGAAGCCTGCAGTCAGAGGCCCTGGCCTCTTCCACTGTGACAAGCAGTGCAGACATGCTTCAGCTTCCCATCTCAGTGCTGTCACTTCCCATACCTCCCTGCACCCCTGGCTGCAGGCTGCCTGCTCCTACCCTTGCGTAGAACCACAGCCTGGTTTGGGTTAAAGGGACCTTAAAGCTCACCGAGTTCCACCCCCTGCCACGGGATGGGACAGCTTCCACTGGAGCAGGGTGCTCCAAGCCCCTGTGTCCAACCTGGCCTTGAGCACTGCCAGGGATGGGGCAGCCACAGCTTCTCTGGGCACCCTGTGCCACCGCCTCAGCACCCTCACAGGGAAGAGCTTCCTGCCCAAATCCCACCTCAGCCTCCCCCTGCGCTCGCGACGCGCGGTCACGTCACAACGCGGAGGAGGTTCGGAACGCACTGCGCCTGCGCGAAGGGGGGAGGGGGGGCGCGGCGCCGCGCGCGCCTTTGTTTGGGGCGGTCTTTTCCCGGCGTGCCCGGCGCGGGGCGGGGGGAGGAAGGGGGGGCGTGCCCGGGCGGTGAGTGAGGGGGGCGGGGCTGAGCGCGGGCCCGCGGGGTCAGTCGTAACGCGGCGGCGAGCGAAGGAGGAGGCGGTGCTGACTGGAGCCGAGCGGAGCCGAGCGGAGCCGGTGCGCACAGAGACGCACCCAGCGACCCACGGAGCCGAGCGGAGGCCGCGGAGCCGAGGATGATAAACACCCAGGACAGGTGCGGGGCGCCCCCCTACCCCCGCGGCCTCCGCGCCCCTCGGAGCGGGCGGGCCCGGGGCGGGCGGGCGGGCGCTGAGGTAGCGGGTGGGGAGCGCGCTGTCCGCGCCTCCCGGGGTGAGCCCCTCGCTGCTCTGGGAGGGCAGAGCCCCGCGCGGTGTTTGGGCTCCCGGGGCTGGGTCTCGGGGGGGCCACCCGGCAGCGGGTCTGCGGGCTCCCTTCTGCTAACGAGCCTTTAACGCCGGGCAGGGCTTGTGCCCTCCGTCCCACAGCCACAGCATCTCGGGATGGTCTGGATTGAAAGGACCTTAAAGCTCCTCCAGCTCCAACCCCTGCCACGGGCAGGGACACCTTCCGCTGGAGCAGCTTGCGCAGAGCACCGTCGAACTTGGCCTTGAGCGCTGCCACGGATGGGGCATCTCCAGGGAATGGTGCTTCTTCCTGTCACATTGGCTATCACTGACCATGAACTCGCTCCATTTCTGGATGTTTCTGTTCTCAGCTGACCAGATAATCTTGTGTGTCTGCTCCTTGTTTATAGTCCCCAAAGTAATTTCCTGACCCTCTACTATAGCGTGTAGATAAGCACTCGAGGATGTGTATAAACAGCCTTGTTTCTTGGCTGCTGCATGTAGGGTAGATACCTGAGCTGTGCTGTGTTCATCAGGCGGTTATTTACAAGTTGCTCCTCAAATCCTGCTCCTTAGTATGTGATTTGCCATGGCTTGCAGCATAAGATCTTATGGGCAAAGTGCAACAGCATCTTCAGAGCCTGTTTTGAAAAGAGGGTAAAAAAAAAACCAAATGAGCAAAACCATCTTTGCTTCTGTAATGTCAGGTGAGCTGTGTGGATCCTCCTGTCTGATCCAAGTGTTCTGTGCAAAGAAAACACCCAGAACCCAAGAAAATGTTCAGGTTTTGGGCCCCAAGCTGCTGACTGTTGCGGACTGACAGCAGTGCTGGCCTGGGTCTTGGGTTGCTGAGGAGGAGCCGTGATGGGGTTCAAAAGTTGACGAGTTGTCCTTTGCGCTTCCCAGGGACAGGGCACGGGGTTGGGATTGCTGGGAGCTTAGCGAGTTAAAATTATACACGCTGGCTGGAAACCTGCGCTTGCTTCCAGCTCCTGTTTCAGGCTGGACTCAGTCACTGAGAAGCTTTTGCCTGGGAGTTCCTTTGGGGAAAGGCCCTTGGGGATCCAAATGCATTTTCATAGCACCATAGAACGGTTTGGGTTGGAAAGGAGCTCGAGATCATCCAGTTCTAACTCCCTGCCGTGGGCAGGGACACCTCACACTGGACCGTGCCACCCAAAAAAAAATGTGAATCTAAACCAAGCTGCTGGAAAGCAGCTTCTCAGAAGAGGGGCTGAAAGGGAGCTCAGTCCTGATTGTTCAGTGTCACATGTCCTGGGGAACAGAGTAGCAGTGGGCTGCACACACGGAGCATGAGGGGATTGGACTTTGTTGGGTGCTTGCATGAGCTTCTTGCCAGGGTGTTTCTGGGAGAAGCAAAACCTTTCTTAATGTGTGCCACACGCTCACCCTCCAGGGTTGCCTGGTGGTGCTGTCCTGCATGTGCGGCTCTCGGGACTACCTGGATGCCGGAGCCAACTTTAGGTGTAGGACAGTGGGGACGGGGTGAAGCCCCAGTGCTGCAGGCAGAGCTCGGTAGCTTGTGTTCGACTTCTGCATGTGCCAGAGGAAGCAAAAGTGTCCGGGACTGCTTTGCATGGAAACTACAGCCTCTCTCTTTTTTCCCTATTTTGTTTTTTTCCCACAACTACACTTCATTATCCAGCTTCTTGATGCCTTGGCCGCAAGTCGGAGAGAGCTATCAATAGCACATTGTTGACGGGGGGGGTGGGGAAGGGGGAGGGAGGAGGGAAGGGAATAACAAAGCTCCCAACAGCTTTCTGGGGGTGGGGAACGGCACAGCAAAGTGCTTTGTCATGCCTCTCAACATCCACTACTACTGAATACACACTGGTCCATTGATAGCCCCAGTCATGCCTGAGGAGGGACTGTGTTAACACAAAATGCCTCTGAGCATGTGTGCAAAAGGGTTTGCCCTGAGACGTCTACACTGCAACTGCTTTGTATCTCTTCCTAGTTTATTTAAACAGCCTTTTCTCCAACAAGTGCCTGCTGTGGTCCATGGGTGCGCTGCTGAAGAGCCCAGTCTAGCAAACCTGGAGGAGGGGATATATGGAGGAAGAATATTTGTGTTTCCTGTAGGAAGAGTATTTTGGTGTGAGGTGGCAAGCCAAGATCTTAGCAAATTCTGCCTGTGTCGTAACTGTGTTTGTGAGTTATTTTTTGGCATTCAGAAATGCCAAGTTTCAGTAGTCTGTCTGCAGTCTGGTATGGGTTCTAGCAGTACTGTGTAGGCAGTGCAGGTTATTCTGACAGTGCAGCTCAGTGCTTGTCTTTGGATACTTAAGCCCATCTCCCTTTCGAAGAGGGATTAGAGTGGAAAAACACTGCCCTGGGAACAGCTCAAGTGAGAAGTTTCAGTAAGTTGTCAATACGTCTATGAGCCTGCCCATCATAGCCTTGTTCCTTGCTCCCTGTGCTTCTTGAAAACCCTCACGCTCCCCTTTATTTTGGTGGTGTTTACATAGCTTTGTGCTGACATGTTTCATAATGGGAACACTGGGGAACAACTGGTTTCTCTGGGTTGTTTTTGCAGGCTTTGTTAGAGGAATACCACTGATGTGCCTTGCCTCAGCAAAGAGCTTTTGTGGTACTGATAAAGGAAGCAATGCTCCAGAAGTAAAATAATTTGCTTTCATGAGCTTCCTAAAATCTAGAGCAGAAATTAAAGCCTGTGCTCAAAGTGATGCTGAAAGATCACGTTTAGGACATCCAAACAAGTTTACAAACTGCAAGGGAAACTTGTTTTCCTGTTTGTAAAAGTAAACCTGTGGGGTGAACTTGTAATGTTTAGGGTTGGAGTGAAGGGTGCTGGTATGATGTTTCATTTGCATGTGAAAATGACAACTTGGATGTTGTAGAGCCTTCAGAAAATGTCTGAAGAAGCAGCACTTTCACTCCTCTTGGTTTTGAAAATGTGAAACTTAAACCTCCTTCTGCGCCCTGTTGATCTATTTGTAGATATTTGTCTATAGAAAAAGTGTGCTCGTCTGGTCATGCGTTTCCAGCCATCTGCTGCTGGCAGCCTTCCAGGGGTCCCTATTAGCATGAGGTTGCTCAGCACTCTCTGGGTTCTTGGCTGCAAACCCCTCCACATCTGACAAACAGCCACTGGTTCTGACATGACTGGGGCAGGGATGTTTTTAACATGGGTGTCCGGGCACTGGAGCCTCAGTAGCTGTCTCTGATGTGCTGTGGAGGGACAGGGGTACAAGTAGGTTGGGGTAGTGAGGAGCTGTAGTGCCTGAATCGTGGTCCCTGTTAACGTAACCTGGTGTTCTCTCTCTCTTTTTCTTTTTGCAGTAGTATTTTACCTTTGAGTAACTGTCCCCAGCTGCAGTGCTGCAGGCACATTGTTCCAGGGCCTCTGTGGTGCTCCTGATGCCCCTCACCCACTGTCGAAGATCCCCGGTGGGCGAGGGGGTAGCAGGGATCCTTCTCTTTCAGCTCTGATATATAAGGTGAGAAAGACCTGACCTCCAAATAACGACCTGTACCCATGTTGTGACTGTGTTCGGTTCCTCTTACAGACTGATGGGAATAAATGCAAATAACTCAGAGGTGATAAGTGGGAGAACAGTTCATTTTTCAGCAGCCCTGTTGGCAGATCGCTGAGCTGCATGCAGTGCTCTCCTGCTTAAATATCACCTGCCTACTAAGAAACAAGAGACCTTTTCTCCACAGTGTGCAGTAAATAACTCCCTAGTCCTGTTCCCAGAGGCTTGTTTCAGCTATTCTGTGTGGAGCCATGTTAATCAAAATGTCAAACAATTTCTTTAATGTCTTGCAAAAAGAGGAAGTGGGAAGCAGAAAGGTGAAATGCAGAGAGAGAATGGTTGATAAGCTCCATCCTGTGCCCTGGTCTGGAAGGTAAAGCTGCACAGAGCAACTCCTGACTTCACAAAAGGGTGAGGCGATCAGAACGTTTCTAGAACACAGGCACAGGACACGGTCGGAATGTGCCTAGAACACAGGGATAGGACGAGGGAAGATGGGAAGGCTTTGTATGTGCAGGCTTCCTTAGGATCTGTGTAGCTTGAGTTTTGGCCCTCTGCATGCCTCAGGACCCTTCCCTTTGAAAGAGGAGACTGGGCTCTTCCTTGCTGTAGAATAATTGGCACTCGTGAAAATCTGTGTTGTGTTATGGTGGTGCACATCTGTCTCCCTTCTGGCCAGGGGCTGCTTTTCCACATGCTGGGAAGTAAAGGGCTATCAGATGAGGTAGCCTAAATTTATGCTCAGCTTGTAAATTTAGCTGTTCAGATAGGAGTGTTGTCATAGGTGTTAGACTTGATTTTTAATTACCCTGTGGGAGCCACATAGACTTCATGTGATAAAAAGATAAAGGCCCTTTTGGGTCACAGCTACCAAAGTCTCCTCTTGAAATTCATGAATCACAGACCTCACATCTGCTTTCAGAGGAGTTTTATTTCATGCAGCTTGGTGAATTTTTATCACACGCCTCACCTACTTACCTTGTGAATAAATGTCAATCTCTGTAGCCTCCTAATAATGTCAGCTTAATGCTATTGAGTTGAATTGTCACAGATGTTAGAGGGGTATGAAATCCAAAGAAGCAGCAGAGCACAAGGGGCTTCCTGTCAGATAACGATGATGCATAAATAGCCTCAAGAGGGCTCGGGACAAATAGTGAATTCCCTCTGGGTAGATGGGGATGAGAAACAGGCGACCCTGCACCTTCACCTCCTGCAGGCCTGCTTTTACCAAGCCTGGCACACACAGCAGGCAAGGTCCAAAGGCAGAAAACGGGCTCAGTGTGGAGGGAAGAATCACAGTTTGAAGTGAGACTTTGAAGTGTTTGATTTCAGCATGACCTTGAATTCGCACAGAAGCTTTTGGTGCTGGCCTGTGGGCAGGATTTGCTGCTTGTGAGGATGTCATCTGGGTAGCTGCATCCCAGAAATATGGATGTCATTCTTCCTGGTTTTATTGCTGACAAAACCTAGCAGAATCTGTCAGAAAATCATCCGCTTCTGTAGCTTTGCTCATCCCAGACCAGAGTGGGCTGTGTTGCCCAATGGTTTAAAGTCGTACCTCAGATGGGGGTTACCAGGCCTCTCCCTGCTCCCCTCAGTCACCTGCTCAATTGAGTGGTGCTGTAGCTACAACAGGCTGAGCTTTGCAGCCAGCAAGCTTCAGCATGACATGGAAAGGTATCTGGACCAAAAGGCTGAAGTCCTTTTTCCAGCTGTATCGGCTGGTATAGCTCAGGGGATGACCTTTCTGAAGGAGCCTGCCTCCTTCAGAGCACACAGCACAGCACTCGTGTACAACAGTGCTGTAAGTTCAGCAGCCAGGGCTCCCTATAGTTGTTATTTTTGTGTAAGAGACTTAATACTTGGCCCTTGGTCAGGGGAGCTTTACCTGAGCTGGGAGTGCTGCACAGCTGGGATGGGGGACGTGCTGAGGCTCGCAGGCTTGGCAGGAGGCTGCAGGTGGAGCACATGCCAGCAGGAGGCTGCTTACGTGGTGGGTCTTCCAGTCGCTTGGCTATGGCAGATCAATAACATCCTTTCTTCTTGCACTGCCAACACGTAGGGGCCTCCCCCCGTCCTTCCCTGAGCATCTGAAGAGTATAGCTGGGTTGGCAAATCTTGTGCTCAATGAGTTGTAAGCAAGTGGAAGCTGGTCCTTGTGGCTTTACTGCACTGAGGTGGAGCTGAGGGCCAGCCGGGCAGTGATTTAGGTGGCTGGGTATAGAGGAGAGGCTGGTGGGATTATTTTTTGCCTGCAATAATGTGGTGGTGGGATTTTGCAAGGGTGAACTAAAAACTGAACATTTGTTGTGTAAACCAGGATTTTGCTTTGAGCAGCTTCCAAAGAATTCTGGGCTGCTGCTTCACAGGAACAGCTTCTCTCCCCAGCATCTCTAGGCATTTCAGTGCCTAGAAATAAAATATCAGCTGCCCCAGACACGATGTGTAAACATAATTCCCACTGACCCAGGGGAGCTGGTTCTGTTAATCTCTGGTTGTGCTGCCTTTTCATGGGCTGTCGCATTAGGCTTTTAAGTGGAAAAACCCCTCTAGGTTTGGAGTGCAGGGCATAACTTCTGGTGACAGAAGGGCTGAGCCAGGAGGCTCGGTAAGCTTTCCTCCTCTTATTGCAGGCTGCTGCCAGTCTTTCCGTACACATGCATGCGTGTGCCTCCTCCTCCAATGTGTCAATCCCAGCCTGCTTTTCTCAACTTCCTCACCCTGTTTTTGTTTTCATGAAGTGTAAGAAAAGAAGCATCTGTGAGCTTTTCTGGAGAGAAGGATCTTTTCTGAAACAGAGACATTTTCTGCTTGGTAACAACAACTGTAAAAGGCTCCTATGAAGTCACTGCTGAAGGATGTGCATATAATCCGCTTGTTTTTGGTTTTAAACACACCTCTGTAATGCAGAGCTCCCTCTGGGCTCAGATCTGCGGGTGCTGCTGGCTCAGCTGCAGTCTGACTTCACTTGAGAGCTGTCGGTAGGTTTCTCGGTGTGCTTGGCTTAAAACTAGTAAGACCTGGCAGTAGATACAGCCATGAAAACTTCTTTCAAACTCGATGAATAAACTTATTTCCTACAGGATATTTGTTCTGTTGAAGTGTAAACTTGTTTTTCAGCTAAGCTTTGTGGGCTTTAAACAAACGGCAGCTTCCTCTGCTCCGGTTACCAAAGCCAGGCAGTTCCTCGTTTACATGCGGTGTTATTTTGATGCCAGCATTAACACACTTGATGGCTTCTTCTTTGTCACAGTAGTCAAACTAAGAGGGATCTATTTTAATACACGTGGTAATGGGAATTAAAGCACTGGGACATGGGTTTGAGGAGCCTGGAAAGGTTCTTGGTGGTGTTTTTGCTGAACCATTTGTTGGTCTTTCAGCAATACTCAAACTGTCAGGGATTAAAAGATCCACGAGACAACATCTGCTTGGGAAGTGGCAGCACTGAGAAGTCCTTCCTCACTCTTAATGGGCACCACTGGCTGCTGACGGGCAGTACAAACACATCTTCTAATGCTGCTTCACTGCAGATCCAAACTGGCATGAGGTTTCTCTGCTGCACTGACACTGTGCATGGTTTGGTCAGAGATGAGTGTATTAAAACTCATCTGGTGAGGTGCTGTCTCTGCAGCAGTGTCACTTGTGTCAGTCCAGCTGGTCACCAGCAGATCGGAGCTCACAAGGACCTGCTGAATGAATAACCCTGTTACAGACAAATGCCTGGAGACTGTACCTAATGCCCTGATGGGCTGAACAACCTCAGTCCCACCTGTTGGGGCTGTTGAGGAGAGAGGGACGCGTGGCCTTCCCAGGCACTCCTGTGACTCAGGAACAGACATCTGCTTTTCCAATGTCTCCTTTGCTTTTGCCCTTCAAAGCTGTGCAGGTGACTTTGTAAGTGTAAGTGACTCGAGAGGCACGAGCCTGTGGCCGAGCAGATGGGAAGGGTTCAGCTTCCGCTGCAGTTGATCAACGTTAACTCGGGAACCTAATGAATTTCTTCATCGTTTCATTTGGGCTCCTGGCAGTAAAATGTGGAAGTCGTTTCCTGGGTAAGCCAACTGCCTGCAGAAATTGTCAGGAGAAGGAATGGAGTTTTAACTACAGAATTGTTTTCTAGGAACTGCTGGGCTGAATCTGAGGTGGTCTGCATGCTTGGCATGCTCCTTACAGCAGTATTGGAGAGGGACGTGTACATTTGTGGTCTCTGGAAGAGACCTCCTTACAATCTTCAAGTCTCTGTGGCTTCTCTCTGTTTCGGGATCCTCTCAGTGCTGTGTATTTTCCTCCCTTATACCAAGAGACAAACCATTTGCCATTCCAGTTGGTTGTAAAATCTGGGAAAGCATTTGTGGTCATCCCTTAAACAAAAAGACCAATTTGAGGATTGGGAAGACAATGCAACTGGTGAGATTGCGGCAGCAGATGCTCTTCCAGCTTGTGGTTCAAGTTGCGTTCTTTGAAGGGTAGTTCATGAACCGCCTTTCAAAGATGTGGCTGCAACCTGCAGTGATGATGGGCTGCCATTAGCCAGAAATTTAATGTAATGTAAATATGCAAAATTACATTCTCTTGAACAGGAAAACATGACTGGAAAATCACTCTGGGGTCTTAGTACTTACTGTGGTGTGTACCTGAGCCAGCAATAGGGGAAGGGAAAAGCATAATGTTCTTCTTAGTAAAGCTGTAACACCATTTGTTTTGCGTTTACTCTCTCTAGTTACACTCCCTTGGCTGTTTAATATGTAGGGCTTTAGTTTTTTTGTTGTTGTTCTTTGTTCCTGTATTAGATTAAAATGAAAGCAAGGGATTACAGGTAGTTCAGAGCAATACCTTTTACCCACTTAAACACTTGTTTAGAGCTCTGAGACTTGGACATAAGCTTACACCAGACTGTGCATACCCTCATGAGTTATGGTGAGTGTCACAGTATGAATTTTAGTGATAGGCTGAGACTGTGGACACACAACAGTCTGTATGGGCTCATCCCTTGTCAGGAGGGTGCTCCCATTGAGAACAGTCCCTCTGCTTGCTCTTCAAGTGTGATCACTTACATTTCTTTTGTCTACAATCTCATGGATAGTTTTCTTTAACCCTAAAGCCTATTTCATGAGCTCTCCTCCTCCCCTGCACAGGACGAGAAGATCACTGTTAACCAAGATGTCCCAGTGCACGAAGGGAAGCCTCATATTGTCCACTTCCAGTACAAGGTCACAGAGGTGAAGACCTCCTCCTGGGATGCAGTGCTCTCTAATCAGAGCCTCTTTGTGGAAATCCCTGATGGATTATTAGCTGATGGGAGCAAAGAAGGGTAAGTTCAGGATCCCAGAGCTGCATCTGGGGCTCCCAGGGAGCAGGACTGTGCTTACATGCATGATGCTGTGCATGCAGGGAGAATGGGCTCTACGTACGACAGCTCTGTTCCAGGTTTCTGTACCTATGTCCTTACTCCCTTGTCTTCAGAGAGCTGCCCTCCTGTTAGTCCTCTATACATTTGTTTTTCTCTGCAGTGATATTTCAGATGGGTTACTGGTTTTTGAGCCTCTATGCTAATGAGAAATAGTAAACGAACAGAGTGATTCTTTGCGTACTTGGGCATGGAAAATCTGCGAGCTTTTCCCTGAATTTTGGGGGGGTTATTTTATTTTTTCCCGCTGGCTGCTTGGGAAGCTGTTGCCAGCTTCTGTTGGCAGCTACTTCCTCTCTTTGAGGGGAAAAAAACCAAACCCAAAGCTCCATTTTATTGATGCTCTCCTTCAGTAGGCGGATCTTTCCTGGAGTCCTGCCACGCAGGCGCTGGGCCCTGCCAGGGCCTCTGATTTTTCTCTGTTGGCAGAACACAGCAGTGTTTTGTCCAGACAGCTCTGCTCTGGGAAGTTTGTGTAAACGCAGCTTCCAGAGCAGCTCCTTCCTGCCAAGTGCTTTGCCAGAGATCTCCACTGGCGGGGAGCGCTGTGGCGTGGATGTGGCTTTCCTGGACTCGTCTGCAGAGCTCTCTGAAGTCCTCCAAAATCTCCAAATAGGCCTCAGCTGTAAATGACACAAACCAATTATGAAAAGCCCCTCATTGGGCACCTTCAGTAAGTGGCAGTGGTTTTGCTCTTTCACACTTGTCATGTTTTACTCAAGTCTAGATGAACGTTTGTGTCATTCCTTCATCCTGTGACTTTCTGAGCTGTCCAAGCGCCTGTTCTTTTGCGAGTGGGTTCTTCTGGGGGGTATTTGTACACCTGTGTCATTATGACTTAGCGCTCAGTTTTGCCAGACCATTTTTAGCTAGGTAAAACAGCCTGGCAGAGGCTGTAACAGTTCATTACGACATGAACAAATGCAAATTGAATCTCCCTCCCCACACCCCAGGCTTGCTGACTGCTCTTCAGCTAGATGTCAACTGAAGCCCTGTTTGTCACTGCTCCAGCAGCCTGCATCCTAACTGGTTCAAGGCCAGCAGTGACACTGATGGCTCTGCCATGCTGATTGCCAGGGCTTGGAGAGGGGTTCGTGCAGTGCTGCTTCCATCAGGAGGTGGCAGAAGTACTTCAGCTGGAAAGAGGGAAGCATGGATTCAGGGAGCGCCAGGTGTGCCACGCAGCTGATGTGCTCAGGAAGCTGCTTTGTCTGCATGCGTGCTCCTTCAGTGGGGTTTTTCTTTGCTCTCCTACCTGGCAGGAGCTCATTTTTTGATGGTGGTTTTTTTATCTCTTCCCATAAAGCATAAACCTCACAGACCCCCGTGCACGGTGCTAGCAGAGGGGCTGTGGCCTGGCTCAGATCTGCTGCAATGTTCAGTTCCTGGTGTACAAAGTCTTCTGTACAAGACCACTGAGTGGTGGGGATGGGCATTTGTGCACACTGGCACTGGCCAAGGACAGCAAGTTGGGTGACTTGGTGTGAGGACAGCTCTGGGTTCTGCAGGGGTGGATAGCAAAGCAGGAAGCCCATTGTTTCAGCACCCATTGTTCACTGGAAGGGGGCTGTAAACAAGTGATCTTTCTGCCTGAAAACATCCAAACAGTTGATAATGCTCAGAGGCTTCCTCAGGAGAGGACTTCCTATGGCTGATGTTCTTTTGTCTTCCTCCTCCTTGGCAGGTTATCAGCACTGTTGGAGTTTGCTGAAGAAAAAATGAAAGTAAACTACGTCTTTATTTGCTTCAGAAAAAGCAGAGAAGATAGAGGTGAGAATCCCCCCCACTGTCGGTTTGCTCCCTAGAGCCACTGCTGAAACGCTGGAAAAACGTGGTGATCCCAGGGCAGGGCTCTGTGGGACACTGCCTATTGCAGGAATTGCCATATGCACAATTCTCATGGTGTTCTTACAAGTTACAAATGGTTTCTTATGGAGGAAATAAGCCCTTTCTGGGGACTAAAGGAGAGGCAGTATTCTTGATTTCTCCAGCAGATATGCTTTGCTGTCCTGTCATTAAATTACTGCTACAGTACTGTCACGCTGAAAGCTGCTCCTGAATTACTTGGAGTATTCTCTTGTCCAGACACTGGTTAATCTTCCTCCTTTGGTAAGGAGTGAGGGTCTCTGTTTTGGACCAGGCTTCCGTGATTGGAAGGAGAAACGGGAGAAGTTATTAAATGGAATAAAACCCATTTATTTCCCATAAATGTTTTATGGAAAAACATAGAATCATGGTGAGGTCTCAGGCTAGAAGGGACTTCAGGGATCATCTGGTCCAACCTTTCTAGGGCAAAACATGACCTGGACTGGTCCCAGCACTCTGTCCAGCCCAGTCTTAAAAGCGTCCAGCGCTGGGGAGTCACCACTTCCTTAGGAAGATTATTCCAATGGTTGGTTGCTCTCATTGGGAAGAATTTTCCACTTGTGTCCAGTTGGAATCTCCCTGGGAGGAACCTGGGGCCCATCACCCCTCGTCTTTTCCATGGGACTCCTTGTAAAAAGGGAGTCTCCATCTTCATAGCTACCCTTAAATACTGGACTGGTATTCAATGACCACTTAGAGCCTGTTGCCCTGAGCTTTATCTCCTTTTAAAAGATCTCCCAGCACTTTTTTTCCCTTTCTAGACTTGGAGGTAGTCCTGACCCTGGCTCTAGATGCTTATGGCTTAAGGGGGCTGCATTAGGAGCTAAAGATAGATGTGTTGGACGAGTGATTACAGCACAGAAGTTTGAGGAGATGTGTGGTGAGGTACAAAGCTATGGATGTGTCACTTTAAATCTTGCCAGATGCAGGCTGAGAACCAAGTAATTGCCATGGCAAGAGTAATTCAAACCCGAGTTCTGATTTTACTCTGCTGCTTCACAAACTGCACTGTCTTCTGGAGCCCGTTCGCGGAGCTGAGCTGCACGGAGCCCAGGAGCATGGTGTGAAGCCAAGACTAATTGTCAGATTCATCTCCTGCTATAATGTCACCAGTGTCGTGGGTTGCATTGGTGACCTCCGCAGCAGCTGCTCACAGGAGCTGTCTGATAATGGGGTTTGGTTTTAAAAATGGGCTCTGTGTTGCTCTTGGACCTGGCTTATTAGTCTGCCATGCTCCAGATGCTGGTCGCTTGTCTGCGTGGTTGAAATGAGGTGCTGGCTTGAAAACAGGTACCTGGGAGCTCCCGTGGAGTTCAGTGTCTTGGAGCTGATAATCAGAGGGTGCTGCAGAGATTCGGTGCTGCACCAGGGTCATTCCCACGGGTCACAGGGAAGTGATGCTTTAGCACAAGTGAGGATGCGTCCTGTCACTGCGTAACTGCGACCGGGGGTGTGGGGTCTTCTGGGCTGACCCTGCTCTTGGTTTCTGTGCATAACCCATGGTGGCGTTCCTGGGGGACTGCACTGAGCTGGGCTGACTGGATTGTACTGAGCTCCGGGTCCTCACAGAGCAAATGTCTCCCTAGACCCCGAGTTTGCTGCTGTCTGACCCACTTTTAGGGCTCCAGGGGTACAAGACCCACCGAAGTATAGAGGAAGAGCTGTGACATGCTGCAAAGGCCACGTGCAGGAAAGCGGGCCTGCAGCTGCTGCAGGTAGATAACTTAGCCATTGCTGTTCTCAGAGGGGATGAAAGAGACATCACAGGGTGAACATGGACAAACCTGCTCTGCTGCATAACTGAAATCCCCTGCCCACTTAGGAGCAGCTGTGGTGAATGCAGAAGGAGACACAGCCTCCTATTCGAGGGGCTGTCACATTAAAATGGCTTCTTTCTGTGCAGGAAGCTCTGGATGCCCTTTCAGAAGGTATTTGTGGCTTAGGGTGACAGGTAAAGATTGTTCCTGGTAGTAACAGATTTCCTTCTCTTTGGTAGCTCCTCTCCTGAAAACATTCAGCTTCTTGGGCTTTGAAATCGTGAGGCCTGATCACCCCTCTGTCCCGTTGCGGCCAGACGTGATGTTCATGGTGTACCCCCTGGATCAGAACTCTTCCTCTGATGAAGAATAGCTGCAGCGGGGAACTCCAGTGTGATCTGGAAATGCTGTTGAGGGGAGAGAGGGTTCGATCTCCTTTTTTGAGGAAAGGAAAAACAAGCTTCTGTTGGACTGAAACTGCATTTTTCATTGTTAGATTGGCCTGTGTATCCTCAGAGTTGACTATCTCATTGAAATGTGTTGCTTAGAGAACTATATATACACAATGTAATCACCAAATAGTAAATGGAAGATGTTTATGAACTGGCATAGGAGCTCTTTACGTGCAGCTGTGGTGTGTTAGCCTCGGGGCGCCTGGCTCCCCGGGCCGGGTGTGGGGAGCACAGCGGTAGGTGCAGCACCAACTCCTTGACTTCTCTGATCCATGTTGGTCCTTCCCCATCACCCGATGTGTGCTCATCTGGCAGACTACATTTTGACTTTTCACTCAAGACCCTTAAGCAGGAGGCATGTTTTGGGTGTCAGGCATGCGGAGGAGACGTGCTAAAGCTTAACCTTTAACACTACATTAACCCCCCCATGCGTCTCCGCTGTGGGGTGTCCAGTGCTGTTTTAACTGGTCTAACCTTTTTCCTTCCTCCCCCATCCCTTTTAAACTTCTTGCTCTTCCAGCTTTTGTTTTAAGCAGTCTTAACTCTGTTCAGTGTTACCACTGCACTATCACAGCGTTCAATAAAAGGGGCATTCCGATGAACTTCACACAGCTGGGGCTGCTTATTTGAAAGGAACAGAACTGGTGGGGCCGTAGGGCTGCGATGGCCTTGGAGGGTCAAGTGAGTGTTTAGAGCAACACCTCTGCTCAGGGGCAGCATTTCTTCCCTGCCTGCAGTGTGATGGTCAAAGAGCTGAAATGCTCAAGCCTTTATCCTCTGCCCAAGGACAGGTGCGGACCAGGCCCGTTGCCATCACCTCTGTTCTCCCTCCTCACCTTTCTAAAGAGGTGGTCTCAGGACTTGAGACGGAGCTGACGGCTGTACCCAAACCAGAGGGGGTTGTGTGTGGGGACTGGCGTGGATGGCAGCTCCACTGGTTGCAATGGGGGGTTCTCCCTGTCCAGGGCCTCTCCCGGTATGGAGAGATGGGGTCTGGTGCCGGCAGGCGCTTGTGTTTCAACCCTGCTCCTTCTGCTGCAGAGTGAGGTTGTGCTCTTGTTGTGCCATGGATGGGACAGGGGGGCTTTCTTGGGAAGGCCATGCAAGAAGGGGGTGTTTCTGCACTGCACCCTGTAGTGAGCTCTGCCTGGCCTGGCTGCTTGCGTGTGGAACTGTCCCGTGTGCTGTGTTCTTGCCCTTCGGGGGGGGATTTTGTCAGAAGCTGAAGCCGAGCCATTCCATAGAAGCCATGGTCAGTGCTTTCTGCCTGGGGGAGAGAGGTGGGGCTGGGATGTGAGTTTGTGTGAATAAATCACCTTAAAGTCTGTGTCTCTCTTTCCCTCCTTCCCTTCCAATGAAAGCAAAGGGCTCGTGGCTCTAATCCCTCTTCAGTGGGGCATTAAAGCCTAAATCTGGTGTAAAATGAGAGGCTGTGCTGCTGAGAACACCTCAGCCCTGGCTGTCCTCGCTCCAAGGAATGTATGGGGACAAATGAGACCTTGCCCCTGTTCCCCAGCTGAAACAGTGGTGTCTGCTTCTGCCTTTGGAAGGGCCAAGGCTCATCCCTTCTCTCCCTGGGCCTCCCTGGGTGTTCCTGGGAGCTCCGGGGCCCTTCTCCCACCCTCTGCTGCTCTGGTACCATGTACTGGTGAAGTGCAATGTTCTCATCATGGGAGCTTGGAGTGAGGATGAGCTCCTGCACTCATTAATACTCTGCAGTTATGGAGCATGTGCTTCTCTGAGCAGTACCAATCATTGTCCTGTCCTGGCTCACGCGCATGCAGGCAGAGGAAGAGGTCTCACATCAGAAGCTGCAGCAGTTCCCTGCTGAAGCTCCAGAAGGCACTTCTGGTTCCTCTGGGTGCTGCCTCCTGCCTCGAGGCTGGGGGTACCAAGCCAAGAAGGGGCTCTGTGGGCAGGCCGGGGGTGGCTGACCCTTTCTGGTGCCCAGAGCTTCAAGCTTGTGCCAAACTGTTGCACAGAGCTTGGCTGCGGTGTCCCTGCAGGAGGCCATGGATGCTGGTGGCAGAGCATTGGGCACAAGCAAGCAACAAGGTGCTGGGGGGCAGACCCATGAGTGTGGCCTCAGGAGCAGCATCTGCTTCAGCACTTGCAGCTGCACCAGAGATGAGGACACCATCCCATAACCACCCCAAATTAAAATGACTGGATGCAGCCTCTGGGGACAAGGGACCAGAACTGGGGCAAGCAGGAAGAAAAAGCCACCCTCACAGGTTTGTGATTGTCTCTTAAAAAGATTTATTCTCTCTCCGTGCCCAAATGTACAAAGGCAAGAAGAGTACAGTTTGTATATATATATATTTATATATATATATATAAAAAAAACAAGGAACTTGGTAATAATGTACACTTTACAGAAGGGCAGAATCAGGAAGACTGAAATGAAACCCAACACAGCAACGCCAATGGCAACGAGCTATAAACACCGACAGTCTGACGCCCTGGCTGGCCTCCCGGGGGGTGCTGGGGAGAGGGGACCCCCCAGGCAGGGGCTGGGCTGCACCCCCTGGGCAAGGACTGACCAGGAGAACCTGGAGAAAGCCAAACCTCAAACCTATTCTGCATAAACCGCTGCTTCATTTAACACCTAAAGGGAGACGCAACTGGGACCCAATTGGGAAGGTGGGGAGCCCCCCCCGGCCCCCTTCAACTGCCAGCATGGGCTGTGGCACCCCCGACACCCCCTGTCCTGCTCAGACACCCATGGCCATAGAGCCGCCGGCTCGGCTGGAGCAGCCGAGCTGGAGGTGGGAGCAGCAGGCAGGACGCTGCTCTGCAGATGGGGTGCGGGGCTCCCCCTGCGCCCCAACCCCTCCAGTCCCCGGCCCGATGGCTGCATCAGGACCCGTAACGGGCACGGGGGGGCTGAGCCACTGCCGTGTCCCCAGGAGCCGGCGGGGCCACACAGCCCTGTCTCCTTGCACAGACGGCCAAGAGTGGAACTCAAATGGGTCGAACAAGGAGAGCAGGCTGGGGCCACCGCGCTGTTGGCCCCCTCCGACCAGGGCCAAGACCAGTGAGCGCCTCCTTTCCAACTGGGTAAATGGGATGGGGGAGAACTGGGGAAAGAAAACAAAACCCAAAACAACAGCTTTCAAACAATTGCTTTTTACAGTATGTACAGAGCCCAGCGGGCAGAGCATCCCGGTACAGCAGCCCCAAGGGGCTGGGTGTGACACAGACACACACACACACAACCGAGACCGATGGCCCCCCCCATGTCCCCGGCCAGGCAGCGGGGAGAGCGCTGGGGCAGCCCGGCTGTGCAGGGCCGAGGTAGAGCATTGGCCCTGGGAGAGCCGCTTCGGGGCTGGAAGCAGAGGACCAGAAAGCCCCTGTCCTCGGGCACTGGGGAGCAGCCAGGAGCGGAACCAGCTTCCTCCAGGGCCTGGAGCCCCGGCAGGAGGCTGGGGGGCCTGGCAGGGCCCGAGTGCCTCTGGCAGAGCCTAAGTGTGCTTGTTCCTTGCTGTTCTCTGCCCGCAGCCTGGGAAGCGCCTCAGGAGCACAAGGTGGCTGTGAAGAGGAGACGCAGCCCCTGTGCCCCCCATCGATGCGCTGCCCTGGGGCTTGGGGAGCACTTCCTGGGGCTGGGGGCGAAGGCCAGGGGGTGCAGTCACAGCTTGGAAATGAACTTAAAAGCCTCAGGCACGAGCTGCCGGCAGGTCTGGGCCGTGCAAGGCACAGGGAGGAACCCCGCAGCCGCCAGCCCTGCAGAGCCTCACGCACCCTGGGGCAGGGGCTGCTTCACAGGGACCGAGCACAGCCCCAGATCCCCTGACCCACAGCAGAGATGTGCTGGCAGCTCCTGCCTGCACAGGCACAGAGCAGCGTGTGTGTTGTGGGGGCAAGGATCAACCGTGCGACGGGGAGAGGCTGTGCCCCACATGCAGCACGTCCCTGTGCCCCCAGGCTGACACCCGCCCCAGCCCCACAACAGCCACCTTGGCTCTATGTGAACCAGCTCTTCCTTTCCTGAGACCTCCTGGCAGGCTCGGCCCCATGCGCCAGCCCCAGTGAGGAGCGGGCAGCAGGCAGTGCCCCTGCCAGGCTCTGGTCCCGTGGTGCTCAGCCCCACCACAGACACAGTGGGGTCCCAAATCCGTCGAGAAACCTCAGTGCTTCTGTTTCCTCTTCATATGCACCAGGCAGGCGAGTCCCCTCCAGCCCGAGCGCCAGTGCCCAGTAGAATAAATACTTCCGCAGGTACCAGCTCATCCACTCACCAAAGAGGAGGATGCAGAGGGGGGAGTCAGTGTGTGTCCAATGGGGTGTGGGAGGGGAGAGGACAGTCTGCCTCGGATCACGGCAGGAACGTCAAAGCAGAACAATTAACACCATTCAACTGATGTCTAAAGGAGTCTCCAGCGCTTCCCCATGTGAGCCAGTCACATGTCTTGTACAGCCCAGGTGTCCCAGCGCATCATGTCCTGCCACAACCCAAGCTCAAGTCAGCTCCCACAGGCCCAGGGGCAATGGTCAAACCCCAAACCCTCTGCCCAGAGCAGCCCCTGCACCCCCAGCCCCATCCTGCGGGTGCTGCAGGAGCAGAGCCTTACCGTTCTCACCTCCGGGGAGGCGGGTACAGGGAGGGAGCGGAGCCTTGCTGGCTGGCAACTATGGCTGTGGAGGAGAGACCTGTGGAAGAGAACCTGAGTCAGGAGCCAGCAGCCCAGGAGGGGCACCCGGCCATGCCAAGGGCGCTGCGCTGGGTCAAAGCAAAGCTCAGCACAGGGGCTCACGCTGCCCAAAGGCGGATCCAGCTCCCCCCCGGGCCCCCGCGCGGTGCCCTGGTGCAGGGTGAGGCTCTCACCTGTTGCATAGGGCAGGTTGTACTGCGCGGGCAGCAGCGAGTACCCGAGGTGGTGGTGGTGGTGGTGCGTCGAGAGCAGGCGCTGCGAGGGCGACGTGCGGGGCCGGTCCGTGCTCCTCTCGCCCCCAGCGGCTGCCCCAACACTGCTGCAGCTCCCGCCGCCCCCCACCACACCGCAGCCGCCACGGTCCCGTTCCTGAGATGTCTTCTCGCTTATCTGGAGAGGAGAGAGCAGACACATGCTGAGGGCCACTGCCCACAACCCCGGGGCGCAGGGGGGCACTGGACCCATGCTGGCTGCTCGAGGTGCAGGGGAGCACTAGACCCGTGCCAGCTGCTCCAGGCTGCCCCATAGGGTGATATTACCCCCACCTTCACATAAAGGCTCCTCACAATGCTACCGGGAGATGACAGGGTGGCTGGTGACAAGCCCAAAAGTGGTGGGGAGGATGAAGATCTGTTTGAGGGCAGCTCTTTCCGCACTATGTCAAAGGTCTGCCTTCCAGCTAAGCCCAGAAGCTCACGCCCCTACAGTGCCATGGGATGGACACACCTCCTGCACCCCTCCCCAGCTCCAGCGCTGAGGACAAGTGTCACCTGGGTGCTGCAGGACCTGGAAGAGCCCTGGCGCTTCCCTGCACTGTCCATCCCAGAGGGGCTGTGCTGGGGGATTATTCCACAGTCCCAGATTTCCTAACAGCAGCAGGGATGGCAAAACCCCATGGCAGGCAACGTTGCTTCAGGCTGGTTATTCAGGAAGCGCTCGAAGCTCATTAACAGAGATGGGCAAAGCCAGCACCTTCCTGAACCTCACCGTGGGTGATTTGCTCTTGTAGTGGCTGGCATGCTGCTGCAGGATGTCCAGGGCCTTGGACTCTGAGCTGGATTTACAACTCACGCTGGGGCTGGCTCGGGACTTGTCGCTGTCATCGCTACCAGATGCCTTGCTCCCGTATGGGGAGAAGGAATAGCTGGAGGGTAGGTATGATCCTGGGGGGAAAAAGAGCAGTCAGGGCACAAGAAGCCTTCAGGTGGTACATTGGGAACATGTGGCTCTGCACATAGGCCACCATGTGCCAGAGGACGTCCCACAGCCGTCCCCTGCTCTGGCAGCACAGGGACAGCCTGGGAAGCGACATCCCCAAGATGCTCCCAGCTCCCTACCTGGGTAGTTCTGCATCATGACGGTGGGCATGGCCCGGTAGCTGGGGTGGTTGGGGTCATACGACTGGCTATAGGAGTAGCCATGCATGTAGGGGATGTAGGACTGATGCTGTGTGAGGGGTGAAGAAACAGGGACGTGGACGCTGGGCCTGGGGTCCTTCCCCACCATGCGAGCATCCTCAGTGGGGGTCAGCTTGCACTCAGAGCTGGTGCTCTCCTTCCCATCCTCCTTGGAGGCAGCTTCTTTGCTTCGATTTCTTTCTTCCTTCAACTTTCGGTCCCTTTCCTCTTTCCACCGCTCATCCTCCGTCTTGATGTCCGAGTACTTTGCTGGGTACACATAGGTCCACATCCGGGGCTCAGCTTCCTGCAAGAACCAGCCAAGAATCAGGGCAGCAGAATCCCCCAGCCCTGCTGGTCCCAAACCCAGGCTGGATGCGGGGACAACAGCAAACCTCACTCCCCTTCCCCGAGCTCTCCTTGGCCCAGTCTTGGCCTCCCAGACCCATCCCTCTGCTGGCCCCATGGGAACCTCATAGAGTCCCATCACAAGCAGAGGACAACACATGTTATCTGAGGTGATGGCCCCTAGCAAACCCCTGCAGCAAAGCCACAGTGAGGGGCTTCTTCCAGTAAGAAGCCCACTGCCGGGCTGGCAGCACCATTACCTGTCTGTACCAGAGCACAGGGTCCACCTCCGCTTGCCGGCCGCACTCGGAGCCAGACTTCGTCTCAGCAGCCTCCTTCCCAAGGTGGCTGCTCTCACTCAGCTTCACCTTCAACCCCTCGGCAACCTGGCTGCTGGGCAGCTTGGACGAGTCCTCCAGCTTGGGGATGATGACGGATTTGGCCATGTCAGGACCCCCCTGCTCCTTGGCCTTGCTCAGACCTGACTTGACGAGGTCAGTGAGGCTTGGGGCTTTGGTCAGCGTTGGGGGCATGGGCGGCTTTTGTTTCCACTCCTCTTTGAGCGCTGCCTCCCTCTCCTTCAGGCCCAGCTCTGCCTTCTTCTCCAGCCCTCGCTGCTGCTGCTCCAGGCTCTGCCGCTGCTTCTGCTGCTCCTCGTACTGCTGGCGGTAGGCAGGGTTGGTGCTCAGCAGGTGAGCGTGGTAGCCTTGCTCGTTGTAGCCATATGGGGGCACATACGCATACTGGTTGTAGTAGAGGGACTGCATGTACATGTTGGGACGCTGCTGGATGACCGAAGGCTGCTGGCTGGAGCTGCTGAGCTCTGCCTTCTTCTCTTCACAACCTTCACTCTTCACCTTCACCTCCAGGTTCTCCTGCTCCTCGTCCTTCTTCAGCTTCAAGGCCTGTGTCTCAGCTGTGGCCTGGCTGCCAGGGTTCAAGGGCCCCGGGCTTGCCTGGGGGTAGCCGGGGGAATAGTAGGTTTCAAAGCCTTGGTAATAGGGAGACTCCTTGCTCTGTGGTTGCGGGGGGAAAAGAGCTTTTTTGGCGCCTTCCTTGACCAGCTGCTCAGGATCCTTCGCCTTCACACCCTCCAGCTTGCCCTCCCCATCCTCCCCAGCATCCGAGATGTCTGAGTAGGCTGGGCTGTTGGTTTTCACTGAGCTGGCCTCTGCTCCATTCTGGGTGACAACGTGCAGCGGGGTCATGGGTTGGGCTGGGTTGGCGTTCTCCAGCCTGCTGGCACCACCAATGGAGGGGCTTGGGGCATTGTCGGTGAAGCTGTAGATTTTATCAGCCTCGGCCTTGATGCTGGCAAGCCGGCTCTGGTGGGGATCAGAGGAGCCGTTCAGCAGCCCCTCGCCTTTCACTCCCAGGTCGCTGGATTCCCCCCGGAAAGGGCTCTTGCCTTCCTCCACTCTGCAGGCTTTGCCCGGAGTCAAAGGATTTTCTACCTCCTTGGGCTCCTTCTTCTTCTTGTCCTTCTTCTTCTTCTCCTTGGAAGGGGTGAGGGCAGGGTTGACTGCAAAGGGCTCTCCCATCACCGTGGGCTTGGGCTGGATGGGTTTAAGCTGAGGGCTGTTGGGCATGGTCTGGACCACAGTGGTGGCGAGGCCTGTGGAGGAACCAGGGCTGGCTGTGGTGAGGGTGGCTGTCTGGAAAGTGTAAATTGGCTGGGGGGGGATGGCTGGTGCAATGGGTCTGGCAGACTTCAAGCTTTTGGAAGGGATCTTCTCCGACTTAGCACCAGATGCCTTCTTCGGCTTGTCCTTATCAACACATCGTTTCTCCAGAGAGTCAAAGTCGTCATTACTCGTCTCATCAGCCACTGAGGGACCATCTTCAGAACCATCATTGGACAGCGCACCTAGGTCAGTATCTCCTTCCCCACCCAGCTTCTTCTTGCAGGCCACCTTGGCACTGAACTTGCCGGATGGGGAGGGACTGTGGGGCTCCATCAAGCGCACCTTGGGGGTTGCCGAGCGAGCCGGTGAAAGCGAGCCCTTCTGTGAGATGGCGGCCCCGTTGCAGCTCCCCATGTCTGCATGCAGGGACTGCTCCTCGCCGTACTCGCTGTCCACATCTGCCTCCAGCTTGCTGTCATCGTCTGTGTGTGCGTGGGCCTGATGGTACTTCAGCCCGTTGATGTGCTTGTACTTCTTGTTACAGTTGGGGTGGGGACAGTCAATGAGGATGGGAGAAGGGCAGTTTCGGTCGAGGACAGCCGGCTCCACCTTGACCGCAGCAGGTGGCATGGCTGCCGAGCCCATTGAGTTTGTGCGGATGCGTTTGCTGCCCTTGGAGTCCTCCGAGCTGGAGTTCAGCTCCATGTCAGAGAGGGGTTTGCTCTTCCGCTTGGTGACGGAGGAGGGACTGGCCTTCACGTCCTCGGCCGTGCCGCTGGGCGGCGTGCGGTGGTCTGAGGAGTTCTGGCTGCCCCGGCGCCCTTTGCTGTTGGCTCCCGCCCGGGTCTTACTGCTGTTGCTGGTCCCTTTGCTCTCCGAGGCAGCGGCCGTCTCGTTCACGGGCGTGTTGCTATTGGGGCGCATGCGCTTGCCCCGGCCCCGGCCGTTGCGCATTTCCAGGTCACTGGTGGGGGAGTCACAGAACCTGTGGGAGGACGACAAGAGGGTTTTAATGAGACACAGCAGTGCCAGGCTACACTGTCCCCACTGCGTGGTGGTGACTGCCTTCCACCCCTCGCTATGAATCCGGCAGGCTCACCCCCGCACTGACCAATAAAAAAGAACCAGAGGGGTCCACTGTCAAACCCCCAACCTTCTCCAGTCTCCAGGACAAGGCATCCTGTGACCAGAAGGGACAAACAGCCATGGGAGCAGCCTGGTTGGGCAAGGAGGAGATGCCGGCCCCCAAAGGCAGCCCCGTGAGCACAGGGCAGAGCAGACTGGATGCCAGCGGCTGGGGCTGTCCCCTGCACCTGGCTGATGGGGGCTGCTTACCGGGGAGGTGCCCAGTCGTGCTGCGTGCAGTCGAGCAGCGTCCCCACGTACGTCTTGTTCCTCCAGGTGACGTTGACCACCAGCATACCTGTAAGGCGAGGGGAGAGGGTCAGACAGGGCCAGGTGAGACCCCACGGTGTCCTGCCCTTCCCTGGGCATCAAGGGTAAAGCAGGATCTCCCCTTTGAGACAGGCAGGAAGGAGAACTCAGCTCAAGGGCTTGAGGAAGGTCTTGGGCTCCCTGGTGAGACCCCCAGGCTCCACGCTGGAGGGGCACCAAGATGGGCACTGCAGGCCCTCTCAGTACAGCTCTCCCTGGTGCCTGCCCAACCTCTCTTCCTTGAGCCACTCAGTGCTCTTTCCTATTTCCATGGGGATGCTAAAACAACTGACCACCAAAGGGCTGAAGGACTTGGGGGGACATGTGATGCTCCACGTGCACTCAGGTAGGGTAGGGAAGGCAAACTCTGAGGAGTGAGGGCTGGGTACCCCCCAGAGAGAAATGCAAACTGCCCCCAGCAAGGCTGTGCACCCCAACCCGGAGCAGCAGACCCCCAGTAGAGTTCTGACCCGCCATGCACAGCCAAGAACCTCATGGTCTTCCGGAAAAAGCTGTTACTGCCACTAGATGGCAAACTGAACCCAGCATCCCCATGCAGGGACTACCACTGGAAGGAAAACCCAAAGCTGAGGGAACAACCCTCATCCTCCCACTTTGCTTTGGTCCCACACACACACGCCACACACCTCACACCCCCCGCCGAGGACACACATCAGACCTGTATCTCTGCCTGGAGAACCATCCATCAGGCCACAACTCCTCCCCATCACGGAGCAGAGGCACTGCACACTTTGCAAACCTGGTGGGTGCAGCTTTTTCACGCCCATTTAAGAGAAGCAGCCTGGCTCACACCTGCACTGAGGACACAGACCCCTGGCATCGATTCTTGGAGGTGGAGAATGATCCGCAGCATCACTCAGATTTGTGGGTATTCCCTCCTGCCATGGACCACTCTGATTACTGCAGAACTGATCTGACCGGGGGCAGAGTCCACTGTGCTGAGCACATTTATCTGAGCAAGGTAACACTCAGGAGATGGGAAACTCGTTTGCAAGGGTTGATGAGTGCACCAAGATGTACAACCGAGCAGCCAGGGAGATGGATGGAGTGGAGGGAGCCTGGAGCAGCTGTGCCTGGAGCACCTTTATAAATCTCAGCCCGTGCTCCCTGTTGTGCTGTGCCAGCAGCCAGCTGCAGGCTTCAAGGGGATAATATACAGAGACGAGGTCCAGCACGCATGGCTCCTTCAGAAAGAGAAATGAAATGCAGGTTTTCTCTTTCTCCTTCTCCTCCTAGAAAACGTTGGGTGCTCCAGTGGTTGCAGGTCATGGGAAGACAGAGTGTCAGCACGCGGGCAAGACCTCTAGCCAGTTCATGCTGGTGAGGAGAGGCTGGGTCCTGCGTTTGGAGGAAGGTGCTGGGGACCTGCCTTAACAAGGTCATACCCAGGACATGATGCTGGAGACGACTCCCAGCAGCAGAATGAACTGCTGGGAGCCCACAGTACCACACAGGGAAAGATTCATGGGAAAGAGGGGATGCTGATCCTAGGCATCCTAAGGAGTGGAACAGGAAGATGGTCTCCTGCCTCCATTCCTACTAATGAGGCTTTTCAGGGCAGGCAGAAACTTGTCCCCTTTTTCTTTAAAACCCAGGGAAGCTGCTGGCTACATCCTGTGCCCCAACCCAAACCCATCATCCCCAGAACACCTCCATGGACCTGTTGCAGGATGCTCCCAGGAGGTGCAGAAGGAGCGAGCAGCTGCTGAGGGACCAGCAGCCTTAATCCAGACCCCGTCCAGCTCCCTCTGCCCTCCCTGCTGCACAGCCAGCGCCGGTTCAATCTCTCTTTGACACCGGTGACACCACATGTGCCGCTGGAAGTTAATTGCATGACAAGCCACTAGAGCCTCTCGTGCATCCTGCGGCCAGCATGTGAGATCAGAAAGGATGTGCTGGCATTTTCTTTTTCCCCACCACCACAATCACAGGAGCCAGATGAAAGATGAAGGGGTGAAGTGAGCCAGCACGTAGCGTCCCTCCCTTCCCTGCTGGAGCATCAACCCTCCAGCACACACCAGCCTATATTTAACTTGCTGCAACCAATCATACCAAATCCCCTCCTAATCCTCCAGCAATAACCCAGGACAATTTAAACCCCGGGGATAGATCCTAAGCAGCTTTTTCCACCCGCATGTCCCCCTCCCACAGCAGGATGATGAGCAGCATGGGCAGGGCAAGGGCAGGCAGCCAGGAGGAGATGCCCTTGCATCCCCAGCTTCGAGGTGCTCATGCACAAAGAGCCAGCGGGGATGCTCTTGCAGAGGAATCCCACTCAGATAACTCTAGTCCTATCTGGTTTCACAGCAAGGTGACACCCTGAAGCTCCTAAGCAATTGATAGCACCCAAATCTGTGTGCAAACACTCAGTATCCTGTGCACCAAGCGTTCACATCACCGCAGTCATACTCTGGCAGGAAAAATTAACAGTGGGTGGACGGTGCCAGGCTGCTGTCTAGGAGGCAACATATGAGCTAATCCTGTAAAAACAGAAAAAGAGATGAAGGGAACAGCGAGAGGCAAAAAAGCACCACCTGGTCCTCATAGGGTCCCCACATGGGTGCCCGGTAACAGCAGAGCTGAGGGTTGGTAGGTGCCCCCAGGTGGTGGGGACGCAGGATGGACAAGAGCAATGCTGTATGAAGCCCTCCATCCCAACACAGCCCGAAATCACACCAGACTAAGCCTTTCCAATGGATAGTCCCTGCTGGGGCACAGTTCTCCCATGTTAAGACGTAGGTGGTAGTGTCTGCTTGCAGACCAGGGTCATGGGCACCAGCAGCCATGATATCAGGAGAAAATGTGCCCCAGGTCCCCCCAGTCAAGTTTCCCCTCTGTGCAAAGATGCAGCCCCAAAGCCTAGCCAAGAACATCTCCAAACCCTGATGAGAAACCGCAGTGCCAAGCACTGAGCGGGGATGTTCTCAGACCCATGCAGGGCCACTTCATCCCATGGGTCAACATCACCCAGCCACAATCCTACTGAACCATCTCCAGCAAAGCCAGGTCCTCAAGCACCCCAGGGGCTGCTAGAGCAGTTGGAAGAGTGTATCCAGCCTTGTGGGGAACAGGGAGATGTTGCTTCTGCAGTTAGAGAGGACACTCCACTAGCTTTCCACTAGTTCTGGGGTGCAGAGGACCTCTGCAAGGCAATGGGAAAATGACTGGTGGCATTTCCCACTCCAAGGGGAGGTTACTGGAGAGATATGGATTTGATGGATAGATTGTTAGGAGAATGAGGAATTGGCTGGATGGTAGCATCCAGAGGGTAGTAGTCAATGGCTCCATGTTTGTGCCCAAACTCCACAGCATGTGTCCACCTTCGGTAACAGTGTTGATGTGACTACGAGTGAGGTCCTGCCATCATCCTGCAAGAGAACAGCACGTCCCACTGCAACCCACAGAAGCCAGCACCCATGTGGGATTAGGGACCGCAGCGCCCTCTTTGTGGCCTGAAGTACCATAGAATCATAGAATCCACCAGGTTGGAAAAGCCCTTTAAGCTCATCCAGTCCAACTGTTCCCCAGCACTGCCAAGGCCTCCACTGACCCATGGCACTGAGGCCTCGTCTCCATGCTGTGTGAACACTTGCAGGGACGGTGACTGCAGCACTGCCCTGGGCAGTTCCAATGCCTGAGCACCCTTTGGGAAAGGAATTGTTCCTCAGCTCCATCTAAACCTGCCCTGGTGCAGCTCGAGGCCGTTTCCTCTTGTCCCATCCCTTGTTCCTTGGGAGCAGAGCGCAGCGCCCTCCTGTCTCCATCCTCCTCTCAGGCAGTTGTAGGGAACGATCAGGTCCCCCCTGAGCCTTCTCTTCTCCATCTGAACCCCCCAGGTCCCTCAGCCGTTCCCATCACACTGTGCTCCAGGCCCTGCACCAGCTCCGGTGCCCTTCTCTGGCCCTGCTCCAGCCCATCAGTGGGGCCCAGAACTGAACCCAGGATTCGAGGTGCGCCCTCACCAGTGCCCAGTGCAGGGGCACAATCACTGCCCTGGCCCTGCTGCCACACTGGTGCTGACACAGGCCAGGATGCTGGGGGCTTCTTGGCTGCCTGGGTACAAGCTGCTCATGTTCAGCTCCGTCAATCCACACCCCAGGATACCTCCAGTATTTTGGGAACCCTTGTGCCTCTCAAGGCTTAGCAGAGGGGGCAGAGCACAGCCACAGCACCAAGCCCCTGCGAGCACCCCAGATGTCCACCCTCACGCTCCTGGAGAAGGGAGGCAGAGGAATCAAACTCAATTTAGCTCCCGGGAAAGCATGGCAGAGCAGCTTGCAGCTCGAGAGCCTCCTTGTAAACAAGTCCTTTAATCCACGGCTCAGCAGCTAAGGCAGGAGCCCCAGCTGGTATTACCTGGGGCAGCTACAGAGATGGAAGCGAGCAATAGTCCTGTCTGGAGCAGAATATTGCTCACCTATTGATAAAACAGCCTCCGTCCAAAGCTGACAGATGCTTCAGGAGCGATAAGCGGTGCATTAGCTCTCCTCCAGCTCCCCACACTGTCAAGCCAGTAGATATTAGACACGAAGCGGTGGCACCGGGGGAGCACTGGGGAATGACACATAATAAAGCTGTGCTGCTCTACACCAACACACCCGCAGCACTGTGCTCGGGGCTTCGAAGCCTCCCACCCGCCGGTGAAAGAGGAGGAGGGTGTGAGGCAGGAGCCTGAAACACCAGCAACCCCCACGGCGCCAGAGACAGTGAGTGGTGCCGCAGGATGCTCCCACCAGTGCGAGGTGCTGGACAATGTGAGGATGAGAGTGGTCACAGCCGTGCTGGTGCGGCTTTAGGAGGCTTCACATCAGCTCAGCCATCTTGGAGGGATTTTTCAACCCCTCATTAATTTGGGAAAGGCCATTAAAGCAAACGAGAAATCCATATTCCCACTCCTCACCCTTGCTGCATCCGCCTTAAAAACTCATCTCCTGTTTCAGGGTTCAAGCACATACAGCTAAGAGGACTGGAACATGCTGCAGGAGATGGTTTGAAGCCCCTAAACCTACCCATAAGCAGTGCAATCTTGGCACATTCAGCTTTTAAAACACCCCCAGAATGCAACGAGCAAACAGAGGTGCAACTGAAGGCTGTGCGTAATGTCCAGGCAGCACGTTCAACCTGCAAAGCTATCAAATTTGGGGTCGAGCTTCCTCATGGTTATGGTAAAACCTTCCAGTCTCTACTCCCACCTTCCAATCCTTCCCCATCCTCTCCCAGTCCACTGCATCTCTCCTGCTCCAAGCAAAGACATGTCCATGCTGGCACCTGCAGACCCCAAGGACGCTCCATCAGACCCCCACGAGATGTTTGCAGAAGGACAATCCAATTACCTTGAGTGCACAAAGCTCACCATGGGTGACCTGCTGCCACAGTTCCAGCACGGAGCTGGAGGAAGGGATAGAGAGTTGTTGCTGTTTTCTTGGCGCTGCTAGACAGTTTTGTGTGTCAGATGACAGCTTGTTTCAGCTGCACAAAGCACCACTGTGGTGCTTGCACCTGCTCCATTCACCACAAGCAGAGGTGAGGAGATGATGGGCTCTGAGCCAGGTGACACCAGCTCCACTGAGGGCGATGGAGGGGACCCAGCAGCTAATGAGGCAGGAACAGAGCAATCCTTTCCCGTGTCATTAGACCAGTTCATAGTTCCTGCAGAACGAAATCACACCCAACAGAATGAGGGCAACTGCTGAGACAGCTGCTGCTCACCAAAGGGGTTCCCATAACACACATCCCCGCACAAGAAGGGCTTGGCAAAGGGACAGTGTCACCAGCACGGCTGCCCAACAGAGTGTACAACCGGAGCCACCACCAGCAAGAACACACCTCAGCCCAACACCAACCGGGAGCAGCGGTGGAGACACACCGAGAGCTCAGAGCTACACTTGGTCGTGGGAGCCCACCAGGATGCGTTTGGTGGCAATCACGATCTTGCAACATGCTTTCTAGTGGGGAGAGAGGACAACGCTGGTGTTCAAGGCAGGAAGAACATCATGGGGCTCCTCAGAGCTTCATGCTCCTATCTCAGATGGGTCAGTCAGCTCCAGCTTGCCCTTCCAAGGTCACTCCAGCATTGCCTAAACCTTCCTAAGGGCTCCTAAAGCCAAAGCTTTAGCAGCCTTTCTCCCAAATTTTTCAGCCCCATGGCTAACACAAAAGCCATCTGCTACCAAAAGGGAGCTCTGGTCGAAGAACTACATTGCCTTCCTCTCCCCAGCCCCTTCCAGAGACCTTCAAGGCAGGAAGACAAACCATGACTTGAACAAACCATGGACTTCTTTGGGGCACACAACCTGGTGAATAGCAACTGCCTGAGCCCAAATAACCTTTTGCCAGCGTACGCCAGCAGATTCAGGGATGTCACCCCTGGGGAGAAAGCAGTTGAGCCATCAAGCTTCTCTCCACCACTGGAAAGGATGCTTGGTGCAAGTCAAGAGCTGCTCCTGATGCTCCGGGCTCTTCCTGAGCAGTCCAGCAAGGCTGCAGCATCACAAGCAGCATGGTGAGAGATGGATCTCCCTCTAAATGTTTGGGATAGTCTCCAGGTACACCGCTGCGCTCACACGTGCTGAAGGCACCTCATTTGGCTTCACAGACATGCCATTGGTGTAGCTCTCTCCTCCTGTATCCTTCGGGAGATGCTTGCTGCATCTCTATACATTTCACAAGCTCCAGCCTTGGACAGGCAGGTCTGTCATCTCCTTGGCACTGCCCTTTACCCCCACCACTAAAAACAGAAAGGCAAGAGAGAGATGCCAGGCAGGAAAACAGGATGTTTTCACCCTGACTTTTCACTCAAGGACAGGAAATGCCACTACAACAAAAGCCAGTGCTCACAGTGGACCAGAACTGACAAAAGGCAGCACCAGGGTTTGTCTCATGAAGGGCTGGCCATGAAAGTCATTGTTCCCAAAGGTGGCAACCAAGCAGCAGCTGTCAGAAAAGGATCTTTGCATGAATTACAGCAGACTAAGAATAGGCAGGCTGTGGGAAAGGGCAGGGAGCCTCCGGGGCCGCTCCGGAATGGTGTCTGTGGGAGCAAGGGGTAATACTGATGGACAAGCAGATGGGCCACAGAGCTTCACTGTGGGGTGAGATGCAGGAGAAAAGAGAGGAGAAACCAGAACAGCTCCCATGTAATTGCCTCTCAACCAGGAACTGGCAGTGGGTGGAGAGGATATTCTGTGCTCTCTGCCTCAGGGATGCTGTGTTCATCCCTCCTTGCACAGCCACATGGGCTTCTCTGCCCACCACGAGCCTCTTGCAGAATCATAGAATAGATAGGGTTGGAAAGGACCTTAAGACCATCCAGCTCCAACCCCCACCACAGGCAGGGACACCTCACACTAGACCACGTCACCCAAGGCTCTGTCCCACCTGGCCTTGAACTATGCCAGGGATGGAGCCCCTCCTCACCTTTGAATGCAGCCCAGAAGCTGGGGGTGCTGATGCCCCAGGACTCAGCCCAGATGTGCCTCAGTTTCCCTAGCTGAAGGTACTGCATCCTGTAAAGCCATCAGGCTCTGCAGACACAGAACAAGCAGTGCTCGTGCGCTGGCAGCTCAGCAGACTCCTGCAGGTTTTCTCCAAGCATAATACCCTCTGGAGACACCCCAGCCCTGGGGTGTGCAGAGCAGGGCTCCTGAACACTCCTGCTTTTGCTTCCTTGTCCCCACCAGCAAGCAGAGCCCAAAGATGAGGATCCCCGGGCCCAATTTTATAATGTGTGGCATCCTTCTGCCTTGAAGCAGCAGAGAAAACCCAGCATTTAACAGCTCCCAGCTGCCTCATTCCAGACAAGTTTTTCCATACAGAATGGACAGTGAAGCAGAGAGGGCAGAGGAGTGTAGAGGTACCCATTCCAAGCTAGCACATCCCAGCCTGATCCAGCATGACCCATGCACTCCCCTCTTCCTAGATAGCTCGGGTCATGATGCTTTTCCTAATGGGAATGCATTCAGTGCTCACCACCCCCACATCAAGGGCCATCACAGCACCTGTTCCTGCACCAACCACCATTTCAAAACCAATCTCCCAGTGGGAAGAAAAGAGGCAAACTGGGCTCATCCCCAGCTTCCCAGAGCACATGGCAGGAAGGGAATATCTCTGGTAGCAGCTCCTGGGAATGCAGGTTTCAGTTCAGCTTCCATCAGAGATAACAAAGATGGTTGCAGTGAGGAGCAACCAGTGAGTAAAGGGCAACAACAGCTTCATTCTCTGCATGCCACAGTGATGGAAGAGTAGGAGCAGACGTCCAAGAGGAGCTCTTGGGATACCCAACTGAGATGAACTTCCACACCACTGCTCTTTCTCACGTTTGTGCTTCTGGGCTCTCTTTCTGCTTCCGGCCCGAGCTGAAGTCAGACACAAATATGAGGAGCTTCCCCCAAGCCTCTCGAAGCAGAAACCTCCAGCATCCCAACAAGACTGGAGGGAAGGCCGGGTTCCAGCACTCACCGTGGTCCACTGAGCCACCTATTCATCCTTGCGTTACTTGGCAGAGCCCCAACAGCAACAAAAACCCATCAAAGGCCCTGAGAAAGCAAAGCAAGCTGTGCACAGATGAGAGGAGCTCCAGCAGAAAACAAGATTGGATTGGCTTGGCATGAGAGGCGAGAGCCTGATCTCCTGCCGAGTCCATTTGAGAGCTCCGCTGGGGTGTTTTAATCCAGTGGGAGATTGCTGCTGCCTCCCAGGGTTTGAGCGGGTTTGTGACAGACCTGTGGGTTGCCAAGCAGAACCAAAGTCAACTCCGATCGGTTCCCGTGCAGGATGGCAAGGCCCCTCCAGAACAAGACAGCTCTCGTAGGAAGGCAGAGAAACGGCAGCTTAGATCTTTCGCCCACTGTCTGGGCAAGGGGGTAACGCAATACATTGGTCTGATGCAAGCTTTGGCCCATTACTCCCTTTGCTGGACAGATTAAGGGCCGCTCCCACACAGCTCCTCTGTCCTGGCCACCCAGACGGTGGGGGGTAAAGCCCAGGTCGTGCCAACAAACAACAGAGCAGGGACACAGGAAGAAGGGATTGCCATAACTCCATAATGTTATTGTAGGAGAGCAGAAAGCTCTCCGGTGACACTTACCGTCCTCTGTCTCTTGCCAGACGATGCCCTCCAGGTTGACGCTGGTCCCGGGCTCGCAGGGGCCCAGGCACTCAGGCTCAGTGGCCAGGGCCACGTCGCAGGTGTTCACTCCCACCGAGCGCGTGCGTACCATGATCTGCTCACAAGGTGACGAGATGTCATTGTTGACAACGGGGACAAGGAGGTGCAAGGGCAGCACTGCAGGCGTGGAGACCGGAGACTCCATCTGTGGGGAAGGAGAAACTGTCAGTCACCGCTGGGAATATGGGAAGGAGAACAAGTATCAACAGGCACCTACATTCCTGGAGAACCTCATGCCCAGGCTGCCACCTTCTCAGTGCCTGTGCCAGCAGGCAGTTCAAGTCCCACACCCCATCACGGGACAAGGATCTCGCAGGTTTCTCCCATCCTGGCATGCCCATACATACGTAACCCTAAAGAGTAGGCACTTTGTAGTCACACAGATCACACCCAAAAGTCTCTCTGCAGGAGATATCTGCTTTCCTGCTTCAAAGAGTTTGTGCCAAGCTCCTTCCCCAACGGCTTTGCCAGAGTAATCATCCCCAGTGAGGATGCCTCTGGCTACTGCTCAGATGTTAATGCAGTCAATGACTTTGGACCTGACAGCTCATTAGAAAAAAGAAATCTGGCAGGACAGGACCAACAAGGAGCAGCCTCCCTCCAGCACCCATCAAAAACAACATCCTCCTCCTCCCAGCTCCAACCTGGGACCACCTGAAGATGCAGACGTTCAGCTCACATCCCTCTTCTCTGTGTAAGTATTCAATTCAGAGCCTGATCCGGCCAACGGCAAAGGCCAATGCACCAGTCATCGAGCTCTTCTTGCACATGGAAATCACATCTCAGGGCCAGAGCTGGGCTTGGAAAGCCAACAAGCCAACATGCCAAGTGAAACCATGGCCAAGACACCCTGCTGCTGACAAGCCAAAGTCCTTGGCCACACTGCCACGCTAGCAGATTGCAGCAGTGTTGGGAGAAGGATGGTTGATGGACTGATTTTGCTGCTGGCCAAGGGAAGGGTAGGGTGGAGACCTTCCTGTCCTTCAGGGCTCATCGGCCAAGCCAGCTGCAGGCAGTCATCCCCTCACCATGGCTCATGCGGATGTGCAGCAGTTCTGGGGCTAGCTGCTCTTCCTCTGCTCAGACCTCCTCTCTTTATGGTTTATGATCTTATTAAGACACTGAGGAACCTCAGAAGAAAAGCAGACTGAGGAAACGAACCAAATCATCAGCGAGTGCTGACCAGGTTTTGGTTTCAAGCAGGGGAAGATCCCTCTAGAGCATCCAGCACTACAGCAAGAGATGTCCTTCTAAGTCCCTGCTGAGGAGAGATGATTATAACCCCGGAGAGGCCAAGCTTGCTAGTCACCAAGGGTGGACACAGACACCAGTCTACAACCGCATTCAACTTTGCTGCTGGCTCTCCTTGGCCTACGATGCTGACAGCCACCAAACAATCAGACTCCCACCCTGAACTGGCACCCTGCTCCTGATAAGCTGCCAAAATCATCTGCTCCCTCTCTAGCTCACCTGCCTCCATCCTTCAGCAAGATGATAAGCTCCAGTGATGCTCTTTTGAAGGGGCAACAGAAAACAAATTGCTCATCAATGCCACCTTCTGCAAAACAAAAGGCAGGCTCCGGCAATGAAATAGCCAAAGAAGAAGCAGCAGGGCTGCCTGGAGCTGGTGGGAGCATACAGAGCCGGGGCAGTGATGGGGAGCTCCCTGTTGCCCTGGGAGCAGCAGCTCTGAGGACCTGCGGGTTTGAAGCCATTCAGCTTCCTCCCACTTTGCGACAGAAAGCCCAGCACAGCACAGGAGTGTTTAATTACAGTTCCAGCTCTGCTAATTATCGCCTGGTCACATTCCTAATCTGCATTATGCCATGGTGCATAATAAGCAGCTCGCTGAGATCTTGCTAATAAGCGAGGCGGCTTGAGAGGATTTCATATTTCACTCTTCACTAGAACAAACAGAGACTCGTTCAGCAGCCATGGGGACACCAGGCAGCTCCTGCTCCCTTGCCTGAAGCTCGTGAACAGTATAAAAGGGCCCAGGGTGGCTCTCCAAGGTGAGGAAAGAACAGAGCTGCCTCACAGAGACACATCCGAAAAGAGCCGAAAGCTACACTGGAGGAAGAGACAAATGCATCAATCCCTGAATTCATCCCTCCCTGCATGTGTTTTATCTCCAAGTGCCATGGCTTTTCATCCTCCTGGTTTATCGAGCAAGGTCAGGAGATTCCCCCACTGGTGGCTGCAGGAGGTCTGGGGGGAGCTGAGGCAGCCTGGGCCTCACCACGAGCAGGCACCCAGCTCCCTCCGCCAGGCCAGCAGCCAAGGGAGGTGCTGGCACTGGGGCGCTGGGCAGCATTCATAGCCTCGAGCAGCAGCTCTCACATCTCCTCCAGCTAGCAAGGCTGGGCTGTGATCTCCAGCTCCCCAAAACAAGCCCTGCACCCTCCTGGCTTTCAGCTCCAACACGCACCACCCCCCAAGCAAAGCACTTAATGCTGCTGGGCCCTAAATCCCCTTTGCAGAAGGAGAATTTCTTTCTCTTCCCTTGCCAGGTAAGAGCTAAGATGAAATGCTGGCGAGTGCAAACACGGCTGCTACGTGCTCGCTGCTGGAGAGAACTTGGTTTGCCTCCAGCAACCCCTCTGCAAGAGTTACGTGGGGTGAAGCTTCCCAGTACCGGCGCTGGCCGTCCGCATCCGCCTGCCGCTGCCTCCCCTAATGAAAGCCCTTTGTGTTCCTTGTGGAGCCTTTCCCATCACGAGGAACGTGCTTTCACCACCGCCGAAGACAGAAGTGGAACGGAGCCAAGCCCAGGCAGCGGCGGCGGCCAGCACAAGCGCTGCTCGATGGGGGAAAAGCAAATCCACCAGCACCTGGGTGATGCCACTGCAGGGGGATTACACTCTGGGTGGGTGATTAAAACCTACCCCTCGACATAACCTGCACTCCAAGGTGGGACAGGGTCCCATGTGAACAGCAGTCAGTGCCAGCATGGAGAGATACACACAAAGCAGCTCCTGCCATCTTAGAGTGGTGCCAGAGTGGCTTCGTTAGCATCAGTCACCATTAGGGGACTCCACAGCAGCAATTAGCTAACGGGAGAAAGAGAAGAGGGCACAGCAAAAATAAAACCACCATATTAATATTGATGCCAACCCCCAAACCACTCAGAGCACCCCCTCCCGTTTATTTACTTTGCTCCCAATAATCAAAGTCAATCAGGCAAGAAAAGCGTATTTTTGAGCAATAAAAGCCAACAGGGATGCCAAAAACCCAGAGAAGAACAACCAGCACAGATATCTGTGGTGCATCTGCAAGGACAGAGAGAGTGTCAACAACGCCGTGGTGTAGGGCACCCACAGAGCTACACCCTACTTGTCAGCAAGGACCTTGCAGTGGTCAGCATTGAGACCACTGATGTATCTGAGATAGTGCTCGGCTTCCAGTGTACATCCACATCAACAAGCTACACAGCACAGTGGCCCATTTTTCTTATCTAGAAGGGTTCTTCAACTCCTGCAGATGGAGAGAGACAACAAAAGCAAGGGGAACCTCAGTACTGGTCATAAACTCTTCGCTGCCCTGTGCCAGGAGTCAAAACATGAACCAAAAGTGTTCCATCACAGTAGAAAACACAGCACTGCACCAGCTACTAAGAAAAACAGCTGTTACAGCTGAACCCAGGACTTGCATTGCTCAAGGCTGTAGCCAAATCCTCCCACACTACTGCATGGCTCAGCCCAATGTCTGGGAGCTTTGATGTCCTGGGAGCTCTTGTCCGGCTCCGTCACCACATCCTCAACAGCTTTGCTTTTTCAGAGCAGGACCTGGCAGCATGAACTTCGAGCTCCTTGAAGAAAGATAATTAGTGAGCAGATCCATCCAGTGACGAACATCTTTGGTGGGCATCTTCAAACCTCAGAACTGCAGCACCCGAGGCGTCTCTCTCCCATCAACAGTGACCTCAGCGAGGATTTCAAAGAGGAGCCACAATCTTCTCCAGCCTGACTCCCAAAGCTGGGTATGCAGTGGCTGAAGACACATCAGTGCCCACCACGCCAGTGGTTCAATCTCGAATCTACCTGTAAACATTGCTCAGTACTCTCCAACAGACTCACCCAGAGCTCCCAGTCACATCCCCCAGGAACAACATCCCAATACACTGGAGGCACATAACCCCAGCAAGCGTGGAGGAGGCTCCAGGAGACACCCTCCCGAAACAGCACATGTATCCATGAACCCTGACTGATTGCTGCCTGGATTTTTCTGGACCACAGCAAGAAATCAGTCAATGAGAGCTTCTAACAAAACCCCACGTGCAGGGAAATGATGGCAGCACAAGCAGGAGGTAAAGGATGGAGCCAGGAGCATGGTCTGGGGCAGTAATTCAGACACTGTTGCCCACTGCTCTCCCCTCTCTCTCACCAGAGGTTGAGGTTGCTGACATCAAGATGTAAACCCAGAAATCTGTTTTAGAACAAAGGTTCCCTTCCCTGGAGAGACACCAGCTTAAATAAACAGCCAGTTACTTGTACAGACCATGGACACATGGGGAGGACCCTGCTGGGGAAGTCTGCCCTGGCCACACGTAAGCAGGCCACAAGAACCAAGGCCTGAACAATGACTTCTGCAATAAGCTCACATCCCACTGCTGAAAACAGACCTGGTCATGGTCAACAAGTGTATCAGGGCACGAGGTGCAACCTCCCACCATGCCAGTGATGAGGAACTGGTCCAAACACCCAGGTGATCCAAGCAGTTGCATCAACCCTGGCCACACTGCTGGGTAAATGTAAATATCACCCAGCACGACCTCCAACGAGGCGCTTCTTCTCCCCAGCAGAGAAGGGAATAAAATCCCTGCGTGAACACAACCAGTCTTGTCTCAGTGCTTGCAGTGTTTCAAGATCAAGAGGAGGCAGATGCCACAGAGGCACAGTCTTGCATATTACTGCATCTTCAATAAAGCCAGGAATAGTATCCAAGACAGATATGTTGGCACCAAGTCACCTGCTCCAACCACTTACAAGACTATCAGATCTTCTCCAAGAAGGTAAAAATACCCTGAGAGGTGTCTCTAGTAGGAGAGAGGTAGCAAAGAGCAGTGACAGAAGGGGACAGTTGACACAAGTGAAAGACATGGAATAAGGAAATCCAAGCTGGGACCTCTGTGCATTGGTCCAGACCAATGCTCGCCTCCTTTATGGAATTAAAACATGAAGCAGCTGGGTTGGTGATGAAAAGGGGAAAGATCCAATGCAGAGGTGCATTAGAGATGTGTCTGACTTAAGGGAGGGCAGAGATGGTTGGAAGCATAGAGCCTGATCACAGATGGCTGCAAGCATCCTTCGTGTTGACCAACACAGCCTTTGGCCCCTTGTTCTTTGGTCCCATGCAGGGGCTGCTTCTGGCCACTGGAGGCATCCTCACCTCCAGCAGTGCTGCTTGAGGAGGAAAGCTCCAACGACAGCAAGAAACTTCCCACTGGGAACCCAGCGTCTCACATTCAGGCCCCAATACTGTGCCCATGCTACCGTCAACATGGCCAGCACTGCACCAAGCACGGCTTCTGCATCCAGCTGACACTAGCCATGTGTCCCTCAAGCCACAATGCTGAGTGGAACAACCACCATGGGGCAAAGTCTTACATTTATTTATTTTCTTTCTTTCAAACCCAACAAGACAACCACGCACCTCTACCAAGCAGAAAGAGGAGACACAGCAGATGTATTTCCTGAGGACCTTCTCAACCACCAGTGCAGCCCAGCAGTTCAGCGCCTCCCGTCATGGACACTCATGTCATCTTCCTGCTTTCTGGGCCAGAGGCCATGATCTGTTCCCCAGGAACTGGCTCCCCAGCACAGTCCCAGCGCTGCACCCAGCCTTCTTGCAGAAGATGGCTCTGCAAGTCCCTGAACCCCCCAGCTCACGATGGATTTATCAGCTGCCATTTCCTGGCCACTCCCCAGCAACCAGCCCCATCTTCCTTTTCTGGTGTGCTCCCACTAAAAGACCTTCACACACACGTCAGAAGCAAGAGGACCAACACCACAACAACAGCAAGGAAAATGCATTTTCTGCTTTGGACCATGTGAAATTCCTGCCTAAATCTGAGCAGCACTCAAACAGTCACCGTTAACACCAGCACTCCTTGACCAGCACATTAGAGCAGCCAAAGGAGCAACGTGAAAGGTTGCATGAGAGCCTCAGAGCATCAATCTGCCAGAAGGAGGATATAAATCCACAACCCACATGCTGTGTGCAATGCAGCTCCAGCCACTGTTAAAAGCCCGCTGATAACCCCTGGCAACATAAAACCAGGACACAGAGGCTGCGAACAGCCGAGCTAGAGACAACCCTAAACCAGCAATCTGCTGAGACATGAAGGAAATCACGTGAAACAGCAGCTGCTTGTAGCAAGTTGCTTTAACCCTGCCAACTCCCCAGCGGACGAGACCTATGGGGTCCGTCTCACCCTACACTGGGATCCTGAGCACCAGGACCACAGGTTCATCTGGTAACGACCACCCAAGCAGCTCTAAGGATGAGGAACAAGACAGAGCTTGTCACCAACATTTAGGCCAATCAACAGGTTTGTCCTGCACTCAGTGTGGGTAATCCTGTAACTCCCAGGAGGCTATAAAGCAAGCAGTTAACCTCTGGTTTTAGGGAGAAGGATATTAGGCTTGAACTGAAGTTCCTACTGCAAGCATTACCATGTCCATGCCAGGTATGAGCCCTAGACAGCAGATCTCATTGCAGTTAGAGGTCCCCATGCAAACATCCAGGTCCAGATTCCTCTTAGAGGATACCCAACTCCTCTACCACGTAGTGCCATGGTTTAGTGGTGCACTTGGCAGTCCTGGGGTAAAGGTTGGACTTGAGGATCTTAAAGGTCACAGCTCCTCCTGCCTGGTTCAACTGTTTCTTCATTTTTTCACCTAATTTTTCTCCACCTCTCCCTTGCAAGTCTAAACCTCCACCATCCGGAGGCTGGGGCTGCCAGGCCTGCAGCAATAGCACCAGGGCATGGCCACAGAGAACATACACCTACGCGCAGCCCCAGAGCACTCAGAATTAAATAATTGCATTAATTAATCATGTCCATCCAGGCACAATGTTTCGCACAAAGTTCTTATCTTTGGAGAGCTGCATTACAGAAGTTAACCAGAGAAGAGACAGCTCAGGATTTACTAACAATCTCAGTATAAAATTGGACTCTAGCAGAAGGGAGGAGATGGATCCAAGACTTGCAGTAGAAATGAGCTGGGTTCACAACACCTCAGCTAGGATGGGTTGCTCTGCTTCTGGGCACACAGGGACCACCTTTCTCCCATCCATCCCAGTATCCAGAGCAATTGCACTGTTAGCACCCATTCCCAGGTGGGAAGGTACAAAGCCCAGCCCACAAGCCACTGCAACCACCCATCTGTTGCTGCCGAGACAAAGTACCCATAATGGGCAACACAACCAACATGCACAGATGCAGTTTTATTACACTACTAAGAAACCAACTTTTGCACCTGGTAAAGCACAAGAGATGATGGCCCTTGTGTTTTCACAGAAGGACCCAGGAAGGACCTTCTAGGCAAAAGATGGACTTGACCTGGAGAACATAAAGAAGGACTACAGAGCCCTGGGAGAGGTGGTATGGGGCTCTGGAGCTCAGACTGTCTTTTCATCAATTCTCCAGGATACAGGGGAGGACCTGAAAAAGGCTAGGAGGATTAGCTAGGTTAATAAATGGTTAGAAGGGTGGTGCCATAGTCAGGGGTTTGGGTATTTTGAACACGGGACTCAGTTTGGGAGGCCAGGTCTACTGGGGGCTGGTGGCGCTGGTCTCTCAAAGAAAGGGAAGAGTGGATTTGGTAGGAGGCTTGCCAGACTGGTCAAGGATGCTTTAAACTAGATGTGTTGGGGGAGGGGGGCATCATTCCATCCCAACACACCCAGTCACTTGCCAGCACCTATAGTAAATGCTCAGAGCAATGTAGAGATATTCCAGCAGCTCCAGCCAATGAACCAGCTTCATTCGGAGCTCAGCTCAGATGCCTCTATACAAACACCCATAGCATGGGTAACAAACAAGAGGAATTAGAGATGTGTGCATGTCTACGGGGGTATGATATCATAGGCATCACAGAAACATGGTGGGATGGCTCCTATGACTGGTGTGTTGGAATGGAAGGTTACAGGCTCTTTAGAAAAGACAGGCCCACAGGCAGGGAGGGGGAGTTGCTATTTACGTTAGGGATAGGCTGGAGAGTATGGAACTCTGTCTGGGGACAGTTGAGCAGTCGACAGAGTTTGTGGGTCAGGGTTAAAGGGAGAACAGCGATGGGAGACATTATTGTGGGGATCTGTTACAGACCGCCTGACCAAGAGGACTTGGTGGATGAAGCACTCTATAGACAGATAGGAACAGCCTCACACTCGCAGGCCCTTGTTCTCATGGGTGACTTCAACCACCCTGATATCGGTAGGAGGGACGGTACAGCCCAGCACAAGCAATACAGGAGGCTCCTCGATTGTGTGGAAGACAACTTCCTTCTGCAAGTAATAGAGGAGCCGACAAGGAGAGGTGCCATGCTTGGCCTCGTGCTCACCAACAGGGAAGGGCTGGTTGGAAATGTGACGCTCCAGGGCAGCCTTGGGTGCAGCGATCATGAGATGGTCGAATTCGAGATCCTCAGGACAGTGCAGCAACCTCACTGCCCTGGACTTCAAGACAGCAGACTTCAGGAACCTGCTCAGTAAGATTCCATGGGATATGGCCCTAGAGGGGAGGGGAGCCCAAGACTGTTGGTTGATATTCAAGGATCACCTGCTGCAAGCCCAGGAGCGATACATCCCTACTAGAACGAAATGCTGCAGGAGGGCAAAGAGACCTCCTTGGATGGATAAGGAGCTGCTGAAGAAAATTTGAAGGAAAAAAGTCTTATAAAAGGTGGAAGCAAGGACAGGCGGCCTGGGAAGAATACAAGGATGTTGTCTGGGAAGCGAGGGACTAGGTTAGGAAAGCCAAGGCCGTCTTAGAATTAAACTTGGCTAGAGATGTGAAAGATAACAGGAAGGGATTCTATAGGTACACTGCAAATAAAAGGCAGGCTAGGGACAACGTGGGCCCCCTCCAGAAGCTCTCGGGAGAACTGGCTACCCTGGATTTGGAGAAGGCTGAGGTTCTTAATGACTTCTCTGACTCAGTCTTCACTGGCAAATGCTCTGACCTCACCACCCAACTCTTGGAAAGCAGATGTAGGGACTGTGAGAATGAAGACCCTGGGCCCACTGTAGGAAAGGATCTGGTTTGAAACCACCTTAAGAACCTGAATGTACACAAGTCCAGGGGACCTGATGAAATCCATCCACGGGTCCTGAAGGAGATGCAAATGAAGTTGCTAAGCCACTGTCCATCATATCCGAAAAATCATAGCAGTAAGGTGAAGTTCCCGACAACTGGAAAAAGGGGAATATAACCCCATTTTCAAGAAGGGGAAAATGGATGAACCAGGGAACTACAGAGCAGTCAGCCTCACCTCTGTGCCTGGCAAAATCTTGGAGCTTCACTAAGGGGAAATCCTGCCTGACCAATCTGGTGGCCTTCTATGATGGGGTACAGAACTGATGGACAGGGGTAGAGCAGTTGATGTCATCTACCTGGACTTGTGCAAAGCGTTTGACACTGTCCCACATGACATCCTTGTCCCTAAGTTGGAGAGACATCAATTTGATAGGTGGACCACTCGGTGGATAAAGAACTGGCTGGATGGCCACACACAAGGAGTTGTGCTCAATGGCTCAATGTCCAGCTGGAAGCCAGTAACAAGTGGTGTCCCTCAGGGATCGGTGCTGGGACCGGCCTTGTTCAACATCTTTGTCGGTGACATGGACAGTGGGATTGAGTGCGACCTCAGCAAGTTGGCCGATGACACCAAGCTGCGGGGTTTGGTTGATACGTTGGAGGGAAGGAATGCCATCCAGAGGGACCCTGACACGCTTGTGAGGTGGGCTGATGCCAACCTGATGAAGTTTAACCATGCCAAGTGCAGGGTCCTACACCTGGGTTGGAGCAATCCCAGGCACAGCTACAGGTTGGGCAGGGAAGAGATTCAGAGCAGTCCTGAGGAGAAGGACTTGGGGGTGTTGGTCGATGAGAAAATGAACATGAGCCGGCTGCAGTGTGCGCTTGCAGCACAGAAAGCCAACTGTATCCTGGGCTGCATCAAAAGGAGGGTGACCAGCAGGTCGAGGGAGGTGATCCTGCCCCTCTACTCTGCTCTCGTGAGACCTCGCTTGGAGCATTGTGTGCAGTTCTGGTGTCCTCAACATCAGAAGGACATGGAACTGTTGGAACAAGTCCAGAGGAGGCCACGAGGATGATCAGGGGACTGGAGCATCTCCATATGAAGACAGGATGAGAAAGTTTGGGGCTGTTCAGCCTGGAGAAGAGAAGCTGCATGGAGACCTCATAGCAGCCTTCCAGCATCTGAAGGGGGCCTATAGGGATGCTGGGGAGGGACTCTTCATGAGGGACTGTAGCGATAGGACAAGGGGTAACAGGTTCAAACTGAAACAGGGGAAGTTTAGATTGGATATGAGGAAGAAATTCTTTACTGAAGAATGATGATGGTGGTGAGGCACTGGAATGGGTTGCCCAGGGAAGTTGGGAATGCTCCATCGCTAGCAGTGTTCAAGGCCAGGTTGGACAGAGCCTTGGGTGGCATGGTTTAGTGTGAGGTGTCCCTGCCCATGGCAGGGGGGTTGGAACTGGATGATCTTAAGGTTCTTTCCAACCATAACTGTTCTATGATTCTGTGATTCTATGACTTGCAGCTGTTTTCATCAGCCAAGCTGTAAATGTGGCATGGGAACAGCTGTACCTTCCACAACAGCCGGAACTACAGCATCTTTTGCATCTCCCAGCATCCAATGGCGGCAAATGGATCCAAGAGCATCAGTCACACTTGGAGTCACTATGCAAGAAAAGCCGTGGGGATACAGAGTTACAAACATACATAAATCAGTTGAGCAATACTCCATGGTGGTCCTTCCACTGATCCAGAAGGGGATTATCTCCATGATGACATCTTAGCATCACAGACTGGTTTGGATTGGAAGGGACCTTAAAGCTCATCCAGTTCCAACCCCTGCCACGGGCAGGGACACCTTCTACTAGAGCAGCTTGCTCCAAGCCCCATCGAGCCTGGCTTTGAGCACTGCCAGGTATGGGGCAGCCACAGGTTCTCTGGGCACCCTGTGCCAGCGCCTCAGCACCCTCATTGTAAAAAATTTATTTCAAAGCTCAATTGACCCTCTTGGACTTTGTCCACGCTACGTGACCCAGGGTTCCTCCCAGCACTGAGGTGGCACAGAGGTGCAAAGCAGGGTCACCAAGCTGGCTTGGCTACGCTTATCCTATTTCCCATAGCTACCAGGAACCAAGGTACTAACGGAGTGAGACCAGCTTGCAAAGGAGACCCTGAGGCAGAGCCAGGAGCAACAAACAGCACTTTGCCCACCAAACCCTCCTTGCCTCTCCTAGCCCAGAGTCACCTGGGACACAACATGGGAGAAGGGGGAATTTCCTATTTTTTTCCTGATGGCTCTTCGCAGGAGAGCAGTGGCTGCACTGAGCTCCGGACATCTCATAACTTGAAAGGACACAGGCAAATTGGAGGAAGTTCAAAGAGAAACAAGAATAACAAGGCTGAAGGGACTGGCTCGGAAGAGGAGATTAAAGAGCTAAATACGACAACTTGGTTCAGCAACAGCTACATGGGGACATCGTCGTAATCTACAAACACTGGGGGTGAAAACATCAAAAGGAGAGAAAGGAATTATGCAGGGTGCTGCAGAGGGTGACAGCAGGAGGAATAAGCTGAATCAAGGATAGGAACATTTAAGAAAGATGTTGGCCACAGCTTCCTGGAATGAAATTGCTCCTAAGCACATCAATATTTTCCAAGTGGGAAAATCCTTCATCCCTTCCACTGTCATCCTCCATCCCACATCCTTCCATCAGTACCACAAGGCACCCAAATCACTCCTCGTGGCAGCCCCTCAGCACCAAAGTGCTGCTGACACCCAGCTCCCCCTCATGCTGGGCCCCAAATCACCAACCACCACATTCACGGTGCTCCCAAGACACAGCAGCGATCCTTGTCCTCTCCCTGAGAGCCAACATCCACCAGTTTGGGGCTGGCCGAAGTTCAGACAAGGCACCAGTAAATCTCAGGATGGCCATATTCTGGCAGAGTTATTTTCTCTTGATGTTCTTCCATACTTCAACCATGGTAAAGAGCATCGCTGTAATGCGAGAACAGCTTCAGCACGGAAGTCTGCAGATAAGAAAAAATCCTTCTCTCATCGCATCAGTCTACCTACAAATGGCAGTTGGAGCTGGATCATTTTCTAAGCAGTTCCTCTGCACAAGAAACCCAATAGCCTGAGGCTACAAACAACATTTGGTCCTTGTGGATTTATCTCCAAGGCATGAGAAGCCAAGCTGTGTGCTCAGTGCTTTTGTACCTATAACATTTGCTTGGAGAAGAGGTGGGAGGGAAGGAGATGACACAAGGTTCCTGCAAAGTGGGGTGCATCTCCTGAGCTACCTACACAGGTCCTGGAAGAGAGGTAGCAGTGAGGCAGCATCGCTTGGAAGCACCAGGGGACACTTGCCTTGGCAGCATGCTCTCATTCCCCTGTCCAGACCACGGCATGCAGGCAGCTACGATCTGGGGGAAAAGCAGGACATCCAGTCCTGGGGCACTGTGTTTGAAGACCTGTCAGCACACCACACGCACACTACATGAGCAGGAGTGTTTTACACATACGTTGTAGCCGGGGATCCATGGCTCCTGGTGAGGCTCAATTCCAGGGCGACACAAACGTATTTCAGATGCAATAAGCAGCAAAGTCTAAGAGGAGTTTCAGATCTATTTATCCCTCAGGCAAGAGGAGGTGTCCTCCTTCTCTCTATGTAATATTAAACACCAATTTTAGCATGATTTTCACAATCCCAGCCCCTGCAGGCTGCACATTTAGGAAGCTGACCGCTCGGCTCCCATCTCCTCCTCCTGTAGGGTTTGCTCAAGCTGCCAAGAGAGATCTTGCTGGTTTCCAGACCCAGACCCAGCTCTGTCCAGTGCCTCATGGGGAGATTACAGGAGGGGAGCAAGCAAGAAATAAGCCAAATCACATGATCTGGGTGGGTGTGCAGCAGAAGGGTGTCACCATGTGTGGCCCATACAGCATGGCTGGAGAGCAGGGACGAGCGCAGTGCTGCCCTTTAGGGACTCGCATCCAGAGGTTCCCAGCTCCACATCTCCCTGCACACAAGATGGAAACCTCCTCACACTAAGATGGGGCATGAGAAACATCTCCACTTTTTGTGCTTGGGTCCCAGAACTGCAGCTCCCCCCACTCCCCAAATCCCAGGATTCCACCAAACGTGCCATTTTTGAAGCAGCACAAGCCAATACTCCTGTTCTGGCTCACACACGCTGTGTTCTCCCCAGTCCCTCAAGCAATGGCTTACATCCGTGTCTGTCGGTTCCCACCAGGAACACGCAGGCATCAGCACCTGCAGGACACAGCCATTTTGACAGAAGAGTCTCCAAACCAATTCCTGAGGTTTCACAGTGACTGAAATCAAGCTGCTGCCTCTCCAGCCACCAGGCAGAACAATGACAGTCGCACACACCAACCCAAAGCAGCACAGCGCGTGCTGACATTGCCATGAAATCTCTACTGATGAGCTGCAAGAGGAGGAGGTATGAGCTTTGCAGGTGAGCCCATGGGCTCCCATCACTGTGGATTTTAATCCCAGCCTTGGAGGTGAAAAGCAGCTTTCCTTTCCTTGCTTCAAATGTCTCTCGGTGCTTCTGGCCTGATCAAAAGCATTCACAAGGAGGAAGGTGAGCTGAGACAGGCTCTGCCCAGGAGCATGGGCTTCCCCATGCTGGGAGAACATCCCACCACACACTAGGCTTTGCCACTGAACCCTCCTGCAGTACAAGTCTGGTTTGCACCCACCGGATCAATAACGCAGCTTTGCTCAGAGTTGCAGCATTCAACATGGCCCATTTTTAACACCCTGAGCATGACAGGGTCAAGTGAGGCACCTTCGCTCCCACTGACCTCCCCATGCAGCACAAGTCATGCCCCGGGCACTCCTCCTGGGTCCAGTTTCTCCTGCGCTGCCTTTGCCATTAACACACCCTTGCGTCAACTGCGGTGCCTTGCAAACCCCACGCTGCTGGACACAGCGGGGATGTGATGCCTCAAGGTCTCACCCAGCAGGATTTGTGCTGACAGTGCTGGCTGCAGAGGCGATCCATGGCAGGAAGCTGAACAGCCCGGGAAAGAGGAGATGAGCTAGAGCTGAGCCAGCCCATAACTAATCACCTGCAGGCTACCCAACAGCTAAGAGCTGCAGTCAGGCTGGGGGCTTTCAGCACGTCTAAGGGAGCAGGGCTTTGCAATTCACATGACAGGATGATGGTGCCTGAAGCCACGCTCCTCCTTGAGAGCATTCCATAGAAAATCAGCTTCAAGAGGCTGCTTCATCGGCTCCTCCAGACCATAGAGAGGACAAGAGGTTGTATCTGAAATCCAAGTAAGCCCTCAGCAAAGGAGGATGCTGACACCACCCATGGCTGAAGCTTTCTTCCAGCCCAATTAAGCTCCAGAAAGGTTTTCAGCCTCTAACCTTAGCTTCTCAGCCTGCACACAGGGATACCCATGGGTCACCAAATTCCAGCTAATGAGAAATCGCTTCCCTTTGCCACCAAACAAAGCACAATGCCTGTTTTGAAACAAGACACAAAACAGTCACCACTGAAAGCCACAGTCTGATGCCAGCAGCCGCTGTGCCTCCTTCACCCAGCAGCACTTTTTGCACACACATGTGCAGAAACCAGCTGCTGGGGCTGGCAGGCACAAGGGTCACATTCAGCCAGGGTCATGTTCAACTGATGTGCTGGATTTTCAGCTGGCATCCCTGAAACAAGGCAAAGATGCTGCTAAACACAGACCCACCAGGCCCAGATCTTCACCGCTCTTACTCCCTGCCCTCTTGAAATGTCATTGATTCTTCACAGTGACAGTCAGCTAAGCAGAGTAATCTTATGCCATGAGAAAGAGCAGAATAACAACAAATAAGGCTATTTTAGCACCTAGGACACCATGCTCAGGGCACCTTGCCATGTATCAGGCCTTGCTGGCCACTGTGGCCCTGGGCTTGGACACCCGTCATTAAAAATCAGCTGTTGTCCTTGACTGAGAGGGGTCATAGTGCTCTCATCCAAAACAGGCAGCCTGTGGAGGAGAATGGGAGTCCTGTCTGGTAAGACACAACGGAGTTGTAATTCAGGGCCTGAAGGGGTTTTATGCCCATCAAGAGGGGCATAGAGGAGCCCTTGGCAGGAACAGGAAGCGCTGATGCTGAACCCTGAGCACCCCAGCTGGCCTGGGAAAGCAGCCAGGGGTTCAGCAAGGGAAGCCCACTGTGGCTGCCAAGCACCCCAGTGCCTGCACAGAGGCTCCCACAGCTGCACAGAGCAATTCCACAGCAAAATAAGTCATGAGGAGCAAGCACTGGAGTTAATCACCTGTGGCTGTGTGTTTCCACCTCCTCCATCCTCCCCTCCTGCCTTGATGAGAGCTGGGAAGGGATCAGAGAGCTCCTCAGCTGCTCTCCCAGGCTTTCCACACCCACCAGGTGGCTTGGAGGGACAATTAAAAAGCCATCTTGCTCAAGAGAAGCTGAGGGTTCAGAGCTGGACTCCAGCAAGGGCTCAGGACTGGCCTGGAGGCCAGGGATGGGCATCACATGCTGTTAAAGTCACCCTTCTGGCTGCTCCCTAAGAAAGATATCTTATGCAGGGAGCCCACTACCCCACACTTACAGGCTCCTTGGGAGGTCATCCCACAGCGCTTCTGTCCTTGGATTCCTAATTGGGATTGTTTGGTGTTTTCCAAGCCCAGGTTCTCAGGGAGTTAAAAAACCTCAAAATACAAACTCAAGGCACGTGGGACAAGACAGGACCAGAGCTCCTGCCAGGAACATCCCTGACACATGCCTGTCCTGGACCAGTGTGATGACCCAACAGCACCCCTGAAGAGAGGATTCCCCATTACCAATGGCATGGCCTTCCAGAGCCTACACTGGAAGCTACAGGACTACCACAATGGTTGGCCAAGAGCTTTAGATAGCTCTGCTTCATCCTGAAGCAGCAGAAACGCACTTCTGACTGTAATAAACCCATCTGACCTTTAATCACCTAATCACTCTCTTGAAATCATGGGAGTGGTGTGTCTGCAGGCACTCATCTACTCTTACTTTGTACCTACTGGAAAGGAATGACAGCTTTTTACTAACAACACTCACATGAGACATTATTTGGACTGAGGGAGAAGGTCCCAAACGTGCCAAGTAGCAGCTCCAGGCTGCCAGGGCCTGCTGATGGGCGGTTTGCGTGCTGCCAGCTGGGCTGTCCCAGGCTGGGACACTGGCCAGGGAGCAGCAGGGCTGTGCACACCCGTGGGACACCCTGGGAGCAGGCAGGAAGGTAAACACGAAGGCAAGAGGCGGATGGATAGATGGATGAATGGCTGCTTGTGGCAATCCCTGCACTCAGAGCAGTGCAGGCAGCAAAAGCCCTTCCTATTCCCACTACCCACCACTTTGGGTCAACATCTGTACCTGATGGTGGCTTTCCCCGAGAGGAGGCATAAAGCGCCTGGCACCCTTCGAACATCACCAAGCTCTTCTCCATAGAAGACACGTCCCCTGAACATCATCACATACCTCATGCAGGGACAACCAAGGAGCTCCAACACAACACAGCCCAGTAGCACAACCCAAGGATACTGTCCCTGGGCAACCCAATCCACTGCCAGCAAGAAAGCAGAGGCACAGGGTGAAAAAGGAGTCAGGAAGCAAAGAACAGCAGTGTGGAGAAGCCATGCAGCCCCAGAGCTGATTTTCTGAGGGCCTCTGCTTGAGGGATCAAGCATGCCCAGCAGCAGAGGCTGCCAAGAGAGGAGAAGGACAGAGCGGGTATGTCAAACCCCAGAGATGCGTCTTGGCCATGAGGAATAAAGACAAAATGCTGACATTTGAAGGGCACTGCCTCAGAGAAGACAGTTGATGGCTTGCAGGGATGAAAGCCTTAGCAAGGCTGCATGGGGACTAGGAAAGAACATGGGGCCAGGAGGGATTCAACAGGATTAAAGACATAAAACTTGGTAGAAAGCCAAGAAATTACTCCCTTCACACGGGGGAAACACCACCACAGACACGATGGAGAAGAGGATCTGAAGAAAAGAGACACAAGCAAGATATAAAAAGCCAAAGCAACACACCAAAGGGCAGCGCTAGAGTGGTACCCCTTCCGGAAGGAGCAAGCAAAGAGACCAGAAGACATACAAGGCTTGAGAGCCAGAGAGGAGGGCACTGGCTGGAGTCATGCCTTGGGCAGAGCTATGTAAGCGGGGAGACATGTGGGATGCAGACTAGTAGCAGAGAAAAGCCTTTCTCCATTATATCAGCTCGTCCCTTCCCACCCACAGCATAGCAAATGTCTCTGTAGCCTCTCGCCTCCATGCCAGCGGCCCCTGCAGCTGCTGGCCTCAGAGATTACAGAGCCCAGGCCCTGTTCCTTTGGCTGAACATCTCCCATGGTCTATGGCTGCCACTCCTCTTCCCTCAAAAGCCAAGGGACTGTTACCCATCAGTCATCCAGTTTTAGCTGCTGCACAAATGCTCCCCAGCCCTGCAAGATGTGCTACCCATCACTCATCACCCCCTCAGCCTGGCAGCTCTGGCCCTTAGACATCAGCAGCGAGAACCCATCCAGGTTCTGCTCTGTCCACATCCTCAGGAGCAGAGAGAGCCAAACAGCACCTTCTCAGGCCAGCAGAGACATCCCTGCTCGGCCCTGCCCCAGCCACTTCCCCTCTCATGGAGAACCCAGCCCCAAGCTGCCTCCTCAAGCCAGCAGCTCTCCCCTCCCCGCACACAGGCCCAGGAGAGAGCACGCACAGTGCCTGCAGACACATCTTGGTCTAATTGCGTCAGCAACCACTAAACAATTAACAGCAGAGGAGGGAGAACAGGGCACTGGGAGAAAGGGATGCAGCAAGCAAAGGGAAGTAATTTACTCTTTTCCCTAAGGAGAGGGGCACTATTTACATCCACAGCTGCAGTCGCCTCACCTGCTGCATCCTGCTCCTGGAGCATCTCTTGCACGATACCCACACCACTAACGTGCATTCCTTTGTGCTTTGGGAAAAGCTCAAAGTCCTTTTCCTGAAGTCATCTCTTAGCTCCAAATGGAGGTCTCTGAGCCTTCCCCATGCACAAAGACTCCCACAGACTTCCCAAGAGTCATTGCCAAACCTCAGGTCAGGCAAACACCACTATGGGCAGGCAGGGACCAGGGATGGAACCTCCCACCACTGTGCTGTGGCTCCGGTCTGCAAAGGCACCATAGCTCCCACTCAAGCACAGCCAGCAGGAGAGCAAGGCTCATCCCCAGTAGACATTGTCCGTCAGTGCCTCTGCGGCTCAACCCCAGAGATCGCAGCTCCCCACACACAGCCTGGAAAGCAGATGCACTGAGATGCCAGGAAAGCAGCAAAACGAGTGCCAGGATCCATGACCAGCTTCGCTGCATCTTTAGCCATCAGAATCAAATGCTTAAGGAGAAGTCTGAATGCGGCAGCACCAGCAGCTGGAGCAAAACCCTTCAAAGAAGGGGAAACCAAGCAGGAGCTGCTGGTCTGATTCCCAGGTGGAAAAGCCAGCCCTAAAAGGAAGGCAGACAAATGAGGAAAGCATCCGTGGGAATTGTCCACCAACCAGTTTGTAGCCTTCTCACCTAACTAACCCTCCTCTTCATCAGGCCTGGCAGCCCAGCCTGTGGCACTGCTGCTCCTGGATGGCAAGGGCAGAGCTCCCGCCGCAGGAATACGGCACTACGGGAAGTTTCTGCTCGCTCAGTGAGTGTGGGGACTGCCGGTACTCACACAGCTCCGGGGCTGGCCATGCCCCACCAAGCAGGCCCTGCTGCGCTTCTTCAGTGACAGAAAATGGCTTTAGGCTCATGAACAAACCAATGCAGAGCCGTGGCCTCATCCCACTCCTGCTCCTTACACTTCACAGGGCAGCCTGAGCCACCTCACAACTCAGCACTGGTAACCCACCAAGCCAAGCAAAACCCTTGGCGAGACCCAATCCCTCCTCCTGCTTGTTAGCAAACCTGCTGGTGGCTCCAAAACCATCCAGAGAAGTGGGCTCTGAACTCCCTTACACCTGGAGGAGAGGCACAAGCCCCTCCATGTCGAAAGCCAGCAGCCCGGGTGGGGAGGTGGCAGGAAAGGCTCAGAGGGCAGCAGAGGCTTCTCTCTGAGGACGCCCATGGGAACTTGGCATCGCCAAAGGAGACACCACTGCATTCTACTGCATTGATTTCACTGCTTCTAGAAAAAGGATGAGGCACAGACCCCATTTGCAGGATGCGGTTGCTCCTGGGACAGTTTGTGACCAGTCACAACAGATGAGTGAAGACCTAGTGCAGTTTAATCCGCACAAGCTGGAAACCTGATGCACCCCAATGCTCAGCACCAGACAACTGTGGAAAACCCAAGCTTTGCTACAGCAAAACCATCCTTCATTTACTGATCCTTGGCCTTTAAAGAGTCAGGCTGTTGGCTGGGGTTGGGCAGCAGTCCTGGTGTCCATAAGAAGAATCATAGAACCAGAGAGTGGTTTGGGTTGGAAAGGACCTTTGAGCTCATCCAGTCCCAAACCCTGCCACAGGCAGGAACACCTTCCACTAGAGCAGCTTGCTCCAAGCCCCTGTGTCCAACCTGGCTTTGAGCACTGCCAGGGATGGGGCAGCCACAGCTTCTCTGGGCACTCTTTGCCAGCGCCTCAGCACCCTCACAGGGAAGAGCTTCTGCCTAAGAGCCCATCTCAATCTCCCCTCTGGCAGGTTAAAGCCATTCCCCCTTGTCCTGTCCCTACAGGTCCTTATGAAGAGTGCCTTTAGGCACTGGAGGCTGCTCTAAGGTCTTCCCAGAGAGGTCTGGTCTCTCCAAAGCAGAGCAGAGGTGAAGAATCCCCTCCCTCAACCTGCTGCTCACACTCTGGGGGTGCAGCCCAGCCTGCGCCTCCAGTTTATCCAAGTTACCTTCTGCGCTCATCCCTCGAGAAACCATGTTAAAAAAGCAGAGGGGCCTGGAGGGGAAGCCCTACCTGCTCTGCCGCCCCAGCACAGCCATCACAAGCAGCATACCAGTCCAGCGTGGGGAGCAAGCAGTAGCTTCCCGGTAGACACTGAATTTGGCAAGAAGCAGGAGGGAGGTGCGAGGCACCGGCATCAGCAGGCAGTGATTTATAAAGCCAACATGCTTTTCCAGGTCACACATGGATAGGAGCCTCACCTCCTCAGCAGGCAGGGAGCCAGGCCCATTAGCTGTCATATGCTGTAAGCCGTGGTACCAGCAGCCAGGCTCGGATCACCCAGCTTGTTTGTCAAATAAATAAGGCCACGCAGATGCAGGCAACCGGCTCTTGTTCAAGCCCCCGCTTGCCGGTGGAAGGTGAGCCAGCACATCAGATGTGTGAAAGCATGTAATGCCTGGAGGCTGCTCCTCCCAGTAGCTCCTGGAAAGAGGGATGGCAATGGGCAGGCAGGAGCATCGCTCATGGGAGCAGCTCTGCCGCTGCCCGATGCCTGCTGCCCGATGCCTGCCGTGGGTGTTCTCCCACCTCCACGCAGCCCAAATTCAGCCCCAGGGCTTTTGTGTCCTTACAGCCTTTGGAGACAGAGCTGGCTGCTCCGTGAATCCCACAGAGAGCTGAGCGGTCCCTTCTGCAGGAGAGGAGCAAGCAGCAGAGCAGACTGTGCAAGGAGAGGGTGCTCCCAGCTCCGCTCTCACAAGCCACGTGGCTTCTGCAATCAGCCCATGCTAACGACCACACTGTCATGTTGGCTGTTTGGGGGTTTAAAATCAATTTAAGAAATTAATTTCTCATAAATTTGAATGTAATAAGGTATTTCCTCCAAATCCCATTTCCTCTGCAGACCGGAGGGATAAGCTCAGAACCACCTGCACCCGAGTCAGGCAAGAGAGGCCAGGCTGAACCACGGCAGCTTGAAGGACACAAGCTCCAGAGCTGCCGGCTGCCAACACCGTATTAACCTTTTTTCCTTCCTTCTGTTTTACCAAGTAATCCCCAGATGCAGCCACTCTGCAGCAAGATGCCATTTGATATTCCTCATGGAGTCTCGGAGCCTTTCTTTCTCCCAGAATCACGAGTGGGAAAAGGTTTGCAATGCTTGTTTGACACCCCAGGAGAGAAAGTGCAATGCAAATCCCATCATTTCCGAAGCATATTTCATGCAGAGTTTTGAGAGAGAAACCAAATTACAGGGAGACTCAAGACATGCAGGTTGAGACTTTGAGAAGTGCTCACCAATTCTGCTGTTCCCTTCAGTTGTGGCAGATGCCCGAGGACACCAGTTTTCTAAAGAGAAGATATACAAAGGTCCTCCAAAAGAAGACGTGCAACAACTGAAGCATCCAAGCTAATCACTGATGGAAATACATCCCAAATGACACAACCCTGTGTTTTGAAGGAATGAACAAACCTGGAAGAGCCAAGGCACCATCATCATCACCATCATCAACACAAAGATTTGAGAGCTTGGGTGCAGAGAGGTGAGCACGCCTACAGAAAAAGCTTTATTCTAGCCTTTTTAGCTCATTTTGGTCCCACCAGCTGCATGTCCAGCCCAAAGGACCAGAAAAGAGGCCAACACATGCTGCCCCATGGGACAGGAGGCTCCTCAGGTGCTGGAGCAGGTCCAGAGAAAGGCAATGGAGCTGGTAGAGGGCCTGGAGCACAGTGTGATGGGGAATGGCTGAAGGACCTGGGGGGTTCAGTCTGAAGAAGAGAAGGCTCAGGGGGAACCTGATCGTTCCCTACAACTGCCTGAGAGGAGGATGGAGACAGGAAGGCGCTGCGCTCTGCTCCCAAGGAACAAGGGATGGGACAAGAGGAAACGGCCTCGAGCTGCACCAGGGCAGGTTTAGATGGAGCTGAGGAACAATTCCTTCCCCAGAGGGTGCTCAGGCATTGGAACTGCCCAGGGCAGCACTGCAGTCACCGTCCCTGCAAGTGTTCACACAGCGTGGAGACGAGGCCTCAGTGCTATGGGTTAGTGGTGGCCTTGGCAGTGCTGGGGAATGGTTGGACTGGATGAGCTTTAAGGTCTTCTCCAACCTGGTGGATTCTGTGATTCAGAGAGGCGAAACCTCAGCCATGTTGAATTTGAGCAACAAATATTCACCTGCTCCTTCCAACACCACTCCACACGGGAACCCATCACTAGGTAATTACAAACCTGAACATTTTTACACCTAGGACACATCACTGAAGGCCATACATGAGCAAGCCACCCACTGCTCCACAGCAGTGGTAGGGGAGCCTCCAGTGCTGGCCAAAAACAGGACCAGGAGCTGATGACCTGGGAACAAAAATAAATCCTTGGGCCTGCAAGGCAGGCTCCGTCCCAGCCAAGCTTGCGTGCTAGAAGTTTAAGAAGGGGGTTGTTTGCTGACAGCTTAAAGGATTTAAGGGAAGGATTAACCACGGGCTTTGCTGATGAAGGAACGGGTGGCAAACTCTGAGCAATCCCATGAGCATGGGGAGAAGATGGAAGAGGACAGGGAAAGGGGAGGGGATGAGTCTACGATGGCAAAAACAACAGAGGCAGTTTGCTTTGCGTAGCGAATTCGACCAGCGCTGCTCTTCCCAGCATTAACAATCTTGGTTTGCTGCCCACTAAATCTGGGACAGCCAGCTCTGGAGTGCCACCTCCACAACACGGATCATTCGGGGAGCCGAAGGTGCCCATGCGCAGTAACAAGTGAGAACATCCCGGACCTCAGTCATAAGTAAAGGTGCACACAGAGCGTGGAAGGCCTGGAGAAGGACATGGTGGTGGGAGTCCTGGCTGGAAGGTGGGGTAGGAGGGAAATCCTGCCACAGAGTAGCGGGCAGCAGGAACCACACATCGGCAGTGCCACCTGATCCAGGGTTTGCTGCCTAAACACTCCATGAAGTGTTTACAGCCAAATCAGGCTTATATCCAGGTGGACATAACAGATAAAAGCAGGAAGCAGATCTGCTCCAGATCAGCAGAGGAACACACAAGGGGAGGGGGTCATTCCAGCAAGCACAGGGAACATACTTAGACAGATCGATGGACTTGTCTGGCAAGCTGGGGCCAGCAACAAGGGCATGCTCCCGCTGGGAGCAGCTAAACCAGCCTCTCAACCCACTCCAGCTGCTCAGCAAACAGGCACGGTCCCCTTAAGAGAAAGCACAATCAGCCCAGCTTTAGCTGGAAGAGGGTTGGGATATCACTGAGCTCCAAGCCATGCTCTGAACCTTATCTGCTGCTTTAATACCTATCAGTGTTGATACGGATTAAAGGATTAGTCAGGATTACTGAAGGCCCCCCTCCCTGCGGGCGGTGAGGATGGGCATGGGTGCGGTGCAGCTCCGGCATTCCCCTTGCGCCCACAGCCCTTTGCACTGGGAGAGAAGGAGCCTCCCAAAAGCATGGCGAGGAGGAGCCATGAGCCTTGGAACGTCAACCCATCCGCAAGGGAGCCAGACTGGGTGCTCCGGGAGGAAAATGAAGCCTCACCTGCCAGAATCCCAGCAGGAGACAGGTTTGTCTCTGCGGCTGCCTACCAAAAAGGGTCATATTCCACAAGTCTTTAAGGACCAGCACCACCACCAGAGAAATGATCCCATCACACTCCATCCAAGGCAGCCTATTCCTACCCTGGCCCAAAGCAGTCTTTTACCAGTACAGCATTTGTGCAGCACTGGGAAACCGCCTGGTTAAAATCTGCGTTTGATGCTGCTCAGCACAGCTTTTAATAGGATTGTTTCCCTGACCCAGTTCCCCACATGGCTGCAAAAACCCTCTGGCATCAGTGTGGGAAGAGGTGGCCAGGAGAAGGCAGGACACCTCTGGTGTACAGGGAAACTCTGGTGACCATGCAAATAGGCAGGAAAGTTCCCATGCCCAAGGATACACCGAACACAAACATTTGTGGGGAAGCTCTCCTCTGAGATCTCCCATCTCCCAAGAGACCATAACCAAGTATCTGTGGTATCCAGAGAGCTGTCTCCAGAAATCCGGCTGGGCTGAAAGTGGTCCAGGACAACAGGCAACACTGGAGATCCGAAAGCAGAACACCCCAACACTGCCCCTGTCCCCATGTATCCTGCTCCCCCCAAGTAGGAGCCATCGAGTAGGAAGAGCGTGGCTGTGCTCTTCTGCTGGGCAGCAGGGAGTGCAGCAGAACCTCACATCTCAGCCAGACAATCCAGGACAACCTGACTCTTGAAGGACAAAGGCACAAGAAAATACACACTCTCCTTCTGGGACAGGTTACCTGGGGTCAGCACAGCCCTGGGTCACCAAACACCATCAGATGAAGCTTTGCTTGTCCAGAGCACTGGTCACGATTCTTCACACCTGGCTTAGGAGGGAGCAACATCCTGAGATGCAGACAGGCTTCAGCATGTGCCCACATCCCAACACTGCCGCTTTCACATCCAAGTTGGCTCTGCTGGAGATCCTGCCAGTACGGAAGCACCAGGGCATGTGAAAGAGTCACACAATGGTTGAGGTTGGCAGGGACCTCTGAGGTCACTTGGTCCAACCCCCTGCTCAAGCAGGGCCACCTAGAGCAGCCTGTCCTGCTCTAGGGAGTGCTTTACATACCTGGCCTGCCTCCACCACCAGTGACTCCCAGTCCAACATCTCCACACCAAATCTGCATGCTAAGCATCGTTTCAAGCATGGGACGCTCTCAAACACCACCCATCCAAAGGGCTTTGCAAGTCAGATACTGCTGAGACTGAAGGTGAAACCAAACTTGGCTCCTCCAGTTCCCTTGCTTCCCCCACAAGGACAACGGGAGAGAATGGCAGCAGCACTGAAGCAGTCAGCACTCGCATCCACGTGCCAGCATCCCACATTCTGTGATTCAAGGATGACCCTTCAGATCAAGCTGCAAGCCTGAGGCAGTCCTCCCACCTCCCATGAAAAGCAAAGTGAAGCCCAGGCAGCTCTGCTCCAACAGCCAGATTCTGCCCACCAAGATGCCACCAGGCTGCAAACACTCCCAGCCACATCCTGCTCATGAAAAACATACATAGGTAAAAGACACCTCCCCACGCAGAGAGGGTCTCTGAGAGAAGACCAAAACCTTCACCAAACATCACACATCAGTCAAAAATACACACCTCTCCATAAGAAACAAGATCCAGAATCATGGAATAGTTTGGATTGGAAAGGATCTTAAGATCATCCAGTTCCAATCCCCTGCCACAGGCAGGAACACCACATACAAGACCCTGTCGCCCAAGGCTCTGTCCAACCTGGCCTCCAACAATGCCAGGGAGAGAGGATTTACCACTTCATTAGGCAGCCTCTGCCAGGGCCTCACCACCCAGATGAAGTGCTGGACACTCAAATACCTTTCCAAGCCTAACGAGTAGCCCTGTGCTGCGGTTTCCATCTCAGTCCAGTAGAAGCCAGCAGCAGCATTTGTCCCCGGAACGCATGAGCTGCAGGAGCTGCCCCTGGCACTGGGGCACCCACCTGCCAACAGCAACCACTGTAACACAGTGTCACAGCCCAGCACCAGGACAGGCTCATGAAGCCCCTACGGATTCTTGGCCCAGATGGAAGAGGCTGCTTTCAGCCCCGCTGGGTTACAACACAAGCCAGGTTGCCCATCCTGCCCCATCACCCCAGGCAGCATAGCTCCTGCCCAGCACGGGTGCATTTGAGGAGCTCCGTGCGCAGGGCCACCAAGCCTGATGGTGCTTCCCAGAGCTCTTGTTTCTGGAGCCAAGAGAAGCCCCTGAAAAGGAACACGCATCCTACCAACACGATCTCCTCCGAGTTAGCATCAAAACTGTTTATGGACTCAAGGCTATCAGCCATGACTTTAATCCTCTGCTCACCGTCACTGGTGCCACCCTCTGTTTGCAACCACCTCTCACTCCTGCTCCCCCCAAAGCCACTCGTTGTTTGAACTGAGCTCAAGCACAGGCATGCTAAAGGCCTGGCTTTGCATATTACTCAACAGGACATGACAGCCACTGATGCTCTCACCAGGAACATCTCACCTACAAAACATGAACCCTAAGGCATGTGCGTATGGATAGGTACTATCCCTATTGACAGGATATGAAAAGTCACCAGCCAAGAGGTTCAGAAGAAAGTCCTCATACAAGCACACTTTTCTTAATAGCACCTTAAGAGTTGTCAGCATTCAGTTAATCGTGAATTGACCCCATAAACCCAACCCAAGTCCTTTGGGAGAGGCACGGCAGGTAGAGCACAGAGCCAGGATTGGATCCCCTGCACACCAGGCGAGCATGTTAAGCTTCCTGCAGCAGATCTAACTCTGCCCCCTGCAAAGCAGATGGCATCCAAAGCCTTATTTTGTTTCAGGGCCACACAACTTTGGAGAACACATGCTGCGTGTACCTACACATCTCATCAAGGAAGAGGCGTAGCTCCCCTCTCACTGCACAAGTTGTCAAACAAAGTCACAGCATACGGACATGGGATTTCAGCAAAAACACTGCCAGAAGGAGCATGACGAGGGGGCAGAGTTAAACTGCAGCACTCAGCTCTGCACTTCCCAGGTGCTGAGAACCAAACGCTCCAGTGCTGCACCACTTTACTTTGCAGATGGTTCTTCATACAATACATTAAAGATCATCCCTACCATGTTGTCACCACTGCATCCTCAACACCTAAAGCTGTGCCAGCTATCAGGCTTGTTACGTCAGCTTGTCACAGGATCGGATGCTAAAGGAGCAAAAGCAACTCATTGCAGGGGGTGAGGAAGATGGATGTGTGCAGCAGGTTCCAGACTCTTCCCATCAATCCAACCACGTGCACACAGATCCTTCCTCTCATGGATTCGGTCACCTCAGCCACAACTCCCTGCAAGTTCCCTGACCGCCATCAGATCACCTCACACAGCACGTGACAACACTTCATAGTCCTCTAAGCCCCAGCAGGAGCAACCAACTGGAGCACGTTCACTGTGCTCACGCACAAATTGCTGCACGACGGAAAGTCCCAGAAGTGGCACAGTCTTATTTTTGGCAGCTTTTATCCAAACAGTTCTCACTCCCTTAGCCTCTTCTTGAATGAAAGCACCTTCAGGAAAACAGTCCAGATGCTGGAATATCAATAAGCCAAAACGCACTGGTACAACACAGTCCTGAGGAGCCCTTTACAAACAAACACAGCTTTGGGGGTTCTGCTCGGCAGAGCCAGGCCCACACTCAGAAACCAAACCTCGATGTTCACCTCGCCGGGACTCGGGCAATAAAAGCTGGTTTGGGTTACGCATCTGAGGACAAGCACAGAAAGAACCACTCCTGCAGCTCTCCTTCCCCTAAATGGTCAAGCTACTCGTACCACTCCATGGCTGCAATCACATTTTCCAAAATAACCATGTACAGGAGGAGTTACAGCTGAGCCAAACCCCAAAAGGAGAAACTTGAGCTGAGAAGCTCTTATGGGAAACTCACCATCAGCTCTAAGCGAGGGTCTGGAGAGCTGAGATTAATCTCCCATCACAGCAACAGATCTGTCCAAGCAAGGAGACACCCCTCACATATGCCTCAGTTTGAACCCAGATGTCACCCACAAGGGCTTTGAAGCTCACAGCAGCATTTCTCACTCCCAACAGCATTTACCATCAGCAACTTAGCACCACAGAACCACAGAACAGTTTGGGTTGGATGGGACCTTCAAAGACTGTAGTCCAACTCCTTGCCATGGGCAGAGACGTCTTTCACTAGACCACGTTGCTCCAAGCCCCATCCAACCCAGTCTTGAACACTTCCTGTCACGGGGCATCCACAACTTCTCTAGGAAACCTCTTCCAGTGTCTCATCACCATTAGCATGAAAACATTTCTTCCTTATGGCCAACCAAAATCTCCCCTCTTTCAGTTTAAAACTGTTGCCCCTTGTTCTGTCACTGCAGGCCCTGGTAAAAGGTCTCCCTCCATCTGCCTTATGAACACCCTTCATACATTGCAAGGATACAATCTGTGGGTTCCCAGAGCCCCCTCTTCTCCAGGCTGAACCGGCCCAGCTCCCTCAGCCTGTCTCCAGAGCAGAGCTGCTCCAGCCCTCAGACCATTTGCACAGCTCTTCCCCAGACCTGCTCCAACAGCTCCCCATCCTTGTTGTGCTGGGGACCCCAGAGCTGGACGCAGGACTTGAGAGCAAAGAAGGAGCATCCCCTCCCTTGACCATGCTTCTTTTGATGCGGCCCAGGCTGGCCAGGAGCCACACTGGCTCCCGCCTGGGGTGATAGGAGCAGTGCCAGCTCATGTCCCATTCAATCACCCACCAGTACCCTCAAAACTGTGTGAGAAAGCACATGGCTTCTCCACAGGGCTGCTCTCAATCCATTCACCCTTCCCAGTCTGCACCAACAGCAGGGACTGTGCTGACCCAGGGGCAGGACCTCACACTTGGCTCTGCTGAACTTCACAAGATTCACATGAGCCCACTCCTCCAGCCTGTCAAGTCAACTTCTTGAAGGAAACCACCCATGTCACACCACTGCCCCAATGTGCAAGGCCACCACTACCATAACTTCAGCAACCTCCTCCTCAGCCATGCTGGCCATCGGCAGCAGGTCTGGGACAACTTTCATCAACTGCTCTGCCTCACTTCCAGCTGACAGCAAGCCTTCAGCACGCTGAAGGCAGCTTATTTTCTCCCTCCTCCCACCCAGTCCGGGGCAGGCAGGAACGCTAATATGACACCATTAAACTGGCAAGAAGAAACCCAACCCTCCCGAGCCATGGCCCCATCTCTGCCCTTTCCATTCATTGACGATCTCAGCATGAAGTGCGCTTGTCAGAAGATTTCTTGGGTTTCCTTCAGTTCTTCTGCCAAGTTCTGATTAAAATCCTCCTAAGCACTTTTCTCTTTATTCGATTTCCTAGAACTGAGGAGTAAACCGGATCCGAGAGCAGCATCGAGTGCCAGAGCTGATAGCCACCGACAGCCACACCACTGACTCCCACACTGGCTCATTAGGATCAGTGGGAAATTGAAAGCGATTCTCTTCCCATATCAGACCATCAGCTCCCAGAGGAGACTGGGTTTTAATGGCCTTGCTCACCAGTGGGAGGCTGGAATAACCCAGTCAGCATGTGCTGCTGAGGCACCTCTTACCAGGCATTGCTTTAGTGCCATGTTTGAAGCAGGATGAAGGGAGGATGGTTCCCAAAAGCTTTTGGGTAATGCACAACAATGGAGCAGTGGGTGAGGAGCAAAGCACAGCACCGTAACGTAGGTCTCTGTGCCCAGAAATCATTCACCAAAACAGTGGTCCCCTGCCCCAAATTAATGTGCTTTGCTTCATGAGGGTGGCTTCAAATGAGGAGCCAACCTCCCTCATCATGGGCTCCTTGTGCAACCAAGTTGGGATCTGCACCAAACAGGATCCTCTGCTTGCCCGGAAAATCTGGCTGCTTCGGTGGCCTGGAGGATGAAGCTGGTGGTTCCTTGGCCAGAAACAACAGGCATCTGCAAGTCTGGTGGCTCTTGCTCCTGCGGACAAGGGCTGAAGACCATGAGGACATCATGAAGATGTGGTGCATTTTACCAGGCCTCCTAGCCATGGGCAGCTGAAGATTGCTCCTTCCCTGTGGGAAAGCAGATGCATTCCACCCCAGGGCTCGAGCACAGTGGGAGCGCTGGGTACGGAGGTGGCACAATGGGAACCCCAAAAGAGCCTCTTGCTGTTCACACAACACGAAAAACCAGAACTGGATCTCCCGCTGCCCTCTCCAGTGTGTCTTCTGCCTTTGAAGGGCCCACAGAGGGAGGAGCTCCTGCCAGGAGCCAAGGAGTACACAGCCTGGAAATCCCAACATTTCCACTTTCTAATGCCATGCACCTCCTATGCCCTTGGGGGAACAGGTTAACACCGAACCTACTTAAAAGCCATGTGGACAGGACACAAGCTGATCCAAGCTACCATCAGCTACCATTGAGTTACCTATCACAGGGAACACCAACAGCTCCTGCTTTCGTGATCTGCAGGATGGAACAGAGAGGAGCAGAGGCTGTGAGCCCCTCTAAAAGCAGGGCCTTTTCTTTGGATGTGGCTCCTCCACAAACAACCCAGGCAGCAATCCAGCAAAGCCATGGCATGTTCAATCACCTTTATGCTTGAGGGTGGTTTCATGCGCAGCCACTGCTTTCCTGATGCAAGACTCAGTCCCTGCAGAGCGCAGCCTGAATAGCTGAACCACCCTTTCCCCCTGTTACCAAGGGGCTTTAACTCTTCCTCAGGTCAGGGCAGCTAAGAAATGCTCTGCTTGTGGCTGTAGGGTTCCTACCAAAAGGCTGGTTTCCTTCAAAGGGACATTCGAAGCTCAGCCCCTCCATCTCCCTTTCCCCTGTACACAAAGCAGAGTACGAATAGCCAGTGTGGAAGACCATAAAACACTGCAGAGTTCCTGTGCCTTAAAATGTTAATGCTAGCAAAAAGAAAGAAACCTTCCTGTTAGCAAACTGCTCCACCCTGTGATATGCACACATGGCTGCCTTCCTCCCCTTCAACCACAGAGCAGCAAACAGCACCCAAAACCCTGAAATGTCGCTCTGCTTACAAGGCATCCTACAGATGTGCGGGTCTCCCAGTGCCCGGGTGGGAGAGGCCTTGCCAGCACGTGCCAGCTCTGCCTGATGACTTAGCAACCACCCCAAAGAGCTGCCCGGCCATCCTCCCCTTACAGGATCCTTTCCAGCCTCCCAAAGTGATCTCTCCTGGCCCCAGAGCACCCATGGCCTGGTCCTGGATCTCCCCTGTGCTTCTAAGCCTCCCTTCCATGCTTGGCTGCTGGAGCTCACCTCCAGCACTTGTGTCCTCCCTTTTCTCCCATGACTTTGCTCCCTCCTCCTTGCAACAGGCCTTGCTTGCCTACACCATGGGGGGTCAAGAGGACACGGAGCAGGGACCTGGGGCTGTGTGCCCTGCCAGGGAGGGTGGGCTGGGATCCCAAGCTGGCAGCACAGCACCAGCTGGAAATACTCGCTTGGAGCTGGCACAGTCACATTAACCATGGCTCTCAGCATGTGTCATGCTCGGCATGGAACCACGAGGACAACACAGCCCCTTTGCTGCACCAGGCACCGACACCAGCGCTAGCAGTACCCGTTATTTTTGGGACTCCCTTCCCAGGGAACAGGCCCCTTTTGGACAACACGTCCCACGCCTCCACCGGGGAACCACTGGGAGGGTGCTGCTTTGCCTCCTCCAGCCTTGCAGCGAAAGGCTTGACCCCAGCAGCGAGCCCCAGCCCGGGGGTCCTCTTCGGCAGCCACCCGGTGCACAGCTCACTCCACAACAGCCACGTCCACCTGTGAACCAGACGAGCGGGGCTATTCCCAGCGCAGGAGGTAGCGTACCCACATCCCAGTAAGTCCAGGGAGGGACTGGGCACCCGTTTGCACAGCACCTGGTGAAGGAAGATGACCACATTGCACTGACATCACTCACAGGGGAGCGAGTTCCTGGAATGGAGCTGCTTTCTGGCTTGGGATAATAAACACACCACCGCAAACCACAGGACCTGTAGCTGTGATGGTACCTTCTCCACCCAGAGCATCTCGGATGCTCTCCCTGACAAAGCCCATGCTCATGCCCAACGGGAGCATCCCATCCATGCTTATCCAGGGGGAAACTGAAGCACGGAGGCTCCTGCACTCACATCAAGGAGGGGCAGCCATAGCCAAGAGTCCTGACAGGTCCTCTTGCTCCCTCAGCATCACATGAAAGCGCTTTTGAGTTACACGGTGTGCCATCCCCTTGATGGGACTTAAAATGTGGCGACCTCCATGTCGCAACCAGAATTTGAGTTAAGTCTGCAAAGGAGGTGAGCTCTCCATATCACTCACTACAGCATGCTCCAAGAGACCCCACGAGAGCATGGGCCAGACAGCATCTTAAAATAAATCTAGACAACTCGTCAAGGTTTAAACCAATTTCAGTGTCAAGCACAGGGGAAACATCAGCAGATATGAGCACGTGCCATTACCACACCATATAAACGCTCTGTGGTCAACGTCTTCCTCCAAAGGGATCTATCCTGTCTGCAGTGGGTGGGGATGGAGCTGGCACCGCTCAGCCAGCCAGGGGCAATGCTGGGAGCACGGGACAAGGGGAGGCACAGGCACCATGCGCCCTCCTGGGCTGAGCGGTGCTGGCCAAGGTCACTGCAAGTCCCACAAGAGGCCAGGCAGGGCCCCTGACCCCTCACACCACAGCAAGGTCCCAGCAAAACCTGCATGGGTGGCCCTGGCAGCACCAGCACTGCAGTGATCCTGCCGTGCCCCTGCGCCAGCTGCGACCCGAGCTCACCCCAGAAAACCCTGGCCACGTTTATTTACACCAGCTCCATCTCTGCTCTAGTCCGTGGGCAGGAATGAGTAACAGGGACAGGAATATCTCCAGCAGATGTTGTCACCAAATACAACAAATCATCGGGCTGCGGGTGGCTTTAAATCATTTCAGAGCCCGGCAATCCCTTTCCAACCCTGGGCTGCCCTCCCCAGCTCTCTGACTCCAGCTGCTGGCTCCACATCTATGAGACCTGGGTGACTCCCGATGAGGCCTCAAGCTCCAGGCGCTGATCACCATGAGGTAGGAACAACACAAAAAGTCACCCCAAGAAGTCCACTGCAGTGATCAGCTGCCTTGTATCCTGCACAAGGGAGCTGCCTGCTATCAACTCAGAACATCCATGTGCCCTTTCACTCAACACATCTCTGAGCTTGCCTGCACCCAAGGACACACAAGGAGGATGGACTTCACAGCTCCAGCCCAAAGCATCCTCAAAAGCAGTGGCAGAGCAACACAGCACTGTGCTTGCACGGCAACCATCAGGAAAGCAGTGGCACAGAAGATGCCAGGCCTGGAGAAAACAGGGGGAAGGCAGTGAAGAGGCCTTCCGGAGGCCTCCCCACTGCTGGTGCAGGAGCAGCTTTGCTCATTAGCAGGTTATTCCTGGCGAACTCCCCCTGCATCAGCTCCCGGCAGGGCCGTGGGAGCAGGTGCCAAGTTTTGAAGCCTCCAGGGTCACACAGCGCTTCAGACGCATGGATCTTCCTTTAAAGAAATCTCACTGTGCAGATAAATGGTGCTGGGTAACAGGGGCCATTAGGCTAATAGGCAGCCAGCGCCAGCCTGGGAGCAAAGCAATAAACACGAGAGTCTACCCGAGCCAGTTAGCCTCAAAATCTGACCCATCTCAAGCAGTTATAATCTCCATGGGAGGAGAAACCAGGCCCACGAGTCAGCAGCACCAATCATAGAATCACAGAATCATAGGATAGTTATGGTTGGAAAGGACCTTAAGATCATTCAGTTCCAACCCCCCTGCCATGGGCAGGGACACCTCACACTAAACCATGCCATCCAAGGCTCTGTCCAACCTGGCCTTGAACACCGCCAGCGATGGAGCATTCCCAACTTCCCTGGGCAACCCATGCCAGTGCCTCACCACCCTTACAGGAAAGAATTTCTTCCTCATATCCAATCTAAACTTCCCCTGTTTCAGTTTGAACTTGCAGCCCAGAAGGCCAACCATACCTTGCGCTGCATCAAAAGAAGCATGACCAACAGGTCAAAGGAGGTGATCCTGCCCCTCTGCTCTGACCTTGTGAGACCTCACTTGGAGTATTGTGTGCAGTTCTGGTGTCCTCAACATCAAAAGGACATAGAACTGTTGGAACAAGTCCAGAGGAGGGCCAGGAGGATGATCAGGGACTGGAGCACCTCCCGTGTGAAGATAGGCTGAGAAAGTTGGGGCTGTTCAGCCTGGAGAAGAGAAGGCTGCGTGAAGACCTCATAGCAGCCTTCCAGTATCTGAAGGGGGCCTATAGGGATGCTGGGGAGGGACTCTTCATGAGGGACTGTAGTGAGAGGACAAGGGGTAAGGGGTTCAATCACCCCCAGCCTTCCCATCAGCATCTCTAACCAGAGCGCTGGGGGGGGCAGATCTGCAGGTCGACTGCACCAAGGAACTGGTGCAAGAAGCAGCCATCCCCCCTCTGCCAGCCTCCTCGCTAGCGCTGCCATTCTGCTTCCATCTTTAGGAATGGGAGATGTTTTCTCCCCTTCCTATCACTCTATCCTTGATGCAGGTCCTGCTTCCCACTCCAGCAGAAACTGGGCTGTGTTTCAGCACAATGATCTATTAAACAGGATACAGCAATGCCGATGGGCATCAAAACTAACTCACTCCTTAACTAATCCTCCCTGGCACTGCCAGCCGGGAGAGCAAACAGCGAGAGAGGCACTTTTTCCTGTATGAAAGCTTCTGAGATGGGATCAGCCAAAGCTCTCAGCCTGCTACATCTCGTGGTTATAAAAAAAGAGAAAAAGCCCACATATAAATAACCTCTCAGCAGGAGCCAAAACTCAAAGACTAACCCCATGGTTTTAAATGAACGAGGCCAATTTCCTCCTTTGTAGCTCTTGACACATGTTGGCTGCGTGCCCCCCTTCTTGCCTTGTTCCTAGAGCAGAAGACTCCGGGTGGTGGGTCCAGGGACGATAAGGAAACGAGTGGTGTAATTCCCAAGGCCTCCCCACACAGCCCTGTCAGCAGCTCTGGAGGCGGCTGATTCCAGCATGGCTGGAGAGAAGAATCCACAAGAGCAGGCAGGAGCCGGCAGCTGCCTGCACCCCCCGCCACTTCCTTGGGCTGCCAATGCTGCTCCGGCTGCCATTCTTCAGAAAGAGCAGAGCCCTGTGGAGCGAGGGGTGGGAAACTGCACTGGGATGGCAAGAAACTGGCTTCTGCCCAGGGCTGTCAGTATGAGCAGGTCCCTACCCAAAGCACTGGGCTTCCCGCGTGTCCTTAAAATCCCTGGAGCAAACAGCAGAGCTCGGAAGGATGAAGAGGGAGCTTTGGGGTGGCTGGAAAGCAATAATTATTTTCACCAAAATGCCTCCATTGGGAGTATCTCTGCTCAAACCCTGACAAGGAAACCCACCAGGCACTGCTGGGTCAAAATCACAAACACATCTTGGAAGCATGAGGCTTCAAAGACACCCCATTACAGCTTTGCCCCACATCATAGTCACAGAATGGTTTGGGTTGAAGGGAACTTAAAGCTCATCCAGCTCCAACCCCTGCCACAGGCAGGGACACCTTCCACTGGAGCAGGGTGCTCCAAGCCCGTGTCCAACCTGGCCTTGGGCACTGCCAGGGATAGGGCAGCCACAGCTTCTCTGGGCACCCTGAGCCAGTGCCTCAGCAACCTCACAGGGAACAGCTTCTGCCTAAGAGCTCATCTCAGTCTCCCCTCTGGCAGGTTAAAGCCATTCCCCTTGGCCTGTCCTTACAGGTTGTTGTTAAAGGTCCCCCTCCAGCTTTCTTTTCAGCCCCCTTTAGGTATTGGAAGACATCAAACAACTCCGCTTCCCAAACCACCACCCTGAATACAGAGGAGCCCTCTTCATCCTCACCTCACTGGGCATCTGCGCTCAGAGCAGCCTGGGTTTTCCCACAGCCTCGCACCAAATGTCTTGATATGTGGAGTGGGAAAAGCTGTTCTGTGTTGGGTTCTTGTACAAGCACGGAAGGCGCCCAGCATACAGAGGGCTTGAGCTCTCAGCACAGCAGCTCCCCACTCCCACACCATTCCACAGGGAGCTCGGTGGTCAAACGCAGTTAAACCAGTTTGTACTGAGCAATACACAAAGAGCTGCTGGTAGAAGGTGAGATCAAGTCCTAAAAGGATGCATGGACAGCTCTGGGTAATGCGAAGCAGCTTGTGCTGGTGCGACCATCAGCTAGCGAAGGAGACAACAAGCACTAAGGGACATCAAAGAGCTGGTGACAGCCAAGACACTGCGACAGAAGATGTCAGAGCAGAGCTGGAGCCCTTCACACCCACTAGCTGGGTGATGTAAAGCAGCAGCACAGGATGAGCAGCCACATCTCCACAGCCACATTCCAGGAGTTACCTCCACATTCAGGTTGGAGCCAAGCCCGTGGCGGTCTCCAGGCTCCAAGCAGCAGAGCATCACTCTCTCCAAGGAGCAAAGCTGGAAGCAATACAATATCCAACATACAGAAATGCCTCCAGGAGAGTCTACAGCTATCTCCTGCTGGGCTTGGACCTAAGAAAGTTACTGCCTTCTAGAAGATATCACCTCTTCAAGCCAGAGTCATCCAAGCACGTCTTCACCTGAACCCTCACTGCTCCATCCACCACCAAGCCTCATCCCTTCCACCAAAAACGACTGCAAAAGAAGAAGCAGATGTGCTTTGATTCTAGGTAAAGAATGAATGGGTGGGAGACACCCAGCAGTGGGGGGTAATCCCACATCCTGGTCAGGCTGGCACAGTGACAGCTACAGGAACAGCACGGGCACCATGCAAGTTTGCCTCCATGGGTTTAGGGGAAGAATGTCAGAACAGATAACACCACAGCCACACTGCAAACCACTGGACAGGACAGCAGCAGCAGGAAGAGTTTAGCCCCCTCTCCCACAGAGGGCTTTAGCCCCCTCTCCCACAGAGGGCCAGGACTGAACGCAGCGCATGTGATGCAGGGAGGCTTTCAGGAGAGCCGAGCCTCGAGCCTCAGCGGGCTCTGTTGGCCCTTCTCCTGTCAGCAGCAGTGTCGCATCTGGGCGATCGTCGCAAGCAGAGAGAGGGAAAGAAAGAGAAGAAACCAACCCGGCTCCTCCCGCGGAACCACCACTCCATCACAACAAAGCCGGAGCGGCAGCCAAGAGCCGGAAGCCTCTTTTGTCTGCCGCTCACCGTGCCCCGGGCAGGCCGGTGCCGCGGCGCGGGCGCAGGGCAGGGGGCCAGGCACAGCACAGGCTCAGCCCCACGGGAGCAGCTGTGGGGCAGGCAGGGATAGGGGCTCCCCACCCCGGCCAGCACCACTCGCCCATACACGGCCATTTTGCTGAGCGCAGCCGCTCACCCAGAGCATGCATTCCCTCTGAACCAAACCTCGGCTCCAGGGTGCCCGAGGACCCAAGGGCTTGCTGCTCCACACAGCAGGGACAGACCCAGCTGCTGGTCCACACGCTCCAGACATGCGGCATTAGCACGGGCTCATTTCTCTCCCTGCTGCAGAAAGCACTAAGCTCCCACTCCTGCCCTAAATGTCTTCTGGGGCTCCAGCAGCCTTGGCTGGTGCAAGGAGCTGCCCACGTACCAAAGCGCAGCCCAAGGCAAACCTGCACTAGGTGCTCAGCGCACCCCAGAGAGCCTGGAAGGTCTCAACAGGGTTACTGCCAACAGGCTTCATCAGGATAGGCCCCATCCCTGGCACAGTTAATGCTTGTGTCCCAACACAGAGATAGCATCAGGCCCGAGGAGGGTACATAACAAGCCAGGGCAAGCTGCAGCAGGAGGCTGGATACGGGCAGATAAGCACCTAGAAAAGGGGTGTTTGGGATATTTGGCTCCCAAGGCTTCACCCCAGAAAGCAGCAACCAGAGGGGCCTTGCGGTCAAGCTGGCAAAACACGTCCTTTCGAGCCCATGGGCTGTGTCCACAGGCTCTATCACTGTCACAATGTCAGACACAAGGAGCAAGGGTGATCTCGCCCATGGACACCACACCAGCTCAAGCAGCTGCTGACATGAAAGGGTGGCCAAAAATCCCAAAGCAAAGCTCTTTCCTACACCCAGAAGGACTGAGAGCTGCAAAATCTTACAGTGAGCTATTTAAAGAGCACAAAAGCAGAAGGAGGGGCAAAGAGTGAGCTGACTGTGGCACCGAGGCACCTTGTTCAAGGAAAAATACTCACTGCTAAAGTGCTCTTTAATCCTCAAGGAAAAATAGTCTCTGCTAAAGTGCTCTTTAATCCAGCCAAGGAGATCCAACAAAACCTCCTGGCTGGAGGCTGACTGCTCAGCATGCACGGAGGTATGGGGAGGTCATCTACCCCAGGCTGAAGCTGGTGAAGAAAGAGACATTCTCTCTTTCTTCATCCCCAGATGGAGACCAGCCTCCCTGCCTGAAACGGAAGTGGGAGCAGCACAGGGTTAAGCAGAGGACAAGCTGCCGGAGACCAAAGGTTGGGCTGAGTCACAGCGCGCCTGTTCCTGTTTCGCTCTGAGAGAGTTTCTCTCTTTCCAGGCAGGGCTTGTCCCCAGGCCTGAAGGAACCAGCCGCCTTCGTCCCCCTCTGCTGCTGCTGTGCTCCCACCACCAGCATGTACCTGTGCCCTTCACTTGCCCTTCAGACTCCACACAGGGCATCTCTGCAGCTGCCAGGAAACAGGAAGAGCCCAACGCCCCTGCCCACCTCCATTTCATCAGCCATTAGCCCATACTCTTCTTCAAGATACAAAACTGCTTTCCCACCTCTCACCACGCAGACACCTTTCTTCTCCTCACCCCCAGCTTTCCCAAATCAAAGGAATTAACCTAGCTGATAAAAGAGAGCTGATGGCTCCTCCTGAGTGCAAATGTGACATCATTTCCTGCAAATCCAGACCTAAAATCACTTCTCAAAACATGGCTGTGTTTGTATCCATGTGGTTGTACCAGAACCTGGACAAGTGAAATGGCAGAACCATCCTTACAGGGTATTTGTACAAAGATGACAGAACAGCATGGGTTGGAAAGGACCTTAAAGCTCATCCAGTTTCAGACCCCTGCCATGTGCAGGGACACCTTCCACTGGAGCAGGGTGCTCCAAGGCACTGTGTCCAGCCTGGCCTTGAACACTGCCAGGGATGGGGCAGCCACAGGTTCTCTGGGCACCCTGAGCCAGCGCCTCAGCACCCCCACAAAGAAGAGCTTCGACCCGTTGGTCACGCAGCCCAGGATACAGCCAGCTTTCTGCACTGCAAGGGTGCAGCAACATCTCATGTCCGATTTTATCTCCCACCAGTACCCCATGGTCTTTCCCCACAGGGCTGCTCTTCATTCATTCACCCTCAACTCTGCACCAACAGTGGGGATTGCCCCAACTCAGGTGTGGGACCTTGCAGTTGGCTCTATTGAATGTCATGAGGTTCACATGGGCCCACACCTCCATCCTGTCAAAGTCCATGATGTTTTGTCCCTCTCTTCATAATCCCCACCTCACTTTGGCAATTCTATCAGCAGAGGGTTTCTGCAGCTGCATCAGTGAAAGACATAAATCTTTAATACTAAAAGCATAAGCAAAGCCATGCAGGGCACAACAAAAAGTCCAGCCAGCTCCAACAGTTTTCACAGTGGCCAGCAGCAGATGGCTATGAAGGAACATAACAGCCAAACATGTTGAGATATTTCCCAAACCTCCTCCCAAGCTCCAGCCCTCCTCAGGCTTTTTCCAAAAGACATGGCTCTGTACACCTGACCATGGGGTCCTCCTCCACAAATCCACCCAGGTGCCCCAGAGCATTGGTGAACTTCCAGCATCTAGTTTGTGCACCAGCATTCAGGTCCACCATGCAAAAGAGCACCTGCTCCTCTTCCTGGTTTTATTCACTCTGGTTCCACAGCCAGAAAGGACAAAGCTCCAACACGTCACCTTCACACCACTCCTTATTTTACAGGCTTCAGTCACCTGCTCCGGGAGCCTTCCTCTTGAGCAGAGGAAGCACTGACCTACTTAGCAACTCTTCTGCCACGGCTGACCATCCCCACCAGCCTTTTCTCCATGTATGCTCTTTTTGTGGATGTTACAAATAGGCTCAGCAACTCTCCCAAACCCACTGAGCATTCCCCACACGACCCTTCCCGGTGCCCAGCACTGGGATCCCCATGCCAAAGCAGAACCTTTCCCAGGGAGCCCCCAGCTACACACACAGCAAACCTGCACCCCTGACACCCCCCAGCGCGTTCTGGCAGCACCAGGGCTGAGCCACCCCGAATGCGCACCCCACGCACAGCAAACGGGTGAAAAAAGCTCCTGCTCCAGCCATGAAGAACTCCAAGCACTCGACGTGTCCCCCATCTGCCCACAGCAATCACCCCACCTGAGATCACTCAGAAACAATCTCACCCCACTCCAGCGGCTGCATTCAGAACTGGCTGCGCAGCCCCCAGAGCCACGCACTGCTCAGACGGACAGACGGCCGTTCACTGGAAGGGCTTTTTGTGCCCCTGGTCACCTGGAAGAGCAGCTTCACCAGCTCAGCATTGCTACTGCACGTCAGCAAGGACCGACATGTAAAAACATCACCCACAGCAACCTGTCGTCCCGAGGCTGAATGCCGCAAGTGGGACAAAGCCCACATACCAACAACAGACCAAGAAACAAGGCGGCGACTCTTGTCAGCCCTGCACCCACACGGATCCCACATTTACTAACATGTTAAGGTCTCCTCTCTGCAAATGATGCAACCAGAGAGAAATAAACTCCCCCGGGAGCTGAAGGGAGCTTTCACACACGAGATAAAGCTGCCAGGGAGCAGAGCATGGTGGTCAACAGACACTGCCATGTCCCACCAGGAGCTGCAGCAGGCACAGGACTAGGACATCACCTTCATATTAACCCAGGTTCCTCCCACAGGAGCTGAACAGGCTCAGACCTGCTTGGCACAGACACAGCACTGAAGAAACCAAATCCCCGAGGGTAGGGCAGGCGGGTGCCCTGACGCACGGTGACTGCAGGCTGTTTGCTGGTGCACAGCTTGACCAGTGCCCTCCCATCGCCACATCCGGACCACCAGCCAAACCATCTTCACAAGAGAACCAGGAGGCACCAGCCGTATACCAGGGCTGGCCCCCAAGAGCACAAGACACGTGGGCCTGCTGTAAGGGCCGCAGCGGCACATGCCAGCACAGGAGTGACCACCAGAGCTGAGCAGCAACATCACTCCCACTCACACCCCAAAACCTCTCTTACCTTCTCTGACTTCACCTTTTTCAGCTGTCGGCACTCGCTTTCCCCGTCCTCCAGCTCCGACTTAACTCCCAAGGGATTGAGTGCAGCTCCCGTGTCAATAGCTATACTCCCAAGCTGCTCAGCAGCAGCAGGCTCTGTCCCCTGGCCCCCATCATACTGTCCCACCCTCACTGCCAGGGCCAGGGGCTGCAGCACGGTGGGCTCCTTCTCCGATGCAGCCCCTGCACCTTCACTCCTTTCCTTCTTGCTTTTGGAAGAGCCGCCCTCCTTCTCCTTCTTGGAGCCGGCCACGCTGCGAGATGCCTTGGCCGATTTCTCCGAGCCCTTCGGGGTGACGGCAGGCACCAAGCTGCCCGAGTTCGCACCATCCCCAGAGCGTCCTTGAGCCTCCTTCTTGCCACCAGCTCCCTCGCTGGGAGTGAACAAGGAAGTCCCTGGGGTTGGCTTGCCACTGTCCTTGCCAGTCTTGCTTCTTTTCGACTTGGATTTGCCCTCCTTGCCCTGCGGGCCCGGCACCGGGCTCACAAACTTGATGTTATCTGGCAGGGTCGCCACTGCATTGGGTGCTGGGAGCCCCACCTCTTTGGAGCCCGACATTTCCAGTTTCTGCTGATCCTTCTCCAAATCAGCGTCCAGGTCAATGATGAGATTCCCTACGCCAATGTCCCACTCATCCCCGCTGTCATACGTCTCAACCGGGTTCGCATCGATTCCTTTCCCTCCGGAAGCTCCGCTGCTCAAGGACATCTTAGAGTTAACAGCCCCTCACAGTTCAAGGTTCTTCCCTGCCTCCACACCCTGGGGGTCACCTACGTCCTTGGGGGGCTTCCAGTGGTCTGGGTCTGCCCAGGTGACGGCATTGCTGCTGGAAAGGAGAGCAAAGAGAACAGGGTTACATACAAAATGCCCAGGCAGGCAGAGCTGAAGGTCAGAAGAGCCATACGTGTAGGCAGGAGCAGTCCTGAGCAGGGTGAAAGCCCCCAACCTCCCAAATCCCCATCACACAGCATGAGGCAGCATTTTCCTGCTGCCCTCCCCAGGCTGGGGCTGCTCCTCAGCCATCCCTGCAGCAGGAGCAGCCATCTGGCACCGGTCCCTCGATCAATACCAGCCCTGGCAGGTCACGGCTCTCAGCTCCACAAGACATTACTCACACGTTTCCCTGCTCGCCATTTCCCTCTGAATTATCGAGCGCTGCCCCTGGGAGGGAGGATTGATTCCTCTCCTGCTGATGCCACTTTGGGGGAGGGCTCCTGTCTGCACCAGAGCCACTTGCCAGGGAAGTCAAGTGCCTTGGTGGGAAATAAATCCCAAGTTTCCGAGCACCTGTGACACTTGGGACACATCAAGCGTCTGCTGAAGGCCAAATCGCAGTAGGAAGTGCAGGGTTTCCATCCCGCAGCTCCAGGCAGCACAACACTGCTCTGGTTTTGGGACATTAAACTACTGTCACCTTCAGCACGACGAGCCTGCTTGGCTTCAAACGATGGCAAACCGAGACACAGCTACACAGGTACTGGTCTTAACTGGGAAGAAGGGGATCAGCCCTACCTGCCCACACCACAGCAGACCCCAAAGAGCCCAGAAGTTCTACTCCCAGCTTTCCCAGGGGGATGAGGGAGGAAAACAAAACAGACACCCACACACAACCCGGAGCCAGAGCCCTCACTGGGATTCGCCCCCGGCAATTACACCGAGACATAATTAACACATGAAACAGCTTCTCCCCAGCAGCCACCCAGCCAGGTCCTGGCCCCAGCCGCTCGCTTTCCAGGTCGCTTAAGAACTCCTTAAGCACCCATTCGGATGCAGCTCCTCTCCATCAGCACCATTCCACCTTTCCCCAACAAGCTCCAGGCCTGCCTGCTCCCACTACTATTTATGAGCAACGCTTCAAAAAAAGGTGACTTAAAGAGAAATGAGAAGGAAAAGCAACAACAAAAAAAAGCTCCACACAGGCACAGATTTCTTCCAACCCAGCAGGCAGGAGCCTGGAAAGCAGCTCCACGGTGCATTTCCAGAGATGCAAACACTGTAAAAATGCCAGGGATTCTTTCATCAGACAGGCTGCCACAGCCAGACCATTTTCCATCTGCTCTCCACAGCATCCTCGGCTCTGTATAGCTAATAATCCGCTCTCTGACAGGTCATTACGGAGATTTTTAACCCCAGGAGCTAGGGGCTAGCATCAAGCTGGAAATGAAAAGCACTGACCTCTCATTGCAGTGGCAGAGAAAGTGCCGAATCAGGAGATCACTCTGCACACCCGCATCACTAACAGCTTCCTAAAGCCACCCTGCAGGTTTCTATCGTCACCTCCTCCTCCTGCCCCAGCACTCGCTCCCCAGCCCCAAGCCGGGGCATCCAGCCCAACCTGCCCCTCCAGAGCCTCCCTCCAAACCACGGATGGGGCCAGCAACCGGCAGTGACCATCTCATCACTGCACGGCACAGACCTCTGTGGCTGGCGCACAGCCAGCTCCCTTTGTGCCATGGATCCACTCTGATTCCTTTGTCCGGGTGGGCAGAGCTGGGAATGAGGTGAATGAACCCGATTTTTATCTGGTAACAGCCCCTTCCCGGCCAAAAGCTGTGACACAGCATCCAGCCACAGCCCTGCTGGACTGGGCTTGGGGACATGGCACTGGACCAACACATGGGATGAGGCTCAGGCTCCAGCCCCAAGAGCTGCCCACCCAAGGCTGGAGCATGCCAAGGGCCACAGCCAGCTCAGAGCAGAGGGACAAACCGGCCTCACAGTCGCAGCAGGATGACAGACAACCCGCAGGGTTGTGTTGCGACAGGCACAGCACCTCCTCGACGCCGGTTTGGACGGCTCTCAGCTCACACAGGGAGCTCACCTTGCTGTACGTGTGCGCATATACATGCACATGTACATAAATAATATTTATATATACATGAAATAAGGAGAGCAGATGAGCGGGACTCGGGTCTGGAACTATGCAAAGAGCAGCAGCGCTTGCCAATTCCTACCACAACAAAAGGAAGAAGGAGCCCAGAAGGCCGCTGGGTCTCTGGTGATTAGAGAGCCAGGAGCAATCAAAGGGCTCGAAAACAAGAAGAGAGAAAACATTCATCCTACAGACGAGGCGTCGAGGGAGCCCCAGCTCAGCTAATGCAGAGGGAAGGGAACCACAAACAGGACAGACGAGAACATGCTGGATCTGCAAGTGGAGGAAAGGCACATAGAACCAGAGCAGGGCAGGGAGCACAGGAGGTGCAGCTGCTGAGGAGGGACCGGGGCAGGAACTGGCCCTTTCCAGCCTGGGGCTGAAGGTAGGTCCTGATACACGATCTGGGGGGCGTCCCCTGAACATCATCCACTGCATATGGCTCCACAGCACAAACCCCCTCCCTCAAATTCCCATCCTGATTCCCCATTTCTCCAAAGAGCCACTCTTGCAGGCTCAATCTCTGCAGCCGGAGGAGTATTTTGGGTCCCTCATCCAAGCAAGACCCCCACAGGGACCCACCCCACTGTGATTTTGGGTGGATGAGAACCCCTGGGTACCACAGCCCCATGGCCCAGAGAAGGAGGTCTCTTTCCCACCGCCTCATTTGCCCAAGCTGGAAAAGCGCTGGGTGCCATCCGGATCCTCCCCGCTCCCCTGCCGGGGGGGAGTAATGCCACCACAAGTTACAGCATCTCAGAGAACAGACTGAGGAAACTGATTCAGCTCTAAATGCGTCCTTCCCCTTACCTCCTGCCATGGCAGGATTGATCCCCGCGCAACATGAAAAGCATGTGCTCACTTGTTGGCCTGGAGACCTGCCAACAAAGCATTTTAAGAGCAGTCCTGGAGCGCAGATCCTACAAGGAGACAGCTTTCTGCTTGGGAATGCTGCACACACACAGCACCAGACATGAATAATTCAGCTCCATTAGGTGCCGAGACCTGTACAATCCGCATCTAGGGGTCGGGATGGAGCCAAGCATATTAAGAGACAAACCTGAAAGTTCACTTTGGAGCCGCAAACACACCTAGAGAAAGCTATTCAAACAGAAGAGCTCACCTTGGAAAGGGAGCGAGGAAACCACGCAAGCCCGCGGCTCTTTGTGCTAAAGCATGCGCAGGATGCTGGGCACTGAACCCGCCGAGCCCACGCCACTCCAGCCTGCAGGCCAAGAAACCCAACTGGGGCAGGCCTGAACGCCTCAGGGCAACGAGCTGCACAAGAAAGCTCTTCTTGGCAGCAAGCAGCCCACACGCAGGGAGCCTGTCTCATACCCATGTGCTCCAGCCTGCAGCGCTCCAGGATCAGCCTCTGGTGGCTTCCAGACATGACCGACTGCAATTTTCACCCTGATTAACTTTCAGGAATGCCCTCAAGAAGGAGTGGTGAAGACGATGGGAGGGGGGGAATCTCCAGGATGCAGCATTTCCTCTGGCGGGGCACAAGGCAGGGAGCAGTGGGGTTCAGCAAGATGCTCTGGAGCAAAGAGACCCCTCCGCTCCCTTCCACAGGGAGGCAAAGGCCACTGAGGGAGAGAGCCATGGAAGTGCTGCTGCCCCCCCCCACTTGCCGGGACCCCGAAGGGCTCCCCAGGAGCCATGGCACGAGGAGCTGCAGCAGCAGGGCCCAACACACTGCACAGGACAACATCCCTTTTTGTTCCTTTTTACGACTACAGCAGCTCGGGGGGGGGGGGGGGGGGGGGGGCCGCGCTGCTGCTCCTGCTCCCCACCCGGCTCCTACCGCCGCATTTATAATCCCCCAGCTGGGCTTGTTTGGGTTGGATTTTTGTGAAGTAACTCCCATGTCTTTTCTGCAGATTTCTTTCTAAGATGTTCCTCTCTTTCCCCGCCCCCTCTCTCTAGAGATGGGGGAGAGAAAAGAGAGATGTTGAACGCGAGCCAGCTGGCACGCACGGGAGGAGACGGAGAAATCTGCACAAAGGAGCTTCCTCACTCACTTGCTGCTTTCAGCTCAAGAAATCACACAGGGGAGGAGGGTTTGCTCTACCCCATACATCAGTCAAGCCGTTAGCAGACAAAGGAGATTTACCATGACACCCTCCAGAACTGCCACCCAACGGGGGCAGGATCCCCCCACCGCCTGCACCCGGCGGGAGGCCGAGCTGTTGCAAAACACGCAGAGGCGCAGGGCTTCCAAACAAGCTGTTCCATGTGGAATCCAGCAAGACGTGAATGGAGGAGCCGCGCTCCCGCCTCCCGCTCGCACAAGATGCAGGGAGAACTCCGGTGGCTCCCAGGGCCGAGCAGGACGGCGCCGGCACACTGCCAGAGGGAGAAGGCCGAGCCCAATTTGAGTAAGATGGAGCCACCCTGCTTCTGTTAATATGGAGGTGCACCCCGCCAGGACTACAGCTTCCAGCATGCACTGCGGCCGGAGCGCAGCCGGGCGCCAGAAACTTGGGCTGGGACTCCCAAGTTTCTGTAGGCTGAGCCTTGACACTGGGGATGAACCTGACACAGGGCAGCGCTCGAGCCATGAGTCATTTGTTGGCATTCTTGAGAAAAGCCTGAAGTAGTTCAGTGCAGGCATTCCAAAAGCAGGACAGACGAGGTCACTGGAAGAGGCTGGAGAGGGACCAGCATGGCCCAGCGTGAGCAGCAGGCTGAAGGAGGTGACCCTGCCCCTCCACTCTGCTCCCGTGAGACCCCCCTTGGAGCACCATGTGCAGTTGTGGTGCCAACATAAGAAGGACATGGGGTTGTTGGAGCAAGTCCAGAGGAAGTCACGAGGATGGTCAGGGGCTGGAGCATCTCCCGTACGGAGATAGGCTGAGAGCACTGGGGCTGTTCAGCCTGGAGAAGAGAAGCTGTGTGGAGACCTCAGAGCAGCTTCCAGTGTCTGAAGGGAGCTACAAGGACACTGGAGAGGGACTCTTCATCAGGGACTGTAGCAATAGGAGAAGGGGTGATGGGTTCCAACTCAAACAAGGGAGTTCAGATTGGATCTAAGGCAGAAGCTCTTCCCTGTGAGGGCACTGGCATACTTGCATGGGTTACTCAGAGAAGCTGTGCCTGCCCCATCCCTGGCAGTGCTCAAGACCAGGTTGGATGGGCCTTGGGTGATATGGTCTAGTGTGAGGTGTCCCTGCCCATGGCAGGGGGTTGGAACTGGATGACCTTAAGGACCTTTCCAACCCAAATGATCCTATGATTCTATGGAGGAAGATGGGAGAGGTGGGCAAAATCCTTTTCCATGCAGGGGTGGCCAGGCAGTCACCCTACCTGGATTTACCAGATTTATCAGCCACTACAACCACTTGTTACCAAATACACACTCAAGCATCAACCTCACATTCCCCATCAGTCAAAAGATGCAGCTCAGATCAAAACTCAATCTCATGTCTACCCCCATGTGCTCATGATCTTCAAACACAATCTTTACAGCAACACCCAGCAAGACCGTGGCACACAAAGTTCATCAAAACTGTAGATACAAGATGAGAGCAGATCTCAGCTCGGCTGTGTCTGAGGAACGTGCTCCACCAGGTTAGCTAAAACTCTGTGCTTGCTTCCTACTGACACTCCTTTCACCTTGACACCAAAAAGGCATTGAGAAGCTCATTCTGCACCTGAAAAACCCGATGTTCTGGAACACAGCTCGATGGCAAAGCTGTCCTCACCAGAACCCCTCACTTCACTCAACATCCAAACACATCACTGACACACAAGGCTCACAAAAAGGGGGAAAACAAAAAGGAGGAAACATTCCAGGCCTTCCTTTATATCACAAAATAGGGACAATTGGAACAAGCTCCTCTTTAATCCTCCCAACACTCTTGGAAGTGTCATCACCAAAGCCCCAGTTTCTCATTTGTTCATGCCTCAGGAGCCCACAGTTCTCCAGATTTACAAGGATTTGATTCTGAAGCCTCTCAACCCTTGCTTTTTTTTCAAGCTCCAACCTCTGTACTGAATGAAGCACAGCTCCATTTCCTCTGCCAAAACACAAGTCCAGAGCTCCAGATTTCAAGAAGACTAATGGCAAGAGAAACATCACTCAAGCACACGGTCCTCAGCTCAAGCAGAAGGACCATCAACACCTACACACCTACAGGAAGGCACCACACTTCATTCTGTTCCCATGGAGGACAGAAGGCAAATGTCACCTCAACACATCTGCCTACTAGAGTACTTCTCCAGTAGGAAGCTGAGCAAGCACCACCATTACACACAAGTGTGAACATACATGTCAGCACTACTGAAGTCACAGAATGTAGAGCAGACCTGGTTGGAAGGGACCCTGAAAGGTCACCTGGTCCAACCTTTCATGAGAAAGGGAGCCCAGATGGGATCATCCGCCATCCTGTCCAGTCACACCTTAAAAACGTGCAGGACTCTGCCGTGTCCCTGAGGAGGCTGCTCCAGGGAATAGCTCTTCTCACCAGAAAACATTTCTTTCTCACACTGAGATGAAAATGCTCTCGGTGCAATTTGTTTCCGCTGCCCTCCGACTTCTCCCTGAGGCTTCTTGTGAAGAGAGAGCTTTCACCCTCTTTGTAGCTGCCTTCTAAGTCCAGCAGCTTGCCTGCCTGCACAGCCCCTCCCTGGAGAGCTGACGGACCTCCTGCCAAGCACGAGACAGGTTCGCAGGGAAGGTCACAGCGGTGGGATAAGGCAGCAGCATGGACGCATGGACTAGAGCAGCACCAAGCACAGCCAGGGCTGACGAGTGCTGCGCCAGCACTTCATTAGAGCTCTCGCAGCACTGTCCTGTGTGTGGCACAATCCCTCCCCAGGTCTCTCTGCTGCAGAGATGAACAGACAGCAGAAAGGCTCAGGCTCGGCTGCTCCTATGAACACCGGCTCACGCAAACCCAGGTAGAATTCTTCCAGGAAGCATGGCCTCAGAAACTCCAACATCTCTGACAGCTGAAAACAGCCAAGAGTTTCTCAGCAACCCCTCAGATCTACATCCGTAAGCACAAACTGGTACCCAGCACTCTGAATGTTCAGCTGTACTGGGAAAGAGGAACTGAAACCCCCACATGCATGGGAGAAAAAGCATTCATTGGGTAAAATAACAGAGCCAGCTTCCTTCCTGCAAGCCTAGCTCTCGGATCTATCCTGAATTAGGGAATCCCAATAGGGATTCACCCCTCACCATTGTGCCTGCACACTGAACACGCCACCATGCAATTGCCACGCCCAGAGGTGCATGCGATGGTTTAAGAGTAACACAGCCTCATCTTCACCCACAACCCGCATCCCCCCGTGACCCCCATGTGCCACCCCGAGGCACCCAGCGACTGCCCCGGCAGCGGGGAGGCACCACCACAGCGTTCGGCTGTTGAAGGCTGACACGCAGGCCGCTGGTGGCTACATGGCAGCAAAGGCAGAAGCAACCCTGTGAGTAATAACTGGCCAGGATTAACTCGGAAGCACTTCAGGTGAGTCCAAGCCAGACGAGCTGGTGCGCTACAGCTCAGGGCAGGCGCTGCCGGCAGCACCAGACATGGCCCCAGCGCTCCCCTACCAACACAGAGCCCATTCCTGTTGAACCCAGACAGCCATGCTGCTGCTGCTGCCTGCTGCCAAAACCAACATGAAATACTCCAAACGGGACAGCTGAGCAAACCAGTTTGGCACCGGAGTTCTGCATCACGATGCTTCCCATAGGGACAAACCCAGGGGCTTACGGTCCCTCAAGCAGAGCTGGTTTCCACCAGGGAAGTGGAGCAGCCGTGCGATGTAAAAACCAGTCTGGTTACACACTTGCTAACCCCAACGCAGAAGTGAACTGATTTACGAGGGACTTACAGATATCTGAATTGGTGGCCTGTCCTCACACACAATCTAGAAGGGGGTACAGAATACATAAAAATAACCAAAAAAGGCTTACAAATTCCAGATAAAGCTCCGTGCAGGCTGGAAGACTGCCAGCAGCCTGAGACAGTCAGCAGTGGGAGGAAGCAGCAAGATGGATGTGACCAGGAAAGATCCCTGAAGCATCAGTCATGGAGACAGGAAGAAAGAAGAGCTGGCGAAGAGCAACGACAACCAACAGGCATAAATAACCGCGGGAGTGAGTGCCGGAAACAACGAGCTCGCCCTTTCCCCCATGCCCAGCGCCATCAGCAGGGCTGCATAAAGGCACCCGCACTCTTGGCAGCAGCCTCAGCTCCTGGCATTGGTGGGAGCAGGCACCTCTGGCCCAGCCATGTGTATGTACGCTTCCCTAACAGGGCTTTAGAGGCGGTGAGACTCCATTCCCCAGTCCTTCGGTAGCCCCAGTCCCAAGCTGGGGCTCTCCCAGTTGCAGCCACACATGCTTCCAATAAGGACCACACTCCATGGCAGTATAGGAAAGGAAAAGCACCGGCTGCACTGGCAGATGCAGGGAGGCTCCGTGGTGAAGGCAATGTCTCGGTTCTGCCTTCTTCATCCAAAGGAAGAGCACAGAAGTGATCCCAGCAGAGCAACACCCAGTTGAGCAGCGTCCTCCCAGCCACAGCCCTCCCTCAGCAGCAGAGGGACACAGCAGTGCAAGACAGAGAGGATGGACAGATGCTCACTTGCTCCCAAGGAAGGGAGAGAGCTTCTGGGATTTGTTTTCTTTTAGAAGAGCACGCAGGCAGCCTTGGCCACTTCCCAGGCTTCAGAAGAGGACAAGCATCTTGCCACCGCTCCAGAAATGAAGGATCCGCCACTTCACCTATTAATGCCTTTAATTCCCTTCATTCAATAACCAATTAGGGCACCTTGGCTACATGAGCGGAGGCTTGATTTGCAGCAGAATGAAGACTGTAGATGCTGCTGTAATCTCTCTTGCTGTCAAACCATCAGCCTAGGAACACTTGGGGGAAAATCAGCCAGGCTGCAAAGTAAAGGAGGAGAGAAGGCGTACACAGACAGGGACAAATGCAAGCAGAGCGAGTGCCATGCCAAGAAATCCCTCTTTTTTATTTCCTGGGAGGGATAATAAATAGGTGTATTTCACAGATTAATAAAGCACATTTGCAGAGCTATGATATACATCAGAAAGTTGCTAATTCACGCTAATGACCCATTGCAAATTGCTGAATTTTGTGAATTAGCCAGCATGGAAAGGAATACAATAAACCCTGCAAGAACCATGCATCAAAGTGTACAGGGCTGTTTTTGGTGATCATAGCTCACTTTCAATTACTTGTGGCAATAGGTACAGGGAAAGGCACAGATTAGACACGAAACCCATGAAAAATACACAGGAAATCTTCAGGGTAAGGAACTTCACCATGGCATCAGCTAGTAAGTCTCTGGGGAAGGAGCAGGGATTCTCCTGGAGATTACCAAGGCTCTACGTCTTCAGTTGAGCTCAGGGTGGTTAACATTGGCCAAGTCATTACACACCTCATTTTCACTCCTTTAAGAACTACAAAGCTGACTCCTTGGAGCCATTCTTTCTCCTGCTGGAGAAGCACCCGAAGAACTCTGGGCCACATCTTTGGCCTGGCTGGAGCCCAAGTGCCCCATTTCACCAAAACAGCAAATTCATCAAAAACACATTAACTGATAACATCTTGTTATCACGAAATCGGTGCAGCCCCACAAAGAGACGAGACGCCACGTGTGAGGCAGTGCTGGACATAGGTACCATCCTTCCGCGTTCAGGAGAGTGGCTGAGGGGGCCACAAACAGCTTAGAGGGAACATCCAATGCCACAAAACCCTCCTGCATCCACAACGTGCTCAGGGAAGGAGCGGCATAAAGGGACAACATTATCTTCCCTTTTCCATTCTTTTTTCACACTATGAACACGGAAATGATTTGTAGAAGTTGAGCATTTAACGTTTAAATACAAAATATCAAGATTCTCCTGAAATTATCCTTATTCATGCACAAAAAAGGACTCACATCCTTTCATAGCCTCTCTCCACACCCCCCCCTCGCACAACATCTGAGCTGACGCTTAAGCAGCTACGTCAGTAATTTTTGTGCATGTGAAGGACACTCAGCTGCAGCAAAAGCAAAGCAACCTCTTGGCTTCATCTCAAAACCTGATTTTTCACCAAAACCCAGAAGGAAAATAGGTGTTTCCTTTAAAGAAATGATATAATTCAAAACACACAAATTACAGAAGCAACTAGAGCCACAGAGCAAGTTTCCCAGACAGGCAGCCATTCCCTCGTTTCTTTACTGTAGGACTGTCAGAGTAAAACCTTACTGCTTCCTCTGAAACACATCACACCACAAGGCACTGATCCTCCAGGATCAGCAGGAAAAAGCATTTGCAATGTAATTGTGTGGCAAAAGAAGCCACATCCCAGGGGATTTTTCGTTTTTTCCTTCCCCAGAAGGAAGCAGCACCCATTCCCTTTCTGAGCCAACCCGGCCGTGAACAGCCCAACTGCTGTGGGGTGGCCCAAGCCCCAGCTCAGCAGCTATACGTGATCACCAGTGAGCTCCCAGGGCAGTAATGAGCTCTGAGCCCGCCCATCTATACACCCTTGATCTTCACACCCACATGAGCTCCTCAACATACCCCCAACACCCCAAAACACAGCTGGAGTCAGGCACTCCCACGCAATGGCATCATCCTCCCTCCAGCCTCTGTCACCACAGCACAAGCATCCAAATGACGACCTTCCTCAACAAGCGGCCAAACTCCATGGGGAAGGGACCAGCTCTGCCCATACCCAGAGCCCAACACGCTTAAGCTGTGCCCCTGAGCATCAGAAGAGGCATCATGGGAGAGCTGTGGACAGCACAGGCCACCTCCAGGTGCTTTGGGGACTTTGGTGCTCCTCAAAACATCTCTCCACAAACCACAACCAGCTGCAAAGAAATACAGGGGCAGGTTTGGGAACAGACCTGTGACTCTCACAGCCAGCCTAGAGGCTGGGCAACACGGGTCCATACCCTGCAGCAAGCCTGCAAAGATCTACACAGATCTCCTGAACTTGGTGGGAAACCACCCCATCTCCTTGCAGACTACCCAAGGCCGACCTGCTTGCTGTGTTGCCTGTGTACAAGTGACCGAGCACAGTTAAACTGTCACCAGCCCCTGGCAAGGTCACCTGCAGCTTCACCTCCTTTCAGTGGGGAGCTGGCACGTGACAGCAGGTCCTTGCCCCCAGCTGGGGAAACAGCCAGAAGCACCAGTGTCAACACTCAAAGGGCATAGCTGTGCTTGCCCGCTGCCACACATCCCCACAACAGCATACCTGGGACCAGAAATACCATCTTATTTACATAATACCCTGGATAAAGGGGACAAAGAGGCTTATTGCATTACATCTGGGGCTGCTATTGCATCAGCGCCCACAGGCCCTAATCCGAATGGGAGCCCTGCCACACAGGGTGCAGCAGGATGGCAGTGAGGCGCATCCCCGCTTCCGGCCCGCCCAAGGTCAGGAGCAACACACAGAGCCCAGCTCCCTCCATGAGCAAGCAGGGAAAGATCCCTTTTTAGGCAGCTCAGACACAGGAGATACCCAGTAAACCACAGTGTCAGGCATGACACCCAACTCTCGTCCCCAGCCACCTTTCCATCGTGGGTGAGCCCCAGGAATATGATCCGCAGGTCTCCAGGCTCCGTCATGGCATGGACACGGCTCATGGACATCAACTTTGTCTCAGCACAAGTGCTACAAAGATGAGGCAGCTCCTGGGTTTCTTTTAATTGATGCAATTCAAATTAAAAAGATATTGTAAAGATAATCTGGAGGCAAATTTTGATTCTCAATTCGAACACGGCCCAGTTCTCAAAGAGAATAAACCAGATGAAGCCAGCTCTGGTCCTTCCTTCTTGCCCATCGATAATAAAGACATATAAGCTGTTAGGGGGTTCCAAGACAGCATGAGAACCCCTCACCAGCCTGTATACTTTGCAAGCCCTTTCCTCCTGAAAAAGGCATGTTTTCAGCTGGCCTAATGATTTAGAAGGAAGCAGCTTTGGAGGTGGCAGAAGCAGATGCTGTACCCGTGCTGTCCTATGAGTCGGGTGCAGTGGGCACAAGAGGACTTTGCAACCTTGCAACTGCAGGGGAAGAGATGATTTGCGGCTGGCACATGGTCCGCGGTACAGGGCTGCAGATGGATGAACGCCCCTTATTCATAGCAGCTCCCCCCCCCCAACAAAAATAACATCGTTTTGGGTACACACAGAGGACAACCTCGCGGGATAACACACCTATTGAGACCCCTCTGCACATGCACATGTACGCAGCAGCCCCTCCAGCTGCCGAGCAGCCTAATGGCGACTCACACACACAACACACAGCCCCTCCGCTGGAAACCGAGCCCAAGCGCCTGGCTTGGAGAAAGAAGAGAAAACCAGCCCCCGTGTCCCGGCTATAATCAATTACAGATCATTACAACTTGCCTGATAATTCATTTCCTCTGGTGGCTCTAACTGGCTGGCAGCCCCTGTCCTGACCACAAGGCTAATTTAGGTGAAACATTAAAGCCTTGTCCTTTTGCACCACTGAAACAGCCGCACTCCCGGTGCTGCGCACATCTCCCTTCCCCAACAAGCTCTATCCCACAGGAGAGGAGAAACCCTTGCTGGCTGAACAAGGGCACAAAAAGGCAAAGATTTTCATTTCGAGACTGAAACGGCTTTTAAATAATAAATTATAAATTATTTCTGGTCAGGAGCTAATCAATAAAATACGCTGAGTGGATTTTTCGTGTGTCGTGCATGTGCGGTCGTGTACCGCCAACAAAGGGCTAGAAATGTGCGGCATAATCCAATGCTGGAGTCATTGCACAAAACGTGGAAATCGGTTTTCCTGAGGATGTCCAGGCAAGGAAGGCAGCGAGCCCCCGCCACGCCGGAGCCCTAAAGCCAGCCCCGATGCCGATGCCGGCATCCTTCATTCTTCTGGAGTGGGGGGAAAAAAGGGCCTGTGAGCTCTTCAGTGTGTGCCACACAAACGCGTGTGTCTCACCCCTCCCGTCAGGGCAAGAGCCTTCCCAGAAAGGGGGAAAAAAGAAAGGACAAATAAAAGAAGAGGGCTGCCAGGTGATGGAGGGGAGCCAAGTCTCACAGACCAGCCCTGAACCTGTGACCTTCCCCGTGTACACAACGGGCGGGAGAGCTCCAGGCAGGAGCAGCGTCCTCGCCTCTCCTTTCACCCGCAGACACCCGCAGCCTTTATGGGACGCCTCGGCCACGTTGTCACTGCCGGTGTCACCCCGGGACCGGCCCCACGCCCCCGCCCTCAGGGGGCTCCAAGGGCGGCCGCGCGGGGACACCGTCTCAAAGGGGCCCCAACGGGCCCTCTCCAAATCGGGGCTGGAGCCGGTGCAGCTCTGCCCTCAGTGCCTCCCCCCCGAACGCGCACGGACAACGCGGCCTCGCTTGAACGTCCCTGGGGAAACGCAGTCCCCCCCGACCTGCGCCGAGCACACCCCGCGAGGGGCTGCGCTCCCCTCGCCGGCACCCCAGCCCTCCCGGGGCGGCCCCGCTCCCCCAAGTCCCCTGCACAACGACAGGGGGTCAAAAGGGGGAGACCCCCCTTTCCCCGCCCCAACCTCGACTCGCACCTCAAAACCTGCCCCGGCGGTGATCCCCCACACGGGGACCCCCCGCCACCCACCGCAGCTTCGAGGGCTCCGTGACGCCCCCCACGCCTCAGAGGCGGTGGGACCCGCGGGGCCCAGCCCGACGCGCCCCGCAGCCTGGAGGATCCGGGCACAGTGACCCCGCATCACACCGCCCAGCGGGGGGGACACGGCCCGGGCGGCCCATGGTGCCCCGGCACCCTGCGCCCCTGAGGGGGGACCCGGCCCCACTGGCCCCGACACCCGGGGGGGGGGGGGGGGCTGTACCCGACGGCCACGGAGCGGGACGGCCCACACACCCCCGTCCGGCGGCCACGGAAGGACGGCCCCGGCAGCGGGAGGGGGCCTACACCGGGCGAGGGAGCGCGAGGGGGGGGGGGGGGGCGGGTCCCGGGACCAACGGCCGCGGGGAAGGCCCCAACGGTCACCGGGAGGGGGAAACCCGGGGCCGCAACCGCCGAGGGGGGCGGCGACCCCGGCACAACGGTCACGGGGGGGGCCGGGCCCAACGGCCGCGGAGGATCCCGCACGGACGCCTCACACACACACACACACACACACACACACACACACACACACACACACACACACACGCCCCGGGGCGCCGCGGGGCCGGGCCGGGCCCGCACTCACCCGGCTCCGCTCCCGTCCCGGGCGGCCCTAAGTGTCCTCCATGAGACCGCCTGGCCGCTCCTCCGCTCCGCCGGCACTAAGGGCCGGCCGCCGCGGCCGCCACGGCCGCCATGCCACCCGCGCCTGTGGGCCGCGCCGCGCAGGCCGCGCCGGGGTCCGCCTGCCGGGCGGGGCGGCAGGGGTGGCAGGGGCGGGCGCTCGGCTCCGCTCGTAACAGCTCGGCTCCCCTCGTAACCGCTCGGCTCCGCCCGCCCGGCTTCGCTCGGCTCGGCCCGGCTCCGTTCGGCTCCGCTCGGCTTCGCTCGGCTCCGCCCGAAGCCGGCGCGAAGCCGGGACCCGACCGGCAGTCGGACCGGGGGCGGTGCAGGCGCGACGCAAAACCCGGAAGGTGGAGCGAGGAGCGGGAGGGCGCCGAGCACCGCCCCCGGCGGGACAGAAAACCCGGCGCGTAGCGGCCCGGACAAAGGGGGCGCCAGGGCCCGGCGGCCACGACCGGAAAACGCGGAGACCGGATCCAGATCCGGAGCCAGGGCGCTGGACCAGAGGGCAAAGCCCGGAGCGGAGTGTTTCCTCCGAGGAGCCGGAGCTCCGTGTCACCTCGGAAAGGACGGGGGAGCGGTGTCACCTTTTCGGGGGTGTTTTAGGATCCCCTGCCAGGCACGGCCCCGCCACGGCTCTGCTCTCCCCGGGGCACCGGCGCTGGTTCCGCTCCCTGAGCTGGCCCCGAACCGCTCCGGCTGGGTTTGGATATCCCAGAGGGGTTTGGGGGGTACAGCTCCGAGGAAGCGGGGAGGAGGGTGCCACCACCCAGGACGCACCCCAAAACCCTGCGACATCTTTCCCCACGCAGTCATTATTGACCCCCAAACAAGGACAACGCAAGGGCTGAAGCCCCGGTGGAGGGGATGGGAAGTCTCGAAAGGCTGGGTTTGGGTGCCATCACGCCGTGGCAGCCCCTGGAGGGCTGGGGAAGGAGAGGGGAGCCGGGAGAGGTTTAAAGCAGTGGGAAAGAGGGATGAGGAGAGCACTCACTTTGCCTGAAAGAGATGAAGAGGAGAAATAACTCCTTGTCACAATGAAGAGAAGAAACTGGCTGCGCATGGCACAAACCCAACACTGACGGTGTGGGCGAATGCCCTGAGAAATAGAGTTCACTGGGTGTTAGGTGTGATAGGCATCACACAAACCCTGCTCTCACTTTGTCCATGGGGATGGGATGAGGTCCCACTCTGCCATGGCTTGTCTGATGGTGCTGTTCTCCTGGGATAGGGCACAGGAGCTGGAAACGCCAGGACTGTAGCTGAGGTGCTGAGCATACCCTCCCTTGGTGTTCCAAGCTTCTTGCTCATCCCAGGCCATGTGGTTGAGACATCACTGTTTTGAGGAAGACATTGCCCCCACATAACTGGATGCTCCTTCTCTGTGCCTGAAGAGCATCTCCCCCACCTTGGTCCCAAAAGTGCTGCCTTCAGGGTGGCTCCTCCAGCAGAGATGCTCCAGGGAGCTGCCAAGCACTCAGCAAAGCAACCTCAGTGCCCTGCCTCTCCCACCCAGCCACCAAGTCCTCTCCTGCCTCCTTCTCCCTACAGCACCAGGAGCCAGGATGCTGCAACGAGACCTCCGGCCCTCTCCAGCTCCACTTGGGCACTGCAACCATTTGTGCATTTCTCCATGAAGCACATCATTGAGAAGACACCGATTCACCAGGGAGCACTGTGCGTGACAAACCTGATCACCTCCTGAGATGAAGTAACTCCTTGGTTGACACAGGGCAAGCGCTGGACACTGTGGATTCCTCCCAGGCTTTTATTCCCATTTGCCACAGCCTCCTCCTAGAGAAACTGATGCGTTACAGTCTAGACATGTGGTCTGTGCAGTGGGTGGGCAACAGGCTGATGGGGACCCAGAAGGTGGTGGTGAACAGCTGCTTCTCCATCTGGGGACCTGTCACTAGTGGGGTCCCTCAGGGGTCAATATTGGGCCCAGCGCTGTTCAGTGTCTCCATAAATGATCTGGAAGGTGGGATCAAGCGTGTCCAAACTCAGTGGGAAGTGGCCACTTTGGCAGGGAGAGGCACCCTGCAGGGTGACCTGGATAGGCTGGAAGCCTGGGCTAATGAGAACATCATAGAATCATAGAATCATAAGGACAAGTGCCAGGACTTGTGTCTGACAACACACTCCAGGAGTGCTGCAAAGGTGGGGCTCTCCAGGCTGGGAGCAGCTCTGTGGGAAGGAACCTGGAAGTCCTGGGGGACACAAGCTCAACAGGAGTGAACAGTGTGCAGCTGCAGCAAAGAAAACCAGCAGGATGTTGGGGAACGTCAACAAAGGCATCACCTTGTTCATAAAGGTGTTGTTGTCCCACTCTACTCACTGCTTGTCAGGACACAAAGATGATCCAAGGATTGGGCAGCATGTGAGGAAAGGCTGAGACAGCTGAGCTTGTCCAGCCTGGAGAAGACAAGGCTCAGGGGAGACTTTATCACCATGTTCCAAAGAAGATGGAGACTCCCTTTTTACAAGGAGTCACATGGAAAAGATAAGGAGTGATGGGCACAAGTTCCTCCTGGGGAGGTTCCAATTGGACACAAGAGGGTTCCTATTTCTCACAATGAGAACAACCAGCCACTGGAATTATCTCCCCAGGGAAGTGGTGGATTCCCAGTGTTGGACACTCTGAAGATTTGGCTGGACAGGGTGCTGGGACATCTAGCCTAGGTCATGCTTTGCCTAGAAAGGCTGGACCAGATGATCCTTGAGGCCCCTTCCAACCTGGGATTCCATGGTTCTGTGATTTCCCTTGCTCTCAAGGTACATCCACCCAAGAGAGGAGCACCTCCATGATACAAGAGGAGTGCAGGGAAGCCAAAAGGAGACCCAGCACAGCTGACTGGGGAGATCCTGAGGGGAGAGGGCCAGGCTGGTGGATGGGGGAAAGCAGCCAGAGGAAGAAAGCAGCAGCCCAAGCCCATCTCCTTGGGCCACGCTAAACAGCAACTCCCATACCAGAACCTCAGCACCAAGCAGGGCAGCTCCAAGCGGAAACACCCGTGGGGGTTTTCCAAACAAGGAATGACCTGGGTGGGTGTTGAATCCAGATCCAGCACGTCCAGGATCCACAGGCAGCAGAAGGCAACTCCCAGGGCAAACAGCAGCACTTATGGCAACTCCAGCACCACAGCATCCAGGGGGACAGGCAACTGGCACGAAGGCTCCACAACCTCCTACCTCTCCTCTCTGATGGAGCAGCAATGGGAACGGAGGCAGAGGCCTGGCACAACCTGCAACCAGTAACTGTACCCATCAGTGGAGCTGGTGGTCCTGCTCTGCTCCCTGCATTTACCCAGGCAGGAGGAGGAGGCATGTCGGTAGTGGTAAGGGATTGCTCTGTCCCATCCGGAGAAGGGTGGGATCCAGGGAATGAGGAGGAGGACTTAGACCACGGTGAGGCAGAGACTGGAGCAACCCAGCATGAAAAGCTCCCATCCAAATGCAGAATGAGCATAGAGGACGTGGGGAGATGCTGACTGTGAATGATTAAAGAAAAACAAGAAATCAATCTCACAGGAGAGAGGGACATTTGGGGAAGGAGGCGTTGCCAAAGCCAGGATGGAGCTACCTCGTGCTGTGAGCTCCCCTCACCAGCCTTGGGATCTGGTCCCGCAGGAGACCTGGAAATGCCAGAGCCTGATTGAATCCCATCCTGCCAAGCTCCATCTCCCACCCCCCCTTGTCTTCACCCCACGAGGACTTCCTGGGAAGTACAAGGCTGTTGAGGAAGAGCTGGGTGAAAATGTCTCTTTTAATGCTTTTGGAATACAGTGGATAAAGCAATACCTAAAAGCACTCTGGGATCAGTCTTGCACCTGCTTTCAGGAGTCGAGGACCATCCTGGCACCCTTCAGATGCTGGCTGGGAATGAGGCACTGCTCCCTTCGGCTCAGCCTGTCGCCTTCTGCTTCATTAACCCCTTCTTCGCTCCCTGATGGATCTTTGCATCCAGCTTCCCTGTAAAGAGGGGATTAAAAAAAAGGAAACCCAACCAACCCTCATCACTCTTTATTTGTAAACGCCATTTGCAATGCAAATCAGCTGGAGGCACCGAGGTCTCCTAGTTAGTGTGCTCCTGTCACATCCAATTATCCTGCTTGAGGAGCCAGGCGTTCCCAGCCGCCATGGTCTCCCTCTGCAGGCAAGACACCAGGGAGCCGGGCAAGCGTGTCCATGTCCGGCTGGGGAAGAGCTGCTGGAGGGGGGGAAATGCAGCAGGGAGGAGAGGAAATTAACATCCAGGGCTCGCCTGCCACTACCAGCAGGGAAACCGATCCCTTTGCGTGCCCACAGGATGCATGTCAACACGTTCGAAGGAGATGGGGGACTGTCAAGCACCATGTCAAGGATGTGCTTCTCTGTGGCGTGGCACAAAGCTGGGCCTGGGGATGACAAACCCTCAGTCTGGGGATGCTGATGCAGGGTGGCACACGCTGTGTTGCCAAGCACCGGGCTGCTGACCATCAAGGCCATCAGCTGGGAGGGCCGTGCGGCCTTTGCCACCAGGCAGCACCCTGGGGAGCCCAGGTGCTCCAGTGGGACCCAGAGGAAACTCTGCTTCTCCTCATCCTTCCCAGCCCTTGGGGGCTTCACTGCCAGCTCTGCTTTCCTGCTTGGGAGAGGAGCAGGACACCAGAACATGGGATCTGAGCAGCTACTGTGGAAGAAGCCAAAAGCCAGGCGTGGTGAGCAAGGCGGGAGGGTGATGCGCTGCCTCAGGAGCGCATTCAGGAGCTCCTCAGGAGGAGCATTCCCATCCCCTCTGCCTGCCCATAAAAAAGCAAGGATGCTCCTGCTCTCCCAGGCAAAGCTCCCTGCTCCAGAAGGGAGAGAAGAAAGGGAAGGTGGAGACGCTTTGCCATCAGCCAGCGCCTGTCACCTCCTCTAATGCCTTATCTCCCTGGGAACTTCCCTGCATCTTCCCATCCTCCAAATGCCAGTCTTGCCCTGTCTCTCCTGGTAGCTGGGAGCAAGGACGGAGCTCCAAAGCATTGCAGAAGTTGGCAGCAAAAACTGCAGAGCCCATTCTGGGCTGGGAAGGGCAGCCCCAGTCCCTGGGGAGCATCCCCTGCATCCCTTGGGAGGGACACAGGGGTCCAATGGGGACACACCACGAGGAGAGGAAGCAAAGGGGTCAAGGACGTGGACAGAGTCTGTTCCAGTGAAATCTCAGTGATGCGGATGGAGCCAGAGGTGGCAGCACTCTACCTGGGTCCTGTGCATCATCCCTCTCGGGAATAGAGCCTCCTGTCACCCCGTGGGTGAAGCACAGCACAGAGTCCCTGGAAGAGCTGTGTTGCTGCAACACAGCTACAGCACACAGCAGATCTCATCTCTGGTGGTGTCAAGATCCACCAGGCTCCAAACCGGTTCTGCTTTGGCCACTGCACCAAAACCTGCTGGGAAATGCTCGTGTCCCATGAGAAGCAGGTGCTTGTCCATAGAAAATGGCTCCAAACCAGCCAGGGACCATCACCTTCCCCTCCAACCAACTCCCACCAGGTCAACGCAACCTCCCTGAAATCAGTCCTCCTCCTTCAGCTCAAGTTCTGGGCAGCCTTGCTCCTGTCTAAGCTCGAGAGGGAAGTTCAATGCACCAACACTGTAACACATGCAAAACATGAGCAAGGGTTTGCAAGTCACTGTGCCACAGATCCATCAATGGATCAGCTTGAAACTGGGGACAGGAACCAGGTGCTGCCTATGCCCTGGTGCAGCGGGTGCCAACCTGCAGCCCACGGGACACAAAGGGCTGTCTGCAAAACTTCCACCATCACAAATGAGAAAATGAAAGCTGAGGCCAGGCAAAAGAGTGAAGTGGGGCATCCCCTGGAGCGTGAGGTCTGAGAGATCAGCACCCAGCAAGGATCTGGCATGGCCCCACTGTCCAGAAGCATGTGTCGGACCAACGCGTCGCCAAGCCACGGGGATGCTGGCAGGAGAAAGGCAGCGAATTCACACTCGCTCCACGCTCTGGTCCCCACCCCCAACACTGTGTCACCTCCGGGGCTCACAGGCTTTGTATTTAACATGCCTGCCTCTTCCTCCTGCACCCCAAAAGTGGTCAGGATGCTCCTCTGCTCTACCAGCTGGTGAACACAAAGCACCACACAGGAGCCTTTAGGAAAAGGCGAAAATCAGGGCAGCAGCCCCAGGGGCCCCTTCTCTTTCACTCAATGATTTGAGGACTCCCACCTTGCACTATGGTGCATCCCTGCGTCGCTCCTCCAGCCACCGGCTGCTGGAGGGAGGTTTTGGAGCAACGCACGAGGGAGGCTTCAGGGAAGTTTTGCCCTGGCCCAAGGAAATCTCCCACGAGAACCACCACTGAGCTTTGTCCTCATGCACTGCAGCGAAGCAGGCATGTGTCTAGGTGAGCAGTGCTCCCAGATACGACACGAACACAGTGCCCATCCCTTCCACACAAACAAAAACCCTGGCAGCATAAATCAGACTATGTTCCCTTTTTTCCCCATCCCCGGGCTGTTAGAAACAACTAATTTGCAACAGAGAAGCATTCGGATGTCATCATGGCGAGGTCCATGCTGTTATCTGGCAAGGAAACCACTCTGGCTTGGCTTCCCAACAAGACAAACTGGCATTTTGTCATGGCTTGAGCCAGGCTTCAAGGAGACCAGGGCAGCCAGCAAGCTCAGGTGGGGACCTGAGCCAGCACCTTCCCCCTGCTCTGCTTCCAGCTAGGAGGATTGAGCTTTTGACTGTCATGGATGTAATGCCAGCTCCTATTAAAGCAGTGCCTTACCCCAGTGAAAGGTCAAAGGCTTCCCTGCTCCTTCCCTAGGCTGTCACAAATATCACCCAAACAGATGATGTCCCCTCCGGGATGCAACTCCACAGTCTCCTCCGTCGCTGCTCTCCTGACAGCTCCTGTTGGGATGGAGGGCAAGAAAGGCAGGGCCGGCAGCAGGAGCGGGCACAGCACAGCACAGCCGGCTTCCTTCCCGGCTGTTAGACTGATCCTTCTCCAAGCAGGAAAGTGTCACAACACAAAGGAGACAATGTGACAGATGGGGAGGGGACCGGCAGCACCTGCACCCGGCGAGACAGACGCAGAGAGCCCTGCGCTCACCCCATGCAGCAGCTTCCCCTCCAGCGGCCACAGCAGCTCTGCTCTGAACCACAGCCGGGGGAAGGCAGATGTGGCAGTAAAGGGGCTTGAGAGAGCCTGTACAAGAGCATGGAGATTAAGCCAAGAGAAAGAAAGGATGCAGTGGCTGCTCCAGCAACAGCGACGGGTCTGTTCCACCGCAGCAAAGGCGTCTGCATCCTGAATAACCTGCCCGCCTATGGGTGCTGGGGAAGACCTGTCCCTGGGGGAGGATGGTGCAGCGAGCAAGATCCAAGTGCTACAGCTCACCAGCATTGTTACTGCCATTGTCTGAACCCACCTCCCAAATGCTGGTACAAAAGGCAGGAGAGAAACCAAATCACTTCACCCTGCTCAGGGCAGGAATACTCCCAATACCCAGGGAGAGATCAAAGACATGGGAGAATGGGGCATCTCTGAGCGGAGGGGGCAAAAGCCCCCTCAAACCCAACAGAAATAACCCTTCAAAAGCGCTTATTAACTGGTTCTGAGAAACCCTGCTGCTCCTGCACCACTGGGTAACTACTCCCAGAGAAACACACTGCAAACGAGAGAGAAAACCCAGTCGTGGGCTATGCCAAACAACAGCCAAGGCTCTTTCTGCTTATTCTGCTGTTAGCCCATCAAATTCATTTTTCACAACCCCTGAAAGCATGCGCGGTGCCTTCCCCAGGCTGTGTGCTGGGGAGGCTGATCCTCAGCCGGGAGCTGACTGCAGCTCCCCAGCTGCTGCATCCTTCCTCTATTCTACGGCAGCGGGCAGGCACAACCGGCAGCATGCGGAGGGGCTGGTGCCTCATAAAAGGGACTAAGGGTGCTGGCAAGCAGCACGTGGACAGATGCTGCGGTGCTTCCCTGCGCGCCCTGCCAGGACAGCCCATCCTGCCGGCCGGACAACATCCAGCTGGCCCTGCAGCTCCTGCTGCTTTGGGCCCCCATTGCCCTCATGGGCAAGAGGCTAATTCCGAACCACAGGCAAGAAGCAAGTGCCCGAGCACTGCCACAGCAGTGCATATCCCAAGCCAGGCTGATGCCAGGAGCGGCTCGGCGGCAGCCACGCAGCTCTTTGCCTCCCAAGTGTTTGCAGGGGCAGGAAGAGGCTGTATTTGGAAGGAAGCAACATCTGGGGAAAGGGGAGCTGAAGACAAAACCAATATTACAGACGTATTCAAGTCATTAAACAAACACCTACAGATCAAAGAGCACAGGGCAAAGGTTGCGAACTCATCTGGCAAAGGCAAACAGAGGTGGTGATGAGAGCAGGCCAAGGGGGGCATCTGTGGGAACTTTACTACTTACAGATTTTGGGTTTTCCTTTGATGGGAAACTTCACAACCATCTCCTGGGGATTCATGCAGATAAAGACAAATGGAGACCCAGACTCCTGGCTCAGATCTGGATACTGTGAAACACAGACACACACACGGAACAGAGTCAGGCCGGCTGCTGTGGTGCAGAGAGCTCGGTGGTCAGGAGCAGGGAAACTGGTCAGAGGTGCACTGTATCTGGGCTGCAGCAGCTCAGACTAAACCAGTTTAGTAACTTCTAATGAAAAATAAATGCAACAATTCCAGGTTTGGGTTCTAATCACCGAGCTCCTCGCTACGCCTCTTCTCATTGAGCCTCTGCCAGATCTTGCTCCCTTTCCAGACCTCTTCCCAAGCCACTTCCCTGTGTGCTCCCCAACCCTCCTCAGCCCCCTTTAGCACTGACCTGTGCTTCGCTGCCTCAAAGGTATGGCTTCTTACTGGGCTTCAGCTCATCTAAAGCATGGGGTGCCAACAGACAGGCACTCAGGGCCCTGCGCTCCCAAGCTCGCCTATTCACTGCCTGTTTCACGCTGGGACAAGCATGGAACCCATTTTGAGCATGATGCGTTCCCAGATTCAGGTGGTTGGGGATGTGGATACCCCTGTTCAACCCCAGCCTGTCACCGGCAGCACACCAGCACCTCAAACAGAACAGCTCGGCAAACCCAAGGAGGTGATGGCCACCTCCCCCACTGAAGCGGCTGTTGGAGCTACAGATACATCCCCATCTTTTCCCCTGAAAGCTTGGTCCAAACACAAAGGCTTTGAGACTTGGGGACCACACACGATCCTGCGGTGGGCCATGCAGCCCTTGAGATTTGGCTGTACCTAAAGGCCAAGCAATAGAAAACACCTGCAACTCGCCAAAGCGATGGCTTGGAGAAGCCGCTGTTCCCATGTAGGGCCGGCTCTGTGCTCAGAGACTACGGAGAGATTTCGCTGCGGTGAAGACATGGGAGAATTTTATAGAAGAGCATAAACAGATTGTTCCTCCCATTAACCATGGGAGGAAAAAGAAGGAAACCACTGAGCGAGGGAAGTGCACCAAAGTCCTGTGTGGATGCAGCTCAGCCTCGCTGGTGTTCAGAAATGAAATGCAAAACAGTACAACAAATGTATGTATCAACCACCAGTGGGATTCTCCATTAGTTGCAGCCCTTGCACTGACAGCACAGAGGCGAGGGCATGCCACAAAGGTGCTGCAGCCCAGGAAACGCTGTTCCAGCAGACCACAGAAGTGGTTTTCCTTCCATGGGAAAACTGCCCCCTTTCCTTTTGCTCCCCTGCCTTCCTCAAGCAGATCCGTCAAGGCTGCTGTAGGGGACAGGATGCCAGACCAGATGGAGCAGCGTGTCCTGGCAAATCCCCCATTTGTTACTAACAAATGACTCCAAGGCTGAGCGTTTGAAAAGCTCTCACAAACCTGCCAAGATGAGTTTGGATTTGCCCTGGAACAGCTGGGCACGGAGAGGGAAGCAGGGAGCGACCCACTCTCCCTGCGCTGCAGCAGGGTTTGGCAGCTTTGCCAGTGGTTAAGGGAGATTTACAGAAGCCTGACACCGGGATTGGATCAAGCAGGGAAAGCATTTCCAGCCCCTCTCATTTTACAACAGCATGTAAGAGCTGTTCACCAAGCAGGAGAGAGATGTACGTGCCCTTAGCTGCTCTGTACAATGCCCACGCCAGGGAGCATTGCCCGCGGCTGCCCTGCTGTACCCATCCAGGCTTGGACAGGCTTCTTCCTCTCTTTTTATTGAGCCACGCTACTTGACTTGCTTCCACTGCTCCACACCAGTGCCAAGGATTTTCATTTCCCATCTGCAGGGAAGGAGGATCTTGGAAGGATAGAAAGAGCCAATGTGAATATCCCCGGCCAACCCCTGGTGAGTGCGAAATGCTGGCGCCACTTCACCGCTCTCAGCGTCACACGGGTGACTGGTGGCCTCTCTGGAGCCAGAGGACCTGACATAGCCAGCAGCTCCTGCACCAACACAGGTTCCAAAGGTCACACCACAACACGTGGGGCACAAGCCACCATCCAAACCCGGTTACAGAGATGGTCCATCCCTGTTCTACCACGTGTGGTTCAGACAGTGGCTTCTTCAGCCAGGACATGTCTGGGAGCAGAGGTCTTGCTGCCTGAGTCCAGCTGCTTCCCAAATCTCCTCAGCCACCACCTCCTAGGTGGATCTGGACCATCACTATGTGCCTCTGACATACCTGACAGCCACCTCTACGCCCTGGTGTCAGCAGTGAGAGACAGCCCCGTTGGTTTCTCCACTGACAGCTTTCATCCATGACAGGGTCAAACCTTCAGCTCCAAAAGCTTCCAGCTCAATTCGATCCCAAGGCCGAGGCGTATGTCACAGCTGCAGCTTGGGTTTACACTTCCACTCCGCAGCCTTTCATCTTTGCTCCCAGGGTACGTCTCTGTACGTGTGCCAAATCCCTCCGTGTCCTGCATTTTAAAGGCTTTGGTCCTTCCTCTGGCATCTCACTCGCAGGAGGCAGGGAAGGAGATTCCAGTCCAGCCGATGCTTTTAAGGCTTCCTATTGTATTGACCCCCGGAAACCTCTTACCCATCCTGGTGAACAACAAAAGCAGAATATTCCTGCCTGCTAGAGCTGAGAAAAAGCTGTAACCCTTTCCTCTGCCTAGAGACGAGATACTCCCAGATAGAGAAGATGAGGCTGAGCTCCCACAAGATGCTGAGCCCCAAGATGCTGAGCCAAGCTAATGGGCTCCCTCTTACCCCAGTCCCTTTCCACAAGTCAATTAAACTCATTCATCCTGCAGAAATTTAGGGACTTTTTGGGTAAAGTCAGTTTTCTGGTGGATTAATGGGCTGAACTGCTCAAGAAAAGGGTCACATCACCAGGAAGAAAAGCACAGCCATACTTAAGGTGCTTAGAAACCAGCTCCATGAACCTCATTCCCTAGAGGTCACTGCTAGTATTTCCTCCCCAGAATCTCTCCCTGTTGCCATTTAGCCCCCTAAACAGTGCTTGTTCTCAGTGCCACGCATGATCGCCAAGAGCAATGTCACCTGTAGACACCTACTGACTCATCTGATGTATCTACAGCATCTTGTCTGATCATCAGCCACATCACAACAGACACTGCGGCTGAATGGTGGCACTCCTCCACCTCTTTGGTTCTTCCTGCAGTTTAGCTCAGCACTCGGACACTGGTACCTACCTGCCCTGTGCCAAAGATGCCTCTCCTACGGGCAGCTACTGAGCTGACTTCGACACTGGCACAGGGCACTCAGGGAAGCTGCGGCTGCCCCATCCCTATCAGCGTTCTAGGCCAAGCTGGGAATGCTTGGAGCAACCTGCTCTGGAGGAAGTGTCTGCTCATGGCAGGGGTTGGAACTGGATGAGCTTTAAGCTCCCTTCAACCCAAACCAGTCTGTGGTTCTGATTCTATGACTTAGCAGAGGCGCTGCCACCAAGACACCAAACACATTTGCCTCTGTTACCTTTTCCAAGGCCACTCAAGTGTCTAACAAGTAAAAAGCTCATTTCTCAATGTTTCTGCTGTGAGAGGTTGGCCGAGTCACTCTACAATCTGCAACGCAGTAAGCTTAGAAGACAGAGAACAAACTTCCTGCCAGCTCCTACACCCCACACAGAGCAGCCATTACCCACCAAAACAGCCATTGCCCATCAAAACAGCCATTTGCCCTTCAGCAAACCTGAAAGTTGTAGGAAAAGCCCAAAAGCCACATTGAGTGCCCCATGGAGGGAAGACAGAGCAGACCCCCAGTAAAGAGGACCTGCCACAGCAGGGTTTTAAATCAAAGGTCAACACAGAGTGAAAGCAAGAGCCAAGGGCTAAACCCAGCCAGGAGTCCGACAGGCGATGCTCCTTCTTCATCCCAACAGCACTCATTGTTACATCTTGAGGGTGTAAATAACAAAGGTGTAAGCACTACAGGCTTTGACATTGCCTTCACCAGGAAGCAACTCAGTATTTGGAGAAGCTGGCTAAAAAGGCTCTTTACACCAAATATAGTCCAGAGGCCAGCTTGTCCTTCAAGGAGAACACCCACCCTCCTCCAATCCTGCAGATGAGCAGGAAAGCTCAAAAGAGAGGGATTATGCAATGTAACTATGGTGTAAAAGAAATGATTCAGCCTCTTTTCAGACCTTCTGCCACCTCGTAGCGGGCTTGTGACAGGCAGTTGGGAGGACGATGGGCTCCGTGGGCTGCCAACAGCCGGCACGGCTCACCAACTGCTGCTCCAGCCCACTGCTTCACACAGTGGAAAAACCCCACGTACACACTCACTCCCTGCACCGGCACCAGCACCGGTGCCACCCGCCCTGCGCAGCCCATGGCTGCAACCGCACCAACCGGGCTTCCATTTGCTGCTAACAAACAGGTCTGTAAGATCCCGGCTGCAAAGAGATTAGCAGAGAATTAAAGATAACCCAAACCCAAAGCAGATCTCAAGGCAGCTTAAGGCACACAGAAAGAGCTCGAGGTTAAACGGCAAAGGGAGCCAAGTGCTGTGCTCCTCTGCAAACCAGCCACCACATTCACGCTCTCGCTGGAGTGGCGCTTTGAACATGTATTAAGAGGCTATCAGATGTCCCCAAGAGCTGCCCCTGTCAAGCTGCAAGCAGTGATAATTGCTAATGAATGTTCCCTCCACTTTGCTTTCACCATCCCTCGTCTCCAATCCCCAGCTCATCACCACCAGAAATAGCAGCAGGGCTTGCCAGCCTCCTCACTCCACAGCCCACAGCAAAAGAGCAAAGGAGGGGACGAGCCAGCCTGGAGCCACGGAGCCAGGAACCCACCTTCTCTGACATTTGAAACAGAAAATCCTGCTCATTTTTTTCCCTCCCTCCGATCTGTTGAAGTAAATCTTTCTGTCATGATTTGGGTACAGCCTGCAGTGGGATACAGGGGCCATGCAGTGCTCAGGACCCTCAGCTCATCCCAATTCCATCTCAGCACAGGGAAAAACAAAACGTGGAAAAGGACTGTCCTGAGCCCCTTGAATTCTTCACCCCTCCCCAATAAGCTGCACTGGCATGAACCCAAGTGGTGGGCACTGAAGGCAGAATAGAACCCAAAGGCAGACATGCCACAGGGGAGCCAAACCATCATTAACGGGATGAGCTCTGCTCCGGTGCATCCAAGAAAGGAACAAAGGCACTGCGTGCACCGGAGCGGCAGCCCTGCACAGCACAAAGCCAAACGCTCCCCGGTAGCTTTGCTACCGACCTTTCAAGAGCATCTTTTGCCCTCATTAAGGTTTCCAGACACAAAAGGAGACAAGCGGAGGCGGTGCAAGAGACCGAATGCTACCACCAGGTGGGAACAGCCCCAGCGTTTTACACAGGCTGGCCTCAGAGTCCTGCAATGCAGCCAGAGCTGTCCTCCACAATCCTTGCCCAAGGAGCCAAGCGCACCAGCGCACGTTCCCAGCGCGCATCCCGGTGAGCCGGTGCATGGTGCAGAATTGCACGCTGGAACCTGTAGTCCTTCAGCGGGTGGCTGCCATCCTCTCCATCTTGCAGCGGCTGAGGAGCGGCCCTGGGGCACTAGCACCGAGCAGCAAGGAGGTGGTTGAGCTGTTCTGCAAGGTTAATAATGGAAAGGGTTGAATCATTTTCCTGGCATGCCTCCTGGGTGAACAACAGGGGAAATACAGCTGCTCTGCCAGGCAGCGCAGGGCCAAGACACCAGCTTCAGCCTTCATTTCCCTGCTGCTCTCCAACAGCTCTGAAATAAAGGAGGCAGCACTGGAAAGCAACACTGTCTGGAAAGAATAAAAGCAAGCGGAGCCCATGTGTTGGCAAGAGAGCTCCCTGTAAAATGCATTCAAAGGGAAAAAAATCATCTTGGCGGCAACAGCACCTCCTCTGAAAGAGCAGGGCTGCCCTAACCAGCAGGGGCAATAAATCAGCCTTCCCAGCAGGCAAAAACATGCACAGGGCTCCTCCCTGGGTGTTGGGAGAAGCCCCTCGGCCACGTGCAAGGGAGAGCAGCAGGATGCGAGGCATCCCTCGGGATCCAGGCACAACTTCCTTCACCCCGTTTTCATGGTGATTTGTGGGAGAGGCAGTTCTGCTCTTCTTTCATGCCTCATAAGCTTCATAGCTGTCAGACCAACATAACAGGTAATTAACTACTAAACAGCCATTTTCTCCTCCTCTCCGGGGGGCAATCGCTCACCATCCAGCTAGAGAATGTTTCTTTAGTGGTTTGCAAAAGGGAAAAGAAAGTCGCGAGTTTCTGGCAAGCACTGAGAGTGCCGCAGCCAAAGAGGAGCATTTGTGGCAATGCCTGCAACACGGACACATGGACGCAGGAGAAATGGAACCATCAAAAGGGAGAAAGATGATGCTTATCCGGTTGTGGATGCTGCAAACTCCCTGATTCCAGGAGGTCAGCACCAGCAGTAACACTGGTTCCAGTGCCTGACGCTCAGTCACCGGCTCTATGGTCCATCTGCAGGTAGGAGTTATTAATATCACAAGCAAAAAAAGCCCTGTTCTTCTCCCAGGCTGCAGGATCAGCCTTTAGGAACCACTGTATCCATGCCACATCCATCCTTGTTGCTTTTCCAAGGAGAATGGCATTGAAGTATCATTTCCCCATCAGCTGTTCTAACAGTGTAGTTTCCACGACCCCATTAGCAGGACATTCACTTTGCGGGATCACCTGGCCAATTTTCCCAATCCCAAAGTGCTCCAGGGCACGTTCACCCAAAGGTGGCACCTGACTGGCAACAGGACCCATTGCCCGAGCCAGGGGTCTCAAGTTTGCCACTGCTCTGTGTCACCTTCTCCAGACTCGGACTTCCAGCACCGCAGAGCACCAAGTGCTTCACTTTGAGGTCTGATCTCCCTCATGACACAGTCTGGCATCAAACTCAACTCTGAGCACATTTTCAAGCACCACCTTTTAGGGCCCCGTTCCCCCTGCTTAGCACAGGCCAAGCAGCCTCTGCCCAAAGAGAAACAACATTTTCCTAAACAGAAACCCCAAAGCAGATCCAGCTTTCTAGAAACGCCAAGGTTTCTAGCCTGAGGCAGAAACGTCCAGTCCTGCAGCCTGTGCACATGCACTCGAGGCACGCTACACACCACTCTTCTCGCAGAAGACCACATGGACGCAGAGGAGATGCCCCATGGAGGCTGGGTTAGAGAAGGGATATGTGTTGATGCTTCATCCTAATCAACACAACGGGCAAAAAGGAAAGAGAGCAGGATCGCAAAGAAACACAAACAAAAGCCGGCAGCCAAACTTTTGTTTGAAAGCCTGTCAGGTCTAGACTGCAACGTGTGAGGAAGGAACAGCTCGAAACCACAGCTGCTAATGGTTATGGATTTGGCAATCAAAATGTCTTTGTTAAAAAAAAAGTTAACTGCCTTACTATTGAGGTTACAAACCGCAGCCTTGATGCATTGTTGCAGTCAACATCCTCCCCGCTGCTTTTGAGAGCTTACATCTGCTGCTGGCAGATCCTGCGCTGGCACACGCACCCTTCGTGAGGATGCACAAGGAATTCTGCTCGCCCACTTTCCTTTCCCCTTCGTCCCACAGCAATGCCTCGCAGCCCTAGCCTGCTCTGCCCCTCGTACGCTGGTACACACTCAGATCCAGGCACAGCAGGCTGGGATCACTGCAGGATCCTTCCCCCAGCCTGTTGGATTCATCTGGTGGGTGCTCTTCATCTCCCAGCCTTGAGCCTCCCCTTCTCATGTTCCTATACCACAAGCTGTACTTTGATTCAAAGGGCAGGGGAAGCAATTAAAACATAGTTAAAATAATACTCATACTTTGAAATGTAGATTCGATATTCAAACCTGTGCTGGTGCACTCCGATTTTAAATGCTGAGCAGAATGCCAGAGGCTCCAGTGCACAGAAAGAGTGGAGGACTCGGGGTGCTGGCAAACATGGGGCACATGTTGCACCCCCCTGTTCTCCCTGAACTCGCCTGGCAGAAGCCACCAACACCGTCCTGCAGCTCCAATGCCAGTCTGAGGAAACACCTGCCCATGGTAAACCCTGGAAGCAGCATGAGAAGGGCTTGAGATGTTTATAAAGTGCTTGGTGGCCATCAGGAAAAACTGGATGGGCTTGGAAAAATACTTGGTAGTGCTCTAAGCTCAGCTGGAACAGCTGCTTTCATGTTCCTGTGCCCAGGGATGGAGGAGACAGCGCTAATCCCAGCTGCAGTGCAGCCCCGCCACCACACACTCTGTCAGGACCTGGCAAGGAGCGGGGAAGAGGCTATGGGGAGGTGAATACGAGGGGAAACCAGGGCACCTGCTTCTGGCTCGAGCAGCGCGCAGCACCTGCACCCTCCTAGATACAGACAGAGAGCTTCAGTCCGCTTTGTGGGGACCCTGCAGAAGTGAGAGCTGCAAAGCACAGGGGTGAAACGGCAGAGAGCCGAGCGCAGCAGGTGGTGGAGATCAGCTGAACCCTGGGCAAACCCCAGCACAGACAAGGCACCTGCATCCCTGCCCTGATTCACTTGGGGTCGGCCCTCGCTGCTGCTCCCTGAGGAGGAGTGATGCTGCTCCCAGCTGGACCTCACCGGCGGGATGGGATTTCTCACGCCCGACACACAGCAGAGCCGGGACACGCATCCCCACAACCAGTCTGTTTGAGGTTATGAAATCAATGACGTGACAGCGACAGCTTAAGCAAGTGTGGTCTTCGGGCATTGCACGTTTACCACAGTTGGTTATATATTGTTGCTGCCAGCTCCCCTCTCATTTGGGGTCACCTCCTCAGGGGTGGTCACAGCTCAACCTGCTGGAGATACAACCACACAGTGAAGGTATGGGGCACCTGAGCAGCAGCCAGCCTCGAGGCTGGTCTTATCTAAGCCTTGATTTCAGGATTAAATAAAAACCAATCACCAAGAAGGCAGCACGTACCAGTGACCACATCTGAGAGAGGGGGGAAGCCTCACAGATCACTGCCTAGTTTGCTGAAATGGTAACAGAGGCTAAGTCCACAGTCAGCAGTAATTAAGTCATATACTTCAGCTTTGGCTTCGCTTTTTCCCTAGGGTCTAGGAAACCAGAGGAGAGGGCAAGCTACCCTCTATCATTCGATTTCTTTGGCATGTTAATGCATTCCTAAATTAATCATCATCAAGTGACAATCTCTCCTTCATCTTAACAGACTGCGCAGTGGCCTCAGTAAACCTGCTGGCTTATGCAAGGCAGCTGGAGCCTTAGCAGTGCCTCTGATGAAAACCAAAGCACTTCGCATCAGGAAAAACTCCCCCAGCTCTTACTGTCTATAATCCAAACCAGCTGCCTGCCTGCTCTGCCCTGCTCCTAGAACCATGAACCAAGGGCTTTGTGAGAAACCAAATAAAGGGATGCATCACCCTGCAAGCCTGGCTAAGGCCAAATACTGCTTGATCTGGCATTAGGCTACAGGCAAAAGACAAATTCAACTTAGGAGAATTCAGGGACCTGTAAAGTTCAAAGGCCTTTCATTGGTTTCAATCATTAACAACCACCCAGACTGCTGCAGAAGGAAGTATATCTGATCTAGCCTTCAAAACCCTCAGTTGAGGCGCAATAACTAAGCCTCAGGAATGAAAACGCAAATATCCCATTGGGGGAGGGCAAGCGAAGGTGCCAGGGCAGCTGCAGCAGCACACAAACACATTTGTCTCACTCACAGCCTACACTAGGAAACATTTACTTTAGAGGAAGGTCCTCATAAAAAGTGTCTCTATACTGTTCTTCGAAGTCCACATCAATCTATATGTTTGTGTTTCTCTCTCTCATTAACTTCTTCCTTAGGAAAATATGACCAGCGGGCTATTGTTCCTTTACTTGGAGAGAATCTGAACAGGCACCTTCTGGAGTCTAAACGTAGACAAATTCTACCCTGCTTCACTCCTGCTTGAGAATTCAAAGCGAGTTCTCCATGCCTGGCACCTGAGCTTCTTTTTGTTTTACTCATATTTTCACCAGGGAGGGAAGAGGAGGACAAGAGATTAAACACAAATTTCCTGAGAGGGAAAGATGATAGTTGTTTAAATGATAGTTGCAATCTCATGGCACGAAAATAGCGTAAATGTGTTCCCTTGTGCAGATTTAGAACACTTAAGTGAGCACCTAGAAATGAAAACTAAACACTTTACTCCTGTAAAACACAATTACCCAATATTTCAACCCCAGATAATGGCTACAACTACATATTGGCATGTGTGTGTGCTCGTGTTCAAAACAAGTCCAAACACACCTATCAGCTACCAAAATAGCAGCAGCGGAAATGTTCTTTTTCCAGTTAAAGTAATAATCTCTCAGATCAAAGTCATCAGCAAAATGAACATGGACTTCAGAGCACACTAAAAGGGCATAAATGTAAATACTTCCCTGCTTGCTTTAGCCTCCTGCCAAGCCCTGCCTGCGCCATCCCATGTTTCCCCAGCGAGCACTGCTGAAGTCACCAACACCTCATGCAGGAAAAGAAAGGCAGCTCCTTGCTCAGCTCAAGGTGTCGGTGATGTCAGGCCCAGAGCAAGGAAAAGCCGTCGTCAGTGCTCAGATCTCAGCAGGGGGAAAATAAACCCAAAGATTCCAGGCCACCTTTAGCGCTGAGAAGCAAAACAAAGGGATCATTCTGGTCTCCAGCACCACTTTTTGGGTGGCTGCCATGCACAGAAGGAAACGAGCCCAGAAGGCGCTCCCAGGAGGTGCAAGATGCGCAAAGCTCAACTGGAAATACTGAGCTTTAAGAGCCACATGGAGGGACCTCCTGGCACCAGCCAACCCCTGCCCACAGCAGCAGGGCTGCAGTCAGAAAGTGGCTTTTGCTTCAGTCCCCTGCGAGCAAAGCAGGGGTGACACACGATACCGGGGGTGGACTTTCCTACCCAACGTCTTCTGCACCTAAAGCAGCTTCAACCCAAAGATCACAGCTTTTAGCAGTAAAATTAGGTGTAAATAACCTCTGATGGGCTTTATTTTCCATGTAGGAAAGAGACCCAGAGGAACAGATTTAACTAGCTCATGCAATAAGTAGCACAACTGGGATTAGGGCAACGGCATCTGTTGTGACGCTGACTTTAATGACAAGGACGTCTCTTCTCTGCTCTTCCTCTGATCCCTGCCAGCTACCACATACATGATTCTGTTCTGTTATCACTTCTCACACGGCCCTGAAGATCTGCAAACCACTTCAACAACGTCAGCCAGCCTTCAAGCACCGTACGTGGGGCAGAGCTGCAAGATCCCTGCAAAAGGGTTACGCAAGGCCAGGCTTACGTGTCCAGTAATACCAGGGATAAATAACCGGTCCCTGATAACAACACAAGCTGTCGGTAGGGACTCAGCCTGAGCCTGCTGCGTCTGGCAAAACGGAGCACCGTTGCTTCAGTTTGCTTCTTTGAGCACAAGTGTTAAACAAAAAGATAGAGTAAATGAGGATAATGATAGAAAAATACCAGCAGGGTGCCACTAACATCTTCATTAGCAACCTGAGAGAGGATGCAAACAGCACGGAAATGAGATCTGCAGAGTGCTGAGCAGGGAGTGGGTGACAGCATCATAAGGACTGAAATAATAGAGAAGTCATGGGAGGGACAGAGCAGGAAGAGACTGCCTTGCCTATGGGAACGAATGGCCACAAGAGTCATAACAGACTTCTGTGGTTGCTGCACCACCACAGGACAGTGAGCAAGATAGGGAAGTGTCTCATCTGCGGGTGGTGGGAATAATCGGCAGACGTGATTTGTCCTGCACTTGCGGAAGGATTTCTTCTAGAACAAACTTCAGATACGAGCTGGTGAAGAGAAGTGCGACGCAAAGCACAGTGACTGAGGAGAGTGGTATCTGCACGCAAAACCATTAATCTTCCTCTCCCTCTTCCCCTGAGCTAGGAGCTGTCCTTGTACCCCAAGAAACGCTGGATTACACTGCTGACAAGTGGGTTTGGTGCCGGTTGCTGATGAACCTGGGCTGAATCACCAGTGCGAGCAACTGGGATTTCCTACTCCCAGTGTGATCCAACTTACATTTCTGAGCTGGCACTGCAACGCTCTTTCACCTTGTTAGCACTGCAGTTAAATGAATCTCAGCTTCATTCAGATGCACTTGCTGCTCATGATAGTCCATAAAAACACACATTTCCTCATAAATCAACTTCAGAAAGAGGCTCAGTTCTCAGAGCTCAATCTTACCAGCTAGGGAAATGTACACTACATAAAGCAATCCGGGGGGGGGGGGGGGGGGGAAATGAACAAAACCACTGTAAAAAGGCAAAAAATGAGGAATTACAAACAGTTTGCAATATGGGAGAAGCAAAAAGCCAGTGAAATATAAAACGAGAATTGCCATGACACTGAGAAGAAGTAAATCTCTTGCCAGTAGGTGTAATAACAGTGCTCCTAGAAGACACTGCTCTTCCTCCTGTGCCTCTGTGGCCAGGCAGTGCCAGCAGACTGGGAGGCATTTGCAGAGAGCACAGCTCCTTGTGAGGGTCCTCCATGGGAGGATTAAGAGCTTGTCGCCTACAGCACAATTTCCAGATTGGAAGAAGCTGTCACAGCCATTTCGCCAGTGCCTGGAGAATGTATCCACAAAGAGGAGGAATTGTTACAGACAGAAAAGTACTTGTGAGAGACCAAGGTGTACTTTTCCACCACTGTTACAGAAAGCAGAAGGATGAGAATCTCCATTGAAGACCAAATGGCAAATGAGAGGATGCTGCAGAAGAAAATCCCTACACTGGCCCCAGGGTCCTCTCCTCTCTCTAGAGGCCTGCTCCATACAAGGCCAAATACTCCAATAGATTTCATTGTACTCCAGTCCCAAAGCTCCCTCTGCTGCTCATACTCCAACCTCTCCCCCTTCCACCCTAGACTGAACAGACATCACCTTGTCGGAAACTCTTTTCACCTCTAGTTTCCAGGCATCTGCCCCTGCTAAAAAACCTCACAGGGCTTGGGAAAGCCAGGAGAGCACTTCATGAGAAGGAGCCCCCAGGTGCTGGCGCCTCTCCGATCCTTCACGGCAAGAAGATGCCCATCAGCCTGGGGAATCTGCCTCACAAGATTGGGACAGCTCACTCTCAAGCCCTGCATGGTCTGGTCATTCCCATCAGAACAAACCTGTCTGTGCAGGGACAGTGAGGTGAAGAGGTATGAAACAGCATCAGGAACAGCTGTGTTGCGCTGGGTGTTACTCCCAGGTAAATCCACACCAGCTATTCCCAATGATCTCCTCTGCATGACCAAAACTGGCTTCCAAGAGGAGCTGCTGTATGAATTTCCTGGCCTGAAGTGTCCAGTGTCATCCTTCCTTCCCTGTTCAAAGATGAATGCAATAGCCATCTTTCTACAGCTACCAGGGTCCTCTCCTGATCTCCTCAAGCCTTCCAAGGTAAGAGTGGCCTCACAAAGACATCTGCCATACTTTCAGCACATCTGGATGCACACCATCAGCACTTACGGACTTGCCTTGGCTGAGATTTCTCAGAAGACTCCCAGTTCTATCTCCCTTCGCTACAGGTAGTCCCTCTCCTCCTTGAATTCTGCCTCCAGACATGAGATCTCAGGAAGATCTTGCTATTGAAGTCTGAGGTGAAGAAGGCCTCAATATCTGTCCTGGTCACCAAACCTCCTGCCTCATTCAGAAACAGGCCACTTTAAATGTCCCTTGAGGAGTCTCGATCTCAGTAATCTGCAGCTGTCCCTCCTTCCCTGTATCTAGGAGCTCTGATGTCTCCTCTGCAGGGTCTCCATGAAGCCCCTGCTGCTCTCCTGTTCACCTTCCCTGGTGGGAGGGCGCTCACCCTAATGGTGGCTCTGCCCTGACCAGAGCACAGCTCTCACCAGTGAGGCCACCATGACCTCCAGCTCCAGGAAGAAGCAATGGGCAGCTCCAGCAGCTACGGACCTAGATGCTCCTGCTTGGGCCAAGCACCCTCACTCACAGCAGGGCACTTGATCCTGCTTTGGAAGCCACGTCCAGGTAACAGGTAAGCTCCTGAGTTTGCCAAAGGAAGATGAAAACCAGAAATACAACACTAATGCTTTGCAGGGCCTTGTCTTCCTCAGTCAAGCACAGCCACAGCATCCTGGTGCACAGCATCTGTGCAGCTAGGGGAGTAATGGCTGCCCCAAGCCCTTGCAGCATTGGTTTAATTAAACAGGCACAAGCCCTTACTGGAAAAGGTTTCAGAGTATGTGAGGAACTAGTTTCAACCAAACTATTTCACCACCAGAGAGGCTGATGATGAATTTAGTCTGTATTAGCCCACTGCATGCTTCCACCGCTGCTGAAATGCATTTTCTCAGTATGTTTTCTTCCCAGGCATACAAGACCACAGTGGCTGTGTCTTCTCTCAACACAAGTGTAAAATCTCCATTCACTGCCTTCTGCAGAGCATCTCATGGAGGTGAGTTACACTGTTTAAAAGCTGCTGGCTAATGCAAGCTTGCAAAGGTTTGTTTGCTGTACTCACCTGCTCATTAAATTGCTCTTGCGATAAGCAATCAGTCACGTCCACACAGCCCAGGAGGCATCCGGAGGGATAATCGCTTGGAAATTCCACATCTGCAGCAAAAGAAACATCTCTTCAGGGGTTCCACATCACCACACACATACCTGGGGTCTGCTAACCCCAGGCGCCCTTCCCTCTCCTCTGTACACTTCTACTTTTTGAGGCACAAGGAGACGTACAGCCATTTTAACACCCTGTCATTCCTTATCCAGCTCAGGATCTTCACCATGACAAGACTAAGTTCAGGAGATTTCATTATATAAACACCTTTCCCTGCTTAGCTTCTGACGGGGGAACATAGAGCGTGGGAAGAGCTCCTTGCTCTGATGAGGGGGCAGAAAATCCTGCTGCATGACATTTAAACTGGGTGACGCACAGAAATACCGCACAGGCGCAGAGTGCAGCCGCCAGCATCCTCCTGCCCACAGGAGAGAACATCTTCCTGAGGACCTGCAGCTTTTCAGTCCTGATTTCCACAAGGTCAGAATCCATGAAAAGCCTTTAACATCACTGTAAACAGACTGAAGCACAAGCCACTGCACACGCACGCAGGCACGTGCTCGACTGCTTCTTGCTTGAGCCAAGAATAAAATGAAGTCCTTTGCTGCTGCAGAAGTCAGGTGCCATTCAATAGTGCTTGTGGTTGGAGTATGTGACCAGCAGCAGGACGAAGTTAAACGCTGCCACCAGACCCATGTGGCTGATGACACGCAGAAAGGATGAAGAGAATTTTAAGAACAGAAGGTTAAAAAGCAAAGCAATAACTGCTCAGCAGAGGCCTTTCTGACACTGCTCATTATGTGGCTCAATGTACCAATAATACAAAGATCCAAGGAGAGGAGTTCACCTTTCCGGAGCAGCATCCTGTAGGTGGTCTCCAGTTCAGAGATCTCCTGAGGGGAAGGTCTTTTAGCAGTAGCTGCAATCCACAACCGCCCCCTATGAGAAGTGTACCAGGTCCTGCCCTCCACCCTAGAGGACAAAGGAGAATTTAGGACTTAAATTTCAGCAGAAATCACCCACATGGACGGCTTTTTCTATCACGTTTCACTAATGCAATCCCTGCTGCTAAGCTTTGCCCTGACTATTTCAACACAAAGCAATGTGTCAGCGAAAAGCTGAGATGGGCAACAAATAATGCCACAAGCAGAGCATGTCCTTATGGCTTCAGAGCAACAGCAAAGGACATCAATCCCCTGCAAGCACAGCCGTATTCTGGATACATCCATGGGGCAATCTGCTCCTGCAATACCCTGACAAGCTCAAACAGTTCTGCATGGTAAGAACATGTACAAAGCAATTGTTAGCTGCAGCTCCTGGGCTCCCAGAACAGGCACCAGGCCCTGCAGCTGTACTGGGGCAGCCAACAGCATCCACATACCACCAGCATACAAAACCAGGCACGGGAAGATTTACAGCATCTTTAGCTTGGGAAGTGGAAAAGCTCTGCTCCCTAGACTGGAAAAATCCGTGAAAGAAAAGGGGAAAAAAAGGCTGGAGAAGATTCTTTGCTCTATATGAACAGTAGGAAAGGTGAATAACATGCCAGGGATGCTGGGAGGAAGGAGCTCCTCTTCGTAACCTGATTCTGGAGGAGGAAGTAGTGGCAACGGGTGTGTCTGTGTGGTTGTGTTTTCCAAACAAAGCCTGGTGCCACTGTTGGCTTCTTTACAGTGGTCAAAAAGACCACCAGAACATGTCACATCTGCAGCCCTCTGCCTGTCCAAGTCCACAGAGGTACATCCCATCGCAGTGCACAAATCCCAGCCTCTCGTTAATTTACTCGCTCTGAGAACACTTGTACCTTCCAGGTTAGCTCCTCTCCTGAGAAACAGCATCACCAGCTTCCCAAAGCAGGAGTACACCGCAGGAGGAAGCACAGCTTCCCAAACCAGGAGTACACCACTTCCCAAAGCAGGAGTACACCGCAGGAGGAAGCACAGCTTCCCAGACCAGGAGTACACCGCAGGAGGAAGCACAGCTTCCCAGACCAGGAGTACACCGCAGGAGGAAGCACAGCTTCCCAAACCAGGAGTACACCGCAGGAGGAAGCACAGCTTCCCAAACCAGGAGTACACCGCAGGAGGAAGCACAGCTTCCCGAACGGGAGCTCTTGGTAGGTATCAGAAGCTGTCCACCGAGGAACACAACTTGACATCTCACCTACAAAGCAAGAGCTGACCAAGACACATCACAGCTCAGGCCACCCCTTTACCTTTTAATTCCTCTTACAAGCAAGGAAGCCCAAGGCTGGTGCATGCTGAGGCACCAACCATCATCTGAGATCTCCTGCAACTCTCGATCCTGAATCCGCAACCTGTTCCGCTCGGAGCCAGGCTCATTTCCAGCGTCCATGGAATGGATGGGTTTCCTGTGTGGGAGCAAACCAGTTTGGTCCACCCACTTCAGAGCATTGAAAAGAAACAAGAAAGATGTTAGCACCACTCCAGGAACATGGATCAAGTGTAAATCCTATTTGAAGTTTTCCATCATTTAAGGACAGAGGTATTGCTCTTATTGGGATCACCTCTTCTCTGTAAACCCACTCTGCTTCCATGCCAGGCTTGGCAGTAGAAAAAGCAAGGTCATGCTCTGCTCCATGAGCCTTCTCCTTTCTATGCATCACAGCTGCAGAATGGATCTAAAGAATAAAGAACTTCTTCCTACTATCTAATCCAAATCTCCCCTCAGTCATTTTAAAGCCATTCCCCCTCGTCCTATCTCTACCTGCCCTTGCAAAAAGCCCCTCTCCAGACTTTTTGTAGGTCCCCTTTAGACACTGGAAGGCTCAGACTGAGATACATAAATACTGCTGAAAAAGTCCCACAACCTCAGCTGAGCTTCAATTCTTAAAAATTCTTCCACATTCCTGAAAAGGAGGCAAGAGACTAAAACTTGGATAAACCAAGAGCAGGAAACAGAGCAGGGCGCTGACAAACCTTCTTTGTCCCCAGCTCAGACAGCTAACAAGGGATCTCAGACACAGGCAGGACAGAGGTACTACAGCCATGCCAGAATTCACGGTTCTTGTGCCCAACTCTCCCAGAGTTAGCTGCTACTCAGAATAAATCATCCAACCCACACTGACCAATGGAGCAGGCTGAAGAAGACGGGGATTCACTAAAACACCATGACCCAGAGTTGTCTTTGCTTCTGGGCTCCTGGCTGGCTCGCTCAGTGTGCCACGATTCATGGCTTCGATGGTTTCATCCAACCTGCAAGCACAAAAAGAGACATGAAAATTCCCCCAGCAACATCTCCTTTCTCCCCACGTGAACACCTCTGACCCACAGCATCTCCCCTAACAATGCAATCTCCTCACTCAAGTCTGATTCACAGTTTGAACAGTCACTCTTCTCTACCAGAGAAACTCAGCTTGATTTGAATTTGAGGTGAATTGGTTCTGTTGGGATCAGCCTTCTGCAAAATCTCTTTCCAGGGCAGCTCTATCATTAACATACATACCAGCTACCCAAACCCTGTGCAAGCCTCTCACCCTGTGCAAGCCTCTCACACTCCCCTTCTGCAGAGGGGCTCAGCAGAACCGTACTGAAAGAGATGATATGCTGCAAGCCAGAAAGACCCTCAAGGAAGAAAAGAACCCAAACCTGTACCCTCGCATCAGAGGCGCCCTTCAGGGGATCAGCTCGCTCAGCTTTCCCTACGCTTGCTCTCCAGATACAGCCAGACCCTGTCACCTCCAGCTGTCACCTCCTTGCTGTCAGGCACACCGTGGTGCTGCCACCCTTCACTCACATGCTGTGGTACTTGGCCATGCTGCTGTCCTCCTCCAGGATCTGCCTGCCAGCGAAGTCGATGGTGATTTTCCTGGCAAGCCGAGAGGCATGCCGCAGCTCCTGCAGCTCCTGCTCCCTCTTCTGGAGAGCTTCCCTCTCCTGCTTGGAGAGCCACTGGTTGGAGTCAGTGGCAAAGTAGTCTGATTCATCATCAATGACATGGGTGCGGCGCACACTGGTGAGAAGCAACCAGAGCAGCAGTAGATGGGCATGGTGGGACAGTGACACAGCACTGACTGCCCCAAACCTGCCCTCCTACCAGATCTTCCCTGTTCGTGAGAGAGTAAGACCTGAACTGCAAGGGACACAAAGCCAGGAATTCAGCCTGGAGAAGAGAAGGCTCCTTAAGGGGAGACCTTAGAACAGCTCCAGTGCCTGAAGGGGCTGCAGGAAACCTGGAGAGGGACTTTGGCCAAGGGCCTGTAGGGACAGGACAGGGGAATGGCTTTAACCTGCCAAAGGGGAGACTGAGATGAGCTCTTAGGCAGAAGTTCTTCCCTGGGAGGACGCTGAGGCGCTGGCACAGGGTGCCCAGAGAAGCTGTGGCTGCCCCATCCCTGGCAGTGCTCAAGGCCAGGTTGGACACAGGGGCTTGGAGCGCCCTGCTCTAGTGGAAGGTGTCCCTGCCCGTGGCAGGGGTTGGAACTGGATGGGCTTTAAGGTCCTTTGCAACCCAAACCAGCCTGGGATTCTATGATGATTCTATGAATTCCAAACAGGACCTATTTGAGGGGTTTACTCTTGTGCCATCAAACTCCAGCATTAGGGTGTCTGTAGTTACAGCCCAGGTTTTAGAAGGAACTCTCTGATGTTTCTGTTGAAGGCAGCTTAGCCTGCACGGAAATTGTGCTATTTCACCACAGTTTCACAGCTGGTATCTTACCTTGTCCTGTCAAACTCCAACAATTTGTCTTTGTGTTTCACAGCCATCTCCAGGCCTGCTTTGAGTCTGGCCTCTTGGCGAGGCAGCAAGTCTTTGCTTATGGCACTCAAAGTCCCTGAAGTTTCAGCACCTAAGATAGAAAACAAATCACAGCTCAACAGCCAGCTGTTTAAAGCCCAGTCTTGGCAGGCCTGGCTGAGGAAATGCCCCTTAAAACAAACACCATCTGAAGGGCTTTGCACCATGATCGGCACCTTTGCAAACTAGGTTCAAGTCCCAATTTTCCCTCTAGCCTCTCTCACAGAGTCCTTTCTCCAAAGAGGAAGAAGCATTTAAACACTACAGTGACAATATCCAGGTAGCGTTTAGAGAAGGTCCTGGTCTTTGATTCTCCTTCACCCTTCCCTAACAATTTGGGCGGTCTAAATTCTGCCCATCCCCAGCCACAGACCCTGTGTCCTCTCCTAAAAGCCAAAATCTCTCCTAAGTGTTGTCACCTCCACAGAGAGACTCTTGGTGAGGACAGATCACTGACAAATGGCCAGTTAGCACAGATCAAGCCTCTGTCTGCTGCTGTGTGCGCCTCTGCAAATGCAATCCTCCCTTAGAGCACCTCAGCAGGTTTTCAGACCAGCTATTGTTAGTGAGGGAGAAATTCATTCCCAGGAACCATCTCTTCCTTACTGTTCCTGGCAACTGGCCAAAGCCCCACAACCAAACAAAAGGCAACAAAGACCATGAAAGGCTTGCATCAGAGCCACAAGGGAGCAAACCATTTCACAGGAGACATCCTGCAGGCAAACACCTTTCTTTCAGGGAAACAAAAAAGCCTGTGTTCCCCTGTCATGCTGATCCAAGACAAACAGCTGATCACATTTCAGCTGTCACCTACAGGGACAAGGCACAAAGCAAGGCCTGGCAGGGACAGAGGGGAAGAGCAATAAAATGGGTAAGAAAAGAAGATCCTGAAGTACATCGGCATAAACAGACCGACTTGGGATCAGCTGTTACTCTCAAGGACTCACAGGACCTCCTGCCACCCCAGCAGCAACAAGGGGAAGCTGACACCAAGACCCAGAGTAAATACTTCCCCAGTTCTTCAGCAAAGTGTGTTTTCCAAACCAAGAACACTGTGACCTTGGCTACATTTCAGCTAAACTCAGGCAAGCATCCCCATAACGCTCAGGTCTTCGCTGGGAGACTGCGTATTATTTCCTCCCACTTTCCTTGGCTTTGTCCCTATTTTTAGCTCCCCAGAAAAGTGTTAGACAAGAACAGCCATTAGAAGATATTAACCACCACCTATCTAGACCCAGCAAATCAGATAGCAGCGCCTCATCTTCCACAGCACACATTCCACATGAGACTTATCCTCATTTTCAAGGACTGCTACAATGACCCAGTTCATGTGATTGATTCAGGAAAGCCTAATGAGCAGCCCTGGGGCCTCTGCGTGAGGACATTTTATGCTACCGTTTGACACTCGCAGTTGTCACCTCTGCTCCAAGTCCAGAAACGTGGCCGAGCTCTTGCAGAGAGGATACAAGGAGCCAACTTCCCAACCCTTCCCTTCCCTTTTAATGCCCACCACAGACACTGTGCAGCAACGAGGGGAAGTAAAGTCTGAAGGAAATAAAGTTCACAGCTGTCCTGGCAATTCACATCCCCAAGAACACTCAGGTGTTTCTCCCAAGAAAGAATCACCTTCAGACTTCGCCAGCAATTCTTTATAATTTGGATGAATGGATCTAGACAATTTCCACAACAGGACATAGACACTCTCATTTCTGCACAACATCGAGGCGAGTGTAGTGCAGGGAGGCAGAGGAGGGTTCCTGCTGATGTACGGCTGATTGGGTTCATTATATTACAGGTATAGAATTGATACTGACCTGCCATAAGCTTCTTCAGCAACTTCTGGCTCTTGTTTGAGTCCCGCTGAAGAACATCCTGCTCTTCTTTAGTGCACACCTAAGGAAAGAAAAAGGAATGAAGCCTTGAGAAGGATGCCACATGCTTGATTAGCTTTGGAGCCTGAGACAACAGCTCAGGATAAGCTACTTAGAACACTAGACTAGTCCACACCTCCCTCCCTTCAGTGTTATTCACACAGGGAGACTCCCAGTAGCTCATTATTTCCTAAAAGCAATCCATGAGAGACGTACAGCTTGGTCCTTCTCAGTTCTGTGGGTGGGCATGCTGCTAAGTGATCTCGAAGGATGAGAAATGCACTCAGAACCTCCCGAGCAGATGACTAAACACAGAACACTGAACACAGAGGTCCGCCCGCTTGGTTGGCCACTTCAAATTAAACAGATCCTTAAAAATAGCACAGAATCGGATTTAAAGCATTTTCTTCATCCCACCAATGTTTTCCTAAAGTTAACTTTACCTAATCTGCTGTCATTACCTTGCCCCCTTTCTCCAAAAGGTGCCCTTTCAATCAAACACAGGGTGTAACAAGTATCCAAATGATGTTCACCACACAAGTGTGGAAGGGAGGTCAGGACGCCAGCCCTGGCTGCATCTTCCTGCCCTTTACAAGGTTACAGGGGCCATGCCCAGGATGGGGCTGAAGCCTTGCATGTGTTTTGGACACTGGTGTGATGTCCGGGACATCACGGGTGACTGTCATAAACCCAGCAGCTCCAAAGTGATGTAAAGTATGAGGGAAACCTCTCCACTTTCTGATGGGGCACATCATAAAAGAAACACAAAGTGACTCAAAGCCACGGCAGTTCTCCTTCCCCCAGAATGACATCGTAGAGGTTCTTCCCTGCCCAGCTTTAGAGCTTGGAGATCTTTGCCAGAGGAACTTTGATCCTAGAGGCTAATTCAGCCCCACGGCATTCCAAAGCCCTGAGCAAACCACACTGAGTTCAAGCACAGCAAATACCCCCCTCCTTGTTACTAACCAGAGCTCCACAGAACAAGCAGGGCCCAGAGCCCTCCTGCTCGCAGACAATGCGCCCACAATCCAGGCAGTTGTTGATGAGTTTGTGCTTCTGACCCAGGCACTCGCAGGCGTATCGCCCGGGGAGCAGCACTGCCAGCTTGTCCTGCCCCTCCTTGGTGTACAGGCTGACATATTTGGGCTTCTTCTTCGAGGAACTGCTCGCGCTGCCAGCTCCACTGCTGCTCTCCTGCGCCTGAGAATCAAACCAGGAAACAGACTGTATTTGCAGTGCAACGCCAACAGCAAAGGGAAAGCACTGACCCTGCAGCAGGCTGGGGAGACTGGAATGGAACTTGGACCAGATCCCAGATTCAACAGAAAGACAAGCTTAAGCCTGCCAGAAAGGGTCCATGGAATCTAAACAAAGCAAGGACATTAGAATGTTGCTGATCCACTCGACGTGATGTTTGCTGCCTCTGACGGCTAAAACTGCATGGGTTGAGGTAGCAGATGTGCCATTCAGTGGTCCAGCCCACAGGATCAATTCACAGGTACTGAAGAGCTGCAAAGAGGAGGTCAGCTGTGCCCTCATTTACCTTCAAGGGCTATTTAGGTTACAGCAAAGCCCTGTGTGCTTTTGGTCAGGCTTTGGATCAGGCACTAAGCTTTGGGTCAGGCCCTAGTAGAGAAACCCTGATGAGAAACAAAGCAAGATGCTGTACACAGTGGCTGGATTAATCCTCAAATAGTGGAATTCTCTCTTTTCTCCCTCAGACCTTACACCCTGATGGAAGAAACAAAGGGCTCCTCCCCCCACCCACCATCTACAGCAGGTACCGCTGAGAAGCGAATGCTTGAGAAGTTAATTGCAGGAATTAATTACAGCACAGAAATCATTCCAGGGGAACAGAAGAAATCCAACTGCTCCCATTGCTCTGGCAATACTCAAACCCAGATGACTGAGAAATAAGGACAACACATTCCAGGCACAAACCTGTCTCGTAACATTAGATGAGGTTGGTTTCAGCTGAGGACTGCCCACCAGCCACAGCCACGATGACCAGGAGCTGTGGCCCCTTATCTATTTCAGCAAGCAGCACTCCAACAGAAATGCACTCTCTGGCCTTTAGCTGCCGAATCTGTGACACACTTGAAAATTCCCTTGCCGTGCAAGCACAGCTTTTCTTTGCCTCCCCTCTGCGATGTCTCTCAACAACAGAAAACAGGGTTTCTCAGAAAGCCTTTCCCAGAAAGCCTATTTTCATTCACCACAGAACAACAACTCATGTTCTCTGCCTGCACACTAGAGGATCACTCCTGCTCCCCACAACACCTCAGCAAGCACTGCTCTATGCCCCATGTTGCTTTTTTCCGTGCTGGTGCTGCACTGTGGCACTAGAACACATCTTGTCCTGACTCTTTTTGCCTGCTCTCAATGGCAGCAGGTACGGGTCTAGTGACAAGCAGATGCAGCATTCCCAGCACCCCAGTTCTGCCCAATGGCATTTCTGCCACTGCCAGATTAAAATGCTACCATCATGGAAAAAAAGAAACAACAAAAGCAGAAACTGCGACTGTGCTCAGCAAACCCTGAAGAGTGTTCCGATTTTATATATATATTTTAGTTAGCTCAGAAGGTAACTACAAGGAAATGGACCATTACTGTCCCTTTTTACATTCCAGTTCAAAAAAGGTGGTTTTTTGTCTTACAAAAAAATACTTTCACAAACACTTTAAGCATGTTGAACTCATAAAGTTCAGCAAGGCCAAGTGCAAGGTCCTGCCCAGGGGTCAGGGCAATCCCCAGCACAAATACAGGCTGGGGGAGACCGGATGGAGCAGCTCTGAGGAGAAGAACTTGGGGTACTGGGTGAGAAGAAGCATCCCATGGCCCAGCTTCAGTGTGTGCTTGAGCGCAGACCACCCCAAGTGCTGGGCTGCACCCCCAGAGCGGGAGCAGCAGCTCAGGCTGGGGATCCTGCCCCTCTGCTGTGCTCTGGGGAGACCCCCCCTGCAGTCCTGATCCAGCTCTGGGGCAGCAGCACAGAGGGACGTGGAGCTGCTGGAGAGAGGCCAGAGGAGGCCATGGAGGTGCTGCGAGGGCTGGAGCAGCTCTGCTCTGGAGCCAGGCTGAGAGAGCTGGGCTGGGGCAGCCCGGAGAAGAGAAGGCTCCTGAAGAGGAGACCTTAGAGCAGCTCCAGTGCCTAAAGGGGCTGCAGGAAACCTGGAGAGAGGCTTTGGACAAGGGATGTAGGGACAGGTCAAGGGGAATGGCTTTAACCTGCCAGAGGGGAGACTGAGATGAGCTCTTGGGCAGAAGCTCTTCCCCGTGAGGGTGCTGAGGCGCTGTCAGGGGGTGCCCAGAGAAGCTGTGGCTGCCCCAATCCAGGCAGTGTTCAAGGCCAGGTTGGATGAGGCTTGGAGCAAGCTGCTCAAGTCGAAGGTGTCCCGGCCTGTAGCAGCGATTTGGAACCAGATGATGTTAAGGTCCCTTCTAACACAAACAAGTCCATGACTCTATGATCCTTCGTTAGCATTTGATACTACTTTTCCCTGCACCCTGGGCTCAAGGCACCCTCAGCCCCCAGCCACACGCAGCCTGTTCTCATGTACCAGACACACTCACCTTGGCCAGGTCGAGTGGGGTTTTTACCTCCTCTACATATGTGCTCGGCTCTGTGTGGACAGGCGCCTCCTGCTTGTTTCTTCCTTTGCGTTTACCCTTTCTCACTTGGTCTCCAGCCCGAGGCACTTCCGAAGTCTCTGGAAGCACAAGGAAGGGTAACAGCAAGAGAAAGATGTCCACTCTTACTCAGTGAATGAAATGGGCTTTACACCGTCACAATGAACAGAAGTAGCAGCAGGCACGAGCAATTGTGACATTTAATTGTTTATAAATTGCATAACTGAGTGGAGCTTACTTGAGACTTCAGTTCCTTCCTCTTCATAGTACTCACCATCCCTTTTCCGATATGCCGGCACAGGCTCAAGTGGCAGCTGGAAGCATTTCCTCCACCGGGACAGCAGCTCTTCCACAAACTGACTCTTCTTCCCATCAGTCCCCTGGATGAGTTCAACAATGTACTCCCGGATCTCGTCCTCATTTGTTATTGACAAGATATACCTGCGTGGGGTGAGGATGGAGAAAAATGCGTAAAGGGGCTTCTGATCTGAGGAAAGTAACAGTCTCATTGCACATATATGCAAGTTATGTCTCTTTTCTGTAGAGACCATGGTATGAAATGGGTTTATAAGTCAAATTTTTGAGACACACCTTGGGAAATCTCTTGTGGCTATTTCACTGCAAAAAAATTATGAGGTACATTACTGTAATGGCTTCAATCTGACAGGAACGGCCTTAACCTGCCAGAGGGGAGACTGAGATGAGCTCTTAGGCAGAAGCTCTTCCCTGTGAGGGTGCTGAGGTGCTGGCACAGGGTGCCCAGAGAAGCTGTGGCTGCCCCGTGTCTGGCAGCGTCCAAGGCCAGGTTGGACACAGGGGCTTGGAGCACCCTGCTCCAGTGGAAGGTGTCGCTGCCCGTGGCAGGGGCTGGAGCTGGGGGAGCCGGAGGGTAGGTTCCAGCACGAAGCACTCTGTATTTCCATGATCTCTCCCCGTTCCAGCACAGGGACATCACCCCCGACCCTTCTGCCGAGCACTGAAAGCCCCACCCGGCGCTCCAGCTTCCTCCAAGCCCTGTGAAACACGCACCCGCACTACCCGCTCCCGCGGACACACGCGGGGCAGCGGCGCGCACGGAGCCACCCCCTGCCGGGGCGCCCCCCGAGGGCAGCTCCGCGCACACCGCGTTCCCCGGCGCTGACGGCGCGGTGCGGGCCGCATTCCCGTGTTCCGCTCACCTCACCACCTCCTCGCCAACGTCCAGCCCGAAGTCCCCGCGGAGCCGCTGCACGCACCAGCCCAGCAGCGCGCTGGGCGCCGCCATTTTCCGCGCGGGGGACGGGAATCGGCGCCGCACCGCCGGCACCGCGCCCCGCCCCCGAGAACGCGGCTCTGCCACCACCGTTCCGGGCCCGGCCCCGCCGCTCCCCGGGGCGAACCCGCAGCCACGCACGTATGTCGGCGCTAGAGCCTGGTTAAGCAAACAGGCATGAAAGCGAACACTAAAAGGGAAAGGGAGCGATAACTGTTGCAAAGGGAGGGAATGTATTTGGGACAGCTACTGAGACATCGACCCGCTGGAGGAAAACGGTGCAATTTCTTGGGAAACACAGAGTCCTGGCTGGGAATGGGAGTGTGAGGTCCATCACCTGGCCAAGGTGAAAGCCACCGGCCCCAGCAGCTGCCAGACTAAAGCACATGAGCCCTGCAGCTCACATCACATTGGCAGGGCACCGCCGACACAGCGAGGCCAAGGTTTAATCTGTCATAACTGCAGGCATCGGGGTGCCTGGCCTTCCACACACACACTGCTTAGCGTGCTTCCACACATCTTCATGCTTCCATGCTTCCACACATCTTCATGGCAAGACTTCGCTCACATGTCAGAGGAAGATTCAGGTGCAGCCTGGGGGCTGGAGCTACCAAATGGTCCCATCCCCGCGTATGGGCTCCTTGCAGGGTGTCCCTCCTACCTGCCCGGTGTCCCTCCAGGAACACCAGCTTGCTCACCGAGGACCTGTATTCCCCTCTGGCGCCGCCCATTCATTGCCGTGCCACCGGTCCCGTGGTGCGTTTCACCTGGGAACAGATCCTGCTGTGAAGAAAAGACCACGAAGTAGTGTCATCACAGCAGTTTTCTCCCCCCCTGCTCCCCATCAGCTCACCCTGAACCCACCTCAACTCACATGGGTGCAGAAATAAATGGACCGGAACGCTGCAGGGCTTTCTGGGCTCCCGGCCGCGCTGACATGTCCTTAACACGCTTTAGGCAGGCAGGAGACTGTTGGGAGCCAAGGCTTCATCCCTGCAAGCGCCTGGGAAGGGAGCAACGTCCCTCTCGTCGGTGTCTTTGGCGGCACAGCTCAGCCCAGCCATTGCGGTTTGTCACCGCTGGGAGCAGTGCGGCTGCTCCTCTGTGTGCCGCCCCCTGCCCAGGGCAGCGAAGGGCCGGACAGGGGAGCCAATGTCGGGCAGGGGCCACGGCGCTGCAGCCTTCAGGAGGGACAGATGTGCCCTGCCTGAGAGGGACGGCAGTGACCATCGATAGACGAGAGGAAACAGCCTTGAGCTGCACCAGGGCAGGTTTAGATGGAGCTGAGGAACAATTCCTTCCCCAGAGGGTGCTCAGGCATTGGAACTGCCCAGGGCAGTGCTGCAGTCACCGTCCCTGCAAGTGTTCACACAGCGTGGAGACGAGGCCTCAGTGCCATGGGTCAGTGGTGGCCTTGGCAGTGCTGGGGAACGGTTGGACTGGATGAGCCTAAAGGGCTTTTCCAGCACGGTGGGTTCCATCACTCACCCACACTGACCGCATCATGCCGAGCTCACCCGCCACGGCGAAGCCCGCGCTGAGGGGAGGGGCGGTTAGGGGGCGGTGCTGAGGAGGGGCGGGGCCCCTCGACACGGCGCGTTGCCATTGGCCGGCGCTTAGCCAATAGTGTTTGTCCGCGGGTGGCGGGATTTCGCGCGAGCGCCGGCGGGCGCGATGGGGCGGGCGAGGGCGGAGCGCGGCGGCGGCACGTACCGCAAAGGAGCGGGAGCGGGGAGCCGGGAGCGGGGCGGGCGCACCTCGGCTCACCCCACCCCATCGCACCCCACCCCATCGCACCCCACCCCATCGCACCCCACCCCATCGCACCCCACCCCATCGCACCCCACCCCACTGCACCGTGTAGCAGCCGCTCACCACTCTGCTCTCCCCGCAGTGCTGCCAGCCCGGGCGCCCTGGAAGGTGCTGGGATCCAGCAGCCTCAGCACAGGACCGTCGCTGACCGCTAAGAGAGGTGAGAGCAGGGGGCGTCCCTCCATTGCTCCTGCCCGGCCTGTGGTGGGGCTGACGGCTGCTCTCTCCACAGGCAAAGGCCAGTGCATGGTGAGGAGCCTGGCGTGCATGAGGCCTGTCCCCCCTTGGCAGAGGGGCATTGGCGGGTTCCTGCAGCAGCTGCAGAAGGAGAACCGGGTGTTCAATGGAGAGGTGGCGGGGAGCAGCAGTGAGGGACTGACTGCTAAAATGTAGGTGTCGGCTGTTGTACCTCTGCCCACAGCCTCCTGGAAACCGCTGGGGCATTGAGGAGCCTTTTTAATCAAGGTTTGTCTTTTCAGCTTGGAAACAGCACCTCAAGTCTCCACATTCTGAAACTGAGATGCTCTTCCCTTTTCCTAAACTAGCTGTGGTCCTCAACCACAGTTTCTCCTTCAAAGTTGCCTGGAGTCAGCCAAAACCACCGCACTCTGCAGATCTGCAGGTCGCCTGGATCTCTGCTAGGGCTGGCAGAGGTGCACAAGTGCTGCATCTCAGGCTAAGGGGCAGAGAAGGGGCGGTCGGTGTGTCAGAGGCAAAACACAATGCAAACGGGGTTTGTACACTCGAGTTCTGGTGACTGGCTGCAGCTGCTTGAGCTTCATGTTCTCTTTCTTTAAACAAAATGATTTAGAAAGCTGTCTGAAGCATGACAGAGCTAAGCCCACCTGCGGGGCAGCGGCAGTACAGACGCAGCTGGTGCCCCGTGTCATCACTTCAAAGTGTGCCCTGGTGCTGTCAGTGTGGTCTGTGGGGTGGCATTAAACAGCCAGCTCCCTGGTGCTTTCAAATGAGGCAGTTGATGATGTGCCTGTCTGTCTGCAAGGGCTGTATCAAGGCTGTCAGCTCATCCTTGGATGAAACAGATGTGATGAGTCTTACTCTGACTGCTTTGAAACTACAGTTGATTTTTGAAGGAGCTGAAGGTTGTCGGTGTGTCTCTTGACCTTTGTATGCTCCTTGAAATCCTGTTTCTAGTGAAGTCTGGTGAAACAGCACCCGTCTCCACTGACCTCGTGGGGCTTTGCCAGAAATGGGTGCAGTAATTTGTAGTTCAGACAGATTTTCTGTGCTCAGACACACTGCGCACAGACCAGCGTGATGTGATGCTCTGCGGCTGTCATCTCTGTTTCAGAAAGGCTTAGGAGACTGCAAGTACCTTCTCTATGTCATAAATTGAATTGCTCTACTGAGCTGATGCTTCTGAGATTAACTTGTGGGCTGCACTTCTGACTCAAAAGGTAGCTGTGTCTTACAGACACTCTGTTCTCAATTGCCGAGGTTTTTTTTCTCAAATATAGATAAGCCACCTGAGGCTCCCCCATGAGAATAATTCCTGGATTGTCTTGAAGGAAAGCAAACCAAGGCTTTTAAGCACACCCCACCTCAGAGAAACAAAGATGTGCACTGTAGTGCTGCACACCTTTCATCTCTGCTGTTTTAACTTTGGCTGAGTAAGGACCGCGTGGTGACAACCCTGTCGAGAATGCACAGTGTCACCATCTAAACCAACTGAGAGGTTCCCTGGGTGTTCTGCATGAAGCAAGATCTGGGCTCATTTAACTGCACAACTGAGGGGTTTATTTTCAATCACATGGGTTGAAACTTGGGTGTGAAATGAGAATTAAGTTCACAGGTTCCTGGAAGTGGTGTGGGACCTGCATGTGGCCTTCCAGTTCAAGAAGGGTGCTTCAAGAATGTCTGAAGCTGTATCAGTGTACAATGTTCTCTGCACTGAATTAGGCTCTCCCAGTTGAAAGTTCAGCGTGTGCTGCTTCATCTGGGCTTCCAGAGCTTAGGATAAAGCAGCTTGTGTCAGTCTTAAAGTCTTGATGTGCAGTCTGGAGCTAGTTAAAGTCACTTAGCCTCCTAGAAAACGGCTTTGTTAGCCTTTCAAACAAGAGCTGATCAAGTTCTGCTAACCCTTTTGAATTGTTGGTGCTTTTTACAAAGCCCAACCACTGCCACCAGATCCTGCAGAAGATGGTGAGTCCTCTAAAGAACAACGGACGTGATGTGGCCCAGACCTTAATGATAAACTGCATCTCCTGTGCTCAAGCTGGGTTTTGTACATTTATATAGTGTTTTTACAGTTTATGACTTACATTCAGCTGTTATACAGAACTAAAAGTATGAGAGACTGTGAGAACATTGCAGTGGAATTAATATATACTTTTTGAAGCTCAGCATTCAGTATAAGTTGCTGGTTTAGTTTTTATCTTGGTTTCCTTGAGTTCCTCAGAGACTCCTGCATGTTGTGTAGCTTGTATGTCTTGATTGCCTTGTGCTTGTCAGAGACTTGCATGGTTGTGCCTGTTCTGGTTTTAGGAAGCAGATCCTTGGTTTTCTAATGCACTGAAGCATTCTAAAAATACATGTGTGTCCTGTCTTTAGTGAAGTAGAAATCTCATGACAACCCCTTTGACCAAAAATGGGAAAGCTGGATTTGAAAAGACATCAGTGAGCTGGGCAGCTCTCACTTGCTGGGATTTAGAGGTGAAGGTTAATTAAAACAAACTGTGTTCAGTCATCACAGAACCATGGAATCCCAGGTTGAAAGAACCTCAAGGATCATCTGGTCCAATCTTTCTAGGTAAAGTATGGCCCAGACTAGATGTCCCAGCACCCTGTACAGCCAGATCTTCCAAGTGTCCAATGCTGGGAATCCACCACTTCCCTGGGGAGATTATTCCAGTGGCTGGTTGTTCTCATTGTGAAAAATGGGAACCCTCTTGTGTCCAGTTGGAATCTTCCCGGGAGGAACTTGTGCCCATCACTCCTTGTCTTTTCCATGGGACTCCTTGTAAAAAAGAAGTCTCCATCTTCTTTGTAGCCACCCTTTAAATACTGGAACAGGGTGACAAGGTCTTCCCTGAGCTGCCTTTTCTCCAGGCTGAAAACGCACAACTGATGGACTGTCCTCATGCAGCTTCCCAGGTCCTGAATCATCTTGGATCATTGAGGATGCTGCGGAGGCTGGAGACAGGCTGAGAGAGCTGGGCTGGTTCAGCCTAAAGAGACTACAAGAAACATGGAGAGGGGCTTTGGACAAGGGCCTACAGCGACAGGACAGGGGGGAATTTGGTTTTCATGGAGTTTGGATTTTTTTGGTTTTGTTTTTTTTTTTACAAGCCCAGCTGGAGCCCAAGCGTGTGAGTGCCTCTGTGATGCGGATCTTCAATTTAATGTAGAACATAGAGAACAGGACAAGAAGAGACCTGCTGGCAAATGTAAGACCACCACTTCATTAATCTCTTAGCCTCTCTATTTCCTCTAGCTCTTGATCATGTCCAAGCTCTGAATTCCAAATGACTTTTTCTCCATTTGTTAAAGAAACAAGTAAGTACCCGGAGCTGACAATAGGTGTCAGCAGCACCTCCAGCTACCAACCGGCGGCTGTGCCAGGCCAGGACAGAACTGCCTGCTAGTCTATTTTATTGGTGAGGTGTGGGGAGTATCGAAGCACGTGGGTAAGAGGCTGAAACTGTTGTAATTTCCTGAGACTCGGTGCTACCTGACCAGGTGTCCGCAGGAAAACAGCATCAGCGCAATCGGGCTGTGGCTGCAGCTGAATTGCTGTGGCTTGCTCAAAGCCAGTGCCAGAGGGGCAGTGAGGGGAACCCGCTCCTCACAAGAGGAGTTTTTTTTCCCCATCTCCAAGAGGCAGAGGTTTCTGCAGATGGCTCAAACAGTTTATCTGACTGCTGGCCTCAAGAAGGCCACATCCCTGAGAGCACTAATGAGCATTAAACTGCCCTGAAGGGTCTCAGCTGCCACCCTCACCCAAGTGTGAAAGGTCCAGGAGCAGCTTCTGACCCAGGCTGGGGGCACCTGTAGCTTTCCTGTGGGATGCTGGATGAACCAACATGGTGTCGTTCATTGCTGGTCCCAGCTCCTTCAAACCAACCTCAACCAGCAGAATCAAGGCTTCTCTGCTGGGAAAAGGGCTGGTTCCCCATGGAATGGCCAAAATTCCTCTTGTCCCTCAGTGCTGGCACTTGGACTGAGCAACTGTCGGACAGGCAGAAATGTTGGGGTAGGAAGGGTGAAAAGGGTGAGGGATGGCTTGGGGGCAAAGGTTGAAAGTGGGCATGGAGATGGGGGAGAGCATGGAATGTTAACTGCTGGCACAACTGGATTTGTGTTACCACAGGCACTCTTGGATGCTCCAAAAGCAACTGCAAAGTGAGCACAAGCAGGCTGTTTAGGAGGGCAAATCATGTGTTTAGAAAATAAGAAATCCTAAGGGTCTAATATAGAATCCCAGAATCCTAGACTGTTTTGGGTTGGGAGGAACCTTAGAGCTCATCCAGTTCCAACCCCTGCCACAGGCAGGGACACCTTCCACTGGAGCAGCTTGCTCCAAGCCCCTGGGTCCAACCTGGCCTCGAACACTGTCAGGGATGGGGCAGCCACAGCTTCTCTGGGCACCCTGTGCCAGCGCCTCAGCACCCTCACAGGGAAGAACTTCTGCCTCAGAGCTCATCTCAGTCTCCCCTTTGGCAGATTAAAGCCATTCCCCTTGTCCTGTCCCTACAGGCCCTTGTCCAAAGTCCCTCTCCAGGTTTCCTGGAACCCCTTTAGGCACTGGAGCTGCTCCGAGGTCTCCCCTTCAGGAGCCTTCTCTTCTCCAGGCTGCCCCAGCCCAGCTCTCTCAGCCTGGCTCCAGAGCAGAGCTGCTCCAGCCCTCATAGCATCTCCATGGCCTCCTCTGGACTTGCTCCAGCAGCTCCACATCCTTCTTGTGCTGTGACACCCAGGGCAGGGCACACTGCTCCAGGTGGAGCCTTAGGAGAGTGGAGCAGAGGAGGAGAATATGTTGAATTTTTGATCTTAGGGGGCAGAATTATCTTTGAGCAAGAGTAAGTGATGGGACAGACCCGTTCCCACCCCCAGCAGCTAAAGCTTTTCCCTCTTCTAGTAACATGGAATAATCACAAGCTGCTGCTGCTCCAGAGCATGCTCAAGCTTTTCCCAGCAGAGCCCTTCTCCCCTTGTGCCTGAAGCTGGGCAGACTGCACATTCTGTGGGATCTCTCTGGAAGGATCTCCTCCTGCTCCCACACCAGGGCTGTGCAGGGGGCAGATGTCACTGTGTGGACAAGATATCCCTGTGTGCAAGACGGAGCTGTGGGAAAGGGCTGTCAGCTGCCGGGCTGCTGCGCTCTCGCCCCACAGGGGGAAGTCCAGTGCGAGACCTTGGGGGCCTCCTCAGTGTGGCACGTGCTGTGCCCAGTTCCCACCACTGGCTCTTTTGGTTCCCACTCCTTGAAATGAAGTCTCCCTGCTGCAGATGATGCAGTTTTGACTTCAGGTGCTGTGTGCTGATGTTAGGAGAGGTGCACAGGATGCCCTCTTGCACAGGAGTGCTGTTAATATTGGTGAATGCCAAGTCTGCCCTTGTGCATGCATGCTCTGGGGTGAATGATTACAGGAGGTATTTCCATCAAGATCCTGGTATGTTCTCATTCTATGTGGTCGCTCATCTGCTCTCACTCTCCTACAAAAAAATGCTCTTTTATATTTTTTCTCTTTGTGGTATTTTTTTATCTCTTTGCATGCTCACAGCATCACCCAAAAGGACACGAGGCCTCTTTGCACTTGTGTCCTGCAGGGTCCCTCCTGCCCATGCTGCTTATGTCGGGGGTTGTGCCGCCCTGTGCCTGATCCTAAACAGGAGCCTCATTGTCTTTCCTGCTGTCCCGGACAAAGGGGTATTCTCCAGCCAGGCACCCTGGGGCATCGAGCTGGTTCATCCCAATGGAAATGCCACAGTGCTTTCAGGAATAATAGCAGGAATAATAGTTTCAGGAATAATAGTTTCCTCTCTGTTCATAACAAGGCACTAGGGAATCAGTCCAGCTTCCACCTGGCTTAGTTGAGGATGAGGAGCAAAGCATCGGCTTGGAAAACCTCCCATGGAACCGCCCAACCTAATGGAAATGGCTTTGGGTCAGATGCAAGCTCCTTTTGCTCCATGTGTCTTTCAACACAGGAGCCTGTCTTGTGGTAGACTCCCCAGGAATTATCATAGGGATAACGAGAATCTGCATGTTTAATGTGACTGACCTAAAGAATGGCACGGACTGGAATTCACAGAACCACAGAATCACAGTCTGGTTTGTGTTAGAAAAGACCTTAAAGCTCATCCAGTTCCAACCCCTGCCATGGACAGGGACACCTTCCACTGGAGCAGGGTGCTCCAAGCCCCTGTGTCCAACCTGGCCTCGAACACTGCCAGCGATGGGGCAGCCACAGCTTCTCTGGGCACCCTGTGCCAGCGCCTCAGCACCCTCACAGGGAAGAAATGTTTGATGATTAACAGTTTTTCAGGATTAAGATTCCTTGGGAGCTCCCAGATGGTTCAGAGCAGAAACTGGGAAAATGCAGATGGGGGTGGAGTTTCTACTGAAGGACACAGCATATTTCAAACCACAAAGAGGGATATGGCTACCCTGAGCCCTCCGCATCCTGCTCCAGAGTAACTCCACAAGCCGCTTCCGTGAGTTTGTACCATTTTCTCCTTATGGCACTTAAAAAATGGGGGCTCTGAGTCTGAGCATTGCAAAAGCACTTCTTCCCTCTTCCTTTTTATCAAGTGTGAGGTCATGCTAATAGTGTTTTTCCTCTTTCCATGCCTAAAATCCCAAAGAAAGAAGAAGGGCAAAACAAGCTCATCCCAGAGCAGAGCTTGGGATCACAGAATGAACTGGGTTGCAAAACCTTCAAGCTCATCCAGTCCAACCGTTCCCCAGCACTGCCAAGGCCCTCACTAACCTATGGCAATGAGGGCCTCATCTCCACGGTGTGTGAACACTCGCAGGGACGGTGACTGCAGCATCAGGGTGGGGTTTGGGGAGGGCTGAATTAAGACATTCTACTTTTGATATTAATAGCGAGTTCAAGGGTGCGAGGTGGTACCTGAGCCGGCAGAATGCCCACACGTGTTAGAAGGAGGAGTGAGCAAAAAATACAGGGAGGTTTTACTAAAACCGAGCTTTTTTCCCCACTCAATTGTGGCACCAGGGAAAATTTCACAAGCCTGCCTCGGGAACATGGGATCCTGGGGAAAAGAGATTATCTGAATGCGTACATTGTGGATCTAAGCCAGATGTTCATGTGGCTTTCCAGCAGGAATCCGTGGCTCATCCGTGGTCGGGACAACGTGGGACCCGTTTCCAGCTCCCGAGGCTGCCCGCGGGGGCCGCCGAGCTCCTCCTCACGGTGCTCATAACGGTTTCCAGGGAACACCGCTCTTGTTTTCCCACCGAACGCGCTCTGCGGCCCCTTTACAGACACCTGCTGCGGGCGGCGGCGCGCTGGGGCCGCGCTGCCCTCACGGCTGGGTCGGTGTGTGTGGTTTACCGCGCACCTCCGGGGTTCGCTCCCCTGTGCAGCCCATCCCCCCCTCACGGACGCGGGGGGCGCTGACGGCGGGGCCGGGCCCGTGCCCGCTCCGCTCCCCGCGGCCGCAGCGCCACTTCCGCCTAGCAACGCCACGCGGTTGCTAGGGCGAGCCCGCCGCCGCGGCGCCCCGGAAACGGTTGTGGGCGGCACGGGCGCGCTGCTGCCATAGGGCGGTGCTCGGCGAAGGGCGGGGTAAGGCGCTGAGCGGTTCCGGGTCGGGGCCCTCCCCGTCGAGCGCGGCGGAGGGAGGAGCCGCGGCGGGGCGCGGGGAGAGCAGCGGCGGGGCCCAGCCCAGCCCAGCCCGGCCCGGCCCGGCCCGCCTCGCCTCGGCCCGCCTGCCCAGCCCAGCCCAGCCCAGCCCAGCCCAGCCCAGCCCAGCCCAGCCCAGCGCCGCCGGACACAGGTACTGGCGCGGGGGGCGCTGGGGCCGCCGCTGCAGCTGGGCCTGGGCGGTGGCGGGGGCGGTCGCTGCTCTCCGCGGCCGGGCCGCTCGCAGGGGCCGCGCCGCCCGCGGTGTCGGGGGAGGCTCCGCTGAGGTCGGAGCCGCGGGGCGGCCGCGGGTGTCCTGGGGCTCTCTCAGGTGCAGCCGGGCGGAGGCCGGGCACGGAGCGGCCCCGGGGGGCCGCAGGGATTCCGTAGCTGTCCCGGGGAGCTCTGAGGGGTCCGGCCGTTGGTGGAGCTGAGCTCCAGGGGTCCCTGTTCGTGTGTGGGGGAACCTGCCCGGTGAGAGGTGCAGTGACCCCGCAACGGCTCCTCACGGGCGGCTGTCTCCGGGTGTTGTGGGCTATGAGCTCGGTCAGAATAGGGGGATGTGCAAGGGGTGGCCGGACACCCGCCTGCGCGGGCTGTGGGTCAGTCCGCAGCTGGGGCAGGGCGCTGCCAAGGAGGGGGCTGAAGGCAGCCTGGGGACTCTTCTGAACTTGATCGTGTTCCCAGGTGTGAGGGAGACAAAGCCCTCCCTGGGAGTGTATTTATAGCTTCTTTGTGTGAAGAAGTTGTGCATCCCCCTGTACCTGGGAGATGTGTGTGTGCTGTTTGGTGTTGTAGGAAACTTTAATGTTTGGGCTTCATCGCCTTGTCCAAACTGCTGGTGAAGTCTTCATCTTCCCTCCGTGTACTGCGCTGCTGCTGACTGTCCTCTTCAGCCTCTCAACAGTGACTTTTCAGTTGGTAGGAAGCGTCGTGTGCTGAGGCCAAGCTCATGGTCAGTCCTCAGTCCACGCTGCCTCCTGTTCCCTGATTCATGGCAGGTTCCACTTCCCCCCTTACACTGCTACAGGCTCAGTGTTCAGGTCCCACTGTCCTGGGTGTGATCTCAGACCTGATCATTTTTTATGAGTGACCTAATGCATGTGTGTAACCTGCCTGTGCTGCCACTCCCCGTGCGCTCAGGACTTGCCTTTGCCTCCTCTCAGCTCTCCTGCCCCTGGCTTGATTTACCTCAATAAACCATCTCGACCCCCAGTCTAGCACTCTGGAGGTAGCTCGCTGCCTGTCAGCCTGCCGGGAGAGGATGATGGGTGAGCTGGGAAGCAGGAGCTTTGTTGCTGTTGAGAAGCTTTTCCCAAATATCAGCAGCACTTTCCCACAGGTGCATTCCAAAAAGTACAAAGAGCTCCTTTGAGCCCCGAGTCTGGGGAAGTTCCTGTCTTGAATCCTCCTTGGCTCCTGCAGCATTCTCACTGCTTGCCAGTTGCTGAAGGTTTGGAAGTGTTGCCCAGGTGAAACATTACTGATGGGAGAATTTGAAGTTTATCGTGTTGCTGTTGTTGTGAGATGCGTGGAATGGTCGTCTCCATGTGAAGCTGGGCTTACACTGGAGCTCTTTGAGCCAGGGATGAGCTGGAGATTTCGCCAGTCCTTGTGTAGGAAACGTGACTGCTGGTGAGGGGTGACCAGATCAGAAAGTAATTTCAGTATCATGGTGTGTAGAAAAACCAGTAATTCTTAGTGCAAACGAGAGCATGGAGAGTGGTGGTGAGGACTGGCCAGGCAGTCTGTGTTCTCACACTGCAGGTCCTGCTGGCGGTGCACTGCTTCAGCTGCAACTGCAGCCTTTGGGCAAAAATGCTGCCAACTCGAGTGAAACTGCAGACTGTCCCCTTGCTAAAACCAGGCTTTACGCTTACACTGTGCAGAAGTACGTAGGTACAAGTGTTTCTTCAAACATTGTCTGGCCTGAAATTGGCTTTTCTGGACACAGCAAAGTGTCCTGGCGCCGCCTTTATTTCTTAAGAGCTGTTGGGCTGTGGGGAAGGCAACGTGCAGCTCTGTGCTTTACCCTGCTGCACTGTAGCAGCTTATTTGCACAGAATCAGTAGTGTTGGAAGTGCCTCTGGAGATCATCCGGTCCAACCCCTGCCAAGGCAGGGCCACCCAGAGCAGGTCACGCAGGAGCATGTCCAGGTGGGTTTGGGATATCTCCAGAGGCAGAGACTGCACAGCCCTCCTGGGCAGCCTATCCCAGTGCTCTGCCACTCCGCGATAGAAAGAAGTTTTTCCTTGTGTTGAGGTGAAGCTTGTTGTGGTTTAGTTCATAGCCGTTGCTGCTAGTCCTGTTACTGTCACCACTGAAAGAGTCTGACACCATCCTCCTGGCACCTGTGTTTGAGGTATTGATCTGCATTGATGAGTTCCCCTCTCAGTCTGCTCTTCTCTAGGCTAACCAGACCCAGCTCCTGCAGTATCTCCTCCTGCTCTTGCTGGTGTAGGCCAATGTGGGCTTCTTGTTGGGCTCTTCTGCTATCCTCCGGCCACAGTGGTGGGCTGTACATACCTCTCTGTGTTTGTGTCTCTCCTTCGGTGCTTTCAGAAGGCACTCACCCTATGGTTTCTTATTTTCAGACCATGCACGCCAGCCTTGGCAGTTGCTCTTCTCCAAGTTCTGTGTTGATCTCTTCTGCACGTGTGTTTGTTTAAAGCTCATCCTGATTCCCACTGACTAGAGCAGGGCACAGAATGGCAGGGGAGGGCTTTCTGTGCTGCAGGTAATGTCTTTGTGCTGGGCTCCTTCACGGCCTATGGGTCACAGCAAGAACCTAAAACCCAGTGTCTCACTCGGATTTCCTTGGATTAAAGAGCCTTCCAGTTTGTAGTACTGTTTCTTGTGAAGTCTGAAGCCCACAGCCTTGCCTCAGTCCAGTCCACATATCTGGCTGTTCCACAGGAGTTTTTGTGCTGCTCCCGTTTTCTGTATTGACAACAGTTTGACTTCCTACGGCAAAGCTGCTGATGGAAAATGTTCTGGTGGGAGTGCTTGAGCAGGGAGGTTCACAGAACACCATTGCAAGGGGAGCTGGGTGAAATCGAGTGCAGCCCCATCCACAGATACCTTCTGCCTTCCTTACACTCAGATTTACCCCTTTTTGTGGTTTTTAAACTAAACTCCAGCTCTTCAGAATTGGCTGCTGCGTCTTTCAGGTTAACAGATTAAATCCTGCATAATGCCCTAAAAAGTGCTACCAGATGAGACCAGGAGTCTACCTGGCCCTGATCCTTCTCAATAGGAACTGCAGCAGGGGAGTACACAAATGCAGCAGATCTGATCTGGGGAAGTTATGCTTTCTTCTTCTCTCTCCAATAGTTTATGCCCCCCCTGAGCTGGGTGTTTGAATTTAGCAGCCTTCGCACTTCTTTTCCATGGCTTTGTCCTCTCGTTTGGGACCATCTTGTTATTCAGTGCCTTGTAGAGAGGGACACAAAAGCTGGCCACCGAGTGTGTAGGCTACCCTTTGCATGGCCTGCACATGAGGAGGAGACAGAAAAGAATGGGGGTGTCCAAAAAAAGCCCAGAAAGAAGCAAATGACTTCTTTCTTTCTCCATGACATTCACAGTTTTAGCAAACTATTTTTTCTGGTGGTCTTTTGGGTGGGGTGAATTGTCCTTGTCTGTTCAGACTTCTCTTTCCAGATCTCTTTTCCTTGCTCTTTGTGTCACTGGCAGCTCTGCTCCACCTCCTCGGGATGGGTGTCAGCAGGATGGGTGGCACACGCGGCTGTTGGCAGAGGTGCTGCTCAGATCGGAAGGTGATGTTTATGGTGTTGTGCCTCTTCAGAAAACACTGTGAGCTGTGGATTTGTGTTTTATTTATGTTATTGTCTCTGGTTACAAATGTTGTGCCCATTCCATAGTGATCAAAGCACCATGGAGCTCTGGTTTTTGTGGAATACTCTGCTGCAGCCCTGGTGTCCTGTTCCCCAGTGCTGGCTCGAGATCAGTCTGTCATATTTTTTGTCAAGTTGAAGTTAGGGTGGTTGTTCCTGATGTGCTGTGCTTTGAATTGTGTCACCCACTCATATCACGAGATTTTACTGCAATTTCTTGGAGTCATTGCTCTTACTTACTGATCATGGTGAATTATTCACAGTAACAAATGTTGGCATCTTCGTACTGCCTTCTCTTGCACAGCTTGGTGTAGCAGAGCAGAGTCCTTTGGCCAGTCCCCTCCACTACAAAATTGACCAGTGGTGCTTTTCTTCCCCCTACCTTACCCTTTTTTAACCATTTATTTTATATATGTGAAGGATTTTTCCTTTTATCCTGGAGTTTTCTTCTCCAAAGAGCTTTGACGTATCTTGTCATGTAGTATATTTGTTTGGGTTTTATTTCAGTTAACTCTATCTGCTGCCTTTTCCTTGTTCCCACACTGTCTCCTGCAAAAGAAGGGGAAAAAATAGACAACAACCTCTAACTGACTCCTGAGACATGACTTCATTTGATAAAATATAATTAGCCCTGCATCCATTTAGATGGTTCTTTAGGACAGTTGTGATGTGCCTGGCCTGGCTGCCTGGTTTGTGGTTGCTCAGATGGCCCTGAATGGTTCAGTGAAGGCTGGAGAAAAGGGTCTTTTTGGTATCCTCATGCAGCTTCGATCCTGAAACTCTGCGGGGACCTCCGCATCTTCCTCCTGTGTGACTCTGTGTCAGGGGAGGTTGTTGCTGTCGCCTTGTCTTCTGACTGGTCCTCTGCCTCCCAAAGCCTTATTTACTTGGCTTCCCTTCCTGGAGGCAAGGAGGGAGAGTGGAGATGGCCAAGCTCAGCACAGTGTGTGTCAGAACCAGTTTAACTGCTGAGAGATATTGCTTTTAGATTATTTAACCCAGTAAGAAATCATGTGACTTTTAAATATCTCTTTATATATATATATATATATATAAAAGAACCTTACAAGTTTTGATTTCATTTCCTTCTTGGACAGTCAGCCTCACTGTGTTGGCAGGGTTCTATAACTTCTATGGCACGGTCAGATCACATGGTGGGGGCTCGTCTCAATACTCCATTCTCCATTCAAGATAAAGGCAGGAACTGCTGCTTCCAGCGCCTAAAGGGGCTACAAGAAACCTGGAGAGGGGCTTTGGACATGGGCCTGTAGGGACAGGACAAGGAGAATGGCTTTAACCTGCCAGAGGGGAGACTGAGATGAGCTCTTGGGCAGAAGCTCTTTGCTGTGAAGGTGCTGAGGTGCTGGCACAGGGTGCCCAGAGAAGCTGTGGCTGCCCCATGGCTGGCAGTGTTCAAGGCCAGGTTGGACACAGGGGCTTGGAGCACCCTGCTCCAGTGGAAGGTGTCCCTGCCTGTGGCAGGGGTTGGGACTGTACCAGTCTGGGATTTTATGTAGAGGTGAAATGTCAGACTTACCGTGCTGACTTCACCACTGTATTCCATATTAGATCCCCTTAGACTTCTGGGGTTTGGTTTGGTTTGGTGTTTTGGTTTGGTTTGTTTGGTTGTTGGGTTTTTTTTGTACAGTGAAGAGGCTTTACTTGAACTTGTAAAATACAGTTTATTTGTTTTGAATTTTTGTTTTTCCTTTTTTCTCCGCTTTTTCTTCATCTCCTGAGACACCGCCTGCCTTTTTAAAGACCACTTATTGCTAGAAGTTGGTAAAACCACCACTGAAACACAATCAGTGTGGGATTACCACCATTTGCTCATGGCTATTCATACATTATTCCTTCTTGTAAGATCTGTTTAGAGTACCTGATCTTGCAAAATATACAGGTGACTCTTACCTGTCGGAATCTTCTGCTTTGATTTGCTCGTCTGTGAGCAAATCTCTTCTGGTAACAACTTAATAGCTTGAGGAGTTGACAGCAGTTCCACCCTGAAGATTAGTTTGACAGTTTCTGCTTTGTGTGAAACAATTGAATACCTTGGATTTGCTACTCCTGGTGTTTAATATGGCAATTGGGGATCCTCATTGGTGAGATGGGAAAACCGTTCTCCTGTCTGCCTCTGCTCTCCTCCGTTATTTAATGTTCTTTCTTTTCCTTATGATTATGTTACAGCATTCCTTTAGGCTGGGAACATTGTGGCTGTTTACAAAGAAGTGAAAGTTTCCTTGCAGTCCTGAATCTGCTGTGATTTCTTCTTCCCAAAGCGGTTGTGTTTCTGTAGGCTTCCAGGCGCAGCTGGCCATGTTGCAGATGGTGCTTTAGATGAGGCCACATCATTTATTCAGTATCCTGAGTGTTTGCTGTCCTATATATGTGTCCTAATGTCTGTTGGTAAAGCGTTGTGAGTTCATGCATTCCATGATGATGCTGAGAAAGCTCTGGAATACTGGCTTCCTTTAGAGGTGTTTACAACTTGCAAGGAACCACTGTACCCCAGTGCTGAAGTTAATGAAGTTGTAGAAGAGCCCTTCTTGAACTCTGAAGACAATCAGTCTGGAGCATGTGTGTCTTCAAGATACCTGTTTTACATTGGAAAATATGGTCACTTCAATCTTGGCCTTTGCTCTGGAGCTCGGTTAATAATTGAGCTCCTCTAATGTAGCAGAAAATCGCAGGTGCTGGTGAGGTTGGAACCTGCATCTGTGCATTTGATTTTCTCAAATATCTTTGTTGCACCTATAGTGAGGGCCACATCATGTTTGTAGAAATGACACACCAAACTCCGTGTTCCTTTACCAGCTGCAACATGTTCATTTGTGGGCTTTAAGTCAGAGGAAAGATTTGAATGCATTCATTTTGCTTCCTTCACATTAATAGAGAGCACACTACAGGAAAAAACATGAAGGAAATCCGTCTGCATCTGTCTAGTATTCATATCAAAGAGGGTCATTGAAACTGAGTTAGTGTTTGTCTTGGATAAAGTTCTTTAGGTGGGTTTCTGAAGAGCAGCAATTTTAAGCATCTCAAACTTTCTGGGACTTCAAGGTTTCATCCCTTGTGACTCAAAACTCTGTGTAGCTCTGACTTCTTAAAGTCCATTAAACAAATGAGAGGAATCCTTCTAAAATACAGCTTATAATATTGTTCCATCAACAGTGCCAGTTCTGGTTGGAGTGAGTCCAGAGGAGGCCATGGAGATGCTGCGAGGGCTGGAGCAGCTCTGCTCTGGAGCCAGGCTGAGAGACCTGGGCTGCTGCAGCCTTGACAAGAGAAAGCTTCTTAAGGGGAGACCTCAGAGCAGCTCCAGTGCCTAAAGGGGTTCCAGGAAACCTGGAGAGGGGCTTTGGACAAGGGCCTGTAGGGACAGGCCAAGGGGAATGGCTTTAACCTGCCAGAGGGGAGACTGAGATGAGCTCTTAAGCAGAAGCTCTTCCCTGTGAGGGTGCTGAGGCGCTGTCAGGGGGTGCCCAGAGAAGCTGTGGCTGCCCCATGGCTGGCAGAGTTCAAGGCCAGGATGGACAGAGGGGCTTGGAGTACCCTGCTCCAGTGGAAGGTGTCCCTGCCTGTGGCAGGGGTTGGAACTGGAGGAGCTTTAAGGTCCCTTCCAACCCAAACCGTGCTATGATTCTATGATTATTGACCTCTTCTCAAGTTTGGTAGAAGCTGCTTAATTGGAAGTCTTGTAGAAACCCTGTTTTCTGCCTGTGCTTAGGTACCTTGTAACTGTCTTCCTCTGTAATGTCCAAGGCTGGTTTCTACAGTGTGTTTTTGTTTCCTAGATTTCAGCAGAACAAGTCTCGACGAACAAATTAAACCTAAGAAGCTGTAACATCTTATTCTAATGAAGCAGAGACCACATGCTTTGTAGTTGTCTCATTTCAAGTCCAAGTTAGACTTCAAAGGTCTCACCTTTAGGAAGCTCATGAAGACTTGTTCTTGCTGTTGCTTTTTGGCAGGGCTGCAGTAGCAGGTAACAACACTGGTTTGCACTGGGAGGGAGGGCTGGGGGCGGCATGTGATTTAAGTAGCTTCTTAGGTAGAAATAAACCCTTCCACAATACCTGCTGTGTGTGTATCCACTGAGTAGTGAGGTTCTTCTTCATCCTGAGAAGTGTTTTCTGTGTTGGCAGTTCCGTCTTGCTTGCCATGGACTTCCCCAGCTGGCTGAGCATCAGTGCCCAGTTAGGTGGTTGAGAGGCCCTCGAGTCCACTCTGCAGCTGAGATCAGGCCCATAGCCACTTCAGCATCTGATACTGCTTCCCAGCTGTCCTCTGTTTGGAAAGGTTTTGACAGGTTTCTAGTTCTGAAAAAGCTCAGCACGGTGTTGGCGGCACACAGGCTTCGGTTTTACTGATGATAGATGCAACACCACTGATGGTAAATCAGAGTTAGGTTGTGCTCTACTTCTGTGGGAAGAATCTCTCCACTGAGATTTATGTTATTCAGTGGTTAAGATCCAAAGTTGGTATTAGGCTCCAAACCAACAGACAGTCCTTTGGTTTTGTCTGGATTTACTGGATACAGCTCTGGTACTCGGTGTTTCTTGTCAATCCTAAATGTTAGTAGTCACTGCGCATGCCAGGGTTGCCTTCACTTGTCAGGATCTAGGATCAGGAGCTGGTGTTTTGGAACCTCTTGTTCTTTCTGGTTTCTACAGAAAACAGTGCTTCAACGTTGAGGAGACAGCAGGATTGAAGGCGGGGGTTGGGTGTAACTTGTTCATTGCTGTGGTGATGTGGGTTTTGGCTTGGAGGATCCAGGCTGGGGGGCTCAAGGGTCTCATCATTCTCCAGCTGGAGATGCTGCAGGGACAGGTCTGGATGTAAGAGCAGCTGCGTGTGACCGTCAACTGTTCAGGCAGCCCTCTGTGTTATCATCCATTTACAGAGGCTTGAGGGGATGGAGTGTGGCTTACATCTGTCTTGTGGGGTTGACATGCTCAGTACCTGGTTCAAGAATCTTTGTGCTTCTCTGGACTTGATGCAGTCTTCTTGGTAATCCTGGTTTTGGTGGTGTGATTGAACTACCGTTCTTGTTTGGGATTTTCGCACCAAACCAGGCTCTTCAGGGTCTCTGAGGCAGCGAGTGGTGATATTCCCCACCAGTGTCATGAAACCAAATTCTTTAACTTTTGTTTTTCTATGGGTAGATTCGGTTGGAAACTTGCAGCAATCCCAGATGTGAAACCACAGTCTAGCGCTGTGGTCCTGTGGGCTCATGGCTGATACTTATCCTAACACCCAACATAGCTCAAGAACCTGAGTCATCACTGTCTTTTTGGCTTGGCAAGTCATTAAATGCTTTACAAAGCTGTTCCCTGTGACACCTTTTGGTAACCCGGGGCTTGTCTTCACAAACTGTTCAGTCAGCCTCTGCTAACATTTACAAGAGCTTGCAGTAATTCCCTCTGTTCTCGTTGATCCGCTCTTCTGTGGCGTGTTAAGACTGTAGTGTGAGGCATGTTAGAGTAGGAAATATGCTTGCTAAGGAGGTGTTCTAAAATACATTTGTGCTGAAACCCCATCTGTTAAATCTTCTTGAGCTTCTCTTACTGCTGCTGACACTGAGCATAGTGATAGTTTATACCTCTCCAGCTGCCTTACAATGGTACTGCAGGATCCTGGTGCTGCTGTTGGGTGGTATTCGCATACATCTCCTCTTTGAGGAACTGAGACCTTGCTCCCCATTAATAGCTTTGAGATCATTTGCAATTAAATAGAGTCAGGTCTTCCAAGGGATTTACCCTTGGAACCAGTGCTCAGCACCAGTGTCAGAGCTACCCGTAGCTAACACACTTGCCTGAGGCACAGGTGGCTAAATTTAGTCTTCTAGCAAGCTTGCTCTGACCTTGTGTTACTAGGACTTCTCCTCCTTGTGCCTATAGCAAAATGTAAAGGCTGCTTTTCTGTGGTTGACAGAGCTTTGAGGCTTGGTGACGCCAAAAACCTTTTTGTGTTGGATCATTGGCTGCCGCTTCCGGTGCTGCTGCCAGCAGTGCTTAACTCCATGCCTGAATGCAGTTCAGAAGGCCTACAAGTGATCCACTGGTAAAAGCCACGCTCACTGGGAGCTGTTACAGCTTCAAAGACAACAGATGTGACTTGGTGCGCAGAGCAAATTACTTGGTAATGAACATCTCTAATTGACAGCTACACTGAAGATTAAGGATTGAAGGTGGAAGTCGAATCAAAGTGGCTTCGTAAGGATGCAGTTTCCTGACTGTGACTGGTAATGTTTGCCTTTGAGGCAACATTAAGCTTATCTGTGCAAAATAGCACTTTTTTCCAGCTTCTGGAAGAAGTTTTTAGTGTGTGTGAGGCGGTGCACAGAGGTAGATGATTCTGGCATCTGCTTTATTGCATGTGTTTGCTTCCTTGTGTGAAGTGAGACGTCCTCCTTGTTCAACTGTAGCAGCTTTTCTTTAAAGCTGCTGCTAATTAAATACGTAATTCCCCCTATGAGCGTAATGAAGATGCCTTCCATGTGTAATCAGACTTCTGGAGCTCTTCTGCCACCCTCAGAAAGTGCCCAACTTCTCTGAAGTTGGTAGCACGCTGCCAGCTGGGTTGGAGAAGTTGTTGCTGAGAAGTCAAACAGGATTTTCAAGGTTCTACTGTGCTTGCTGATGTTCAGGATGCAGTGGGGGCTTGTGAAAGAAACTCTTTTGCAGGTGAGTGAGCAAAACCTGTATTGTTTGCCATGGACATGGCTTGGGACTGTTGGGGTTTATCTCCCTTTGACATTGACTTGGTTGCCATTAGCACGCTGGTTTCTTGGTTGCTACAGGTAGCAGACATTGTTTTATTTTTTGGAAGGCTGAAGTATTAATCTAATTAAGGATCAGGGTCATTGGCTAATAAGCAAAGCGAATTTCAACGGGTGAGTGTGTGACTGTATCTGTTGCGTTGTGTTTCTGATGGTGGCATCTTCAGCAGAGTTGGAAGCATGCAGAGCAGGGTAGCTGAGTTGAAGGCAGGGGAGCAGCTGCCCATCCTGGGGAGGCTAAAATGTCCTGGGCTTTCGGGATTGGAAGGGTTTCTTTAAAAAGTAGGCAGCAGACTTCTGGATTGTGTTGTTCCAGGAGTTTGTGGAAGCTGATGGTTCAGATGCATTCAAAACCCGGGCTCAGCATGTCTGGAAAATGAATGCTGGTAGGACTGGGCAGTTGTGTCCATGCCAACATCTGCAATCCAGTACAACATACTGCGGCTCATGTGCTTCAGGGTGGGATGAGTAGGAACTGAAACCATGCAGATGATAAAATTAGAAATAAGGGATGAACAAAGTAATTGAACATGAAGTTCTTGGTCCCTTTAAAAGGGAAAAATTCTTGAAATTCCACCTTTTTGTGCGGGAAGTGGGAGGAGGTGATCATAATGCTTCCCTTCAGCTTTCCTAGTGTGGGCTTGTGACCAGCAGCAGCCAGGCGTTCCTTGCTGGCAGTGATGGGCTGTTGGCCCAGAATGGGGCAGGGACAGCAATGAGGGAAGCATGCGTCTATTAATGTCCTACTCTGCCTTGTACTAACTACATGGAGTACATACAACGATGACTGCAACGCTTTGCTGTTACTGTTTTGCTTGTGTTCATGTCATGGCTCACCAATTTGCTTTTTAGTGTCTTAGCTTGCTGATCTGTGCCTACTAAAATCTAGTTTTAATCAGCAATTGGACTGTTAAACCAGTAGCCTTTTTAGTATGGTTGAGGAGTTGTTCGTGTAGTTTTGCACCTAAACATGAAACCTGGTGTCTCGATACCTTGCCTGGTATTGAAACCTGTTGTGGAGCATTAAAAGCTTGTGAGGCTGTGGTGGTAACTGCTGTGCCTGAAAGGGGAGGTTTTGATTCTGCCTTTCCCATACACTGCTGCTGGTGCTTGTCAGACCTGTTCCTGAGCTGCCCTAGCTCTCAAACCTGGCACAAAGCTCTCCAAGGATCGCTACGTTGATTTTCTTGTGTTGCTATAATGAGTTAGACTTGCTCATAAATGGGTCTGATAAGCACATGCAGGGGAGAAACAAGCAGGAATTCCTGCTAGGGGTTGCCCCATCTCATGGAGAGCATGCTTGGGTTTTCCTTCAAAGATCCTGTTTCATCCTGGTGCCAGTTCTAGACTGCAAGTGTCTTCCAGCTTTTGGGCCACATGTGGGTTGTTGGTCTGTCCTAAATGGGGTTTGCACCTGAAAGAGGAGAGCCAGGAGGGGTAACCAGGAGCTGCAAAGAAGCTGAAGCCTGCAAAAACTCTTGAGGAGCAGCAGAGGCCTTGATGAATGGAGATTAGTCAGCTTTTCTTGGGAAGAGTCACCTCCTCTTTGGAGGGCCAGTGGTGTCACCTGCGTGGATGGGAAGCTTCCTGAATATGTCAAGTGAAGAAGAAGGATCTTGGATATCTGCATTTGGCTTCCTGGCTTGTGCTTAAGCTTGAGGAGGAGCATCAGCTGAGCAGGCTGTTCTAAAGAGCATTGCATTGCAAGTCTCTTAATGATTTAGTAAACCAGTGTAGTAAGTGGGGGATCATAGAGCAAATTGTCCTTGTTGCAGCAGGTGGGAGAGGCAAGTGCTCTAGCAGAGCTTGTGACTCTTCTTCAAAAGCATATGAAGAACCAAAGCAGCTCATCTTCAGCTGTGAATGAAAGGGATCTGCAAGAAAACTCCTTGGACTAAATAGGATTTCTCTAATTTATTTATTTCTTTAAATATGGTTGTATGAAGGTGCACGTTGGGATTCACACTGGGATGTGTACTCTGCTGTGTCGAAGAAGATAAATGTAATTTGGGACAGCTTCTTTTACTCTTGACTTAGGTCTTCTTTTCCCAGAGGGACTGGAGTGGAAACATTTCTTGTGCAGACGCTAGAAGAATGTCAACTGTGTGGCTCATGGAACCCAGAAAGGGAACCTGAGAAAAGAAGAGGGAGAAAAATGAAACTATGAGCACAGTGCACTGTGATAATAGTAATAGTGCATTGTGTGATCCAGGTAGTGTGCGTGTTAGAGGAAGATGAGTAAGGTGAGTGAGTGTGTAGAGGCACTTTAGGCAGATTGCAGTCAGAGTGTTCCTTAAAGCCTCTTTCAATAAGATTGTGAGAGTTCAAAATCCTGCTTTTAAATATGTATGGTAACTCATTGTGTGATGGAGGTGGATGTTCCCTTTCCGTGGTCCTCTCTCAACTTGCAGCACCCAGGCTGGTACTTGGTGCTGTCTTGTTACGTAACCCCCGCTCTTGTTTCAGGTGGAGCCAAATAGGAAGCTCTCTTCCTTTGCTGTGTGGAAAAAATAAGAGCAGAAAGCGGGTGTTTCATGTGAAGATGGGTGGTGTTTTCCCCAGAGCCACACACTACCTTTCTTCAGGCTGCTGCTTTCTTGCACAGTGTCTGCAGCTGCTGGGGGAGAAGAGGGTTAAATCATCTGGAATTGCAAAATACCATACTCCCTGGATGGGCTTTCCCAGTTTGAATGTCAAGCTTTGGAGGCTGTATCCAGCAGGTCAGGGTTTTGGGAGCGGAGGTGAGCACTGGAAGGATGAAATACAGTTACCTTCATGAGTGTCCTCAGCACGGCTGTATCATCTCTGTGTGCTCAGGCTGTCGTTGAACTATGTAATAATGAATGATTCCTTGCTTCTGGAAGCACGTAGTCTAATTCCCTGTTGGGATTATCACAAGTGGGTACAACATAAGTAACTTTATATAATGATATTTAATTTAGAGTAAGCAAGGCTCTGTTCCTGATGAGCCAAAAGATTTAAAGAATTTCATGTCATGATACACGTGTCATGAGTAGGCTCTTACCTGAACTTGCCTGCTTGCTGTCCCTAAGTTTTGTAGTCTCCTTGTCTTATTTGAGGCACTGGTCTGTTCCCTTTCGTCACAAAGACCAGTTTTGAAGGCGTCAGTGGTCTGCTGTTAACAAAAGGTGGGCTTCCTGATCCTCATTAGAAGTGGGTTTCAGCAGCTCGCTGGGAACGTGCAACCTTCACACTCACTGAGATCAGAGTCAGGCATGCCACGGGATAACTCAAGACACATTTGCTGTTTTCCTTCTGTAAAGGCAAGACTGAGATCTAGACCTTCTTGTAGCAGTCCCTTGCTACGTTTGAAATGCGTGGGCTACTCATGAGTCAAGGGAGTTGAGTGAGAGATATCAGATAGGTTTTGCAAGCAGCAGTATTTTTAGGTTTTGGGGGTTTTTACCTGGGTGTCAGACAATAAATACTGTTCTGAGCAGTACCCAATACAGTGCTAGAATAAAAGCTGTCTCTTTCTCTAGTTGAGCACAATGAATGTAGAAGTCAGCTTTGGGGTGTATTCAGGGAGGAATTCACAAATTACTGGGGGCAAGGAGGAGCTTTGTTTCAAGGCTGCACTTGTGAAGGCATTCAGCTTTTTGTCCAGCTTGCTGCCAGGCGTTGAGCGGACTTAGTTTTGATGAAAGGACAGCAAAATCTACCCAACAAGGTATGACTTTTCCTGGTTTGACACTGCTGCTTTCCCTGTTTTGAGGGCAAGCAGCCTTAATGTGGAGTTTGGGTCCTTTCTGCTTCACTGCTGCTCTGCTATTAGTAGACATAGGTTTCAATATCTATTGATAATTGGAAAATAGTATTAAATAATATATATTCCGGGTAGCCAGCACATAATGATGCTTATTTAGTCTGTTAGTTAACCTCCTGCTCTTTCCTTTCTGACAAGAAGGCTTGTTTGGCCTGGAGAAGAGAAGGCTCCTTAAGGGGTGACCTTAGCTCCAGTGCCTAAAGAGGCTACAAGAAACCTGGGGAGGGGCTTTGGACAAGGGCCTGTAGGGACAGGACAGGGGAATGGCTTTAACCTGCCAAAGGGGAGACTGAGATGAGCTCGTGGGCAGAAGCTGTTCTCTGTGAGGGTGCTGAGGCACTGGCACAGGGTGCCCAGAGAAGCTGTGGCTACCCCATCGCTGGCAGTGTTCAAGGCCAGGTTGGACAGAGGGGCTTGGAGCACCCTGCTCCAGTGGAAGGTGTCCCTGCCTGTGGCAGGGGTTGGAACTGGATGAGCTTTAAGGTCCCTTCAATCCAAACCTGGCTGTGGTTCGAAGAAGGGGTTATTTCTATTTAGATGACATCAGAGGGTCAGCAGGGAGTTAGGTTAAGTCAACAAAGTCATCACTGGTGGATGTGGGAAGGTGGTCTACTGCTGCTGTGGGATTCAAGAGTGATCAGATAGAGCTCACAGGATGTGGGTTTAGAAGCAGGAGGATGGTGTTTTTCAGGCACCAAATAGTAGATGTGTTGAACCAGCCAAGGGCTGCTGTGCCTACAAAACTTTTGGATGAGTTCATAGAGGAACTAGGCATGCTCATGAAGAGGCTGCACTGATTGTTCCTTAACACCCAGAAGCCCGAACTTATTTGGGGAGGCCCAGAAATAAAAACCTGCATAGAAACGCTCAGTGAGAAGTTACAAATGCTTGCTTGCCCTCTTCTTTGCTCTCTTAACTGTAGCAGGTTTTGTTTTACTAGCTCTGGCTAAAGGTCTGTGTGAGATGAGAACAAAATACTGAGTTGTGAAGCAAAACTGATGAACCTGGTGTTTATGCTGAGGTTGTTTGGTGCCTTCTAAGAGGGAATGGAGGCCTTTTTCTAGGCAAGGCTTTGGAATGCTTATATATTTGACTTGGAACAGAGATAGGTTTAAAGTGTTATGCTAGAGCTGTCTGGCAGCGTTGAGGTCTCCTGAACAGGCTTTCTGGCACAGCAGAAATGGTCTGCAGAGGCCTGATTTTTTCCGTATGGGCATGGAACGCTTAGGTTGAAAATGTGCTCACCTGAACATACACTGATCCAGGACTGATGGGGTGCTCTTCAAACAAGGCACTTGCTTCTGGAGAACTTGACATTCTGAGCCCTGCTGTGCAACGTTCATGTTGGAGCTCGATGTGAGTGCTGGAGCATTGTGTTTGCTCTTGAGGTTTTTTTGTTCTGTCATCTAATGCCATTACCTGTTTGGCCATGCTGGACAGTGTAGAGACTTTGGAGTACGGCAGTGTCCATTAGGTTGGCATTTTAATCTTGTTCCCATGCTTTAATATGGTAAGACTATAAATGTATGTTAAAGCATTACCCAAAGTTTTGTGTTGCTAACTGGTGATAAAATAACAATGAGCTGAGGTACGAAAGATCCCAGAACTGTCCATGTACCAGCTTCCCAAGAGAACAAATAAGGAAGGGGGTCATAGAGTCATGTTCCCTGCTGCAGCAGATCAATGTCCTCCAGGAGACAAAAAGTGTCTGTGGTATACCCCAATCTTTTCAAGCACTGCACTTGGAAATCACATCTCTTGGCTCAGGCTAGCACAGATTTCCCTGGCCCTCGGAGGAGATGAGCGACCTGGTTGTGTACTCTAAGGTAGCAAATAGCATCTCTTCCCAAGCTGCCTTCAGGGATGTTAGTTTGTACTCTGAATCTGAAACAAGCTTCTCGTCTGTACCTTGCTTTGAAAACTAATGGGGGAAAACATCCAGCAATGCTTAAAGCTTCTGGTGTAGCCCGGTTCTCTCTCACTGACAGCTGGGAGAGGGTTTGGGGATCTGTTGGGCATTCCAGCCAATGTGATGGTGTTTCTCTGAATATCATGGCCTTTGAGGGCTGAACAGAAACGTTGCTCGTGGCCTGCTGAGAAGGTGGGGCTTCGCTGTGGTTATGTCAAGCATCGCAGAGGAGTATGTCTTCACTACAGGAGCATGGGACCTATGCCCAGCTCCACTCCCCCGAATGCCCCTTATCCTTCTGGTTTTGGCATTCTGTAAAGTAAATAACTTTTCTTCCTGAAGCGAGCTGCCCGGCAGGAAGCAGAGCATCCCGTTCCAAGGATTCTGTGTGGCTGTTCGAAGCCAAGATCTATTGAGTTCAAGCTGAGATGTGTGTCTTTGAGCCTAAGGCCATCAAGGAGGTGGCACAGGAAACTTCAGTGCCTGGAGGTGCTAATTAAACACCAAGAAGTTTAATTATCTGTCAAAAGTGGGAAGGGTCCCTCTTGCTGTTCTTGGTTTCAGATTGCCTCTTTCACTGTCATTCTGCTTTCTGTAGCCGCTCTTACAGCTGCCTTCCCTACACCAAGGGATGTGATACCTGCATAAAATTAGGCTTTGGGCAGCTAGGCTTTCTGGCAAAGGAAAGGCTGGAGCTTGTTACCATGATAAGCTTGTGCTCCAACCAGGTTTTCCACATATTCTTCACCTTAACCATTGCTTTTTGTTGCTGCAAGAGGTGGCTTTGTTTCATGTCATTCTTGGTTCCTGGCTTCTCTGGTAGGTTTAATGTGTGCTGCAGTCAGGAGCTGAAGCCTGTTGTTACTTTGGGCTCCTCTGTGCTTTGCTTGAGCCCTCTTGGTACCAGGCAGGATTTCTGGTGAGCCCATTGCTATGAGTGTGTGGCCGGGGGAAGGATAGGAGCTGAGCTCTGCCTTCTGAACCGTGGGTGCTCTGAAGATGCTGGCGTCCTGTCTCTGTGAACATGGAAGGAGTCGTGTTTGCTGTGCTGTACCAACAGGTCTTTTGGCTGCGTGTCTTGTGTGAGGTGGCGATGTGTTGTTGCAAGGTGCTGCCGGTAGGAAGTGGCAGAGGCTGACCAGCGCGGGGGGTTTCTCATGTTCCGCTTTGCCTCCTCCGTACCATGCCTATCCTCTTGTTCTTCAAGTGATATTTATTTCAAGTGATATTTTTATTGCCTGAGTGATATTTAACCCCTGGTTCGGACCTGAACCTCAGGATGGCACGAGATGATTTACCTTCTTTTCTTCCTAGAATAAATCATTGTACTGTGGAGCAGGTTATAAATTGTCTTCGGTTTAGCTTCCTTGTTTGGAGATGCCGCTTCTTATTAGAGGTTGGTATTTATGTAAAGAAACTGAGGCAGTTTCTGGCCAATGAACCCGGTTTGGAATTTTTATGCATAACTTCTCGGTTTTCTTTCTAAGTTTAACTGGGATGTGTTTGAAGTAGCAAAAGAGCAGACTTCCCAGGGCTAAAGAGGATTCAGTATTTTCATCTGTGGACTGTCATATTAATGGGATGCTCCTGCTCTTTGTCCAAGACTGCTTTTAGGGTTGCAATGTCGTGTAACTAAATAAAGCAGCAGTTCCTCTCTCCCTGTGAATATAGGCACTTGTGTTTTCCCTTTCTTGTAGGGCTTCATCTGAGACAAGTTTGGCTGGTTCTTCCTTGCTGCAGCCTGTGACCTGGCCAAATAGCTTGGGAGAACTTTAGCATCAAATAGAACAACAGCTCACCTTAAATGTTTTGCAATAAACTTAATATTGGGGATATATTCAGCTACCCAATGCCTTTTCATGGGTGTCACTCATCGCTTGTACACTGGTGGTGTGCTCCTCACGCCAGTGGTTGGCTTCATTCAGGAACTGGTGCTGGGTAATTGTAGACGAGGAATAGTTAATGACAGCTCTCATGAGTTCATGGAGATGTTTGAAGTCTCCTACAATGCCATTGAGCAATCCTCCTGGCTTCTTGAGGACAGAACTCATAAATGACATTGGAGAATATATGTGACCTCGACTGGACTAATAACAAGCTTATGAAAGTACAGGGCAGAGGTAGAGCAAATTCCTGTGTGCTGCAGTCAAAGTGGCGTCTGTTGGCAGCGCGGTGATGGCATGTTCAGGCTGTCCCGCACTTGGTGCTAGAGAAGGCAAACATCTCTTAAGTGCACGGTTTCCTTCTGCTGTGGCCAGGGTAAAGAGGGCCCCTTGGTCTCCTGTGTGCTTGCAGAACGAGCTGTTTGAGAGGTTAGTGTGGACCTACCCTTGCTGTAACAGGGAAATAAAGACAGAAGTGACACAGGCTTGGAGTGCCCTTTCGGCACTGGGGAGCCTGGTTGCTTATAAGCAAGGCTTGTGTCAAAGCATCATCTGTAAGAGAGTCTTAACATCGTATTTCAGCGTGTGGCAAGAGCCTGGCTTCTAGATGATGGTCAGAGCTTCTCAGAACTTAAAGTTGCTTCTTAACATAGTAATTTTTGTTAGAACATCCCACGTTTCCTACCAAAGGAAGTTAAATGCCCATGTTTTGAATGTAGAACAGAACAGCGTATGTCAGGTCACCCTGGGCAGAGTTTTCCAGGAAGAGTTTCATTTTGGTTTGACCTTCACATCTCTGTTACAGCACATTCCCCCTCGGAAATGGGTGCTTGCGCCCTGTTCTGCCCTATGGGCTGTGTGCTCTGGAGGGTGTTATGGGGGGGGGGGGGTAGGACACAAACAAAATACCTCCTGTGCTTCCTTTTGGCCAAAGTGCCTGGAAGCATCGCGGGAAGTGGAGCCAGCCCAGGGATGCTGCGTCATGGGAGTTTGGGTTTGGGAACCTGTTTCCCAAGGTGAGGAAACACAGTTTACCAACAATCAAAATCACTGATGAGTCAGAAACATCTGTATTCTAAGAAAATGCCGTCTTCTGAACTTAAAGTCACCTTATTGCACTGAAAGCTTTTAGTTTGCCCTGATGTGGGTAAGGAGAAATACTCGATCTTCCTATTAGGAGTGGTGTTTGGTTCCTGTTTATCCGCAGTGTACTTGGAAGCTGGCATATCAAACTGAAAACTGCAAACAGCGCTTTTTCCTTCTTTTTGTTTAGCAGAATAAAGCAAGATTGGAAGTTGCTTGTATGAGCTGTTGCATGGAGACTTTCTAAGATGTCCTTTCCTCTTTTCCAGATTCACCACAGATATGCCTGGCCAGCTGCTCTTCTGCTTCTGTGCCTCAGCACTTGCTGCCCTGTGATTGCGTATAACAAGCATAAGAAGTGATTGCAGTAACAAACATAAGAAGTGAGTTACAAAGTTGGGGTGAGTCTCATGTGGCTTTGATATTCTGGAGCATCTCAGCATGCAACTCAAAAATGAAGTCCAGGGAAGACACTGTAATAACCTGTAACTTACAGCCAGGGTACATGAACTATCTGTCAAGCCTGTTGAAGGATGCTTAGAGACCTGGATGCAAGTTGTTGAATTCTTATTCCTTATTTCCATTTAATTTTCTTTTCCTCTCAATTTTGTCAGCATTTTTCATCTGAAGTAACTTCTCTGGATACTTGCATCCATCACCTGCTCTCCCTAGCTTTATTTTTAGAACATACATGTTGAGCTGAGAAGTAGGTAGCTGCAGTGCTGCTTGTCAGTGATGAATATCTGCAACAAGGAAATTGGGTAGGATTGAAGTCAGGGAGAGCACAGACTCTTCTGTGGTGAGCTGAAGCTTCTCTAAAAGAGCTTCAGCTCTCCACCCAGTAGCAAAGTTAATATGTATATATTAATTAATATATTAATAATATATTTATATATTTGTATATTAATATGTATAATGTATATATGTGCAGTTTGTTCCACTGTGACAAGTAAAATGTGGGCTAAATTGTGTTCTGTTACAAGTGACCTATGAAATGAGCAGAAAACTCAAAAGTGAAGATGTTGTGAAAGTTTTCCTCTCTAGAACAGTGAAATCAATAGGAATAACATTTGTAGGTGAAAGTGTCTGATTCCAGTATGGACACATACCTTGATTTCATGGAATGGGCAAGTTATAGAACCATACAATCCCAGGTTGGATGGGACCTCAAAGATCATCTAGGCCAGCCTTTTCAGGCAAAACATGACCTGGACTAGATGGGAACCCTCTTGTGTCCAGTTGAGGTCTCCCCAGGAGTAACTTGTGCCTGTCACCTCTTGTCTTTTCCATGGGATTCCTTGCAAAAAGGGAGTCTTCATCTTCTTTGTATCCACCCTTTAAATACTGGAACATGGTGATAGGGTCTTCCCTGAGCTGCCTTTTCTCCAGGGTGAGCAAGCCCAGCTCTCTTGGCCTTTCTCCACATGGCTTCCCATGCCTTGGATCATCCTTTTGACCCAGAACACATTGATCTAGTGTTCTGATTTGATGAAAGCCATGACTTTGAGAGCTTTATAAGTCTGCTTGGCACAAGGTTTTTTGGAGGTGTAAATAGTGAGTACTACAGGAGCAAAACTAGCACTGGGTTTCTTTCTGGACTTTTGTAAAAGCATATAGTGACAAACAGTTTTCTGCTCAAGTATAAGCCAGTGCAGACAAAGCGATGCTGATTAAGTAGCTCGGGAATTAAATTTAGGACCATAATTGTGCATCTTTGGAAATACTGTTTCTATGTTTGGACAAAATGATGTGACAAACCAAATTCTTTCTGAATTGTAGTTTCCACTTTGATTTTTGTATGTAGGAAGCTTAATGAGTTCTTGCCTTTCGGTAAGTTCATTTGAAGGGGGACAGACAGACAGACAATGATTTCATGCTTTCAGTAGCTTCCAGCTTGGAGGAGAAACTGCCTTCAGGTTTGCTTGATACTGTATGTCAAATTATTTTGCAGCTTCATTTTTTTACTTTACTTTTTTGGTGTCAGTATTAAGAGTGCCATTAACTACTTGACAAGTCTTTGGTTTGAGCAATCCAGACTGGTGCAGTACAGTACTTTTAGTATCTTAGTATGAGTCCAACGGAGACTGTAGTCATTTGACTGTGCTTCATTTTATGTTCTTTTGTCTTAAAGATAAGCCCCTGAGGTCTGAGGCTTTGTGATGTTGTGGAAGGTTTCTTCTGTGACTGAAATCACCCTCTTGTTTTTCTTTATCCTTCCTGTAATATGTCTATGATCTTGGGAACTCTTCCTTAACAGATCAAGATACTTCCATGGGGTTTGGGATCATAGTGTGCCTTTTCAGTTGGGTGAAGCTTTTACCCTGCTCAAGATGTCTGATTTTTTTTCCCCCTTACTGACAGATGAGGATGTGGATTCTTAGCTCAGACTGCCAGGCAGCATGAATGCTAAGTGATATAACGGGGAGCCCTGCCTTCTACTGTGTTAAATACAAAAGACAAGTTGATAATGCGTTACTGAAATCCCTTATCAATTCTGAGACACTGGGATGTAGTGCTGTCTCAGCCATGGATCTTGTGGCCAAGCTGCCTGTGCTGTATCCCGTTCCTGCCTGCTTTTATCCTTATGTATGTTTAAATGTAATTTTTAAATGGTTTTCCCATTCCATGACTTCCACTTGCCCATATTCTTGCAAGTGAGCACCCTGACTCATGGCATTACTTCTTCAAGGAGCATTTGTGCCTTCATCTGCGTGTTCCCTGCCACAGGATCCAAAAGCAGAGGTGCACTGGCTGGACTTCTTCCCAGCTCCAATGAATCCAGTGCTTCCACTCCTGCGTTTCTGCTGAGGGAACAGGCATTGGCCATGCGAATGAGGAGCTAGCTCTTGACTCTGCCCGGTTGTCTTCCAGTGTGCTTGGTGAACCATTTCCAACTTGAGAAATCTGGCTTTAGGGGCATTTTGTTTTCCCTGGACCGCATAAATAAACAAGAGCAGCAGCGACCACTGGTTAAATGGTTAAATTCTTGGCTTGGAGTTACTAATATGGTACATCTCCATTGAGCTCACCAAGTGGTGTGTAGAAGCAGCTTTCTGCTTAGTAGTATATCAAGTCCCTAGTGGTATAGGGTAGACCTGGACTGATGGTGGCTTGGGCAGGAGAACATTGTGCTTCTAAGCAACTGGTATTGACTGCAGAAAGGGCTTCTCTAGGTGGGGCTGAAGGAAGCTAGCTACCAAAGTCTTGGAGCCTATGCCAAACACAGGGAGACAGCAGTGAAAGCTGTAGGTGCCTCCGTTGTTCTTTGGCTGCATGTTGAAAGCGTTGAAAGGTCCTGATGATGTGTGGTAGCTAAATATCCTCCTGTACACAAAGCTTTCTAGTTGTATTAGTCATCCATCAGGCTCCTGGATTATTTAAGGGCAGAAGCTCTCCTCAAAGAGCAGCAATATCTATTTGTAGAAAGGTACATAATGTGAAGTGCAATTCCAGTGTGTTAGAGCTACAGTGCTTGAGATGTTCTTGGGAATGCTGCCTCTCCTGCTGTGGGACTTCATGACCCGTTAACTATTGAAGTTCTGTAACCTTAGAAGGCATCTAGTTGGTCTAGGGACATGAGTGGTGATGGTGTTGGAGCCCCTTCTCAACTTCTTCCACACCTTCTGTTCAGTGCAGCTTACTTCAACTGTTAGGTGCTGTTCTCCAAACACTGATAAGCCTCAAGGAAAAGGGGGCAGTGGCCATAAAGGTGCTCCAAGGGAAAAAGTATTCTACTAGGCATGGAGAAGCCCCTAACTTAAATAGTTAATGACCAAAACCATCTTCTATAACTCTTCAACTTGTATTGACGTGATCTAAGTCTGAAAATGCCCAGAGCTGAGCTGGTCCATTTTTAAGCTGTAATTCATCTCTCTCTGCCTTTTTATGGAAAATCTTTGGAAGTCACTGGCTAGAAAATTAATTGCAACACAGCATGATTATGTTCTCATAAACTTAAAGAAAACTCAAACCCGTGTGGCTTTTGTAGTGAGTATGGGCTCACTTCATCGTATTCTAACCCCAAAACTGAACGGCCGGTTCCACGTTATGTTTGAGAGTGCCTGGCTGGCAGAATGCTGGGTCTTGCTTTTGCAGTCTGGCTTTTATGTAACTCATTGTTTTTGCTCAACTGTTCCAGAGAGTCTGTTTCCTTTAGCAACAGCCAGCAGATGTTTAGCTGAACAAGACTTAATTCTTTATAATTGACCTGTAAGAAATGTGTGAAGGCGAAGATGGAGGTGGAACAATTGTATGTCAGTGTGATTTCCATTTCCTTGCTGAAACCCAGTGCGAGCTTTGCAGCCCCATTGGAGCCCCGATGGATCCTTGGGTGCTGCGGTATGCCCTGTTGCCTTCTCCAGGGGCTTTATGTTTCTGTAAGTGCATTCTTGAGGAGGTGAGATTGAGCTGTCTAATGAGAATTAGCATTATTTGGTCAGTTAGCACTGTATGGGCTAGGTCTATCTTAGTAGCGATAGGACAAGGGGTAATGGGTTTAAACTGAAACAGGCGAAGTTCAGGTTGGGTATAAAGCAGTTGTTCCCTGTGAGAGTGTTGAGGCGCTGGCACAGGGTGCCCAGAGAAGCTGTGGCTGCCCTATCCCTGGCAGTGTTCAAGACCAGGTTGGACACAGGGGCTTGGAGCACCCTGCTCCAGTGGAAGGTGTCCCTGCCCGTGGCAGGGGGTTGGAACTGGATGAGCTTTAAGGTCCCTTCCAGCCCAACCCAGTCTGGGATTCTGTGATCTGGCAGACATGCCACCATGCTGATCCTGCTAGGGATTCCAATTATTATGGGTAGAGAAGTGTGCTCTGCAAATGGCTTCAAGGTTTCAGAGTTGAAAGTATCTGCTGCTTGAGTTTAAAGATACTTTTGTTGGAAATCATACTTACCTAGTGCTGGAAATTCTTTGGGACACTGTGCGGATGCTCCAGTCTTCACAATTAGGAATTTTGGTATATATTAGCCTTGGGTTTGGTGCTTTTTCGGAAGTTCCAGGTGCCTGCCACAAAATTCTGACATCGCTTAAGCAGGAGGTAACTTGAATGTCCTTTTCTACTAAGATGTGAGAGTGATACTCAAAGTAGCACCTCAGATTCCTTTCCCTTGTGCTGCCTGCATCAGGTCTGTTTTTCCAGTAGTCTTCAAAACTACTGTGTGGGGATACTTACAGTAAGGCCTTGCTGAAATGAGCTCACGGGCCACATACCCGCTGGGTTCTACTGCAGTCAGCAGCTGTCGTCATCCTTGCGCAGCTAGTTGAATTTGTTTCTCCTGTAAGTACATGCTAGATAACCCTCTTCCAAAATGCTACCAAATTAGTTTGCTTACCAAATATCTACCAGTTTGGAAATTCAGCATTTCCCATCCTGTTCTCTCCTGGTGGGATGGGGAGGGAGGCTCTGCCTCTAAAACATGTGAGGGTGGAAGATGTGGCTACAGCTTCAGTGAAAGCTGTTGCTACGGCAGTTAACAGAGCTGAAAGCCTGTACGTTCTTGGCATTCTGTTATACCACAGGATATGGGAAGAGCTACTGAAAATTAACAGGAGTACGTGCATTTATTTAAGGTGTTAGAAGATAATAAATGTCTATCTGTCTACGAGTTCTTTAGCTTTTCATTTAGTGGAGCAACAGTGTGTGACAGCCTGCTGCTGCTGGAAAAGATGGTACCATCTATGTACCTTTCTTCAGGCTATCTCTCAGGCTTTTCTTTAACCTTTCAGTAGGGATGCAGCTCAGACACCTGATGGAAAGTGGTGCACTTCTGGTGTTGGCTTGTGGAGAGGTCAAACGAGTGCCAGAACCAGTGAAATGGAGAGACTTGAGGGTGTTTGACAGAGGAGCAGGAAGATGCTTTTTAGGGTAGCTAGGTGTTACATGGGATAAACCATCTCATTCTTATGCATGAGGCACAGCTGTTGTGGTAATTTAGAAGCTACTCAGCTCATCTGACCAGCTTATCCCTGCCTCCTTCAGCTGAATTGCTCCCAAGGAGACACGTAAAGCCTGGGTTAGAATCCAGCTTTGTCCTTGTACCTAGGACATGGGGAGAGAAGGCAGAGGGAGACAGATCAGATTGAGGAGTAGGGAGGTGGTGGTATGCTCAGGCTCTGCTCTGCCTGACCCATCCCTGGGGATGCAGGTTGTAAATCCCTCCTTTCCACCCAGCCACCAGGCTTGGGAGTCTTTGGAGTCGGTGCTTTCCTTTGCTTGTCTGTTGCGTGCTCGCTGGTGCCGGGGTGCTGCTGGTACAGCTTGGGAAGCTGTCTCATACCTCACAGGCAGGGTGTTGCCCTGTAGTTGAAGATCGGTGACCCTGATCTACGGTTGCCAGCTCTGGGAGCCTCCTTTGGCCTGGAGTTGCCTAATTTCAGTTTTTAGCCTGTCTCAGCCTGGCTGCCAAACTACTGAGGCTGCTCTAGCCGAGACTAATCATGGCCTGTTACATCCCTGGGGATGGGGCGGAGGACTCTGAACCACTCTGTGATGTGGAAGCAGCGTTTCGGACTTGTGGGATGCTCTAAGGGGAGTGGTGGAGCCATTTGGGGGTTCACCTGAATTTAGCCACCAGGAAGCACATGGGAAGTGGAGAGAGAATGTTACTGGCATAAAGCAGTGGCTGTCTGAGAAAGGCTTGCTTGCTGTTCACATCCCTTGGGTCATGAGAAATGTGGAGGTAAATGCTTAATTGTTTCACTTCTAAGGTTTTGGAGGTTTTTCTCATCACCTTGAACCCTCTTCTGTGCTTCAGCACTTGCAGTTGATGGAATATTAAACATGTCACTATGTATCTGAGATACTCTAAGATCAAAACCAGAAGAAGAGTACATGTGGAGCTTTGACTCGCACCCGAACTCTGGTAGTGCTGTTGTAAATAGATCTGTGAAAGCTGTTTTTGAGCTGTGCATGGATGCTTTGTCTCACTGATTGCTTTCTTAGGGGAAAAAACCCCACCACCAGGAAAGGATATATATCTGATGACCACATAGCTCAGGTATGGGCATATGAATTGGAAAAACTCAGTACCAATGACCTTTCCTTAGAACAACCGAAACCTACTTCTAATGTGTACCTACCACAGTAATCTGGGCCATAATTCCTGTAAAAAGGTTGTCAAATCTTAATCCTTTTACTTCCTCAGCATGCCAGCGTGTAAAAGAAGACAGAGGATATGTGGATGTTGTCCCCTGTATTTGGTAGCATTTCAGGGGAAATCAAAAGGGTCCGAGCAGCAATTAAGTGAACTCTGATGTGGTTGAATCAGTGATGAACGGTGGCTGCTGTAACCCAGCTGTGCTTGGATAAAGCACTTCTGGAAGTGGCAGCTTCGGTTCCTTTCAGAAATCCTTTGGTGTGAGAGGCCCCAGACCATGGTCTGCTGCATTTGCACTTGTGCCCTGTGGAAGAGCAGGCAAGCTTCAGACAGGGGCTGTCCTACTTGCTGTCCAGCCAGCTGCCAGGTGACGGTAAACCATTTCTACAGGCAAATAACTGGTTGCTGTCAGCTTCTCTTCCTCAAGCAGCCCCAGCAGGCTTGCAGTGTTGTAGTAAATCACTTTAGAGAGTGCAGGTAATGAAGTGAGGTCCCTGGGGAGGCTGTGGCAGCTGTTGGACATCTGACTTGCACTTTGTAGACGTGGTCAATCAATGATCCATCACAAAGAAGGGTTTGACCGTACTTAGGTAGGCTGTCTCCATTTCCATGTGCAGCTTTACCTTGTCTGAGGCACGTCCTGCAGAGAGATGATGGCCAGACCACCGTGGTTCGGTGTTTACTTTCCACTTTAATGTTGAGTCTTCAGGTGCTTCAGAGGCTAGGAAGTCCAATTTTTGACATTTAAAGGCAGCAGATGTCAGGTTGTCTTCAGCATCCTCTTCTCCTAAACTTTCTTTTCCAGTGGAATGAGAATTAAATCTGTACAGTTTCCGTGACAAAAGAGCTCTTCCAGCTCTGGTTCTTTTGCATAGTGATGGAAATGTCACTTAGAAAAAGAAAAGACCTTTCTGATGTAGGTGTCCAGGTTGGCCATGCTGAAACTGTATTGAGTTTCAGTTTACCTGGGATTCTGTCTTTGGGGAAGTAGTGCTGGTCCTGTGGGCAAGGATGCTGGTTAACCTCAAATGAGCTTTGAAGGTCTCAGCTTTAGCAAGATGATGACATACCTCACTTGATACACTGTTCTGCGAGCTGTGGGTGCCAGAACTGGATGATCTTCAGGTCCTTTCCAAACCAAACCATTCTGTGATTCTCCCAAGGTTAGGAGGAAAACCCTGCACTGGAAAACAAACAAACACAAACTTCCTGGTTTAGATCATGATATTAAAACTAATAGGGTGGAATAAGGTGGTGTCTCTTTTCTTAACAAGATCAATGCTTGTGAAATAAATGCTAAAGCTCAATGTGAAGAAATCTACCGGCCATAACTAGACCAAGACCATACATTACAGGGCAAGGAAATGTCGTCAGGATGTGCTTTGCTTGGCTACAGATTTCTGCCAGTACCTGTGTTGCATCTCTGTTTTAAAGTAGAAGCTTAACTCTGAGTCTAGGTGAGTGTGAAAGAGTAGAACAAAGAGCTTTCTGCTCCAGCCTCAGGGACCAAGGGCCTCCTCTGGGCATCACTCCTTGCTTGTTGTTTCTTTCTCTGCTGGGCGTTGGCTTCAGTTTCTCCCTTTGCTAATGCGGGGGTAACCATGAGGTGTCTTCTCATCTCTGCACCAAACTCAGATGAGTTGCCTTAATCTTATCACAGGGACTTGGTTTGGGTCTTGAGAAATCTTCAGGCTTCTTTCCACAGTGTCTCTGATTCTGAGTCATTGTAAGATGGGAAATAGAGTAGTGTGGAGCCGCACTGAGCTGTGGTGCGGTTGACACGCTGGAGGGAAGGGGTGGCATCCAGAAGGACCTGGATAGGCTGGAGAAGTGGGACCATGCGAACCTCAAGGAGTTCAGCAAGGCCAAGGGCAAGGTCCTGCCCTGCGTTAGGGCAATCCCCAGCACAAACACAGGCTGGGGAAGACTGGATGGAGCAGCTTGAGAAGGACTTGGGGTTGTTGGGTGAGGAGAAGCTCCTTGTGACCCGGCTTCAGTGTGCATTTGTGCCCAGACCCCCCCCATGTGCTGGGCTGCACCCCCAGAGCAGGAGCAGCAGCTCAGGGAGGGGATCCTGCCCCTCTGCTGCGCTCTGGGGAGAGCCCCCCCTGCAGTGCTGATCCAGCTCTGAGGCAGCAGCACAGGAGGGACCTGGAGCTGCTGGAGAGAGGCCAGAGGAGGCCATGGAGGTGCTGCGAGGGCTGGAGCAGCTCTGCTCTGGAGTCAGGCTGAGAGAGCTGGGCTGGGGCAGCCTGGAGAAGAGAAGGCTTCTGAAGGGGAGACCTGAGAGCAGCTCCAGTGCCTAAAGGGGCTGCAGGAAACCTGGAGAGGGGCTTTGGACAAGGGATGGAGGGACAGGACAGGGGGAATGGCTTTAACCTGCCAGAGGGGAGACTGAGATGTGTCCCTGCCTGTGGCAGGGTTTGGAACTGGGTGAGTCTTAGGGTCCCTTCAACCCAAGCCATGCCATAATTGTATGGAACACAGGAATGGGTTAGAAGCTTGTGAAACAGGAGGAGTACCAAAACAGCTAAGCCAACACTTAAGTAAATCCTTGAGGAATGGAGCAAAATATTTCTTCTTGTTAACCACAAAACTACTCTGGTTCATTCTAGGTGGTATTTATAGTTTTATGGTAGTGCCTTGCCTTTCCTTCCTAATAGATTGCTGGACTGCAAGTGGGTGGAAGATTTGTTTGTTTTGGCACAATATTCCCTTTACGTAGGCACATCTCAAGTTTACAGCAAACAGAGGAGCCAAGCCATGAACTGTACAAAGTCCTTAAGACGAGGGAAGGGAGAGAAGTAGGACCAGTTGTCATGTAAAATTACCTCTCCAAACCTGAAACATCTTTGAGCGTATTTCCTCTTCTCCTTGTAGTCTCCTTAAGCTGACATTGCTCCATCGAATGCGACATGGGTTTTAACACTTGTATCAGTGCTGCTTGTAGTCATTGCTCGATACTCGGCATGCTGTGGGTTGGGCATTCAGAATCCTCATTTTGAGTGTTGGAAAACTTCAGTGGTGATCCTCTTCTGGCACTGTGCAGTTCAAATGTAACTGATCGTAACCAAACCAGCAAAAGTAGCCAAGGTGTTCACTTAGTGCCTGAGTACTGTCTCTTGACCTGAGAATTAAGTATCAAGTGGTGAGAAGGTGCTGGGATGCAGATAAAGGGTTATCAGTAGTGGCAGCAGAAGTTGTCATGAAGTAAATCCGCTGCTATGACCTTAGCACAGTGGTGTCACCAAGTACATGTGGCTTTGCTAATGAAGAGAAATGTACTGTGGAAGCTGGACATGGCTTTGAAGCTGTTTGTGACTGAAAAATGGGGCTGCTTGGCAGGCTGCAGGCATCAAGTGCCCTGCTGGGAGGGACAGGGTCTGGGCTCTCAGTGTAGGGGGGGAACCCTGTTGCTGCCCATCTTCAGGCCTCCTTTTTGTGGAGGCAGAGGGTGCTCTGGTTTTCCATGGTGTGCAGGGAGGTTTTGGATTGCCAGATATCCTTGCTGGCTTTAACATCCTCTTGTGTGGTGGGGACATTGGCCATCACCTGGCACAAGGGTGGGATGATATCTGGCTGCCTCTGGTTGGTTGGGTACAGTCAAAAGGAAAACAAAAAGCTCCAGAGCTTATCTCGAGGCTGTGGGTCTGAGAAACCAGAGAGTGTTTGTTGCCACCTTACGCTGCTTGTGCCCTCCAGATGTGCCTCAGTGTGCTCGATGGTTTTACGTGGGATGCCAGCATGGAGAGGCTGCCTCTCCTAATGCTGCCCTCCCTCACACAGCCCATGGACATCATCTCGGCAAATGGTCCTGGTGATTTCTATAAAGAAACTGCATCCTGTGAGGCATGGGTGGAAAAATTATGAGCATGGGACAGTGTTTGCTAAGAAGTGTGGAAGAAGCTAAAACACCGATCCATGTAAAGGCTTCCGGTGCATGAAGACCTTTAAGTCAACTTGCTGCCTTCAGATTTGAGGGAGAAAATAACCCAACCCAACCAACAACAGAAACCTTTACCTATTAACACTTTTTTAGCTGTGTAACTTCTTCTCTGGAGTCTTGATGGCTTCTGCTCAGCCGCACGCTGTGGGCTGGTTGTGCCAGCTAGTTTCTTGCCGCTCGGTGGGAATAACCAGGCACAAACATTGACTTTCTGTGAACAAACACAACTGTCTCACTATGTACATTGGGATTATTGTGTCTAATGGCTCTGCCGAGGAAGTGCAGGTTTTATGGAGCTGCTGATGTTTGGGTGGGTGTAGCTGATCTTGCCACTAAAGGCACAGAACAGAGCAGCGCCTGGGACTGCACCTTGCACTGGGGAGGAGGTGGGAGGTGGCTGCCAGCAGAAGGGCTGGCCTTTGCTTTGTTTAAAATTGAAAGTTTCAATAAAAATTAAGAAAGGCAAGAGCCTGGCTTCTTTCAGAAGGCTCCTCAGAGCTCCTAGGCATCCTCTGGCTCTCCTGCAAGGGGGATGAACTTCACCAGTGGATGTTTTGCTTGGTCTGGGTGTAATTCTTGGCATCTTCTGATTGCATAGGCCATCCATATCAATCTCGTCTGGCAGCTGAGCTGCTTGTTAAGGATATGCAGTTGGGAGAGCCAAACCCAGCAATTTGTAAGTCTCCAAGAGGAAGGGAAAGGTGGTTTCTATGCCATAAGGATGCTACCCTGTAGGATGGGTGAGTGTTGATGTTTGCTTTGGGGCTGTAGCACTGCCGCAGTGCTCACTTGATGGAGGTCTTATAATCCCATAATAGGAAGGGAAGACAAATCACTGCAGCAGGCTTCAGGCTTGAAGTGTAACTGTGCCTTAAATATTAAACTCTGTTAGTTTTTAACAGAAGTGAGCTATGCCAGTAAAAACCTTTCCTACAAAACAGAGAGGGGTGGGGGAGAATAAGGCTATGGCAAGGAACTGGGATGCTGGCAGTGCCTCTTCTTGGTAGCAGCTCTGAGACTTGTTTGCTTAGGCTGAAGCAATGTATTTAAGCCCAAACAAGCAGCATTTGTTACTCAGGAGTCCTGGTTCTTATCTTTTCAGCTACCTTGTGGTCTTCAACCTCTGCGCGTGGTCACAAAGTTTGACCACTGCCTCCAAATAAGCAGCACATTAAAGGCTGGGAGAGATTTCTCTCTGTATATAGGTCTCAGGTACATACTTTCCTCTTTGAGACATAGTTTAGTTGCAAGCAAAATATGTAGGTAATGTCATTTGAATTCCTGCCAAACATCTAATTATATGAGTGATGGCATGGGCTGATCTTCTGTTCTGTGCCTGCTGAAAAAGGCAGTATCCTAACGTAAGGAGAAGGTGAAGTTCAGGCATTAAAATGAAAACATATGTACATTAAATCAGTAAGTATCAAGGTTTTTTGTGTTTCCTCCTAATACACTAGTTGTCTCTCCTTTTGGCATTGCATTATTATCTGTGTTTTGGTAAGGGATGCTGATGTTCCTGCTCACCATCTCTTGCATCACTGCATTTCCATTTTATTAACCAACTCTTACCATTGTTTCTGGTGATGAGCAATTTGGATACCGGAGCCAAGTCAAGTCTGTTGGGCAACGTCAAGAGTGAGGGATAGATCATGTTTACTTGGCAGGGTTGTCTGCTTCCCCATTTTCTGCAGGGCCTTTGGGCTTTGCCTTCCAGGTCAGGTCTTGAAGTTTAGCTACAGAGGCTGTGCAGAGTATAGGTGTGACTTTTACCCACCTACGCTGTTGTTCTTGGTCATGTTGCCTTCTCATAGGCTTCCTTTCTATCTTCTCTTCACATGAGGTGGGGAAGAACAACTTCCTCAGTTTCAGTGATGGTAAATACATCCCTACAGCAGGACGTGGGTGCACAGTCTCTTACAGCCAGATTTGCTTAGGCCATTGCTGGTGTTCATCCCTGGAGGGCATATCTAAGCTGGGGTGAATCTTGCCTGATTTATGGCATGTGTTGGCTCTTAGTGCCTAAAGCTTTGCACTGAACTGGCTGGTTTAATAAAGCTTCTTTTATGAAGCCACCTACTTCTGATGCACCATCAGGACTTCATTCCTGATGTGTGGAAGTGTTGTTTTCTCTAAGGCTTTGCTGCTTTGTGAAGTGAACACTGAGAGCGCCCATAAACCTGTACTTAGGGCTCAATGCTGTGAGAGGCTAGAGTAGTTTTCCTTTGTCTTCTGAGGTGCAAATGCTCAGAAGCATTAACATGATGTTTTACACTGACAAGACAGAGCACGTGCTCTTCCCTGTCTAGCAGTCTTTTGATCTTTGCAGCTATGTAGATAATAGAATGGTTTGGCTTGGAAAGGACCTTAAAATCATCCAGTTCCAACCCCCTGCCCTGGGCAGCGACACCTGACCCTAGACCATGTCACCCAAGGCTCTGTCCAGCCTGGCCTTGAACACTGCCAGGGATGGGGCAGCCACAGCTTCTCTGGGCACCCTGTGCCGGCGCCTCAGCACCCTCACAGGGAAGAGCTTCTGCCTTATATTTAACCGGTACTTCCCCTATACAAGTTTAAACCCATCACCCCTTGTACTATAGATGTATTGAGCATCATTCTGTCTGTTGGTTAATACCAAGTGCTGGGTGTGCTGCTGCTCCAGACCACCAGCAAGCATCATTTTTGGTCTCTGCTCAACCTGGCTACAGAGGCTTTAATCCTAAATCTGGTCAGTGGCATCTGAAGCTTATTTTAGGAGCTGATATAAGCCTTGGCAGAGGTTTGGTGTCCCAGTCTGTGGTAACTAATCTGCTTGTTTGTCCTTGCTTTTTGAGGTGCCTTGGGTATTGGTGGGACAGAGGAGAGGCAACCTGCTCCTGTCAGGCAGCTGCCAGCCACTTCTGGGGACCTGAAGCTCTTCTTGAGTTGGGGTACAAAGAGCCTGCATCTGAATCCCACTTCATTGCTGCTTTATAATGACACTTTTTATTGATAACTGGGTGGCACTTGACATGAATGTGTTCTTCCACAGAGGGGTAACGTACCTGATGGGTACCTGTGTTCATCTCCATGCATGACCAGCACCTCTTTGAATTACTCATCTCTACCTGGGTTTCACTAGCGCAGCTTCTACCTACCCCTGGCTATCAGGGGGTCCTCAGTCTTATTTGGCCCTGTCTCCTGAAGTTCGCAAGGAGTTTTCTTCTAGTAAAAGGCTCTTCCCTGCCCACATGCACGCACCATGAAAGCTGTGTTGGCTCTGAAATTGATACTTGCATTCCTTTCTGAAAGCAGAAAAAAGCCCTTCATGGTTTGGATGCCGCAAAGGGTTTTTTTTCTTGTGTTGAACTGCCAAATCACCAGTCTTTTCAAGCTCCCTGAGCCTGTCTGCAGTTCATCCTCCAGGCTGCTTTTCCCTGCCAGGCAGCGCACAAATAAAACAGTCGCAGATTACTGAGGTGCATCTGTGTTAAATCATGCTATGAATCTTCAAAACTGATGTTGCTGCCGGTGATCCAAGCTTGCTCCAGAGCCCAAGCCACAGTGGTGGTTGTCTTGTCATGAACTTTGCTCATCACTGACACCGGTAACTGCAAACTACATCCATCGACCACCACAGATACACCTGAATCCGCCTGACGTGAGTTATTCCTTGAAGATGCACATGGCTGTCTAAAAGTCATCTCATCCCTGGTAGGCTTTGCCCCTTTCTTTTTCACATCTGTTGCCTGAAAGGGGGGTGGTGTAGGTGTACGTGCAGCTTGTTTTTTGCTGTTTAACCATCTAGTATTTTAAGGTGAAAAAAATGCAGGTGTATGTGGTGCCTGGATATCAGAGAAGAAAACGTCTGCAGGGTTTTCATCCTGCCCCAGGGCTGTTGCAGACCCTTTGCTACTGCCAGGGTTTTTCTCTGTAGCACCCTCATAAATCTATTTCTGCTGGAACTTGATCTTACACAGCCTTATGCAGCCTGTTTTGCAATCAGAGATGCTATCCTGTCAGGCTGTTTGCCAGACTTTGAGAAACCTTTAGAAGACAGGATTTGGAAGCGGGGGTCTGTTATTGTGCTATCAGGAGGCAGATCTCACAGCCCTCATGTGGTGGGATGGCTCCTTCCCGGGCCGCCGCGGATGCGGTGTGGGGCTGGAGCTGCGCAGGCAGCTGCGTGTGGGCTGCACACCTGCATCCTTCCGAGGGGCTTGGCCAGGGTTTGTGCCGCTGACTCCTGCAGTGAGCCTCATGAGGTCGAGGGCAGCTCATCTGGCAGGTGCTCTTTTCCCAGCCCAAAAAATAACTTAAAATATGCAGAGCTCAGGTTTCACAGGGGATTTTTTTTCATTTTATTCCAGTGTGCATTTATCTGTTCCATCATAATCCAACTCTTCATAAATAGCACTACCCCTCTTTTCTGACAGGTTGTGGTCTGTAGTACTTTGCTACAGGAACAGGTTTCCCAGAGAAGCTGTGGCTGTCCCATCTCTGGCAGTGTTCAAGGCCAGGTGGGACAGAGCCTTGGGCAACATGGTCTAGTATGAGGCATCTCTGCCCATGGCAGGGGGTTGGAACTGAATGATCTTAAGGTGCTTTCCAACCCAAACCATTCTGTGATCCATAAGAATATGCATGCATGGCTGCTGGCACGTGCTGGGCTTAAACTCAAATGGGTCAATGAATCTAGCTTTCATCACATAAACTGCTTCCCTGGAAAATGGTCTTTTCTTTGACTGTGTTCTGGTGGAAGAGCTAAATTATGACCCAAATTGCTTTTTTTCCCCTCCCTTGCATTCTTGGCTCTCGAGCTGAGCTTTTGTAGAGAGTATTGAGAGTAAAGTTCAGGAATGAGCCTGGGTGCTTGGATCTCCCTTGGTGAAATGATCAACTGAGACTCATTTGGAAAAGTAACTTGCCAACATATTTAGTTGAGGATTATACAATTAATGTGTTTCAGCATGTTCACAAGGTCTTCGAGGAAAAGGCTTCATGGAAGCTCACTTCCCTAGGATGGAAATCACACGAGTTCATTTGGGTTCATCCCTTTCTGTAAAACCTGTGATTGTAGGATGTCAACTTGACAATCCTGTGCATTCGTGAGTAGTGAATGACTGTAGTGATCTGCAGTTGTCCATCCTTCTCCCTTCCCAGCAATTTAGACTTAAATACTGTTCATAAGCCTCATAAGGCATTTTTTCCTGGACAAAACTAACTGCACAAGTCAAAGATTAAATTGTTGGGTCAAATGATTCAACAGAAGCCACTTGTAGTGCTTAAAAGGCTTCTGTAGCCTTCAAAGTTGGGAAGACTCTCCAAGTGTGAGCCATCTGACATCACGTGCACCCGCTTGTGTAGCCTGCAGCCAGCTTTGTCAATGCTGCTACCAGCTTTAACCTGCAACAGGGAATTTCGACCTCCCTTTTCAGTTTTTCTGTTGCTTTTCACATGTAGGACACTGAAACCAGGTCAGCCTGGTGCTGTTTAGGAAAGCCCAGGTAAAGTGCCAGTCTCCTCTGTGTGGAGGTACTGTTGGGATGCAGGGGATAGCAGAAATACGCTCCCATAATAGAGGCTTACTGAGGGAGTAATAGAAGACCCTCTAGGAAATCCGAAAGCTCTTGAATTGGAGAGAAAAAGGCAAAAGGAAGTATATTTCTCATGGCTGAGTGGAGGAAGCATTTGGCCTCTGCATCCTCTCTTTCTGCTAGTGGGTGTAGGTAGCCAAGCATCAGAGCAGGCCCTCTTCCAGGTCAGACCAAGCCAGGATATTTGGTTATCTATGATTTTTCACCCTTAGGAACAGGGTAGAGCTCATAACTTTTTATGTTCTCATTACTAGGACAGCAACTTTGCCAGACGTGAGTAGTGGGGTGGCTTTGGAAAAGACAGTTTTTTTAGAGCCAGTTGGAAGGTAGCATTGGGCAATAGCAGGACAAGAAGTGGGGCATCTTGTCCAAGACAAGGGAGGGGAGCAATAAGCCGGTGAGATGTGAAGTCATGAAGGGACCTGGAGGCCATGGAGGTGTATGTTCACACAGAAGAGGGCAAAGCTGTGAGAAATTTACTAATTCTGGTTTAATATAGGGAGAGCATTGATGTCTGGGAAGTCGTTAGTGCATGCAGTAAAGCAGAGGCCACAAAGCCAGCTTGTTCCTCTAAACTTAAGCATGTAAGCTAATAAAACAAGTTGGCAGGTGCTGAGAACGTGAGTGAACACATCGTATCTGCCCTGGTTTCAAAATGCTCCTCCTTACGTGTATCCTGCCTGCTCTGCCTTTTCCAGAGGGCGAACTGTTTGTCCCCATCTGTGGCAAAGCGCAGTTTTCTACTGCTGAAGGCTCTACTTTTTACACGGCATGAGGGTGGAAGCTGGTGATCTCATATCCGTATGTTTATAATGTGTCAGTTTGGAGCCCTGGAGGATTCTGTAGTCTTTGAAGTCATGTGGGAAGCAGCAGATCTTGTCTGGAAAGCACGCTCCAGATCAAGAGTCTTACAAAAAGTATTAAGGGCACGTGGGGTGGATGTTGGAAAATCCAGCGAGAGGGCATGTACCTTGTCCTAAAGCAATGATTGTGGAGCTGCCTTGAGAAACTGAGTTCCTGTTTCTGTAAAGAGAGGGATGAGATCACCCATCCTAACAGAAAATTGGGCTCTCTTGTAGGTCTCTTCTTAAAAGAAGGAAAAGGGAATGTAGGGCTGAACTACTTCTGCTTGTGAGGGTGTTGATCCATCCACCAAACGTTTGCAGTTTGATTTCGAGCATATATTGCCTCCTTCATGAGTCAAAACTGCAGAAGGCCTGGATCAGGTCTCCTTGAATTGATGTGAAGAGAGGGGGATTCATTCCCAGTTTCAGTTTGGACAGGTTTTCTGAAATTGTGCCACAACCTAGGGCTTTGACAGCTCTTGTTCTTACCTTGGAAGGGTCTCCAGAGTATCTCAAGTAGGTCAAAGGTTTCCAGTGCAAGGGAGGCAAGCTTTTTCTTTGAAGGGTAGGAGTAGAATCACAGGATAGTTTGGGTTGGAAAGGACCTTAAGATCATCCAGTTCCAACTCCCTGCCATGGGCACGGACACCTTCCACTAAACCATGCCACCCAAGGCTATGTCCAACCTGGCCATGAACACCACCAGTGACGGAGCATTCCCAACTTCCCTGGGCAACCCATTCCAGTGCCTCACCACCCTTACAGTAATGAACTTCTTCCTTATATCCAATCTAAACTTCTCCTGTTGAAGTTTGAACCCATGACCCCTTGAATAAGCATTGCTTTGGCTTCTTCACACCAGTCTTTTGTTTGCATTGGCCTACTGCTGCTTTCAGACTTAAGGACTTCATTGAGGAGTCTGGATGGCTGTGAGCAATGTCGCTGTGCCATAACGAGCGCTTGGCAAGCGATTAAGCCTCCTTCATGCTAGACTCTGCTACTGATCACAGTGTGAATGGCAGCTGCCTTCAACGCCACCTAGAAGCTGGTTTGTAGTTCTGGCTCTGTGATTTTATCAATGGAAGTGAGGTCGTGATTTAGATCGTGGGTCCCAAGTGTTCTGAAGTGTGTAGTATACAGTTGGTTTGGGGTTTTTACTTAGTAATTTCCTTTCAAGCCGGTATCTTTCATTAAACAACTGTTCCCTTGCCTCCAACTGTATTGCAGTGAAATGAATACTGGAATTGGACTGAGTCACTGTTAGGGAAATATCTTCATGCAGCTTTGTTTAAATGGAAGTAACTTTCAGGAGCAATCTTGCTGAGTGGGTGGAAAGGTAGGAAGGAAAATCATTATGAAGAGGTTTGAATCGTGGCAGGAAATAGTCATTCCGAGTAGTCTTTAAATATTAATGCAGCTGACTTCAAATTACAGTCCTGTCTTCGTTCTTTTGCCACTCCTCTGCCAAAGCCAAGCGCTTTGTTAGTCCTCAAAAGCCATACTTGATGCCATATTTACTACAGCTTGTTTTAGGATGTAGGTACAATAGTGACAGGTCTTTGTGCTGTTTGGTGTACCGACAGCTGGGACCTGCGCGTAGGGTTGGCCATAACAAAGGGGTTCTCAAATGTTTGGTTCACTTGTTCATTGCTGATCTGAATTCCTGTTTGTTGAAGGCTTTCAGCGGAGAGAGATGATGGTGAGTGTTTGCAGACTGTCAGGCGTAACCTTTCCATCCTTCTCCCTGGTGAGACCTTATACAGATGAGGAACAGGGGAAGGATGGAGGCTTAGTGGCTTGAAACCATTAACATCTTATTTCACCTTTACCTTTTGATGGCTTTCATCTCCATTTTATCATAGCTGGTCAAACACTTCTCTGTAGTAATGCTTTTGCCAGCAGGGAGCCAGGCAGCTTTGAAAAGATCCTCACCTAGGCACCAGGTTCTGCTGTGAAGCCACCTCACTGTGTGGATCCATCTGCTCTGTAGGGCGAAGGCTGGTGGCACTCCGTGGCAGGAGGAAGGTTCAACTGCTTCTGGTGTCACACAGGAAGGCACCGTAGTGTATTCTTAACAGCCTGGCTATTCCCAATCCACCTCATGTGGTTTAAAAACCTTCTCTGGTGGTTTTAGCTTATATTTACTCTTATGCTCTCTACTGGCTGTGGAACTGTTAGCTGAATGAGCAAGAAAAACCAAAACCTGTTTGCAGCTTTATAACAACTGCAGCATTCCTTTTTCCTCTGCTATAATCAGCCCCTGTCAGGCAGAGTTTTGCCTCTTTTGCTTGACCCTCTCCTCCAGGGGCAGTTTGGGGTCCAGCCAAAGTGCTTTTTCTCATACCTGATAAAGTGATCATCATTGCTTCTACAAGTTGATTTCACAAAGCAAATACAACTGTGTTTGTGTCTATGCAAACAACTTTGAGGAGCAGCGCTAGTTCACCCCTCCAAAACAAACACTGCAGCTGAAAGTCTGTTGGGATGTCTATGGTGAAAAACCAGTTCATCCTGTTTGCCTGTAATGGTTGCTTCCTGCTTATCCATATTCAGTTTTAAGTATTAAATCTTGAATTAAGTTGAGGGACAATTAAAGCTTGGTAATGCTAAATACTGAATTCCTTGTATGTGAAAGTCTCCAACTCTGTCTTCAGCTAGGCCGTTGAATGGCATTTCACACATTACTTAATACCATGTTTGGAGCTCGACTCTGCAGTCTGTGGGCTCGTACGGCCAGACTGGCATTATGGACATGATATACTGGTTCTCAGATGACCTGATGATTTTCAGACCTCCTGGGTTTGCTGCCAAGGTGCTGTATGATACTCTCTGCTGAGACCCACCTTTGTGCAGAGCGACAAGATGACACCTTTGTGTCATCCACTTTTCCCTTTAGGGAAAAGGGCTTCTGAGTCATGGGCTGGATGACGCGTGCTGTGGGCTGTAACCTGTGCAACCTGAGCTGGGTTCTAAGCATTGGTATAAACTGTTGAAGTTGGGTGGGGTTGTGGGATTACGCTGCATGAAGCATCTATTCACATGTATGGATGCTTCTTTATGCTATTATTAGTTCCTCAGGTTCTTCCTAATACACTCATCATCCTTCCTGTGAAGATGGAGTCTGATAGAGTCCTGCAGACTTGCTGGCTGATACAGAAGCCTGCAATAATAAATGAACAAAAGCAGTGAAAAACAATTGCAAAGTGGTGTTAAAGTTGTGCATTCTGGGCTAGTTCAGCCTGGAGAAGGGAAGGCTCCTGAAGAGGGGACCTTAGAGCAGCTCCAGTGCCTGAAGGGGCTGCAGGAAACCTGGAGAGGGACTTTGGACAAGGGCCTGTAGGGGCAGGCCAAGGGGAATGGCTTTAACCTGCCAGAGGGGAGACTGAGATGAGCTCTTAGGCAGAAGCTCTTCCCTGTGAGGGTGCTGAGGTGCTGGCACAGGGTGCCCAGAGAAGCTGTGGCTGCCCCATCCCTGGCAGTGTTCAAGGCCAGGTTGGACACTGGCTTTAAGCACCCTGCTCCAGTAGAAGGTGTCCCTGCCTGTGGCAAGGGTTGGAACGGGGTGAGCTTTAAGGTCTCTTCTAACCCAAACTGTCCTGTGATCCTTTGACCTAGGAGAGGTCTCAGGGTGAGATGTCAATCTGCCCTGTGCTCCCTGGACTGGACAGGGGGAGCGGGACCTGGGAGGGACTGTACAGCTCCTGCCTGTTTCTTTTGGGATGGTCCATGGGCACAGGGGCACCACTTGGCCTGTAGGGGTTAAGAAGTGTCTATTTCTTGTCCTCTTTTGACAGAGTTAGCAGACTGACGCTTGTGAGATGCATCAGCGCACTGTCTGGAGTTGTCCAGGGTTGCCTGCCGTTGGTTATGGTGGTGACAAGTTTGGACATGCAGGAGGAAGGGGCACTTTGTTTTCTGTGGGAGGACAGTCCAGCTTTTTGGTTTTTTTTGTTTGCCAGTCATCAGTGCAGGCTGCTGGAGAAGATCTTGGCCCTTGAGTCCCTCACCCAATTCCATTAGAAGGTCTATTTTTCCCAAGCTTTGTTTTCTTTGGGAAGTGAATCACATTGGTAACATGAACTGTGTTGATGAAACTGTCAGGAAATTTCTAGTTCTTTGAAAGTAATAAATCTTGACTTGCCTGCTGCTTTTGGTCACTTCTGTAAGACAATGGTTTCAATCAGCAGCTATATCTGAGGTCAGCTTTAAAAGATGGAAAATGAAGGAGATTTCAGTATTTTCTTCTCTCAATACCTTTCATTTCCCACTTCTTTTTTTTTGTCTGGCTTTTGTGTAATACTTTATAAATGCATGAAGTGAGAAGAAAAGAGACTTTACACTGCAAAGCTGCTTTAAAGCTGGGATGTGAGCTTGCATTTTCCACCTGGCGTGCTGGTGTAATTGAAATTGCCTTTGTTAGTGTGTGTGGTGTGAGTCCCAGTAACTCCAGTAGCAGGCAGTGGATGGGCAGCATTTGTCTCTCTTGGTCACTTTGGGGTTTTTTATCTGAAAGTCAAGGTAATGGTGGAGTTCCCATTTAGCTGTGAATTTCCTCGAGGCCGGGAAAATTCTGGACCTTCAGCTCTGTCTATGCTTCTTGCTGGGTAGTTTAAAATAATGATTTTTACTTCATATATCCTTTTTCTTTTCCCCAGGTAAGAAACCAAAAGCAACCTGCCTTTATTGAGTTCTCAAGAGCATAATCGACCCCTTGGTACATTATCAAGATGCATTAAGGAACTGGATACAGTGCCAAAAGAGCTCCATGCATTTCCATGACTCTCTTGAACCCTGACTCAGATACTTTTGGGTATATATTTCTGTTCTAAGGAGAAGAGTGTGTATTCCAACTCCTTGCTGCCAGCTTGCTGGCAGAGAGATTTCACTAAGATCATGGACCATCCTAATAGGGAAAAGGATGAAAGGCAGCGGACGACGAAAGGAATGCCGGGAAGAAGTGGGCACGGTTCTCGACCAAGCTCATCGGCATCTTCTGGCGTTCTGATGGTGGGACCCAACTTCAGAGTGGGCAAGAAGATTGGGTGTGGGAACTTTGGAGAACTCAGACTAGGTAAGAAGTAACCGTTTTGGTCACCTGCGTTCTGCAGGTTAGCGTTTCGCCACTGGAATATGAATACATCAAAACTTAACCCTGGCTTGAGAAATGCGCGTGCTTGTCTTGTTTCCCGAGTGTTGAGCTGCCTTACCTGAAGCTTCTGACTCAGAAGATGTAACTGTTAGCATTATTTTTATTTGCATAAAGCCAAAGTGAATGCACTGGAGAGGCCAAAGATGCAAATTTTGAACAATCCCAACTATGAAGACTGTTCTCAGCGCTGAATGTCTTGCCTAAGGTGAACAAAAATCTTAACTGTCTGGATTGCTAAAGCTTGCGATTAATGTCCTATTCATAAGCTGGGACGCTCAATCAAAGTAATGGGTGAGACTCTTTCCCAGCACTCAGCCGCATCTCTGTTTCACATCCTTCTGTGCCCTACTTTCAGCCTCATCACCCACTCCCAGAGCTGTTCCATGTGTTTTAGGTGCTGGACTGGCCATCTGGCTGCTGAACCGGCCCCACAGCCCAGCATGGGCCATTGGTGTTCCAAACCACACGCCTTGCAGCTGGTCACCCGCAGATGGCCATACTAATGCATCTCTTGTTTAGGATGGCTTAAGAGCAGCGCAGTGTGTTGGGCTCTTCAGTTATCCTAAACAAACAATGGCTGTGTTTGAAATGAGGTGGGGGAAGCAGCCACTGGTAATTGCACGTCCCTGAGCCAGTATGTGGTATTGGGGTGGTTGCTGTAGATCAGAAGCGGCACTTTGTGGTGGTCTTGCTCCTGACTTAAAATGGTTGTATTTCTCCTGCTGAATAATTTGTATTGCTGAAGATGGGTTCACTGACACAAACACTGCTTTCCCAAAACTCGATACATATTCAGAACTGAAATTAAACTCATTTGTGCATCAGGTGCAAGGGATGATAAATAAATCAGTCAGGGAATTGCTTCTGGTAACCAAAGGCTTATAACACTTACCTGCTGATACTGTCTTGGTAGCTTCCTGTGCGAATCTACATAATCTTAGGTTAATACATATAGTCTTTCATTCTAAGGTTTGGTTATTGCATCTATATGATATGCCACTTCCCCACGGTGTGAAGATTAACCAGCTTGGGTGTGATCTGCCTCAGTATAGGGCAGTTTGGTTTCAGCATTACATCAGAGACGCTTTATTGATTTGCAGGAGCAGAGATAATGCTCCAAAGGTGGAGAGGAACCAGGGGCTGGGGCAAAACCTCCCACCTGCATGAGCATGATTGTGATTGGCAGCTGAGATAAGCTTGGATCCTGACAGTGACATGACATGAATAGCTGCATTGCATTTTCAGAGCCTCCCCCAAGAGCAAACGTCACACTAGCAGGATCCCCACAGAGATGTTGAATTGCTTTGTAACCCAAGCTCTGCCCTGAGGTTCAGTGGCTGTAGTGGATCTCTCCAGATATTATGGCTCTTGCATTTATTCAGCTGGTGCCCAAATCCCGTTTCCATCATTCTTCTTTGTCACGTTGCTCAGCGTTTCAGCAGTGTTCTGTCTCCAGCTGAGGTTCAGTCTCACAGCACAGGCTGTACAGAAGTGACTTTCAGAAGACAATGTCTGTTTACAGAGAAATTCAGTTTTAACTATTGAAAAAGCAACACAGGGTAATCGAGCGGCTCTTTTTTAGTGCCCTGATAAACGTTTTGTTATTCTTGGTCAAGTCGCACACTGTATGTGGGCAGCAAAGATGATCAGAGGATGTCTCATGAAGACAGGCTGAGAGAGCTGGGCTTGTTCAGCCTGGAGAAGGCTCTGGGGAGACCTGGTAACAGTTTTTCAATGCCTAAAGGGAGGCCTGCAGGAAATATGGGGAAGGACTTTTTATAAGATCAAAGAGTGACAGGACAAGAGGTAATAGGCTCAAACTTAAACAGGGGAGATTTAGGTTGAATCTAAGGAAGTTCTTCCCTGTGAGGGTGCTGAGGCGCTGGCACAGGGTGCCCAGAGAAGCTGTGGCTGCCTCATGTCTGGCAGCGTTCAAGGCCAGGTTGGACACAGGGGCTTGGAGCACCCTGCTCTATGGAAGGTGTCCCTGCGCGTGGCAGGGGTTGGAACTGGACGAGCTTTAAAGTCCCTTCCAATGCAAACCAGGGTGGGATTCTATGAATGAGACATAGTTAGGGAAGGCAGCAACTGGGTGTAAGGTCCCCACAGAAGCTGTATGACTTTTTTATACTTTTATTGTTTTATTACCAGTCACTGCAACTTTAAGAACTCCTCTTTGCTCAGATACCACCTGTATCTATTGCTCAGAAGTGATGCTAATTCTCACTGGGGGGAAGGAGAAGCAGTATGTCTGAAATACAAGCCAGGAAGTCTCTGAGAACAGCATTGTCCTGCAAAGATGAACACATGCCCTCTGCTTTGGGGCTTTTTCTACATTGTTTTGGGGAAGTTAAGCACCAGTGAATGCTTCACTAACACATGAAGAGCAAAGTCTTGTTCTTGTACCACACACCAGACAGAGGATTGATTGTTCAGGGAGGAGATGGCATGTACCTACAGAAGCTGTTTTCTGCCAGTACCAAGCTTACTGCTGAGGGTTGTTCTTTCTTGCTGCACATACAAATAGCCCCAGGGATATCACTTTCAGGAAGCACATGGGAGCAGTGCAGTTGGATTCCAGCCTGCAGAGGGGCTGGAATGGAAGGATGAACACAAAACTCAGCTTCTGGCCCAGAGTAATAAGGTGAAACATGGTTAATTGAGTGCTGGTTCTTCATACAGACTGCACATTAGGTGGTCTGTAAGAGCTCTGATGTCCGAAGTGGCTCAACCTACTAGCAGGGGCCCTCGCTTGCTGTCCCTGAGCTGGACTCTGAGCCCTGGCAGGGTTTCATTGTCTTGGTGCAGCTCCTGGTTATCTGCCAAGGCAGTTCTTGTGCTCCCGTGGGAGCCGGAGCACACCTGAAGTTTTATAAGGTGACTTTTGTGCCATTATGAGGTCCCGCATCTCCCTGCGAGCTGATGGAGACCCAGCATGACGTAACCCAGCCTGGGAAAGAGCTCGGTGAGCTGTGGAACTGTGTGGTGCCAGCAGGTGCTCGCTGCAAAGGGAAATGGGATGTACCTGTTAAATCCAGGGCTGTCATAAGCCATGTCTGTAAACTTTGGTGTAGAAAAGAGATCACCAGCTGAGCTATGAGCCACCGCCTTACACTGACTCACGGACTTATCCCGTGGGTTTTACCTGTATTTACCTGAAATCCATGAGCCATGTGAGGAAGAAGTAAACCTCTTCAGAAGTCTCACTTTTCCCAGTGTTTGGCACCATTACTTAGTAAACCTATTAAGTTATATTAAGCCAGTTTGGATGGGGCTTGGAGCAACCTGGTCTATTGGAATGCGTTCCTGCCTGTGGCAAGTGGTTGGAACTCAAACCAGTCTGGGATTCTGTGATTTTCATGAAAGTGCGTTCAAGTATCATTTACAAATGATGTTTCCAGGCTTTTTCCCCAAGTGGATGGGAAAAATACCACATTGGGAGGGATGGATCCTGTATGTTGCTTCTGTCTCCCCTTGGTAGTGCAACAAAGGGATTTTTTGGAGAAGTCTGTTTTCATGTGCTATCAAATACATTGTGTAGCGCGCACAAGCCACATGTCAGCATGATCCGTGCAGGGCTCTCATGACGATTCAGCTCATTATGGCAGTGAGCAGCAAGGCCCAAACTAGAAGGAAAGCTGCTTATGACACTGCCAGAGCAGGTCCCTCAGATCTCAAAGTTGACCCCCAAAAGTGAGAACCACGCAGCTGCCTCGCAGGCTGCAGTTTGAAACCAGGAGCTCTGCTTTAAAGCAAGTGAAACAGTAATAAATGAATCAAGGTGATAATAGTAGCTGATAGTGGGACTGGTTTGGTGTCTGCTTCCCAAATAATGAAATCATCTCGTGAATAGTTGGCTAGGATAATGCAGATGTGGAGGGTAGGAGTAGATCCTGTGTAGTTTCTACACTAGGATCGGTTATCTGGGGACACTTGCTCCAGAAGAGACAGCAAATCTGGCACTGATGCAATGGTGTGTGGGGTGAGCTCTGCTTGGTCTTTTGGATGAGTATGTGGATGTTTGCTCCATTACCCAGCACTGATCTGTCAGCAGAGTGTATTGTCCACGTAGCAAGGAGCTAGAAGTAAGGCTCAAAGCATTTTCTGGTTCGTGTTGCTCACTATGGGCTTGTACTTGTGACTTTTAACTTTGACCTGTGGGAACAGCACACACGAGAGATCGACCCCTTTGGGCTCCTCCGCTGGGCTGCAGTCTGTCCCTGTGTTCAGCACATCTGACTGCCAGGGCTTGAGAAATCCACCCTGTTAGGTTTCCCACATGAATGCTGGTGACTTAATGCAGCACTTCTCATATGTATATGTAGTTCATAATTGTCAGTGGAACTACCCAAAACTGAGGCATGAACTTAATCACTGCTCCATCAAAAGCTTTGCCTGAACTTGAAAGGCTTTTGTTAGCACAGTTATATCATCTCCGCTGGATTACAGATCTTGTGTCTTACTAAGATAAGAGGCAACTTCTATTCATGGCTTATTTTACTCTGCAGATTCACTTTCTCCTGTAAGTAGCACTGCCTTTACTCTTCCATTTTAATATCGGTGCTGCCCTGTAGAAAGTGGAAGAAGAAACATTACACCTTGGACGCTGTGATAGCAAAACCGAGGGGAAGATCTGAGTCTGGAGCAAGCTGAGGGCGGGCTTTCAGAGATTTGCTTTGCTGTTGTAGCTGGCAAAGCAAACATCTCGTGCTGCAGCTTTAGGAGGGGTTTGGACCCCCCTATGCTCAGAGCCTCCCCATAGTTTGTGCTCTGAGGGGGATGAACTGGAGGTTGGTTCATTTGCCTTTGGCTGCTGACCTGACATGCTCCTGTGTTTTCCTAATCCCAGTTTTTTTAACTGAGAAATTTAATTGTAAAAATTATCTTTTGTCCAGTCCTCAGCCGTATGAACCAGACCATCATAGACTGGATTATGGCTCATTATATATGGAGGGTGTTGGCAGTGCCTTCTCTGCCTTGAAATGAGTTTGGAAGAGCCCTGTTTTCCCAGTATCATGATCCTGCATTGGCAGGAGTGCACAAGCATTGCCAGAAGGTCTGTGGGTTATCACTCCTTTGATGGACACCGAGCCCCAAAGCTACCTTGAAATCACGCGTCACCAAGATTATGATGGAGGTTGTGGGGTCTGCAGGGGGTGGTGTTCCCACGCCTCCCTCCATGGGGTTTTTGCTGTTTAAAGCATCTTTCTCACATACTTGGGCTGGAGCTTCCCTTCATCTGGCTCAGTGTCCTCAAACCAAGCATCTGGGTAGGAGCTCAGTCCCTCTCGAGAATAGGGGAATAGGAAGCTCAGTGGGCGAGCTGCAGCTGGAGCTGGTGCTGTGCCTCACTGACTAATACAGGGTACATAATCTCAGTGTATTTAGACTGCCTTCCCCTTATGTCCTTGTGTGTTCTTCCCACAGCAGCCATCGGGTAGCATCAGGCTGGAGCCCTTGTCTGTCTCAAAGAGTGAAGCAGTTTATCCCACCACCTGTTTTTCCACCCATTTGGCCTTTCAGGAGCTTTCCAGTGTCTGAGTGTTCTTGACGCGACTGCAAAACCTCCTTTCTAGCCCGGACACAAGAGCTGTTATTCAGAGATCTAAAGAAATCGATTCACACAGCCCTGTATTGCAAGGCTAAGGCTGGAGCTCAGCTTACACATCTGCCGCATAAAACACTTTGTCCAAGGATATTTAACCTCACATTTAAATGCCTGCCCTGTGTTAAACAGCACTGCCAGTTACTGTAACTGGTGGAAGCTTTCCATGCACCTGGCTTCCTGATGGATGTTAAAGAAACCTGGCCTGTGTGGGACCTCCGCTGGAGTGCCTAATGTGAAGTTCAGAGGTCAGAACTACATGAGAAGTGCAGTGGGGAAGGTGTCAAAAGAAGTTAAATGCAGAAAATATGAAGCTGTTACAAAGTAAAATGAATTTCCCCAGACATTTTGGGGTTTAAAGGTGGCTGTTTGTCTTCTCTCATGTTCTGACAGCTTTAATTGCGTTGAGTCTCCCAGTGCTGTTGCATTGGATCTGTATGGAAAGGGGGATGTGATGCACTTTTGAATAGTGGTGTGTGGAAAGTAAATGTGGAATACAGCTGGGCAAAGCTGATGGCATAAATGAGCACTGGTAATTTCCAGTGTAGATTGCTGCAGTCACTCAGTGAGAGCATGGCTTGTGCTGTAGTGGTGCTAGCAGGAATAAGCAAAGAAGGTCAGTATTGCTCTGTATAAAACCATGGGGGTCTCTAGTGAAGGCTGCTCTCTTCAGAGGATACGGTGGGACTAGAGGAGATAAAAAAGTAGCAGAGATGTCAGGATGACTGTATGACTTCTTGTAACACAAGCAGTGATAGGATGGGGCAGGGAATGGCTTTAACCTGCCACTGGGAGATTGAGATGAGCTCTTAGTCGAAAGCTGTTCCCTGTGAGGGTGCTGAGGTGCTGGCACAGGGTGCCCAGAGAAGCTGTGGCTGCCCCATCGCTGGCAGTGTTCAAGGCCAGGTTGGACACAGGGGCTTGGAGCACCCTGCTCCAGTGGAAGGTGTCCCTGCCTGTGGCAGGGATTGGAACTGGATGAACTTTAAGGTCCTTTCCAACCCAAACCAGGCTGGGATTCTGTGATGGGACAGGTCAGGTGCAAGGGCTGCCTGAGCATCCTTCCCTAGTGATCTCTCTTCTGGATAGTTTGCTGTCAGTCACGAGCAGCATGGAGAAGGTGAGGAGGGAGCGATTGCTCAAATTTCCTAGCAGAAACCTGGAGGACATTGACTGAAACAACAACTGGCAGCTTCAGAACACACGGGGAGATGGATCTTGACATGTGTAGCTGTGCATCTTTGCCAGAAATCGCTACGGAGGCAAAGGGCTTGGTTCAAACACCAGGCTGGCTCCTGGGGGGAAAATTCACCTCCAGCTGCAGCACACACAGGCACCAGCTCTGGCTCAGTCATGAAGCTCTGATATACCTACAGGAGCTGGTTGTGTGCGTGCCTGGTTGTACTCATCATAGGCTCTTGCCCTTCGTGCTTGCCAGAGCTTGTGTCAGACTAGACACAGCTCCATATTTTCTGGTCCTGAGAACCAGTCTTGCTCTTTGACTGTATTTTTTAACATCATTGGTACCATATTGCAGCTGAGAGTTGTTGGCTTTATTGGACGATGAGGATTGCCTTTGTACCACTGGCATACAGAAGGCATTTTATATACCCTGCCTGCCTGTTCATAGAAGAAGGAATAAAAGCTGTGTGTTTGTACAAAGGTCATTTTCTCTTCCCTCCTTGCAGAAGTCGCTTTGATATGTAGCATGATAAAGCTGGTGAAACTCCCCATACATCACAGGATGAAATTGTTCAGTGTCCAGCAGATACAAGATATTTCTGAAAGAAATGATGCTTTGACGCTTCAGTTTTTGTTCCTTAGACTTTTCTGGCATGATGTGGATAATAAAACCTAATGTGTCTGGGATACCTCCTCCAACGCTTGCATCGAGCAGAAGTGCTACCATAAAACATGGTTACCTTAGGCTGAAGGAAAGATAGTGTTTGCCTGCCCTGGTGAACTGCTGCAGCTCATTATTTTGAGGCTTACACTTTGCTAAAGGCATGAACTTCAGCAAGGAACTGAGAAAAAGCTCTTTGCCATCAGTGGCACTCTTCTGCTTTTGTGTCTCTACCTGCAAGCATTGAATGTGGAACTAAAGGAATTTTTCTTTTTCCTTTGCAGGTAAAAATCTCTACACCAATGAATATGTAGCGATCAAGCTGGTAAGTAAATCTGCAGTGTTCTTACATGACTTGTACTTAATGTTAGAAATTCAGACAAAAAGCAACTTCCTCACTTTGGGCTTAATGCTACTCTCACCCTCAGCTAAAATAACTGATTTAAACTGGAGCACTGTGTGGAGTTGTGGCATCCTCAACATAACAAGGACATGGAGCTCTTGGAGCAAGTCCAGAGGAGGCCACAAGGATGATATCACCTTTTAGATGTCAGTGCCAGTATCACCTTCTAGATATCAGTGCCAACTCATTTTTGGATGTTTTGGGAGTCCAAGGTGTGATTTTCTTCCCAAGCAGCAGCGTAGTCTGTGTTGTGCCTGGATGTTTCCTGTCTTTCTTTCTCCTTCACCTGGGTCGGAGCAATCCCAGGCACAGCTACAGGTTGGGCAGGGAAGAGATTCAGAGCAGCCCAAGGAGAAGGACTTGGGGGTGTTGGTCGATGAGAAAATGAACATGAGCTGGCTGCAGTGTGAGCTCGCAGCCCAGAAACCAACCGTATCCTGGGCTGCATCAAAAGGAGGGTGACCAGCAGGTCGAGGAGGTGATCCTGCCCCTCTGCTCTGCTCTCCTGAGACCTCACTTGGAGTATTGTGTGCAGTTCTGGTGTCCTCAACATCAGAAGGACATGGAACTGTTGGAACAAGTCCAGAGGAGGCCATGAGGATGATCAGGGGACTGGAGCACCTCCCGTATGAAGACAGGATGAGAAAGTTGGGGCTGGTCAGTCTGGAGAAGAGAAGGCTGCGTGGAGACCTCATAGCAGCCTTCCAGCATCTGAAGGGGGCCTATAGGGATGCTGGGGAGGGACTCTTCATGAGGGACTGTAGTGATAGCACAAGGGGTAATGGGTTCAAATTGAAACAGGGGAAGTTCAGATTGGATATGAGGAAGAAGTTCTTTCCTGTGAGGGTGGTGGTACTGGAATGGGTTGCCCAGGGAAGTTGTGAATGCTCCATGGCTGGCGGTGTTCATGGCCAGGTTGGACAGAGCCTTGGGTGGCATGGTTTAGTGTGAGGTGTCCCTGCCCATGGCAGGGGGGTTGGAACTGGATGATCTTAAGGTCCTTTCCAACCCCAACTATTCTGTGATTCTATGATCAGAGACTGGAGCATCTCCCGTATCGAGATAAGCTGAGAAAATTGGGGCTGTTCAGCCTGGAGAAGAGAAGGCTGCGTGGAGACCTCAGAGCCACTTCCAGTGTCTGAAGGGGGCTACAAAGATGCTGGAGAGAGACTCTTCATCAGGGATTGTAGCGATAGGACAAGGGGTGATGGATTTAAACTGAAACTGGGCAAGTTCAGGTTAGGTCTAAGGCAGAAGTTCTTCCCTGTGAGGGTGATGAGGTGCTGGTGCAGGGTGCCTGGAGAAGCTGTGCCCACCCCATCCTTGCAGTGTTCAAGGCCAGGTCGGATGGAGCCTTGAGAGACATGGCCTAGTGTGAGGTGCCCCTGCCCATGGTACAGAACCATGTGGTTCTGTGATTCTAAGATGGATTCTTGAGAATGTTGAAAGCAAGGGAAGAACCCATCCCTCCACCTGCTAAACATGTTGGTACCTAAGTGGGCTGTAGCTGTCTTATACCCGTGAGAGCCTTGTTCCTCTTTCCAAACCGGCTGCCAAGGCCCAGTGAATGGCACAGGTTGTGGGTTGGCCACCTCTTCCCAGTCCCTGGGTGAGCCTTTCTGTTTGAGACTCTGCTGGTTCTCTGGACCCTTTCCTCTCTCTAGATGGACTGTTTTTGGAGTGTTTGGTTGGAATTGTGTCACTGTGCACCCTGCTGCTCCACGGTTTTGGAGTTGAGCAAGTGGTCCAGGTAAGGAGTCTTCTACTGAAGACTGCTTCGGGGCATGAAGGCACTGTGGTCAGTGGTTTGAAGTAGGACTCTAGGGGATGGGGAAGCTCAAACTTGTAGCTCTTCTGGATTTATAAAATTACAGCCCAGTAGTTTGTGTTTATGCCTTAACTTCTGCTGTCTGTAAACCAAGACCTTCACTGGTCTCTTGGAGATTTCAAAACTTGATGGCTTCAGCCGATGTCCTCTTTTTGCATCCGTCTGCTCGTTAATCAGAGACCCAAACCCTAGAAGCTGAAGTTCAAGTTGTAATGCCATTTAATATTAGCAGCACACACGCCTGTTTGCCCAACCTGGGTTGTCTGGCAAAGTGACAGGATTCATTCAGCTTACAGGAGATCAGGATGGACTCGGTGCATTAATTCTGATCATGTTCCAGTGCCACAGAGTTTATATCTGTAACATTGGCTTTGTATGATGCATAGTAGATGAAACATAATTAGGGCTTTGCAGCAGGGACTTGTTTTGAAGCTTGTTGGCAAATGTCAGAAGATATTCCCTAAAATAAATACATGAATGCCTGCATTGGAGCTTAGGATGTCCTTGATACGGATCCACATCAGGAAGGAGTACTGCTGTTTGCTTGCCTTTTAGGCAGACCTGACAATAAGAAGTGCTTTGTACACAGTTGAGGTATTTTATTGAATAAATAAGGTTTCTAATTTGCTTTCAAAGATAATGCCACAAAGTTATAACACTGGAAGGCCAATGAAGGAATAATACAGGAAAAATACAGCTTTATTAGTCCAAAGGATGCTTGTTTCTCTCCAAAAAGCACCTGCTGTGACACCTCCCAGTGCCCTGAAACCTTTCAGTCGCCATATGGCAGAACTGAATGGCGTGACCTTATTGCTGCGTTTATCTTCCCTATTTTTTCTGGTAGAATTCTTTCTCTCCCTCCCCCCCCCAATAGCTGAATGTTAAAGCACTGGAGCACAGCACACTCCAGTTTTCTGTTATGATTCATGCTTAAAAATTTCTGGTCCTTCGTATTTGAAGGGTTGGAATTGCCATCCAGTGGCCTTCCAGGCACCCGCATACCTGCTCCCTTTTGAGAAGATGAATGAGGGAACAGCAGAGGAAATGGGGAGCCTGGGTCCATATTCCCGAGAAGTAAGAATTACTGAACATCCTCAGCAGCAAATACCCTTCTCTTCCATGTGTACTTAACTGTAATTTTCTTTGTCATAGACTCGCAGGATGGTTTGGGTTGAAAGGGACTTTAAAGACTGTGTAGTACTGTCCCCCTGCTGCTGGCAGGGACACCTCCCACTAGAGCAGGTTGCTCCAAGCCCTGTCCAGCCTGGCCTTGAACTCTGCCAGGGATGGGGCAGCCACCAGCTTCTCTGGGCAGCCTGTTCCTTGTAAATTATGCTCAAATACTTTGCGGAGTAGTGCTGGAGTAGCTGCTTTCAGTGTACTTGAAAGCAGTGTTTTATCTTTATTGCTGGATCAAGTCAAAACTCTAATCCAAGTCCTTCAAGCTGCGTGAGTTCATCTTCTGCAACTGCAGCCCTGCTGTCTCAGCTATTTCTGCTGCCTGTCATGATGTTAAAGCTGGAAAATGAGAGAATTGTGTGATGGATGCCAAAAAGCTGATCTGAAAGTGCTGTGAAATGCAGTGCTAATGTCTCATGGTTTCTCTTTGGGAGTGAGGATTGTGCTGGTGGTGGTGAATAATGCTGGTGGTGTGATTTGTGTGGTGTCACCATATAGGTTCTCATCCTGCTCTTTATCTGAACATTATTTGTTCATGGGCATGTAGTTCATGGAGGAGTTTGTCTTCTGAAATGCCTCATTTGCTAGTTTAATCTTTTGAGGGTTTTAATACTGAGTTGCATGTAGGAGGAATATCTTCCCAGCATGAAACCATTAACATACAGATGCAGCCTGAGTGCAGGTACCACACAGAAACCCTTCAACAACATGATGCTGATTGTTCAAGCTGTGGATTTTGCATGTTAGGCAGTAGCAATTCAGTTATTTTTGCTACAAACACAACATCTGCCAGCAGCCTTAAGCCCTTGGCCTACAGGACAACCATCTGTTCTGGTATGATCTTCTTGGAAGCTGCCACCACTGTGGCAGGCATCCAGAGCTCTGGCTCCAGCAGCTCCTGGTGCAGAAGTGTCTTGGGCTTACTTTACCTGTTTTGTCACCAGCAAACTCACGTCGTGATACATTAATCCTTCTACCTTTATCCACATAGTTTATTTGGATAAATAAACTGTTCACTGAAAGGCTGAGTTCCTGTTGCCCTAAGTCCTAATACAGCAGGTATCTGTGGACTGTCCCTCAAGTCACCATCAACAATTATCTTAATTTAAATGTGATTTATAACAAACTTGTTTTTGTGTTGCTTTGTATTTGCTTTCAGTACAAGTTCAGCTTTGCCTTCAGAACAGTTTTCACTGCTGTTTTCTAAGTAGTTGGTCATATTTGACTTACGAAGCTTTTAAACATCAGGAAGTTGCAAAGCGGCCAGGAGCATTTGACTTGAGCTGGTGAAGAACAGCTTGGCTGGAAGTGGAATTGCCTAAATTCCTGTACAAAAACTGTTCTTCCAACTTAAAAAGAAGTCGTTAACATGGAGTTCACACCAAATGTGGACATTAGTCTTCCAGCGCAGAGCAGAGGTAAAACAAGACAAAGTAGATAAACTAAAGCATTTGTGTCCTCCCATGCGGATAGAGGAGTTATTCCACAGTATTGAAGATGTTGGCTAAAACTGTCTAAGAGCAACCTGGTCTAGTGGAAGGTGTCACTGCCCATGCCAGGGAGTTGGAACTGGATGAGCTTTAAGGTCCCTTCCAACGCAAACCATCTTGTGATTCTATGAAGATGCTTTTCCTCTAACTCAGAGGAGTGGATGTGAATCATGAAAGGACTTCTTTTCGTGGTGGTCTTAGGCTCTGTTATTGGCAAGCTGATAGATAGTGTGTTCATCAAATAGAAGGCTGTTTGGTAAGTTTTTGAAATTCAGACTGATCTTGGTACTATTGTATGAATTTTGTGTAGTTCTGAGCATGGAGCATTTCTTTTTCTCAAAAGCAAGGAAATAAGCAACATCCAAACAAAAATTGAGGCCGGTCTTAACTTCTGCCTCAAAGATGCTGGGCAGTAGGTGAATCCGTCTTAACTGCCTGTCCCAAGTGCACAGTTTTATTGAAAGTGTAATTACTCAAACCTCTTACTTCTCTCCATGTTAATTTTATGTTTTTAGAACCTTTGTAATCTTGCATTTTAACACTTTTAGGGATCATAGGCATTAAGTTTTGTGCATAAAGTGCAGATGAGTAACAGCTGAGAAATGTAATGTTTGGGGTGCATTGCAGACTTTCCCACTGTTTTCATTCTCTGTATCAAACCAGAATATTCTTCAGTGCTTTGCGATGTTTGACTGACACCTGCTACTGAGGGGGAAGACTGCCTGTGCTGCCGTGCTCGCTGTGAGCCGGGTTGGGTGTTTGTACAACTGATGTCTGACTTAGAACACAGATACATGACTCAAGGTTTTACAAAAGTATAGGCGGGTGGCCATCAAAAATGATGTGAGCAACCACAGTCCACAAGGTGAACCTGGGACTTGATCTTTTGCAGCCTTGGCTTTCCTCCTACTAATGGCCTGGGTCATTCCTCAAGGACCAGGAGCTTTGTTGAATGATTCTTGAATGAGCTTTGTATTAAATGAGGAAGTTATTTCTCCTCCAGAGTGTGAGTCTTGTTGCTTTTTGTTCTCTGCTAATTTAAATGATGTCTAATGATGAGTTCTATTGATGCTGGCCACCTCTGTTGTTAGACTTCCAGTCTGGGGTGGTTTATGTTGAGCCATGAAGTATTACGTACAGTCACAAATCTTCAAGTATAGAACTTGTTTTCAGACAAACTGATTTTAACCATTTTTGGTTTGTATCTTCTGTTTTAGGAACCAATAAAATCGCGTGCACCACAGCTTCATTTAGAATACAGGTTTTATAAGCAACTTGGGAGTGCGGGTAAGTAAACCTTAAGCTTATAAAAAATTTGCTGTTTCTTTATAAAATGAAACATTACCATCATATTTGATGTGCAGCTCTGACTCGAGCTTACTGATCTGGGCAGATTCTTTCAGCCTCAAGTTTTGGAAGAGATTTGGTCATAATAACATGATAATGATTCTGGGTAGTTATGTGGACCTAGAAACTCGAGTTTGAGGATCGACTGGTACAGGAAATACCCATCAGAGTGTCTTTGTGAAGCACAGGAGCTGTCAATGGGTGGAAAGCTGTGTATAGAATGACAGACTTTAAAAAGATGTCTTAAATCTAGGAAATTGTGTAAGAAGTATAGAGCTTTTCTCAGAAAACCCTGAAACACTGTTTTCGTTGATACTTACTGCATCATAAATGTCCATAAGCCCATGGGCTCAGTGTCCCCTGTGTGACCACAGCCTACAGCAGATCTGAGAAGAGTGTAACAGGGTAAGTCCTGGCAAGCTCCCTGATTTCCCTAATACAGAGCTTGAGCTTGTGTCTAATTGTGTTTGGATTTTTCTTCCCTGAATACAGGATTGCTTTTTAAACCTTTTAGCATGTGCTGTTTCCCATGCCAAGGATTTCCACAGCCTTGACTACCCGCTGCACAAGGGAGTCTCTGTAGCAAAGACCTTCTGTTCTCTTCTGCACCTTGATCATATATTGACCTTGGGCTTTGGCAAGCTTCCTACATTACTGTATTTCTCTTTACACTCTCTTCTGATTTTATTTTCCCTGTTTTCCCTGGATGCGCTCACATATTGCCAAATACAGAGTTGAACAGAATGAGTGATCTGTCTGCTCTGAGCTCATTATACACAGTGCCTGCGCAGTCCTCTTGCATTTTTCCTTTCTGCTTGTACCAGTTAATTCTTCTAATCAGGTCCATAGTTTTGTGTAGCTCATCCTCTGGAGACTGGGTGCTATTGCACTCTACATTTTGTCACTTCTTTGCTCCTTATAGGGTGCAGAATCTGGGATGTGGGAGCCAAGTAAGTTGTCACTATTGGAAACACTAAATGTTGTTGTTATTGTTTTTTAAGCAGAAGTTGTCTACTGTAATAAGGTTCTTTTCTGTGTATTTTGTATTCTGGTGCTGCGTACAAAGTCCCTGATGGCACACTGAATTCCAGTTCCCTGTGCTTTTGAGAATTAGGGCATTTCTGCGGACACCCATGTAGTAAATCAAATATAGGTTCACCGAATAAGGGACACACTTAATTCTGCTCTTTGCTTCTTCCTAGAGTTCTACTGATGCTTGTCCCCTCTGTGATACCCTCTGCATGTCTCGTGAATGAAAACCAATCTGCTTTTTCCTCACCTGTTGGCTTTCTACCACTCTTTAAAGATGTTACTGGGGATTTTTAAAACTGATCAAATGTTGGGCCCTGTCTTTGTTTTGGCTTCCTCCTGTTCGTAATGAATCTTGACTTTTCATCGTAGAATCCCAGCCTGGTTTAGGTTGAAGGGACCTTAAAGCTCATCCAGCTCCAACCCCTGCCACGGGCAGGGACACCTTCCACTGGAGCAGTGTGCTCCAAGCCCCTGTGTCCAACCTGGCCTTGAACACTGCCAAGGATGGGGCAGCCACAGCTTCTCTGGGCACCCTGTGCCAGCGCCTCAGCACCCTCACAGGGAAGAGCTTCTGCCAAAGAGCTCATCTCAGTCTCCCCTCTGGCAGGTTAAAGCCATTCCCCTTGGCCTGTCCCTCCAGGCCCTTGTCCAAAGCCCCTCTCCAGGTTTCCTGCAGCCCCTTTAGGCCCTGGAGCTGCTCTGAGGTCTCCCCTTCAGGAGCCTTCTCTTCTCCAGGCTGCCCCAGCCCAGCTCTCTCAGCCTGGCTCCAGAGCAGAGCTGCTCCAGCTCTCTGATCATCCTACAGCATTTACCCACGCAGGGCATTTCTGCCCTGTCTAATGCTGCACACGCTAATGGAAGTATTTCTGAGTATACTGCCATCAGACATGGACATCTTGCCTTTAAAGTCTCTTTTCCCTTAATTCTGGAGAAGTTGCTGACTGTCACCTCAAGCCTTTTTGCCAGTATTTGTCAATAGGCTCTTGAGAAGCCTCATGAGCAACATTACTTTTATTTCTCTCTCTTTGTGGTCCCATGGGCATTGCCAGCCCAGCTCTGATAATCTGTTGGATGCCATTAGAAGCTCTTAGGCTACAGCTTTGCTACAACAATGGGCAGTAGGCCAGGAGCTCGGGTGGAGGATGTGAGCCACATCTCTTGTCTCTCCGTGAAACTTGGAAGCTGAACAGAATAAATTTTGGTGGAGTCAGACTGCCAGGACTAGGGAGATTTGACTGGGTGTCTGTGCACCACGCGGAGAATGGGGGCAAGGCTGGCTGTGAAAACAAATTGGTGTTAAATGTGTGCTGACTTTGGGGAAATAGATGGGTCTGTTCTCAGAGATGTTGTTAATGGTGCTTGCTTAGAGCTGCTTGAGCAGCCAGCCTTGAACTGCCAGTAAGCAGGACTGGTTCTTGAAATTATCCTGGACACGCCAAATGAAGACTAAAAGTGTCCAAAGCCCTGGTGTGTATGACTCAGAGGAGAACAGCACTAGTGTTGCCTGTGACATACTGTTCAATACATTCGCCAGTTCATCTTGCCAAATAACGTGGCTGACTGCAAACCTCCCACTGTCAGCCTAAAAAGTAGGACTAGTAACAGCATTGCTGTAACGCCACAGGAGCAGCGTGGTCCTCTTGTTAGTGCAACTGCTGCCTTCAGCTGCACCTACAACCAGATGGTCTCAGTCAGCCACTTTGCTATGTCAAAATTGTCATCACCTGCAGCATTGGGAGGAAAATTAGGTTTTTCCTAAAGAGAACAATTTTAATGGTGATTTCCTTTTTCCTGGATGTTCAGAATGAACATTTTTAAACTCTTGGATATTAGTCATAGGCAAACTTAGGTTGGAAGGGACCAGCCTGCTTGGCCATGGATCAAGTCCGCTTGGCCACAGCCTCAAGTTGCGCTAGAGGAGGTTTAGATGGAGCTGAGGAACAATTCCTTCCCCAAAGGGTGCTCAGGCATTGGAACTGCCCAGGGCAGTGCTGCAGTCCCTGCAAATGTTCACATGCCATGGAGACGAGGCCCTCAGTGCCATGGGTTAGTGGTGGCCTTGGCAGTGCTGGGGAGCAGTTGGACTGGATGAGCTTAAAGGGCTTTTCCAACCCAGCTGATTCTGTGATTCTGAGTAGGGACCTTCTTGTAGGATAGTTGTCAAAAAAGGTATTTCATCTTTAGTACGAGACTGGATGTGACCACATGAAGGTGCACTGACCTGGAGGGACACTTTTGTGGCACTTGGCCTTCCAAGAGAATGGTCTTGGCTGCTAAAAGCTGCGGAAGACTTCATCATTACTTGCTTGAAACATCCCAGATTCAGAAGTGCAGCCTCCAAGCTCAGGATCTTAAAGATTTTGAGCATCCAAACCGCTGCAGAAGCCCCACTGGTGTTGAGGTATGGAGTGCTCCATCACACTGGTCAGCAAGTGCTACTTTTGGAGAGAAATTTGCAACCAGCTCTGTACTGCTGCCTTTGGAGTCTGGTCCTGCAGTATGTTGCACAGAAGACTTCCGGAGGGCTTTTGCCCCCAAATTCTAGAACAGTTCTACAGTTCAGTGCCCGCAGGTTATGTGTTGGTATCGGTGACCTGCTTCACTTGTTGCCAACACCAAAACCTAGTTCAATTAGCTACTCAGTCCAGTTTTGTGTTTTCTGTGGTGTAAAGTGAGTAGCAGAGTCAAATAATTCAAGGCTCTGACAGAAGTCAATTCCTGGGGTGAGGTTCCATGTGTGATGTTTCCACATGAGCAGAGGAAGCAGCGCAGCTGTGTGGTGGCCACCTCTGCCTTTTGTATCTGCTCCGGGGCTTCCTGTGCCACACGCTCCATCAGCATCGATGTTTAAAAGACTTTCTGACAAGGCACCCAAGTTGCTTCTGTTACTTCCCATCAGCACGAGCTTCAGGCTCAGCTGAAGGTCACGAGTCAGCTCGGATTAGCTGAGGAGAAGACTGGATTTCTTGTCTCATACATCTTAAGACATGTTTCACACTAGATTAAGATACTCCAGAGCAGTGAAAAGTTTGATGAAGGAACCTGAACTGTAGGAGTGTAGCTCTTTTTGGTGCTTCTCAGATAATACTGGTGAATAAATCAGATGGATTCATAAGTATCTAACCGAGACAGTCCTGGATCAGAAGTAACCAACTGACAGACACCTTCTTACTTGCACTTCTGCAAGTAATTGATGCTACATGTGATGTTTCAATGCCCCCCTGTAGTAAGAGAAACTAGTAGCTCCCCTCTAATCTCCTACCTTGCCCCTCTAAATGGGGGAGTGTTTGCTTATAGACATGGGTTTTCATGATTCTTCCTTGAACTTTTCTACCCTCCCCCCAGAAAAGAGAAGAGGCACGGACCTGCTGCCCAGTGACCGTCTGCTGGTTTCTTCTGTCTCACTGTGGAATTCAATATTTAATGACCTGAAATAGTGTGTGGCTGTTTGCCTTAATGTAGGCAGAGGGACTGAAAAAACCCAGCCCTCAGGCATGGAGCCACAGACCTGATGGTCAGTCCATAGGGTGTCTCAGGAAAGGATGAGATTTCCTTCAGGTTTCAGGTAGTCTGGGATACCATCCGGTTGCTGACTAGGATAATTGGAGCAGTTTTAACCATCTCACTAGTTGTGCACACTGGTTGTGTTGCTCATTGTTGTAAAATCCATGTGAGCACGCAGAAACGTCCTGACAGAAGAGATTTATCCTTGCCTGGGCTGTCTCCAGGATCTCGCTTTAGTGGTGGTGGCACAGTCAGTGCTTGGATCCGAACATGAGTAGCACAGGTTCCCACAAGAAGCCCAAGTGTGATGGGTATTCCCCAAAATTAGGCTCTTGCTCGATGGCCCTCTTCGGGGTTCCAGGCATTTCCCTCCTCCCCAAGGCTGTTTTCTGGGCTCTTGGGCTTCCCTTTGCTTTGTACAGCTACTTCAGTCTGCTGCTTCCATACCTCGGGGGCAAAAGGAGTTCCACCTCCCACTTGACAGGATGCTTTTACATCTCCTAGGGCTGCCAGAAGCAGTTCAAGTCTCCAGCATGTTTCCAGTGTAGGATTAGTCACTTGAGCATGTCATTTGTCCCCTGTACTTGAAGTCTGTGGAGTACAAGCTTGGCTTCTCATCATTCCTAAAAACTGTTGAATAATCAGGTCCTACAGCTTGCAGGATGACATGTGGAGCAGGAGCTCCATCCCCACCACTGGCTGATGTTTGAGTGTCTGTTTCCCTGTAAGTGAAATCTCCATCCTTGGGGTGGAGAAGCTTGTGTTGGCAGAGCAAAACTGACTTCCCATGACTGTGACTGAACAGACCCAGCTCCATCTCCCGCGATAGTTATGGTTCCTGGGCCGTGTACCACAAAGCAAAGCTTTAGCTTTGCTCAGACTGCCCCTGCTCACTCAGCAGCATCCCAGGACCCTCCTACTTGATTTGGGGTGAATAAAGCCATTCGCACAGCTTGCAGGAACAATGCCAGGCCCATCAGGCCACCTTTAGCAGCTGGGTCCTGCTGGTGGCACACTGAGGTCTTAGCAATTGTGTTGGCTTTGTCTTGTGGGCTGTTTTGCTTATTGACCTTGCTTGAGCACCTTCAGTGGGAATGGTCTGTTTGTTTTGAGGCTGATTCCCCATTCTCACCTTTCCTTGAGGTTAAACTCTCCTGCAGGCTTCCCAGGGGAAGCAGAGGTTTTATTGGAAACTCATCTTTTATCAGCAAGCAGTGTCCGTATTTCCCAATCGGTGTTTCTTGCTCTTCAGCAGGCTTTGGCATGAGCTGCTCTTTCTTGTGCATCATGGGGGCTTACAGGAGTACATGGCTGTGCTTTTATCTCTGCCCATCCCATCATTTGGATTTTTGGCTGCGAACTGCAGCAGATCCTACACATCCTTTTGCATACAGTGGTATTCCAAGTGGCTGGTTTGAGTTGCACAGAGTGATACTGGCCTCTCCTGTCGCCTGACTGCCCTCATCAGGATCTGAGCAGGCCACAGGGGTTGTGGCGTGCCAAGGGTGGCTCCTACTGCTCTCAGCTGTAGTAGAAAACATTATAAATGGGTTTGACATTTGTGAAGCCTTTTAAATTTAAGACAGTGCTATGTTTCCTGCTGTAGGGACCTCTGTGCCGTAAGCACATCTCTTGTCTGCGAAGTCTTCAACATCCCTTTGCCAAAGGAAAGCTGCAGACCCTGTTTGTGAACACTTGTGGAGAGCTGTTGTGTTCCAGGGAAGGGCAGTGTGACAAAGCTGTCTGCACACTGCAGCACAGCAGCAGAGCCCATGGAGCCCCTCCACGTCACTTCATGTGCTGCAGGCACCTGCCTCTGCAGGCATAAAGCTGATGCTTCTCCTCATCTCCTCATCCAGCTGCTGTCATATCCAGTGGAGCTCACATATCCATGTCTGCAGAGCCTCCCAACGGAAATGGAAGCTAAATGATGAGACTTTAAGGCAAGCTTTGTCCAAAAGCTTTTCCTCTTGCTCTCCAGCTTCGCTGGTGGTAGGGGGAAAAGCAGACTTGTCCCTCTAAACCTTGCTGAGAAGGTGAGGCAAATATATCTGCTGCGTTGATACTTGCAAAGTTTAACTGTTTGTTTTCCCCATAAGAGTATGTTTGCCCCCCAAACCCCAAGCCTTTTCTGGAGGACAAGGGAGCCCACTGCTGCATGACCATTAATGCATCACTGAGCCCCGTTCCTCTCTCAGGATGCGACCATGGCTAGAAGTGTCTCCACACCATCAGGAAACTGCTCTTTAATCTTGTGCTTCCACACGAATAAATAATTCACCATGGTCCTGGGAAGTGTTGACTTTGCAGCAGTGGCCGGGAGATATACAGGAATGATTTCTTTGGTTACTACATTTCAAAGCATCTCTGCCATCTCTCCCCTACTTGATGCCTTCCCTGTAAGCTTTGCCTTTGGAAGGTTAAGATGGAGTGCTGCTTGTTTTCAGGTTCTTTTTGGCTGCGTTGGGCTGGTGATGGAGTTTCCACATAGTGACAGCTTCTGCCTGTGCACACAGTGTGAAGAAGTCGTGCATTTTTGATTCAGTAGTAGTTTATTTCAGTCCCAGCGGGCAGATGAGTCACACCTTCCCCCGCTCCTTCCCAGTCCCACCTTGGCACAGGGGATGCAGTGCAGCCCAGTGTCAACACGCGCTGTTTCATGCAATAGCTCTGGAGCCAGTGCTTGCTCCCAGGATGGGTGTGTGACACTGGCAAGTGGATGTAAACGTGATGAGCCTCTATGGTGTCATGGTGTGAGAACAGGAGCCTGACACTTGGGAGAATCCCAGGAAACCAAGATCATTTCTGTCCTCCCCAGCCCACACGAGAGCCGAGTCACAGCGTACGAGCAGAGTGTAGTGAGTGGGGGGGGGGATGTCGTTACATATAGAATACTGACGGATGCTGTGATTTTGTTTGAATTCTTGCTCTGTAAACAGTTCACCTCTAATGAAGCGTGGAGTCTGTGTGTTTACTTCAGGACCTCGTTCTGTTGCACAACTTGCTGGAGCGAAGCAGTCTGTTTACTTGTCAGGAAGTAGGACCAAGGGAAATGAAGGGGGTATAAATAACTGAGCCTTTTACATAGTCTAGTCAATATTTGCATATATATATTTTTCAGTGTAGCTGAGCTGTCTGCTACTCCATACTGCATATTGAGTTTGCTTGTGGGGATAGCCTACATTGAGCATGTTTTTCTCATTCTGTGTTGCTCTTGCTTTATTCATGATTACTTTTTGTAGAGATAGGACAAGGTGCGATGGGTTTACACTGAAGCAGGGAAAGCTCAGGTTAGATATAAGGCAGAAGCTCTTCCCTGTGAGGGTACTGAGGCAGTGGCACAGGGTGCCAGAGAAGCTGTGGCTGCCCCATCCCAGGCAGTGTACAAGGCCAGGTTGGACACAGGGGCTTGGATGACCTGGTCTAGCGTGAGGTGCCCTGCCCGTGGCAGGGGATTGAAACTGGATGAACTTAAGGTCCTTTCCAACCCAAACCAGTCTGGGTTTCTATGATTCTGTGGCCTGCTGCATGCTTGGTACCCCTGTGCTTTCCGTGCTGATTGCATTAATGCTGTCAGTCACATAGCAATTAGGTGGGGTCAGTTTGGTAAGACTTGTTCTATGGATGGATGTAAACAAGTCACCATGGTGGAGCGTGCTACCAACACCAGCTATTTCATGGGCAGCTCGCTGTGCACAGTGCTTTTCCCTAAGGGAGCTGGAGTAACTTGAAACCACATAAGTGAGGGTTAAGGAAAGATGTCTCCACCCCTGTTTAATTAAGGCGTAAGGAGTGCAAACATGCACATTAGCCATTGCTGTGGTCACTTTAACCTTCAGAGATCCCACTTGTATTTGGCACCTTGATGGAAACCCTGGCCAGGAGTTGATCCAGCAGATCACCCTGCAGCATGGTGCTGGTGTGTGGCATGAGAGAGCTGCTGAGTGGAGATTGCCCGTCTGTGCCCCAAAGTGGGTTGTGCTGGCATGGAGTGACACATGGCCACCACCTGAAGTGTGTTTGTGTCCTGCTTCGTCGTGTGGAAAGTTGTTCATAGCTGTCACAGAATCACAGAACCATCAGGGTTGGAAGTGTCTCTGGAGATCATCCGGTCCAACCCCTGCCAAGGCAGGGCCACCCAGAGCAGGTCACACCAGAGCATGTCCAGGAGGGTTTGGGATGTCTCCAGAGACAAACTGCACACCCTCCTGAGCAGCCTGTCCCAGTGCTCTCCACTCCACAATGGAAAGAAGTTTTTCCTTGTGTTGAGGTGAAGCTTGTGGTTTAGTTCATAGCCGTTGCTGCTAGTCCTGTCACTGTCACCACTGAAAAGAGTCTGGCACCATCCTCCTGGCACCTGTGTTTGAGGTATTGATCTGCATTGATGAGTTCCCCTCTCAGTCTACTCTTCTCTAGGCTAACCAGACCCAGCTCCTGCAATCTTTCCTCATAAGAGAGGTGCTGCAGACCCCTGAGCATCCCTGTGGCCTCTGCTGGACCCTCTCCGGTAGCTCCTTGTCTCTTGTGCTGAGGAGCCCAGCACTGGACACAGTGCTCCAGATGTGACCTCACCAGGGTTGAGAAGAGGGGAAGGAATCACCTCCCTCGACTGCTGCCACACTCCTGATGCACCCCAGGACACTACTGACCTATCATGCTGAAGCACTCTGGGTGAACACTGCAGCCTCCTTTTGAAATATTTGGAAACATTTTAGAACGCAAGTGTTCAGTGACTGTAAGAATTTAATAAGTGACTTCCCTGTGCAATGTGATACAAAACTGATCCATTTGCATGGAATGCAGCTTGTGCCTTTGGGTCACATAAACTTCTGGTGTCCCCAACATAAGAAGGACATAGAGCCACTAGAGCAAGTCCAGATTAGGCCACGAGGATGATCAGGGGCTGCAGCACCTCCCGTATGGAGCCAGGCTGAGAGCATTGGGGCTGTTCAGCCTGGAGAAGAGAAACTGCGTGGAGACCTCAGAGCAGCTTCCAGTGTCTGAAGGCGGCTACAAGGATGCTGGAGAGGGACTCTTTGTCAGGGACTGCAGCGATAGCACAAGGGGTGATGGGTTCAAACTGAAACAGGGGAAGTTCAGGTTAGATGTAAAGAAGTTCTTCCCTGTGAGGGTGCTGAGGCGCTGGCGCAGGGTGCCAGAGAAGTGGTAAATGCTTCATCCCTGACAGAGTTCAAGGCCAGGCTGGACAGAGCCTTGGGTGACATGGTTTAGTGTAAGGTGTCCCTGCCCATGGCAGGGGGTTGGAACTCGATGATCCCAAGGACCTTTGCAGCCCAGACCATTTTGTTATTTTATGATTTCCCTACTTCACATCCCTGTGATAACCCCAAGCACTCGGTTTAAGTCATTGGGTTAATTTTCTACCAGCAAGAAACACCTCCCTTCATTCTCAAACCTTGCAGTGAAATATGCCATTGGCAGTAGGTTTGAGATGCCTCAGCAAGGTGACGTGGTTTCAGTTGTCTGAAATGGCCTTGTTAAACAGAAAGTGCAACACTTGGCAGGTCCCCTCGCACTTTGCTGCACCTTTGAGTAATGTGATCAGCAGCTTCATTATAAAGTCAGGGTGGTCCAACGAGCTTGGACTTGAGGGTTCTCGAACTTCAGAGCTGCTGAATTGCAGAATAAACCATAGTGGATGACTGTCCACACCCGGCTACCACCTGCCCAGTCCAGAGCTGGCTTGCCACTCATCTCAGGAGAGTAATATTTTGCTATCTAAAAATAGTTGGGGTTCTTAATGTGGCAGTTGCCTTGTTAGGAAGGGCTTCCTGAATGTGCACATTTCAGCATCACTTTTAACAGCAGTTTTGACTTCCTTGGGCTAAATTTAAGCCTTGTCAATTGGAAGCTATCAGATGCTTTTAAGGCAAGGCCATCAATATCTGAATATGAGATTAGGGCAGTTTCCTTTTTATACTTCAGAAGGTCCCCATGCACCTCTTACTCTTCCAGTAGTCACTGCAGTAATCACAGATCCAAACCCAGCAACACTGGGAATGGCAGGATGCTGAGAAGCTGGAAAATGCCTTTCCTACAGACACTTGCCTTGAAGCCTGGTGTGCCATGCAGCAGTGGTCATAGATCGATAGCAGTCAGACTCATGGAATCATCCCAGATGCCTCATTGGGTTCTTGGACAGACAACAGGTTGTGTGATGTGGCTCTCGCCCTGCGGCTGTAAGGATCCAGCTGGACTTGAGGAGAGGGACAGACCATTCACTCATGGTCTCTGTGCTGCTGGTAGTGCTTTCAGCAAACCTTGAGCTGGAATCACTCATGCTTGTGAGCAGCCCAGGTTGTGCTTGGGGCTTTGCATGAGGCATTTGAGCGAGGAGATGAAAAAACTCAGTGTTTGAAGATGAACTTTGGGATTTAGGAATGGAACTGAGTGGAAAACCCAGTTTGGCAATTAGGACCATGATCATTAATAAGGATGTAGCATTGCTGTTCTGCTTGTCCCACTTCCCTAGCTCTTCCTTTCAAGCTGTTGGGATGCTGCACTTAGAAACTAATTGAGTTCTCAAGCTGGAAAAGTTGCTTCATTTCCTGGAGGACTGATGTGTCAGGTGTTGAGTGCTGCCCTGATTGAAAGCTGATTCCCTTTGGGAAGGTGGGTGCCTGATTTAGTGGGATCCATTTTGTCTGTTCATGCTTCCTAAGCACCAGAAGCATCCTATGCAGGCTGAAGGTTTTTAAGGTGCTTGTCACCTTAAAGAGAGAAACATTTGAGCTGTGCCGGGGAGGTTTGACGCAAGTGAAGTTGTGGTATGAGGAGTGCCTGCCTCCCAGACCAGCTATTAAATGGGTTTGGAGTCTGCATTTCTGAGCTGTGCCCTGCCTGCTATTCAAAAACCCCTTCCCATCTCTAAAAGATAAGCCATAGACTCTGCCCTGGATCTGTAATGGCTCCAGCTTTGCCAGGAGAACTTCTCAGCAGGCATTGCCCTGCAGTTGTGTAATGATGCTTCTGTCTGAAAGCGGCAGGTTTTCCTCCATTCTCATGCTCAGGCACCTTAAGGTGAAATAAAGAGATGTTACCTGGAGGTAGTATCTTATTTAGTAGCTCCGAACTTTGGTTTTGCAGGAGATCCTCCTGTGATAAGGGGAAGCGGGAGGTTTTCCATCAGGCTGGGAAGACCACTTTCTGAAAACCCCCTTTTTCCCCTCAAACACTACAATAGTTACAGGACTGATGAATGCCAATCCCATGACCTGTGGAGAGTTCACATGTGCTTAGCTCTCACCTTCCATCACTTACTAGTTTGATGCTATTGCAGGAGGAAATGTCTATCTCATGGCTTTTTAATCCACTCTCCTGCTGGGTCCTGTGCTGATGCTAAAGCAGCTTTGACAGCAGCACAAAGCATTCCTGCTACCCAGCCGCCCTCCCAGTAGGACCAGCACAAGTGCTGTGGGGACGAGCTGCACACAAAGGAGGGTCTCAGCGCAGCTGGGGATGGCGCATGGGGTTCTGCTGCCAGGAACACCACCCGAATTGTCCCACACCTCTGGAGTGCAGAAGCTGGGCAGCTGCCTGAACATGGCCGATCATCACCTTGCTCGTGAGCACCCAGAGCAGAGGCGGTGTGTCCAATATCATCTGCTTCGTCTGGAAAAATTGGACCAATCTGATCTGTCATCCAAGATGGAAATGCTGTTGGACCAATGATGAATACTGCCTGTATGTGCCGATTTTCATAGAATCCCAACCTGGTTTGGGTTGAAGGGACCTTAAAGCTCATCCAGTCCCAACCCCTGCCACGGGCAGGGACACCTTCCACTGGTGCTCCAAGCCCCTGTGTCCAACCTGGCCTTGAACACTGCCAGGGATGGGGCAGCCACAGCTTCTCTGGGCACCCTGTGCCAGTGCCTCAGTACCCTCACAGGGAAGAGCTTCTGCCAAAGAGCTCATCTCAGTCTCCCCTCTGGCAGGTTAAAGCCATTCCCTTGTCATGTCCTTACAGGCCCCTGTCCAAAGCCCCTCTCCAGCTTTCCTGGAGCCCCTTTAGGCACTGGAGCTGCTCTGAGATCTCCCCTTCAGGAGCCTTCTCTTCTCCAGGCTGCCCCAGCCCAGCTCTCTCAGCCTGGCTCCAGAGCAGAGCTGCTCCAGCCCTTGCAGCATCTTCGTAGCCCTTCATTTTGTCTTATGTTGCTGTGCCGTCCTGGCTAGAGCAGCTCCTGATCTCTGCACAGAGACGTGGGTTGCAGCTGAGCTGTAATTCAAGCTGTCACATTCTCTCTGCATTATCAGCACAGCAGTTTCACCTTGGTTTGCAGCTGCCCTGCACGCCATAAGCTTGAATTATCACTTAGCTTGTGCTATAGATTTCTGGTGTGTGATGGGGAGGAAGTAGGGAGCCAGAAGTGCTGTGCCTTCAGCCGACAGTCTCCAATGGAGATGAGCTGATGAAGGGCAGGGGCCACCTGTGACTTGGTGAGATCAGATTAAAATGTTTCTCTGGACAGCAGAGGAGAGATTAAGCAGAAGTCTTTCATTATGGCTGCTTTCTTAGCAGTCTTCGTCTGCCAAGAAGTAGCCTCTTTGGCAGTGCTTCTGGAGTTACCTTTGTATGCTGCTGAGCACTGGGAAGTTCTCCTGTTGGTTTTCCTTAAGCTCTCTGTAGCTTTTACCTGTAACATAATTAACATGCATGACTTGTTCTCAGAGAAAACAAAGGTGCAGTCGCAGAGTGTACCCTTAGTCATCGGAGCTTCTCTGTTACCTGTTCTAAATGGAGCAGCCAAAACCTGCTGCTTGATTCCCTTTCAGCAGGTAGAGCTGACCCAATGCAGGAATTGCACAGCCGAGAAGAAGCAATTTCTCTTTGGTATTAACCAGCAGAACCTAGTTGGCCGTCGCAGATGTGCTCTGGCTTTGCACTGAGGTGCAAAACTCCCCTGACACAGTGACCTACAGCATGGCAGAAGTAGAAGAATCCATCTTTCTTCATAGAATCCCAGTCTGGTTTGGGTTGAAGGGACCTTAAAGCTCATCCAGTTCCAACCCCTGCCACAGGCAGGGACACCTTCCACTGGAGCAGGTTGCTCCAAGCCCTGTCCAGCCTGGCCATGAACACTGCCAGGGAGCAAGAAGGTCACTTCTTGCTAGGTCAGGCATGCAGGAGCCATGATCCCGGCTGCAGTTAGTGCCCAGCAGGTTGAGCAGCATGGAGTTGATGTGTGGAGCATTATGTGCCTTCAAACCATGAAGCCGAGCTTGGAGGTGGTTCACAATGTGATTTTTGGTCAAATCCTGTTCAATAGGCTGCCATAACCACTCACTTGGCCCTCAAGAAGTTAAAACAACTGCAGCGTTAGAGCTTCTTGTGCCTCCCAGCAAAAAAATAGGCACTGTGTAAGTGCAGGAAGAAGTGCAGGGAGCAAAGAGGAATACTGCCGTGAGACGACACCTTCTGGCATTTTCTTCCACCCGTGTCCTTGCATCGCAGGTTGTGTGTGGGAAAAGGAGGATAATGAGGCTAGAACTTAGGCTAGAGCTTTTGGGGGTGGTTTAAAATAACTCTTGTGAAATGATGTACTGGGTTGATCCTTCTCTTTTGGTGTGGTGGTATGTGCCAGCTGCCATTGTCACTGGAACAAGAGATTGCTGCAGAGGCTATATTGACACAAAATCCAGCAGTAATGTGGAGAACTGAGTGCACTCATTTCCCTTGAGCCCTGGAAATGGGAATTCAGTTTCCCAAAACTTGCCAAAAAAGCCATTTACTGTGGTGTGCTTTATTCTGTCATCTTTGTCAAGAATTGAACCAATTTCACTTGACTGTACTTTACGCACTACAGCTAAAAAGCTGCCTGTGAATGGGTGTTTCTGGGTACGTTTCCAAGATTCTGGAAGTCTTCCTGCAGCTTGGCCTTTCCATGAGGGCTGATTCCCCTCCCAGTACTTTTTTTTTCTAGTTTTATGAATACAAATGTGAACATCCTCTTAGTGCCCTCTCTTCAGCTGCTGCTTTCTTTGTGTATCTGAAGAGTAAGTAAGAGAGTCAAGCCAGGACTCTATTTCTATCAGGAAAGCAGCTTGTGCAGCTCAAGGAAAGCCAAATACCACCCGTTCTAATAACACAGCGATCATGGCAGTTGTTTTTTCTGCAACTGAAGTAAAAATCAAATCATTTGGATTTTTCCCAGCAGCAAGAACAAATATGTTCTTCCTTCTGTCCCTCCTATGTCTGTTTTTCTTCTGTTCCTTTTCCCATACCTTTTTTTTTGTACATTCAGACACTAACACGTTACTCAAAACGCAGCAGGGATTCACTACGTCCTGCGTATTCCTGAGAAGATGCACAAAACATGCTGGGTTTCTGGAGGGAAGCTGGAGTCTTGGAGTCTGTGTGGAAATCACATTTTACTTGCAGACTCATTGGAGGTGACAGTAGCTCTGTCTCCTCGTGGCTTGTACACAACTGTTGTACCATTGTGTGCCAAGTGTCATCCCTTCCCGTTAAAAGCTTGCCTTGCTCTGCCATCATCAGGGGAGAAGGGATAAATCCAACTTGTGACATTCTCCCTTGCTTTATTTCCTAGTACCTCTTGGGTTCAAAGAGTGGCTGAGCTGTGCCTTTTCCGTGTCCAAGGGCAGGGAAGCACCCTTACCTGCTTCTCTTCCATCTCAGCAGCAGCTCTGCACCCCTTTCACCCACTGGCAGAAGGTCCTGCCACAGCTACTTCTGCTGGGCAGCAACACCAGAGCATTTAGCATTTGCTAGAAGGGAGATGATTCACTGCCCACCTGGAGCAGGAAGAAGATGTGAAAAGCTCGCAGTGGCAAGCCAAGTGTCTGGCAGCAGTTGGAGCAAACGGAGCAGGAGGATGTTTGGGGGGAGCATGAATAAGAGGAGCTCATGATGACTCTGTAAAAGGGCTCTGAGGGACCATCTGGAATAGGGTGAGCAGTTATGGAGGAGATAACTAGAATAAATGGGGCTGGGAGCAGGGAAAGCCAGCACAAAGGCTGCTCAGGGTTTGAGGAGGGGGCTTATCTACTGGCTGCTGTGGCAGCCATCTATGCTGCTTGCCTGGCAGGGCTTTGGGACTGGTTCTTATTCAGTGATGCTCTGTTGGGAGCCCCTTCTCCCAGTGGAGCCAAAGCCAACAGTGACCCAGCTGCCTCCCAGGCAGCATTGCAGGGAAGCAGGCAGGAGATGGTGGGATGCTGCCAGATGCTCAGGGCAGGTCCGTTTGCTCTTCACCCTCTTCAGGTGAGAGAGAGAAAGCTAAAGGCTTTCAAACCACACAGTATCACAGCTCGGGAGAGCAAGGAAATTGTTGAACAGCTTTACAGTCATAAGCCAGGCTGAAAACACTCATGATTGCCAAGCAGGTTGGTTATCTCCATTATGCCTATCAGAGCAGTGGGAAGGGAGCTGCCTCAGCGCCTACCGTCCTCCAAGCGCAGCCACCACTTTTAGTCACAGCTAAGGAGGGTTAGTGCTCTAACCCTCTTTCTGTATGTGTGTGTTTTCATGTGTGCACTGGCTCAGCTTACTATTTTTAGGTTGTTTTCCTAATCTGATGGCAGTTCAAGGTTTCTAAAGTCTTGGAGTGGTTGACACGATTACAGTGGACCCTGTGCCATCACCTCTTCCACCTTCCTGCTGCAAATGAGTTAGTGCTGGAGTCAGAAGTTGCCTTTTCTCCTTCGCATCTCAACTGCTGGGTGTTTTCTTATAACAAACAAGAGAAAATATTCTCCATCACTTCAAATCTCTGTCGTTCCCCAAATTCCTCCAGTTAATGTTAAAGGTGAAGGGTTGTATTGAAAAGCTTTTACAGTCCTACTTTGAAATAAGACATCTGAAACATATGCAAAGACCTTTAGGATAACTTTATTCCAAGTAACAAGCCTATCTTAACTTTCCTCCCCTCTTTCTGCTTTTGAAGCAGATTATTCAGAAACCTGAAAGTTCAAATGAGCCTGTTTAATCGCAGCTCATAGATGTAACCTGTGCACCAACATACTCAGGTAAATTTAAACCCACTATCCTGCGGTATGTTTGAACAGGTTAAAAGATGAGGCCTTGCCCTAGTCGATGCTGATAGCAAAGCTTCTCTTTGAGCCAGGATTTTATTTGGGTTTGAAAATTAAGAGAAGGGTAAATCCTCATTAGTGTAATCAGCTCAAATGGGTTGACTGCTCTAAAGCAATTTGTTTCATTTGTTTGGAAGATGTTTAATTTTAGCTATGGATGTTCCGTGCTCGCACAGTTGCTATTTGTGCTGGTGATGGTGTCATTTTGTGTGCTATGATTTGTAAAAATAAACTTTCTGCTCTGAATGAGAATTTTGTGACAATCTACGTCCCATTCATCAGCCCTTTAAAAGCACACAGAACTTGTACACTCATGCTGCTGTCGCGTCTCTGCATGCATTTCTATGAGGAATAGTTCTTGCTGCTCACAGTATCTAATCTGCGGTTCCTCAAGTGTCTCCTCTTTGCAACAGAAGCCTGCATGAAGAGAGGTTGTGAAGTTCTCCTGTAATTCTTCCTCTTGAAATCGAAGACATCAGCTTCTCTTTATTTGACCACACCATATCTAAGGGCAGTGGAAACCAGTTTCTCATGGGAGCAAATAAAAACCGGTGATTCAGGAGCTACCAGTGCTGTTCACTTTTCACAGGTTGTGTTGTCTCCTGGCGATTTGATGTACAGGGACTTGGCTTTTGCACCTCCACTGGTGCAGGTGCCACATGCAGCTTCCTGCTCTTGCTACCTCATCCCTTCTTGGCTGTATTTTGGGCTGCTTGCTATTGCTTGAGGTTTATTCGTAGCCTCTCACGATGCTCATATACAGAGCATCAATACATATTCTCTGCCACAGCAGATGGTTTCCGCTTTCCGAGCCTTCCATGTGGAGCAGATGCTGCAAAATCCAATTTCCCTTGGGCATAACCTTTGATTGGCATCTCTGTGCCAATTGCCATTTCATAACAGGTCCTGGAAAAGGCTTTGGAGTCTCTAAGACTTGTATGTCTGATGCCTAGACTAACGTGGCTTGTTGAAGTATCCTGGATGTCTGACAAGTTACCAGAGCTGTTAGTTGTGCTGTAAAGCCTGTGGCAGCAAGACAGCGCTACTTGCGTCATCCAGAATGCTTGATCTTGCATGAAAATATGCTGAAAGGTGTAGTTCCCTGGTGTTAATAGAGCTCAAATGAAGCTTTCTTGAAGAGCAGTGGTCCTGCTGTTTGTTACTGGGGACTTGGAGCAGCCTGCTCTAGTGGAAGGTGTCCCTGCCCATGGGAGGGGATTGGACCTGAATGAGCTTTAAGATCCCTTTCAACCCAAACCAGTCTCTGATTCTATGATTGTTGTGTTCAAGCTGAAGCAAACCCTTTGGGTTGTTTCAATTTATTGCTCAGCCACATGAGCCCAGGGAGGGAGCAGGACGGGCGAGGGTGGAGTGAGGATGGGACAGTCCCTTTTGGTGGCTGCCCACAGGAGCAGTGAGAGCTTTAGCACCATGGGGACCCCAAGGCTGGAGTGGTGTGGCTGTTCTGAGCGTGGTGGAAGCAAAGTTGAGTTTTTAGCTTTGATGTCTGCATTTGCTCTCATTCCAGCGCGATGCTTTAATCTGCAAAATGCAGTGCTGGGTTTTCACTGTGCTCAGCTTGAATGTTTTCCAAGACATCACGCTGCTGAAATAGCAGAATTTGCCTGTGGATTCCAGTGCAGTGATCAGCGTGTGTACTGGGGTGATAACCTTTCCATGAGAGCAGTGGTGGAGTGAGGCCTTTTACATGGACTCAAAGCCAAATCACTCAGCAGCAAGTCCAAAGCTTTTAAGCAAACTTAGAAGATTTCTGCTTGCAGCAGCTTTCACTGTAAGACACTGCTTTTTCTCCAAAGGAGAACTTGCACGTGTCGTGCCTGGATTTTCTTCTCTTAATGTGTTGTTCTTGTTTAGTGCCATGGAGCAGTAACTTGTTTTGATGTGATTTCATACATTAATTGCATCAAACTGATCACAGTTTGTATTTCAAGTGTTGAGTTGTACCTTTGAATCCCCTAGATGAGACCCCTGCTCTGCCTCTGGCTTTTCATCCTGCGCTCTTTGAACCCAGAACTGCTCATCTACAGCAGACCGCTCCACAGCACCGCGGCTTTGTTTGACCTTTTCAGTCCTCTGCCGACACAGTTCCTCGCCATTAAAAACCTCAAGTTTGAGTGCCCAGACAAAAGATACCTTTTCCTCAATCAATCTCTTTTGTTGGCAGTGTCCTTCAGAAGTATTTACAGATCTAGTGGTGATATTTGTGGAGCTCCTGCGGTTCACCATGGCAATGGACTCAGTGGCACCAGGACACATTTCTTGTTGCTGAAATAGAGCCAAGCTACACCATGAATTATGCAGATGGGCTGTGATTAAATAAAATGTGATGCAGATTTTCTTAGGCTGCCCCTTTTTACTGTTAATAAGGTCCACAGAACCCGACCCTAAATCCTCTAGAGGCATCTGCCTGCTTGGATCCTGCAGGCAACAGGCACTCTTTATATCGACATCAAGCTGACATTTTCTCTTTCGAGCTTTGCCCTGTCTTAAAATGATGCTAAATGTTAATCTGTGTTTGAGTGAGCTGAGGGTGCATTTTCTCGTGTTCCTTCATTTCAGTAACTGATGTGGAGCTGAGGAGCCCTGGCTTGGGCTGGGAGGCTCCACAGCAATGCTCCTTTGGGTCCAGAATAGATGAGCAATGCAGCCTGGGTCTGAAAACTAGATCTGTGCTACAGCATTTCTCTTCTAGCAAAGCCAGGGGGTGAGTTCTTGACTGCAGAGCTGACAGTGTTGCTGCTGAAAACCCTCAGGGAAAAATCAAACCTTAAAAATATGCCTGAAACTAATAATGGCTTCTGTAGGCTGGCACTTCAGATGCTTTTTTTAATGTTTTTTGCTATAGCTTCACCTTGTAGGAGCTCCCACCAAGAGCAGAGCGTTGCTGAGGTTTAGAGCTGAGACAGGTACTCCAAGCTCTTGCTTGTACAGTTTTGAGTGGGTAAAGCTGACACAAGGAGTTGGGACCCCAGAGAGCACTGAAGAGTTGCATTGCCGTTGCTTCCTTCCCTCCATGAGATCCCCATCTTTGAGTCTTACCGCAATTTATCTTCCTGGTTCTTAGGCCCAGTAGGAATCTAATTGTCTCTTGACCAAGTAAGGCTGTATTAATAATTAGCACACTCCTAATCCGATCTGTTTCCTTTCTCGTTTGCACTTTTCAAGACCGTTATCCTGACGTAGTAATTGTGGTGCTACTCACTGTGTGTGTATTTTAAATTAGCACTCACTGTATTTGTATCTTAAATTTGCAATGGTCTCAGTTTAAAACTTTTCATAGAGTATTCTGTTACCCTCTTCTATCATTCTCTATCATCCTTGATTTATTCTCTAAGAAGTAGAGATGACTATCTTGGTATTAGAGCTAATTACATAGGTGAATCCTCATCTGATTTTACTGGAAACTCAGTGGCTCACCATGTGTTACTTCAAGAGCTACTGCAATTACTCAAGTCTTCAGCACTAAGCTGAGGGCATTAAATTATCATTTCTGTTGATTTAGGGATATTTGAAAAAGGTTTTGAGCTGCCTTCATTTCACATCCCATCATTTTTTCGCTTTGGAATTGCTTCTGCATCATAGAATCCCAGACTGGTTTGGGTTGGAAGGGACCTTAAATAAAGCTCATCCAGTTCCACCCCCCTGCCATGGACAGGGACACCTTCCACTGGAGCAGAGTGCACCAAGCCCCTGTGTCCAACCTGGCCTTGAACACTGCCAGGGATGGGGCAGCCACAGCTTCTCTGGGCACCCTGTGCCAGCACCTCAGCACCCTCACAGGGAACAGCTTCTGCCGAAGAGCTCATCTCAGTCTCCCCTCTGGCAGATTAAAGCCATTCCCCTTGGCCTGTCCCTACAGGCCCTGATGAAGAATCAAACCATCCTGTTTTCTTAGAGGACTTAATTGCTGCTAATGCTTCCTAAAACACAAGGTTTTTTTAGGAACAGGAGCCTCGTAAGACCAGGATGAGTAAATGTTTTACATAGGATGTAAAGCTCTGGTTAGACTGGGAATTCCTGCAATACTCTGTAATATCTCATGAGTGCATCCTGATGACTGATACCTAATATGATTCCCCAAGCCTGTGAGTTAACAAGATTAAACCATCCTACAGTAATCTTTGTCAAGCTGCGCTTTGTTCTTTTTGAGTTACAGGTGGGAGCATAAGTTCTGCAGTAGTTAAGCTTTAGTGATCTCAGTGCTGCATTTATTGTGTTGCTCGTGAGTGCCATCGGGCAGATGAATGAGGCTTTCCTAAATCTGTAGTAGGGCATAAAGTTATTATATTGCTGACACCCTCCAGCCTGAAGTGTTCTCCTGTTCTGCCTTGGCCTGTGCTGGGCCAGGCTGTGAGCAGGTACAAAGCTGAGCAGTTACACGAGCAATTTAATCCTGGTGTCTGATAATGAGTGAAGGGGTTTGCTGTTTTTACTATTGATCTCTCATGTAAATATAGGTATATGCATGCACTTGTGAAAACATGCTATCAAAGTTATAATCACTGTGCTCTTGGGTCCCATGCTATTTAATTCACAGACTTATGTGCAAAAAAGGCTTTGTTCATAACAGTGCTCCCCATGCTGAGCCTTTACAGTGAATAACAGGATGTTGTATTTTGTGTATTCAAGCAAGGATGTTGTTTTGACATAGGACAAACCCCATAGTTCAAGACAAAATCCCTTCCATTGCATTTTGGAACTGCTTATGAGATGCAGATAGGAAATATTTGTTTTAAGAGTGTTATGCAGCTTGATAGTGATGTTGGGATGTGGAGCTAGATACTGATTAAATGAATCTGTGCTTGGCCCTGCACAGAATTCCTCTCTGCGTGGGCCAGGCTGGCTTTAGTTTTTGCTCAAAGGGTAGTTTGAGGAGCACTGTGCAGCTCAGGGAGTGCTCAGACACCAGCGCTGGTTTGTTCCCTTTTCTCCTGGTGCTTTCAGAAGGCTGATCCACACAAAAAGCCGCCATCAGTTGAGTATAAATATTGCGTACTCTTGCTGAGAAATCTGTTGCTGAGCTGTTAGGTGGGAAGAGGTGGTTGTGGCTCCTACCAGTTGGGTATTGAGAGTTTTGTGTGTGACTTACAGTGGAATGCTTTGCCCATATGCTTTAATGACTGAGATCACTTATTTTTACATGCTGATGGGTCAAAATGGAAATCTTTGCTCTTTTTGAAAGGAAAACAACTTTTTTTCCTTTCTCATGAGTAAACTGTGCAGAAGGTCGTGCTGCATAACAACAGTTATATATTATCTGGGTTGAAAAAGCAGCTTTTTTTTGGACATGCCTCATTTTGTGCAAGGGATATCATCTTCGTAACTGCTCAGACGAGTGCTAGCCCGTGTTCGGGGTTGTGCTCTGCCTCGTGTTCAGTGCAATGTAGGGAACTCCGTGTTTTGTTCTCTACGTCCCAGAGTTCAAGCTGCCAAAGCTAGATGCTTTCATGTGGTCATGTTATTGCTTTGAAATCTATTTGTCTATTCAAAGTTGCAGGTGAGCAAAGCCTGCACTGATTTGGCCTTTGGTTCATCCACAGTGCATACTGAAACTTAATTGCTTGCTGGGTAACATCAAACAAGAGACACTGGAGAGGTAAAAAGGAAGGGCTTTGCCCACTGAAAGATTTACATGCAGGAGGAAGGGTTTAACATTGCCCCGTTGACTGATTTCAATGCTTTCCTATTCTTCCAGCTGAAGGGCTTCCCCAGGTGTATTACTTCGGACCGTGTGGAAAGTACAACGCCATGGTACTAGAGCTGCTTGGTCCTAGCTTGGAAGATCTATTTGACCTCTGTGATAGGACTTTCACTTTGAAGACGGTATTAATGATAGCCATCCAGCTGGTGAGTAACACTGGGCAGGGCTCTGCCCACAGCCTCCACACCACTGACTTGTGTTTATGTCAGTCCTGGGTTAGCTGAAGGATGGGGCTGGAGCAGTGCAAGCATCAGGGTGTCTGGTGGTCAGAAAGAGACTCTCCTTCCATTGCAGAATCACAGAATGGGACCTTGAAGCTCATCCAGTTCCACCCCCCTGCCATGAACAGGGACACCTTCCACTAGAGCAGGCTGCTCCAAGCCCTGTCCAGCCTGGCCTTGAACACTGCCAGGAATGGGGCAGCTGCAGCTTCTCTGGGCAGCCTCTTCCAGTGTGTCGCTACCCACATTATGAAGAATTTCCTTCTTGTGTCCAACCTAAATCTATCCTCTTTCAGTTTAAAAATGTTGCCCTTTGTCCCGTCCCTGCAGGCCTTGGTAAAAAGTCTCTCTGCATCTTATAAAAGAAATCTTCTCAGGTTTGAGAAGAGCTCTTGTGAAGGGAAGGTCAAATTATGCTTATGAGCAAGCTTGCTCCTTGCGTAGCAGAACCAGTGAAGCTGGATTCCAATGGACTTGCATCCTGTATTCCCTACACACCCCTGCCCCAGTATCTACCCCAGCTCCCTCCCTCTGTTTGGACATCCCCAGAACATCTCATTTCTTACCCTCTCCCCAGGACACAGGGAGCATAGCACCCTCCCACAGTCCTACCAGTTCTACCAGTTTGGTGCTACCAAGCTGCTCACAGACAGAAACCTCTCAGAGCAGTGGGAGCAGAGCAATCCTTAGCCAAAATACCAGCATTTGAGGTCTCTCCCTTGTCAAATTTGGTCAAAATGGACCAACAGGTTTAAATCCCTAAGAGTTGGAAAATAATACATCTATGGGCAGCATCACAGAGCCTCTAATTTATCTAAAAAGGGAAGGAACCAAGCTGAAAGTGGGAGCTTGGATTTGTGTTTGCATTAAAAATGCAACAGGTTCTAAATGTGGTGAGTGAACTTCCACAAGTCCTTAGGGCCAGCAGTTATAATTTCCATTTGGCTTGCTGGTCCCTACCTGTGGTCTGCAGACACCCCAGAGGCACAGCAGAGGTGGGACTGTATATTCACATTAACAGCGGATAGAAGTGCTAAAGGAAAGAGAAGGTGGTGAGGGAGTGAGGAGCGCAATCCTTTCTGAATGAAGTTGGCCACAGCAGAATCTCAAATGGAAAAACTGAGATTTCTTCAAATGGAAAGTTTTAGATTTGTTCTTCTCAGATGCAGAAGTTTGAACGGCGCCTGCCTGGTAGCGGGTCCATGAAGTTGTCCTCTTACGGCTGAGTTTTGTTGGGTTTGAGTGTTCCTTCATCAGTGGAAAACCAGGTTATAGTATTGGTTTTTATTAAATCAACTGTCAACAGATGACAAAGCCTTGGATATAGCTTGTATGGCCTTTTGGTTGTAAAGGTGTGAAACATAAAGATGTATTCCCATGTGACTGCTGGACAAATCGGGATTGGCACAGCAGTGTCCATCTGCCTTTCACCAAGTCTGAGGCTGCAGGTCAGCTCTGTACTTGGATGGTCTTCACTGGTACCATCTGCTGATCCTCAACTGGCCCCCCAAATGTAGACAGTTGTACCGGTTCGAGAAACAGATGCTTAGGATGGTTCAGGGGGACACCAAAAGCAGTCACAAACAGAGGAGCTGGTGTTCTCCAAAAGGAGCATGTAGTGCTGCTCCTCTTTCCATGCGGAGATGTTTTAGGACCTTCCCAATCTTCTCAGGATGACATGAATTATCAGCTTGGAGCATACGCATTTGAGGAGACAGATTTAGCATCTTTAGGTGTGCCCCGTCTCCTTCCCTGAGGGTTTCCTGGGAGAAGGGCTCCCGTGGTCCTTGGAGACTGGTTTTCTGACAGGCTGGCACTTATTGCTCAACTGGAAAGAAAACCCTTCATCCAGGCACAGGGCTTTGGGGGAAATTGTCTTGGATTTCTCTTGGTTCCTATGCTAAATTGTTGCTGTCCCTGTGTCACACTCCAGTGTGAGAGACGTATCAGAGAAAGAAAGTTTGACTGTCAAATTCAGGGGGTTTGCCTCCGTAAGGTGTGCTCCTCTCTTGCTTTTGACTTGCTTAAGCTGCTGTATTTCTAACCACAGGTGTGAGGAGATGTAAGACTTCACTGCCAGAATCCGGTGTAATGCACAAGCAGCGTTTCTCTTCTCTGATCCTTGACATGCCTGTTAACAAGCCTAGTGCCCGGGGAGACCTCCAGAAGTGTGGATGGCCCGGTACCACACAGACAGCAGAGAGGAGCACCCTGCCCTGATGCAGGGAGTGAGGGACAGCTCAGCACATTGCAGAACACTGCTTCTCTGGTTCATTTCCCACCAAAATGCTATCAAATAAAGCAATACTACTTGTCTGGGAGGCTCCTCTGCAGCATGAAGCTCAGGGAGCTCCCAGGAGAGGATCCCAATGCTGGGAGTCACCTTAGTGCTGCCTCTCCTGCCTTGGGCTTGATCCTCTCCAAAGGGGGAGGAAGGAAACATTTGCCATGGATGTCTTTGCACTTGTTGGAGCAGCAGCGCTGGCATCACACCGCGAGCTAGTGGAATGTTACGTTGTCCACCCCTTCATCCCCTAGATCTTTCTCAACCTCACTTGCACGTAATGATCCATGTGTCTTTAGGAGCATCCAGTCCAGCCTCTGCTGTTTGTATGCTTCCTTGCCACTGCCTGCTGTAGGCTCAGCTTGACAGCAGCCAGCTGCTGCCTTCAGGGTCCCATTTAGCTGCCGTCTCCCCTTCTCCCTCTTCAAGCCTGACTGAACATCTCTGACACATCCACATATGTGCTGCATGCTGAAACTAGGCAGGAATTTTGGACGCGGTATGGTGGCACTTGGTCTCCTATTTTTTATGTACAGTGATCAAGTTTTAACCAGAGGCATCCCTGAAAGATGTTTTTTAATATACAAACATGCTTGGCTGGTCTTACTTAGCTTGGTAGGTAGCAGCAGCTCAGGACTGGGGTGGATCCTTTAACTCAACAGATGTTAGAAGAAAGGGAAGCCCTGTAGGAGAAACAAATACATTGTCATTGCTTTAAGGAAAGTTACTTGTGAGTATGGAAGAATTTAAACATGGTTTTACATCAAAAAGACTCTACTGGTTGAGGGAGATAGAGACTGGACATCAATAAGTCTTCAAAGAGACCCTGATCTGGAACCTTTTCAGTTGAGATGACACAGTAGGAAGGTCTGCCTCAGCAGGGGGATGAGCCCTTCAGGTTTGGCGCTGGGCTTGCATGTACTTCTGGTGAGCTGCATTGTGGCAGCAGCTTATCAAACAGCATGAGTTGATCAGAAGTGCTCTTGGTCCAGTGCACCATTTCATACCTCTCAGTGAGAATCTGCATTGAAGGAGTCATCTGTTTTCCTTCCTGGTCAAAGTTTTCCAGTTCTGTTACTGCTGTAACTTGAGGGTCTCCAGTGCTTCACATTGCTCTGCTAAGAGCATCAAACTGGAACTGCTTCCTCCATCATCTGAGTGCAGCCAAATAGATCAAGCAGTTGTTCCTGAACAAAGCAAAGTTTGGTGGTTAAAAACGTTCACTGACGTCAGCCCCTAAAGCCCATAAACTGGAAGTCATCAGTTTTATCAGGAGTAACTGTTACTTTTACCCTTGGCTTTAAGTGCTTGCTGTCAGGTGCACTGTGTCCGACACTGGGCAAATACTTGTGGCTGCGATCTAGACCAAGTCACAGTGAAAGGTTTTTTTGACTGGTGACCATTAAATCATCTTGTGTAACAGACACCAAAGCAGGCTTTAAACAGGAGGAATTCTTTTTCTCTGTTGATCTGTTCTATATTCAGGCAGGTGATGGTGTAGAAGAAGGGTTCAGATTTATCAGGAGGGTCTAGAGATGGGGTTGCCATCAAGATCAGATCCTGAAGAGATACCTTTTGGGGGGAAGAGGGTTTATTACACTTGCTTCCTTGGCAAGAGGAAGGAAGATAAAAGCATGGGTTGCTTTGCCATCTGGTTAAATGTCACAAACATCCTCTCATCTCCCAGCTGCAGAGCAGAGATCCTGCTGTCTGCCGGGTGTGCTCTCCCCTCCTGCGGTTTCTGTGACACCTGACATGGAGATCTGTGGCTCTGAAGATGGACCCTGCCAGCCGTGGCCATGGAAATCCTGCTTTGATTTGCAAGCAGAGTCTCACACCCACCCCCAAGTATTCTGTGCCCTGTGGTAAAATGCCCATGTCTGTTCTTATTAAATAAGAGAGCAGATGTTAACAGTGCTTCACAGTCACTGTTTTTCCAGTGTAAGAGTGAGTCCAACAGTTCATCCCAGTTCCTTGCAGTGGTTTCTCTGTCCATCGGGGAAGTAATGTACAGACATTAGAGCCGGTAATTCAAACACAAAGGAGCGGACATAGTGTCTGCAGCCACACGTTTCTGGAGTGGGAACTCCACTCCTCCTCTCCTTCAGCTGTGCAGTGGGTTTGAGTCAGGCTGAGGGCAGTGCAGCCTCCATCACAAGCAGCCACAAGCAGGGTGAGTGTCTTGTCAGGGTGAGTAAAGCATGGATAGGAAACATTCTGACCTGGAGAGCATCTTTCAGCCATTGTTGGTGATGAGCAGCTCCAGTGGCACATCCTGAAGCATCGAGGCAGGTGGAAGTAAAGAAAAAGGAATATGAAAGACCCAACAGCATCTCTGCCCCTGTGGTGGAGGTGAAGTGGCTGTCCTGGCCAGTGCAATTTGCTATGAGTTTTTAAGGAACAAATGTTTTTTTCAGGCTGTTGGCCATTTCAACAACTGAGCTCCTCTAGTAGACAAATTCAATGAGCAAGCCAGGCTCTGTTTGAAAGCTTGTTGTGTATGGAGAGGCCAGGAAATGCTTTGTCCCAGTTTCAAGGGTTGCATCTTAATTTAAATGGCCTCCGACATACCTTTTTGTCTTGCAGCACTGCTGTGTCCTGTAGGTGATTCAAAGCTGAAGAATGGCTGAAGTGCAGAGCATCTGCTGTGTTCCGCATCAGCCTAGAATTGATTAGGAATAATGGCTGTGAGCCCTGAAACCCATTTTCTCAGCACAGTGAAATAAATCATTGCTCAGAGGGGAGGAGACAGCAACACGTGCTGTTACCTTGGTTGAAGAGCCTCTCAGCGAGCCCTGGTTTTTAAGAGTGATTCGCCTGCAGTTTTCCCTGTCTGCTGCCCTCCCTGTACAGCAGGTTTGATTTTCTGAGGAGTGCTGCCCCCTCCTGCCTGTTACCTGTTTCCAAGTGCTGGAGACGCAGCAGGTTTTCTTTAGGAACAGACTATCCCTGAGCAGGAGGTGCCGAGCTCCTGACATCGCTGACCTGGTGCAGACCGGCTCAGGAGCCAGTGACTGCCCGCAGGGAGCTCCCGCTGGTGCCTTGCACCTCCCGCAGGACGGTGCGGCACTGACCTCTGCGGACTGACGCTTGTTAGTGCAGGATGGGGAGTCAGAGCTCTGCTGTGGTCTCCTCACATTGCAGACTCAAAGGGCCTTTCTAAGGAAGCATCTTGCTGACAAAAGCCACCATGCCCTACGGCGTGCAGGGCAGCTGCAGCCTGGGGCAGCCACAAACAGGGATTCACATGGTTTCATTTAAAACCTAAAACGGTTGTAAATTAAACAAAATTGGGAGTTATTTCCAATTGGAATAACCTCTTAGGTTAGGAACTCAAAGGAGAACTGCTTGGCAACCTGTCCAAACTTCACCTGCAGTGTGCTTAGTTTCAAAAGCAAGATTAATGATAAGCATCTGGATGAGGAGTGTTGTTAGAGAGGAAATGACCCTCCATCAGCTTGGAAGTGGGATTCCCTTTTCCCTTCCCCTCTCTGTCAGATTGCCGGAACAAAGTGAGTCAAAAGCTGGAAAATATTCCAGCTATTCCTAGTTGACAGGTTGTGATCTTTAGTCAGCATTGAGGATCGTAAGGCTTCCACCTGCCCCAGAATCCCCCTCCATGAAGAATCTGGCGTGTCTTAAGACAACATATGGATCGAGGGAGGAAGGTGGTAAGACACAGAGCAACAAGGGACGGCTGTGGGCAAGGGCTGCTGCTAACCAGTTTAGTAGGTTTAAAATCAGTACAAAAATGCTTCTGCAAATCCCTGTGACATCATTCCAAAGGCTGTGTCCTGGTGGTACCGTTTCAGAAACAGCCTTTCTGTTTTCCTACGGACATTTCTGTAGGATTCAAGGCAGGGAGCGCAGTATGGTAGCCACAGAAAGGAGAGGATGACAGATTCCTCTTCTGACTCCATTGAAGGAGCTCCATCCAGTTCCAGTCATAACTGCTGCCATGGTTCTCTGCATCTGTGGTTGTGTTTCTGTGCTGAGGGTCACTGACAAAAAACCTCACAGCCCCATTGGCCAGGAGAGCATGGAGGCTGCTCTGCTTGCAGATAACTTTTGCTCCTCACTTTGCAGATATCTCGCATGGAGTACGTGCATTCGAAGAACCTCATCTACCGAGATGTCAAGCCTGAAAACTTCCTTATCGGCCGGCAAGGCAACAAGAAAGAGCATGTCATTCACATCATAGACTTTGGATTGGCAAAGGAGTACATTGACCCGGAAACCAAAAAACACATACCTTACAGGGAACACAAGAGCTTAACTGGAACAGCCAGATACATGTCCATCAACACTCATCTTGGCAAAGGTCTGTGTGGTTGGTGGGAGCTTGCCGTGACCTCCAGTGGTAACTTGGCTTCTTATGGCTCATTCCTCCCCTTTGAGCTGTTTGTAAACCTCTGCCTTTACAGTTGTGAGGCTCTTTCTTTTCCCCTTTTGAGGGACTGAGACAGCTGAAATGTTGAAAGCCTCATAATTATATTTTTTATTAGGAACTAAATAACTGGGAGCAACCCAGCACTGATAAAAAGCAAGTAGGCGGGTAGTAACTGCTGCACTAAATGATGACCAAATAGATTTTTATAGCACAGCTCTGCGCTGAGCTATAGAGCATCAGAATAACCAGGACATTCAGTTACGGATGTTGGAGTTGGATATTCCTTAACCTAATAATTGGTTGGAGAAAATTACTGATTTAACTCATTTTAAATGTGGCTTTCATTTCCTCTCCTCACTGCCTTCCCTCATGCCAGAAAATTACATTTCTGTGGCTGAAAGGCAAAAAAACCTTATTAAATGTTTATATTCACTTAAACCCATAAGAGCAGTAAGATAATGGAATATTCTTTGAGTAGCCACCCAGTATGTGATGAAGGCATCGCTCGCATCTCATGGAGAGTTCGGTCCCTCTGGGTGTAAAGAGGGATAAGTCCAACTTCTAATCTTGAAAAGCCTGGTGAAGGGTCAGGAAGGGATGGAGGAATGAGCAGCTGCAGTGGGAGCAGGCTCGGATGGAAGGTGGATGTGGAAGATGTGTTTGCATTTAAAGTACACCACGTGCCTTCTGTAGTACCCATTTCTCTGCAGGTGTTGCAGCTCAGGCCATGGCTGGTGCAGGAAAGAGTCAGCCTGGGAGGGAAGGCTGGCTGCTGGTGTGTGCTGGGCTGGGTCTGCCCAGAGCAGCTCCGTGGGGTGGATGTTTTGCTGGTGAGGCCCAGGTGGAGTCAGTCCCTTCACATTCAGAACAAAGGAGTCTTACTGCCATTTTCCTAAAAGATGAGTGCACTCAACCATCTTCCTGAGCAGTTCATCTGCATCACTGCACTAAATTACCTAGGAGAGTCTCTTGGGGTTTATTCCCTTTTTAAAGCTATATTGGGGCAACTTGCAGGAGCTGTCATCTCAATTCCTTCTGCTGAGTTTTCTCACCCCCACTGTATTCTGAGGGTTAAATTTGCTGCTGTTGGAGAGCCATGCTGTGCCAAGTGCTGCCACCTTGCAGATGATGCAGCATCAGGAACAGCTCACACGCAGTTTGTCATGGCATGTGGGCTGGATCTGCCCCAGCTTGTGGCCATGGAGCACATTATTTGTCTGAAATTCAGAGGAGAAGAGGTTGCATAAAATCAGTCTGCAAGCTCAGCAGACCCCAGTCTGCATGATGCCGCCCAGCACAGCAGCAGTCCCATGCTGTTGCACTCACATTTGTTGTTCTGTCTTATATCCTCCCGTGAGGGTTTTTATACATTTTGTTAGATAATTTTAAGGATGCTTCTTTCCTTTGGCTCGAGGCCTCTTTTTCCCCCCCTCATTTATAATCATAACATCTGCATGGCAACAGCAGTGTTTCACAAGGAAAAGCAGTGCTAAAGGAGCTATTTTTGGTCTGCTCCGCTGTGATGAGCTGCAGAAGCGGTTGAGAAGGGGTTGGCACAACAACATGGTAGTTCCCTGCAGCTGGTTGCAAGCATCCCCTGCCTGTTCCTATGTCATTCAGGGGAAATAACGTCATCCAGCACCATGTCACAGGTGCACCCTCAGCACTGGCAGTCCAGAGAGCTGGGAAACTGCTTTATTCCTTTGTTCCTCTCATCCAGTCCACCTAATGCTGGGCAGTGTGTCTTACAGCTCCCATCTTATTTTATGCCTTCTAGCTGAGCTGATCTTCACGTATTTTATGGGGTTTTGAAACAGCTTCTAGGTGGTTTTGCATGAGATCTGAGCTATAGGTAGCAAGTGAACTTCCCTGTGATAACTTTATCTTGGAAGCAGGTGTAACCACTGATCAGGTCTCAGACCTATTCCTGCAGCTGCAGCAATAATTTCTCATCTCTTCTGTTTCAGAGCAAAGTCGTCGAGATGACTTGGAAGCCCTTGGCCATATGTTCATGTATTTCCTCCGAGGCAGTCTGCCCTGGCAAGGATTGAAGGTAGGTTTGAGCTTTAGGTTGTGCCCTTTGAAACTTTGTCTGGTCTCTGCCCAAATGAGAATCTGGTGGGCAAACATTCCCAAAAGTCAGTCAGAAGAACCATCCTCTCCTTTGTGTCCTTGAAGCCTGAGAACAAGGCATTAGCTTTACCTACAGGAAAGATTTTAAGATAGAAATATGTTACCTGTCACTTCAAGTTGCCGTTAGCTGAATGGGTACAAATCTGGAGGGAGGATTGAGCAGAGGCAGATGAGCAGCTGGAACTGGGATAGCAGTGAGAGAGCTGTTGAGCTGTGGAAGCAGCTTTGCTGGAGCATGGAGCCGCCCCAAGCTGGAGTGCCACTGGGACACAGTGGTTGTTTATGGAATCCTGGTTACAGCGCACAATCCCCCAGCTGCAGCTGTGAAATGTGGTTATAACAGGAGCAGTTTGATGGGTTTAGATGTGCAGATGGACTTCAGCTTGAAAAACGGGTTTTCAGGCGGAACTATTGAGCTTGGCTTCCCTCCAGAGGCACTGGACATTCAGTGCTTAGAAGTCTATGAAATGCCATGTACAATGTGGAGGGCTGCAAGCAATTGAATTACAGCAACTGCAGCTGACATCTGTCAGCTAAATTAATTAGTAGTAAATCATTTGCCGCCTCTGAAGCTGTTGGTAGCTGCACCTTCACTTCTCCATCACTTTCTTGATGATTAAGCTACAGTGTTCAACTTTGTAATTGCAATGAGTGAAGGGATTGAACTCAATCCGGTTAGGAGCAGGTTTATTAATGAAGACAATAACTCCTGCTAGTACTGTCAGAGAAAGGAGACAAGCCTTTGGGCTCACAAGCTGCTCAGCAGAGTGCTGCTATGGTCAGTGGCAGTGGCTTGTGTGATAAACCTTGTTAAGCTATTTTGTCACCACCTATCCAGAATTAACCTCTGCTTAGCCTTATTGACACGTGCCAGAAATGTTGGTGACAACTCATAAAAGCAAAGAAAGGGTTTTTCAGGCATGAAAGTAATTGTGAAAGAAATCAGAACCTCTCTGACTTTAACTTCACACCTCTGTAAGGGTGTTATTCTATTGCATATCTTGTTTCTGGCTTGGTTAAGCTCATCTGCTTTAAATTAATCCCATAAATTATTCTTAAAATAATTCCAGGTTTAGACAGGGTTCTACAAAATTTGCTCAGTTCAGTGCTGCACTTGATAAGAATCAGTTGACCTCTTCTTGAAGTCCTTGCTCCAGAACAAACACAGACTCATCTAGCTTGATGTTGAATATGGCATCTTCACTCTTCTAGGCTTCCTCAGCTTACACTTTTGGCGTATACTGTCAGTGCTGAGGTCTTGAGAGAACATCTTACAATGCCGATGATGCTGCTGCCAGGTCTGATTGGCATGTTTTAAAGTGGAGGCGCCAGCAGGAGCAGAGTTCTCTGCTTCAGGGGGATGTAGGTGGGAAATCCAGCTAAAGCTTATTTCATTTTCTTGGTGACCAGATGTTTAGTCAGTGCTACTTCAGTGAGAGACAGTTTGGGGGTGAAAGGAGAGGCACTAGGGGAGTAGATGGGATATGGGAGAAGTGTGACTGATGTAAACTAGTTATCTGTGTGATTGCATTGTTATACACAGGAAGACCCAAATTGCTGATGCAATTTATCTACTTTTATGGTTGTTCATGAAGGCATCTTGATTGCCAGTGGCTCTAAGCCCAGGACAGAGTACTGATGTGCAACTACAGTATATGCGGCTTTGTTTTCTTGTCCCATGCAAGCTTTTCTATGCAGTCATTAGGACTGGGCTGATAAGAAATTAGGCGTGTAAGACACTAACAAGTGTCTTTCCTTTCAAGTACTGAAGATGTTTCGAATGTGTCCTTGGATATTCTTTGCCGACAGCACGTAAAATGCGTAGTGACAGTTACAACAGGGTGAGATAATATTCCTGCTAGTGTAGTCTAGGGTGCAGCTGAGTTACAACTCCTGGTACCACCCAGAACTGGTATTAAATACCTTGTTTTTCTTCCCATACAGCATGTCGTTTATCACATGGTTGAACTCTTTCTCCACAACTGTTTTGTCTTTGTGCGCTACAGGCTGACACCTTAAAAGAGAGGTATCAGAAGATTGGGGACACAAAGAGAAACACTCCAGTTGAAGTTCTCTGTGAGAACTTTCCAGGTAAAGCCCTGATGGAAACTTTTGAGTGCAGTTGGAGCTGGACGTATGTTAAATATGGTGGTTTTGAGCCTCGCTGGCAAAAAGTATTTGGATTATGTGTATCCATTATGTTGTTCCTCAAGCTGGCAAACAACTGGAGCTGCTGCTATAAATCCATGGAGCCGGAGGGGCTTGTGGCTGTGGCTTAAAATGAGCATAACTCTTCTCACCAAGGAGGCTGGACAAGGCTCAAGAGCCTCATGTTCCTGCTTTGCTTATCGGCTTCTTTCCAGAAGGGAGCCTCACTGTTTTCCCTCTCCCAAGTGACTGTGTTGAATCTACTGAGTTAATTATATTCCAGACTGAAGGTTTTACAGGTATTAGAACTGTCGGTGGCCATCTGAGATGGGATGATGCGTCTGTCCTTGAATTCCACCTTCTGACAAGAGTCCTGAGGAGAGTGTTATCAGATGTTATTGAGTGTTACTAAAGACATTCTAGCCAAGCCCAGCACCTTTTCTCCAGTTAAACAGAAGCTCACCTCGGAGCTAGGGGAGCAGAGCACAAAGTTGAAGCCCTCCCCAGGTACCATGTGGCCTTCACAGAGTGAGGGGGGGTTGGTTTTTTGAAATCCTGAGCACCCAGGTCTCCACAATGAGTCCCATTCCCATATTATCACGTTGCTCTTTTCCAGCAGGAGAAGCAGCAAGCCTGGAAGGGGGTTGTTGTTCATTCAAGTCATGGTAATTCCCCAGATGTAGTTCCATCCCAAATCCAATTGGTTTTGAGCAGAACAGCTTCAGGTTGGCTGTTCTCATCTTTTTCCCCAGTACTGCTTTCTCAGAGCTCGGTCACACCTGCAGGTCCGGGCTGAAGGGAGATAAGAACTTATTTCTATTCCTTGCTTACCTGAAACCTCTTAGTCTCCACCTGTCAGAGATACTAGAGGAAGAAAGGATTACCTTTTTCCTCCTGCTTTTTTCTGTGTTTTAGCTCCATGTGACATGCAGGCTGCAAGCCTCAGGCAGAGTTAAGTATCGATGAGCAATGCTGCTCTTAGTTTTGTTACCTAAAGGCAAAATCCATGCTGGTGTATCAGCCGTACTGCGGTACACAGCCTTGTGCCTCATACCGAGCTCCGCTCAAACATCCTGCCTCGGCTTAGGGAGAGCTGGGAAGGGGCAGGACATGAGTTACCGGGGCTCAGTCCTCTGTGCATGCAAACCCAGATGCAAGAAATCCATTAATTAGCTTAACACCAAACACCATTCTGTGTGCACCGGGCACACGAATGTTGCAGCCTGCCCTTCAAAGTCTTGTTCCGAATTTTCAAGGCTCTGACTGATGGAGTGACACTGGGCAGCACAGAGCTCTGGGCAGTACAGAGCTCTGGGCAGCCAGACCCTGGCTGTTGCTGGAGCTCAGAGGGGCCACAGGGTGCCCACCAACATCTCCTGCTTTCCTTCCCAGATGAAACTGCTGTGGGTGTTTTAAATGTCTGTGTGGAAACACACACGTGAGCATCCTGTTGGCAGGTTCAGTGAGTTGGCATTTATGGTGTTTTAGTGTTTGTTTTTACACAAATATACAGAGTAAAACTTGTGGAGCTCAGATTTGAGGTGGAGCAGCAGCTCTCTGGAGCTTAGGTGGGACTTCCATCTTTGCTTGAGAAGTGTTTGGATTGATTTTCCTGTTACTAAACGCCACTATTTTTATGGGAAAAGCCAGAGGTAGCACTGACAGCCCAGACAATTCTCTCACAGTGTGATGCTCGTTGCTAAAACACAGACCTTGGTTTCTAACAACTTGTTCAGAAGGTTCAGAATAAAAGCAGACTATTACTAGACTTCGAGCAGGGCGGGAGGGCTCTGGGAAGCTGAGTGAGATTCATCCAGTAATAGTAGACTATTGAGTAGGTCACTGATGGTGAAGACCCGTGGGATATCCTCAGCTTCTGTGAATCCACATGGCTCAGCTGAACCTAGCAGGGCCAGGACAGCTCATGTCACTGGTGATGTGGCCCTCAGCCCAGCTTTAAGCCTAGTACCATGGGAAAGTCTCGTTGGAGTTAATCAGCACACAGTTCCAGTGTGTGTATTGACTTTGAGAGGTTTGTGAGTGATGGAGCTCACGTGTGAGCAGACCTGACGCTGCTGCTTTCTCCCCTTTTCCAACAGAGGAGATGGCCACGTACCTCCGCTACGTTCGACGGTTAGACTTCTTTGAGAGACCAGACTACGATTATTTACGAACCATCTTCACAGAGCTGTTTGAAAAGAAAGGCTACACCTTTGACTACGCCTATGACTGGGTTGGCAGGCCAATTGTAAGTTGTCTGTGCAAAACGCAGGTGCTGCTTCGCACCACCCGGCTCTTTGTGCCTGGTAATCCAGATTAATACCAGTGAGCTTAGGATCAAATCTTTCATTTCTGGTCTCTAGCTAACATGGGCTCAACATAGTGAGATGTCCTGACGTGGTGTTCAGGGGGTTCTTGCAATGCCTTGAAGTTTCCCTGAGGGGCAGAAGGTCCCTTCCCACCTCTTTGGACTTGCCCTGGTGGGAATTCAAACCTGATTTTCCCACCTGTGGCAATGAACATGACTAAATTTCATTTCCTCTAGTCTAGCGCAGGGTTTGAAACCAATATCTAAAGATATCCATCTTGAAGCAGGAGAGTATGCTTGCTGCCTCAGCACTGAATGATGTACCTCTAAAAGGTACCTCTAAAATGGTCCAGTTCTCACCAAGACATACCGGTATCTGGGCAGGGCTGTGACGGATGCTTGGGGAATAGTAACAGCAAACCAGTTCTAACCACAGAAGATCTTGGGGGTTACCCTACTGTGGAGGCTTGAACCAGCTCTTTATAGTGCATTGATAGGAAATGTGGGTAATCAAGCTCCATTTAGCAGTTCCCTGACACCAGATCATGACCATAATCATGATCTCCTTGCGTCACTTCTATTGTCAAAAGCCATTCACCCTCAAAAAAACCTTGGCCAAAAGATGTGTCATGGGGAGATCTGATGGAAGAGTCCAGAGCTCTTCTGCTGGCTGCCTGTCGCTTGTATTCTGTGTCATTCTGCTGGTGACCTTCTTCCTAACAGCCAGTCACCACACACTGCAAAGGCACGCATCAATGAATCGCCACTGGTGCCAGATCAAATGCCTTCAGTCCTAAACTGGGCACCATTGCCGGTGATTTACCATCCCAGCTATATTTAGCATTACCCTTGTTTACTGCACCCACAATACTTCATTTTCCTAAGACATCATTCCCTTTGTGAATCATGATTTTTCTCCTCATTTTTGTTTAATTACAAAGGCAATTGATAAAAAGCAGCTTGTAAACCAAGCATGCTGTTGCTGACAACTGCAGTGGTTGCCATGGAGATTCTGGTGTTGTGAGCAGGGATTATGACTTTGGGAAGAACAGAGCAGATGAAGCCTTTATTTTAACACGTCCTGTTTCTATGCAGGCATGATTTTTAGAAGTGGCAAGACAATGAGATGAGGAAAACAAGTCAGCATTTTCAGTTGTAATAACCTATGTGAGACACACGGGATCTCACACCAATGCAGAGGCCCAACTATATCTTTTTTATTCATTTTTATACAAGAAATTTGGTGCTGGTGTCCAATGTCAAATCATGTGTCCACCAAATCACAGGGGTTTTAGAGCCCTGGCTTTAAATTTCCTTGATTACTGTCAGTACCTCTGGGCAGTGTTTTGATGTTTTCCTGCTTCTGCCTGGTGGGAGCCAGCACTGCAAGTTAGGTTTGCACATGCAGGTGTTGGGAGAGAGTGAGCAGCATTCTCAGCGTTGGCTTCACCCTAACAAATACCTTCTTTTACAGCCTACTCCAGTGGGATCTGTTCATGTAGATTCTGGGACGTCCGCAATAACAAGAGACAGCCACATCCATAGGGATCGGCCATCACAGCAGGCCCTTCGCAATCAGGTGCGTTGCTCACAGCTGCTCAGCACTACCTTGTTTGGCACCTCTGACTTCCTCTTGGACCAGAGCAACAGGAGCCACGTGCCATTAGAGGTGAATGGGGCTGAAGCTCACCTTGGTCATGGCGCGTACAATTTCTGCTTCTGGAGACTGTGATTTGAGCAGAATTTTGTTAAAGCAACAGGTTGCCTAGTTACTGTATTGGCCAGTGGAATTCCTCAGGATCATGAACTACGTGGAGTACAATTTGGAATGGGTCATTTTTCTGTAGTGTGTGGGCAAGCTGTTTAAGTCAACTGTCCAGCCTGGTCAGACCACCTCAACTACCTGGCCACAACATCCTTCTGGGAGCTTTTACTCACAGCATGTGGACAGTTGTGCTGATGGCAGCCTACCCCAGGTGCCCTCTTCCCGTGGACCATGCCTTAAGGATGTGCGTGTTGCCTGTACTCGCAGTGTATCCTTCTCAGGGTGTTCAGTGCACGGTGTGTTGCAGAGCATACACGACTGCCAGAGTAGGTCTCCTTGGGGAGGTTGGGCATCACAATCTGGATCAACTGCCAGGTTTTGAATATGAATTCCCCCATTTTTCCTTTCTAGTTGTAACATCTTGTTGGTGTTGAGAGTTTGGATTTTCTGTATTAACAGAACTGAGCAGAAGTTCAGTAGATCTCCAACTGCCGGCTCCTAGCTAGAGCTGTTGGTGCTCTTACTTCCCAGTGAGTGGTTCTGGGTTTGCTCTGCTCCTCTAACCGCTGTGTGCTGTTCTAGCTCCTTGTCTGCCACCTCTACTCCCACTCAGCTCACACAGGCTGGGGTTTGTGAGTGCAGAACTGAGTGTGAGATGTAATAACCTGTCTGGGCTCAGCTTCCCTTGTTCCATGTAGCTGGGCTGTGATGGTAAAGCAGCTAACATAGACTAGACTTGATCTCAGGCCATCAGCTACAATCAGGATGAGCACCCCTCTTCAGACGTGTTGCTTGTAGGAAGCTGGGTTGTTTGAAGCCCATGTGCTGTACTGTATTTATGCATGCTGATTAGTGTGGACTGGTTTGGGAGTACTAGTAAAATAATCTGCTTTAATACATTGCCTGATTAACACATTAACACCACTACCCCTTTTTTGGGTGGCAGTCTCTAGTTGCTTTGACCACAGACCTTCATATGAGGCATCTTGTTTCCTTTAATGGACAATGACGCCTGGCTTCATTTTCAAGCAGGTTAGTTCACAAATATAGTATGTCACCCAAAGAAATCTGTCCTAGTCCCAAAATATTATGCAGGCAGCTTCAGTCCATGTTCTTCCAAGCCTCACAAATAGCCTTGATGGTGTAGTGCAGCTTTTGTCATTTTTCTTAACTGAACATGATTTAGGATGCTGATGCTGAATTATTTAATACCCAAACAGTTTCTTCTCACCAAAACACGAACAACTTTCTTCAAAGGGATGTTTCTTTTAGATACTGAGCAAATGGTTTCTCTGAAGGAACAAGCAGAAAAGCTAAACATCTCAAGCAGTGAGTTGAGGACGTGGGTTTGGGTCAAGTGACTGTTTGATCTCCAGATTTAGTGGCCTTAGTTTTGTTGCCAGGTATAATAACTGCTGATTCTCTTTTATAATATTTGGTTCCCAGTAAAGATGCTAGTAAAAAGTGTTCTCCTTTTTGTAGTCTTCCTCTAGGAAGTGAAGATACTTAACTGTAAAAGACAGATGCCAGAGACAGATTCTTCATCAGGGACTGTAGAGACAGGACATGGGGTGATGGGTTAAAACTTAAACAGGGGAAATTCAGGTTAGATATAAGGCAGAAGCTCTTCCCTGGGAGGGTGCTGAGGCGCTGGCACAGGGTGCCCAGAGAAGCTGTGGCTACCCCATCCCTGGCAGTGTTCAAGGCCAGGCTGGACAGAGCCTTGGGCGACATGGTCTAGTGTGAGATGTCCCTGCCCATGGCATGGGGTTGGAACACTTTCCTTTTCCTTTCTTTTCTTTCTTTTCTTTCTCTTTTCACAGTGGCACTGCTCACCCATGGTGGCAGGGAGTAACACAGAGCAGTGCTGGGCAAGGGCAGGGCCTGCACACTTCTCCTTGGTTAGCTACTCAGCTTCACTGCTGATAACCTGGTATTTATTCACGTGAGCTCTCACTTCCTGGCCAGGTCTGTGGTGTCCCCCAGGCCCATGTGCTCTGGGGACTCCAGTGCTTTGCCCTCTTTTGTTCAGACTGATGCTTCAGCTTTGAAACATTCGCTTACATTTTTATACAGCATCCAGGGAGACACCTTTTAAATGTGTCCCACCGGTCACTTCAGGCTTCACTAGGTCCTCTGCTGTTGGCATGAGGCTCACGCACAACTACCTGTTTGTCCTGCACTTCCCAGTCTTGGGAATTGTCCCTTCAGCTGCTTGGTGGGGTTCGGTTGCGCTGAGATCCTCCTGATCTTAGGTGAACTCTGGCTGTGTTGTCATCGAAGCTGTGTGACCTGTAGGGAGCTTCACTTCCAAGTGCAGAGAGGTTCCTTTAATAAACCAGATGCAATTCTAGTAATTTAGTTGCCTAAATCTTGCCTCTGTTGGGGGTAAAGAAGAAACTGTTGGCAAAAGTTTCTTATCTACTTCTCTGCAGAAAACCAAAAAGCCCTCAACCCTCCCTCCAGTCACACAGGTGTGGTGGATGTTTCCTTCTGCACTGGACAGGTGAAGCAGTGTGTGACCCTGGCTTTTGGTGAAATAAAACGTGCCTTTGTTTTATGTTGTAAATTTGAGTTTAAAAATGGATATTTAGGGAGCTGGAGCCTGTGTATCTGATCTTGCTGCCATGCCATGTGCTCTGGGTTGTGTGACCTGACAGATACAGTTAAACATATTGTCAGTGGGTTTATTTCTATGCTGAAACCCATGGAAATGAAGCCGTGTAAAGAAATAACTTCCTGACTAGATCTGAGCTCACTCTTCATTTAGCAGCTAGAGGAGAAGAAATCCACTCCTGCAGTAGATTACTGCAGGCACTGCTCAAGTCATGTATGAGGTGTACTTGGTAAAGACAATTTTTAGCCCAGCTAAAAGTTTAAATGCCTTGCTTTTTGCAAAGAAACTAACTCAATAACACACCCCCTTTGGTTGCTTCCCCTCATTCACCTTTTGCCCTCTCTTGTGTCTCTCTCATGCTTCTGAACCTGTGAGCAGGCATCATCAGATCGCCGAGGGGAGTGGGAGATCCAGCCAAGCCGGCAGACCAATACCTCGTACCTGACATCTCATTTGGCTGCAGATCGGCATGGAGGATCAGTGCAGGTACCTCGGCCTCTTGATATAAGAATTGTGTTAAATCCCCTGAACTTGCCTCAAATTGCAGTAACATCATGGTCAGAAGAGGGATTTCCCAAGCTGGTTTGGTCCTGTCCGATACGCAGCGCTCAGGCCAAGTTCTGTGAGACACAAGCTGCGATGGCCAACACTGTTGCTGTTACCGATTCAGCAAAGCTTTTCCTCTGAGAGCTAGATTGAATTCAGATTTGCCAAACTGAGCACAGAAAGGAGTGAATGTTGGAAGGTCTGGTCTAGAGCACTTCCTGTACAAGCCAGGCTGAGAACACTGGGGCTGTTCAGCCTGGAGAAGAGAAGCTGCTTGGAGACCTCAGAGCAGCTTCCAGTGTCTGAAGGGGGCTACAGGGATGCTGGAGGGGGACTCTTCATCAGGGACTGTAGCGATAGCACAAGGGGTGATGGGTTCAAACTGAAATAGGGGAAGTTCAGGTTGGACATAAGGAAGAAGTTCTTCCCTGTGAGGGTGCTGAGGCGCTGGCCCAGGGTGCCCAGAGAAGCTGTGGCTGCCCCATCCCTGGCAGTGTTCAAAGCCAGGCTGGACAGGGCTTGGAGCAACCTGGTCTAGTGGAAGATGTCCCTGCCTGTGGCAGGGGGTTGGAACTGGATGAGCTTATGGTCCTTTCCAGTCCAAACCATTCTGTGATTCTGTGATACGATTCTATATGGCACGCCTCTATCCCCATCTTAGAGATGCTCTTGGGTAGTAAGAAGCAGCTGAAAAGGGGTTTGTTGCATATAAACCCCTTTAATGTTAGGTAAATAGTTGAGCAGTTCCAGTTCAGGCTTTATAGGTGAGGTTGTAGTTGAATTCCTAATGCTTCATGGCAATGTAGGGGTGTCAGGCTGGAGAAATGCACTGGGGTTGGAGATGGGCTGCACCGCCGCTGCACTCGCAGGTGTGGTGGCCCTCCTGTCTTGCTCCCCAGCGAGGTCACTTGTTAGTTTTGGATCCAGTGGCAGATCAGCAGCAGTGTAAAGTCACGGTGGCTGCAAGTTGGATCTCTGGATGGCTGCTGGGGAAGATGGATGAGCAGAGGATGCATGACAGTGCCAGACAGCATTAAGGATTGGCACTAGGGCTAAGACTGCTTCTGTTTATGAAACCATGCCTGCCTCTGATTGTCACTCAGGCTTACCAAGGGAGCTTCTTGCACTGCTGCCAGAGTAAGATGCTGGATGTGCTAGGGGAGGATGCAGGGGTCATTCAGACAAATAGGAACTGTCTGATATTGCTGGCGAGGTGAACTCTTTGGCAGAGGTTTGCTTGGAGAGCAGGCTCTAGTGTCAGACACAACACTGAAAGTTGGCTCTGGTGAAATGGGAGTTGGTGCCTGGAGTGGGACAGAGCTGAGGAGATGGGTACTGCCACATGCCCCTGTGTGAAATGTAGATTGGGTTGCCATTTTTTACTTATTCCTGATGCTTGGTTGCATTCAGTGATTTTTTGGCTTGATTAGCCACATTCCTTTTCCATTTAAAGATATTTTACTGAGTAGCAGAGAAACAGAAAGATAAAGAGGAACTAATGCATGTGTAGCTCTGATGTCAGATGTGAGCAGACAGTAAACTGGAGAAGTGTTCAAGGCCAGGTTGGACAGGGCTTGGAGCACCCTGGTCTAGTGGAAGGTGTCCCTGCCCATGGCAGGGGGCTGGAACTGGATGAACTTTGAAGTCCTTTGAACCCAAACCATTCTGTGATTCTGTGAATTGAGCACTAAGTACAGAACAGGTGGGTTTATTCATATTTTTTGATGTAAGGGGAATAATTTCCTTGTGCAAAGTCAGCATGAGCTGTGCCTGCCAGGGTGGCTACACAAAGCCTGACTCTGGGAGGGTTGCCTACCTGAGCAGTTTACAGATCTGTATGTGCCACTCTAAGCATTACAATTCTGCTTACCTGCAGCTAAGAATAGGAAATCTGCTGCTGTGCATGGCTGCTGGGCTGCAGGTGCTTAAATCGCTCCTCAACAGAGGCCCCAGACCATGCTGAACCCTTGGGAGGTCAGCAGTCCTGGGGGGCCTTCAAGGCAAGGGTTGAATTTGCCATGTGAAAATGCAGTGGCAGCACATTAAAAAAAGAAGAGGAGGAAAATCAAAGCCTTTTGTAAAATGGAATCTAACAAGTAGCTGCAGAACGTGTGGGAAGATCCCTGGGAATAGCACAATTAAGTGGTAGCATTTCATCAAGCTGTGTGGGAAGTGCGGGGGTCTGGAGAGCCCGGCTGGGCCCACAGTGTGATGAGGCTGGGAAGGGGGCTGGGAAAGGCTTGTCCCTCGAGGAGACCTCTGAAAACCACATGAGCCTGAGTCCTGACCTCTTGGCAGAGGCTGGCACGGGACCTGCTCTGCAGAAACAGCAGCTGCTCTTAGAACTTAAGCTTTCAAAACAAGCAGATAGACTTAATAGGGGACGTGTGCTTCAGTGGCTTCCTTCGCTTCATCTCTGGTGGCTAGATCATCCAGAGCCACCAGGAGTATCAGGTAGCACCTTGACCCCCCATATCAACACAGGGCCTTGGTCAACATGGTCTAGTGGAAGGTGTCCCTGCCCATAGCCTGGGGTTGGCACTGAATGATCTTAAGGCCCTTTCCCACACGTCCATTCTATGATTCTGTAATAGCGCGTGTGTGTGTATATAGGAGTGTCAGTTAATTTTCACACTAGTGGCTACCCCTCCCAAAGTGGCTTAGTCTCCCAAAGCGAAGAAGACCTGTGCTGGGCACAGGAGTGTGAATAAGTCCCCTGCCTGCTGTTCTGCTTGGGAAGAGCCAGGCTGGTCACTCCAAACCAGACATGTGACCAAAGGCATCCAAGGATTCTGACAGCCTTCTACGAGGGTGCAAAGAGACAGGAGCAAACGGTAGTTATTCTGCAGATTTCCCATTCCCACAGCATCCCTTGTCCAGGGGGGTGGAGATGCATCTTGTCCAAGGGGTACATGTTGTAACAGGGTGTTGGTTTGTGTTTCAGGTGGTCAGTTCAACCAATGGGGAGCTGAACGTGGACGACCCAACAGGGGCACACTCCAACGCACCGATAACAGCGCAGGCGGAGGTGGAGGTGGTGGAAGAAGCTAAGTACGTCTGCTTTACAAACAGGCTTTTCACTGGTCATTAATCCTCCTCCTGGGAAACGAGTGGGGATGTTTACCCATGGTGAAGTACTCGATGCTCGTGTCCCATGTCCTTTTCCTTGCATACTGCTGCTTTTGTGCATGGTGCCTTCAGTGCTGCTGCTGCTTCTTTTTGACACTTGTCATGGCTGGAGGACGTAACTCTTACTCGAGCATGTATTGCAAGGTAGCAGTGTAGCACAAGTACCAAAATAATGTGAACTGATTTCAGGAATCCCGGTGAGCAGCCCCTGTTCCAAAAGGAGAACACGCTGTACTTGTGCTGAGAGTGTAGGAGTAGTTTGAGCACAGCTCAGTGAAGAGATTGTTGGTCTGAAAGTTCACACTTTATTTCTGGCTGCAAGAAATGGATGCCAGGCATCCAGAATGGTCCTGAAGTAACTCGTGCAGGGACAGGTAGTTTTCTCTGTTAATTCTCTTGGTCCAACCCAATGGAAGCTGAGTGAGAGAAACCAGAAGCAAGTCTCATGCTTGTGTGGGGAAACCATGCTTCCCCTGAGCTGACCTCACCTCTGTAGCTTGTGGTCAAGACTGAGAACTGATGTATGAAGTTGTTGCTTTAACCATTTTGGCCTCCTTTGCACACATGCTGCATCTGGCATCATCATGTCACCTTTCGCATGATCCTCTACATGGGACCTTCTCGCTGCGTCTGAACTAGACCAGTACCCCAGCAAGTCATGGTGTAATCCTGAGACTCCCTGGGAGAGGGATAAATAGGCTCGGGGCTGCCTTTGAACTGGTTGGTGCTGTGACATTGCCCAGCTGTCAGTTTGACTGATGACACTGGTGTTGCTTGTCCCACATTGTTTGTCTCAGCATTTGTAGGAACTTGAGTTAGGAAAGATTGTGGGAGGGTGAAGAAAACTGGCAGATGTGGGAAAGGGTGTGTTGGTGGAAAAGGTCCCCAGGTATGCAGTAGTCTGAAGCCAGCACTGCTTATCCAAAAGGTCTTCTGCTATCTATTGTCTGCCCCTCAGGAAGCACTGGTGTGTGATCCTGCTGGCTGGTAGCTGACCTGGGCATGATGCTGGCAGCAACGTGCCCAAGCAACAGACACACTTTCTCCTCCCAGCCAAAGGAGCGAGCCTTGATTTTGGTGCAAGCTCATCATCAAGTACAGCGGTGGGCGATGGGAGATCTTGAGGCACAACTTGTGGACTGGGCAGTATTCCTCTTAGATACAGATGGTGTGGCCTGCAGAGACCACCAGCTTGGCATCACAGGCTCTGTCTTGGTCAGACTGAAGTAGATCCCCCCCAGGCATGTGGCTTAGGATTGCTCGTAGGATGGGGAACATTGCCGCCCTTAACAGTTCTCAATACAACAAACCCAGTGCAAGGAAGAGCCAGCTTTTAAGAGTTGGCCACCTTCAGCCTGTGTTTCTGCATCACCTTGTTGAGTGAGGCCAGGGTCCAGACCCCACATCTGCATATGGGGGAGATGTCAAGGCACATGAAAGGGCTCAAGCTATGTCTTGCAACACAGGGACCTCTTCTGTCTCTCTCCAGCCTTTCTTTGTGTGGTCCCAAGTAGGTTTTGGAGGTGCTGGAGAGCAGAGCATAAGCTGCGTTGCACTGACAGGTTTGGGGTCTCTTGTAACACCCAGGTGTAGTCCGCTTTGTTCTTCTTGCCGCAGGGAGAGCCGGATTCATCTTTCCTTGCGTCTGTGATCATAAATCAGTTATATGAGGAGGGCAAAGGCATTTTGGATTCTGCTGTGCAGTAAAGTGGGTCAGAAGGAGCTAGAAGGAGCTGGTTTGAGTGTCTTGAGATGAAATGTCATAGCAGAAAGGTCTTTCCCTGGCACTCCCAACAGGCAGAGGAGCTGTGCAAGTGCTTCTGCTTTGGGTGTGCTGGAGATAAGCTCCTGATCCCAGCACTAGAGCTGCAGGGGACAAGAGCAGATTCCTCTCCTGGTGGCCCAGAGCCCCTTTCTCATCCCATCCCCGGATAAGACCCTCCTGGGGCCGGTGCCCTCATGGACGAGAGGGGCTGTGTTTGTCAGAGGCCTGGAGCCCCTGGGAAGCGTGGCAATTTTCAGCGCACCATGGCAAGGGTAGAAGTGGTGTGAGGGCTGGGGGGGGCTGCGGGCAGGCATGTGTGTGTCTGCCAGTCTGCACTGCATGTTTGCATGGCTGCAGTGACACGCTTTCATCCCACCTCTGTGAACTAATTGCTCTTTCTTCCTTTCTGTGTTTTTTCTCTACACTCTCTGTAGCTGCCTGAAAATGCTCAACTTGTGGTGAGTCCCTCTCTCCAGTCCACATGCAAGGGGGAGCGGACCAGACTAGACTGGGGTTGGCAAAACCAAACTGACCAAACCCTAAAAAGGCACAAAGTCAAAGCCAACCCAGAGCTGTTTCGATTTTAGGACGGTGCTGAGGGCCACATGCAATTCTGGGGAGGGTGGGTGCCATGTCTGAGCGGCTGCATTAGGCTGAGCAATTCGGCTGATCTCAGAACTGATGGATGCAAACCATGGATTTTAATCCTTTTCTGTTTGGCTTACCATCTCCCCCAAACTGTTAGGTCCATGAGCAGATGGTGTCTAATGGAGTTGGGCAGAGTCGGGGCCAGGCTTGCCGAGCATCTTGCAGGAATTCCTCACGCAGACGGTTATGAAGGAAAACCCTGAGCTGGGTATTGAGAGGAGGGGACAGTCACTTCTCAGAGAGTTTCATCTGAAGAAGCAGGGGTCTGTACTGTTAGAGTGGATGGAAAACGTGGCCATGGAGTCCTTGTTGGTGACAGAGCCCCTGTTTGGAGAGGGAGGATGGGAGATGGCTCCTTTTCAGTGTGCCTGCAGCTGCGAGCTAAGGGTACAGGGGAACAGGGTTCTCCAGGAAGGGAAGGGCAGAAGGGTTGGGATTAGCCTTGCTCCAAGCCCAGCTCAGGCATGTGTACAGTTTTCTGAGGGTTTTGAAGTTTAACGTTCCCATCTCAAGTTGTCCCAAGGAGCTGTTCCCTCCTTCCTTGCCCCTTGAGGAAACCACGTTCCCAGTAAGCTGAGGACCAAGCGGACGCTCAGACGAGGAGTTTGTAGGTCCCAGGGAGGGCTGATGGGTTAGAATCAGCGCAGAGCAAGGTGACGAAGCCGTGTGCGGTGAGGAATGTCCTTGTTGGATGGGAGACTGACCTCCTCTGCCCTGCTCTCCATAGGCACTGCCTCCAATACCTCTGGCATCTCTGGCTTCTCTGTATGTCGTAGTCTGGAGCTGTTCTCTTGGGCATTGTCTGCATGCAGAGAGATCACGTTCTGTAATTGTCAGCCTGCCTTATTCTTTTATTTTGGTGTTTTGCCTCTGCCTGTCTGAACTGCCAGGGCTTCCTTTCCTGAACCCTTCCCTGGACCTCTTGAGTAAGAGCATTAAAAGACAGTCACAAGGGAAACCAGCCAGAAGTCAGGCAGCTCCCTTCATTCAGTGCCCAAGGAAACAAGTGCTGCTCAGCCCTCTTCTTCCCTTACCCACTGCATGCGAAACCATAACTCATGCATTTTCCGTCCTCTCTTCCCATAACGTCCCCCCCCTTACTCACCATTGCCCAAGTCACGAAGGGAAGTGGCTGCTGTGGGAGAGAAATACTGCAATAGGTTATAGCAGGAGAGGGTGGGAGATGGCCTAGGACAATAAATGACCAGTCCTGGGGTAAGGTGCATGAGGAGCCTTGGGTGGATGGTGCTTCAGACTGTGCTACAAAGGTCAGGCTGGGTGGGTAGTGATGGAGTCATCAGAGGCCGCACCAAGCCCATGTTCCTGCAAGGACAGGTGCTGTCGTCTTCCTTGTCTCACCTCCAAACTGGGCCTGTGCAGGAACCTACAGCCAAACTGTGGATGTCAGACTTCCCTTGGCCCTTAGTCCATGCAGGTCAGAGGACCATGTGGTGGGGGCGGCCCTCCTCTCGCAGCAGCTGTTTGAGCTCTCCAGGTTTAGGGGGTTCTGATCTCCCCAGCAGACAGTCCGTGCTGGTGGGCTTGGCTCACGGGGGTGTGGTGGTCACCCATCGCCTTTACACCTGGTAGTAAGGCTCTTGCGCCCAGGGGCACTTTCTGTGGTGGGAATGAGAACAGATCTGTTCCTTCAGCTCTGAGAGGATGGAGGTGATGCTGAGACTTCAAAGCACGAAGGACCCCACAGAAAACAATCTGGAGCAGTTGTTACAGTGGTTTTGAACACTTTGGTCTGGCTGTTGGTGAAGGGTGCTTTGTAGGGAAGAATGGTCTTTGCTCTGGTGGCTTAGCCAGGCATCCCTTCCACCAGCACCCAGGCTTCCCTGGGCATGGTTGTCATGGCAGCAGAACGTGTAGTGCAGGCAGAGCACACAGATCACCTTTCTTCTGTGCAGAGGATTCTGACAGAGGGCTGAGGATAGAAAGGTTAAACCTTAAACACCAGGGAGTTCTGTCGGAAACAGCAGAACTACAACACCAGGGCAGCTGCTGTCAGCGTATCCCACAGTGAACCCATCACTCCACACTTCAGCTGCGGCAGGTGTTTTTCTCCCCATCCCAGCCTCCACTATCCATCCTTCTTGCTTCCCCTAATCCCGGGCACTGTGCACCTCCCTCGCATCGGATGGGGGAAGAAGCAAGGGTTCTGCGACCAGCACTGAGTGGTATATGCAAGGTGGAAGCTTTGGTTGTCATGAAAGGTTCAGTAAAGAAAGCTGGTCCCTGATGCGAGTTCTCTTTGGAACTTGGCTTCTTATGGTGGTGAAACCCGTCTGTAGCGGGGAAGAGCAGCCAGGGGTCACTGTCCCAGCCCACATCCTCCGGGGTTCCGACTGAGGGAGCGGAGCATCTGGATCCGTGTTTTGCTGCTTTCCCACATGGCTCCTGGTGTTCCTGCCCCAGTGGAGCTGTGAGGGACACAGCCTCACGCTCAGGCGCTGTGCCGCGCAGTTACCCGCAGCCTTTGACGTCCCTTTGCCGGTATATACCAGCCCGTGCTGGCAGTGCCAGCCTTCCACCAGCATCTGCGCCCTGGCCAGCGGCGGCGGGGCTGTTGCATGCGGCGGGAGCCGGGGTGCGCTGGGGGGTCCCTGCGGGATGCGCTGCGGGGGCACTGCGCGGTGCCGCATTAACCCGCTTTACCCCTTGTGCCCCAGGTGCTGCTGCTTCTTTAAGAGGAAACGGAAGAAGACGGCTCAGCGTCACAAGTGACCGGTGCCTCCTTGGGCCGTGCGGGAACCGCCTCGCCTGCAGCTCCTGCCGTGTCTCACTGGAAGGGGCTTCTCTTTAGGGGGAAGGAGGAGGAGGCAGAGAAGGAAGAGAAAAACGTGAAAAAAAAAAATGAAAAAAGTGACTTTTTAAACCAAAAAGAGAAGAAAACGTTCCAAAACAAACCACTCTGGGGTGGATCTGCTGAATGGTCTTCCTCGTTCACTCCAAGCCTGAAGCTCCTTTTGGGACCAGGACTGTGGCTGGCTCAGGTCTTGGTCGCCCTGGGAGGGGGGCTGGCTGGCTGACCCTCCTTCCCGTTGTTTACGGCAAAGGCATCGTTCACGCAAACCTGAGGACTGTGCTTAGTTCCTGCTCACTTTCCTCCCTCCCTCCCCTGCGCCCTCTGCTCCTCTGTCCTCCTCCCTCCTTAATCCAGCGAAGAAATACCGTAGGGCAGGAGGATGCAGTGGGAGAAGGGCCTGACTGCTGCAGCAGCAAGAGACAGGTTCCCTTTCAGCCTCCTTGGGAACAGTTACACTGTAATGCGCAAGCTGTGAGGAATTTGCAATCTACTGTTCCAGTTCGGGTTTCTGTTTGTCCCTCCTCTGACGGTAACAGAGCAGCGTGGATTGTTTTAACGAAGCTGACGTCATTGCACTTTTTATTATGTTTAGCGTTTACAGATGCACATTGTATCTGTGGATCCCTGCGCGGCGCCAGCGCAGACATTCAGCGGGGAAGATGGAGGGGTGCAAAGGAAGCCCTTGAGTGGGGATGTCGACGACATCCGCATGACCCTCGTGCCAGTCTGGGGTTCCCAACGCCTGCCTTGGGGCCTGGAAAGCATACTTGAATTTTCAGTCACCCTTCCTCGCTACCGGTGAATGTCCCTACCATGGTTTCCTACACCCCGCTGGCTGGGAGGCGCAAGGCTATAGCCCAGCGTTGGCAGAAGGGCGCTGCATCACCTTTGCTGAGCGGGAGGAGTTTGCTCTTGCTCAAGTGGTAGAGCTGGATTAAGGTAAATGGGAGGCAGCCGTTTCCAAAAGCACGGATGTTTCCCAGTGTGGGTAACCGGGCAGCCTCCTCAGGTCCCTCAGGTAGGGTGGTTGTGAACACACCTGCTGTGAGAAAACGTTAGCAGGAGCAAAGCTTTCCCAACAGGGGAGAGGACGCTTCATGCCTTAACACTGATTTCATCTCCAGATGGTCAGATGGGTTTGACTGGAATCGCCTTCATGTCCTCCCTGCGAGTGTGGGTCTGGGGCCTGTGGGAGGCCATCCAACCCCACAGAAGCCATGGTTCTCATGGACCACTTTGGAGCCAAACCAATAGCTAGCAAAGGGCTGGGGGCTTCTGACACATGCTTCATCTCGCGTCCTGCTGCAGCTGAGGCTGCCGCGGGGGGGTTACCACAGACATGGCAGGGCTGTGGGAGAACTCGAGCAGCTCTTGGGAAGGTTGTGAATAGGTTCCTTGTACTTTGTCTTTCCACGTGTGACACCTGACCAGGCTGCAGCTGCTCACTGGAGGGACTTTGTCATAAACTCGGCCCTGGCTCACCCCCAAAGTCCCAGGGAGCTTGAAGGGAGGAAAGGGAGAGACTAGATCTCATTATCCTTTACTGGTTTTAATGATGATCTGCATGTCTTGGAGTTCATGGAGCAGCACTCCCAAGAGGTTCAGCTCCCGTGGGTTGGCAGAAGCAGGCTTAGAGGGCAGGAAATCATCCTGCGCTTGCTCTTTGTGCATCCCTGAAGCAGGCAGACACTGGTATGGTGCTGGAGCAGAAAAGCCTCCTTGAGAGGATCCCCATAGGGCATCTCTTCACCATTCCCCACTGCGGCCTCTCCATGCCTTACCCCAACCAGTGCAGCTCAGACACACAGAGCCCTCTGCCCGTGCACCCACCAGGAGACGCACGAACGTTCTCACTCTGCAAAGCGCTTTCCTCAAGCCACGGCCGGGGCAGGAAGTGGACTACTTACCTCCCGCAGGCGCTTTGCACCTCGGCCCCTCCTGCCAGTGGGAGTACAGGACCATGGCCACGTTCCACCCTTCTCTTTCCAAACTCCTCTGCTGCCAGCAGCTTCCGGAAGCCCCATGTGTGGCACAGGCGCTGCCCTCTCTGCTGTAGGAAACCATGGTTTGGTGACTTGGGAGGGGGGAAAAGGGGCACAGGCGTCCTCCAGGGAGATGGAGCCAGGCCCTGAGACACTTCTGTTGCTGCCCTCCCAAGCCCCACTAAGTGCCTGTCACCAGAACTCGATTCCTTCTGCATCTCCTGCCGTGTTTGGTCATTCCTTGCTGCCTCTGGTCAAGGAGCAGCTTGTAGTTGCAGCATATGTAAGTGTTTGCAGGGTGAGGGAGGGCTGGGGGGGAAGGGGCCATCTCAACAGGTTTTGTTCTTAAATGTTCTTTTTGTTTTGTTTTGTTCTTTTTTTGTTGTTGTTTCGGGGTTTTTTTAAGTGAATGTATTTGATTGTTTAGAAACTTTCCTGACCTTGTTTTTAAGCAGGTCAGTTTGGAAGCTGTTTCACAGTGACCTGCTCCCACTGCTCTCTGGAGATACGATGTTCTTTTAATCCTACGATGATGTGTTTGTAGGGGAGGACTGTCCCCCCACGGCATGCTGGTAATGCTCACTTGTACCAAGCCCTCTTGCACTAGAATCGTACGTTGGACTCTTCAAAAGGACAGAGATGTGGGGTGGCTTCATTAACAAAAGGAAACCGAAGTGGGTTAACAGCAAATGCTTGAGGAAGCCGCTGGCCCCAGGGAGCTCGGGGTGACCAGGAGACACAAGCCAGCCTGAGCCAACTGTGCTGTGGTAGGAGCAGGGCATTCAGCCTCCCTGGGCCACTCCTCACCAGAGGTCATCAGCACTGGGGACCGGGGCGCGAGGAGCGGCAGCCCGCCCTGCCCCCCCAACGCTGCGATGCAGTCTTCTGAGGTATCAAGTGAGGTGGTTATTATTTTTTTCAATAAAACATTGCACTGCTGCATTGTTCTCCATGAACAGATGTGTTCTGTTTCCTCGCCTGACAGCATCGCTTCCATGTTCACCTCCCACCTTACAAGGGACAGGACAAGAGGAAACGGCCTCGAGCTGCACCAGGGCAGGTTTAGATGGAGCTGAGGAACAATTCCTTCCCCAGAGGGTGCTCAGGCATTGGAACTGCCCAGGGCAGCGCTGCAGTCACCGTCCCTGCAAGTGTTCACACAGTTTGTAGCCAAGGCCCTCAGTGCCATGGGTCAGTGGTGGCCTTGGCAGTGCTGGGGAAAGGTTGGACCTCATGAGCTTAAAGGGCTTTTCCAGCATGGTTGGTTCTGTGATTCTGTTCTCCTTTCCTTTGTTTCTGGTGGGCATCGTTGGTAGCTTTCCACTCCTGTGAGAAGCTCTGAGCTCTCTTTTGAGAGGGCAGTGCATGGTGTGGGATCTTACGGGCCTTAACGCTTTATGCTTCACAGCCATGGATGGCTCAGGCCCACAGAGCTTGGCCAAGGCATGGTGACATGGATTTCTCTTCCCCCTGTGCCTGCATGTTCTCTTTTCGAGTACCCTGGGTAGCAGAACGGCTACACCATTGATTACATGGAACACAGAGATGTGAAGCACCCCAAAACGCGCTGTCGCATGGGCCCCCTGCCTCTGCAGTGGCATCTACAGCTGCTGCTGCAGGTGTCAAAGGGTCCTTCCCCATGGGTTAGGGCATTGCGTGCTCCTGGATGCTGCCTGAGGGGCTTCAGCTCCCGCTGGGGTAACAGCCAAACACCCCAGCACACACCGTGCTGGCAGCACATGGCATCAACACAGGCCCAGTCTGCTGCCCCCAGTGCCGCTGTCCTCTGCGCCTATGCTCATGGGGATCATGCGGAAGGGGCAACCTCTGTGCTGCTTCCGTGGGCTCAGCCGCCGGGACTGTGGGGATTTCCAGCGTGCAAATCACTGCTGCTGCTTTATTCTCACTATAGAGGAAAGCGTTAGAGGAAGTGCCACCAAACACAGCGTCTTTTGAAAGCAGCTTTCACTGTACCTGGACAGGGAGAGCACCTGCAGCACGACTGGTGGGAGCTCCTGATCCCACTTGGACACTGCTTCCACTGGGATCTTTGTTGGGGCACGTGTTTTCCTTCTATTTCCCAGCCTTAAACAAATACATAATAATGTACATGTAATAGATGGTGGAGCAGCTCTGCTCTGGAGCCAGGCTGAGAGCTGGGCTGGGGCAGCCTGGACAAGAGAAGGCTCCTGAAGGGGAGACCTTAGAGCAGCTCCAGTGCCTAAAGGGGCTGCAGGAAACCTGGAGAGGGGCTTTGGACAAGGGCCTGGAGGGACAGGACAGGGGAATGGCTTTAACCTGCCAGAGGGGAGACTGAGATGAGCTCTTGGGCAGAAGCTCTTCCCTGTGAGGGTGCTGAGGCGCTGGCACAGGGTGCCCAGAGAAGCTGTGGCTGCCCCGTGTCTGGCAGTGTTCAAGGCCAGGTTGGACAAGGGCTTGGATCATCCTCCTCCAGTGGAAAGGGTCCATGCCCGTGGCAGGGGGTGGAGCCGGATGAGGCCGAAGCTCCGCCCCCCCCGCGCGCAGGGCCCCGCCCCTCCCCCGCCACTTCCAATCAGCGCCGTCCCTCGCGCGGGCCGAGCCGCAACGTGGCACCCGCCCGGCGGCTCGCTGCGGCCCCACCCCCGCCGGGCCGGAAGGCGCGCGTGGCCCCTCCCCTTCACCCCCCCCCGTCTCCCCTCGCCGTTGGTCGCGCCCGGGCGGCTGCCGCGGGGCGGGAGGGGGCGCGCGGCGCGGCGCGTACCACTGCGCGGCGGGGCGGGGGCGCGCGGCGGGCGGGGCCGGATGCAGGCGGCGCGGCGGGCGCTGTGGCCGGGCTGCGAGCGGCGCAGGATGAAGGCGCTGGTGGCGGCCGCGGCGCTGGGAGCCGCGCTGCTGCTGCTGCTGCCCGCAGCCTCCCGCGCCGACGAGCGCAAGAAGGGGCCCAAGGTCACGGCCAAGGTGCGGGGAGCGGGGAGGCGGCGGGACTCGGGCAGGGTCGGGTTGGTCCGGGCCGGCGCCGCCCTCACCGCCTCTATCCCCGTCCCAGGTGTTCTTCGACCTCCGCATCGGGGAGGAGGATGCGGGGCGCGTCGTTATCGGCCTCTTCGGCAAGACCGTGCCCAAGACGGTGGAGAACTTCGTGGCGTTGGCCACGGGCGAGGTGAGGCCGCGCTGCGTGGCGGGGCTGCGGCAGCCCCCGGGGGGGGGGGGGGGGGAGGGGGTCCGACTCGCGCCTCACTCCCGTTCCTCTCTCCCCACCTGCAGAAAGGGTTCGGCTTCAAGGGCAGCAAATTCCACCGCGTGATCAAGGACTTCATGATCCAGGGCGGGGACTTCACCCGCGGGGACGGCACTGGAGGTAACGCGGCCCACGGCGGCCCGGGCACCGCTGCGGAGCCGGGGCGCGATGCCGGGGTGGGATGGGGCGGTCACAGCGGCTGAACGGACCTGGCCTCGGAGCGGGGCTCCTGCGGTGTCGGTGCTCAGTGCCCGCTCCAGATGTGCCCGTTCACAACGCGTGCCCTGTGGAGGGAGCGGCGTCATCGCCTCTGCCCCGACAGGTCCATGGGAGCAGCGTCCATGGGAGCAGCGTGGCCTTTGTGTTCCCCCTTAGGAAAAAGTATCTACGGGGACCGCTTCCCCGATGAGAACTTCAAGCTGAAGCACTACGGCCCTGGCTGGGTGAGCATGGCCAATGCCGGCAAAGACACCAACGGGTCCCAGTTCTTCATCACCACGGTGAAGACGCCGTGGCTGGATGGCAAACACGTGGTGTTTGGCAAAGTGCTGGAGGGCATGGTAAGGGGTGAGGGGTGATGGGGGTGAGGGGTGAGGGGGGGTGAGGGGTGATGGGGGGTGAGGGGTGCTGGGGGGTGAGGGGTGCTGGGGGGTGAGGGGTGCTGAGGGGTGAGGGGTGCTGGGTGCTGAGGGGTGCTGGGGGTGAGGGGTGCTGGGGGGTGAGGGGTGCTGAGGGGTGAGGGGTGCTGGGTGCTGAGGGGTGCTGGGGGTGAGGGGTGCTGGGGGTGAGGGGTGCTGGGGGTGAGGGGTGCTGGGTGCTGAGGGGTGCTGGGGGCTGAGGGGTGCTGGGGGCTGAGGGGTGCTGGGGGTGAGGGGTGCTGGGTGCTGAGGGGTGCTGGGTGCTGAGGGGTGCTGGGTGCTGAGGGGTGCTGGGTGCTGAGGGGTGCTGGGGGTGAGGGGTGCTGGGGGTGAGGGGTGCTGGGTGCTGAGGGGTGCTGGGGGTGAGGGGTGCTGGGGGTGAGGGGTGCTGGGGGCTGAGGGGTGCTGGGGGTGAGGGGTGCTGGGGGTGAGGGGTGCTGGGGTGAGGGGTGATGGGGGTGAGGGGTGATGGGGGTGAGGGGTGATGGGGGGTGAGGGGTGATGGGTGATGGGGGTGAGGGGTGATGGGGGTGAGGGGTGATGGGGGTGAGGGGTGATGGGGGGTGAGGGGTGATGGGGGGTGAGGGGTGATGGGGGGTGAGGGGTGATGGGGGGTGAGGGGTGATGGGGGTGAGGGGTGATGGGGGTGAGGGGTGATGGGGGGTGAGGGGTGATGGGGGTGAGGGGTGATGGGTGCTGAGGGGTGATATGGGGTGAGAGGTGATGGGTAGTAGAGGGATGACTGATTCCCAGCGGGAGAGCAGGAGCAGGCCAATGCTGGCTGGGGGCAGAGCACTGTGAAGAAGTGGCTGGGAGGTGCCGTATGGGATGGGGATTGCACTGATCAGGCTCTGCCCATGTCCCACATTGTTCCGACGCCTCTGCTTTCCCCAGGACGTGGTGAGGAAGGTGGAGAGCACTAAGACAGACAGCCGGGACAAACCCCTGAAGGACGTCACCATCGCTGACTGCGGCACCATCGAGGTGGAGAAGCCGTTCGCCATCGCCAAAGAGTAATGCGCAGTCACGGCGAAGGGCTGCGGCCTGGGGCTGCCCTGCTCCCCCCGTGTGTTCCCTGGGGTCCCGGGTGGGTGAGCAGGGGCAGAGCCACTGCCAGCAGGGCCGGGCCCTGGCTCCTTCCCATCGCTTTTGTAAGCACATGCACCAATAAATGTGACCAATGTGTTTTTTAAAGCGTTGCCTCTCTCCTGCTCCTGGAGGGCCGCAGCTCACGCTCGGTCCTGCAGCGGGGGCAGCCCCAACCACCCCTCCTTCAAGCTGAGCACTTGGCCCTGGATTTGCTCTGCCAGAATCAGAGCGCAGCCGTCTGTTGCCGGTCAGCCCCGAGTGGTTTATTGCTTTGACGCCGTGGGGTTTTCCCAGCGCCATTCAGGGTCCAAAGGCCCCAACCCCTGTTCACTGGGGCAGAAGGCAGAGGTCCCAGTGAAGGCACACTGGATGGGGTGGGTGGTCAGCTGTGGCTCCCACTGTGCTCCTTGGCTTCTCCCATCCTGCTTTCTTGCCCCATCACAGCAGGAAGGAGTTAAGTGATTCCTGCAGTGGGGTGCAGTGCAGGGTGGGCGCTCAGGGCGCTGCCTGGCCTGGGGTGCCTCTCGGGGGGAGGTAGAGCCCCTGCAGCACCCCACTGAGGACGATGTCCGGGAGCAGCTCTGCAGGGAAAAGCAGGAGCTGGAGCCGCATCGCTGCCGGCTCCGGAAAAGGGAAAACACATTTTGGGGACACAGAAGTGCCGTTTCCCCGGGAGGTTTTGGGACCTCCTCCTTACGGGTGCCTGGAGGCTGCGCATAGGGATCCCTGCAGAAGCCAACAACAGGGCGCTGGGAGGGCGGGCAACTGGCACTGCTGTGGGAGAGGGGACATCAGCTCCCAGCAATCCAAGGCTTCCACCTGCCTGTCCCAGCGTCCCCAACCCTGGGCCTTGGAGTGCTTCCTTGGAGTGATGCCAGCCCCAGGCTGGGCTAACTGGGGTGCCAGCGGAGCCCAACAGCTCCGGGTGCTTCCTGGCTACTCACAGGGAGCTGCTGGCCTTGGGGTCCTGCTGGCAGCACCGCAGCTTCAGGAAGTCCAGCACGTCCTGGGGCAGCTCCTTGTTGTGGTACAGGACACCCTGATGTGCACCCAGGGTCAGCACCCCACAGAGCCCAGCACACCCCAAACGCCACCCTCGGCCGGTGCCTCACCCGGATGTAAAGCTCCAGGCCCTGCCGGCGCTGCTCCAGCACTTTGGGCATCCAGTTGGGGACGTGGCGCGGGGGGAAGTCGGGCACCTTGCAGGTCTTTTTGATCTAGGGCAGAGCATGGGGTGGAGGCAGCAGCACGGCCGTGGGGGACGGGGCTGGGCCTCCCTGCTGGGGAGCAGTGTCCTCGTGTCCCCTCCCCGTGTCCCCTCCCCGTGTCCCCGCTGGGGTCTCACCCGCTTGTGCAGCGCCTGGAACTCGCTGTAGCGCTTCGCAACCGTGTGCCGACGGCCATTGCACAGCACCTCCACCCGGAACACCTGCGGCGCGGGACAGCTTTCCTCAGCATCCTCACCCTCATCCTCGCCCCCATCAGCCTCATCCTCATCCTCATGCCCACCATCTTCATCAATCATCCTCATTATCCTCATCATCATCCTCAGCATCCCATTTATCCTCATCTCCATCAATCTCATCATCCTCACTGTCCTCCAAGGGGAGGCAGAGGCCTCCAACTCACACACACTCTTGGGAGCCTCCAACCCCCACTGTCCCAGACAGGCAGTCCCCTAACTGCTGGGGTAGGCAGGGATCCCCTGGGCCCAGTGCAGACCTCAGGAGCAGATGGACCCCCCGGGGGGAGGCAGAAACCTCCACCCCTTCAGTTAGCTGTGGACATCCCCCCTGCCAGGGCAGCCGGGACCCCAAGGACAAACAGGGACCTTCAACCCCCTTAGGGCTCCCGGGGACACAAGGAAGGGACAAGGGGCACCGCAGCCTCGGGGCAGAGGGGGACAGCGCACCCTTCCCAGGGCAGGGCAGGGCCCCCGGGGCCATCATGGCCCTGCAGCCCTGTCCACATCCGTACCCCCAAAAGTGACCCCGCACCCCCGGCAGGGGGCGCCACCCCAGGCAGCGACCCCTGGGGACACACAGGGACCTTCACCCCCATGCACCATCGGGACCTCCGCGGCCACGACACACAACAGCCTCCGGGGAGACCTCAGACGGGACCCATGCAGGGACCCCCTGGGGCCCTCAGGGCAGGTGGGGACCCCCCCAACCTCCCCTGAGGCCAGAGGGGACCCTCGGGACAGGGACAAGGTTTTTCTTAAGGGGAAGTGGGCTCCAGGCCCCAGGGCAGAGCCGGACCCCGGGGACCCTCGGGGACATCCACACACTGTGCCCCTGCCCCAGGCTCTCAGCCCCTGGGGCAAGCGGGGTGCTCCCACCTCCCCGGGTGGCCCCTGGGGAGCCAAGAGGGAACCCCCAGCCCGCAGGGAGGGTAGGGAGGTACCTGGGGACCTCCAACCCCTGCGGTACAGGGGGAGGTCCCCCCGCCCACCCCTGGGGCCAGGCAGGAGCACCCAGGGGATCCCCAGGCCAGGGGCATCCCCCCTTCAGAGACAGAGGGTCCCCAGGCAGGGGTCTCCCCGGGACAGGGCACCCACCCCGACCGAGGCCTCGTGGGGACAGTTGGTGACACCCACTGCGGCCAGAGGGGACCCCAGAAACTTCAGGGGTAGAAACTGCTCTGGGGGCACTCAGGCCCCTGTGCCCCCGGGGGGCAGAGGGACGCGGGTGGGGGGACCCGGCAGCAGAAAAGGATCCCCCACACACACACACACACAAAGCCCCCGAGGCCAGAGGAGACCTCGGGCCAGGGACCCCCTTTCTGAAGGCAGAGGGACTGCCCCTGCTGCCTGTACACCCCAACAGCAGCGGGGACACCTGGGGCACACGGGGAGCCCCGGTAGAGGAGCAGCCCCACTCCCAAGGCAGTGGGTGCCCCCTTAGAGAGCAGTGACCCCCGGGGACACGTGGGGATCTCCAACCCCTGGGGCGGGGGGGGCATCCCGAGGCAACCCCCCCGTGGAGGCTACCGGGGACCAGGGACCCCCCACCTGCCAACGGTGGAGGGTCCGCGCCCCCCCCCGCAGGGACCCCCCTCCGGGGACACCTGGGGACCTCCGACCCCCCAACACCCCCCCGGGCAGGTGCGAACCTCCCCTCTCCAGACCCGCCCCCGCCGTTGCCCACGGGCACCCCTCACCGTGTGCGCTCTGTCGGGGCTGCGCGCTGCCGCCTGCGCCTCCGCCGCGGGGATGGATACGGCGATCATGGTCCCACACGGGGGGCCCCGGCCCCGGCTCCGACCCCTGCGCGGAGCGGGGGCAGCCGGAGCCCGGCGGCGCCGCGGGGACCCGGCGCTATAGGGGCGAGGGGAAAGGAAAGCGAAGTGGGAAGTGAGCGGGAATCAGCTCCCGTCGGCGCCGGCAGCAGAAGGGGCTCCGGCAAAGCCGCGCTGGGGAAGCGGGAAGGAGCCAGAGCAGCCCCCGCACCTCGCGGCTGCCGCTCGGGGCCAGGCCCCCCCTCGGCCCCCACCCCACAGAGCCCCGGCGCAGCCCCGCTGAGCTCAGACCTAAAAACAGCCCCGCCAGCGGCGGGAGGGCAAAGCCGCGGCAGGAGCCGGGGCAGCGCCCAAGGTCACCCGCGGCCCCGTCACAACACGGCTGCAGCCTCCCGTGCCTCCCGCGGCACCGTTACCGCTCCCGGGCCCGGGCCCGGCCCCAACCACACGGAGCCTGTGTGCCCTGATAGAAGTTTTATTACAGAAGTGAAGAGCACAGCAGGATAAGAGAGTCGTTAGAGCCCTAACCCAGCCTGAAAAATATACACTTTACATAGACTGCTCCGCCCCTGCCGCAGGTCGGGTCCTACAGCAGGAACCGATTCTCTTCAGTAAGAAAATATATGTTGCTAAATGAAAAATATACAGTTAGAAGAGTTACTGGCTTGCAAGCAGCTTGTCCGGGGGTTAAACCTCTGCCAGCTCCAGAGTGTTGAACGAGGATCTGTTCACGTGTAAAAGAGGAAGAGGTGAAGTGGACATAAAAAAAAAACCCAAAAAAAAGGCAAATCCCGGGTTTGCTCCTGTGCTCCCGTTAGGAAATGGCCTTGGCCTCGGGGAGGAACGCTTCCCAGTACTTCACCAGCTGCAAGAGGAGAGACAGCAGAGTCAGGAGCCTGCAGGGTTTTGCCAGCACAGCTCAAGCCCAGAGAGAGCTGAGAATAAGGGGGGGAACAGAAGCCCCTCCACAGGGCACACCTCCCCCCAAAAGGCATCCGGGGAGTGCAAGGCTTGTATCTGCCCTGCTCCAGCCCATGGGGCTCGTCCCTCCCCTTGCTCAGGGACAGGACGCACCTGCAGTGGGGTTCACGCTGAGCTGAGCTTCAAGAGGGAAAAAGCGCTCACCTGCTGCTGGGAGTTTAGTAACGTCTCAAGGTATTTCGTGACGTGGTTTCTGAAGTCCCTGGATTTCTCCTTCTGCAAGAGATGGGCACAAGGAGTCAGCGCAGGGCTGAATGCACCAGCAAACAAACCCCTCCAGCCCCTGAGGGGGAAGGAGAAACCATCAGGGTTTCCCTCTTCCTCCTGGGCCACCACAGAGACCAGCACAAGAGCCTGAGATGTCGAGCATGAAGCTCCTCTCCGGTCACAGCCTCATGGCTCAGAGGGTCTCTGCCCACCCACCTGCATTTCAAAAGACATGCTTCTCACACAGAGGCTTCCCCATGGCCAAAGCCACCAGCTCTGCCCGGAGCAGCGATGCCCCGACCCGGATGTGTGCACATTTACAGACACTGCCAACTGCTGCACTGGGAGCAGGGTTAGGAGCCCAGTGACCCTTGGCTCATGTTCCCAGCCAAGGCAAACCAAGGCCAGGGAGGTGGAGGGCTGCAGGCTGAGAGCAGGGCCAAACCTACCTCAAACCGTATCACTTCCTTGCGGATGACAGCAGAAATCCGTTCAAAGTCCCTTTCGTACTGTGTGACACGAGACTCCCACTGCAGAGAGAGGAAGCATGCTGCTGTCTGCAGGGCAGGGGACGTGAAGAACCTCTCGCTGCCCTCTCCAAACAGTTCTGTAGTCATGACTGTGAGAGAGGCTCTGCCACAGCAAAGCTCAGCATTCCTGCTCCTCACCCTCACAGCAAGCTGCATCCTGGCTTGCCGCGAGCAAACCACAGGAGGTGGGACACAAGCAGCCCCTCCTGAGGCTTTCTGCAGGGCTTGCTCAAGGCTGGCTTATCTCTTGATGCACACTTGGCAAGAGAAACCCATCCCTTCAGCTCTGGGGCAGAGCACAGAGGGAAGGAGCTGAGCAGAGACCCAGCACACCCTGGTCCCTACCTCTGTGATCTCCTCCTTGGCCTGCTGCAGCTTGTCGGGTTTGTTAGCCCACAGCAGCCTGGCCTCCATCTCCCTCTTCTTCTGCAGCATGGTCTGGGCATCCTGCCACCGCTGCCAGGTCTTCATGCGCTGGTCAAAGGCTCCCTGCAAGGAAGGAGCAGAGACTGAGCCCTGCTCTGCTTCATAAAGTGAGGTCCTGGGCCCTCCTCTGTGTAACTCAACCTGAGCCAGAACGTGCACTGCTCTACAAGGTGCAACATCAACCAACTTGTGCCTCAGGAAGAGCTTTGGGGCCTCTCTCCACACAGGGGTTTTCCCAAGGGTTTGGCAGGAGCTCCTGAAGAGCTCCAGCCACGCACAGGGTCCAGTGCAAGCCTGGACAGGCCTGAGGCCACCCATGAGCTGGCAGCACCCCAAGCACAATGTCCGGCACCCCCACGCTCTGCTGGGGGCCCACTTCAGTCCTGCCATGAAGAGTGGGGCAGTGAGTGGCTGCCTCTGCCCACCCCACATTGGATCTCTAGCAGAGGCTCACAGACACCCATCAGGAGGCCAGATGATCTTAAGCAGTCCTGCAAATCATGAGTCCCAGCAAGAGAAACCCCATTAGGCATCTGAATGCATCCAGCCAGACTGTGGGGAAGAGCTAGAAAAGCAAAAGCTGTGTCCCAATAGCCTGGTCAGAAGGACAGAGCAGCCAAGAGGCAGTTGAAGTCTGAAGGCTCCTTATCAGAACATCCCAGCCTTGTACCTCCAGCACTATGTGAGATCTTGGCCCTGCTCTGGAGCTCCCACCACACCTCCCAGTACAGACTGGCAGACCAAGGAGGCTTGTGCCTAATCACGAGGCTGCGTTCTGGCCTCTGCAGCCTCTGGAAACAACTCACAGAGGCAGGACACGTTTGGGGCAGGAAGGAGTCAGCCTCCAGCTCACTTGGGACCTGTTTCTTTCAGCCCCCAGAACACCGGGCAGGATGCAGACTCAAAGACTCAAACTCTTCCCCAGCAAATCTATTTGCGACACCCAGATCACAGGTTACCAGCTCAGCCCCTCTGCAGCAGCCGGAGGTTTCACCTCCAGAAGGGTTGAGGCCACCTGCAAGCCATGAACTTGCTGCACAACTCCCCTGGAGAGCAGCAGCACAGTAAGGCCTCACCTACCCACTTTTCCAATCTAATCAACCCAACACATCCACAGCTGGACAAGCAGCAAGTTTTCCCTCTGCCTGGACAGGTCAGAAGCATGGCATGTTCTGTGCTCAAATTTAGAAGACCAGCTGCCCCCTGGCACACCTAAGCCCTAAGGTCAGGATCAGCAGCAGAGCCTAAAGCTTGCCCCAAAGGAGTGCTCACCCTTACAACTGAAAGCAGGCGGATGTAGTCTCCCAGGAGCTCGGCCAGGAGGAAGAAGTCATTGTTAGCCTGTTCGTGGTGCAGCTGCTCAATCTTCTCTTCCACCTCAGCCAGCTGGGACAGTGCCCGGGACAGGGCTGTGTTGTCCTCTGAGCTCCCCAGCATGGCCAGGCTCTTTGCAAACTGGGCTGTGTTCAATGCTAGCTCTAGTGAAGGAAACAAGAGTCAACCAAGGGGCCTTGCTTCCACAGGTGCTCTGCAAGCCAAGCCCCAGCCTAGAGGTCAGCCCTAGGAGCTGCTTTGCAGTAGCCCCAGGAGATGTGGGCTGGAAGAGCCAGAACCATCTCGGTCAGAGCCGGAAGCTCCGCAGCACGGTGGGAGGAGGGCTGGGAAACTCCAGCCAGGAAGAAGGGAAGCAGCAAAGGGGGAGGACAAGGCAGAGCTTTGCAGAAGTCAGCCAAAACATGCAGGGGAAGAAAAACAATCCTGCTCCCTGCCAGAGGACAGCTTGGAATTGATAATAATATCAGCTCTGCTCAGGTTTGCTACAGCAGCCTCATCCAGCAGGACACTCACTCCAACACCAACATCCTAATCTGGTAGGGCTGGGCAGAAGAGGTGGGATTACTGTTCTACTTGTCTCCCATAATGAAGAGACAGTGATCTTTTAATAAGGAAGCTCTGTGGCATCTCCTCAGAAGTGCCTCCTGGGACACCTGCACACCAGTGCAGGTCAGGTTTAACAGCTACAGGCCAAGCTCCAGCTCAAGCAGCCCCCAGCTTGTCACCTTTCCTGTGGTTCACCAGTGCCTCCACGACAGCGTGCAGCTTCCGGAGCCGCTGGTCCTCACACTCCACCTCCTGCAGCTTCTCCTCAAACCACTGAAACGAATCCAAGAGCCGATTCCCACACATGGCACCACTGTGGGGCTTTCCTGGCATCTCCCACCCAAAGCTCGCTTTGGCAGGAGCACACAGCTCCAGAGCAAGGACAAGGACAGCCCAGAGGTGCCCTAACACTTACTATGTCCGATTCATTCATCTTGATGGTCATTTTACTGACAGCATCTGTGGCTTTGTTGAACATCTTCAGTATTCCTGCTCCACTCAGGGCCTGGGTGCCCACTGCTCTTGGTAGCTATAAAGAAATAGAAATAGTTTGCTTTGCCAGGAGATAGAAACAGCTTAGGCAGCAGCCACCACTTCATTCTCCCTTGTGGGTCCCTTGACAGACAGGGCTTCTCTGCACACAGCTACTGCAAAGGACCAGCCAGACACTGCCTCAGCAGTGGCAAAGTCCACACAACATTCCCAATAATGGCACTGGAGTAGTGTACAAGCAAATGAGGAGTTCCTAAATGTCACACTGTATGTGGGGCCTGCCTGTTCTGCTTGGCTGAAGCAACACAGATCTCTAGGAACCAGCCACACTATTGACCTGAGGGCTGTCAGAGCTGCCACAGGCACACAGGCATGTAGCAGAGCTGGGAAATACTCTACATCAACCACAACTACCTTCCAGGGAGAGCTGAAGCTGCCCAGCAGCAAAGTGAGGTGTTTCCATGATGCCGCCTCCTACACCAGAGCTCCAGCACAGCATTACTGCTGCAGTCACTCAGGCCAAGGTTCCCCCAAGGCTCAGCCTCTTGAAGAATGACTTCTCCACATCAGGCATGCAGATGGGCACGGTCACGCTTCCCACTGAGGAGCAGGGACCACAGCAGCCACATGTTTCAGTAGGAAGCCAGCTCTCCCACAACACCTGAGCATCAGGATGCTCCTCATCTCCAAACAGCAGGCTACACTACATGGGTTTCAGAGAGCAAGGACCACCTGTGCTCTCAACACAAACCCCCAGCACAATAGATGCAAAGGAGGCCGGAGCTCTTTGTGAGTGTGCAGTGCTCAGGCAAGCACAGAAGGAAGTTCTGTTGTATTCACATTGCGTGGCAGGGGTTTGGTAGCAGGGGCTGCAGGGGTGGCTTCTGTGAGAAGCTGCTGGAAGCTTCTCCCATGTCCAATAGAGCCAACGCAAACAGCTCCAAGACAGACCCAAGCACTGGTCAAGGCCAAGCCCATTAGTGACAGTGGCAGTGCATGATAACACATTTAAGGTGGAAAAGTTGCTCTGCAACAGAAACTGCAGCCAAGGAGGAGTGAGAATCTGTGAGAACTCCGCAGACACCAAGGTCAGTCAGAAGCTCATGGAGGCCTGTCTCCTGTAGGACGGACCCCACACTAAAGCGAGGGAAGAGTATGAGGAGTCCTTCCCTGGGGAAGAAGGGGCAGCAGAGACAACGTGTGATGAACTGATCATAACCCCTATTCTCAATTCCCCTGCATCATTCTGGGGGAAAAAAGAGAATTCAGGAGTAAAGTGAAGCCTGGGAAGAAGGGGAGGGAAAGCCTTTTAAGATCTGGTTTTACTTCTCATTATCCCGCTCCGATTTGATTGGCAATAAATTCATGTGTCCCAAGTTGGATATGTTTTGCCCACATTGAGTGATCTCCCTGTCCTCAGCTCAGCCCACCAGCCTTTATATGTTCTCTCCCCTGTCTAGCTGAGGAGGGGACTGCCAGCAGCTTTGGTGGGCACATGGCATCCAGTCAGTGTCAACCCACCACATCTGTTATCACTCTCATTGGTTAAGAGCTCTTACAGAGTTTTGCTGCTTCTCACTGAGCTTTGAAGCATCACGCCTCATTGACTGGCTGCTTACCGCTTTCTTCTACACTTCCAAGATACTTGAAGCTACATTATTCCGCACTACTGACCTCCTCCTTTTCCAAGAACTCCCGGACGTCTGGGTCCTGCAGCATTGTTGGGTGGCTGACCACCCTCCGGAGGTACCTGTGCAGAGGAACATATCAAGAGTCACTCTGGTGGTACCAAACCTGGCTCCAATCCACCACAATGAGCCACAACACACTGCTTGTTCAACCTGGAACAGCAGTTGGGAGCTGCTCTCTTTCACTCACCAGGAGTCCTACCTCCCTGTGGACTGCAGTGGGACCAGCCCTGCCAGACCTTTGATTAACAATTTCTATAATGAGAAAGTTACTGGATCTGCCAAGTGATCAAGACCCAGCCTTACGTCTTTAACAGCTTGAATAGATCTTTCAGAGGCTGCAGCTGGAGGGGATCAGCACCCCAGAGCTAACTACAACAGGCAACACAGAGCAAAGGCCACTTGTGGCTGTGTAATAAGGGTGCAAGCTAGAGATCAAGTTGTTTCTCACCTGCTCTGCACTGTTTGTACAATTACCTCACATTTTTTGGCTCCCGAGACAGCTCAGTTTGCTCCCTGCCTTGTCAGTGGAGTTTAGACAGATTTAGACCAAACACCAGCAGAGGCTTTGGAAGCAAAAGACTGTTTTACAGAGTCAAAGCAACTCTCTGCAGCTGCAACTCTTCAACAGCCTCTGATTTGCCCCGAGCCTAGAAGCTTTTCTCATGTAGGGGGAATGTGCAGCCAGTCTGATCTTTCAGAGGTCCCCTGCTTGGCTCAGGCAGGAGGGAAAAGCTGTTGGGGTCCGTACCTCTCTAGAGCAGCCCGTCTTTTCTCTAGGAACTCTGCAGAGGAGGAATCTTCCTTCCCAACTTTCACTTTGGTCATTCCTAGCACAGAAGGAAGACAAATTACTGAGCTGCTTCACACTTGACACACAAGGTAGCATGGTTTGTCACAAGGTACAGGCTATCAGGGTGACAGAAGGAGAGGCATTTTACAGCAGGAATTAGACCTTGCATCAGCAAGAGCTACCTGGAAATTTAAAGTCTGCTTATCCCTAATGGCTAGCAGAAGTAGACATGCAGGAGAGGCAAAGCAATGCCAGGCAAGACTGGAAGGGTTACAGCTGCTCCCAAGTGGACAGCAGAGAGCAGAAGGCTTTACTCTACATCAAGCAGGTGTGGAGGCACCTGCAAACCCCAAAGAGGCTTTAAGCTCAGAGCTCCAAGTATGGAACCAGAGTTTTGCCTGTACCACAGAAGTCAGATTATTTTCCACACCTGCTTCCCATGGCTGCTGTGCAGCTTCCCTCTCGGCTTTGAGACTGAAGGCAGGCCTGGCCTTCAGGCACAAAGCTCACCATTGGAAGGACCAGCTCCACCACTCACCTATGAGACTCTTCTCAGGCGGCGGAGGGACGATGAACCCATTCTGGGAATGCTTCTCAGACAGCTTCTCATAGAGACCCAGGAAGTCACTGAACCTTCTTTTCACTGAGAACTGCTTGCTCCTGAACATTGGCATGCTCGTCTGGGGGAAGAGACAGGATTTGGGTCAGACTCACCCAGGGAAGGTGGCCCCTGCATGCACAGCCTTGCTAGCTCTACCTGCTGTCACTTCTGGCAATGAAGTAGGACAGCTTGAGCTCTGCAAGGTATGAGCAATGCAAAGAGCAAACTTCAGCCTAGGTTTTCAGCAGCTTACTTCCTAGCAGCTCTCCTTGGCCCAAGCAGCAGCATTAATGCCACTAAACAATAGAGCAGCTGTTACTGCAGCCACGGGCTGCTGGGTGAGCCCTGCCCACTGCCTAATCCCATCATCCCTGCTCCGCACAGGAATAGGGCCTGCTGTCATGTCACAGTCACTTAAGACTACAGGGCCACCAGTGGCTTTTGACTGCTTAGAGAGCAGGACCAGAGACTAAGAAGTCCCCCTCACACACCAGCAGCTTCAGATCACAGGATGCCTGTAGTCCAGCAGCTGCTGTACAGACATTAGGAGCAACCACTTGCAGAGCTCAGAGCAGCACCCCAAAGCTCCAAGGAGGGCAGCAGCTGCAGAAGGCTCCATTTCTTGTGACTATCCCAGGACAGCAGGTCCTGACATGAAGCAGCAGCAGCTCTTCAGCAAGAGCCGAGTTGAGGTTGGCTGAATCTGACACTACCATCAGCACTGAACCTCTTAGCAACAGCCCCAACATCTGGGGCTCCCCCTAACAGATGTCATTCCTGGTGCTCATTCCCAGTGCTGAACACTGGTATCAGCCAGGACGGCAAAGAGGTAACTAGCCGTAAAAAACGGTCTCCTTTCAAATAGATTCAAACCCTATTTCTCAGCTAGGCTCATCCTTTGATCTGTAGGGGTGGATTACAACTCCTGAATCCATGTAACAAGGTGCTCAGATCTCCCATCTATTTGGGTCACTACTGGCTTGTCTAAGAACAGCCTGGCTGCCTTGGGAAAATAAAGGCACCCATGTCAAGAGCTATGAATTAGACATACCTGTGTTGACACTTTGTAGGCTACGTAGGCATTCATACCATCCCCTGTAGAAAACAGGAACAAGGCATCAGTATCACCTGAATGCAAAGCACAAGGCTCCTGCAGTCTCCTGGCCTTTGCCTGCCTCAGTCGTTCTGATCTTCAGCCTGAAAGAGCCCTGCATCCTCACACAGGCAGCATCTCACTGCAGGACCTGGACTCGTGCCCACTAGGCATTTCCCCACCCTGACTGCTGAGCCCTCCTTTTCCTTCCTAAGGCAGCCAACACTGACAATTGGAGACTTGTTACACTGACAGCATTTGGGCTGACTCTACACATCTGCTCAGCACGCAACAATTCGGTGGCTGTGCAGCACATGAAGCAGCCTATTGAGAGGGTGCAGGTTCAGGCAGTCCCTGGCTGCATGTGGCTGGATTCTGAAACATCACAGGCAGTTTTCTGCAGCTAACACAGAAATCCCCTTGTCTACCTGGTAGTTCAGCTGAAGGGCACTCTCAGAGGTCTGCTGCTACCCCTAGGATACCTCTGATTTACGAATCAGTGTACCTCCCAGTTCCAGAGATCACAAGATGGAGTGAGAGCAAACTGCCACTTGTGACGCTGCTCCACTGTCTGGGAGCAGATGTTACCTTGAGTTCTCTGCGCCCTGGGGACTGCCACATAGCTGGCCAGGTTCCCGACCCCCACTTTCAGAGAGAAACCCCCTTGTGTCTCAGTTTGAAGCCAGAGCTGCTTCCCTGGCAAGCACAGCTGCTAGGGAAGGTGGCAAAGCACAGAATAATTCAGGGCACACAGATTTAGGTGAAGGCAATTCTGCCTCCCCCTTGCCAGCTGCACACAGGACAGTGCTGCCTGGAGGTCAAGTCAAGTTGGTCACCACAGTTCCAGACACCAAGCTTTGCTACTGCAAGCGCCATGTTTCACCCTCCCAAAAACTCCCTGCCTTTGAGGTCCCTGTCTTTCCGGAACCTGCTCCTGGTTGCAGGAGCATTTGCGTGCTTTGTGGAGCTTTACTTCTTCTAGATGTTGGAAGAAGTCTTGGAGAAGCTACTCCAGGATCAAGTTTGCACTTGCAGAGACAGCTCGAAAGCTGGAGCTGTGGCATGTGGAGGCAGTAGCTGCATTTGGTCCTACTGCCAAGCTTGGCTTCTCTAACTGTGCCTCACTGTGCAGCAGGACAGCATGTTAACTCACCAACTTTCTCTGGGTCACTCACTCCTACAGTCAGCTCAAATTTGTCCTCCTGTTCCTCTTCTTCCAGCTGTTTGGAGTAAGCACAGGAAGACAGGAAGTTAAAACTGGAAAGTCAGGCTTCAAAGCACCCTAAACCATGAAGTCCCATACATTACAGTGAGCTTGCCATGCTACAAAGACATCTTCAGCTTTTCTGGCTGGCTAAGATCACTCTATAAAGTGCTGGAGCTTCTCACTTGCGTCCAGGCTACACATTTCAAGGATCCCAAACTGGATTTGTTTTACTACACCACTGTCTGCACAGACTGCTGCACAAACTGCTCAGCCCCAAGGTGAAACTCCAGAGTCCAGCCTGAGCTCTGTGCAAAAGAGTTCCCTTTAAGCTCTTTTACATCACAATTTCAGTTCTCAATTGAAACAGCATCAGATACTGAACCTATGCAGAAGTTGTACTGTGTAGGCACAGGGCGATGGAGCAACAGCAGACCAAGGCTGAATGGGTCTTTTCATCATACCCTGCACTTAAACCAGTCTGAAGACAACCTGAGACACTACTGACGGCACTGCAGAGTCCATTTGCATGAGCTTTGGAGCGCCTGGGGCAGAAAAGGAGCAATTTCCTTGTCTCCAAAACAGTTTTCCTCTACAGAAAAAAACTCAGATTTAAACCAAGCACCACTTAATTAACTGGGCTTGGCAACCAGATTACAAGTTCTACTTAGGGACCCTGTGCTCCCATGTCACCCAGGAGACTCTCTTTCAAAAACATGGACACGAGTTGCTACACCACTTGCCCCATCTTTAGCAATACAGTGTGATAGAGGTCCAAGTCATTGCTCAGACCCTCAGGACCAGATCAGGCACTTGCTATGTGAGCTTTGGAAGCAGTTCTGCACCATCACATGAGCAACAATGCCATCAGCCTGATCTGAACCCCACTTCAGCAGTATCAGTCTCAGGCTCATGGCCAAGATGCAAGCCAGCACATCCAATATGGCAATTACATTGATTGCACCATTTAAGATGCATGTTTACAACTAAGTAAACAGACAGGTTCCTGCCAATTACAGTCTGAAACCAGCAGGGCAAGTTGGAAAGCTCAGAGCAATTCTCACCTCCTCATAGCTCTTTGGAGGGTTTCTAGAAGAAGAGCTTGCAGCTACTTCTAATGAGGGGGCAGGACTGGATGCTTTGGCCAGTTCCTTCGTCTGGTTGTTTTGCGTGCTGTCTAGAGACAACTCTACAGTGGCATCTGTCAAGAGAAGTATGCAGGGGTCAGCCCCTCTACTTTGGAGATCTGAAAGGTAATTTTGATATCTTGGAGACATGCATGGGATCTGGGGAGTAACAACAGTCTTATTTAGCAAAAAAAAAAAGAAAAATCCATAGGGACGCCACCTGAAAGCATTGGGAAAAGCACAACTTAGTGTGTCTCCATTCCAGGAAGAGTATTTGGTCAATCCTGCTGGAGAACATTAAGTGAATGAAACAAACTTATTCTAGAATGAGGCAGGCATCACCTCCTTGCTGTGTGCTAGAGGAGCTGCACACTCTAACAGCTAAAGCCAAGCTGGTTCCTACACAGCACATAGGCCAGCCTGGAAGGTTGCCTCCTTCCCAGAACATTTCCCTGCCCAGAGAAAGTATAACCTTCCACCTGTTAGCAAGTGTCTCCAGAATTGACCTCCCTACTGGAAATGTCCCACCATGCCAGGGCTGGGAACAGTCTGACCCTCCTTGTTTTCCCCTTCTGAGGGGTGTTATGTTTCCTGTTCCTTGGGAACAGCCACGTCTCTACTGAAGATGCTTCCTCCACCTGCATGGAGGAAGGAGAACGCAGAGAACAAAAAGCCTTTTAACTCTGACAGACACTCACCACCTTACAGCTTAGGCAGCAAAACTAAATCAAACCCCATTTTTAATTCTTTTCAGCTTCAAAACAGTTAATCCTGCTGCATGATTATGCCAGAGACGCGGAAAAGGCTACTCCGACCTTCCCAAAAATACCACCAGAGCTCAATGCCTCCAGAGCAGACTGGAACACGAGCTGGAGATAAGGACCTGAGATAGTCCAGAAATATCCATGACCCGCATGCCAGACTTCAAAGCAGATCACCCCAGGTTTAGAGTTCAGAAAGCCCCATCAAACACCCGGTAGATACAGACTCACCTGCAAACAAGTCCTGATCATCTTGCTCTACACGAACCCCATTCTCTTTGGAGGCGCTGCTCACAGGGAGAAGAGATTCCCTTTTTGGAGCCATGGGCTTGCTCTGGAAGAGAATTAAAAGCACATAGACAAGAGGCTATTTACAGTGAGGAATGGAGGCTGGAGGAGCAAACAGCTCACCTTCCTAGCCACTGCCACACAGGGTCACTATTGTGTGAGCAGAGTGAGAAGACATCACAGACTGCTTCCCTTCCACTCATGCTCTCTGCCAGCAAGGCTGCACTGAGGCATCCCTCCCATTAAGGACACCAAGTGTCACATCAGACTTCAGAGCCAGTTTCTCCCTGATGCTGAGCAGAGCAGGAGCAGCCAGCGGGTCACTGGGACATGCCAGCCCACAGGCAGAGAGCCACAGCCCCAGTCCTTCCACTTACAGGTGTCAGGAGCAGCAGGCAGCTAAGTACACCAGAGTGCTCCTGTTCAGAACACCCACAACACACCCGGCCATGCCACTTGCAGGTAGTGATGTGCACACCAAGCACTAATGCCACATCAAGGCAGGTGGGCAGCACTAAGGAGCCTCTGAGCTAAACCACAGTGAGCAGAGCATACTGCCAGCAGGAGATCCCTTGTGAAAGCCAAGCCATCAATCGCTGGCAGCAGTGCCAAAGGCAAGACACCGGGGACCACAGGAGCCTTGTCAGCAGCTTACCTTGTGTGGCAGCTCAACCACTACCGTAAGCAGAGCTGCCCTTCCCCAGAGGGCTGGTTCCAGCCTGCTTTAATGCAGCCATGTGGTCCAGAGGAGCTCATGGACTCCACTGCTCTGGCACCATGAAGCTGGCTTCATGGAGCCAGAACATCTCCTACACCACCACTCACAGCTGGACCAAAGCTGGGTATGGCTCTCTGTATTTTGCAACCAAGTCTTGCACATCACGCTTTGCAATCCAAAGCTCATGCTCCCCTTGCTGGGCCAGGACAAGCCAGCCCCGAGCCCCAGGGCCAGAACTTACCACACAACTGAGCCTGCCACAGCAAACAGCCCCTTAGCACAAAGCTCCACTGGCAGAGGGGGGAGCGAGCATCCTGGCTACTGGGAGCAGGCTTGGGAACAAGGCGAAACTCTGCTCAAGAGCCTGCACACCAACCAGTCCACCCCACCAGAAGGCTGAGCTACTTCTGCAGCAAGCACTATGGGAGCCAGCATCACAAACCCTCCCTCGGTTTGGAGGCAGACAAGCAAGAACCAGGCAGCAAGTGCTGTTCTCAAATGTCTCTGCAGAGAACAGAACAGGTCTTTGACAGCCAGTGAATGGAGCACTATCAGCAGTGACTCCAAACCAACAGGCTCCTTTGGCACTTCCTTCTGCAAGGAAGCATCAGCTCCCATTGCTCCTAAAGGAATAAAGCAGTGGGTTCGAGTCTTTGAGTACATAAACCACCAGTGACATTAGATGGTGAGTGCTCCTGTATTTTAGGGTATTTTCCTGGAGAAGAAAGCTGGGACATGAGCTGCATCTGCAAGTGACAGAGAGCAGGGAGCAGAGATACTCACGTCAAACACAGCATCCAGACCCATCCCCGGGCACCTTCAGGGCACCCAAGCCAACAAAAGTGCTACCACCACAGGGACCTCTTCCAGATAGTGGCCAAGCCAACAAGAGAGCTACTACCACGAGTGACCTACATTAGGGACATCTTAGGTTGCATTCAGATCCTCTGCTTCTACAGCTCTGCAAGCTGGTAAACACCCCACACACACATGGACAAGGCAGGGTGGGCTCTGAAGTTTCCCTAATGACTCCCCAGCTCCCACATGCAGACACAAGCTATCTGCTTTTCTATCATGACAGCTTCTCAGTTTGCCTTAAGTTTAGCTCCTAGGCCTATGAATGCACCACACTGTTCCTACTTCTCCATCTGCCATTACAAAAGAGCCACAGCCCTTCCAGCTCAGCCCACAGCACTCCCCCTGCCATCCCCAAGGGCTGATTTAGCATACCCCAACCACCACATGTGCAGGCAGAAGTTCACTAGGTCCTGCAGCAACATCCTGATGCTTACACCACAGGGAAGCAGAGCTGACCCTTGAGGGCATCCCTAGAGAAGACTGTGGTCACACATGGATCCAACCTTTATCAACAGATAGATGAGGTCCAGCTCAGCACTTGTGCCTGACCCAAACATCTCTTTGCTGGCTACTGTACAAGGGCTTACACTGCCAAGCCACCTGGACACTGCCAGCCGGGTAGATGGGCCTCACCAGCCCCCTGCTTCCCACAGTGTTTTGCTAATGCTCAAGGGCAGAGAGACAAGCAGAGCCACCAGGTCACACAGGAGAGCGAAGTCTTACTTACAACAGTTGCTTCAACAATACAAAACACCAGATAAGCTGCTTTAGCTCAACAGACTCCAGCTTCAGCGGAGGAACACTTCATTTGCATGAAAGCCCACGGCAGCTGGCACTCATCTGCATTGTAGGCTGCAAAGCAACAAGGCCTACTACATCTTCCAGGTCTTCAACAAAGAAAAGTCCTGAGAAGTTCAGGACCTTGCCAGCCACCCTGCCAGGGCACCAGCCAGATGTACCAGCACCTTCCTCTTGCAATGCCAGGGCTGCACTTTTCCATGGTATTCGCACTGTTGCTTTGCTTTGCCCATATCAATGTGAGACCTTTATCCTCTCAGGCTCACACAGGGTAGAATCTACCCACATCTCCCCAGATCTGCCTTGTGCCCTGCTCCTGCACAAGCACAGCTCATGGGCACCAGGGCAGCACCAGGCAGGTGTCTGGAGAGCGTCCTGCCAGAGCCACCACCTCAGGCCCTGCTGGCGAGAGTGGGCCGGACAGAGCCTGGGTGAGGCCTGCAGAAGCTCAGTGTCAGCCCTTGCAGGGGACAATGTGACCTGCCTCAGCCTGCAGAGCTTCTGCCTGCAGAGCAGCTAGCTGGGGAGGGATCCAGCCTGGGAAAGCACCAGCCACTGTTTGAAATCCCCTCCTGTCTGCTGGTCACTGACTGGAGAAAATGCTGGCGCAGCCGGCATGGGTTAATGCCAGCAGCCTCCAACATCGGTTCATGCACAGGAGGCATTAGAAAGAAAAGGTGCTGAAACCTTTCATCATTCATACCTCTATCTTCAGCAGGGAATTCATACAACACCACAGCAACCTGCTCACTGAATGAGTACCACCAGCCCTTCCATGAATCTCAGCTGTGCCAGCACAAGGCAAGGGAGGTCACTAAGGTATTGATGAGCCTCTTCACCATGAGCAAGGGACGTCAGAAACCCCTCCAGTCTTCTCACCCTCACTGCACGGAGAGGTTCATCACCCAAAACCAGCAAACACCACATCAGCCACACCAGCACCCTGTGAATGCTGAGGGGACAAGAACTGATGCCGGCGGAAGGCAGCCGGGGCTGTGAAGCCTCACAAGCTGCCCAGCAAAGCCTCTGAACTGCAGCTAACACCAAACACCAGCGAGGCAGCCGGCTTGGCAGGCACTCAACCCTGACCTAGGTGGGTACCGAGAAGCAGGGAGCTTCCCCCCGAGCCGTGCACGGCCATCTTGACCCTGAGGGGCTCCTTCGGGGCACTTGGTCACTGCAGGACAGGCATGTTGCAACCGGTTTATAACAGGGGAAGCACGGAGCAGCCTGGCAGGAGCCCTCTCGCAGCCCCACAGCCACCTGCGACCCCGGGGCACTCCCTCGACTGTGGAGACTATGGCACTCGACAGAGACCCAGGGCGCCTGGGAAGGAAGAAGATCCGAGCCTCCCGTCGGGAACGGGAACCCACAGACACCGAACCCCGCTCTTCACTCTGGAGAGCTCTCCCCTTCCTTTACCCAAGGCCGGCGGGCCCCTGGTCGCTGCCTGCAGGCCCCGGGCCGCTCTGCCGGGCCCGGCGCCGGAGCTTCCCCCTCACAGCGGCCCCGGGCCGGCCCCACTGCCCTCCCCGCACTCACGGTGCCGGTGAAGATGTCCTCGCCCTCCGAGTCGCTGTCGGCAGCCCCCGGGGCACCGCCACCACCGCCGCCGGGGCCGCGGGGCTCGGGGAAGGGCGGGGGCGCGCGCCCGGATGGGGACGGGGAGCGGGAGCCACCCGACGCCATAGCCGCGCCGCCGCTTCCGCCGCGCCGGAAGTCGCGGCCACCGCCTAATCCCGCTGGGCGGGGCCGGAGGGGCGGACTGTCTTCGGATTGGTCCGTGCCTGCGCCTGCCCCGCCCCCCCGCCAGCCACAGCCAATGAGCGCCTCCGCTGGCAGGCGTCTCTGCGTACCCATGGAAACGGCCACGAGCCCGGCGGGGGGGGGGCACCATTCCGCCGGCGGAGGGGAGCGCGGGTCCCGTCCTCCCCCCCCCGGGGGCAATGGGTGAGCCCAGGCCTGAGGGCACGGCCGCGGTGCGCAGTGCCCCGGGGCCGCAGCCGCGGTCCCCCCGGTGCCCCCGCTGTGGCACCGCCGCTCCTCGGCCCTCTCCCGGCCGCCTATGATGGCTCTGCCGGGATAGCCACGGCCCTTCTCGTGCCCCGGATCCCCGCGAGCGCTGAGCGGGCAGCGCGCTCCCCTCCGCGCACCGACGGGGGCGGCTCGGAGGCTGCGGGGAGCAGCCTCGGGGGGGGGGGGGGGCGGCAGTGCCGCACAGCGCCTCCGAGTCCTCCTCCGAGCACCCGGAACGAACCTTGCGCGAGCCCAAAATGTTCTTCCCAACGCCGCAGGATGAGCCCCGTGCCCCCGAAGACAGCGACTGCCCCAGGGGCAGCCACGGTGAGGAGTCACCCCCACGCCATAGCGCTGGTGGCTCTCCGGGACAGTGCCAGAGGAGCCGGGCAGGGACCCTGCACTCCATCGGCTTTGGGTTCGGGAGAAAACCCCGGTGCCGATCCCAGACAGTGGAGGTTTTCCTCCTTTTGTCACAGCCGTTTCCTGCAGCGGAGCAGCAAAGCACATGAGAGACCCCGACCCTTCCGTGTTGGAGCATTCAGTTTTGCACGCGATTACATCCGTGTTTGCTTTCTTCCTCCATCCACACCGCTCTCAGGCGAGGAGCGGCCACGCTGGGTCCCCTCTCCGCTGGGAACGGAAAACATAGCACATCTTGTCCTTATCCTGAAGGACACACGGATGCGATGCCCTCGTACCTTCCCCCACAGCCGTGGGCAGCTGCGAGTGCCCTGCTGTCTGAGATCACTGCTGGGCTCGCACTGACAAGGTCCACTCCTCCGCCTGCAGGTGGGTCACTGCACGGGGGTGCTCCCAGATTGTACCCCTGGGTTTGAAACTATGGGTTTCACCCTGATGCCAACCTCCTCTGTCACAAGGGGGTGTGATGTGTAGGGATGAACAGAGCTGGCTCAAAGATCAGCTTTCCAACAATAAAGCATGAGGAGCAAGTGGAGAAGGCTTTGAACCTGCTTTTGGTAAACCTGATTGTTGAAGGCAGAGAAAAGGCCGAGGCATCAGGATGATCTGGAGCTCCTTCCAGTGGGACCTCACACAGCCCTGCATCACACCTGCGGCATCTCTCATCTCTGCACAGCTGTATTTAGGCATCTCAATTGCTCCTCTACTTTGTATTTCAAAAACAAATGTGAGCTGTCTTGGTAAGCAACAGAGATAAATCCTCCTCGCCCCTCCCTCCTCCTCCCAGTCACATCCTTATATTCTGCACAGTCCCATTGTGCATTAGCTTGACCTTTGGAGGATGTTGGTTTAAAAGGAACAATTTCACCTTCTCTCAGCTACAGGGGGCTGGAGCTTGGGCAGAGGACAGCTTCCAGAGACAACTTTCTGGTGCAAGCCTCTTTTAAATACACATCAGGCTTCGGGTATATCAAGTTCAGACTTGTGGATGGACATAGGTGTCCTATATCCCACAGAATCAGGGGAAACCCCACCACAAAGCCAGGCAGGAGCCACAGATATTTCTGCAGCAGGATCAGACACTGTCCCTATTCAGCCCCTCAGCCTGAAATACAGATGTGAGGGTGAGCCTGTGGTAGTGATGGTCAGTTAAGGTTGCTGAAGGAAGATGCTTCAAATCCTGAGGATGAGGATTTCTGCAAGCCTTTAAGGCTAATTAGTCTGAGTGCTCAGAGAGAAGAGGTGCTTTATTACCCATCCATGTATGTTTAAGATCCCCCATATCCTACCCATCTGTTCCCTCCTGAATATATAAGATCTTCCCTTTCCCCTCAGGGCAAGCTCTGAGCCCATCTTCCCCACCACATCCCTTTCCTTCCAGCCCATCCCTGTCCCTGGAGGCTCAACTCCCCTCCAGCCCCAGCCACATGTTTCCTTCCACCCCCTCTTTAATCCTCCTTCTGAATCCTCTGTGCATCCCTCCTCGCTTCTCCTCCCCCTTTAATGCACACTCAGATCCCAGGGGATGTCGCAGGATCCCTGCCCTGTAGCTCCGAGCAGGAGCTGCCCACCGGAGCCAACGGAGCTCATGAGTCACCTCTTTATTGGAAGTGTACACAAGTCACTCACCCAGGTGCTCCCAGCACCCCTGTGCAGCCCCCACCTCGACACCCACTGCCATCCACAGCTGTGAGGCACAATAAGTTACCCTCATCCCCATGCTGTGCTCCCTGGCCCTGGGGCAGGTTGGCACCAGCCCTGCCAGTGTCACCCAGTGCCCCGCACCAGGGTAAGTGTTCGCTCTGGCATCAGGCCCTGCCCGATCGCATTCCCGGCTCCCGTCCCAGCTCCCAGGGCTCAGCACAACATGGCAGCCTCCGACGGCAGTGGGGAGCACCTGCAGGGAAATAACAGCCTTGGAATGCCTGTTTGTCAACACTCACACTGCCCCAGGGAAGCAGGAGCTGCCCTGGATCAGCAAGGATCAGCTCAGCCCATGGAGACTTGCATCCAACAGGGTCCCCTCACCCCTGCCAAGAGAACAAAGCAGTGAGCCCCAGTGCTGTCCACTGCTTCTCTCCCAGGGGATGCCCCACAAAGGCCGGCAGTGTTCCAGATGGTACTCACTCCATCTTGGCTTCCAGGTGGTGGACAGTCTGCTTGTCCAGGTAGCGGCAGAAGAGTGAGAGAAGGTTGCTGGGCAAGAAGAGCGGCTCCACCAGCAAGGCCTTGGGCACTTGTGACAGCTCCCGGGCGACCAGAAACACCATGTCCGTCCTGCGAACACCAACGCAGGGGTAAGCACCCCACGGGATGGGGAGCCCCAGCCCTGCTGCTCACACGCCCCCTCACCATGTCTCGAAGTCCCCATTGTGTGTCTCCAGCGGCGTGTCGGAGGACAGCAGCCTCTCGCCATGGCTCAGCAGGGAGTAGAGCAAGGAGATCCCAAACTGCAGGGAAGCACCAGGAGTCACAGCCAGCAGCGGCGGCGCCCCATGGACACCACACACAGCTCTGCCCGCCTCAGGGCCACATACCTGGTTCTTCAAGGCCATTCTGACAGGAAGCTCAGGGTACTCAGGCAGGGGCCTGCTCAGCTCCTTCAGGAGCTCGATGAGTTTGCTGAAGGTCAATCTGCCCACCACCTTGTTCAATGGGCTGTAGAGCACGGGGAGAGACTGCACAGGGCAGAGGGGAGAGCAGGGATCTGAGACCCTTTGACCTGTCACAGCCCCATCCCTGAGCCCCATCCCAACATCACACCTACCCCCAGGGGAGAACTGCCACCACCACCACCGCTTTACCCCTTCCTAGAGACCCTTCTCCTCCACAGGGAAGGAGGACAGTTCCCATCTCATGTCAACCCTGCCAGCAGCCTGGCCATGCTGGGACCCAGCAAGATGTGCTCCCCATTGCCCAGGGTGCTCCTGCAGCAGGAGCAGATGGGAAGGAGACAGCCTGGGATGCCCCAGCTCTGCTGGAGGTGCTTGCCTCGTCCAACGCATCCTTCTTCATGAGGAAGGGCAGGTGGTGGGTGATGGTTACCAGGATCTTCTCTGCTTGCTCTGGGCTCAGGTGGGGCAGGAGCCGGGCTGTGAGCTTCTTGCCCTTCTGCACACACAGGAGTTGTAGAAATTCATCCTCTGCCTCCCTGGGGATGAAGGCTCCATTGGCACAGATCCCAAGGGACCTGCAGCATCTCTGTCCATCCAGACGGACCAGTATCAGCTCCAATGGAGGATGAAGCTTACAGGTACAGTCAGCACAGGCCCCAGTGACACACAGAGGTCAAGTTCCAACCCTTCCCATCACCCAGAACTACTCATCTTTGACCATCTGAGCCCAGTGAGGGCCAGGACATGGTGCCCTCTTCCCAAAGCACAAACTCACTCTTCACTGCTGCAAGCCCTGATTTTCAAGGCTTGGTAGATACGCTCTGCTTCTTGGCTCTTCTGTTCCTGCTCCTCTGCAGCCAGGGACATCTTCCGCTGCATCTCCTCCACTTCCAGCAGCTGCAGGAAGAGCTAGAGGAATGGTACAGGGTAAGGGGGGCAGCTTGGAGCATCTTCTCACAACTGGGGCCCCTCTCAGGTAGACACCCCCTCGCAGAGCTCCTTGGATGAGAGCAGAGTCTGCCCCAGTTGTGGCTCACTCACCTTCTCGATCCTGTGCAATGCCCGAAGACGGTGGCTCCCTGTGGCCTTCAGGAGGGAAGAAAGGAAGGCAACAACAGTTACAGCCAGCACTGGACACTGCCGCCAGCAGAGCATGGGACCAGTGCTCCCTGGGGATCAGAGGCGGCTTCAGAACATGGGGCAATCAATCCTACAAGGAGGCCACAGCCAGCTCTGGCTGCCCGGAGCCTCATCCCACTCCCCCTGGTGGGGATAGGCTGCCACCCCTGCTGCACCCATATGCCCCATTCTGCAGCGTGGGACAGCACCCAGGCTTGGCCACAGCAGCTCCTTAAGCTCCTGCTAAAGCTGCTCCAGGGCCCAGAGGAAGCTCAGAGCAGCATCCAGAGCACCAGCCAGCCCGGCCTCCCCTCACCTACCTCCTCCACCAGGGCATGGTGCACTGCGTCGATGGCCCGGCGCGGGCTGTAGCACGTGGACACAGCAACCTGGCCCAGCGAGCCCGCGATGCGCACCACTGGAGGAAAGGGGACATGGTGAGACCACGGCCCATAACCCCCCAGGCGGCCCCCACCGCTCCCGCAGCCCCTCACCGGAGTTGTAGGTCTCCACCTTCTGGATGAACGGCGTGACCAGCTTCGGCGGCTCCTGCCTGTTGCGACCCCCGAGCAGCTCCTCCTCCGCCTGTCGGCGCTCCAGCCGGTGGTAGTACATCTGTAACAACAGGCGCAGCCTGGAGGGGGCGGCACCACAAGCTCTGGCACCCCCAAAGAGAAGACACCCCAGCCCTGGGGAGAATAAGCCCCTGGTGCTGCCAGCAGGAGCTCACCTGGTAGTAGTAATCATCATCCATGTTCTCGCTCTGCAGCTGGATCATCTCCACCTTGATGACCCAGTCCTTCTCCTTGGAGGTCATCAGCCCAGCATTAGAGTCCACTTTAGAAGACCACAGCTTCTTGGAGGAGATGCTAGCACAGGGAAGACCACAGTCTGCTGTGACCACCCAGAACACACCCCCCCCCAAACACGGGTCCCCGGGGACCCCCTCACCTCTGCTGCTGCCGCTGGGTCAGGATGCGCTGGTGCTGTGGGTGCAGCTGGGTCAGACGGTTGGGCACACTGCAGGGGAGACCAGGCGGGGGTCAGGGGCTCAGCACCCTCAGAGCTATGCCCAGAGAGGGAGAACACCCTCTCTGTGTTGTGGGGCTCCTGCAGTCCCACCCAAGCACACCACACGCTATCCCACTACCTGAGGTTCAGCTGGCCACTGGCTGATGGACTGAAGAAGAGAGCAGGGTCCAAAGAGGGAGACATGGGACCAAAGTGCATAGCGAGAGGCCGTGGCGGGTGTCTCATGTTGGGTGACATAGGTTGGAAAGGGGCTGGAGATGTGTACCCTGTGGTCTGGAAATGGAAAGAGAATTGATCCGATGACTGAGCCTTCTCCTCTAAGGGCCCTGAAGAAGTTTGGGGGGTCTATGCTGGCTTCTGGCTCCCCACTTTGGAGGGGCCACCCTCTCCCTGCACAGAGGGGATGCATGGGGTAACATGGCAAGGTGATAACCGCACCAGGATGATACTACTACAGAGAGCAAGGTGAGGGGACCCATGTGTCTCTGGGGATCGCATGTCCCAGGTCCATCACCAGTGCTGCAGCATGACACCAAGTGCACCACCATGCCCAGTGCAGGTCCTGTGGGGACATCAGGGCAAACAGATTTATGAAGCAATGACTACACCAGGGGCTCCACCTTCCCAACTACAGAAACACCAGGGCTGGGTGCCCAGGAGCTGCGAAGCCTGCTTCAGATGGCAGAGCTTTGGGAGACCCTGCCCCAACCCCTTGCCACTGTAGGGCCACCTCAGAAGAGACACACTCCGAGGAGCTCAGAGCCCACTGCATCACCTGGTTGGAAGTGGAGAGCAGAGGAGGTCTGCAAGGCGGCACAAAGGGCCGAGGGGAGCACTGGGAGCGAGGCACCAGAGGCGACTGCTGCAGGGCAGGAGACAGAAGGTATCACTGGGACAAGCCTGTCCTCAAGGCTGCACTTTTGGGGAAGGAAGGGCAGAGAAAGGGGGGTGCAAGAGTCCCCCAGATGCATTACCTGTCGGAGAAAGCGCTGTGGGAAGGACCTGGGGGACACCAGCCTTACATCAGGGCGCTTGAGCCGTGGAGAGCCCCCATAGCCCCTCTGCACAGGGAAGCCAAGGAAGTCGAGAGCCACGTTGCTGGATGGTGGGGGCCTCTCCAGGACCTGGACAATGGCTTTATCCTGCAGGAAGGAGGCAGCAGGAGGTGGGAATGGAGCCCAGCTGGGATGAATTTATCATCCCCAGCATCAGGCAGCTCACCAGAACCAGACCATGCACCAGCCAGGCTCCAAACCCGGCAGCCTGCAACACCAGGGACACCCAAACTCAACACCTTTAGCCTCTAATCCAGGTTCTGCTTCGGGTGGTCACTTCTGCCCACAGCCTTAGCACTCAAGAGACACATCTGTGCACCTCCAGTCTGTCAATAAGACTTTAGAGGTCCCCTGATCACTCCAAATTGTCTGCATGACCCTCAGCCCAGGGTGCCAGGGTGTCCTCAGCTGCTCCCCAAGGTACCCACCTCCAGCACGTGGGGAGGGGGAATGCTGCCAGGGTGGGAGCCCCACACTTTGGAATCCATGGCCAGCTGGAAGACAGGGAGATGGTCAGCAAAGGGGAGGAGGACACAGGAGAGGAGCAGCCTCATCACCAGATGGGAGGGGACATTTTTACCACGTCCTCTTTGCCAAAGTCTGCCCAGCAAGCACCAATCTTGCTGTCCAGCACCGCCGAGTCCTGGCTCTGCAAGCAAAGACATCATGTACTCAGCCCTGGTGGGTTTCTTCCCTTGGACAAGGACCAAGCTACCCCCAGTGCCCTCTGCGGGGCAAGACCCCCAGATGCAGGGATGGAAGGGGAGCAGTGAGTCCCCTCCATCTCCATTCATGCATCACCTCCAGCGTGGGTTTGCTCTGCACAGCTGTCATCACCGCTGGGTCTCCCAGGTCACTGGGCTCCTCACAGGGCTCCCGGTCTTCCTCCTGATCCTCAGTCCCCAGCTCTTCCTCCTCCTCCAACTCAGAGCCAACCTGCTCCATCTCCAACTCCATCCCACTTTCTTCCTGGGGCTCTTCCAGCTCCTCAGCTGCTTTGGGCCTCAGTTCCTCCCCTGCCTCAGTCTCTGCTGCCACTGCTTTGGCCAGCTCAGGGCTTATCTCTGGAGGTATGGGGACTTTTGAGGCATCCTCTTCAGTAAGGTCTTGGAGGGGGGAAGCAGAGCACATCAGGGTGTGTGAGAGCCCAGGCAGTGCCCACTAGGGTCCCTGCTCCCAACCCAGCTCCTCACCAAGCAAGAACCTTCTTCACCCCACCACCTCCATCTTCCTCACCTCATTGGGTGCTGGCTGGTCTCCCTGCCACTAGGGCCCCCCTGAGATCTTACCTATCCCAAAAGTCATTTCATTGTACAGGTCAAGCTCTTCATCCTCCTCGGCCATCTCCTCCAGCAGAGGTGCATCTTCCACCAGCAGGTAGTCCTCAATGATCTGGAGTCGAAAGCAGCAGTATCTCTGCTAAGGGAGAGGTAACCCTAACATGCTCCCAAAGTGGGAGGCACCCAACCTCACCCCTCACCCCACTGGTGGGGGTGGGCAGACCCCAGGGCTCACAGCAGCCCCAAAGCTGGACAGGGAGAAGCGGGAGACATTGCACTACCCGTGAAGGCTCAGCACAGGGTAGGAGCCCACTGAAGCCTGCCAGGACCAGGGCCGCCATTGCCCAAAGGTGATGCCACCAGCACAGGGGATGCCGCCACAGAACAGCACCAGTGCTTTAGTGCTGAAGGACACCATTAGGCTCTAGAGTGAACACACTTCTACCGGGGCACGAACAGCACCCGAGCACAGGGAAGGGAAGGCAAAGGAACCCCACCAGCACCTCCAGCCCAACACCTCCTCCAGCACCGACGGCTCCGGGGAGAGCCGGCACCGGGGGATGCGCACCCGAGGGGGAGTGACCCAGGGGAGCAGGAGGGGAAGCGGCCCGGGGACAGAGCATCGCGCCCGGAGGAGCACTCACAACCGGCTCGCCGCCCTCCGCCATGCCTCTACGAGGCCGGGCTGACCCCGCCACCGCCTTTTACGGACCAGAGCGGCACCGCGCTCGCACCTGCCGTACAGCATGGCGGCGCCCACCTGTGTGCCGCGCCTGCGCACTCGGATCGCCACGCCCCCTCGGTTAGGCCACGCCTCCCTCTGCTTGTCCCCGCCCTCCCCGCTGGGCTGCGGCCGGGATCCCCCCCGAGCACCGGGGAGTGAACGCCGAACGCCGGCCTCCAGCGGGGTGGACGGCGGCCCAGCCCGGCTCCCTCCGCCTGTGGTGGAGCAGCCGTTCATAAACCGGAGGGATGAGAGCGGTCTGGGGAAGGCGGGACTTGGGGACCTACAGCAGCAGGCTGGAAAGCAGAGGGCAGCAAAGAAAGGTGAAGATGCTGTAAAGCTGTGTCCGGGGAAGTGCAGCGTGCTGCAGGAGCGCCTTGGTTGTTAGGCCTCACCTACTGCTTAAATACGTGTATCTAAACAGCCTTAAAAGATGAACATTTGGCTGTTCTGACCAAACCAACATGGCTTTTTAGCTTCTTTTCACAGGGAAAGTCTGCTGGGTGTTGCTGGTCCCAGCATCTTCAGATGTTCCCACCCCAAAGGGGTGTCAGTGCAGAGGAAGGATCCATGTCCTGCAGTCTTGTGTGATTACCCCTTCCCGAGCCAAGGAGATGGCTCACCTGAGCAGATCAGAGTGGCCTGTGGGTCCGTGTCAGTGAGCCCAGTTTCAGCTCAGCTCCCAAAACAGCTGCTGGGGCTCATTTCTGCCAGAGCCCCGAGGTCCCTGATGAAGCTCTGGTGGCAGCTGCATCCCCTTATCCCCCACTGAAAACACTGTGTAGTTGCGAGGCTGACAGCACTGCTTGTCAAGCAGCCAGCAAACCCAGCAAGAGCTCATCTGGTCTGCTGGGGATTGATAACAAGCCTTAGCAGGTTTTATCTCTACTGATTTACCTTGTCTTTGGGTAGGGGATGTTCTCCCTATTGATTTAACTTGGGGAGCACCCCGATATTGCTGTTTTCTCCCCATTCATAGAGTTTTTCCATTCTCCTCATTCTTTGATGTTTTTAATCCTTATGCAGTGAGGCAGGAGACAGTACACATGGATCTGCTTCCCATTTTGAAACAGCAACTCTAAACATAACCTGTGACCCGTAGGACCACAAGCAGGCAAGCTTCTATGTGTATAAAATACTTACGTGCCCTTTAATACTGGCTCATTTCGCTGTTTTGGCCTTAGTTTCTTAATGTCGCTCTACTACTCTCCTCCGAGAAGTGTTACAGAGCCACCTGAAGGCACACCCAGCCTTGCTAGGCTTCTGGAGGAGGCACCAGAAAACCCGGTTCTTTGCCCTTTAGGCTCTTGTGTTTGGTACCATGTTGCATTTGACAGGTTTCACCTGCCATCCTGCAGCTGCTCCCGCACAGCCGAAGAGAGCAAACCCGGGTTCAGAAGGGAAGACGGCAGGGCTGCACCAGCCCCGGCTGCAACATCTGCACGAGGTGGTTTTACCCCTTGCGGTGAGGGACAGGAGCTGGGTGCGCAACTCCCGGTGCCCCGGCTGGCTCCGGGGGGGCTGCGGACCGCAGGTGCCAGCTCCCAGTGCCCCGGCTGGCTCCGGGGGAGCTGCGGACAGCAGGTGCCTGCTCTCAGTGCCCTGGCTGGCTCCGGGGGGCTCCGGACGGCAGGTGCCCGCAGGTTCCCGCTCCGCACCCGGGCTCGGCTGGGGTTCTGTGCCGCCTCCGCCCCCGAGGCCGGGGCAGGCCCCGGGCGGTGCCCCTGGGAGGAAGCGAAAGTGAAAGCGAAAGCGGGGACGGCCGCAGTGCGCAGGCGCGGTCTGCCGCAGCACCTCTCCGGTGGGTGTCTGCCTAGAGACTGGTGACGCGCGGGCCGCGCGCGCCGCGGGGCTATAAAAGGCGGGCAGCGGCGAAGGGCGGGAACTGCGCGGCCATGGGGTTGCCCGGAGTCATGCGGGGTCTGATCGTGGTCCTGATCCTGGCCGTGCTGGGGGGGGCGGATGGTGAGTGCACGGGGCTGGATGAGGGGCACGGTGTCGGTTGCCATGGGCGGGCAGGAGCTTCTCTGAGCGGTCAGAGGGGAGACTGAGATGAGCTCTTAGGCAGAAGCTCTTCCCTTGAGGGTGCTGAGGCGCTGGCACAGGGTGCCCAGAGAAGCTGTGGCTGCCCCGTGTCTGGCAGTGCTCAAGGCCAGGTTGGACACAGGGGTTGGAGCACCTTGCTGTAGTGGAAGGTGTCCCTGCCTGTGAGAAGGGGGCTGGACTGGATAGGCTTTAAGGTCCTTTCCAACCCAAACCAGTCTGTGGTTTTCCTTGGTGGTGCCTGCTGCAGTCCTGATTTTCACTGCCCCCTTTCTCTCCTCTCTAGAGGCACCAAAGGTGGATGTGTACTCCCGCGATCTTGTCACTATGGGAAAGGAAAACACCCTCAACTGCTTTGTGAGTGGTTTCTACCCTCCGAAGATTGAAATCTCTCTCCTCAAGAATGGGGAGCCCATGAACAACGTGAAGTACACGGACTTGTCCTTCAATGACAAGTGGTACTTCCAGCGCCTGGTGTACGCGCCCTTCACCCCTCAGAAGGGTGACATCTACGTTTGCAGGGTGGCCCATTCTACCTTCAAGGAGCCACAGTCTTTCCAATGGGGTATGGTGCGCCTTCCTCCTCGAGCTTTGCTACCATTTGTGTGCAGGAGCCAGAGCTTGTTAATTTATAACCCCAGGGGGAAGAGGGTGCTGCAATGGGATACTGAAGGTTTTGTACTGTTGATGGAAAATTAACTTATTTCCGTCTGTGCTGCTCAAAGGGTGGTGTGCACGTACCCAGGGAAGAATTCCTTAGTAGCAGATGGAGGAGCCTTGGTATTATCTCTAGGTGTCTGGTACAAGTCTTAGCAGAGCACTCTAACCTCTTTCTAGGTGAACTTGCCTGGAAAAAGGTGGGTCATGCAGTGAGTTTTGGCTTTATATTTGGTGACTGTAAGGAAGCATATAGCAGTGGAGACTGGTGGTGGTGGCTCAGCCTGACAGCAAGCACAAGGATGAGAAGCAGCAGCTCCCTGGTTCCTGCACTGTGGGTTTGTGACGGGGGACATGGGGTGCTCTACCTCAAAGCCTAATGCTCTGCCCTTCTTTCTTGCAGATGCAGACTTCTAAGCTGTGCCTGGAATAACCGTGGTGAGTTGCGCTATGATCTGTGCCGTGTTGATAAGGGGAGCACACACCCCTTTCTGCAGGGGGAAGTGTGTAGCTTGTAGAGTTGAGGAAGAAAAGCAATCACCCCCCAAAACCACAATGTATATCATGTTGCTGCTGACTGGGAGTGGGGTTGTTCTCATACCCTTTCTACCCACTGTTTTGGCCAGTTCTCAGCCATACTTTGCCTACAAGAGTGTCCTTGGCCCAAAGGAAAGAAACCCCATTGGAGCAAAACTTCCCGTCTTTTTGGTCTGTGCCAGATATCGTTTGGACAGCTGTTGCATGTCCTCTTGTGCTTCTCCACACCCTGCCATGCTCTCCTCTGTCTGGTGAGGAGAAAGTTGGGTGTTCAAAGCCAGGTTGGACAGAGATAGAGTGAGGTGTTCCTGCCCATGTGAGGGGGGTTGGAACTACATGATTTTAAGGTCCTTTCCAACCCAAACCATTCTGTGATTCTATGATACTTGGAAATCCCTGTAGCTTGGGGAAACATCGGCTGGTTTGCCCTGCAGCAGGCAGCATGTCAGCTTGGTAAAGTGGAATCGATGAGGCACAAGTCGGTGCCTTGATGCCAAACTAGGAGCAGTCTTGGTTTTATTCACTGCTGTGCCTCAGTCTGAGGGCTCCAGGTGCTTCAGACTACATGGCCATAACTAATCTGAATTTAGCAATCTGGTAAACAATAGTTTCACCCTTGAAAGAGAAAGGGAAACTAAAGCTTTGTTGCCTAGCTGACGTGGCTGCAATGCTGGCTGGGACACCCTAGTTATGTACCCTGATAGAGGCTGGGTAATTATTGACTGTGCCCAGAGAAGCCTTGGCAAGACCTCCATGAAATGCCCTAACTTGGTACCAGAAGATGTTACTGAGGAGCTTTTAGGCTGAGATGGAATCATGAGACAAATAAGTTTTGTAAATGCCTTGGACTTTTCTTCTTGGGAAGATGTAGATAGACCAGAGTCCTTTACTTCTTGCTGCCCCTTTAAAGCTCTTCAGTCCTTCCTTGCTGTAGAGCACCAAAGGCTGGGAGGGGTGTCAGGCTTTCAGGGAGAAAATGAAGGTGAGTTGACCATCTTTCTAGTGGGGAACAACAGAAGAAAAGCTTTTAATTTACATCAGAAAAGCAAATATTGTGGGATATTGAGGAAAGGCTCAGGAGATCAGCAGCTTTAGTGGGATGTCAGCTTGAGAGTCACTGATGGTGAGGGATGCCAAGCTTGGTTGGAGGTGGGACATTGGTGACTTGGCTAGAGTCTGGGGACTTACTGAGCTGGTGTGGAGTTGTTTGGAGCAGATAAAGAGAGAACATCCATGCAGACGGTGCTTGGTGTGGAGAGCAGGAATCATCTTGGTAGAGAGTTGCTTGTTGAACTCTCAACCCTCACCAAGGAGGGGAGGGGAAAAACAGTTCCTGCTAGATTTGTAGCTAAATAAAATGGGACAGTGGGAGTCTGCTTGCCTGAAACTGGGACTCTGCAGTTGGAGTTCCTCTGTGGAAAACGCTCTTATGTTCTCTGAAAATAATTAGGTGAAGGTGTGAACAGAGTGACTGATGTCATCCTCCCCATGCAGGTCTGAAAAGTTCTGCCTTGCAAGTACAGATCTTCTTGGAACTTCTGTCCTTTCTCCACATCTCGCTTGTGGATCTGATGAAAAGCAGCTATCATCTTCACTGCAGAAGAATTTTCTTTAATAAAGCTTATAATTATGTCGTTTCCCCAAAGCACTATAAGCAATAGGCCTGCTTTTTGAGCACAGAGCTATAGAAGTCTGTATTACTGATTAAAAATCAGTCTAAGTTCTTCAGTGCTCTGAGTTGCACAGGATTTTATCTCAGTAAAATCGGATTACTTCAGTAGGGTCTCTTGAAAAAGAAAGAAGAATGAAAATTCTATGTGGGATCTGCCTGGCCACAGCCTCCTGTGTGGCTCTGAAGGGAAGGCATCAAGTTAAAGATAGAAGGGAAAAAGTAACTCTGGGGACACTGGGTCTGATCTTAAAGCTGTGTGAGAGGAAAAGGAGGGATGGGCAGGATGTGGTGCCCGCTTCAAGGGCGAGAGCTCCAGCTGATGCCTCTTGGCAGTGTGTGCTGTAAAGCTGGGCTGAAGGGATGGTGACGTGTGTGTCAGTGACTTTTATTTCTGGTGTTCTCTTCCATGAGTGGTTGACCCCATGGAGAAGTCCTGTTGGGGATGGTCTGCTGTACTGTGGGGGTTTGATGGTAGTAGTCCAAAATGGTGCTACTTTGTAATGTTCATCAGACTGTTTTCCTTCTATGGAGAAATGAGTAGGATTTCTGGATGAGTGCTGGACCAAAGAGGATCTCATCAGTGTGGATCTCATGTATGTGAATAAGGATTCCTAGCAACCAAGTGGGTGTGATCTAGCACATGTCTCTTCTTGGGTATACTAAGATCTGCTGTGGCTGGTGTTATAATGCACTTGAGATTTTGGCTTGTTTTGCAGCTTTTGCCATTATAACCACATTTCTATTAAAGATTGGAAAAATCCAAACTGTTGCAGTTCCATTTGGAGGTTGCTGGGGGTATGTACGGGGACTGATCCTTTTGTGCTCATTGGAGGAGGGTTCAAACAGGAGAAGTGAGGATGTCCTTGGCTGGGTAATCATGCAAAAGGCTCATCACCCAGCGTAGGGCAGCATGATTCACTGGAGCCACCACACAGCTCAGCCTGTGACACCAGCCACGGACTGCACCAGCCCCAGCAGTGCCCTCTCTGTGGTAGAGGGTGGTCTTGGAAGGAGGGAGAGGTTTTGGCTTCTCCAGAGACCCCAGCACAGCCTGCTGTGAGAGCCTGAAGCGGCCTGAGCTGTGGACCATGTCCTGGCCTCCTCTGTTCAAAACCCATGTAGATGAGGCCCTCAGTGCCATGGGTTAGTGGTGGACTTGGCAGTCTTGGGGTAAAGGTTGGACTTGGTGATCTTAAAGGCCTTTTCCAACCCAGCCGATTCTATGGAGAGCCACCAAAATGCCTACAACTGCCTCAGCTTCACCTTTACTATCCTCAAGAGCACCAGGGAGGAACAAGTGGATGCATCATGCCAATAGGGAAGTCTCTGCCCTGATTGCATCTGTGGGGTTTTTCTGGTCTTACTTAGGAAATATTTTGATGGTTTAATTGGAAATCCCCCCTCTGCAGGAGAACAGTGCATGCCAAGCCAAGGGCTGGCTCGATGGCATTAACATCTGCATTTCAGCACCATATCTAAAACCTCTGTTTTATCAGGCACCCTTGGGGTCCAGCCTGGGGGGTACCTGGGCTGTAGCTGTGCTGCTGCTGGCTTTTAGTGAGGGTTCCCTGGGGATGGAGCTGCTGAGGGATCAGGTTTGAAGCACAAAATGAGCCTCGTTTGTGCTTTATGAAATAGAAACAATTTTACTGCAAGAAAACTATTTCCTGAGTGAAGCAAACAAGGAGAACAGCTTCTAGCGTAACTTCTTGGGAGACCAAGCTCTTTGGTGTCACATCTGGTTTTTACACTTCACCAATTCCTGTGTGGAAGGGACAAAACCTGAAGGAATGGGTGCAAGAGGAGGGAAAAGTCATTCAAGGCACGCAACTGAACACAGATGTCCTCCAAGAGAAGTGGAACCAAGTGAAAGAGTAGGGACGCATCCAGTCAGGGTTACCAGCACCACAGAGCAGTTACACGTGGCCTAACGCCTCTCCTTACCTTTTCTCCCTCCGTTTGGCAGCATGACCAAGGCCTTCGCGCATGGGAAGGTGCGTGCAAGCAGAAATGGCCCTCCTGTTTGCATGAAGACTTGATTAAACGCCAGTGAGAACCCAAGAGCAGGAGCTCTGCCGCTGCTCAGCCCTGCTGACACCCAGCCACCCCCTGGGGCGCATTCAGCTTTGCTTGAGCGGGTGTGCAGGAGGGAACCCTCCTGGGGTGTGGAAACACGAGCATGGAGGAGCCCAGAGCATGGCTGTGCCCGTCCCGGGGGTCCTGCAGGGACAGCAGGCCTGGAGGTGGTGAAGGGCCCGGCACAGCGGCCCCCGCCACTGCAGTGCGGGGGCTGAGGGGATGGGGTCTGGAGGGCAGCTCCGGTGGGAAGGCAGGACATGGCACCTGGGCTGCCTCCCTTTGGCACACAGAGGACATGGGCTGCACCCCGGAGTGGGAGCAGCGGCTCAGGGAGGGGATCCTGCCCCTCTGCTGCGCTCTGGGGAGAGCCCCCTGCAGTCCTGATCCAGCTCTGGGGCAGCAGCACAGGAGGGACCTGGAGCTGCTGGAGAGAGGCCAGAGGAGGCCATGGAGATGCTGCGAGGGCTGGAGCAGCTCTGCTCTGGAGCCAGGCTGAGAGAGCTGGGCTGGGGCAGCATGGAGAAGAGAAGGCTCCTGAAGGGGAGACCTCAGAGCAGCTCCAGGGCCTAAAGGGGCTCCAGGAAACCTGGAGAGGGGCTTTGGACAAGGGATGGAGGGACAGGACAGGGGAATGGCTTTAACCTGCCAGAGGGGAGACTGAGATGAGCTCTTGGGCAGAAGCTCTTCCCTGTGAGGGTGCTGAGGCGCTGGCACAGGGTGCCCAGAGAAGCTGTGGCTGCCCCGTGTCTGGCAGTGCTCAAGGCCAGGTTGGACACAGGGGCTCGGATCACCCCACTCCAGTGGCACGGGTCCGGCACCATGGCAGCTCTGGAAAAGACTCAGCCGATGGCGCAGGGGGAGCCCGCGGGTGGGCTCAGAACCCGCGGGGCTCCACCTCCCTCTGCCCTGCGCCGGGGGGGGGCAGCGCTGGGGGCTTCCTTCAGCGCCCGTTCCGCGGGCTCCCGCCACCGCCCCTCAGGGCTCCTCCCGCAGGCGCCATGTTCGGCGGCCGCAGCGCATGGTTCTCGCAGAGCGTCGGCCCCCGCCCGCGGGAGCTGTGGGGTGAGGGCGCGGGGATGGAAGCTGACACAGCCTCGGTGGGGCAGAGCAGTGGGGCACAGCCCCTGCACCCCTCATCACAGCCCCTGCACCCCTCAGTGAGGCAGAACAATGGGGCACAGCCCCATCACCCCTCAGTGATCATCCCTCAGACCACGATGCCCCCACACTGAGGAAAAGCCCTGAAGAGTCCTCAGGGGGGCAGTGGGAGACCCACAGCCATTGGGGGGGGGGGGCACACATCACACTCCCACTGCAGGGCCCAGCTCTGTGGTCCCCATCCCGTGTCACCGAGCTGGGACCTGTTGGGTGTTCAGCCCCCTGCCTCTGTGCTCTCTGCAGCGGCTGGTGGCGGGGAGTGCGCCCGCTGGGAGGATGCTGAGTACCTGTTCAGCAGCGACGCTGCGCACCCAGACACCCGCAGGTGAGCTGTGTCCCCCCTGTCCCCCCCGTGACCCCCCTGTGTCCTCCCCATGTCTCCCCTGTGCCCCCCTGTCACCCCCATGTCCCCCGTGTCCCCCCTGTGTCCCCCTATGTCCCCCGTGTCCCCCCATGACCCCTTGTATCCCCCTTGTTTCCCCCCCATGTCCTCCCATGTCACCCCTGTTCCCCCCTGTGTCCTCCCATGTCCCCCCTGTGTCCCCCCTTTGTCTTCCCATGTCAGTCCTGTGTCCCCCTGTGTCACCCCTGTGCCAGCAGCACCTGCCTTGCTCAGGACATGCCTGTGGCCCCGTTTCATGCACTGACCCTCTCCATGCGCTGTCTGTGCAGAGCAGGTCAATGGAGGCGGATACCCCGGTTTCAATGTATTTAATGGATGTTGACACCCTTGGTTTAGTGGGGGCCTTGGCAGTGCTGGGGAACGGTTGGACTTGAGGATCCTAAAGACCCTTTCCAACCTCATTGATGCAATGATTCTGTGATCCTTTAACATATATTCTATGATGCTTTAAAAGTCAGGGTGGTGTTTTTAAAGCACCTGGTACGGAACAGTGGGGTTTTGCTGCTTAACAGGGTCTGGAAACTGACCCCTGCACTAAACTGGAGCTACAGATACCCAAACCCAACAGCAAAACCCATCCACGCATCAGGCTGGCTTAACGATGCCAAGTGAGTTAAACTGATGATGCTGGTTTTGTCACTACCTTTGAGTTGGTCTACGGGAAGAGTCAGGGTCTGACATAGAGGCTACACTATCCCCAAGGAAGGAAGCTGAAAAGCTTCAGAGTTGACTCTGAAAGCAACGCCTGGAGGGAAACCTGGCTGAAAAATGGGTGAACTGCTGTTTTCCTTCTGCTTGCTTAACATGAAAGAATGAGAGAGCTCAAGAACATTTGTACAAATACAAGGAAAGGCTTTTCAGGGTCTTCCTCCAGCTGGTGAATCATAGAATCCCAGACTGGTTTGCGTTGGAAGGGACCTTAAAGCTCATCCAATCCCAACCCCTGCCACGGGCAGGGACACCTTCCACTGGAGCAGGGTGCTCCAAGCCCCTGTGTCCAACCTGGCCTTGAACACTGCCAGACACGGGGCAGCCACAGCTTCTCTGGGCACCCTGTGCCAGCGCATCAGCACCCTCACAGGAAAGAGCTTCTGTCTTAGATCTAACCTGAACTTTCTCTGTTTCAGTTTGAACCCATCACCCCTTGTCCTATTGCTACAGTCCCTGATGAATCTTTGTATATATTCAATATCATGTAAATATATTTATGTGGAAGGGACCTGCAGTGTTTTCTTGCAGTGCTCTGCAGCAGACTTTGCTGACAAAGCAGCTTCCTTTAACTGCTTTAAATTGCTTAAACCTGTCTTAGATTTTTGTAATCCTCAGCCAACCATTCCAGCTGCAGAAGGGAATCCCAAGAAACCCTGAGCAAGAAACCTATCTTCTGGCACAGCATCTTGCCGGACTGCTTTGTTCAGCCAGGAGAATTTACATATAATTATAGCTATATAATATATATATTCAATGTATTTATTCTGACTATTTCTTGGAAAAAAATGTATCATTACCCGTACCCTTCAAACCAGCAAACGGTATTTAATTCAGCTCTAAGGAGGACAGTGAGTTCTTGAGCATCCTCCGCCCGCACCTCTCCGCACAGCTGCCGGCTGCTGCTCTTTGGGCACTGCAGCAGGGTCATGAGTGAATAAAGAAAGCCCACGTTTTCCCCCTCCCCAAAGAACCCGCCTCATGTTGAGCGCAGGGCAGTGCCAGCAAGTCCCATATGAAAGATGGTTTTCCCTGCTCCCCAGTGCCTTTCCTCCAGGCTGCTCTCATGAGGTGCCAGCAGCCAGGGTCATGTTAGAAACATACAGAACATTGGGTGCTGTTGTCAGTTGTAATGACAATGTTCCCCTGAAACTTTTGGGGTTTTTATGTGTGGTTTGGGGGTTTGTCCCAGGTTTCCCTTGAAACCGCTGTCTTTTTCTCTTCCAGAATACATGAGAGCCTCAATTACTTGGAGGGCAGAGCCGCTGTCTTCCACTCCTCTTTCCTCTCTGCATGGGCCAACACCAGTGTGGGAAAGAAGACGTCGGTGGCTCTGGGCCACTTTATCCTGCCACCCGCTTGCCTGCACGAAGGTTGGGGGGGAACCATCAGGGTTTTGCTCCCCCTGGGGTTCCCCTGTGAGCACAACCTTTTGGTGGTGTAAGACAGAAACTCCAGTTACTTCTGCTGTAGATGGAGGGAATTTCCTTCTGCTGGGAGTGACTCTTCCTCCGCAGGAGCAGAAAACACTCCATCGATTAATCCTAGAATCCCAGACTGGTTTGGGTTGAAGGAAGCTTAAAGCTCATACAGTTCCAACCCCTGCCACGGGCAGGGACACCTTCCACTGGAGCAGGGTGCTCCAAGCCCCTGGGTCCAACCTGGCCTTGAACACTGCCAGACACAAGGCAGCCACAGCTTCTCTGGGCACCCTGTGCCAGCGCCTCAGCACCCTCACAGGGAAGAGCTTCTGCCTAAGAGCTCATCTCAGTCTCCCCTCTGGCAGGTTAAAGCCATTCCCCTGTCCTGTCCCTACAGGCCCCTGTCTAAAGCCCCTCTGCAGGTTTCCTGCAGCCCCTGTAGGCACTGGAGCTGCTCTGAGGTCTCCCCTTCAGGAGCCTTCTCTTCTCCAGGCTGCCCCAGCCCAGCTCTCTCAGCCTGGCTCCAGAGCAGAGCTGCTCCAGCCCTCGCAGCAGCTCCATGGCCTCCTCTGCACTCACTCCAGCAGTTCCAGGTCTCTCGTGTACTGTTGCCCCAGAGCTGGATCAGCACTGCAGGGGGGCTCTCCCCAGAGCACAGCAGAGGGGCAGGATCCCCTCCCTGAGCTGCTGCTCCTGCTCTGGGGTGCAGCCCAGCACATGGGGGGGTTCTGGGCTCAAGCACACACTGAAGCTGGGTCATGGGGGGCTTCTCATCACCCAACACCCCAAGTCCTTCTCCTCAGGCTACTCCATCCGGTCTCCCTCAGCCTGTGCTTGTGTTTGGGATTGCCCCAACCCAGGGGCAGGTACTTGCACTTGGCCTGATAGAACTCCATGAGGTTCACATGGTCCCACCTCTCCAGCCTGTCCAAGTCCCATCCCTTTTCTCCAGCGTGTCGACTGCATCGCACAGTTTGGTGCCATCAGCAAACGTGCTGGGGCTGCTCAGTCTTACTGTCCATGTCTCCGACTGGTCCCAGTACAGCTCCCTGCGGGACAGCACTGGTCTCCGCGCTGGCATGGAGCTGTTCTGTCGCACCAGCGAGCGGCGCTGTGCAGTGAGCTCCTGCCCGGGCTCCCGAGTGCCTTTGCCAGTGCCTGCGAGGGGCCGGGGCTTGCGCCGGCAGCGGCCGCCTCCCCTTCCTCGCTGATGCTCTCACCGACATTTCTCTTTTCGTTCACGGCAGAAATCAGGAGGCAGATCGGTTGTTTCATCTGGGAGCAGGTGGACGATTCGCTGGCAGAACAGGTAAGATGAGAAACTGCTACTGCAGGCGTAGCTTAAATAACCCAGTGGGCGTCTGAGCCTCAGGGAGCCTGGTTTTCATCCCAGCCCCTCAGCCCAAGCACGGGATCCAATCCTGTGCTTGCTGCAGCACGTGTGTCCGTCCCAACGTGACATCCCGGGGGACAGCACCGAGATCAAGTGTGGGATGTGCAGGAGGGTTTTCTCCCTCATCCGGAGATGCCCCATCTCCCAACACATCCTTCCGGGAATGCTGATGGCAGTGGTCTGAGCTCGGCCCTTCCTGTGGCATTTCCCTTCCCCGTGCAGCTCCGAGGCGCTGCCGCTCTCTCTCAAAGCAGCTCCTCAGTCCTTTTGAAGCAAAAATATGTTTAGCTTTAAAACTATTCTACATTATGAGATCATGAGTCCTAAAACCCCTGTGCGGGGCCCATGGGGCGGCTGCTCTGCCCGAGTCCCAGCAGAGCTTTAACTCCATCCTGCGTCTCAGCGCGACAGGAATCTGATGGACAGACCCGAGGCGGTGGGAACAGGCGGGGAGGAGGAAGAGGATGAGCATGTGCTAGACCTGACAGAAAGGTATTTTCCTGCCTTTGGTGGTTGGATTTGGGGCCCCCTCCCCCAAATCTCACGAGAACCCCGAAGAACACACCAGATTTTTTCCCCCCTTGATACAGCAGCGAAGAAGAAAGAGACCCCACAGCACCTGAGGAGGAATGTCCATACAGTGCCCTGCATGGGTACCCAACGAATAACATGGTGACAGGTAACGTTCCATGTTGGTGAGGAAAGTATCATAGAATCACAAATTGGTTTGGGTTGGAAAGGACCTCAAGACCATCCAGTTCCAACTCCCTGCCATAGGCAGAGATGCCTCACACTAGAAATATCCCTGAAAACTGGGAATATCCCTGAAAATGGTTGTGGATGAGGCAGGGACCCCCACGTGCCCAGTACTGACAGCAGCAGAACTGCTGAGGGCCTGGGAAGCTTCACTCCCTTCCCATTTCCCTGGGGAACGGGGCAGCTCTCCCAGTACTTCCTCTCCAGCAGTACCTCCTCCAAGGAGCTCCCTTCGCAGGCTACGCCTCCACTCAGGACATGAGGAAGTACATTGGGGAGCTCCATGATTTCATTCCCGGCACCTCGGGCTATGCTGCGTATTGGATTAAACAAAAGATCACCATTTTCAGCGACGTGAAGACCCGAATGAAGAGGAAATTTTAAGTCACAGGCAGCTGTTCATGTCAAGAACTCCACTAAGAGCTGCCAGAGGTACCAGTTGTGTTTGGAATGTCATTCCCACAGTTACACTGCAGGGATGCTCCCTCCCTCCTGTGGATTAATGGGTATTTCACCTGTCAGTCTGTTGTTGCCCTGTTTCAGTTCAATAGCAGAGACTAGTGGTTCTGGCCTGTCCAACTGCAAATAAGAGTTAAAGCTCCACGTCATGCAGAGGGTTTTATCGATTATCCTGCTTGGTTTATGCTGCCTGCAGCCCTGCACGCTCAGGGTGTGTCAATACCCGGCTTCAGTTACTGGCACAAGGTTCTTCTCTTTAAATAACTGTTTAAGACAAATTTCACAGCAACTTAAATACAGACATTTCTCTCCCAAACACAACCCCTTTCTCTTTTTATACATACCGGGGGGTAGGCTGGGGGTTAAGATGTGGCTGCAAACAAACCTTCACTGCAACAGCAGCTTCCCTTGTTGCCCCATGGCACAGCTGCACCTGCGCTGCCCACAGTCCTGGTGCTAGAGACCTGTAGGTCCCTACAAGCAGAGCCTCTCCACAATGGTAATTCTGAGGGGGAGTGAGGGGTGAAACCCCAAACTCTTCCATGCCTCTCGTACCCTGGGGAATTGCTGGATGGAGCATCTTGCCAAGGGAACGTTAGCACAAGCCTCAGCAGGCCCACACAGGAGCTGCCACCCCGGCCACAGTGCTCTGCTCAGCCCAGTTCACTCCCCTCACACAAAGATCCAACGAGACTTTTTCCTTTCATTTAAGCACTTAAAAGCAAACAGCCTGGTTTGTGAATTGTGAAAAGCAATTCTGGCACAGCACGACACGGTGTCCACTCCAGGGAGGCACAGACAAACCCTGGGGCACTGAGGGTGAGGAGCTCCGGGAAGCCCTTGAGGAGCCACCAGGGCTGTCCTCTCCCAAGAGCAGGAGAGCACGTAAAAGAACAACCGTGCACCTCAAACAGGCAGGAAAGAACCCAAAAAGATGCCGGCAAACACAAAGGTGTTGAGTCCTCTTCATCCAGACACCCATATTTGAGACATGGCATCCTGAGGAACCAGCCCTCCCTCCGCATCCCGGGGAATGCAGGCTTCCAGAGACTGGGCAGGGTGGTTTTCCCACGTTTATTGGAAAAGAGACACACAGCGACCGACTCAGAGCGCTCCTCGGGGCGTTTTGAAGTTCATCCCCACTGTGGGCTGCGTCACCTGCAGGTTGGACAGGCTGCCGAAGTCCTGGAAAACAGGGATTAGGATCAGTGACACGACCCTGTCAACATCCACGGCCAACCCCACTGGCAAGAGCAGAGAGTGTGAATGTGCTGTGGGAGCATGAAGGGTGGATTCCTGTCTCCAGAAGAAGGGGAGATGACCACCACCACCCTGGAAATCAGCTCATGGGTGAGGGGAAGCTGGTCTTTTCACCCATGCTCACCTTCACCCAGCAAGAGCTGAGCAGGCCATCAGGTCAGCACCCCTGGGTGCTGTGGGAGGAGTGAAAGCAAGGAGCACCCCCACCCTGCTGGCAGGGCCCTGGAAAAGCCACGATCCCACTCCCTGCCTGCCTGCATGTCCCAGGGCAGGGGAACCACTCACCAGGAGCTTCAGCATTTCCTTGGTGTCCGGGTCCACTTCGATGATCTCCTGGTCGAGGGCAGAGACCTGGGGACAGAAGAGACAGAGGCAGTTTGAAGAGGCCCCACAGCCACGTCCCTGTTGCCACGGGGCTGTCCCCACACCCCCAGCCTGATCCTTGTCCCACCACAACAAAGATCTCGCTGCCTGTCATGGGGAAGGGCTCCAGCAACAGGAGCCAGGAGGACCCCACATTGTGCAGCTCTCCTGCCAGAACACCGAGAGGCCACCCAGCAGCAGAGCGCCCTGTGCAGGGGAAAGAGCCTCTTTTACAGCTCTTCTTTGGCAGGTCAAGGCCCAGCCGGCTCCACACCAACAGCACCGAGAGCCAGGGTCAGGTCCACAACTACACCGGTCCTGGTGGTCACCACTGACACTTGCACGTGCCCTGTGACACACAGTCTGGCTGGAGCCAGACCCCGGCAGTGCCAAACAGCTACAGTGAGTGACCATCGCGGCTGTCCCACCCCAAGGACCTGAGGTCTCCTGCTCTTTAATCCCACAGCAACCTCCTGCAACCCTCTCACACCCAGAACCATTATCTCCATGTGCTTCCTTCCCCAAAAGACTGCATCACACAAATGCTTTTCTAAGAACCCACAAGTAAGAGAGGTTCAGCTGCCGCTGCACCACCAGCTACAGCACAGACCCTGCCTGGGGTCCCACCAGTGGTGGCCTCTCCCACCAGCACCACCCTGTCCTGCCGCCCAAACTTAGCTGGAATGTCTCTGTGTAAAACACTCCCCTTCGCTGGTCCTCCAGGCCCCAGCCGGGCAGCTCAGCACTGTGCTGACACCTAAAAACTGGGGTGCTGGAGCAGCTGGGAGAGGATCTGTGGCTGCTGACAGTGTCTCATACATTGCTCATAGCCACTGGGAGTCAACCAGGTTCTTGTGGAGCGGTGTTGCCTACCCCTGGGCAGCAAAGCAGGGAGGGTGCTCCTGGAGCAGATCTCCAAGGGGGAGGCAGCACCACACTCCGGTGACATCCCACCATCAGCCCTCTTCCAGACCCTCACTGAAACAACCTTCCACATAAGCAGACCCCCGCACCGGCGCTTGGGAGAGCTGAGGTGACAGGACAGCAAGTGGGGCAGCACAGAAACCAGCAGCTCCACTGGCAGCCAAGCAGGGAGAGCTGGAGGAGGGGCTCTGTGCCACGGCTGAAGGGTTTGGGCGCAATGGGATTGAACCCATTGAAGAGGGAACACTTTTGGAGCTCCTCTCCCAGCACCATCAGCCACGGGCTCATGGGCAGACCCTGACCACTCCTGAGTGCAGGTTTCGGAGAGCGGGTGTTTCACCAATCCCCTCTCTGCAACCACATCTGCTGTAGGCGGTCTGAGCCACTCTGAAACATCCTCCCACATCCCACGAGTGATTTTTTTCCTCACATTAAGTCGTCAAAGCTGAGCACTGACATCATTTGCTGACCGGCGGCAGTCGCACCGCAGGAATGGCACTGCCCTCCCCAGCCAGTTCTGGAGGGAGCAGCCCATAGGAGCCCTCGGCCCTTCCTGACCCCAACCCTCCTCAGCCCATCCCAACCTGGGGCGCTGCTGGGGACCCCTCAGGGTGGGCTGAGACACCACAGCCGCAGCCTCACCTCGGGGACGTAGTTATCCCTCCTCTCCCTCTCCTCCTCCTGCAGTTTGATGGAGATGCCTCGGACGGGGCCCCTCTGGATGCGCTTCATCAGGTGGGTGACATACCTGTGGGACACGCACGGCCATCCAGCGCCTCCCCGCGCTCACGATCCCAAAGCCCGGGCAGGGCTGAGCCCCCCACCCCCCGGGGAGGGCAGCGAGGGGCAGCGCAGTGTCCGGCAGCAACAGAGCCCGCGGGGACGCGGCCCCGCAGACACGGGGGAGCCGCCGCGTTGCTCTCCCTGCACTATCGATGCCCGCGGCACGGGAAGGCCGCGGCCACTTTCGATGCAGGGCCCGGGTCCGCGCGCCCGCCTCACCCCGCGATCTTGTTGCGCAGCTTCTTGCTGGGGATGATGGCGATCTCCTCGCACACGCGCTTGTTGGTGTGGAAGTCGTTCCCCAGCCGCGTGTAGTACTTCTCGATGATCACCCGCGCCGCCTTCTTCACCGTCTTCGTCCGGACGCGGCCCTGGGTGGGACGGGCGGCAAAGAAACACCGCTCAGGCGCCGCCGGGCCCCGCGGCTCCCCCCGGCCCGCGGCCCCTCAGCAGCGCCCCGGCCCCGCGCTCCCTCCCGGGGCCCATCCCCGCTCTCCGCCCTCCGCATCCCCTCGGCCCGCTCCCCGCAGCCGCTCGGGGCCGCGGGCGGAGCGGCCCCGGCGGCGGATGGCGGCGGATGGCGTCCGCCCCGGCCCACACTCACCATGTCGGCGGAGGCCGCGGAAAGAGAGCAAAGCCTGACGGGAGGATGCGGGGCCGCCGGGAGCTCACAGCGCCCCCCTGCGGCTCGGAGGGCCCCTGCGAGGGGCGGGGCTCCCGGGGGCTCGGCCGAGGCTGTGGGCGGAGCTCGGGGCTCCCCGCTCCCCCGGGTCCCAGCGCCCGCAGCCAGCGCGGCCCCGGCGCTGAGGAGGCCCGGGGGGAGACGAGGAAGGGGCTCCGGGGAGCGGCTTGAGGGCGCCCAGGCTGCGCTGCAGGACACAGAGCACAGACACAGCATCGGGGAGCGGCGCCGGGCCCCGGGGCATCGCCCAACCTCGGAACATGAGGGGCAGAGCCCTGGGGCAGCTGTGGGTGGAAGGGGGGGGGCCAGGAGGAAAGAGCCCCAAGGCCTGCTCCTCGCAGGGGCACAGGACACCCCGGGTGCTCCTGCATCACAGCTCTCACTCACCCCCCCCCAAACCCTGCATATAAGGCCCCCAGAGCCCCTGCCCCATCAACCAGCCGCACTAACCAGCCTCATTAACCTCAGCAACTTCAGGAGAGCTCCAGCTTCTTCTGCAAAGTAGATCTGAAGACCTTTGGCTCTAAAGACCTTGGGTAACTGGCAGGGCAGGGGGCAGGGGACACTCCATCATAGTGGGACATGCAGGTGCCATGGAGGGATGGCTCAGGGATGCAGGGGGGAGGCAGCAACGGGGGATGCAGTGGGACACAGCAGGGAGCTGTGGGGCCATGGGGGGATGCCATGGCCTCTTCAGAGCCTGAGTCTGCCAGTGAGGACAGCAGCAGCTTCAGCAGCTTCAGCAGCTCCAGCTCTCCAACTCCCACAGCGAGGAGGAAGAGGAAGGCAGTGGGGAGCAGTCTGAGGAGAAAGAGAAGAGGCTGAAGAGGAAGGAGAAGGAAAGCTCCCAGAAGGCAGCAGCAGGCAGCACAGGCAGGTAGCCCCTGGGAAAGTGGGGTGCCTCGGCCAGCCCCCTACCTGCCCTAATCCAGCCTTTCCCAAGTCACCTACAGCATCCATACGTGCCCCACAGCGAGGGCAGGGCCGCGCAGGGATCCCACCCAAGGAAGACAACAAAGGTGGATTTTTTTTGCTGCAACGTGTTTATTATGTGCCAAAAACTACACCACAGCTTACTCCACGCGTCTGTAGGAGAGTGCAGTCTTGCCTGCGTATACTACAATGAGGTAGAGACTTCACACACAGCTTCACAAAACCCCACAAAGAGCAGCTGGGATATGCAACAATGCAACATCAGCTCAGCAGGAAAAGAGAAAACAAAACCAAAAACACAACAGAAGAGGGAGAAATTATGACACTGGTTCTTTGGCACACAGCTTCCAATAGAGGGGAAAGTAAAAATAACAAATCAAATCATAATGAAAGGGTCAAATCCCAGCAGCAGCATTTCAGTCGACTGCACCATAACTCCGTACACTTCGTCAAGGAAGGGAAAAAGAACTTGTCGTCCCCTCTAAGAGAAAGGGCTCCTGTGAACCTCCATCCGCGCTCCGACACGCAGCCCTTGAGTAGCTCGGTACAAAAGAAAAAGGTTTAAGTCCTGTGACTTGGTGCGATTAAAAACCTCTATCAACCCCCATAAGTGCAACTTAAAAAAAGTGCAACCAACGATTTAAAACTATATACAGCAGCTCAGAGATCCGTTATCCAGTCCAGTTTCAAACCCCAAAAAGAAAGGAACACGAAAACCAAGCCCGGCCTGTTGCAAACCCCTCGATTCACAACCTTCCGCCAGCAGCCCCCAGACACAAATTGCAATAATGTTAAAAGCTGCCAGGAAAGAAAAAAATCTCTCATTTCAAACGACTTAAAAACTGTTTTTAAGAGTGTAAAAAGGAACTGGTAAAAACCCTCGAGCGTAAAATATGAAATATGATTTGGTTTTAAATGAAGAGCAAAGTCTCCTTGTTGTTACAGTAAAAAACGCCAGCTGAACATCCAGTTTATGCCGTTCAGGTGGGGGTTAAATGAATGGAAAGGCACTGTATGGCAACTGCAAAGAAATGGAGCCAATGAGACCTGCATCATCACCACCGGTATTGCAAGGAATGTAAAAAAGCGCCTTTAATAAATAAAACTCCTCGGAGAAGGCGGGAACACCTTCGCAACACGTGGCCCTTGGGATTAGGTTGCTTTTTTTTGCTTCTCGTCAGCAAACTAGGAACCAAAGTCTGGGAACTGCAGAATCGCTTGAGGGGCGCTCCTCCCCCTCAAAAACACCCCCAAACAAACCCCAACGAAATTCACTGTGCATTAGTGCAGAAACAAAAAGACCAGCAAGTGCAAACATGAATGTAAGATTATTGGTTTCTCCCCCCCTCCCCGTTAGTCCTCAGGAAGCGCGTTCCCAGCCTGGGTCTGGCACCAGCCTCGTGCGCTCTCCGCTCGGTGGGTTAACAAAAGGACTTCCTCCTGCGCCTGCGGCGGCCCCCGAGCCCCGCTGGCCCCTTTAGCTGGAGTCTCTGTTCTTCTGGTTGCGCATCAGCGGGCGGTGGTGGCGCAGGACCTCCATGGAGTGCTGCCAGTGCCAGCAGGAGCGGCAGAAGTACTTGAAGCAGATCTGGGGGTAGAGCAGAGGGGCAGCATCCTTAAGCTGGGAAATGGCACTGTCCTGCTGGTGAAGCGGCGTCCCCCTCCTGCCTCCCTGGTTTTGCAGCCCTCGTCTTGGAAGCAGAGGGAGGGAATTCTGGCCACCGAGATTCCAGCGTGGCCCTTTTTAAATGGGTTGGAAAATGGGGATCTGCGCACTTGCAGGCACCTGCTGCCTGGCTCACGGCGCCCCCGCTGCCAGCTCCACCACCCAGCTCCCATCCAGACTCCACGGGAAGCCACTGGACCCTGGCGAAGCTCCTTTGCCCACAGCAAGAGGAGGTCAGCCAGAGTCCCCTGCGACCAGATGCAGGGCGATGGCACTTCCTGCTCATCAGAGTAGCAGCACCTCCCCATGGGACCTCCTCCTCCTCGAGGAACCCCTCCATTCCCCCAAGAGGACAGCAGCCGAGCAGGAAAAGACTCACCTGGTCTCTGCAGAAGAAGGGGCCAGCCTGGGCACTGCAGACTTGGCACATTGAGTCCTCCAGGTATGGATCAATCTGAACCTGCAGCAGGAGAACCAGGCAGTGGGCACGAAGCAGTGCTGGGGGCACCCCAAGTCCTCACAGCACCCTTCACAGCTGCCTCCATGGGCAGGCTCTGTGGGTCACAGTGCTCCCAGGCCCAGCACCCACCCCACAGACACGGCTCCACAGATGCTCCATCAGCTCCACTCACCTTCTTAGTAAACTTAGTGGTTTTGATCTCTACAAACGCAGCGGTCACGGCCTTCAGGTAACTGCGCTGGTTGTTGAAGGTGACACGGCCAGACCCTGTCAGACAGGCAGACCATGAGTGTTAGACTTTACCTGGCACTTGTGGCAGGAGCTGGTGGAGGCCAGGGGGGAGCTGCAGCTTCCAAGGGGGACCACATCCAAAGCCTCAGGGCTGTGCCTGCCTCCTTCCCCAGGCAGCCACAGCAGCACAACAGGGAGCTGAGAAGCAAAGCTCCCCCATGAATGCCTCTGGGCTGCTGTGACTTGAGCCTGCAGGCAGCAGTGGGAGGCTTGGGGGCAGCGCAGCAGCAGCAGGAGGCTCCATACCTGCATCTGAAGGAAGCCGGGGCCCAGACAGCCCGGCAGCTTTTAAGCCTCCCACTCACCCCCAGCCTGGCGCTTCGCAGCTTCCCTCCCTGCCAGTCAGCAGCATTCCCGCACCACTTGCTTCCAGCCACATTTTGTTAAGCTCCAGGAAACCATATCCATACTTACCTACATCTTTTAGTGTAAGAGAAGCTCTGGCTGTTACAACAACGCCCAGACTGTCAGCAGGCAGCTAAAACCAGAGCAAAGCCTTACCCAGGACCCATCTACTCCTCTCCTGTAGCACCACAAGGCCGGAGGGCCCAGTGCCGGCTCAGCCTCACTGCTGTGTACAAGGGGATTCTTCTTTCAATACGCTCAAGTCCATTCCCTTAGCAGGACCTCCAAAAGCTGCCTGGGCAAATGCCATCAGGAGCAGATCTCACCCATTGGAAGGAGCACTCTAAGCTCTGTGTTAAGTCCTGCTCTAGGAGCCCACAGTGCCAGCACAGGGCAGGTTAGAGTGCAGGACTTCATCCATGGTCATCCCAAGATCTACTTAGTCTCATGCATCTGGCCCCCTAAGATTGCCACACACCCCCCCACCACTTTGGTGGCAATGCACTGCAGCACCATGGCACACCCTAAATGCAAGCCTTGACCTGAAAAGCCTGAAAGGACAGCGATGAGCAGATGGCAGCTCTGCAAACTCCAACATTGCTCCTGCCTGGCAGCACACAGGAGACTCACCATGTCACCAAGGGCCTCGGCTCCATGGTGTGTGAACACTTGCAGGGATGGTGACTGCAGCACTGCCCTGGGCAGTTCCAATTCCTGAGCACCCTTCAGGGAAGGAACTGTTCCTTAGCTCCATCTAAACCTGCCCTGGTGCAGTCTGAGGCAGTTTCCTCTTATCACTTGTGAGAAGAGTTTGTCTTCCTCCCACCACTCTCATTTCTGCTGGAGAACTGCCTGGGGCAGTGAGTGAATGATCTAGGAGCTTCCAGTTCCCAGGAGTGCTGGCTTTGCTGGCCCTCCCAAGCCTCATCTTACCTCCCCGTGGCCAGGAGGCAAGGAGCGTTGCCTCTGGAAGAGGCTGGCTGGATGCCTGCTCCTAAAGTGAGCACAGGTAGAGCCTGGCACCCTGGGCAGTCTTCCCCACTGAAGGACCAAGAGCGTTGCTGCAGAGCATACCATGGGTGACGGTGGGATCCCCACTTACCGATGGGGTACTTGTGCTTGTCCGTGTCGATGCCAGCGTAGACCACCCCTCCGAACAGGTCGTACATGACAGCCGCCAGCGCCTCCGCGTTGAGCATTCCATGCAGAGCCCCAACGAACACTGTCTTGCTGGGGTCAAGCCGTTGCGATGGGCTGCGCACGAAGTTGCTGTCTGCCAGCACCCATGGGATCACCTGCACCTGCAATGGCACACCACAGCTCAGGTCAGCCAAGGGCCTGCACACCACACACTGTGCCACCCCGCCGCAAGTTAGCTGAGGGGAGCAGCCAGCCCCGGCCCTTGGGCTTGACCCCAACCTGCAAGGGTCACTACTGCTGCTCAGCGTCATTGTCCAGAGCACTGGAGCTCCGGTTTTGCTCCAGACACCTCCAAGAGCCCACAAAACCCAACAGCCACATTCCACTTCCAGCCAGATGGGAATCCAAAGCACTGGTCCCTCAGGGCTGGCAGCCAGGATACAATCCATGTACAAGTGGATTCCTCCTGCTGTCTGCACCCACTGTTCAGAGCCCAGTCAGATGCCTCCCAGTGCAGGAATCCAATGAAACAACCCATCCATGGCCAATTTCAATGGGAGTTTCCATATGCAAAGCAGCTGATACAGGGCTCTGGAGAGGATAAACTTCCATGAGCACTAGATCACAAAGCACTGCCAAGAGCCACACACCAGGAGAGCTTCTGAAGCACGAGGAGTTTGTGCCTGCCTAGGTAAGAGCTGACTCTCAATTTTTTCAAGTCCACAAGTTTACACAGCTGTACCCCATCTACAGCTACATTCTCCCTTCACCAGGAGGCTGTGTTCAGGCCCAGCAGCTCCACAGGTCAGGCAGCCATAGCCACGCAGCGGAGAGGCTGCAACTTCAGCTGTGGATCCAAAATACCTGCCTGTAAGTGAGCACAAGAGCCATTTGTTCTGCAAGCATGGGAGGTCTAACAAAGCACAAAGGGGATCAAAGTTTGTCCCTTCAAGCAAAGGTGTGCTGAAAGCAGCATGAAGCAGAAAAATTCCTGTTCTTATGCTCCTTTTCCAGCCGCATGAAGCCACTTGGCTTCATGAAGCCAGGGTCTGCCACAGATCCAGGAGATCCATGTGACAGTTCTGGACACAAGCTGCTGTGAAGGACACAAACACTGACCTGACACTTCTCTCCTTGCCCACATTCAACCCCTCTACACATCAGTTAAAGAGAGCCAAGAGCAAGTTGACTTCTGCTATTCTTTTTTAGCCCTGCTTTCCCAGAGCATAGCAACAATGCCCACCCCCTTGTCTCCAAGGATCTCATCAGCATCTCCTGCTGCCATCTGCAGAGCCACTCTCACAGGTCTGCTCACCTCTTTGCAGCGCATCCTGCGGCTGGACATCTTGAAGTAGTATTCAGAGAGCCCATCAGGGCTTAACAAGTCTTGGGAGCATGCCTGGAGCAGAGCACGCACAGATTTCTCTGACTCAAACACCAGGTAGACGTATCCTTTTAGAGGTGAAGGGAAAGAAGCAATTGTTAGAACGGCAGCAGATGAGAAAGATCATCCCTGTTTGCACATACCCTCAAAAAACATTCTCAGATGCCAAAGATCTGTACTGTATGTTCCTTGCTATTCACAAGCCCTTCTAGGGGAGCGTAATTTACAGTCCCTCCGCACATGACCCACCCAAGATGCACAGAGCTCAGCCAAGCTTGGCAAGAGCCCAAATCCAGCAAAAGGGGGGAGGCTGTCCACATCCGGTGCCATGCGGACCACTGTCCATCCCCCCTGCCACATCTAGATGTGACAAGTGGGCACCACCAGCCTGGCCACAGTGTGGTCTACAGGAAAACAGACTTTGCTTCATATTTAAGATGTCTTGGCCCAGAAATACAAGTTTGGGGCTTTAAAAATCACTTCCCTCAGAACCAGCACTCTGCACCTCACACTGTGCTAGTGACTGAATGAGGCCACTGGGCACCACCAAGCCTACAAACCAGTTACTCCTCACTGAGCAACTCATCACTGCTTACACAACATATCAGCCCAGCTACACCTGAGGCACGAGGACACCCCAGGCACTGCTCAGCTCGCCCGTCCCTGAGCTGCAGCTCACTGCAGACACACTACTGGATTCAAGGATGCATGTGCTGGCAGCAAGCGCCCAGGGTGAGACAGACCCTCGTGGGGCTCCAGAAGCACCAGAGAGGGCTCTCCCCCCTACACTCTTCTCAGCCCTGCTAGGGAAGGGGGGACACACCAGGTTCAAGGTGACAGTGCTCTGGTGCTCACCCAAGTGAGTGTGGGACATTTACCCTAGGGTGCTCTGTACCATCCAGTCACCAGCATGCAGCCGTACCAGCCCAGATCCGTGCTGTAACATAGCATGGGAAAAAAGTAACCCTACCGTGTCGCTATTACCTTTAGGCATATTACCTTTGGGAGGGCAGCGTGGGTGTTTGCCATCCTTACCAGGCCACTCCACACTCAGAGAGCCAAACACACGGAAGGTGTTGATCAGTCCAGCTACAGACAGAAGGAGAGGAGTCAGTGTCCCACAAAAGGCTCCACCCCACACCCTCTGATGGCAAAACCCACAGCTCAGGGCCAGGGGCTGCTCACCTTCCGTAATGTCCCACGGGACTCCTCCCAGGAACACTTTGCAGGAGTAAATGGGGTTCTTGTAGTTTCGGGGAGGCAGCTGCCCACTCCAGGTACAGGTTGCTTCATTCACAGCTTGGACAAGCACCAACAACACTCAGTACAGGACCATTTACTTCGCTCTCCCACAGGTCTCTAAGCAAATCCCCATATTCCACAGCCATAGGGTTGGCAGAGCTGCAGCAGCAGGAGGCAGCTGCCCACCAAAGCCCGCTGAGTCCCACCACCCAACTTACCTGCTGCTTGCCTGTGAAGCCTAGCTTCTCTTTCAATACTGAAGGGGTCTTCTGGAGAGTCCAGAAGATCCCAAGAAGGCCACGCTGAAGCTCCAGGCCATCTTTTTGAAGCACTGGCAGGGGAGGAAGTTACTGCAGCCAGAGCAGCTTGATCTTGATCCAGCTGGGACCCTACTCCCATCTTCAGGGGGTCTCTTGACACCCCACTGAGGGGCAGGAAAGGCAAAGGGGGGGAGATCCGAAGGCTTGACTGCAAGAGAAAAATCCACATTAAGACTCAGCTTTGAGTAACATGGCATAACACTGGAGGACATGTGCCACACTGGGCCCTGCCCTCACCTGCAGGAGCGTGGGCTTTTGGCAGCTCCTGTTCACCTGAGACCCTCTGAGATGTGGCAGCAGCAGAAAAGCAGCCCTCTCACTGTCCCAGCAGCCTGATGGGACCATGGTTTCCCTGGGAAGGGCCTAACCCTGAAGCCGTTTCCACCCAACCCATGAGCAGCAGCAGGGACCTGGAGCAGGAGGCACCTTGCAGTCCACCAATCCCCCAGATACTCCCTGCCTGCACAGCCTCTAGGACAGCTGCCAGCCCCAGGGAGCACTGAGGCACCCCAGGAACAGCCTTGTGCACCACTGAAGGCCCTGCCTGCAGGACACACTGGCAGCACCCACCAGTTCTGCAGGCAGCCAGCAGACACTCATCCTCTGCAGAGCAGCTCCCAGCCCAGGGCTCGGCTGCCTGCAGAGCCAACTGTTTCAGGCTGAACGTACCTCCCGGGGTGGATGGAGAAGAAGCAAGGATTAATGAGCCAGCAGGGATGGGAGATGCTGTGCAGCTCAGAGTGCCACCCCATGCCAAGGGAGACCTGACCTGATGAACAAGGCCAGCACAAAGCCCTGCTGCCCCACACTGCCTGCCATCAGCAGAGTCCCCGTTCCAGACTCCAACCCTCTAGGAGAATCCACTCCACATCAAGACAACCACGACCTTCCTGCCCACCCCAATGTGGGGGTCAAGGCCACAGCTACACCATGGTAGAGCCAGGAGCAGCTTATCCCTGGCTGTGGCCTCAGATCCTGAGGACAAGCCATGCAGCAGCAGCCAGAGCTGGCTTGAGCCACTGTGACACAGACCCAGCAGCACAGACTGGGGCAGCAACACAGACACTCGCCAGCTTCCAAATTTAGCTGTGCTGTAAGGAATGGGAGCAGGCTAGACCCAGTTTGTTCTGGAAGCAGCTGCCCTGAGATGAAGTGCAGTCAGCAAATAGGAAGGGCAACGAAAGGCAGAGACAGGAGCTCCTGAGAAGCCCAGGCTGATCAACCACCTCCCCGCTGGGACCAGGGCACAGACACCCCACTGTCACACACAGGCTCAAGCACTCAGACCCATCTGGGAGCTGCTTGAAACCCTTGGGGCTGCAAGCACAAAGCTAAGAGGCCAAAACATTATTCAGAACAAGATTCTACAAGGATATTGCTAATTTATGCTGCAGGAGGGCTGCATGAGCAGCCCTTCTTCCAAACCCGGGGCTGCAGAAGCTTGCTGTGTCTGTGTGGGCACAACAGCTCTTCGCAGTATTCTTTTCCCCTCCTGAGTAGGCAGGGCTGTGCCTTGCAGCCCCTCCAGCGCTCTCCCATGCTCCCCAGAAACATGACAAGACACCAGGAATCAGACAGTGGGTGCAAGACCCAAACTTACAATTAAGTCTGACAGGTGGTCAGAGCCAGAGCTGAAGCCACTGGTGTCCGAGTCCGAGGGGCTGCTGGAGCGGGAGTCCAGGAGGGAGCGGGAGTCCAGGCGGGAATTCCTCAGCGTTGGTGTGGAAAACTTTTCTGACAGGTCAGAGCCAATGGGGTCCAGAGGTAGGAAACCCAGCGGGGGCTTCCCCAGGACGTTCCCCAGAGGGTTACTCAGCATGCTGAGAACTGCAACAGAGACACAGCCCATCAGCACTGCAGCATGACACACCTCCTTTCCTCCCTCCCAGATGCCGTGGCAGCAGTCCAGGAGGGCACTGGGCTCCTCTCAGCCCATAGCCAGCAGCACATGTGGCAGGAACCGGTCCTCCACACAGCTCCAGCCAGGCTGCACTCTTTGCCATCAGCTGCAGCACAGCTGCAGCCAGCAGCAGCAGTCCAGTGTGGTGACAGACATAAGGGTAGGTTACTCTCCCGAGGCTGAGATCAGCCAGAAGATCCCACTTCATCTGGGAAGAGAATGGTAGCCCCCATGTCCTGGTTATGGACCTCATGCAGGTGCACCACACAGGCCACTCCATGAAGCCTGTCTTGCTATGGGGGCAGGCTGGGCCCCAGCAGTGTAGATGCTCATGCAGCTGCGGCAAGGGGGGCACAGAGCAGGCCCATGCCCAGTCACTGCTGCACACTGCTGGGCAAGCTGAGAGGAGCAAGGCCTGGCCCATGAGCGGGCATGTGAGCCTCCAGAGCAGGCCACCACACACCAACCCCACCAGGAGCTGCCCCAGGCAGACAGCAGCATGCCAGCCAAGCCTGCTGACAAAGGACACTCCTCCCAGTCAGCAGCAGCACGGTCCCCAGGCCACGCTCACAACAAGCCTGTCTGGTCAGGCCCCTGCCCCAGAGCAGACAGATGGGCGCACACCAGGCTGCTTCCCTCATGCAGCAGCTTCTCCTCCCACTGAGGAGCCAAAGCAAGCAAATTCCTTCCTACAAAACAGAGCTGCCCCTGTGCATGGAGCACCGGGCCACCGAGGGGTCAAAGTCCCACCCTGCTCCATGGGGCAGTAGTGTGGGACCAGCTGCCACCCAGAAGGGGAGGGGGACATACGGAGGACTCAGCCACACTGCATCCCACAGGGGCATGACACCAGCCAGCTCGATTCAAAAGGAGCAAGTCTCAGCAAGCTGAATGTGTCCCCAAACCAAATGGGAAGAGCAAAGCAGTCAGAAATGGTTTTAATTATTCAGAGGCTGCAAAACAAGGCAGCTCACCCTGTAGCTTTCAGTTTTCAGCAAAGCAAGTTTAGGATCCACTTGATATTCTCCAGCCCCATCTGAGCTCATCCAGCTAGGACCACAAGGTTTACAACCAAGGTTCTCAGTAGCTCTTGTGCAGAACAGCATTAACAACCCAAGATACTGCCCAAACCAGGTGAGTAAAGACACCACCATACTCAACTGCTCTGCCAGACACCAGCATCACCTCAGTGCCAGCACCAGAGAAAGCAGTCGCACACACCCAAAGCCAAGTGCTGGGATAGACCTGCTCCAAGCCACATTATCCAGTGGCACACCTGCTGGGGAGCCAGCATCTCCAGCCTCACGAGACATCAAACCCCACAGACTTGGAGGTGGATCCTTTACTTGAAGCATCTACCTCAATCTGAGCAGCAGCAACAGTCACAGCATCTCCCCACTTACACAGAGCCTCAGCCCTGCGAGTTCTCCCAACAGAAGTGCAGATACATTCTGGCTACTGCACAGGTCTATGAACTCACCTCTGACCGCACCATGAAGGGACCTCCTGCCCTTTGAGCATCTGCTTGGCTCTCCCAGCAGCAGTCCCTGGGCTTACAACCAGGCCAGTGCCATAAGCACTTGCTGGGCAGTGGTACTTACCCTGGGCAGAGCCGGGGCAGCAGCAGCCCCACCAGCAGTGGTGGGTAGCAGAGGGAATGCTGCAGCAGCGGCCGGAGCTGGGGAGGAGGCTGCTCCTTCCCTCTCCTCCCAGTCCCAGCCCAGGGCAGAGCATCTCCCAGCCCAAGCAAGCTGCTCTCCGCTGGTTTGGCCACTTCCCTGAAGCCACGTGATTTGTTTAAAAATACAGCTAGTGCATTGTTCAGGGAGACAGATGAATGTGTGAAACAGGCTCAAAAATCTGATTAGTCACTAAACAGCACAAGAGTCAAAGCAAAGCAGCTGATACACAGCCCAAACCTTGCTGCCAACACACTCCAGCACTCACCCCCTCCTCAGCCACTGACCACAGTGGGTTTGCAACACCCTGCGCTGATCCTGTGCATGCAGCATTGCCAGACCCGGAGCAGGGAATGCCATGCAGACTGCTACCAGGCAATGCTGTCCTGCACCTCACCTCCTGGTTACCAGAGATGCGGGACCAGAACTCCATTTGGGATGTGGGGATGCATCAGCGAGGACTCAGGGGCTCATAAGGAGCTCCCAAAGGCATTACAGGGTCTATCTGCTCTGCACCATTAATTCCACCCTCATCTCTCCCACCACTCTTGCTTGCTACAGTCATCATTTACGCGTTTGCTCCCAGTATTGCACAGCTCTCATTGTGCCTAGAAAACCAGTAAGGCCAGTATGAGTGCACTCAAGCAGCAGAATTACTGGCCTTTGAAGGGATCTGTCTGGGCATCAGTTTCAGCACCAAGCAAAAACCTGCCAGCTACAACTTCCCCACTCCTAACCTCACATCCTGCTGTTCATGATTGTGGAGATCTCACATCACCCCAGTGGGTCTGACTCTGCTTCACTCAGCACCTACAGCCACTCACAGCGACACTGGGAGGAAAAGCCATGAGTCACACTCAGTTTCCTCGTCTCCACTTGCTCAGCAAGGCCCCTGGAGCCCAGCTTTGCAGGCAGCCTCAAAAAACACCTGTAGAAGCCAGACCTTAGTTCTCACTCCCCAGCCCAAAGGCATCCAGCTTTAACCCGTGGAATCCCCATGGGTTGGGGTGCAAAAGCCCCTCAAAGTTGCCCACCTAAAACAAGCCCTCAAGCCATCAGGGCTGGTTAGTAAAACCACAGCTCCTGCAGTGAAGTTGGCCTTGTCTTCCCTCCCAAGCAGAGAGCTCCAAGGGAAAAACCATTCCCAGTGCGCACACAAGATGTGTCAGCAATTTCTGGTGTCAAGAGCATCCCTGAAGATCCCAGAGGAAGCAGCAAACATCAGACTAAAACCAACCCTCTCAGTGCAAACAAAGTACCTTCCACATCTTGGGAAGTTTTAAGTGAAGGGTCACCGCTGCTCCCATCCAGGCGCTCCCACAAGCAGCTGGAGCATGGCTGATTGCAGAGAGCTTCTGGAACTTTCCCTGCCTCCACCCGGAGCTGCAAAGGAGGCACATGCCAATGCTCCTTTGCAGGGGACAGCAGAAGAGGCAGCTTTTAATAGAAACTCAGCTCTGACTTTTGCCTCACTGCTGCAGCATTAATGCCTGGATTGGGAGCCAGCATGCCCCATCTTGGAGCATGTCAGCCAAATGCTGACAGATTTAAGAGCTCTGTGGAGCAGGCTCGATCCCAGTGTGGCACTGGTCCAGCTCGAAGTCATGCAGGTCACTCCACAGAGCTTCACAAACCACTCCCCCTCCTTAGCATTTACTAGGAAGAGCTCAGCTATCAGCACAGTGCTGCTGCAATGTGCACTCTTCATTTCTGCATTACCCCAGGGCACCTAAACATACCAAGAGGAGCACAACCGAGCATCTTGGACCCATCGCACCCAAACCAGACACTTCACATTGCAGTACACAGCTACACTGAGCCCACAGCACGGGCTTCACAGCCTGCCTTGTTCCTACTCTTCAGGCCAACGCTGTCCTGCAGACTCCAGGTTACCTTTTAAATCCAGTTACCGACCACTGAGCTATTGTCATAGAACCACAGACAGGTTTGGGTGGAAGGGACCTTAAAGCTCCTCCAGCTCCAACCCCTGCCACAGGCAGGGACACCTTCCACTGGAGCAGGGTGCTCCAAGCCCCTGGGTCCAACCTGGCCTTGAGCACTGCCAGACACGGGGCAGCCACAGCTTCTCTGGGCACCCTGTGCCAGCGCCTCAGCACCCTCACAGGGAAGAGCTTCTGCCCAAGAGCTCATCTCAGTCTCCCCTCTGGCAGGTTAAAGCCATTCCCCTGTCCTGTCCCTACAGCCCCTTGGCCAAAGCCCCTCTCCAGGTTTCCTGGAGCCCCTTTAGGCACTGGAGCTGCTCTGAGGTCTCCCCTTCAGGAGCCTTCTCTTCTCCAGGCTGCCCCAGCCCAGCTCTCTCAGCCTGGCTCCAGAGCAGAGCTGCTCCAGCCCTCGCAGCATCTTCATGGCCTCTTCTGGACTCGCTCCAACAGGTTCACAGCCTTGTTCACCACAAATTTAGCCACACTCCATCAGCTCCACATGCATTTCATAGCACACACCTTGGGAGAGGCACCCCAACAGAAAGATGTCCAACCAGCCCCAGAACAGCTTTTATTCTTCCATGTGCTGGTTTAGATTTGCAATTTCAGACTTCCAGCACCTGCTCAAGACCATGCAGTTTCCTGGCCTGTGCTGTCATTCACAACCATTTCAGAACTGGACCTTCCTGGTAGCATTGACCAAGCCCATTTTAGAAGAGATGGATGTAAAGATGAGCCCTAAGGAGCTGGGCTTACAGATGCTGACAGCTCAAGGAAGGGCTCTGGGTAAATAAACAACCTTCCCATTCTGCCGATGACAAATGATGCTTTAATGCCTTTAATAAGACCTTAAGAAGAACACCACATGGAGCATCCGCTGCATTTACTCCTGACAGCTGTAGTTAACAGAAAAAGCTCTGCAACCATTCAGCTGTCCTCTGAACAAGTACTTGTGCTTTAGCTTGGGCCTGCAGGGCACCACGGAACAGAACAAGCCAACAGCACACCAGCAGAGCAGCACTGATGCTCTTCCCTCCTTAGCGTAACAGTTTTAGCCAAGTTACCTGGAAACAGTCTCGCCCAGAGCAACAAAACCTCTCACCTTACTTGAGCAGAAGGACATGTTCAAGTGTTCTTCCCCACACACAAAGGACACCAGTGGACACCCATTACAAACTCCTCACAAGCTTGAAGGTGCATGTAACTATGCATAACACAAGAGACAGTACACCAGGCCCCAGGTTCTTACACTGCCACAACGTGTGGCATGTCTGGCCCCTGCCTGCTCAACATGCAGGCAGCTCCTCACTGCATCCAGCAGTGGCACTGAGTGCTGGATGAGCACATGCATACATTTCCTGAAGTCATTCTCTGAAGAGGTGTTCCAGCCTTTAAAAGCTGCAGGACTGGAGACAAAAAAAGCCTATTAAGAAGTGACCAGCAGGCCTAAAATGCCGAGGGCTTCAGAGGGTCACTTCTGCTGGCTGGTACCACTAGCAAGGTTTGACAGAAACATTTCCATCTCCAGAGAGATGACTCAGTGCAGGATGTATGGATGGCAGAGTGTCAGGACACCCCCCTTCATCCACCAGCTACTGCTTACCCTGAAAGCCCACCCTTCTGCCTCCATCTCCTAGTAGAAGCAAGGACAGATCAACAGGAAAGCTCTTAGCAAGAGAAGCAGGGCAGAAGATACGGGTTTCAGTGCCACATGCTTCTACCTCCACTCATGACACGTGCTACGCCCAGAGGCTGTGGAGCCAGAAGCACATTCAGGCCAGGGCAGCAGAGTTGGGAAGCAGTGTGACCAAGGCCCTGGAGACCAAACACAGGGCAGTTTCTTTTGTCATTTTGTCAAATAGCCCACAAACAGCAAAGGCTGTGTCCTGAACAATGGCCTGCTGCAGCTCCAAAGAAACGGCTTGTCTGCAGTTTCTGCCACCAGCCAGGCCTCACTGTGGTGGGGTGGGAGCAGGCTGAATGGCTTTAGTCAGCCAAAAAAGCAGCACCTCCTCCAAACACTAAGCAACTTGATGGCAAGAGAAGCATTTGCATCTCTGAAAGGCACATGGGCACCTTAACCACTTCCTCCAGCTTCAGTTTACATCCCTGTAGTTCCAGCAGGGACACAAACAAGCTGCCAGAGTGAGCTTCCCCCCTTCACACAGCAGCACCAAGCTCCCGCTCACTGCAGGGGAAGGGGCAAGTGATGCTCCAGCTTAATCCTAAGTGAAATTTCAGCACTTCATGAGCCCTCTCACTGCCAGGAGGAGCCAGCGAGCCCTGGGAGCACCAACCAAGCCCAGCAGAAGCTGCCACCACAGACACAGGGCTGCAGCACACAGAACAGGAATGGGCTTTGCTCAGCACACCATTTCCCTCTCTATTTGCTCCTCAAAGGGAGCTGCAGCCTCTTAGAGGTGCACAAAGAAACAGGGAAAAGCTGCAGCAAGGCAAGAGGCACAAAAACCTCTTCTGCTCGAGTGCAGCAGCCACAGGACAGGGTCCAGAGGCAGAGGTGACCCTGTCCTTGGTCCCTGAGAGCTCACTGAGCAGCACAGACACCTCCAGAGGTCCTGCCCAGCTCCAATCCTCCCCATTTGATTATTATACTCATTACTCCAGTGAAAAAACAAGTCACTGCTGGTGTAAAGACACCTGAAGTCCCAGGCACACATCCACTCCAGAACGGCACATCACAAGTCTCAATCGTCTTGAACCAACTGTCAACTTTGAAGACCAGCAGCTCCCAGAGCTGCAGATGTGCTCAAACCAGCAGCAGCTACGATCTAAATAGCAACTCCAGCACAGCCCTTTCTGTTTCTGAACTACCCAAGAGGAACCTCTGCCCTGCCAGATCCTTCATCTGGGGCAGAGAAGAGCTGAGGATATTCAGGCAGCTATTTCTGGTTTGTTAAGAAGGGGGCAGGGGAATAGAAAAAGGCAGCATGATCCCACAGCTCAACCACAGAATTGGAGTCAGGACACCTGAGGGCTATTCTTGGCTCTGGCACCACAATGGTAAGTCACTTCCCCAGTACGCCCTGAAAAATGGAACCAGAACTAGGAACACTGAGCAGCTTCTTGCACTAACATTGAGAGCACAAGTCTTGTGCCGAGCAGGACATGGATGGCAACAAACCTCACAGCTTCCTGAGGCAGGCATTTACTACTGTGTTCTGGGAAGGGAAAACAGAAGCCCAAGGTAAATATAACAGTCAAGACAGCTAAAACATGAGGCAGGACTGGAAGTGTGCAGGTGATTACATTCACTAAGCAGACTGCCACAGCAGAGCTCAGCACACTGAAACACAGCAGGTTTTAACTGCATCAGTCCCAGGAAGATTTAAACCCCAACATATCCAGGTCAAATCCTGCACAACATTCAGCTTTGCGAGCCTCAGGAACAAACACCTCTATATTTAAGCATCAAACTCCTCTCCATTTCCTGCTGCATGCCCAAGGTGGCAGCTCCACAACAAGTGTGACTGTATGTGCTAACAAGGGTGACTCATGCGCACCATTCAGCAGCATCCACGTTTGTGGGTGCCAGTCCATCAGGGCACCACCCTTAGAGGGAAAGGATGCTCTTTGGCCATACCCTTCTGGGCAAGGCACGGCAGCTAAAGACAGGCTTTAGTCCCAAATGCATGCAACCTTCTTTGAAAAACGGCATAAAAGCCTCTCTGAGGCCTTCAGCTGGCAGAAGGCCACTTGCTGTTGCTAGAGCAGCACACCCAGCACCACCAGTGATGCTAGCAGATTCTCAGTTCACACACCTGCATGCCTCAGGTACAACATGACAGCTTTAGGGGTTTGCTTCACCTTCCCTCTGCACTCTTGGAGAGGAAAAGCCCACGCCAGAGGGGCAAGGAGGGGAGTTGAGCCCTTCTCCAGGGCCATGTCACACAGATGGCGGCTGCTGCTGTGTCAGAGCAGACTTGAACCTGGCAGCAGCAGCACAGACATCACCTGTGGTTCAGCTCTTTTGCCAGCACTTAAGGGACACACAGGATTGTCTTCTCAGAGAGAAGATGTGGTGCTGCTGGAAGTGCCACCCCTGCCCTCAGCCTGTGCTCCCAGGAAGGCTCTTAGCTGAGGTGAGGACCACAGCACCCTTTGGCAGCAGATCATTCCACTCTGAGTAGGACGTTGAGCTTCAGGAGGTCCTTTCCAACTTGAATTCCTTTATCACCCTAAAGACAGCCTGTCAAGAACACTGCCAAGGGCTTAAGACATCCTCTCACAGCAGCCCCACAGAAGTCAGCCAGAAGCGTTTCAGCTGTACAAACAGGCCAAACAGTCACCACAATGACAGGTCATCCCACAACACCAACTCCACAGCCTGGTTGCCACAGTGACACCAGGGGCGAAGTCAAGTCTACAGCAGGAACAGATGGATGCTGGACACTCAGGGTCTGTCTCACCAGAGCTGGGGAAGGGGAGGAGCAGCATCACTCTTACCTCCTGCTGCAGGCAGCCCCCACACGCTGGGAGAGCAGCTCCAAAAGCTGCTGTGTGAAGTCCAGGCAGGTCCCTCCCTGGCTCCAAGTGGAAGCATACAGACTTGCACATGCTGTGTGGCTGGTCATGAAGGCACTGAGCCAAAAAGCACATTCAGGACTTCTAAAGAGCTACCACACTACTACTGCAGCAGACAGCACCTTTTCCATCCACATGCGCAGCAAGCAGACACTTCATCTGCTCTTAGGCAGGTAGTGGTGCAATGGCTGGAAGAAAACACCACTCACCATTTGAGTGGCACCATCCTGGGGATCAATCTTACCCCAGGCCAGAGCTTGCACACAGCTAAACCACCAATAGCAATCACAACGGGAAAGAAAGACTAAGCTACAGCCACCCAAGAGCAGCTCTGATGCTCTTCTTGGAAGGGAGCTGCTTGGTCCAGCTCACTCAGGATCCATCCATGCTCCAGATCACAGCTGGAGCCAAGAGCTTACAGGCAGCTCTATGGGCCCCAAGTGTATTTGCAGATGGCAGCACCACCAGGCAGTGGAACACCACTTGCATGTCTACGAAAGGAGCAGATCTGCCACTGCTGGAGCGTTTTCCTCATCACACCAACAGTTCCAAACAGAATCAGAGGTTTGAGGAGCCTGTGCCTCCCTTGCACCCACACTCATGTGCCATTACCTTCAGGGAGCACACAGGCAGCAACAGCAGCCCCTCAGAGTGCTCCAGAGGCTGCAACAGAACATCTTTCCTAGCAGAATCCAAGGGGAGGGGTTTGAGTGCCTGCTCCTGCAAGCACAAGAGGCTGCCCTGACCCACTTCAGCTGGAGCTGGATACGAGCAGAGATGCTGGTTCAGTTCCTGTGCCAGTTACTGCAGCTTGTTTCACAGCATCAGCCCAAATAAAAATAAATCTGTTCAGAAGCTGCTCAAATGGAAGCTTCAAGAGGGGGATTAAGAGCAACTTATTTGATACATATTTGATTCTGGTAAGGACCACACAGTCTGAGGCTATTCAGTGCTGGCTCCTTTCTACTCCACAGCACGCAGCATGAGCAGCCCGTGCTGAAACATGCTCAAGAAACAAGTGTCCATTCAGCAGCCACACCAAGCGCAGCCTCAGAAAAGCCCTAGAAGAGCTAAGAGGGCACGGGGCAAGCTTTTAGTAAGGCCATCTCAGGTACTCCTGAAGTACAACCACCAAGACAATACCATGCAAGTCAAACCAGCTCCCAGCTTTGCTCCCTTACAGCATTATTATAACAACTCTCCAAAAGGCACCACTGCATTTGTGCCTCCACCAAGCTGGCTGCTCCAGCAGGACCAGGGCATACACACAGCTCTCAGGAAAGCCTGTGCTCCTCTCAAGGCAATAAGGTACACCAAGAACACAGGGAATTCAGGAACATACACCCCCCACACACCCTCCCCAGGTCTTAGGCTAGCAAGAGGTGGTCTGGCCTCCTCTCTGCAGCCACACTGCCAGCAGCATGAAGGACCCTTTCACTGAGTTTTCCAGTCAGGCTCAGGCTTAGCTCCAAGCCTCACTCAGGATGAAGTGCTCACTCCCGGACCTGAAGCTCCACCTTCACTATAAAGAAAGGAAAAAAAAAATCCTTGGATACTCAGGGGACAATCTGGAATTACCGATGCTGAGCTCTCCTCTACCAGCATGAGCCTCCAAAACCTCCCTCTAGCAGAAGGATTTTCATGCAGCCAAGCAGGAACACACAGGAGCTGAGGGCACATCCAAGCAGTGACTGAAGCCACTTGTCCAAGAGACTGCAGGTAAAAGAGCAGGGAGAGATGAGACACGCAGAGGGGCACAAAGCAGAGCTCTTGGCACTTGGCTCCATGGTGGATTAGCCCAGCAGCAAATTAAACACCCAGAGATCTGGGGGACTTCCCTCACTGATCCTTTGCCCCTCCAGGGCCTTCCTCAAGCCCTGAAGCTCAGCATTCAAACCAGCAGCTCAAGGAAGGCCAGTGACTGCTGTGTTGTACTTATCAGCATCAACTGCCCCAGCCTGATCAACAGCTCTCACTGGAGGGGTTCTCAGGTACCTGCCACCTCACACAGCCCTCCCTACAGTAGCAGCTCTTGAGTCCCTCCCACTGTCACTGAGAAGAAAGGCTGGGAGGCCAGGACAACAGCCACACTCCCCTCTGTGTAGCAGGTCTCCCCTTTTATCCTTCAGAGGGGCTTTTGCCTTGAAGGTTTCAGAGTGATTAGCACTTGGGAGGCCTCAGCTACCTGCCAGGCAATGCCCACACGCTGCCTGCAGTTCCAGCCTGGCGCGTTTTTAGCAGCTACACACCATCAGTGTATTCAAGCTGATTGCAGAAATAAGTTGCCCTGAGAAGCAGGAGAGCCAGGGGCTGGAAAGAGTCAGCAGGACCATTTCCCCAGCACCACAGTGACTGGAGCCGTAACCTTGCAGGGTAGAGAATGAGACAGCAGCAGCCAGCAGAGAGGGCACGGAGGAGGCTGGAGCTGCAGTCTCAAGAGCAGATCCAAGGAAAAGCTCAGATCTGTTGCTGCATCAGCAACTTCAGGGTCACACAACAAGCAGAGACACACACAGCAAGGTGGTCCATCCAACACCATCAGGAAGTGCTCAGCTGCTCAGGCTGGGTGCCTGGAGAGGCCAATTATCTCTCCAGAAGAGGAGCTGATCCTTTCAAAAACCCCCTTGCAGGCTGGCATTGCAAACCCAGTGTTAACAGACTGCTTTTAGGATGATTTCCCAGTGGAAAAGTCTGCTGTCCCACATAGGGACAGCCTCCCAATGTAGGGCAGGACAGACCAGCCAGACCAAGCAGCTGGCACACAGCTAGAAACCAGCTAGGGAGACACAAAATCTGCACACAGACCTGCCTGTGTCCTGCTGTCACCTGTTCTCCAGGCAAAAACTGGATCAAGACCCCATTTCCTCGTGTTCCTTGAGGAGCAGGGCAGGGAAGGTAAAAGATACCATCAAGGGCAGTCCCATCGCACTGCCTCTAACCCCTCTTTGCCTCTGCAGTGTGATGAACATGAAGGTTTAACACATGCATCTGCCTTTATCAGGCTACTTTAAAGAAGGAGAAACAATGCCTCAAAAAATACAGCCAGGCACGGTCAGACTGGAAGTGGTCAAGGCCAGTTTCCTGCAAAAGCCCCTCCCTTGGCCACACAGCAGGTTTCTGGGACTTGAAGTATTTCCAGCCTGACAGATCTAGTGGCAGCAGTGGGTTTGAGATGCCTTTCCTGCTATGAGACAGCAGTTCAATCCTACAGCCAATAAATGCAGGCAGCTTGAGCCTGCAGCAGATGCCTCCTCCCAGAAAGGCTCCCTCCAGACACCAGCTTTAGGGACTGGCAGCGCATCTGGCACCTTCAAGGGCTAAGGACACGTCCTCCATGCGCTACAGCACTGGACCCAGAAGGAAAACTTGCACCAATAACCTCGCCTGGGTGCAAGGAGCCCTTTGGGAAGTGGGGATGTGGGCAGGATCAAAGCATACAAACCACTCTGGCCTCCTTCAGCATGGCCCCGCCAGCAGCAGGCACCTGATCCCACTGCACCAAGCTGCACGGTGACACAGTCCCAGGAGCACAAGGTGACACCAGGAGGGTTTGCAGCCAAAGGTCCTTCCCAGGCCAAGACAGCTCCGCGCTGGAGGGACTGCGCAGAGAGGCCCCAGCTCATCAGTACTGGAGAACAGGCACTGCAGGGGACCACATCAGCAATATTTTTAGCCTGACTGTTCAGGGGTTTTTTTGCATTTCCACCCTTCCAGCCACCTCCCCGTGGGTCTGCGCAGCTGAGTCACTGCTGGAACCTTCCAAAGGCTTAGGGTGCCAGCAGCACAACAGCTCTGCCTGGCAGTGCCACCCCTCCCCAGCCCCTGGAACAGCCCAGCACTGACACAGCCTCACCTGCTCTTGGGACACCCCAAGGGAGACCCAGCCCTGAGGCTCCCAGGCCTCAGCACTGGGCAGTGGGAGCATCTGGGCACAGCAGTATCTTTTCCACATCCTCCCTGCTTCCACCACAGCATGGCCAGGCCACCTGGAAGCATCAACATCTGCCAGCTCCTCCATCTGTCAGTCACAGAAACACTGCTCTGCCACCCCAAAAGGACATTTCACAGAAGACATTCCTGGACTACAGGAGCCTCCTCCCCAGGGGCTCTTCATTACCACTCCAGGGCCCTTACAAAGGAGGAAAGATGAAGCTCTGCAGACACAGGAGGTGTGGACCAGCTGAAGCAGTACCACAGTGCTGCACAGGTATGAGCCCTTTACTTCTCCAGCCAGCAAATGCCATCCCCACAACTCTGGGAACAGGGGAGTAACAGGAGCCCAGACCAAGAAGCACTCTTGGGAAAGGAGAGTGGAACTGAGACAGAGTACTGTGTCAGAACCATGACACCCCCAGCCACATGGCACAACCCTCTGCAGAGCTGCTGAAGGCCAAAGGCTCCTCTGCGGAAGCAGCACAGCTGCATTTGGGCTGGTTCTACACCCCAGCCATCCCCCCTTCATGTACCAATGGGAAAACTGGAGAAGTGAGAAAACAGGCCTCTCCACACAGTACTGCGTGCCATCTTCCAGCAGCCATTACCATGCACTGTCACAAACACCCACTGGGTGCAGACAACTCGAGCCCAGGGCAGTGCCTGAAGTTAGATCCTTTCCACCACTGGCCTCTGCGGCAGCAGGAGCTCCAGCATGAGGCATTGCAGTCAGCAGGGACACCCAACACCACGTACACCCTCAGAGAGCAGACAGGTTGCCAGAGCACTTTCAGATCAGCTCCAAATCCATCTCCCTCCCAAAATCAGAAGCCCCTCCACCCCAACAGTGACCCCCCACCGCAGTCCTCTTGGCCCCACCAGCAAGCCATGACATGCAAAGGCTGCCACAGGCTTGTGTGAGCACTGCTTGCCTGCCTGAGCGCTGCAGACACAGCCCTGCCTCTCCCAAGGCAGTCTGGCAGGAACCTGCCCAGGAGAGCACAGAGGCAGCAGGTCAGGATGGGCTGGGACACCCGCACGGAGCAGTCACCTCGGTGTGCAGTAGCCCCTGTTTTGCAGCGCTGTTATGCAGAGGCTGGGGGTCGTGAGCAGCAGCAGCACCATTCCATAGGGATGTTGGCTGCTCTAAGCGGGCTCTTCACAGTAAAGATCCTGTAACAGAGGTTCAGTGCCCCATAGTCTGCTAACTACCATGTGCACCAGAATGCACAGCTCTAAGGCACCTGGCCAGCCCACTGCACACTAATAACTTACATTTTTCCCTACTCTACCAAGCTTTTGGCTGGCAACTAAAGCAGGACAGGTACTGAGCATGTGGTATTACCTGGCTCATTAGGGTAAACCCATAGGACCATCTGCTGGAGGACAGCTACTGCAGCCTGACTGTACCAGCACTCAAGCTAGCAGTACCAGTGCTGGGGCCCACACATAGGCCTGGGTGCTGAGTGTGGTGGAAGTCAGCTGCAGGAACTCAAGTGGGCAGTGCTGATGAAGCCGATCCAAACTCCACTATTGCACAGCTGATGTTTTTGTTTTACAACCCATGCGGCAACATTCAAGGATGTGTCCCAGAAGCTCTTCCTATCCAAGGGCAGCATCCCCTGTACATCGGAGGTGGTCAACAGCTCTCCCTTGCCCCCCCAACATCTACATGGGCAATGGCACTGCCCATGCCACCCCAGAAGCCATTTACATTCCTGTCAGCACCAACTTTATGCCTGGGGCCTCCTGTGTCACCCAAGCCTGTGCAGAGATGCACTACCCTTTTAACAAAGCAGCAGCGTGCTGCTATAAAAGGATGAGTTTCTGTAGCAACCAGGCTGAACTTGTACAAACTCTGCCAAAGCACTAGATCTTTCCACAGACTGATACTTGAACGAACACAGTACTGCTTGTGAAATTGTTTTTTACACTCCTCAAAGGCTGGGAAATGAACTCGTTCTTCTGTTTTATCCCCCTGCTTTGTCACCACCCTGAGGAGATGCTAGATTTGTGCATGCATCGCCCTTTTCGTCTCCTGTGATCTTAGAGAGGGCTGCTGCCTCTGGAAGAGTTAACAGTACCCTGAACCACTCCAGGGGAAGCACCCAGCACCCCAAAAAAACCCCAATCCAATGCCAGCTGCAAAACCAGCCTGGAGAGGATGGAGGGGGAAGGGCAAAGCCAGCTGCGCGTGGCTGCAAGCCCAGACCCTGCCCATCATGCAGGTTTGCAATAGACCAAAAGAGTTAAAGGCAGAAGCCACTCCACCGCATCTCCTCCAGCCCACTGCCAGGCACAGGCCGCTATTTCTGGTTGAACGTGGGAGCGGAGAAGGATCCCTCCAAGTCTCCCACCAGGCTGCGAGCTAGTGCCCAAAGTTGTTTGCCCAGTGCTGGCTGCGCCTACCACACCCCACGGGCAGAGTTCCACCGGGAGTGCGGCTGGAGCACAGGAGCGAGCAGGATGAGGGAATCCCTGCTGCAGAGCTACCTGCCACCAGGTATTCGCAGAGGCTGACATTGCAAAGTTGAGCCTCCAGACACCACACCCCCCACCCACTCCCTCCAAACACGGGGAGGATTTCTCATCTCTCACTGAGGCTATCCCCTCCACCAACCTTGCAGCACCAAGCAAAACAAACCCTGGCACTTCTTGTCTGCAGTGAACTGACAGCAGAGCAGAGGGGGCTGTGGCACCTGCAGCCACAGCCTCCCCAACTCAAACCACCATGTTACACAAGCATTACAGGTCACGGAGCCCCCATCAGTAACTGCCAGCACCCTGTTACACAAGCAAATAGCTCCACATTAGCTTTAAACCAGCCAGAAAATAGAAACGAATCCAACAACTGTTGCTGCATGTGCCAGACTCACCCGACTGTGTGCTGGTTTGTGCTGCAGCGTCAGAGTCCTGGGTGCTCCAGGGTCTGTCCCACCCTGTCAGGTTGAGGGACTGCAGGCCAAGGCACAGATCGTTGGTGTCTGGGAGGCCACGGGAAGACTCTTGCGTGGACGTGGGGAAAAGCATCCTGCTTGCCACTGCTTCTTCAGAGTCCTGGAAGTCTGCTCAGATTGAGAACAAACAGAAGCTTGAGAGTTCAGGGCTGCTTTTTTTCTTTTTAAAGCAGGAGTTCTTCCGAAGCGTTAAGCCCCGAGTCGGGTCTCTTGCTGCTCTGAAGCCACAGCTCCTGCAACTGGCCGTTGCACCCCAAAAGGGAAGGCTACCATATGTCCAGAAACCAGCCCCCCACCCCCTAAGCCCCTCCACCTTCCTATCCCGTCTGCATTACTGACTGGGTCAGCATGTGACCAGGCTGCTGATGCTTACTGTGCTGACAGTGACGTCACTCAGGCATGCAAGAGAACTGCATCAGCTCTTACAAAATAAAAGGTAAGAAGAAAAGCTAAGATTTCCCCCAAAAGATGAGGGCAGGCAGGAGGAGAGGTGCAACTCCAAGGAATCGAGGGAGCAGGCAGCACAAAAGCAGGGCTCCGCGATACAGCACAGCAGCCAAGGCAGCAATCCCCCCAGCAACGACTAGAGCAGCGCAGCAGCAGAAGAGACAGAGCAGACAGTTAGTTTTAGTGCTACCCAGCACTCCTGTCCCCGCCTCCCTCCACCCACAAAACCTAAAAACACTTTAGTCCTGGACAGGCTCCAGCTGCTGGCTCAAATTCAGAGCCCAATGCAAAGCTTCACAATTCTGCTAGCATAATCTATTTGGTTCAACTTGGCCACTGTGCCTCACTGACTCTGCATTGTTTACCACCAAGGAACAAGGATAACCTTCAACCCCCTGCTACCCAGAGAGAAGCCCATTATCCTGCTCCAGCCTGGGCAAGCACATCACACCCGTACAGGAGGAAGAGCGGGCTGGAGAGCACAACCTGTTTCAGATCAGGAATTTTTCATGGCCTGTTTACCTCCTGCCTGCCCAGTGCCCCCCTTTCCCTGCGATCCTCAACCCTGCAGGGTGTTCACAAGCCTACAGCACTGGAGACACCGGATTCTCGCCTTGGTTTTAGCCTGTGCCAACACCCTAAGGAAACCCAGCAGGTTCATAGTCTGAGAATTCCAGTTTAATGCAAGGATCTGGGGGCTGATGAAACCACAAGATGCTCAGCTGTGCTACTCGAAATCTGAGTCAGAGGGCATTTATAAGCCAGCTACCAAGCAGCAGCAGCTGCTCCTCCTCCTCCCTCTGCCCCCATAGCCTCCCACTGTGCCATCAGATGTACACCTCAACACACCCTCTTGGCTCCCCAGCGGGCACTGCAGTCACTCCAGCCTATTCACGTTATCCCTCACGTGCAACCCTGGCCATTCCAGACAGCCCAACAGCATTCCTGGCCTCCTTTTCCACATCCACATCCCATGCCACTTAGTTGCCCACATTCTAAGCAAGGGCTAATGGCAGCTGAGTACCATACACAGGACATAGGCCACTGCTGCCACCAGAGGTGGGACCCTCACCTTCACCCCATGGCAATTTAGGAGGCACCAACATTTCCAGTTCACAGTGAGGGGATACTGCAGCACAGTAGTTGGGATAAAAGCAGCTAAAACTGTACCTGCTGGCAAAACACCACCTTCCCCCTTCCTTCCCAGCTGCAGCCTCCCACAGCCCTTCACCAGCATAGCATCCACCAGGGCTTTTCCTACTCCTAGTAGTACTCCTACAAGCTGTAGTGCCAATTCAATCACATTACTATCAAGCACCTGTAACAGCATCACCTACCCCCCTGCTAGCAGCACACTGCATCTTCAGCAAGGTTTTTCACTGCATTCATTCTTCCAGTATAGTTTTTTGATCACTTGTTTTGGACAGGCCCTAAAAACATTCCCAACGCAGCTGTAGGGAGGAAGGATAAAGGCACATTGCTTAGACAACTCTGTTCCCACAGCAACCATAACTTGCCCATATGAATATATAACTTCCCTGCATTTATGAAATTGCACAAGCCCTGTGCTCCAGCCCAGATCACCAGCAGCAGGAGACCACCTTCCCTTTGGGGACCAGAATCCCATTAGGCCTTATGCCATCTTCAAGATTAATCCCCACCAAGCTTCATCTTCTGGGAAGCATGGACACAAACAGAAAGCTGACAGAGCTTGAATCCCACCTGGACCCAACATCTTGGATGAAACCCACCACTGAATGAATAAAGAAACCAAAGAACAAATTCATCACCAATGGGAAGCATCCAGCCTCAGTTTTCCCCAACTATCCATATTTTTCAGGAAATCAGCTGTTTTGTTTAATGGAATCCAACCAGGCTCAAGTTCAGAGGATCCCTCTGACAACTTCAATCAACATTAAAGACAAAGCACCTGCAACCCAGTCACAGGCCTAACTGCTGAAGTAGGGCTTGCTCAGATAAGCAACATTTTAGCCTTAGGCCTTCTCCCCTCTGCAGCAGACAGGCAGCACAAGCCTGCTTCCCCCCCACCTCCCCATCTCCAACACTCCCAGCCCTGCTGAAAGATGGATCCAGGTCATTGAGGAAAAACATCTTAAACAGAAATCAAACGGATTTCTGGAATAGTTATTTTAAGAGTCAGAGTCTGGAAATCTGTTACAAAGCAACTAGTTGTTGAAGGCAGACAAAACCAACAGGATACTAGGGCAGGAAGAATTACTTTTCTACAGAAACTCAGTCTAAAGTCTCAATCTCAAATTATTAATAAGCAAATGTCTACCAAACATTAAATAACTTCACTCTGCAACCTGACACAGCTCAGCCCAGCCTGAAGCCCAGCCTTCCCTGCTGACTCTTCCAAGCCCCAAGAACCAGCATGAGTTTTTCCAACCTGGATTTTTGTCTGGAGTTGCCACTGGAAGCCAAGCATTCTGGCAGAGAAAGCCACGCTGCTCTGTGCTGGGAGAGGACGAGCTCCCGCCTCCCGAATCCCTGAGCTTGGATTTCCACAGCATTTCCAGAAGAGCTCCTCAGTGATATGCTCACTTGCCAGTCCCAGAGCAGGCAGCTCTCCTGGATGATGTCTACCTGTCTGTCCCAGAGATCCCTGGAACCAGGGCACAGCGCAGCACAGGCTGTAGGGCTGTCCACACCACCACCCAGAAGGGAAGCTGCATTTTTCAGCCTTCAAATGTGAGCACTGCATTTAAGACATGTCAAAGGCTTCTCAAAGATGAGCATCTCCACACAGTTCAGCTCTTCAGTTCAAGCTGAGCAGCCCAGCCAGTGTACACAAGCTACACCTCCAGCCGCTTGTCCCCACCCCAGCACACCCTGCCACTTACACCAGTTTAGGCAGATGAGTTTCCACACAGGAAGCTGGGCTGGGGAGCTGAGCTGGTTAAAACCAAGCCATGGGGAGTTAGGTTTAAGGCTGGCTCATTCCCCTGGTCTGGTATGCAGTGTGGCTGCCCCAGCCATGCATCTGAAGCAGGAAAAGTTAGAAATTACAGCCCAAGCCTGCACGGGGACAACAAGAAGGGACTCGCACCAGGAGCTGGGATCCACAGGCAGTTTGGGGCAGGCAGGTTAAGGTGGCATGAGGGGAGCTGAGCCTGATTCAGCCCCTGTCCCATAGCAGCAGCATCTCTGCACCAGCAGACTTAGTCTTGAAAGGTGATGCTTCAGCCAAGCACAAAGCCACTCAGGTGCCTGAGCCTTCCAGACCTAGGCCATTCACAAAGACAGTTAAAAAGCCAGCAGACAAATGGGTTTTAACCAAAAACCTGAGAAAAATCTAGAGAAGGAAGGCAACAGAATGGTTAAGCAAACATGAACCAAACAAGCTAGATCCCACTCCTCCCACCTCTGCAGCCAGAAAAGGTCTCCCTTTGCTCCCACATGCTAGTTTCTAATAGAGCCTGAATACAAGAGGAGGTTCCTCCACAGACAAGGCTCCTGAACAGAGTGCAGAGGAAGGGTAAGCACAACTCAGCTGCCAGCTCTGCTCACTGACAAAACCAGACATACCTCTAGAGCTCTGCCCAAGGCTGAACTTCCAAATCAGATCCAAAGAGGCATGGTGAGCCTTTCTGAGGCTTCTGGATCACACAAATGGATTCACAGCAGAAGCTGTGTTTTGCCTTTCACACCTCTTTACACCTCCAGTTGCAAAAGCTGGGAATTGCATCACTGAAAATTCAACTTCTCAAGTACATTTTGCACGCAAGGCGAGCAACTCAAGTGAAAGAGTTTAGAGGATGAGTCAACCGTATTCCTGAGGTAGAGCGCAGATCATCAGGGCCTTCGGGAAGCTCTTGTTAGGCATCAGCCTACTACTTACAGGAGGTTTTTCCAATACATAACTAAACATCTTCCTTGTAATCTGAAAAATTCCTCAAGCGGAGAACATTTGCTGCTGCATGACCCGTTTCACAGCCAGAGGGAGAAGTCTGCCTTGCTCCCATAACCACAGACACTTGAACAGCTGGCAAGCACCTACATAAACTAAGGAAGAGGGCACTGCAGCTCTCCCTGCTGCTCTGCTTACCTCTTCCCAGAGGAAGAGCCACAGGATCACAGCCCCAAAACTTGACTGACAGAGCACATTATGTCAGGAAACCTTCTGGATCCTCAGCACCACCATCCAATTTGCGACCACTTCACAGTGCCACAGCTCTAGGCCAAGTCCCTGCTCTCTATAGAGCACCCACTGTGATCTGTTGAAGAAACCCATTTACTCCAGCTGCCTCCCAGGACAGAAAAGCACTGCATCCAGCTAGGCAAAGACCTGTTAATGCGACACCTGAAACACAAAGGCCTGAACCAAAGACAGCAGGTGTACATCTCTTTTAAGGCACAGGTGTTGAAGTTCCCCATTCTGGATGTGCATTCCTGGCACACAGCAGTTACCTGGGGAAAGCAGAACAGCCCACAGGTGCCGGGGCCAGGTGAACTCCTGCTAACAGCGTGGCCCAGCCTCAGGCACCCTGGTAACTCCATCCTCTCCAGCCAAGCTGTGCTACATTTTGGGTCTCTGCAGCTGCAATACATTGTCCCTGCATCCAAGACCACACAGATCAGGTCAGCTGCATCCAGAGCAGCCCAGGCTTTCCTCATGGCTGCAGGGCAGTGAAGAACAGAAGAATTTACATTATAGTATCAGAGAGGACTTTCTGGGTGGCCAAACAAGTGCTAAGTCATTAACTGAGTACAGTCAAAGGCAAGCAGGAAGGCAGTTTTGTCATCAGCTACTCTGGGCTTGCATTTATCCTTCAGTTTTCCCTAAATAAAGCAGCCACTGAGAATTGTTAGGACCTGATGGGCCATAACTAACTGAAGTAAGCACCTTAACCCACTCCCATCCCCAGGAAGTCATTGAAGCAGCTCCCATTTTTTCCACAGAAAGAACTGTCAACTTAAAGCAAAACAGTGGCTGCTTTGTCTCAGTTAAGGGAGCAGAGGTTAATGAAAGGGAAATCAAGGCTGCTGGGACACTTGGGGTACCCACAATCCTTTTAAGCTCTTTGTTTTAAGCCAGCATTGCCTTCAGTTGAAGCCAGGTAAGGAAGTGGGAATGCAAAAGCTGAAGATGGAGCTTTATCCACCGCTCTACTTAAGCTGGAAGGTATGCCAGCGCAACAGGATGATAATTTCAAAAGCTGGTTTAGGGGTTTTAGCCAAATCTCATAGCAGCAGCTTCTACTCAGCAAGGCCCAGCTTTAGAGCCTGGCCAACAAACCACCTACTACCTTCAGAAACTGACTTTGCTCTCACTGTTATTCAGGCTGGTGATGGAACACTCAGATCAGCTTTAAATCTGGGAGAGAAGAACCACATTTCCTGCAAAGCAGCAGCTCAAGGACAGGCTGTGCTCCGGCAACACTGGCAGGAGTGGTAGCTAGCAGCAGGTTGGCTCCTGCCTCAATATCAAGGCCATGTTTTCTCTCCCACCTCCAACACCACACTGAAGGTTAATGCCTGCACTACACACTCAAGAGAAGCCTGAATCAGCCTGAAAGGCAGGTGTTTTTAAGCACCACACGATCCTGCCCCAGAAGCTACCAGACAGGTTCTACAATTACAGCTTTCACCACACTGTTCCACTGTACCCTTCAGCCTGGGCCAGCAACCTAAGCCTGGTGCTTGGGGAGTTCCCAGACTGCTGCAGTGACAGTCAGACCAGGCCTGACAACTCTGCTCATTTTGACAAGGCAACTAAGTTCACCAAGGATTAGCATTAACTGCAAACTGATCTTTCCAGAGATTTAATATTAGGTACAGCAAGCTCAACCTCCAGTGGCAGCCCCTTCTGCTACACAGCTCTGGGTAACTCCCCAGCTGCTGAGCAAGCTTGTTCTCTCACATTGCTCACACTGCTGTTGTGCTGATCTATTCTCACACCACCTTGCCACACACCTCATCACACCGAGGAAGGTGCCTCCACACGTGTTTCCCCAATAGCATTAGTGAAAGGTCATGAACTTCTGCCTTCCCTGCTCACCATGCGTAATCCTCTTAATGCTGAGAGGGGCTTCTTAAACACAGGTCCAATCCAGGACAAATTTAGTTTGACCTGAGGAAGACAACTGAAAAGCTTGAGGGACCGAGAAGAGATTAGAATACAAGTATTTCCCCTGCTAGAACAAAATCTCTGCTCAAGCTCTCCCTCCAAAAGAGTTTGTTTTAAAGAGACAGTACCTTCACCTGTTACCGCTACTACATTCAGAGTGGATCTCCAAGCTCATTAGGCCTGCCCAAGCCATGAGTTTCATAATAGTACAGCTTAACTACAATGCACAAGTTGTTCTTGCACTGACTAAAAGCACCAGAGACTCATGAATTCTTCAGAAATTATTTAATCTGTGGGAGTGACTAGATCCCACATAAGATCAAGGGTCTCTGCTCTGCTGATCACCTATCTAGAAACCAGACTCACTGAAAGCAAGACTGATCCTGCAGAGCCTCATCTTCTTCACTCAGAGGCACAGCCCACAGCTCCAAGAGCCCACTTCCAGCTCTAAACCACCTGCCCCACACAGGGGGGCTGCATTATATTCTGGTTTAGTAATCAGCTGCTCAGCCTTACAGCCACTGGGTACTATTCCTACAAGAGAGCTCAGGCCAGGGGCCAAGTGCTGACACCTCCCCACCTGCAGGTCACTGCTGCTCAAGGATTCACACATCCTTGCTGACAGAACCAGCTTCATGGAGAAAATGCTCAACAGCAACACATGAAACAGATTCTGTTCATCTTTTCTGATCCAGAGACAGAAGGAAGTTTGCAGAACTGCTGCATTCAGACCCTCACCACCTTCTGAGACATCCTGACTCAGTGCAAAGGAAGCTAGGCTGGCACTCCAAGGAGACTCATAACTCTGAACCCTGATGCACTGGCAGATGCTGACTCATCCACATATTTCAGCTGATAACTGCTGCCTGGCTGGGGAAGCACAGGTTGTACTCCATTATCAGCCTCTCATGTAGCCCAAAGCACTTTCTGAAGGAGAACCCATGTCTTCCATTAGCCTGAACAGTGAGGGCACCCCTGGCAGCCACTCCCAGCCTTTGCTCAGCAGGGCCCAGTTTTCTTCAGGAAGTCTCTTTTCCTCCCACCATCACAAACATTTGTGCCACTGTACAAGGGATTTGATACAAGCTAAAAGCCTTCTGCCAGGTTAATTCATGCTGAGCAGGACCTCCACCCTGGTCCCCAAGGTGTGCAAGTGGCTGTGCCAACACCCAACAGCCTCAACTGCTGCATCAGAAACAAGAAAAACTGCTTAGAATGGCCCAAAAAGCACAACTTTGGTTGCCTTGCAGCAGAAAGCGTTTGCTAGAGGAAACCTCCCTTTTCTACATGCAAGCCACATCATACTTTCCTGCAAGAGGTCTTGCCCAAGCTCAGAGAAGAGCTTCCACAGTCTAGAAGCCAGTACTGCAAATTCAAATGGATGTTCAAGCTCCAGACCTTAAACCAGAACTAACCCACATCATCTCTAGTGGCAGGGGTGTTTCTTTTACTAACTAGGTTAACTTCAACAAGTAAGGTGAAACTTGATCAAGAAACATTCCCATTCCAAACTCTAAAGAGAATATGAAGGGCTATAACCAAGATTTCAACAAGGCAGCCAGAACCAACGCTTTTGTGAACTCACTGTAAGGAGATAAAGGAAAATACTGCAGTTTGTTTCTCCCTCATGCTTCCAGTGCATCAAGATCAGATACAGCACTGACTACCACTGTGCCACAGGACAAAAATAAGTCCCATGAGTCTGAACAGTACAACAGGGAATATCTAAAAATGCACCACTAACCACACCACTGCCCTGAATTTGTTCATATCCACTGTGCAGCAGCTGAGAAGCAGCCAGCACATCCTCCAGTACCAGTTTACCAGGCATGCTTTAAGCAGTGCTGGCTACAGATCAGTACCTCAAAGCAAACTATTCCCTTCCTCTGGCTTTTCTGCAGCGCCAGCACAGGATCACATGGCCAGATCAGCCTCTGGCACACAGTGCTAAGCCCTTCAATACCCTGGAGATTAAGCTGCACTGGAAGTCATCTGGTAGCAGTCACTGCACTAGTCCAGAACAAAGTTACACTGCACAAGCATCAAACAGACCCACAGGATGCCCAGACATCCCTCTGCAGTCTGTTTGGTTTTGGGGTTTTTTTTGACACCCACATGATGAAAAGTCAGCTTACCTTGTGAGCATGAGACAGCCCTGCCTCCAAGTGACTGCAGAGAAGGCTGCTCTGCCTCCAGCAGCCTGCACGGTCACCACCTGGCAAGGCCTTTCCCTTTACTTCCCCCTTTGTTTTGAGACAAGTCCAGAGGGTCAGTTTGTTTCCAATAATGGCCAGTGTTTATTGATCCTATAACTCAGAGGCTGGAAGAGCAACAGCAATCTCTGAAGTGCCCAAATCCTTGGCACAAGTACCATTGTCCAGAAGTGCACAGGCAGGTACGCTTCCTGGCAGATCTTGCCTCCTCTAAAGGGACAAAAGCATGTCCTTCACCTCCACAAAAATAAAATTGGAACCAACACCCTTTGCTTCAGCAGGGAGCCTTTTGTTCTGCAAGATGGCAGATATATGCCCGCTCCCCTTAGCTGCTGAAAGCAAGAACTTGCAGTGCCGATTTCATAATACCAAGCCTGCTTTGCAAGAAAGTCCTCACCCACCTGCACTGCTTTGATGTGCTCTTATATTTAAGATTAACTGACCTGTAGCAAACATTTATTCAACTCTTGCATTTTCAAGGTAAGCAACAGGTCAGCCATACTAACTGCTAACAGATTAATCCTGGCTTCAGGAGAGGCAAACTAAAGGAGTCTGCTGGAACTAGCTACACCAGGAGACTACACTACAGGAGACTACACTACACCAGCTACACAGAGCTCACATCCTTCCCACACAGTGACCCACAGCATCACAGGAAGTATAGGCAAGACTTCCCAGGCACCCCACACTGCCAGGAAATACTTAGATTATCCATTTCAGGCACACAAGTGAAGTCCCCAGTACCAAAACATCATTAACCCTGACTCCAAGAAGCTCTCTGGTCACAAGCACATGCCAACACCCACACCAAGAATCATCACCACACATGTTCACTGGGTCCCAGCAAGCAACTCCCCCCTTCTCAGGTCCCAGATCCTCCCTCCCATCTCCATCCCAGTCAAGCCCATCACCTGGCAGGACGTCACATTTGCTTTTTGTGACAGGTGTGGTGCAGACTCCACTGAAATCCAAAGAGTTGTCCAGCATTGCATTTATTCGGCGGAATATCTCTGCATTGCTGCAAGTGGAGAGTGCAGGGGCACTTGGGCTATCCCAGCAGTCCTTTACGCTCCTCCCAGGATCTTCTTTCTGGTAAAAAAGAACAAATATTGGTGTCAAGCAGGCTACTATTCACCACTCAGTTCTCAACACCTCGTGGGAAGTCTGGATTGCCTCCAAGACCAATATTAGCTTTAGCTCTAGGTCTCAGCAACACTCAAGTGCAATTCTTAGCATTAAAGAAACAATTAATCAAACTTGTAAGCAATTTGTCAGCACAGCTCATCAGACCAGGCCTGCCCCAGCCACAGCAGGTACCAATGCACCATGACTGGGATGAACTTCCGACTAACAGCCACAGCACACAAACTAGTTTGGTTGCATCCACGAGCTCTCCACTGCTTCTGACTAGCACATCACAGCAATAAAGTGGAGATCTGACTAACCTTCATGTGCCTTCTCCCCAGAATCAGCCTCTTGACCCTGGGGGACAAGAGGAATGCTCACAGTGAAGGAAGCCACCATGAAAAGCCACAGCAGCTCCTCCAGTGCATGGCTCCCACCCCTGCTTGGGAGCTTTGCATGTCTCGGAATGGCCCAAGCCAGTAGCCAAGCAATCACTTCAGAAAGCAGACTTGTAAACAAAACAAGTGTCTTCCCAGGCAATTAAACAGCCCCAAATCCTGAGGTCTCCCTCGGGAAGGCAGAAAAATCAAATCCTGATCTTCCCTTCTACCTAAAAGTAGCAGCTCCTGACCACAGAGGGAGGTTACCCCTGTTGTGCTCTGCTTCAGCACAACCCTCCACAGTCACCAGTCTACCAGCACTGAGGTTTTGGGACCATCCCAAATCACCAGAGCTCTTGTAAAACTATCAGAGCTCTACACGATAAAGATTAACACCCCCTCCTGCTTCTTACTGCTGGTCCAGAGAACCAGCAGCAGCAGCGGCTTCCCACAGCTCCTCTTGCAAGCCACTTCTACATCCAAGCTTGTTTCAGTGCAGCTGCACAGCATTCCAGACTCTGCCAACCTAGAAGCCTCTAAACTTAATCTCTAAGCAGCATTTCTGGACTGAGAGCCAGTGTGCCTGCCACCCAAAAGCCACTGCAGCACAACTCTGCTCCTGAACATGCTGAGCAAACGCTATCACTGGCAATAAAGACCCACATTAAAGAGAACAGCAGGAAGACACAACCTTGCCAGTCCGGGCCTCCGGAGCAGAATCCTTTCATTAAGCAAATCGAGTTAAAGCCAGATTCAAAGACCTGAACTGCAGCAGGGCTGGCGAACGAGCGCCTGTTCCTCCCAGACACACACAAACCTGTATCTCTAAATTGGGCCATTTGTACTTGTCAAGGAAACATTTAATACGTCTACCTTCTGTAAGCGGTCCTGCATGTGGTTTGGGCCCGACTTCCCCGACACTCATTCTCCAGCTCAGCCACTGGCAAGCCTGAAGCACCGACCTGGTTTTCCTTCCAGATGATCCCTTACCTAGCTTTCCAGTATGCAGCCTATGGCAGGTCTAAACCGAATTTCACATGCACACAGGAACTTTAGCCCAGCCTAAGTGCGTAACTTGCAGTTCCCCCCTAAACCCTGTCATTAGGAGTAATTTTACTGCTACAATGCACGATCTGATAGTTCTCCACACAGAGAGCATTTAGCTAAAAAACAAAAGAAACCATCTCCTGGAAAGAGCAGGAATAAGTTGCTCAGCTGTTACCTCACACGGCGCCTTCAGGCAGGACCTGAACAATTGATTCAGGATCTCAGACCCTTAAAAGACGATTAACATCTACTCAGTAGAAGGTCCCGGATCTTTTATCTATTGAGCTGCTCAACCCACCCCCAGGTAAGGTCCTGGCATTCTGTGGGCACAATGCAGGATCATTCACAAGCCAAGATGAAAACCTGGAGAGCCGACGATGAGCTTCAGGAAAGAGAAAACAGGCAGAGCAAACTTTAAGTCATCTCTATAAAAAGCAGCTGAGGAAGCTGAAAAAGCTATAAATTGAGCTGAAAGAAACTCAATTTAAGAAAGTACTGACAGTTATCTTTAATAAAAAGTGCCACATTAGGTGCCTTTGGCACAAGGGTGAAACTCGGTATTCCAGCCCTGTTGCTGCTAAAGAACCACCTCCAGCAGGAGGGGAGGCATTTCCCTCAGAGTTCGTGCTAGCAAGACAAAAATAAACCCGAGCAGCAAACCAAATGCCTGTCCCGTTCCTGCTCAGTTCCCAAAACTGGCAGCACCGGTGCTGCTACAAGCAAGAGCAGAAAAGAGTAAGAGTATAGCCAAGAACCTCCAAAACCATTCCTTTCACTTACAGCACATTTACCCTTGGCTGTCAGTATATCCTAGAGATACTGCAAGCATCCCAGACACAGGAGCTGGAATCCAACCCCTCGAAGGAAGTGGCTTGTGTCGACATCTCCCCCTGGTAAAGCTCCTCCCTAAACGCCTAAAACAGAGATACTCCTTTGAGCCGATCTCGTCAGATCTTCAAAGCATACAAGGCCCAAACTATTCAGGAGCAGTCCCTTGGAAAGGGTGTGCAAATGTGTAACTGGAGAATACACCCATAGCCTTTAGTCTCAGCAAATAAAGCACAGGGAAATATCACGCCTGAGGCTGCATCCTCCAGAACCTGCTCTGTTCCCACATCCCCAAGCCAAGCAAAGGAGCACTCGAGCCCAGCAAGGATTCACTTTCAGTGCTCCATCTTGAAGGATTTCACAATAGTTAAACACACACAGGCTTCTCTGGCAGTCCTCCACACAGCAGCAGTTTACAGCGCAGGCACAGAGCTGGTGATCCCCTGCTTCAGCATCACAGACACAGCAAAGTGAACCTCAGACAGTAGTCCACTGGATCCTGGCCCAGCTAAACCCTCAGGCAAGAGCCCAATTCCATGCAGGAAGATGCATCCACAGGATGCTAAGAGGGTTTGAGGAGGGCACTCTCAGGCTCCAGGTACTTCTATCATTCCAGAAGAAACCAGAGATATCCAAGGTGAGTGGAAATGAAGGCACCTCCACAGCTTTGAGGCAGACTCACCTGCAGGAAACCTACAGATAATGAAATCCCAGGGCCAGGCAGAACCACAACAGCCCCACACAGGATTAGGATATCCTATTCCTCAGGGAAGTCATTAAACACTGCTCAGCTGCTGGTATGGCCAAGATCTACATTAGCTCCCGGAGATGCTCTGTAGCAGAGAAGGCTTCTCCACCTCAGCTACAACTCAGCCTTTCCTTTTTACATCTTTTGTCAAAATCCCATCGAGGCAGCACCAAGCCAATTCCCAAAGGGGTTCTTGGCACTGCATCTACAGCCAAAGGGGCCTCGAACCCCAAGACATGCAAGATGCTGTTAAAATGGTGCCAGTCTCAATATAATCAAGCCAAGGTAACTCCATGCTTTGATGAAAGGCAGCTCTTAGAAGTCCTTTTATACTGGTAAATTTCACTTCCCAAGCTGAAGTCAGCTACAGCAGTTCAAAGCATAATATTGGTGTAACTGTTCTACCAAGCAGCAGCACTCATCAAGCAACGCCCCCCCCCCCCCCAGCATAGAGGGAGGGTTAGGGCAGCCTGAATCACACTCCTGAGGGGCAAGGTTCAGCAGCTTCCCCAGGGCTCAAGATGGGGAGGTCTGGAACACACCTGACTGGAATCAAGGCTGGAAGGGATTTTGATGGTAGCACTTTACAGGGGAGGGCTGACTTCAGAACAGCACCAATTTCACCACAGCTCCTCTTTCCCAGGAGGCTTCCCTGCCAAGGCACCCACTTTGTGGTGTTCTTTCTTGAAACAAAAGATTTTGAAGCCCTCACCCAAGCAACACCACAGCTGTGTGCTTCAGTACATTATAAAAGCAGAAAAAGGCTTTATTTGGTTAGGAAGACTGCTGCTGTTTAGGGAAGCTGCAGCAAAGCAACAGGATCCCCAAAGCCCAGCTCCCACCCTTGGCATATCCAACCTGTACCCCTCAACAGCACCCCAGCTGCAGCACGTATCATCAGCCTACCACAAAAGCAGCTGCAACGAGTGATAATTGGTTTTAGCTGGGGAATACTGGAGGGTAGAAACAAACATGCTTTTCAGAAACCCTCTTGGCCACACAGCACAACCAGGGACCAAGTCTCCTGGGTCACCAACAAAAGCCTGTTCTGCTACATGGAGCTCACAGCCACCTGGTTTAAGGGTAAAACAGCAGCTCTGCTTGCTCTGCATGCTAAAAAGGACAGCTTAGAAGCACTCAGAACCACTTGCTGCCAAGCGAGCCCAGGAGCACCTCCTCAAGCCAAAACACACCCCACCACCAGGAACCAGAGCTCAGCACCTGCAGCTCGGTTCACCCCTAATAACCTGGGATGAGGGCATCCACAGGCACCATACAGTCGCCAAAGTGGGACCACTGGGTTTCCTCCAGCAACAGCTCCCTCAGAGCCCCGCGTTCTCTCAGGGCAGGGAACCACCGCACCTCAGGGCATCACTCAACAGCGGGACCGGCTTCGGAGGAAGGGGGGGGGGGGGAGCGGAGACTCCCCCCGCCCCGGAGCCGGTCCTGGCGGGTGCGCTGAGGACCGCGGACCCCATCCCCGCTCCACCACCTCATGGGGAAGCGCCGGGAATCACCTCAGCGCCGCTCCCACCCCCCCGCAACACCGCCAACGTGTGAAGCCACGTGACGGGGGAGTCCTTAAAGGAGCCGCGCCCGCCGCCTCGGCTCCGTGAGGCACCGGGCCCGCCGGCACGTGTCCCTCCCGGTCTCCCCCCACCTCTCACCGGCGGGAAGGCCATGGGCGGCGCCGCGGGCGGGCGGATCCCGAAGGGGAGGGGAAGGAAGCGGCAGCAGCGGGAAGACCTACCCGCCCCGCCGGCTTTTATGTGCCACCGCCCCGCCGGCCTTGAGGAGGGTGGGGGGAGTGCGCTGCTGAGGGGAGGGGCCACGGCGCATGCGCGCGGCGCCCGCCCGCCGCGTGTTGTGCGCGGCGGCCCCCGCCAAATTCTCCTCCCGTATCCCGGCGTGCCCCGCGCGGGCCCGGGTCCCGCTCTCCGCACGACGCCCGGCGCCGTCGGAGCCTCCGGGGCCACCGAAGGGCGGGGAGCGGCGCCCGGGGCGGGAGCGCGGGGAGCGCGGTGCGCGGGGGCTGCCGCAGCCCTGCGGGAGCGCGGTTTGCCTGGTGGGAACAGGTTGTTGGCGCCCAGTGGGTGCTGGAGTGGCCGCTGCGGGCAGTGGCGTCTCACGGGTTAGAAGGGCAGGGGTGGTTCTGCCCCGGCTCATGCACGTGTGCTGGGGTCACCTCACCCTGTGTGACTGCTCGGGGCTCAGCCCTTCCCGTGCATCCCTTGGCTCCCTGCTTCCGCAGCCCGGGGGAGCCGGCGCTGCCCGCCCCCCCCCCCCCCCCCCCCCCCCCCCCAGCCCGTGATGCAGCAGAGCCACTTTTCTGCCGCCTTTTATCTTTCTAAGTTCGGAGACGAAAACCTCCCCAGAGCCGCCGCCAGGGATCCCCCCCATGATGCTGCAGAGCAGCCCTGGCCCTGATGCTGCAGCCGCAGCAATCAAAGCAGGAGCAATTCCACTTGGAATAAACAGCTGGAAATCTCCCAGGATTCCTTAGGCCCCTGGATAGCACCGAAAGCCTCCCGTCCCCCTCTGCTGGGCCCGGGGGTGTTCACCCTCACCTGTATCCGTGTGGGTTTTTCTCCAGGAGCCAGCAGCCCTTGGGGGACTCCTGTGTTCCAGTTGCTGGTCCCTTGAGGTACCCGATGCTGGCCCAGGGGACCTGGCAGAGGCCAGCATGAGGCAGTTTGGGGCTGATCTGGCTGCTGCGCATGCAGAGCCGGGGAAGGGAGCGGGTCTGAGAAGAACTTTATTGGGAGGTTCTGGCCTTAATAAATAGGGGTTACACTGGGAGATGGGGAGAGGGACTGGGGGCCAGACGCACACTGTGCTCCCAGGGGAGCTGGAGCCACCACCACCCTTCTGAGCTGGGACATCACCCTGCAGCCTATACATTCCATCTGGCTCCTTCCCAGCAGCGAAGCTGGCCCAGGGCTCACCGTCTGCTGCCCCTCCGGGGATTGGAGCAGGGAGTAACCCAGCAGGAATCAGGGCAGGGAGTGTTTTGGGGAGCGGTGTGGGGCAGAGCAGGGTGGGAGGGCAGGGCCTGGCCGTCACTGCGCCAGGGCCTGGATGATGTCCTTCACCAGCATGGTGCCGATAACCATCTTCTCGCTGTTGACAGTCAGCTGGGCCGCAGCGCCCTCCCATCGCTCCAGGGTGATGAGCACGAGGCTCCCACTCGTCATTGTCTTGGCTGCGAACCTGCCCACCGGTGAACACAGGGTTCAGGGCAAGCTGTGCCCCTGTCACCCTCCTGCCCCCCAGCATGCGCCGGTGGGAACCAGCGAGGCGTCTGCTGCCCCCAGCTGCCATCACATGCGGGTTCACACAGGCTTCTTGTCCCAAAGCAAACCCTGAGTGCCCCTGCTGTGGTTGGTGTGGGACGGGGGAGGTGACAGCGCTACCTGTACTCGTTGTTGGCACCGCAGGGCACGCGGCCCACGTTGGCAGCTGAGGTCACTTGCTGGACGATGGTGTGGTCGCTCCGGCACTTCTCGGGCAGTGTCAGCTTCTCCGTGATCTCACTCATGCCCGTCAGCTTCCCTGGAGCGGGCAGCAGAGGTACCTGCCTGTCTCTGGCCACATGTCCAGCAGCCCTGTGCTTGCCAGGCCCCGTTTTGGCATTCCCAGACCAAGCCCCTCCAGCTGCCAGCTCCCTGCATCTCTGTCCCCATGACATCCCAAGCTGCCTGCCCTGCTTGCTCCTCTCCAGCCTAGCTGACAGGGATTCAGGAAAATCCTTCTTCCACAACCCTTACTGGGCTCATCCCTGTGTCCCTGCCCAGTAGCAGCAACCACATTCCTGGGGACAGGTTTGTCCGGTCACCAGCAGCAATGGGGCTGGGTGCCACAGGGCACAGAGCTCCCACTGCTCAGCACAGACCCCAGTCTGCTGCTCCTCCAGGAGCAGGGGGACACTGGGCCAGGGTGTCCCCATCACTGGGAGCACCAGCGGTGGCACGAGTCCTCCACGATGTGCGGGGACTTGGTGGGGCCACCCTGGTGCCAGGGCAGTCCGTGCAGGCTGAAGGGGGATGAGGGGGGCAGAGCTAGTCTAGGGACCTGCAGAGCGGCCACTTACCCTCGCCCGGCCGCGTGAGGTGCTCTAGGGCCACGGTGAGAGCGGCAGAGGGGACAAAATGGGGCATGAGCATTGGCACTGGGGTGGTGGGTGCCTGTGCACCCCCTCTCCCTGTCCCCCACTCACCCTGCTCCTTCTTGAATTCGTTCTCACTCATGAAGACAGGGGCCATGAGCTCCCCCACGGGTGGCTGGATGGAGACGTAGAAGTGGCGCGTGTGGGTGCTGGGGAGACAGAGGGGTGAGGGGGGCATGTGCTCAGAATGTCCCTCCCCATGTCCTGCTTCCCATCCCTGGCCAGGGCAGGCAGTGGCTGGAGGGAAACTGAAGCCACCTCCTTGTCCCCCACCGCTTCTCCCCTCCCTTGAAGGATCCTGGTGCCTGTCCTGCTGTTCCCCCATCCTCAGGGCACCCCTGGGACACTGGGCACTCACCACAGCTGGAAGTTGGCTGCCTGTGTGGAGTCGCAGAAGTCGATGCCCATCACCACGCTGGCTGTGTCCCCGGGCGCGAGGCGCTCTGAAACCACAGTGCTGCCACTGCATCGCATGTCCCCTCCACCAGCCAAGCCCTGTCCCCATTTCCCCCATCACAGCATCTCAGCCGTGCCGTGCTGTGCCATACCGATCTCGGGGAACTCCTGGATCCTCATCCCGGAGAGCAGCTTGGGCTCACTGACCCGCAGGCTCTTCACCTCGGCGTCAGTGTTGTTGGAGATCTGGATGTGGACGGCCACCATGTGGGGGTCCCCCGGGAAGGGCCGGCGGCTGAAGCAGTACTCCACCGAGAGCCCCTCGCCTGCCATGCGGTGCAGCAGCTCGTAGGTCCTCACCGCACCGAACGCTGGGCTCAGCAGCTGCCGGGGGCCAAGGGGCTGGTGTGGGATGCTGACCCCCAACCTGCAGCCCCCATGGGGGACAGCGGTCCTGGACACCCCAGGAAGGGCATGGGGCACACTTACAGTGGGTGTCAGGGACGTGTCAGTGAGCGTGAGGCCCTCCAGGTCAGTCACCAAGCTGGTGGAGATGATGCTGCTGGAGGGGATGGGCTGGGGAGGAGGGGGTGTGACTGCAGGGGTGGGGGGAAAGGGTTAACAGAGCTCTGACGAGTCACAGTCCTATGGGGACAACAGTGGCCCCATGGGACAGCCCTGGTAGCACACCTGCATGGGGACAATCCTGTAGGAACAAGCCCAAAGGCACAGCCCACTGTCCCACAGCCACCCTCTGGGGACAAGGACTGCCCACCCCACTGGTCCTCGTCTCAGTTCTGCAGCTCCCAGAGGACCAGCGGGGCCCTGACCTCAGTGACTGTTCCTCAGTTTCCCCCAGTGCCACTGGCACAGCCGCCCCATGTGCCCTGGGCAGACACTCACAGTCATCCAGGTCGAGCAGGGAGATCTCCTTGGGGACAGCCCTGCTTCTGGGGGGCTGCAAGGGGCAAAGAAGTGGGGGGGTGTAAATGGGGAGCCCAGGTGTCCCTGCGCTGTCCCCAGCCCAGCCCGGCCCTCACCGCCTTCCTCCGCTTGGCCTCTGCCTCGGAGCCCGAATCAGAGCCTGAGGAGCTGCTCTCGGAGGTGCTGGCCTCCTCTGATGAGGTCTCGGCATGGCCCTTCCTCCCTGGAGCCATCTTCTTCTTGGCCTTCTTTGTCCCCTCCTCTTCCTCCTCATCCTCGCTGGGGCTGCGGGGAGGGCCTGGCTCAGGGCAGGCAGGGGTTTGGCCGGGGCACCCCACTTTCCCAGGGGGTACCTGCCCGCACTCCCTGCGGCTGCCTTCCGGGAGCCTTCTTTCTCCTTCCTCTTCAGCCTTTTCTCCTCCTCCTCCTTGTCCTCAGACTGCTCCCCGCTGCCTTCCTCCTCCTCTTCCTCCTCCTCCTCCTCACTGCCGGAGCTGGAGCTGGAGCTGCTGGAGCTGCTGCTGTCCTCACTGACAGACTCAGGCTCTGCAGGGGGCACGGCTCAGCTCTGCTGCTGCATCCCCCCACAGCCCCACAGCTCCCTGCTGCAACCCACTGCATCCCCCCATGGCCCCACAGCTCCCTGCTGCATTCCACTGCATCCCTCCACAGCCCCACAGCTCCCTGCTGCATCCCACTGCATCCCCCCCACCGCCCCACAGCTCCCTGCTGCATCCCACTGCATCCCCCCATGGCCCCACAGCTCCCTGCTGCATCCTACTGCACTCCCACACCTGCTGCTGCCTCCCCCCTGCACCCTGCTGCATTCCTGCATCCCTTCACTGCATGCCCTTCACGCCATGCTCCCTCTGCATCCCTGCATCCTTGCATCCTACTGCATCCCTGAGCCATCCCTCCATGTCCCCTGCCATGTCCCCACCATGATGGGATGTCCCTATGGCAGTGTTACCTGCCCCATGCCCTGCCATGCCACTGGGTCCTCACCACTGTCTGCTGACTCCGTGGGCCCCGACTCCCCATCTGAGTCAGAGTAGAAAGGCTTCTCTGCCTTCTCCTTCCTCTTCTCACGGCTGGTGCACTTGGTCCACTCAGGAACCTGCCAGAACAGGGTTCATGGAGCGGGGCCATCGCCCACGGGTGGGGGGCCCAAACAGCAGCTCCTGTCCCTCCCCTTCCTGTGCCCAAGTGGGGTGTGGGCACCTTCTGTGACTCTCTGAAGACCTGGAGATGACACCCCTCCCTTGGCCCCCCATGCACCCAGCACCCTGGGGTGCTCCACGCACCTCCACGTTCCTCACAGAGGGGTCAGGAGCCTCGTCCGGCCAGTCAGGCAGCTCCTGGTAGCCCACAGCCTTGGCGTTGAGCAGGTGGGACAGGGAGCCCAGCTGGAAATGGTCCCGATCTATGGCAGGGTGAGAGGTGGCAGCAGCTCAGGGATGGCCATGCAGCACCCTGGTGACTGCTGGCCCTGTGTCCCCATGGCCTGTGACCAGTGAGGGTACCTTTGAAGGAGGACTCCAAGATTGGGGCAGGCTTTTGGGCCAGGAAGAGCTTCTTGGCGTATTTGTTGAGGGCCCCACTCTTCTCAGTGGGCACGATGAGCTGGCGGATGAAGCGGGCCCGGTCACGGATGTCATAATTCTGGTCATACTTTGCCAAGTTGAGGACGTACTGGGTCAGCAGCTTGCTCTGCACCAGAGGACGTGCTCAGGGCCAGCCTTTCCCTCCATGCTGGGGAAACTGAGGCACATTGTTGAGCCACGTCACTGGTACCTGCTTGGAGTTGGTCAGGTAGAGCTTAGCGGCCAGGTTGATGACCTGTAACTTGACGATGTCCTCCTCATTGGTGAAGGACTTGGCCATCTTGCGCAGCACGTCGGGTGCGATCTTGGGCACGTGCTCGCAGTACTCACCAATGAGCCACAGGATGCTGGCCCGCGCCATCGGCACCTACAAATGCCCCCGCGCACGTGGCACCGCTGCCGCTGCCCCAGGCCCGCGGATCCCGGAACGTCCCGACCCACCTGGATGTTGTCGGTGAGCTTGGCCATGTGCTTGATGATCTCGCTGTGCTGCGCCGGTTGCATCTGCAGCAGCTTTTTGATGACTACCACAGATTCGGCCACCACCAGCTCTGCAGGAAGAGACCTCGGCCTCAGCGGGGTCCTGCCCCGAGGGCGATGGAGCCGCTGTTTGGACCCCACCGCAGGCACTCACCGTCCCGGTTGGAGAGGAGCTGGACCAGGCCGTTGAGGCAGGTGTCCCGCACCTTCCCGATGTTGGTGGCACAGCGCCCGATGGCTTGGATGGTGGCTGCCACAAAGTCCTTGTCCATGCTGCGGATGTAGGTCTGTGCAGCCATGGGACACACACACATGACATGTCACCCACCTGCCAGTGCTGGGCATGTCCCCATGTGGTGGTCACACGTTTGGGTTCTTTGGAACTATCCATGGGGTTGGCATGGCCTCATTCCACTCCGGCTGGCAGGGCCTCCTCCATCCCCTCCATGGTGAAGTTTTTGCACCCAGAGCCATGCAGGGTGGCACCCCAGTGTCCTTAGGATGACCATGGCGTACCTGGAACTCCCGGAGGATAGTGGAAATGTTGGTCTCATTGGCCAGGTTGGTGAGGACCTCCAGCTGCAGGAAAGACGAAGAGATGAGCATCAGAGGGGCATGGTGCTGGGGCACAGGGTCCTGCCCGTCCTCCTGTCCCCAGGCCATGGAGGACAGCTTCCCCATAGGGAAGGGCTCTGTGAAGCCCCAAAGCAGTGATGCGTTCTGCTGGGTGTTTCCAGCTCACCTTAAGGATCTTGATCTGTGTGGGGTCCGTGGAGCGGATGTAAAAGCTCTTCAGGTACGGCTCAAACATCCCCTGCATGCAGAGCCAGGGGCATTAGTGCCATCCCTGTCCCCTCCTTGCCAAGGCCACCCGCAAGCAGCTGGCCCTGGTGACCCTGCTGGCTTGCCCTCATCCTGCTCCAGAGTCAACAGGGCAACTCTCCCACACTGAATCAGAGCCTCACCCGCCGTTTGATGGACATGGTGGCCACATTCTGCAGCACGACATACTGCACCTCACTGCAGGAACAAAAAGAGGCCACCATCAGTGGGGCAGAGCCAGACCCCCCCAGCTGGCCCTGTGAAGATGGGGCAGGACCCATCACCAAGCTGGTGCCACCATGACGCTGCCACCCAATGTCTGGATTAGGCCAGGCCAATCTGTTTTGGTGATTCACCCCAAGCCGATGTCCCTGTGGGGTTGGGCTTTATGGGGCTCTCTCTTAGGGTCTTGAGGCTTCTGATGGGTCCCACCAACCAGATGATGGGGTAGGGGACCACTGCAACCCAGACCTGTGACCACAGACCTGTGACTCCGCAGGAGCCGCACCAGCGCCTTGGCGATGACCCCAACCTCCGCCTTGGGTGCCAGGTGGAAGTAGAGCTGTGCCACGGCCATCACCACCTGCAGGGACACATCCAAGCATCAGCCAGTGGGTACAGGGACACCCTGAGGGATGGCTGTGTCCCCCACAGCACCCAGGGGAAGCCTGACCCTGGGTGTCCCTCAAGCACCTCGGTGGCTCCTTGGCCAGTGGAGACATCATGGGCCCCAGCTGATAGACGCCACTGGTGGCCTCAGAGGGTGGAGAGTAGGGGGCTCACCGCAGCATTGCGACTCTGCAGCAGGGGTTTGGTGTTGCGCAGGAGCAGGCGGTGGTCAGGGTCCATGACATAGGGCTTGCGCTTGGCCAGTGAGGCCGCCTCTGCCTTGGGGTCCTTGGTGTCCTCCTCCTCGGAGCCATAGAAAGCTTTCTCGGCGCTCTCCTCCAGCAAGGACTCCTGTCAGGAGGTGGGACACCTTGCACCCCCCCCAGCAGCACCCCTCCTTTCACTCCACCTCCCCAGGGGCTACCAGGGCACTCTGAGGATCCTACGCTCACGTTCTGGTTGGGGCTGAGAAACTGGGTGCGTGCGTAGCGGGTGAGCATGTTGATGATGACCACCTGCCCCCACTCCTCCACGTCGATGAGCAGGTTGCAGAGCTTGCGGTAGTTCTTGTGGATGAGGTCAATCCGCTCCGGGCACACCTCCTCGAATGCCATCACCACGCTGCCAGCCACCAGCTGTGGAGGGAAAGCCCAGGGTGACTCACCAGGGTGGTAGCATCTTCATCATGGTGCTGGCTTGATGGGGATGGTGGCATCCCCGTGAGAATGCTGGTTTGGTGGGGATGGGATGGCAGCTCAGTGGAGCTGGTTGGATCCCCATGAGGGTATTGGTCCGCTGGGGACAGCAGCGTCCCCACAAGGACTCCAGCTCTGCAGGGATGGCTGCATTCCCATGAGGATGCTGGTTTGGTGGAGATGTCTCCATCTCTGTGAGAATGCTGGATCAGTAGGGACGGCGGCATCCCCATGAGGATGCTGGTTTGGTGGAGATGTCTCCATCTCTGTGAGAATGCTGGATCAGTGGGGACGGCAGCATCCCCATGAGGATGCTGGCTTGGTGGGGACAGTGACATACCCACAGAGATGTTGGCTCTGGGGATGGTTGCATCCCTGCACTATCAGGTGTTGGATCAGTGGGGATGGTGGCATCTGCAAGGATGGCTGCATTCCCATGAAGGTGCCAGGTCAGGGGGCATGGTCATGTCCCCGGATTTAGGGGCAGGGGGGACCTGGCGCTCTGCTCACCGTGGTCTTGTCTGCCAGCAGCTTCTCAATCACTTCAATGAGCTGGTCCTTCTGGTCCGAGTCGAGGCTGTGAGTGAAGAGCAAGGCAAATGGGGCCAGAACAACCCCCTATTGCTGCCTGTCCCTGCCTGTACTGCACAGCTGAGACCCTGCACCCTTGTTGATGCCCCCAAAACTCAGCAGCTGAGCCCCCATTACCTGTACAGCTTGGGGATGGCATGAGCGGCCGTCTTGCGCACATAGGGGGACATGTCTGAGGCGGCCTCCTTGATGGCCAGCATCATGATGGGCACGATGATGGGCACACGGATGCTGGAGAGGACCCGCAGGGCGCTGGCACGGATGAGCTGGTTGGGATCCTGTGGAGACATGCGGGGGCTGCAGTGCAGCCATGGGAGGCTTGCTGCTGCCCCAGACTTCCCCTGGGTCCCCTGAGCAGCCCACCTTAAGTCCTCGCTGGAAGGTGGAGATGGAGAGCAAGGCCAGATCCTGCTGCTCCTCTGCGTAGCGCACCAGGTAGACATACACCAGCTTCTTCACCTGTGAGGTGAAGGTGAAGGTGGTCAAGCCACCTCACACCCCCCAGAACACAGCCCGTTCCCTTGCCCTGCCTGCAGGTGAGGCGCCAGACCCTGGGGACACCGATGGATGCCACCAGGGCCACTCGAGACCTTCCTCACCTCAATGTTCTTGCAGGCAACATTTTTCACCACGGCTGGGAAGAGGTCAGAGGCGTTTTTACCCCGGGCGATCATCTAAGGGTTAAAGGAGCAGCATGACTCCGGCCGGCCAACACAGCATGGCACAGCTTGGCACCAGCAGTATCCCCACCAGTCTAACACCCACCGCCACGATCCTCTTCATGGCCTCCAGCTTGAGTGAATCCTTGTTGCTATCAAGCATCTCCTTGAGGTCATCGTGTCTGCACCACACGGGGGCAAAAAAAATATCCCATTTTCCATTTTTAGCCATTTTGAACCATTTTTAGTCTTTCTTTTTTTCTGCTCCCAGCGTGACACCAGGGTGACAACAGAACCCTTCCCCATGCAATATTGATGGGGACAGGAATTGGGTTACAGTCAGGTGAAAGAGGAGATGGAGGGACCAGTGCAGCACTGGCACCCAGCTCTGTCCCCATCCTGGCCACTGGGAGAAGACCCTATCCCCGTCTGGCTGTGGCTGTCACACCAGGATGTCCCCATATCGTTTTCCAGGGAGCAGATACCCATCACCAGCTCCATCCTGGCTGCACTGAGTGTGCCCCTTGTCCCATCCCTCATGGACACGATAGCAAGGATGTACCAGTGCATCCTGATGCAGAGCCCTTCCCTGCTCTAGGAAAATGCCACCAGCCTTTTCTAAGACTGCTTGTCACCACTGTCCACTTTCCTAAGGGACATCTGTCCCCGCCAAACTGGGGGGACCTGGGCTGTGTCCACCCGCAGCAGCTGAGGGTGGCACCCATGGGGTGAAGCTCATCCAGAGCCACCATCACGGGAGGGTGCAGGGGGGCTCCTTGGAGGGATCTTACCGCAGTGGTGGCCCAGTGCTGGTGGCCACGGTGGGCTTGGGGCCAACGAGCAGCCGCAGCTCGTCGGCTTGCAGGGCGCTGTAGCAGGTGGGTTGTCCAGCCTCGGTGGCCAGCACCGGGCTTGTCACCTCCTCGGCTGTGTCACCACCCGCCGGTGGCTTTGCCGGCGCAGCCGGTAGCTGCCGCAGCAGCTTCTGCACTGGTGGCAGGGACAGCATAGCTTTGGCCAGCAGCGGTGGCCCTGGGGATAGTGGCAGGGCTGTGGCCCTGCTCCTCCTCCTGGCGCTGCCACTGAAACCTGATGTGGGGTTGGTGCTGGGTTGCAGACTATTGCAACGCCCTTCCCGGTGGACAAGGCCACCCCAGGGTATCACATCCCAAGTGACACCCGTCCTGCAGCAGGGCTCGGCGGCACTGCAGGGAGCAACTTCCCCAGGGCCAGGGACCCCCGCACAGGCAGTGGGGCGGCACAATGGGACATCTGGGGTTGTGCCACCTGGGTGACACTTCTCTTGTGCCATGCATGCATAGTTCATGGGGATGGTGGCAGAGCTGGTGTGGCCACAAGGGGATGGGACCTGGTGAAGGGCAGTGATGGGGACACTGCCAGGGGGGCCAGGGATGGGTGGACACTGCCAGCATGGGGGACACCAATGGCATGCCACTGGGGGAACCTAGCAAGACTGGGGGACACTGCCAGGGTGGTCAGGGCTGAGGGATGCTGCCATACCAGCGAGCACCGGTGGGGCAGGGTGGTGGGGACCCTGCTGGACTGGGGGACACTGATGGCAGGTCAGGGCTGGAAGGACACTGCCAGTAGGGGCCAGGGGACACTGTCAGACCTGGGGACAGGGGAGCACTGCCAGGCTGGGGGACGCTGCCAGGGGGCCAGAGATGGGGGGACACTGCCAAATTGGGGAACCCTTCCAGCCTGGGGGACTGCCAGCAGGACAGGGATGAGGAGACACAGCCACCTTTGGGGACACTGCCGGTGGGTCAGGACTGGGGTGTCACTGCCACTTTGGGGGACACTATCAGGCAGTAATGACTGGGATGTCACTGGGGACTATGCCAGGGGGTCAGAGGTGGGGGATATATCCAGATAGGGGACCACTGCTGCAGCATTAGGGAGGGGTCCAGGGATGGGGGACACTGCCTGAATGGGGGACACCATCAGTGAGTTGGGGAGGGGTGACACTGCCAGGGAGCCAGGATGGAGGACACTGCTAGGGTGGGGGACACTGCCAGGGCAGGGGGATCAAAGGGACCCTCAAGCTCCTGCAGCTCTGGGAACTCCTTCCCCGCCCCCAGCATCCCTGCCCCCCTTCCCCTAGCAGCCTGCCCCACGAAGAGGTGACATTTCCCAGCTCCCCCCCCGCACTGGGGACCTCGATGGGGGGGGGGGGGGGCAGTCACCGGTGTGCTCCCCAAAAGCTGCAGGAGCCAGCAGAGCGCAGAGGTGCCTGTGTGCCTCCAGCCCAGGGGTGGGGGTACAGTGGGGGGGGGGGGGGGTGTCCCACGCATTCTCCCCGCCACACTGTCTCCAAAACCTCGCAGTTTTCCCCCAGCAGCCTCCCTGGCCTTTGTAACCTGCAGTGGAGGTGGCGTGATCGCGTGCCCTGTCCCCATGGCTGTCCCCATCCTCATCGTCATCCTCATCCCGTCTCCACCCCGCGGGCCATGGCCAGCCTGCAGCCGGGTACCGGGCCCCCGCCGGGGACAGCGGCCCGGCCCCGCGGTGGCAGCCCCCGGCCCGGCTCCGCCGCTGTCCCATCTACCGCCGCGTTCCCACCTCTTGTAGTCGGAGGAGAAGATGCCGCCGCTGGCGGGGTCGTGGCCGTACTCGGGCTCACCCAGGCTGGAGGCCCCCCCCTTGTCCTCCCCGTAGGCCGGGCTGGCCGCCATGGCGGGGGATGCGGGCGGGATGCGGGCGGGATGCGGGTGGGATGCCGGGACTGATGTCTGCGTCATGCGGGGCCGGGACCGCCCAGCGCTGCCCGCGCCCCTCGGCCGCCGGGGGTGCTCCGAGGACCGCGCCCCGCCTCCATCGGGGGTCCCCAGCCGCGCACCCCGCGCAGGGCCGGTGGCAGTCAGCAGTAACACGGCAGTGATTCAGGGTGCTGTTAGTAGTGTTTGGGTTATATGTCGTACCTCAGAATAGATTGTACAATTATCTGTATTCAAATTATATCAGATTATATTAAATCATATGATACTATACCATGTTACATTGCATTATATTATTATTTCATACATAATACAGTATTTCATACGTATATATAGTATACATTATATATTATGTACTATTACATGCTACATAATATATACCACATGCTGCATTTATATATTACATTACAGTATAATATACTAGAGTATATTAATCAGGTGGTATTATATACATTATATATATTATATATTTTCCAATATTGTATTATAGAATCATAGAATGGCTGGGGTTGGAATGGACCTTAAGATTATCTAGTTCCAACCCCCTGCCATGTCAGGAATCTACATAGTCCATATGTGATATAATGTATAGTACGTAGATGCCATACATTATACATTCAACATACGTTATACATGTCACATAACATTATATGTTATGCGATGGTATGTATAATATTATCCATTATACATGTTAGATGTTATATACGTTTCTTATAAATAATACCTTATACATTATACATGTTATGTTGCATACGTAATATGTCATTATATAATATTATCTATAATGGTACATAACATTATATTGCAGATCATATTAATTCCATCGTATTCTATATTCTATCATAATATATATTCTACATTCTACATGATATAGTATATGCTACGTAGTATATTATATATGATATATGATGTAAATATTATACAATACATTAAATTATAGTATTCTTACAATAGGTGGCATACTTCTATTATTATTATTATTATCATTATTATTACTATTATTATTATTATTATTATTACTGTAGTTGTTGTTCTCAGGTGATTATTGCTACTGGCAATGTTTTAGTTCTGCTGATCCAGGGCAGCGGAGCAGCCCCAGTGTCTGGCTGCTCCTCAGGCAGCTCCCACCCACCATGAGATAAAAACAGGCACATTTCAGGTAGCAAGTTGTAATAAAACATCTCATCAATGCATGGCAATTAAGCTGCACAGGCAGAAATAACCTCCCCTGTCCCACTGCCCTGCTCTTCGTGCCCGCTGAGGATGAGCTCCCACCAGCCCTCCTGCGAATCCTGAAAAAACCACAAACCAAACTGGGTTGGTGCAGGATCTCTGTGCAACCGTTTATTGCTACATAAGAGGGATGACAAAGCTGCTGGCGCAGCACCGGTCCCCCAGGAAGGATGCTCCAGCTCCTCGTGTCCCCAGGCACATCACCACCTCCATCACTGCAGTGCTAGGGATGCCTGGGAGACACAATGGGCTGTGGTGACACATGGCCGGGGTGGGTGTCAGGGTTCTTGGGGTAGTGGCACCCACCGTGGCACCAGCAAGCTGGCCCAGCCCCAGCAGAGTGAGGGCAAAGTGGACGCAGTTGTAGGTGACGGCATCGTACTCCACCGGCTGGTCCATGGCCACCCGGATGCGCTGCTGCAGCGCGGCCACGTCCATCTCTCCCTTCTTCCGCAGCACCTTGGCCGGGCCCCGTGACCGCAGGAGGTGGTTCTTGCTGTGCTTGGCCACGATCCCTGATGGGGACATCCCTGAACTGCCTGCGGGGTGAAGGCGATGCTGTACCCCATGTCTCTTCCATGGGGACCACCCCCCACACGACCACCTCCTGGGGCTCACCTTCCAGGTGGATGATCTCCCCATCACCGCAGTAGACACCAGCGTGGGCACCCCACCAGCCAGGGCCCCCCGAGGCCAGTGGGAAGAGGAAGAGGTCCCCAGGCTGGGGCTCAGCCACCCCATTGGGGACCACATTGAAGTGCTGGCCCAGCAGCCCCTCACAGAGGAAGAACGCCGCTGTGCTCGCTGCCCCAGCTACTGCCTGGGGACCCGGTTGTGTTTCAGGGACACTGGTACCCTGGCAACACTAGTAGCATCACGAACCCACTGGCTCATCTCCCATTCCCGTGGTGACTTGGGCACAATTTGGGTCTCAGTGGATGGGGAATCCCCCAAGAAGGGACCACCTCCTCTAGGTATTAAGCACCCTTGGGTGCTGTGGAAGAGGCAGGGCATGCAGGATTTGGCCCTGTTGTGCCAGGGGTGAGGCAGTCATTGTGGGACAGAGAGGGAATGCCAGCACTTACCTGCCTGGAGCTGCTCACCTGGAAGGACAAACATACAATGTCAGGCCCAGTGGTGCTGGGAGATGGGACCCAGAGCACCAGCGCCATGGCTCACCCCCTGCCTGGACCAATGCCACCCCCCACCCAGTCCGCACACCAGCACCCCAAACCTGTCGCACCCAGGAGCCCAGCCAGCGCTGGGGTTGGAGGAGCGGAGCATCCCAGGCTCGCAGGGTTTGCACCAGGGAGTTCACCTATGGGGAGAGGGGCAGAGCAAGCCTGGGACCCACCCCTGCTGGCACCCATCCCTGCTGGCACCCATCCCTGCTAGCACCCCCCATTCTAGCACCCACCCTTGCTGGCACACACCCTGGTAACACCCAGCCCCAGCCCAGAGCAGCCTCCCAGCACCCATTCGCTGCCCCTTGCACCCCCAGACTCAACATTGGTCATGCCCCCATTGCAGGGTCTCTGGGTGCTGGGTGCCACAGTAGAGACGTGGCACTGCCTCTGTGCAGGTGCTCTCCTACTGGCTCCCCGTTTACCTGGGCAAGGAGGTTCATCTGCAAGGAGAAAACACGACCTGCAGAAGCTGGGGACATGGGCCCATGCCCAGCCCCACCCTGGGGACCTCTGTGTCCCCAGATAACTGCGGTGCCACGTCTCCCTGCTGAAGCGCTAGCAGGCACCATGCCAGCCCTGGTGCTCATTCCATGCCCTGCTCCCTCACCTTTGGGTGCTTCTGAGGTCCCCTTGCTCCACCGTGGTCTCCAGGCAGCTGCTGCTCCAAAGGGGGTTGCAGTGCAGGCTCTCAGCCCGCCCCAGCGAGCACCGCGGTGGCTCTTGGCACCCACCGATGCCTGGGAATGTGCCCAGACCACACGGACCGGCCCCGCTGTGGCATGGAGCCATCCCACAGGGCCAGTCTCAGGGGGCCCAACCCAACCTGGTGTGATATTTCATCAACAGATTTCTTGGTAACCCTAAAGAAGTCATGAAACAGCCCCGTGGCCCATACGCCTATAGCCAGTGGTCACCAGGCTGGTGCTAAAACACCACTTGGTGCCAAAAAGCCTCTTGCCCTGAAGGTGGCCACCAGCCTGTCCCCAGCCCCTGTCCCTGGGGTGGTACATGCCTGGGTCAGCTCCAGAGTCACATTAAACTTTAATCTTGGTGCCATGGGGTCAGTGGAGGCTTTGGCAGGGCTTGGAGTGGGTGATGTGGGAGCTGTCACCCTCTGTCATCGGGCAACGCCAAAGCATCATTTATCATCCAACAAACAAGAGCTAATTACAGCCGAAATCGGAGCCTGTTTGGACACAGCTCAGAGCCAGGAGGCCTCGTTAACCCTTCCCAGCCACCTTCAACCCATCTTCCACCCTTCCAGACCTCCATGTCTTCTGCTTGCTCTTATCCCCTTCTGATCCCCACCATACTCTCCTGGTCACTGTTGTCTCATCCTGATGTACCTTCCAGTTCTCACCAGCCCTTTCTGGTCCCTATCATTCCTTCCTGATCTCCACCATGTCCTCCTGGTCCTTACTAGCGGCTCAAAATGATCTCCTCACCATTCCCCTAGGTTCACTTGGCCCCTCTGTGTCACCATTGTCCTCTCCTGGTCCCCATCATCCCCATGCTGTCCCTATTGTCATGTCTTGGTCTCCATCATCCATCCTGGTCTTTGCCATCACCTCCTGCTCTCCATCATCCCATTCTGGTCCCTGCCATCACCTGCTGCTCTCCATCATCCATCATTGTCTCTTGGTCACCATGAAAACATCAAGGTTCCTACTGTCTCTTCCTGATCCTCATCATACCCTCCCAGTCCCTATCCCCTCCTCCTGATCCCCATCACCCCCTCCGGATCCTTGGTGTCCCCTGCTGGTCTCCTTTATCCCTATTGGCTCCTCCTGGTCTCCATCATCACCCCCTGGTACCCACCATCTCCCCTTGGATTCCAATGTCTCCTCCTGATTCCCATCATCTCCTCTTGGTCCCCATTGTCTCCTCCTGGTCCCCACCATCCCTTTCTGATCCTTGTTGTCCCTCCTTGGTGCCCACCATCTTTCTTTGGTCCCACCACCTGCTCCTGGTTGCCACCATCCCCATCTTGTCCCTAATATCCCCTCCTGTTCCCCACCACCCTGTGTCACCATTGGACAAGGGTGCTTTCCTGGGATACCCGATGTCCCCAGCCAAGCCATCCCCTGCCCAGGGCTCATCCGCCAGCTCCCCACAGCCGGTGGGATTAGGGTGGCTGGAGCCCTGCGGCTGCTCCCGACCACAGGTTTCAAGCCCATCACCAGCATCTTTGGGTAATTAGTAAATTAGTAATTAAATGCTCTGTGCCTCGGGGGGAGGGGGAGCAGAGCCCCAGGTTTTAGGCTGGGTAATCCCATGGCATCTGCCCCAGCGTCTGTCACCGAGCCGAGTCACGGCCCCGCCGCGGGCTTTAACGTTTGCTCCTTCACCCCCACCCGCCTCCCGCAGCCCCTTGCCTGTGGCCTCAGGCCTGCTTGGGGTGCTCCCCAGAAATGGGCTGGGAGGAGTTCCCCTGGGAGCCTGCGTTGGGTGCTCATGGAGTGCTCAGCTCCAGGGTGCTACTTGACCAGGAACCCGCCTTGGGGCCAGCAACCAGTGGAGAAATGGGGTGGAAAACCATATTTTGGGAATTATTGGCTTTCTTGGGTGTGCTGATGATTGGCCGGCAGCAGATGGTTGGCTCAGCTAATCCCCATCCCAAATCCCTGCTCCGGAGCTGGCTTTTACCCAACGGCAAGGAGGGGACAGGCAAATTAGCCGACTCAGCATGTATTGCCATCCGCTGGCACCAGGCACCCGGGTCCCTGCATCACCCATGGGTAGGGCTGACAGCCCTCGAGCACTGCAGGGTTGTGTCACCCATGGGTGAAGGTGCGCTGCAGGGGCTGGAAGCACCTAAGCTGTGGGCAGAGGCTGGGCAGGGAGAGGTGACAGCTTGCTCCTGCCGCATTAGCCTAACGTCATAATTCTGAGGAGGGAGGAGGGCAGCCGCAGATGGTGCTGTCAGAGATCTGGGTCAGGATGGGGTCCACAATGGCATGGGGGCTGCAGGATGGGACGGGGCACCCTAACAGGACAGGGGGTCCAAGGGGTGCAGGGGTGATGCAGGCAGGGGAACATGGAGCAATGGTGCAGGCAGAGGTAATGGAGTAGTGAAGGCAGGATAATGGCGTGATGCTGCAGGCAGGGATGATGGAGCAATGGTGCAGGCAGGGCAACATGGAGCAATGGTGTAGACAGAGGTAATGGAGCAGTGATGAAGGCAGGATAATGGTGTGATGCTGCAGGAAGGGATGATGGAGCAATGGTGCAGGCAGGGGAACATGGAGCAATGCTGCAGGCATGGGTGGTAAAGCCATACTGGAGGCAGGGATGATGGAGGCCTGTTGTAGGCAGTGGGGATGGAGGCAAACAGCAGGCAACAATGACAAAGGGGTGACCCACAGCCACCTGATCCACTTGTGCCACTGCTGCCAGCACCCATCCCATGAGACACCTCCATGGGGGCCACAGACTGAGCCCCCCCTGAGGACCCAGGGCCTGGGGACCCCTGGCTGCAGGCTGGCCCATCCCTGTGGACCAGCCGGGCCGGTGAGATCGGCCGCCATCCCCTGCTCCGCGCGGGGGGGTTTAGCAGCTAAAGCCTCAAATCCCAAATTGTGCTGCCCTGTCATGACGAGGGTTTAGCAGCGGTTGCGTAACCCCGTGGCCACCCGGCCCCCGTCCGCTGCCGTGTCAGCAGCCCCGGGGGGGAAACTGAGGCACGGGGGGGGGGGGAGTGGCCCTCTGAGCATCCTCCCTCCCCTCGCTATCAAGGCTGGTAATTAATTACTTGGGGGCAGGGAGATCACCCCCTTTAATTACCACTTTTCGTTATTCCCCTCTAACCGCCTTAGTGAAGGGCTTATGTGCTTATAGGACCTGGTGGGTCCCAAGGAGGGACACACACACACATGCACAGGGGTTCCGTACCCCAAGCCCCATGTCCCACACAGCTGCAATCTCAGCCCTGCAGTGCTGGGTACAGGCAGTGGCAGGGTGACACGGTGCCGGTGGCAGCACGGGGGGGGGGGGGGGTGTTGGGTGTCGCGGGTTTAGGGTTACAGGGCTGGGGCTCAGCACCTTGTTAATTCTTCATCGCGTGGCTGATTGATCCCCCCCCCGCCCCTCGCAGACACTAAAGATTAAAGGGGTGACAAAGAGGCAGCTGCTTACACAGCGCCCGCTCCTAAGCTGCCTTGAAGAGAGCAAGAGCGAGCCCCGCTGCCCGCAGAGCTGCCGGAGCACCCACCCTCGCCAGAGCCCGGGCACCCGCACCCGCAGGGATTGGTCGGGAAAGGAGCGGACGGGATGGCTGCATCACCAGCGGGGTCGGGGGTGAGCACCGGCCTGGAGGAGAGCCCCACGGGTAAGAGGTGGTGGGATATGGCGCGGCCGCGGCGGCGGTGGGGTTCCTGTTGTGGTCAGTCTGCAAGGTCCCTGAGGATCCGCATCGCGGTTCTTCCCTGGGACACCTGGTGTCTTCTTGATGCTCCATCTCTACGACACCTGGGGTCCCACACTGTAGTTCTTCTCCAAGATGCTCAGGGTCCACACCATGGCCTTCTCCTGGATGCTTTCAGTCCCCATCATGCTACTTCTCCAAGATGCCCAGGGTCTCTATCACAGTCCTCCAGGATGGCTGGGTTTCTCATCTGTATCAGAGACACCCGGCATCCCCATCATAGTTCTCTGGGATGTTTGGGGCACCTGTTGTAGTCTTTCTGCATGAATACCCAGGATCCCCCTAATGATCTTTCTCCAGAATGCTTCAGAATGTCCCCATTGTGGTCCCCCAGCGTGTCTGGGGTTCCCATCATGGTCCTTCTGAAGGACGCTTGGGGTCCTCAGCTATCATCCTTCTCCAAGATGTCGAGGGTCCCCACTGTGGTCCTTCTCCAGGACGGGATGCCTGTAGTCCCCAGCCCCAACCCTCTCCATTATGCCCATATTTGTTGTCCTCATTGTGTCCTGGGGTCCCAGTCATAGTCCTTCTCAAGGACACCTCTGGTTGTGGCCCTTCTCTGGGATTCCCCATCCCAAGGGACACCATTTTATCCCCTTTTATTTTAAAAAGGCTTATGAGAGCTCGGCCGGCAGCATCCCGCGTTCTGGAGCATAGGGAGATGCCAAACCCCATGTGCAATCCCTGCAGTCCCTGAGGTGTCCCCATCCATGTCCCTGGGCTGGACCAGCAGCGATGGGAGCCACCCCATCACCAGGATGCTGGGGAGCAGCCAGGAGACAGGAGGGATGAGAGACATTGGGGTGTCCTGAATCACCCTGAATGCAGTGGCTCCTCTCCTGCAGGGCTGAGCCCGGCCCCTGGCAAGGCGCTGAGCCCTGTGCTGCTGTGCAAGGTGTGTGGTGACACCAGCAGTGGGAAGCACTATGGCATCTACGCCTGCAACGGCTGCAGCGGCTTCTTCAAGCGCAGCGTCCGCAGGAAGCTCATCTACAGGTTGGTGAAGGGATGGAAGGTCCCCGTGGGGCAGGGACCCAGGGGACAGATATGTGGTAGTGCATAGGGCAGGGACCAGGGGGACAGGCACCCATCAAGGTACTGGACACATGGGATGGACACGCAGCAGGGCAAGGACCTGCTGGGATGGGCAGCCGGAAGGACAGGGATCCTCGGGGGACTTGAACACAACAGGACAGGAACCCCAGGACATGGACACCCAGTGGGCAGGAACTAAGGGGACAGGCACCCAAAAGGGTAGGGACTATGAAGACAGGCACCCAGTGGGAGAGGGAGCCAGGAGATGGACACTAAGTGGGACAGGGACATGAGGTTGGGCACAGAGTGGTGTAGGGAGCAGGGGGACCAGAACCCTCAGTGACAAGGAGCAAGAGGGTGGGTATCCAGCAGGGCATGGACCTTGGGGATGGACATCCAATGGAGCAGAGCCTGGGGGGACAGACACCCAATTGGGTAGGAACCCTGGGGACAGGCACTCAGTGGGAAAGGGACCCAGGGGATGGACAGCAAGTAGGACAGGGACATGGGGTGGGACATGGCAAGGACCCAGGGAGACTTGAACCTTACAGGGCAGGGACCAGGGGACAGGCACCCAGTGGGGCAGGGGCCTGGGCTGGGAGACTCCTCATGAAGACAGGCACCTATCAAGGTAGGGTATTCACTGTGACAGGGCACCCACTGGGGACAGCATATTCACTGGGACAGGGCACCTTTGGGGACAGAGCGCCCATCAGAGTGGGACACCCACTGAGTGGAGGTAACCCACTGCAGGGCGACGAGGCACCCAACAGGGACAAAGCACCCCAGGACATGTCACCTGTGTCAGGGCCCCCCAGGGACAGGAGCCACCCCAGGGGCTGCAGTCAGGTATCACCTCTCCCATAGGTGCCAGGCAGGGACAGGGCTGTGCCCAGTGGACAAGGCGCATCGCAACCAGTGCCAGGCCTGCCGGCTCAAGAAGTGCCTGCAAGCCGGCATGAACAAGGATGGTGAGATGAGTGGTGGGGACACGCGGTGACGGGTGGCAGGGGCTGGCAGCGGTGTGGCTGGTGCTGATGCCACCGTGTCCCTGCAGCCGTGCAGAACGAGCGCCAGCCCCGCAGCACAGCCCAGGTCCGGCTGGACAGCATCGAGCTGGATGCTGAGCTGCCCCCTGAGCATGTGGCCACCACCCGGGAGGTGCCGCCGACCCCCTGCCCGGCTCCTCGCGGTCCCAGTGCCACCGTCGCTGTCACCCCTGGTCCCCAGGCGTCCACACCGCCCACCAACCATCGCTTCATGGCCAGCCTGATGACGGCCGAGACCTGCGCCAAGCTGGAGCCCGAGGACGGTGCGTGGCTGCTGGTGGGGAGAGGGCTGCCCCCGTGGTGTGACAACCACCAACGTCCTCTTCTGTCCCTGCAGCCGATGAGACAGTGGATGTGACGGGCAGTGAGCCGGAGCGGGCAGCGAGCGAGTACCAGGTGGCGCCATACCCAGCAGCCAGCTCTGAAAACGTCTATGAGACTTCTGCGCGTCTCCTCTTCATGGCGGTGAAATGGGCCAAAAACCTGCCTGTCTTCTCCAACTTGCCCTTCCGTGACCAGGTGGGGCTGGAGACTCCCGTGGGACAATGGGGACCCCCAAAAATGCAGGCAATCAGTGGGATGGGGATGGCTGGAGCATCCCCAACATCCACCGCAGGGTCCCACCCCACCATAAGATGCCAACCCAACCAACCATGCTGGAGGCTTTTTGGATGATGGGTTTTGGGGGTTCCCGCCCTGTCCCCAGGTGATCCTGTTGGAGGAAGCGTGGAGTGAGCTGTTCCTGCTCTGTGCCATCCAGTGGTCCATGCCTCTGGAGAGCTGCCCGCTGCTGGCTGTCCCCGAGCCGGGCCCTGGGAAGCTGCTGCCTGCTGCCTTGGATGTCCGGGCGCTGCAGGAGACCCTCGGCCGCTTCAAGGCGCTGGCTGTTGACCCCACCGAGTTCGCCTGCATGAAGGCCGTGGTGCTCTTCAAACCAGGTGAGGGGACCCCCATCACCCACCACAGCCCTTCCCCGTGCCCCCAAACTGCCCCTCACTCCCTTGCCCCCGCAGAGACCCGTGGCCTGAAGGACCCTGAGCAGGTGGAGAACCTGCAGGACCAGTCGCAGGTGATGCTGGGCCAGCACAACCGTTCGCACTACCCCGGGCAACCTGTCAGGTACCGCGTCCCCATGTCCCCACGGGTGACACCAGCAGGGGGGACACCCACCCATGGCCACCGCTGTGCCCCCAGGTTTGGGAAGCTGCTGCTGCTCCTTCCGGCTCTGCGCTTCATCTCCTCCGAGCACGTGGAGCTGCTCTTCTTCCGCCGCACTATCGGCAACACGCCCATGGAGAAGCTGCTGTGTGACATGTTCAAGAACTGACCTCCCCTAGCCCGATGTCACTGCGCATTGACACCCTGTCACCCTCACCCTGGGTCTCCTCGCCCCGGGATGCTGCAAGGCGTGAGGGTGCCAGGACTATGGGATGCTGTCGGCAGCAGGGATGTGGGGCCAGCTTCACTGGGGACAGCTGGTGGCAGGGGGATGTCCCCAAGTGGGTGCAAGAAGCACCAGGAGCATCTCATTGGGGTGGGTGCCTTGATGGGTGCTGCTGTCCCAAACACTGGAGGAGCCCACAGATGCAGGCAAGACACCCTTGCTGAGGCAATGGCACCCATGTGGACTCACTGCCACCCAGGGGTGACACCAGCTTTGGGGGGGATGGGGAATGACACTATCCCAGGGGTGACCCTGACCAAGGATGATGACACCCTGGGGGGGACACTAGCTTGGGGCATGCCCCAAGTCCAAGGGTGACACTGGCTGGGGATAACGCAAGTCCAGATGTGACACTGGCCACAGGAATAATGGACATATTGGGGTTGATACCAGCCCAGGTGTGACACTGACCAGGGGTGACAGTGGCCAGGGGTAACACCAGCCCAGGGGTGACACTGGCTTGGTGTGACGCCGGTCCAGGGGTGATGCCAGCCCTGTGGTGACACTGGCCACAGCAGTGATGGGCCATCCTGGGGTTATGCCAGCCCAGGGCTGACACTGGCTGAGGGTGATGCCAGCCTTGGGGTGACACTGGTCATGCAATCACTGCCCCTCACTCACAGGGTGCAATTTCAGCTCTGTGATTCCACTAGACCTGCAGTGACTGAGCCTTGTCCTGGGGTGCTCCTGCTCTGCCCCCCAGTTTTATACCTGGAATAAAGAGGGGGGGTTTGCAGCCAGGGTCCTCGCACCACCACATCAGGGTCCCCATCCCCAGGTGGGGGTGGCACCACCTGAGTATCAATCACCTGACTGTAAATAGATAACATAGAAATAAACCATCTGAATAGAAGTACATTTAACATTAATTATCTGACTATAAATAAAAGAGGGTCAAGTAAGATGAAATAACTGGAATTAAATAACAGGAATTAAGCAATCAGAATATAAATAAGATCAATAAAGATAATGGGAATAGAAATGAAAATAAATAATCTGAATATAAAGAAATTTAAAATAATTTTTCTGACCATAAATGATTATAAATAATCTGAGGAGAAATACCCTGAATAAAATAGAAACAAAAATAAACAAATTGAAGCAATCTGAAGACAAATGAACTAAAAAGAAATGATCGGAATATAAACAAGATAAATAGAAATGATCTGTTTGGAAAGAACTGAAATGAATAATCTAACTGGAAGGAATCTGAACATAAATACAGTGAAAAGAAAGAATCTGAACGAATCAGAGTATAAATGGAAAATAAATTATCAGAATATGAATAATACGAATGAAATAATGGACTCTGAGAGTAATTATAAATAAGATGAAAGAATCTGACTACAAATAAATAGAAAAAGAATCTGACCAGAGAGAATGGCAATGAAAAGAAACTGATGACAAATCGTCTGAATTGGGAAAAGAAATGAAAATAAAGAATCTAAAAGGATCTGAATAGAAACTGAAAATAAATTACGCAAATGGAACCAGGCTGAAGTGCTCTGAACTCAATCAGCTGAACAGAATTGACAATAGGATAGTTAATCTGAAGATAAATCGATTGAAGAGGAATTATCTCTGCCAATATGATTAGAAATAATCTGACCGGAAAGATGAAAATCATCTGAGTTGAAATAAATTGAAAATAATCTGAATAGGAATAATCTGAATGGAACTAAAATAAAGAATAACCTGAATATAAACTCGATATAAATAAAATGAAAATCTGAATAAGTTGAAAATTATCTGAATAGAAAAAAATCTGTATATGAAACATCGAAATAATCTGCATAGAAATCAGCGAAATTAGAATCTATTATAATGTGTGACATCAACCACTGGGGGGTGGGGGCTTTGGTCAATGGCACTTTAACCACAGGACGGGCTGAGAGAGGAAGGAAAAAGCCCCCCAACGTCCCTGAACCCAGAGGTGCTTTGGGGTGTCACCAGCGCCACAGCTGCTTCACCTTTAGAGAAGTACACTTTTATTTCTCTGTTTGGTTTTCTTTTCTCCTTTTTAAACCATTCCTAGCGTGGGTGACACAGGATAATATATCCTCGTACAATACAGATCTGGTTTTAATTTACACGCAGCAGACTTATAAATTACTTAAAAAAATTCCATGAAAAATAATAATAATAATAATAATAATAATAATAATAATACCACCACCACCACCAGTACCACCACCACCACCACTTGACAGCACGCAGCCCCGCTCCTCCGCTCCAGTAGCAAGTACATTCGTGCCGCAAATCCCTCCCTTGGCTCACAGGAGGGGCCGGGAAGGAGCTGTGGGAGATGCTGGCGGGATGCGCTGGTGAGGAGCCCTGGAACCCCCCATTCTGCAGCTCAGCCTCTGCCTGGCCTGGATTTTACACATATATATCTATATATGCATATATTTCTTCTATATCCGTTTTCTTTATATATATACACAAGTACATATTATATATATAAAGAAATAAGTTTTCTATATATATTCTATATATTTTCCATATATATTCCATATATATTCTATACACATATATATAAAGAAGTAGAGATAAAACACATGAACATATATTCTTTATATATGGCATATATGTACTTAGAGAACTATATGCTCCATATAAAGAAATATATAAATCCATATGAAGAAACATATACATATTTATACATATAAAAGAAATACAGAAAAATATATATAAAGAAATACATGCTCTTTTTATACAGTATGCATCTATTTGACATACATTTCTTTATACATAATATATTTTATATATATTTCTTTATATATATAAATATATTTCCTTATACATATATAAAGAAATACACATATATTTCTTTGTATATATATATTTCCATGTATAAAGAATACATTTCTTTAGACATGTATTCTTTATACATGGTATGTATTTATTTTATATATATTTCTTTACATAGAAATATAAATATATGCATAAAGACATATATTCTTTATACACGGTATATTTTTCTATATATTTCTCTCTATATATTATTTTATAATATATAAAAAGAAATATATTTTCTTTATTCTTTATATATATTCCTTTATATATAAAACACATAAAGAAATATATATATTCTTCACATGTAGCACATCTCGTATTTCTTTATATGTAAACATGTATTATACATAAAAGAAATAAAAACATACAAAGAAACATATTTATTCTTTATATATTATTTTACATATACTTTATATATAGAATATACATAGTCTTTCATATGTCAATTTTCTTTATATATAGAATATATATTCTTGATCGTTTATTTTCTTTATATATATATAATCTATATATAAGGGAAATATATATATGAAAAGAAATACACACACACACATATATATGTATTTGGAGGCGCTGCCTAAGCCAGATCCACTGTCCCGGCTGTGCTCATGCCGCTGTGTTGGGAAAACTGAGGATGAGGTTGAAGCCCTTTGGCCCTCCCATAGGGACACCCTCACCTGGAGCCACTTCGAGGAGAATTCCTGGGCTTTTAGATAAAGATGCTCAGAAATGGCTGGTTTTGGCGCAGAGCACAGGGATGCTCCCACTATTTCCAGCTCTAGGGAAATTTGGGGTGGCTTCCCAGGATCTTTCACTTTCGTGGCCACCACCCGCCTCCCAGCACATCCCAGGGTGGTCCCAAAATGCCTATTTTCCATTCAGGGTGGTAAAATCCCATTTTCCCCTATGGGTGGGGGATGACTGAGTGGATCTTGCTCTGCTCCTGGGATGCAGCACCAAGGCAGATGGCGTTCCTGCGCTCCCGCTCTCCCAGTGGCATCTATTGCTTTTCCCCATGGAAAAAAATGAAAATGAAAATAAAACTTTGAAAAGAAAAATAAAAGAAAACCAAATCCCCAATAAATAAACCATCCCTCAAAAGCAATGGGCAGAGGGACCGAAGGGCAGCTTGGCTAAACCCTGGGATGCAGAGATGCCTGGAAAACCACAAAATGCTCAGGAAAAAACAGGTTTTGGCATTTCCCCCCTTTTTTGGTGGAGTTTCAGGAAAGGATGAGCCTCAACTTGCAATGCCCAATGCATCTGAAAGGATGGATCCATCCTTTATTCACCTAATTAGTGCTCTAGGGCTCCTAATATTGCCTTTCCAGAGGTTTTCCAGCTTCTCCAGATGCCACGGAGGGTGATGATGACGATGATGACGGTGATATGGGAGGGATTAACAGCTGATTAGTCCTAGCATGGGCATTGCTTTTAAATCAGGCTAATTGCACCTCCAAGTATAGAGCAAGGCAGTAGCGGCAAGTGATGGATGGTGACACCAGTGGTGGCACCGGCGGGACGGCTCAGCCCATCGCTTCCTCCTCCCTGGCCACAAAAATAACAATAACAATAAACCAAAAAGTTCAGTTTGGGGAAAAATAGAAAACAAAATAAAAATAAAAATATATCTATTTACATCAAACTCCAGTAACCGGCTTATAAACAAATATAGCTTCAAGTAGTCCTTGAGTATTATTATTGTTATTATTATTATCTTTTAACACTGATGGTCACCAAAACAAAAAAAAGAGAAGGTGGTTAAGTCATGTTAAAAATAACACAAAAAAGGGTGGTTTTTGGCAGATTTTAACGCTTTTCCATGCTCTTGGTGTTGGCGTGGATGAGGTGGTTAAAGCGCAGAGGGCTTGGATGGCTGGCTGGAGCCGCTGCCGGCTCAGGATGCTCCCATGGGAGTTTTAGGCTTGGTTTGCTCCTACCCACAGGCGACGGTGGTTGGGCACAAGGATTTGGCGGTGTGATGCTCCGAAGCGTGGGGTGCTCCAAGGGGAAGGGCGCAGGAGCCGGCCAGTGCCTCTCCCTCCCCGGTCCACCCCCCCTCTCAGAAACCCTCAACCCCCCATAACCATTAAGGCCACCGTTAAAACCTTCCCCCACTCCCTGGCCTTTGAAATCAGGAATTCATCCTCCTGGTGTTAACAAGGAAGCCATTGGGAGCACGGACCAGGAGGATGCTCCAGCACATGATGCGGAACATCTCAGACCATGAACTCGTTGCTCCCCAGGAGGACGAGGGATTGGGCAGCAGCACAGTCAGCCTCAGGGTTTCTCTTGCGTGTCCCCCCGGTCCCCCCATCCGGGGGCTCTTTGGTTTTTGGGGGGGAAGTTTTCACGCTCTTCAGTTTCTGTTTGCCTTTCTCTGGGTTGAACGTCCCGCGGGTGGTGAACTGAGGGCGCTCCTCGGGGTAACGGAGAGGTCCCATGAAACCCTCGGGGCTCGCCCGGTTTTCGGAAGCCTCGCCAAGGCCCCCTGCTCGGTAGAAAGGCGATTTGGAGTACATCTGGAAGCGCTTCCGGGGAAGGTGGGGCAAGCAGGAGGTGGATGACTGGGATGAGGAGGAGGAGGAGACGGAGACGTCGGCTGGATCCGCTGGGTCTGGACGCGTTCTGGGGTGCCTTCGTAGCCGGCTCGGCCCCTCCGCCTTGGCGGGGCGCAGGGAGGTAAGTGCTATGCTTCTCTCTGGGGGAGGTGGGAAAGACCAACAGAGGATTAGCACCCCGAAACCATACAGGATCTTGGCACCACTCCCTGGGGGCACATGCTATGATGCCAGAACGTTCCTAGCATCTCACTGGGACCACCACCCGGGATGACGATGTACCGTGCTGGAGGAATGCTCACCTCCCCACCAAACCCTGGATGCTACCACCCACCTCCCCATGTGTTTCAACCTTCAGCCCCGCTCTTTACACCCATTTAAACTGCTGGCTTTAAATTTCCTCTGGGCAGGAAAGAAGCAAATAAACCCCACTCAAGCTTATAGAAAAATCTGAGCAACCTGCTCAGTTGACGATGTCCCTGCTCATTGCAGGGGGTTGGACAGGATGAGCTCTGAAGGTCTCTTCTAGCCCAAACCAGTCTATGATTCTATGATAAACCCAAGAACTCCTGGATTTACCCGAGCGATCGGAGATGGCTCCTTCGGAGTCAAAGTTCAGATTCTCAGAGCTGTCGGCAGTGCCGATGGAGGCTTCAGACTCAAGGGTTTCATCATCAGAGGCACGGGGCTCCAGCGTCAGCATCTCGAATGTCAGCTCCTCCCTGCCAAAACCAACCCATTGACCCAAGGGGACCAAAAAGGTGGGGAGGAGAAGGGATACACATACACCAAGAGATTCATGGAGGTTTGGAGTCCTCCAGGTCATCCTGGGAGCAGCACGTCAACTAAATGATGTCAAGCGACATCTATAGGTAACCTACAGCTAGGAGACACGGCTTAAACCCTCAGGCAGACTCACTTTTCCTTCTGCAGGCTCTCAATCTGCTCAGTCAGCACCTTCTCCTCCTGCTGCATGGCCACTTGCTGCTGCTCTGTCACCTCCATCTCCATGGCTTCCTCACTGCTCATGGTCTCCTCAGGAACATCTGTCACCGAGGGCAAGCGCACGGCAACAGGAGATGTTGGGCTGGGGTAGGCACCACGTCGCACGCGTCCTTTGCCCTGAAGAGAGACAATGGTGTCACCACCACCAGCAGAGGCGATTTTGCCAGCATCTTAGGTGCCAACCACACTGCTCTCCCAAGAAGCAAAGACAGTCCTTTGCAAGAAGCAAAGAGTCCGCCGGTCCTCAGTGCACCACTGGTGCTTGCACCCAAGACACTCCAAAATCTCACCCCAGGCTGGGAGGGGTACCAGAAAGACTCAACACACTGGAGGAGGTGAGGATGGAGGTGGTGACTGTGGTGCTGATGGACAGAGTGCAAACTGGCCTTCCAAGCAAATGCAGCTGGCAGCAGGATGGGTTTCTGCAAAGCTCAGCAGCCCATGCAATGGGAAGCTTGACCTGCAGGTCCAGGCTGGCTTTGGGTGGAAGTGCCACCAGGGCTTTGATTACAGAGCACCCAGCTCCCACTTTATCATCACATTGCATCTTGCATCCTTTCCTCAGCCACCCTCAGATGAGGGACACGACAGACATTACAAAGCTTCTATCTTAACCATTATCGTAACCAGACATGTCTCATCTTCTAAGTTCTAGATCCTCAACTGACCAGGACTTGGGCAATGCTGACCAGCCTAGAGATGTGCCCCTTGCTTGGTGCCCTCCTCCTGACAACCGTCATGCAGGATAAGCCTGCATCTCCATGCTCGTTGGAACACAGCTTTTCTACCCATAGGACTATCTAATCTCTGCAGCTGTGGTATCCCTGCTCTTCCTGATCACCCATGTGCCCAGAGCAGGTTCGTAGTGTAAAGGAGCCTCCCTTTTTTTTCCTCTAAAAGTGAGATTTGTTCCATTTTGCCCCTTTCATCTCTTAATGTCACATCTCAGAGACCTTCCTGCAGCAGCAAAGCTGCTCCTGTGCCCTGGCATTCCTCTGACAACACCTTCTCACGTGGGCTCCTGAGCTGAAACACAGATACCTGAATCCTATTAGCCAAAACCCCGGAGATCCCAAAGATCCCACCGGCTTGTGGACTTAAGCCCCGGCAAAATGGTGTGTTTGCAAAACAGCATCAGGGGAGCAGAGCTCAAATTTTGCCCTTCTCTGTCTCCTGACCCGCATGGATGGGGAGAAGCACTATGGGCTGAATCTGGTAGGAAGGGAAACAGCTCCAGAAGCATCCCCAAAAACCTGCAAGCACTTTTCTCACTGGGAACTCAAAGTCAAGCTGGGATGGAGCTGGGGAATAAAGGGGTTGTTGAACACCTTCCAATTCCAACCTGGGTCTTATGCCCTCCTGTTCAAAGGGGTGGTGGTGCTGATCCTCCAAGAAGGTGGAGGAGACCTTTGGATGCCTCATGGTCACAGAGGCATCTGAGCCACAGGTTTTATCCACCATCTCAAGATACAGCAGCACTGCGAAAGCAACATGATGCTGAAACATACCCTGAGCGAGCAGAGATTGGGGTGGGAAGGGACGAGTCAAGCAAAGCAAAAAAGAGGGAACCACAGGATGGGAAAAGAAAATAGAAGAAGAAAGAAAAGCAGGAAGGGGAGAAGGGGCAGAAAGCAGTTTTTCAAGGAGCTGCTTGCGGGGATGGCCAAGTGGCGGCCATCCCAAACTCCTGCCGCCTGGGGGACCTGCTGGAGAAAGTGACCCTGAGGAGCAGCTCCCACTCGGGGACCAGACGGGCAACTTCATGGACAATGGCCAGTGGGACGGGGCTGGAATGAGTGGCGGTGACACACAACGGAGGGACGCGGCGGCTGGCGCGGGGCGCACTGCAGTTAATACATACCGGGATTGAGCTGCGGGTTATGCTCATAAATCTAACTGCAATTAGTACAGGTTTCTGGATTAGAGAGGAGATGAAAAGGAAAGCAGAAGGTTAGAGTGCACATGCCATTGCCCCGACAAAAAAACCCGCTTCTGTTCATTTTGATGGGTTTTTTTTTCAAGTAGGATGAGCAGGGCAGCTCTGCAGCACCAGCCCCACAACCTTGGGCAGCCCCTGCTTGGATTTCATCCCCAAAAAGCAGAAGCAACATGTCCCTGAGGACCACAGTGGGCAGGCCCAAGCAGAAGTGTCACCTGGCTCTTCAGCCCAAGCCTGGGACAACCACACTGAGCCAAGTCTGTCTTGCTCCCACAGCCCAACAAGCCAAGTGCAGCGTGCATCCACAGCCCGCTGGCCCCCGAGGCAGCATGGAAGCTCAATGAGGTGGGTTTGAGTCTCCCAAAAAGGTGGTGTGGGAACAGGGAGAGCCTTTGAGGAGTTCATTTTGTGTTCAGATAATGCAACTGAGTATGAAAAAGGATGGTCCAGGTCTCACATGGGCAACACTGAGCTGGTCAGTGAAAGACTTGACTCAACCCATGACCAAACAAGTTCAAATCAAGATGGAAACACTGATCAGGAGCATCTGAGCTGGAGCGACCACATTTGCACAGACCATTCCAACTTTCTCGTGCTTTGGAATGACTCCCTGCAAAGTCAAGGAGCCTCCATGGGGCTGAGGGTCCCCGTCCTGGGGAGGATGGTGTGGGTGGTGCGAGGGGTTTGGGAGGCTGGGATAAGCAGAAGATAAGGGAGGGTTGCTTCAGTGGCAAGGAGGGGATGGGAAGGGACAGATGGTTTTGGCATCTCACCATCGATCTGCGGATCAAGGAGAGGCGGCTCTTGGCTTTGTTCTCTGCAAACTCCAGGCTGTTGATGTCCTTGAGACGAGCCTTGTATTTGTTCATCTGCTCGATGACAATTAATTCTACACACCTAAGGGGGGAAAAAAGCCCAAAAAAGACCAGAACAGAAGAGGAAACAATTTGATCTGAGCTGTCTCTGTCTTGCCTGAAGATCTGCCCTGACGGAAAACAGAGGGAGAAAGCTCCAGCTGGAAACCAAAGGGTAGTGCAAATTCCCCCCAAAGAGAGTGATAAAGATCCCTCTCTTGGAAGAGGGACTAAGGAAATACAAACCTGGGGAAGGCAGGTTGCCTCCAACTCACTTACATGCAGTAATCCTGCAGCAAGCTTGTTTAGCAGAACTGTTTAATGCTGTCAGGAGTGTGTTTGGGGAAAAAATGTAGTCCTTTCCATGCAATAAAGTTAGAGGATGTGCTATAGCTGAAGTCCATGAGAGAAGCTACAAAGAAACCCTCTGAAAGGATGAGTGCTCCTACCAGCTGAGCCTCCAAACATGTTCTGGTCTCCAACCATTTTAACACTTCCTGGCAGTAAACCAAACTCTTTCAGAAGCCCAGCCCTTCATTGGATGGTTTCCATCATTATCATTGTTTCCATTATCAATTTTTAAATCTACTTAATACAAACCAGACTGAATTTAGGCAGGTGCTTCACTTTTTCCTCTGTAAAACCTTTGCAATTATGTCAAATACCTTAAAGAAATCCAAGTCTGCAGTATTAATATTGCTGCAGACCAAACTCACCTCATCAAATAACCCCTTCCCCCCACCTCCCCAAATTAAGTAAGAATATAGATCTGCTTGCCAGGAATAGGATTAACTCTAAAACCACCTCAGCACAAGCTTCACCTTTTCCTGCTGAGAAGTGCCGGGTGGGAACACAAGTTGATCTGCTTTTGTGGATCCTCATAGCTTAAAAATTCCCATTCAACAACCTCTTGGGGACTGAGAGAATAGGAAATATGTGTTCTTAATTTTCATGCTTAAGCTTCCTATTCTTGAGCCACTTGACCGTACTGAGGGTTATCAAGATAGCAATGGTGACATGGAAATAGGTACGGAGCTGGATCATCCAGCACCATGCTCTTACGTGGTTGTTTTACTGATGTCCTGAACGCTCTGCAGCGGGTCTGTTGTATCGGGGCAGCGCAGGATACAGGGAGCAAAGACAATGGCCAAGGCATTAGCTGACATGCGATTGGTCTCTTCTTGGAGGGCAATCCTAGAAAAAATAGGGATTAAGCCAGAAGTCAGTGGTGAAGGCATCTTCCGCTGCACCTCTTCCATGAATAGAGGAGACAACATTTCTAAGGTGCAAACTTGCTCTGCAAGCAAGCATGCTATTCTGCCCTAATCTTTGCTCTGCCTGCTGGAGAAAGCCAAACCTGAAGACAATCTCAGGTGTTCTCAAGGCAGGCAGAACTCCAGTGTTTTTCACCCACAAATCCAGTCCTTGCAGTGGTGGGGGGCACCATGGACCTGCAAGCACTACGAGCAACCAGAACACTGCAGAGGCTGTTCATCAATACAAGGATCATTTGGAGAACAGATCTGGGGTCACATCCTAGGAGGTGTGATGGACGTGAAAACTCTTCTTTTCCCTTGCCCACCTCCTTTCAATCTTAGTGACTTTGGTATGAAGGACGCCTGAGCATCCTCCCCTTGCCCAAAGTAGACCTGGCTCAACATACCTCACCAGGTGGAAGATGAGACGCTCCAAGGTGCTGAGATGGGTGCGGGAGAGCTGGTCAATGACTGAATACACTCCCCGTACAGTCTCCTTCCTCTCCTGGAGGCCTGCAGAGGAAGCAGTAGTGTTTAGGGACAGCTTCTAATTCTTCCTCCTATTTAAAATGATACCTTCTAAACACTTACTTACTTTCGCTACTTTTTTCGCAATGTGTGCCACCAAAGGCGAGACTGAACTGCCTGTGGCTTCTTGTGAAAAAACCCTTATAGCCAAAAATTCAGGCTTTGAAACACAGTCAATGTAATTGGGCAAAACTAGCTGGTTTGGGCCCAAAGACTAAATAAAATGCTAGGCCACCCTTTCTCTCTGCTGAGGGAATGGGATACCAAAGGAGGCTCCTTACCCATCGCCCGCAGAAACTCCTCATAGAGTTCGAAGGTCATGAGGGGGTTGGGCAGATCTCGGAGCCACTGCTTGAAGACGCTGGCAATGACGTGGATGTTGTAATCATCTAAATTCACATTATCAATGTCTGGGTTTGGCAACAGAATGAGGAAAAATGAAAAGAACAAGAGGCAACAATCAATATGAAGTCATTAGTGAAGCCAGGGGTTGGATCAGGTGACCACTAAAGGTCCCTTCCAACCTAAACCATTCCATGAGAAGATACTCCTCTACTATAAAAATGTTTGTTTGCCACCCCAAACCCACACTGCATTCAATGGCAAGAAGCCCAGCACCTGATTTCAGCTCTACCTGTTAAAATTAGAGAGAAATGCATTTTCCGGGGCAAGGAACCTTGGGTTGAACCAGGATTTCTTTTCTTGCTGGCATCGATTGCTACGGTGTAAGTAAAGCAGTGTTTTCCCTCAACCAGAATTACTTTTTTTCAGGTAGCGCACCCAAAAAGCGTGAGTTGGTGACTTGAACTTTGTTGGGCATGTGAAAGCATCACTTGCACAGGAAGGAAGGCAGGACCACACCCTTGTTTCATCCCGGTGAAGCATTCCATCTTCCTCACATCCAACCTTGCTGTTGCAGAGGTTTTTCTCCCTGCATGGTTTTTCCCCATCCATTTACCTGTATCAAGTCCTTGCCGCAGCTCCTTGATCTTGTTGGTGGACCCTGATTTTCTGTAAATGCCCTCTGTGTACAGCCCATGCATTTCAATGTAGTTGATGAGCTTCTCCACCAGCACTGGCACTGCCCGCTCCTCACTGGTCAACCGGGACAGCTCCACTCCGAACTGCCGAGATGACAGCTCAGGGTCATACTGAGGGGGAAAAGGGAAAAAAGGGGTCAAAAATCCTTCCAGGAAGCAGTGCTGGTGCAGTGCCCAGATCCAGCTGCCCTCCAGGCTTCAGCTGATCCAGGTGATGTGCAAGTCAGTCTAATGCAGGACAGCCAGCAATTATGTCTATCAACGCTAAGCTGGTCTCTGGGCATGCACCTGAAATCATAAAACTTTGGATCTTCTTTCTTTAACCACCCAACTGTGGTATATTCTCAGCCTGGCAGAGCCAAGGCAGCCAGGCATGGTCCTCCTCAACCTCCTGCCTCCCTGACATCATCTCCAGGGATGATTTCACACCCCAAAGAGGGTGCAGAAAGCAGAACAGGTAAATCTGAGTCTTGAGGCCTTAGATCAACTTACAGCATTGGCAATTACACAATGTCTGTGAACAAACATGATGCTAAAACAAGAGCATGGAAAATCCCATCTATGTCTTCCAGGACAGACCCTCTTGCTGGCTGCAAACACTCACTGGAGATTGGGTAAGTGGCACATTTCAATTTGAACGGACTTCTCCTGCATGGGAGATTCTGAGTGGGAAAATTCAAAAGACCAGGTGAAATACTGACATGAATTCCTGGTGCCAGCAAAAACGATGTGAAAAGGCATATGCTGCAACCCAGCCATCAACAAGATGGTGGTGACCACGACCCAGGTCACAGCTGCCCTTATAACCACTCCTGTATCTTTGTTTTCCCCATTCAGGGTCATCCTTTCACTGATCTGTCAACCTTATGAGATGCTGTGGGGAAGATACCCACACTGTTTCCTGCTCTAGGGAAAAAAGCCCACCCCAGGAACGCCTGGTCTCAGCTACCAGTTGAAATTCATCACCTGCTGCTCAAATGGCCATCAGCAAACAAACCCCATGTGCTGCTTTACTCAAAGCAGGTAGTGCTGAGATGAAGCATGGGTGAAAGCAATTCCACGGCCATAGAGAGAGAAGAAACTGGCGTCTGCTCAAGTTCACCATAAATCTGGAGAAACAAATCCAGTCTGGGACAAAGCTAACAGTTACAAAATCAACTGTTGCCAGAAAATAAAGACCTCTTTCTCAAAGCATAAGAGAGGGTTTGTGGCTCCCTGTAACTGAAAACAACCTTCAACCAACCAAGTACAGATAAGCCAGAGCCTTCCTAGAGAAGGACCTCCAACCACCCAGGTGGAAAGCTACAGTGAACTTGCTTCCTTGGGTACAGCACAAAAACTTCCTTGTGCAGAGATACCCCAAGAAGTGAGATGGGTCCAAGCACCTCTGAGTTTCTCCTCCTAAAATAATCAGAGATCTCATTGAACTTCCCAGATTTTAGGGCAGAAACTCATATGAGGTGTTCCCAGCTCTTGCAGAAACACTCCCAGAAAGGGAAGGAGCACAGCAAGAATACTATATATATTCAAAATACAAGTATATTCATATATATATGTTCAATGTATATATCCAGCTTATTTCTTGGGAAAAATGTAATGTTGCAGCTTTATGGAGGCTGTTCTTCCTTGAGAAGCCTCACAAGGAGCTGACAAAGCTTTGCACACTTTATTACCCTGGCTGTATTATCATTCTTTTTGGGCACAAAATAAACTATTTCAAAGAAAACCCTCCAAATCCTGATGGCTCACGTTAGCCAGAGCGCCTGCTTACATTCACTCACTGTCTTCCATATGCTTAAAACCCAGCACACAGTATTTAATTCCCCTCTAAGGAGGATGGTGAGTGCTTGAGTGTCCTCCACTCACCCTTCCTTGCTCAGCTGTTGGGCTGTGCTGTTTGGAGACTGTGCTGTGAGCCTCGACAGGGACCAGCTGGGTTAAGAATAACCCCTATTTCCAAGAATAATCCTACATTTAAGGATAACCTCTCATTTCCAAGTCCTATAAGCTGCAAGGACAGCTTTCTATGGTTCAGAGTGGCTAAAAAGCAGGGAACATCACTGCACCATCTGCTGCATGACTGGGCAGATATACAGTGACGCATCGCTGCGGTAGTTCCCATGCAAACACCAAAGCACTAGTTGGAGAGACCTTCAGGGATCTCTGCTCCAAGATCCTGCTTGAAGGAGGGTTAGTGCCAGCTTTATATCAAGTTCTGTGCCTGCAAACGTTTTTTATGCAAACTTGGGCTCACTGTCTGAAAGAAAATGGAAGCTGATGAAAGAAAAGGAATGACAGACATTTACCTTTTTGGAGCACTTGGTCGTGGTTTTAAGACAGCACTTCTTGTGACAAGCATATTTACATACTGCAATAAAGAAAAAGACTATTTAATAATCCAAGAAGTCAGATCACTATAGAAATATGAATTAATATGAATTAAGTAGCTCCTCACAGGACTAGCAGGTCAAAAGCACGTTGAATTTGCAGTTTCCAGGGGCCAAATCTGTATTAGGTCCACTCAAACAAGCAGAAAAAAATGAAGCCTTTAATTATAGAAGTCCCATGTTTATGTCCCTGAAACATTAAACTCAACTTAGAAAATAATCATGAGTCACTCTGAGCTATCAGACATAAATAGAATCAAAAAATCCTAGACTGGTTTGGGTTGGAAGGGACCTTAAATAAAGCTCATCCAGTTCCAACCCCCCTGCCATGGGCAGGGACACCTTCTACTACAGAAGGTTGCTCCAAGCCCCTGTGTCCAACTTGGCCTTGAACACTGCCAGGGATGGGGCAGCCACAGCTTCTCTGGGCACCCTGTGCCAGCACCTCAGCACCCTCACAGGGAAGAATTTCTGCCTTATATCTAACCTGAAATTCCCCTGCTTCGGTTTGAAGCCATCACCCCTTGTCCTGTCGCTACAGTCCCTGATGAAGAGTCCCTCTCCAGCATCTTTGTAGCCCCCTTCAGACACTGGAAGCTGCTCTGAGGTCTTCATGCAGCTTCTCTTCTCCAGGCTCAACAGCCCCAATGTTCTCAGCCTATCTTCATACAGGAAGTGCCCCAGCCCCTGATCATAATTGGGGCCTCCTCTGGACTTGATTCAACAAAATACCCTCAAAGAGGCTGGAAACAGCACCTAATCTCTATTCTTCCTGTCCTGCTCTTCAGCTTGAAATACCCAGGGCTGATGCTTCCAACTTAAGCAAAGAAATGTTGGAAAATCCAAAGCAATGGTTTGATCTTTCCCATTGATCCTCCACCATTTTCCTGAGCTCCCCAGAAATTCATGTGCCTGGAGGCCAAATAGGGTAAACCAGATGAACTCACCAAGGTCATGAGACCTACAGGCATCCTATGGGCTGAAGTTGCAGGGTATGTTTGCCACACCTGACTCTACCATCCTTCTTACTGTGACAAATATGGTTTGACCTTATGGGATGACCACAGGACCTTATGGGATAAAATGTGTAATATGCAAAGCTCCGTCCCCAAAGTGTAACATGAGGACTGGAAGGGCTGCTGGGATGGACTTGCTAGTTGACTTCAAAAACCCTTAAGATCTGTCCCAAAAGATTTTTTTTAATGTGAAAAACCACAAGTTATTTGAGAGTGGGGCTGCAGGAAACAGCAGCAAACATCTTTCAAAATGCCAAAGCACATCACTGTGATACAAACTCATGAAAACAGACCAAAGAGAGAGTGCTTACATTTACAAACAGAAGCTCTGTCCATTATCCAGATCAAGGAGGAACAATATTCACAGTATGTGGGGATGCTGTACTGGGTCGCCTTAAAAATGTGACCATTGTGCTCTTCCACCTGCAGTGATAAAGGTTGAGCGGTGATTAAAAGGAGGTGCATGCTTAGTGTGCTTCAAAATGAGATGAACATGGTCAGCTCACCAGCTTTTAGCTGTTATTTGCTTTTATTTGCTATTTTTATTTCCTTTTCAGCCCAATAACTCCACAAGCAACCCAATCCAGCCTTTATGGGAACCGAACCATCACACAAGCAAGTTAGAAACAGTGTGTGACTGAGGTTGGCTGGTCAGCTTCTCCACGTTAAGAAGATTCTTCCATGCATCCATGGCCCCTTTTTGCTTTGCATCTGCATCCTTCATAATGCTATCAGACCCTTTAGGAAAAAAGGAGATGTAATCTCCTATATCTCTGATATTAGAGATGTAAACCATACACTGTAAGTTTAGGCAGAAACCTAGAATGACGCTTTCTGTTTTGCTCTGAGTTCTTCTATAATAACTCTTGACATTGCGTTTACTGTCTTGACTGATGTGGGATGGGTTTTTAGAGAACAACCTACAGTGATCTTTGATCAAACAAACCCCCATCCACCTTTCTAGCACATCCTTTCACAGCTGCATGTTCATTACAGTGTGATGTTCAGGTCTCAGCATAGAATGTGTCATGACCAGGTCTCTTATAGCTCATCACTCTGGGCGCAAGAACATTCCTTGTTTAATGTGTTCAACTCACCACATCAGCTTCCTTTTTTCTTCTTTTTTTTCGTTCTGTTTTTGGCACCTGGTGTTGGAAAGAGATTTCAGTGTATTTAGGGGCAATTTCCCCAGGTAAAGAGCACGAAGGGCTCATACATCATGGTACCCACTGCTTTCCACCCCATTCTCCAGTGCACCTGCAGCCTCAGGTGAGCCACTTTGGAAAACTCTCCTGCAGATCACCCGTTTTCAGAAATCCCCTGGACAACTGTCCCCATCTTCATCCCAGAGCTGAGATTAGCTGCTGCTCTAGCTCCAAGTCCTGCAGCAGTGACCTGATCTCCCATCTCACACAAGACACCTGAGGAGAATGTGGCACAGCACTGTAGCTAGAGCTGATGCTCAAGCCTGCTCTGAAGAAAACCTGCCCAGAGAGAAGCATGGGGAGGACTTGGAGCAGAAGACCCAGAAGATGGGGTATATATACAATAAACACCACCTCCCAAGCCCAGCCAGAGACCGCATGGCTGTCCTCTCAGGCAATACAGAACAGAAAGTGAGGTGATCAGGAGATCACGCTGCAAGCTCTGACTGCTCTAAAAACTATACCTAGACCACAAGGACAGCCACTGCCCATGTCCACTTCTTCTGCAACCAAACCGACAGTAATGTGGTCACTTGGGAAGAGGTCAGCAGACCAGGAAAGCTTGTATCTCTTTCACTTTCCCTCAAAGACTGGAGAAAATCCCCCAAAACTAAAAAAAGAAGCACCAGGAGTTGCCTTTCTGACCATCCATAGATGGTTGCAGCTTTGCCCTGAAGACAACATCTACACATTGGCATTGGCCAAAGCCCAGCTCAGCCCTGATGTGAACTGGGTTTGCTGAGTGCAGTGAAACACAACCAACGAATCGCCCTTATGGTGTCCACCTCAGCTTAACGTAGAGCAGAAGACAACACAGGTTTCCATGTGTCTACAGACAGCACAACCCCATGGAAAGACAATTCCCAAATCTTCAAGTGGCTTAAGAAAGTGCCAACTACCTTTACCGTGGTGTAGTCCAGGGGTTTGTACTCTATCATATATTCATCCAGGAAGACTTTGAAGGTATTGACCCAGACTTTAACTGGAGACTCACTCCAGTCCCTCTGCTCAAGCCTCATGGTCTTCTCCAGAATCTGCTCGAATAAGGCGTAAAGGTCCTTATAGCGGATGCTTTTCCCATCATCCATCTTTTAAGGGAACAGAAGCAAAAAGAAAAGTGATTTTTATACAGCCCAGATTGCCTTTTAACCTCCAGACAATCATTTCAGGCTGCCCAGCTTCTAACCACTTGGGGAAGGTCCAAGCGTGACAAAAAGAAGGAAAACCATATCATCTAACAGAGTTGTTTCATGACCTTTGGCAGGGTGGCTTCTTAGTGTGCAGAACAGAAGGATGTTAAGTGCCAGATCAAGCCTTAGAGGGAACTTCTCATGCAATCTGGGTAATAAATTAGCTTTTTTTGATCACTGTTCTCATGAGCCATAGCAATCATTGCTCAAATTCAGAAGCAGCAGAAGAGCAGAGCTCCACATTGCTCAGATGTCTCCACCTCTTATAAATGCAACACAAAGGCTTTCAGGCACTTTGGGTGGCAAAGAGTGCATTGACTTACTGTCATCTCCCACTTGATTATAATGAGGCGATCAGAAATCTCTACACAACATGTGTCAAGAGCTGGCTAAAGAGTAAGAGTTAGTCCAAATTTACAGCTCATGGGACTGAATACAAAGGAAGAGTATCTGTCCTTTGGGATAAGCAGACCAGGAATGGAAGGCTCAGCAATGCCTTCACCACCAGGAGGATGCAGAGCATCTCGTTTTCCTGGAGGTGGAAGTTCTCACCCATCATTTGGTCACTTACCGCCAATGCCGAGGAGTAAAAGCTGAAGATGTTCTGTCGGAATTCCTTCAGCGCTTTCTTGAACACAACATCCACAAGCGTGTCCTTCTTGCTGTCCTCATTATCCAGCTCGTTCATCTGGGAAACCAAAGGGGTTTACTCACCCACGCCACTTGTTCTGTGGCTCAGCACTGTGTGAGATGACGCAGCTGCTCAACCACAGGCAGATTATGTTAATAATGATTACAAGGTGGTTTCTCCTGCATGCAAACTAGAAATATGAGCATTTCCCTGCAGCCATCAACTCCTGCCCTCTAAGGTCACCCATTTTTGATGAGGGGCAGCTCAAAGCAATGGAAGCACTGAAGCATGTCACCTTCTCTCAAGCCTGCCCTGGTGCGCGCAGTGCACCCTAGATGAATTGTAAGTATTGCAGTTTTGGTGTCCTCAAAAGAAGGACAGGGAACTATCGGAGCAAGTCCAGAAGAGGGCCACAAGGATGATTAGGGGCTAGAGCACCTCCCATATTGAGACAGGCTGAGAATACTGGGGCTGTTGAGCCTGGAGAAGAGAAGCTGCATGGAGACCTCAGAGCAGCTTCCAGTGTCTGAAGGGGGTCACAAGGATGCTGGAGAGGGACTCTTCATCAGGGACTGTAGCGACAGGACAAGGGGTGATGGATTTAAACTGAAACAGGGGAAGTCCAGGTTAGATCTAAGGAAGAAGCTCTTCCCTGTGAGGGTGCTGAGGCACTGGCACAGGGTGCCCAGAGAAGCTGTGGCTGCCCCATCCCTGGCCGTGGTCAAGGCCAGGTTGGATGGGGCTTGGGTGACACGGTCTAGTGTGAGATGTCCCTGCCCATGGCAGGGGGGTTGGAACTGGATGTGCTTTAAGGTCCTTTCCAACCCAAACCATTCTGATTCTACTGCTTCCCCCAGGATAACTTTGGATTTTTTGTTGCCTCCATCTGCTCTGTGAGCTCTCTGAAGATTTAGCTGGAGCACTGAGGAAGGAGTTACCTTCTTCAGGAGAAACTCATCCATGCTCTTCAAGTCGCTAGCACTGGTTATGATCTGCAGTGAGTCGTTCTGCCACTGCACGGGCTCCAGAGCCACATTGCTGATCTTGACGCTGCGCTTGCGTTTCACTTTGGGAGAGGGCTCCTTGTTCTCCTTGAACTCCCGTCGGTAGATACCGGCCAGCTCAGGGCTCCGAGGGGGGGTCAGGTGGTGAGGACCCAACTCTACAGGTGATAATCACAAAGGGGGACAGGGATTGAAGAGCAAATGAAAAAGAATTCTGCCACTAAACCAGGGAGATGAGCACTGGTGTAAACCTGGGCAGGGGAAAAGCACCGTGTGGTATAGGAAGATTAAATGTCATTTCTCCTTTGGTTACTTTCTCCATCAAGAGGTGAAACATCTGCCCGTGTCCAGACACCTGCCGGGAGGATTAGTGACATAGAATTCCTCTTAGGACCCATTCTGGATCCCACCCTTCAACCTACTTGCCATCATTTTGGGTTGCCACTGTCTGTGAATTCAAGAGACATGTACTAGCATGGACATCCAATTTGTGCAGCTTCCCAACCCGTTTTCCCACAGCAGCCTCAGCTAGACCACACCACTATACACGATACTCCCATTACAGATACCCTGTAGATAAACCAACCTTCCTCTGCTCTACCCAAGTCCCTATATTTTGGGCTACGCTTGGTTGCAGCACAAAGCCAGGTTTACACTAAGTTTTCCCACTGTCATAAGACCAGACACAGTTTCTCTGCTCCTTACACCACCAAGCACCATGCCACCACACACTTACCTTCACTAAGCTGCAAACCAGAAATCACCTCCCTGCCAGGAGCTTCTTGCTCCGCATACAACTCCAGCAGCTCAGACTGGGTAGCAAGCTTCTCCCGTGAGGTCTTCTTCTCCCCCTGCTTTCCCTTCACCCAGAACCTCATCTTGGCTCGCTGAGGCCTGGAAATAAGTTTTGGAAAGAGGAACCATGTCAACAAGGAAATGTTCTTCTACCTAAAACTATCCCAAATGTCCTGACCTTCATGGTGTTTGAGGAGGAGTTAAATACAAACAACTTCTACTGGGAAAACCAGGCTACTTGTCCTCAAGAAAGACAAGAAACTCGAGTTTCATGCATGCAATTAGGTGGTTTGGGATGGGACACTGGGCCCATGTCATCACAACAGGATGCCTTTTCTAAATGGGCATGTCTGCAGTCATGTAGGAAAGGTTGGACAAGTAACAACTTTGGCTGGTGGAGTGTCAAAGGAGCCAGGGTGATCATCAGCAAGGTGATGGAGAGCAAGAACGAAACGGGAGGGACTCATCTCACATCTCCAGCCATGTTTCCTACCTCCCATCCGGAGCCAGACTCTTCTGCGTGGCCACCAGCTTCCCGATCTCCCCCTGAGACATGGTTTTGTGCAGTTTTGTCTGGCCTTCCCCTGAGGTGAATCGCTGCACCGTCTGTAACAAGTCCAAGCACAAAGCGTTTAAAAATGAGGCAGTTCTTTGGGTGCCGCCTGGTTTTTAGTTTGTCCCACCAAAAATGACATATTTCATGTCGTAAGACCTTATTTAAGAGGCGGTTGGAGCCGGATCATCTTAAGGTCCTTTCCAACTCTAACTATTCTATGATTCTGATTTCTGTCTGCCTGGAGGTGAAAACCTGCAGTCTTGTTGAACTAGCTACAACTAGAGAGATCTTTTCATGACTCCTAAGAAAGAAAGGCATTTCCCTTGCTCCAGCTCTACACTGAGGTCCAACCTTCTTTCTCCTTGAGCCACCAGTGATGAAAATCAGCGTGCACCAAGCCATGGGTCCTCATCACTCAGCCTGCACAGCCACTCCACCATCGTGGTCTGAGCAGCCCAGCTCTCCATCCCAGAAGAGCCATGTTAGCCATGAAAAAGTGATTTGTGGTGTTTCCAGCACCAAAGGAACCTTCAATCACATGGACCTGCCCCAGCAGAGCTTCCTCTTCCAACTCCTGTCAAGGACTTTACGGAAAAGGCCACCAAAGTCTTTATGCTAAAGACAGGTCAAAATGAACCCTCTAGAAATAAGAGATTTTGCAGTTCAACATAAAGGACATCTGCCTTGGCCAACATGTAAATGCCCTGGGATCATTTTGAACGGTGAAATGAATTTGCAATAATTTAGCCTATCAGGATTCCACGAAACAGCCCAGAAATAGTTGTGATGTATTTAAAAAACACAGCCATGTTTGTTCCTTTTTCCCCACTGCAGCTGTGATTTCAGAGTTGCCCTTCCGGAGGAAAGACTTTCAGCATGAGGAAATCAGGTTGTATGAAAGGATTCAGGAGATGACAGTCAAATATCTCCTGTAGCTGAATGTCTCAACTGAACGCAATGTAGGTTTAAGCATTTCTTTTTCTTCTATTAAAATACTGTAAATAAAATGAGGCAAAATATGGGCTGCAGAGGAGTCACATTTCCCGTATTTACTCTTCAACGTTTCATTTTTCACCCCTGAAGTAACCTTTCTACCAGCCAGGAGATGGCAGCACATACATGGCAGCACATACGGCTGACTTGCCACTGGGAAAGGAAGAAACTGCCTAAACCACCAAAGGGTTTCTTCTTCTGCTTTTAAGCTCAGGTGATGATCACACACAAATTGTGGGTGGATACTGGGAAACAGCCCTTAAAACTATAAAAGTTATTATCATCCAGCCCAAACTTACTACTTGCTTTTCAAAACGACTTGTATAAATATTTCCCCCCCATGATAAAGTTTTATTCTAGAGTAATTTCAACCTTTTAATCAATTTCAGTGCTTTGTTTTTTTGGTTTTGGGGGCTTTAGAAGTATTTTGCGCAGAAATTTACTCCCTTTTTTGGTATTTCAAAGCACATTGGTATGTGCTGACAGTGGCCAGCAGGCTAAAGGAATCACCAGAGCAAGGCAGAGGTTGCTCTAAAGGCCACCATGTACACCTTTTTCTTTAAATGTCTATCATATCTACTGCACAAGCAGATTTAGAGTACAGATTGTGGAGCAGTGCAAGTGAAACCACTGTCTCACACAGAAGACTTCGATTCAAAAGCATCTGTAATGCACTTTTTAGACAAAACTGGATGAAGGATGTTCTACCATTACTATCATCACCTCTCTCTGCTCTGCCCCAGTTCTTGACCTACTATTGTTCAGCATTTCTTCTGCTAGTACAGCAAGTTGTCCAGCTTTTGAAAGTAAGCACTAAAGGTATTTTTGAGGTGAGACCCTTCTGTTTGAGGGATTCCTTCAAGAAGCTCTGAAGGGGAAGGTCCTCATAGGGGTGTGAAACCTTCTTAGATGTCAAGATGACCAGAAAATCTCTGGACAGGGAACACCAAAAAGCATCACATGTGGGTAAATCACAATAGCTGGGGGTCTGGAGTTGTCCACTGGATGAAGAAGAGACCAAAGAGCAGCCTCTGTTTCACCCACCCGTGCTAGCAAGAAAGAACTACGAACAAGTGACTTGTCCTAGCAGGCAGCTGTGCTACGTGCTGCTCTGAAGCGCTTCCTAAAGTGTGATGCCCCTCTGACTGGCTTAGGAAAAGAGATCTTTTTCACTGCTGGCTCTTCAGGCACGCTTGGGGTCAGATTGGTGACAGTTACTTGAATGAAATTTTCTCAATTTGTAGCTTTGTATGGAGCAAAATGACTGCATCATTATCCCGGTCCTTCTGTCTAAGAGCCTCTGCCAAAGGAGGCTGTATTCAGCAGGTATTTCTGGTGTGGTTTCTCAAACCAAGGCTTTCCATTTATCCGCTGCAGGAAAGCTTTCCAGACTTAGGTGTAAAACTGAAGGGTGACCTCAGCCAGGAGCTATTCCTCCCACTTCGACCTGTCTCACAGCAAGGCAGATGAATCCTCAGCTATTCACTAGCCAAAAAACTCAACTAATCTTTGAAGGCTTGGTTTTGTCACGAATCCCTTTATCCTTAAAGGCACCTTCGAGTCAAGTGTACTTTCAGCAGCAATCTTATAGGCTGGTGCACCTTGGGTTTCAGCTCTGGCTGAAGATGAACTTTGCCTTTGTTGCTCTGGGATACCTCAGACTTAGGTCAGGAGCATCAGTTTTTGGTGGACCTCTATTTATCAGCTGGTGATACGCAATCAGTAACTTGGTCAAGAAACTAATGGGCTAACCAGGCAGGTTCTCACCCAGTGCAGCTGGTGAGCCATCACACGCTCAGCTTCACAAAGCTGCAAGAGATTTCTCTTTCATCTGTCCCCCAGCCCTTGGCCACTGAGCAGAGCATTAAGAGAGGCTTTTTTTGGAAAGTCATAGCTGGGGGGCAGAAGCTGTATGAATAAGCTGAGTAGCATGGAAACCAGCCTATGCATGGTGGCTGCCTGACTCGTCTTCATGTGAACATCACAAGACACAAAGAATGCATCTACAGAGATATCAACCTACTTGATTTTGTACCCGAATCAACCTGCACCAGCATTGCTCTGTCATAGGCTGTTCCTAAGCAACACTCAACCAGCCTCTGCTAATAAATATGGATGAGCAGTCCCTATATTTTGCTACTTGTGGCAATCCTGACCCAGAAAAGCCACAAGCCAAAAGGCTGGTCTCAAACCTGCAATACAGAATACAGATGGAAACACAGCACATGTTGTCAGGACATACAGACATAGGGTATCACTGAGCACATGACTTCCTTCATGGGTAGCATTTGCTAGAAAGTAGAACTCAGCTACACAAGGGGTGAAAGTGCTGAACACCAGTTAGAGCTAGTGATGGAGAGCAGGGAAGAAGAGGGATACAGGAGAGATGAGAGACAGCTACTACTACTACTTGCATGCGATAGGAGCTGTTAAACCAGGTGAGCAGAGTCCCAAGGAGCATTTCCAATGATCCACATCCCCCCCAAGGATGGAGCTTACCAAGCACCATCCCAGCACCTTTCACATCCCAGCAGGAAAGGTTTCTACAGCTAAAAAAGCCCTAAAGCTTTGTAAGAGGGCAGCCTCCAGGAACGCAGCATAGCATTCCAGGTACAATGCAGTCCCTTGCCCAGGGCTTTGGCCAGGCTTTTCACTACACAAAATTCTCCCTTTCCTGATCTACAAGCAGGGAGAAGTGCAAAGATGCAGCCAAGCAATCTCAGTTCACAGAGCTGTGTTGTTCAGTCAGGTTTTGAGTATTCCTGGCTCAAAATCCCTAGAAATTTGTGAAAAGTAACTTTAAAAATTCACAGAATATGTAAAAATATCTGCCCTCTTCCAGTGACAAAATTATCCTGGGGAAAAAACGACCCTTTATAATAAGAACTGCTAACAGAAAAGTCACAAAAAGCCTTCCTTGGCTATCTGCCTTTCCTGGAAAAGCAGATTTCAGGATCACACAAGATGTTTGCCAGACCCGCAGCAATGCTGTAGCACAAAATACATCAGTGACTTTGGTTTTCCTGCTTTTCTTTGGTTTCATACTCAGCTGCACATCCTGCCCTGGAGCTGGAGTGGAGGAGTAAGGCAGCTCGACTCAACGCTTCATCTGGGCTCTTAGGGCAGGAGACAACTCCTGGTGCTTATCCACACTTCCCCAGGAACATCTCAAGCACATCAGGGAAAAGCCAGGAGTGGGCTGGAAGCTGTTGGCCTCTTCACTCCTGGAAACTGCCAGTTTGGGATTTTCCAAAAGCAGCTTATCTGGGCAGGAGATTAAGCCTGAGATGCAAATGCTCTGCAGTGCAGGCTCATGTAGCATGGACCTGCCAAGGGACACTAGCTACTGAGCTTGAAAAAGCCAGGAAGGTAGGTCTGGTTTAAAAAACCTCACTGTTCCATTCCCACTACATTTTTATTGCCCAGTTTACATGGGGTTGCCTTTTCTAAGATGTCACCTGCCAGAATTACTCCAAGAATTGAGAACTGAATAATCATAGGATACTGTGGCTAAAGATACAAAATCAAAAGTACTAGCAGGTACAAGATTTATATAGTTTCCTTTGTTGTCTGTGCTTTTTGGACAATATTTGATTGGACCTTTTCTATGGATGTGTGTAGATCATTTTTAGAGGAAAAGGATCCTGGGGGGACTTTGCTATTGAGGTTAAAAAAAAACCAAAGAAGAAACAGGTAGCTGTGCAAAACAAGTTGCAGTGCTCCAGGAGAGGGGTGGAATCGTAGCTGATACCGAATAAAGCCAGAAAGCACCCCCATGACCAAGAAATACAAATGATTTCCCTGTGTCACATCCTTGTCAGCTGTGTTTGCCCGGTTTACCCATCTACAGCATCCTTGGGAGTGGGAAAAGAAGCAGTGGAGGGATCAGTGCAGTTAAGGTTAGCAAACAAAGGCTCCCAAAGCTCCACTCCCTCTCTTGTTCCACATCACGTTGATTAAAATTACCATTTCGGAGTCACTGTAACAGGCCTGGCCCAGGCGGGCTGCAGGCACCGCCTCGGCATGAGGAGGTTGCTCAGAGGAGAGAAGGAACTCAAAATTGCCACCGCAATCATCTTCCTCCGTATCCCCCTCCCCATCAGCAAAAGTACCTCTAGTCAAGAAATCGGAGCGCGTCCGCGCCATGCGGGCTTTCTTTTTATGGGTCGGTCTGGGAACCTGCTTGACCAAAGGATAAAAAAAACAACAAAAAAAGGGTTTTAAAACAAAAAGGAGATTCTAGTGACGGTTGGCATCATAGCGTAGCCCTAAGACATCTCTAAGTGACACTGCGGCCCACGGAGGGGACACAATATTATCCTATCTAGCGCAAAAAAAGGACTACGGAAAACAAGAACCAAGACAGCATGGTGAAAATGGACAATCATGGATGTTACTCAAGCATATGTTAAACCAAACCAAGACAAGACTCTGTTGGACAGTGTTTGCCATCAGGACCGTGAGATCCTTTTCATCCAGAGCTGCTAAGAACTAATGTCTTGAGGGCTTTTTATTTTTCAGAGATGTGAAGGTTGCTATACAGTGATATATCTCTTCCCTATGTCTAGCAGCCCTTGTGCTTTATAGTCCACTTCTTCAAAGCTTTTGAGGGAAAATTGGCAGAATAAAGTTTTTTCTTCCCCTTTCTTCAATTAAAAGAGAAAACAAACAAGCTACAACTTACCTCTCCTTTGCCAGACCCCGGCATCTTAAATGGCTTCCTGGATAGTTCACCCTTGGAAAGGCATTGATGATTTGCTTCTCTGCTGAAACACAACAAGACAGAGACGTTTCATCTTCTCCTAAAAACCTTCCCACCAGCCCAGCCCAGCTCACAAGAGTGCACAGCCCAAGCAACCAAGACCAAATTGCAAGTTTGAGGTCATGGGGTTTTGGAATCACTTTGAATTCTTCAAGATTTGAGTTAATACCAAAGGATGACAAGACATGAAGTTCGGCCCGCAAACTCTACCCATCATGGTGGTTATGGATAGTACCTTTTCACGTCTGGATTCTCAAATGTGATTGTTCTGTTGTAGAATAAAAAGTAAATTACAGGAGTTTTTAATATATATATATATATATATATATATTAACCCTGTTGCTTGTTCTGTGCATGAACTAGGAAAATAAATGGATTTTTTTTGGGGGGAAAGACTATTCTCAAACACCCACTTCCAAAACAGTTCTCCAGGGCCTCCAGCAGATTTCCATTTGAACTGGTTCAAAAGGAGAGCATGATCACTTTGCACCTTCATAGCATTAAAAAATACACCCACTTAAGGTGTTCTTTGCTCAGCTCACTCTTTCTACTATCACGTCTGAATAAAATGATAGACACACATGATAGATATAATGATGAACCAGGTTGGATGGGGCTTAGAGCAACCTGTTCTAGTTGAAGATATCCCTGCTCATTGCACAGGGGTTGGACTAGATGACCTTTGAAGGTCCCTTCCAGCCCAAACTATTCTATGATACTGTGTGTCTAGACTGTGTTAGTTAAAGAAGCTGCACAAAATAAATGGGAATCCCCTCCCATCACAACAGCACATAAAACACAAGATGTCTTCATCTGGAGGTACCCTGAGTTATCAACGGCAAACACTGACTAGTTGCTTTTGCCTTGGAAAAGCTGCAGCAAGCTTCTGGGGGGGGGGGGGGGAGGCTATGTCCTTTTTGAGCTATATGGCCAAAACCTCTCCAAAATTAGACAAGGCAGCTTAAGCCACATGCCAGAGTGGGAGCAAACACTGTCCCAAGATTTTGCTGTGGTCTGTGGCCCCTGGGCTGGAGCAGCCCACCACTGAGCAGTGTGATGGAGCTGAACGGCTGTTAAGCCCATTACATGTGTATTTATACATGTGAAAAATTCATACCCCAAACTCTCTCTGGGGGTTTGCTGTTTTTCACTCCGCCATGGTGGGATTGTCCAAATGGCTGTGCTGGCTGCGTTAATTACATAGGAAACAAGAAAAATCCAGAAATACTGTGCCTTATCCGGTCATTTCTACTCTGACCACCTAAAAATCCTAAGACTTCTTTTCTTTCTCTTTTACCTTCAGAAATAAACTCCTATCACTGCTCATCTAGGAGAAATGAAAGCAGTGTCAACCCTCCCGCTGTTACCACTCCTCACCTGCTGAAGTCCATGATTATCTCCCCTGGCTTACATTTACTCATCACATACAGGACAGCTCTTTTTCCTTTTCCTCTCATTGCTAGAAGATCCAGAAACCCATTTTCATGTCACTGGGGGTTTTGTACACTCTATTTGGACTATTTGCATAAAACAGCCTCTACCAGAATAAAAAGCCTATGGAGAAAGACTACAGAGAAAGCACACCATCTTTTACTCACTGGAGGCCAAAGGGATTGTCTTTTGGGGTGAAGAACATAGCGCTTGCCCTCGCCTCCTCGGTGGCCTGGTTGGGAATTCGGGGCTGCCGGAGACGTTCCGTCCTCGAGAAGGGGCTGCCCGGGAGGTCCCTGGGGTCCAGAGCCGGTCTGGAATGGCATCGGGCTTCCAGTGCTGATCCCAACTGACCTTCTTTTCGCTCCATGAACATGCTGACAGGTCTGTCTCTGGGGGCACTGTGAGCTGGAGAGCTTTCCCTGGTCCCAACTGTGAGACCTTTGATGTCCACTGATGAGGTTGGAGCCACACCAGTTGTGGGGCCGTGCTCCCCCCTGCTCTGGGGGTGCAGGATAAGGACCGACTGAGGCCGGCCCTCTGGTTTTTTGGTTGGTTTGAGGGAGGAGTCCTTCATCCTGTTCTGCTCTGCCCTCTGCAATGCCTCCATTCTCCCTTGCTGCTCAAAGGCTTTGCGTTGTCTCTCCAGAATTTCCTTCTGCTGACGGATCTGCTCCATCATCTCCCTCTCGTTTTGCAGCTGAAGCTGCTTTTGCCTTTCCTCTTTCTCCACGTTGAGCTTTTCCAGTCTCTTGATGACAGAGTCTGGAGAACAGGCCTGTGTGGCAGTTGCTGTCCCACATTCCTCTCTCTTGGTAGAGGACTTCTCTTCACCCCTTCCCAAGGCTCTGCCGTGCTCTGGCTCAGAGTCCTCCCTGACCTCAGAAAATGTAACTGTCTTCTCCTCTCTTTCCACTGCTTTGTTCTTCAGGTTATTCGCCATCAGCTTCACCTTCACGCTGTCTTGTGGTGGAACATAGAAAGTAGGTAGGTTGCTGGAAAGGAAGGTTTCTCTTGGATGTGCCTTGTTTATAACATTCGGGGGATCACAGATTACGTACTCCTTCACGGTGAGGTTATCAGGTAGCTCCAAATCTGCAGGTATCCTTCTGCAACTGGGTAAATTGCTGTTTGCATCTGCCCCACAGAAAGACTTCTCCTGCATGTGAGCCTGGGGACTGCTAGGCAAAGAGTCAGTGGACAACGACTGCACATCCTGCTCATCTAAAACTAAGGAAACAAGTTTAGTACTTGGGGTATCTTCACAGCTTAACATCTCAAAGCTCCCTTGAGAGCTTTCACTCTCCGGGGTTCCCTGAGGGGAATGAAGTGCCTCTGGCACCAGCTCGGTGGACCACCGCCGCTCTTCGGAAGGTGACAGCCCACCGGTGGAGCGGACCTTGAGCAGCTCCAAGCTGAATTTTGCCTGTTCCAGTTCACGCATCCTCCGGCTTTCTCTTTTTGCACGAACCACTTTTTTCTGGTTGAGATCCTCCAGGGACTTGGGTCTCTCTCTCACGATGACCTCCTCCTCCGTGTCCATCCCACTCTGGCTACTGGCTCTCTCGTGCCTTTTGTACAATAAAGTCCCAGAAGCATCCAGTGGGTCCATGTGATTCACCCGATTATTTTCCATCAGCGATTTATGTTCCTCTATAGCTCTCACTCGCTCTTCAAATGAGCCATCCTCCCACTTAGATGGGTCAGAGCCCTTAATTTCCAAAGCATCATCTGCCTCTAGTCCATCCTTTTCTCTCATGGAGAGGCCATTCTCCAGCTGCATCGCTTTCAATCGCTGCTCTTTCAAAGCTCTAAACCTGCAAGAAAGCAGAAAACCAGGGTAATTTTGGATGCACTGAACTGTGTCCATTCACGTCCCTTCACAGCACTGTGACAGCAGCATCTCATCACCATCACCATCATCACCTCACCACCACCAGTATCTCAAGCAACTCTCCTTGCACATCTGGTGCAAGGCAATGCGAGTGCAAGTTCAGTTTTCAACCTTCTCCTCTTATGCCATCTCTTGTACTCAAGGACTGCCCCAACACACCTGAAAGCTCCTCTCGTGCTGACAGCAGCAGCTCCAGCCTCCATCCCTGGTCTAGTTTGTTTGTGCGCTGACAGAGGCAGAAACGCTTAATCCCTTGCATCCCCTTGGCTTCTTCATCTTCACCATCCTGCCTGGGCTGCCTCTGGTACAGCTAGCAGACACTTGCACCCAGCACCCAAATCTTCCACCCTATGTCAAGGTGCTCCACACCTTGCAGGCAGTGTCTCTGGAGAACAAACCAAGGCCTGCCCTGCGGCCAGCAAGCCAAGGCATGGCTGGAAATGCTCTCCCCTTCGCAGCAGCTGGCTCCAGTATCTCCTGTCCCTGTCAGACAGCGCAGCAACCAGATCGGTGAGGTGATCTGAGTTAAAAATAGGCTACTTAAAGTGGTGCTGCTGCCAAGGGAAAAAAAAACCAACTTGGGAGTATTTATGGCCTCAGCTTTCCACTGCCTACGTGCTCCAACCTGAAATAGGTTCTGCTTATTCTAAGAGTAGGATGTGCAGCTAAATAAACTCCTTTGTTAGAACAGGACACTTCATCAGGGACTGCAGTGACAAGACATGCGGTGATGGGTTCAAACTGAAACAGGGGGAGTTCATGTTGGATACGAGGCAGAAGTTCTTCCCTGTGAGGGTGCTGAGGCGCTGGCACAGGGTGCCCAGAGAAGCTGTGGCTGCCCCATCCCTGGCAGTGTTCAAGGCCAGGTTGGACAGAGCCTTGGGCGACATGGTCTAGTGCAAGGTGTCCCTGCCTTTGCCAGGTGGTTGAAACTGGATGAGCTTTAAGGTCCTTTCCAACCCAAACCATTCTATGACTCTGTGATTCTATAAAGCATGGGCAAAGGAAGGATCAGGCCAGGTCAGGCCAGAGTCAGGGATCTTACAAGGGGCTACCCTGCTCTCTAAGTTCAAGCAGCGCTTGATTTCAGATCAACCACCTCCCTGCCCAGTGAGCAACACGAGACAATGTTCTCATTTTAACCAACAGTGTTACCTTTGTCGTGCTAAATATCCTCTGCAGGCTGCCTGCAAGCAGATGACTTTGCTTCTGCAGGCTGTGTACAGCTGCTTCGCACGGTGCCCTCGCCAGGCTGCCTGGATGCTGGTGGCTGCGTTGTGCCGCCTCTTGGTGTGCTCCCGCCAGCAGCTCTGGATGAGGTGGGCTGCAAACTGCATCTGCAGGAACCTGCGCCTCTCCATGAAGCCACGCCAGTGGGCCTGGAGAACAACAGCGGCTTTGCCGAGGACAAGAGGATCTGGGCATGGTTCCCCTTGCTTTCTGTTCTGGTAACTGCGCCAAAACCTCTGCAAACACAGCAGGCAGTTCCTTGTAACGGGTGTTGTGTGCAGGTGGGAGAGCACCTGCCTTCACCCAACCTTTCCAGCTCTGTCTCCCCCATTCCCAACTTATTATGGCGTTAGGAGTTGCATCCTGATTGTAAGCTCCTTCCTTAGAGAGGGGACCTGATTTTACCCACCGACTATCTGTAGGATGTGTGGATTGTAATTACCAACAAAACCAGGCATCATCACATACCTGTATGATGACTGCAGCTTGCCTTAAGCTCAGGAACTGCCTCCTGCAGAGCATGCTGCGGAACCAGCGCTGCAGCAGCGTGATCCGGCGCAGCACCTCCTGATGCAGCAGGTCCTGCAGCAGCTGCCGCTCCCGCTCCTTCACGAAAACCTGGCCAACCCCCCCCCAAAAAACACAAGCATGAGAGCTGCCGAGGCCACGGGACAGATGATTTAATCCTCCTGGGGACTGTGTCCTGGATACCCAGAAGAAAATTCAGCAGCTGATTTTAGTCAAGCCACCTCTAACAGGCTTCTGCAGTTTCATCTGCATCCAGGGACTGTCCAAGGGCTGAATTACAGAGCCTCTGCTTTCCCTTCAGGGGAGACAAACTGACAGCTATTGTATTGAGCTGCGTCTGCACACAGACATAGGTTTCTGAAGGCTCCCTTATAGCAACCAGATCTGTGACTTGGTTAACACGAAATAATGATGTTCCTTGCTAGTTTTGTGTTAATAATATTCCAAGCTTCGTTTAAGCCATTGGCTTCTGGCAAATAGTTTCACTGATTAAAAACATATATAAAGATGCTCCATCGCTGGCAGTGTTCAAGGCCGGGTTGGACAGAGCCCTGGGTGGCATGGTTTAGTGGGAGGTATCCCTGCCCCTGGCAGGGGGGTTGGAACTGGGTGATCTTGAGGTCCTTTCCAACCCCAACTATTCTATGATTCTATGCTAGTTCATAATTACAGAAATGCAGGCCAATGTTATATCTGTATCTCAAATGTAAGTCTGAGTTGAGGATACACATTTACCATTGTTCTTCCAACTTGGTAATTGTCTGGATCCAGTTTTATTTTCCGGAAGAAATCATGGATATTGTGCTTAGATGGGTTGATTCCTTGAGGCAGAAGGACATGGAAATGGTTCACAAAATCCTAAGAAGAAAGAAAAAAACCCCAAGATTTGGTCAGATGGGTCCTGCTGTGTCTCTTCCATAAATAATGCATTTGCTCCACTGGCCACATGAAACAGGATCTATTGCATGAGCAGAGGGACAGGAAGCATTTTACAGACTGGGGAACACCAAGTTTCATCCACCATTTGTGGTTTGACAGAAAACACATCAGAGCAGGGACCCAGCAGCGTTCAAAGGTCTTTCAGTGTGGGAGGAGAGGTTCTGTAGAACCCACACGGTCATCTTGAGCAAAAGGCTCCAAAGCCTCAGCGAGGGCTGCTATGGAAGGGGGTTATCAGCATCTGCAAAGCATGTCTGAGATGCTCCATCAGTTACTGCTGTGAGGACTCAAAGAGTGGAGGAGGTACGAGAGGAGAGATTCTCCCAGCTAAGGTTGGGATCTATGCTCACAGCCAAAAATAACAGCAGTTTTCCCTTTCTAAAGAGCTGCTGTGCAGGACACAACATCTGCCCCTAAGCGGCCGCCAGTAGGGAACAAATCGGCATGAGGAACCCATGAAAGGACTGACATACATGCAAAACCTGGCAAACACAGGGAAAAGAAGAAAACAGGAAAAGCTGGATAACTCCTGAGCCGCTTGGAGGATGCCAATCACCTGCCTGCTGGGATGCAGCCAGCACTGACATGACAGGCTAAACACCATTCCCAGGTGAATCCAAAACACACACAGAAGAGCACATGTAAACTCGATCCCTTTTTCTTTGCAAAAAAAGGAGGCCGCATTACAAAACACCTGGTTTTGTTCAAACCCCATGATGTTGCTATCAGCAGAGGGGCTTGCAGCCTACTTAGGTCTAGGACCAGCTTACTAGAAATCAGCAGTGCAGCAGAGGGCTGCTCCATGTCTGACATCAGCTCATTACATTCATGCCCTTGCATCATTACTTTGATAAACAGAAGAGCTACCAACATTCAGACAACTCTGATAACGGTGCTAATGATGGGGAAAGAGGGAAACGTTTTACTCAACCTGGAAGGAATATTTGCAGCCATATCCAGACTGGCGAATGCGAACGGTCTCTAGCATCCCCGTGTACCGCAGCTGCCTCAGCACCAGGCTGTCATTGAACCTCAGGGGCAGCTGGAAGAGGAAAACCAGGCCAAGCATGAGCAAATATTCCCTTTAACTGAAGTCTTAAAAGTGTGAGGATGGGTAAAGGGATGCAGCAGATGTACCACATCTGTGCGACACACACATCAGCAACGATGCGAGGGGAGTGAGGGAATGCAGGTCCCCAGAACCGTGCTAATCCCACCATGGTTGAATCCTGTTTCTGTCCAAGCAGCCATCAGATGGAGACTTTCAAACAGATATATATAGCTACAAAGAAGGTTTTTTGGAGCCCCTAAATTGAATAAGAGTCCCCTAGGGCACAGCTAAAGATTGTGAGCAGCTAAATCTCCTAGGCCTAAAGCTTTATCTTTAAATGTGTGAATAAAATTCCAAAGGATTAAACCATAAGAGAGCATCACTACTGCAACCTTTATTTTGAACTGAGAGCCCTCGGCCCATGAAACATGCTTGAAATCCAATTCAAGAAATGTGATGCATCACTGAGTTAGTTTGAATAATGTTATGAAAGTTAGTTTTGAATAATTAGCTTATTCTAGAAGTATCTGCTTTTACCTACAGAAACTTTATTTTAAAGAAGCCTTAAGGCTCAGTAACAGAACAAGTGAATTCATGGCCCTGCCAATCTCTACTACACATGGCAGGAGCTTCAAAGCAGTCAGATTCATTTATTAAACTCAACTTAAAATTCAACCCGTATGTTTTTCATACGTGTGTTTCTACAACTACAAGAAGAGCCAGTGCAGCTCATCAAGAGCAACACCCAAGTGATAAAATTCATCCTTCCCACTGATCATACACAATTAGCTTCTAAATCCAACTCAATTTTGGGCCTCCTTTTCTTTTTATCTCCCTGAGAAAATTACATTTCGAAGTTGATTTTTAGCTGCACTGGTCTCCTGGGATGGGATTTACCTTTTCAGCATTGGATCGAATGCACTTCACAAAATAAGGTTCTGCTTGGCCAAGGGTCTCCATCAGCTTGTTGAGCGAGGCCTGCAACAGAGAACACATCTTCAGTTGGGAAATGAAGAAGAGACCATGATGAATAATGAAAATCCAAGTGCTTAAACCAGAAAACAAAACCATACTGGAATAAATGATAAGTGAAGCAGGCAGATGGGAAATTGTTCCCCAAGATGAGTGTTTCAGCCCTAGCAATTTGACTGGGTTTGTCTTTGCACTCAACAAATTAGCTAGAGAGAAATACAATGCTGAGCTGTGTTTTGGGACCCCCTGTTTGACCTCTTCGCATCAGCTATGTGATTATTTTCAAAGCCTGTGAACCCTGAACAAAGTTGGTTTCAGAGGGGAATAGCTTCAATGCTGGTATATTATAATAGAATCATAGAATGGTTTGAGTTGGAAAGGACCTTAAGATCATCCAGTTTCAACCCTCAGCCATGCAGACTCCGCACAGCTTCCACTAGATCAGGTTGCCCCAAGTCCCTGCATCCAACCTGGCCTTGAACACTGCCAGGGATGGGGCAGCCACAGCTTCTCTGGACGACCCATTCCAGAGCCTCAGCACCCTCACAACAAAGAACTTCCTTATATCTAACCTAAATCTCCCCTGTTTCAGTTTGAACCCATCACCTCTGGTTCTACAGCTACAGCCCCTAATGAAGAACCCCTCTCCAGCATCCTTGTAGCCCCCTTCAGATACTGGAAGCTGCTCTGAGGTCTCCACGCAGTTTCTCTTCTCCAGGCTGAACAGCCCCAGTGTTCTCAGCCTGTTTTCATACGGGAGGTGCTCCAGCCCCTGACCATCCTCATGGCTATACCTGATGATATTCCTCTGCTGAAATGTTGTGATCACTGAGAATTGAAGGGTTTCTAGGTTCTCATTTTATATGTCTCCTTTTTCCCACATCATTATTAGAAGTGTAGCCCATAATAATTTATTTCTATCAGCACCATTGCTACGCTCAGCTGCTCCAGCAGGGCATCACGCTGAGCTATTCCTCTACCTTGCAGATCTTTGACTCTTTTGCAGCGAAGCATGAACTCTTGAATAAAACCATACCAAAACTCCGAGCTGGCTGGGCTTCTCAGCTGCACTGGGTTTACTGGGTCCTACCAATATTTTGAACATCTCTAATTGTGAGCATATTACTGACATGGCATCAGGAACATACTCCAGACGTGATTCCTGATATTAAGAGCATTTAAAACTCAGTTGTGTAGCAGATGTTCTGCTGCACATTTATTAGGAGTTATTTTTTATTACATGATACTAGAAAGAAGCATTTTGCCTACAGATCTGCTTGCAGGAAGCCTTTTTTCCTTCTGTTCATTTAAAGACATCTTTATGGGAAGCCTTTCATGTTTAGAAAAATGTATCTACATGCGGGAAAGAGTAAGGGATGGATCCCATGCATGTGCAATACAGCTGCGTTATCCATACACTAACTGTGTGCAAATGTCATAGAATCCCAGCCTGATTTGGGTTGGAAGGGGCCTTAAAGCTCACTCAGTTCCAACACCCTGCCACAGGCAGGGACACCTTCCACTAGAGCAGGGTGCTCCAAGCCCCTGTGTCCAACCTGGCCTTGAACACTGCCAGGGATGGGGCAGCCACAGCTTCTCTGGGCACCCTGTGCCAGTGCCTCAGCACCCTCACAGGGAAGAGCTTCTGCCTGAGAGCTCATCTCAGTCTCCCCTCTGGCAGGTTAAAGCCATTCCCCTTGGCCTGTCCCTACAGGCCCTTGCCAAAACCCCTCTCCAGGTTTCCTGGAGCCCCTTTAGGCACTGCAGCTGCTCTAAGGTCTCCCAAGAGCCTTTTCTTCTCCAAGCTGAACAAGCTCAACACTTTCCCTGTCACTCCCAGTTCAGAGAGCAGTGGGAACACCACAGCGTGGTAGACCTCCACTGGCACGCTCCTGCTTTTCTCCTAAATCACTTTTTTTTTTACAGAAAAAGAAAGAAAAAGGCACCTATTAGGAGATCTGAATCAGTGATGCTGCAGCATCCCACTGTGCCCCACACTGCACTGAAGGGAGACACACACACAGGATGCAGCCCCTTTGCCAAAGAACACTGTCAAAAGCCCGGTAAGCAAAGTGCTCCTGACACTGGAAATAGTGGAAACTGGATCATCCCGTGACTGCCTGCCTGTAGGAGGGGGGATTTCCATGTCATCAGCAGCCAGTGACACTCCACACACAGCAGATGGTTTGGGCACCCTCTGCCATCTGGTGCAAGCTCTAGTCATCAGGAATCCATAAAGACATGCCAGGTCCCCGGATTAACCCTGGACCCTGCTCCTTTGTCCCTCTCCCTGCAAAACTTTCCAGCCACCCACTCTTTCACCCCCTGCACTCGACCTGAAATGCACAGTTTCAGCATCATTCTGTACTAGACAGGGCAGCATCCTTTTCCTTAGGATACCACCTGCATGCAGGAGAAAAGGGGAAGCTATAAGACACTGTGCTGCAGTTTACATCTGATTTTCAGCTGTGAAAGCCATCGCTGCTCTTACAGCATCCTCTAAACCACCTATTTCACCTAAAGATTACTGTAAATAATACTTAATATCAATAGGAGACACAGCAGCTGCAAGCCGGGTGTTGAGGCATTAGCCACAAGGCAGCACTTATGAGCAAACCCCCTCCTTCAACCCTGTGATAGGAAACATTTGTATTTCCTGCCTGTGACCCAATTCCATGTGCTGCAATTTTATTAGCCTGCTCTTGATGAAGAAAATCAATCTGGGCTTGCACTAGGCTGCTCTCACAAGAAAATGCTTCCCTCAAGTGTTAAATGAAGTCAGGGCTGGAGTGCCCCACATTTGTCTTAGAGGAGAAGCAGGCGGTCTTATCAGAGCTGCCTGTGACTTCAACATGGCTTTATCCATCTCACTGAAAGAAGGATGTGTTGTAGGCACAGCTCCCGCATTGTCAAATCATCACTGGGGAACAGCACAAAGTGCAAGGAAAAGGGTATTAGAATGATCTGCTTTGCTGCATAGGGGCAGGGGGGGAATCTTCGGAGTTTAGTGGTCTTTTATTTGTAAGTGCTGTAAAAGCACACATCAAAATCTCACTCTCACGCCCTGAGGCTTTTCAGAGTTCCCTTTGAAGGATGAAGAGGGTTCAGGAAGGCATTTCACACCAAGACATCCCTGTTTCAACCCCCCATGGGGGGTATGAATTAAACTCTGCAGAAGTGCACTTTAACCAGCACACCCTTAGACTAGACTAAGCTTTATACATAAATATATGCACCTATACAGATGTGCATTCTGCAAATTATATATATAGATTGGTACCTGTGTGTGCATGTATATTTAATTAATCTTACCCAGATCTGTGCATAGAAAATTTCTCAGAACAACCCAGATCTCCAAAACCAACCCCAAACCACCAAAACGACAAGCCAGAACCAAGTCAGGCATGCTTAGAAACCAATTTTGAACTGGAAAGCTGCTTTCTAACATCACCACCTGCTTGTGCGTGCATCTTGCAGCAGTTTCCAAGACCTGATGCACACACTGGAGGATTATTTTTGTTGCAGCTAATCCTGGGGATGGCTGGTGCACTGCACTGACAACACAGCACATGCTGTATCGATCCCTCCTCTCAATTCCACTGCCTGCCTGGAGATAATGCAGCGATATTGTGACCTTTCCACCCCTACTAAAACTCCCATTCCGGCTGGCTTGAAACCAGAGTGAATTTAAGATGCTGAATGCAAGTTAAAAGACTGTAAAAATGTAATTTTGGGATTCTGCAGTTTCTGGATTTGGCAGAGAAAGAGCCATGATGCAATGGCTTAGAAAGTGAGGTATCAGAGGTCAGGCATACACCTCCATGCAGGTGCAGCTCATCCTCACATCCCATCTTGCTCCACCCCATCATCCTCCCCCATACCCACCACAGCTCTTGATTCTCTCCATTTACACCATTTGGATACCTGCATGGCATCTCCCAGCTTCCCCAAATCATGTAACAGCTGAATTTGTCTTAAATGGTGGTGAGGATCATGGAATCCCAGCCTGGTTTGGGTTGGAAGGGACCTTTACAGCTCATTCAGTTCCAGCCCCCTGCCACAGGCAGGGACACCTTCCACTGGAGCAGGGTGCTCCAAGCCCGTGTCCAACCTGGCCTTGAACACTGCCAGGGATGGGGCAGGACTGTGCCTGGAAGTGTGTCCTTAAGGCACCCTGGGGACCCAGAGCAGGTATTTATTTGCTTTTAATTCACCTCTCTCTATCAAAGGATTACCTGGAACTGGGCACTGATGCTGGGTGGTTTTTTCTTCTTATGGAGATGGAGGAGAGATTTGGTAATGCGGTCGTGCAGTGTCAGGTTGGTTAGGTGCTTGAGAGACTTCACATCCAGCATATGCTGTGGAAAGACAGACTCCATTTGTTCTTGATAAATACAAGAATAACTAGGTCTTATCATCCTGATGTCTGCTATAACCCTTTTCATCCCCTCTGTAGGGCTTCCTGAGGTGATCACCCTACTTAATCTCACCAGGAAACACAAAGGGATGTCTTGAAATGTAGTTCTGCTCTATTTCGCCAGATCTCCCAGATCATGTTCCTCTTCTGAGGACTTGGCAAGGGCATCTTTGCCCATGGGAAATTCGGCTCTCCTACCCAGCAAGGGCTGCAGACAAATTATCCTCTGTTAATCAGCAGTTCATCATTTAACTGTATGTGTCCCTCCAGGTGCAACACGCACACAGAGAGGAATAAACCCAAAGTTTGCTCCTCTTGGTCCCCCATTCCCAACCACCAACACAGAATCAACAAGGACCACAACAAGCATTATTCTTCTACGTACAACAGATTTCTTGATATCTCTTAAAATAGAGTGGATGCAGCCAAGAAGGAGAGAAACTGAATATGACTAGCCAAGCCTGATGTCTATCAGGCACTAGCCCTCTTGCATAACCTACCAACTCATTGGAGTTTAGAGATGTAATTATCAAACTTCACCAGCATGTACATACTCCTTCTCAGGGGAAGGAAAAAACGAGCCAGAGCAGGTCCAAGAAAGGAGCTCATACAGTATATCCCAGCACATCAGGGTTGAAATCCTTTGGTTTTATATAAATTAAAGAGCCCTGAACAAAGCTGAGTCGACCAAAGTCTTGATGCAGACACAAGTGGCCTTCCTCACACTCTTCCTGTAGCCTTAACTCACAGACCAGCATGCTGCTTCTCACTCACCTTTGGGAGATTGGGTTTGGCTTTGAAGTTCTTGTTTCGCCTGGGGACATAATAAAAGGCTCAGGTTAATCCATGTGTGCAATTGCAGAATGGAGGAGTTGATGAAACAAGCCCTTTCAAACCCCCTTTAGTAGCTGCTTCCTGTGACCTGCACTTGAAACTGGGCTGCTTCTGCATGCTGCAGATGAGGCGTACAAACTTAAAGGCACAGGTTTGAGAGGAAGGTATCCAGTTAAAGAGAAGGGTTACTCTGGCAATAATGGGGATGTCAGAAACTGGGCAGAGTGAGAGCGGCATCGGAAACAACTGACCATCCTCCTGCTTTCTCACAGCCTGTGTTAACTCCAGACAGCCGCAATGTTCTCTGAACCTCCTGATGAGGCTGCAGCGTGAATCATCAACATCATTTCCCTACCTAATTTGTAATGGAAACTTTGATATCAGGCTAAAAAATGTGACTGCATTACTTTGCTGTCATATCTGGAGACTGGTTTGACTGGCAGATTCATTCCTTCTCCCTGCCTCTGTTATTACGAATGAATGATAAGAGGTAAAAAAATCAGACGTGTAAAACATACTGGGGGTTGCTTTGACCCAACCATGAAACATGTCCAAGTCTACTCGAAACCCTGATATATTTATATTCTATTTACATTCCTCTAACCGCCCACACTGCTCATTATGCTCAAAGAATAAAGCCAAAATCCCCTCCTTCTGTACTGACATGAGGATGCCGTGGGCCCTCTCCAGCAGCTTGCTGTTGGTGGTGTTGACAAATATCCCATCCTTGTCTAGGAAGGCGCCGGAGCTGGTGAGCCGGCTGTGCCGCATCCCCATCCGACCATTCCAGCCAACCGCATAAGCATCACTGCAACACCAAACATCACGCAGCATTAGCAAGATATAACCCTCCCCCAGTTCTAAGACAAAATAAGATAACAAAGTAATCCATCAGTAGAAAATGAAAGTCACCATTCTATTCTTTTTATCACATCCTGGGCTGCATCAAAAGGAGGGTGACCAACAGGTCAAGGGAGGTGATCCTGCCTCTCTACTCTGCTCTTCTGAGACCTCACTTGGAGCACTGTGTGCAGTTCTGGTATGCCCAACATAGGAAGGACATGGAGCTGTGGGAGCAAGTCCAAAAGAGGCCACCAGGATGATCAGGTGCTGGAGCACCTCCTGTATGGAGACAGGCTGAGACCACCAGGGCTGTTCAGCCTGGAGAAGAGAAGGCTCCGTGGAGACCTCAGAACAGCTTCCAGTGTCTGAAGGGGGCTACAAGGATGCTGGAGAGGGACTCTTCACCAGGGACTGTAGCGGTAGGACAAGGGATGATGGGTTCAAACCGAAGCAGGGAAATTTCAGGTTAGATATAAGGAAGAAGTTCTTTTCTGCAAGGGTGCTGAGGTGCTGGCACAGGGTGCCCAGAGAAGCTGTGGCTGCCCCATCCCTGGCAGTGCTCAAAGCCAGGCTCGATGGGGCTTGGAGCAAGCTGCTCTAGTGGAAGGTGTCCCTGCCCATGGCAGGGGGTTGGAACTGGATGATCTTAAGGTCCTTTCCAACTCAAACCATTCTGTGATTCTATGATTCACTCCCACGGGGTGACTTCAGGATGGCAGATACCACATGAAGCAATCGGCTACTTGAGCACCTTTCAAAAATCAAATAATAATAAAAGAATCAAGCTATCAGCAGGAGAATAACAGCTTCCAGATGTCCCAGACAGAAGGCTTCTGCCTGCAGATACTCTGGTGGTCTGAAGGTACAAGACTATGACTTCTGCCATTAGCCTTGCTATTGTTAATAGTCACTACTTTAGATGATGCTAGTGCTGACTCTGAATTCTTGAACTCAATCATTTCATTAGGAAAAGAAAAAGCAAATGTCATTTGCAATAAACTAATTATTTGCCACAAATGAAGGATGCCAGCCCCAGCTGGACTGAGAGGTTGGACCAGAATCACTCACCGGGACCTGATCACAAATCACTCGTCCAATTTGGTCCTCTCTGCCGTAAATTCTCTATCAACCTTGCAGAAACCATCATATGAAATAAAGGTGATCTAAAGAAGGATGTGAAGTCTTCAACCCCGCCCTCTCCCTTCCAAGCTATCTCAGACAGCAGGAAAAGGAATAAAAGGAGAGTCAATACAGCACCAGTCTTCTGCTCATGAGGATGCTGAAGGACATGGTGGCTTAAATGGGCCTCCGCTCGCTTCTGAGGTTTAGGAACAAGGCAGCCCTTTGCCTTAAAGTCTTGATTTGGAGGAAGGGCAAATATAAAGTGCTGCATGGAAACTGAAAATTAAAGCCTCTAAAGTTGTTCTTTCTGCCAGCTCAAATGGAGCCAGATCCTTGGAGCCACGTGAAGCTGGAGTACAAGTCACCGTGCTGCCTTGCCTCACTCAGCGCCTTTCAGATCCCATCCTAGCCCCATTAAATCAGCTTTTTGACATGAGCAACTATTAAAAGAAAGGCTGAATCAGAGCAAAGTGAACCCCTGGCTGAGCACTTCAGAACCTGCTGCTTTTAAGCAGCCTGTTTGTTTCAAGGAAGGACAGCAAGAGGCTTTACTATCCAGGTGATCTCTCCTGTCCACCTTCTTTGCCTTTACAGCTAAGGTCCCATCCATCAGAAACCTCCTATTTGCAGGAGGTAAAAAAACCCCACCGGTTGACAAGTACCACTAAACCTCAATGACCACTTACGGGATCTACAACCTATCATTAATCTTGGCCAACCTGAATGCACTCTGAAGTTTGAGACTGGTTGTGGATATATGGACTCTGAACAAGCCCAGGGAATAGAAACCCTTAGAAATTCCCATGTGGTTTTGGAAAAAAAAAAAAGAAAAGAAAGAGATAAACCAACAGCTCTGTTATGGATACTGTAGGGTGGATACATGCATATGGCAACCAGCGAAGCCTTCAGGGTACTTGGGAGGTCAATCATCTCACCAAGCTTAAACAACTGTTTCAAGACAGGCTGATCAACCCCTGCTTTCCTGCATGCTACTTAGACATAACTGCACATAAACCAGCTTCATCAGTGAACAGCAACCAGCAGGAAAGCAGGCAGCCTGGCTGGTTTTGGTTAGCAATGGCACGGCTTTCATTGCCTGGTGGCCGGTGAAGGCACTTCCAAGACACGGCAGCTCCACATGGCTCTGCTGAAGGCAGGTTTCAGCCCCCAGCATGTGTGAACCACCCGTCCGCTTTCTTCTGAGATCAGAGACGAGCGCTTGGCTTGCTGAAGTGACTTCCTGCGTGATGTCATGCCTCAAACTCGCTTTGAGAAGCAAGCCCCGGGCTATCCTGTGGGTTGGATGCACAATGCAGACTTATCAGCGACCGCATGATCATGAGATGGCTTTGAAAGCAAATTCCTGTCTAATTTAGGGCCATAAATGGCTTATCTGCTGGAAAGCTGTTAATCTCTCTACGTGTTACCTTCACCCCCTGTATTTACCTCTTCTTGCTCGACAAGTGCAATTTAACCAAAATACCAACATTAATCAAGTGTGGTATGACACTTCAGATCAAAATCATCCACAGTGAAAGGTATCAAAATCACTCGCCTACTCTGAAAGTGCAGGCTGGACTTCAGAGATTTTATGAGAGACCCGGTTTGTGCTTTCAGAAGGAAGAGGCACAGATACGAAACCTGGGGACCCATCACTGATGATAACCAAGGGAAACAAAAATCATGGACTGTGTTTCTAAGGCACCACACCAAGATGAGCACAGGAGTTAGCACAGCTTCAAAACCACATCTTTCTGCCAATGTATCCGTAAAGGGAGTAAACTATGTGTCCTGACCCTGTTGGGGTACAATTGCTGAGGATGATGAAGGAAGACACAGTAGCTGCTGCCCTCGATCCTGGCTGTTTAAAGCAACTTGGCTGCTATGCTGGCTTGGGTTAAGCCAAATAAATAGAGCTGACCACAGACTGAACTCCACAGTAAATAAACACATCCTCTTCTCTCACAGAGACAGGATTTTCCCTGCCTTTACTATGCCCCCTCACTGAAATAACTACAACGTTTTGGGCTATGAAGATGCTGGCAGCTCCAGCTCTCACACTAATGCACCTCCAAAGCTGGAGCCGGACAGTCGAGAAAAACCCTGTCCCACCTCACAGATGTTCTTCGTGCACCACACCAGGTTTGAAGGCTTGCTAGAGAAACTGCAGAACCTCTTATCTGCACGGGAAGATCTCCACAGGGACACAGTTTCATGTTACATCATGCTTAGGGAAACCTATGCAACCACAAGCACTAGAAACAGTGAATGTCATCCCTGAAGTCACCAACCTTCCTTGCCTCAAGTGTTACCATGTACCTACTGACGTTGTGACCCAACAGATTTGAGCTACAGGGACTCTAGCAATAGGAGAAAGAAAAGGAGAGGTGGGAAAGACTGATGTGAAGAAAACCAGGATTGTATCACCTTCTCACGACAGGGTGAGATTGCTTGCACCAGCTGGATTTGTGCCCAAACCTGAGAAGCCGCAGAAATTCATTAATTCAATACAACATTTTTATGGAAATCACATCCTCTCTGATCACTGGAAATAAGCCAGCTTGTAATGACATGAGAACATTCAGTTCTCCTTCAGCAGGGTGCCACCACCACTCTCAAATGGGAGAAACTCAGGGCCAGAGGGATATTGTAGTCTTGATGGCACTTGGAAGGCACATGGTAAAAAAGCCCAGATAATAAAAGCCTTTTGTTCCCCTTGGGTAAAAAGCAATACCACGTGCCTAATTTCTGTTTTGGCCATCTGGCATTAAAACCAGTGAAAAATGAGGTTTAATAACATATTTGGAGGGTATTTTAATTTGCGTGGAAGGGAAGCCCACTGAGACACAAGGACCATTACAGGGGATTTGATGGACATGTTTCAGGAGACAGTCTCAGACTCCTCTTGATTTGTTCTGGACTTCTCGTGAAACTCAAGTGCATCCATGAAGTTACACCTCAATGTCTGCAGCTCCAAGCAGTCATTTTAGGAGCTGAGGACGGTGCTCATCTTTATCTCCAGCACACACACGTGTACTCAGAGGGAAGAAGAGATGCACTGCACCCCTTTAGAAGTGGTACTTGAATAATCAGACTTTCTGGGATCTGCGGAGAGATAGCACAAGAGTAGCTGGAGAAAAGCAGGAGGTTCTGTGCCCAGATATTCTTTGAAATGAAGACACTGTGCTTCATAAGCAACTCAATTATGAAATGGGTTTGGAAAACATTTTGCAGAAGAGGCATATGTCTGTATATCAAAGTGTAGACCTGAGTGACTCTCAAGCAGAAAGGTCTCATTAAGAGTTGCTTGAATGGCTGGAACCTTCAAGGAAGGATTAAAAACCAAAACTGTACAGAAACCCAGCAAAACCCAACCCTTTTTGAAGCTGACATGCTGCTTTCCCTTCAAGACGGGCAAACGTTTGACCAGGTACTATCTCAGCTTCCCAGGTCCTTCACACTCAGTGGCATCATACGGCTTGCATGCAGTTCTGCACCCAAACACATCATTGGGCTTTTCCTGCCAGAAAAATCCTTTTTAGACTTTGATTTCCTTGATATTGGCACATTCATTGATATTTTTTGCAAGCTTCTTTTCACCTTGTACACCACACCACCTATAACTGCTGCCTTTTGATGCAGGAAAGTTGCTTTCCCTGCCTACCATTTAGATATGATCTCAGAGCAGAAAAAGAATGAAGAGAAGACAAAATTAATAAGGTGAAAGAAACATGAATATAGTCATGTATAACAACAGACAGAGCTCTCCCATCCCAGATTTCCTTGTTGTGCAAATGTAAAAGCAAGAGACTTACCGCTGGGTCCTCTCGTTGATGGTGTTGACTCCCTGGAGGTCCGAGAGCGGTGTCCGTGGGCTCTTCCGAGTAATACCTAAACCAGCACATCAGAAAAGATGTTTCTAGCTGGCTCTTCACCCAGAGGCAATTAGCACAGCCATAGCTTAGCACTGATTACAGTGAGGAGGAGCATGTACGTGTCATGGCACATGCTGGGAACAGAAGGGTGCCAAAGATGCCGACATACCCATCATCTACCTCTCTGCCACAGTCATCACCCTTATGAGTAACGCTGTTTGCTCAAGCCTGGTAATTCCCCTCCCACACCTGCACATAGTGTTAGGGACACGATGTCCCAGCTAGTAAGGAAACATGGTAAAGACGTTGCTGTGATGGTGGGGACCAGCCACTCCTGTTCTGTATGTCCAAAATATTCCCAAGCTCTCCGCTGTGCATGGGACATCCCAGATGCTTGCAGGGGCAAAACACCAGAATGTAAGTAAGGCGCTTGGAAAAATGGTCCTTTATTCCTTGCATCCAGTTAGAATTAAACTTGGCTAGGGATGTGAAAGATAACAGGAAGGGATTCTATAGGTACACTGCAAATAAAAGGCAGGCTAGGGACAATGTGGGCCCCCTCCAGAAGCTCTCGGGAGAACTGGCTACCCTGGATTTGGAGAAGGCTGAGGTTCTTAATGACTTCTCTGCCTTAGTCTTCACTGGCAAATGCTCTGACCTCACCACCCAACTCTTGGAAAGCAGATGTAGGGAGTGTGAGAATGAAGACCCTGGGCCCACTGTAGGAGAGGATCTGGTTCAAAACCATCTTAAGAACCTGAATATACACAAGTCCATGGGACCTGATGAAATCCATCCACGGGTCCTGAAGGAGATGCAAATGAAGTTGCTAAGCCACTGTCCATCATATTTGAAAAACCATGGCAGTCAGGTGAAGTTCCCGACGACTGGGAAAAGGGAAATATAGTCCCCCTTTTCAAGAAGGGGAAAATGGATGAGCCAGGGAACTACACAGCAGTCAGCCTCACCTCTGTGCCTGGCAAAATCTTGGAGCGGATTCTCCTGGAAGGCATGCTGAGGTACATGAAAAACAACAAGGTGGTTGGTGACAGCCAGCATGGCTTCACTAAGGGGAAATCCTGCCTGACCAATCTGGTGGCCTTCTATGATGGGGTACGGAACTGATGGACAGGGGTAGAGCAGTTGATGTCATCTACCTGGACTTGTGCAAAGTGTTTGACACTGTCCCACATGACATCCTTGTCCCTAAGTTGGAGAGACATCAATTTGATAGGTGGACCACTCGGTGGATAAAGAACTGGCTGGACGGCCACACGCAAAGAGTTGTGCTCAATGGCTCAATGTCCAGCTAGAGACCAGTAACGAGTGGTGTCCCTCAGGGATTGGTGCTGGGACCAGTCTTGTTCAACATCTTGGTTGGTGACATGCACAGTGGGATTGAGCGTGCCCTCAGGAGGTTTGCTTGATGACACCAAGCTGTGTGGTTTGGTTGATATGTTGGAGGGAAGGAATGCCATCCAGAGGGACCCTGACACGCTTGTGAGGTGGGCTGATGCCAACCTGTTGAAGTTTAACCATGCCAAGTGCAGGGTCCTACACCTGGGTTGGAGCAATCCCAGGCACAGCTACAGGTTGAGCAGGGAAGAGATTCAGAGCAGCCCAAGGAGAAGGACTTGGGGGTGTTGGTCGATGAGAAAATGAACATGAGGCGGCTGCAGTGTGCGCTCGCAGCCCAGAAAGCCAACCGTATCCTGGGCTGTATCAGAAGGAGAGTGACCAGCAGGTCGAGGGAGGTGATCCTGCCCCTCTGCTCTGCTCTCCTGAGACCTCACTTGGAGTATTGTGTGCAGTTCTGGTGTCCTCAACATCAGAAGGACATGGAACTGTTGGAACAAGTACAGAGGAGGCCACGAGGATGATCAGGGGACTGGAGCACCTCCCGTATGAAGGTAGGCTGAGAAAGTTGGGGCTGTTCAGCCTGGAGAAGAGAAGGCTGCACGGAGACCTCAGAGCAGCCTTCCAGTATCTCAGGGGGGCCTATAAGGATGCTGGAGAGGGACTCTTCATGAGGGAGTGTAGTGATAGGACAAGGGGTAACGGGTTCAAACTTAAACAGGGGAAGTTTAGATTGGATATGAGGAAGAAGTTCTTTCCTGTGAGGGTGGTGAGACACTGGAATGGGTTGCTCAGGGAAGTTGTGAATGCTCCATCGCTGGCGGTGTTCAAGGCCAGGTTGGACAGAGCCTTGGGTGTCATGGTTTAGTGTGAGGTGTCCCTGCCCATGGCAGGGGGGTTGGAACTGGATGATCTTAAGGTCCTTTCCAATCCTAACTGTTCTGTGATTCTACTTCTTCTCTTCCTGCAGATACATGGACAGGGACACAGATAGCAAGTAGTATATACTGCATGGGGAGGCTTTAATGCCTATTGAACCTACATCCTTTGATAGGGGTAGTTCTAGAGTAATTTCTACTTGATATAAAGCCAAGGAATTTTTCATGCATGGTTACAGAAGCAAACATTTCAAACTCTTATCTTCCCCAAAGTGGAAATGTTTTGTAACCAAGCATTTAGGAAGACAGAAGACAATTTTTGTAGACAACAAAATGCTTTTCAATTCACTAAACTGCAGACATTCAAAGACTTGATAAACTTGGATCTGACATGAAAACAGCCAAGCAATATTTTAACTGTCTCAAAATCGCTGCTGTGAGACAGAAAACATGGCAACATTCGCCTGAACACGGGAACAGTGTATTCCCTACCCCGAGTTGGCTGCAGAGGACAAAAATATAGCAAAAACTCTTCTCTAAAAAGAAAGTCTAAACTGTAATTTGCAGCAGAATAGGAAAAGCAATAGCATCTCCCCTCCACGTTTATCACTTCCCTATTTAATGTAGCCCAGATGTTGAGCTAAAAGGTGTCCTAAGATTCTTTTTATTCCGAAGATGAATGCAAAGCACAGAGATCTGAGCCTGTGCTGCTGATCTGCTGCTCCTCAGAGCCTGAAGGAGAAGATGGATCTCTACCAAACCTCAACAGGTGACATCCCTTTAACAGAACATCTCTTGTTCTCCTTTACCTGTGAAGATATTATAACACTTTGTCTTGAAGCCTGAACATTTGGCAGGAGATGCCTGGAAAAGCTGCTGGTTCACTTGGTTAAGTTGTCCAAACATCCTAGAAATCTGAGCAAAAGAAAATTCAGGAATGTGATGCCACAGATCATCTCTGATCCTGCCTGTGCAGGACCAAAGCACTCCCACTGAGGTTTTGCAATCTCCAGCTCTAGAGGCTTTTGGAAAGCAAGCCGGGTAATCTACCCAAGCACCTAGCTACACCTGGAGTTCAAAATGCTCTCTTTAATCCCTCTTTTTGCCATGAATGACATTTTTTGTTCCATTTCTCATCCAAGGAGCGTTCTTTTACCTCTTTCAGGACTGGCTTTTCTGTGCCCAGTTGCAAGGGGGGGAGAATGAGAATGATCAAATCTGCTTAAAATACTATGTTAGTATTTTCTGTGGCTGGTTTTACACTAAGAAAGCACCCAAAGTCTAGATGCAACTGCTTTTTTTAACGTAGTATATATGCCTCTATGCTTCCCCATTAAGGCACAGAAGGTTCCTCTAACCTAAAGTATTTCATCAGAATGGGCTTTTATGAGTATTTCTAAGACTTTTTTAGAACATGCCCTTCTTTTTAGAGCAAACTCTGTCCTCCTTCACTTCTCTGCACTCCCCACAGAAGAAATCCCTGAAAGAAAAAGCCCAAAACACCATCTTAACAAGCTGGGCTGAAGCTATGAAGACAAAGTTGTAACAAAACGTTACTGCATCTGCACCTTGCATTGCTTGGGAAAAAGGAATTTCTAGTTTAGGCTTTCAGATAATAGCTGCATTAAACTCACATCATAATTCTGACAATTTAGTACCTTCAGTGACTTTTTGATTACTAAAAGTCATGGCCACAAGCTGGGTTAAAGACTTCTCTACATTGGGCATGACTTGCCTCTTAAAACCAGCATGCATACATGCTGCAGCCAAAGAAATGTTAGATTGATGTCACTTCTTTTCTGGGAAATAAAGTAGGGTTTTTTTTCAGACATGAAAGGAAAAAAGGTGTTAGATTTAAGCTGACAAGTCACACAAGGCTTTGGGAATTCTGTACAGTAAATACAGGCTATTAAATTGTGTATATGAATACACTGCATGCAAGGAACAGTGGTGTGAGTGGAAACAACTTGTTTCCTTGCCCAGCTTTGGTCTTGAACTCAGAGATGTCTAAACCCAGTACCTTCCTCTGGTGGAAGACCATCAACTAACTGATAGACCCAAAGACACCAGTGAAGCAGCTGAGATGGTAAGGGAAGGGTAATCAGTTGGCTGCACAAGCTGAACAGTAAGTGACCTAGAGGGAATCTCAGTATACTCATCAAATCAATTAGTTTTCTCTCTGTGCACAGTTAGAACGAACTGTGACCAGCAGGTTGAAGGAGGTGATCCTGCCCCTCTGCTCTGCTCTGCTCTTGTGAGACCCCACTTGCAGCACTGTGTACAGTTCTGGTATCCTCAACATAAGGACATGGAGCTGTTGGAGCAAGTCCAAAGGAGGCCACGAGGATGATCAGGGGCTGGAGCACCACCCATATGAAGACAGGCTGAGAACACTGGAGCTGTTCAGCCTGGAGAAGAGAAGCTGCCTGGAGTCCTCAGAGCAACTTTCAGTGTCTGAAGGATGCTGGAAAGGGACTCTTCATCAGGGACTGTAGTGACAGGACAAGGGGTGATGCATTCAAACTGAAACAGGGAAATATAAGGATATATAAGGAAGAAGTTCTTCCCTGTGAGGGTGGTGAGGTGCTGGCACAGGTTGCCCAGAGAAGCTGCGGCTGCCCCATCCCTCACACTGTTCAAGGCCAGGTTGGACAGAGCCTTGGGTGACAGGGTCTAGTGGCAGGTGTCTCTGTCCATGGCAGCGTGTTGGAACTGCAGGATCTTAAGGTCCTTTCCAACCCAAACCATTCTATGATTCTAATTGCACAATTCCAGACCTATTTGGTCCCTCTCACAAGGATGCTATGGATGTAACCTCACCCAACTTGTAGGAAAAGCCAAGTCCCTGGGGCCAACCTCAGCATGTGCTTTCTCCTCGCCTGTGGGACCTGCAAACCCACTGAATTCTGGACCAAAAAAATGTACATGTTCCACCCCATTTTAAGCCTGCCCAAGCCACAAAGCCTGGGGAAGCAGCTTGCAGGAGCACACCCTACATGAAGACGTGAATGACTTCTGAAAGCAGAACATCAATTACCCATTTGTCTAGACCATAGCAGCATCTATGGAATTGCTACTCTCAGGTCCATGTGTCTCCTAAGAAAGACCAAAGTGTGTTGACTACTGTATAGAAAGTGAGGTTTTAAAATGTTATGCTCAACACTGAGCTCAACTCAGTGCTTCACCTTAAGTTGAAGCTGTTTCTGTGTGTCTCTTGAGTTGCATGAATTGCTTTCCCACCTAAGCAACAGCAAATGTTAACATCCCCCAGTCTTGCCATATGGCTCAGCTAACTTACAAATTAAAATTGAACTGATTAATTAATTGCAATTAAAGTTACACCACTGATAATTGTCTTTCTTTGCAGTACTTCTTTAGTAGCATCAATAAGGTCACTTAGTACAAAAGCACTTAATAAATCTAGTGATGAGCTTGTCTTACTGCTTTGTATCTCCTTATAGCAATAGTGGGAGCTTGTAGGAGAAAATAATGTAGTTTAAGAATTAAAGTCTAAATTAAGAATTAAAACACCTCTGCTCTCCCAGTGCTACACACTGGAGAAAGCATGGAGATCTGTTATAAGGTTCTGTGCAGGAAAAGCATACTTGTGAAGACTTCGCATGCAACTGCTGTACTTACCGTGCTCAGCTCTAGAGAAAAAACCTGGGTGTTCGGCATTTACACCTAAGTTGCACAATGTTGAAGTTAACAACTGGGGCTGGGGATTCGCCCTTGTGCCCTTGCGGGCTGCATACAGCAGTGCTCTAATGCGGTAAGCTTCAATGTGCAACATAAAGGAAGAGAATAATGGCAGAAAAATGGTATGTCTCAAGATACAAGCACCAAATGTATATTTTATATATATAATATAGTAGTGCAGGCAAGAGTGTCCATGTTGTCATGCAGGATGAGTTTATTACATGACAGAGGAGTGAGGAGGAAGAAACGGAGACCAAGTGCATCTTTACTCAACTCATTCTGGAAAACAACATTGCCAAAGGCTTTAGTTTCAAGTAAAAGCCCTTGGAGACAGTATTTTCACAAACTAAAGTTATTTTGGAAGACCAGTGAAATCTCAAGGAAGTCAAATTGCAGCTGTATCAGCCACAGACATGTGATGCTGTTCATTCCTACTGGACCTGTGGAGCTTTGAGCTTGTTATCACCTGTGTGATAACAAAAATAAACCACTCCAAAAATACCCCTGGCATCAGCCTCCTGACTTAATGTCAGTGAATAAACGAGGAAACCACCAACACGATGATGTGCTATCTCAAGAGATGTGGGTTTGGTTTAATTTTCCTCTCCAAACTCTGCCATATAATTTCCCAATAGGCTCAAAATTGTTATTCTTCGATGCCTGAAGGCTCCTTGGGTGGTGTTTTTCACCCTTTCTAGGCTGAATGCACCTGGTTTCCATTTCTTGTGTGAGTGTCGTATCAGAGGGAAGGGCGGGTGATGGAGCCTTACTGTACTTCTCCTCCTTGCATCTCTGCAGGATCTCTAAGCTCCTCTGGTGAACTGGGTGATGGAGAAAGCTAAAACTATCCACACTTTTCAAAACCGCACATGGCACTGCATCATCATGCCCTTGGGAAGCAAAATGAAAACAAAACAGAAAATTGAGAGGAGAAAGATTATAACAAGCAGAAATCAGGAGAGGGTAAAGAACAAGCCCGAAGGACGCGAGAGCTTGAGGGTCATGTGTTTTCTGGTGCTCAACACAATTTAACCTCGGGTTCCTCTGGACACGGAGCCATGGCACAAGAGCAATGGGCTGGACCACATCCCAGCACTGCTTATAATCCTTTATAGGATCCAGAGTATAATCACTTCATAATCACTCTGAGATTGTTTGGGCAAAAAATAGATGATTTGATAAATTTTGGTTTTACTAACTGCTTTTTAAGATCTTTTCCACGCCTCTGTCAGGCGTTATCTGCAGTTCCCTGTGTGGATGCTCCTGGACACAGCCATCTCAAATTCCCATCTTGCACCCCAGTGCCCCACTTTGATCAGACATTGGTAATTAAAAGGAAAAAGAAATGGTCTGTATTAAACAAGGGTTCTATATTCCTCTAGGGCAGGGGACACAGGATCTGGAGTTAAGTAGAATGGGTTTGAGGTCAAAAGTCGGAAGAAATCATCTTTGTGTGGCCAAGAGGACTTTTGATGGCCCAGGTCTGAACATAGGGTGGAGGAGAGGTGACACAGGCGACAATGTGCGAACAGTAAGCACCTCTCCACCATCGTTTAAGTGGCCAAGTCATGGGATACATCGCGCTCCCGTTGAGCCATGATGAGGTCACCGAGGAGTTACCTTGTGTCAGCACTGAAGCATTTCATACCAACGCATTAAATCATCAGAAAGGACTGATCTGAACTTTCCAGAGCAACACTGCCAACGGGCATCTTCCTCACATTAACATCACTTCACGCTGCTCACTTTGATCTCAAAGACCCATTTTTTGGTTGCTATCACATTTACTTGGCAATTACAGATTGGCTTTTTTTATTCTTTCAGTGTGCATGTGTTTTTTTGGTGTCAAGCTTCAGGGCTAAACCTGCAGAAGTCAAAAGCATCATTTCTGAGAAGACATTATCATGTAGGGCAGCCACAATAGGCACTAACCCAAAGAGCAAGCCTTGTTGGCTGAAGGTAAAGGCAGAGCCCATTGAGGGAGGGCAAAGCCCCAGAACCATGAACCCTTTGTCAGAGAGGATTTAGGTTCATGTCCAGCAAAAGCAAGATGAAAAAGCTGCGAGTCTCCACAGCCTGGTTTGAACAGCACCAGTTCTTCCAACCCCTTTAAGGCCAGGTTGGACAGAGCCTTGGGCAACACGGTCTAGTGTGAGGCATCCCTGCCCATGGCAGTGGGTTGGAACTAGATGATCTTAAGGTCCTTTCTAATTCAAACCCTTCTGTGATTCCATCCATTTTCCTTAGCAAAAAATTAGGGTTTTTTTGGTAATAAATTCATACTGATAACACAGCAAAAAATGTCAATCAGCCAAATTTCTTCCCTAAAAAGCTCAATAATGTTCCTTTAATTGAAGTTCACTAACAAAATCTCGTTCAAATGTGTAGTTCCTCTGTTTATCAACAATAATAATAATAAAATCAAATCATTGAAGAATTCCACCCTTCAGTTAACTGCAGCCTGCCAGCTCCTCAGTGTTTCATCCAAGGGGGGTTGGCAGTGCTGTAAGACATATCTCCCGGGCAGAAGAGAAAGGTATCCAATAAAATTCACAGTGGTACTGCTTTGCTGCTCTACACCTCCAGGTTAACAAGGACAATCTTCAGTCACTAAAAGATGCACTACTGGGATATTAGGAGCACAAAAAAAGGAGAGTCCCCAAAGCAGGCAGGAAGGAATGCTGATTATCCATACAGAAGCATCCGTAGCACTGGCTGCCACTGCTGGCATGAAGAAGATAACCAAAAGGATGATGCAAAAAGAGAGCAGAGCAAAATTTTGCAGAGCTGCTTATACATAAGCCGGAGATTTGTCATGAAAATCCCCGTTGAGTATTGCAAGCGCGACTTGGGCAGGCCTTCAGAGAGTGAAAAGCAAAGGAAATCCATTTGGGGTTAAGACAGAAGAGTGCAAAGAGCCTTAAATAAAACCAAAGCATGCTTTGGATATTTTCCTACTGGTTCATTACATCTGCCTGGTGGATGGGAGCAGCAGCAGACAGGACCTCAGAAACCAAGAACCAAAGTCTATGCAAATATTAAGCGTGCACCCTTGGCAGAACATACATGTGTGAAGTTATTTTCTGCTAATCTACCATAATGTTATCGAAAGCCCCATGTCTGTGGGCAGTAACACATTCAAATTAGGCTAAGTAAAGCCATTTTGGTAAAAAACCAAACTAGACCTAAACCACAGCCTGTCTTTGGTTGTCTACAGAGATGGGGTGATTTTAGCGATTCTCCATTAATTCATCATTATGGTGCCTCTCCAGAGAGGCCAGAGGCAGCTGAATATGAGTGGTCTCAGCTATGCCAGTAGGGCAAGTTTTCCCAATGGATAAGGTGCACCTCAGTATGGGAATTAGATTTAGGTAATCTCCTCCCACTAGTTCTGCCCCTATAATGGTGACTTTCTCATGACTTTTTCCCAATTCGTGCTGAAGATGCACAGAGAAATTTGGAGTACAAATTACCTGAGGACTGTTGGGTAGCTGAAGACAAACCTTATCCAGCCTTCTGAGGCATTTTGTTCTTTCTTTTTTTTGACTCCAAACCCAGCAGTTACAAAGCACAAAGCCATTTGAAAGCAGGCTAAAGAATCCCAGAGATAAAAGAGCAGCACCATGTGCTAGAAAATGATTAGAAATCCAGCCACTACTGTGCATTGGTTGGTTTTGGTATGGAAAGAAATGGTGATGCGAGAACTGAGTCTCAGAATTGCCTGAAAACCTCCTTGACTCTATTTCATACCTATATATTGGGATATAGATATAAGCACATTATTGCCACAAACTGAAGACTGAAAAGCAGAAAGCTAGCTAGCAGGAGAGGAGCATGGCAGGCACAACTGATCGCCAGACACAGAAAGCGAAGAAGCAGGGCTTGAAATTAGCTCTTATTTCCCAAGACCGAACCTATTTTTACTATCTCCTTGACCAGCTTGCTTCAGTTCAGCCTAGGTTTAGTCCAAGATGAAAAGATGATGTTCAGAAAATGCAAATATGGATTTTGGTATCCAATGCGAATGAAGTTTCTCCCAGTGCCAAATATTTTGCCATCTACCTCTTGGTGTTATGAAACACCACTGTCCATAAATGCTGCCTGGAAGCGCCAGATAGACCCAGGTTCACGAGAAATGTCTTTGCTCTAACATCACATCTGGGAGGTTTAAAAGTCTCAAGAACCAAAAGCTGATTTCTGCCTCCTGCTCTTTGGGATGCTACTATTCATCCCAAACAAGACAAATGTTCTTTCCACTTGTATGGCTCCCATTCCTGTGTTCCTTGTCTCAGGCTCCTTGGCTTTCCTTAATGCACACCTCTCCAACTGAAAACTCCATGGTGCAGCTCTGCACTTTGTTTTAACTCAGCTGACATTTTCCCTGCTGAGACTCTAATTTCATCATGAATTTCAAGCCCTCTTGTGCCCAGAAATTAATAGGAATAGCTTGTACCCATCTTCCCCAAATTGGTTTATGCAGAGAAATGGTCTAAAAGCACAGCCAGGTATTGCCTGCCACAGCATGATGATGCACCATCACTTTCCTTTAATTTAATGACCTTGCACTCAGCACAAAGTGGTTCTGGATGACTGCAAAGCAATGAATTTTGCTAGACAAGAGACACACTCTCTTGCAGCTTAAATGGTGAAGAGCTTGAAAAATTATAGAGAAAAGTTAGTGCCTTTTTTTGTTTCCAGTTCAAGAATTCCCAGAAAATATACGTTGGCCTTATTTGCTAAATAATTACAATGTTTCTGTTTGAGTCATTCTGGTTTTCCTAGGCATGCATCCTACAGAAAGGAAAAGTTAAAGCAGCAAAGTGAAATTCTTCCCTTACGATGTGGTCAAATCCAAATGTACATTTCAATGGAACTTTTGCACCGCAAACCCTGACATTTTAATGATTTTTCAATAGCTCAATCACTCCTAATAAGTGAGGCGACTAAAAATACCATAGTAATGCATCGGACCTAAGTTGCTGCTAAAAAGCAGGCGCTAGAATTAGGACTTAAGACACATACGTACCAGTTTTCTTTTCCACGTATCGTTTTCCAGCCTCCCTAAAGGCAACCATGGCCCTGAAGAAGGCCCGCAGGATGGCCCAGCGGAAGACAGCCACCGGGTCGATCCCAATCATCCCACAGATGAAGGCGTTCTTGCTGCTTCGAAGAAGAGCTACAATGTCCGGGCGCATGTGATCTGTGTTCTTCTCACGGAAATCCTAGGGAAAGACAAAAAGGAGTGGGGGGAAAAGAGGAAAAGAAACAATTATTTACGAGATACACCAGGTCAGATGTGGATGTCCCTGGGACAGCATAACTACTGAATCTGCTTCTGTCTCTTTTTCTGCCCCTACATTAGGCACCTGGTTACGTCTAGAAAAGAAATGTTTTACCCCAAAGCACTCTGAAGCATCGTAAAGCTGACGCGTATCCTGGGCTGCATCAAAAGAAGTGTGACCAAAGGCCAAAGTGTGACCAAAGCGTGACCAAAGGTTGAAGGAGGTGATCCTGCCCCTCTGCTCTCATGAGACCCCACCTGGAGCACCATGTGCAGGTCTGGTGTCCTCAACTTAAGAAGGACATGGGGCTGTTGGAGCAAGTCCAGAGGAGGCCACCAGGATGATCGGGGGACTGGAGCACCTCCCGTATGGAGACAGGCTGAGAACATTGGGGCTGCTCAGCCTGGAGAAGAGAAACTGCATGGAGACCTCAGAGCAGCTTTCAGTGTCTGAAGGGGGCTACAAGGATGCTGTAGAGGGACTCTTCATTAGGGACTGTAGCGATAGGACAAGGGGTGATGAGTTTAAACTGAAACAGGGGAAGTTCAGGCTGGATCTAAGGCAGAAGCTCTTCCCTGTGAGGGTGGTGGCACACTTGCATGGGTTACTCAGAGAAGCTGTGGCTGCCCCATCCCTGGCAGTGTTTAAGGCCAGGCTGGACGGGGCTTGTTGACATGGGCTAGTGTGAGGTGTTCGTGCCCCTGGCAGGGGTTGGAACTGGATAATCTTAAGGTCCCTTCCAACCCAAACCATTCTATGATTGTATGATTCTATGCTTAAGTTTGTTGCATTTACTGCATCAGAAACACAATTACAGCTCTGCAGTTGTAAATCCTGAGGCTGTTTCTCATAAAGGCTCAGCTGCCCACCAGAATTGCTTCTGTTATTAAGTGGAATGAATATAAATAGGGCCAACTTTGAAATCATTTGAATGGCATTTCCAAAAGTCCCTGAAGCAGTGAGATGCTGAGCCCTACGGTCGTGTAATCTGTGTTAAAAAATGGAGAATGATGAAACCCATGGGATTTTCTACACAAACCAAGCCCAAAAAAAATACCAAATACCCAATCTCAACCCATCACTGCAACATAATCAACCACAGCGTGCATCCCTAAATTCTCCCCCAAAATGCCAACACGTGGTGCTCACTACGTGGAGAATAGGATGATACAATCCTCATTACCTTCTCATTCCAGCCAAGCTTTTTACCAAACACTTCTCTCCCAACCCTCAGTGTCTCTTCTCCAGCCAAGTCCTCTCCAAAGCTGCTCTGTGGAGCTGTTGGGGCTCTGCTTCCCCTTCACAGTTAGGTGATTTACATGAAAACAGCTGCTGGGTGACTGACCTTCACTCCATACTTCACTTTGCCCGCGTAGTGTCTGATGATGAAAGCTGGCTCCATGACGGCTGGAAATTCAATGTAGGAGTTCCCTTCATGTTGACGTTTAAACTTGTCCAGCAGTGTCTGGTTTGTGGCTTGAGGAAAACTGAGTGGAAAGAATTCAAAAGAAGACAACCATAAACCCAACAAAAATGCTTTTACACTTCTTTCCTGACCACAAATGGGAAAAGAGAGAGATTCTGAGGTTCCAGTTCTGTGCCTGCAGAAGCAAACACTATTCTGTATGCTGTCATGAGGTTATATACAAACACAAGGTATATCTGGTGCCTAGCGAACTCTAAGCTGATTTAGTGATGATCTGAAGTCAGTTCTAAAAGCACAAATAGGTGTATGTTGTGGTATACTGTATCATATCCCCACTGCATAGGCATTATTGAGGGTAGCTGCATTTATCTGAGACCGCAAGTTTCTCTCATTGGCTTTGAGGGCTGGACTGCTCCAGTATCTATGGGGTATTTGCACATCTAGGAAAGATCGAGCCGTTTTGCTTACAAGTCTCACTTCAGTGTCAAGCGTTACTTGACTGATCTTGTCAGAGAGGGCAGGAACAGTTTGCCCAGAGAAGCTGTGGCTGCCCCGTGTCTGGCAGTGTTCAAGGCCAGGTTGGACACAGGGGCTTGGAGCAAGCTGCTCTAGTGGAGGGTGTCTGTGCCCATGGCAGGGGTTGGAACTGGATGAGCTTTAAGGTCCTTTCCAAACCAAACCAGTCTGGGATTCTATGATGTGCTAAGTTCTACCAAGACAAGCTGGATGGATATCACCAAGGACGCAAATCTGAGCTGCATCCCTGATGCCCATGAAACCCTATGGAAGCACAGCCCCTACGTATAAGTGCCCTCGGTTCCCTATGGCTTAGTTTTTAAAACTAAATTGGTCAATCAACCTTGTATCTCAATAACAGCACCCACACAACCTGCATTAACTCATTCACTGGGATTCTCCCTTAACTCAGCTCAACTTCAAGCATCTTCATGTTATTATGCCACGAGAGACAGGGAGACAAAAGAGGAGAGAAGCAAAAGAGATCTTTTCCCTTCCTTTTAACAGAAGAAATTCTTGAAACAGTTTTAGCTCTTATTTGTCAAGGCTCTTCGCTCTGTTTGCTGATTTGCCAAAGACAGAAGATACACCAACAGAGACAGAAGATAAATCAGCCCAACAAGCTATGAACATCTGTCTGGGAAGGATCACAATAGGGAAGACTTGAGGATAAACACTTTTTAAGTGACACCCCCCCCCAATAATCTGCAAACCCAACAGTTTCCTACTTACTTGCTTTCCTCATCCAGCAGATGGAGCAGGCCTGTTGGCTTCTTACTGATCAGGTTGATGCAGCTGGAGTTGTCTATGTAGTCGATGTTGTGCCAGCTAATTCCTTCTGCTCTATATTCCTCCTAAAAAACCCCGCAGATACAAGAAAACAGATATAATGATATTGGGTGCAAGCAAAAAAGAAAAAAAAAGGTGAAATTTAAAGGATTTTCTGGAAAATGATGCACCATTTACCAAAATTAACATTTATTCTGTTAATATGCCACTGAGACTTTATTTGATGCAACAGAACGTTATGAAGAACAACCTGAACAACCCAAACACAGCATATAACAATTTCAGGTGCAGCAGACTTGCTCAGATAGAGGTTAGCTATATGGATGGCACACATTGTCTCCTTAGGATGCAAGACATGCCACAAGTCATTGATTTGCACTTTCCTTTTCCTACACTGCCTTTAAAGCATAATACAGTGTGTTTGCATCAAGTAAGAGCATTTATTTCCTAGAAAAAAATGGTGTACAGAACATGCTCATTTAATCACAGAGAAAAACCAATTTAACTCCCTTTCTTGCTTCACTGCACTTAACTCTGTACCTTACAATGTTAATGGCTGGTATTGTAAGGGCAATGAAGAGACCTCGAGCTAGCAGAAATCACTGTTCCAAGACCAGCAGAGCCACAGCCTTCTACAGCAAAAGTGAGGATCTGCCCCAAATTCATGCCGAGTAAAACAAAACTATTTATTTTATATTTATTATCCTGGGCTGCATCCCAGAGCGGGAGCAGCAGCTCAGGGAGGGGATCCTGCCCCTCTGCTGCGCTCTGGGGAGAGCCCCCCTGCAGTGCTGATCCAGCTCTGGGGCAGCAGCACAGGAGGGACCTGGAGCTGCTGGAGAGAGGCCAGAGGAGGCCATGGAGATGCTGCGAGGGCTGGAGCAGCTCTGCTCTGGAGCCAGGCTGAGAGAGCTGGGCTGGGGCAGCCTGGAGAAGAGAAGGCTCCTGAAGGGGAGACCTCAGAGCAGCTCCAGTGCCTAAAGGGGCTGCAGGAAACCTGCAGAGGGGCTTTGGACAAGGGCCTGTAGGGACAGGACAGGGGAATGGCTTTAACCTGCCAGAGGGGAGACTGAGATGAGCTCTTAGGCAGAAGCTCTTCCCCGTGAGGGTGCTGAGGCGCTGTCAGGGGGTGCCCAGAGAAGCTGTGGCTGCCCCATCCCTGGCAGTGTTCAAGGCTGGGTTGGACACAGGGGCTTGGAGCACCCTGCTCCAGTGGAAGGTGTCCCTGCCCGTGGTAGGGGTTGGAGCTGGAGGAGCTTTAAGGTCCCACCAAAATAACTCCAAGCCTTGCTCTTTTATACCGGTCATTTCCTCTGAGATAGATTTGCAACTGGAGACTTTGAGAAGCTGCCTGCAGGGATCATTGTGAGGCATCTGGAAGAAAGCAGAGTTCAAAAATCGTATTTTTTATCATATGCGTTTAAGACTCGTGACTCACTCCACAAACAGCAACACCGGAAGTGCACCTTACTCCATGTACTGGCAAAAGTCCTACCAATCCATGCTGCATTTTTACTTCTCTGTTGTAAGACATTGTGATGCAGAAGTGAAGAAAACCAGTAAAATATCCTGAGAACTGCACTAATACGATGCACCTTTATAACAATCCCATTTGTTGTTATTGCTGCTGCTGCTTTTAGTTTTAATGTGAGCAAAGAGCTTTCAAAAACCATATTTTTCAAACCCTCATCCAAATAAAACATGAACTCCACGTACTTTATTTCGGGAATTAAAAGACCCTGAAGTGCTTTGAGATATCTCAAAAGGAAATTTTGCCTAAAACCCTCCAAGGTCCTTAATTCAGTATTTGAGACACCAGGTACCTTTACACCAATGATATGAATTCTCTGTAGGCACCGGAGTTTTTAATGGCCCTAAAGACCTTAAGGTTCAAAACATAGAACACCCCATTGGAAAAAAAAATATAAAATCCTGAAAATATGGAATAACTGCCCATGATGAATTTTAGGTTTTATTTTATATTTTTTCCTTTTATTCTTTGGTTCCTGCCGAGCAACCGGGAGCCAGCAGGGATGCAGGATGATTCACAAGCCCCTGCTGAACTACAGGCATTTCAAATTTATATAGTTAAGACTCATTGCATTTTTAGTGCAAGTCAGGAAAAAAGCTCCTCTCCAGCAAGCAGCTAACTGGAGAAGACTGCATATTTCTTTAGCAAGCATGAGCTTCTCCTGAGTGATTCAGAAGACAGCTGGTGGTGCATGCAGCGGTAATGGGAGTCAGCATCATTTATCAACATCTGCTCCTGACAACCGCTTCAGTGGATGCAGGGTCCATTAGTCTCAGCTTTGCCTGCCCAGGTCTGGTCTTGAGCACCCAGAGAGCAATAAACTTGCTGCAATGGTAGAGAAGAGCCTTATTTTAGTTGCGATGGGGCATGTTACTTGCCTTAAGCATTTAGTATCATGGCTCTTTCTTGAACAACTTGTATGGGGGCTTTACATTTCTTTTTCCCCCAGACTCACCAATTTTTAAGGGTTTTAAGTCTGCATACATCTAAATTGGTGACATACCATCACTCTGCTCTAGAAGCCCTATAGACATCCATAGCTCCACACAGGACATCGAGCAGCTGCACAGTGAACATTGCTGTGAAATTCTGACCACACCAAACACTTCTACTACTCCTCAGATCAGAGGAAAAGAACGAAAGAGCAGCGCCAGCTGCTGGGGTTTTCTTTAAATATACTCCAGTACATGACCATACAAGACCTGAGTTCAAGATCTCTGCTTTGTTAGGCTCAGTTGAAGATGTTCTTGCTTATTGCAGAGCGGTTGGACTAGATGACCATTGCGGGTCCCTTCCAACCCAAACTATTCTATGATTTTCAGCTCTGCTGCAGACAGTGCATGACCTGAGGCCAGTCATCAATGTAAGTCCGGGCCTCGGTTTCTTCAGCTGCAGGATTTTGGCTACTTTTCCCTCCTGTGCTTGTTTTTGTCCGGGCTGGGTCAGAAACACTCCCAGGCGCTGGGGCTGTTCCCCACATCTGTTTGTCCATTGCTCCCTCCCTTCCATTCCCAGTGCAACCTCTTGCTGTGTTGGCCAAATACGAAGAGGGATTAAAGTCCTCGGCTAATAACCTTTTCCACAATAACTCAGATACAGGCTCTCAGTCCAAGACAGGCACATTGCAGCAGCAGGAACTGTTCCAGATCAATTGCTCCAAAGATTAAATGGAAAAAAATATTCCCCTTATTTCTTTTTTCCTCGCATTTGTCCAGTTATTGGTTTGTTTCCCTTCAGAATCACAGCCCAGGAGAAATAACTACAGCTTTGTGACTAGGGATAGGATTCCTTAGGTGTTTGGTGGCCTGAAGAACACCATGCAAATTGTCCACATAAGGGCAGAAACTTCGCAATAAAATCATTGCTGTCCAAATGCATATGTTAAAAACTTCAATTTTCAGCTATTAATTTTCTGGATGATCTGTATATGATTTCTATATTCATCTTCCAATGACTGTATTGCTGCAGAATTTAGCTACTTAAAAGCTACTTCCAAAATATTCCTTCACTTCTGAGCATGAAGCTCAGGTCTCTGCCATCCTTCATGAATCAAGGATCCTTGAAGAGCACTTGAATATTAAGGAATTAGATCCAAACAACATCAGGTTTTCATTTAAGAAATAGACAGTCAAGATGAAGGCAATACAAAACACTTCCAGACCATTCAAACAAACAAAAAAAGCCTCAAACTGGAGGTGAATTAAAAAAAACAGGTTAAATTTATACCTTCATGTAAAACTACATAATGTTTGGGGGAAAATTCAAATGTCCTGTTCCTAAAAGACAATCTTTACATCACGAACCAAACCACTGACATTACCACTGTGCAAAAGTTTCTAGTGCAGTGAAGTCCAGAGAGTTCTATTTTTGGCATCCCTACTCCCAACAAAAATGTATGGATTTACTCCTCCCATCCCTGAATAGCTGAAACCTGCCCTGCTGGAAGGTGAAGCGGTACAAGTTCACTGGAGAGGAGAGCACTGAGCTCCCAAACTTGGCAGAAGGAATTGAGCAAAGACCCCAAGATAAAGATATTCCAGCTTTTCCAGAGTCCAGCAGCTTCATATTTTCCTTTAATCATAGGGTGAGATGCTACTGATTGCTCCCCGGGTGACCGGTAGAGCCACCACGAGTAGATTAATGCTTCCCAATCGTGCATCTAGAAACAATTCGGCTGCCGACCATGATGATGTTGGCCCTGCACGTCACCGAAGGCGCTCGTTCCACCAGCATGAGTATAATCACTCCTCAAAGGCCATAACCCAAATGACAGCAGGGTTGTGCTGTTGTGCCTGCTTCAGCACACTCACTGCAATAGCCAGGTCAGCAAAGTTGCGTCGTGTGGATTTGGTCTTTCTGACTCAGCTGAAGTCCAGGAGAGGAGGGAGAGAGCGACTTCACCTCATGTCTCTTTAGCAGACAAAACCCTCATATATGTGCATAGATTCACATCTGCTGGCGAGGCTGCACCTCGAATCCTGTGTTCAGCTCTGACCCTCACTACAGGAGAGACATTGAGGTGCTGAAGCGGGGCCAGAGAAGGGCACCGGAGCTGGTGCAGGGCCTGGAGCACAGTGTGATGGGAACGGCTGAGGGACCTGGGGGGTTCAGATGGAGAAGAGAAGGCTCAGGGGGGACCTGATCGCTCCCTACCACTGCCTGACAGGAGGATGGAGACAGGAGAGGCTGGGCTCTGCTCCCAGGGAACAAGGGATGGGACAAGAGGAAACGGCCTCGAGCTGCACCAGGGCAGGTTTAGATGGAGCTGAGGAACAATTCCTTCCCCAGAGGGTGCTCAGGCATTGGAACTGCGCAGGGCAGTGCTGCAGTCACCATCCCTGCAGGTGTTCACACAGTGTGGAACCGAGGCCTCAGTGCTATGGGTTAGTGGTGGCCTTGGCAGCGCTGGGGAAAGGTTGGACTGGATGAGCTGAAAGGGCTTTTCCAGCCAGGTGGATTCTATGATTCCATATATGCACTTTATTATTGCATTCAACTTTTAGAAATATGAGCCTAAGGAGGGAGGTGGCCCATCAGAAAAGCCAGTATTTGAGTCTTTCTTGTTCAAAAGGGATGCTTTCTCGAACTTAAAATACTCAGGCTGATCTAGATAAAATGTAATTTGTGATGTTCAAACACACAAAAAAAGAAGATACAATAAGCAGATCCAAACACGTATCCTCAGAATACAAGCATAAGTCTTTACTAAATATCACAGAGCATAATCTGAGACATAGCAGCACATAAAACTTGGGCTACCAAATTAACAGAATGTGGCAGAATAGCCAACATGTTTATGAAATGAAAGGAACTCTAAGAAGGAGATAGCTAAGCACTGTTAAAGAGCAGCCCTGCCTGCCTACAACTAACCCCAGAGAACAAACACCGCTTATGTGCCACAGAAAAATGAACTGAAGATTAAAATACATTTGCTGAGCATCAGAAAAACTTCCCAACAGGGACACAAGGCTTCACGGAAACACTGCTTCTGGGAAAAGAAAACATCTGTAATCTTACAGCTGAACGTGTAAAGAATCCCAGCCTGGTTTGGGTGGAAGGGACCTTAAAGCTCCTCCAGTCCCAACCCCTGCCACGGGCAGGGACACCTTCCACTGGAGCAGGGTGCTCCAAGCCCCTGGGTCCAACCTGGCCTTGAACACTGCCAGACACGGGGCAGCCACAGCTTCTCTGGGCACCCTGTGCCAGCGCCTCAGCACCCTCCCAGGGAAGAGCTTCTGCCTAAGAGCTCATCTCAGTCTCCCCTCTGGCAGGTTAAAGCCCCTGTCCTGTCCCTACAGGCCCTTGTCCAAAGCCCCTCTCCAGGTTTCCTGCACAAGAAACAAGTTTCATTATCTTTATAGGAACATTGGATCAGTTCTGTTATCAGGACTTGATTTTGTGCTACACCAAACAGAAACACCCTATAATCCACAGCAGAATTAAAGGTTTATATATCCTGAGTGGGAGAAAATACCCCTGAGCCCAACAGCACCCGGGAGGTGCTCTATACATCCACACATGCTCTATTATGAATTCTTCCATATCCAGCCATAGCCAACAATAAGTTAAACCAAATGCCAAAAAACATGATTAAAGGAGAAAGCATTAAATCTGATTTTTAAGCTCATACTTATCTATGGTACTGTGCTCTCTGGGGGCTGTTGCTCCCCCAGATCATATGGTAAAGTGAAGAGGTGTTATCAGGGGCTTGAAAAATATAAGAGAAGAGGGGCACGGAAACCCAGAGAAGAAATGAAAGAGGAGAGACGTGAGCAAAGCACAAAATAAAAATCATAGTAAGTCTTAAAGCCCATCTGTCTCAAAGCACAAAACAGAGGGATTAGTAAATCCAGACTGAAAAGCAGTGAAGAAATCAGGCCTGAGCATAAAGGATGTAAGTTTTTCCAAGACAGATGAGGTTTGTTGCCCTGTGATGGAGTTTCAAAAGTACAAAATATGCCATGACTTCAAGAGGCCTGGAGTGTGCTGGGAATTTGTTCACACAGCCTGAAAGCCAAGAGACACACCAATATCTCAGCATTTCAGTGCCCAGGAGGCAGATGTAGGGTTATGGAGGGATATTGCCCTGACAATTGGGAAGCAGCCCCAGAAAATAACATTTAAAACCCAAAGACACAGATGATGCTCTCACCTCTTTCCTAGGGACGATGAAAGTTGATAGTAAAGAGAGGGGTGAAATATAGTATAGAATCATAGAATCATAGAACAGTTAGGGTTGGAAAGGACCTTAAGATCATCCAGTTCCAACCCCCCTGCCAGGGGCACGGACACCTCCCACTAAACCATGGCACCCAAGGCTCTGTCCAACCTGGCCTTGAACACTGCCAGCGATGGAGCATTCACAACTTCCCTGGGCAACCCATTCCAGTGCCTCACCACCCTTACAGTAAAGAACTTCTTCCTCATATCCAATCTAAACTTCCCCTGTTTCAGTATGAACCCCTTACCCCTTGTCCTATCACTACAGACCCTAAGAGTCCCTCTCCAGCATCCTTATGGGCCCCCTTCAGATACTGGAAGGCTGCTATGAGGGCAGGGTACGTAACGTTGGTTCAGCTTTTATCAAGTCCAATTAGGAAATTAAAGCATAATAAGTAGCAAATGCAAAACAAAATGGTTGCTTATTTGCATGTAACAATGCGCAAGGGGAATATGGCATTTCCTCCCAAAAGCATGGCAATGCCTGCTCCAGGAATGCACAAATAAATTGCAAGAGCAGAGGAAAACCCCATCAGCTCATCCACCTCCTCCCAGATGGCGCTAGATAAGCCTCAGGAGATTACCTGCAAGAGGCTTTCACTATCAAGGCATAGGAAAAACCTTCTTTACACAATGAAAATTCCCCAAATAAAGTGGGAAATCAACTGGAATATCCCTTTTTGCAGTGTAGCTCCATGTGAGAATGCTTCCCATCGTGTTCCTATCATACAAACTCATGTAATCCAGAGCCATATGCTCCAACGTGATCGACAGGCAGATACTTTTGGATGTCTAAATGTATATATTTTGCCTAAAACCTCATGACTAAACAGAAGGGTGTGAAATTCCTCACTTCTTGACTCTAACACCATCTGCTTCAGCTTCTGGCCACGTTTGCAAAGTGAGAAACTAGGAATTAAACTTTTTTCCATGTCTCTCCAGCCCAAACTGACTTGCCCAGCTTCAAATAATCCCCAAATATACTTAAAAAATTATTACAACTCAATTTGACAGCCACAGAAACATAAACCTTTGCAAATACGAGCTTAGAGCCACTAACACCAAGCATACGAACTGTTTCTGTCTTCATTTGTTACCCAGTAACAAGGTAACATCAACCTTGCATTGCATCAGGACAAAGAGATATGAATAATGCCTCAAAAAGCTCAAAACCAAAGCAGTATTCTGCAAACTATATTGAAAACCTTCCAGGAAAGAACATAACATTTAATGTTTTAAAAGTTACATTAAAATAGGTAACTTTTTTATAATCAACTAAAGGAGCTAAACCTTATAAAACCTCCTTTCTGGAGAAGGCAGCGTGGAGACCTCAGAGCAGCTTTCCAGTATCTGAAGGGGGCCTATAGGGATGCTGGAGAGGGACTCTTCATGAGGGACTGTAGTGATAGGACAAGGGGTAAGGGGTTCAAACTGAAACAGGGGAAGTTTAGATTGGATATGAGGAAGAAGTTCTTTCCTGTGAGGGTGGTGAGGCACTGGAATGGGTTGCCTGGGGAAGTTGGGAATGCTCCATTGCTGGCAGTGTTCAAGGCCAGGTTGGACAGAGCCTTGGGTGGCATGGCTTAGTGTGAGGTGTCCCTGCCCATGGCAGGGGGGTTGGAACTGGATGATCTTAAGGTCCTTTCCAACCCTGACTATTCTATGATTCTATAATTCTATGATATGTCTGTATAAGTACATACGTATCCTAAAATCCATTTTAGGGAGCTTGAGAAAGCTTTTCCAAGGCTGGAAATGGCAGCAAGGTGTGGGGAAATCTCCATCCAGGAGAGATCTGCCCAGCATCCAGGAATTAATCCATCCCATGGAGGATTACTTGCTTGCTCAGCAAATGCAGGCATCGTCAGCAAGTCCCAGCAGAATAATCCCACTATAATTTGAGAATCAGTGTGTTTGGAATGCTAAATCCTTAAAATGGGAAAACCCTATTATTAGAGAGTTCCTGAATGAACAAGCCCTATGTCTGGTCTGGTGCCGGCGCTTCTGTGCTGCAGACGACACGGATGCCTCAAGTTCCCGACATCCCTCCAGGAGGGGATGGCAACACTTTCATTTATGAACAAGGATTTTTACGTCTGATCTCAATTCAAGCAGACAAGGAATTTATACACACAACCATATACATAAAAATATAAAGGTAACATATATTGTTTTCATCATTTGCCCACAGGCAGAGTGTATATAAATACGTATCCACAGGCCCCATAAATACACCATCTATAATCAGGTTTATAAGCTGCTCTATTTAAACCATAAGGTCTGGCACTGCAGGGGTTCTGATAAACAATCTTGCCTTGCATTTCTTCTGCTCTCCATTGTAAGTTGCAAACCACTTCTGGAGGGTTGGCAGAAGGCTTTGAAGCAGAGGTGCTTCTTGAGAGATGACTCAATTGCTCCCCAGCACCTGGCAAGTGAATTTGCTTTTGTTTTGAGGCTGAATCTCCACAGGGAAGTGGCAGACCCCACAACATTGGACACTCTTAAGATTCAGCTGAGATATATAGCCTAGATCATGCTTTGCCTAGAAAGGTTGGACCAGATTATCCTTGAGGCCCCTTCCAACCCGGGATTCTATGACCCTCCCATCCCCTGCATGTATGAAGCCTAAGATTTTAATTTATTGTGATTTGGACTGTCCACCATAGAATCATAGAATAGCGAGGGTTAGAAAGGATCTTAAGATCATCCAGTTCCAACCCCCTGCCATGGGCAGGGACATCTCGCACTAAACAATGTCACCAAAGGCTCTATCCAACACGGCCTTGAACACCACCAGCGATGGAGCATCAAAGAAAGTGTTTTGAAATAGCAGGTTCAGCCTAGTGTTTCTTGTATGTGCCTGTACAAGCTCCATCCATTTCTGAGCTCAAATAGCTCCCTGTGCTTCAGTGCCAATGGTAAAAACAGTTTTAGTTGGAAAGGACCTTAAGCTCATGCAGTTCCAACCCCCCTGCCATGGTCAGGGACACCTTCTATTAGACCACGTCAGCCAAGGCTCTGTCTGACCTGGCCTTGAGCAACTGCCAGGGATGGGGCAGCCACAGCTTCCCTGGGCACCCTGTGCCAGCGCCTCAGCACCCTCACAGGAAAGAATTTCTTTATATCTAACCTGAACTTGCCCTGTTTCAGTTTGAACCCATCACCCCTTGTCCTATCACTGCAGACACTGATGAAGAGTCCCTCTCCAGCATCCTTGTAGCTCCCTTCAGACACTGGAAGCTGCTCTGAGGTCTCCACGCAGTTTCTCTTCTCCAGGCTGAACAGCCCCAACTTTCTCATCCTATTTTCATATGGGAGGTGCTCCAGTCCCCTGATCATCCTCATGGCCTCCTCTGGACTTGTTCCAACAGTTCCATGTCCTTTTTATGTTGAGGACACCAAGCCTATCTCTGGATGCAGAAGAGGATTCCTCCACTTCACGTGCCCAACACCAACTTGATTTTCAGCCATCGAGACACCAGATAGTCCCTTGTAAAGCCACAAATATCTCATATAAATTCGCAAGGCAAAGTAATAGAAGTATTTTGCCATCTTGAGACACAATATCAACTACTTAGTTTTCATCTGCAGGCTGACAGCTACCATTAAAAACCAGATTAATCTTTGGGCCAGCTAGGAAGGAAGGATATTCCAAACACCCAAGATCTGAATATGCATGATCTGTTTTCTTTCCATCAAATCCACTCCTCCACATGCAGCATATAACCCCAAGAAGAGGAAAAGTAAATGATTAAACCACGTAAATAATTCAACCAAGAATTAGTGCTCATGCAGCTGTACAGCTTATTTATAGTTATAGAAAGCAACTATGTAGAGACAACAGTATTTTCCCCGAGCAGAGCCTGCAGTGCTCCAGCCCTAGACAGATGACGTCCTCCTGCAGTAAGAACTGGAATGAGCCCTTTGCAATCGGATGCCTCCACAACTGCTCCTCTCATCCATACAGCAAATCCTGACTCTAATGACTTCATGTGCTTGACAGATTTATAGGAGAAGACTAATTAGGTCATTGGTTCGAAGCCAGTCTGAGGAGAATTACAGATTGCTGCAATCAGGAGCTCAGCATATACCCCAGGCTTGAGAAGGAACACTGACCTGCTAAGAAATCCCAGCCCAAGCGCAGGAATTCCCTTATGGATGACGGCATCTTGGCTTGCTCCCGTGAAGCCAGCTGAAACCCAAGTGGCCTGAAATCCCACCTCACCGAGGTATCATCCAGCTTTCAGCAAGGGTCCTCCCTCCCCAGATCTCTTCTAGAAAGTGTGTCAGTTGTCTTTATAGAAAAAAAAGCTATCCTGGCTTTGCAATCGTCTTTTAGCTTGCATTTTCAGGGTGGAGAACAGTCAACTAGACCTGTTCCTAGAGATACAGACAGGTTTCTCTTCTAACTGCTCAGAGCAGGGTACAGCAGAACACGAAGACCAGTTAAACAATGGAAATAAAATGGTTTTGAGCCGCTCTGCTCCCCTTCTTGACCAAAAAAACCCCATCAACAAAAAAGAGAAGCAACAAACTCCAGATCAAATATCCCCCAAATGATCCACTCAGGGTCATATTGCCTATTTGTGACCATCGTCATGTTCGAGCAGGCTTCTCTATCTGACTTTTCAGGTCTCTTATGACACTGTGGAGGCCCAAATGAAATGATCAGGGTTTCTGGGAAGGGTTGGTTTAATTCTTTGATCTCAGCTGGACTTAGGCTGCAGAGCACAGCCCCACCGAAACTAATAATGAGCATTTCCTTTGACCTCATCCAAAGAAGAATTTCACCTGAAGGCAGGGCATGCAGGCTGGCATTGGAAAAAAAAAAAAGGCATTTTGAAGGTCTATAACATATTTACTGCATTATACAGCTCAATTGTTTGTTGTGCATCCATGAAACAACATGTTTAGCAGTCATCTTGTCCCACTTGTTTTTAGATAACAAATTAGGTTTGGAGAATCCTCCTCCCATCCTAATTAATAGACAATACCATCCTGTGTTTGTTACCTGCTAAATTAAGGGCTGTTATTTTTGTTACCTCTCTCTTACAGCACATTCATCTGAGGCTGGAAAGCAACACACAGTCTTAACAAACCTAAAGCAAAGGTTAAAATTCAACCTTTCCTAATCTGCCATGGCTGTTGGAGGTCATAAGAATCTCAAGTCTGACCTTGGAGAACATGTACTAGAGTGACATTTCCTCCCTCCCCACAAATGGATGAGCCCTCTGAAAGATATATCAAGGAGACAGAAGAGCAACAGTCAAGGTCTTCATGATGTTTGAGGACACTTGTATCCCAAAACGTTCATTCAAACCCACCAAATCTCTGGCTGGATTTTATTTTGCAATAAGGTAGCAATAAGTCATATGGTAAATGAGAAGTTAAAATTGAATACATCAGTGCACAGTCTTTAACATAAGAGAATTAAAAGGACAATTTAAGAACTTTATTATTGGCGCCACAAACTCACGTCAACATTCATTGGCATCAGAGAGCATTTCCAGACTTACCTGTTCAAGTTTAAAGATGTGTTGGTTAAAGTAGTGTTGCAAGCGCTCGTTGGCAAAGTTAATGCAGAATTGTTCAAAACTGTTGTTTTCATAGTCTTCGAACCCAAAAATATCAAGTACTCCAATAGAGAGAGTCTGCAGGAAAAGTAAGAATGAAGATCAGAAACAAACCACAGAAAGTAAACAGATTATTTGTACATAATCAAAAGCTTTCAGGTGGAAATAAATACACTTGATAGTATATATTAATAGAGTTTTAATTTTTACTGGAATTGCCAGTATTATGCCATCTGGAAGACTTCACCTACATCGGAGACACAACACAGAACTGCAGATAGCAGGCCTTTTTCTAAAAGAAAAGTAATTTAAGAGTTGGCATTTTCTTTAATTTATAGATAAATTGCCATCTTTGAAGAAACCTGAACACAGTTCCAAGTTGTTTTATTGGATCTAAGACAGTATTTATCTTTTGAGGGGAAAAATGGGGATAGGGCTGGGAAAAAAAGGCTTACACCATGAAGACAGTCCAGAGAAACATTCCTACAAGGTGAATAGAGGGTGTCTAAGCAAACACACTCCAGCTGCAAGACTCCCAAAGAAACACTTTTGGATTCTGGGAGCATGGCATGTTGGGAGCACAGCAGGGCTTGCAAGGAAATAATCCATTGCAACAAAGGAAAATAAGTCTGGAATTGCCTTGAATGAAGGTCTCTGTGCAGGAAAAGGAACCAGGCCTCATTTCCCATGGATGCTGTCTCAGAGCCCCAGGCTCTGGCACTAGGACACCAGAAATGCTCTACAAGACCAGCCCCACACTCCTCCCAGCCCACCATCCCCAACCATGGCAGCAGGACATCCCATCCTGTGTGACAGATGCACTCCTCCTGTTTGCACTAACTGAACATTGGTCCAGGCAGACACTCAGCAAGCAGCCCAAACTGAAGTTAATCCTACTGTGTGAGGCTATCAGGGAGAGCTCAGCATCAAACCCCCAAGAAGAACAGTTTGGCTGGACACAGGGCTGATAAGCGGCTGAAAATGCATTAACATGGTGACCTCAGACCAGCTTCCAGTACCTGAAGGCAGGATACAAGGATGCTAGAGAGGGACTCTTCATCAGGGACTGTAGCGATAGGACAAGGAGTGATGGGTTTAAACTGAAACAAGGGACGTTCAGATTTGACATAAGGAGGAAGTTCTTTCCCATGAGGGTGCTGAGGTACTGGCATAGGGTGCCCAGAGAAGCTGTGGCTGCCCCATCCCTGGCAGTGTTCAAGGCCAGGTTGGACACAGGGGCTTGGAGCAAGCTGCTCCAGTGGAAGGTGTCTCTGTTTGTGACGGTGGTTGGAACTGGATGAGCTTTAAGGTCCTTTCCGACCCAAACCAGTCTGGGGTTCTATGATTCTATGAACACAGCAGAAAATCAGATGAAAAATCAGCTACTTGACACTATAAATATCTGCAGCCATCAGGGCCCACTGAGTTCTCCTCTCCATAGCAGCTGGCCACATGGTGGTGGTGATCTCCCCTTGAGCAGGGCTGCTTTTCTAAGTTACCTCTCGAGGCTGAGAGATCCCTGACCTGACATCAGACATTGATGGGTTGGTAAGTGGCACTTTTTGCATGCATGTGACACTTAAGATACATAGAATCATAGAATCAACCAGGTTGGAAAACACCTTTAAGATCATCAAGTCCAAAATTTACCCCAGTACTGCCAAGACCACCACTAAACCATGTCACTTAGGGCCTCATCTACATGTTTTATAACCACAGAAAGTAAGCTTAAGTGATAATCTTTGTATCCCATACTAAGTTCAAGAGTCAAGTTAATAGTCAAGCCCCTGCCACTGAGCATAACTCAATATGAAATAGCTGAGCACAAAACCCCCTCCCCCTTTTCTTCAGTAGTGGTTCATTTACTGTGTTGAAACCGCTACAAAATACATTTAAATGTGCACACAAAAATACATTTTGAAAGCAAAATAGAAGGGTTTTATATAGAAAAAAGTTGCTATTGAAGTCAGAAAAGAATTCTATTCAAATGATATTTTAATGTTGTTGTTTCATATTTTTTCGCTGGCACCCAAAATTCAACAAGCTCCAAGATGCACAGAGCTACAAAACTGTGGGGTTTCTACAGAGTCTCACACTGAAGAAATTAGGGAAGAGCTCTGCAGAGGATCAGATCTTTGCCCTCTGTCATTGGAGGCAGCATCACAGAGCTCCCAAAATAAAGAGGTCAATGCATGCAAGTTGGTAAAACTGTTGAAAGTGAGAAATTGGGAATTTATGGCTATTTTCTGCTTTCTAGCCACAAAAATCTCATGGCACCTATGCCAAAGAGTCATAAAGCCGCACAGATCTACCTCTACAGAGTCATTTCTTTTAGCAAAGTGAAAAAACCTTCTTTCCATTGAGGTATGTGGCAATGAAATTATTTTGTTAACCTGCCTGAGCAAAGCCTGTGATCTGCCTGGTGTTAAGTTTGCAGTCCAATATTGAAAGAAAATAATCAAAGGAGTTTTACATTAACAAATCTTCGAATACTTCAGTTTTAAATTCACACTTTGAACAAGCACCATAAGGAAATCATGCGAAGTTGGACTATAATTTAGACCTCAACTAGCCAAGTCTAGTTTATGTGCTAATGCTGTTCCTTTATCAAAAGTAACATTTAAAATTAACAAATAGGCAGCATGGATACACCTGAAGCAGAGACTGTACCACCAGAACATCAAATCTGCACCAAAGCTCCTGCAATTTAAAGTGTAGGTCTACAAGGATCTCTAAAACCTGGGTGAACGCTGGGTTAGTGAGAACTTTCTGCTTGAGATGATAAAGAGTGACCTCATGTTCTGCTAAAAATGCCACAGCCGTGACATTCAGGCACCAAGCACGAGTTTTTAACAGCCTTTGGCAAATGATGGTCTCAAAACTACGTGCTCCCCAATTCCCAAAGCACCAGTAAATAGCGATTGATGGAGCTGATTTATGTCACCCCAGATGCACCCTGCTGATGTCATTCCACCACGGAGGTAGATCTCGGCAATCACAAATAGGTTTGCTTCAAATCCTGGGAGAAAACATTTTTTAAGTGTTATTTTTGTACTTTTTATCTTTTTTTCTTTTTAATAATTTTTTACAATATTCAAAAACCAACACTGTAAAAAAACACCCCAAAATGCACAAAAAACCCCAATCCAAAATCCATCACTACTAAACCTGAAAGGACTATTCCAATTTACACCATCACACTGTACATGATGACCTATTCTATTAAGTGAGAAGCAGTGATTCGCTACAAATTTGGGAGTTGAGACCTGAAACTAAGGAACAGATGTGCACTAAATCCGTTGTGTGTTCAGCAACCCCTCTGTTTCAGGTCAGAGAGCCAAGAATTAACTAGTTGATTAAACTTAAATGAATTTTCTTCATGGCCATGAATTCTTCATGAATTCTACCATGAATTTTCTTCATGCCATTAATTTAGACGAATTTTCTTCATGGCCACGAATTCACATTTACCATCATCACTACGTAAAGCAGCACCTCATCTGAAAACAGCAGTAGGGTTATTTAGGAAGAAGTTAAAACACTTCTTAAGAACCAAATGGGAAAAGCTTAAAACAAACCTTGGAAAAAGTCCTTTTTAGTCCACTACAATCTACATTGTATCAACATTTTAAGCAATGAGATGGACTTCTAACAGTTCTTAACCTTATTTATGGAAGGAGAATTAAATAAGAGACTCTCTGAGGTTTAGTAATCTAGTTCTCAAGAGGAGGAAAAGTCTCCAACCTCATTAACAAAGGTCAAATTTCAGTTTGTAGGGGATCACGAGAACACAAAAGCTAAAAGCGACAGAGAGAAGACCAAGGAAATGGAGTTGGAGTAAAAGCGATGCACAGCAGGACTGCTATGAGCATCAAAGAGCCATATCAAATAACTTATTCACAACTTGGTTTGGAAATAACATGCTAGAAATCCTGTCAGCAAGCAAGATAAGCCAAATCCCACTGTGTTCTCCCAAAATAATTCGTTGCACATTTAACTAAATTTGGATATCAAAGGTCTGATTTACATCTTCCAAATACTTGCTTGAAAAGCAGTGGAAGAATGATGGCTGGGTGTTTGTATTTTTTATCCAGCTTCATCTTTTGATCTTCTCCTTGCTGCTGACATCAAATAAACACACATTTTGGGATATGAAAATTGTCTCCATTCCCTTTGTCCCAGGTTCTCCTAGGATTTGGACTTTGTTAAAATCTAGGTCGTCTTCCCACCTGTCACCAAACCACCCAGTCAGTCTTCCAGAAATTAAATAGGTTTAACTGGATATAAACAGCCTCCTCACCAAAGCAGTCTGCGCTGATGAATCCACCACCAGTTCGGTTGAGCATGAGTTTGATCAACGCGGTTGTCCTGTGCGGCTGGGGCAATGCTGCTTTGGCCCAGCAACAGGACTTTGCCAGAGCAGAGGAGGCTGCATGTGTTTCTACAGCACACAGAGCTCTCAAATCCAGATTTCACGTGTGTGCCCTACATGCATGTAGAAGTATTTGTCATCTTCTGGAACCTCCAGCCTTCACGTCATATCCTTGACTATCCAAAGCTAGGCTGGACAGGGCTTGGAGCAAGCTGCTCGAGTGGAAGGTGTCCCTGCATCTGGCAGGGGCTTGGGACTGGATGAGCTTTAAGGTCCCTTCAACACAAACCATTCTATGATTCTATGATACGATATTCATTTTTCTCATCAACTTCAGATGCAGTTCTCCTCCCATATACGCTCTAAATTCAGATGGGTTGGGGTCTTATATTACTTCTGCAAAACACGATTGTCATGTAAGAAAGCCGTCTGCCAAAAATCCATCATTTAACCACCTTCTGAATCTTCACAACCTACAGGATTATTTCAAAATCTACCTCAAAAGTCAGAGGAATGCTGATGGGAAGTGTGGGCTGGGATTAAGTCAGGACATTTGCTGCAGGGTGAGTCACATGTTGCTTACCTGCTGCAAATTCAGGAGTCAGGAACCTTTCATGGGGAGGTGCAAGACTCTATTTCTCTATTATAAATCAGACTCGGTGTGCTTAGGAGATTTTGGTGGAGGGAGCTGGCAGATGCCAGCAAATAGATGTCATCCAAGTGCAGAGATCTTGCCTTACAGCAAGGATCAGAGAGGCCCCTTCTCCTAGTCCACCTTCCAATTACTTGCTGGTGTTGCCCAAAATCAAGACCACATATGGGAGATTAAGAACCACCTATAGCCTCATTTGGGGTTCCTGCAAGCAGGAACTGAAAAGGATTTCAAGGACTGGGAAGTGGTAGGAAAACTCAAACTAATCATCATCAGCTTGGTCCCTCCAGGTCAGAGAAGGGCAGTGATTGTGGGCTGGTGTCCCAGCAGCAGCCACAGAGCCCGGAATTCCCTCAGCTGCCTGTTGGCAGTGACGTTATCCACTGAGGGAAAAGGAGCAGCTATTCCAAGCTCTGCCCGGTCCAAGCAGGCGCTTCTCCTCCCTCTGTGCTGTGAGGACTCAACTCAGGGGCTAAAGGAGGTGACACTGTACAACAACTTGAGCGCAAATTGACTAGAGAATATTTAACAAAGGTGCTCCGCAGCTCTGTGCAATGCACATAAATGCTCTTCTTTAACCTCTCTACCCATACAACAGGCAGGATTCACACATTCCCATGATTTCCGGGACCGGTGAAAAATCAGTGTTCATGGAAGTCTGAAGACAAACCTAACTATTCTCCTATCTCCAGAAGTATGGATTTCCTGGTATTCTGTGCACCACCTCCCTGGTCCAGAAAACCTGGCCCATGGACAGCCCAGGACTGAGCTGATGGATCTTGCCACAGGTCTGAGACTGCAAATTCCTACAGCTCTGGGCCCTGTGCAAGGGCAACACCATTCCCAGTGCCTGCTGCCTGACCTGGATCTTATGGCTGCACCGTGTGATCTTGGGCAAAAAAAATCGTGCAATCACAGAACCAACCAGGGTGGAAAAGCCCTTTAAGCTCATGAGGTCCAACCGTTCCCCAGCACTGCCAAGGCCACCACTGACCCATGGCACTGAGGGCCTTGGCTACACACTGTGTGAACACCTGCAGGGATGGTGACTGCAGCACTGCCCTGGGCAGTTCCAATGCCTGAGCACCCTCTGGGGAAAGAATTGTTCCTCAGCTCCATCTAAACCTGCCCTGGTGCAGCTCGAGGCTGTTTCTCCTCTTGTTCCATCCCTTGTTCCTTGGGAGCAGAGCGCAGCGCCCTCCTGTCTCCATCCTCCTCTCAGGCAGTTGTAGGGGGCGATCAGGTCCCCCCTGAGCCTTCTCTTCTCCACCTGAACCCCCCAGGTCCCTCAGCCGTTCCCATCACACTGTGCTCCAGGCCCTGCTCCAGCTCCGGTGCCCTTCTCTGGCCCCGCTCCAGCCCACCAGTGTCTCTCCTGCAGTGAGGGGCCCAGAGCTGAACACAGGATTCGAGGTGCAGCCTCACCAGTGCCCAGTGCAGGGGCACAATCACTGCCCTGGCCCTGCTGCCACACTGGTGCTGATACAGGCCAGGATGCTGGGGGCTTCTTGGCTGCCTGGGCACACGCTGCTCATGTTCATCAGCTGTCAATCAGCACCCCCATGGGTCAGAAAACTGGGAATTAGGAATTCATGAGATGATCTAGGAAGATGGGGAAGGGGAAGGTGGTTACATTGCACAGGAGTCTTGGCTGGAGGAAGGAGAGGGTTAATATGCAGTGGCAGTGCTGGAAAACAGGACAAATTTGGGTTGTTCTGGCTCTTACCTGCTGAGACGTGAGGTTGGGAATCAAAGTTTAATGGCCCATAAACACCTACCGTTGTGCCCTGCTATTTCAGACATGCTGATGAAGCATTACTGTTCTAGTCTCAGTTAGTATTTAAATATTAGGGAACAGAGGATACTTTTTAAAAATCATTGGCTCATTAAAAAGAATTAATTGGTATTTGAAATGCATTTCCTTGTCAAAACAAATCCACCTGTTCTGCTTCACCAAACACACAAACAGGGCTGTGGGCTCTTTCCCTGACAGCCCAGACAAAACTCTGGATGACTTGGAAACAAGAGATCAGGAAAGAACACAACAGTTTTGGTACAGCACTAAGCAGCGGGAGAGGAAGCCTGTGCAGCCGGAAGACACGCTGGATGCCACTCCAGCAACCGCTCTTCTCAGAAAAGCATATTACCAACTTTTCTATGTGCGCATTTAGTTCCAGTCTGTAATTACTCCCCACAAGCATTTCTATGGAGTTAAATAAAGAAGCAGCTACACTACAAGCCTCCTACAGCATAATTCAAATATAATGTTAGTGCTTAGCAACACAGTCCTCCTTTTGGCAGCTGTGGCTTCAGCTTGGATGTACAATCCCCCCTTTCCCCCCAAAGCAACACATGCTACTGGCTCATGCCCAGAATTCCCAAGCCAAGGGGAGCTGGTGAACTGCAAGCGCATGCTGCATGGATGCATCCATACACCCATGTGTTTTGGGGTCAGCATCACCCCAGTGTGGCGAGCATGGATGAATACATGAGGTTTTGGAGGGGATGGCTGCAGCATCCAGTACCTGCTATGACAGGAAACGTCATGTCATCCCTTCCATCAATTCTTTGGGAAAGCAGCTCGGCACCACATCAGCTGTGCTCCTCCCTAATCTTAGTCTTCTGCTCATTACAGATGTGGTATCTCAGTGCTTGCTGACACCTCCTCTAATGATTTTTATGGAGCAACTTCACCAAAACACCTCTCATCAGCCAAATTTCCCTTTTTCCCCCTCAATTACATACAGCCCTATAGTTTCACGCACAAGGAGGAAAATGATTTGGCATTGCTCCTGGAAGGGGTGGGGTTTTGTGGCTACAACAAAACTTCTTCCTCAGCTGCTTTGAGGATATATTATTTGAGGTGCTTCACCTTCCCAGCTCAGCAAACGCCACTTAAAATAATGATGTACTCATTCTAAATTATTAACTGGGGAAAAACGAACTTTGTGTGAAGCAATTTGCTGCTAGGAGTTTGGGTAATGTTTTATCCCATAGTTACCTATTTTAAAAGCACAATAGTGTAGCCAGAAGAGCTGGTGAGACGTTACCTTGGTGCTTTCCTCCATGTCCTTTGAGTTGAGTAGCGCATGGTTAATTCTGAACACTATCCAGTCGAACAGGGCACTGTACAATGATTTGGCCATGGAGTTCCTCACAGTCACAGCCTGAAAGAGAGAAGAAAAGAGGTAATTGGAAAGGATTCCTGCTCTGCACTAAAATGGTTTTTGCTTCTCAAGCTCCCACATCCAACATTCATATTTCTCCCTCGTCAAAGCTTTTGTCTACTCTTTGAATTCACATCACAGAAACCAGCAGTTCTCACACCATCGAGAGCTGGTTGCAATCCCAGGGCCAGGAGATGTGCCCGTCACTTTGGCTCACTTTCCTTTGGTGCATTCAAGCGGATGACGCACAAGATCACATCATAAATCCCACCACTGGCAGTGAAAGGTAAAAAACCCCAAACACATATATATATATTTAACATATCAATTTAATTTCATCTGGAACCTGGAAGAGTTTATTCAGAAGGCAAGAGGAGGGTGGACATTGCAGAGCAATGATAGCAAGTGACGTGGAAGCACACACTGGGTCAGGCAGTGCCTGGTACAAGCAAAAGGGTTACAAAAGGCAAAGATAAAAACCCTCATAGTAAATCTAAGTGCATTACTGAAAACATGAAGTTTTCCAGGTACTGCCAATGGGAGCTACAAATCAGAGCAGGGAGATTCACTGCTCCTCCAACAGCTCTCCTAGAAGAGGAATAATACCTCTGAAGAAGAGCCAAGCCCACCATGGTGCTCCCGGCCATGACACAAAGAGATTTTGCTTGATCAACAGTGTTGAAAACCAAGAAGAAATGAGGGTACTCAGGTGTCACTATCCCAAACACACCTGCTTGGGGACAAGCACCTACACATGTAACTATAAAGCAGTAACTCATATTTAAGGGCTATCTTGGTTCTTGCTGCTTGTGATCAGCAGGCTGAGAGAGCTGGGCTGGGGCAGCCTGGAGAAGAGAAGGCTCCTGAAGGGGAGACCTCAGAGCAGCTCCAGTGCCTAAAGGGGCTGCAGGAAACCTGCAGAGGGGCTTTGGACAAGGGCCTGGAGGGACAGGACAGGGGAATGGCTTTAACCTGCCAGAGGGGAGACTGAGATGAGCTCTTGGGCAGAAGCTCTTCCCTGTGAGGGTGCTGAGGTGCTGGCACAGGGTGCCCAGAGAAGCTGTGGCTGCCCCATCCCTGGCAGTGCTCAAGGCCAGGTTGGACACAGCGCCTTGGAGCACCCTGCTCCAGTGGAGGGTGTCCCTGCCCATGGCAGGGGTTGGAGCTGGATGAGCTTTAAGGTCCCTTCAACCCAAACCAGCCTGGGATTCTATGATTCCTCCTTTATTTGAATCATTACCTTGAGCTGGACTGCAGTGCTTTGGCACACACACTAATATCTTACAGTACCAGCCATGACTGTTGCATTTCAGTTCCTTTTAGCCACTCTAGAAGAATAAACAACAAAACAGATTCACAAAGAACCACTTCAATAAAACCTTGAACTAGAACAAGTCAGTGGCTTGTCACCCATTGCCTTGAAATCCTTCTCACCAGCCTTCCCTTCAAGGTACGTCATCTGAGTGGCCTAATTTCACTGACCCCAAGGAAAATAAAGCTCCTGTAGCATCATTTATCTTCTACTAGCATTTTTCTACCTCTTTTCCCGTGAACTTTTTGTGCTGGCACCTTCCAGCATGAACACAAACTGTTCTGCAAATGCTTTCTCTCCCTCTCGAGTTGCAAGAGGAGAAGGCAGGAACACGGTCCACCCCTGAGGATGCTCACAAGCTCACAGTGTACGTAAGCCTTCACATGCTGCTAACCATGGCTCAGTAGCAATGAAACGCTGTCAGATAAACCACAGTGCAAGGATAATTCCAAGCTATTGCAACAACTAACAAAGAATTACTTGCTTGCCTCCAAATAGCATTGCTACAAACCAAACCCAAGTGTGTGATGAAAACGCTCAAGCACACACTGAAGCCAGGTCATGGGGGGCTTCTCCTCACCCAGTACCCCAAGTCCTTCTCCTCCGGGCTGCTCCATCCGGTCTCCCCCAGCCTGTATTTGTGCTGGGGATTGGCCTGACCCAGGGGCAGGACCTTGCACTTGGCCTGGCTGAACTCCATGAGGTTCACATGGTCCCACCTCTCCAGTCTGTCCAGCTCCCTGTGAATCCAATCCCTTCCCTCCAGTGCGTTGTTCACACCACACAGAGCTCAGTGTCATCAGCAAACTTGCTGAGGGTGCTCAATTCCACTGTCCATGCTGTCGACAAAGACTAAGCAACACTGGTCCCAGTATCCCTGAGGATCCCTGAGGATCCCCAGTCGCTGGTATGGGACTGTCTAATGCAAAGATGGCATTGCTACAGCAAAAAAGCTACAGCACGTGCAGCAGTGCATTTAAAATAAGCACTTAAACATTCACTCCTGTATTTATTGGGGGATTTCTTTATTCATGTATTTATTATCCTACTTACATTAAATGTGATTATTCTCTGAAATATGTATATTACATATGTCTTGCCTTCGGGTACAGAATCAGAGAATCACAGAAGAGTTTGGGTTGGAATGGACCTTCGAAGCTCATCTAGTCCAACCCTCCTGCAATGACAGAGACATCTCCATCTAGATCAGGTTGTCCAGAACTACATCCAGCCTGCCCTTAACCACTCAACCACAGCTTCTTGTCTCTTCCGCAAGTCTCGTTCCGTGACATTTCAGTGGTTCTGGAACTGTGGCACTCATCAAACCCTTTTTATATCCCTCAAGAAGCAAAAGAAAAATAGCTCCTGCAATGCCAAAACAAATCCCTGGGGGATCAAAGCGAGAGCAACACCTTGCACACATGCAGAGACAGTGCTGATCGGAAACCAGCGCCCGGCAAGTTGGAGGTTCAGGAAAGAAGCTGAAGACAAGGTTTTAATCAACAGCTTTCCCGCTTAGCAGGCTATCAAGGTATAGATTTCATTTCTTATATGCTACAAATGCCATTTGCTGGGGTTGGCCAATTTTGGCTAAGACCATCAACCAAGATATTCGGGTTTCTGCATAAGATTGTAATGCCAAAGTAATTGGCCTGAACAGTTTTTATGATAGGCATCGGATTCAGGCTACCTTAAAAATAGACAGACTTTTGGAACCATCTTCCGCCAAAAGGGACAAGGCAAAGACAGACTGAAGAATTCAGATCTCTCTTTGAAGTGTTTTGGAGCAAGGACCTACATTTGGGCAGCGCCAGCCTGTGTTTTACAGGCGGCAAAAGATATAATCTAAGGAAACCAAATTGGCTCAAATTAAAAGCCTCAGTAAAACATATTTGTACATGTTCAGTAGATTCTTAATTCTTAAGATTACAAACTCACTAGATAAGCACATCTTCAATCCGCTGCCATCCCTACAGCATCACCACTGCTCCCACCCAGGGTCAGGATTTGTCCCTTCTGCTGTTCCGTACTCAACTGGGATCTGAAACACTGAAGAAAGGTCTTTTCCTGCTGCCATCATTCAAATGTTTGCTGGTCCACAGATAATCCAGGAAAGCAAAAGGGTTAGAGCCCCCCCCCCAGCAAACTTCTAAACGGAAAAAGCAGTGAATCAAATAGAAAAAGAAAACCAAAAAGAGGTGTTAACACTCTAAATAGTGTCTGCTTCAAAAAGAATATGGAAAAGGACAATTTTCTTCCCTTCCCCTAAGACAGTTCTGCTGCTTCCAATCAAATCCCCTCCAAAATCAATATCTTGAAATAATTATCTATGAAACTTGAATTTTATAGGCTTCTTTGTTATAACAATAGCACCTTTGCATCAGTCTCAATCTATCTTCTGACACAGAACCAATGGCTCATGAAGAACAAAACCCAGAAGAAAGCTGTGTGTGATGATGTAAAGGGTGGTATTTTAATGTAAGCTTAGTTTCCTCATTGCTGACTGCTGTTAGAGCCTGCGCAGGGGCTGGACAGCTGCAGCCGGCCGAGTTCATAGGAAAGAAACAACCACCTTTTTAATAAATGCCAGAATGATTTCTTTCACCTTGCTGCACATTTAGAAACCACACCAGCTTATACACAGACAACCAAGATTAAAGCATCTTTTTCACTTCCCCAAACCCTGCTTAAACCACCAACTTGGTACTCCCCCTGCCCTGACATTTGTAAGTGAAAAAGGAGATATCTAAGGGAGTAATTTCATGCTCTAAGCTGCCGGCTGAAGTTATGGCTTTCAATATTGAAAGGGTGCCATAAATGTAGTGCTTCCCAAGCAGATGGGCCCCTTTGCTGCACAGCTCTGACACTGGATGTACCAGCTCTGAACAACTCAGTAGAAAACACTTTTCTTACTTCCGGTTTCATTGCAAACCTCAGGTCTTGCCCGCGCCTGTCTCCCTGCTCCTTCTTGGATATGCAGGGATGCCAGAAATAGCAAAACTCAGGCTCGTGTGTGTGTCAAAGTCCGTGTTGGCACTGCAGCATCACAAACCTTCTAGACTTGGTCCTGGAGCCAAAACCAGGAGAAATCTCCAGCTCTTTGACCCCAGTATGGTATTAAGGCACTAGCTGCTGTAGAGGCAACATCAGCATTTAAAACGTACATCCATCAGCATGTACTCTAATGGGAAAAAAACCACCTTGGCTTGAGCCCAGGCATCCATCAAGGTGTCCACTGCAATTGAGTTGAGCTCAGTCCACTTTGTCTTTATACCGCTGGATAGGTTTGGTGCTTGGTGAAGGCTTCATTTAAGGTACCCTCACCCAACGCAGCTCTTGATTTCATCTTGACGCAGCCCAGTAGAGAAAGGACACCAAGCTCTGCCCTGCCTTCGGATTCTCATCTCCTTGTAAAACTAACAGACAACTTTTCAAGGCACACAGGAAGAGATGCCCATGTACCAACAGGTACCAGGTATCAGTGGGGCTTCATTCTGCTTCACCTTCTACCCCTTCAGTGCTGCTGCAGACCCTGAAGGTCACTGTTGAGACCTGCCCCCCTGGCAGACACCCAGTTAACCTTTTACATGGTCTGCTGGGATAAGAAGATCCCCAATGTGCAGTCCATGTTCCTTGCTGGATTCAATGGTTACATTGTTGACTAACCTAACATATGGCAAAACTGAGCAATAGTTCAATTTTAACAACAAAACCTCAAATATTCGTCAGTTTTCAGACTAAGGGGAATAAATCACTCCTGGAGAATAGAGGACGGCTGGAAACAAATGTTGAAGGGCTTTGAAAGGCACAGAGCACCCGTTTACCATGCATAATTGCAGTGGTATCCCAATGACTGTACTCGCCAGGTAGCAGAAAACAAATAGATCCTGCTGGAGAAAAAGCCCCCAAGATGCTGCTGGAAGATATGTGGTTTTAATCCAACACTTCCATAGCCAATACCAGCATTTCCTGGAGCGTGGAGCCCACTAACTGCAATGAGATGCAAAGTGATGCTGAAATGCAAAAGCCAAATTCAGTCCCCAATTACTCCACCCAAACCAAACCAGCCATAGACTGTATCTGGAACAGCAACCAGCCTCTAACGTTCAACTTGAAACAAAAAAAAGAGCATGAAGGGCTCTTTTAACCAGCACAAACACTCCCTTAACATCTTGTTTAAAAAAAGCCTGCATAAAAGAAATAACCATTTCTGCATAGCGTGTCCCCTGACACAGAGACCAGGAAATCAGAAATAGGCAGAAGCAAAGCAAAGCTCATCCCTTTTGGTACGACTTAGGAAGAGCCCTGCATTGATGCACTGATCAGTTGTGGGTACAATTGCCAAATGGTATTTAAGAGACAGCTATAGATCTCTAAAGTCTTTAAACATCTTAGCTCTTTGAGAGGTCGGCCCATCTTCCCTCACTGCTAATGTGAAGGACGAGATAGACTGATCCTGGACAAACAAACAAAAAGGCCAGGTGATGGAAGGTGATGGATATGCAGGTATAGGCAGCTCTGTATGACCAGTTCATCAAAAAAGCCAACTAACATTACAGATCATAGTCACTGAGTTTGCTCAGTGACTCAGGGGGGACACTGAGCATCACTCTATCACTACTACTTCCAGAGCACAGGAGGCATCGCATGCTCCGCTCTAGAAAAATAAGGCAGAAAAAAAACCAAGACAATTTTGCCCAGGAAAAACGCCCTTTAACTCATGCATATTGGAGAGCAGCAATCTATCTGGGGTCACTACTGTAAAAAATGCAGCTTTTGAAGGGTGCATGACCTAGAGCTAGGGTTTTGGAGCCCCATTCCTAAGTACAGATATGGTTAATGAGAATTGATTTAAACAGCAGAACTGGAGAGTAAGCATAAGAACCAAACCGAATTAAAGCCCTACTGAGATTAAAACCCCGTTGAGCTTATTAACTGTGACAATGTGCAACCTTTATGCTATTTCTTCAGTATTATGCAAATCTGTGAAACATAAAAATGTACATAAAGCCAGAAAGACATGCTGAACGATTCACTTGCTCAACATGATGTTACTACACTTTCAAACATTTTCGGTCAACATAATGCGGTAAATTCCAGTTTTTCATCAGGGGCAATGCAGACATGGAAGTGAGGTCAAGAGCACCCATCCCAGAGTTCCTAAAAACTCTGCGTACTTGAAAAGGGGACGTTTAAATGCCATTTCTCAGCACAAATCTGGGAAATTCATTAGATCTGGAAGAGAAGACTTGGAAGAAGGCGGCGATGACTTCTTGCTTTGTTGTTAGCATCAAAGAATTGCTGCTTTGCTGCTAGTCTAGAAGACTTGGTGCCTTGTTGGTCATGGTCTGTCCTTTCTCAAGTTTTTGAGCATTTACCTTAGAGACTACGTGTCTATCTCATGATGGACATCAACATTACTTAGAGACCACACATGTATCTCATGATGGACATCAACATTACTTACCCTGGATAAACCCATTGCCAGCACCTGCGCTCCCTACAAATGCACAACTCCCACCACACCAAAAGCTCCGGCTGTACAAGCAACCTTCCTTCTAAACTCCTCAATAGGAACTTGCAACAGCCTCCAAAAATTTCTTTGTTAAAAGAGGAATGATCCCAACACAAGCGTAGAAACCGCCTAAAGATTCTTTCTCTGCTAGTGACCCAACAGCTCTTCCATAACATGTACATGAATACACACGTGTGCGGGTATTTTCTGTCCTCCAGGAAGAAAACAAGCAATCCCTGCTCTCCTTTCAGACCCCTATCAACAAACCCTTAGAAACACCAAGCAGAGCAATTCCAGGATGGCAAGGAATGCTTCTTTCTGAGTGTGAAGTTTGCAAGACTTGACGCAAATCCCAAAGAGAGGAGCTAAGCTATATTAAGTAAAGCCAGGCACCACAAAATACTTTACGTTGTCTGCTTGTGTATAATGGAAACGGAGATTCCTCTCCTCTTCAGGAAATAAGATATGAACACAGGAAGACAGGAAATATCCCCTTCTCCCTTAGGGCCTTTGATAGACTTCCTATAATTTCTATACAAGGATGAAATGTGCTTCTAATGAAATATTTTGGGGGAAAAGCAGCACTAGGAGTCTTCCTCTTCAGGAAATCCCCCCAGATCAAACCTGTATATGTATTTTTAGTGGCAATATGGGGCCTTTTGTTTGTTTTTCTCTTTTAATATGTGGAATCAATTTCCAGTGCATTACCCAATTGGTGTTTCTGCTCGCAGGGACCTGGCACTAAATCCCAGGAACCTGCTGATATCCTACCAAACAAAAAGATTTAACGAGCTATTATCATACACAGGATTTGATTTTTGTTACCATTTGATGTCTGGTTTAAAATTCTTATCAGCCATTCCCATTTTCCCCCCATTTATTCTCCAAGGTGAAATTTTGCTTCATAATTACATTTGTACTTACTGTTACACAAATGTCTTATTCCAAGACAACTCAAGAGGGAAAGCCACAGTTTAATACCTACAGAATTTTGCCTCTGGTATTGACCTCGCATTTTCTGATGATGCCTCCTCCTTCAATCACTTCTGTGGGTTTTGCAATACATCCCATTTTCAAATGGGGCGGAGGGAATCAAGAGAAATGCTTATTTGTTTTCTTATTTGACTCAGAGTATCTATTCAACACAATCTCACTGCATGCGTGAGCAAATGATGAAATAAATCAGTTTCTATTCTGAAAAAAATCCACATTTATCTCCTTTTGATTTAAAAATATATCTATTAGCAATGCTGAGGCAGTACGAAGAGCTATACTGCTACTAGGGACAGGATTTATCTATTGCTAGGACAAGCAAAACCAAGAGCAATTCAAGCTCTCCTAATACACTTGATTTATATCTCATAAAGGGTCTAAGGAACAAGAACAGAAGCTGGTCCCAAGTTCTCAGTAAGTCTTGGACATGTAGCCAATTGAAAACAGCACACATGGGCATCTGGGGGATGACGGTCTCATGAATTACATGATTAAACAGACTCAAAAACCCCCTTTTATTTGAGTAGGGCTTAGGGATGCCAGCTACTAATGAGAGTGCTGGTGTCGGAAAAGTAGCTACCACATACACTAAAACACTAATAAAATCCAGTTTTAATCTCTGCCACCCTTACTACTCCATGAGGGCTGAAATAAAAGCATACATAAGAGGGCTTCAGCTTGGGTTTGCAGTTGTAGGGACAGAGAACAACTGCTGCAGGATGGCTTGTGGAGTCTGTCACTCCTGTTCGGAGATGGAGTAGCACCTAAGGAAGGGAGCGACATGTAGCTGTGAAGCGGAGCTAAATTAGGGGAGAAGCAGAGAATGAGGAGGACGGTGATGAAGTTTAGCAGCACCACATGCACAACCTGCTGGCATCGCATACTCTCCATGGCTCACACAAAAGTGCGGAGAATACTGTTGGGTTTGAAAACAAATAGATGAAAACTCCAAGTTGCTAGAATTAGGTGAGGTCTAAATCCCTCTTTGTGTCCAGACGTGGGTTTTAGTGTCTTGCTCTTATCTCCCATCAGGTTCAGTTTTCTCAGTGGGTCCCAAGTCACACATGTGCATACGGAGAGTTACGGTTTCCTGCTCTTGCGCTCACTTCCTATGAGTGAATGCATCGTGTCTGGTTTACATTCACAGCCATGTCCTGCGGTGGGAGATGGATTAAGCAGCTTTTGTGGTTCCCCTCTGGATCACGGGACATAGGCTGTGATGGGCAGGCTTAGCTTTTTTCTTCTTAGACAGAGGCTTAACACCCAGAGGAAAGCACTCTTGCAGGATATCAGTCTCTAGCTTAATCCCTATCTTGGCATCAAGGAGTATTATATCATACTCAGGCTGGATAAGTATGATGTAATTTTCCATACTCGTATTTTATCTTAGCATCATATTAAAATCCTGTCATTCTCTGTTTGCTTTTCCTAAGAGAACTCAACTTGTTAATGCACCATGCTGACTCCAGCCTGAAAAAGGGGTTTAAAATGAAATCTATGTTCGACTTTAGAGGAGAAAAAAATGTTCTTTAGAGCATCATTGAAAGAAGAGTGGAAAATGCAAGAGTCTAATTAATTAAAAAAAAGGAAAAAGGAAAAGTTCATTTTAAAAGTTCATTTCAAAACACCATAAACTTTCCTGAAAAGGCTTATTTTTATGTTTTCCTTCTATAAATGTACATGCAAACTACATACTGAAAACCCCAATGAACAAGCCCCTAAGCCTTGCACCATCACAGTGGCTGGCTCCTGCTTCCCAGCTGACTGCTGCATCCAGACAGAAACCTTCCTCTCTCACCCTGGAGCCGGGAGGCAGAGGGTGTCCTGGCAATGGATTCTATCCAAGAGATGCAAGTGTCAGTGATGCTTTCCAGAACTCACGGGTGGATTTTACAATAAAAAATAGACTGGGATGCCATGACAACACAATACGGAATCATTCACCGATACCGAAACAAGAAGACACTGAAGAGTTTTCTCACTAAATCAGTTATAAAGTTCTCAGATTTTCAGATTTTAGTTTCCAGCTTCACACATCAAACACGTTTTTTTCTTCAGTCTTCTTGTGCTCTCCCTTCTCTTGTACCAGTTTCCCAGTACCCTCCACGACCACCTTCCTTGGACCAATTTCCAGCACCTTCACGATTACCTTCCTTGGATAGAAGCCCACCTCCACCCTGCCAGCCTCTATTACCCAGAGGCATTTTTAGGGGCTGTCCCAAACTATGCCAACACTCTTCACAAATATCCCAACCACGAGGGGAGAAGTCAAATCAATGGGTTTGTCCCCTGAGACAGTTCTGCATCCATGTATCATCAGGTTGACAAGAAAGTCCATCAGAGCTACCAGCCTGCCTGCTACTCAAGGAAACAGGCAATCCTTTATTAACTGTTTTTTAAAATATCATTGAAAACATTTTAATGTTGCATTCTTCATCATAAATTAATGTGTTCATCATTACACCGCTCCCTATCTCACACCTGTACCTACTGAAATGGCTCCTGCTGTTCCTGTGCTAATACGACTCCTGAGGAATAACACGGGAAGTGCCAGTATGTTCCTGCAACCTGCCCCCTCCTTACTCACCTTCCTGCTGTTAGATGGGTGCAAATGGGGAAACAGTGGAGAATCTGAAATGAGAACATCTTCTGTGGGTGTGGAGGATCCATCTGCTGTATCTCAGGTGGTAGTAGGCAGGACTTGGAAGAGGACAGATGGAAGACCCATCATCCCCATCACAGATTAGAGACTGCCCACTATTTATAGAATCACAGAATGTCATGGGTTCAGCAGTAGCAGTCATTTTTCTCCCTCTTGGTAGCTGGTGCAGCGCTGTGTTTTTGATTTTGGGCCTGGGAGCAGCACTGATAACACCAGTGTTTTCAATTACTGCTTGGCAATGTTTTGGTTTGGCCAAGGACTTTCTGAGTCTCATGCTATGCCAGGGAGGAGGGGGAGCCGGGAGGAAGCAGAGACAGGACACCTGACCCAAACTGACCAAAGAGGTTATTCCATACCACAGCACGTCATGTCCAGGATGTGAAGACGGAGGGCAAAGACCCGGAAGGGTGTGGTGGTGGACTGGGGGTGCACAGCATGGTCAGGTTTTTGGTGCATTGGGGGGTTCGCTGCTGGGGGGTGCACTGGCTGGGTTGGGCTTGGTGAGCAGTTGTATTCTCTTTCCTTGTATTTCTCTTTTATTATTACTGGTGGTAGTAGCAGTGATTTGTGTTATACTTTAGTTACTAAACTGCTCTTATCTCAACCTGTGCGAGTTGAATTCTTTTGATTCTCCTCCCCATTCCCCCGGGACTGGGGGAAGAAAGAGGGGAAGTGAGTGAGTGAGTAAACTGCATGGGTGGGGGGCTTAAACCATGACACAGAATCCCAGATTGGGTTGGGTTGGAAGGGACCTTAAGAACATCCCATTCCAGCCCCTGCCACAGGCAGGGACACCTTCCACCAGAGCAGGTTGCTCCAAGCCCCTGTGTCCAACCTGGCCTTTATCACTGCCAGGGATAGGGCAGCCACAGCTTCTCTGGGAACCCTGTGCCAGCGCCTCAGTACCCCCACAAGGAAGAACTTATGCCTTAGATCTAACATGAATTCCCCTGTTTCAGTTTGAACCCATCACCCCATGTCCTTTCGCTACAGTCCCTGATGAAGAGACCCTCTCCAGCATCCTTGTAGCCCCCTTCAGATACCGGAAGCTGCTCTGAGGTCTCCACGCACCTCCTCTTCTCCAGGCTCAACAGCCCAAATTTTCTCAGCCTGTCTTCATATCTTTAGGGCTATTTCACAAGTCCCTGTCTATAATTCTGTCATATTGTAGCTGCCTATCTGTAATATGCTGTGGTTGTGCTTTTCCAGAAGCACCCAGCTTACAGTCAAAGCCAAACTAACCCAACGAACATCTTAGGGATTTTCTCAAAGTTCTGTGGAGTCATGCGGCTACAGCATCATCTTCCTAAAAAGATTTCAGTCAAAGCCTTCAGCCTTCTGCTTTGACCAGTGTGGCCAGAAAATGTCATCTGTAACAAATCAAAAGAGAAAAGAAAGGAAAAACCCCACTGTCACTTCCTGAAATAAAACTCCTCCAGAAAACGAGTCTGTGGTTCTGTGGTTCTTGTTTCTCCCCATGGAGGAAAGGATGAGAGAAGAGCTTCGTGGAGGACTCCTACTAAAAGGTGCTCACACAGAGCAACCAGGAGGCTACCATAAAGAGCTGCAGAAGAACAGAGTAACAGGGCAGGCAGATTTGAAGAGCCCACTGATGGGAAAGGTTTCAAACACTTATTTCAAACTAAAAAGGATTTTCCTCCACATCAGTTCATCCAGAGTCTGTCCTATCAAGAACACGAACAGAGGTCCCATTCAGTCTGTGTTTTCAGACTGAAACTGGTACATAAATAAATTAACAGGTTACGTGGTGGCACAAGAAGCAAATGTGTGACCTGACCTGAGGAGGAACTTGTAGGCTGCATTTAGGGAAAGTTGCTCACCACTTTCCAGCCACCACGTACCAGCATTCCCACCATGAAGTCCAACGCATAGCCAAATATAGCACTCGAGGTTTTATAAACCAAATCCTGCCTTTCTGTTGACCCTTTCCAAGCAGAAGGCACTGTTGTAGAAACACTTGTTCCACCAGTGTATCCTCGTCTTCGCCTCAGGCTTCCTGGGTTTTGGCAAGCTTCCTCAGAGAGAAATTACTTCTCGTTACACCTCGACTGCTTCGGCTGCAGAGGCAAAGTCTGTGCAACAGACCCTGTGCAGCCACGGAGCTGCTACACCTCCACCTCTGACAAGCATTGATGAACTGCTTTAGGCTGACAAGAAACCAAACTAAATGTGTTCAGATTGGAATTATATAGAAAAATCCCATATTCCAATGAACTGTACCCAAATTCCCATGTGGGTACAGTGGACTCGCTAACCCAGGACTGATGTGTTTCCAATCTTACAAAGTTTTTCACATCAATTTAGCCTCAATTTAAGTAACAAAAGGGACTCCGTGAAATGAAAGCATCTTGTCAGTAACCAGATGTAATGAAAAGAAGACATTAAAGAGTCGAGAAGGGATCTGATGACAAGGAAGGGCAGCTGGAGTGGGGAGGTTGGCTACAGGCAGAGAAGTTCATGGAAAGTCAGCGTCTCCCTTAAAGTCCTTATTTTGGACTTTGCTCAGAAACCCTGAAATCTATATGTCTCCCTTCCCCCCCCGACATTCATGCCAAACAAACAGCATGAACTCAGCTAACACACAGGAATTTCCATGGTAGCACAAAGCAAAAGAGTGTTCATAACAGCTTTTGGACATGAGACCCAACATTGACGGACTTGATCTTCCTAATAAAGGAAGGATGCTGCATCCCATGAAGACACACATGCAGGACACCAGTCCAAAACCCCACTAGTCTCACCCAATTCGTATTCTGTCACTAAGCACAGCTGATACTTGCATTTTGAAGGGGAAAATGAGAACCCCCATCCCATGAAAAAGTTGCTTTTGAGGTTGTACATGGAAAGGCTGCCCTCCTGTCCTGACGCACAGACACTCACTCGGCTCTTCAAAGCTTTGTGGGGTTTCAGTGTTATTTTAGGCATATTTCTCTGTTAATTCTAAATACACTCATCAACGTCCCAGCTCTTCAAAGGAACCCTGCTAAGCTCCTGATGCTAATAACCTGTGGTGACAATGAGTCTCCTAGCTAATGGGGTTTGGCATATGTAGGTGCTTCCAGCAGTTTTCCTACTTTCTGTTCCATTGAGTGCCCCCGTCCTCATGCTTGAGGACTGAGAATTTTCATTCTGTCTTCTTCATGCTATTAATTACTTTGTCTCCTTCCCACTTTTCCTTCTCTAATGTTTCAGGCTGTTAAATGCTCATGATTAATCTGATCTTTTCCTTTGTTGGGTTTTTTTAATGTCTTAGGTAATGTTACGCCATTTGGCCCTGGGACTCCATTCCTTTTCGCTTTATATGCTCTGAAAAAGGCATCAGAGAGTCTCACTACTAGTACATGAGCTAATGAAACATCGCTCAGCTCTTTGCTGTAATTAAATACCTTTTTCCCCTTGTTAAAGTCTGCTTCTCAAGGCTTCTCTATCTTATGTCTCTGCCAGTTAACTGTTACCATGATGAAAACTCGGTGTTCTCCCCCAAGCTTTAGCCTGAAACACAGTGCAGTTTACCATCAAAAATAACCATCACAAGATGGTTATTAATGAACATGCCAAGTGTCCTGTATTCATCAGCAAGAAACTGATCCCAGGTAAGGAAGATCAGTCCTGATCCAGCTCTGGGGCAGCAGCACAGGAGGGACCTGGAGCTGCTGGAGTAAGACCAGAGGAGGCCATGGAGATGCTGCGAGGGGTGAAGCAGCTCTGCTCTGGAGCCAGGCTGAGAGAGCTGGGCTGGGGCAGCCTGGAGAAGAGAAGGCTCCTGAAGGGGAGACCTCAGAGCAGCTCCAGTGCCTAAAGGGGCTGCAGGAAACCTGCAGAGGGGCTTTGGACAAGGGCCTGTAGGGACAGGACAGGGGAATGGCTTTAACCTGCCAGAGGGGAGACTGAGATGAGCTCTGAGGCAGAAGCTCTTCCCCGTGAGGGTGCTGAGGCGCTGTCAGGGGGTGCCCAGAGAAGCTGTGGCTGCCCCATCCCTGGCAGTGTTCAAGGCTGGGTTGGACACAGGGGCTTGGAGCACCCTGCTCCAGTGGAAGGCGTCCCTGCTCGTGGCAGGGGTTGGAGCTGCATGAGCTTTAAGTTCCTGCAACCCAAACCTGTCTGTGGTTCTATGTTTGCACCCTAGATCTTGCTGTCGCAATATACAAGAGTGCCACAGGGGCAGGAAACAACACGCCTTTTTTGTGCCCATATCTGCTTGCCAGGACCTCCCTGGATGTACCATGCAGGTCCTTTCCATTCCTCTGGTTTTTTAGGTAGCCATTTTCCACTTTCAATTATGAATGCACAGGAAGTTAAATACAAGACATATTTATGGTGACACTCATCACATCAAACTACCAGCTCCTAACAGCTTTCCAAACCTAATGGAAGGGGAGAACCAGCTCACTCGTTGCCCAAGAAGTTATCTCACATATTTTATTTCTATTCTGTTGGACAATTTCACATCAGACTTCTTCTGAAAGTGTGAATTAATTCATTAATTAATTAATAACCCTTAGGGATGAAAACATCCTTGGTCACAAATGGCTGAGAATTATAAAGATCGGGTCTTTTTGCAAAGTCATTCACTTCAGAAACACCAACTAACTGAGTTGAAAGTACCATGGAAAAGTCTGGTTTCTGGAGGGACGTAAAAGAGGATTCACGACAAGATGTATTCCCTTTGATAACCAGTTTTTCCTCTGCTGATGAACAGAACAAATGCAGACTGGTGAAAACCAGAGAAGCAGGTGACAGACATCAGCCTGATAAGCAGAACAAAGCGGTGGGAACAAGGTGTGGACAGTTGAGGAGCTCACGCATGGGGCTTGTCTCCAGCACAGTGAAAAGGGGGAGTGGGAAGTGTGGGTCAAGATGCTGAATGGATTTGAGACAGGTATCTAAGTGTTATTAGTCAAGGCATGAACTAACGGAGCCTTGCTGTAACAGGAGATGGAAAAATCCCAAATTCTTGGAATTATTTAGCTAGAAGGAAGACAGCCATAGCACAGAAGGGCAGTTCCTTGCACAGATTAAGCTTAAGCTGATGCTTAGATCACAAGCGGGATGAAGAGCAAGATTTTTAACAGCCCCCACGTTCTCTACAAAGCTTTGATTCAAGTGCTCTGCTCCTGCGTGTTTCCTACCAAACATCAGCAAGCGGCTTAATATTTACTGTGTCTGGGTTTTTTCTTTTAATTACCTCAATTGTGGCTTATGAAACTTCCCCCCCTCAGGAGGACTGCAAAAAGCACATGATAATGTATGACAGAAATGCCCAGAGGCTGGAGCTGAGGAGCTCTTGGGGAAGGATAACAGCAACCGTCCGAGTGCATTATTCTTCTGCTACTGTTAAAATCCCATTTTCCCCTATTTCCCTGCTATATTTTACCCTATTAAGAAGAACAGCGTAGCTGCAGAGATGCCTAACGTTCAAGACAGAGCTGAATCCAAATACGCTAAACCCGCAGACACCACTGATGGCTCTCCTCCTCCCACTGTCAAACCCCCTCTTTTCAAAGGGGCCTTCCACTGTATTTTGTTTGCTAGATGAAGTGGACTTGGCCAGCTCCCCTCACCGAATGCTGCCCTTGCCCTGCACGGATACACTGTGATTTCTCCCAAAATTCATTAACTGCTGCTAGCTCCATTAATCCACCATCTCATGCCTGCAAAAGACATTGGCAGCTGGTTTGGACAACAAAGCAAGACCTCTGAACACAACCGCAGCCTTTCATGTCCACGCAGTGTTTTTTCTAAGTCTATCTACAGCTTCTAAACCTTAGCACAAGACCAAAGGCTGCAGTTGTTGCAAACACTGCATTAAAATACCATCCAGCTACTATAAAAGGAAAAATGAATGGTTCCAGGAGGCAGCTCAGTCAGACAAGCCAGCATGGCTCCCAAGATAAGAGGCAGCTGCCAGAAGTAAATATAAGCATTATTTATGGATGTGGTCTCCTTGCTTGACCAAGCTCTGGGATGTAGCGGGAGAACGGAGGGGCAGCTCTCTCCACAGAGCTGCACGTGCACAGGGGTGCAATGAAGCCCACCTTTACCAGCAGCACCGCAGCAATGGGAGGTTGCAGCTACAAAGCAGCGCTGATTTTTTCCTTCAAAGCCAGGTCTCGCTTTGACTGCCTCCCCTTAGTTTATTGTTGAATGGTTTGGGTGGAAGGGACCTTAAATCTCACCCAGTTCTAATCCCCTGCCATGAGCAGGGACATGGTCTAGTGTGAGGTGTTTCAAATGAGGAGCTGCCAAGTGCTCAAACCACTGTTACTAAAAGCCTCAAACCCCAGGACAGTCTTCCTACTCAGCAAACAATGACAGTGCAGCAAGCAAGCCTGCTGACCCAGAGGAATGTGGCATCACTGCAAATCCCACAATAGCATCCTCTCCATATGCTTACGGGGCTACAGCTTGGGAAAATGGAAGAGAAAAGGCTTGAGTTGGTATAATAAAGTTCAATCTCAGCTCTGATGCATCCAAACCTCTGAAGGAAAAGACTATTCTATGATGCTATGATTACTGCACCTCCTCTGTCCATTCAAGACTATTACAGGAGTGTGACAGTTGTCACAGCAGGACTGAGGTTACAGATCTCACAGGAGCCAAGCTGTGATCACAGAATGATCACACTAGCATTAGCCATTCCATGGAAAGCATTTCTACATCAAGTTCACATTCACATATATCCCACATCTTTTGAAAGTGATCAGCAAATGTCAGCGCCTGTGCAGAGCACAGAACGTGAAACACCACCTGACCCCCTACAGGCGAGTCCAACCACCCACACCGAATACGATGTGATCTCTTTAGCACGGAGTAGATGCATGCAGGAACCTCACCAAAGCTCAAGGACGCACCCCAAATATAGGAACCCATGCTTATTTCAGAATGTTTATTTCAGATTGAAACTCCATCTCTTTGCTAATAACCCAAAATTCAGACAGAGGACAACCAAGAAACCCAGGTCTGCAAGTCCCTCATCTCCATAGGCAACAGCTCCATCAGGAGACACACAATCCCCTCAGCAACAAACTCTCCCCCCATGCTCAGCAATCCCATAAGCATCATCACTGATGGTGGTGGCAGAAGCCCAATGCTAGTTACACCCACAGAGCCCGTAATCTACTATTTCCACCCACAGTTTATACAACAGATTTCAGAACCAAATAAAATTTCTTAGAATTCCTTCTTTTGCTGAGTTTTTGCTCTCTTCCTTTAATGACTGCCTTTATAGAAGTGTTCAAAGCCCTGCAAGGCACTTGGTAGATCTAAGCTGCTCTTATTGATGGTGCAAAAAAGCAAGCATGTGCCAAAATGACACTTTTACAACCCTTTCTTGAGGGCCACTGCAGTAGAATCTTTTCCAGACAAACTCCCCTGAAACCCACAGTATTGACAAGCAATGCAAAAACCACTGAGTATTTCAGCACCTGGAAAATAAAGTAGCTGCTACGTACATCATTGCTCTATCAGGAAAGGCAGCTTAAAGGAGTCGTGCTGGGATAGTCGTGCCTGAAAATCCTCCAAACCTCAATCATCCCACCCATTGGAGCCAACTGTAATGCTCTTTTGTACAAGACAAGAATAACAAGCCCATTGGTTCCCAACAGCGCCAACAGTCCAATTAGTCATGAGTGGGATGATCAGACCTCTGTGTTCTCTGGAAAGTCCCCAAATGTCACATGAATCCTACTCTTCCTGATTTAGATGATCTGAATCTAAGTCACTTTTCCTACTCCCTGAGCCAGAAGAAGACCAAGAGAAGGCCTCTAGTTTGAGCATCTCAAATTCTGCTCTAGTACATCTAGCATGAGCAAGCCAGGAGTGAATCTTCTACCAGAGAGAGATGACTGTCAGACAAAATTTGGTGGTCAGGATACAGATAGTGTAAAGACTGAGTAAAAAGCATGGGTGGTGTCTATCTTTCCTTTACACTTTACACTTCACGGCTTCTTACAGAATGATTTCATCATGGAGATTACATCAACCATTCCCACCCGAGCCTTGTGTTCCTTTGTCTTACCCCACACCCTGATCTTTCATTTCTTCTACTAGATATTGGTGACAAACCTCTGTAAGTGAATACTTGAGATTCATGAGCAGAGACATCACCAAAACCATTCTGGAAAGCGCTTGAGAAATTCATGCTCAATTGGTTTAGCTAGCAAAAAGGGCTCTTTGATGTCACCAGAAGGAGCATCTATGTAAGACCATTTCAAGCTGTTTCAATATAAAATCTAATGGCCCAGATTAAAATATTGGAAGAAACAGTTTAACCCAACCTGCCAAGTTTTGCAGCGAGGTGGCTGAAGGCACATTGCTGCCCGTTGGTTCACTACGGGAAGTAACCTCCAGCAGAAGGGTGGTTCTAGTTACATTTGATATGTGATGTAGTCTCAACTTCTCTAGAACTTCTTAAGTCTGTGCCCAAGATGCAGGGAAAAAAAGTACAAATCCTGCATCTATCATGTGTCCATCATGAAGATACAGTAAGAGCACTTGTGCGCCCTTTGTTAGGAGAGATTCAAGCCTTGCACAAAGGCAATGTGTAACTGTTAAAGATTAAAACTCAGTAACAATTACTGAGGCGAAACACCATCTCCAAAGGGGAGAACAGATTTTATTTTTCCCTCTGGTAAAACGGAATCAACATATCTACAGCTGACCCCTACGACAACACATCATGTGCTTACTTACTTGTGACACAACAGACTGTTCTCAGAGATGTTGCTCAATATGTTGTGAGCTCTCATAGAACCATATGGCAAGAAGAGGAAACGAGGGACACACACTGAAGGGGGCAGGGATGCTACAAGAGCACTCAGTGCGGAAACAGCGAAAACAAGTACTGCAGCAGAACAGAGCTTATATAATCTGGAGACTATAATAAGAATCATAGAATCCCAGCCTGGTTTGGGTTGGATAGGGCCCTAAAGCTCACCCAGTTCCAACCCCCTGCCATGGGCAGGGACACTTTCCACTGGAGCAGGGTGCTCCAAGGCGCTGTGTCCAACCTGGCCTTGAGCACTGCCAGGGATGGGGCAGCCACAGCTTCTCTGGGCACGCTGTGCCAGCGCCTCAGCACCCTCACAGGGAAGAGCTTATCTAACCTGACCTTCCTCTGTTTCAGTTTAAACCCAGAGGTGTTTCTGTTTATCAGCCACAGAATATAATTTAAAATTCCTGGAAACCACATATTCAGGGAAAAACAAAACAAAACAAAAAACCCACCCAAACCCCATGTGTTTGCTGACACTGTAATCCTGAGACACACTATAACAGAGAAGTGAAACATTCAATGCAGTGCCAGCCCCATGGCTAGCAGTGGCACAGCCTATACTAAGTTTGAGAGCTGCTGATGGAGTTGTGGTTACTTCAAAGCATCACGCGAGGACCAAGGTTGTGCGGGCGCTGAAGGAATGGTAATGGGAATCTCCTACAGAGGGTCTCCAGCTCCTTCCTCACATCCTTCCTCACAAGATCCATGAGGAATGTTGGCACTTAGGACCTCTCCCCAAATTTCCTGGATTTCTTAGGTCACCACTCTGCTGTGGGATGAAGCAGTGCCATGACTTAAGAAACTATGAACAATGCTCCTTGTATCATGTACGCTCAGCAGCACATGATCTGCTCTGAAGCACCCTTGCACAAGTGTAAATCACTCAAACACTTAAAGACCAGCACAGAACCATGTGCAATCCTGCTTTCCAGGAACGGCGTAGAAGGTAAAGTCAATACTTCTGTAGATTCATACACATAAGCTTCTCCTGCAGTAGTTTTACATAAATAAAGAAAACTGGAAAGAAACTCTACCAGAGCTGAGTGTACATCTCAAAGCATTGAAAACAATCCCCAGAGTTGCCCTTTTAATAATAAGCATCATGTACAGACCTCTGCTAGTTTGTAGGGTAAGATCAGCTTCTCTCCTACTGTCACTGTCTTTCTGGTAACCAGGGCCTCAAACAGCATCTCTTCTTTCACCTAAAACAAAAACTTTGATGTTAATGATTATTCTGAGAGTATTTTTTAGAATCCTATTAAAAATAAAATTAAAATCTCTGTGTGCAAACATTTTCATAAATTTAAAACTTCTTAATCAAATTTTATAAATCATTTACTCCACTTTCCCAGCCCTTGCAGAGTTAATGTTGAAGGCATAAGAACAAACTAGCCATGGGGAGGAGACAACTCAGCACATAAACCCAGCAGCAGAAATCAGACACCAGGGCATTCAAGGGAACCTGATTTTCTGCATTCAGCCATCCCATTTCTAGCAATTTCCCAATGGTTTCCTTTGCTCCCAGTGCAGCTCCTCCTTCCCACACTGTTTGCTGACAAAGTCAGTCAACTTTCTAGTGCTGGCAAGACAACAACCCACAAATTGCTCTACAAATAAGCAAAACGGTGTCATCAGTTTGAGATTTGGATGTTTCAATAAATCCAGGTCTTCTGTGGAGGGGATTTTGGTGGTTTTCAAGGCAGGGAGGACTTAGGAGAAGGAAGAAACCTTTTGAAAAGCACTTGATATTTACTCTGCTATTTGCACCTGATATTTACTCCCTTAAGATGCCAGTTCCCAGTAAGATGACAATGACAATCTCTAATCCGTCATAACAGAAACCAGTTAACAGAAAATCAACCACAGTCACGTAGACACAGACACTTTGACAAACAGGTAAATGGTGCTGACAAATCAAGCAGCACCCACCACAAATTGTTGGGAGAAAGCCCCTTTTCCAACCAGTTTCAAGTCCCTCTTATTCTGCTATCCCGTGGAGAAACTCGGAAGCGAGCCCTCTCTACCAGCACAAATGGTGATACACTTCTACATAAGTTAGACCTGAACGCTCTGAGGTGTTGACTGCTCTTTCCTAAGTTTCAGCATCAAAAAAGACATTAGTTTGGGTGAAATCGTTTGAGCTCAGTGTTGGTAGCTCTGGATTGATGCGGTGATGCTGCTACCTGAGGAGTTGCACTGACATTGATGACAAGCTGCTTATTGTAACTGAAGGAATCAGTGCAGAGACCAGATCTGCTCTGAAGAAGACTAGAAGCACCAAATCCACATTTCTGAAGCCATCCAAAGCTGCATTTTTATCCCATTTATGATTTGACATGGGTGATGGGAAACTTAGTGGTTTATGTACTTTGACTTGGTTTAATCCAGCAGTTAGTATGAAAAGCAATCCAAACAAGCCAGTGGAACTTTAGAAACCCCACAAACCATTGCAGTAATGATGCTGTTCTGTACAAAACTTACTTTCTACCAGAGACCCTCCCTGATAAACTCCAGTGCATTTTTATATAACAGACTTTTCTTGCAACATCCACCAACAAGAACTTATTGCTGTGATGAGGAAAGCAGTAAACACGAAGTCACCTACCAGCAAGGTCTGTGCCACTGGAAACAGAACATCAACACCATGTGGTTCACTTATTAGTCCTCAGAGCCCCCAGTTCCTATGATCTGATTTTACCGTTCAAAATGAAGTGAAAAGAAATAATCTCGTTCATTTGACAGGAGGTTGTAGTCAGGTGGGGTCGGTCTGTTCTCCCAAGGAACAAGGGATGGGACAAGAGGAAACGGCCTCAGCTGCACCAGGGCAGGTTTAGATGGAGCTGAGGAACAATTCCTGCCCCAGAGGGTGCTCAGGCATTGGAACTGCCCAGGGCAGTGCTGCAGTCACCATCCCTGCAAGTGTTCACACAGCGTGGAGACGAGGCCTCAGTGCCATGGGTCAGTGGTGGCCTTGGCAGTGCTGGGGAGTGGTTGGACTGGATGAGCCTAAAGGGCTTTCCCAACCTGGCTGATTCTGTGAGTCTATGATCTGGAAATCCACAGTGAGTTTTCACATTCAGTTTCTATTCCTCTGTATTCAGCAAAATGGTGGTTTTTCATTTCGGCTCTGCTGACAGCATGTGGACACTTCTGCAGCACCATCGGCTGCCCTCCCTCGACTGACAGCTTGGAACAAAAGTGAATTTGACACCACTGCTATCCCACTTCAGTACACTAGTGGTTTATTTATCAAAGGCAACAGGCAGAGGGCATCAGATGGTTGCTAAGCAAAACAGGCCAATGGAATATTCCTAAACAACCTAAATGCTTCCAAGCCCCAAAGTTGTCAGCAAACACAGGGATTCTAAATGGTTTAAACAAGTACTTGCACTGTCCCTCACCAACCCCATCTAACGTTCACTGTGGTTTTCTTCTCTCTGCTCTCTTGATGGAGGTTGATGTTTTCTTGATGGAGACCTGCAGATGTGCATCCTTCATCCCCAGACATGCTGCGAGCTGAGCTGGAGGGATCAAATCATCTTCGCATAAAATCCCACACTTGGCAATGATGGGAATGTAATCCCTGCATCTCCCTGGCTCTCTGCAATTACCACCCAGTGGAGCTTGATCTCAACTGCTTCACCACCTCTGAAAGCCAACACCACGGGTACAGCCAAATTATCCTGATTTTCATTTAAGGTCACAGCTTGAAGGTACCTGACTCCTGATGGCAACAAGGAGCCATAGGAGCTTTCTAAAGAGAAACTCGGTGCTTGCTGATGACTAAGGACACCTGGTGCATGGAAATACTTGTAGTTTTCCCATCATGTACATCCTTTTCTTCCTCCTCCGGTAAGCAAGATACATTAAATAGAGACAAAAAAACCCTATTAGAAGCATATTTCTTTCTTTTTTTGCCCTGGGAGTTACAATTCTATGTTATATTTCATGGCTTTTTGCTTTCTGGTGCTAAAGGGCAAGTCCTGCTCTTCTTCTTCAAAAAAACTACACAGCCCATAGGAGTTTATATCTTGATTACAGGGACAAAATGCAGATTTAAGACTTCACTGCCACATGCAAGTGGAACCAATGCTGAGAGGAATGGATGACTTGAGCTCTAAACCCAGTGAAGGATGACCAGCAACGCTGCCACAGCTATAAACATCAGTGGAGCGCGGCGGGGAGCAGCCAGCCAAGCTCCTGCAAGGACTGGGCTGGAGCCAAGGAAGGCAGAGATTGTTTCTCCAATAATGCTGGGCTATTATGTGAGAGCAGCTGAAGGAAAATGAACCATTTCCAACTTGAGAGCAAGAAAATGTTGCTTTTTGACTCTCGTCCATCTTTGAGAAGGGGATCAGAGTGGTGAGTGCTTGTTCGAAAGCTGCCTCATATGGAAAATAAATTCAGATTTCTATCAGTTCCTCTTGAAAATGATCTGAACCTTTCCTTCAGGCTTTCTAACAACCAGCAAGTTATCTGGCTCGAGTTCCGGCTTGGAGCTCCGCATCTGATGAATCATGGAATGCTTTAGGTTGGAAAGGACCTTGAGATCATCCAGTTCCAACCACCTGTCCCAGGCAGGGACACGTTCCACTAGAGCAGCTTGCTCCAAGCCCATGTCCAGCCTGGCCTTGAGCACTGCCAGGGATGGGGAGTTTCTCTGGGCAGCTTCTCTGGGCACCCTGTGCCAGCGCCTCAGCACCCTCACAGGGAAGAGCTTCTGCTTTATATCTAATCTGAACTTCTGCTGTTCAAGTTTAAACTCTGCTCATTGCAGCAGTGGGTAGACTAGACGAACTTTGGAGGTCTCCTCCAACCCAAGCTCTTCCATGATTCTATGATCCCTAAGACTTCATTCATAACATGGGTCTAGAAGGCTGGACGCAAGCACTGGTTGCCCCACACTCCTCACCTCCCTTCTTTTCACCAATCACTTTCCAAGATGTTTGTCACATGAGGAGCACAATGTCTGTAGGATCCCCCTGGGAAGCTGAAGACAGTCTTTCATTTGAAAAAGAGCTTGAGCACATTTATCTCCCACGGAAGTAGATGTTAGCTCCTAAAGCCAACATCATCAATGCAAAAAGAGGTCTGGGAAAACTAATTTAGGATACCTGATAACTCATCTTTACATTGATTTGCATTGATACTCCACTGAGCAAAGACAGAACTTGCCTTCCTTACTCAGTGCTCCATCCAGGGAAATAATTTTCGGTACCAGTAAATGTAGACAATTAACATGTTCCTGCTCTTCTAATAGAACACAAAAATAGGCTGCCTTAAGATCAGCTGACACTAGATCATTCCTAATAAATTGCTTTTGTTGATAAGCCAAAAAGGAGCCTTGCCAGGCTTCTCCCTGCAAGCACAAAAGTTGTCCCCAGTTTTACATCACCCTCTGTGATTCCTGCAGAGGACCTGGGATCTCTGCAGTGCTTGCACAGGGCTCGATGGCTGCTCAATCCATCAGGCAGCCCTGACATCACGCTGCAGCATTTCAGTCAAGTTTAAACAAAGGCCATGCAGAACCTGCCAAAAGCCTCCCAGAATCCACATGCTATGTCTGCTCTTGAGATAAAAAGAAGAAGAAATGGAATCAGTGTCTCATTGTAAATGAAACCAGGACCTCAGAGCCTGGCCAAAGGCTTCCAATGCAGTTTGCTTTCTCAACAAATGCTGCTCTGAATGTTTTAAGAAACCAACACCATATTGGATGTGGTTGTTGGTATCTAAGGAAAATCAAACCCATCTCACAGATCAGCATCTCCACCCAGGTTCCTTACCACTCCTCCTGTGTATTGGCTTCATTTTATAGGGAGACAAATCTCTTTATATAGAGGAAGGATGGTTGTTCAGTGTTGCTGCACATTCTAGGCCAGGCTGGACAGGGCTTGGAGCAACCTGCTTTAGTGGAAGGTATTCCTGCCTGTGGCAGGGGGTTGAAACTGGATGAGCTTTAAGGTATCTTCCAACCCAAACCAGTCTTTGATTCTGTGAAGTATGAGATCACAGAAGAGCTGGTTTCTTCCATCATTTTGCTATGCTCAAGACCATCCTGCCAAGCATCTACTGTCTGTATGAAAAGAAGTTAAACTATTTGTCAATGAATATTATTTTTATTCCGAGCTGATTTTCCAGTCTCAGTGAGTAATGCCAAGATCTAGAGAGGAGATTAAGAACTTTTTCAAGCCAATCCATATTTTTAGCAACAATGGCAGGAAAAGCGAAGCTGTGTACTGTTGGGTGACCACAAAAACCAAAAAGTAATAACATAATTACCCAAATGAGGCCAAATACAAAGCGTCCAATGTTTCAAACAATATTTTGTTGAGAAGAATTTACTACACTTTATTTGGAGAGCTGTTAAGCAGCTAACAAAGAGCAATGGATGCTCTTTGCATTGATGTGTGAATCCTTTAGTCCTCCCTTTCTAACATGCATTATGAGATCAATTCAGGTCTGCAAAGAAAAGCAAGTGAAGCCTCTTCTGAAAACTAGATAATTCACTTTATTTCAGCTGATCGGGGAGTGGGTCTATTGGAAAGTTTACACTTGGAGGCAGGCAAAGTCTCCAATTCCATGGATGAATTACCATATAAATGCAGCTTTAAAGACAAGCAACACCACTTACACAACCCAGCAATGGATTTCACAAGATCGTGCCTGAGACCTGCATTGTCCTGATCCAATTCACAACTATTTTATGCTGTATACAGTAATTTCGCTTGCAAAAGAATTACCACAGTGCACAAAAATCTATCTCTTGGCTCAGCTACTCCAGATTCAAGAGCTTTTTCAAAATGATGAAGTTAAATATATATATTTATTATTATTTGTATATACTATTGACACACCATGCAAGTGAGCATGGTATCCATACTCTGTCCTGTACCAGACCATGGCGCTAAGTCACCATTGCATTGATATGGCTCAACTGATGCACATGCACACATGCAAAAACTAACCCGGTTCCTCACAGCATGCAGATGGTGGAGAAAAGTTTGCTTGCAAAGGGCAAAGACCCAAAGGCTGGAACATTTTCAGATCTTTAAGTCACTCTCTCATTCCAAGCTACTTTAAAAAACCATTACTTCTTAAATGACTTGGCCATTTTAACAGGGTAAGATCAACAACATTCTCCTCCGAACTCATATTTTCCTTCTGTTTATTTCTGCAATCCCCAAGGCCAAGACACAAAGAGCATCCAGCTGCTTATACCCATATTTTACAAAAGCTTTCCCCTCTCCTAAATTCAAGGCATTAATGAAGTGTTACGAAAATCCACAAGAGCTAATTCCCAAGTTCTTTAGGTAGTGAGGTAGCACAACTGTTATTTAAGGGAAGGAAGAGTATCATGTGCACACAGAATTACAATTTGTCTTCTGCTGCTATCATAAAATCAGCAAAACTTAACCTTCCACATCATCCAGCGAGTACAGTGGGATAAAGACAACAGTTGTTCTAACCAAGTACAAGTGTAACATTTCGGTATCCTTTGGAGTTACAAGTGGGTTAGAGCATTTCAAGAAAAGCAAGACACCTAGGAGAGCTTCTGACCACCCATATCCACATGAAGAGGTATTGAGCTCAGGTCTTGAACACTTAAGGCAAGCACAGAACAAGTTGGCTCATTGAAATGTAGCAATGACACAGCTTTATAGCCTACTGGAGAGCAGAGCAGCTCTCCTAAGAACTTACTTCATGCTTTTGCATGGATTTACAGAATCGGATCTGGCCTTGGTCCATATGGGCTGAGACCTACAAACCATCCCCACATGATACTGACACAGCAGTGACTCACAGAGGACAAAGTGCTTTTGGTAAAGGGTCTTAACAGCAGATAGCATCAACAGATTCACAAAGAACTAGATAAATGCATGGATAATAGGTCCATAAATAGGTACTAGAGGGATGAGATGCACTCTCCAGCATCTCTAATACAACCTTCGTGGATGTAGCAAAACACTGCAGGAGAACTCAGTATCTCCTACCGTCACCATCTGAACCAGAAAAGTGGGCTCAGATTCAAGTTTCTTATACATATATTGGAACAGATTTTGGAAGCACCAGGGAATTTATATGATGGAGCTGGAGTTGAAGAAATGGCTGCGGTGAGTGGCAGGTTTGCTTTCCCCCTAAAACTGCTTTGCAATCTTTCCATTTTAATCAGTATTAAAGACAGGATTTTCAGCCCATTAGACCTGAAGCTGAAGAGCAGGGGAATACATCCAACATTAAAAACCTCTTTAGAAGTGACTCTTTAGGCATGAAGGTTATGGGACAGAAAGGCAAGGCTCACCTCCAGGAGGTCCGACACAATGGGCAGTATTTCAGGGTTACAGATATCGATGGAGTCATCCCTGTAAGTCTTCTTCTTGTAACGGATGTTTCCCAGGTGAAGTATCGCCGACAAGAGAGAAAAGATCCTAAAGAAGATAGGGAGAATTCATTTTTACTCGTTCTTTCAGAAAGCTAATGAAAAAACCAAACCATATCTCCCAAAATCCTGCGCCAGCTTCGGATTTGAATTGTTCCTCAGATTTTCAATTCAAAGCAGTTTTTGCCTCAAATCCCCCAGTGTTTCCTCAAAAGTGATGCTCAAATGAAGCATCCGGTTTGCCTCATGTAAAATATATTTTCACTTAGTCAAGTACCTTGCATTGCCATGGTTTTCCTGGAAATAATCTACCACATCATAGAATCCCAGACTGGTTTGGGTTGGAAAGGACCTTAAGAACATCCAGTTCCAGCCCCTGTCATAACTGGAGCAGGGAATGTGTGTCCAAGCCCCTGTGTCCGACCTGGCCTTGAGCACTGCCAGGGATGGGGCAGCCACAGCTTCTCTGGGCACCCTGTGCCAGTGCCTCAGCACCCTCACAGGGAAGAACTTGTCCCTTATATCGAACCTGAACTTCCCATGACACCCTGCTTGGGTTTGAACCCATCACCCCTTGTCCTATCGCTACAGTCCCTGATGAAGAGTCCCTCTCCAGCATCCCTGTATCCTCCTTTCAGACACTGGAAGGCTATAAAATAGCACCCCATATTATAAGGAAAAAAAGAAATCCTCCAATGATCTAGGATACCCAGATTAAATATCTACCATGCAATTGCCTGAATTAAGGGGGAGACTGGACTCAGACACCCGACTCCTTAGTCCCTGGCACATGTACTTAATATCTTCTCAGATCTAGTCCCAGGTAGGAAGCCTATGCAAAAAAAAAACGTTTGTGCTTTTCAGTGCTCATACCATATGAGCATACTGAAACAGAGAAAAGCTGTTACCCTTCAAGGAAATTTATCCAGTTAATTTTTCTTTTTTGCCTTTTTCCTGGGGGGGGGGGTGGTGGTGCAAATTTGGTCATTTTCAAGTTAGATCCTCACTCCTCGAAAGAAAAAAAGCTCTTTGAAACGATCAAGTCATGGCTGACTGCAGCTATAAACCCTGTTTGTCCCTATTCCTACATTCTCTGGGGAGCTAAAACCAAATGAAAACAAATATGATTCCTAGCCATGTCACTAGCTTGTCTGGACAAGACACCTTCACCTCTCCAAGCCAGTCCTTCCTTATCTCTAAAGTAGGGATACTGATTCCTTATCGTGAATTACAAAGATGCTATTATAAATATTTCATTTCTGTAACTGCTTCCACAAAGGTGAACCCCAATTTTTTGCTATAAACAACCATTTATAAAGTATGGTAATACTTAAAATGTCCTTCCTTTCTTTACTCAGCTGAAGGTTGTTACTTATTCGCGTCAGTCACACAACACCAAGCGGATCAAATCTGTTCGTATAGCAAAGAATCCTCTGTATTTTCTGACAAGCAACCTCCACTCACAGAAATACAAGAACTTGTGTGCCAAGAAAAGTTATTGCACAGTAAATCAAAAGTGTGAATTTACTGTGACATCGAACTCTGCTCAGTCCTAACAATTACTGATTGCTTCACTCTGCCAGTTAAACTCCGTTAGTGCTCCCTAAGCGGGCTTTAGAAAACCCTTGTCTTTCAAACCTGATTCTGAAAAGATAAGGAGGCATGCTGACATGGAACAGATTGATGCTAGAAGTGGGTGTATCCATGTGTGTGGAATGGATAGAGAAAAAGCAGTCTTAATTTCATAACTGATTTGTTCCAAGGATGAGCTTATGGAAAAGATTCATACTAAGACAGGCTGACAACACCGGGGCTGTTGAGCCTGGAGAAGAGAAGCTGCGTGGAGACCTCAGAGCAGCTTCTAGTGTCTGAAGGGGCTACAAGGATGCTGGAGAGGGACTCTTCATAAGGGACTGTAGTGACAGGACAAGGGGTGATGGGTTCAAACTGAAACAGGGGAAGTTCAGGTTGGACATAAGGAAGAAGTTCTTCCCTGTGAGGGTGCTGAGGCACTGGCACAGGGTGCCCAGAGAAGCTGTGGCTGCCCCGTGTCTGGCAGTGCTCAAGGCCAGGTCGGACACAGGGGCTTGGAGCACCCTGCTCTAGTGTCCCTAGTGTCTAGGTGTCCCTGCCCATGGCAGGGGGCTGGAACTGGATGAGCTTGAAGGTCCCTTCCAACACAAACCAGTCTGTGAGTCTATGATTCTCATCTGGATGAAAATTTCTTGGTGGAGCAGAAGGCAGAACAACCTCTCACAATTAACTGCTTCTAACTGCTGCCTCAGATACGTGTTGAAAAGCAAGAAAAATGGAGCTTAAAAGCATAGGAGGTAATCAACCCAGTCCAGAAGGAAACAAAAAACCCAATAATTACGTATTAGAACCTTAAACATCAGTTACCCAAGGTGATGAACAGGGTTTCAAGTGCCATTAATACAGAGCAGCAATTCTCTCTTCCCACATAAACCTTCAGGATTTCAGTCAAGAAGGAACCATATTCATTAAATTCTTGTTTGAACATTTTAACTTAAAAAGGCACAAGATTTCTCACTGTGTTCCAGCTACTGATGTGATTTTCAGCAATACTTGGGATGTCAAAATCATACTCACTTTGAGGTTAATTCTTCTGCTAAATTCATTCAAACCTACTCAAGACATTCAAGCCAACAATCAACATGAGAGGAACTAATTTAGGGTTCCAGTTGAAGACAACCCTCATACGAAGCACATAATTCCTTGCAGTCAGTGGAAGGTGCTACTGCAACCTTTTCAACCAGCCTGTCCAGTGAGTTAATGAATGAAGGCCGGCTGGAAATGAGTCTATGAATCAGGAATTATGTGCAAAGGATTAATTACGACTAATAATCAGGATTTCTGATTAAACCAGGATCTGGATTCATGACATGAAGAGTAAGGCATGACAATTCATGCTGTCAACTTCTTGCCAATGCTCCATTTGCATAAAGAGAACTGTTAACTATGGTAACAATGGACAGTTTGCTGTATGAATGGTCAAGGGGTTTAAATGGTTTGGGTTGGAAGAGACCTTAAAGCTCAGCGAGTTCCAGCCCCCTGCCATGAGCAGGGACACCTTCCACTACAGCAGGGTGCTCCAAGCCCCGTCCAACCTGGCCTTAAACACTGCCAGAGATGGGGCAGCCACAGCTTCTCTGGGCAACTCATTTCAGTGCCTCACCAATTATTCCTTCTCACCAGTCTGATATGTTACATAGAGCACCACAGTTACATTAGCTCAAGTCAGGTGAATTATCTCACTGATTATGGAGGGTGGTGAGGCCCTGGCATAGGTTGCCCAAAGAAGTGCTGAGCACCCCAGACTTGGCAGTGTTTAATGCCAGGTTGGACAGAGCTTTGGGTGACACGGTTTGGTGTAAGGTGTCCCTGCCCATGGCAGGGGGGTTGGAACCTGATGATCTTAAGGACCTTTCCAACATAAACCATTCTGTGATTCTATGATTAATATAATATTCAAGCTATTAATATGGAAACTAAACTCACTGTCTGCGAGTCTTGGGAAGAAACCCCACCATCTCCATGGCTAGCTGCAAGCGCTCAAAGTCATGCTTCAAGTCCTCCCCTTCCACAGAAAAGCAGTCCTGTTGGGTACAAACACCAAGAGTAAGCATTGAGAGTCATTAAGATGAGAGCAGTTCCAGATGGCCAAGTCAACACTTCATAAATATCATTTAGTGATCTCCATGTGTTTTATCAGCAACTAGAACACTTCCAAGCTGGCACTGGGAGATGAGATATCCAGAAGGTCCCACTGACATTATGGGGAGTAACTGTGGCTCATTACACCTGACACCCATCCCAGGGAGACTCATAGATACAGCAAGAAACACGCATGCAACATCACAAAGGACCAGGATCATCTGCAGTGGGAAGGCAGATTTTTCTGTCTTCAATAGGAGAAAGAGAATGCACAAGTTGGATTTTTGAAAATATTATTTTCTAAAGTTGTATTATTCATCATAGACAGAAATGGTTTTCTCTGTACTGCATTTTCATCCAGCACAGTGAGATAGTCTTTCAAAGAACACTACATCTCCTCCATAAATCATAGACTGGTTTGGGTTGGAAAGGACCTTAACGACCATCCAGTTCCAACCCCTGCTGTGGCTTGGTTTGAACAGCCTGACCTCAGAGAGGACTACGTTGACATAAGTTGTCCAAAATTCAGTTTTAATAGTGACTTCACATAATTTCATGTAAGATATCAGTGAATTAAGTCCTGCAAAGGAAAGTTTTAAATATACTTTTCACAAACTTTATTCTAAGTACCACAAAGTTTTCTACAAATGTGAGCACTGAGAGAAACTGAAACCCGCATTTTCTATTTCCATGTCTATATACATTTGTGTGTGTGAAGAGTTGGGGTTTTCAGATAATCATAACCTGACAGCAGCCACTGATACGTTCAACCCAATTAGTACTGTCCTGCACCAATATTTAGGGAACAAAAATGCTCCTTAAATGAATACATAAACTCTTAATGCCAAGATCCTTTTGCTTTGGCTCACCATGGGATGATTCCGATTATTCCCTCTCACTTCATAGCTCATCTTTAATACTTTCTCCCATTGCCGCCTATAAAAATTCCCAGTCTCTGAATCAAAATGAGTTTATTGGGCATCATCTGATATAGTGCTATTTTAAACCTCCAAATATTCTACTAACACTTAGACAGAGACTTTCTACAGGTTAATCCAGGCGGGTTAATTAAAAACTATAGCTGCAGCTGCAGCCCAAAACTTTTGCCCTGATAATTCTGAAAGTCAGCACTAACCAGGGTTATGTGAATACTACAGTGAGCACCATTAAACAGGTATGAAGTACTCAAAGGGTGACAACTGTTGCTTGACAAGACACTTGTACTCACGGTGCATAGAATAAATCATATGTACAGAATATACAAAGTCCTTTCATAGTAGCAGCTTTGTGCCTTCCACATGGAAAGCCTCACAACTCTATCAGTGATAGAGTTCTTCATTCCACTCCATAGAATCATTACAGCAGTAGCTGATCAAAGGGAGAATTGCTTATTTAAGTTATATATTTCAATACAGGCGAGTCCTCACAACTGCCCTGTCCCCTCAGCTGAAAGCTAGAGAAGGTCAACTGGTCAAGAAAACATTTTTTTATCAATAACAACTTCATACTGCACAAAGTGAATTTAGAGATGCTGAACAGTAAAAAAGCATGCGCAGCATAAATGAACATAAGGTCTTAGATGTAACAAGAAAATAACGTGCCTGCGTGTGGCACTTTCACCTTTTATTAATAAATGATTAAAAATTACCTTTTTCTGGAGATGTATAAGGTGTTTGCCTGTACATGTTATCCAAAGGAATGCAGCAAAGACATCTACACTATGTATCAGTAAGATCAGCAGGCATGAGCAAGGCAGTCATTTACACCACAAAGTATCAGAATAAGAAGCTGTCCCTCCTAAACTCAACCTTGGCCAACCAGCCGAACTTAATTCATAAGTCAACAGCAAAACCCCACAGACAACTCAGGAGTAGCACGATCTATGCTAAAAGCAATTTAATTAATACATAACAATTACCAAACTCATTAATCTGCATGGAAAGGCCTTTAGCAATTTATCTGCTAAAAAGTGGATACTTTCTGTAGTGTTTCAGCTCTGTACTGGTTCCTAATGGATGATCAGTGGATGATGATTATAAAAAAAAGGAGTTTCTTTGACAACATGACAAATGTTGTCATGTTGTTGGCGACAACATGACAAATCCATGCCCACAGAAAAAATGTGTCATTCGTATTCTGCTGGGGCAATTACTTTCCCAGAAGAAGCAAGTCCCCAGCTTACTATTATCATATTGGAGCAATCCATGGATTTCTAGGGGAAGTTCAAAGAGGATATTATAAATAGATTCTTTATAAAGCAGATTTCTGCAGGAGGTTGAGTCCATGACAATGGGGGGAGGTCCAGGGTATTCTTAAGAGTGAATCAACTGAAGCCAAGATGTGATTTACCATGAATATTACAAAAAATGATCCCAAGAAGAATAAACCACAAGCAAATTGTAATAGCACGCAGTTTTGCTGTGCAAAATGAGGACCTATAACATGGTAACCCCTGAGCTGGCAGGGCATGATTGGCCCCTGCAGCAGAAAGTATCAAATTTGGCATTTGTTTTATTTTGGAATTCTACCAGTGAATTGTCCTAACCCACTCCTTAAGAGATTCAGGTCTTTGCAACTCTGTGAAGTCTATTCAGATACATGGAAAAACATCTGCTCTTCACTGCCCACTCTTGTAGGACCTGTCAGGATGCTGATGTATTAATGATGCCAACATTTTTAAACCCTAAGGGCTTAGAGTCCTTTTCCCTCCTCCCCTCCTAAGGATTTTGCAGTGAAGTCATGCTGTTAAGGTGCTTATTTAGCCCAAGTGAAACCCAGTTCCCTTTACACATTACCTCTTACTCTTCCAGATGCATCAGCTAGAGTTCAGAACCATTAAGCACATGGCAAAATGAGCAGGAACAACATGCAGCTGATCTGAAACATGCTTCCCCGTGCCAGACAAAACCAACAGAGACCACCACGGGACACACAGACACCCAGAGCACATCACCAACTGAAGCCTCCAACTTGATTACACAGGAGGAATGGGGAGAAGCTTCACCATTCCCTTTTTTGGGTTGATCCATTTGGAAAGGATGATCACATCACCAGAACTATTTTAAGAGGAGGGCTTGGTTTTGCATTCTGAATAATACCAAGATTTGATTTTCTCTCAGATGGCTGAAGGAGATGTTTTGGGGTTTGCCTTTTTTTTCCCCCTCTGGAAGCTGGAGAGCAGATACGCTGCTACAACCACCATCAACTGATGGGTTTCAAGAGATTGAATTGCTATTTTATCAGAAAGGAATTTCAATTTTCACATTGCTGCCATATCACAATTTCTATAAATCATCATGTATTGTATCAGGAAGGAAGGCAAAACCCCCATAGTTTGCTAAAACTAGATTACTATATCCAACTGTTGAAGCTTTCCAGATGGAAGGAACCGAAAAAGGGCAAGGGAAACATATCTGTATTGTCATGAGCTAGTACACAAGCAACAACACTGCAGGGCAGAGAAAGGGAGGAGGCAGTTAACAGGTTAAATGTAATTTGTTTTCTGCTCAGGTCTTGGTGCACCTAACTAATTCAAGTGAGGAGCAGCAGCCCTGCACCAGCAACACAGAAGACACGGGTACTTGTACTGACCGGCTCAGAGTCATAGCAATAATCATCCCAGCTCTGTCTGAGGGGTTTCTTTGTCATCTGAAAGCAAGGCAGACCGGGTTAAGTAGTGTTCAGACCAAAGAGAACTCCCACTAACCTGCTCTTTAACCAGCGTAGCAACATCAGCCTTCCAAGTACAATAATTGTTGTTATTCTGGATAGTCACTCCTTACTTTTGTTTTGTTTTTAAACTAAGACTTATAATGTTTCTATATTCATGGTGCTCTGATTCCTGCTTCCTGTGTTTTCAAGACACATGCTTTATGGATTTTAAGATCTTTTTCTCCATGGTTGGAGAACTCTTTAGTTTACCCAGAGCTGAAGAGCTATTGATGCAAAAACTCCCACTGAAGACCAGAATTCTTCCCACTGAAGACCAGAATTGCTGCAAAAGTGCAACCCTCCAACCAGTTAGAAAGCAACACTTAAAAGCTTTGTAGGAATCAGTATCTTTATTTCCAATCAGACAGAGATGGAGTTAAGAGAAGACAAAGCACGTGTCAGTGACCAGTCCTAGGAGTGAGACACATCGCACCAGGGCTCCTGATGAGCTTAAACTGAGGGTTTAATCCTGCAAATCCCTGATTTCAATATGGTTAAATGTGAATAACCAGCGTATTGAACAGTCAGCAAGTTAGAGGGTAGGCAACAGCAGGATTACCTGCCATTGGTATGAGATATGGAGAAGTTGTCCAAACTCAGAGGATTAAAGTTGTGGTTTTTTCCAAACCTGATCCCTGCATCTACAGATCAACAAAAACCCCATCCCATTTTGGTGAAATATCTGAACAGATTATTTCTCATCTGCAATGTAAAACACACGTTTGTTTCGTGTAACATGCCATGAGCTGAGGAACCAGGGAGAAGAAAAATAGTGCTTGACCCAAGGACCAAGTCAGCGCTTGACTTGTGGGGCCTGGGTCAATATTTTATAGCTTTTCCATTTTACTATTTCATGTGTAGTTACACACAGGTTCATTTCTGAGCTCGTTCTTGGCCTTTTTAAAGGAAAAGGGATTTCTCAAGCACACATTTAAGAAGCTACTGCAAATGCTCAAGGGTTATTTTACAATTTTTCCCATTTTATGCTTCCGAATTTTCTTTTCCCATTCCTCCACTACCTCTTTTTCCTTCTTTTTCCTTGTTTTCCTTTCTCCCCTTTGCCTGTAGGGCACAGGAAAGCTGTTACTGCAGTTTTAATATGAAATGATGCCCTGAACACATCTAAAGGTGACATTTCCCATAGCTGTCAGTGTTAAATGGTCCCTTTAACACTAACTATTAAAAATATTAAAATCATTGTCATAAAATCCCTAAAAATTCAGGCTGTCACTGCTGTCCAAACACTATTCAGGCAAGTTCAGAGTCTGCTTCCCTGATGCACAGGATGTAGCTCTGCATCCTTCTCCGGCCTACACGCCCACAGCATCCTAATTTAGATGAAAATACATGTTTCAACCTAAACGATCTCACTTTTACTCGTTCTACACTCTACATGGATTTGTAATTTGACTTGAAATACAAACACCCTTAAAGTGGTATTAAAACCCCAAAAGGACTCTAATTAAAAGCAATGTTTGCAACTAACAGCAAACTACCGGATTGCCCAACAAAACCTGTGAATCCAAAACATTGGATCTGAACGATCTTGGCTCCTTCCCACTGCAAAACAGCAGCACAGATGGTCAAGCATATCCCACCACGTTCTCCAGCTCACGCCTGAGGCACAACGAGGGCAAGCAAAAAGCCTTCAGCTCTGAGTACATTACTCATCTGTGCAAATTTCCTGATGCTGCTAAGAGTGGGTGGGAGTTGCTAATATCACAATTAATTTTGGCTTTGATAACCTGCTTTAAAAGATCTTTATAAAGCCCCAGGTAATTGAGGCATATTCCAGTGTTACATTCTATTTCTGGGAAGACTAAAGGCGACTTGGGTAGAGTTGCACATACAAGTTTCTCCCAAGTTTATGGTTAAATCATGGTCCAGCTCCAAGAAAATAGCAATTTGTTAAAAAACCAGTTATAACACAACTACTCTTCCACATATTCCCACTCCTTGTTTTCTTTTTTTGAGCAAAAAGCAGTAAAATCCTTATTCATCAGCATCAGTGGACAAGCGCATCTTAAATACCCGCAGTAAATCACATTTTCCAAACTATGAGCTTATTGTGCCGTTGGTAACTCCTCACTCATTTTTAATTCCCACATTTTCAATGGTTGCTGTGGTTTTCTTGAGATTAAGCTCTATTGTGATATTAAAAGGATCATGCTCACTGCCAGCCATGGAGCTACAGGATTAGGACTACCTCATGCAAGGTGTTATACCCTGAAGAGCTACTAGAATCATCACACATCTTCCCCTTTTCTCCTACTCAGCAGACAGGTGTTAATGCCTAGATGACATTCACACACATAACAGGTAAATCATTACCATTTCTGCCTTTGACAATTAAACCCACACTATATTTCATGCTTCCCAGCTGCAGGACAGAAAAGGAAAATACCCATGTTGATATTTTTATGTCATCAGGTGTTCAGATTGCCAATGCGGAATTATTTCCAATGAGAAAGGCTGCCTGTCAAGCATTAAGACAACCCATTTGTTAGTTGTCTACTACTCCACACATTTTCTTTATTAGCATTAAATATCAGCAGTAGAAAAGGCAATACCATGTATTGGATTCCTGTATAGTATTCCCACCTGGTTGAGGTAATGATATTCCTCAGGCTGCTTCAGATGGAATGCAGATCTCTCTTCCTCGCTTGCTCCTGCCAGGAGGTAATAAAATACATGGTAGTTCCTGGTGACAAATAAAAGAAAGAAAGATGTTAGACTTCAAACTAAACAGCAGCGTTCAGCAGAGAAGCGCATGTGAACCTCAGAATCTGATTTTCCAGCTTCCGAACTCAGACCTGAACACGGGAAATGCAGTCACTTTTACATCACTTTGCCGTGATGTAAAAGATGAAATGAAGTAAAGGAGAATGAGAACCCTCTTTTCCATCCAAGGACATCCAATGTGCTTAAAGAATTCCTAACTGACATCATCACTTTTTCCTTCAGAAACATGTGCAATGCCTACGTACTGATTAGAACCAAACCAGTGCATTTCCTTGCAATGCAGAAATGCCGATGATTATTTTTAATACCTTATTATCATCTAGAAAGCAATGATTTTGCAGTTGCAGTTCCGTTAAGACAGCGGAAAAAGCCTCAATTTTTATGACTACTCAAATATTCCACATACTTGAATATTACTAATACTAAACCCACCCCAGTGACACTCGTGTTTCGCTTCGAGACAACTCTAACGCAGCTTAAAGCTGAAAGCGTGGCAGCAGTTCTAAACTTGAATCTTTGCTTTTGTGCTGGATCTTTTCCAAGAGGAACCAAGTTTAATCATCTTGCAACACCCAAGAGTACATTTGTCGAGGCTGAATGGGCTATTTAACGTTGGGATAGGCCCATGAGCATTCAAGAAAGCTTCTCATACACCTGTCTCAAAAGGGAAACAAAGAAGTGCCAAAGGTTCAAAGACAACCAGAAGCAGCAAATTTATTTAAAATGAGAGTAATAAGTGCTGAGAGAGAAGTATGTAACAACTCAGATGTTGCAATTAGGAAAGAACAATGTGCTTAAATTTGTGTCTATATAGTTTTTGCTTTCTCTGGAGGCCCTTCTGATGGCTTCAATGTGTCAAGAACTGTAAAACAGAACTAAAACACCATCCTCCCCTCCCCCCAATACTATATTAAATAGCTTACGAGTTGCACAAGGAAATAAATGGTATGTAGTATTCCATATGACATGACTCATGAAGAGAATGGAAAATGTAAGTCAAGGACCATCAATAAAATACTGGAGTTTGTTTTCCCTGGTTAGCACATTCCTCCCAAACCAGCAAAATAAAAAACGTACCATTTATCTTTGAAGCACAGGGTTAGGACCATGAAATTCCTGACCCCCTCGGGCCAGCTTCCCTTAAAACAAGGGTTTAAGCTCTCAGTGCCATGCTCTCGACACACAGAGAACTCAAACCCAACCCTGTAAGCAAAATCCAGGCACCTACCGTTCATTGTGCTCCTGATAGACTAGTCTTGATTTCTCCAGGAGGTACTTCTCCACATAAGCTCTGGAAAGCCAAAATAAAAGCATTATTTATTGACCCAATATTTAACTGAAATGAACAGAGCTTTACCGGGACTTTTCAGGCTTGGTACACACAGAAATCAAAAGTTTCAGCCTTGTTTCACTTAATTATATAAATTTCTTCCTAGGCAGAACAAGCCCAATATTATGTTTGGCTTTTGAGGTTTTTTTGGTTTGATACAAAGCCAACACTAACTTGGATATGAAAAACATGATCTCAGATGCATTAGCCGATGGGCAGGGAGCACAAGGGGAAATGCTGACAGCAACCAAGACTCTTGGGTACCTATTTAATCCAGAGCCAGCAAAACAGAACTGCTTGCAGACCAAGCATATGCACCCAGGGAACAGACCTGGGTGCAGAGGTTCGCAGGATCACAATCAGCTGCAGAATTGCCCCCCCAAGTCACCATTCCCTCTTCCAGAAGAGGCACTTCCCAACAAAAAACCAGGCTATAAACTTGTGGCTACAGTTAAAAACAAACAATTGCATTTCCTCCTAAGAGCCTCCACAACAAACATGCTTCATTTATATATTAAATACTTCTTTTCAAGCTTGTAGAGCTAGAACAAGCTTCAACAGGTTTTGCCTTCCAAACAATACTAACCAGTAATGATAGGGATTTAGAAACCAGAGTTCTGATGACGTAGCTGCGCTTTTCCAGCTCCAGATGCCCAGTGACGTGGCCATAACATTAGCAGCCACGTATGAATCAAGAAACCCACTGAACATCGGGCATGGTAGGACAGGGAAGTGCCTCTGCGCTTGTGCCTCCACCAGTCTCCAGACTTGTTCATTACTTACATCCCAGTAATTGTCTCTCTTTCCACTGAAGAGTAAAATAAAATAAACTCTGTGCTGCTGCAGGTTAGTGACAACTTTTACAGCAGCTCATAGGAGAGGCTACTAGAAGAGGTAGGAGAGTTGGATCAGAGGGCAGGAGCAGCTCTGCTCTGGAGCCAGGCTGAGAGCTGGGCTGGGGCAGCCTGGAGAAGAGAAGGCTCCTGAAGGGGAGACCTTAGAGCAGCTCCAGTGCCTAAAGGGGCTCCAGGAGACCTGGGGAGGGGCTTTGGACAAGGGCCTGGAGGGACAGGACAGGGGAATGGCTTTAACCTGCCAGAGGGAAGACTGAGATGAGCTCTTAGGCAGAAGCTGTTCCCTGTGAGGGTGCTGAGGCGCTGGCACAGGGTGCCCAGAGAAGCTGGGGCTGCCCCGTGTCTGGCAGTGCTCAAGGCCAGGTTGGACCCAGGGGCTTGGAGCACCCTGCTCCAGTGGAAGGTGTCCCTGCCTGTGGCCGGGGGTTGGAACTGGAGGAGCTTTAAGGTCCCTTCCAAGGGGGTCCAAACCAGTCTGTGAGTCTATGAAATGGCATATCCAACCCCCAACAGGTTTTGCTGCATAGCAGGAGTAAAGGAAGGACAGCAAAGCAGTACTACTCCTCTGTACGATGTGCATCAAAAAGGTTTGTTCTTGTTCATTCTCTGTGAGGAAGCTGAAAACAACCTATGGATATTCCTTACTGAGAGAAGGTTTTATGTATCTACTTCCTAACCTGGAACCAGTTTTTAAATTCCAAGCCACACCATATACTCATTGCAGGGTTTTTGAGCAGATAAATGAAGAAGGCATCAGCTTGTCCCACATACCACTCCCACCCCTGGGTAGTAGCTCAGCACACTGCTGTATGACAATCCAGATCACGTCCACCAGCCTCAACATTTCGTGCCTTCCCCTGTGGTTTCTGCTCTTAATTATAGACTCCCCCCTAAAATATCGCTCTCATTTAGGTTGAAAAGGTCTTTGGGAACTCATCTGCTCCAAACACTATTTAAATCAGGGCAATTTCATTTTTTTTTTCTTTTAGTAGACGCAACTAAAATGCTGTTTTGGTAAAATTCTACTTGCTTAGTGCAAAGGCAAGAGTGAATGCACGTTCCAAGAGGAACTTCTATCCCCTCTTGTAACAGGATAGTGAAAAGGAAAACCAATGGAAGGATAAAAAAGTAGATGTCCCCAAACGTTTTCTTTCTATTTACTGTTGTCAGTTACATCAAACCTACCTTTAAGAGTAAAGAAAAGCAGTTCCGAGAGCATGATTTTGTGTAAAATACTCATTTAAGCCTGCTACAAAGCCTGTACTTAGCATCCTAGGTACCATAATCTGAAATCTGAGACTGAATTTCATATACAAACACCAAGATGCAAAACTCCTCAGCACGGCGTGTTTGAAAGCACCAGCTCATGTTATTTGAGATACAGCCTCATGCCACTGCACAGAGTTCCCATTACGCCAGGGCAGTGCTGCTTTTAATTAAAATGTCTCCTATCTGGCTCTTCTGCAATTTATGGAGTGTGTCAGATCTTGAGGCTTTTGATCATCTTAGGAGGAGCGAAGAGGTTGCAAAGACCTTCCTCCAGAACTCGCTTATCATCGGAGAGAACATCATAAATTAGGACAGCTTTATGGGAACACGGTTTGCTGCAGCCATTGCTCATGCTCCATCAGCTTTCAAGACATCTTCAAAGCCTTCATTTCATGGGGTGGAGTTGGCTGCTACTGAAGCTCTTGGCTATTATATCTCTTAAGTTGAAATTTGCTTCAAGTTTTGGGGCATTATATTCATAGGGTTTGTAAGCTAATATCCAACTGCTACTTTCAGCCTCTGAACAGAGAAAAATCCTGATTTGGGGCTGCAAATTACAGTTACATTAACAAAGCAAATTACATGCAGAATATAAAATGATCATTAACTTGGGTTGTGCTTAAAATCTATGCTAAATTAAAAGGAAAAGAAAGAAAATCTTTGTGATCTTTATAAGACTAAGGGGAAAACCTGTGGTCTCCTATGCCAGGAACAGCTCACAGGTTATTTTAAATGTCTCTTTATTTTCACTGGGGCAGCACTCAAGCTTATAGCAAAGCACAATCCCACCACGCTGCCAAGCAAAGACCAAGAAAGTGCTTTTTTTTATAAGAAGAAAGGAAATCCCCCTTTATGTATGAAGGGGAGTATACAAATACAATGTTACTGCACCAATTTGCAAGTATAGAGCCCGCTTCCACCGAACGGGCATAAAAATTCTTGCTACCTTGTGTTTCAGTCAGTATTAAGAAAACCCTGAGGCTTATCCTTTTAACTGTTCTGTTCACCAGGAATAAAGAAGAAAAAAGAAGGAAAGAAGAGAACATCAGGTTTGACATAGGATGAGAAACCACAGGGAAGGTACACAGCATCCCCAGCTCGTTTGAAAAATTAATGGAAGCAATTTGTGTGATCCTGTTCTGCTGGGGGAAAAAAAAAAGGAAAGAAAAAGATTTAAAAGCAATTCTCTAGAAGAACAACAAAGTCCCAGCAAGAGCTCTCCCAGCTAGCTGCAGAAACCATACACAACCCCTGGAATGCTACTTCTGCTCTTGGTTGTTCCAACTGAGTTAATCAACCTGGACAGAAAGCAGAGTTAACGAAGCCTTGCTCCTTTAGAGCCAGCTTGAGTCCCTTTGCGATGACCTGATGCCCTGTAAAGTGTCAAAGCCAAGGAGAAAGCCAGGCTTAGGTAAGCCCAGCTGCGGGTTTCATCGCCAGGCTCCAACCACACAGCACTTCTGTGGCAGCCATCACCGGGGCTGGAAGGTTTGAGTCATAGCTGCACATCCGCTGAGCTTTGGGTAGCAGCAGAGATGCTGAGATAAACTGTGGAGAGCCACACTGGAGACAAGCGTCTCTTGTAATGGGGGGGGGGGGGGGGGGGGAAGTGGCCTTAACTGCTCAAGGCTTGGCTTAAAGACAGACTTCAGGGCAGAGACAGAAGCATATGGGGAATTAGCGATCAAGGCTCCATCGCCTCTGTAACACCCACGGGGCAGCTGGAGATAAAATCCCCCCTGGGACTGAGCAAAGCCAGCTCTCTCCACCTCTGCTTCCATCATATGCACCAGACCCCTAACCCCGCCTAGCTAAAACATTCTCCTTTCCTGCTTTAACTGCTGTCTTAAAGAGGAAAACTTCCATTTCATCGTAGCTATAAAGTTGACATCCTAAGGAGCGCTCAACCGATTTGAAGCTAGCTCAAGTGTATTCACACCTCAACGTACAGCTCAGATGCACCAACATTTTCATACCAATGGATTTAAATATGCTAAAGAACATTTGGGGTTTTTTCCCTCTCTCCATTTTGGGAAAAAATACTGGTCCAAAAAATGAACCTTCTTCTTTGTGTCCCCCCTACCTCAGCCTGCTCAGGCTCTGTGTGCAGATAAAAGGACGCACAGCATCTTCAACCCGATGCCACTCACCCTCGCACGGTGCCCGTCTCCTGGTAATTCACCTGGATAAATTTGCCGAAGCGACTGGAGTTGTTGTTATGGGCTGTTTTTGCATTTCCAAAAGCCTGTGAAGAGAGGGAGATGCCATCATTACATTGGAAAAGCCACCACCTGACCTTATTTACATTTGCATCACCAGCAACTCAACTTTGGGGCTTTGCTATCAGGGTAGATTTAATGAAAAGCAGATGGTGAAAGTCAGCTGAATGCTCTATAAAATAATATGATGAGCTTATGGAGACCATATTCGTTTCCAGTTTGGTATTCATGAAGGGCAGACAAACACTGTTTAAAAATAAAGTGTTAGCTGTACAAGAGAGACTAAGTAGTAGAAGTTATTATAGGCTGCATTAAGGCTGTGCTTTATTCATTTAAATAAACAGAAAAGTACAGTGCTCCGACAAGACTCTCAATTTTAATGAGCTAGAGGAAGCTGCTTTTTAATTATATACAGAATTAAGAGGGAAAAAATGCTTTGAAGGCTACTCAGATGTTAGACAATGTCATACATTGCACCAGCATAACCCAGAGTATTTTCAGCATTTCAGACACTGCCATTTTGATTTGCTGCTGTTGCTTTTCCCAAATCAAAATGCTTTTAAGTCATTATTATGCAAAGCTTTTATTAAACCACTGCTTCAGCCAGGTGCCTCATATAAGGAGTCATTTATTGCCATTTAAAAGAAATCTCTGAAGAGCTATTGGGAACCTGTAAGAACCGACACTCAGCTCCCTTGAAAACCGGTGCTTTCAATTGTGCCTAAATGACTCTAATAATAATCCAGCCCACAGTGACAGGATCCGTCAAGCTGACAGCTCCAATTAATGTTTCATTTATAAACCAGTTTTGAGAATCATTCACCTTTCCTTCTTAGCCAAACTTATTTCAGGTAATTATACACAAGATAATTTCTAACTGTTGTTTGTGTACGAACATTTTGTGCTGAGGCTTAATATTAGAGCTCAGATTCGAGCTCCCAACTGATTTATTCCCTACTCAGCTATATATTAGGAACGATTAAAAAGAGCTTTACATCTATAATCTGGAGCTTTTCAAATGACTTTTTCAGATTTAACTTTGCAATTACAAGCAAAAAAGAAAGGGTAAATTCAGTGAAACCTTGGCGAAAAGGTTTGACAGTTGGCATTTGACACCTTCGGAACCTGCGTGGTGGGCGCTCTCCTGCCTCCTTTTATCTTCCCAAGCACATTCAGTTAGCAGTCTGGTTAGATTTAATGATTAAAGAACCAAAGGAAGTTTGCTACCAGAATAACAATGTGATTTTTCCCCCCGATTTGAATACAGGGATTTGTTTAAACTCAGGCTGTTGCATATGAATTCACTTTAGTTGTCTAAAACAAGTTCTGGGATAGCCGAAACCTGCCGAGCAAGCAGATTATATTTGAAAGATGATTTCAGACACAGCTTAGGAACACTCCCCTGTGGAGCTTTCACTTCTTTTCAGGCTGCTCACACTTGGTTTTTGCTTATTCCTCTCAAAAATCCTCCCCACACCTAGCACCCCACCATTACCCCACACTCCAGAGGGTGTCAAAGGTGCCCACACCTCTTGGTGACCATTCAAGCCCCCAAAGCTCTCCCAACAAGGAAAATGATGGCATCCTGCCCCCAGAAACAGGTATTTTTGCAATAAAATTCAGAATGCCATTATTTATTGAGTAATGGTTTCAAGCTTGAAGTGAGTAGATTGAGGTGAGGTCTTAGGCAGAAGTTACGTTAGATCTTAGGCAGGAAGTTGGATGGGCTTTCAGGTCCCTTCAACCCAAACCATTCTATGGTTCTATGATTCTATGATTAATGTTTTTACATATCATCCTTCAGGTATCTCAGCAAGCAGAAACACAGCAAAAGGCAGAATATGTTGATATTCAAGCTCCATAACTCTATATATTTACAGAGATATTTAGATATAAGTTTTCAATTATATTAATTATGTTAGAAGTATTTCCCTGTGATGGGCTCCACTCTAATCCAAGATATAATGTTTAGGCAATATGATAAAGTTTCTATATACCTAATTAATGTTACTCACTTGAGAACAAACAAGGCAGCAGCACCATGAACTTGAGCATACCAAACAAAAGGAGGCCCTATTTTCATCACCTTTTCGTATAATTTAATACAGAATTTAAGCCAAAAGCAATATTAAAAGGATTTTCTGTTTTGGATCTCTGTGCTTATACCTTAAGTAATAGCTCAGGTTGAGAAATAAGATCTATTTATTAGGATTAGCTTTGGGAAGAGCTTTACCCAGGAATAACCCTTTTTTAGTCTGCAACAAGTAACATTTAGAGTCAGAAACAAGAATCATTTCAAACATAGGAGTGGGAAATGCAAGAATTGTCTTTCTTTGATGAACTTTTTTCTGGATTAACATGCCAGGCCACATTATATTTTATAACCCAAACGCCTACAGAAATCTTAACCCATAATATCCCTCTTTCAGGCATTCTTCTTTATTGCTGATGTAAATGAGAAAGCTCTTCGGATGGATCGCAGCTTGTTAAAACTTAAGGCTGCCTCTATGGCAAAGACACGCTGGTGACGGGCCAACCAGTAGCTAAAGAGATGCCTGATGTTGAACGTGAGACAACTTAATGCAGTTTTGTTTGGTTTACACAGCATGTTCCATTAACAGAACTATTGGGCTATTGAAGAACAGCGCTATTCATTCCATTTCTGCATGCCTAATGTATACATACTCGAAGAAGACACCACGTCCTTCTGCAACCAGGGCATAACACAATAGTTCAGCTTCAGAAAACACAAAATGAGTTATAACTGCTTTCCTAAAACAAATTATCTTCTGTTCGTATGATTTCCCTTTCCTGACTCATTGATTCAAAGCTGCTGAGCGGCTCAACGGACAAAACTCTGTAACAGCATTCCTAAAATTCTCGGGGAGACCAAAGCTTTTCCTGGCCAAGGCTCAACATTTTGAAGGCAACAAAATTCAATATGTTCCTCTGTAGGAGCCGAGCATCCCTCTGGACCCGGCACTGGGGATTCAGTGATTTAGAGAAGGCAGAGCAATGAGCAGCTCCATTCCTGCTGCCTCCTACAAATCTCCTGCACAAAGAGATGCTTATCGTGGATGGAAGGGAAAAAATGAAATTAACAGTTTCATGGCTAAATGGTTCACGTTCTTCCTTGCCTGATCCCAAAGACTTGGGGTTTCTTCATCTTGTACTGAATATGAATGCAATCTGGATTCATTAGAGATTACAGCCACAATAAGGATTATTTTAATGTCTTTCTTGAAATAAGGTTATTTCCTAAACCCCAGTGGCTGCCCCATCCCTGGCAGTGCTCAAGACCAGGTTGAACAGGGCTTGGAGTGACCTGTTCTAGTGGAAGGTGTCCCTCCCCATGGCAGGAGGCTGGAACTGGATGAGCTTTAAAGGCCCTTCTAACTCAAATCATTTTATGACCTAGGAAGACACCACAATGACTTGTTCTGATATGGCAATGGCAGAAAGATGCTGTTGGAGAGACGATCCTAACTGAATGTCATTCCCCTATAGAACAACAGCTGCATTCCCCTATGGCATAACAGCTTCTGCGGTTACTAACACTAGTGCAGAAAGCACTAGTGGAAAGATGTGCTCTTGCTGGCGTATTTACAGTCCCCAGCCCTGCCCTTCTCAACTGAGCCTCTAACACACACCACCCTTTGAGGGAAAAATAAACACATTATTATTTTATCTTTGCTATACAGAAAGAGAAACATATTAATAAATGTGTTTTTAAATGGTTTCTCGTATACCTGAAATGTAAATTAAATTTGTTTAGAAAGCCAAACCATGAATATATCCCAGCCAAGTCAACTGCTTAAATCACAATACAGGCTATGCCACTGCAGAATAGATATGTTCATAGTTACATTCCATCGTGGGGCGCTGAAAGGACTGGGAGCAAGATTTAGCCATGTTCATTTATGCTTGGGCCAAGAAATAGGTTAATAACAGGGAAGAGACCCCTCTGGAGGACTCGTATTCCCTGGATCACCGTGAATACTGGAATTCATGAATCAAATGCATTCATAAAGCATGAATGACTTGTAACTGGATAAGCAAGGTGGAAAACTCAAAGCGTCAGCCAGGGAAACCAAACTCTCATCTGAACTTAGGAAACCAAAAAGAATATTTGTGAAGTCAAACCCCTGCATTTAGATGGGCTGGAAAGAACAAGATGGGTGCATAGTCCACACGATGCGCAAGCACTAATGTGCAGCAACTGCACTAAAGAAAACACCACAGGAAAAGTCTATTTACCATCAAACAACATCAGCACGAGGCCAGAGCCAGAGTTAGATGGACATGACATGAAGGATGTAACAGCGAGGACAAAGTCAGATGTGCATCATATGCTTCACCTATAGCGTAACCTTCCACAAGAGTGCTGGGTCTAAACATCACCTCTAATTTACGTCCAGATTTGAAGGCAATTTCCCCCCACTATTCCATATATTATGACTGAAAAAAATAATAACTCACAAATATCTTCATTCCAAAAGAAAAAAAGAAATAGCATGCTGAAATTTGGTAATTTTCATAGAATCCCAGCCTGGTTTGGGTTGAAGGAATTTAAAGCTCATGCAGCTCCAACCCCTGCCACGAGCAGGGACGCCTTCCACTGGAGCAGGGTGCTCCAAGCCCCTGTGTCCAACCTGGCCTTGAACACTGCCAGACACGGGGAAGCCACAGCTTCTCTGGGCACCCCCTGACAGTGCCTCAGCACCCTCACAGGGAAGAGCTTCTGCCCAAGAGCTCATCTCAATCTCCCCTCTGGCAGGTTAAATCTGTGACCGGGGCATTCTCTGCATTTTAAAGTTATTCTCTGTATTTACAAATCCTTTTGTGCATATTGAAACTTAAACACCTGGACAGTAAGGTTCATTTTTGTTTGTTTTCATTCAACCTGCAACCAAGCTCCAATGACTTATTTTTGACCTGTTACATTGTTTTTTAACAGAAATATATTGACTTCTGGCCAGGATATAAAATGCATTTAGGCTACTTAAGCCAGAGCCTTGCTAAATCCCTTCTCATTATTGCTTCTAGCCTGGGAAATACTTGTTTGAAACGTGGAGCTCACCACCTGATAAACCCCAGCAACCCAAATTGCACTGCTAAAACTCTGCCATTTGCACGTATCTCCCCCAGCTTTCAGTTTCCATGAGGAGCCCTAAAACCCACCTCCGTGCAGCAGAGCCCACGACACCTGAACAGGCACCTAAATAAGGACCAAAGCCAAACCTCATCAGCTACATTTCAATTCCTGCAAAGTAAAATAGCATTGATGTGAACCCTTCAAGCCTCTGTCCTGCATGGGCAAGCAGCAATACTGAACATCTACTTCAGAGCAAGTAAACACGAGTTCAAGCACTAACACCTTGTTCTTCAATTCTCTTGGTCGTGGCTCATGTTCCACTCAGCCTAATGAAACCATCAATGCTTTTATGGTAAAAAGCACAAACCACAGAGTATTTATAGTGTTGGTGCTGCAGTGCTTGAGGAGAGCTCTCACCGTGCCTGACCTGCAACCCTGAACTGCCTTTAAACACCGACCTTTAAAAGCTTTGAGATTTTTCTCTTACATTATTCTTTTCTTCCTTGTGCTGCTGCAGCACATTGCAGAGCCAACCCCCTGTTTTCCATTGCATAGAATCATAGAATGAATCCCAGCCTGGTTTGGGTTGGAGGGAACCTTAAAGCTCCTCCAGTTCCAACCCCCTGCCACGGGCAGGGACACCTTCCACTGGAGCAGGGCGCTCCAAGCCCCTGTGTCCAACCTGGCCTTGAGCACTGCCAGGGATGGGGCAGCCACAGCTTCTCTGGGCACTCTGTGCCAGCGCCTCAGCACCCTCACAGGGAAGAGCTTCTGCCTAACACCCAATCTGAATCTCCAAACAAATGTACCAATTATTGCATTTATGAAGGTTAAAACACTGCTCATAATCTTTGGAGGGTTTTTTTTGTTACAGGTAGTTTATGCCAACTAAAAATGTCCCACCTTTGTAAAACATTTGCACTAAACCTCCCTGGCCATTGTAACACTGGGACTGAGGACAGCAGTTCTCCCCTCCCTGCTGAACCCAGTCACTATCCTGGGATGGAGCATTAACCAACGCATCTTTCACAGCACGTAGTCTTAAAACACAGGGCCAGTTAAGACCACCTGACTTTGTGCATTTAGAGTTCACATTCCCTAATACAAATATGGGAGAAAAAATGACTTTTTAACGGGAGAGCACTGATCTAGAGAAGATTTGGGGGTCAATTTACATGAATAAAAGTGCCCGTGTATGTAATGGGAATAAAAAGCACCAATAAATACACTTACAGAGTAAGCTAACCTAGCTAAAGTACTACAAAAGTCATTACAGCACACAATCATTTGGGAGATTTCAAGCTCTGCTGATGCAGATGCTCTATCAGCTATGTAAGAAACAGGATTTAGTATCTGCATTCCTGGCAAATGCTTCAGTGTTGGCAGAATATTCCTCCATTTCCGATCCTTAAGCAGGGGATCAGACTATTTCAGCTTCTTCCCTTTAAGCAACACTCTGGAAAACAAAGGAATTACCACGTAACCACAATGCAACAAGACAAAACCCCAAAACCAAACCAAAGCCTCGCGCTTAAGTCCTCTTCCCAAACAGGGAGAGTTTTCCTACTCAAGCGCCGTAACAGGGAATAAAATCCAGCTCAGCTGGCAGACAGTCATAGGCAAATGCCAGTACGGATGGGCCCTGGAAACAGAGGCTGCCAAATCCATGAGCTCTGGCTCACATCCCTGCTCCTCTGCTCATCTAGTTATTCTTTTACACGTAGGGTGGACAGCCCTGGGAAGAGCAGCCAAAGGCACGAGTTTTCCAGCAAACTCGCACACGGATGTGTGCCAGCAAACACTGTAGTGGAAAAACAAACTCTTCAGCCTGGGTTAAGCTTGGGATTTACAGAAGTATCCCAAAATGAAGCTGGGAAGCTCGGTGTTATTACACTGCCTCTCCAACCCAGTGCTTATATTGTGCAGCTAAAGCACAAACTTCACTACATCAAACGGAGATAGCGGGTGTCTGACAGGTCCCAGGACTGAGCAATATCTCTTTCACCAGTGCTTCAAATGCTATTTTCACACCAACAGAGAAACAAAATCATCCCAGAGCAATAAAATGACCAGTTGAAAACAACTCATGGCTTAAGGAGGAGACTTTACGCTCCCCCAGTAGGCAAAACAAGTGCCATAAATGAGCACTACAGCAGAATTAAACAACAGTCATAGAACACTGACTGATAGAAAATAATATCCCAGCCTGGTTTGTGTTGAAGGGACCTTAAAGCTCATCCAGCTCCAACCCCTGCCGCGGGCAGGGACACCTTCCACTGGAGCAGGGTGCTCCAAGCCCCTGTGTCCAACCTGGCCTTGAGCACTGCCAGGGATGGGGCAGCCACAGCTTCTCTGGGCACCCTGTGCCAGTGCCTCAGCACCCTCAAGGGAAGAGTTTCTGCCTAATACACCTCAAAGAATCAAACCTCTTAAGGCACAGAGTTAATATAGATTTAAAGTGATTATCAAATAGGTTATATTATATATTACCCCATTCAGTCATCCCATGGTTACCTCCCCTTGCACACTTCATTTTGCAGAGCTATCTGAAGCACAGTGATGCCTCACAAACCACTGATGCTGCAATTAAATTTCTCTGTAATTGCTAGAAATAGCCCCATGGTGTGACAGAACCACAGCTCAATTCCTGTCTTTTAAAGAAAGTCTTATTGCAAATAATATGTCCCTTGGGCTGAGCAGATGACAACATTCAGCACCAGGGATGCCCTTTGTCTCAAGGCTGAGGCTTCTGAGTCTTCAAAGCTGTTGAACACTCATGTCTCAGCTCATGAAGTCACTGTTAAAGAAAATTACTCTCCATCTCCAAAGTCAGACAAACGCAGAATCACAGAATGGTTTGCGTTGGAAGAGACCTTAAAGCTCAGGGTAGCTCAGGCCTCAGCACACTCACAGAGAAGAGCTTCTGCCTAAGAGCTCATCTCAGACTCCCCTCTGGCAGGTTAAAGCCATTCCCCTGTCCTGTCCCTCCATCCCTTGTCCAAAGCCCCTCTCCAGGTTTCCTGCAGCCCCTTTAGGCACTGGAGCTGCTCTGAGGTCTCCCCTTCAGGAGCCTTCTCTTCTCCAGGCTGCCCCAGCCCAGCTCTCTCAGCCTGGCTCCAGAGCAGAGCTGCTCCAGCCCTCGCAGCATCTCCATGGCCTCCTCTGGCCTCTCTCCAGCAGCTCCAGGTCCCTCCTGTGCTGCTGCCCCAGAGCTGGATCAGGACTGCAGGGGGGGTCTCCCCAGAGCACAGTAGAGGGGCAGGATCCCCTCCCTGAGCTGCTGCTCCCGCTCTGGGGGTGCAGCTCAGGTTGGCTTTCCATGTTTCATCTACGTGTTTCAGTACTCTGCAAAAGATGGGGTAAATTGCTGCCTCTGAAGCATCTCCCATAAGTTTTTAGTGCCTTGAGCATTACAGACAACTGTTGAAAGGCTGTCCTCACCCACAGCTTCATGTACTTCCAAGAGTAATATGGTTTGGGTCTTTTTGGCCAGAAGCACGTTGGTCTTGGAAGTGTTGATACTTCAGATGATGCAACACACAACATGCCAAACCAAGAGCTATTTTTTAGGACATAATTTCATTATGTAAAGACATCCATGCAGGAGACAACATTCTCTTAGGATAACATTGTAGGACAGCATGCTCTGTGGTACACAAGCTCCCATCTCCACTGTTGCTTTTTGACATCTCTAGCAGCACTCAGGCACTTACTGAAGCTTGGAGTCACTAGTTTGAAGAGCTGGTGGTGACAGACTGCGTTGCTGAGGGCTCACCCGAGCATGGGCTGCAGCCTTTGCTGCAACACTGCTTGCTTGGGATGGTGGAGCTGCGGACCATCAGCCGGAGTGCATGAATGTTTGGGGAGATCTTGAAGATGAGCGTCTTTAACACAACGTCAACCTCAGCTAGAGCCAAGAGCCGCTGCTCAGCATAGAAGTGAAATATCACCCATCAGCAAGAGTCTCATCCCTTGGAGTGGTATCTCCCCAGAAGGTTCCATCCCCTCCTCACCAACCATCAGCCTCTAATTTAGGGAGAGGGATCTGCTCTGGTGTGCAATGCCTGGACACACTCCAGCCCCTGGAGGAGGCCTCTCAAAGTCCCTATTTTCTTCCTTTTTTTCCATACATAGGGCTATAAATGTTTAGAGACAAAGTCTGAACTTCCCACTGCACACTTGGACAGCCCAAGAAACGCTAAAACACACTGAAGCATTCACTGCTCTGGCCTGGTACAAGTTTTCGTGCAGCTTGTCCCCAGGATCAATGGCACAAACAGAAAGGCAAGAGAAAGTGTCTCCACTGTAACGCCTCCCATCTGGAACCTCTTCCCAGAGGCACGGAGCCCTCATGTATATTTTACACACATATTTTTTCCTGCTTTTCCCAAGAGAAATATGTGCAATGAAGAAAAACAAAAACACGTTAGCAGCAACAAAAACATACCACTGTAACATGAGAGCCAGCTTGGCTTCTGCGTCTGTTATCCTTCCTCTTAGACCTCAGCTACTTTCTACTAGCTGCAGACAAAAACAATACACACCCTCCCCTCCGAAAACCAAAACCCTATCAGAGCTCTTCCATTAAATCAACACCATCAACCCCACATTTATTATCTGCCATGTGAAATACGGCACGAGTTAAGGCCAAGATTAAACATGCACACACACGTCTCCAGCCCTTCCCTGCTCTTCTGGGGGTTATAGAAATAATCTGCAGCTCTTCTCGATGCAATTCCACAATTTCAAGTGCTGTTAAGCTGCAGCATCAGATTTCCATGCATCGGACCCAGTCAGCATCACTCACAGCACAGCAGCTCAGCCAGGCTCATGTTTTCCAGTGCTTGCAATGTTTCAGTAGCAGTAGGCAGCTTGGGATACCAGACCGATCCAGTTCAAGTGGTGAAATGAGAGCTTAAAAACGCTATTATTAAGTATGGGGATGGAGCACAGCACCTGCAGGAGCTGGATCACTGAAAGAACTAATGATCTCATCGGATTGATGCATAGCATGGAAAAGAGTGATTATCAGCAACCACAATATTCGACAAGTGCCAGGAAAAAGCACTGGTTCTTTTCAGGAGATGAAAAAGAAGTCTCAAAAATCAAGATATTCCTATCAGATATTTGTCTTAGGAGAGGAGGCAAGGGCTAAAATGTGTATTTTCAGCCATGAGGTAAAGCAAAATAGGACAATTTGCTTGTCACCTTTCCAAAGGTATTAAATGGAAGTATACTGGAGTCATGATGGAGAGGGTTTCTATGAACTAAAAAGGTTACAAAGCTATGGGTAAACGTAACACTGAACCACCACTACATCCAGATCAAGGACCAGCTGCCACATGAGCACAGAACAGCGCATGTCCTATGGCACAATGCTGTAATTCAGCTTCTCATGCAAGAGGTCTCCAAGCAGGGGATGAGCTTCCACTGCAAAGCCTACCCTGCCAAAATCCCCTGTTGAGGCCTATGCAGTGTTCTTCAACACTGGCAAAGCAGTTATCTCTGAGAACACTGCTTTGGTTTTTCAAAGAAAAGAACATCCAACCAAAGAGAAAGCCCTGCATTAATAAAATTATGGAAATGCAGTGAGATTTTGTATTCAACTTTCCACACAGCAGAGAATATTGTGCAAAACTAAAGCCAATATTTTTAGAATAGTAGAATCATAGAATCACAGAATGGTTTGGGTTCGAAGGGACATCTCAGTCTCCCCTCTGGCAGGTTAAAGCCATTCCCCGTTGTCCTGTCCCTCCAGGCCCTTGTCCAAAGCCCCTCTCCAGGTTTCCTGCAGCCCCTTTAGGCACTGGAGCTGCTCTGAGGTCTCCCCTTCAGGAGCCTTCTCTTCTCCAGGCTGCCCCAGCCCAGCTCTCTCAGCCTGGCTCCAGAGCAGAGCTGCTCCAGCCCTCGCAGCAGCTCCATGGCCTCCTCTGGACTCACTCCAGCAGCTCCACAATCCCCCTGTGCTGCTGCCCCAGAACTGGATCAGGACTGTTCAATTGCCACCCTGCAGCCCCATGAACCCTCTCAATTGCACCCCAGTCTGAAGATATTTGGCTGCCTCCATCACTGTGTAATGAAACAAACGATGTACAACTCCCCCTTTGTAAGAACCCCGCAAGATCTCCAACAGTTCAGACCAGCATTTCTTCTTCCAAGCTTTGCAGGATCACTACAGTGTGTTTAAACCTTGTGGTAATTCTTCTGTAACTAATATATTGTAAATAAATAAACAAAACCCACAACCTGATGCTGGTATCATTGTAGCTGTGTTGGGATACAGAGAGAGGGGAGACCCTTTGCAGGCAGCTGTAATATCATCTTTAACCAGATGAACTGGAATAGCTGGAAAACCCAAGAAGCTTTCGAGTACACATCTTCTGCCAGGCTGAGCCAAACTGCAAAGTACAGAGTATTCTTTCCCAACTTTAGCAAGAGATTCATCAGATGAACCCAATGAACTGATCCAATGTGAAAAAAGGATCTTTAAACAGAGAAGCGAAAGGAAGTGAAAAAGGAAGGGAAACACAAGCACTCCCTGTGCTGGGCACAATGTATCATTTATAACCTACACAAAAACGCATTTTCAGTTATTATTTGGAAGCAGGTGGTGACCTAAAGTGCAGCAACACATCAGAAATGAAGAGTGGGGCATTACTAATGATGTTTGGTTGGTAAAAATTAAGTGAGAAGCAGCATTTGCAAGGAAAGAAGCTGATGGTACTGCTGCACTTGCTCCTGGAGCAGGGATATGGCTGCTCCATCCCTGGCAGGGTTCAAGGCCAGGTTGGACAGGGCTTGAAGCAACCTGCTTTAGTGGAAGGTGACCCTGCCTGTGGCAGGCGTTGCAACTGGATGAGCTTTAATGTCCCTTCAACCAAAACCAGTATGGGATTCTACGACAGAGCACCAGAGCATTCCTCCCTGCAGTACTGAGGGCAGAAGAGTGATGCCCAAAGGTACAACCCCAGCTCTCCAGCTACAGCCCTTAGATGACGCACAGAGCTTCCAAAGGGCAAAGATGACTTCATGATGTCTGATCCAAAACCTAATTTTTGTGCTGATAAAAGCCAAGGACACATCAAAACATGGGAGTTTTGATGTCTTGGATCTCCCTTCAATTAAGACAGAACCACAGTTTATATGCTTTAAATCAAACTCAGCAGAGCACATCTATGTGGAGGTATCAGCCTTAGTGGGGAAAAAAAAGCTGGAGTGTACCTTAGATCCCGATTCTCACTTTCTCCATCACATATTATCCTTTTCCAAAACCTTTAGTCTATATAGATAAAGCTATAAAGTCACCACCAACAGACAGTAAACAGACAGTATCTGTTTACTCCCATTACACACCTCCCAGATGGGAAGCTGCTGAGAACACCAAGGAAAGGACCACTTGAGCAATGTAGTACAGTCAAAATGACTCAGCACGTATGGGCTGGAGCACTTTGGAAAGGTTTTATGGGGATAGAGCTGAAAGATCTCTCCCTTAAAGAACAACCATCCACAAAGTGGCAGCTAAGGAGGGTTTGTTTGCATCTTTAAAGAGAGGGTATTTTATTCCTTTAATGACGTTAATCATCAAGTAAAACACTACATTAAAAAACTAAAGGCATGTGAAACCCGCTTTTCTTTTCTAAATAGCTCTGCCTGCAGTGCAGGAGGAGGAGGAAGGATGGAAAAGGAAGCTTAAAAAACTGACAGAAAGGAAAAATACAGAAAGAAACCTTTCTTTCTTTTGCTGAGTCCATCCTCTTGTTTATAAGCCCCTGAGAAACAGCAGCACAATTGTCCTACCTCATGCTGGCTGGATTTCAGCAGGAAGGCTTTGGTCACCCAGCCTCTGGCTTCTGAGACGTGAGCCTCTTACCCTGCTCATCTCTCCTTTTTCTGCTCTTTCTTCCTGTCTCTCTGCTTGGATGACATCCAGGTGGATGGGAGCTACTGAAAATTCCTCATCCACCTTGCCTAAAGTCACTATAATTAAAATCCAGGTGGAAAATAAAACAAAGCATGGGAAAAAATACCCCACGCTATTAGGGACTGTACAAAAAAGAGTGGGAAAAAGTGGAATTAGTGCTAAGGAGCTCCAAAATCAAAGACTGAAGACAAGCAATGCTGAGCACCAACATCACCCTAACAGATCCCCATCTGTATTCTGCTGCTCCCTGGGGCACGTGGCATAAATACATGCGGAATCCTATTCCCGATCAGATCAAGATCCTGAGCCAGCCTAAAACCATATGGCAGAAGTGGGTTTGGGATTATTACTCTATTTGCAATTCTTCCAGTGCCACTTTAGCAAACAAATGCTTCAAAGGTAACACTTGTACTAGATAAAAAGGTCAGACTGTCTCCACATTGAAATAGCAACACGTTTAAGCAACAACACTGAACTGTTCATCTTTTGCATCCTCTTAAACAAGTCCCCAGCCCTGCTTCACAGCAGGATGCACAAAATTAAATTAGAACCTAACTCATTTGATGGCAAGGAAAAGACAGGATAGCACTGAAAAATAGAACACCTAGATAAAATAACTCCTTCTGAACAATTGCAAGCTTCCAACCCCAGTCACACAGCCTTGTCTGAAGAACCTTTGCTCCTCAGCACAATGAAATGTGGATCTGGCACTCGGGGGCGAAGTCAGATTAAATGCGGGTTGAGTCAAGTCAGTTCGTAGAGGGCCTACACGGATGCTGGAGAGGGACTTTTCATCATGGACTGGAGTGGTAGGACAAGGGATGTTGGGTTCAAACCTAAAAAGGGGTTAGATATAAGGAAGTTCTGCCCTGTGAGGGTGCTGAGGCGCTGGCACAGGGTGCCCAGAGAAGCTGTGGCTGCCCCATCCCTGGCAGTGTTCAAGACCAGGTTGGACACAGGGGCTTGGAACGCCCTGCTCCAGTGGAAGGTGTCCCTGCCTGTGGCAGGGGGTTGGAACTGGAGGAGCTTTAAGGTTCCTTCCAACCCAAACCAGGCTGGGATTCATTCTATGATTCTATGCAATGGAAAACAGGGGGTTGGCTCTGCAATGTGCTGCAGCAGCACAAGGAAGAAAAGAATAATGTAAGAGAAAAATCTCAAAGCTTTTAAAGGTCGGTGTTTAAAGGCAGTTCAGGGTTGCAGGTCAGGCACGGTGAGAGCTCTCCTCAAGCACTGCAGCACCAACACTATAAATACTCTGTGGTTTGTGCTTTTTACCATAAAAGCATTGATGGTTTCATTAGGCTGAGTGGAACATGAGCCACGACCAAGAGAATTGAAGAACAAGGTGTTAGTGCTTGAACTCGTGTTTACTTGCTCTGAAGTAGATGTTCAGTATTGCTGCTTGCCCATGCAGGACAGAGGCTTGAAGGGTTCACATCAATGCTATTTTACTTTGCAGGAATTGAAATGTAGCTGATGAGGTTTGGCTTTGGTCCTTATTTAGGTGCCTGTTCAGGTGTCGTGGGCTCTGCTGCACGGAGGTGGGTTTTAGGGCTCCTCATGGAAACTGAAAGCTGGGGGAGATACGTGCAAATGGCAGAGTTTTAGCAGTGCAATTTGGGTTGCTGGGGTTTATCAGGTGGTGAGCTCCACATTTCAAACAAGTATTTCCCAGGCTAGAAGCAATAATGAGAAGAAGCTTTAAGGTCCCTTCCAACCCAAGCCAGTTTGTGATTCTGTAACTAGATGGAAATGAATGAGTTTTTCTCCAAATGGAAAACCTAATAGTAAGCTCAAACCTATTTTACTTCTTACTTACAAGTTAACTACAACCTATCTGCGTTTTTCCTTAACAGGAAGCTCAAACGTCTTTTACTTTATGTTGAAAGCTAGCAACTTCAATAAACCCTTTGGAAAAATGAGTAGTTCACAGCTTTCATCATGATAACCATAAAGCAATTTTAAAATTACAACCATTAAAGTAAAAATGCAAACTTCTGGCTCCTACAGACTCACACAGATCCTTTATGCCTTAAGCTAGCAGGTAAGGTGACCTAGTTATTCAAGAAGCTCCCTCTCTTAGCTACATTTCTCCTGCCAAGAAGATGTGCTTAACGCAGAAAACCAGAAATCATAGAATCCCAACCTGGTTTGGGTTGAAAGGGACCTTATGATCGCCCAGTTCCAACCCCCTTCCATTGGCAGGGATGCTTTCCACTAGTCCATGTCTTCCAATCTTTTGCTTTCTCATAATTATACCTCAAAGAAGCTTTCACAGCAACAAAACCCCAGTGGGGGCAGGAGCTGAAGAGTTCTAAGGTCTAAATGGAAAAAGGAATTACAAACTACTCCTGGAATACCCAATTGCTCAGGCCAATATTGCTCGTAGCAAGACCTACACTCCATCTGCACACCACCAAGCCCTCACTAAGAGCTTCTGGGCTTCTTTAAAAGCCTGAGATCAATAAAGTACAATTTAAAAACTTAGTCAGGGGGGCTGCTAATGTGCTGAAGATTGAGCAGACACTGACCCCCGCTACATCTAAACCTTCAAATTAGCCTAAACGACAACTTCGGTCAGACTTGGAGAGGTAGATATAAAGAAAATAATACATGTCTTTCATTTTCACGCATCTCATGTAAATATACATTATATTTATTTTATATTTATACATCTCATGTTGTATGTGTGTTTTCTATTAATACATCTCATGCATATATTACATATTTCATTTTGTATCAATATATCTGGTATTTGACCATTTAGGCCATGTACCTCTGTCACATGCTAATGCAGTGCTGCTCTTGCTGCATGCTTAATGCTTGAGCAAAGGCAGCTGGCCCTGCTGGAACAAGGCTGTTCTGACCAGCAGGATCTCCTCCATGCTTCAGCATTCCACTGGGACATCAGCTGGGGGAGGCACCAGAACTCAGAGCAAGCTCAGCACACATTATTTATCACTTCAGACCTCGTGAAGCTCTAATTGCATTGTCCATCAGCTGATGCATTTACTCAACCATCCAAGTCAGCATCCACGCTGACAATAACTCAGGCTGACCAAATTCATTAATAGCCCTGCTTGAAACCGAGGCTAACATCTGTACATGGCAGGGCGAGGGGGGGGGGGGAGTTAGAGCATTATGTTTTCTCCTAGTTTTATTGAAATTATTTGGCTTTCCTGTAGCAGATGAAAACCAGATGTTGTACAGAGGGAAGGCTTGCACGAGCCAGAAAGCAAAACCAAGACAGCAACAAGCAGGTCGCACCCATTCATTACCCGTCTATTTCCCTTCTGCCATGAGACTATTTATATTGCATCTCTATTATTACAAATATCCTAATTGTGATGTAATTCTAGAAGCCACAGTTCTCCCGCTCGCAGCCCAGAGGAGAAAGCAACGCCTGAGTCAAAAGGCTTCAGCAAAGTTTCTTTGTGCTGCGCAAGCACTTCGGAAAGCTTCACTCCTGTCATGCAGCGTTAACGCCAATACTAGGGGCTATAATCCCTCCTGAGGCAGCCCAGGCTCAGGATTAAACCAGGTTTAGCAGCTCTTGGATGCCCACTTGTACTGAGAACATTAAAAAAAGAAGTGTGTGTACCTGCACATGAGGCAGTTTAGGAAGTGTCACTGTGTGCATCACTGGTAAAAACAGACAGGCACCCTCATTTCTGTGATTTGAGGCATAAGTGGAGCAGCAGGACTGGAGTTATTTAACATTTTAAGCACCCACCTGATACAAACACAAGGATTGAATCACAGGTGATTTAAGAATTGACTAGCCAGATGCATGGGCAACTGAAATGGCAGATAACCTACCACAGGCATACCTCACAAGCAAGTCTTTGAAGGGCTTTGCTCTCTCCACACTATTATTTTTCCCCCCTTTAATGCTAATCTAAAGCTTCTGGCAATACAGTATTGTGATTTAAAACAAACGTACAGTGACAATTAAGATAAGAAGCAGGAGAAGGTGATTATTTGATTCAATCTGAGAAAAAGAAAAGCAAGGGCGGGGGGAGAGTGGGGTGGGAAATGGGCCTTACTGTGCTGTATGTGCCACACAGAAATCACTGGCCAGGCCAGCTTTGGAGATACATGGACGGCAGTGTTCTGAGGACCACGCAGGGAATTATACATCATCATCACCCCAGGACTGACCAGCTGCTGGTTTGGGGGATTCACTTAAATTCCTTTAAAACTGATTTAATACATATAATTTTAAGTTAGCTTTGGTGGCCTTTTCAGCTCCCAATGACAGACCTAAGTACTGGAGAAGCACCTGCAGTTATTCAACAGAGCCATTTGCACCCACAAGAGATAACTGACATACCTCACCTTTCCATGAGCAGATGCAATAACTCAAATACTGGACAGATTTCCATTGCTGGCTACCCCCTGAACTATTTTAAGCATCCATCACAGAGGTGCTTTTCCATAGCAGAAAGGGTTTACTTGTATTAGCTCATGTGCTCTTCTGCAGCTTGAGAATTAAGTGAAAATAGGGGTTTTTACAAGAAGGATGCTAAGCTCCATGCCAAACCATAACCCAGAAAATAAAGTGGGGTTTTACTTGATTAATTACTTGGAGCTTCTATATGACACCTGCAAAACAGATCTTTCCATGTGCATATATAATTATGTATACTACCATAAGAGATAGATATTATTGTAACATAGATATTATTGTGGGCTTCTACATGATATCTGCAATGCAGATTTATGTGTAGATATAATATTCCATTACACTGTATATATTATTCTAGTAGATTTTTTATATATATATCAATCAATCACAGTTCAATCACAGAATCATAGGTTGGAAGGGACCTCAAGGATCATTTGGTCCAACCTTTCTTGGCAAAGCATATATATTATTTTGGACTTGTATATGACACCTGCAATGCAGATTTGTGTGTGTATGCTTATTATTGTATTACTATTATATAATAATATCTAATTAATACATGTACTGTGTATTTATAATATACAATATATGTATTAGTAATATATGTATATATATAATGACACTGTAATGCAGTTTGTGTGTGCTTGTGTATACACACACACACTGTCCCCCAATCCTTACAAAATACCACCACATGCCATTATAATTATTATTATGTTAGAGATATATATTACTTTGGACAGCTGCAATGCAGATTTGTGTGTATGTACATTAATGTTCTATTACATATATTATTATAGTAGATATTATTCTATATGTATTACTTTGGACTTGCATATGACACCAGCAGTGTAGATTTGTTATGTGTATATATACGTACACACACACATCATGTCCCAGGACTCGCAAGATGCCACCCCATGCTTTTCTCCAGCTGTTCTTTGGAGAAATGGAAAGCATTTTCTCACTGTGTTTTTCCCTGGAAAGCCTGGAGCGGGTCAGCTCTGCCCCACGCATACGGGTCCAGCCGCTCCATGCTGCCTCTGCAATTACCAGAGAGGTTTTTTGCCAGGTGATTGGATGCATTCATCCACTTCTGATGAGCAGCTCTGCGAACAAACATGACGGAGAGGGACTCGAGCAACCCGAAACACAAAGGCTAAAACAAAGCGCAGTAATGAAACACCAAAAAAGAATATTACAAATGGCAGGGTGGGTTTGGCAGCGTGTTGGGATTAGATCACCGTGAATCCCAGCTTAAATAAAGCTCAAACATGAATTTCCTGACTAAGGTAAAAAAGCCCAGCTCAAATTTACGAGCTGCTGGCAAAGTTACCTCCATCCCAGTGGCCTCCAAATACCAAGATGACTCTGGCCCAGAAATGCAGAGTTCAGCCTAATAATTCAAATACACTCCTCTGAGCATCACTGGTTCTGCAGCTGGAGCCAAGGCAATAGAGACGTGAACTCCAAAACTTCCAACTGCACATTGTTCAGCGCCTTAAAGTGAACCACAGAAGCGTATTCCTAAAGCTTGCAGAGTTTAGTTGTGATGAAGAAGCGGTTATAAGCTTTGTAGAGAAGGGGCTTTTAAGGAGGCAACCCCAAATCTTCCCCAGCTCTGTTGTATACAGCCCACTCCACCTTTAATGAATAACAACAAAAAGAAACATGGATTTTTCTACTCTTCAGGACAATCTTGCGGGTCTTCTTAATTAAAGGGTAATTTACTTAATTAAAGGATAATAAACACTGGGACAGGGTGCCCAGAGAAGCTGCAGCTGCCCCACCCCTGGCAGTGTTCACGGCCAGGTTGGACAGGGCTTGGAGCAATCTGCTCTAGTGGAAGATGTCCCTGCCCATGGCAAGGGATTGGAACTGGATGAGCTTTAAGGTCCCTTCCAAGCCAAACCAGGCTGTGGTTCTATGCTAATTCATTTCACAGCGTCATTTGTAAGACAGAAGAAGAAAACTCCCAATGAACCCCACCCTTTCCCATAGGATAAACTCAGTACCACCCCTTTTACCTACCAGCTTGCATTTAAAATACCCCAAATTCAGAGAAGGCGGTAATGTTTAAAACAAAGATTTCATGTTATTAAATCCGCTTTTTTCCTTCTTTTTCATCTTTTCTTCTTTTTTGTTTCTTTTCCAAGCACGTCAGATGCTTCACTTAAGTCCAGAGAGATTAGATCTGCTCCGCTTTGGAAGTGCTGCAGCAGGGAACATTTGCGATACAGCCCCCAAAGCCAAACCTCTGCTCCCCAAACCCGCCATTTCTCTAAAGATTCCCGACTTCCTCCATGATAAAGCACATTAAAGTTTTAACACCTTGCCCTCATCTTGGACCTGAGCATTTTTAACCACGTACTCACACAGCTCCTTGCCCACGATTTTCCTCCTGATTAAAATCCATACATAAATCTGTGGATGTGGGGACAATCAGGAAACTTTGGATCCCTAGCACAGTCACTGCACAGGAATCCAGTTCCTCTGTTCTAATTCCCTCTTATCAAACATGAGAATATTATAATACTGGAAAACTCTGGCAAAAAAAAACCTAAGATTTTTTAATTGCATTATGGACAGAAATTGCTGAACTTCCCTTCCCCTTTTTCCCTTCTTTAATTAAGGAAATCAGCATTTTTTGGTCTACATCCCCATTTACCTGAGACCTGTGCTGTCCCCCTTTAAAACCCCACTTTCCTGACAGCAGCAATGGGGGAATGGGACATTTTAAACAGTTTGTTACTCTGAAAAGGTCTTTTAAAAATTATTCCTTTATGTTCCCCTCAAAATGCCAACATTCTTTGAATGTGGCATCAGCATGTCATTAAGTGTTTTCATAGGAACTGCTTGGAAACCACCACATTGGACACTGCTACCAGTCTTCCCATAACAGCATAGAGTCATAGAATGGTTTGGGTTGGAAAAGACCTTAACATCAAGGCTCTGTTCAGCCTGGCCCTGAACACTGCCAGGGATGGAGCATTTACCATTTGAACTGGTCCACATGAAATTAACCATCTTGGTAAATGCAAAAGTGTTAAATATATCAAATAATGGCCAAAATCAGAACTAATCCCAATAGCTCAGATCCTTACATCTCCTATGGTGGACTAGATGGCTTGCTGGTACCATTCGTAACGGAAGTCACTGGCATAAATTGCTTCTGTGATTATAAGTAACGTTTTTCCTAATCAACCAAGTTGATCTGTCTTGTACTGTGCTACATTTCGAATTATTTTGTTTTCTAAACAATATCGTAGCATGTTTTCCTCCATTATGGCTTTACTTATGGGCAGCAGTAGGGCCAGGACTCATGAAGATGGTAATATGTAACTATAAAGATGCTCTGCTCTTAGAACAGGGAAGATTAAACTATTAATTTCACATCCAGATGGCTTTGCTGTGGCCTGACAAGCCCTGGAGTAGTTGTCACATAGACATTGTTCCTTCTATCAAACATATTGTTAAGACCTACAGAAACCTTCAGCTTTCACATAGCCATAAGGTGTATTTTTAAGAGAATATTGGGTTAGCAGTATGGGGGAGAGCCATCCAGGCGTAGGCCAAAAACCAAGCAGTTTGCTGCTGTACTTGAGGTGCTGGCTGGAATAAAGACAATTTATGATCCTCATCACAAGCTTCATGTAACCAAGTTGACCCCAAAAAACCCATCCAGGTTTATTAGACAGAGACTGATGCCAATTTAGGAGATGCTTGAGCTCCAGATGACTGAAAGTTCTGAATCCACCGGGTTGGAAAAGCCCTTTAGGCTCATCCAGTTCAACCACTCCCCAGCACTGCCAAGGCCACTACTGACCCATGGCACTGAGGGCCTCGTCTCCACACTGTGTGAACACTTGCAGGGACGGTGACTGCAGCCCTGCCCTGGGCAGTTCCAATGCCTGAGCACCCTTTGGGGCAGGAATTGTTCCTCATCTCCATCTAAACCTGCCCTGGTGCAGCTTGAGCCCATTTCCTCTTGTTCCTTGGGAGAAGAGACCAATCCCCACCTCACTACAACCTCCTTTCACAAAGCTTCACCCTCTCCTGCCTAACGTGCTCCCGGGGATGGGAGGAAAGATGAGGTGAAGCCTTCTCCTGGCTGAGCACAACCATCCTTGTGGAGCAGGACCTCACTCTTCAAGGCTCTTCTCTACAAACCAGAGGTGGTACTGACCTATGTCATGAAGCTTCATGGGATCAAGCAGTGATGCATATGTGGCACCAACCACCCGGTGAGCAAAACCTGCCTTAATCTGTTGCACACACCGATGCAAAAGGACATATATTTTGTAATCCCTTAAATGTCTTCAAATAAATGATCTGCAAAATGTCTCCACTGTTTTAACTCAAGAGTAACTCTTCAGACTCAGCTTGTCCTTCCATCTTCTCTACGGCAGCCTTTGCCCATGAAGTCCAAATCCACAGTCACTATGACAAAGCCAAAGGCACAACTGCCTGGCACGATTTATCCCTCCCTCATCCATCTTCATTAAGGGAATGGAAGTGAGTTGCAATGGGCTGCTGCAGTTCAGGCAGATCCTTTCTGCAAACACAGGAAACAATGGGTTTATTTGCCTCCCCCAAAATTGCTGCCGTGAGCAGCAAGACTTGCACAATGAGGCTTTGGGAGAAGGATTGTCCCATCGCCCTCTGCCACACATTCTGCTGGGCTTTAACTTAACGTCTGTGTAATGTTTAACCTTAGAGCAGCTACCTCCATGTGCTTCACCATAGTGCCTTGCTTTTTAAATTGATTTCCCTTGGATTTGGCCAAGCTGTTTGCTCAAAGCAGGAGTTACAATTCTTTGTATCTGGCAGACATCAGGACCACAAAGAAAAGAGTCTTCTCCAAGGTGTAGATGTGGCCAACACTGCACATCCTGGCAACTCTTGTGTCTAGACATTTTCACTGAATGATGATCACTGTTCACATTGACACTCGTCCTCCTCTTGAAGTCATCAGTGAATGTGTTGACTTCTCTCTTCCTATAGGAAGCACATGGGGAAGTAAGGTTGTAGGGCCGCAGTCAGCTCAGGAGGTCTTCAAAGAGAACCTCTTGCCCCTCCCACTAAATTCACTTCAGTTTCTATGCTCCAAAACTGCAGTGATTCAACCTAAACTCTGGCTGTAGGCAGCCGAGGTCTTCGGCTGCAGGACGAGATGGGAGCACCCTGGAGGTGTACATGTGGGCTTGGCACCAGCTGCTTCCCTTCATGCAAGGGCTCCTTGTGGTGCTGAACTCCTTGCCATGTACAAACAGGCTGTACATGCACATACAGAATGTATAAACTCCACAAAACACGTGACAGGAACCATTTTTGCTCTACAAATCAGCAGACGCCTCTCGTGCGAACACACTCGAGGACAGACTGAGAAAATGGCATTTGCTGCCTTGGGAAACGATTTGTTCCAACTCCCAGAGCTCTGTAAGACACTGTCACCTTGTCACGGAGCAGCTGAGAGAGGGGCTTGCTCCTCGGGCAGCAAACCCAGACCTCTCACCAGGGATGTTCTGCAGACAGCACTCACGTGCAGTGCCTGGAAAAGCCACAAGGACAACAGAAACCCCTCAAAAGCCAACACTTGCCAACTGCTGCCGCCGGAGCCAGGCATAGGCCCTGTCCTTGTTCTCAGGGTCTTCTGCTCCCCACCAAGGGTGCAGTGCTGCAGCCCAGCACCTATCTGGCACCCACCCACTGGCCCAGGGTGTAAAACCCAACCTGGGTTCTTCAGCCATGAAAGAAGTCCAAAGGGTCTCAACTGAATGGTCCTAAAACCAAAGTCTGTGTTTTAACTGGGAAAAAGGAGGGCAAGAGAAACAAAATCCCTACTAGAGCATTAATTCCTCATTCCAGGACCAGGAAAATACAGTGTCATGTTAACTACAGATATTAGGGATCAATTATCCATGTAAGGTCCTCCTGGAAGCCTTGTGAGACAGTAGCAGCACAATCTTTGGTTGAAACCATTGGAATCCTATATTATCATTATATTATTTAATAAATACATATATAAAAAAATATAGAAACAAAAAGTTTCCAGGAAAGAGACCCTTCCTTTGTGCTTTATAAACTGCGCACCTTGATAGTCAAGCTGAAACCAAAAAAGCTTAATAGAAACCCAAATTACAGATACACTGGGGCAATTAGCCAGTGAAGATGAAGAAAATGGTATTAAAAAAGTCAGCATAATTCTGAGCTTCACCTGAGTTTGCCGTGGTTGCATGGAAGCATGAGTCCTTGGTCCCTGCTTGAGTCAGACCGAGGACTGTATTGTATAAATGCCTATAAAGACTAAGTATCCAGATATTTAGGGGTCCATAAAACCTCAAGATCCAGATATCTACAAAATCGAGATCTCTAGATACACAGTATCTAGGTATCTATAAAGTTTAGATCTAGATCACTAGAGAAGGAAAATCCTAAAAAGATCAGTGAAAGAAAACTAAAGAAAAGGAGGAAAAGGGTAGGGTATGAATACGAACAAATGGGAAGACAAAACAACTGCCCCAAAAAGAGCTGGTGAGGAAGGATACAAAAAGATGGGATGCTGGGATGTGCAGGCTGGATAAAAGGCCCTCTGCATCAAGCACTCTACCCAGCAAAGGCAGGGATTTATTTAACACTTCTCTCCTGGAAACTAAATAGCTGCTAATTCTTCAGGGTGGAGGGAAAGGCAGCTTTGCGCTAACCTGTTTAATAACTCCTCTATTTCCCTGCAGCCATTGTAGATCAGAAGTCACCATTTTCTGTCATTCAGACATTATATGTATGTGCATATATGTATTTATACATAAATATACATGTATGCATATATATATACACACATGTATAAAATAAGCTGGACTTTGGGGTAACAAAATGTTTGCTGATGATAGTAAATAATGCAAACCAATATGAATATTCACCTCAGCTGCCAATCCAGCCAAACTGGGCACTGCAGGAAGGACTCCGAAGTGAAACTAGTGAATAATTCAGCATGGGAGAAGCAGATGAACAAGACGCTATTTGATACAGAGCCTGGAACTGTAAAACATCCCCAGCTGAAGAATAAGAGCATTTTGAAAGCGCTGGTGAAAGCATCTGGTGCACGAGCTTTGCTGTGTGACTCCTTTGTGTCCCGGCTGCCGCAGAGGCCTGCACAAATTCTTCCCACATTAGGCATCATCTGTATGATCTCTGTGCTACCCCCTCCGGAAGCTTTCCATGCTCTGGGGAGGCTAAAATACCCCCTGGGTGCTGCATTAACCACCTACCCCCACCCCGGCCACACAGGAGAGCTATAACAACAGTGTATATTGCAGGTTAAAAATGATCAGAAGTGAGCAATGAGCAAGGTAACGGCTCTTCCCTCACCCCTTCACATAAACCCAGTTTTCACACACAAAGCCTCTAAAGCCACATGACAACTCAACTACTTAAAAACCAAAACAGTGGAAACTGAGCATGATAAACTAAATCTATTTCTGTTAAGTCATTTTAATGAAATTTGGTTCCCTCCCCTTCATACTGTTTCATGTAGGGAAAAAAAAAGTGAACCTATTCAAATGCTATCTCCCATTAATACTGATCCCAGTAGGAGTCAGAAAAGAAAAGGGTTTTCTTTCTCTGAGAAAATACTCAGTTTAGAATTAGAAATCAAGTTGAAACACTTCATGGTCCGCATGAGTTGCCTATAGGAAGTTCCTCCTATTTGCCTATCCAAACCCAAGTGCAACTGTTGAAGTAAAGGTATGCACCCTGGGTCTCTGATGGAGCATCGAGGCCATAATAGAGTTTTCATCTGAAGGATTGCATGAAGCCTATAGGAAACAGAAGAGAGCTGCAGCCCATGCAACTCCTCCTCTGGTAACTACATTGAATAATTGAATTTGAGATGCTCAGCCTTGAAACTACAGAAGCAGAGAGCTCAGCTCTGTGGACACCCTGCTGAAAAAGCAATCTTATGCAAGGAAAGATGGGCTCCATCAGAAAACAGGAAAATACAGAAAAAGTATCAAGGAAATCACCTTTCAAAACCAATTGGAACCTTGTAGTTAGAAAAATAAGTACAGTATTTAAGTGATATCATTTATCAAAAGTAATACCTACAGTTTTACAAAATCTGCCAGGGTTTACATTTCATGCTGGGGCTTGGCCTATGCTTACAGAGCTCTGTTCCACACTGTCCAGCATCTTGAAGATGGCCAAAAAAATGGCCCTGGATCTGAGGGCAAAGTAACAGACAGCGCAGCTACTCCAGCTCCAAGCACAGCAGCTACACCAGCCCCAGCGACCAGTACAGCAGCTACCCAAACCCTGACAACAGATACTGCAGCCACTCTGACCACAGTGATAATCACTGCAGTAAACCAGAGGACCAATTCATGCCAATATCAGCTGCCCCTGTATGCAAGGGGAAAAGCAGAAAAAAGACAAGAAAGATGGAGGAACAAAACGAAGAAGCAATGGCAACGCACTTACTACCTGGGACAGCATCTGATCAGGAGTCCTCATCACATGAATCAGAAGAAGAAGAAAAGGTGACTTCTCGACCTCAGACCTCAACCGAGCTACGGAATATGCGAAAAGATTTTACCCATCAACCAGGGAAGCACATCATCACCTGGTTGCTCTGATGCTGGGACAATGGGGCCGATGGTCATGAACTAGAAGGTAGGGAAGCCAAGCAGCTGGCATCACTGCTGGGTCAGGCTGGGTATCGGTCGGCAGGTGGTGAGCTGTTGTATTCTCTTCTCTTGTTATTTCCCTTATCATTATTATCATTGGTGGTAGCAGCAGTGGTTTGTGTTATACCTTAGTTACTGCACTGTTCTTATCTCAACCTGTGGGAGTTACACTCTTTTGATTCTCCTCCCCACTCCTTTGGGAGCGGGGAGGAGGAAGTGGGGGGGAGTGAGTGAATGGCTGTATGGTTCTGAGTTACGGCTGTGCTTAAACCACGACAGCTGTTTTTCACTGATGCCACAAAATCTGTTTCTCAAGGCCCAGGATAGTGTTCCGGGCAGTGGTGTGGGGCACAGCGTATGTTTCCAGCCATCCGGTGATTGCTTCCACCATGGTAAGCACATGGCGCTTGCCTTGGCGGGTTGGTGGGAGTGTGATTTAATCAACCTGCCAAGCCTCCCCATATTTGTACTTCAGCCATCGTCCTCCATACCAGAGGCTTTAACCGTTGAGCCTGCTTAATTGCAGCACATGTTTCACAGTCATGAATAACCTGGGCAATAGTGGCCATTGTTAAGTCCACCCCTCAATCACAAGCCCATCGGTATGTTGTATCTCTGCCCTGATGGCCTAAAGTGTCATGGGCCCACTGGGCCAAAAATAATTCACCCTTATGTTGCCAATCTAAGTCCATCTGAGCCACTTCAGTCTTAGCAGCTTTATCCACTTGTTGGTTGTTCAGGTGTTCCTCAGCGGCCCGACTCTTGGGTACATGAGCATCTATGTGGCGTACCTTCACCACTAGGTTCTGCACCCGGGCAGCGATACCTTGCCCCGGTGCAGCAGCCCAGATGGGTTTACCTCTGCGTTGCCAGTTGCTCTGCTTCCATTGCTGCAACCACTCCCACAGGGCATTTGCCACCATCCATGAGTCAGTACAGAGATAATGTACTGGCCACTTTTCTCATTCAGCAATGTCCAAGGCCAGCTGGATGGCTTTCACCTCGGCAAACTGAGTCTATTCACCCTCTCCTTCAGCAGTTTCTGCAACTTGTCATCAAGAACTGTTGTGGTATAAGCCCAGCTGGTCATCCAGAACCATGAGCCGTTAGCTCATTCCCCCCCCTTCCTCACCCTGCTCCCAGAGGAATGGGGAGGAGAATCGAAAGACTGTAACTCCCACAGGTTGAGATAAGAGCAGTCCATAAGTAAGGTATAACACAAACCACTGCTGCTGCCACCAATAGCAATAATGATAAGGGAAATAACAAAGGAAGAGAATACAACCGCTCACCACCCTTCAACTGATACCCAGTCCGACCAAGCAGTGATCTAACCCTTCTGGGTAACTGCCCCCAGTTTATACACTGGGCATGACGTGCTGTGGTATGGAATACCTCTTTGGTCAGTTTGGGTCAGGTGTCCTGTCTCTGCTCCCTCCCAGCTTCCCCTCCTCCCTGGCACAGCATGAGGCTCAGAAAGTCCTTGGCCAGAGTAAACATTACTGAGCAGCAGCTGAAAACATCGGTGTTATCAGCGCTGTTCCCAGGCTGAAAGTCAAAAACACAGCACTGCACCAGCTACTAAGGAGGAGAAAAATGACTGCTGCTGCTGAACCCAGGGAAATAAATACTTTATAGTGTCTCAGAAAGACAAGACTGGAAAGGGGCTTTGGACAAGCACCTGTAGGGACAGGACAACGGGGAGTAGCTTTAACCTGCCAGAGGGGAGTCTGAGATGAGCTCTTGGGCAGAAGCTCTTCCCTGTGAGGGTGCTGAGGTGCTGGCACAGGGTGCCCAGAGAAGCTGTGGCAGTGTCTGGCAGTGCTCAAGGCCAGGTTGGACACAGGGCCTTGGAGCACCCTGCTCCAGTGGAAGGTATCCCTGCCTGTGGCAGGGGTTGGGACTGGATGAGCTTTAAGGTCCCTTCAACCCAAACCAGGCTGGGATTCTAGGAAAACAAAAAAAGGCATATTGCAACCATTCCAAGGAGCACTGCGACAAAAAGGCCCATCTATTAAATCCCAATGTAGGTACAAGAAAATCCGCAGGACTGACATCAAATACACTTTAAAAGGACGGGCTTGGACTCACTCCACAGCCCAGCCTGCTGTGGCTGCTACATGCAACTCCTGGCTGATACTAGCACATTTAGATGGCAGTAACAGCTTGCCTCGACAGCCATCCCCACAAGTGCAATTTGGACACAACTTGCAGGAATCGCATGCAATGACACAAAAAAAGCCCCACAAACAATAGGTTGAGGCTATTCAGAAGAGGTAAATTAGTAAAACAGCAAAGCTGCAGGAAAAAGACGTATCTTAATTCTGCTCCACTTCCGCTCCCACCGTGCGAGCATGACTGTGAATACATTCCCAGGAACGGGTGGCTCCGTGCAGAAACTTGGGCTACCAGAGATGCTTTGCAAGAAGGGAAAGAGATTAACAGCTCCATGTAAACTCTTAGTTGCTGTGCTCTATTTCCTAAACTAGAAGTTGTAGCATGAAGAGGGATGTGCTACCTCCTCAAAAAGAAACCTGAGCAGAACATCATAGAATGATTTGGGTAAGGGACTTTGAGACCATCCAGTTCCAATCCTCTGCCATGGCCAGGGACCTAACCCTAGACTGGGTTGCTCTAAGCCCCATCCAACCTGGCCTTGAACACTGCCAGGGATGGGGCAGCCATAGCTTCTCTGGGCACCCTGTGCCAGCGCCTCACCACTCTCAAAGTAAAGAATTCATAAGTAAAGAATTACTCCCTTATCTCTAACCTGGACTTCCCCTGTTTCAGTTTGAACCCATCACCCCATGTCCTATCGCTACAGTCCCTGACAAAGAGTCCCTCTCCAGCATCCTTGTAGCCCCCTTCAGACACTGGAAGCTGCTCTGAGGTCTCCACGCAGCTTCTCTTCTCCAGGCTCAACAGCCCCAATGTTCTCAGCCTGTCTTCATATGGAAGGTGCTCCCATAAACGCAATTACTCTTTGTCATTTAATTTTAAATACACAGAGGGGTAAAAAGGGGACTGAAGAAGGTGCCTGCAAGAACTTCCCAAATGCATGGAATCAAAAGGTCAATTCTGCAACCTGGTGGCTGTAACAGAGCCCTTTCCAGCCGCTCTCCTCTGAACATCCCTTTTTTAGGGCACTTTAGGAAGGGAAGGAAAAGCAGAAGCCTGCACATTTAACTTGAAGCCTGCGTGATTTGTGGCTATTTGAGGCTGGTGCTGCAGAGCAGGAGAACATCTGGATTACCCTCACTTTCTCCAACAGAGCTGGAAGCAGTGATAGCACAACAGCAGCCGCGCTGCTGCCAGGGGAGAGGAATGCAAACTCCTGCTCCAAAAGCTGAAAAACCCCAACAGATATGATTCAGATTCTTTCTGTCTTAAAAACAGCTGCAGATATTGCGAAAGGAAAGCGAAGAGGCTTCCTGGATCCCTCCCTGTACCCAATCCCAGCACATGCACTGGCCTGGGAAGAAACAAGTACATTACTCCTGAAAAAAAAATACAATTCCCACAACTTCCTCCTGCCTTCTCTTTCATGGAGATCCCTCTTCTGCACTTCTGCATATCTAAGCTAGACAGAGATGCTCACTCTGACACTACTTAGGAGAACTAGGTTTCAGAGATGTAAAGTAGATCTTAGGCAGAAGCCCTTCCCTGTGAGGGTGCTGAAGCGCTGGCACAGGGTGCCCAGAGAAGCTGTGGCTGCCCTGTGTCTGGCAGTGTTCAAGGCCAGGTTGGACCCAGGGGCTTGGAGCACCCTGCTCCAGTGGAAGGTGTCCCTGCCCGTGGCAGGGGCTGGAACCGGATGAGCTTTAAGGTCCTGTTCAAACCCAAACCAGACTGGGATTCATCCCATGATTGTATGAACTATGAAGTCGACTCTGGTCAACAAGATACACTAGAAAACATACCAACATCCAAACAGGTAAGCAAATGCTTTGTATAAATAACAGGATTGGAGGTGGAATACAACAGTTTTCAGACCTGCTTTCCAGAATTCATGGGGTCACCTAATTGGGTCACTTTTTCATGTCTTTACCTTCATTGCTACACAATTTTGCTGCTTTTTCAGAGCAAAGCCCATCCTGAATGATGTTAATCATTTGCTAACTCCATATTCAATCAGCTCAGCCCATTCTACCTGATGTGAAAACAGAAACCAACCTTGTTTGCTTTGCAAAATGAAGCTGTTGGCTTATCCTTACTGGAGACATCTAGGAGCACTAGTCCTTCCTCTGATTCCCCGTCCTCTGCTGGTAGCTGAAACTGACCCAAGTCCTCAGACTCACTCATGAAATATGGATACAGAGAGTAGATATCTTTGTCTACAAAAACCCCTCTCAAAACAGAAAACAGATCTCCCAAACCCCACGAGTTTTACTGTCCTTTGGTCAAAGCACCTTTTCAAAGAGCAGAACACACAGCCATCAGGCCACCTCTTTATTCAAAGAACAACAATGGCACAGCAGCAGCTGATGCTCACGTCACCCACGTGCAGACAGGCTTTAACAAACACAACTCCACAACAACTCCAGTTCTAAGGGAAACCATTTCAAAGAGCTACAGGGCAAACTCAAGGCAAATTAATGAATGCCTGTATCCCTCTTTAGAGTTTCACATCTGTAAAGCGAAGGGTAGAGCTCACCTCATCCCCTTTTACACACATGAAACGTCCTCATAAAGTAACTGAATCAAGTACTCATGATTGGGAAATAAAATATTGACCATGTAAATTCCCTGTGATCTCTTCCCCAGTGAGGCTGAGTGCACAGAAACTCCAGAAATGCAACACTACCAAACCACTATGCGCAATGGATTCTCTTTTCAAGGCACTCTAAAGAAAGGCTACTAATAACTCAAGACAGGCTTTTCTCATTTCCATTTGCAAACTAAAAGTCACCAGGATATACCAATACTACAAAACACTTGACTGAAAACAAACCACCTGCCAAAAAAAGCCATTTACTCTAATTTCCTTTTGCTTTTTTATGGAGCTGCTAGGATTCCATAGACAAAAACACAACTTCTTTTATTGCTAATACTGTCGTAACATCAGTATCACCATTGAGCGGATAACCCTCAACTCATATCATAATTACTCAGGGTTTACTTTTCCACCATTGAAGGGTTTCCACGCTACTATCATTTCATCTTACCTCAAGCACTGGTCCAGCTCCAAGAATAATCTGTTCTACTCCACTGGCAAATCCCTTCTGGCTGAGGGCGGTGAGGTGATGAATGAGAAAGTTGGTGCTCTGTGTCTTTCCTGACCCGCTCTCTCCTGAAATCACGATGCACTGGTTCTTCTTCCGCTGAAGCATGGCGTGGTAAGCCACATCTGCCACAGCGTAAATATGGGGCTCCAGCTTGCCCAGCTGGTGGTTATCGTACATCTTGACATACTTGGGGTTATAGATAGGTAGAAACTTGAATGGATTAATAACTATGAGGATACTGCCTACGTAGGTGTAGATTTTCTCTTGCTTGAAGCGGTTTCTGAGATTCTCCAGGAGCGTTTTCTCATTCAGGTCTGGCAGGCTGCACAAGTCATCATAGTCCTTCTGCTGTGGCTGGGGAAGGAAGCCACGTTCCACCATCCTGCGGCGCTCCTCTGTCACCCTCAGCCAGGACTGGAGGCTCCCATAGTGAATTGACCCATCCAGGTTCTTCTCCCGCAGGAGAAAGCGATAATCCTCGCCGCTGATGCGGTTCTCCAGGGCCATGCGAGGCCACAGCATCATGCGCTGGACGGGGCAGTCCGTGGGGTTGAGGATCCATTCCTCCCCCCCGAACTCCTTCACCTCGGCCAGGACGTAGCATTTTGTCTTCTCAAGCTGAAGTTTATTGATGAGAGAATCGATCACCTCAGCGGCCGTGGACGTTTTCCTGGCAGTAATGGGGCAGTAGATAGTCCCCTCCGCGATGCTCCCGGGGTAGATGTGCAGCGTGTACTCGCTCTCCTCAAAGCGTCGTCTTCCTCCAACATCATTTACACTCATATTGGATCCCTTCCCATCAGTACCTGCGCTGCATAGTCAGGACTGTCCTCTATATCTTGTCAGGTCATCATGTTAGCAGAACTAAACAAGAAAAAGCAGAACAAATATAGGTCAAGTTTATCTCAGCAGGGATCCTTGGAAACCAGTCAACATACACCATGAGATACAATGGAGCAACACAAGTGACAATACCAATTGCCTTAGAGGAAGCAAACCAAACAGCCGAAAAGAGAACAGGGTTTCACCTTTTTCAGAGATGTCCGTATCTGACATTAGATATGAAGTATTCCAGCCAACTCATACAATCTCACTATTTCTCTTATACTGCTTACAAACCACAGAACACAAATCTCCGGCACCAAATTAAATGCAGTTAATTTCTGAAACATCATCAGTGCAAGATGACAACAGCCACCACCAACCCCAAATGAAAGCAATTCCAGGGTTAATGATCCTCAGTTCTTCACCAATTGGTTCTAAGGAATTTAAAACTCCCCTCGAAGATGCAAAGTTACTTCAATATAAAGACAAAAGTTAACTGTGAAGAAATGCAGAGGACCCTCAAAGTCAGGATCCAGGAATAAAGTGGCAGGAGGCATTTAATACTGATAGAAGTTTATGTGATCACATCCCAATGTTAAGTCTAACGTTGAGCTTTTCCTTGGGCACTGCCCCATAGGACCAAGACCTCACAACAATGAGTTCCCTGACAGCACTGACAAAACACTCAAAAGTGGTCAAAACATGAAGTCAAAACCCACTTCAGGTTCAGGGAGCTCCTGAGCTTCAGCTGTTCAACATCAGAAAGCATATATCTGAAAGCAATGTCAGGTTGCCCTGTCCCTGCACTCCTCCCAAGTACCCAGATCCAAGACCTTCACTCCAAGCACAACCACCCTCCTCTTCTACAGCCACGCAAGGATTTGGAGATTAGGTTCATTTGCTACAAGATTTCTCAGGTCCTCAAATGAAAAACATTGATTTATATTGCATTGTTGCTCACTCCAGGACTTCATAAAGCGCATTATCCCCAGCCACGCGCTATTCAAAGCAAAGAAATCCATGTGTCACCATGAAATATATCTGGCAGGGATAGCAGCACATGGCTTGGTAGCAGCACATATATTATACACTGGGAAGCACTCCAACTGCTTTCCTATAGCTTTACTATAGGCACAGATGCAACAGGGATGATGTCAGTTAAGTGCTGGGTTGGGCTTTCTTTGTCTAGCTGACTCCAGCATCAGCTTTCCTTCAAGAAGGAGGGGAGGGAGTGGGGGAGGGAACCTACCACACTTAAGCTAGATAATTCCTCATCACGATTTTACTTCAAAGCTTACAACAAGAGGGCTGGCTATTTTTATTCAAGTTATCAGAGTGTATCAAAGCCTTGCTGACTCACGTGAGAACTGCAAACAGGACGGTAAGTTGGTAACCTTGAGCAAACCAACCTTCCCTTCTACCCCCTCCCTCTTGTTAAATGTGTGCAAGCTCAATAAATCCTCTCTAAAGCATCAGGCTGCTCCACCACGCCTACCCAAAAGCTTTCCTCGCTTCTCTACAGCATGGAGTCGCTGCAATAACAAACATCTTTGTCTTCTGCATCCAAACAACTTGAATCCAGCAGAACTGTGAGCCAGGCATGAGCCCCATGGAGAGGCTATAAGCCCCAGTAACTGTGGAATCACAGAAGAGCCAAGTCTGCCCTGCTTCCAAAACCACTCAAACGCCAGAAGCTTCCACTTAATGACTAAGAACTGTGGGGAGGTCAGAAAGCAAAGAGGCGCTAATTTGTGCCCTATAAATCACAGGAGGTGTGCCACAGGGTTTGCTTTTAATAACACTAACCATGGCTGCAGTATTATGTTAGGTCAAAGAAACGTTAATGAAGATAATTGCTTGTGGTCTCCCAAGGCTGGTGCACATGAGCCTGGCTCTGCTCAGCATCAAACAGGCAGCGTATGGAGAGAACACTGCACTGAAATGGGTGTTATTAGGTCACTACCATATGTGAGGGAGAAAGGCTCTACTGATGACAACTGTGCAAGCAGGCTGTTACACTGGCTTTTATAGGACTTTTTAATTTGACAATATTTGTGTGTTTGGACACAAAAGTCAAAAAGGAACGAGAGAAAAAAAGAAGTATTTGTGGGTTGCCAAATAGTTAATGCTATTTCAATTAAAGGCGCTTTGGGTTGCTCTGGGGTTACATTTAAATGAGAACATCTAAAAATGATGCTACACTGAAGATTTTGTATAGTCTGATGGAAAGAAAAGCTACTGTCTTCCTGATGCTGTGCCCAAGTAAGTGGCGGGTTATAAAAGGACCTGGCTTTACCACCAGTCGCTTCACTCAACGTACTGGCTTTGGCAAGGCTGAAGGCAGCACTACTGGGATGCGGATCCCACAGGAGATGGAAGTCCAGATGATACATCAGACCTCAGAGGTCACAAATAATTGCAAACTCTGGCCAAAATTCACAGGCTATGCATGCCAGCGAAAGGAAGAACCGATGACATTTTAAGACAAGATACTTACAGCTTAATAGTTTCTAGATACTTTCCATTTTCTGTGTTCAAATGAAGACTGTTACTCACACTGACCCCGCACACTGATGTGGCTCAATTTTACTATCATCGTTTCATTTGCAAAACAAAAAGCACCATCTCCAAACAAACCTGAGGTTACAAATGAAGCCTTGTGTCCTCCTGCATAACCAAACAGATCCATAGTTCCAAGGAGATGAGAGGCCCTTCAAAAAATCCCAAGAATAATCCAATTAGCAGCAGGAAAAGCTACTAAAACTACAACAGTCAACTGGGCTTTGCGCATACACTAAACTGGTACAGAATGGCTTCTTTTTACATTATATGCTGTCTTTTACTGGTTGGCCACAGTTTAATGTACGTAAACAAATGTGCTTTTTCAAGTTAAACATATATATCACCACATACAGTGCATGCTTTTGAAATGGGAGCTGGTTTTTAGTAAGGCTTATTCTGGAAGGGTATCAAACAAAGAAAGATGTCCCGGTTACCTGTGGAAAGGTAACAAACAGAAGGGTTAGGTCATGCCATTTCTTATTTTTCCATTCAGAAAGCTCAATCTCAGTATTTCCCTTCTCAGGGACAGCATAAGCAAAATGTGGCAAAAGTCCAGAACAAATCACGCACTGGAAGCATCAGTCCCTGCCATAAATAATCTGTGACAGCCAAAGCCTGAAATCACTGACAGAGCTGGCCAAATATCGGATAATTTGGAAGAACTAAAGATGAGTGTTAGTGTGGAGGCTGCTAAAGGGGCAATTCTGGAAGCAAAGTTCATTTGGTTTTATTATAACATCCTATAACCCAGATGAGGGACTGCAATAACAGGAAAACCTTCTCCCTGTTGCCAGCCCTCATGCAGTTTTAACAGGATTGGCTGCTCAAGAGAACCTGGATTTCTCCATCCACAGGTACGTCACATCACATACCATGTGGGCAGGAATTCCTCAAAGAGATAAACCTAAAAATTCTGATAAAGAATTGGCCAATCCAAACACACTTCACTGCCTAACCTGAACATAGCGGCACAATGGCTCTCCAAATTTCTCTCCTGCAGCAGCAAACAGCCTCATGCTGCTGGTATCCGAAATAACACCCTTGTGCCATCAACACTGATGCTACTGACACATCTGTGACAGCTGAGGCTGTAAGAACTACTAGAAAAGCTCATGGAGGTGCTCAGTGTCTCAGTGGTTACTGCAGTTTCACATGTCAGTCCATCTGATCATTTATATAATCAAAGAATCACAGACAGGTTTGGGTTGGAAGTGACCTTAAGACCATCCAGTTCCAACCCCTGCCACGGGCAGGGACACCTTCCACTGGAGCAGGGTGCTCCAAGCCCCTGTGTCCAACCTGGCCTTGAGCACTGCCAGGGATGGGGCAGCCACAGCTTCTCTGGGCACTCTGTGCCAGCGCCTCAGCGCCCTCACAGGGAAGAGCTTCTGCCTTATATCCAACCTGAACTTCCCCTGTTTCAGTTTGAACCCATCACCCCTTGTTCTATCACTACAGTCCCTTATGAAGAGTCCCTCTCCAGGATCCTTGCAGGCCCCCTTCATAAATAATGCTTAACCACCTCCTTTTTATCATCTTCTCACCAGATTTTTCTCTTCCCACTGTTTGCTGATTACAACATTATTTTCTCTTTATCATCTGTGTTGATCCATCTCAAAAGACCTTTAAGATCATCAAGTCCAACCATTACTGATCCAACCCTCCTGCAATGACCAGGACACCTTCAACTGTGTTTGTAACCACAACTCAAACCATCTTCTTCAAAAGGGAGGATAAGCTTGGATCTTTTGGATAAATGTCAGAGTAGCTTGTTTGGATTGAAGAGAGACACCAATGTAGTGAGATGCTCTGAATTACAAACAGATAAGAAAAACAGGAGCTGGGACATTCACAGATGCTCAGCAGCAACAGAAGTCCCAGCTGGACCTGGCACAACGGCATGCTGACACACAACCAAAACACAACCCCTGTAGGCACCAAACCACCCATCACCTCCTGCAACATCAAGAACAAACACAGAATCACAGAATCATAGGATAGTTAGGGCTGGAAAGGACCTTAAGATCATCTAGTTCCAACCCCCCTGCCATGGGCAGGGACACCTCACACTAAACCATGCCATCCAAGGCTATGTCCAGCCTGGCCTTGAACACCGCCAGCAATGGAGCATTCACAACTTCCCTGGGCAACCCATTCCAGTGCCTCACCACCCTTACAGGAAAGAATTTTTCTTCATATCCAATCTAAACTTCCCCTGTTTCAGTTTGAACCCCTTACCCCTTGTCCTATCACTACAGTCCCTAATGAAGAGTCCCTGCTCAGCATCCCTATAGCCCCCTTCAGATACTGGAAGGCTGCTATGAGGTCTCCATGAAGCCTTCTCTTCTCCGGGCTGAACAGCCCCAACTTTCTCAGCCTATCTTCACACAGGAGGTGCGCCAGTCCCTGCTCATCCTTGTGGCCGGTTTGATGCTTTCTTTCCTCTTCCCCTAAAACTTTCCATTAGGTGCCAATTCTGTAATCCAGAATTCTGCTGCTTGCTAAATCCACTTTAGTGTGCTCAGAGTTCAAAGCAAATGTAGGTGAACCTAAAAATCTGCATCCCTTCGGCTTCCACAAACCCGAATGATTTTGGAGATAAACCTTCTCAATGCCCCCCGTCCAAGTCAGATCTGTAAAGCGGTTTTCGGCTGTTATTGTCAAGAACCATAATAAAAGGAGAAACTCTGCTTGGCCACTGCTACCCATCATGCCTCTGGTGGGGTGATCCCACGCTGTCATGCAGGTACAGCCAAAGATATCCACTCAGCCTCCAAGCAGGATTCCCAGAACATAAAAGCAGCAGCTGTGAATACACAGCTCAAACTATGTAAATCATTCCCAAAGATGCAAAGTTGCCCACACTATGTGTAACCTAAAATAGGTTGCAAGTGTTTTCCAAGTTGTTCCTAAGATCACCAGCTTCTCCTGTTTATCCATGTTTTAATTTAACGTCTTTTGCTATTTAAGAGGCCCATAGAGACATGAAGCACCTCAGTAGATGATAATCCCTTCCCGAGCCTGGAACTGCCCCAAGTCTCGAGGTTTTGATATTGATACAATTTGGTCCAACAACCACTCAATGGTTTCTCTCCTGGCAGCTGGAGATGGGTGAGGATGGTGCTGCGTGTTCACCACGCTCTTGCTGATGAACCTCAGATGGAAATCTGTCAGCTTCAACTTGCAGCTGAGACAAAATGGAAGTGGGAAGAATAGAGAAACCCAGCTAAAACCAAAAAAAAAAACACAGGAAAAGCTGTTGCAAGATTAATTACTCCTTGAGGTAATTGCAAACGGTTCTGACAAACGAACTGAATTCGGATATGAATAACGACGTGATCACTCACTCTTCCCCTTAAGGTCAAAGCACCTTCTGTGCAGGGGATGAATCAGTGTCCAAGGAATTCATCAGAGCTACACAGTGAATGAAGCTCTTGTCTGTGGGATTCCTGCCCCGCTGGCTGGAGATGCGACTGAAGGCAGGGATGTGGGCAAAAAAAAAAGGGAAATCACAGAATCAACCAGGTTGGAAAAGACCTTTAAGCTCATCCAGTCCAACCGCTCCCCAGCACTGCCACGGCCACCACTAACCCATGGCACTGAGGGCCTTGGCTACAGAGTGTGAACACTTGTAGGGACGGTGATTGCAGCCCTGCCCTGGGCAGCAGTTCCAATGCCTGAGCACCCTTTGGGAAAAAAAGTTTTCCTAAATAAAACTAAAAGGAACTACAGGGAGCCTGGGTGAGGCCGGTGGTTGAGGCAACTGAACGGGAGAAGTGACTTCCCCCTTTGCTTCTGGCACAACATTTCTGCGTGATGCTGGGAGACCCAAAACAATGGTGCAAACAAAACCTTGCCCTTGACTTCACTATTCCTCTTGTCCTCCCAGGTTGAGTCACTGCATCTTGACTTCTGGAAGCACTGCTGTCCTCCTGAAAGCAACGTCCCCACACAGAAAGGGTGGTGTTAAAGTACTAAAATAATCAGCCTTTTTCATTGTACTCACTGGACAGACAGTGCTTGAAGTTGATTCTCTCTCTGTCCCAGCACGATGATAAACTTTGCTCGGACAAACGAGCATCAGCAATGAAGCCCATGCCCTCCAGCTGCTCCCTTGGCCTTCTTGTGCCACAAACCACGAAAGTAATAATATAGAAAAATAAAAGTGAAAAACTCAAAAGAGATTGCAAAGGAAAAGGTGGCATTGTTTAACTTACACTTGCTGCTCCCATACCCCCCATGTGGCAAAGGACAAATATATCCAGACCAACCAATAAGAAAGCAGAAACTAAGGGAGTGCGTCTTATATCCCAAGTTTAGAGATTTCCAGTGGGATAAATCACTGTTATAGGTTGTTTTGCCTCTCTTAATAACTAATTGAGTAGTCACTGGCCAGAGGCACGACAGCCCTGCTTCAAATACAGAGACAAATTTGTCATTTACAAACGTGGCCGAACCACTGTCATCTGCCAGAGCACCCCTCCCCAGTACTGAAATCCTGTCCATGTGAGCAAGCAAAATGTCCCACTTTCCGCATTTGCTGGTTGGATTTGCTCCTTACAGGCATCCATAGAGTAGTTCACTCTCTGAAAATCCAACTGGAAACAAGCTGATATCCCAAAAGCATAGATCAAGGTCAGATAACACATTCCTACAAGCTCAGAGAAGAGGCAGCTAGCAGGGAGAGAGTAGTATAAACCATACATGGACACAAGGTTTTACTATCTCATAAAGCACATGTCCAGCTATTTATATTTTTGTTTGCAGCCAAAAATTTCACGTATAGAGCCTGAAAAAAGAACAGTGTGCACCATAAAAATCCTCTTGAACCTGTTAAAAATGAAGTATATGAAGTGTTAGAGCAGAGAAACTCTGCCAAGGACTACAGAGGTTCACACTGAGGAGCATCTCGCCAGCCCCAAAATGGATGCACAAAATACCTTTCTTGGAGCCCAAGAATTCCACCAGTGTTAAGGAGAAGACGCTTCTATCCCAGACAAGCTCAAGAGCTTCAGAGAACAAAACCTGGGGAGATAAAGGCATCCTTCCCCTTCTAATCCAGCCTGCAGGCATTGGTAGAGGATAAACCTGACCACTGCTGTGCTGGAAAGGCTGCAGTGCAGCTGTCCAGGACCACTTCGAGCTGCAACAAACATCGAACCTGAAATAACAACTGAGCTAAAAAAGATCCTTTCCAGAATTGGTATTACACAAACACATTGCACTGACACCTGAATGCCACTGTACTGCTGCAGTAGAAAAGTTCATTAAGATCACAGCCCGGTTTGGATTGAAGGGACCTTAAAGCTCATCCGGCTCCAACCCCTGCCACGGGCAGGGACACCTTCCACTGGAGCAGGGTGCTCCAAGCCCCTGGGTCCAGCCTGGCCTTGAACACTGCCAGACACAGGGCAGCCACAGCTTCTCTGGGCACCCTGTGCCAGCGCCTCAGCACCCTCACAGGGAAGAGCTTCTGCCCAAGAGCTCATCTCAGTCTCCCCTCCGGCAGGTTAAAGCCATTCCCCTGTCCTGTCCCTACAGGCCCTTGGCCAAAGCCCCTCTCCAGGTTTCCTGCAGCCCCTTTAGGCCCTGGAGCTGCTCTGAGGTCTCCCCTTCAGGAGCCTTCTCTTCTCCGGGCTGCCCCAGCCCAGCTCTCTCAGCCTGGCTCCAGAGCAGAGCTGCTCCAGCCCTCACAGCATCTCCATAGCCTCCTCTGGACTCAACCTAACGGACGCACATCCCTCTTGCAGTGGGGGCTCATGAAGATAGGGGAAATAAATGGCAACTTATTAAAAACAATTTACATTTTTATATGTTATAATCAAGAAGCAATTTCTCACATGGCAATTTCATCATAGTGTATGTTGAATATTGATATATGGATATATATTGATAGATATCAGTATATTCATTTACACATCAATAATAATATATTATATATAATATATTATATATATTACACATATCAAAATATATATTGATACACTCATCAATTGATATACTGATATCTATCAATATATATTGATATATCAGTGTATTGATCCTCTTGAAAGGATCTTGTTGACTCAAAGAACCATGCTGCCCAGCAGCCCAAGAACACGTTGCCAAGCAGAGCATTGTAGGTCCCTGCTCCAATCCACATCCAGCACGAGCTGAGACACTTCTCAGCGTCAACACTTCTCAGTTCAACACTTCTCAGCCTTGCTGGAGCCCCCACATGCAGCAAAATAAACATAAAGCCACTCTGGAAGTGACAATTCCTGTGCTGTATTTCCCTTAAAAGTAAAAATTAGGGACAACATACATAACTGAACGTCACCACATTAGTTTTGAATACTGGCTGAAATAATACCTCAATAATTTCAGATGTTTTCCTGTAGTCTTAAAAGCACTGCAGTTGTCTGGAAGAAGTTAATACAGTTTAGGCACAAAGTCACATTTGAGGGTCCTAGTGCTGGGGGAGATACAATAATGCTGTTACTAATGTTATTGTCCTAATTTTCTGGAGGATTATGGCCAGCACCAATAATAAGAAAGGGATGATGTAAAAGCTTCTCACAGAAAACTCTTTTTGGCAAACAAACAATCTGCTTCAAATTAAATTTTCCACTATTCCAAATGCAAGACTATTGCATTTCACCAAAATTATTACCTGCCTGTTCCTAGTGACACAGCAACACAAACCCTGAGTTTTCCCCGCTGCCAAAAAGACGTTTCCCACCTTCCTACTGATAGGATACATACTCCTCGGGATTAAAATGAATGATATAAAGCAGGTCAGGAGCCAAATCCCATTATTGAACATTTCAGGTAAAGCATAGCTTTTAGAGAAGGAGAGCTTCAACAACCAATTCCCCAGCTCTCCTGCTCTGCCCATGCTCTTTCAGCGACACCACGATTCATCTTCTCTTCAGTGTCTGCGCAGGAATAAAGCTCTTTTTGGAAGTCCATATTCTTCCAGTACATGTGCACCTCCCCCTGCAGCTGCTGGCATCTGCCAGCCAGGGTTCTTCGGCTATAACTCTTATTCCTAAACACAACCCCCCCCAGCTTCCACACAAGCCCATCCTTGTTCTTGCTGTCAGCTTGAGGCGCCCCTCAGCTGACTGCAGAACGCACGTGAGCCCTGTCCTCCCTCCACCGCTTCTGCTTCCACCTCCTTCCCATTTCCATCTGCAGATGAAATCATTTCCCCACAGAGCATCAGCTTTGCTGCAACAAATGAAAGTCAGCCCCCAGCAGCAACGACAGCAGCCTTGTCAGGAAAGCAGCAGCTGCTCCTGACTAGGTTCAAGTTCATGGTTAAGGAACAGATGATGTCAAACTTTGCCCATCTCCTCTTGATGTTCAGCATCCAAAACAGTACATCACTTAGTGCATCACTTCACATACATATATATATATGTTTTAGAACTTCATCCTGTATAGCCAGATCATACAAGTAGATTCTACTCCTGAGCACTTCAAAATCCTACAAAAATCAGTGTTCCTTTCTAGTGCAGAACTATGTAAAACCTGTAGTGCCAACACGAAAGCACCTTCCTGCCCCCCAGTCCATGCAGGTGCCAGGTACCCGATCTCGCTATCCACAGACTGGATAGCACAGCCACCTGTATGCTCTCCATAAAGCCCAGCTGGCATAAAGAAGAGATTTTAAGCATTCAGTGATGTCCAATTAAGGATCAAAGGCAAAATAATATTGAAACTGTACTGCCAGATCCGCTTGGTTACCTTACAAAGCAAAAAAAAACCCCAAACTCCAAAAAAAAGCCACCCAAACTGGGTGATTCATATTTTAAACATGAGTTCTAGCAACTGGGTTATCAAAAAAGAAAATAAATCAGTCTTTTTCCTCTAAAAGACATATTTATAAAAAATATCCATCCCACAGATTAAGATCATTTACAAGCAAGGGCACAAATAGGACGTTGCAGTTAAACTAACCACGAAACAATCTATTCCATCTCAAAATGAAGCTGTCAGGTAAGTGCCACAACAGAAGGGTGGCGTCTAAACTCAAACAAGAGTGTTCTGAATGCAGCAAGACCTGAAACTAAAACCAAAAGCCTTCTTTCAAGCCAAGAAGTACTGAAAAATCCTTTGAATAATAGATGACAGCTTCACTAAAAATAGTTATTGTCAGCGCCCGAAAACACCAGCTTTGGAGTGCTTTGAAAACATTATCATTGAAAAAGAAAGGAAAAAAGGGGATCTATCCAAGTGTTTAATAATGCATGGCAAAACACTCCAAGGCTGACAGTTTACTAAATAATATTGATATTATAAAACCGAAGGGACAGCTTGTTTGAAATACCACCTACATCATATACATTATATATTCCACCACTGTGTGCACAGTCAGGACTTCCAGCATGAATCTCCGTACTGCACCTCATCTTCTTGTCCCCTTCTCCCAAACAGGGGCAAAGTTTCCTATGTAAATATTCCTTTTTTTCCCAAAAAATTTTCTCCTGTTTTTGAATTCTGTAGCTGCACCAACAGCTGCTTGAATTGTTCATGAGATCCCTGAAAGAAGCTGTGAATTCATGCAAAGGACTAAGGAAGCTAAATGCTATCCTGGCATCGCTCCTGACCTTTTCAATAGGGAATGCAAGCACTGGATGATCATGGGACAAGATTATTTGGGGAGTTAAAGATCCTTTTAGTATACAGAGGCACATTATGGCAACAAGGAGAAAGTTTCCACCTCCACTGCTCATCCAGGAGCAAACATCCAGGAGGAAGTCCAGCTGCACTGTGTACAATGGTTGTGAGACACTAGTTAGGTTGCCATCCTCTGCGAGATGGGAGGTCCTGTCACCAAAGCCCACTTTTTATGTGCTCAGTCCAAACAAGCATTGGAATATCCTGGAAAAGACCACTTGATTTAAAAGAATAGCAGAAAAGGAGAAACTCCAATGGGTGCACAGTGTTTGTTTTTCCAGACAAAGTACTGTGGATGGATGGTCGGTGCTAGATCAGTGCAAGCATCCAAACACAACACGTATGAAAGACAAATGCTTGACCAAGCATGGACTGCCCTTTTAATGAGAGCTACAGCCCCGGTAGAGCTAAACAGAGCTCCTAAATTCAGGCTATTCTGAATAGTCACCTTCTTCTAAATTCAGGTTATCAAGTATTGCTTTTCTTGACAGAGCAGATCTGCTGACTCAAGTCTGCAGTTCAGTGATGGTCATGGTCTGGCACCAGGGAATCAATGCATCCATTAAGGAAGTCATAATTCACCTTTGGAAATAAGGACCAAGGATCTACAGCAGAAGCAGTGACACAGCACACTGCCACGATGAACATATATTTAAGGTGCCTCTGATATCCTCTGGGTGATTTAAAGCTGGCTTTGGGGGGGTTCATATGTTTTTTGCTAATTGTACATCACAGACAAGGATTAGGAAGAATCCTGATTTCCAAGCCCACCAAGCAGGTAACTCCATACAGCCACCCAACACGAAGCAGGACAAGCAGAACCTGTAGACATGGATCAAGATGACACGAGGGTACAAAGACATACCTGGGCTTTGTATTTCATTTGAATCTTCCCAGCCTTGGGCAGAAACTACAATGACACTGCAGCTCGGACCACAGCTTCATTCTGATCACCTTCTACAACAAAGTAACCTGCTTGGGTGATGAGGGGTGAGCAGCGGGTATCATCTACCTGGACTTCTCCAAGTCTTTAAAGATTGTTTCCCACAGACTCCTCCTGGAGAAGCTGAAGCATTACAGACCAGACACATGGTCTGTGCGGTGGCAGGGGAGCTGGCTGCCACCAGCAGGGTCCCCAGGGATCAATACTGGGCCCAACACTGTTCAATGTCTTCATAAATGATCCAGAAGGTGGGATCAAGAATGCCCTGACCAAGTTTGCCAATGAAACCAAACCAAGAAGGGAAGTGGCCACTTTGGCAGGGAGAGCCACCCTGCAGGAACACCTGGATAGGCTGGAAGCACAGGCTAACATTAGGGAGTTCAACAAGGACAAGTGGACGGTCTCGTGCCTGGTAGAACACAGTCCAGGAGCATGGCACAGGCTGGGATCTACTTGGCTGGGGAGCGGCTCTGAGAAAAGGGACCTGTGGGTCCTGCCGGACCCAAGCCAAACAGAACTGGGCAGCCATGTGAGGAAAGGCGGAGAGCTGGTTTTGTTCAGCCTGGAGAAGAGAAGGCTCAGGGGAGACCTCATCACCCTGTTCCAGTATTCAAGGGTGGCTATAAAGAAGTTGGAGACTCCCTTTTTACAGGGAGTCCCATGAAAAAGACGAGGGGTGATGGGAACAAATTACTCCCAGGGAGATTCCAACTGGACACAAGAGGGTTCTCATTTCTCACAATGAGAACAACCAGCCACTGGAATAATCTCCCTAGGGAAGTGGTGGATTCCCCAGCACTGGACACTTGAAAGGTTCAGCTGGACAGGGTGCTGGGACATCTAGCCTAGGTCATGCTTTGCCGAGAGAGGTTGGACCAAATGATCCCTGAGGTCCCTCCCAAGCTGGCATTCCCTGATTCTATGACCCTTGCACTTGGGTAACAGCTTCTACCTTACCCAGCCAAGCTGGAGCTCGACACAAAACAGCGGAGCAGAGGAATGCAGCTGTTGAGCAAATAAAGCTCAAAAGCACATTCTGGAATTGTTTTGATTTAAAATCATTCTATTAGGCCAGGAAGGTCAGAAATGAGCTGCTCAAGGCAACAGTCTGAATGCCAATGTATTCTCTGATAAAAACCAATCTCGCCTGGAGGTTGAAGATCTGGTTTCTTTGGAGATCGAGCAGCAGAAATAGGAATATTCCCAACACTGACAGTGATTTCAGTGCTTCAGTGGGCACAAGTTAAAACCGAGCATATTCAGCTCAAACTAGTACAATGTATTTGCGTTTTCTCTTCTGCTCAGTGTCTTTTACTTCCATGTGTCCACCCTTGCCTTTAGAAGGATGACTTTCCCATCCTGAACAAGAAGGGGGGGTTGGAGCAAGTCCAGAGGAGGCCACGAAGATGATCAGGAGCTGGAGCACCTCCTTTTGGAGGAGCACATTGGGGCTGTTCAACCTGAAGAAGCTGCGTGGAGACCTCAGAGCAGCTTCCAGTGCCTGAAAGGGGCTACAAGGATGCTGGGGAGGGACTCTTCGTCAGGGACTGGAGTAAAAGGACAAGGGGAGATGGGTTCAAACTGAAACAGGGAAGTTCAGGATAGATCTTAGGACAGAAGCTCTTCCCTGTGAGGGTGCTGAGGCGCTGGCACAGGGTGCCCAGAGAAGCTGTGGCTGCCCCATCCCTGGCAGTGCTCAAGGCCAGGTTGGACACAGGGGCTTGGAACAACATTCTCTAGTGGAATGTGTCCCTGCTCATGGCAGGGGTTGGAACTGATGAGCTTTGAGTCCCTTCAACCCAAACCAGGCTGGGATTCTATGATTAACAAATGGAAAACCAACGGTCCTTGAGCACATGGCTCATGCAGCCTCAGCTGCTTTAAGAAATCAGATGACAGCCTGCAGCAGCAAAGTATGAAACATCTCAAAGTTATTGCACATCCCAAGCAGAACCATCACAGAGAGAAAGAAACTCTTTTAAGCCACAAGCAAAACTGCTTCTTTGACATGTGTTCATGCATTTACCACAGGCAGCTCGCAAAGCAGCTCTGGGGACAGCACTTCCCTTACTGCAGCAGCGCCTACTCACACTTCGCTGAATGGAGTACCACGCAGGCTGAAATAAAGCTCTCTTCTACCTTACATATTCAGGGGGGTTTTGAAACCTCCTACAAATCTAAAGTCTCCCCTGGGATATTTGGGTCTGAGCATTTAAAAGGTGATTCTTCAGGGAACATTAGCTTCAATTGCAGGGCTATTCCCAGAGAATGTCATCAGGGCCTCTCCCTTTTTGCTTCCCACCATGTGCTGATCTGTCTCTCCCAATATTTCTCTTCCATGTTCAAGGGGAAGCAGAGGGGCTTCTCCCCACTAAACTCACAGTGATCTCCGTATCTCCACGTGGAAAACCATCAATTCCACCTGACACAGGAGATGGAATGCAGACATCCCTCCAGGAACTGCAGTACACATGGGGTTTAAGCCTTTCCCCTTGTAAAGAGTATTAGCAGTATGGCTTAGATACAGGTTTTGCTTGTTTAAAGATGCCAACAGTAACACAAAAAGGCAATTCTGTATTTCTCAAATCTGCAGTGTAAAACTGATTCTAAATGTGATCCTTAAGTTTCTTGAAGCTTTTTTTTTTCTCTAATTATGCTGAGTTTTAAATTAGGGAGCAACCAAACAGCTTCCATGAGCTTGAAACCACTTCTGGACCTTGGTTCCTATCTCCAAATGTCCCAGGAGAAGAGCTTGCTACAGCAAGTAAGGTACTCACAACATTCCCCTGTTTCCTTCGGGGACCTTCCATTTGCTCTGACCCTCATAAACTATTTATTTCCATAAGCAGACCACAGTTTCCAAAATGTTGCCCCAAGTCATAATATTCTCTCAGGTGTATTGGACATTAGTCTGTAGTCATGAGAAACATGAGCACAGAGCTGGCTTTACTGAGACCATGAGTCTATCCAAACCCAAGCAAGGACCAGTGGGCATCTCTCCAGACCAGCGCATCTCCCCAGCCTCACCCCCTGGAGTGGCCCCACAGCTGGAGCTGTATTGAGGACAAATCCCAGCACCAGCCCTGTGTCCCTGCCCTTGGAAGGGGACAGGACAGAGCTGAGGTCAGCTGTGTGCTATCTGAAATGCAACACCGGTTACAGCGAACAGGCTCAGATAACACAGCTGGTTTCATTGCTAGCTTCTATTTACAGGACGGACAACAGAGATGGCACTCCATGACATCCAGATCTAAATGGCTTTCCACAAGCACATCATCACCTAGAAAATTATGGCATTTTCTCCGATACTAGAATCTGATTGATGCGAATCAAACATGGATCCTAAAAGAGAAACCGTGCTTTTTGCAACTATAAAAGATGATGTAAGATCACAAACCTCTCCCTAAATCAATACAAAACCACCTTCCAGACCCTACCTAAAGAACACCACTCATTTTCTCAAGTTATTACATTTTTACTCATATTCAGCAACACTGCAGATATTTCAGCTGAAATATTCTCAGTCTTGTGCATGCATCTTGTCTATCTCATACTCACAGGATTTATTTCCAAATGCTTATCCTCCCAGGTAAATCAGCATAGCTCTAAGCTTCAGGAGAATCATTTTATTTCCAGCAGGAGTTAGGTGAGGGGGAAGTAAAGCATTTTAACTCAAGGCTTTCAGACTACAACAAATTATTCCACTGGCGCAAGGCCAGCACAACTCCCCACATCAGGAAAAAGAGGTCAGGTAAATCCAATAACGAGTATTTAAAGAGACAAGTCAACAAAATGAGCTCCATTCTCTTGCTGGAGGCAAAGCAAGGTCATTGTGGAAGGGGGGAGGCTGGGAAATAAAGAGGGGATCAGCAATAAAATAATTGTAAAAATCAGAAGATTTAACTTATTGGGTTTTGCAATTATTTGCACTCCATTTCACCAGCAGAATTAGAAGCATTAGGACAGAACAGGCAGCTGCCCAGGGCCATAACATACAACAAGCCCCACCCTGTACCCTGGCCCTGCAGCAACAACAGCTCCATCCCGCAGCAGATGCTCCCTCTCAGCTCTCATCAGGCACACGAAGACACGGAGCTCGTATGACACGCTGGGAGCTCCCAAGGTGAGCCGCCAGCAGGAGCACAGTGGGGAGGAGGTGCGGGCATGGGACTCCTGCAGATTCCCATGAAACACTATGGAAAAATTAAAAATGCACTAAAAAGGAAATTCCGAGACATATCCGTGTCCTGGGCCACCTGTGTGCTGGGCTGCACCCCCAGAGCGTGAGCAGCAGGTCAGGGAGGTGATCCTGTGCCTCTGCTCTTGTGAGACCCCCCTTGCAGCACTGTGTGCAGTTCTGGGGTCCTCAACATAAGAAGGACATGGAGCTGTTAGAGCAAATCTAGAGGAAGCCATGAGGATGCTCAGGGGCTGGAGCACCTCCTGTATGGAGCCAGGCTGAGAACATTGGGGCTGTTGAGCCTGGAGAAGAGAAGCTGCGTGGAGACCTCAGAGCAGCTTCCAGTGTCTAAAGGGTGCTACAAGGATGCTGGAGAGGGACTCTTTGTCAGGGACTGGAGTGAAAGGACAAGGGGTGATGGGTTTAAACTGAAACAGGGGAAGTTCAGGTTGGATACCCCTGTGAGGGTGCTGAGGCAGTGGAATGGGTTGTCCAGAGTAGCTGTGGCTGCCCCATCCCTGGCAGTGTTCAAGGCCAGGTTGGACACAGGGGCTTAGAGCACCCTGCTCTAGTGGAAGGTGTCCCTGCCCATGGCAGGGGGTTGGAACTGCATGAGCTTTAAGGTCCTTTCCAGCCCAAACCATCCTATGATTCGATATTGATCTTGCACAGAAAGGTTTGAAGGACTCGTCTCTGTTGATTGGATGAATGTCAGGTTCTTGCTAATTAAGGTGCTCAGAGAGGAACGAAACAGATCTTCTTCCTTTACCATCATTGACATTTACTGTCTGTATTTTTGTTGAAAGATAAGATGGTATGGAAAGTTCTTTTGTTCAGAACAGCCCCATCATCATATCCCTCCCTATAAACTGCTGTCCCTGATATACCAAGTCTGCCTATATTGCATTCACAGGAATTACAGACCACGATTTGTATCAGAAACCAGATATTTAGCTGAGTTTTCAGGATAGAAAACTTGTTTCCTATCTTCTCCCATCTTTCCATCCTCAGCCCAAAAATCACTTTCTACAGAAAAATGCAATTTAACCACTTTAGGATGATGACACTTATCTCTGCCTTGGCGGCAGGCACAAAACCATCTAAAGTTTCCCCAAATATTTAAGGGCATCAATGTTTTTTAAGCTCTTTGGGGTCTGACAAGACACACTGGAACCTATTTGTTGTATTTTGATGTCCTCATTGACTTTACACTTCATCCTCATGGACTTTCTACGTTCCTGTGTCTCTCCAATCAACTTCCCTGATTTTATCATTTAACCCATTCACATCCCTCCTTGGATGTCTCCCTTATTACTCTTATCCCTGTACCCCTTAAATCCCAGCCACAGTCCCAAAATTGACTGGGTAGAGGTTTCAGCTTTAATAACCTAAACTATTCCATCAAATCTCTTACTGCAAATTGGCTCCAAGTGATTACACACCAACCTCTTTCTAATTGCTTTTTCATTTCAATGTATTTTCTAACACCAACTCTTAGCAGCTCTATTTTCACAGCATTAAGACTTCTCTACCAGACCACAAATTCATAATTTGGATTAAAGGACATTAATTTCTACAAAAATGGCAAAAAAAGAAATCCATTATGGGAAAATGATCATTCTCTCTGGACTAGTTCAACAAGTCCAAACCTGACTGACCAATTACCAACTTCTCAGAGCAATACAAAGCCCAAACAACCCCACACTGGCGTTGTGGCTGGAATTCCATCAGGCTCTATTCATTTTAATTACAAAACTCCAAACCCTAAGGACATGTTCACGAGGAAGAGGACATTTCCCAGCCTAAGCTACCCAATAACCCAACCACATATTTTTGTCCTCCAAACTTCAGTCGCATCTTTAGCATAAGGACAACCTGCTCACTTCTAACATGAACCAACCACTACATTTGTTTAAAGAAAGAAAGTTTCAACACAGTTAGTACCACCCAGATGCTGTTCCATTTGCTGACTTCAGTACATCGCTCTGGTGATTCAGGCAACAGTGAAGTCTCAGCAGCAGTTCCCAATTGCAGCTGAGTTTGTTCTTCAGGCACCCATCATCACTTGTTAACTGAGGGGGAACCATATCCTTCCTAAGAGAGACTGGGAAGTGCTTCCTCTGAGTCATTCAGATTTACAATTTACATTTACAGTTAGCTATGGTGATTTAAGTACAGCTCCATCACAGAATCACAGGTTGGAAGGGACCTCAAGGATCATTTGGTCCAACCGTTCTTGGCAAAGCATGACCTAGACTAGATATCCACATCTTACAAGGGTCCATTTAAGCAGGAAAAATCATGCTTTGCTTCAATCCTTTAAATTCCCTGCAGTACTTACAGCTACTGCATGAACTCTTGTCCTTCCCAATAATTAATGTTATAGAGAGAGCAGCTTGGAAGTTGCTCTTCAAGGAAACTTCCCACTAGCAGGCTCAAGGGTTAAATAAGTCTAATACTTCCAGAGTGACTGCAGAGCTCCCTGTCCTCACACCATGGTGTCACCCCTCCTGGCTCCTCTAAGAGACAACAGGAGATGGCACTTTCAGAAAACACAAGTCATCTCAGAGCTTCTCTGAGAACACGTAGGCCACCTCTGCTACCTGAAAAACAGACTACATATTGGCATCATATGGTAAAGTTAAATACATAAGCATAATTATCCCCCACAATGCATGAAAGAACATATGGTATGGAAATGAAACTGCCTTAAACCTATTAACTTGGCAATGGGATGAGAGCAACAGAAGGAAGCACGAAAGAAATGTTTAGAAATACATTCAGTGTAGGATCACACAAGTAAAGCACATTCATCACCCGGGCAGTGCAGTGACACTAGGAAATGAGCTAAGTAAATTCAAGATTGAAGGTTCACTTTCTGAAGTGCATCTGTTTGGCTCCTCTCCCCCTGAACCTCATCATCTAGCCACGCTGGTTTTCATCTCTGATGCAAGAACATACATCAAAAGGGCGTCTTCAACAAGCAACCATGGAAAACATGCTTCTCATTTGGATTTATAATGAAATAATCTGGATCTCAGCAGGTCCTTGCCACAGCTGTCCATATGAGCATGCAATCGATGACATTTCCTTTCAGGCTGACCCTTACTAGCTCACCAGGTTTTGCTTTTTTGAGGGTTAACGACTACCAGTCATCATAGCATAGTTCGGGTTGGAAGTGACCTTCAAGATCATCTAGTGTGCCCCTCCTGCCACAGACAGCAACACCCTACACTAGAGCAGGTTGAACCTGATCCACTAGACCCCCCTCCACAAGACCAGTCTTCCCAGACAGGGAAAGTGAAATCAGCTGGTTTTTCACTGAAGCAGATGAGCAACACTGCATGAAGCCAACTAAATTGAGGGAGACAGCACGTTCCTACAAAGGAGTGATGTCCTCCGCTACACTCCTTCCTTGGGATCATCTGGACATTGCTTTCTGCAACTGGAAATGCGGAAAGGCAGAACTAAGGTGGGTTTACCATGGAGCCAGTCTACTAACAACATTCCTAGGGATGGCAAGTAATTTTTACACTTCATGCGCCAACAGTACAGGCAACTGAGCAAAACTCTGGCTGAACATGTCCACAGAGGGACTCTGACTTAGGATTAGAAAGGGATCAACTCCCTTCAAATGAGTCCAGTGGAGGCCCATCACACCAACCACCAGTAGTCCAGTTAGGTTGAGAGGCCCACAGAGCAACTGCTGGAGAGACTTGGGTAAATTCCCAGAGGAATTTACCTCTGTCCTCTCCATGCCTAAGGACTCTGATCACAGTGGAGTTCTAAGGTGGATACAAAAAGTCACTAGACCAAGACCAATTAGAAGATGTTAGGAAGCTTTAGACCCCCAGATTCTGCTGACAAACATGTGCAGTAGCACAAATAAGAGGAAAAACAAGTGAAACCAGAATGCACACAAGTTTTCAAAATGAATATATCATATTTTACGCATGGTTCCAACTGAATTCAGAATTACCTCCACCAAAACCACCTCAGTTGCTGGCTAGTTTGTGTGTCACACAACTTGACTCCACCATGATGATCTGGTTTGTCTCTGCTACACCACAATCCCATTTCCTTGGGTATTTCCTTATCTCTCCAAGGGTTTACAGGTCCCTGTACTCTGCACCACAACCAGAGCAAACCAAAGCACTGTTGTAGGGCCAACACAAAGAACAATTAGATGAGGAGAATATCAAAGCCATCAAACAGAGGCAGTGGGGCATTAAAATATGAATTAGAAGAAATACAAAGCAGGAAGGACAGCTAATGAATTCACACAGAAACTCGACAAAGTGAGAACGGTTTACTTGATCTCCCATAACATGATGAAGATTTTTGTCCCATTCATCTTGAGCACTGCCATTTCACAGGCTGGCTTGCTGTGCTTTGCAGGAATGAGCAAGTGGGTGCTCTCCAAGGGCTCTCCTGGTGTTACTTGCAAAGGATTCTCCCGTAACATAGAGCTGTGACAAGAATTTTGCATAAGCACAGGAAGAAACCTCCTCTGCCTGCAGTGCCATCTTCTTACCTAGCACTGCCTCTCATCAGCTGCACCGTCACCTCTGGAAGCAATTTTGCCTCCCCACTTTTCCCCAAAAAAGCCAGAATACCCACATCACAACCACCACCAATGTGGAAATTCATAAAGACACTCCAGAAGTACTTTATTTAACAAGGTATTTATCTTACCTTGTGAACACACTTTCCAAATGTTAACAGAAGTACATAAACAGCAGCCACCACAGAACCACAGGATGGTTTGGGTTGAAAGGGACCTTAAAGCTCATCCAGTTCCACCCCCCTGTCATGGGCAGGGACACCTCTCACTAGACCATGCTGCCCAAGGCTCTGCTCAACCTGGCCTTGAACACTGCCAGGGATGGGGCAGCCACAGCTTCTCTGGGCACCCTGTGCCAGCGCCTCAGCACCCTCACAGGGAAGAGCTTCTGCCTTATATCTAACCTGGACTTCCCCTGTTGCAGTTTAAACCCATCACCCCCTATCCTATCACTACAGTCCCTTGTGAAGAAAAGCCCCACAACACCAACCACCTTCCAACACTCATACTGGGTCTTGCTCAAGCCTTGAGGCGCAGTGCAGCTCAACTCACTCATTACATTCCACAGCAGATGACGATCCTCCAGGATCCCTCCACTACAGGATGGATCAGGATGGACAAGTGGTTTTATTGCAATGGCAATGATTGCTGCTGGCCTCCTCCTCGCCAGGTCGTCAGAGCGTGTGGGCACTGAGGGAACAGGCTGCACATATTTCAGCCACAGCACTGGGAGCCCTGGGCTGACGTGGGAGCTGCCCACCACCAGCAGATTCTTTAGGCATTTTCTGCATGCACACCGTGGGCAGCTCCAGAAATACCATCTATGTGGGAAAAATGGGAGAGTATTTTCTTTCTGTGACAGGGAAAAAGCCATCTTGCTAAACCCAGCTTTGCTCGGGGGCAGCACTGCCCACTGTCTGCAACAGGGGTAATTCAGGAATGTTAAGTGTTTTCTGTGCATAAATAACCTAAGTTCAAGCTCAACAGCTTGATCTCAGAGGATAAAGCCCTTGGTGGCAATGCCCTAATATTTGTCTACTCTCTTATCAAGCAGAAGCCTTACTCCAAAGGCTAACTCAAGCGGAGATTAGATTTCACATATGAAGGAATGGACGATAGCATCAGATACTCTTCAAACACCAAGTAAGAAGATCAATGCAAGCGCTGCTGCTGTGGGGTTCACCTCAACAATGCCTTGAACAAGGAAAACCCCCCTGATACTTCCAAACTAAGCTTCCCAAACACTCCGTCATAGTTCATTGCATAGACATCACCTTGTTCCTCTCGCCCAACAGCAGCTACAAACAGTCTGCAGGAAGCCACTAACTTCCTGAAAATAGGGTTAACTGAGAATCATAGGAAATGGAGAAGACGAAAGCTGGTGTAACATCTTGACTAGGCTGAGCATACCATAAGAAGGGAAAAGAATTCCCAGAGCAGAGCATGGCCAGAAATCTAAACCCATGCAACATTAAAGAAAATTATTCAAACCATTAACAGAGACCTGACAAGTACAAAGACGGGGTAAGAAAGATGGGGCTGTTCAGCCTGAAGAACAGAAGCTGCGTGGAGACCTCAGAGCAACTCCCAGTACCTGGAGGGGACCACAAGGATGCTGAGAGGCTCCCTTAAACAGGAGAAATTCAGGTAAAATCTTAGGCAGAAGCTCTTCCCTGTGAGGGTGCTGAGGCGCTGGCACAGGGTGCCCAGAGAAGCTGTGGCTGCCCCGTGTCTGGCAGTGTTCAAGGCCAGGTTGGACACAGAGCCTTGGAGCACCCTGCTCCAGTAGAAGGTGTCCCTGGGGTTGGAACTGGATGAGCTTTAAGGTCCCTTCAAGACAACCCAGTCTGTGGTTCTATGGTTCTGTGACAAAGAATTAATTCCTCCAGCATGCTTGCCTACAGAAAGCCACTTTCCACACTAGGGTACAGTTTTCACATGTAACTATCTAAAGGTGACCATCTAAAATCTGAATTAGAGATAGATTCAACATAGTTGTAAGCTATACCGAGCACCTTGCAAAAAGCAGGACCTTGCAATGAACTGCTCCACGTAAGGACTCATTCAAAAACCGAATAGCAAAGAAGACCTCAGCAACACAGTGAAATTTCACTTGTTCAACAGTTGCGCTGAGAGATCACACACACACAAAAATCACCTCGGTGCTCTGTGGGAGCCAATCTGAAATAAAAATATGAAGCTTTGATGACTTTGCAAAAGAAAAAGGGAAAAAGAGTAGGAACTTTGGGTTTAAAATGTGTGAATTGACACAAAACGCTGTGCAACCAAAAGAGCAGAAAATGCACAGACTGACACATTAACACCAGCTGAAAATACAGTCAGAAAAATGGCTTAAATATACTTATAAGTATTATAGCAGCCTTCCAAAACTCCAGGGATTGCAGGATATAGATGCAGAATAAGGAGGGGAGCTGAACTTCACAACAGCCCTGTGCCGTGGGCTCTGTCATGCACCTTAAATAGCCAAGAAGTGGGCGAAGGAAAGAACCACGTGCGCAATGTGGCAGCAAGGGAGGAATGAGAGTGATGCAGTATGTAAAATGCCACCACATAAGAACCGAGGGGCGAAATCCAACAGAGGAAATAAAAAGGTAAAACTCCCCTCTTGGGCACTTGGCTGGTGGAGCAGCTTCCCTGTGAGCAGGGGTCGGGCACCCTACCCTGCCCCAACCTGCCAGAACCTTAAAGCAAAATCCATCAGTTTCATATGCCCACGTTGCTCTTCTCTTGCATCCCAATACAACCTCATTGAATTAACTTTGCATTTTTATCTGTACCTCTAAGGCTCTTCCTCATGTATAACTTAAGATCATTATCCACAGGTTGACTCCTGTGCCAGCTCAGGGTGCTGAGCTCCACTTCCAACCCATTAAGGAAAAAAACCCCCAAACCACCACTTTCATGGTTTTCCAAGACTCTCCCATCACACCTTTGAAAGAGGCAGCCTCTAAATATTTACACATCCTTTTCACATCCTCTCATGCTTTTCTCTTGCTTACACAACACCTACAAACCAGCACTATCCCACAGCCAAGGTGGGAGGTGTGCCAAGACCCCACGCTCATCCATAGATTTCTGCCACCCTCCCTGGTAGACTCTCTGGATTCATCTCAAATGATGAAACTGTGTGTAACCAGGGCACACAGGCAATAAAATAAATGAGTAGAATAAGCCAAAAAAACCCCACTGTAAAACACTGTAAACCATCTGTAAATATTACAACCCTACAAATCATCAACAATGTGTTTCTACTGAAAACTAATTCCTAAGAACAAGAGTATAGCTCACAACGAGGATGTTCTTCCATCAAGTCACTGGTGACATATCCTGCAGATCCATGACCTCTCCTTGGGGCAACTGTGTCTTTCCCCACTGGCAGCACCATCCTAAACTCCTTCCTTCAAATAAACGAGTATGAAAGAATTCTCTTTCAAAGGTTTCAATCTAACTAGATTTAGCCAAAAATGAGTGACAAGCATTTCTACTGTTAGTTTTTACCAGGAGGAGGAAGGAGACGAGGGCAGGAATCTCAGCTGGCATCACAGCCATGGGCAAAGCACACCACTACCTATACCCTCAGGAGAAACAAATCCAAAAATCCCCTTCCTAGGCTCAGAATTCCCCAACTGACACACTAAAACCCTGCAGAAGAAACAAAGAAGTGAAAAAGCTGTTCTGCTGATTCTGTCATTGATCCCAAAGGGCCTTTTCCAACTCATTCCCACCTGGACAAAACCCTCTTGGCAAGCATGTGTCTGGTTCACAACAGCAAGAAGAAACCCTTCTCACCCTCAGGATGAATTCATTGAGTTTATCATCAGTTCCGTTAAGATTTGGGTGCATTTCATCATCTTCCACATGACGAGAGATCCCAGGCCCAAAAAGCAGCCTGTGCTCAGGGCCGGGGCTGGTTCAGCTCTGGTTTGAGAGCACGGGCTGCTCCTTTGATGCCGTGCCAGAAGTGGCCTCCAGCGAGGAAGTCGGGATGAGTCACGCCACCGGCAGAAGGAACTTGCCAATCTGGATTGAAAAGCACAGCCAAAACTTGGGATTCTTCCCCTACTCTGCCATCTCCACTGCTGCACAGCAGCTCAGGGTGACTGTGCGCTGCCAGGCGGCAGCCCAGCAGCAAAGAAGCAGAAATACAGCCAACCCAGGCTTATTTCCTACCAGGAGGAAACCTGAGACAAGGGGGTGTTAAGGGACTGAAAGGATCATCGGGTGAAGCACCGTAAAAGCTTTTTGCTGTTGTTTTTTAACACTGACATGCATGGATTTCAATTGGCATAAGGGTTTATTGCTTCCCACACCTGCAGAGCTATGAGCCAAGAGCTTGTACTGCTTCTGCATCAGCTCTTTAAGTACTGTGTCCTCTAATCTGAGTTAGTTCATACATAAAACCAGGGGGAAAAAAAAGCCACCCGAAATATATATTTCTAAACCTATCTGACAGCCTCAAGAATTTTAGGCTCAGTTTGCTCTCCAGCCAGGGATAAAACACATCCAAAATGGATCCACATTACATAAGAAACAGGGGGTAAAATAATCTTTTACTTAAAATATAACAACTTGCCTATTAAAGACTTAAAATTATCACATGGTTCCTTTTTCACAGAAGATCCATTTTATTCAGCGGTCAGGGCAAGTTACTTCTTTGCTTCATGCACTATCACAGCCTATCGCTACCCAAAAACATGTCAAAGGAAAAAGAGTGCTAATATTTCCTGTGTCTTCACAGCTCAATTTGACAATTCTGGCTCCAAAACTACTCATTCACCAGGTTCTTTACTGAAATCAAATGAAAACTGTTAAACATTCCCTGTCCCTGACAACTTTGCCCGCCACCAGAGCATTTGAAATCTCGCCCCATGCCTCTTTAATGCTGTTTTTATCTATCCAGCCCAACCATTAATTTAAAGGAAACTGTGCTGGATGCTCTAACTGACCCTGCTCTCTTCCTTCCCCAGTTTGTCTCTATAATTAGCCCTTCCCAGCTCAGCCCACCAAAGGGAATCAGGAACAAGACCTTTCCAAGCCACACCCTGCGGACCACAGCCGCTGCCTTGCATTGTTTGTGCCCCAAAATCAACATGTGCTGCGGCATTAACTGCTTCAGGACAAAGATAACATTTAAAAAACGGTGGGGGTGGAAAGGGGGGGTGGGGAAGAAGAGAAGCAAGAGCAAATGTTCACTATTGTCAGGCCTGTTGTAGTAAATGATGCAGATAATCACAATGGGGTTCTTGAGCCTGGAGAAGAGACAGCTCCTTAAAGGGAGACCTTAGAGCAGCTCCAGTGCCTAAAGGGGCTGCAGGAAACCTGGAGAGGGGCTTTGGACAAGGGACTGGAGGGACAGGACAGGGGAATAGCTTTAACCTGCCAGAGGGGAGACTGAGATGAGCTCTTAGGCAGTTCTTCCCTGTGAGGGTGCTGAGGCGCTGGCACAGGGTGCCCAGGGAAGCTGTGGCTGCCCTGTGTCTGGCAGTGTTCAAGGCCAGGCTGGACACAGGGGTTGGAGCAACCTGCTCCAGTGGAAGGTGTCCCTGACCGTGGCAGGGGGTTGGAACTGGATTGGCTTTAAGGTCCCTTCCAACCCAAACCAGCCCCCTCTTCTAACCCAAACGCAAAGCTCACCTGGAACAGTAACCCTCAGGCAGACCTGGTAACATGAGCAAAATACTTGTTGCCCTCATAATAAGGCAGTTGCAGAGCCCTCCACACTAAGTTCACCCCCCTAGGACTTGCACCGCCACATAGCTCAGCGCACACAGCCTAACCCAGCTCAGCACTAGGGCACCAGAAGGACACACACCTTATTTCTTAAGAAATTATAAGGCATGTAGAGAATGAGGAAAGGCAACGTATTAAAACAGCCTTATCAGCAAGCAAACGCCACCAAAGAGCATTTACTTCACTACTTGCCTCTACAATAGGCACCGATTCCTACCAGGTGACCAGAGCTGGGGTTATTTTTAGGTACCGGGGGGGGGGGGGGGGAAGAAAACCAAAACAAAACACTAACAGCAATAAAAACACATCCATAACGCCCCCCCAAAACCCACTGAGGTCTGGATTTGCAGAGCTGCTGAACACTGGAAGGTGCAGAACAAAGCAACCAAAAGGGTTGCATTTTCTGATGATTATTTAGCATTACCAGCTGAGGCTGAAGCTCTCCTCTTCAAATCCATCAGTGGCCGTTCACTAAATACTGTCCTGGTGTTCCTGAGCTCCAGAAGCACATAATTCCACGACAGTGAGGAATTCTGACATTTATACCTTTAGACAACTAAACTGCAGCTGGCGGGAGCCTCGCTAATACCGGCAGCATGTGAACCTGGAATGATCCTTCACCTAAGGATAATTGTTCAAGTTTTTGGAATACTTGTCCCCTCCACCCAAGGAAGAGCATACCTGAAAGAAAAGCATGTAGATTAATGCCCCCAGAAAGTCTAAACAGCAGGAAAGAAAGTTGCCCCTGTCCTACAAAACAAATTGCACACAAAAAAGCACCCGACCTTTCTCAGTGGAGTCCGAGCTCAGGTAAAAATCACTTCCAAAGAAGAGAAAACCTGCGCCCAACCCAGGTTAAACACATGCCCGCAGGTTGGCAGTTCAATTTGTTTTGCTTGACAAAAGAGATATTGCCTCATTTTGACTAAAAATAAGCACACAGACAAGACGCAATCTCCCCCCTTCACAGCCTCAATCACAAATACCCAGACACGGTGCTACTTTTAGACTGAGCTTCGAGATGCAGTTGAAAACGGCTGGTATTTAGCACTGGGGATCTCGCAGCGGGGCCTTGCACGAGACAACAACTGCCCCAAACTCCCCATTCAGCTTTTCCTCCTCAAGTTTCACCTCTTGCTGGACAAAACAAAAACGAAGGCAGTGCTGAGCAGGACAGCTGCACAGCAGAGATACAAACCAGGGGAGGAAAGCCCTTATGCTGCTAAAACCCCAGCCAGCAAACGCTGCGGGCAAGATTCACACCTTCTTTCCACAGGAACAAAACACAAGGAAATATCCAGGCAGGGGCTGTTTCCCCCCTTGGCTTAGTTTTCAGGTCTTATTTCTTGCCAGCAAAGACTTTCAGGTGGGAGGATGAATTCTCCACGCTACAGACATGGACTTGGGTGCTCGCTTCGTTCTCTATTTCATCATCTTCACCCCATTTGATGGAGGAGCTTTAATTTTTAATATACTTTTTTTTTCTCCTCATTTATTGTATTGCTCATGAATAGCGACAGCTCTAGAGTGATATTTCGATCACAAACTGGGGGAGAAGAATAGAAACAGAACACAGAGTACAGCCGAACTCAAACACCACATTTCAGGGCAGGCCTGCAGCTCCCCTCCTGTAATTAAAAAAGGATTTGAGCCTGAAACAAGGAACATGAGTCCATGTCTCTTTGACAGAGTGGGGGCAAACATGGTGGGCAACAGCTACCAAGTCATCTCGCTTGGCAATTTATTTCAAAGAGGGACCATTTCAGCCTTAGAAGAAGAAATATTCCTGCTGGTATTTACCAGTGTTAACAAATTCCTTAATCAAGCCACTGCAGATTGCAGCGAGATCAGAGATGCGTTTGGAGAAATGCAACTATGCTCTGACACAGGTCCTGTGCGCTGAAAAGGATGCGACTGGCCATTATCAGAGTTGAACAAGGTCAGGCAGTGAGCAGAAAAAGGACTTTTTCGTTGGTAAAATCATACCTGAAGACTCCTCAGTTGCTTTGGGTTTGTTCATTCTGTTCATAGTTGAGGAATACTCTTAAGATTCCTCGTTATGTGCTGCAGGCACCTCAAACCTGACCTCTGCTCTGCACTGCGCTCCTCTCTCCTCGCGTACCTTCCAGGCAGGGCGAAGCGCCTGGGGATGAGATTATCCAAGGCGATGGGCACAGTGAACAACCTGCTCTCTGACACAAAGCACAGGCACCTGCCTGGGCAGATTATCTGTGCAGCAGTCTTGCTGTGAGGGATGCAACGTGCAGCCCAGGCCCTTGCTGCTCAATACAAGGTTTCTCCTCACTTCCTAAATGAGGTGGCCCAAATCCAGAGCGAGCTGACTGTCCACTGCACGTCCCTCCAGCAAACCCTTCCTGCTGCAGAGCTCTATCTATCCTGCTGATGAAAAGTGGCAGAAGAAACAGCAGCTCTCCTTTTACACAGCATCTCTCCACGCCCCTTCCTCAAGCAGGAGCTGCTTAGTCGGCCTTACCACCACGAGCAGCAATGAACCCACACAATTATCCCCCACTTACTGTGCAACTGGTGCATTAAGAAGCAGGGATTGGCTCTCCCGCTCTTCCATTTCTCAAAGAAACACCCCCAGAAGGGCTATTTACCAACACAACCTCCATCTTCCCACAAAAAACCACATTCCAAAACCTTACAGAGTCCTTTGGTGTTGTTTGAATCAAGTGCTACATTTCTAATGATCCACTGCATCCAATTATTTATTTATTTTCCCCCTAATGGGACCACATTCCTTTACAATTAAATCATTTACTAATTCCTCCCGGGGGGAGGCTGTCCCATGCACCCAGTGAGCAGAAACCAACCTAACAGCTCTTCAACAAGTCCTGAAAACTCACAAATGCCAACAGTTTGGGGCGTTTTATTTTGGTCTATGTATTTATGTGAAGTATGAAAAGACAGTGGACTCACGGAAGTCTTCTAAAGTAAATATTTCCAGTTAACTTGGTTTAAGCTCGTCCCTCCAAACCAACCACGTAGCTGCTGAACACAATAAAAGGATTCTTGGCGGTCTATCAAAACCAGTCGGAGTCTGGGTTGGGTTTACAGCTCAGGGTTTTCAAAGATGTATCTTATATGGGTTCGCCCTTCACTTCCATTAATGCTCAACCATGACAGATCATATTCAGGAGCGTACACCTTTTAAAGGTCATTCTTCACAAGCAAGAAAATATAACTGTAGGAACTGTTCTTAAAGAACAGCACAGAGGCTGTCAGGCTTTCAGTGTTTGATGGGAAAAACCCTAAACAGGCATCCGAAGGAGGAGTAACCATGGTTCTGGAGTGTGCCGGAAGTGATTTAAGGTGGAGAGATCAGAAATAAGACTCAACTTCTACTGAAACCCACAGGTTTTGCTATTTTTACATTAATAAAGGTGGGAACTGGAGTAGCAGCAGGAGAATGGGTATTTACATCCCCAGTATGTTCAGTTAAATCCTAAATGGTCAAGTCTGAGGAGGTAAAAAGTATTGCCTAACAGCCCATTCCACGCTAAATGGAATTAAATTCCAATGCACACATTATTTCTGTGCACTGCAACTTGTGTATTTTAAAACCTATTTTCCTCTGCTACTGCACGCAGTGTTCAAACAGGAGAGAGCACTGTTCTACTCCCTGTTGGTCCTTTCAGGTATTTGTAGTAACTCCTATGAATCGTAGGAGGGAAACCAAAATGATTCCTGTAAGAGAAACTGAGCGTCCAGCCCAAACCACTGAGAACATTTGAAAACCCTTTGCTCAACCGAGACCAACAGCCAGCCTTCTCCTAGTGACCTTGACACCAACAGGGATTTCAGGAACCTGCTCTGAGACCTGGAAGAGACACTTTAAATGCATACCAGAAGCCAATGGAGAGATGAAGGAAGACCACAGCAGAGCTACATCTGCATCTTGTATAAAGTCAGGCGCTGAGCTGCAGAAAAAGCAACATAACTCAGTAGCTATGCAGACAAGAGCTCTGATGAGCCTCACCACATGGTTATCTCACATCAACAGTGAAAGTATGTAATAAGGGGAGCTTATCAATATCCAGCTTGTATCTAGGTGCTTTACCTAGAGAGAGCAAACCAAACATGGACATACTGTATATCTGGCCATACAACAGTGGAATAATTCACTGCCTCACCGGCTCACATAGCTCTTGTCCTCTCTCTTCCATCTTCATCCCTTTTTCCAGCTGTTGGGCATTAAGATCAGTTTGTTCCCAGGGACAATGTGCTTGAACTGGGGTGAGAAATGGACCCAGCCTCACCACTGTCCTACCTCTGAGCATCCTCAGGGCACCACAGGTTTTCTGCTATTAAGACTTGTCTCCTTTGATGAACAATGGGCCAGGCAGGAAACCTGTCTCTGCCTCTTCACAAGGCTCTTAGTGAAACCCTGCAGAGGGCTGACAAGAAACACCAATAGAGCCTGAAACAGTGGCATCTTTTCACCATGCCTTGGAATGGTGTGGACAGCCAAAGGCAACTGAGAACCCTATGCAAGAAAGAGATGCTCATTTTTGCCTGAAGAGAAACCACACTGCAAGATTTCAATGGCAGAAAGGAATCAGGGAAGTAACAATAATCCTTAAACCAACAGGTATTTATTTACTTATTTCACTTTGCCCAGGTGACCATTTCACCTCCAAAGGAGTTTCCACCAGAGCCACTTGCCAGCCTCAAGCTGATTATCAGCAAATCGACCCAGGCGAGGACGATCCCCATTCCCCTCCCAAGATTAACTTCAGCCAGGTCAGATCCTCTTTCAGCTGAAGGCTGACACTAGATCAGCCTACTGAAATCATGGAAATGCAGCACAAAGTGGCAGTTTAACATGCTTGCAAGTGGAAGGCTGGGCCCCATGAACAAGGACTGCTGCAGAACATGTAGAGTGTTGTTCTCCTTGGGCTCTTTCCACCCAAAGCAGCTTGACCCTTCCCCTTCCATTCTCACAGCCTGTAAACCACAGCGGGAAGACCAACACAAGACATCTAAAGGTGTGAGGAACCCAATGGGACCTCACAGGCAACCCTGCTGGGAGCAGGTTTTGGATCAAGCGGCTTCCCAAGGTCCCTTCTGACTTAAGTGATCCTGCAGTCCTCCATCAGAGGAAAGCAATGGAAATGAAATATAACCTAGAAGCAGCAATACACAGGTGAGTAGCATTAAAATCATGGAGGGACTGTAATGAAAAGCACTCATGGCAAAGACATACAGCCTTCACTTCACTTACGAGACTTTTCCACAGGTACCTATTGTAGGATTCTCCCTGCAGGAAAAAAAAACATTCCCATGATGAGCATCAGAGCCATAATTCTCAATTATATTTTCAAAAGAGATACAAAACTGAGCTCAATTCTCAAAATCACTATTCGATACACTTCCCTTCTGAATACTGATATTTTTGGAGGTCATATGACCTGTTGAGTTTGCTTTTAAATATTTAATTCTAAGAGAAGTTAAGACACGGCCACAATCACAGGAGCAAGACATACATCACATTTCATATTCACATACCCACATTTCGGTGGATAAAGAACTGGCTGGATGGCCACACGCAGAGAGTTGTGCTCAATGGCTCAATGTCCAGCTGAGAGACCAGTAACGAGTGGTGTCCCTCAGGGATTGGTGCTGGGACCAGTCTTGTTCAACATCTTTGTTGGTGACATGGACAGTGGGATTGAGTGCGCCCTCAGCAAGTTTGCCAATGACACCAAGCTGTGTGGTTCGGTTGATACACTGGAGGGAAGGAATGGCATCCAGAGGGACCCTGACACGCTTGTGAGGTGGGCTGATGCCAACCTGATGAAGCTTAACCATGCCAAGTGCAGGGTCCTACACCTGGGTTGGAGCAATCCCAGGCACAGCTCCAGGTTGGGCAGAGAAGAGATTCAGAGCAGCCCAAGGAGAAGGACTTGGGGGTGTTGGTTGATGAGAAAATGAACATGAGGCGGCTGCAGTGTGTGCTCGCAGCCCAGAAACCAACCGTATCCTGGGCTGCATCAAAAGGAGGGTGACCAGCAGGTGGAGGAGGTGATCCTGCCCCTCTGCTCTGCTCTCCTGAGACCTCACTTGGAGTATTGTGTGCAGTTCTGGTGTCCTCAACATCAGAAGGACATGAACTGTTGGAACAAGTCCAGAGGAGGCCACGAGGGTGATCAGGGACTGGAGCACCTCCCGTATGAAGATAGGCTGAGAAAGTTGGGGCTGTTCAGCTTGGAGAAGAGAAGGCTGCGTGGAGACCTCAGAGCAGCCTTCCAGTATCTGAAGGGGACCTATAGGGATGCTGGGGAGGGACTCTTCATTAGGACTGCAGTGATAGGACAAGGGGTAACAGGTTAAAACTGAAACAGGGGAAGTTCAGATTGGATATAAGGAGGAAGTTCTTTACTGAAGAATGATGATGGTGGTGAGGCACTGGAATGGGTTGCCCAGGGAAGTTGTGAATGCTCCATTGCTGGCGATGTTCAAGGCCAGGTTGGACAGAGCCTTGGGTGGCATGGTTTACTGCGAGGTGTCCCTGCCCATGGCAGGGGAGTTGGAACTTGGTCCTTTCCAACCCTAACTATCCTATGATTCTGTGATCACACCAGTGTTGGACCTGCCAACTGTGGCAGCAAGATTTGAGATTCGAGTCACATAGAGAAAACAAAGACTATTCCATTTCCCTTTTTCCTGTTATTATCCATTATCTGGCAGAGTCTCACATGTTTGGTTTATGTAGTCTCAACCCTGAACACCTGTGTGCTCACACACATACTCAAAGCCTATGGAAAAATCTGACCTGTGTGAAAGAACAAGAAAGAACCATCAAAATCATCTCAACTCTGATGATCTATAGACATCCCATCAGCAGCATTTTGTCCTTAGGAGTAAGAGCCCATCCTGAGCTCTGTGATAATCCCAGCCATCAAACCTGAAAACACAGTGTAGTATTTTTGCAGCAGGAAGCCCAAACCATTAACAAGCATCTTCCCAGAGCAGGGAACTACCCAGTCAGCCCCCAGATCCCTGACGATGCTGCTTTTGTCCAGAGGAATGCTAGAGAAAGTCTCCAATTCCCAAACTAAAGCCATGATCCTTTAAATATTTATGTTCATGTTTACTTTTAGAGAAGAGAGAAATCCCCTTCACTCAAGAGAAGTTCAGCAAACGTGAGCACACAGGACCCAAGACTGAGAAAATAAGATGCTCTTTTTAACCTCAACACACAAAACCCACACATTTTCTTAAGCCAAAACCTGCACCCAGCCCGCCCTGTGGAGCCAGACCCCAGGACCAGGCTGAGAGCTTCACTAACTACATCATGAAGGTTCCTTCAACCTCAGAGGCAATGCGGCAGCAAAGAAAACCCACATCTAAAACCAGTGGGGTTCCTTCCCGCAGACAGCAGCTCTTCTTGAGGATCTGGCGTGCAAGTGGGACTACAATCCCATTTTATTTACAAAGCAACGGGATGCAGGAATTCCTGAAATCAAGTTTGACTGGCTCAGACACTCCAAGTGGCTCAGCAACCTGGTTTTCTCCTGAATAAATGCATTTTTTCAGAAATTATGTTCAAGAGCTGCATGGTTTGGACCCAGAACAAGAATTTGGCAGAGAACAGCCATGCTATGCCCACCAAAACCAGCTACCCCAAATGGCTTCAGAAACTCTCAGATCACGTTTACTCGCCGTTGCGCTGCTAGAGGTATTTAAAGCTTTAAGGGTGCTCGGTCCCAAGGCTGTCACGGTGAACCAATCTTCCTCACAAGCTGGATGGTGGTACCAACCAGTGGAGGAGCCAGCACCATCCCTGTGCTCCCAGTACTCCCCCTGTTGACTTGTGGGTGATGCAGAGGCACAATCTGTTCCTCCATCCGGAGCTGCATGCCGTCATTCCAGAAATCAAGTGGCATACATGCATGATTAGGATTCCTGGTGCAGCCCTACTTCGTAACAAGCTAAATGAAGGCTGTGCAGGTAACCTCAGCTTTCCCATTTCCCAGGAGCCTGACCTCACATGCTTCACATTCTCAGAGGTTTTCTTGCCAACGTGATGCACTAAAAGTACTACAAACGTCCCAGATAAAAACAATTTAGGCATGAAACATTTAGATGGCTTGATTTTCCTAGCAAAGGATCCCAAAGGTTGGCGAGTCTGAGTTTTAGATGGCAGCTGTGCCTGTGCTTGTGCAAGATACTGCGACAGCAGATGTTGTGTCAGCCATTTGATACCTTTAAATCTCCAAATGCAGCTCTCTCACACACACAAAAAATATACAAAACCGTGAACTTTATAAATCATAACTGGAGCTGCGGATGCACAGAAGAAATAACCCAGACGCAGGGTCTGCAAAACTGAGCCTACATTTCAATATTCCTTTAGAACATAAAGAGAATCAGGGAATTCAAATAAAGATGTTTCTTCAGATTAATCAGAAGCACCACTGATGGACCAAAGGCCTTTCGAAACATTGCTAAAGCCATCCTGATCTGTGTACTGGCTGCAATAAATAAATACATATACAGAGAGAGTTGCATCATCATTGATAGTGCAGGAAACAAAAGCTTATTAGTCGTGTGCTGGCATTGCTGACTGCTGCTTCCCTACTGCCAGCAGCCGAACCAGCAGCTTCCAAAATGGGCTTGGGGATGCAAAATCATGGCCAGGAGTGAGAGAAAAGGTTGGGAAAGCCTCCATAAGGGAAACAGAACCCCCTTGATTCGATTTCTAAAAACTAAAGAAAATGAGAAAACTCACCGAAATGGATGAGTTTACTCAAGGACGTAGGGGAAATCGTGATTATCGCGTGACTCCAGGGTGACAGGCTGAAGAAGATGCTCTTCAGAGATAACGCTGCCTCTCTGACCCCAGCCGGCGTTTGCTGGTGCCCGTGGTTAAGCTCAGCTCAGCAAGGTCCCACTTAAGCATTCACCGCCTGTCACCACCGCATCCACACACATCTCCTCAGGAGAGACAAGGCTCCCCTGTCATTTCCTAGCACTCCCCCAGGAAAAGAGTCCGGAAAAAGCTCGAGCTGGCCAGAAACCTGTTCTCCAACTAATAACCTATTACAAAGCGCTTTGTTACCAATTTAGCTGGTTTTCTCCCCATAGCAGCACTCGCCTCCTTCCTCTGCCGCTATGCACACCGATGGGCAGGGTAGCACGCTGCGGCGAGGGATGTGCAAGCCATGATTTCTGCTGAGCTCACGCTCTGACTTTATGAATCTCCGCTTGATTTCAGGATATGAAAACGTAAATGGAGGAGGAAGCTGAGCTAGAAGCAGAAAGGCGGCAAAACGCCCGGCTCTGAACTCACGGCAGGTCCTACCGCGAGTCACGTCGGAGGATTTCTTTGGGGGAGGGGGGGTAAAACAAGGGCGGTTTCAGCTACATTTAGGAAAATTCCAGAACGAAATATCGACTATTTGAGCCTTCGGAGAGGGAGCGCTCCCGCAAAGGTCCGGCGTGCCGGGGGAGAGTCAAACCCTGCGCTAAACCCAGAAACGTCGAGGAGGGGTGGGATTCGGTAACGCCGCTCCCGGTTAGTGGCGTAACGGGCCGCTCCTCTGCCAACGCCGGTGCCTGTCCGCAGCGCCCATCGCCGCGGCGCCGGGGCTCCTGCCCCGCTCGGGGTGGGGGTGCTGCAGGGACGCCGCCCGCCCCCCGGTGACAGCGGGAGCACGAAGGGCGATCCCCCCCGGCTCTGGCTGGTGTCTTCGCGTCCTGCGGGTCCAGCCCAGCCCGGGCGGGCGCGGCAGCAGAGGCGGGCAGCGGGGAGCTCCAGCGCGGCAGCCCCGCTGTACCCGCGCGGGGCAGCGCGGACGGGGCCCGCTCGCTGCGGGGCCGCTCGGCACCTTGCGCCCGGTCCCGCGTGAGGGGGGGCCCGGCCATCTTAACCCGCCGCGGGGAGGGGGGGGGGGGGGGGGGGGGGGGGCTCGCCCGCTCTCCCGAACAAAGGCTCCCGCCGGCCCCCGGCACCGGGCGATGCTCCCCCGCGTCCGCCTCACGCCGAGCGGGACGCGGCGACCCCGGCTCCGAGGGGCGGCCCCGCGCTCCCATCCCGCGCGCACACACACACAAGGACACCGGGGGGCCGCCGCCGCCCCTCTCCGCTCCTCTCACCTGGGTATCGGGGCGCGGCGCATCCCTCGCCCGCTGCCGCCGCTGAGGGGGCTCCCGCTGAGGGGGCGCTGCTGAGGCGATGGAGGGAGGGGGGGGGTGATGGCGGGGGTCGGGGCAGGACCGAGCGCTCCCGCTGCCCGCGCGCGCTGCCCGCACGCACCCGCCGCCGCCCGGGGAGGGGTGAGGAGGCGGAGGCAGCGCGCGCGCCACGCCCATTGCCGCGCCCCATTCAGGCCACGCCCCATTCAGGCCACGCCCCTTCCCTCCTTCCGCGCCAGCGCGCACCCTGAGGAGGCCGGGTTGTTACGACGCGGTGCTGCCAGCTTTACGGCAGCGCGCAGCAACCGGCCGGTGCCGGCTCGGCGGAGGGCGAGCGGGGAATGAAGCGGCAGGTGAGCGGGGGGGGGGGGGGGCACGGTTGCCATGGCAACAGCGGTGCCGGTGGGGCCCGGCGGTGGTCGCTGTGCCCGCAGGGTCCGGAGGCTTCAGCGCGGGTTTTGAGGTAAAATGGTTGAAATCGGTGCCCGTGGAGCCGGGGCTGCCGCGCACAGCTGGGCCTGGGCGGGCGGGAGGGAGCGCTGCTACCGGGTGGGCCCGGCTGGGCCCTGCGCCCGCGGAGCCCTCTCCTCTCCCCTTCGTTCTCGTTTACCTCCGTAGAACCCGCACCGGGACGAGCGGGCTCTTCCCGGGGGGCTGCTCGCGTGTTTGAGCCCGGCCGGCGCCGGTGGGAAAAGCTCGGGATCAAGCACATCACCTGGGTCACGTCTCCGTGAGCAGCCATGACCCAGAGTCATTCCTCTGACCAAATTCCTTCTCATGACTGAATTCCTGGGGCCTTTAGGTCTTCCAGGCAAAGGGTTTTCCTTCCAGCATGTCCCATTTGGATAAAGCCTTTCTCCGAGTAGGTGAACGTGATCCATCAGCGTCTGGTTTAATGTCGTGGTGGTGAGCAAGCTGAGGGCTATCCTGTTGTTATTCTAGCAGTTTCGTCCTCACACGTTCCAGTTATTGGTTTTTTTTATGTCTTAACACTTTGGCCAACCCCACCCCCCCAATACACAGTTGATTTGGTGTAGTTCCTTTGGCTTTTACATGACTGCCCCATGAGATGTTGTGAAATGAAGCAGGGCTCTGGAGTTTGGCTGTGCAGAGCACACCCCTGGTTTGGGGAATGTGTTGGGAATTGAAAGGTTTGGGCATTGTCTGTGCATGCAGGAATTTGAATGTGTTCCTCAAGTCCAGCCTTCAGGATGTACTGAACCTGCCAAAGCTCTCTTATCGTACAGGAATCATAATCTCTAGGCTACAGAGATTGCTTATATTTAATGAACAAGTAGACAACTGTGCTTCTTTTCTGGCTGAGTTGTTTAGTTTTGCTCACGTTTCTTCTCTGGCTTTGTTAGGAGACAGGTGAATACAGAGGCACAGCCCAGCTCACACTGATATACAGAAATTGATGTTCATGCTACCATTAACCACCACTACTATTACGAGTGCTGACATGGAGTCACTGGTGTTTCCAGTAAAAAGGGAATGGTCTTGAGGTTAAAACATGGGGCCTTTTATTCTTGATTGTACAATGAGCTCAGCCAAGCTGCTGAAAGCTTCTCTGTCCATCCTGCTCTTCCCCAGTAAAGAATAATTTGTATTTCATGTGTTTTCTTGTATTACCTTCATATTCTTTACATTTGGTACAGGAATTTAGTGACGTGGTGCCTTCAAATACTCCCTCTGGCTGTTCTTAGCATCTTTAATTTATTGAACTAGACTCTAGGAATCTGATTCATCCTTAATTTATACTCTTTGCTCCATCTCTGCCTATTTACACTCAGTGACTAAGGAGTTGCACTCCCCGGTTCTCAGGCATTGCCTTCAGAGTGCAAGGCACCAATTAGAAGCAGAAGGAAGTCAGCTTTAATGTTGTGAAAATAACAGGTTTGGGTTATTTTTGTGAAGGGTTACAAAACGCAGGCATCCCCTCATGTCCTGGACACGAAGTGCTCCCATCAGTGTATGGAGCACGCTTGCGCTAACTGCAGCAGCTCGTTTGTTAAACTGTTATAATCTCAAGACAAGAGAAACTTGATGTCTTGCCATGTTGCAAGACAGCACCGTACTCAAATCCATAAATGAAAATGGTTTTGTCTCAGTTGGCTTGATGACATTTTGATTGAAATGCTCCTTTTTCTCTCCCTGGTGTTCTCGTTTTAGCGCTTGAAATGGGGCAGCAAATATCTCTCCAAGGCACTGAGGGTTACACAGAGTTTGTCCAAATTCCAACTATGAATATGCAAATAAAACAAACAACCAAGGCTCTTGTTGGCAGCCTGCAACAAGTGTTCTGGGCCTGCGTCACTATTTAGTCCTATGTTGATGAAAACTCCTGAACAGAGTGTGCCCCAGCCTCCAGGAAGCAAATCCTGGCTGTGTCTGAGCAGAGCTCTCTGTGATCTGCAACTGGATTTCAACACTCCTTAACATCAGAGGTCCAAGATGCACATCCCAGCTTCTCTGTGGAATCATCTTGAGCTTTAATGGGGAGGTTCTCCCAAATGAAGGAACCTCCCCAACAGCTTTTCCCAGCTCTGCTATGCTTTCCCAGTCCTTCCCACTTACCTTAAGTGGCTCTGAAAGGCATCGCAGCCTGCAAAGGGTTTTCCTTTAAGCTGTGTGCTGCACATGGTGAGTCACCCTCCACAACTCCCAACCAGCTTCACAAATACCAGATGGCAATAAAATTAAAAGTAGTAGTTAGTGGCAATTAAGCATTTGCTATAACCATTCTCCCTTCCTGACTGTAGGAAGCTGCCAAATGTCTCTTTTTCTTTTATTTTTTTTTTCCTCGACTGAAAAAATAACCCAAATGATGTTCCTGCAGAGTGGAAAATGAACAGGACACACGCTTCCTTCCCACTTGGACTGGAATGAAAAGCTGCTTACTGCTTCATACGACCCTAGGAGAAGATGGAGCAGAAAACCCACACAGTAAAGGGAAATGTGGGGCCTTTTATAGGCATGTGCCATAAGTGACCCCATTAATCCTGCTCTTTACACAAGACTATTTTCAGTATGCTACAGAGTTGTTGGGACTTGGTCTGGGGTTTGGCTTGTTTTTCTGCTGCAGGCTGTTGCAAAGGATTTGCTCCACAAACTTGGAAGTAGTTTATGAGTTCATTAACGGAGGAAGCACATCCAAATACCATTGTGTTTGGCTCAGTACAAATACCAGTGACTGCTCCCCTTCCTCTGCAGTGACTCTTGCTGCTTGGCATCTCTCGGATCCATCAGCCATACACAAACAGTTATTAGCTTTTTCAAGCCCCAGATACTCGCCCTCAGCCCTTCCTTCCGATGTGTTACACATTCAGCATGCTTCATCCATTTGGGTATTTACAAATCACATGTGATGTGACCTTGCCAAGATGTTTTAGAGATAAATCTCTCTTAATTTATGCATACCTGGCCAGGAATGATAGCTTTTCATGATTCACATTGCGATAAGAGGCACAAATCTACTTCTTCCTAACATGTAAACAGCACAACTTGATCTTTTTTATTTCCCCCTATTTATAGGGAATCATATTTAGATGATCTTATCATTGCTCGTTTTCACACGGTGCTTTAGGAAATCCGAAGATGTTTTCATGCTGTTCTTGGCACAGATGAGGAAAGGGTGAGGCCAAAGCACGTCACGTCACCACTGTCCCTGGCTGCAGCCTTTCTCGCCCTGTCCTGGCAAGGAGAGAAGTTACCAGGGGCTGATAGTGCAGCACAGCAGCGGAGGAACCCGGGCAAGAGGAAAATTAGGGCTGATATAGGGGGTTTAAATCAACAGCTTCTCTTCTGAAGATCTCCTTCTACGTCCTAGTCCAGTGCTGGAGAGTGTTTTGCGTTGTCTGTTGATCCGCATGTCCTGGTGCTCTGAAACACACTTTAATCCCCCTGCAATATGAAGGCAGGAAATGCAGCAGCTTCTGAAAAGGAATTACGTAAGATAGGATCATCTTAAGGTCCCTTCCTCACCATTTTTCGATTCCGTGACTGCTAGGAAGAGCAGAATTAGTGGATACTCAGATAACCTGATAAAGGGAAGCAAGTCAGGGTCAGGAGAAGTCTTGCCTGGAAGTCCCTTGAGTATGTCCTCAAACATAAAGCCTACTTGGGCTTCCAGGTGCCTTTTTGAGGATAAGCAGCCTCTGTTTATGCGAAGCAGGTGCAGATTAAGAGGGAAGAATGTAGCCTGGACAAATAACAAAGTAAAAGATTGGAAAAGCAGTCACTTCTGCTTGCAGGTAGACATCACCAATGGAACACTGCAGGGGTCTTCTCCCCTCAGTGCACCCATGAGTGCTTTCTCCTTTTGTGAGCAAAATTTGAGCAAGTTAAACCAACAATAGGTGTTTTGCTGCCCAGCCAGCTTCAGTGGCACTTGAGTTATTGAGATCTCTACCAGCAAGGTTGTCCTAAGGATTCCCACGGTAGGAAACTGCTTTGTTTTGCTTTGTTTCTCCTGCCTCCTCTCTGCCCTGCCTCCTGTGCTGGCGGGCCAGCAGGTTTTCCTGGAACAGGTCATGCGTCTGCCACTGAGCTGTCTCACTATCTCCTGGGTGAAAGGGACCATCTGCCTCTCAGACAGCCCTGAAAGGCTTTTATTTATGGAATACCAGTGATGCAAAGAGTAACAGCAGTTGCCACTGTGCAGGTAAAGCACTGAAACACCAAGACACCAGTTGACTTCTCCTCGATCACATATGGCTTCTGCACTAAGCTGAGAACCAAAGGTGTGCCTGCAGTTCCTCAGCAGGAACTGCTCTGAAATCACTTCGCTTTGAGGTTAAGATCATAGTGATGAAATACTTACCTAATTGGGGCCACACACTGCTCCTAGAGCAGCCAAAGGGCCTGGCTCAACCCATCGCACACCACAGATGAGGAGCTGTTATCCTCTGGCAGATGATTCAAACACTGGTCCTTCAAATACCCATCTGGGAAACCCAGGCTTTTGCTCCCAGTTTCCTGAGAAGGACCTCTAGATGTTTGTTGAGCTGTATCTTGTCCCAGCTCTGACCTGATTCCTTAACTCCTTTTCCCTTTCTACGTTTCAGCTTTTGAAGTTGCCTGGAGTGCTGCGGCCCGGACGAGCACAGGATGGACCCTGTTGTTCTCAGTTACATGGACAGTTTGCTGAGGCAGTCGGACGTGGCCTTGCTGGAGCCCCCAAACTGGCTCAACGATCACATCATCGGGTTTGCCTTTGAGTACTTCGCCAACCACCAGTTCCAAGAGTTTAGTGATCAGGTTTGTTTTATCAGCCCCGAAGTGGCTCAGTTCATTAAATGTGCTCTTAGTCAGGAAGAAATAGCCATATTCCTTCAACCGCTGGACCTTCTCCACAAGAAGCTGGTGTTCCTGCCTATCAATGACAACTCCAACCAGGTCGCTGGGGGCACCCACTGGAGCTTACTGGTTTATTTCAGGGACAAAAAGTGCTTTGCCCATTACGATTCCCACAGTAAATGCAACTCTGTCCATGCCAAGCAAGTGGCAGGGAAGCTGGAGGCATTCTTGGGCAAAAAAGGGGGCAAAGCAACCTTTGTGGAGGAGAAGGCGCCTGCCCAGCAGAACAGCTATGACTGTGGAATGTATGTGATCTGCAACACAGAGGCTCTGTGTCAGGGATACTTCAGAGGCTGGCCAGAGCCTTTGCTGCAGCTCCTCACCCCCTCCTACATCACGCAGAAGAGATCAGAGTGGAAAGCTCTCATCACGAAACTGGCACAGAAGTGATGGAAATGCAGCTCCAACCCTCCAAAAACTGCCTTCCCCGTCCACGAGGCAGCACCCCCAGTGCCTGAGGGAGATGCCCATGCACAGGATTGTCCCAAAGAAGAAGAATGTAACCCCTCCAGCATGGCTAGACCCCCAAACACCCCCTTCCTCCTGAAAAAGCCTTAGCCCGCTCTGGAAATCACTGGCCTTCAAACTTGTAATGTGAAAAGTCACTTTGCTCTCAAAGAAAATCCTCCTCGTGGTCAAGTTTTACACTAATTGCTGTGGCAAAATGGGTTATTGCTAAAGAGACTTCTCCACCTTTTGCCCAGCAGACACCATGCCCTCATTAGGTAGCTTTAACCGGCCACAGGCATTGCTGCTCCAAGCCCGGTTTAGCAAATGCCCCTTAAAACCAAGCCCCTAACTGCTTTCTCCCAGCTACTTCTAATCTGTGCCTCCTGCTAGCAGCATTCCAGCAGTCTGGGGTTTAGCACCAAGGATTTGTTTCACCCCCAGAAAGCTGATACCGAGATGTTACCTGTCAAAAGATGAGACTCCAAAGGAAATGCTATGATTAATTAAGGAACCAGGCAGAAAGAGAATCACTTTTCTTCAGACAGGTGCTCCTAAGCTGTAGCTTGTTTCTGTCCCCCACCTTGCTCTTACTACCAATTAAAACCTGACTCTAAGCTGCTGGAAGATTAATAGGAAGCTGAGAAGCCCAGTCCTAGGAAAGGGAACTTGGCTGAGATGAGAAGCAGCACTCACTCTTTGAAGGTTGTGTTTTTCATGAGGATTTCAGGTCCTCTCCACGCGGGGAGGTTCCTCAGCGCTCCCCAGCCCTCGCTGGCGTTCACAGCACTCAGGTGCTGCTTCCTCCAGCACAAAACCAGTTCTGTTACTTGAGATAAAGGAAAAAAACACACCAGGGAGAACAAAAGGACAGAGTTTGAGTTATAAAAGCCAAAGATAACTGTGGTCTCCTTGAAGCCCAGGAAGTCCTTAATACCCTTCGAACCGAAACGCTTTCCCTCCTGCTCTTGCTGGTGGCTGGGATCTCCCAGCAGATCCTCCTGTGAAAGATGGGCTTAACAGTAAGGAAAATAAAGACTAACCTGGGATGTTTTTGCAGGATAAGGAGTAAGCTCTACCCTCATGAGGAGCCAGGAGCAGGTTGCTCAGGTAGTGTCTAGCAGAGCAACCACACCCCAGCGCGCCGGCTGCAGCAGGGAAATGAGGTTAACCAGAGCCCTCGGAATAGGAAAGGGGGAAGGATTGTTTTTACCCTGCAGTTCTTCACCCAGCACACTGCCAGCCCAGGCCCACCAGTGTGTGTGTACCGGCACCACGGCAATGAACTTTAGGAAGGGCTTAAACTTCCCTTGTTGCTAAGAGAAAGGTAAGTAGCCACAGCCAGGCTCTTCCAAAACACCCAAGGAAACACAGTGCCAGCAGTGGAGCGAAGCAAGGGTCAGTGTCATTCCCCTCCTTCCTGCAGCACCACCAGTGGGTCAGGGCATCCCATCCATCCTTTCCAGACTCCCCGGAAAACCCCTTCTGTGCTCTGGTGGAGCTGAAAACCCTGGAGAGGGTTGAAATGGGATCGAGCCGCTCGCCGAAGGGGATTCACTTTGGACTCTGTGGCTTTGCCGGAGCAATGTCACTGCTGCTCCAGGTCCAGAATAAAACTCGAACCAAGCTGAGCACTTGTATCACCCTGTCTTTGTGTAGGTACCTGCTGGTTTCTTCTTGTGCAATGGTATCAAGGCCACAACGATTATTGGGTCTTGCAGTGGCCTCTCAGCCACTCTGTGCCCCGCAGTGGGTGAAACTGAGCAGAAATCAGCCTCAGAGAGCCAGGAAGCCCAGGGACAACTGCACCCACACCTCATGTGACAGTGAGGCAGCCACATAGGCACATCTGATCATCTAATCCTGTCTTTAGGGGTTGATGTGAGCTTGGGAGGAGCATGGGAAGAGGGGACGGAGGAAGGCAGGACAGTGGGTGCGATGGAGAGCGTCAGGGGGACTTGAGGGCAGGGGCACCCTGTGTTCCTTGTCCCCAAGGGACAGGGCAGGAGGCAGCATGGGGAGTACCCAAGGACATTTCCTGCACCCGAGGCTTTTACGTGGCATTTCTTTACACAAAGGAAAGCAAACAAGCTCCAGCAGGGCGTCACCAGGAGCACTACTAACACACAGCGAGCAGGCAGGCAAACACTGGCTGGAGAACACCACCAGGACCTTGCAGCAGGAACCCCCCCGAACCATGCCAGGGGCTCTTCCAAACCTCCTCCACGTCAGCCAACTGCACCCACAGATTGTCCCCCCCCCCGGGGTAACTACAGAGCCCCCAGAGGAGCTGAGGTGTCTGTCACTGCCATCACACAGCTGCGCCTGGGCTCCGCACAGCGACAGGGGATGTACCTGGTTTGTACTGGGTGCTGCAGAGCATCCAAAACTACACTGGGCACACAAGCCCCAGAAAACCCCAATCCTAAACCTCATTTTGTGGGGCATAAACCCCACTTTAAGGTTGAACCCACTGAGCACCAACTTGGGTTTAGAAAAAAGAACTCCAAACCCCTTTGAATGGTGTGAGTGCCTATTGGGGATGGAGCAGCAGCGGGATGGTACCTTGCATCCACTGGTCACCCCCAAACTCAAAGGCTTCAACAGTCCTGTAGCACCGGCGCTTTGGAGCAGCAGCTTTGGCCAGAAACGTGGCCAAGCCCCAGCACCCCAGAGTACTAAATCACCCGAAAACATGGGGTGACACCACCCCCACCTCCGCTGGGGCTTTCCAAGTTGTTTCACTCATTTTCATGCATTCTGCTCTATGGGCCGGGCCTGGTGGGAGAGGAAATTCGGGTTGCGGATGCTCAGGGAGGAGGAGAAACGCTCAGCCTGTCCACCGCAGCAGGATGAGGCTGCAGCTCAGCACTCTCCGCATGCGCCCCCCCCATCCCCAGAGTGGCCCTGCCACGGGCCCAAGTACCGCATTCCGCAGTCTCTGCTGCCACCTAGTGAAGAAACCGCACCCGGGCCTCCTGCATCCGGAGCTCCCCTGGCTCTGGCTGTCCCCTGATTCTCCTGCCCCAGACAGGGCTGCACCCCCAGCCGGGTTCCCCCCCTCAGCATGGCCAAAGTGACACACAGGCTGTAAAAACGCTGCTGAGCACCCACCAGCATGCATCCAGCATATGACATCGGGGCTGAACAGCCCCAGGTACAACCAGCGCTGGCCCAAAGGGAGAACAAGGCGGTGGCCCCATCCCCAAAGCCACACAAGGACAGGGCTGTCCCCATGCAATGTCCTGAGGCTGCAGCCAGTGGAGGAGCACCAGGACAGCACTGATTCGGGGGTGCCCGGCTCTGCAGCAGACAGCGATGTGCTAGAAAATCCTGGGTTTATTCCATTTAAAAGCCATTCCGGGCCCGGGAGAGCAGCGAGTGCTGCCCCGGGCGCGGGGATTTGGCCCCATCAGCACTTGTAGTTCCCAAAAAACAGGAAAGAAAACCGAAAGGAATCCCACAGGAATCACCCCAGCGCGCTCCGGGGTCAGCTGGTGGGACAAACCCCGGGGGACCACGCTGCGCTCCGGGACCTTCCCCAGTGCCAGGCACAGGCTCCATTTGGGACATCTGAACAAGGGGAATGGGCTACTGCAGCCTTGGTCCGGCACCAAGCGCCTGGTCTGGGGGACCCTAAAGTGCTTTGCAGGGGACACAGACACACACACGCACCCCGAGATGGCCCGGTGCTCCGGGAGAGAAGGGCTGGGAGCCAGTACAGAGCCCAGCAGCGCTGGGGGGGCCTGGGTTGTACCCCCACTCTTGGGTGCTGCCCCACAGGGCTGGTGGCCCCTTTCTCCCTGTCCCTCCACACCCCCAGGGCTGGGGCCGTTCCTCCAGCCGCGGTCCCGGGGGTATGGAGAAGGGGACAAAGAGGCAGGCTCAGCCCAGAGCCACTGCCGGGGTTCACCCAGAGCAGCAGCAGCAACAAATGCCCATGTCTGGGGGTTCCCAGTGAGCCTAAAGTCATCTTTCAACAGCAAAATTCCAAGCCTGGAATAAAAACCAGCACCCATTTTAGCAGCAAGTCCTAAGGGGAGCTCCAACCACTCGGCAGCCCTGAGCCATCGTCTAGTGCTACAGCACAGCAGCATCCCGGGGCGAAAACGGGCTTCCAGTGGGACAGGGAGTTGGCACCGGTGGCCGTGAGCTGGCCAAGAGGTCCCACCAGGAGCAGGTGCCAGCAGGAAGAGAGAAGATACTTGGTCCCATGTTACCGGCTGAGGGAAAGCCAGGTCCCGTGCAATGGCCACAGCCGGGAGGACTCAGCACCGGGATCCGTGCATGGGGTGACACCATCCCGGTGTCTGTCCTCAGCCAGCGCTGGGGGCAACGGTCACCTGCAAGCAGAGAGATGGGTGAGACAGCGGCCACGGAAGCACCGTGCCCAGGCCCCATGGGCATGTGAAGGGAGTCACCCCAATGTCCCCACCCCAAGGAACCACTCATGTCAGTCTCTTCCAAGGAACAAGGGATGGGACACAAGGAAACGGCCTCGAGCTGCACCAGGGCAGGTTTAGATGGAGCTGAGGAACAATTCCTTCCCCAGAGGGTGCTCAGGCATTGGAACTGCTGCAGTCACTGTCTCTGCAAGTGTTCACACAGCGTGGAGACGAGGCCTCAGTGCCATGGGTCAGTGGTGGCCTTGGTAGTGGGGGGCAATGGTTGGACTGGATGAGCCTAAAGGGCTTTTCCACCCTGGTTGGTTCTGTGAGTCTATGATTCTACGTCCATCCCTTGATGATGCCCATGGTCATGCTAGCCTCAGGACACAGCCCAGCTCCACCCCAGTGCTTCCTACAACCAGAAACCAGCCCCAAACCCACAGGTTAAGCTTTTCCCAAGGGCTGAAAGTCACAGGGACAGCAGAGCTTTCCTCAGTCACACAACCCAGCACTTGATGGGATCGTCCGGTGCATGGGGATGACACCTTGGGGTCTACCATCAGCCATCCCAACAGCCAAAGGATGAGGAATCCCTGGGACATGTCACAGAGCCATTGCTCTTTGCATCTCAAGTCCTCCACTCATGGTGCCACCCCCCTGCACCGAAGTGTCCCCAGGGCCCCTCACCTCCTGTGCCCACGGGAGAGGTAGTCCCGGTTGAGCGAGCAGAGCTGCTGCTCCAGGCGGAAGATGCGGAATGCAAGGTACGAGGAGGACACGACCAGAAGGCAGATGCTGGGGGCAGAGGAACAAGCACAGGCGCTCAGTGGCTCAGTTGGATGTTCCCGGGGTACCCCGTGTGCCCCCCACCGCGGCCGCTCAGCACACTCACAGCACGATGAAGATCTTCAGGAGCTGATAGTCGGAGGGCCTCAGCTCCGCCACGCAGCTCTGCTCCACCTCCAGCTCCTCCTCTGTGTTTATTGCACTTTCTGGAACACAAGGCCAGCATCAGCGGCACAGCACGGGGCTCGTGCCCCTCCGACTACCGGGAGCCTTCAGGTGGCGGCTGTTCCTCCCTCACAGGCACATGCGGAGGGCTCAGACCCCACATCCCATCCCCAGGACCCCATCACTGACTCCCAGCTTCAACCCTGCTCATCCGCAAGGCAGAAATTCCCTCTGCAAGAGCACAGGATGGATGAAGGGGCTCTGTGGAGACTCACACTCAGCACATGGTGCAGGGCTGGGCTTGGCCCATGTCCTTGCACCAGACACAGCCCTCACCTGAAACCAGGGGCTCCTCGGAGGTGAAGGAGCTCTCCTTGGTGCTCAGGCTGCTGACGGAGGTCCGGTGGATGCACTGGTAGTCGGTGTCCGGCAGTGACAGGGATAGGGAAGCGGGTGACACCTTCCTCCACTTGCCCTCAGGGACAATCACCTCCTGCAGGAACAGCCCCGGGTGAGCAATGGGGCCACATTCAGCACCTCCATCGAGCAGCAGCAGACCCAAACCATCATCCTAAGGTGGAGCTGGTGCTACCTAGGACAATAGTCCCATGGGGATGCAGGTTCCTACTGCCATAGGAAGGACTTGCTCACACACCCCATGCCTGCCCCGAATCATAGAATCCCAGCATGGTTTGGGTTGGAAGGGACCTTAAAGCTCATCCAGCTCCAACCCCTGCCATGAGCAGGGACACCTTCCACTGGAGCAGGTTGCTCCAAGCCCCTGGGTCCAACCTGGCCTTGAACACTGCCAGGAATGGGGCAGCCACAGCTTCTCTGGGCACCCTGTGCCAGCGCCTCAGCACCCTCACAGGGAAGAGCTTCTGCCTTATATCCAACCTGAACTTTCCCTGTTTCAGTTTAAACCCATCTTTAAAAAACCATCACCCCTTGTCCTGTCACTGCAGTCCCTCTCCAGCATCCAATACCAGTTGCCACCTCCTCCACCCCTTGAAGCTCATCATGGACTCCCACCATCCTCCAAGAGCCCCTCACCTGCCCCATGGCTCAGCATCCCAGAGAAGCACTGAATGGAGCACGGTGGTAACCGACAAGGAGAGGGGTTCCCTTGCTTATGTGTCCCCAGGGCTGGAGCTGCTGAAGGGCTGCAGTACTCAGAAGCACCAGGAGATGCTGCCAGCCTGGATTGCCCCTGATTCAGCCCTTGAGAAGTGTCTTCAACCCCTGGGATGCCACCAGCCCTGTCCCACAAGGGCCACTCCAATTGTCACCTCCTGCACCCAGCCAGTGCACAGGGCCACCAGCCCATGGAGGACACCATGCTCAGTGTCTTCGTGATGGAACAGAGAGAGGGACGGGCCATCCATATTAATGGAGAGGACAGATCCTGCTGGCCAAGGACAAAGCCACCGCAGGCAGAGCAGAGCCCTGCTGTGCTCCAAAGGCAGCAGGATGGGACCCCTCGTGCTCCCTTGGTCACGCTCTCCCCCCCCCCCCCCAGCCTCCTGGCTCTGAGCCATCCCACTCACCCCACAGGTTTTGGGACAATTAACCATATTTCCCGCCTGCTATCCATGTTCATGGCTGCGAACAGCATCAGCCACGGGAGCAGAGCGGCAGCATTTCCCACACTGCTCTGAGTTTTTCCATCCCTGGATGGACCCCCGAGAGCGAGAGGCTTGTGCTCAGCCATGGGCTGCCCAAACCACCCTCCTGACCCGTCTGTGTGTGCCACCGCAGGGGATGAGCATCCCAGAGGATGCGCTATGAAGGCAACAGCCACATCCTCACACGACCTTTGTCAGCAGTGGGGGAACAGGGACCGACTCCACACTGGCCCTGGCTGCACCAGTGCTGGGAAGGTGTTAAACTCCCCCAGGGGACACCCTCCTGCCCGCAGCAGGAGTTCACAGGGCTCCTTCCCTCACCAGTGACACAGCGTCAGGCTCCTCCGTCAGTTCCTTCAAGCTCAAGCTCTTCTTACTGGAGACCTGGAAGGAGAAAGGAACGTGTGCGATGGTGATGCCTCTCCTTGTCTCAACCTGGCCCAGAAACTGAGTATTGACTTTTCTGGAGAGCCTGTGAAGAGCAGCTGCTTAAAACTTGTGAGCACGGGGATGTGAGGACAAAGAAGAGCATCCGGCAGAGGACAGGGCACTGCATCACTGCTTCCCATCACCAAAAACCTCATAGGGCCATGGCCCTGCTTGAGCCTCAGCTTCCAGCGGAGGGGATAAAGCATTGTAAGGAGGGAAACGGGAATATGTAGGCAGAACCCAGCGCATTTGAATGGACAAATCCCCCAGTTTGGCAATGGAGCTGAGTCACCCGAATCACCACCCCACACCGCCAGCAAACACCCTGCCAGGTGGGGAAGGGCCCCGCCACTGCTTCCCATGTGCTTCAAAGGCAAGAGAGGGAGATCATAGAATCACAGAATAGTTAGGGCTGGAAAGGACCTTAAGATCATCCATTTCCAACCCCCCCCCCCGGTCCTGCTCTCCCGCTCCAGGGCTCTTCCCCCTTAGACATTTGAATTCAGATTTTGCTTGCCTTTGTACCATCTTTCCCCGCCTCAACCCGCAGACCTGGGGCACAGGCCCCGATGTGCGGAGTGGCAGAACTCGTATTGCTACCAGATTATGCATACTTCATCTACACGCCCTGGGAGAGAGCAGGAACTCCGGGCTCTGCCTCTGCCATCCGTGACCCAGAAAAGCCCAGTGTCAGCTCCTGGGGACAAGATGTGCCCAGGGCATGGTTCCTGTCCCTCCTCCCATGCCTTGCTGCAGGGTGAGGATGCTGGGAAGAGGCAGCAGGGCACCAGGGAGGGCTTTGGGAGCATCTGAAGCCATGATGGGGGGTGTGAAGGGTTCTGCTCCCTGAAACACAGCCCTCGAGGCCAGTACAGAGCCCCGTGGCCACCGGAACACGGGGTGGAGGTTACCTGCAGGTGCGTGCAGACTCTCCTCAGGACATCATAGACACTGTCACGGGAGATGAGGGACACGAAGATGTACTGCAAGAGAAAGAGAGGAGCTGCCAGGAGAGATTCCCCCATCTCAAGTCCGGTTCTCCACAGGCAGGGACAAACAGAGGCGTCCTGCCCTTGAATCTCCCCTCCCACAGGAGCCACATCCCCCTGCAGGCACCTCCCTGAGGAGGTTCCTGCTGTTATTTTTGCAGCCACCTAAAACCTGGACCAGATTTTTTTGGGGTCAGTCTTGCTCAGCTGCTCTTCCCGTGGGGCCTCCCAGGATCAGCCCAGAGGGATGCGGCAGGAAACGGGGCCGGGAGCGATGGAAAACATCCCCATGGGTCGGCACAAGGGGACACGGGGCAGTGCATGCCTCACCTGACGCAGAGCAGCTTTGCAACCAGATTGCTTTGAACACCCAAATCCTGCTTAAATCCTGCAGGAATCACCCCCTCCCAAAGCCCTACAGGAATAACCCTGGCAGGGGATGGGCAACGCGCGCTGCTGCCAGCGGGCAAGGACTCAAGACACACCTGGCAGGACCACATCAGCTCACTGCAGCCAACACCCACTGTGATTTAGCAGCTGGAAATTCAGCCCCTTATCCAAGTTTTCCGGCAGCTGGGATGAACACCAGCCCCAGCCCCTCCCCTGCTTGTGCTTAAGGAGTTTAAAGGTTTTATTTGAGCCTGGTGGGGATTTGTCAGGCTCGACCGAGTTTCACTTGGGCTTTGCTTCGCCCAGAAACAAAGTGAAATTCAGAAACAAAAGCAAAGCCACGGTGTTTGCCCTGGCTGGCTGCCAGCATGGAGAGCACTGCTCCATTCCCAGCTGGAAGCGCTTCATTCCCTGCTCTCAAAGCAGAGCTGACTCGGAGCAGGGCCGTGGCGAGGCTCCGGTGTTACCTTCCTGCTGGCGTTGGTGGTGATGGCCAGGCCGTTGGGCAGCAGCCGAGCAGTCTTGTGCTTCTTTATCAGCTGCACGGACACCACCGGGATCACCACCTGGAGGACAAAGAGACACAGGGATGGGGCGAGCTCCAGGAGGTGCCTTCACGAGGCAGACACGAAGCACACATCGCAATTACACCTCAAGCGGAGCAGCGGCGCGGGGATTCAGACAGAGCTCACGTCATCCCCCCGTGCTCATCTCGGCTTGGAGACAGTTTCTACGCAAACAAAACAGCAGGGACATGGGGAAAACACCCCCCGGTGAGTCTGAAACCCAGCACAAGCCCAGGGAGTTAAAACTAAAGCCGGATGTAATCCATGGCAGGGTGACTTCATTGAACCCCATTCTTCCATCAGGTATTTGCTTAAAGCGGCTGATGGAAATAATTCAGCTCTTCAGCCCGGTTTTCAAGGAAGTCGTCTCTCCCCAAGATCTCCATCAGCCACAGGGCTAACAGGGAAGCTTCAGGCTGGAAATCAAGAAGAAAAGCCAGGAGAGATTCAAATCTTCCTCCCCCCCAAACTTTGATCTTCCTTCAAATGCCCCTGCGGTTTGTAGGAGGTTTTACATCAGGGAACTCTAAACCAAACCAACATTTGGTTTCCCCAGGCCAATGCTAGGGGTGATCTGAGGAGGACGAGAAGGAGCAGCAGCCACACTCCTCTCGAAAGCACAGCGCTTTTGATGGTGGTTTGGGGGTTATTTGGGTGCAGGAGGGGATAACTGCAGTGTAGCCACATCTGTGAGCCCTATGGGACTGGGGTGCGCGGGCCCCAACGTTACCTTGATATCCTTCCCAAAAAGGTTTGCATAGAAGCAGAGCCAGTTGGGGGAGATGTAAAGCCTGCCCTGGATGAGGATGTCTCTCTGGAGCGCACAGGAGCAAACTGCAAGGCAAACAAAGGGCTATGGCAGACCACGGGCCGGATCCTGCCACCACCATGCCCGTCCCTCACCGCATCACCCACCTTTCAGCACGCTCTCCTCCGTGGGGATGTCCTTGAACAGCTTGTGGTACTGGGAGTTGTACTTGCTAGCGGCCTGAAAGCAAAGCAGAGCAAAGTTATCGGTGACCTCGTTGATGAGGAGACCCCTCAGAACACCCTCCTGCAACACAATCTCCCTCTGCCCACACCTGGGACCGGCGCAGGGGGGTCCCACCGGGCTGGGGACGCTGGGCACAAAGGGCTGGAGGAGGCTCAGATGATCCCGCACCCAGCAGACGCTGCGCCATCCTCCCAGGCAAACATCCCCCCTTAATGCCTACGGAGGCTGCGGAGCCTCTGCGAGGAGCCGGGCTTCTCCCAGCCTCATCCGCAGGCAATTTATCTCGCCCAGCGGTTTCCCTCCTCCTCCTGGAGCTCTTCCCTTATCCGGGGCACGGTGACAGCACTTGCTCTGTGCCCATCACACCGCGCCATCCAGCTATTTATATTCCCGGTGTCTCTTCAAAGGCTGCCGCAGGCTCAGCAGCTTCTGGGGAGAAGCGAAAGGCTCCAAAGCAGTTCCAAGCTTTGCAGTCACTCAGCCCTGGGAAGGCAGGTTTGTGCCCCTGCCCCGGAGCCCCTGGTGCTCCCCGGGGCCACAGCAGAGCCCTCCTGTCCTGCCTGCGGTGGCAGGGTAACCTTTGAGCCACACACCCGTCACTGGATGAGCTGGGCTATAAGAGGATCAAGGCTCAGCACCGCCTGGGGCTGGCTCAGACACGCCCCCGGGAGACACCCGGGGTGGTGCGAGTGCAGGTGGAGTGTTTCAAGGGGACAGGGGGGGCATCGTGGCATCACCTCCAAGCTACCCTCAAGAAACACTCCCCGGCCCCAGCACAGCCCCATAACCCCCACAGAGGCCTCTGATTAATCAGCAGAATGGTTTCCTTCTCCATCTTCTTCATGGGGAAAGGCAAAACACCTCCTCCCTCTGCTCCTGCCTCTCCCAAAGCATCTCCTGTTTGCAGGTGGACCAAAAAGCTCTACTTTGGGCATGATCTGAACAACCAAAAAGGTTCAAGCAGATGGGAACTGAGCTGCCTACAGTCAAGATTTCTGCTCTCTCCTTTGCTGCGGATGGAAAATCCTGAAAGTGTTTGCCAGGCAGATCACAGACCAGTTGAAACCATCATTGGCTCCCCTGGAAACACAGACAGGAGCCTCTGTCCTGCACCAGGAGCAGGCTCCTCCATGGCAGATGGCCAGGGTCAGGCTCCAAGGACCCAGCCCGTTCACCCACGAAGCTCAAGACTTACCACTTCCCGGTGGCATTTCTTGATGTCCTCATCCTTCAGGGCTTCATTCAGGCGGAGGCTGGAAGGCAAAATAACAATCATCAGGTGAGTGAGGAGCCCCAGGCCTCAGCCGCTCCCTCAAACACGTGAGCTGCAAGAAGAGACACAGCACGATGCAGAGGATCGAAGAGAGACCCTGGGAAGGCACATTTGGATGTTAAGCAACAGCTGATGGTGGAGGCACCAGCATTGAGGTGCCTGTACCCAAATACACCCGAGCCCCGGGGGAAGGAGCCCCAGCAGCAGCAGGGACAGGTTAGGAGCAGCTTCAGCCAGGTCAAGGTTTCCCCAGGGAAAGCACAAACGGAAGTGTGGGAACATGTCCCGGCAGGAGGACGGGCCCAGGGCATCCATCTGCATCCACCACGCCAGCAAACAAAGGGAGAAACTACAGACAGTGAAATCCCCCCAGCAACCTCAGCAGCAGGAACACCGTCCCTTCCCCAGACCCCTCCTTCCCTCCCTGACAATACATAAGAGCTGCTGGGATACACCTGGGGGCTTGGAGGCAGCGGGGATGCTGCAGGAGGTCACAACAGGAGGGAAAAAGCGCAAATACTTGACTGCAGACCCCGCTGCCCATTACCTGCCGTCGAGGGAATCCAAACTCCTCTGCTTGTGGGATGTCTCCAGCTTTTCACGGCCGTGCATGGGCTCGGGGCTCTTCAGGGGAGCTGCTTTTTCATGCATCAGCTTGGCACTGCAAGGAGAAGCTGTTAGCCCCCAGGGGGGAGGGAAAGATGGAAGAGATGTGGTTTGGAGCCATAAATGCACTCCCTTCAGTCCCAGCCTGCACACAGTGGTTGGTATCTACCAGCCAAGGACAGCAGGAACATTGCTGTGACTTCCCACATCACGTGGAGAAAGAAATAAGCCCATCCCTTGCCAGGAACTCCTCGGCACTTGCAGCCGAGCGGCCAAAGAGCAGCACTTGCTCCCCTAGCACCCTCCACAGCAGAGCCACTCCTCAGGAGCCAGAGGTTTATGAAACTTCCTGGAGATTCCGGCCAGTGAGGGCCAAGATCCGCTCCTCCGTGTCAGCAAAACAGCGTCTTCCCAGGGCAAAGCCCTTGCCAAGGGCACCACCTCCCTTGTTTCATCCTTTCATGGCTCCCCTCTCCTTAAAGCCTGTTATTTGCTATCATGGGTTTTATCAGAGGTGCTTATCAGCTGTGACAGGTAAAGCAAACACTCTCCCAGGGAGGTTATCACCCGGTGGGACAGAAAGGTGACACATCCGCCCACGGCAAACCACAACCAGAGATTGCTGCCGCGTGGCTGGCACAGAGAGCCAAAGCGGGGCACGGTCCCAGGGCACAGGGGCTGCAGCAGCGATCCACAGGCTCTGGCAGCACGGAGGAGCCCGGAAACAGCCCCGGGCTATGGAGAGGGAATTGCTCAAGGGAAGAAGCTCAGCTGCCAGAGCAGGTGGGGCACGGGCAGGATGGACAGCATGGGGTTGGAGCACATCCCGGTGCCCGCAGGGGCGATGCGGAGGCAGTGCGGCAGAAGCCGTACCAACCACTTCCTAGAGGCAGAGGGGCTCTTCTGCCACCTGTACTTCCCGGGACACACCTTGCACCCGCTCCAAGGGACTCATCTGAAGGGAAACCCATCTCAGTGACTCCCCACAGCCTCAGGGAAAACCAGGGTGGGGGTGCTGCACCCCAACAGTGCAAGACTGCATATCCCCACCGCCTCAGGGGCCTGACAAGATGCTGTCCCTATGCAATGGAATATCGAACCCTGGCTGGAAGCAGGACTGCTCCCTGAAGATGCAGCACATACACAGGGCTCCAGAAAACCTGACCCCAAGTGAGCAGGCTTGGAACCAGCTCCCAGCTCCCCACAGCCAGTGGGGAAACGAGCTGCCTGCACGGTCCCCAAACCCAAGCATTGAGGGATGGGATGATCACACCGAGGTCGGGGGGCTTAGGAGAAGCTCAGGTCAAAGGATGTGTCTGGAAGAGAAGGGAGGCTCTGCCAACAAGAAGCACCAAAATAACATCTCTTGGCATCGCACCAAAGACTTTGTCCCTGCCCGATTCCTCAGCCACCCCATGGCTCTGGGACAGGCAGCCTGTCCCAAATGGTGATGCCACATTGATGCCACACTGCCCTGAAGCCAAATCTTCTACCATGGAGGCACTGAAGCCTGCACTCCCCCTGCCCCCATGCTGGGAAAAGGGGCTCCAGAGCCTCCCTCTCCAGAGCTCAGCCCGCTCCAGCTTCCCCTGCATCATCCCTTAAATCCCCTCCGCTTAATCCAGGCGAGCGGATTTAGCCCGGACCAGGGCTGACACCAAGGGGCACCACAAAGGGGATAGGGAAAAGTGCCCTTACTTGAGGAGATGGCACCAAGAACGGGCCCCCAGGTCACCAAACACACAGAAATCCCCTCGAATGAGGAGGGCCAAAGGCTGGAGAGCACCTGGAATGCCCCATGGCCCTGTCCTGGCTTTCTCTGCCCCACACGGTCACTGCCAGGGACAAGTCCTGGATAAGATGGTCCCAGACAGGGTGCCAGGACCAGGCTGCTCCAGGGAGGGGCTGGGGGCTATGAGGAGCACCCGCAGCCCAGCAGAGACACTGCAGCAGCTGCCTCAACAGATGTTGCTCTGCCCCAGCTCCCAGATACATCAGGGATAGAGATCCAGGGTTCAGGAGCACAGGGTAAGATAAGGTTGGGCTCCACAGAGCTGATGGGGAGGTCTCCCTCCCAAGAGCCACTTCCAGTACCAGCACAGAGACAGCCTGTGGGCTGTCCTCGAGGGATTTGCTTAGCAGGAAGCTGCTCCTGCAGGAAAATCACCACCCTGAGTGTCCCAGACTACAAGCGGAACAGGAACAGTCGGAGCGTGCATCCCCCAAGACAAGATGGAGCGGGCAGGCACAGCAATTCCCAGCAAAGGGAAAACACTGCCGGCCCCTGCCCACTGTCCTGAGGCAGACACCCCCCTTCCAGAGACCCCCAGCTCGCCTCCAGGCTGCGGCTTGGCCAGGAGGGCCCTGGAGCTTCTCCCTCTCCCCATACCAACATCTCCCTCTCCTTACGCGATGCTGGGATCCAGCCTGGGAACGATCTGTCGCGAGCCCCTCCAACAGCGCTGGATTCTCCCTGGATCCCTTCCCTGCCGCTGGCACAAGCGAGGGGGAAGCGCGTGGCAGAGGCAGCAGAGCGGGAGGGAGGGATTTTGCCTCCCAAAACTAAAAGCCGAGGATCAGAGCCAGAGGGAGGCACCTGCGGCCGGGCCGCCTCGGCCCAAGCGAGCCCGGGCGGGATCCGGCGAGCTGCCCTTGTTCCCGGTTTTCAAGGTCATTTCAATCCCGAGTGTTGGCTGCTGGAGCGGAGCCACCGCCGAGGATGCTGGAGGGGAACGGCGGGTCCCGAGCAGCGCTGTCAGGGGAGAGGCAGAAGGTCAAGGCCGGCACGGAGATACGGCGCTGGTGCGTGTGCGCCGCCGGCGGCCTCCCTCAGCGCACCCGGGTCCCCCTCCAGGAACGGCCGTCCCCGGGGCGCTGCGCCCGTTTGGGGCACAGCCAGGGTCTCGCTCCCAGGGCCGCCCCCAGCACCCGGGATTCGGGGTTCCACCGGCTCCGAGAGCCCCGCGCCACCAGGACGGCGCGGCCGCGAGCACCGTGGGGCAACCCCGGCCCGGGGCAGCTCGTCCGCCGCCCAGCACCGAGGGCAGCGCCCGGAGCCGACCCCAGGCTCCGCCCGGGCTGCGAGCACGCCCCGGCCAAGGCGGAACCAGCGGTTCCCGGTCCGCGGCAGCGGCGGCACCCCCCCCCCGGGCCGGGCCGTCCCCTCAGAGCGGGAGGCGGAGCTCGGTGCTTCCGCGCTCCCCTCACGGCGCGGCGCCGCCGGCCGGGGCAGGCCGAGGGCGGGCACCGGGCTCGCGGCGGCAGCGGGGGGGGGGGGCGCCCCGCGGCCTCGCACCCCGCCCCGGGCACCGCCACCCCCCGGTCCCCGCCGGTGCCCCCGCGGCCGCCTCACACCATCCCCCCCGCCCCGTACCTGCGCGGCGGCCGCGCGCTGCCCGGCCCCGTCACACCCCGCGCGCCCGGCCCCCTCGCGGCACGCCGGCGCCCTCCTATTGGCTTCCCGCCGCCAAGCCCCGCCCCTCCGCGCACACGCATTGGTCGCTGCCACCCGCAGCTCCGCTCCCCTGATCTCTGGCGGGAGGGGGCGGGGCTTAGCGGGGACACGCCTCTTAAAGGGCCCGCGGAGCCCCCGGTGACCGCAGCCTCTCCCCTCCGGGCAACAGGAAAACGGGGCCCGTGGCTCGGACCGCTGCCGCGGGTCCCCTCCACCCGCTGCCAGCAGCAGAACGACCCCAGGCACCCCCCTCCCTCCCCCCCAGGACAAGGACCGGGGCAGCTGTGGGTGCTTCAGCTTCTCTTTTATTGATGGACAGTGGTGCTCGACCGCCCCAGGGGCCCGTGGAGTGCGGGGTGCAGGAGAAGGCTCTGGGACGCACACACACAACTAACACGGTGACAGCGAGGGGAGCGCAGGGGCGCGGAGCACCCCTCTTCTAACCCCCCCCAGGGGACAAACAAGGTGAGGGGCTGCATAAACCTCAGGTTTGGTCTGTGCCTCCAGCGAGGAGGGGACAGGGGAAGGGTTGGTCACCATCGCCTCCCCCCTTGCCCATCACCCCAAACCCTGAGCCCAGTCCTACACTGACAAGAACTCACTACGCTGACTCCAACATGGACCAGGGCACGACTTCACTACGGGGAGAGGGTTTAAAAAAAACTAAACACTTCAAGTATGTACTTTTTTAGTGATTTAAGGTCTCTTCCCCCTGCTGCTGCACTGGGTGGTGTTTAGCAACCTACGTCCACGCTAGGGAGAAGAACAGCGCAAGCGATGGCAGGCCTAACGCGAGGGGAGAGGGGAGCGAGGGGAAGGGGGAAGGAAGGTGGTTGGTGCTGGTTGGAGTCAAGTCGCTCAAGGAACGGGCACCACACGCATGGTATTGGTGTAGCCGGAGCCGGGGCGCCAGCCCGTCAGCACGATGACCAGGTCACCGCTCTTGAAGAACCCACGTGCTTTGCCTAGGAGAGAAGAGAGGGAGAGGTCAGGGCTTGTCATATCACAGCGCCCACCCATGCAGAGGGACACCCAAGTTGATATCAAGGCCCCATCGCTGCCCACCCCTCTCTGCTTTGGGCTCCATCGGGAAAAGGAGCTGAAAATTCCAGAGCACAGAATTGGGAGAGGGAACAGGAAAGGAGCCACTCCACTCCAGGCTTTTCACATCCTTCAGGGCAAGCACCATGTTAAAAGCCAACCCCGTTTTCTGCCAGAACCCATTTTAAGGCAGCTGCGCCAACCCTGAGGGCCCATTTCCCAAGCGGATGCGGTTGCACTCATGCAACTGCCATCCCCTATTTCCCAAACAGACACCGTTACCACACAGGCAGCGAGCTCCTCTCCTTGTCACCGGTCCCCACTGGCACCCACAAAAGCACTGTACCTTGGGGACTCAGGACCCCCATGTCTCAACCCGCCTGATTCCCGGTGTGGCCCCACTCACCAACATTCATGCCCAGGTTGACGCGGAGGTCCACGTCCTCAGCCCAGGCATCCAGGGCTGCCTCTTTGCAGAGGACAGGGAAGATGCCGCGGTAGAGGTGTGCCTGGCGTGCCGTCTGGTCATTGCGGGTCACTGCGATGATGGGAGCCCGCGGGCGGTACCGGGACACGAGGTGTGCAGACCTGCAAGGACACCACACAGAGGGTGAAGCACCACGCTACAGGCACTGGGGGAGCCTGCGTACAGCCACAACAGCACAAGCAGCAGCCAGGTTTGCCCAGGGAACTCCACACCCCCCAGGAGGGACCAGAGGATGACCCATGGGAGACGCTGGCAAGAGCCAAGCGCACCAAACAAGCTGGATGCTCCTCTGAATTCCCAGTTTGGCAACTGGGCAGGCCATCACCCTTGGCAGTGGTGACCATCATCTTGCCTCTGCATCTAAAGCACCATCTGGGTGTTTTGGTCCCGAAAACAAGCATTTATTTGTCTCCGTTGCTATGTTAAGGTGGCGAGGTGCCATTTATTCCGGCCTCTGCAAGCAGTCCTTGGCATCTCAATGGGGGTTCCTGCAAGCTCCCTCTGTTTTGAGGAGCTCCTGGTTCACAGGATGGGAAGAGCCTGCACTGAAGCCATTTGCCTCCCAGCCACGTTCACCTGCTGAAGGCAGTGCACAGGCTGGTTCCCCCACACAGAGCTCTGCTCTTGCACCTATCAGGAAGCAAATGCCATCGAGGCCAAAAGGTAGAGCGGAGCATTGGGCACAGGGGCCTTAAAACACCTAAAAGAGGAAGCAGCACGCCCTGGGTGGGGACTGCAGCTTCCTTTTCCCTGGGCATGGAAACTGCAGTATTTACAGCTCCATCTTTCCGATGAGTACATCAGGATCTCCATGAGCTTTTGCAGCTTCATTTAGTGGAGCCAAGCTCAGGAACATTCAAGACTGCTGCTTAAAGCAGGCAGTGGCAGCCTGCTGGAAGTCCCCAAACACACATGCCAGCTCTCGGACAATCCTTCCCACTCTGCCCAAGAAGCCTCCCAGCAGCTCTAGGACATCCAGGTACTCAAGGGCTGTAACCGAGCCCACAGCTAACCGTATTCAGAGTTCTAATCTCTTTAGAAAGGTAAAGTGAGGTGGAACCTGTCACAAAGAACGTCAGAAGCATGAGAGTGTCCAGCCTCGATGTTACAGGCACTCCTCATTTCAGCAGGAAGCAGCTGCATCAAACCATTTGAAGCTGTAAATTTAGGAGGATTCACTGATGGTCAAGATCTTCAGGCAGACCGCGCATCTGATCGCATCTCTGCTGCTGCACTGCTATTCCTTCGGTCCAAATCCAGTGCAAGCAATTCCAGAAGCAGTCTGAGACTTAGGGTCGGACGTGCTTTGGGAACGGGCAGCCTAATTCCTCTAGGTAGAAAAGCTGATTAGCTCCAGCTCCCTTTCCATTGCTGGAAAAGTGAGTCTCTGCTCACATTGCTGGATGGAAATCCCAAACTCTAATGGCTCCACTGTATCCACGTTGCTGTCACGCACCCGCAGCCAAGGTACCGAGCTCCTCTGTGAGCACAGGCAGCACATGGCTGCTGGTGCCTGCCTGGTCAGCGAGGTTAACACAGGCATGAGGAAGAGGGAATTTCCAACACTCTCCATTTCCTTCCCTAACAATCCTAAGCAGGTTCCCTTCACCCCTCAGGCGTAGGCAAGCAGGGCTGCTGCCTGAAGGGGTCAGCAGGGGACCAAGAATTTGGATGCTCCTATGAAAGGCCAAGACCTTGACTGAAATAAATAAATAAATGGATTCTGCATCCACTGAACTTGTTACATCGAGGATTTCTTGCCACAAAACGTGAACTGAAGCTGCACCACTGACTTTCCCTTGACTCTTCCAGCCAGCGCTGCTGGCAGAGATGCCATTCCCAGCTGGAAGGGGAGGCAGGGATTGGTGCTGATGCCACGCTGGCAGAGGCAGGTGGGGGAACTTGGAGGTTCTTTACGTGCAGATGTTCCAGATGTCTGCCCATCTCCAGGGCACCAGCACTGCAGCAGGGAGCTGGGCTCTTAGTCGCTGCCAAAGCCCAGCTTCATCACTACGGCTCTCCTTTCAAAGCCATCTTTATGTGAGTCTCCTTCCCCCACCCTGTCACGAGGTTGGCTTGACCTGGGGGAACCTGTCACCTCCTACCTTCCAGACTTGGTGAGGACAATAATGGCCCCGCTGCAGCACTTGAAGGACGCTTCCACAGCGCCAACAGCAGCGGCCTCGGTGGGATCACAGTTGAGGGATGTCAGACGACGCAGTTCCTCAAACAACTGCCTGTGAAAGATGGCGGCTTCGGCCTCCCGGGCAATCTATAAGAGCAACACGCGTTCGGGAAGACAGCACAACACTCACATCAGCCGCTCCGGGCAGCAGGGGCAGGGCGAGGTGCTCCATCACCAGGTGTCACACAAACACCATTAGCTTTGACACAGGAGTTGCCAATCAGTGAGCACAGATAACCTGGGGCAATGCCGCAACACGCGGGCACCCAAACAGCACACGGTTAGAGAGGAACCAGTTGGTCCTCAAGGTTTCTTTGCTGAATTGGTGGCACCTCCGGAGTCACCTCACCCTGCCGAGCCCACACTCGGTGACATTCATGCCAACTGCCAGGCACTCTCGCTCTGCTCCTGCCTACGGAGTCCCTTCCTAGCACAGAGAAGTCAGCTCAGACCGCAGCGGTTGCACAAGGCTGATAGGGCAGCAGCGGACCGCTTGCTAAGCATTGGCAGTGTTGAAAGGGCGTGTGTTCGTATTCACGGCACCAAGCCCCCTCTCTGAGCCCTACCTGCCAGACTCGGTCAGAACTATCAGGGCTGGAGCTAAGCACTTAAAAGAGGCCTCCACTGCGCCTGCTGCCATGGCATCAGCAGGGTCTGTGTTCTTAACACTGAGGCGTAAAATCTCTTCGAACAGCTGACGATGGAACACTGCGGCCTCAGCCTCGCGAGCGATCTGCGGCCCCGAGCAGGAGCGACGGAGGAGGAGAGGAAAGAAAAGGAGGAAAGATACACCAGAGGAACGTGAGATCACATTAATTGGCTTAATTGTCACAGTAATGCATGCAAAAGGATATTAAAGGTCAAGCTGTGAAGCCCTTCTTGGCTCTCAGGTTGGGAGTTTGCCGAACACAACCCAGTACCACCACAGCCGCGCTGGCTGCTGAACTGGTGGGCACTGGTCATGGGGCCAACATTCCATAGGTGGCATTCCTGCTGTATTTTGGAGCCCTTTCAGAGCAGGCAAACACTGCCTGCTCTTCAAGGAGCAAAACAAGCCAGCGCGATTCAGAGCACTTTGTTGCAGTTGCTTATCACTTCCTTGAGAGACTCTCATGCCATCTACCAGCCTGCTGATGGTCCTGCCCACAGCTCCTCAAGAGGAAACCTCTGTAGCTCCATGTCTCCTTATCAATACCCTCCCAACACCATACAGCACTGCTGGAACAGTCTTCATGGAGCCAACACACCATTAGTGTGCTTTCAACATCACCCTGAATCTGTGAGACTGTGGCTCTCAGCTTCATTAGATTTAGTTTAGCTTGAGAGCCAGTAAAGACCTGGTTTAACCTGAGAGCCAATAAAGTTTCACCTCCAAGTGCTATAACAACTTCTCTTTTGGTAATAGAGAAATAAAAACAGGAACAAGTCTTCCTTATGGGGTTGTCACAACATGTTGGGATGTCTGTACAGTGCTAGACAAGGTAGAGGCACATCTAAGGGCATTCTGTTCAGAATAAGCATTTGCCACAGGTTCAGTGATCTGTTCATCCTCATTTTTAAAGAGGATTCTCATCTCAGAAGGTTGCATTAGCCCCTGACAACCCAATAAAGAAGGCTTGCAGAGACTAGAAAAGCATGCAAAGGTTCATCATTTTTTTGAAGACAACTCCATCCAGTTGTTGCTTTGGAAATTGAGCAACCACTACACAAAGCATGATGAGTTATGTTTAAGCAGAAAGTGCCATTAGAGTAAATGGCTTTGTCATTAGACCCCTTCCAAATATCAATTTTGCTATTCTAATGTTAATTAATTGCTTTACATGATGCCAGGAATTATCCCTCTTCCACAGATCAGTTTAAGCCAAAGTGGATAAGTCTCTTATGTCTAAAAATACCAGGACACATGTGACAGGCAGGAACAGCAGCCCAGCCCTTAAATCCACATCACCGCTGCCATTACTCATACAGAAATGGCCAGAGGGGTTCCAGCTGTTACATGTGCAGAGGTACCAGGGTGGAGGTGGGAAAGAGGAAGATGGCAGCTATTTAAACCTGGGTCCTTGTCAGACAGTATGGCCAGAATGACATCTGAAGACAACTGTGGAATGTGGACTGGAATTGGAAGGAATCCCACTCCCACAGGCAGAAAACAGCCTGCCCAGTATTTGGAAGCTTGCTGCTAAACTTGAGGCACACGGTATTTTTGTCACAGAGGTGCCAGGTATGAAAAGCAAACTTGTTTCCAAGAGGACAGTGAAAAGGGATAGCTGAGCAAACCACTGTGGAGTCACAGGAAAGCTGCTGGGACAGAGATGCACAGGGTCAGGTCTCTTAGAGAGGTGCAGGGATACTACATAGAGCAGACCCCGACCTGATTGCCCACACCTCACTATAGAGGGAGCTTTACTTGGAATACTCCAGTAGCAGCACTGGGTAAGTACATAAACCCAAACTGACACCAGTTTCAGGACAGGGAATGCAGAGGAGCCACTCTTCACCAGAGCTCGCTCCCTGCTGAGACCACTTGGCCATTTCCAAAGGAAACATTCAGCTGCTCTGGCCATGCTGCAGATGTTCAGACTGCGGTTACTCAGGGCACTACTGCTGGGGCTTCTCTCAACTAGCACCAAGCCAGACAGCTCAGATGAAAGGGGCTGCGCTCCTACCATCGTAGAGTTGGCACCCTGCTGCCTGGGCCATGTTACGTTAAACAAAGTGAATCTGTATTTACTTTTCTGAACAAGAAGGTTTAAACCTTCAGTGTTTGTTTCTCCAGAGGCCCGGCAGAGCAAACACCACAATTCCCAGGTCTGCAGCAAGAGGGAAGCACATGCAACAGATCCTCAGGGTACGCGTACAACCTGCCTGAGCCTAGGAATTAATGCCAGAATGGAAACCCAGAGAGAAGGCTTCCTGCAGCAGGTTTCCAAGTCTTGGTAGAAAGTCAACCCTTGTGATTTAGGAGGTGAAAACTGAGGAAGAACCTTTCAGTTGCATCATTAGTGTTCAGCCTGGAAACCAGCAGTTACTGGTTACACAAAGTCATGTTTTGCATTTTCCACCCCAAAAACCCCCAACACACATATTGTCCAGATAAAAGATGACTTCCATAGAGCACTGGAAACAAACACTAGCTGGGTTCATTCATCTCTATAACCTGAACTGCACATCAAACTGGTGGAAGTTAGCACTGCTGCAAGTCACAGCACTGGTAACTGAGGAGAAGCAACACTTGGACACTCAGCATCAGGTTTCCATCAGCCACAGCTGGGTGAACTCAAAGCAGAGCAGAGGTTTCTGGCAGTTCAGGCATGGGAAGCCACGGTGCTGTCAGTTCTCATGCAACACACCCCCCAACCCTGAGCACACCAGTGCTGCAAAAAAGGCTCAGGAGCTTCCCCCACCCCCAGAGCCAGCCCACACCTTTCATTATCTACAGATAAACCGCTTAAGCGGCTCCTCAACCTTGGAGAAGTTTAAGGCATTTAATATGCCACTACAAACAGGACATTTGAAGAAACTCACACCAAGGTAATAGCAACCCCCCCTTTACTCTATCCTAAACAAGAATTAAGTGTGAGAAACGTGAAGTTTAGATTTTGGAGCACTGCAGAGCAGTTCTCAGCTCTGCCAGGCCATGCCTGGGAGAACACAAAGTGAGGTTTCAGGGCATTCAGGACCACACTTGGTAAAGAAACACCCACAGCATGAAGAAACAGCCTCAAGCTGCACCAGGGCAGGTTTAGATGGAGATTAGAAACAATTCCTCCTCCAAAGGGTGCTCAGGCATTGGAACTGCCCAGGGCAGTGCTGCAGTCACTGTCCCTGCAAGTGTGCACACCCTGTATAGACAAAGCCCTCAATGCCATGGGTTAGTGGTGGCCTTGGCAGTGCTGGGCAGTGGTTGGACTGGATGAGCTTAAAGAGCTTTTGAACCCAGCCGATTCCATTACTTTGGACTGCGAGGTGCTGCCACCCAGCCTAAGCCACATGTAGATCTCCAGGTACCTGGCTCAGATGGAAGATGGGAGCAATGGAGGACTGCTCCCAGGAGCCAAGGCAGTACTCACAGCGTGCTGCATGCGCACAGCCTCCAGTGGGTAGTCTCCCTTGGCGGTCTCTCCGGAGAGCATGATGCAGTCAGCTCCATCCAAGACAGCATTAGCAACATCACTGCCCTCAGCACGAGTCGGGCGAGGCTTCTTGATCATGCTTTCCAGCATCTGGAAGAGAGGAAAGCCAAAGGAATCAGGACTCTGCAGAAGGAAGCTGCTGCGTTTTCACCTGTGCACGTCAATGTACTTTATATATAGGGCAGAAGACAGAATGCAGCTTGAAGAGTTCTACCATGTGCACGGGATGGTGAGGGACCAGTTTTGAATTAAAGCACCTTCCTGCAAGAAAAACCAAATCATTGAATTTTGTTTCTGTTCCCCATTCACTCCTTTTCCAGGGAGATTCAACCCACATAACACCACAGACCCAATATTCCAACTTTCCAGTTGAACTTTTCAGCACAGGGCTTGGCTCAAGGAACTCTGAGCTCTCTAGAGGCTAAATACAGCCAACATGTTCCCAAATTAGTACCTAGGGGGCTGTTTTTTCATCTAGGAATAGATGAACAGTAAGGTCTTGCACCAATTAAAGTCATCTTCATCCAACACAAGACTTCAAATTCTTTAACACGTAATCACAGAACAGCTGCCACCTGCCTCCTAAACATTTGCTCTGAAGAGAGCAGCAAACAACAGCTTTCACAAGAAGCAGCTCCTCTTTCCCATTAGCTCTTCCTGCCCCCTTCTCCCAGAAGCCAGGGTCCCTCCACACACCACAGCCTGGCCAGCTCTTCTGTCTGGCCAAAGTGCTCAGCCTTCCCCAGGTGGAGCTCACCACTGCGCAAACACCACTCATGAAACACCACCTGAGGCTGTGTTTCAGCTGCAGTACAGGAAGAGGAAGGTGCATACACCACACTGACACACAGCCCTGCCTGGTGGCTACAGGTTAGAGACAGTTCTTGCTTCCACAGCAAGCACAGCCAGGAAACCAGTCCTCCCAGTGCCTGAGAACTGTGCACACATGACATCTCCTGGAACCAGTGAAGCTGAGCACCAGCTCTCCTTCTCCCAGTCCCAGAATAATGAGGGCATGGATCCTTCCCTCAGTTCCTTCTAATGTTGCAGCGTGGGCACATCTTTCAATACACCTGGGAACCTTCACAAGTGGTCTGTTAGACACATCTGTGCTGCTGCAAGATGCAAGGCAAAAGCACATGCCATCTCCTTCCCCAGAATTTGGTTATTCAGCCCAAAAGGCTCATAATGCCTTCAAGGGGTAAAACTTTCAGCAGCCACACAAGAGGTCCTGTAACCTTGCCGGTGAAGATCTCCAACATCTTGAAAGCAGCATCTCAAGCTATGAGCAAACCCTCTCTGCCCTAGGCATCTCACTATAGCCAACAGTCACACCATGACAGCTGTTGACATTCACACCCTGTTTTCCCATTGCATTTCCGGTACCTGAGTGGCACAGATGACGGGCTTACCAGCCCTGTTGCAGCGCCCAATCATCATTTTCTGGGCAAGGAAGACCTTCTCAGCAGGGATCTCGATGCCCAGGTCACCACGGGCCACCATGATGCCATCACTGGCCTCCAGGATCTCATCAAACCTGACAGCAAGAAAAGAGGTTTGTTACCCCACGTGCTGTGCAAAACACCTTCTCTTCTCCTCCTCCATGCCATTTCCGTACCCTGGAATGCCAAGGCAGGAGGAAGAAAACCAAACCCAGGTCACAACACGTATCAAATGCCATATAAAGCTTTCTAAAAGCTCACCTGCGCACACCCTCATGGTTCTCAATCTTGCTGATGATCTTGATGTTCTTTCCCTTTTCCCCAAGCACGCTCCTGACAGCATGGACATCAGCAGCTTTGCGGATGAAGGAAGCAAACACTATATCCACATTCTGCTCCACGCCGAATTTCAAGTCCTGGATATCCTTCTCGGAGACTGCAGGCAGGTCGACTGCGGCACCAGGCAGGTTCACTCCCTTCTTGCTGCCCAGCATGCCACCGTTCTCCACCTCCGTCATAACATAGTCCTTGCCTGAAAGCGATGTGTTCCTACAGTCAGTGCTTACCAGAAGCTCCCTGCTGGAGCTCCCATGCCACCGCCCTGCCTCAGAGCAGAGCGCCAGTAGCGACCACACACAATAGGAAGCACATCACCCGTCTCTTCAGAGCATTTATGTAACACACAAGCTTGCAATTTACCCACGGGAGCACAACAGACCGGCCTAAAACCTCTCCTGCACTGCTCTCGGAGAAGATGCCATTTGTTCCATGCAGGAGGTTGGGACTGCCTCTCCCAAAAAAGCTACCAGGCTGTCCTTGTGCACACATGAGTCCTGTGATTCCAAACTGAGACCCTGAAAGCCTCACCTCTGTCTCCCTACACTCTGAGATTCGAGGCAACACCTTGAGGCTAGAGTGGCTTAGGCAGCACTACAAAGGACTAATCCCCACCCGTACACTACCAGTTAAAGCCAGTCCTGTCTCTAACAACAAAACTCAGGGTCTACACTGTAAAACTAGTTAAATCCTGCATAAATGTATAAATTAGCCCCACTGAACAGGCTTTGATCATGAGCACTGCATATCCCTTCCACACATTCATCACTGTAAAGGGGGTTTAGATGACAGCCCACTGAAACCAAGAAAGTTTTTGGACACTTGCTACACTTGAGGCAGAAAACATTCTGTTCAAATTCTCACTGTGGCATTAAGACCTATATACCCATTGAATCATACCATAGAATGGTTTGGGTTGAAGGGTCCTTAAAGCTCATCCACTTCCAACCCCTGCCACAGGCAGGGACACCTTCCACTGAAGCAGCTTGCTCCAAGCCCCCATGTCCAACCTGGCCTTGAGCACTGCCAGGGATGAGGCAGCTACAGCTTCTCTGGGCACCCTGTGCCAGCGCCTCAGCACCCTCACAGGGAAGAGCTTCTGCCTCAGAGCTCATCTCAGTCTCCCCTCTGGCAGGTTAAAGCCATTCCCCTTGGCCTGTCCCTACAGGCCCTTGTCCAAAGCCCCTCTCCAGGTTTCCTGGAGCCCCTTTAGGCACTGGAGCTGCTCTAAGGTCTCCCTGGAGCCTTCTCCAGGCTGAAGAACCCAAACTCTTGTCAGCCTGCCCTTGAACATCCAACTGCAAGCTAAACAAATAGTTACTAGAAGGAAAGCACAAATATGTTCAGAGGCAAAACCAGACAGGCATAGCTGGAACAGTTGCTACCCACCTCTCTCCTTAACCAGTAAGGAAATCAGACCATCATCCACGTAGATTTTGCTGCCAATGTCTACAACTTTGGTGAGGTTCTTGTAGTCCAACCACAGGACGTTCTCGTCGCATTTCTCCATGAAGGCATCATCCAGGGTGACTTTGAGGGATGCCCCTCTCTTCAGCTCCACTTCTGCCGTGCCGCTCTGCGTGTCAAAACATGCACTTCAGCAAAAGCACTAAAACCCAGCACACAACCACCTCCCAGAGGCCAGCTGATGACCCAAACCCTAGGTAGATGGTTCATTACCTTGGTCCCTAGAGACACTTGTTATTTGGGAAGGCCACAGGCATATCAGGGTATCCAGGCTCACATGGTGAAAAAGAGTGGGGGAAGAGGCAGAAAGAGCAACTTACTCCCTTAATGAGTCCAGTTCGGATTTCAGGTCCCTTGGTATCCAGTGCAATAGCCACAGGTCTGTAAGTGATGGGATCAGAAGCAAAGCTCTCTGTAGCTTCTCGCACATTCTTGATTGTGCCCTCATGGTACTGGCAAGGAAAGAGATGGAAAAGTTCAGGCCATTTCTACACCAACACTTATGAAAGATATCACTACACACCCCAAAAGCTGCCCAAGCTGACAGCTCTGCTCTTGACTACATTTGATTTCAGTTGTAGCTTGAGAATTTAATTCAGACTGAGCCTCCAGAGAAGAAGAGCATGAGGATACAATGGCCTTCCCCACATGACAGTGGAGCCCAGCACGTATATGGCTGTGCCTTCACTGGCCCCACTTGTAACCCCAGAAGGACAACTCCAGCAGACAGCCCAGGCACTCAGTTGATTTTCCATCAGGACACACACTTGCCATCTTAAGATGGCCCACTAACCAACAGGCCTTTAGGAAGAACACTTCCAGAAGCTCTGCCACAATGCTGACTGCTCATGGCCTTCAGGCCTGACCCCTCTTATCAGTCCCACAGGTGAGCAGACAGATATGCTTTTTTTAGGACTCTTAAGCTTCAATTTCCCCTGAAGATAAAGGATTTGCTGAGGGCACATTATCTATTGAAGTATCCACATTTTGAGACCCAAAGCAATCACAGCTGGAAGTTCAAGATTCCAGCACCATGCACCCAACTTCCCAACTTTCACATGTGCAAAAGCATTTTGCTAATGCTGCCTGTGTCCAGACAGCCAGTTCTGTGGGGAAACTCCCATCCAAACCACCTCGAACAAGCTTTGGATGACCAGCAGATCAGTTTACTTTACTTGCTTAAACAACATGAAGAGATAACCTTGACTGCAGATTGTACACCACTTGACAGACTTCTGTAGATAAGAAATACACTTTACCCCACATTGCCAGACCAGCTCTGCCTTACCTGGAAGCACTCTGCTCCCCTCATGCCAGTCACCTGCCTTGACATGAGCCCTGCACGCTCACTTCACGATCACAAGGACAATACCCCAGCACGAGGAAGGTGGGGCCAGAAAAAGCTGTGCTAAAGTTCATGTGTGTGCCCTCAGCCATAGGTACACTGCAATAGCTAACTCCAGAGCAGGAAGTGTGATTTAGTTTATTGATTGAGGGGGGAAGTTGAGACTGAGAAGGCCCCAACCCTTCCACACACCAACAGTCTAGGTGTGTGCAGCTCAGCAATCCTGCCTGAACAGGGCTAGTGTGTTTACCTGGACCCAGACTCCTGGGAGTTTTACTTCTCGGTTTGATAACAAGGAGTAACTTGCTCCTAGGAGTCTGGCTTCCTCCAGGGTTATGTATGCAGAACAAGAATGTGGGCAGAGCTGGAAGTAAAAGCCATTTTCTTCTACATAAAAAGCTGGCAGCCAGGTGCTAAAGCAATTCTGTTAAAAGTGAAGCCCTGTTAAATGCTTTGGGCAGACACAAGGACTGAAAAGAACTCAAGCGCTCGCAATGGATAAAAACTCCTTGGGGCTTCAGTAGAAATAGGAGCGTTTTGGAGGAACCAGGAAGAGACTCAAGACTGGCTACAGCCAACAGCCAAACAGAAGGTGACAGCAAGACCAGACTCTGCTGTAGCCTCACCTCATCTGTATGAAACGTACAATCAGACCTCACCCAGCGCAGAAAGCCACAGTCCCTGTCCTCTACCTCAGGAAACAAGCGTCCAAACCACGGCAGCAGCTCCAATGGGCAACAATGGTGTGAGTTTAAGCACTGGCCACTAACTCACTCCCTGACCAGGCAACAGGCCCCAGCACCACCCTGCTGCAGGGTTTGACTGCGAGGGGCAGAGTAACTACACACTACTCTTTCTCCCAGCAGATTCTAACTGCAGGCTGCGCCCTGACACTATCCCAGGGTCTTTAGTTGAGGTCTGATGGTTTTGCACAGTTAAGCATCAGACCTTTCAATTCTGACAGCGCCCTGTGGCCTTTAAAGGCCACGAGGGTGAGAGGCCAAGCTGTTACACCCCAGGAGGCTCACGGTTCAGTAAGTAAAGCCATCTACAGCTGCTACTGGCTACTGCCTGACATTTCGAATGCTGGAGGGCAGCCAGGGTAAAAACAACTCTGCAGGAAGGCTCAGGGTGCCATTCCAGGCAACCTGGAACAAGATCCTCAGCTCCTCCAGTATCCCTGAGAATCTATTTATATCAGTAAGGGCTCGTCTGCCACAAACAGTGTTGATTTCTTTTGACCTTATTCCTATATGCTCAGTGCACCACCTCCCCAGCATCACGGTGCTAACCTCATGACTGCCAGAAGCATCACCAGAGCAGGTTGGCTGAGCAAAGCCAGGAGCTCAATTCTTTCAACTAAGCACATTAATTACTTCAAATCACTAACAATTTTCTTTTGAGACAAGGTTACTCATTGATCTCCTGCTTGCAAAACCCCCAGCAACAAAGCAAGACAAGCAACTGGTAATTGTGCAATCCTGTGAACAGCAGGAGAGGGATAAATGTTGTTTGCTTCTGACTTTCTTAACTGACAACCAGGAGCTTTGTACAGGGAACTGAAGTGCCAAATATCAGTTAGCTGGCATCCTGGTACAGAGAAGGGTATGGAACCAGCTTGAACTGCTTTCAAAACTTAACTGTTATCAGCAATTACAGAGGCTCAATACGCACAACCAGCATGCTTCCCCCTGAAGTTTCACCTTCCCACACCAAGACTAGTCTGGACAGAGCTGGATTTATCTCTTCTGTGAGAGAGGGTCAGCAGACACACACTGCAGTCAGGCCTTATCAGCTCAAAACCACCCTTACCTCATGAGTGCCGTGAGAGAAGTTGAGGCGGGCAACATTCATTCCAGATTTAATCATTTCCTTCAGCTTCTCCACCGAGCGGGAGGCTGGGCCTAGGAGGAAGAATCACAGATTGGTTTAGCTTTCAACAGAACATTAAAAGCTCATCCAGTTCTAACCTCCTGCCATGGGCAGGGACACCTTCCACCAGACTGCTCCAAGCTCCTGTGTCCAACCTGGCCTTGAACACTGCCAGGGATAGGGCAGCCACAGTTTCTCTGGGCACCCTGTGCCAGCGCCTCAGCACTCTCACAGGGAACAACTTCCATTATATCTAATCTCTATCTCCCCTCTATCAGTTTAAACCCATTCCCCCTTGTTCTGTCATTACATGCCTGAGGCACCAAGGAAGTTTGAATATTAGCTTTGCAAAAAATCAAGAGATAACACCCTCATAACAGGCTGCTTCATGCGGAAGAGAAAACATCTAATGGATACAGACTCACTCCGCACTGAAGCAGAGCATATCTGCAGCAGCAAAGACTGTTTTAACTTGCTTTGAGAAGCTCAGCAGAGACTAAGCAGTCCTGAGCTCCCCAGCCACTAGATTCCCTCCCAGCAATAGCATGCGTTAGGCAGACATGGGAAAGTCATGTTCTTTCAGCACACAAGTTCAGCCCTGGCAAGGGATGAAAGCTGAAACCTTCTCCCAATTTCCCTAACAAGTTTCACCACACAGGGCTTGCCAGCCACAGTCCTCTCCTATTGAGGAATCACCTACCGATGGTGCAGATGATGCCGGTGTTCCTCGCGATGGTTGGCTCCGAGTCGATGTCCAAGCGGCACATGTGCTCCAGGAAGGTGTCAGCCATGGCAGCGTGCAGCTGCTGGGTCTGGATGAAAGCAGTCCCTGCATCCTGGTGCTTCGACATTGTTGCTGGAATCCTGTGTCTGGAAGAGAAGAAAGTGGTGCCAGGTTTAGGAATCACCCAGACTGGCTCATCAAGCAGAGACACCAACACACCCACGTGATGAATATGGAGGTAACAAGCAGGCTGCTACTGGGTCAAGCTATCTTTATGTTCCTACTTGAGAGTCTTAGATACAGGCAAGACATACTTCTATTTCCATGTCATCCCCCACGTACACCACCCAAAGCTCACCTGCCTTCTATGCAGATGTTCCCTTCATAGCTTCTCTTCATTGCCAGTCTTCCCTTGGAGCTACACAACGCAACAAAATTCAAGCACTTGAGTGCACAGGCAGAGACTCTGCCTCCTCCCTCCCAGCTCAAGTCATGTCTCATACAGGCCTCCACTGCACAACCCATTGCAACCGGGGAGCGGGATGGTGCGGCGCGAGCATGACTGCAGACACTCTTACACAGGTAATCTGCTGAGGAACAACTAATCATGGCAATGTTCACCTAAGTTTAACTCCCACCCTTTAAGCCTGTGCCAGCAAGTAGACTTGGGCTGATTAAACACAACACCTTGGCAGAGAACACAAAGTCTGAGGATTTAATACACTCAAGAGAGTCTGCAAGTGAGGATGCTGCGGGTCTGCCCCGTCCCCTGCACTACCCCTGCACTCACCCAGAGCAGCAGCAAACCACCACGACTTTTAAAACTGCTGACTTTTCTCAATGTCTGGATAGAAACAACAACTCGGTGAACTCAGGCTGCTTGCCTCTACAGGACTAGAGTATCCCCACGACACAGGAACAGCCCACAATCCCAGAAGGAAGCTGAACTGAAGCTTAACTGTCCACTGGGATGGGAGGAGGCCCATTCCCAGCAGCACTGGTGCCGCTGGGCATTCCTGATGGCTCACTTCTGGCTGCACCACAGTCCCTCCGATCTCAAGCAGCAGTGGCAACTAAAAACTGTCTGTCCCCTTCGATCTGCCCAGGCGAGACTGCTGGTTTTCCAAGAGCCTCTGGCAAGAGTGATGTAAGGTGGCGGCTGCTGGAATGGGCAGATCACCAGCTCTGACTTCAAACAACACCTCCACTTCAAACTCATCCCCTGGGCACACAGAGGATATTCAAAGCAGGCTGCTCTTCCAGCATAAGCTGCCTTCACCTAGAAGATACACCTTTAGCGTGGTGCTCATGGAAACAGAGGCTGCTGTGCCGGTTTGCTCTGCCTGCCCCAAGCAGACATAAAAACCCCCCAGTAACTCACAAACCAGTGTTGACTGCACACATCAGCCAGCTCAGAGCATTCAGGTTAGAAACAGGCACTAACAACCCCAAAAGCCTCGTCAGAGATGGAAGTCACATCTCTGAGGAGCAGGCAGGAGATGCTCTGCCAGCCCCGCCATGTGCTGCCCATGCCAAAGCTCCTCCCCTCCCCACGTACGTGCGGATCCTCTCGCAGGCAGCCCTGACTCACCATTGCCCCGCTCCCATGCGGCAAAAAGGAGCCAGGGCAGCGAAAACCATAATTTGTCCTGGCAAAACCTCCTTTCCCTCAGCCCTGCCAGAAGCTGCTGATTCACAGGAGTCACAACAAGAAAGTCTGCCCACATAAAAAGGCAGAGAAAGTCCCATTACTATAGAAAAAGCCACCGCTCGACCTGAAACACTGTGTTTTAGCCCTCTAACACTTGCTGCTGCATCCTCCGACACCTGCGGAGCGGCACAAGCTTCTCCAGATGCCAAAAACAAGCCTCTGCTGGGAAATCACTTCCACAGAGGCGAGTGGGTCTGCACAGCCTCTGGGAATGAGGGATCCCAAGCTGGAAAGTGCACCCAGAGCGTGACTTGGGGGTTTTAAAATAGGCAATAGGTCTCCTACCTCATGGAAAAACCCACACCCGCTCGAGTCATTTGCAAACATAATTTTAACCCCCCTAAAGTCCTTGTAAGTACATAAAGGGAAGTTCCCAGCCAGAACCCCCTTCACAAGCACTTCAGTGAGCTCATGAAGGTCAATCAGTGACACCATGACCTTGTCCAGGGGGGAGAGCAGAATCGCAGCAGCCAGAAAGGATCCCAAAGACCCATGTGCCTGCAGCACTGTGACATGCAAGCAACAACCTTTGCTTTCTAACATTTCCTCCTGCCTCCCACTATCCTGTATCTACAAAGCACCGACTGAGCTCTCCTGGAGGGAGCAGGCTTACAAACAGGAACAGGAATGTTTGGTATTTCCCACTACGCCAGGTTTGGGTTTTTTTTAATTCAAACAGAGGAGCTTGGACTGTCAAGGACACCTGAAGACACAGAGCACCCAGTCTGGGCTGGGTAATGAAGGGAGGTAAGCAATATCCTACAGAGTCTGAATGCTTCCAGCACCAAATAAATGTGAATTCCTTCCTCAAGGAATAACCGTTAAACCTCCACATTCATTACTTGGGCTACCTGTGCTTTAAGCGAGATGCCTGGTATATCTCTGGCTCTTGAATGTTCTAGAAAGAGCCTGTGCGAGGGAAGAGACTGGTTCTGCAGTACCGAGGTGACTAACTCCAGCCAGCTCATTCTGCGGTCCACAAGCTCCCCCGAAATCACTGCACCTCCTGATCAGATCTGCCCAGGGGGGATGGAGAAAGGAGCAGCAGCAATCCCCACCCTGGGCCAACTCTTTGCCCTTATCAGTGAGCGGAAACTGCAGCAGGGACTATCCCCAGGCAGCACCGGCGTTAACCATCGCTGTGCCAGAGATGTTGCTGCCTGTGAACGTTGCAGGCAGGCTCACGGCCAGTGATGATTCGTGTTTTATTGGTCAGCCCTACTTACACAATCTCACTGACGCTGCACAACAAGGCTGCTCACCCCTAGTGTCCCTGGCCAGAGGCAGGAATGATCCGAGTTAGCATGTGAGATGGGCAGGGTTAGGAAACTGCGCAAACCTTCAGATTTCCCCAAAAATGCCCAGAAAAACAGAAGCTAAAGTCTCTCAACAACATAAAAACACAACTCTGTGGCAAGGCAGGCTTTAAAGCAGCCTGTCGTCCCCTCTTACAGACACGGAAGCAACAGCTCTTCCCTTGCAAGAGGCAGTGTCGCACCATTACACAAGTACAAGATGGCCACCCCAAAATGCCATCTCCTTTCTGCAAGGCTGGACAGGACCCAGCAGCCACCACCTGCTCTCAGTTGATGTATGCTCCCCCCAGCAGTGAACTGCAGCTCCACTGGGGAGAGTCACACAACAGTCATTGCACAGTGGCAATGGAGATGCCTCTTGGATGGCCTTTTGGAGTTATGGAGCTGGGAGGGTCAGGACAACATCAGCACTTTCCCTGCGTGCAGAGGGATAAGCCTTGCCTTAGCCCAGCCTGCCCTCCCCTGAGGGCAAAGATATAAAGCAGACTTAGTAACAAAAATTAAGTGACAAGCATAAGGTATTTGGCGACAAAAAAGACTCATCTCGAGGGTATCTGTAGTGTGGGCACACCCACCGACTTAACCTTGAAGTGTGCTGCTCCGACAAAGGACAAGGAGCCTTCCAGCCTGGCCCCAGGCCAACAGAAACCCCCTAGCTGCCTTCCAGGAAGCTGTAAAGAAATCCTCTTTGCATTATAAAAGAAAGTTTTAGGGTGGGTTTCCATCTGAATAACTCTAGATGCAGGTATAGATCCCTGTGCCGTATCCCTGAGGGATGGGGATCTGCGGCGCGCCTGGGCGGCAGCGCCAAAGTACTGCAGCCCCATTCCCTACGTGCCACCATCCATCACCACGCTGCAGCGGCCCGGCACCTCCTTCCCCCTGGGAGAAGGAGGAGATAAAGGCCAAGCGCGTGGCGCAGCCAGCCCGGGAAACGGCTTATCCCCCTCAAATTAAATTACCGGTTTGGTGTGCAGAAAGGAAATTAACGCCGGCGGTGGATCGCTCCAATAAACTGGGCTTATCAGCAAACGGACGGCTTGGGGCAGATAAAGAAATAGGCAGACATGGAAAACGCAGGCCACGGTCTCCACAAGCTCGTTATCTACTGAAAGTGAAGTTTCCTGGATAGGTTTTACATGCAAAAGACCGCACTGCAAACACGTGGCTCACAGCAGAGCTTCCTGCCTCGCCTTTGCTAACAACGCATGGCTTGGAAACAGGCTGGCATCGGCATGAGCCACGAGGCCAGCAAACTTCGCTGCTCCACATTAGCCTAAGTTCTGCTTTATAAATGGGATGTCAAGCATAAAATTACCTGCTGTGGGCTGATTTTTTGCACTCAAGCCCTCGAGCTTTCCCTGAGGTATCTGGGTAACTAAAAAGCCTCTTTGTCGTTCAACCTTCAGGCCAAAGCAGGTCAGGCTTGCAGTAGCCCTTCACAGGAAGGGGGAGCCAGGAAGTTAAGGCATTAACATCACAAAAAACCTCCAAAAAGCAGTGATTTCTGTTAACCTGGGAGCCGCTGATAACTAGCTGTCTTATCAGAACAAAGCAGGGGTTTAGAGACTGCCGTCTACTTTTACGAGTCCGAAGAGACACTCCGAGGTTGCCATTGTCTGCCGATAAAAGCACTATTCATGCCTGCAAAGAAGGTTTCAACACGTTTTAAAGGTTTTCACAGTTCACAGGGCTGTCCAATCGGACGTGTTCAAACAGGCACAATTACGGGACATGATTAATGCTAAAAGGGCCATCTCTTGCGGAGGAAGAGAGGGGGGGATAAAGAGGCTGCAGCATCGCTGTGAGTTCAGCGAGCCGTACGCTGATTTAAGCTGATGCCCTTCAGAGTCGGCTCTTACGTGAGCGCCGGCACGGGGAGGGGGGGGTTGGAAGAGGGGGATGAAGGGGGGGCCGGTCGGCACAGCTCTCCGCTCCCGCTCCATCTGACTCAGCCTCCCATAAGACTCCGATCCAACAGCGGCCACCAAGAAGGCGGCCGAGATGTTGCAACGGGGGCCCCGCGCTCCACCTCACAGCATCGCTACGGGACACACACGCTGCCGCCGCCACCCCCTGCCCCGGTACCCGCCTCAAGGACCGGTACCATACCCCCAGACACCCCCACACCCCTCCTCTGCCCCGAGGGGACCGGGATGCTCCGGGCGGGCGGGACTCGGCCGCGGCGCCACGTGCTCGGCCCCCTCCCTCCCAACCCCCCCCCAACCGCCGCCTGAAGGAGACCCTCGCTCAACGGCGGGAACCGGGCTGATGATGATGGCGGCGGCAGAAGGCGCTGCGGCGGGTACCGCCACTCGCCCGCCGCCGCCCGCTGCCCCTCAGGCCGCCGTTACCTGCCGCAGCCTAGCCGCGCCCCGCGCCCGTCCGCTCCCAGAGCCGCCGCTCCTCTGCGCACCGCCCCTCCGCCTCGCCAAGGTGATCCCGGGGACCGCAGCACCGCCCTCTGCCCCCTCCGGATCCCTCCGCCGGCAGCCCCGGGGGCGGGAGGAGGCGGGGCGTGGGACTCCTTTCTCCGGCGGATGCACACGGCGCTCAAAAAGAACCGCACTCGCAATACGCAGCCGGAGCGTGGCCGCCGCCTTAAAGGCGCCGCGCCTCATTCCGCTGCTCTTAAAGGCGCAACCTCCCCCCCTCCCCCCAACTCTCAGCACCCCACCCGCTGCGGGGCGCTGGTGGGGGCAAGGGGGTAGGGCTGCGGCCCCTCTCTCCGTACGGGTATCGGTGATGAGCGTTTGGGGTGTGATGGGCATCCTGAGCCTCATAACTCCCCCCCCCCGAGGATGCTGGGGACATGGAATCATGGAATGGTTTGGGTTGGAAAGGACCTTAAGATCATCCAGATCCAACCCCCTGCCATGGGCAGGAACACCTCACACTAAACCATGGCACCCAAGGCGCATCCAACCTGGCCTTGAACACCACCAGGGACAGAGCATATTGGGGCCCTGATCATGGGAACGCTGTGCTGGGGACACGGAGATGGCAGCATGGGGACACCAGGCTGGAGGGGACGCTGTGCTGGGACCCTGTGATGACACCCTGGGGACACAATGCCAGCTGTGTGGGGCACCCTGTGCCAGGCCCATGGGGAACTTGGGCTGGGGACACTGGGGATCCCATGCTGGAGGCATTGGGGATCCTGTCCCAGGACCATGGGGAACTTTTGCTGGGGACATTGGGGACCCATCACAGCTCTTCTGCACTGGTGGAGGCTTGTCACTGACATAGGGACGCCCTGTGAGGACACTGTGCCATCCATGTGGGGACCCAAAGTGGTCACCCTGTTCTGGGACCATGGGAACCTCATACTGGGAACACTGGAAAGCCTGTGCTGTGCTATGGGAACACTGCACCAGCCCTATGGGGACCCAAAATGGTCGCCCTGTGCTGGGACCATGTGGACCCTGTACTGGGTATGCTGGGGACCCTGTCCTAGGTTGTGGGCACCCCATGCCAGCCATGTGGGGACCCAAACTGATCACCCCATGTTGGAACTATGAGGATCCTGTACTGGAGATGATGGGGACCCCATCCTAGGTTGTGGGCACCCCATGCCAGCCATGTTGGGACCCAAAGTGGTTGCCTTGTGCTGGGACCATGTGGACCCTGTACTGGAGACGCTGGGGACCCCGTCCTAGGTTGTGGGCACCCCATGCCAGCCATGTGGGGACCCAAAGTGGTCGCCCTGTGCCAGGACCACGGGGGAACCTGTGCCTTGGGATCCCGATGCTGGGGGCACGGGGGACACTGGGAACCATAACGGGGCCGTGCGGACACGCACCGTGGCCACCGCATGGGGGACCTTGCGCCGGGGACTGAGGGGACCCCGCGCTGTGGCCACAGGACCCCGCACCGGAGACACCCGGCACCCATCAGGGCCGCGCTCCCGGGGTGCCCGGCGCCCTGCTCGGGGGGGACCGGGGAGGGGTCCCCCGGGTGACGTCAGCGGCAGTTGCCGGGTGACGCCGCGGTGCCGGGCCCGCGCTGGGCCCTGACGTCAAGGCCCAATGGCCGCCCGCCCGCCCGGCAGCATGGAGGCGCTGGCAGGGCCCGCCGGCCGCTGAGATGGTGAGCGGGGACCCGCGGCCGGGGGGGGGCGCGGCGGGACCGGGGCAGCTCCGTACGCGGCCCCGCGCCGGGAGCGGGCCCAGCGGATGGGGGCCAGGGAAGAGCGGCGGGACGGGGCCTGCTCGGGGCGGGAGGTGAAGGGGGGACCGGGCCCCGACGCCCCCGAGTGTCCCCCGGCACGGGAAGGGGACGGGGTTGATGGGGGAGGACCCGCCCCCCCCTCCGCCATCGTCCGGGACCCTGCAGCGGCTGCGTGCATGGCCTCCACCCGCTGTCCAATCCCGCTGCACCATCCCGCTGGTCCATCCTGCTGCCGTATCGCGCTGTCCGTATCGCGCTGTCCCCATCCCACTGTCCCCATCCCACTGTTCCATCCTGCTGCCACGTCCCTCTGCCCTATCCCGCTGCCCCATCTCTCTGCCACATCCCACTGTTCCATCCCACTATCCCCATCCCGCTGCCCCCATCTCGCTGCCCCCATCTTGCTGCCCCATCCCACTGTCCCCATCCTGCTGTCCCCATCCTCCTGCCCTCATCCCGCTGCCCCATCTTGCTGTCCCCATCCTGCTGTTCCATCCCACTGTCCCCATCCCGCTGTCCCCATTCCACTGCCCCATCCCACTGCCCTCATCCCGCTGCCCCATCCTGCTGTCCCCATCCTGCTGTCCTCGTCCCACTGCCCTCATCCCGCTGCCCCATCCTGCTGCCCCATCCTGCTGCCCCATCCTGCTGGCCCTATCCTGCTGTCTCCATCCTACTGTCCCAAACTTGCAGTCCCCAGCCTGCTTTCCCCTAATCTGGTACCTAATCCCCCTTCCTGCTCCTCCATCCTGCTGTGCCCCCATCCTTCTGCTTCTCAAACTGCTCCCATCCCACTGCCCCCTATCCCACTCCCCCCAACCTGCTGCCCCGTGTCCTAATGCCCAGATCCTGCTGCCTCCCCAGACACTCCCCCATCCTGCTCCCCCATCCAACTGCCTCCAGAGTCATTCCCCACAACATGCTCCCCCAACCCGCTGCCCCACAACCTGCTCCCCCCTAATTCACTCCCTCTTAATCTGTTTCCCCCAACCCATTACTGCTGATCCACCTCCACAATCCTCTTACCCATAACCTGCTCCCCCCAACCGTTTCCCTCCATCCCTGCTGCCCCCCAACTTTCTGCCCCCCCTCAAACCTGCTGACCCCAACCCTCTGCACCCCAGGACCTCAAGGGCCAATACTGGACTGATGATGACTCCGATGGGGACAATGAGTCCGAGGAGTTCCTCTATGGCGTCCAGGTAGGCACCACAAGTGCTGGACCCAATGAGTGATGATGGGGGCTCAGGACTCCCCAGCCTGAGCCTGATCCTGAGTACGGGACTGACGCTGCTGTGGTTTGCTGTGCTGTAGGGGACCTGTGCCGCCGACCTGTACCGTCACCCACAGCTGGATGCCGACATCGAGGCCGTGAAGGAGATCTACAGCGAGAATGCCGTGGCCGTCAGGTGGGTGCGTCGCTGCCTGCACCCAGATATGCACCACCCAGGCACCCAGTGACATCCCCGGGTGTCTGGCCATAGCATCCCTGGGCACCCGGCAGTGCCATCCCCAGGCGCCCAATGGTGCCATCCCCAGGGTGTCTGGTCATGGCATCCCCTGGGCACCCGGCAGTGCCATCCCCAGGCACCCAATGGTGCCATCCCCAGGGTGTCTGGTCATGGCATCCCCTGGGCACCCGGCAGTGCCATCCCCAGGCACCCAATGGTGCCATCCCCAGGGTGTCTGGTTATGGCGTCCCCTGGGCACCCGGCTGTGCTGTCCCTGAAGCACCCACTGTGCCATCTCCATGGCGCCCACTGTGGCACCCCTGGGGCACTTGGCCATGGCATCTTGGGGCACTTGGCTGTGGCATCTTGGGGCACCCAGCTGTGCCATCACTGGGGCACCCGTCCGCAGTCTGGGTGCTCTCCCGGTGCCATCCTTGTCTCATGGGTGCCATCCTTGTCTCATGGGTGCACGCACTTGATTCACAAGGAGCTACACGTGCCCATCACTGCCCCACAAGCCTGCCCGCCCTGGCACACTTGTCACTGTGCCATCTTGTCACTCACCACGGCGCTCTGTGTCTTCACAGGGAGTACGGGACCATCGATGATGTGGACATCGACCTCCACGTGAACATCAGCTTCCTCGATGTGAGTCCTGGGGTGTCCTTGGTATGGTGGGCATGGGGATGGTGGGGACACGCACCTGGGGGGGCCCAGATTTCCTTCCCCACCTGGGGGTCCTCAGGGCTGTGCCAAATGGCAGCTCTTCCTTGGCAGGAGGAGGTGGCGACAGCGTGGAAGGTGCTGCGGACGGAGCCCATCGTCCTCCGCCTGCGCTTCTCCCTCTCCCAGTACCTCGATGGCCCTGGTGAGTGGGGCCAGGCCGGACGCGGTGTCCCCATGTCTCTCAGGACGGGCAGAGCAGCAGCACTGTTTGTGCTCCTCTCTCCCTGCAGAACCGTCCATCGAGGTTTTCCAGCCATCCAACAAGGAGGGCTTCGGGCTGGGTCTGCAGCTGAAGAAGTAAGAACCGAAACACAGCGGGCACCCAAGGGTGGTGGGTGGGTGGTCCACAGAGGCACTGTTTTGCCCCCAAACCAGCCACATGTCCCCGTGCCCCTGCCACACAGCTCACCCTATGGGAATGGGGAGGAGGAGGAGGTGGGTGGCATGAGTCACCCAAGCACTAGGCTCAGTTGGCACTGCCGCATCCATGGGTGCTGGCACCCTGCATGGATGCCCATGCCACCTCTCTGCCAGGATCCTGGGCATGTTCACATCGCAGCAATGGAAACATCTCAGCAATGATTTCCTGAAGACCCAGCAAGAGAAGCGGCACAGTTGGTTCAAGACGAGTGGCACCATCAAGAAGTTCCGTGCTGGCCTCAGCATCTTCTCCCCCATCCCTAAGTAAGACCCTGATGGTGTCACCAACGGATCAATCCTCTGTCCCCTCACCCTGGTGGCCAGGGCTGTGCCTCAGTTTCCCCACTCATCCCTTGGATGCTGTTGTTCCCTACCAGAGCCTGAGGAGGTGGTGGTGGCTCCCCAAAACCAGCCAAAGGCTGAATTTGGTGTCTGAGTTCGGCGCTCAGGGGGATTCTGTGCCCGCAGGTCCCCCAGCTTCCCCGTCATCCAGGACTCGGTGCTGAAGGGCAAACTGGGCATCCCTGAGGCTCGTGTCAACCGCCTGATGAACCGCTCCGTCTCCTGTATGGTGAAGAACCCCAAGGTGGAGGTTTTCGGCTACCCCCCCCCCAGCACCCAGGCAGGTGTCGCCCCCTTCAACATCCTGGTGGGTGCCTCCCCGCCTCGGGGTTTGCTTTCGTCTCCTTCCCCTTCCCGGATTCCTGGGGCCTGGCCTGGGGCCGCGGTGGGTCCCCCTTGGTTTGGAGGGAGCTTCTACAGGGTTTCTCCCCTGTGCCTTCTCCCCAGCACCCATGGGTGCTTGTGGGCCAGCTGGGGCGTCGGCCATGGGTCCTGCGGGGTTTGACCCCCTCTTGGTGCAGTGTCCCTGGTGCGGTTGTGTCCCCAGGAGGGTGTTGGCACGTTGGGGTCCCGGGGGGGTGCTGGTGCCGCGTGGAAGTCGGGGTGCCTTGGGGAAAGGGGATAACGCAGCGGGCTCTGCTCTGGCTCCGGCGCAGGTCGGCGGCCACTGCAAGAACATCCCAACGCTGGAGTACGGCTTCCTCGTCCAGGTGAGGTCCTGCAGCCCAGAGCATCCTCCCCACTGCCCTGTGTCCTGCTGAGCTCCATCCTGCTTTCCAGAGCATCCTCCCCACTGCCCCACATCCTGATCCCACTGCCTGGAGCTTCCTTCCCACTGCCTCACATCCCACTCATCCCAATCCCTCTGCCTGGAGCTTCCTTTCCTCTGCCCCACATCCCACTTATCCCAGTCCCTCTGCCTGGAGCATCCTTCCCACTGTCCCACATCCCGCTCATCCCAATCCATCTGCCTGGAGCATCCTTCCCACTGCCCCACATCCCACTCATCCCAGTCCCTCTGCCTGGAACATCCTTCCCACTGTCCCACATCCCACTCGTCCCAGTCCCTCTGCCTGGAACATCCTTCCCACTGTCCCACATCCCACTCATCCAAATCCCTCTGCCAGAAGCATCCTTCCCACTGCCCCACATCCCACTCATCCCAATCCCTCTGCTTGGAACATCCTTCCCACTGCCCCACATCCCACTCATCCCAATCCCTCTGCTTGGAACATCCTTCCCTCTGTCCCACATCCCACTCATCCAAATCCCTCTGCCTGGAGCATCCTTCCCATTGCTCCACGTCCCACTCATCCTTATACTTACTGCCTGGAGCATCCTTCCCACTGTCCCACATCCCACTCATCCCAATCCGTCTGCCTGGAGCATCCTTCCCACTGTCCCACATCCCACTCATACCAATCCTGCTGCCTGGAGCATCCTCCCAGGCGCGGTGGCCACCAGGGGCCTGACTCCTGGCATTGTCAGATCATGAAGTACGCGGAGCAGCGGATCCCGACGCTCAACGAGTACTGCGTGGTGTGCGACGAGCAGCACGTCTTCCAGAACGGCTCCATGCTCAAGGTGCAGTGATGGGGAGCGGTCCCGCACGGGCTGTGCCCCCATGTCACCATCCCCACCCCTGCCCATGGCCCCTGTCCCCCCGCAGCCGGCGGTGTGCACGCGGGAGCTCTGCGTCTTCTCCTTCTACACCCTGGGCGTCATGTCCGGCGCGGCGGAGGAGGTGGCCACGGGCGCCGAGGTAGGCTGCGTGTGGGGTGAGGGCGCTGTCACCTCGTGGGGGGGCTGTCCCCTCACCCCACGCTCTGTCCCCAAGGTGGTGGACCTGCTGGTGGCCATGTGCCGCGCTGCCCTGGAGTCCCCTCGCAAGAGCATCATCTTCGAGCCTTACCCTTCTGTGGTGGACCCCAATGACCCCAAAACACTTGCCTTCAACCCCAAGGTAAGCACTGGGGGGGCAACGCTCCCCCATGCTGGGGGTGGTGGGGCAGGGGGAGCCCCGAGGAGCCCTCTGATTGCCACCTCTCTCCTGATCCATGTGTAGAAGAAGAACTACGAGCGGCTGCAGAAGGCCCTGGACAGCGTGATGTCCATCCGGGAGATGACCCAGGTACATCAGCGTGGCCCCATGAGAGACCCCCCCAGTGTGGGGCCCTTCACCAGGAATGGCTTTTTGGTGCTGATCTCCATCTGCCCCTGGTTGGGTGGTGCTGGGGGACCCACCTGCACCCCCTCTTGCCTCTGCCAGGGGTCCTACCTGGAGATCAAAAAGCAGATGGACAAGCTGGACCCCCTGGCACATCCCCTCCTGCAGTGGTAAGGTCAAGGGTGCTGTGGCCCCATTCCACTGCCCCATGTCCCATGGGATAGGGAACAGGCTGGGGAGCAGCCGGGCATCCCCATCATGACCCCCTCAGCCCTTTTCTTATGATCCACAAACCTCAGGGTGGGTTCTGGTCCCAGGGGAGTGTGGGACCACCCTGTCTGACCTTCCTCCTTCCCTTCCTCCTCCTCTTCCCAAGGATAATCTCCAGCAACAGATCCCACATTGTCAAGCTGCCTCTCAGCAGGGTAAGGGGCCTGGCTGGGCTCCAGGTGGGGTGCGGGATGGAGAGTGGAATGTGGAATACGGGATATGGGATGTGGGATGGAGAGTATGTGCGGTGGGACGTAGGATTTGGGATGTGGGGTGTAGGATATGAGTTGCAGGACGTGGGATATGGGGTGTGGAATGAAAGGTATGTGAGGTGGTACATAGGATGTGGGGTGTAGGATATGGGTTGCGGGATGTGGGATATGGGATTTGGGATGAAGGATATAAGATGCAGAACAAAGTATGGGATGTAGGGCATAGGATGAAGACATAGGTTATGGGATGTGGGGGTGAGATAGGGATGCAGGGTGCAGGCTATAGGAGGCAGCGTGTTGGCTATGGGGATGTGGGATGCAGGATGCAGGATTAGGGATGTAAGGATGTGCGTGTCTGATACATATGGGAGGCCTGGAATGCAGGATGCAGCCTTTGGGATGGGCCCTGCCTGCTGTTTGCTGTGGGAAGTGGGATATGGGATATGGGATGGAGGATATTTGTTGTGGGATAGGGGATGGGGGAGAAGAGCCCGGGGTGGGGGGAATGCCACTGACCCTCCTGGCAAGCTCCGGGTGGCCAAGGCAGGGCTGGGGCGGCCCAGTGCCAGGCTGCCGTGCATGATCTCTGTCTGTCTGTGTCTGTGCATCCTCTGTCCCCGCCGGCACCGCCGTTGCTCTTCCTTTTCCCCTGGTAGCAGCTGAAGTTCATGCACACCTCGCACCAGTTCCTCCTGCTCAGCAGCCCCCCAGCCAAGGAAGCGCGGTTCCGCACCGCCAAGAAGCTCTACGGCAGCACCTTTGCTTTCCAGTGAGTTGCCGAGGGGGGAGCCCCCCAAGTGGGTGCTGTGGGGTGGAATGCTATGGGTGCCATGGGGCTGAGCTGGGGCTGCTTTTTCCAGCGGCTCTCACATTGAGAACTGGCATTCCATCCTCCGCAACGGGCTGGTCAACGCTTCCTACACCAAACTGCAGGTAACACTCCCAGGGCCGGACCCGCTGCCCAGGGCAGGCAGGGAGGGAGGAAGGGATGCAGGCAGGGAGGGATGCAGAGAGGGAGGGATGCAGAGACGGAGGGATGCAGAGAGGGAGGGATGCAGGCATGTGGAATGCTGCCTGCAGAGGCCGGGCTGCCTCCACCACCATGCCTGAGCTGTCGGGTGACCCCGTGGTGCTCACCGTGGTGTTTCCCTGCAAGCTGCATGGAGCAGCCTATGGCAAGGGCATCTATCTGAGCCCCATCTCCAGTATTTCCTTTGGATATTCAGGTAAGAGGCTGCCTGTGCTGCCCAGTCCCATCTGCGCTCCTGTACCCACTCCCTGCATGGGCCCTGGGGGTGTTTGGCATTGTGCTGGCTGGAGCAGGCAGCATCCTGCATCCTTCCCCCCTGCACCAGCCTCTTCCCAGCCAGGCTGGGGCTTTCCCATGTGCTGCGGAATTAAACCCCAGCATTTTCCAGGCTCTGAAAGCTGCTGCTCTGACTGCGGGGGGGTTCCCAGGGCTTGGCTGCAGGGCAGGAGCAAGCGGTGTGGCCGTCCCCCTCTGTGGCATGTGTCCCCGTGTCACCCCAGGGTGCTGCCTGCCTGGCAGTGATGGGAGCCTCGCTTCTCTGCAGGGATGGGGAAAGGGCAGCACCGGATGCCTTCAAAGGACGAGCTGGTGCAGCGGTACAACCGGATGAACACCATCCCCCAGGTGACGGGCCGGGGGACACCAAGAGAGGATGGGGACAGGGACATGGCACCTGTGGGTGCTGGGAACAGGGACATGACACCCATGGGTGCTGGGAATGGGAACACAACACCCGTGGGTGCTGGGAATGGAGACACGACACCCATGGGTGCTGGGAATGGGGACACGACACCCATGGGTGCTGGAAATGGGAACACAACACCCGTGGGTGCTGGGAATGGAGACACGACACCCATGGGTGCTGGGAATGGGGACACGACACCCATGGATGCTGGGAATGGGGACACAACACCCATGGGTGCTGGGAATGGCATACAACACCCATGGGTGCTGGGAATGGGGACACGACACCGATGGGTGCTGGGAATGGCACACGACACCCATGGGTGCTGGGAATGGCACACGAGACCCATGGGTGCTGGGTACAGGGGAAGCTGAGCCCAGCGGGGCGGTGACACCGGCTGCTCTCCCTCTCTCCGCAGACACGCTCCATCCAGTCCCGCTTCCTCCAGAGCCGCAACCTGAACTGCATCGCGCTGTGTGAAGGTGCGGTGATACGGGGCGGGAGGCAGGAAGGGGGTACAGGCAGTACCCACAGCCCTGGCTGGGTGGAGGAGGGAGGGAGGGCACCAGCAGGGAGCTCTGCCCCATCCCTTGGCCGACAGCCCCTTCCTCTGCAGTCATCACCTCCAAGGACCTGCAGAAGCACGGCAACATCTGGGTCTGCCCTGTCTCGGACCACGTCTGCACCCGCTTCTTCTTTGTGTGAGTGCCGGGCTGTGCCCCGCTTACGACACCCGCGGGACGCCCCTGGGACACCCCTCACTGCTGCGCTTCTCCCCTTCCAGGTACGAAGACGGCCAAGTGGGAGATGCCAATATCAATACTCAGGACCCCAAAATCCAGAAGGAGATCATGCGTGTGATCGGGACTCAGGTGTACACAAACTGAGCGGTGCGACCCCCCCTGGGCCCGCCCGGCACCGAGTGAAGCCCCTGGGCTGGGGAAGGACGAGCGGGTTTCAAGGCTGAGACGGGGCCGACGCCGGCGGCTCCCCCTGTACATAACGTGCAGCATCCAGCGAGCACCAGGCAGGTTTAGTGGTCCCTTGTCCCCTCTCCGTCCTGGCCCCCAGCATCCCCGACCCTATGGCAGCACGGAGAAGGAGCTGCAGGGGCTGGCCTGGCTGGTGGCCGCCCCTCCTGGCGCTGGCAGCGACGGGGGTTTTACTGACAATGAGAAACTGAGGCAAGAAAACCAACCATGAACCAACAAACCAAACCCAAAAACAGAAGAGAAAAAAGGAATCCGTGTCCCTGGAAAGTGTTTAAATAGGTGGGGGGGGGAAGGGATGGGGTAGCGGGGAAGGGACAGGATCATGGGATTGCAGGGAAAGGACTGTAGGGAATTGATGGGGCTTTGGGAGAGAGCTGGGACTTTGGGGAGGGAACGGTGCTGCCCTCGCACCATGGCAAAGGGGTTGTGCTGTGGAGCAGCGACCATGCCACAGAGAAGGGACTGTGCCTCCGGGACGGGCCCACACCAGGGACATGGGACCACACTGAGGGTGGCAGAGGTTCCCCTTGGGCTGGGAGCAGCTCCCACGGGATCATCCTGGCAACACCGCGGGGTCTGAGGGGTTGGGAGTAACAAACCCCGAGGCAGCCCCTCACTGCGCTGCGGCGCTGGGTGCAGGTGGGGCTGGCACAGGAGGGCAGGAACCAACCTCAGAAACCTCCTGGTTCAGGTGCAGGCACCGGCTGAGACCCAACGCGCTCATCCCACTGCCGGGGGCACTCGGTGCCACCTCTGTCGTGTCCCCTGCCCCTGGGGGGTGACAGAGGGACTGCAGTGTCCGTCCATCACCGCTCCCTGGCCCCAAAGGACGCCCAAACCTGGGTGATGTGACACCACCCCTCACCACCCGCTCCATTGCTGCTCTGCTGCGATTTGTGGGGCTTGGGGTTTCTTACCCCTTAAATAAATAAATGAAGCCACTTTCGCATGAAGGGACATCCCATGGCCGTGGATCCTCCTGGAGCTCCCCCATCACTCGGAAAGAACAGCAAAACCGCGGGGATTCCTCTGGAAAATGGGGATTCCTGGGGAAAAGGCGAATAAAAAGAAGCCCACACTCCTCTCCCGGCTCCACCAAATTCCCAGTGGATGCTTTGGCCCAGCGGGCGCCTTCACGGGGGGGTTTTGGGTGGTGGGACCCAGCGGCGACTGCTCCAAAGAACCAGCCCAGGTGCCGACTTTGACAAAATAAGTTTATTTCACTGCACTTCGTTTCTGCCGGAACCTCACATTTTTCTCTTTTTTGTTGTTGTTTCGTTTTGTTTTTGGCTGGAAAAAAACCTAAAACCCCCCAACCCCCCCCCAACCCCCCCGAACCGCAGCGCTTCGCCCTCTCCCGCAGGCGACCGAGGGGTCGGATCAGCTCCACTGCGGGAGCCACCGCAGCCCCCAAACCCTCCCCATCCCACCCCCCCCTCCCAGCCACGAGCATCCGGAGCAGACACCCGCAGCAGATCCCACCCGAGGTGTTTTTTAACCCCTCAATTTCTATGTTTTGTTTTGGTCCCCCCCCTCCCTTTTTTTGTTTCCTGTTTTTGTTTTTGTTTTTTTTTCTGTGTGTTTTGTTTTAGTTTTTTTTAAATTAATTTATTTATAGATATATTTAAAAAAAGCAATAGTCCTTTGGTCCCTAAACTCTAAGGAATGATATGACTCTGAAACAAGTAATCCTATGTCCCTGTGCCAGTGACAAGCAGGGGAAGCGCGTGTCCCGCTGCCCCGCTCCGTGGGATATATATATATATATACTTATTTATATATATATTCTATAAGTCCAACATACTTTGATCCTTTTCTTTTCTCCTCCCCCTGCCACGGGGAAAAAGCAAATCTTGCCCTTTTCCTTTTTCCTTTCCAACCAAGCATCCTCCAGGTGAAGCGCCCGAGGCCGGTCCCGTCCCACCGCCTTTGGTTTAAGAATCCATTTGGAGCCTCTTTTCCTCGTTTCTCCTGGGAAATCGGTAGCAGCAAGTGAGTGCTATAAAAACCACCGGCCACAAAGTGGATCCCGGCTGCCCTCCGCCCATCTCCCGGCAAGGGAGGCGTTGAGTCCCGGCACGCGGCCGGCGGCGAACCTCAGCCCCGGAGCCGCGTCGCTCTCCTCCTTCCTCGTCCTCCTCACTCGTGTTCCCGTTCAGTAACAAACAAGACCAGTTTGGGGTAAAAGTAATCAAAAAAGGAAAGAAAAGCTACGACCAGAATGGCTCTCTTCTTCGCTGCTCCTCCATCTCCTCCTCCTCTGCCTCCTCCGGGGTGTGTTGCAAAGAAAGAGAGTTACGGGTTTGGATACTGCACTTGGGGAAGGGGAAAGTCGTCAGACACCCCGGGACACCCAACCTGCAAAACAGCGACAGAGCCTCAGCCTGTGCCCAGGCATGGAGAGGAGGGATGGGGACAGGGACACAAACCCCCCTCGAACACATGCACAGCCGGTCCTGGGTGCAGAGACCCCCGAGGACACTGTGGGAGGGAACACAGCACGAGCGGAGCCCCACCGCCAGGTCCCCTGGGGCACATCAGGCCCCCAATCCCCCTCACCTCTCCGCTGGGCCAGGCTGAGCGGGGGTCAGTAGGGTCTGTTGGCATCTTTCGGCCGCTTTAGCTGGACTTTTAGCCTCTTCATGCCGATCTGGAAGCCGTTCATGGCCTGAATGGCTGCCTGAGCGCTCGTTGGATTGTCAAAACTGACGAAACCTGGGGGGAAAGGACAAGTTTGTCACCAAAAACATCCAAGGTTGGCACCTAACCGAGGTGATGAAGTCCCGCAGGCAAACCCAGCTTGGGTAATGCTGGGAGAGGAGATAGTGGGGTAGCAGCGCAGCCCCAGATGGCAGGGCACCGGGCTGATGGCATCTTTGGGGACACAAAGGTCTGCAGGGACATGGAGGTGACAGACTCTGTGGGGACACCAACATAAGGGAGTCCACAGGAACACTGGAGTGGTCCTCAGGGATACCAAGGTGATGAGGCCTGCAGGGTCATTGGGACAACAGGGTCTATCAGTGACAGGGACTGCAGGGACACCAAGGTGAGCAGGTCTGTGGGGACACCAGGACAGGATGTGTGGGCTCGTGGGACACCCAGGTGATGGGGCTCCAAAGACACTGGGCTGACACGGTGTACGGGGACACCAGGGTGGCAGACCTGTAGGCCAGAGCGGGCTGGTGGCAGCGGTGATGCTCGGGCACATGAGCAGAGCAGATGTGGCAGCAGCACGCAGTGACCAGCCCTCCCCTGGCAGGAGGGGGCACAGGGCTGAGGACACGGGGGACAGCAGGAGGGCGAGTCCTGTCCTGGCACAGTGTGGGACATCAAAATGCCCTGCGGCCCCAGGACAGACACACTGCCCCAGCCACCATGCACCCATGGTCGGTCAGTGCTGCCCGAGCCAGACTTTGAGCTGGGACATTGGGGACAGATGGACCCCAGAGCTGGAATTCATAGAGAGATGGATCTCTGAGCTGGGACACTGGGGAGAGTGGGACCCCTGAGCTGGGGATGCTGGGGAGAGCCAGGCCCCTGAGCTGGGACATCAGTGAGAGCTGGACCTCCAAGCTGGAGCCCAGGAGGAGCTGTGATGTTGAAGAGAGCTGGACCTCTGATCTGGGACGATGACTCAGACCCCCGAGCTGGAGACTGGGAAGAGCTGGACCTCTGCGCTGGGACATCAAGGAGAGCCACACACCGGGACTTACCAAAGCATTTACTCTGGTTGGTGGCACGGTCTACAAAGACTTTGGCAGAGATGACATTGCCGAAAGGCAAAAACATCTGCGTGAGCTCTGCATCCCCGAACTCCTGGGGCAGGTGATAAATGAACAGGTTACAGCCCTCGGGACCTGGCGACACACACAGGACAGGCACACGTCAGGCGCGGGGCACCGGGGGGGCAGGAGCCACCGGCCCCGCAGCGGGTGCCCCCCACAGCTCCTCACCTTCTCGCTGCTGCTGCGGGATGATGGGCGCCTGCTGAGGGAAGGCCTGGCTGATGGGGGCGTAAGCGGTGGGATACGCTGCTGCAAGAGACAAATGTGGGGATGAAGCCCTGGTGCCCACCCAGCCCTGGGCAGGGACAGGGACGGGGGCATCCCCTGCTGCCACCCTCGATGGGATGGAGGTGCCTCTGCTGCCCCGGGGTCGTGGTTCTGCCCTTCCCACCCCAGCACGGCCCTGGCCTCCCGGCACAGCAGGGATGCAGGAATGGCTCTCCCAGGAGGGACAGTGGTGGCAGCAGTAACGTGGCCTCAAAGTGGAGGAAAGCTGGCACTTTTGGTTGGAAAAAACCAACAATTCAGGGTCCAAACTTGATTTTCTGTGGCAAATCTGAACGTTGCTGGTAGTGCTCCTAAAGACACGGCTGCCGGGCACGACGTACTGCCACAGGATGCTTTGGTCCCCTTCCTTCTGCAGCCTGGCCAGCAGATTCAGCCACACGATGAACATCCGAGGATCTCCAATATGTTGGTGCTTCCATGGCTGTCTCCAGCAGCAGGGTCCGGCATGGAGCCAGCTCTCCATCACTGCCCAAACCTCGCCCCCTCTCCTGGTACCGCCGCCAGCTCCCCACCATGGGCATTAAAACTCACTTTCCTCCACCCAAACCCTGCACGGAGGCCTATGCTGGGAGCGCATCCATGTTGCTGGGAATGAGGGGATGGAATTCTGCACCAGCATCACCCCCTCGCTGCCCCAGACCTCCTGCCAGGGTACAGCACCCAGGAGTTCACTGCATTAATCCGTGCCCAAGCAGACAACACCAATCCTGTGGTTCAACCCCAAGGTGATGTCTGCCCCCCCCCCCCCCCCAAAATAAGGGTGAGCAGCAAATGAGGGGAGAGAGGGAAGAAAGCAAAGCAAAGCTCGAGACCTGCATAGTGCTGCATGCCTGCGTAGGCTTGCTGGAGGGGATCCGCCACCGTGGGGCTTTGAGCTGGGAAGAGAAAAGAAGGAAGAATCAGCAAGAGGAGCCCACAGATGAACAGATCCCATGGGAGAAGGCTCCGGGCGGAGCACGGCCGCGGGGGGGCAGAGCTGCTCCTGCCGCTCCATGGAACCCGAGACCAGAGGGTTCCGGTGGGGACGGGCACACAGCTGCGGTTCACCCAGAGTGGTCCTGGGGGGGGCAGCGCAGCGGGGGCCGAGCGCCTGCTGGGGGTTACCTGGGTAGGGGTGGATGCCGTTGGTGTAGATGGTCTCCGAGGCGGGCTGCCCGTTGGTCTGCGGCGGCAGCGGGCTGAAGCCGTTGACGCCGATCGGTGTGGCGATGCTGGGCACCGGTGCCGTGCTGATGCCGGGGGGAGTGCTCGTACCTGCGGCATGGAGCGGTCAGCGACACCTCATGAGGGCGCTGGGGGTGAGGCCGGGGGGCACATGGGGGGGTGTACCTGAAGAAGGAGTGAGGGGGGCGGCCACCAGCCCACTGACGTTGAAGGCGGCCATCTGCTGCATCTGGGCGGCCGCGATGGCAGCCATGGGGTTGAGGCAGGTCCCCTGCGCGGCAGCCATCAGGGCTGCCTGCTGCTGCATGATCTTAAGGAAAGAAAGGGGGGGGAAAGGGGAAAGCGAGAGGCAGAGAGAAGGGGGAGCAGGGAGGATAAATCAGCATCTCCCTCTTTGCACCCGCACGTGAGGGATGGATGCCACCCACTGCTGGACCGGGGGACAGGTGACACTAGAAAAGGTGATACATGGGACCCCTGCCCCCTCAATCCTCACCCGAGGCGGTGAAACCCTCTGTGCTGCCCATAAGTGTGGATGCACCAACCCTGATGGGCATCTGCATTCACTGGCACCGATACAACCCCATGCAGGCTTCTCTGCAGGCACAACCATCACCACCACCCACGGGACTCCCCAAAACCCCCAGGTCCTGGCCAGCCCCAGCTCCTACCGCTTGCGTGTAGGCCCCGTAGGCGCCGAACTGGATGGTCATGGGGTTGAAGATGCCCAGCTGCCCGGCCATCTGATGCATCCGTCGCAGGGTCCTCTCCTTGTCTGTGTCCGCAAACTTCACCACCAGGCTGGAGGAGGCGCCCTGGGATGGGGGGAAGATGGGGCTGAGGGCAGGATAGCGGTGATGGCCCTGGGACGTGTCCCTGCTCCAGGAGGGACCCTCCGGCTCGCAGCGGCTGCAGCATCCTCAGCCCTCGGGATGCTGCCGCCTTGGCAGCAGTGACCAGCAATCGATGGGAGGTTTAATTATAGCCGGCGTTTCTCCCGGCGGCTCCCTGACCTCCGCTCCTTTTTCCCCTCCTCATTCACAGTTTTGACCTTCGGCGTTAATTAAACAGCCCCTTTCTGCAGCTGGGAGGGAATCAGCCCTGAGCACCATCCCCAGTGCCCGGGCAAGGATGAACCTCGGGGTGATCTGGCCAACAAACTGCTGGTCTGTAGGATTTTGATCCAATTAGACAGAGGATCAAATGAGCTGGTGATTGGATTATGCTGCAAGCATGGGGTCGAACAGGGCAGGGTGAGAGCCTGCACTTACCGGCATGGTTTGGCTGCCGTGCAGGCTGTTGATGGCAGCCTGTGCCTCGGCGTGGCTGCCGTACTTCACAAAGGCACAACCTAAAGGCAGAGAGGGGACACAGGAGAGGGTGGACTCGGGCGCGGCGGAAGCCGGTGCCGCCTGCTCACCCCACCGTGCTCACCCCGCTGCCCACCTTTGCTGGCTCCGTCGGGCCCTCGCAGGATGGTGCACTCCTCAATCTGGCCGAAGGGCTCGAAGAGGCGCCGGACGTCGTCCTCGCTCTGCTGCTTCCCCAGCATGCCCACAAAGAGCTTCCTGTCTTCTAAAAGCAAAACCAAGCCCGTTGGGACGCAGGAAGCGCCGGGTAAGGGAGCGCCGCCGATCCAGCAGCCACGGCACGGGGTTTATCACCTCCATCCCACACACGGCTCCGGGTGGGAAAACTGCTGGGAAGAGCCGCCTGAGGGCCCGGAGCTGAGGCTTTTCCCAGCTCCCCCAGCACCGCTGTGGCTGGGAGACAAAGAGAGCCACAAACCAGCAGCGATTGCCTTCCTATGATGGACTGGCAGAAGAACCCACAGCTGCGGGCTGTGCCCAGGGGACATAAATAACCCAGCCACGGGGGGGGAGAGTAAATAATGAGAGGTTCACGATTATTAGCAGCATCCGTCTCGCGCGGCCGCGCGCTCCCGCCGCACGCTAATGGCATTTGACAAAGAGAATAAGGTGCCCTGTCAGGAGCCCGGCCAGCAAATAAATAAACAATGGCAGGAGACAATTAATGCTCCGTCCGTTGAGGAACCGGGAGGATCAGCTCAGGGAACAGGGCTCGTGTGCTGTCTGTTAAACACAAACCATCTCCCAGCCGGGGCGGCTGTGGGGAGCGTTGCTGCCCAGGCGAGGGGGCCGGAGCTGGGTGCCCAAACTGGCCCATCCATCTTTAATCCTCCGCCAATTACACTCAGTAAGTGGGCAATTTATCTGCCAGGTCCCTCTGGGATGTGCTGGGACCAGCTCGTGGTGTGTTCAACGGCGTGGTTTCAATAGGGGGACATTCATCCCGCCTGTCCCGCCCAGGGCCAGCAGCCCCACGCAAGCATCCCGATGGTCCCAGCACTTGGCACCAGTAACGCTGGGGGGTTTGGTCCAATTCCTGCAGGTTTGCCCAGATAATCGACTGAGCCTGGGAGCAGCACAGCCCCATGGAGAACCTGGGGGAGGGAGGTGGCAGCTTCTGTTTGAGAGGGGCTCAGGCCATGTGTGGCTGACTCCTTCCAGCACCCCAGCCCTGCAGGGTCCCCACAGTCAGCTGCAGGTGGGTCACTGGGCTGTTTGATAGGCAAAGGGGCTGTCAGATGTTGGGATGCTCCTGGTATGACATCAGGATGTTCCTGGCATGATGTCAGGATGTTCCCAGCATGACATCAAGATGCTCTCTCCAGCCACGCAGGCAGGGAGAGCCAAGATCACATTCATTTGGATGCCACCGGCAAAGGCAGCTCCTTTGGGGGTTTCTCTGCAAACAAACCTCCCTACAGCAGCCCTCACAATACCCCTGTGTCCCCTGTCACCCTCCGGGTGGCCCTGTACCCCCTGTCTACACTGGGCAGCTGGGGAAGGGGGGACCTACCTCCTCGGCCCTCGCTGTCGGCCGGCTTCACCTGGATGGGGCGGTTCATCTGCAACACACAAGCGGGAGCAGGCGGTCAGCGGTGGTGCCGTGCCCCCCTCCCCAACCCTTTCCATGGGGAACGGCAGGATTGGCCCCAGCCTGGCAGAGGGAGCAGGGAAGGGACCTGCAAGAACAGAGCCAGGGCTCATGGGCACAGGGCACCGGGGTGCCAGGGGCACAGGGCGATGCTGCGGCCCTGGGGATGGGCACCCGAGGATGGGCACCCGGTGCCGCAGGCGCCCGCGGGCTGCCGGTGCCAGCCTTGGCTGCCTGCCCGCTTTCCTCGACTGCAAAGGACTGCAGAGGCAGTAGCAGCACCCGGCCAGCCTGGCAGCACCGCCACCAGCGCGCCCCGTGCCTCATTCCCACCCAATTCCGGCCTCCTACCGTGCGTCACCGCCGTGCGGACCCGCGAGTGTGACATGCGTGTGCAGCAGGACACGCCAGGCACACCCCTGGCCCGCTGCCCCGCGGAGCCATCTCTCCTCCTCTCTCCCCCTCCTTTCTTTCCCCCTCTTTTAGCTGAAAAACGCTACAATTACGGCCGTTTCTATGGCAACAAGCGTGCTTCCCCCGCGATGCTGCAGAGCCAGAGCCATGTGCTCGATGGGGTCGTCACGGCAACGGCAGGATGTCACGCATGACGGGGCGGGTGTGTGCGCACACGTACACGGTTCGAGCACGCACGCGGGTGGGTACCCCCACCCCGGGGTCCCCCTGTGCACCCATGGAGGGGGCAACAAATGTAGGGGCTGGGTGAGAGCAGCACCAGGGCCCCCCTCCCATCCCAGGGTGAGGAAGAGGATGGATAAGGAAGAGGAGGAGGGAGGTTTCCACAGCAACCGTCTCGTCTCCAGGGAAACGCAGGGAGAAATGTCAGCGCAGAGCCAGGGATGGTCCAGGGAGGGGACAGAGTCCCCAGGAGCCACCGAGGGACATGGGGCCACCCGGCTGCCCTCATGTCACCCGTCCCCCAGGCATTCACCCCATCCCCTGCAACGGGGCTCACCCCAAAGCCAGCAGAAGCAGCATCCCCCTGTCCCTATGTCCCTGCTGCGGCTGGGAGGATGGAACCTCAATTTTGGGTGGGGGGAGCTGCCCCCATCCACTGACCCACCAGTCCCATTTCCCAGGGCATGGCCTCCAATGGAATATATTTCCAGGCCTGCTGCTGTGTGCTTCATGCAATAAAGGCAGCGAGGATGATTTAGAATAACATTTAGGGAGCCGCAGAGTGTCATTTTGATGTGTCTCCCGTCTCCGCTCGCCGGTTATTAAACTGTATTGATTCTCTGGGAGCGGCTGATGTTTACGAATGTCAGACCTCAGGGACCAGCTCACCTTCCCCAGGGCCCTGCACCGCGCCGGGACAAACAGCCCTGGCCTGGGGACACCCCTGAAAAAGGGGTTTGGTACCCCCGGCATCACCCCATGCCCACCCGGGGTGCTCAGCACCCCTGGTGCCACCTCCCATGGCACAGGCAGATGATGTGGGCACTCAGACCCCCACTGGGCACAGGGGGATGGTACCCACCTCTCCATCTGTCCCCACAGTACCTCTGCACCCACACAGTCACCCACCACTGCCCAACAGGCCTCCATCCTACTCCTAGCACTAAAACAGCCAGCCAGCCAGCCATCTCCCCCTGCTCCTGACACCCATCTGTCCACCCCGACACCCATCCATCCATCCATCCATCCATCCATCCATCTATCCATCCATCCATCCCTCCCTCCCTCCAATCACCATCCACCCACAATCACCCATCCACCCATCTTCCCCCAAGATTCACTCATTCATCCCTCAACACCCATCACCATAACACCCATCTACCACCATAGCAGCCACCCATACCCCTAACACCCATCCATCCGTCCATCCACCCCCGTAGCACCCTCACACCTGCCCATTCATCCCCATCTTCCCACCCACCTTTCCACCCCACAGCACTCATGCATCCAACCCCCAGTGCTCACCCATTTGCCCCCTATCCTCACACACCCCAGGGACATATTGATGCACCCAGGGTCACCAGAGACCCTGTCTGAGGTGTCTCAGCACCCACCAGCACCCGTGGGTGCCCCACAGATCCCCAGCTATGGCACCCCATGGCCACACCACCATAGTGCAACAGCCGAGGGGTCACCATCGGTTGCTGAACCACATCCTGATTGCTCGGGCACTGTCACTGTCTCCCACCCAAATTCAGAGCCCCCTAGCAGCCTGGGCAAGGGGTAGAGCTCCTTCTTCGGGGTCACCCTCCTCCTTGCACCCAATGGCCGGTGGACCCGTCAGGCCACTGTGCATCCAAGTGAGCCGAGATGGAGGTGCTGGGTGATGCTGGAGCAGAGGGTGCCTGTGGGAGGCTGGTGTCTGCATCACCCTGAGGGCCCCCAGGCAGCCAACACCCAGTGCAGGGAGACAGGCGCTTGGGTACAAGCAGCCTCCCACCATAGAAACAGCCTGCCATCACAGGAACAGCCTGCCAGAGTCCTGGGAGTGCACTCACAGCGAGGGGGCACAGCTGGGCTGGGGACAGTCACACCACTGCACAACCCTGCGCAGGCGCACAACCATCCCAGCACACCCCCACGCACAACCACACACCCCCTACAGCCGCACTCCTACTCCTGCACACCCCTGAGCACAACCGCAGCGCCACACACAGCACATGCAACCTCCACACACACCCACCTGCAGTGGCAGGCTTGCCTCAGCACCCCCTGCATAACAGTACACCCGCACCTTGCACCCACACAGACCCACACACAGTGTACACCAGTCCTAGCACCACTGCTCACCCACGTGTAGCCACACACCCGCCCCAAGCCAGCCCTGCGTACACCCACACAGAACACCCCTCCACCGCACACCTCGAGTCCTCATGAGCACCCGCACCCCCCCCTAACACCCACAGCACCCTCCCTGCAGCTGCGGATCCCGCACAACCACAGACACACACCCCTGTGCCAGGCAGGAGCACAACACCCCTTGCCTCAGTTTCCCCACTGCAACAGTAGGACCCACAGTGCACACCCAGGCACCCAGTGCTGGACACCCCCCTGCAGCACTCACAACCCATCCACATACACCTGAGCCCTGCACACAATACGGGAGCCCAGCAACACCCGCATGCACACACGTGCTCCTGCTCACACCCAGCGTGCGCGCACACACACGTGCACACACCCCCAGCACTGCCACCTCCAGGCCCACGCACACCCACAGCCCATCACCACGCGCACAATCGCTGGGTGCAAAGACACGCTCAGCACCCGCTGACACACACACAGAGCCACTGGCACGCTCACACACTCACCATCCCTGCGTGCAACCGCTCTTGTGCACACCCCGGGGCAAAACTGGGCCCCTGCCAATGCACACACACCCCCCGGCACCACGTGTGGGTGCAACACCCCCCCCAGCACATCCCATTGCACACCTGCAACCACACACACAAGACACATTGGAAAAATACACCCTCCAGCCAACACACAAACAAGCCCATCCCTGAGTGCAGATAAACCCTTCACCAACACAGGCATGCACGCGCTCCATCCCTGTCTGCAAATACACCCTGCTTACCACCACCCCCACCAAACACCGCTCCTGGGTGCAGATACACCCTCCTCGTCAACACCCACACTCACACACAGAGCATCCCTTCGTGCAGATACACCCCCTTCACCAACACCCCACTGCCAACATCCTTTCCATCCCTGCATGCAGATACAGCAACACACACAACCCTCATCCCTGCGTGCAAATACACCCTCATCACCAACAACCGCTCTGCCAACACAGGCACCTCATCCCCGGGTGCAGATGCGCCCTGCTCACCAACACCCGCACTCACACACCACATCCCCGGCCGCAAATACAGCCCCTTGCCAACACCCCACCCCTGGCAGCGCATCCACCGCCCTCACCACCGCCCCCACCCCTGCCTGCCTGCGAGCACCCGCGGGGGCAGACCCCGGGCCGAGCCGGTGGAGACAAAGGCGGGGCCCTACCTCGATGCAGAGGATCTTGGACCCGGCGGGCACCCACAGCACGGGCGGCCGCGGCCCAGGCGCCGGCACCTGCGGCAGCTGCATGGCCCCGCCCGGCCCGGCCCGGCTCGGCTCGGCCCGGCCGCACCCGGCGAGGGGGTCTCGGTTCGATTCGGCTCGGCTCGGTCCGGCCCGATTCGGCTCGCGCAGCGGCGCGCGGGAGGCGGGGCGGGAGGAGGGGCGGCCGCAGCCCCGCCGAGCCGAGCCGAATCGAGCCGGGCCGAGCCGAGCCGAGGGGAGGGGCTTCGGTCGGGACACGCCCCCCCTCCGCGTCTGGACACGCCCCCAAGACGCGCCGGGGGCGGGGCCTGTCCGTGGTGGGGTACACCCGAGGACACGAGCACAGGTAGAGGGGTGTGAGCACAGGTACAGGGTGAGCACGAGTACAGGGGTATGAGCACAGGTAGAGGGGTGTGAGCACAGGTACAGGGGTATGAGCACAGGTACAGGGGTGTGAGCACAGGTACAGAGGTGTGAGCACAGGTACAGGTGAGCACAGGTACAGGGGTGTGAGCACAGCTACAGCAGTGTGAGCACAGCTACAGGGTATGAGCACAGGTACAGGGGTGTGAGCACAGCTACAGGGGTGTGAGCACAGCTACAGCAGTGTGAGCACAGGTACACGGGTGTGAGCACAGGTACAGGGGGATGAGCACAGGTACACGTGAGCACAGGTACAGGGGTGTGAGCACAGGTACAGGGTGAGCACAGGTATAGGGTGAGCACAGGTACAGGGGTGTGAGCACAGGTACAGGTGAGCACAGGTACAGGGGTGTGAGCACAGGTATAGGGTGAGCACAGGTAGAGGGGTGTGAGTACAGGTACAGGGTGAGCACAGGTACAGGTGAGCACAGGTACAGGGGTATGAGCACAGGTACAGCGTGAGTACAGGTACAGGGGTGTAAGCACAGGTACAGGGTGAGTACAGGTACAGGGTGAGCACAGGTAGAGGGGTGTAAGCACAGGTACAGGGTGAGCACAGGTACAGGGGTGTGAGCACAGGTACAGGTGAGCACAGGTACAGGTGAGCAGAGGTACAGGGTGAGCACAGGTACAGGGTGAGCACAGGTATAGGGTGAGCACAGGTACAGGGGTGTGAGCACAGGTAGAGGGGTGTAAGCACAGGTACAGGGTGAGTACAGGTACAGGGTGAGCACAGGTAGAGGGGTGTAAGCACAGGTACAGGGTGAGCACAGGTACAGGGGTGTGAGCACAGGTACAGGTGAGCACAGGTACAGGTGAGCACAGGTACAGGGTGAGCACAGGTATAGGGTGAGCACAGGTACAGGGGTGTGAGCACAGGTAGAGGGGTGTGAGCACAGGTACAGGTGAGCACAGATACAGGGTGAGCACAGGTACAGGGTGAGCACAGGTACACGTGAGTACAGGCACCGGGGTGTGAGTACAGGTACAGGGTGAGCACAGGTACACGTGATTACAGGTAGAGGGGTGTGAGCACAGGTACAGGGTATGAGCACAGGTACAGGGGTGTGAGCACAGGTACAGGTGAGCACAGGTACAGGTGAGCACAAGTACAGGGTGAGCACAGGTACAGGGTGAGCACAGTTATAGGTGTGTGAGCACAGGTACAGCATGAGCACAGGTAGAGGGGTGCGTGCACAGGTACAGCATGAGCACAGGTACAGGGGGATGAGCACAGGTACAGGGTGAGCACAGGTACAGGGGTGTGAGCACAGGTACAGGTGAGCACAGGTACAAGGGTGTGTGCACAGGTACAGGTAAGCATAGGTACAGGTGTGAGTACAAACATACATGGCTGTCACTGCTACATGGAAGTGTTCACAGGCACACACAGCTATGCACAGTCAGAGAGGGGTGTGCACAAGAGAATGTGGACAAGTCCAGAGGGCTGTGCACAAGCACATGGGGCTGTGCACAGGCACAGGGGTGTGAGGAGGAGCACACCCCAGTGTGCAGAAGCAGAGAGAGCGCACGAGCACAGGGGTGTGTGTACCAGCACAGAGGGGTGTGCACAAGTACACGGGGAGTGCACAATGGTAGAGTGGTGTGCACAGGCACAAATGGGTATTAGCACAAGCACTGAGGGTGTACACAGCTACCGGGGCTGTGCATAAACACAGAGGTGCATTTACAAGCACACAGGGGTGTAAACAGAAGCAGCAGAGAACGGTATGCACCAGCACAGAGGGGTGTGCACAGGCATGTCCCCGACATGGGCATGTACCCACACACCCACCTGCAAGCACCTACTCACATGCGCACCCCTGTGCTCACCCTGCGTACCAGGGGTGCAGGGTGAGAAGGGAGCAGCTATAGTGACCTCGCACACGCGTGCACACACACAGAGTGTGCGATGAGAAGGGATGAAGACAAGTCCCAACACTGTGCCCACAGGCAGGGCCTGAACCCGCACCGCCTTTAGGGTGCCCAAGTGGGCTGTTAAATCTTAAACCTACTGATGCGCTAAAGCATCGGTGAGAGCGCGGCTCAGGACACGAACCTCGTCCTCTGTCAGCTCTGCTCTCCGAGGCAGGGATGGATATTCCCGGGGCCCGGCGCTTTCCCAGCCAAGCAGCGGCCCCATTGATTTTTATTTAGGCGAATAATTAAATATTTATTTTCACTTTGTTAAGCTCGGGAGGTCGGAGCCCACAGAAAGCGCAGCGCACGCGGGAGCCAGCAAAATCGATGCCTCGGTTTGCGGGCGCTGGAAGCAGCTCCTGCTCTCGCACCCTGGTCGGTGTCCCCGTCCCTGTGCCCTGCCCCAGTTCACCCTGGTGGCACTTACCCCCGGCAGCGTCTTCTGCTCATGCAGGGCGCTCTGCGCCTTCAGGGCCGAGTCGCGGGCGCAGTAGGTGAGGAAGGCACAGCCTGTAGAGAGCGGGAGGCAGGGTCAGTGTCCGGCCTGCTCCTCATGCAAAGCCCCAGGCACACCAATGTGGCACTGGGGCACCCCGCACCCTGGCACCAGCACTCTCCTACCCTAGCACCATGGCGCTGTGGCATCCAGCACCCTGGGACTCTGATACCCAGCACCACACACACCAGTACTGTGACACCCAGCACCCTGGGACTCTGATATCCAGCACCGCGCACAGCAGTACTGTGACACCCAGCACTCCAGCAAGGTGGCGTCCAGCACCCCAGCATTGTGGCACTATCATGTCCAGCACTGTGGCATCCTGGCACCCAGCACCCCAGCACCGTGGCACCATAATGTCCAGCACCCATCACTGTTGGTATCCTGGCACCCAGCACCTCAGCACCATCACATCCAGCACTGTGGCACCCTGGTACCCAGCACCATCACATCCAGCACCCTGGCACCATGACACCCTGGCACCCATGAGGGCACCACCACCAGCAGGGCCAGAGCTCAGCCCCGAAACAGGATGGGAGCTGGAGCAGTGGGAGGGAGGAAGGAGCAGGGCAGGAGCAGCAGCACACAGGCAGCAGCGGTGCTCTGGGGGAAGCTGCAGCCGAAGCCCCTGGGAAGCGGATCTCCAGGCGTTCAGGGAGGCCACGCATCCTGGCTGGGCACTGCGCTTCTCCCAGCTCTGAGCATCCTCCTCGGGATGAGACGCGGCTCCTCCGACATCCCGGCGCTCTGGGAACCAGGAATACGCCTGGGGTGAGGTTTTCCCACGCTGACTCACGCTGCCACGCCACACGTTTGCCCAGAGCTGAGGATGAGCGAGCCCTGGGGACCGGGTCCGGTCGTCCCCCTGCCGCCTCTCCATTCCCGCGGGAACATCCCAGTCCCTGCGACACCACCACACTGCTCCCTCCCTGAGGGCTCCCCCCCCAGTTTGCTGGGGTCACATCCAAAAGTGCCTGAAAGTGATATTAAAACAGCAGCAAAACAGTTTCCCTTCAACAAAGTAAATATTTAATGAATAAAATTGACATTGATGCATTTTTAATATTGGCACAATTAAATCCGCCAGCTGATTAAGTATTAATAACCCTTAATAAGTACAATCAGCGTGCCTGGGAGGGGTGGGAGCACGACAGTGGTGCGGGGGGACACCAAGGGACAGGGTCCCTCGCCTGCCCCAGGGTGCTGGGGACATCAACCCTCGCGGGGAGCAAGGAGAGATCCCCCAGGTTAAACGTTATCCCACTGCGGGTGGAAAGGGGAGGTCAGCGCAGCAGCTCGCGTCAGCCCCAGTGCCATTTCCAGTGTTTACCATCCGTAATCACGTTGGCTTCCTCCTCAATGCTCTTTATTCCTTCGTTCTCTTCCCTGTTTCCCGCACCGGCAGCAACGTGGATGGTGTCCGGGCGTTCCGGAGGAGTTGGGAGGGCTGGGGCGGGAGCGGACCCGCTCCAGAAGCTCGCCGAAAGGAAGGATGGTGCTCAAATGAGAGGAACATCCGCAGCTCGAGCGTGTGCCTGGGCCACAGCAGTTGAAGCCCGCACTGGAGGAGGAGCCCAGGGGGCCCGGCGGGGTGTGAATCCCCTTGTCTGTGGCACACTGGCAGTTCGGGAACACCCGGTAACATCCTGGAGGGCGCAGTGATGAGGACGGTGGGGCCCGGGCGGCTGCCCCACGGCCGAAGGCACCACCCACAAGCACCAAGTGTCAGCTCCCCAGGAAGTCCCGGTGGTGGCATGGGGGCTCGGTGACTGTGAGGAGGATCCTGTCCGGGTGACACCCAGGGTGCCCTGACCCTGCTCCAGTGCCACAGACCCTGGCTTACGGGGGGGGTCCACATAGACCTCGGCGGTGCACACGAGCCCCTCGGCACGCCTCTGCTTGAGTGCTCTGCTCCCTGTGCCAGGTGCCAGCTGGGCAGCCCTGCTCCTGCCAGCTCTCAGAGGCCTCGTGCCTCCATCCACAGTAGGTGCCTGTATCCCAAATGGGTGCCCACATCTGCAGTGGGTGCCTTTATCCCAAATGGGTGCCTCCGTTCACAGTAGCTGCCTGTATCCCAAATGGGTGCCCACATCTGCAGTGGCTGCCTGTATCCCAGATGGGTGCCTCTATCCACAGTAGGTGACTTTATCCCAAATGGGTGCCCCTTCTGCAGTGGGTGCCTTTATCCCAAATGGGTGCCCACATCTGCAGTGGGTGCCTTTATCCCAAATGGGTGCCCACATCTGCAGTGGGTGCCTTTATCCCAAATGGGTGCCCCATCTGCAGTGGGTGCCTGTATCCCAAATGGGTGCCTCCATCCACACTGGGTGCCTGTATCCCAAATGAGTGCCTCCATCCACAGCAGGTGCCTGTATCCCAAATAGGTGCCCCATCCACAGTGGGTGCCTGTATCCCAAATGGGTGCCCACATCTGCAGTGGGTGCCTTTATCCCAAATGGGTGCCCCATCCGCAGTTGGTGCCTGTATCCCAAGTGGGTGCCTCATCTGCAGTGGGTGCCTGTATTCCAAATGGGTGCCTCCATCCACACTGGGTGCCTGTATCCCAGGTGGGTGCCCTGATGCCAGACAGGTGTCCCCAGTCCAGGCACACGTCCTGAACTCCACCGGGGTGCTCCAGCCCTGGGGTGCTCTCACCCCAGGGGTGTCCCCAAGCCAGATGGCAGCTCCTAATCCCAGGTAGGGACCCTAACCCCGGGTGGTGCCCCCGCCTCAGGCAGGGGTCCCCATCCCAGCGGTACCTCACCTTAGATGGGTGCCTTCTGCCTCAGGGGTACCCCAGACTTAGGGGGGCCACATACCAGGATGCCCCACACCTGAGTGTCTGCACATCAGGGGTACCTTCACCTCAGGGGTGCCTCATACCACAGTGACCATACCAGGGTGGTCCATACCAGTGCCCCCACCTCACGGGTACCCATACCACGGTGCCCCACCTCCAGCACACCCCCATCTTCAGGGTGCCCCCTGCTCAGGGGTACCTTCACATCAGGGGTATCCCCACCTTAGGGGGTACCTCCAGACTGAGGATAACTCCACTTCAAGGGTGCTCTATCTCAGAGGTGCATCACCTCAGAGGTACCCCCGCCTCTGGGGTGTCCCACACCATGGGTGCATCACATCAGGGGTACCCCCTCCTCTGGGGTGTCCCATACCAGGGGTGCACCACCTCAGGGGTACCCCCTCCTCTGGGGTGTCCCATACCAGGGGTGCACCACCTCAGGGGTACCCCCTCCTCTGGGGTGTCCCATACCAGGGGTGCACCACCTCAGGGGTACCTCCTCCTCTGGGGTGTCCCATACCGGCGGTGCATCACCTCAGGGGTACTCCCGGCTCTGGGGTGTCACATACCGGGGGTGCCCCACCTCAGGGGTACTCAGATCATGGGCGCTCCACCTCAGGGCATCCTACCCAAGGGGTGCCCCCTCCGGTGTCCCACCTCTGCCCCCCCGCCCCGGCGGCGCCCCGCTGGTGGGCTCGGAGCCCCCCGTACCTTTGTGCATGCCGGTGAAGCGATCCTTGAGCACGGTGAGCTCGTAGATGCGGCCGAACTCCTCGAAGAGCGGCTTGAGGTCGCTCTCCTCCAGGTTACGCGGGATCTGCCCCACGAAGAGCTTGATGGCGTCGTGATCCTTCATGGCGATGGCGCCGGGCGGGCGGCTCAGCCCGTTCACTCGGCCGCTGTTCGCGGTGCTGAACGCCGCGCCCGCCTCCGCCGCCGCCGCCGCCACGCCGCTGCCCGCCGCGGCCATGGCCCGCTCCGCCGCCGCCGCCGCCGCTGCGGGAGGCGCCCGCCGCCCCGCCCCGCCCCGCCCCGCCCCGCTCGGCGCCGTTCGGAACCGCTCGGAACCGCTCGGCTCGGCCCGGGCCTCTCCGCTCACGGCACTGGGCCCCCCCCCCGACACCAACCCGCGGGCTGCTGACGTCAGCAGGCTGGCCCCGGCGAGACGCAGGTCATTAGCATAATGAGGCAGCGGCGGCCAATCAGGAGAGGGGAGGCCGGCAGCCGCGCGGGGGACCCCGGCTCCTCCCACTACTGCCCCCTGCCGGGCCGACCGCAGCCCCTTCTGCCCCACCGCGCTCCAGCTCCCGACACATCCCCACGTCACACCCCACGTCACACCCCCGTCACACCCCCGTCACACCCCGTCACCCTCCATCACCCCCCGTCACCCCCCGTCACTCCCCATCACCCCCCATCACCCCCCGTCACCCCCCGTTACACCCCTCCATCACCCTCCATCACCCCCCATCACCTCCCCATCACCCCCCCGTCACCCTCCATCACCCCCCATCACCCCCCATCCCACTGCCCATCACTCCCCCCGTAACACCCCCCATCACCCCCCCGTCACCCCCCATCACGCCCCATCACACCCCATCACTCCCCGTCCCATCACCCATCACCCCCCCATCATCCCCCCCATCACCCCCCGTCACCCCCCATCACACCCCATCACACCCCATCATCCCCATCACCCCCTGCCACCTGAAGCAGGGCTGGCCAAGAGGCTGAGCTGTCTCCTGCTGTCACCCCTCCGCAGCCCTCAGTAGGTTCCAGAGTTAACACCCACCTTAGGCAGGATTTAAACACCCCAAACAAGCCGAAAAGGGGAGATTTTGGAGCTTTGTCGCATTTTTTGCCTCAATGGACCCTGTGTCACCCCAAAAAATCTGTAATTAGACCAAATGGCTTTAATACCTGCCATGGTTGTTAATTAATTACTCCCAGAGCAGCAGCAGAGCTGGGGGGGTGGGGGGGGTGGCTTCCTCAGCACGCTGGCACGCGTGTGCGGGCATGTGCGAGCACGTGTGAGCCTGGATTTGTGCGTGCAAGCATGAGCAAGCGTGAGCGTGCGAGCTTGCGCAGGTCCCTGCAAGCACACGCGTGTTGTGCGAGCTCGTGCCTGCACGCACGCACGCTCAAAGGCACACAGGCACACGCGTGTGCAGGCACACGCGCAAGCTGAAGGTGCCCACGCGCGGTTGCACGAGCACACACAAGAGCGTGCACGGACACGTGCGGCTCCGTGCTCGTGCTGCCAGCCCGTGCTGCATCTGCACGTGTGTGCAAGCAGGTACACGGACGCACGTGCCCCGCAAGCACCCGCGTACGAGTCCCTACGCGCAGGCACGTGGAGGCGCGTCCCGGCAGCACCCACTGGAGGGGCTGGGTGCCCCTGGGCACCCGCCGGGGTCTCAGCATCCCCCGCTGCGCTCTGGCTGCTCCTCTCCAGCGCCTGGGTTTATTTTTAATGCCGCGGAGCCCCGGGTGATTCACGCGGCGCCGCCCGCTCTGCGCGCACCGAAATAGATGTTCTGGGGAGAAGGGGGCACGCGAGGAGGGGTCTGTGCCACCCCTGCCGCGCTGAACCGCAGCGCGGAAGCGGGGCGAACACCAGCGCTACAGCACCAGAGGCCGGCCCGGGAGGTGAAGCTGCTGCTCCACAGATCCCCGCGGCCTCGGTGGTGCAATGCTTCCCGAAGTAGAGCCCAGAGGGGCAGAGCACACATTGTCCTCATGGAGTGAGGAGCTTCTGATCAGTGTTTGAGGGTGCTAGCACTAGTTACACCGGCCCTTCAGAGTGCTTTAGGACTCGGAACCACATCAAATCATGATTGTGATTATTATTACTTTGGTCTTTTGGGTTACTCAACGCAAGAGGATTGCCAGCACTGACGGGCAGCAGATTGACTCTCCTGGCTCCCACCGCACCGCCTGAAACACAAGATCAGGACAATATTCACGACCAAAGAAACCCAGGAAAGGGGCACAAATTCCCCATTGAGACTTGGGGGAAGCAGAGGAGCATCTTTCCCCAGGAACCAGGGAAAACAGCCCTCTTTTCATGTAGGAAAATAGCCCCCTTTCCCCCAAAGCTGGCTAAAGTTCCCTGCTCCTTGGTGGTTGGGCATCACAACCTACCCTCCCACCCTACTGAAGATGTATCACCTCAGAGGAGCAGCATTCGGGCATCCTTTTGCAGGAGGGTGAAGACATGTGAGACTTGAGAATTATTAATATTTTTAATGCCAAGTTTTAAAATTTATTCCTAAAGGTCAAATTTTTAAGTTAAAATTTTCATTTTTATAGTTAAAATCTTATTTTTTAAATAAAAGTCCAACAGCATTTAAAATTAAAGTTCAGCAATAAAAGGTTTCCTGCCATAGCAGCAGATCTCACGCACTGAAGCCCAAAACACTCTTCCCAAGCGATTCCCTGCTTTGAGCCCAATGTGATTCCCAACCAGCTGCGGACAAGAGCCATGACTCCAGCTCCATGGAACAGTGGTACCACCAGTCTCTTCTCCAAGGAGCCAATATCCAAACCAGACCTCTCTGGGATGCAGAGGCCTGGAGCTGAGCTCCCCATCTAAGGACAACAGGGCAGTTCACACCTTCTTGTCACCTTGCCTCAGCAGGGTGGGAAGCAGGGACTAAAGGACAGTTTGTCAGGTGGGCACCCAGCACGCTCCGGAGCAATGGGATGTTGCTTCCACACTGGCATCTCTGGAGCAGGCACCTACACATCTCCTGCCAACAGTAACCCTTGCATGGTTTTAAGTCCCAGCTGAGCATGAAAAAGCACCTTTTTCCTCTTCGGGTCATTTATTTATAGATTCAAAGAATTAAAAATAGAAAGAGGCAAAGAGTGCACACTAAAGGGAAAAAAATGCTCTTTGCAACAAAGTAAGAGCAGAAGCTGGGGCAGGAGGGGCCAAGCCAAGCCAGCAGCTCCCGAGACAGAACCATCACTCCTCCGGTGTGTGCAGAGCGAGGGCAGTGGGACTCATGCTTCAAAACCCACCAAATTCATTTTCACAGTATCCAACATAGAGTGGCTGCGCCTGGATCCCGCGCCTGGCAAGAGAGCAGAGAGGGCATCACAACACAGGAGGGGCCTGGAGCTGCTGGAGAGAGCCCAGAGGGGAGCACGGAGATGCTGTGAGGGCTGGAGCAGCTCTACTCTGGAGCCAGGCTGAGAGAGGTTGTCCAGAGAAGCTGCGGCTGCCCCATCCCTGGCAGTGTTCAAGGCCAGGCTGGACACAGGGGCTTGGAGCACCCTGCTCCAGTGGTAGGTGTCCCTGCCCATGGCAGGGGTTGGAGCTGGATGAGCTCTAAGGTCCCTTCCAACACAAACTAGGCTGGGACTCTATGATTACACAGAGGACACAGGCAGAGCACACCGTTAGGTCTGAGTGATCACAGGGTGGCCATTGGTGCCTGCCTCAGGTGTGACAAGGAGGGAGCGGTTTCCATCCTGTGCTTACAGGCTTGTTTTTCTGCTCATGTGTGGCAGCCACGGGTAAGGGCAGGTTTCCTGGGGAAGCTGATGCTGCAGGAGAGGTGGCAATAGCTGACACGTCCCCCTTCCTCAGCATGAAGCCCTCTCCTCGACAGAGCCACCAGCCCACGCCAGCAGCAGGGTTTCTCTTCCAGCACTGCACAAAGCAGCTCTGCCTACGCACAGGCAGAGAAAAACCTGGGGCTCTCCATCAGAAAGAGGTGTATTTTGCACCCGGGAAAGCCCACCTCACCCTCACCACCCTCCCAATGGGCTGAGCCCAGCAAGGCGGCCCTGTCCCCATGCTCCACGTGGCTGTGCGGAGGACATTACCCCAGGAGCTGGCAGCGGAAGGCCGCCAGCCGCACGTAGGCGTCCTGCAGGTTCCTCACGCTCGCGTTGCTCCACAGTCTCTCAGCTACAGCCCCAGCTCTCGGCCTTGAGGAGCGAAGGACAGAGGCAGCAGGTCAGGGGGAGTTCAAACGCTTCCCACACAAAGCCCTGAGCTCCCCGGCACTTTCCTGACCGACACTCGGCATCTCGTGGCTTCTGGGTATCAAAAGATCCACTCCCATACACAGGCAGACCAGGAGTGGACCAGGGAGGAAGGGCAGACTGGTGTTAAACACATAGTGGGGGTGCACGGCAGCACATCACACTCTTACAAACCCTCGCTGAAGCCTCAGTGGAGCTGAGTTACTGAGGTCTGAGTAACAGACCTCTGTTACTAGCACAGAGGTCTTGCCAGGGGATGCGGACAAGCACCATGCCCAAAGCAAACCCACAGTGTTTGGCACACATTGCTCAGTGGTGAAGGAAAGGGGCCCAAGCCTTGTCCCTGTCACTCCAGCCAACTTCCCCATGGCTTCTCTTACCAGAGCCTGGGGGTCAGGTTAGTGACGTCCACGTATTCACCCCACATGCAGGCCTCTCCACCGATCACCAGATCCTTCTGTTTAGCACTGCCTGCCACAGGACACAGCATTCAGGTGATGGGGTGTTGTATGAGAACACCCTGCCCACAGAGGTGCCTGTAACACCTCCTTGGCTGAGCCAAGGAGGCAACAACTTGCCTATCTGAAAGCCTCCACTTCAAACCCCAGGCTGGGGAGAGCAGACATGTTCTGTGCTGGCAGCAAGGGAACGGGACATAGCACAGGAACCAAGGACATGGTCACTCAAGCACCTTCACACCAGCAGCAAGACAGGCAGCCTTGGAGCTACCTCTGAGTGACAAGTCAGCTGCCACATGGGAAGGGGACATAAGGAACACACCTTCGAACTTCAAGGGCTCCACCTGGTAGGCTGCCATCCAGTCCTGCCCATAGGAGATGCGGTTGAGGTACCAGGGGGTAGAGAGCAGAGCCTGGTAGCCAGCCTTGGTGACATCTGCCATCTCGTCCATGTACGGCTTGGAGCTCTTCCACACGTGGATGATGGAGTCTGGCCTCAGCTGAAGAGGACACATGAAGACCACACATGGGACCAGTGCAGCAACAAGAGCACCCTGTCCCCCTGCCAGCAGAGCATTCACAGCTCCGAACACCCTCAAAAGGAAACTGAGGCAGACTCTGGCTTGACCTTTGAGCCACTTCCCATCTTGTTTTGAGGAAGCAACAGAGAGAGGGATAAGCCCATTTGCACAGTGTCCTGGGCAGGGTTCAGTCACCAGAGTGACAGAGCCACCACCTGCCAGCCCCGGCACAGCACCCCAGAGCACAGCAGTGTGTCTGGCTGGGGTGCTGGCACTGCTCATCACACCACAGGCAATTGCCTTAGGGAAAGCAAGCAGCTCCCACCTTTACTCCATTGTCAAACACCTCCTGCCACAGGATAGAACCTTTGCCAAGGGAAGAGACAATGTCCAGGAGCCTGGAATGGAAAGAGAACCAAGTTTTGGGTCATCCCATCTACGCTCTCTGCTGGCTGCAGACAGCTGTATTTGCAGCATTGATGTTCCCAACACCAAGACATGAAGGTACCTCTGAAAGAGAAGGGAAAAAGCACAGCCCCTTAGGGGCTTCTTCCTCGTCAGCCCCAGGTTTTGTGGGATCAATCTCTCAATAAAACACAGGTAAGCTACTCCCTTTGGGGTCAGGGAGACATTCACAAATGGATGCGCTCATGAAAAGGAGATCTGGTGTCCTCAGAGCAGCAGAAGCCATTCCTGCTGGTTACATACTGCAGCTGCAGGCCCAGAATGCAGCCATCCTTACCTCTGGATGTAGAATGACTCCAGTTTTCTGTAATCTTCACCAAAGCCCATCTGCTTCATGAAGGCATGGATTTCTGGATTGGATTTCCTGTGGACCAAAGAGAAGAGAATAAAAGCACTGCAACCAGAGGTCTGGAGTAAGGCCAAGACACAGCTAAGTCCTTCCCACATCCACCCAAGGCTATATCAGGCATTCCAAGAGCTGTGGCTGCACTGGCACCAGGGGCTTCCCACAGCCAGCATCCCCATGAGCACAGAAACCCTAGGCAACTAAGACACAGAGCCTGGGGAGCAGGACACCAAGGATCTGCACATGCTCATGACTCCAGTCCCAGATACTTGCCCCCTCCAGACCCCATCCAGACTGATCTCAGCCTCACCAGCAAGTGAAGTCCACCTCATCACCACCGAGGTGAAGAAAGAAGTCTGGGAACACAGAGCTGACTTCTTGAAACAAACTGGTCACGAACTGGTAGGTACTGTTAAGGATTGGGTTGATGGGCCCATAGGTCCCAGAAGGATGCTTGCCCGAATAGCAGGGAGTCAGGAGGCCTGGAGCACCTGGGTCATAATAAACACAGAACAGTAAGGAGGGGGCCAAATGTGGCCATGTCACCCCGTTATAACCCCCTGGATGCTCCTCAGCACGGCCCAGGGCCTGCAGGGGCACAGAAGACCCTTTGAGGCACAAACAGCAGCAGAATCTCTGGCTTAAGATGTCTGACCTGACAGGGAGGGATGCTTCTTTGGGGAGATTCCTACAGGAGCTCACACACTGAGCAGTGCAGAGCCCAGCACCCTCTCCCAGCTCCACACACCCACTGCAGATGGGGCAACCACAGTTATGACTGTGATCACACGCACAGGGTATACCCCAGTGCATTTGGAAGAAGGGGAAGGAGACAGAAAGACAAGGCAATGTTTCCCTGGAGCTTCTCATTCTTCCAGACATGGAAGGGGAGATACCTGAAGGACAGAGAAGGGTGTCGGGACTGGGGTGCAGCAGACGGAAGAAGCTTGGTCAGCTGTACCCCTAGTTAAACCCAAGATCCTGGCAATACCCATGATCTTAGCTTTGGCAGAGCAGGTGCTCCCCAAAAATCACCCAGCTTGGCCCTAAGAAGAGACGGAAATATTCCCGCTTTGGCTCTTGCTCCAGAAGTTGGATCACTGTGCCCTCCTTCCCCTAGACAATGGTTTGCTCCTCCTCAAAGCCAGCCTGTGGGACACAGCTGCCCACAGCCTGTGTTTGGGATCCAGGCTGCAGATTCCCTTCCTGCCCCTGGTACCGCTGGACCTCCCCTCACAGCAGCAGCAGCAGCAGCGGGGGGTGCTCCTCACCTGGACCCCAGGACAGAGTGTGCCCCGGAGTGTCGAACTCCGCGATGACCCTGATGCCGCGCAGCCGCGCGTGCTCGATCACCGCCTGCACGTCACCGGCCGTGTACACGTGGCTCATGGCATTGAAGGCTCCCTGGGGGAACACAGGAACCTCAGCACCCTTCCCAGGTGCTGACGGAGGGATCTGCTCCCCTGGGCAGTGATCAGGGTGCTTACCTGCTTGCTGAGTTCTGGGAAGGTTGAGCTCTCATAGGGGAAGGATGGGTCATCCACAATGTGCCAGTGAAACACATTGAACTTGTTGTAAGCCATGACATCCTGGGAAGGAAGAGGGACAAAGACGAATATGCCCTGCCCCTTCTGAAGGGTCACCCAGCTTGTCACAGAAAGGGGACAAGGTCTCTCTGGTCCAAAAGAACAAGGCAGAGTCCCTAAATGTGCCCCAGAATCCAAAAGGGATTCAGGCATCTTTCTTCAGACACACCAGCACCACAAAGAGCTGCAGAGGGCCCTGTTCTCCCTATAACTGAGCCGGTGGTGGAGACCTGGAAGTTTAATTCTGCCTGGGATGAACACAGAACCACCACCCACCTTTGTCTGGTCTGACAAGAAGTCACTGTTTTCCCTTCCCTCAGAAACAACCCAGCCTCAGAAAGTAACCTGGATTGCAGGAATTCAAGATACCTCAGGGGGGTCTGCCTTACCCTATCTACCAAGGGAGCTGAGAAATCACCCAGCCAAGGTGGCTGTGAGTTACCCCAGCAGCAAACACAGCCATGTTTTACCCCACAGCAAACATAGCAATGGGAAGGGCCTGCAGCATGGAAGCATTTTTCCATGAACATCTGTGTATTAAGAATTGAGGTCATGCTGCCATCCCACCCCAGCCTGCTGCTTCCTCTAGGGACAAGCAAGCTGGTTTTGTTCAGAACACCCAGGTTTCATGAGCTCTTCCTCAATGAGCTGCAGATGCAGTGGCCTCAGCTCCTGGGATCTTTAGAAAGGAGCAACACACAGAAAACCAACCTAAAAGCCCTCCAGGGCACTCACAGAGGGCTCAGCTGTGGCACAGGAAGGGGCACCCCACTAAACCACCTCAACTCCCAGCACAGGCACCCTACCAGAGTTTCCAGGATGGCTCTGAGGGGCAGGTAGTGACGAGAGGTGTCCAGCAACAGTCCTCGGTGAGGGAAGCGGGGAAAGTCCACAATTTCTGTCTTGTTGATGTAGTACTGCACACAGAGAATACCAAGAAGTGGGCAAGGCTTTGGGCAACACAGCCATTAGCAGGAGACAACCAGGGTCACCTCTGTCCCCAGGGCTGGTGGGACGGGGAGGGGTACCCTCACTGTCCACACTAGAGGCTAGCCAGGAAGAGCCGCAACACTTCACCTGCTCACAAGGCAGGAGCTGGCCAGATTCATAAATCTCTGCTTGGGCTCTGGTGAGGCTGCACTGATGGTACCCCCTCCACGGCAGGAAACCCCCAGCCTGCCCCATGGAGGCACGAGCACTATGGCTTGCTGACTGCCCCAGCACTCACCGTGCCGTTCTGGTCTCTCCCAACGAGCTGGCTGAACGTTTCCAGGCCTGCAGAAAACCCACACACAGTCCCTTTCTCAGCATGGATTCCCCCAAAGGAACAGAGCTCAATTAACAGCTAAGTTGATGGAAAGACAGACACATCCCCATAGGCCTGAGGCAGGGAGAGTGGGAATGTCCCACAGAAAGCACACCTCACCTCTAAGAGCTCCCCAAACGGCATCAGCAGAAAGCAGCAAGGAGCCTTCTGAGACAAAGAGCTTGTCTGAAACACAGCATCAGAGAGGCTGGAGTTAGGTCCCACACTCCATCACGTACTGCTGCAGGCCACAGCAGCACCCGGCAGAGGTTTAGATGGAGCTGAGGAACAATTCCTTCCCCAAAGGGTGCTCAGGCATTGGAACTGCCCAGGGCAGTGCTGCAGTCACCGTCCCTGCAAGTGTTCACACAGCATGGAGACGAGGCCTCAGTGCCATGGGTCAGTGGTGGCTTTGGCAGTGCTGGGGTGGGGGTTGGACTGGATGAGGTTAAAGGGCTTTTCCAACCTGGTGGATCCTATGATTCTATTCTAGGACTGCACCTTAGGTCTCCAAGAACAGATTTGTGGGGGTTCTTCTTTGTTTTAACCCTCTCCCACCACTTTATCAGCACCCTTAGGGAAGTGCCTCCCTCCCTGTCTGTGTCAATAACCCAGCGAGGACTGCTGGATTGCTGCCTCTCCACAGCTGGGGACAAGGGCTGCACAGTGCTGCTTCCACCTGATGGGCACGGGAACAGCCGCATTCCCTCCCGCTCCCAAGCTCCACACTTACAGCTCTCCTTGGAGTCCAGGTTGGGAAATCCATCACAGTCTGGTGTGGCCACAAAGACGAGGAGCTGCGTGCAGGGCAAGGCCTGGGCTGGGGTCTCTGTGAAGGGGACAGGTCCATTCTCTGCAAAGGACACAGACCACGGACATCAACCGCATCCTGGCCCTCTTCCCTGCTCCCAGTCCACCGCCATCCTCCCAGCTAGTGACGGGAGGCACAGGAATACATGGGTTTAATGCATGGCACCCCCTCCCTCATCCCCAGAGCAGGCACTGGGTGTTCAGCAGGGCTTTCCTTCAAACACAGGCAATCAGGAGCACATGAGCTCATCCCAACCTTCAGCACAAAAGTGAGAAAACCTCCAGGGAAGGCTTTGCAGTGGAAGCTTAAAGGAGTGCACAAAGGAGGAGACACATCAGAGTACAGTCCAGGAGCAGTCCCTAAAGCCTCCTGAACACCAACCCCTGCTCCAGCAGGCACAGCTATTCAAATCTTCTCCGGGGGGGTGAAGAGATTCATGTTTCCAAACTCTCCCAACCATGGGAAATGAAGCACAAACCCAAAAGCTGTGCTACCCTACCCACACACGAGAGACAGGGCAAAGAAACCCTGCAGGAAAGGGTGGAGAATGAGTCCAAGCTTCATGCAATTTCACCTTCTGCAGAGCACAACGGCTGGAAAAGAAGCCTGGTCATATTCAGACCCCCAGCAGGCGATCTGGCCACACTTCCTTATCTTGGAAGAAGCACTTCCAAGGACATACAAGCCCAAGACCTCATTGGAACCGTTCCCCTAACTCCCAGAGGTGTTCAGCCTTTGCTGAGACACATGGGTCTGGCCAGGAAGAGGGTGGGTTAGTGGGGTGAGACCCTGCTACTCACAGCCAACTCCATGTCTACACCCCACAGCATTCCCAGGAACAGCCAATACTCAATATGGTCACTAAAAATAAGGAGCTTGGCTTTGACCAAGCCTGGTCAGAAGCCAGGCAGGCAACAAGCAGACCTGGGAGAGGCTGTGGCACCACCAGCGTTTGGGTGGAATGCAGAGCCCATGCTCCAAAGCTTGCAGGAGCCAGAGCCCCACCTTCCTCAAGGATGCAGTGGTGAAACCTCTGTGGAGAGGAGGAAAAAGGCTGGAAGATAGCCCTGTTTTGAGCTTTCCTCTGGTTACAGGCAAGCTGGTAGCCAAGGCAACCTCGCAGATGTGCGAGCACAGCCAGCACAGCAGGACCTGCTCCCTCTGCTCAAGGCTCGGCTCACCAGGGACAGCTGCTCTCAAGCCTGGGGACACAGGAAACCCGCTCTTCTGGGGTGCCACAACAGAACTGGTCCCACCACAGCAACCAGGCTTAAACCTGCCAAACCCGAGCAGCAGTGTGCGCCACCACCATTGCTCCTAGGAGGCTATGCATGGGGTGCACCAAGGATACGTGATGCATACACCATGAAGCCTGAAGGTGAAAACCATGGGGTTTACCATCATAAACTGGAGGATATGGGCACTAATAAATAGCTGCAGGAGGTCAGCAGCAGTAAAACATAGCAGGTGGCTTCAGTTCCACACAGGGACCACGGTCCCTCCCAGACTCATTTCGGAGCTGTCCAGCTGAAGGATAAGAGACAAGGCGAGAGCAGCAAGGGAAATCCACTTAGACAGAAGAAAAGAGTTAATTCTTCACCTTGAGGGTGGTCAAACACTCCAGGAAGGGCCCAGTTCTCCATCCTTGGAAACACCATCATTTCAGCTGGAAACAGCCATGGGAAGCTTGATCCAACTGCAAAGTTGGCTCTGACTTTTGGTCCTTTTTGAGCAGGGGCTGGACAAAGACCCCCACATGTCTCTCTTAAATTGGCCTCTGTTTCCATGCTTGAAGTCTAGTTGAACAGAGAGGCTGGAGAGAATCTTGCCTGCTGTTAAACTGACATAGCAGATTCTTGATACAGATGAGAAAATGGTTTCTGCTGCTTATTTTCTCTATTCATAGAAACTATTCCCTTCCATCCAGGGTTCCCACTGCCCATTCTTACTAACCACCCAGGTGGAAAGGAAAAGGGGAAGGCAAGGAGGGAAAAAGCCTTAATCATGTAGTGTCATAAAGCAGGGTGCATGGAAAGAGATGAGCACAAGCAGTTTCACCAAGTGATTCGATGGTCACATTTTCCCTCTGGGATGCACAGGAAAATGTGAATAATTCCATCAGCTGTTTTAAGGTTAGTTCCTAGCAGCAAAAAAGAGAGAAGTCTCCTCAGCTCCCGAATCACACTTTATTTCTATCACTACTTACACGAGTTGAAGCCAAACAGTTCTTTCTCAGGGTTTCAAACTTGCCTTGGCCCAAGCACGAGGTACTCAAGAGGAAGCCGCGTGGCTCCCCACGCCACGAGCACCGATCGGTTCACACTGACATTATGCACTCGGAAGCACATTAGTGGCTCTTGCTGATGAATGAAGCATTTCATCTTCCCCAGTCGCAGCGCTCCAGGCTGCCCCCGACCCACGCGGGCACTGAGCACCCGTGCGTGCCGCCCTTGCAAACACAGCCAGGGGTGCCCCCACATCTCACCCCAGACACGCAGTGGGTGCTATCACAGAGGTCTGGGCACAGGAATCCTCTAGAGCCTGTCCCAAGGCAAACCCAGGCTCCCAAAGCTTCTGCCTTTCCCCTTCTCGCCCTACAATTCCAGGATGAATCCACCTCTGCCAGAAAAGCCACGCTGCCTCAGGGTGCCTAGCAACCCTCTGGAGAGAGCTCCATGGCATGAATGTGCGCTTGGAAGGAACACGCATGAAGCAACAGGAGTCTTTCCTCAAGGAATGCTTTACACTGGACACCAGGAGCTGCTAGGAGCAGGAAGAGTCAAGACTAGCAAAAACTGCTGAAGCTGAAGCGATTGCAACAGCAGTCACAAGAGAAGGAAGCAAAATGAAGCACTGGGGAGCTGGAACACAACCTGGAGGAGATAAAGCCTTGATAGCAAGAGCCTAACAGCCTGAAAGCCAGCCAGTGCCCCCTGCGCCAACCAGCACCGCATTCGACTTCACGAGGTGCGTGCCACAGGCCCTTTGCCATGAGCCACCGCCAGCCCACGGCCACCACCACGCCAGCGCCTGCTGACGCGGGGATGCGGCGGTTCCAAGCAGCCATCACCCAAACCCCACGGTTTGACCCCCGAACACACGAGGGCTCGGGCCTGGGGGGTTTGCTCGGTGAATGAAGCCGCGCATGGCAGTGACAACCGCGCTTCCAGAGGCGCCGAGCCCCCCGCCCCGCCGGCAGCCCCCACCCCGCCTCACCGGTCGGGCGGGCGGCGGCGAAGAGCAGCGCCCGGTACCGCTGGAACGCCGCCTCCAGCACGGTGCAGCCCGGCCCCACGGCAGAGCCGGCGGCGTGGCCGAAGCGGAACCGGGCGGGCGGCAGCAGGCAGCGGCCACCGCCGGGCGGGGAGCGCTGGACCTGCGGCCGCGGCCACACGGCAGCCGCCGGCTGCAGCAGCAGCAGCACCGCCAGCAGCCGCCTCAGCGCCCATCCCGCCGCCATGTCGTGCCCCGCTGCCGCAGGGAGACGGCGGCGCCGCCCATCAAATGGCAGCTCGGCCCCGCGGGGCCGGGCCGGGGCCGGGTTTGCGTCTCCCGAGCCCCCGGCAGCGCCGGGTGATCGTCGCCGAGCGAGCGGCTGTTCGCTGTTAGATAGACCCATGGCCCCTCACGCTGCGCACAGCTGTGACACTCACTGCAGGAGAGACATTGAGGTGCTGGAGCGGGGCCAGAGAAGGGCACTGGAGCTGGTGCAGGGCCTGGAGCACAGTGTGATGGGAACGGCTGAGGGACCTGGGGGGTTCAGATGGAGAAGAGAAGGCTCAGGGGGGACCTGATCGCTGCCTACCACTGCCTGACAGGAGGATGGAGCCAGGAGGGGCTGGGCTCTGCTCCCAGGGAACAAGGGATGGGACAAGAGGAAACGGCCTCGAGCTGCACCAGGGCAGGTTTAGATGGAGCTGAGGAACAATTCCTTCCCCAGAGGGTGCTCAGGCATTGGAACTGCGCAGGGCAGTGCTGCAGTCACCATCCCTGCACGTGTTCACACAGCGTGGAGACGAGGCCTCAGTGCCATGGGTCAGTGGTGGCCTTCGCAGTGCTGGGGAGTGGTTGGACTGGATGAGCCTAAAGGGCTTTCCCAACCTGGTTGATTCCATGGTTCTAAGCTCTTGTTCAGGGACATTTCTACCCCAGCCCTCAAAACTTAAGAGCCCCCCCGCCACCCTGCCAGCCCCAGCGGATCCTGCGCAGTCTGGCTGGGCTTTGAGAGCCAAGGGAATTGCTCAAAACACATATTTCACCTGCAGCAGCGCCCAGGTGTGCGACTGAACACGCGCATGCTTTGGATCGAACTCGGGCTTTGACGTGTTGTTGGTGCCGTGTGGTTTTATGAGTAGTGCTGGGCGTAATCAGCCCTTGCGCAGGTTCCCAGGGTTATCTGATAGACAGCAGGTGATATGTTAGTTGGCTTGTACCAACAGAAAGGGCTTTATCCCGTGCTGGAGCCTCACAGCGGAGTGTTGCAGAGATGCTTTCCACACAGGGATTGGCTTTTGCAAGGAACCCCTCAACCTCAGTTGAACTCTTTATTTTACTTCCTCCCTCTCATCTCCACATTCCTCAGCAATCCCCAAGGCAGATAAGGACCCTTAAGTCCAGGTCTTACCCATCCAGTTGCCAGCACAACCCCACCAGCTCCTGCATGGGTACCAACTCCATTCAATTGGGCAGCAAATCAGTCAACTGCAGCACAAACCCAGGCTGGGGAGACCACATGGAGCAGCCTTGAGAAGGACTTGGGGATTCTGGTCCACAAGAAGCTCCCCATGACCCTTCTTCAGTGAGTGCTTGAGCCCAGAACCCCCCTGCCTGCAGGGCTGCACCCCAGAGCGGGAGCAGCAGCTCAGAGAGGGGATCCTGCCCCTCTGCTGAGCCCTGGGGAGACCCCCCCTGCAGTCCTGATCCAGCTCTGGGGCAGCAGCACAGGAGGGACCTGGAGCTGCTGGAGAGAGGCCAGAGGAGGCCATGGAGCTGCTGCGAGGGCTGGAGCAGCTCTGCTCTGGAGCCAGGCTGAGAGAGCTGGGCTGGGGCAGCCTGGAGAAGAGAAGGCTCCTGAAGGGGAGACCTCAGAGCAGCTCCAGGGCCTAAAGGGGCTGCAGGAAAGCTGGAGAGGGGCTTTGGACAAGGGCCTGTAGGGACAGGACAGGGGAATGGCTTTAACCTGCCAGAGGGGAGACTGAGATGAGCTCTTTGGCAGAAGCTCTTCCCTGTGAGGGTGCTGAGGCGCTGGCACAGGGTGCCCAAAGAAGCTGTGGCTGCCCCGTGTCTGGCAGTGTTCAAGGCCAGGTTGGACTCAGGGGCTTGGAGCACCCTGCTCCAGTGGAAGGTGTCCCTGTCAGTGGCAGGGGTTGGGACTGGATGAGCTTTGAGTTCCTTCAACCCAAATCAGTCTGGGATTCACTGAAGTTACAAGAAAATTGTTATCCCTTCCCTCCTGAGCAAGCAGTGAAGCCACCAGAAAGCTCCAAGCTATCAGCAGTGCTGCGAGGCAAGCCCCAGGCATGGGGAACAAGCAAGAAAGTAAATGCCATGGGAGAGAACATGGCAAGGGAAATTGCCTTATCACACTAGCGCAAGATGAAAAAGCACTTTGCAGAAGGAGGACACAGCCATGGAAGGGTCTGGTGTGGAACTTAAGTAATTCCCCATCATGGGAGCAACATAGAGAGCACCAGGGTCAATGGAGAAAAAGTCTTCTGCAGGAAATCCTCAAGGAACTTGCTGTCAAAGGTTACAAAAGCACCAGCACAAAGCTGTGCAGGGACAGTGAAAGGAGGAGCTGTGAGGGCCTTTGGGTGCTTCAGAGCGGCTGGAGAGAAGGGTTGGAGCGGGATGGAGGAAGGTGCTCTGCAGAGTTGAAGGAACCTGGGAGGTAAACCATGGTTTGGGGATCTCACACAGGTGGAGCAGTTGTGGGGATGCCAGGCAGCAGGAGGCAGTCACAGTTAGGTTTGGGTCTAAATGGGATTGTGGGAATTCCATGGGATTGGTGATAGGGATTCTCCAGTGGGGAGGTTAGGGACTAAGGGTTACCTATAGCTAAGGGAGCCAGGCCAGGAACGGGGCCAAAGTTGGCATTGCCATAGGCTTAACAACTACACAGCACTGCATCCCTCTTCTACAACCCCATAGGACAACAAAGACCACCCATCGTCCTAAGGGAAGGGGAGCCAAGAACCCAGGGCAGGCACAATATGGGCCAACAGCCTTACCAGCTGGGCCCTGCCCCATGGCTGGGCAAGCAGAGCATGGTGGTGACAGTAGTGGGGCCACCAGCAGTCCAGGTGTCACCCAGCAGAAACAAAGCACAGATAAGAGTGCAAGATCAATCCAGGAAAGCCTTGGAGCAGATGCACTTCCAGGAGAGCACAGAAAAGAAGCAGCTGCGTAAGATCCAGCTTAGAGCAATGGGTCATGGGTGGAGGTCCCAGGCAAGGCTGCCTGGGGCTATTAAAGCCAGTTGCTGCCCTCAGGCTCCTGCAAATCCTTACCTGTTCCTTGTTTTCCCTAGGGGGTGGTGGCAGGACCCCAGTTCAGCATAACAGTATGTGCTAAGTTGCTTCCTCATGATTTTTCCAGCTCCAGTGCTATTGCTCCAGGGCTTTGGCCCATGTCTGCCCACATTCCATGGCAAGAAGGGACATGGTAGAAAACACCTATATTCCAATCTGCATCGAGCCTCTGGGAAAACAGCCCCTGTTGTTATTTGTGTTCGTTTTCCTCCTCTTGTCTCGAGGCTGCTGCTGGTCTACACAAAGCCTCAGTGGTCTTCATTGGGGTTTGTTGCCTTTCCCTGTGCAAACATCCACTGCTTCTCTGACAGCTTTGATTGATACCAGTGTCTCCAGTAGTTCCACTGTATTAAGATTGCAAGGGAATTAAAACCCACCAAACCCCAAGACAGTTTGTTGCTGTGTTGCATCAGGCAACGTCAGCAGCATCATCGGGGCTGTGCTTCCTGAGACTGAAATGCGAAAGTGCCCTGACCTGCAGCAAATCCTCTGCCACACTCCTGTGCAGCATTGTGATCACAGCTTCCCTTGGAGATATTCAAGCTTTTCAATGGATTCTGTTGCTGTTTCTATTTTAGGGAACTTGATGTCTCCAGGGGATGACTCAGACAAGTTCATCTGTAGCTGGCCAGCATTAATCTAGACTAACAGACTGATTCAGGAATGCAGTTTTATGTAAGAAACTGCCTAAGCACGTGTTTCACTTGAGAGCTTGGCTAAAAGAAGCTGCTTTACACCTGTCCTGCATGGGGCATAGAGCAGCAGTAGCCAGAAGCTGCTGATGCTGTTCAGTAGCAATTCAACAGACCAGCTTGTGGTCTCGGAGCACATCTCCAGGGTGATCTATCCCCTGGGAAGGTTGGCCTCTTCAGGCCAGTTCAGCAGGGAACAAGCAGGGAGTAAACACAGAGACACAAGGTTCAGAGCTTACCTGTGCTCCCCCACCGCAACTCCGCTTACCCTAACCCTGGCCACCAGCCCCTGTTTAAAGGCTTCAATGTCAGTGCATGGGGCTGAGCTGGGGGCTGCGGACATTGTGCTGCCCCTGCCCTTGCAGAAGGAGGTACCTGCAAATCCCTCTTGTCATCTCTTGGACTGCAAGAGCTGGAAGCCAGGTTGCTGGGGGACTCTGCAGAACACTGTGCTGCACCAGGACTCTGCTGGGTTACCTGCTTACTGCTGATAATGAAGTTGGTCAAAATCCAAGTTCCTTGTTCTGACACAAATTGTTATGAAACAGTCATAACTGGTGTCACACTTGGGTCTTACTGGTTTGTTTGCCTTTGGGGCATGAAGGTGGCCTTTGGGCTGTCAGTGCAGGTCCTTGTTCCACAGCATTTTTTTAAGGTATAAACCCATTTATTATGCTGCCTAATCCGCTGTAACACTGGCTGCTCCTGCATTTAATCATGAGGACGTTTTGCATACAGATTCTTCTGCTGGTGAGAAGCGAATGAGCTGTGGACAGAAGAACGGAGGAAGCCATTCGTGACAACCTTCACAGAGCATGAGTGTTGTGTTTGCTTTGCTGTTTGAGCCAAACGCTGTCTAAGCACAGTCATTCCAGAGTGAATCCAGCTTCAGGTCAAGGGACTTGCAGATGGTGTGGCTGCATGAGGGCTTTGGAAAACATAGATCATCACCTTGAAATGCCTGCAACTGCCTGTAGTCCTCTGACTTCAATTTGGACATCTCAGAGGGGTTCTGGGCACACTTCCTCTCTCCATTTACCTGTTTACCTCCCCTTTCAGCCATGGTGAATAATTATGGTGTTTGGATTGCACTCCGTGCGGGTGGCAGCTGCACAGTGTTGAAGTGGCATTACTCAGGGTGGTGATCGGGGGACGTGAGGGTCAGTGTGTGCTGGGTCTTTGTGGGTGCCAACTCTCCTGTGGGACATCTCTGTGTTTTAGGAATGATGTTGCTCATTGTGGTGTCACTGGCAGGGAGCTACAATTCCTGTTGCTACAATTCCACCTTGACCACTGTGTACCACACTAGATGCTGCCATGGAACAGTTTAGCAGATGCATGTGGTAAATGGCTTTCTCAGCACAGATGGAGTTGAATAGAAGGGACCTCTTCAGATGGGAGCATACATGTAAGGGGAGCGAGGCCTGGGAGATTCGGAGCTAGCAGGCAGGAGTGGGCCTCACCTCAGAGAAGTACTTCAACAATTATGAACTTAAAAGTGGGGTTTAAGGCACAAAGCTCATGGTGAGATGTGTTAATCTGTCTGAAGCGCTCGGGTTCCGGACTCGAGCGCAGCCTGGTGGTATTTACACTATCGGTATTATTTGCAAAGCCTTTTTTCCTCTGAATTATCTGCAGCTCACACAGCTTTGGGGTGGCTGAACAAACAGCGCTGATCCAGGGGGCACTTCAGCCCATGTCATGATTGAGGTTGTTAATGCCTCAAACCCAAGGCATCAAGACACCTCCTGGATTTCCTTCCTCCCAGTGTGGGAGCTCCGTGTGTCTCTGGTGATGGGGGAGATGGGCTTTTCCCAGAGATCCTGCCTGGCTCAAGGAGCAGGGGAGCAGGAGGGAGGCTGCGTGAGGTGGGAGGTTCAACCAGATCCATGGTGAATCTCCAAGCACAGGAGCCCCGGGGTGGTTGTGTTGTGGCGCACCAGCACTTCTGCAGCATTTTGATATCATGAAATGGGGTTTGCCATAGGGACATGCTGAGAGTTATTGTGGAGGCTGAGGTTTTGTGGCTGCCATCCTGGGCTGCTCTCAATCACAGCTGTGGAGCTGAACTGGAATCAGTCAGAGCCCGGGGATGTGTGGTGACAAACTCCTCGTGCACAGAGCCCCTGCTCCTGTAAATCCACTGAGTGTGTGCTTCATGGAGCGAGGTGACTGCAATGCAATATTTTACTCTTGTCAGCTTCAGCATGAACAGTTACTAGAATCACTTGGGTAATTAAGCTCTTGCATGAATAAAATGGAAAAGCAGCAGATGATTATGAACATCTAAATCATCTTTCAGAGCAGGTAGAAGAGCAGTTCTCCACATTCCTCTGTAGCTGGAGTCCTAAAAGCCCCAGAGGCCGAGCAGATCCCCTCGGGATGAGCTGAAGGCAGCAGTCCTGCTCTTCTCAGGTACCTTTTGCCAACCATCTACAAGGAGCCGGTGGATGCCCAGGGCTCCATGTGTGACCCTTAGGTAGGAAACTAATGAAAGAAAGACCTTTTGCAGAAGGCATAGCTGAGATTTCATACCAAATAGTATCTTTGAGAAATATTACTGCTTTAAGCAAGGAGTAACCTGCAGTGAAGTGCTGATCCCTGTCTTGCTGTGGGAAGAGATAGGCTCGTGACTGTAGAACTGCCTTCCCATCTCTGCAGGATGGCATTGGGAAGATCCCATCACTATTTATGAATGTGTATTACCGGGATTATACGAGAAAGGGAAACAGACGGGGTGCCCAGAGAGGTTTAAGTGTGTTCCTAAACGGCTGTGCTCTGTGCTGCCGAAGCAAGCTCCTGCCCTTGGGTCTTGAAGGACTGTGCAAGGCGGCGGCTTCAGCTTGTCCTGGAGCAGCACACCTCGCAGAGCTCCGCCGGGGCCAGGAGAGGGCAGCGGGGAGGCGCTGGGATCCCGCGGCCGGGGTTACCGTGGGCACAGGGGATGCCCGGTCCTGCCCAGCCCCGGCGGTGCTCCCAGGCAGCCGGAGGAGAAGAACTGGGTACCAGGCACACGGATAACCCCGTCCCGGCGGGAAAGGCCGCCTCAGTGAAGCACTGGGCTCGGTTTTGTGTCCAAGCACAGGCTTAGGGAAGCTGCAAAGCTCTGATAAAGCAAAGACATGGCTGTCTGGGCAACACCTTTCTTGGCTTCTTGGGGTCCGGTGGGCTCATGCCTGCTCATGTATTGACAAAGAGCTGGGCATGTCTGCAGCTGGACAGGACAGTGCTACCAAAGTGTCACTCAGGGGGTGACACAGTCCCCCTCGGGGACAGCGTGACCAACTGAGCCCCGAGGCTTGACAGGTGAGGGGCATCTGCCTGGGAAATGTCCAGCTGGTATGTCCGGAGTGGAACAAAGCTGGGGCTGCTTATATTTACGTAGGGCAGGATGATTAACACCCGGGCAGCTGCCATTCCCTATAAGCAGGGTAATTAGGGACCTGGCTTTAGTTACTAGGTAGCTTGGCATGAGGCAACGTGCGTGCCCGGTCCACATCCCCGGCACTGCTCCAGACAGGGCAGAACTGAGGGTGTACAGGCTGCCCCCAGCTGTGTGATGGGGACAGCTTCACATGGCGCCAGTCTCGGGAGGACACCTGGTAGTCGCGATTGTAATGCGACGGAACACCCGGAGCTGAATTTTAGAGCTGTTTGTGTGTCTGAAGGTGCAGACTGTACCCATCAAGATTTCTAAAGACCTTTATCCAGGGCATCGGACACTTAATCTGCTCAGATCCCTAAGGGCACCTGCCTGCGTCACCCTGAGCGTAAACCCAAGTGACTGCGGCCATCATCACGCTTTCTGTGCTCCAGCAGGAAATAAAACACGCTTTTGGAGGCAGCTTCTGATTTTCTGCCTGTTTCACAGGGTGTTTGTGTTGAAATGGGAGCGGGAAGTGGGGTCCCGCCGCGCCGGGCGCCGCACGCACACACCGGGCACGGCGGTGACTCCTGTCCCGCAGAGCGGCCGCCGCCGCATTCCGCCCGGCTGAGTGCGCGCGCCCCTGCAGCGCCCGGGCGGAGCGGCTCCAGTGTCACCACATCGGAAAGGCCGCGCTTCACCAGCGGCAGGAACTGTTCCCCGAGGCGCGAGGAAGCGGAGGATTAGCGCCGGCGGAGGAGGTGGCCCCAGAGCCCTCCCGCGCCTATGCCGGCTTCTGAGTAGCAGCGGAGGGGTCGGAGCCGCCGGCTCCCCTCTGGGCCAGGCTACAGCCTGGTTTCCAAGCCAGCTGGAGTCGCCTGTGCTCCCCGAAGTGTTGCAAACAATAAGCCCGGTTCGCCCCCCCCGTACCCGGCCGAGCACGGCTCATGCTGGAGGCAGAGCTGCCTCGGCCGTGGTGCTGCAAGGGCCGAGAGGGCTGAGGCGAAGGGCGCTCAGGCCCCGCGGCACCCCGGTGTCCGCCCCTCGCAGGGGTGCGGTGTCCAAGCGAGAGGCACTGCCCCACGCCCCGGCCTGCACAGGGTGCGCTGATGGCCGGCTTGTCTGCACCCCGGAGCATGGGCTGTCCCTGCCCTGGTGCTGACACTCACGCGTGTTCTTCCCCCCAGCAAAACAGCAACGTTGAAGGGAGTCAAGCCCGTGACACACCGGGTGTCACTAACCGGATGGCACAGCCAGGGTACCTCCTGGGATGGCAGGCACACGTTTATCCCATGGCTTCACATAAACTACCGCCTGGATGTGGTCTCAGTGCAGTTCTGTTCCGATTTTGAGGCACAACAACCGGTTTTCCCTCACATTCCCCTCACAAGTCGCTTCCCACAGGTGCTGCACCGTCTGATGGCAGCGCTGGGGGCCCTCCTTCCGTGCTCGGCCGACAGGACCCCAGAGCGGGCTCCCTGCAGCACCTCCACCACACAATCCCCGCCAGTCTGCGGCGCCCACACCTGGGTCCGTGAAGGGGAAGCCGGTGGAGGGGGAAGCCGGTGAGGGGGAAGCCGGTAACTCGGAAGGCGGTGACTCGGAAGGCGGTACCTCCCCTCCTCCCCGCTCCACACCCAAGATGTCTCCGCGCCACACTCAAGATGGCTCCGGCCGGGGTGCGCGCCGCGCGCTCAAGATGGCTCCCGGCTCGGCGGAGGGGAGATGGCGGCCGCGGCGCAGGCGCGGCCCGGTGCGTCACGCGCCGCGGCGTGACGTGCGGTGCGTGCGCGGCGCGCGGTGACGGAGCGGGTCGGCCGCGTCCCTTTGTTGGCGGCGGCTGAGGCGCGGCGGGGCCGGGACTAGCGGCGGGGGGGGCGGCGGCGGGGCGGGGGGCGCCGCGCGAGCCGCCGCCGTTACTTCACCGCCTCGCCATGGACTCGGACGAGGGTTACAACTACGAGTTCGACGAGGACGAGGAGTGCAGCGAGGACAGCGGCGCGGAGGAGGACGAGGAGGAGGACGAGGAGGACGAGCCCGACGATAACCTGGACCTGGGCGAGGTGGAGCTGGTGGAGCCCGGGCTGCGCGTCGGCGGAGAGCGCGACGGCTTGTTAGGCGGTGAAACGGGAGGGCTGGGCCCCGGCGGCGGCGGCGGTGGAGGAGGCCTGGGCGGTGGACCGGGCCCCGGCGGCGGCGGCGGCCCCGAGCAGGAGGAGGATTATCGCTACGAGGTGCTGACTGCCGAGCAGATCCTGCAGCACATGGTGGAGTGCATCCGCGAGGTCAACGAGGTCATCCAGGTGCGAACCCCCCCCCATCCCCGGGACCGCGGCCGGGCACCGGCGGCGAGGGGGAGGCGGGTCGGGCCGGGCCGCGCCGCCAACCGGCCTCGCCTGAGCGGCGCCGGGCCCGGGCCTCCCGCGGCCCGCAGCTCTTCCTCACTCTGTGAACGAGCCCCCGGCCCCTCGCTGGAGGCAGCTGGGGGTGGGGGGTCCTCGGCACTCCCTTCCCGCGGGGAGGCCCCGTGGGGGACAGGCCTGGAGCTCGCTTCCTGCCGTGGAAGCGTAGGGAACGCGGCCGTGGGCTATAAAGGACTCCTGTTCTTTGTGTGGTTGCCAGCCGGTGGGCTGTAACCTGCGTTTTACCTTCCCCCCGCTCTGCCTTCACGCTGGCCGGGTGGGGGTTTAGCTCTGCAGCTCCTCCCGTGAGCCGGTGGCAAGCTCTGGAATTTGGGGAGAGGCAGCCAGGCACGGCTCTGGTTTTGTTGCCTTCTCGCTTCCCTTTCCCCCTGGCACATACAGACGCGCTCCAGCTCGTGGGGCTGAACCTTGCGATTATTTCCAGCGTAGACCAGGAGGGGTACGAGCCACTGCTGTGAACGCTAACTCTTCTGTCTCCAGATTTAAGCGCATAGTGCTAAAATAGATACTGAGTTCGAAATAATATGTGCTGACTTTAGATGGAAGTGTCTAAGTCTTATCAGTTGGCTCTTGAATTTTTGGCAGAAATTTCAAGCTGCTGAAGCTCTTTGGTTTCCCTTTGTAAATGTTTATGGCCAGGCTTTGCTCCAGCTCACCGTAAAGTTTCTGCAGGTGACCAGGCTGTGCGAGTTTCCTTTTGTTCCATTTACATGGGATTATTCAGAGCTAGAGTAAATCCAAAATATTTCCTTTCCAATCTGCCAAAAGGAATAGTGTGAGAAAGTGAAATATTGAAGGATACAGTGCCCCCAAAACAGTTGCTTTGCCTGTTGCTGGTAGTTGTTCCAGTGTTGGTAGGTCAGCTTAAAGACAAGATGCTTCAGTGAATGCATTTGCCCAACTACTCTATGCTCTATGGTAGCTGTAATAGCAGCTGTAAAATATTGCTTTTTGTGCCATAAATGCACCGTAGCTTATATGGAGCTTTATGCAAACAGCTCTACAAGTATTTGCGTACCAAATGAGTAAATGGCATTTCTTCAGTCAAATTAACATTTATAACTTTAATAACAGTACTGTACATGTAAAACTGAATAAAGAAGTCTCTTTAGATTAGCTGATTATCCTGCAGTTGAAGGCAATCTCATGGTTAAGTATGGATGTTTCTTTGTCACCAGTTATTGATCCTTATATAGGGAGGGAAACAAGTGACGAGTAGACATGCAAATAATAACTGAAAGTTTTTACTCTTCGAGTCTGGATTTAGTGACCAAGACTGTGAAAATCATGACATGGACTGATGATATTGAACAGATTCTGCCATTGTTCTATCTTTGCATAAGCAAAGTGGTGAAAAAGTTCCTGCCTTTGGAGCAGTGAGTATTCCTGCTCGCATGTCTTCCAGACCTGGCCAGCTTGCTATGCTCACCTACACATTCTTCATGAACTGATTTCTTAGGGTCCTCTTTTCTGATCTGTTTTTTTTTTCCCTGTTCTTATACTGGCTTTGAACTGTATGATGTGCACTTGACCTCTGATTTGCAGAACTAGTGGAGAGAAGTCAATATAGGTGAAGAGACCCTTCTGCACACAGGTGGCAGCAGGAGGTCTGACCCTGCCATGGTCTTGGCTGCTTTGGGCTCTGCAGAAGCCTCATGAACTGCCTACACAGAACTGCTGTGGCTGCTGCCTGTGCTTCAGTTACTTGTGTTGGGTTTGCAGTAGCTACTCCTGGTTGACCAGATCAGAGTGCAGAAACTCTCGTTATTTAGAATGTCATGGGTAAACTTGGGACCTAAAATCAGTTTAAGCCCTGGAAGGTATCAGAAGAGGGTAGAAAAACATTCAGTTGCTCTGAATGTCTTTTAAATGCCAGCTTAACTGCCAGTAGGTTTCTAGTCTATTCAGAGGTAAGTGAACTCAGTTCAGTGGATGCTTCAGTATTTGCTCATCTTCGCTTCTGCTGGTGGTGACGAAATCTTTCAGGGTTCTGTTCTGTTTATTTCCTTGGGTTTTGGCACCCCACCAGGATTGCTGCTGCTGCTGCTGCTTTTCTGGTTCAGTAAACCTTTTCTGGAGACCCGTTGGCTCAGGATCCTGCTGCAGATCTTCAGTTGCAGTGCTGTGATTCACTTGTTCCACTCAAGCACTGGATGGCTGTGGTCTTTGAGTGTCTACATGGGGTTTTGGGTATCAAATAGTCATGGTTGTTATGTTTTGTAGTGCTTGGGAACTTATTTGTTCAAGTGAGGATATAATGTAGAGGTGCCCAGTACCTGAAGACTTCAGCTGTAGGTTTCATGCTCTCTACTCAGGGAGTTACTGATTTCTTCTGGTCAGGGGTAAGGTTATAAATGAGATTTTGTTTTTTAGTTGATCATCTCAGCAGCTGCAGTGAAAGGAAGAGTTGTGAGCCATGAAGTATCTGCAAGGGGATATCTGAGCCGTGGCAGGTCTAACTCTGTATTAAGCAGCCTTTATTCATATTAAAACACTACATTTTAGCAGCTTATTAGCTGATAGTACTGCTAGTTGAAGGGACTCAAATTCATTCTCCTATCTATCTAGTCATTTCCAAATGCAAACTGCATACAAAAACTGAACTTGCCAGGACAGAGATTTGACCTGATGAAGCCTCTGCAGAAGTAGTAGCTAACTTGTGGTATGCTTGCTGGTTACAGGGACTGTAACTTGTGCTGTAGTGTGCAATGGGCTCTTGAAGACTCCTTTTCAGCGCCAGGCTGGTGCCTCTCTTTACCGCTTTGCCTGCTGAAGCCACTAAACTTCCAGTGAGCGAGGCGGGCTTCAGAGTGACTCAAGTATTTACTTTGCATTTCCTCCTTTTTTTCTGAGCATAAGCAGGACTTCAGGTGTGTCATGATGATTTTTGTGCAGTATTTGGCGTCAATGCTCATAATTTCCTTTGACTCTATATGTTGCACAACAAGAATTTCCCTTCCTCTCTGAATGCAGAAATGGGGGTGTGAATTAGCTCCTTAAACTTGTACTGTCAATTGGCTGAGACTTTTAAACCCCACCTCAGGGTATCACTTCCGTCCCTACAACTATGCAGGGTAGAGAGTCATTTAACGTGTTAGATTGAATTTTAGTTGTCAAAGCAAGCAGGCTGATTTCTGATAGTTCCCCAGCTGCTGGCAGAGAACTGAGCAACTGTAAGAGCCTGGATATAGAGGTGGTGCTGCACAAAAGGCTTTCTCTCAGAGGCGTTTACCCCACAGTTGAGCATCTACCCCATATTCTTTATATCTGAACTTCGGTCCAAATAATTTGCTGCTGCTGTGAGTGCCTTTTTAAGAGCAGTCAGATTGCTCTTTCCATCTTTGCTCTAGATTCTCTGAAAATAAACTTGAAAACTGTTTAGAACAGCATGTTTATTTCTACTCTGAAGAGAGCACATGATGATCTGTGTCTCTGTAGCTTTGCTTGGCCCAGTGTCCTCCTTGCCTTGTTGGGAGCTTGTGTGATTTCCATATTTGAGTTGGGTTTGTTTCTTCTTTTTTGTCACCTTTTTCTGGAGCATTCCAATGACATTATTGTGATGTCACTGACCACCTCCATTCTTTCTGGACTTTGTAATGGTGAGGGACTGGAAATACTGGGATGGAGCTCTGAGGTGGCTGGCGTTTAAAACAAGGCTCTGAAAAGGGAGTTGAGCTGCTTTTTTGTTTCCCCACCCCAGAGCAGGGAGCAGGGTCCTGGGTGCAGCTGGGTGTTGCACTGTGTGGTTGTGCGCATGTTGAACTTCATGCCTGAACCTGGCCTTTCTCTGGAAGGAGGTGGCGTCACTGGACCAAACAAAAGTTACTCTTAGCTCAAAAATACCTTTTCTTTTTACTACAGGCTTTAAGGCTCTTCATAGCAGAGCAGATAATGCGTAACATCAGAGCATTAGTAACAACCACGGGTTACTCATTTACATGATGAAGCTGGATGACGTCTTTGGAAGTAAGGTCAGGTCCTTACAGGATAAAAGCTTTGCCATTGAAATAAACCCAAACCTCCACTCTAAAGTTACAAAGCTGTGTTTGTTAATGTGTTGAGGGATGGCTGTTTCGAGAGGCTGCAAAGCTGAGGTGGTGCAGATGTCCCCCAGAATGTTGTGGCCCTGCTGTTAAATAGAGCCCTGTCACAGCAAGTGTGAACCCACTATCTCTTGGCAAAAAGGGTCTTATCAAACAGCAGCTTCATTTGCTTGGACAGAACGTACTGATTTCCAGCTGTAAGTGGGGAAACTTCCCTGATGCTGCTGTAATTGAGTGCTGTGGGCAGTATGTTCCAAATACGTTGTCCAAAAACGAATGACTTGCCAGTGAGCAGCAGGAATAGCTGCTGGTGTACAGGGTTGTGCTTAAATCCATATTTAAAGCTAGAGATGACATCTTGAAGACTCGGAGTACTTGAAGCTGCTTGACAAGCGTTGGGTAGGAGGCTGTGGGTGGAAGCACTCGAGGCTGATGCTTCTTGCACTCGGGTCCGCTCGCACTGTGGCGCAAGGTGAATTTGCAGCCTCCAACTTCGTTTATCATGTGGTTAGCTATTTGATAATAAAATTTGCATTGGGGCCCTAATGTTGTGATGCTGGAAGGAAATACTTTGTTAAACGCTGTGTTTCTGTCATGGGGCCTTTATAAGGTGTTTCATTATAGTAGGAATGCATTTAATATTTCCAAGGAACGCGGTAGACTTGGTTGTGACAAAGCATTCCTGAAATCTGGCATAAGCCATCACTGCAGAGCTTTTGCAATTGACATGGTATTTGTTCCCTGCCTGCCAAGACATGTAATTCTGAATATAATAGAATATTTTTAAGCATCATTTTAAGTTTCAGCAGAACCAGTGTCTGTGAAGTCTCCAGAGTAGCTCCAACTTTGTACTTGAGTGACCCATTTGCTTTTAGTGCTTCAGCTTTCGGTTAGGCCAGATGTAAATCTCATGGCTGGCCAGGAGTGAAAGCATTTGATGCTGCTTTCTTTTGTCTCGCCATCATTTTTCAAACATCACAACAAGGCAGCCTTCTCTCGAGGGCCTTGTGGAGGCAGATGGGGACTGGCATGCATTAGGGATGTTTTCAGAGTGAAACTGAAAACACTCTTTGTTTTTTAGCTGCTTTTAAACATTTGTTTCTGAAAGTGAGAAACAAATAGTAAATACAGTTATTGCTATTCCCTGTGGGTTTAATTTTAGTGAGCAGGACCCTACTTGCCATGCAAAGGAGGAGTGTTAGTTCTGCTATAAATTGCAAACTGGTGTGCCATGGAGAAGTTGTAATTGAGACTGCAGCATTTGTGGCCCTTGATGTGAAACAATAGCTATTTTTGGGTGTTAAAGCATGATTAAAATGAAACGACAGCTTCCACTTTTATACTTATCCCAAGCTCTGACTCCTTTGTTTTAGCCTTGTGTGAGTTCAAGATCATGGTAGGAAATAACCCCCCAACCTCTGATGCTCTTTGTGTTCCTGTGATGTGTGGAAGCACAGGGTGGCCCTGTGGCTATTAAAAGAATACTTGACATTATTTTTGCTCAGTGCTATTTGGCACAGTTAAGTTTAGGAGCAGGGTGTGCAGGATTTCAATTTGACAGTCTTCACTTCTTGTCATTCAGACTGAGACCTGGAGCACTTCACCATTTGTTTGAAGTGATGCCGTTAAAGTAGCTCCATGTACAGCACCTCCCCAAGTGTCCCTGGGGCCTGTTGAATTGTTTACAGCTTTCTGTTTTGAAAAGAATGCTTCTTCTCCTTCACATCATGAATGAGATCAAATAAGCAAGAATGGGGTTCTGCTGTTTGCTTCCATATGTAACTGAGCAGTTTAAGGAAGTCATCGTTGATCTCCAAGTTGTGCTCATGCTGTAACAGTAGAAGCCCCTTCTATGTGGAGATCGTGGTTGCTCATTCCCCTGCTTAGGAAAGTCCATTTTGAATGGTTGGTAACTGGGAAAAGTATCCAGAATTTGTCACAAGAGCTGTGACTTGCCATGGGAAGTAACTGAAGTCTGGAAATCCCTCTGTGTAGTTCTGTCTGTAACTTGCCTGCTCAGGGTCATGCTTCCAGTCCTCTGGACTTCTATTACATGTGGAGTTGGAGTGATCTCAAAGTACTGCAAGTGATGTTTTCTGTTTGTGTCTGGCTGCACTGTATTACTGGCAGCTGTAGGGAATGTTTTGAGGCTTTTCATTGAATCACAGGATGTTTGAAGGGACCTTAAAGCCCATCCAGTTCCAACCGCTGCCACGGGCAGGGACACCTTCCACTAGAGCAGTGTGCTCCAAGCCTCTGTGTCCAACCTGGCCTTGAACACTGCCAGGGATGGGGCACCCATAGCTTCTCTGGGCATCCTGTGCCAGCACCTCAGCACCCTCAGGGGGAAGAGCTTTTCTTTTGCATGTCTACAAGCACATAATGCTGTTGGATTTCATCAAGTCCTGCAGTAGCTTCCGCAATTGCAAGCAACCTGCAGCCTCGTTCAGCATCAAACACACAGAGGGTTTGTAGCTACTCATTGGTGCTGAATGGTGCATTTGAGTGCAGCCTGGAATACAGATGCCTGTGTGTTTGCTGGGCTCCTGTAGGCTCTGGGTGCAGGAGGCTTCATTGTGACGAGGAAGTGACCAACCCTGCATGAGCTGGAGAAACACAGTTCTCTTAATTTGATGATGAAAATAGGGATCATATGTAAGTATCTTCACTATCCCAGCTGTTTGCTGTTGGCAGTGTTGAAAACCTCAACCTTGCCTGGCCTGTATCTGCTTCCTTAGCTATCTTTTAGCTTTTAATCTTGAGCTGGAGATACTGTTTCAATGCATGCTTTGAAAACTGCTTTCCAAGGTTTCTGCAGTAGTTGAGTTTCACATGCAACTTGGGTTGGTGGTGTTTTTACTTCACAAGTTGGTGTCTTTTCACAGTTTGAAATGCCTGTATAACCACAGCCACTCGCTCAGACGAGGCCCCTTGTTTACATGGCATAGCAATGCTGAGTGATTATTTTTGGTGTTCAGAGTGGTTCAGTGTGGTTGGTGTTTGAATCACTGTATGTACATAACGCTTCAGCAACTATCTGCATCCAGTCCTTTGCCTGTTTTTAGAGACGGAGATCTTTTGCCCAATGTCAGGAATTGTTCCAGATCCGAAGCCTTACACAGATGACTTTCAGCGGTATCTAAGTCACTTGGAACAAGGAAAAGGCCAGTAAGCCATTGTAGCTGTGACCGTGTTGTGACAAGCTCTGGCACGTCTGTGTGATGGCAAAAGGTTATAGTTCTCTGGATATATAGGGGAGAGGAACCAAATGCTGCTGCTAGGGATGGGGAGCAACTGAGAGTGCTGTGGGCAAGTGGTTCTTAGCCATAGTTTAGGATTAACTGCACAGTAGTCTGTGTACCAGCTACCTCTGCTGCTTGGCCTTCTTTATAGTTGCTGATCACTTTTTGGTGGTGCTCGCTTACTCATGCTGGTGCATTAAGTTCCTTTTTGAAAGCATTCTTGGTTTTGTATCTTCCTCAGTTAAAACTTTTACATCCATGCACCATGGGGCACCTCCGTTTTCCAGGGAAGAGTAGTGCAAGGATCCTGTCTTGGCCATCTGCTTCAATATTAGGTCTTCTGGGAAAGTACTTGTGGCTGATACATAAAGGGATGAGGGAGAAAAGGTTTTGCCTATGACTTACTCTGTTCTCTGCCTGACTCCCTGGTCTGAGGCACCCTGCACGTCCTGTGACACCATGAATATGCCTTTCTGTGTGGGGAGGGTACCTCTTAATTCACAGAAGATCAAGCTTTGATTGCTTTGTGATGGGAGGAATATGGGAGCTGGAGGGAGATAATCCCTGACTTTGGAAAAGAAAAGCTTGGATATTTGCATATTGCCTTTACAGCCCTTCCGAAAAACTGTCTGTGCCTGATGGAATAATGTGTCTGTGCCTGATGGAATAATGTTTTGTGCCTGATTCACAGATGAGGGCTGAAGACTCGGAGCTCTGTTTTCCAGTGGGTAAACAGGATAGAGTAGGAGATCCTGCTCAGAAGGATTCTGCCTGGGTGCAGTTAGTGTCCTTTGGAAGTGGAGAAAACACACTGAAAACATAGAACTAGAAGAATCTCTGTAATTGCCCCTGAAAGTAGTCAACTGGCAAAATAACAGATGAGTTTGGGTGTGAGTTCCGACTATTTTGTTCTTTAATATATGCTTTTAATATCTCCTATTAAGGAGAAAGCACAAAGAGACTTTCTTCCAAGATAAAGAAATGAAACCTTTTAAGTATTTCTGAAGGCTTCTGCTTCCTTCCTGGTATTAGCAAGCTAAGGCAACCTCTGGAGTACGTGGAGTGAGCTGGTGAGCGTAGTACCCTGGCAAAGTGCATTTGTCCTGTTTACTTTAGCAAAACCTTTTTAGAGCCACAGAGGAAGTGGCTGGTGCTTGAAGAGCCCCATTACATACAAATCAAATCAGGACATACTTAGTTTTACCCTTCCTGTGCTGCTTTGATGTGTGAGTGGAAGCTGCTGAAGTAGTCACTGCTTAGTGAAGTACAGGTAACTTCCTTTTAGGTTTTGCTTTGGTTTTCTGAGCTAAGGCCGATAGGCTCCCGTTGCTGCTTGGCTTGAAACACCAACAGACTTGAGCTGTTCTGGTGCTTTGAGTTTCTTTGGGTTCTTAATATCCCAAGCAGTGCTTTTTGAGGTGTAGGGAGACTTGTACCTGCAGCCTGGAGTGGGGCCATGGTTACATGTACGTTGCTCTTGGCTTGGGCAGTTCCTTTGCTGCATGGTTACAGCTGTTTGCAGGGCCACATGATGAATGGGATTGGTGAACTCTGATGAAATACGCCACTCTCAGCCCGCCCCCTGCTTGTCCCTGTGAGCAGTTGCTTTGCTACATCTTCCTGAAGTGATGGTTGAGCTGCTCAGCTCTCCACTGTCAGCAAAAGAAGTGCACCTGAAGATAAGGCTTTGGTGGCCTGTTTCGGGTGCACATTGCATTATAGGTGTGTATTTAACTTTAGAAAGAGCTCAGGGTAGTGTTTCCCAGCTCTGATCCCCTCTGCAGCTGGTAGCTCTGGGCTCTGTGAGTTCTTGTGTAACAAATACAAATGCAATCAGCATTCCTTTGTCTGGCAGATGGAAATGTGGAGAAGGATTAGGGGAAACAGGGAGAATTCACATGAGTAAACAGTCCCCCTTGCCATGAGCTTTCCTGTGTGGGAGGACTAACCTAACAATAAGTTAACTGCTAATAATCTCTGTCCTAGTAAGTGTCAGGGATCTGAGAAATGGGGAAGTGGAAGCAATGGTCTGGAAAAGAGTTAAGGACCTCTTCTGGGGAGAAGGGAGAATGTCTGAGAGCCATGTCTCAGGGGTAACTGAAGATGTGATGAGGCCTGATGAGGTTAGACTCCAGAGTAGGTGCTCAGAAGTGACAGAGCTTCGCTGATAAATCTGCATTAAAGCTAGGCTGAACAGCAGCTTTTAATTAAAAAGCTAGGGAGAAAAACACTCCAACATTTAGTTAGCAGCTTCTCTTCTGGGAACTCTGACAGGCTCTAGTAAGCCCTAAGTTCTTGCCTTAGAGTGAAGAATGAGGGCTCTCCTTCTGTGTTCCTCTTCACCTGAAGTGATCCTGATGAACACAGTGCAAAGGTTGGCTTTGTGTGAGGCAGAGGGGTCTTTGGGGTGAAGTAGAAATGATTAATAAAGGAACAATTCCTGTGACTTCCTGGGTTTTATCAGTGCTGCGAGGATCTGATGAATGAATGTGTCCAAGATCTTGGGTTTGGTGGTAGTAATACTTCTGTTATGACTGAAAGATACCTGAGCAAATTGAGGTGGTGTTCTTGGATGTGTACATATGTTATATATGCATTAGCATGTTCTGTAGTAACCAGTCTATTTTACTTGGTGAAATGATGTGTTTGAAATGTCCTTATTTGTATTGTTGAGAGCTGAAATTAATACTTGAAAATGTACTTTCCTGTATTTTTTATGTTGGGTGGTGACAGTTGATAGTAAATGCAAGTGTAGTTCTGTATGACTGTAAGTATTAAGTATAATGTGATATAGGTCTTGGACTATTGCAGTTTAGAAATGGAAGATACTCTGCCTTCCATTGGGAATTCTATTCAGGTACTGGAAATGGGTTCAGAGGTTTTACAGACATTGGTAAGATGCTTGAGAAATTGCCAAGCTGCTTCTTGGCTTGCTAACTATGTCATCTGCTTTGTGTCATTCCTGTTCAGGAACCACCTTCCTATCTGTGATACTGATGTTTCTTTTTTTCAGCTGGGATCCGAGATTCTAGGAGGGGAGCAGAGGGTGAAGAATTGCAGTTGTCTTCAGGGATGCCTGGAATGGCTGAAGCTGCAGGGAGGGTGCTCGGGATGGTTGGGATCTCTGTCATTCTCATGTATAATTCCCTTCCCTGGTGTCCTGCTATGGCTTGCCAGGGTGTTTCTGCGGTGCAGTGGTTTGGGAGAGGCTGGTGCCAGCCTTTGCAGTGTACCTCACTATCTGTAATTACATTGGAACCCTTCATATCAGTAGTAAGGCAGGACTGATGGATGAGGTGGGTTTTTCCTCATGCAGAAGCCCAGTGGTTGATGACAGGCAGTAATATCTTAATGAGAAAGAAATAAGGGGAACCTTGTCAGCCCTTGCACAGTCCATCAAACACAGAATTGCACATCCAGGTTTGTTTTCTGGTGCTCCAGGTGATCTGGAGGTTTAACGTGACTGCTTCAGAGACTGTTCTGATGAAATGAGTGCAGGTTTGCATAGAGGCAAGTCTTCAAAGTCCTTAAGTGAGAATAGGGAAGAAAAGTTGGAGGTTTCCACTTCTCCCCTGCTGCTGTATGATTTGTGGCTTGTTATTTCTGTACTGAATCCCAACAGAGTGTTTCTCTTAACTCGAGGGAGCTCAGGTAGTTGGTTAAAAATGCCTGCAGCCTGTAGAGACTGCAGTTATAGTTTGAGGTGGATGGTAGAGACTGCAGTTAGAGTTTGAGGTGGATCTTGTGAAAGGATGGGAGCGAGACTGAACAGGAGAATTGCTGAAGTCGTCATGCCTCCAGAGCATCCTTTCTTCAAAGGTGGCTTCTGTGGTGCCCTTGGAGGAAAAAGCTGTGGGGTGTAAACAGGCAAAATCTCTTTTCTGTAGAGGAAATCCCAGCTCATAAACTTGGCTGCTGTCAGGGCTGGTTTTGTTTGCTGTAAAACTAAGTGAGCCTAAATGAGTGGAGTATGGTGAATAAACTGCAAAGTCATCATTAAAAAATGGGCTGAGCTAGAAGAGACTTGTTGGGAAGAGGATGCTGGCAGCTCATCCTAGTGCAGATGCAGATCCTGCCAGCAGAAAGAAGTGCTTTTGCAGGTATAGCTGCTTTTGTGTGGGGAAGTGATAATAAGCTGCAACCACATCTGCTCTGGGGCTTTTGCCAATGCAAAGATGTTGCCAAAGATTACATCCCCAGGACACTGCTGCATTGGCAATGATTTCCTGGGCGTCTAGAGTTAAAGAGTTAAGATGGCTAAATTATGTTTTCTTTGCTTGATTGAGAGTTACAGCCTAAGGCACAGGTACCACTGGGGGAGATTTACTGCCCATTTATCACGGTGACTTCGTGCATACAGAACATACTTTGCCAGTAAATCTGTCAAAGGGTTAAGCTCTTCCTGTTCTGTGTTGTGTTGCAGTTTGGCAAGACAGCTTCTTACTGCTGAATGATGCAGAGATGGTCTGTGGGCAGGGGCTGCTGTTGGGAAATGGGAAGGTGTTGATAAGAAGTGGGATCCAGTTGTGGAGCTGGAGTGCTGAATGGGTGCTGGTTAAATCTATGCCGAGTGGTGTGGTACAGCGTGGTGCACCCAGCTGCTTCTTGAGCCAGGTATGGGCTGCCAGGAAACAGCTTGAGGGCCTTTGTGTGGTGCTGAGGAGATGAATCAGCCCAAGGGAGGTGTTTTTTTATCCCTTTCCTAAAGACTATGGAGTGTGGTGATGCTTCGGAGAGTGGGTAAAACTCCTGTGTCCAAGTGAAGCATGTGGAGAGGGAATGGTTCGACCAAATGCGTGCTGTTAGAGGAAGGGACAAAATGAGGAGCGGTAAGGGGCAGAGAACTGCAGAGAAATAGGCAGTGCTTGGATGGCCACCAAGCTGGGGCCTGGAGGGGAGAGATAAGGTGGAAGGATATGAAGGATATTTTTTCTTCATCCAAATTCTCTCGTGCTCTTGTCAAGTGCCACTGGCTACAAATTCTTCAGCTAAGCCTCTGTTTTTCCTCAGTCACGTTGTCTCTGAAGGGGTGTACATGCCACCTGTGACCGTGTCTCATAACCCTTGAGCTAACCTGGCCATTGCCATGAGGGAAGTGTTCATTTGGGATGGTGTTTGTTTAGCTCCCATGGTGGAACTTTAACTCACTGATGTTGTTTAACCCACTGTTAACTGTTTAACCCACAGGGTGCTACTGGATTGTGCTCATGGTAGAGGTGATTGTGCTGCGCCATTTTCTTCTCCCTGTCTGTGTATCTGTTGGAAAATGTTAATGACAACGTTCTGAAGTGGAAGCTGGGATTCAGGACTCAGACTGCCCAGGCCTGTTATTTTAAAGTGTTTGTGTAGTGAGTATTTTCCCCTGAGTACCTGTGACGTGTGCTTTGTGAGGTAGCTTGTCCTTTGCCTCCTGTTCTTGTCAGTGGAAGAAGATGCTGTGTAATCAAGCACTGCAATAGCTGCTGGGGGAGAAGAACTCTGTGCTTGCAGTGCCTTTTGGGTAAGGCTCTGTTCACAGTTGGAAACAACTGATTTTGAGGAATCATCAGCAGTTGTCCTGAGGTAATGGACAATTTGGCTGAATTGTATCTTGTGTGATAAGCAACTCACCTGGCTTTGAGCATGGTAGAATACATGTTCTTCTTTAGTGCCCACTAACAAAAGCAGGTGGGAGACGGAGCACCCAACAGCTTGATGCTTAACACATTTATGCTGAGCATAAATCATCTTAGGGGCTGATCCTCTGCTTACACATTGGCTAAAGAGAGGACGCCCTGTCTTTAGTCACCATCTGGAAGGACCTTTGAGACCAGGAAAAGGACAATTTGAGAGACCTTTGCTTATAAAAGAACTATAGAAGAACTCATAAAACTTAATCCAGAAAATCAGTCGGTTCTCTCTTTGGCAGCTGTTTGAGCCTCCAGACAGAGCTGCTGTGGGAACTGGCTGTGGAAAAAGAATGCAAGTTGTTGGGAATTTCCCCTTCCAGGTACTGCTGTGATGTTGGGTGTCAGAAAAATACTCTCATCCTCTCGGTTTGCCTGATGTCTCCTGCACGCTTCAGGTTTGCCAGGGCATCATTATTGCTTCAAGTAATCTTATGAAAAAATAGTCTTTTGACATCATGACATTTGACAGCGAAGGTGAAGTACAACTTCTGATTCCTCCACTGATCTGCTAATAGCATCCTCCTAATTCTGACAGTGTCTTTGACCAGGTGATGCCTTTGAGTGTGCTTAAAGCAGCAAAAGTGATGTTCTGTTACCCTGAGGGCATGGAAAATGCATGGAGAACTCATGGGTACTCCTGATTAGTGAGTAGTTGACTTGGCAGGGCTGATTATGGCCTATTCTTTCCATGGCATGAGCTGCTGGACCCGGAGCTGGCAGGCAGAGCAGTTGTGCTACCTGACATGAGGAGCAGGGCCGGTCTCCTATGGATGCATCAAGCCTGGGAAATGGGTACATCCCATAGAATGGTTTGGGTTGGATCATCCAGTTCCAGCCTCCTGCTATGGGCAGGGATGCCTCACACTAGACTGTCACCCCAGGCTCTGTGCAGCCTGTCCTTCAGTGTCCAGCCTGGCTCTGGACCAGAGCCTGGGAATGTACAGTGCTGACTGGGGTGAAATTAATGTACCGATACATATCTGAGTGAGGGAAGAAAAGCAGAGAAAGCTTTTTTGAGACATCTTAAGACTTCTGCACAATGATTTAAAGGAAAAAGCAGTTGTACAGTTTGTCTTTCAGCCTTATTGCTCTGTTATCTGTTCTTGCCTGCAAACAGTTTCTGTAGCTCAGGACAGACCTGGCGCTTTCCCTGAAACCCAATGTAGTGCTTTGGGTTGTTTTCCTTGTACCAACTTGACGGGTAGCTGACCTGACATATGCCACTTCCAGTCTTTCCAACACCGACTAATAAAAGATCCTATAAAAAAGAAAAGCGTGTTTCTGTCTTGCCAGGCTCATGATGTGGTGATGGTGAGGACACATCTGGAGAGGTTGGCAGTGTTCCCACCAGCTACTCTCTGAAATCTGATGGTTGGTACCCAGCTAAATAGAGCCCTCAGATAATAGTGATGATGCAGATGGGGTTAGGTCCTGAGCAACAACTGCACTTAAAATGTGTCTTGCACATAGAGCTTTTGGGAGAAAGATGTCAAACCCGTTTATTTTCTTCAACATGAGAAACAATATTTCTGGGTTATGCATTCAGTTGCTGGTGAGATAATGGGGGAGAAAAGTGGGACCTCTGGCTCTGACTTGTGTGAAATTGTACCCTGATATGGTTTAAGGTCTTTGGGACAAGAAGACGTGGGCAGTCTGGAAATGGGGAAGAGCCAGCGTTGCTGTGCCTGACTCATGCCTCTCAACAGACTGCTTTCACAATCAAACCTCTTGGAAGCAGGTCCCTGTTGTCTGAGTTGTGCTGACTCAGGTGTCTGATGACCCTGCACTGGGTTTAAATAAACCAGCAACCCCTTAACCTGGGTCTGTTCCTCAGCCTGGTTCACTTGTGACTCTGCAAGCAGTCGTGTTCCCATCACTGAGCAGTTGGTGGTTGAGCCAGGAGGCAGTGGCTGCATGAGCTTGTGTTGCTGCTGAAATAAATACTTCCTGAGCTGCTGCTGCTTGGTGTGGTGGCAGCGTGATGCAGTTCCTTTGGAGCAGGCTCTGAAGAGCACATTTTATTGCCTGCCTAGTTACTGCCCTATTTCAAAGTAAAATAATAATCCAAGTAGCTGTTACTTTATCTCACTGGCAGAAACAGAGCTGGGGCAGAGCTAAGCTGCTCTGGATATCTGGAGTCTTCCTCAGGGCTTCTAAAATCTAGTGTAAGGGAAGAGATTTCAGACCTGGTTCTGACACCCTCTACTCTGGGGCTAAACTGAGGTATTATGGTACCTATTGCCCCGTCACCAAACTCCTCCACCTTCATTCAGCATCACTTCTGCTTTCTGTGGCAAAATGTGCTTTTGCATTCCTCTTGAACCAACACAATATGTTTTCTTCAAGCCCAGCATTAGTGAGTTGTCTCAGTGGTTTGGAACAAGAATTGAGACCTTACTTGTGTCTTTCGTAGAGGCTGCGCAGGGCTGAAAGTATCAAATGCTGCTTCTTTCTGCCATTGGTGATGGTGGTGATCTGGAGAAGAACAACAGTTCTCTTGTTTGATGGAGCTGCATCCATATGTGATACATGTGTAGGAACTGTGAAGTAACTTATCTGGTGGCCAAAATGAGGTGTATTGAGGTGAGAACTTTTATAGGGTTGGGGTGCTAGAATCATAGAATCCCAGACTCGTGTGTGTTGAAGGGACTTAAAGCTCCTCCAGTTCCAACCCCTGCCATGGGCAGGGACCCCTTCCACTGGAGCAGTGTGCTCCAAGCCCCTGTGTCCAACCTGGCCTTGAACACTGCCAGACACGGGGCAGCCACAGCTTCTCTGGGCACCCTGTGCCAGCACCTCAGCACCCTCACAGGGAAGAGCTTCTGCCCAAGAGCTCATCTCAGTCTCCCCTCTGGCAGGTTAAAGCCATTCCCCTGTCCTGTCCCTCCAGGCCCTTGTCCAAAGCCCCTCTCCAGCTTTCCTGCAGCCCCTTAGGCACTGGAGCTGCTCTCAGGTCTCCCCTTCAGAAGCCTTCTCTTCTCCAGGCTGCCCCAGCCCAGCTCTCTCAGCCTGGCTCCAGAGCAGAGCTGCTGCAGCCCTCGCAGCATCTCCATGGCCTCCTCTGGCCTCTCTCCAGCAGCTCCAGGTCCCTCCTGTGCTGCTGCCCCAGAGCTGGATCAGGACTGCAGGGGGGGTCTCCCCAGAGCACAGCAGAGGGGCAGGATCCCCTCCCTGAGCTGCTGCTCCCGCTCTGGGGGTGCAGCCCAGCAGGCGGGGGGGTTCTGGGCTCAAGCACTCACTGAAGCTGGGTCATGGGGAGCTGCTCCTCACTCAACACCTGAAGACCTTCTCAGGGCTGCTCTCGGTGCTGTGTCTGGATAAAAGGGAAAAAAGTGTGAGGGATCTTGAAGAGACATGGTGCGTAGCGTAAAAGTGGGAAAAGGACTATAAAATATACTTTGTGGACACTGCTTGTGGGAGTTACAGTCTAAGGATAAGCGGGGGAGGTGACTAAGTGTTGTTACTGGTGGGGATGTGGAGCTCTAATTGCTTTGTTTCAGTCATCTGTGTTAATGTTGATTTCTCATCCCACCAGAAGCAGTGCTGTGAGGCACTGGATGTTGACCGAGGGTTTGGCATGAGAGGAAAGTGGTGATTCCCAGGGACCCAGATTCTGTTTGGATGAACCTGCAGGTCCTTTACATTTAGGGCAGCCAATACCCTTGGGGCTTTCAATATCACCTAAAGACAGCCTAGCTGCAGTGCTGCATGCTCTTTCTTCCTCCGCAGTGGGAGATACTAAGGAGCTACTGAAATAGTAAACTGGAGGAATTATATGGAAATGATGCCATCACCTTCTCCTTCTTTTTTAAGGCAAGTCTTTGCAAATCCATGAGTGGGAGGCAATGCGTTGAATAAACCCATTCTAAAACGTACTCTGGCACTCATGTGCTCCCACTCCAGTTCTCTCTCAGCACATCCACTGTAGTTGCTCAGCAGCAGCTCTGGAAGCTATAGCCATGGCTCATGGTGCTTTACACGGCTCTGCTGAGCAGTTGCTTGTGTTGGGGTTTCTTGTGCTGGGAGACAGCAGTGGGAGAGAGATCCGTGGGTGACAGTGCCTCTGTGGGCAGTTGGAACAACAGTGCTCCTTGGTCTAGAAGAATGGAAAGTGAGAAATGGGCTGTGAGATCCTGGACATTTGGAGATCTCTTGTTCCCGAGTCCTCAAGGGGTGTCCAGTGGCACAGCTTTCTTGAATTCACAGGGTCTCTGTTCCTGTGGGTCTTGGCTCTGTAAAGGGTTGACTTTATGCTCCAGAGCTGTAGCAAAAGGCCATAGAAACCAAAATGTTCTTCAAATCAAATGCGTAAAGTAAGGGTTAATGTCTCTGTGTTCTGTCATCCAGCCATAGATACGGTCTGGAATCAAGTGCAGCTGAAACCTTGGGAAGCACCTTCCCTAATGGTAGCCCATATGCAGTGTTTCATTTGTGCTGAGCTGGAGCTTCTGCGGCCACAGGAGAGCCAGTGCTGCCCAGCACGCTTGAGTAGCATGGCAGATCCGTCCTATCTGCTTTCAGTTGGAAGTATCACAGTGTGAATTCAGTTGTTGCACTTCCAAATTTGCTAATTCATCCCAGAGTTGTTGTGTTTAGGATGGTTTTTATTCCTGCTCTTAAAAGCTTGGTTGGACAATGGATCTTTGTTGCGGCTCCTAATCATTAACCTGAAAGCTTTCCAAAAGGCTCAGAGAAAATGTAAAGCAGCTGACTGCTTCATTTCTGGCTCTTGAACCCATTAACTGCAGTAATAGAGCTCTCTCCAAAGTTGCTTTTTATTCTCTTCCTCCGCTAGAAGGATGTTCATCAGAGCTAGAAACAGCCGGTGAAGTGACGCAGGTTACTACAAACAGGCTGTAATACCCAGCTGCTGTTGGCTGCCATCACAGAATGGTGCTAATTGTGCAAAAGTTAATTTCAAACTTCAGAGGTGATGTGTGAAGGGAAGTTAATGAGATGGAGAAAGATGTGGGAAGCTCTGGGGATGATCAGTGCTGGAGCTGAAGCCTGGGGGTGTGTTAATGGGAAGCTACAGTGCAATGGTTAATGCTGGCTGGAGGACAGCAGTTGACAGTGATGACTGGTAATGTCTCAAGGAAGTAGCCTGGCTCATGTGGGGTTGCTTGGACCTGGCAATAGCAGGAAAGAGGTAAACTTTGAGGTGATTCAGAGGTGGTGATTTCAAGTCACTTAGCATGGCTTCAGTGGGGCTGTGGGAAGCTATATCCTCAGTGGGTGCGCAGGGAATGGCTGGTACTGAAGTTGCTGTTACTGCTTACAGCAGGGGTTTGGAAGGTGGGAGTTATCTCAGATCCACCTATGTGTGGGGTACTGGCCCTGTGACCTTTGAGATGGCTGATGGCAAAATGTACTGTGGTGTGATGCTCTCCCAGGCCTCGGGGGATGGCTGAGGAGTATGGATGGGTGATGGCGGACTGGTGTCTTCAGCTGCTGTCCTCTTCTCACAACAGCTCTCTCGTGTTCTGTTTGTAACCAAGCCAGGGAATATTAGATTACATGAAAGCTTTCCAGCAGCTTTTCCAAGTGCTCAGTTGGTGGTGGTTAAAAACTAGCAAGTTTGATGATGCCTCTTTAGGAGATCATGTCCTGGAAGTACTCTACACATAGATATCATCTTCTGCGTTCAGGTCTTGGGAATTGTATTGAACAGCTAGAAATGAGGTTTTGTGTGTGTGAGATTTCCTCTGCCAGTGTGTGCAGTAGGTCACCACCAAGCAAAACTCTTCTGCTTTGCTCTCAACTGATGTGAAACCAGTCAGTGTCCTTCTGCTGGGGAGTTTCAATATGGTTTTGTGTCCCTTATGCACACCCATGCAATAGAACTGTGGATGTAGCAGGGATTTGAACCATTTACAGAGGCAGAGCCAATGTTTCTGGTGTGTCCACTGTAATTCCTGAATGCAAAAGCAATTGTGTGGAAAACCAAACTGGAAGCAGCGTCAAACCCATATTGCTGTACTGCATCTGGAACTGGGACAGAGGTGCTGCAGTTGGGATGAAAACCATTGGAATGCAAAAGCTGCCATGTTTAGAAAACAAAACCGGACATGAAATGGAAAGAAACAACATGAAGAATTTCTTAACACCGTCTCTCAAGGAGGTGGGAAAGGATTGTGCTGCGGAACTGAACTGAAGTTGTTCTCAAATGGTATTTGCTTGCAGTGAATGCTGGAGTTGAAACAGGAGCTTGCTCTCAGCATGGGATGAGGAGCTGAGCTCTGAAATACGCTTTTCTCAGTAATAACTGCAAGAATTAACCCCAGATGGAGGAAAACGTGAATGGATCAAGTACAGCAAGCTGTCAGGCAGCAGACTGTGCTGCTTGGGAACTCTGGTTTAAGCTGATGTCCTAATCAGCTATAACTTATGATTAATTTATGCGCTTCAAGTGCATCCAAGTTCCTCATTCCAATTCCTACTTACTTTGACAGTTTTGCTGTCAATTCAACTTGGATAGTAGTGACCAAGCTTCCAGTTCAGTTAAATCCTAGTAAATCAAGGAGTTTCATTTCCATGAATAATGCTTTTCTCGGAGAAGTCTGGACCTTTGCAGGGTTTCCCATGCCGGTGTCTCCCACTTGCACTGGTGTGCCCGACCACAGCAGCACAGATGAGAGTAAATGTAAATGCCTCCAGTGAAAAGAGGTGGGAAGTGGGGTCTGTGGGAAGCACACCTGGGGCTTGGCTGCTTTGTTAGCCTAAAACCAGAATCACTCCTGAGGGACTGCCTGGTTCTCTCTGGGCAGAGCTGTATTGTGACTGGTTTGTGAGCCAGGGGGTCTGTTAAATTACCCTGAGAATTCCAACAAATGGCTGCTTTCCTCGGGATTCCTTCCTCTCTGGATATCAACAGGCTCTCGGCCGTCTTCCTTGGCTTCCCCATGTACAGTTTAACAAGTGGCTGCTGTAAATGGGATCTGCTGCTTCAGCTTTCATCAAAGCACGTTGGGAGGAGGAGGGAGCTTTTGAAAGGTTGGGTTTCCCATTGCTTGTGCCTGTTCCTGGCCACTTCCCTCATGAAAATCTGTCTCTGTAACCAGAAGCTACCCTTTGTCAAAGCACGCTTCTCCCTGCTGCAGCTTCAAGCCTAAGTAGTAATCCTGGCTGAGCAGCAGCATAGCCTGTTCATAGCTAATCTTGGTGGTGTGAGACAGTAATCCTGGTGCTAAACAAACAGCCCATCCAGTTCCAGAACAGAAAAGACACGAATATAGTGTTGTTTAAATACTAGAATCATAGATTCATAGAGTGGTTTGGGTAGAAGGGACCTTAAAGCCCATCCAGTTTCAACCCCTGCCACAGGCAGGAACACCTTCCCCTAGAGCAGGTTGCTCCAAGCCCCTGTATCCAGCCTGGCCTTGAACACTGCCAGACACGGGGCAGCCACAGCTTCTCTGGGCACCCTGTGCCAGCGCCTCAGCACTCTCACAGTGAAGAACTTCCTTAGATCTAACCTGAACTTGCCCTGTTTCAGTGTGAACCCATCACCCCTTGTCCTGTCACTACAGTCCCTGATGAAGAGTCCCTCTCCAGCATCCTTGTAGCCCCCTTCAGACACTGGAAGCTGCTCTGAGGTCTCCACACAGCTTCTCTTCTCCAGGCTGAGCATCCCAACTGTCTTAGCCTGAATTCTTGCAGCTCTGGGCAGGGTGAGTGTCCAAAGTGGCTGTGGCGCGGTTGGTTAAGGGCTGTAGCACAACTCGTGTCAAACCAGCTGGAAACAGCAAATTGTTTCATTGTCATTTTAACCGTGTATGACAGAGTTACAGGACATAGGTCCTGTGCAGCAGTTAACCATTCATTGTGATAGATGTGGGATTTCGGGCTCCAAAGCTGCTCCCAAATAATTGAGGTGAGCATGTGCATGGAAGCAATGAATGTGATGCAGCTCTTCCCTGGTACTGTGTTAGTGTGTCTTGCCTTGAATCGGAGCAGTCCTTCATGCCAGAGGCTTCTGCCTTTGTATTTCACTGTGGTTTATGTTATGCAGATGTCTTAGTGCTGCCTCCCTCCCTGTCTCCAGTCTTCCCAGTGTAAGGCTGGCTTGGGTTGTGTTGCTGTCCCCCTGCACATGAGCAAAGGCATAAAGTTAGTATTGAGCAAATGCTGCTTAGGCGGAGGAAGCTAAACCCCCACCAGCCAGGAGAAGCTACCCCTTGCACCCTATTTGTGTTAGAAACCACCGAGCCAACAGTGCTGGTCTCTGGAGTATAATCCTGAGTTTTGGAGAGCTGCAGTGTCTGTGCTGGGGAGAATGGAGAAGGCACAAACAAAATGAGACCCTCTTGTTCTTTGCCACCACTCTGTGTCATTTGATGGGGATATCTGGTGAGTTTGCCTTGTTGCACTTGATGTTTGCTTTAGACCACTTCAGTTCCTTGTTAACATGACATAACTTACCCTTCAGTGCAGGGGAACCTGTCTGTTGTGTCTAAAAAGGCAGCCAGAGACCACCTCTGTTTCCTGTTAGACTATTAAGTGATACATGGGCATTCCCAGAAGCATCAGTACAGTGGCCGAGTGGGCTGCTGCGGCAGAAAACAGGATAAGACTTGGAACAATGCTGCTGTTGCTTGAGAAATGAAGAAAGTGGGTGGGTTTGTACATGTGGCACAGGGTGCCCAGAGAAGCTGTGGCTGCCCCATCCCTGGCAGTGTTGAAGGCCAGGTTGGGCAAGGGGGCTTGGAGCAAGCTGCTCCAGTGGAAGGTGTCCCTTTCCATGGCAGGGGTTGGAGCTGAGTGAGCAGCACAAACCAGGCTGTGATTCTGTGATCTCTGGGCTGAGTGAGGAATCCTTGTTTGGGTAGAGCTGTGTGTCTTACTGTCTGAAACGCGTAGCTCCAGAGCATGGCAGGGGTGTCGCGTGCTTCAGAGATGTGGGCGTGCTGGAAGGGTTATGTAGGGAAACTGAACGTGGTGCTTGTGGGGCACATTTAGCCCGAGACTTCCTGGGTTCAGGCAAGCCTTGTCCTAGACCATGGAAGTTCTTTACAAACTGAATATCCTGCTGCCTGTAGGAGCTGGTACCAGCATAAACGAGAGAATCTGGAGACAAGGGCTGCTTGTTGCCTAGGATATATTTTTGTATTAATTTCCTCGCAGAACATGCATGTTTGTGAGCCACTGAGAGCCCCTTTATGTACTCCTATATCATTCCAGTAGTATTACAGGAAAAGATGTGGTGGAGACCCAAATACAGGAAAGATCCAAATCTAAAGCCCTGAGGAAGGCTGCAGCCCTCTTTCCTGAAGCTGGGCCAGCCTTTTGGTGAAGGAGACCCTTAAATTTCCATACAGCTGCTTGGTGGCAGGGCTGACTTGAAGCACTTCAGCTGCTTCCCTGTGTCTGCAGTGCTGGGTGGGATCTGGGAGTGATGATATCAAGAAGCTTTTTCTTGATCTCTTTTCTTTTTCTTCTCTTTTAATGGGGTCCCATGCTGTTTTGGCATCATTTCTGCCTGGCTCCTGCAGCTTGAGTAGTGTTGGCTGGGCAGAGTGCTGATTGTCCCCATGGCTGGGGCAGAAGATGAGGATGCAGCTCCCAAGGAGACACAACCCATGCAGAGACCATCCTCTTACCCCAAGGGCCTCTCATCCTGCCTCAGGCTATATACTCCATGTATCTGTGGTGTAACAGCTTGCTGCTTTGGCTGAGACCTACAAAGAAGGGGAATGTAATTCCATCCTGGACCTGCACCTTTGCTGTGACTGCTACTGCTGAGCCCAGGGCACCATACAAGGGAATGTAGGGTAAATCCACCCTGAAGTGGGATTCCTCCTTAGCAGCAGTTGCAGTGCCATGATCCCGGCTCCTATGACTGTGGGGAAGGTCGAGGTGCTCCTTGCTGCTTGTGATGCCCAAGCACGTGTGTCTCCAGCTGTGTGGTTACAGGTAGGAGCTGGGATCCATGGCACCTTGGAGCCTGGTTCCATGACGGGCTGTGGCTGCCCTGTGACAACAGCTTGGCAATACCGGTTTCTGTTTCGTTCTGCCTCATGCTGTGTATTGGATTTACTGTCCCGGCTACTTATGGGGATCCACCTGGACTGCATCGGGGATCTGGTCTAACCTTTCTAAAGCTGCTTTTGTTCACATGGGCTTTTTAAGCTGGAAAAATTGCTTGATTTCTCCTTTAACAAGCTGTACTGGCAGATGCTGTGAGGGCTGGAGCAGCTCTGCTCTGGAGCCAGGCTGAGAGAGCTGGGCTGGGGCAGCTTGGAGAAGAGAAGGCTCCTGAAGGGGAGACCTCAGAGCAGCTCCAGTGCCTAAGGGGCTGCAGGAAAGCTGGAGAGGGGCTTTGGACAAGGGATGTAGGGACAGGACAGGGGAATGGCTTTAACCTGCCAGAGGGGAGACTGAGATGAGCTCTTGGGCAGAAGCTCTTCCCTGTGAGGGTGCTGAGGCGCTGTCAGGGGGTGCCCAGAGAAGCTGTGGCTGCCCCGTGTCTGGCAATGTTCAAGGCCAGGTTGGACACAGAGGCTTGGAGCACCCTGCTCCAGTGGAAGGTGTCCCTGCCCGTGGCAGGGGTTGGAACTGGATTAGAAGATCTTTAAGGTCCCTTCAATCCAAAGCAGTCTGTGGTTCTATGGTAATGAAACACACTGCAGAAGGAGAGAAGCGTCGCTTTTTTATGGTACAAACAAGAAGACTCATTCTTTGTGCTTACATTTTGACCCTAGGTCTTTATTTTGTTGATGCTGCTGAAAGATGCAGTCCCCTCCTGCCCTCTACCTTGTGCTAGTGCTGTTGTTGGCATGGCCAGGCAGCCAGACAGATCAGGAAATTGATTCAGTGCAAAGACAACTTAGAAGAAAAGAGGACAAAATGTCTTCTAAAGCAGTAATGTGCAGCATTGCAGCATAAGCGGGCTGTGTGAGCATGGTCTGGTGAGCGTGGGACGTGCAAGGATGGGGTGGGATTGCCCCTTGGGGTGGCAGCATTGGCTTTTGGCAGCTTCAAGCTGTAGCTTTAGCCTGCGGGCTCAGAAAATCACATTGCTGGTTTATGTCCTACTTTTCCACAGCTTCCCAGTGTCCATTGACAATCTGCCCTAAGGGGAACTTCCATTTCGGTGTCAAATGGCAAAGGACACATGCTCACAGGGTACTCGCTGCTGCCTCTGTATGTAAATGGTCTGAAAACTGAGCTCAGAGAGTCTGGAGTTGGGGAGGTAAAGCGTGGGGCTAAAGCATATATGGTTTGTTCCAGTTGTCAACTCATGTAACCAAACCCTCGGCTGGTGATACACATTTAGTTTGAAGAAAAACTTGCACCAAGTGAAAATCTTCTATTTTCGGTCCTATTCCTCTATTCCTGACCTTTCTGGGCTGTATTTCCTGGTTTTAGTTGTATAATCACATAGTATTTTCTGGATCTTGGGGTGCTTCAGGAATATCTGTGGTCTTCAAAGGACATTGTCTTACACTGGCTGTCAGGTCTGGTCGGGTAGAGCTTTTGGTCCAACTTAGTGGTCGGGGCTGGGACAAACAAGGAACATACTTGTTCTGCAAGTAGTGTGGAGGTTGTGGCAAAAATGGGTAGGAGGGATGGCAATTAGCCTTCCTTGTGGCATTTTACACACAGTTTACACTGTGTAAGCGCATGGGTCGTGGAGCTGTTACTCAATTATTTCTTGTTTTTCTTCTCTGTCTCTAGAATCCAGCGACTATCACCCGAATCCTGCTTAGCCATTTCAACTGGGACAAAGAGAAGCTGATGGAGAGGTAAGCAGCACTTGTAGCATGTGGCCACATTGCACTTGAGATGTGCAAGAAACGTTTTTTAGCAGGCTAATGTGAGGCTGGATTGGATGCACAGTGTATGGCAGGAGGATCTCTTGTGTAAGCTCCTTTAGCATAAGTCTTTTCTGACTAAGAGACTCCTTGGATTAATATTATTCATACCTATTAGATGTCAGAGAAGTTGTGAAAGTTACGTGCCCAGCAGAGGAAGGGCTGTTTCCTATTGAAACACATACAGGCACAGCATGGTGAAAACAAGCTTTGGAGAAAGGACCAGGTTCCTGTCGCCTTCAGCTGTTCCAGATTCGGGTTCAGTTGCTCTTGCGTGTCATGCTGCATGTGTATTCCTGACATGTGTGATAGTCTTGCTACGACTGAGCTGTTCTTGACTAACAAAGGGTACTGGTGAAGTACATCTGCCCTGTTTTCACCTTTGCAGCTCTGGGTTTTCTTTAGTGTGTGTGTAAATAAGGGCTTGAATTTTGCCTCTCCCCCTCAGAGCAGAGCAGTTTATGGTTATTTCTCATGTTTGAGTCCCAGCTCCTGGGGATTGTTACTGCTAAAGATACATTTTATAGTTTCTTATTTCACAATGGTGGCTAAATCCAGTTAAAGGGGTAATGCATTTGGATATCTCAGTGCCGCTGTTGCTGTTGAAGAGAGTGTGAGGGAGCTGGAGAATTCAGTTTCCTTGTAGAAGCTGGGAGGAGAATTAGTCTGGACCAGAAGGAGCAAGGCGGTACAGGTGGTCTTTGCTGGTCTTAACAAGTGTTAAGAGAAACAAATAATGGAGTCATGGAATGCTTTGGGTTGAAGGGAGCTTACAGGTCTAATTTCAACCCCCTGCCATGGGCAGGGACACCTTCCACTAGAGCTTGCTAGGTTGCCACTAGGTTGCTCCCTGGGTCCAACCTGGCCTTGAACACTGCCAGGGATGGGGCAGCCACAGCTTCTCTGGGCACCCTGTGCCAGCGCCTCAGCACCCTCATGGGGAAGAGCTTCTGCCCAAGAGCTCATCTCAGTCTCCCCTCTGGCAGGTTAAAGCCATTCCCCTGTCCTGTCCCTACAGGCCCTTGTCCAAAGCCCCTCTCCAGGTTTCCTGCAGCCCCTTTAGGCACTGGAGCTGCTCCGAGGTCTCCCCTTCAGGAGCCTTCTCTTCTCCAGGCTGCCCCAGCCCAGCTCTGTCAGCCTGGCTCCAGAGCAGAGCTGCTGCAGTCCTCGCAGCATCTCCATGGCCTCCTCTGGCCTCTCTCCAGCAGCTCCATGTCCCTCCTGTGCTGCTGCCCCAGAGCTGGATCAGGACTGCAGGGGGGGTCTCCCCAGAGCACAGCAGAGGGGCAGGATCCCCTCCCTTGACCTCTGGTTCATGCTCTGGGGGTGCAGGCCGGGACAGATTGGAGTGAGGCAGAAGGGCTCAGTGTCTGGTAGGACTGTTTGACTTTCAGTCCCTTTTTCCTTTGCCTGGTGCTCAGGTATGAGAAGACAGGCTGCTCTGTGGAGCAGAAACACTTGCTGGTAGTACTTTTGAAACGATAAATCAACCCATAGGTGCTCTTTGCTGAGCCCGGGTAGTTTGGTACTCCTCCATGCAGGGTGCAAGTGTGGAAGAGCAGCAAATATTCAGTCTGCTAGTGGATAGTTTTGGAGTTTAAGTGTTTCTGCTCTGGTAGGGTAATGGATTTAGGATGCCTGTAGCCCCCTTTGTGTAACATCTGTGGTTGCTGGTGATGCTCAGGTGTCTTTTATGTTTTACGTGGCTGAATTTGTTGGGGTTTGGTTATGTTTTTTTTTTCTTTTCTGAGGCGATTGTACTTTTTAAAGCTTTCTATGACTTTATTTCCCCAAGATTGACCTCTTTTAGTTAATGTTGGAAGTATGAACACTTTGGATTAGAAATACAGTCACATTGAGGCTATTCACCTCACACTGCAACTGTTAAGCATTCTGATTTCATTCCTTCTCTGTAACGTAGGTCAGTTCACTTCTTTGTGTTTGAGTTTCTTGTGCTTGTTCTTTTGGTCCGGCTAAAGTTCACTCTCCTTGGCTACCTTTGAGATACCTTGGCATAAGTGTGCTGAAATGTCCCCCCTTCTGTAGGCCTTTCCCCTTCTCACTGAAAGCTTGTTTAAGGCTGTCATCAATTAAAACAATGCAATTGGGCTGTGGGTCTTTTTGAGAGAGGGGGGTCAGCACCTCCATGGGAGGTGTTGGTGGGAAGGTTTTCCATGTTTCCAAGCAAAGCGCTTTTAAGTACATATGAATATTTACAAAGTCAATAGGTCAACATTTACTCAGGGTACATATTCATTAAAATACTTATCTTAATTCTATAGGACTTCCCCTGTGAGTAATGTAATACCTGACCCTTGCTTGTGCAGACCTGTTGTACACAGCTCACACTTCTGGTGCTGATTATGTCCTTTTGTGTTAGAAAAATATCAAAACACTCTCTCTCAAGTATCTGGTGCTGCTTTCTGTCAGTTCTTCACCAAAGAGCTCCCACAAAGCCCACTGCAGTGCTCCACTGATGCTCTGCTGTGGTGAAGCAGGAGAGAGCTGGCTCTTGATGCCCAACAAGGTTCTATGACTGCTGCAGTAATAGATGAAGGCAGGAGTGGGAGGTGGGTGCTCACTTCAGCAGCCAGGATGTGAAACTGTTTGGACTAGTTTGAAATAGTGATGGAGCTGGAAGTCATGGAATCATGGAATGGTTTGGGTTGAAGGGACCTTAAACATCTTCTAATTCCGACACCTTCCACTGGAGCAGGGTGCTCCAAGCCCCTGGGTCCAACCTGGCCTTGAACACTGCCAGACACGGGGCAGCCACAGCTTCTCTGGGCACCCCTGACAGCGCCTCAGCACCCTCACAGGGAAGAGCTTCTGCCCAAGAGCTCATCTCAGTCTCCCCTCTGGCAGGTTAAAGCCATTCCCCTGTCCTGTCCCTACATCCCTTGTCCAAAGCCCCTCTCCAGCTTTCCTGCAGCCCCTTTAGGCACTGGAGCTGCTGTGAGGTCTCCCCTTCAGGAGCCTTCTCTTCTCCAGGCTGCCCCAGCCCAGCTCTCTCAGCCTGGCTCCAGAGCAGAGCTGCTCCAGCCCTCGCAGCATCTCTGTGGCCTTCTCTGGACATGATGCTACTTATCACCTTTTATCATTTCCTCTTTGTGTGAAGAGGTTGTTCTCATTTAGACAAACACTACAAGCTGATTAATCCCAAATTTAGACTTGGGCATTCTTCCATAACAGAGATAACTTTTGAGACCTGCTTGGCTTTGTGCGTGTCCAGCAGATCTTACAGTAGCTTTGTGTTAGTGTGGAGGAACTGAAAAGCACTGTGGGATGTTCATGCCTAGGTGCAGCAGCAGCTCCAGTCAGGCAAGAAAATAACATTGAGCAGTATTTAAACCTCAAAACTAAGGTTTTACTTGAACATAATGCTATCCATGCACTGTCTGCAGTGTATGACCCCCAAAATGTCTTTTTTTCCTGGGTGACTTTTACTTTAAACTGTTGAACTACTCTCTCAAATTCAACTCAACAGTTGCATTTGGCCTCTTTTAATAACCATTAGGAAGCCTTCCCAGGACATTCCTGGGTGTGTTTCGTGTTTGCCGAGATGTAATGTTTGGGTGCAATTTTTGGTGCTCGATTTCACACCAGGTCAGAGCTTGAGCTCTGTTGCTTCATGTTGTGTATTTACTGTGGCTGTTTACCCTGAGTCAGCGTGACTGAACAGACACCTTATCAACCTTTGGCTGTTGTAAAGCAGATAAGTGGCCTCTTTTCTGATAAGTGTCGAGTGTGGTGAGGCCTGAGCTTGTGTGGGGGAAATTTCCAGGTTTGAAACCATGAAAACTGTGTATTGCTTTTTGGTTTTGGTATTGTTATGCATATTTTTAATAAGAAGGTTGTGTCTGTGCCTACTTTGTCATGGAGTAATTGCATGTTGTTATGAGGAGGACAGATGTGTTGGAGGTATTTATTCCACTTACAATGAAGTAATAGCCCCAATTGACAAACTGCCGCATCCCTCTGGTGAAACACGAGTTACTCACCTGTGTCTGAAAGCAAGACTGGTGCGTAGGGTGGGTTTATGTGGAGGATGCGAGTGGGTAGTGCACGAACTACAGAGTTCAGCTTCTGATCGGCTGCACATGGTTTGGAAAGTAAAGAAATAGTATGTTTTCCCCTGTCTTACAAGCATGGTTAATAGAGACCAGAGACAACCAGGTACACATTGACCAGGTAACCTCAGCAGTAGGTGAAGGAAGTGCTTTAGCTTTTACTATGGCTGATAGCATCTGGCCCTCCTGAGGGCAGTTAGGTATGAACCTCCTCATGATGAAGAGACTGAAATGCAGCTCCCCTGCTTTACGTGCCTTCCTCTGGCCACTTGCTAAAAGGAAAAGTATGTCAACATGTAGCCCAAGGTCTGATTTGATCCCTGGAGGTGCAGGCAGAGGCATTGCAGTCCCTTGCATGTGCATATCTTAGTGGCTGCTTGTCTCCATTCCCTCTGAGCAGAGACCGATGCCAGGGTGGCCCTGGTGCCTTCGCTCTAGCCCAGGTTGCCTCTTTTCCCTTGCGTTCAAGGTTTGACTTTTCTCTGTAGATACCTGGTTGTCTGCTTTCCTTTGGGCACATAATGATGTACGATACTCCGCAGAGGCTGAGCAGGTGAAAAGTTGTGTGTGGTGGGCAGGAAGATGCCTTTTGGTTCGAAGATGTCTTTTACTGCAAATCCACTGATTCTCTGACATTCACAAATGCACTTTCACTAAGGTAAATATCCCAAAGTGTGTACTAGAAGCTTTCATCTCAGTGAAAAGGCTTTTTATCTTTGATACTCCTTGGATAGGACTTGATTGTGTCTAGAAAATTGTGATCAGGCAGTTACTGACAGCAGGAGGAAATAAAGAAGCTGACAGCTTGATCCCTGTGCCAGAAAGACTTGATGCTATCATGGACTTGGTGTTGGTAAGCAGTGAAGAAATGATAGAAGAGCTTGAAAATAACTCACTGGTGTGTCTATTCATTTGAAAATAGCAGAGAAAACAACTTGGTGAAGGAGAGTGAATTTGGCAAAACTAATAAAGTCAGTTGTTGAAGTCAGCTATATTGAGCAAAGAGTGTAATATTGGTTGACTAGACGTAGCATTTCCCAAGTATCATTAAGTGCTGGAACTGGTGAGTATCTACATTACAAAGAGGGCAGAGGATTTAAAAGGCTGTTAAAGGTGCCCTGCTTCTCCCTAAGTGAGAAGTAAGGACTGAACTACCAAGAAGCAGCCCTTAAATGGTGAGAACTTGAGGGAAAATCAAAACCCTTGGAGTTGTAAAGGAAGTGAGGAGGGAATTAAGGGATTTTTCTCACACAGAAAGAAGTTTCACAGCAGAGACAGTAACATGCAATTATATTATGTAAAATGTGGGGCATTCACTGGGTTCAACTATGAGCATGTTGTGTATAGAGCTACTTTGCTCAAAAGGGAAGGAGCAGACTCGATGGAACCTCTTAGTAAGCCCCTTATCAGTTGATTTTGGGATGAGTGTTTGTTAGTATTAATGAATGACTTGGCACAAACCTGTTTGAAGGCATTTGGTTCAGAGGAGGATTCAGACAGGCATCATACAGGAAAAACCCATGCAGCTGGGAGGATCCTAGCAATGGAAGTGGTACAAAGTGTCATGTTAGGTCTCATCAACACAGAGATGGAAAAGAATATGGGATGCATTCAGCTGGCAATGACTGCTGGTGTTCAAGTTGTGTCGCAGCATTTGTCTTCAACTGTTTTCTCTGCAAACATCACACCCGGCAGTTTGGCTGCTTGGGACTGCCCTGAATTCATTTGCTAGAGGTTTCTAGAGATAAGTCATCCTGAAGGCACACAAAATAACCTGGTGGAGTTAAGTCCCTGAGCTAAGGCTGAAGAGCAGTGGCAAAGCCTCATGTGTGCTGCAATGCCAGAATTCATCACCAGCTTCAAAATGCAGTGTCTTGGAAATTGGGATCTAAAGTATGTGAAACTACATCAAGAAACCAGCAGTGAACTAAACCCTTTTGAATTTAAGGCCAGTCTTGTTGGAAGTTCTATAAGAGAGCTGCTATGGATTTGGGACTAATGGGAAATGCTGTAGGGTAAGACGATCTAGCAGGGGTGCTTTGGTTAGATGTTGTGTACCTAGTGCCACATCATTGAGACACCCCCAGTAACTTCATTCCCCAACAGAAAGTCCTGGATTTCTTTTGTATGCTGATGGACAGCAGGTTCTTTTCTGTTGATGTTATTATTCTGTCTGGTTTGTGATGAGTTTAAATATGCCTGGAGAAGAGAAGGCTGCGTGGAGACTTCAGAGCAGCCTTCCAGTATCTGAAGGGGGCCTGTAGGGATGCTGAGGAGGGTCTCTTCATTAGGGACTGAAGTGATAGGACAAGGGGTAACGGGTTCAAACTGAAACGGGAAGTTTAGATTGGATATGAGGAGGAAGTTATTTCCTGTGAGGGTGGTGAGGCACTGGAATGGGTTGCCCAGGGAAGCTGTGAATGCTCCATCGCTGGCGGTGTTCAAGGCCAGGTTGGACAGAGCCTTGGGTGGCATGGTTTAGTGTGAGGTGTCCCCGCCCATGGCAGGGGGGTTGGAACTGGATGAGCTTTAAGGTCCTTTCCAACCCAAACCATTCTGTGATTCTATGTGTCTTGTAAAGACCCTAATCTCAGCCTTGCCTTAGCTACAAGAACAGGTGTCTGCTGGGAATAAATCTGCTGGTCTTCAATCTAAGTGACTGCACTATGGTCAAATGGGGGGGGGGGTTCTAGGGAGGTGCTACCTTATTTGGATTTAACTTGCTGTTGCTGCAGGGGAATGACTTGTTTACTGGATTTGAATGGGGTTGTATGTACAGGGCAGGTTAGCTGGTTAATGGTCAGACTGGATTAGTTCACTGCAAGTTGGAGGAAGGTACGTGGTGTCTTGGTGCTGGGAGGAGGGTGACCTGCCTGCTAATGGGGTTCAAATCTGGTCCTCGTCACCAAGCTGAGGAGCTTTAAGTCAGCCTGTAGCCCAAACCAGTGTTTGTTTTCTTAAGGGAATGGGAAATAGAAAGAAAGTGGTCTTTTGTCTCCTCCGCAGCAGATTTTGTGTGCTCCTTTCCATGAATACCTGGAATGCTGATTTCCTAGGAGGATGTTAAATAGCCCAGGCTGACCAGAGACAAATGATACTCAAATGGCTCAACTTTTGGCCCTAGAGATGGACCGTGTAGGCTTGGGGCTGGGTGTTCGGTTCCTGGGTGTTCAGCAAGAAATTGCAGACTAGTCTTAACTGGAGATGGGAATCCGCACCTTGCATCAGTGGTTCCCGAACTATGGAGGTGACTGAAGTGTGTGAAGGGCAATGCCTCAATGGGAGATGGTGAGCATGTATAAGTGCTCGATCAGCTGAGCCGCGTGTCTGTCTCCGCTGACCCAGTTCTCCTTAGCTCAGAGAAGGAAGTGCCAAAATTAAGTCAGGACCTCTTTGGGACGCAGTTAATGTAGACTGAGGACGTGGAGGGAAGCAGGAAGTACAGGAACTAGGGACCAGCTGAATCACAGACTGTGACTGATTGCTGCCTCCTGCCTCCTCTTTCATGTTTTAATGATTAGAATATTAGGGAAGATTGGAAGGCTGAAGCTGAAAAGAGAATTGAACTTGGGGGCATCAGGCCTGTGCTTTAAGAAGGGTCCTGATGCCTGGACTGTAAAGTAGGACGTTCTTGCTCTAGTTTCCTGTCCTGGAGGTATAGTACAAAGCAGTCACCGTGGAGAATCATGACTTACTTGAAATGCAGCAGAAGAACTGAAGGTACCTGAATTTTCAGGAGTGTGCAATTCAAGCCAGATCTCTGCAATGATGGAAGTGTCGAATACCTGCCACTGTGTTCAGAGCTGTGTAGTGAGGAGTTTGGTGCAAGTAGCAGGGCTGTGAGTCTTTGAAATACCAAACCCAACTTTGTACATTTAATGTACATTTAACTCCCAAACAGCATGTGAAAAATGACTTACGGGGCAGCAGTTGAACTCTCAGTCTCTTGTGTGTCCTGCAGGTACTTCGATGGCAACTTGGAGAAGCTCTTTGCAGAGTGTCATGTAATTAATCCAAGTAAAAAGTCTCGGACGCGCCAGATGAACACCAGGTCATCAGCCCAGGATATGCCTTGTCAGATCTGCTACCTGAATTACCCCAACTCGGTGAGTACCTGAGCAGTGACTCCCCACGCTGCTGCCAGAAGGCGTTTTGGGTGCATGTCTACAAGGCCGTCTCCACCAGTATTTTAAGAAAGCCTTTGAAAGGAAGCTGAGATTTCACTTGTTTTGCTCATTAAATCCTCTAATTGATAGTATATGCCTTAAAACATGATGCTCAAGGCTGTCTTTTAATGCAGTTAGCTTTGTCTTGTGTGCTACAGGTGACCCAAGTGTGGTCACCCTACCACATTATCTAGTGCTTTAGTGTTCCCTTTAGTTCTTATGATGTGCTTTTTAAAACAAATCTCAATCAGTAGTAGTTTACCCCACATGGGATTGTATTTCAAGTGAAGTGATTATCCCTTTTTATGAAAATAGTAAATAATGTTACCAGGTAATCAAGGTAGGAAGTCTGGAGTAAAACCGAGGAGGAGCAGAAATAACATCTATGAGGTTAGGCAGTTTGGAATACACAACCAATATGGGTATCTTTGGATCTCTCTCTTTGGATCTCCCTTGTGTTTGTGCAGCACCTTGTTAATCAGAGAAGATGAGGGTAGAGGGACTTGCTGGGGCTCTAAATGAAGAATTTCAGTTTCTGGTGAGATGGGTGATGAGGATTCTTTGGTTCTGTAGCTGTTAACACACACTGTACTTTCCTGTGCGCTAATGGGAGGTCCAGGCTTCCGCTGCCTTTTGTACAGACGAGCACCTTGCCTCAGCTTTCCAGGGGCAGGACATAATGATGGGAGATCCTGGAAGAAAATGAGACGAGTGGAAAAGTTCATCTGTGGCTGTGCCAAAAGGCAGGGTGCTGACATGCAAGAGGAATTCTTCCTTTATTGGAACCCACTGCTCCTGGTGGAGCTGTACTGACCCTCCCCGTAACACTTGAATGCCTGCCTGACCTTTAAACCAGCCCTTACATAAGGTTCCACTCGTGCTCTGGGTGTTTTATGAGCTTGCTTTTCAGCAAGAATGGAAACCATTATGACCTTTAGTGTTTATGAGTGGCCCTGTATCAAGGGCTGTAGCCTTTCCCTTGCTCTGGAGCAGGCAGAGGAGAGGAAAGCCAAGTTTCAGGCTTCTGGGGTTCTCAATATCAAGATCACTATTGCTCTTGAGCCAGAAGACTTTCTGCATCTTCTTTTGCAGCTTGTGTGCACTGCCTTCCTTTTTTAGAGAGCAGCTGCAATGGAGAATTGTTTCTTGCTTTGTATAAAGAGGTGCTTTGAAAAAGATGAGCTGGAGAGTTTTGTTTGGGGAGGAAATATGGGAGGAGACATCTTGAGCAGATCCCAAGAGAAATCCTCTTGGAAAATTCAGTTCTGGATTTTGGAGAATCCCAGACTGCTTTGGGTTGGAAGGGACCTTAAGGCCCATCCAGTTCCAACCCCTGCCACGATCAGGGACACCTTCCACTGGAGCAGGGTGCTCCAAGCCCCTGTGTCCAACCTGGCCTTGAGCACTGCCAGGGATGGGGCAGCCACAGCTTCTCTGGGCACCCTGTGCCAGCGCCTCAGCACCCTCTTACTACATTGTTGTCCCCTTTAGAAGGTTCTCTTGGAAACTTTAAGATGTTCTCATCTTTTCACCATGTTGCTGTGTGGCAGCAACTTGCCCCATGCTCAGGGCTGAGGGGCACCTCCTCTGCCTGGGGTGCATGTGCTGCTGGGCAGATCTGCAGGAAGCACAGATACCTTTGGTCTGTCAAACAGCACATTGAAAATAGCAGTGGCTCGGTTATGAGCAGAGCAGTTTTGTAGCTGGAGCAGGGAGATGCTGCAGTGAGCAGGGGCATTGTTGGTGCTCAGTCAGGACACAGCAGAGGGGATCCTCTGTTCCTCTGGCATCCATCAGTGTTGGAGCCTTAGGGAAACTAATACATATTATTTCTTCTGTAGAAGGCCAGCATCTGTAGTGTCTGTTTCTAAGGCATCTGGTTTGAAATCTGGTTTGAATCTGCTGTGGTCAATGCGAATTACAAATTCTACAGTACGTTGTGCTTAATCCCTAACCTAAGACCTGAGCTTTTAAACCCTCCTGCAATGGTCAGCATTTCCATTTTCCAGGAGGCCCTTTCAGCCTATGGAAAGCTCAAACTCTGGAGCTGTGCCTGTTAAGAAATGTTAGTGTACAGCTATTAGAGGAGTGCAAGAGTCCTGACTATTCACCCTCCTGTGGGGTCATTGCAGGTGGTGTTTATCTGCCTTTTGAAGCACTTACAAGGGAAATGCAGAGTCACCTCCAAAGAACTGTGTTTGGAGGTTTTGGGAAGCACCTGCCAGCCAAGGCATTGGTGCTGTCCTTGAGCCTGCATCCTGATAGCTGAACACCAAAGGGACATCTCTTAGTCCCTTTGTGTCCCCATGAACCAGTGTCAAGCTCCAGTCGTTTTACATGAAACCCATGTTGGTGAGGATGGGAATTGGGAGGGTCATGGCTTTGCCTCCCTCCTTCCTTCCATCTCGCCCTTCTGGTCCCATTTGAGAGCAAAGTTGGGGGGCTCAGGGAGCATTGTACTGTTGTCCAAACTGTGTGTTTGTCCTGAGGACAAACAGATGACTTCGTCTGTTTGCTACCTGCTGAGTGAGGCTGTCATGGCAAACACATCTTGGAGCAGCCGATACCTTCTTTGATCAGTTGGATGATACCAGAAGAGCAGGGGCAGGAATGGAATGTCAACATGCTGCTGCTAGAATCAACCATAGAGTCATAAAGTGTTTGGGTTGGAAGGGACCTTCAAAGTTCATCCAGTTCCAACTCCCCTCCAATGAGCAGAGACATCTTCAACTAGATAAGGTTGCCCAGAACCACATCCAGCCTGGCCTTGAGTGTCTCCAGGGATGGGGCATCCACCACCTCTGGGCAGCCTGTGCCGGTGTTTCACCCTCAGTGTAAGGAATTTCTTCCTCATATCCAGCCTGAATCTCCTCCTTTAGTTTAAAACCATCACCCCTCGTCCCATCACAGCAGACCCTACGGAAAAGTCTCTTCCCATATTTCTCATAGGCCCCTTTTAAGTACTGAAAGGCTACAATAAGGTCTCCCTGGAGCCTTCTCCAGGCTGAACAACCCCAACTCTCAGCCTTTCTTCACAGCAGAGCTGCTCCAGCCCTCAGAGTGTTCTTGTGGCCCTTCTCTGGACCCTCTCTAGCACCTGCCTTTGCAGGAAGAGCAGGTAGTGGGTATGGATCCAGTGAGAACAGAGCTGTCGCTGCGGCAATGCACTGTTCCATGTGATGCTTTAATGCGACCTTTGTGCTCGCTCCCTTGACATCTACTGTCAGCTTAGCCAAAAATAATTGGGAACTCCCTCAAAGTAAAGAAATGAGTTGACAGGGAGCTCTGAATTCTTTGCAGCCTGGGAGAAAGCGTGGTGTCTGCCTTGTGTATGGGCACTTAGCTAAGGTTTTCACTGCCTGAAATAACCTGTAAGATGCGTTCTTACCTGTGTTCTTTAGTGCTTCCTTGTGTGTGCCTGCTGCAGCAGTATTTAGGTTTGTTAAGTGATGATTCCCTCGTCTGTGCTTCCTTCCCATCACATGGAAATGTCAGTGCTGTCTTCAGGATCATTGAATCCCAGGTTGGAAGGAACATCAAGGGTCATCTGGTCCAACATTTCTAGGCAAAGCATGGTTGTGTGCTCTTGGCATCCTTAAACTTACAGATGTTGGGGCTTTTCTACCATAACTCTGCAAGTCCTGGGGGTGTCACTTGGCCACAGCAGCATCTCTGGAGCATCAGGTACCTTGTTAGCTGACTCGGCAATGGATTGGAAGGGGTTTTGTCAACCCTAGTGTACCTGGGCATCCCATAGCTGTCAGCATCCCTGCTTGAGCATTCTGGCAGGCTATGGGGGTGACAGGCAGAGTGGAGCTGCTGGCAGCAGCACCACAACATGTTTCCAAGCCTCGTGTCCAAACAGTGATGGCAGGAGCACCAGATGGGTGTGATTCATGAAAGGGTGAGGCCATGGGAACAATACACCAGCAAGCACCTTCCCTGTGTGATCCCAGTGCTGCAGCATCAAAAGATGAGCGTGACCAGCTAATATGCCAGTGGTGGGTAAACAACACCTGGTGGCTGTAACCTTGGGCATGTAATGGTCAAGGAGGTATTTTGGGAAGAACACTAATCTCTTAAAATGGGCTCTCTCCTTAATTATCAGCATCTTGCTGCTGTTTTGGTCTGTTCCATGCAGGATACTAGGTTTCTCCCTTTTGAGGAGTTTCAGACAAGTTGATGGTATCTCAGGGTGGAGCTCTTGTTTTATCTTCTTGATTGAGTATAAGATAGTTTGAAAAGCTGTATTGAAAGAATACTGTTTGTCCTTGCCCCTGGCTCTGAGTATAAAGTAACTTCATTTCAGTCTTTCCTCAGCAGTGTTTGCTTCTCTATGCCTTGTGTAACCCTTCAGTCCCAGATGGTATCTTAACATACTGTGTCGGTGGTAACATGCACAGATGAAGTTGTCCTTGTTGCTGTCTGCAACAAGCTGATCATTAGTGAATTTCACTTAGTAATTTACCCCTGCCCATTGGGATCTTTAGTGCCTTCATCTGAGGAGCATCTGAGGTTCAGGAGGCAGTTCACCAGGCAAGGTGGCAAACGTGATATGTATGCATTGACAGCAGAAGTGCACACAACCCTTCCTGTGTCTGTTCAGTGCTTACTCAGTTAAGCAGACTACTCACTGATCACCTAGTTTCCTATACAATAGGGAGTAAATTGGTGCCTGTGCATAGCTGGTGTGTGTATTCTGGGACTTTTGGGTGGCACCCACGTGTGACAGCAGGTCAAGTGGAAAAAACAGGAGGAAATAAGACTCTGTATCATCTTATAACCATGACCTGTTTGTGGTGTTGCATTTACTTTACTCATTTGCATGAGTAAAACAGGGGGGAGCTGTGCTGTGCTCCATATGTACTCTTAAAACAAGGATCAGTTTAAAAGGGCAGGCAGGAAATGTCAGCCACACCTTTCCTTGCTGCTAGGGTTGGGATTAAAGTCTGGCTATGAAATCATGACTGAAGTTGCCTTGGCAATGCTCTGTAGTGGTGGTGATCTAAAATAAATAGTAGCATCTCAAGTTTGATGTGGGGGTGAGATGTGATAAATGGCTCAGCTTGAGAAGGATGAAATGATCCAGTGAATCCACTTGGTAGCCATCCACTGTCTTGTGTTCTCTGTCATTGCAGTACTTCACTGGCCTAGAGTGTGGACACAAGTTCTGTATGCAGTGCTGGAGTGAATATTTAACTACCAAAATAATGGAGGAAGGCATGGGACAGGTAAAATGACTTATTTCTGGAAACTGTGTATTGGAGACGAGGGGGAAAGAAAAGGGGGAATTCTTCCCTCACTAAAATTACAAAAAAAACCCAAATGAAACAAAACCCCAACAAAATCATGAAAGAAAGCTTTGGGGCTGCAGCCTTTGCCACTGGCGAAGCTGGAGGGAGCTACATGGTGTCAATGCAGGCATCTGCTCTGGGTGGGAGGAATCGTGCTGTGCACAGTGGCACATCTGGGATGTGATGATAGAGCCAGCGTGCTATTTTTGCTGTGGATTTGAGTGAAATCTGTTGCCTTGGAATTCTTTGTGATGCAAAAATAGGATAAACTGATTCTTTTATGACCTTTTTGTGTGTTGGTTTTGTTTCTTTTTCCAGACCATTTCATGCCCTGCTCATGGCTGTGATATCTTAGTTGATGACAATACAGTTATGTAAGTATGATGTGTTGCTGCCTCTTGGCTTTCCTCTCTCTTTCCATTTTATTACTCATGTACTATTCAAATGTACTGACTTAAGAGAAAACCTGCGTTAAGGTAGCAGAGAGGTTGGTCATGACCTGTCTGTTTTGATACCAGCCTGTCTCTTAGCCTCTGTCCAGCTCTGAAAAGCCTGTGCCACAGTACTTGAAGGAAAGGCTCCTTGGCCGGTTTGGGCAGCGTGACAGCAGAACAAGCAGCAGGCAGACTTCCCAAACCCTGCTTAACTGCTTTGTGCATTTTCCTTTCCTTTGATTTACGTAGGAATTTAGGACTTCCTACTGAGGTCAACCCACTGGTTCCCCAAGTTCTATAGCTATAGTTAATACGTGAGTCAGAGGGAAGAAGTCCTGCATGGAGCCTGATGGAGGGTGTGTTTTATGCCCTCTGATAGAAAGCAGTTCACCCTCAAACATAAGATTTGATTAAGCTGGTATGTCAGCCTGTGTCACTGGGCTTATTAAGTTGTCCAGCTGTAGGATGACAGCTTGTACACAGCAAAGCCCTGAATTCCATGAGCTTCCTTCTCTTTTATAATGGGTGGTGTTATTGCATGAGTAATATCCTTCATCATTCTGAACCTTGATTAAGTTCATTTTAATTCTTCATGGTAAAAAGCATCTAAATAGAAGCTTACTCTGCTACCGTATTCTTTCCTTCCTGAAGCCTGACTCACTCATTGATATTAATTTGCTGGGGTTTCTGTCAGTTGCTTTCAGACCAGTTCCTTTGTGTTAGTGGCTCTGTTAGTCACAGTGTGTGGGCTGCATAGAAGTGGAAGTAGCTCAAGTGTTTTCATGCCCTGTGGAGGGGTGGTTCGTAGAGTCCAGAAGGTGGAAACTGAACTGAAGTTGGCTTAATACCTTAATTGAAGTTGGTTTAATAGGCTTGATGGAGGTTTTAGTATAGCAGAGCCTGATCTGGACTCGTGGTGTCGGACGCTCAGCAGGAAATCTCTGCTGTGTTTTCTTGATTACAGCAGTTCAGGTAGCGCGTGTGAAGTGGTGAAATAGTTGGAGCCTGTGGTAGTGGCAACAGCAAGGAAAGCGTGGAAGAACTGAGCAGCGCTGCCTTCTGTTGCTATGGCTTCTGACTGTCCTGCACAGCTTCTAGAGCACAAACGCCATGACACTGGGGTGGATCTTCAGACTTTGCACCTTTGCTGGTCTGACAGGGACACCTGGAATGTCTGCGGAGGGAGGTGCTCGTTTTTGTGAAAGCCGAATGTTTTCCTTTAAAAACAAAGGTGGACAACTGTGGCCATCTTGGGAAACGGCATGAATAAATAGAAGTAATCCCAACTGGAATCTGCACCCCCTCCCATGTCCTCGATTATTCTCTTTTAGGTCTCTTTTTGCAAGGTCTCCAGCTCTAGGTTTCCAAGCTATAGGAATGTGTAATGTAAGGACACATCAGTTTCTTCGTCTGTCAGAAAATCAAAGTAGATAGGCCAAGGTATTCATTTGCTCCCTTCTCAGCACTTGCCCTCATAAGGCAGTACATCTCCAAGCTGGGTCATCTTCTTGGGAGTCCAGACTTAGCCCAAATTCATATGACTTTCCTGGATTGGTGAGTATTCCCTTAGCTTATTGTCCGTTTCCTTTGTTGCTGCTGGGCTTAAGTAGGAAGGTTGAAGACAGGGCCCCTTTCAGTTCCTTCAAGACCTTCAAAGTTGCTGAAGGTAATCTGCCTCTATCCCTTGTTCACCTTTGTTAATGCTGCTGGTAATTGCTTTAACCTACAAGCAGAGCTGATTTCATGAATGAGCAAGGCAGGTTCCTTCTTTACCAGCGTGTCTAATGGCTGCTGCTTGTGCTTGGCAGTTCTCTGGTACTATCTTCTGAGAACCACCCTACTCACTGGGAATGGATGGGGTTTGGGTTCTCATATGGAAGTCATATGGAATGCTGCTGTGTTTTTATCTTCCTTTGCATAGTTCATCAATAATTCCATTGCTGCTGCATCATGTCAGAATGTAGTGAGGTTTTGAAGTAATTCCTGTGGGAAGCTCTTTGGCCTCTCACTTGATGTGCATTTTGCTTATGACACTGACGGGTGTCTTTGAGGAGTTTGTATTATCAAAATGGAAAACAAGCGTAAAATGTATGGGTTGGTAAAGGATTACTATCAACTTCAGATGAATTTTTGAGGTTGGGTAGTTCTGAGCTACCAGAAGCTGTCAAGGGTCAAGGTTATTTTGCAAGCACTCTGCTTTCCAGCCTGGCTTCTTTGGTGAGGTTGCTTCTTTCATATAGTTTGGCTCACAGAGGAACATACTCCAGAATATGGTTTATGGGCACTGGGAATAATGGGTTTGATCTCTCAATGTGTCTAGTTTTATCCATTGTTTGTCAAAAGATGGTAACATTCAGAGCAAAGTTCTTGAGGGTCTTGACCTAAGGGGTGCTATGGAAGTGCTGTTGAATCATAGAGTCATAGAATAGTTAGGGTTGGAAAGGACCTTAAGATCATCTAGTTCCAACCCCCTGCCATGGGCAGGCCACCTTCCACTGGAGCAGCTTGCTCCAAGTCCTGTCCAGCCTGGGACAGCGGATTGTGTACTCCATGTGCTCCAGTTAGTTGTGATGTTACTCTTCACTTAAGTTCCAGCTGCTGATACTTACATATAATACAATAAAGCTTTAAAGTGAGATTTGTTATGTCTGGTAGCCCAGGTACAGAGTGAGAAAGTGGCATTTCTAATGCATATTCCCAGTTGAATTGTTCTTTCATTCTTCAATGAGTTTCACTCCAGAGGCGCAGGCTCGTCCTGGACACAGGCCTGATGAGATGCTTTGTCAACTGATATGTTTTGGTTTAGCACAGGGAAGTTGGCTCCCACGTGCTACGTTTATGTAATAACCAGCTCAGGGTTTGGTAAGGAGCAACCCAGACTGCCAAGGGCTTGGGTTTATGTGACGTTGCATCGTCACATGCACTGCTCTTCAGTGAACGTTGCTGTGATCACGTGAGGAGGGCACTTGATGTTTGGCTGCAGCTTGCAATGTTTAACTTCATAATTGCAGTATTTATCCATGATATGGCCTATATAAAGCTCTATTCCACAGTCTGATTTGAAACAAATACCAAAAAAGTGCACGTTAGTCCAGTGTTATATCTATATATATGCAGAAGACACTTGAAAGACATATATGCATGTGCTCTGCAATGCATAGTTAAAGTGTTTTGAATGTATCTAGGCAGGGCAGTATGCAGATTCCAGCTAGGTTGGTGTGTTCAGGAGATAAAGTGGTCACCATGCTCTTGAAGGATTCCTATCAGCCTAGTTAATATTAGAAGTTAAATACAGTATTTGTAGTGTTCATAATAATATAACAACTAAAAAGAGAACAGGTAAGTACAGAAAAGTACCTGCAGTGTAGGAGGAGGAATCAAAACAATTTATCTGTCTTAGCTTACTGGCTATGTATGAGCGAAAAATGAGTTTTCTACTACAATGATTGTTGTGTCTTCCTTTCCACAGGCGTCTGATCACAGATTCCAAGGTTAAATTAAAGTACCAGCATTTAATAACCAATAGTTTTGTAGAGGTGAGTTTTCATTTCCCATTTCAGGCTTCCAGGTTGTCTTTCTCCTGTGTAGATACCAAAGCAGAGAAGTGGGGCTTGTTTACAACTGTCGAGCAAGGTTTTTGCATAGTCCCTAATTAAGTGTGACAAGTCAGAGGCGTTGCAGGGGTTATTTTATAGCCCTTATAGTTTAGGTGTAGTTATAGGAAAGCATAAATGTGACCTGCAGGACAAAAGACCTAGCAATAGAGCAAGCACCTGTAGACAGAGAGAGTGCAAGAGCTGTGCAAAATATAGGTTCTGAGGAGTCTTGGATCGTACCTGAGATATTTCACCTTGAAACCCAGGAGCCATTGTTGTGAACCATACCATGCCTTTAATATTTGCCAGTGGAAGTAAAGCTGCAAAACTGCTTTAGCAAAGTCCTAACAGCTTTGCAACCTCAAAATCAACTTGGAGAAAGGTGCTTTGGAAGACTTTCCCACTGTCCCCATTTCCCAGTTGTATGTGTTCAGCTGCACTGTGGAGTGGCTGATGTAAGTTGTTACCGGGATCAAGCTTTCACTCCTGGTTTGAAGTGATGTATGCAGTGGTTTGGGGTTTTTGAAGTCGAATGGAGCTGGGCACGTGTCGTAGATGAAGACTGACAGTAGTCTAGCAATGTAGACCCATGTTGGGCTGCAGTACTGCAGGGACACGTGAGGAGGTGGTGTTCAGGGGTGCTAGAAAGCAGCGCTTGGGGAAAAGCCCAGTGTGCTTGGTTTGTGAGCGTTTGCAGAAGGCTCTTGCAGTGGCGGAGCAGAGATGGCAGTTGCAAACAGCTTGACAGATGCTTCTTTCAGTGGAACGCCTCATAGCTTCATATTCTTTGAGCATTTTCTGTGGGTGAGTACAGGGTCAGCAGAGTGTTTGTATTCCTCATCTTTCATAAGAGGCCGTTTGACAGTGAAGAGTTGACTATCATGTTCCTGCTTTCTTTCAGTAGAAAGAAAGTAAATGTTTAGACTGAGATGACAGCAGTTTATTGCAGAGGACTGGTAAGGCAGGAAGGAGTGTGAGTGAAGGCACGGTTGAAAGGATGAAAAGGGATGAAGGGCAGGAAATGTCCTTGTGGAGCATCTTTCTTCTCTTATGTTTGGTTTCTTTTTACTTTATTCCATAGTGTAATCGACTGTTAAAATGGTGTCCTGCCCCAGATTGCCACCATGTTGTTAAAGTCCAATATCCTGATGCTAAACCTGTTCGCTGCAAATGTGGCCGTCAGTTTTGGTAAGAAGAGGTTGGGAGGGACCTTAAAGCTTATCCAGTTGCAATCCCCTGCCACAGGCAGGGACACCTTCCACTAGAGCAGTGTGCTCCAAGCCCCATCCAACCTGGCCTTGAACACTGCCAGCGATGGGGCAGCCACAGTACTGCTCTGAAATGGCTGTTGAGGGAACTGAGGGTTGGGGTGATGTGTTGACATGTATAATAATTCCCTAGGACAGGCTTTGCTCTTTTAGCAGAGCAGCCCTGAAGAAAACTTGGCATGCTCTTAACCTAGTTAAATAAAAGCATGAGCATCTGTCCTATTGCTTATTTTCCCCTTTTTTCACTTACAGCTTTAACTGTGGTGAAAACTGGCACGATCCTGTTAAATGCAAGGTGAGCCCATCAAAGTGCTTGTCTAAATGCGTGACTTGAAGTTGAAAGTTAATTTACATGCAAGGTGTAGGAATGAAGCACAAGCTTCGTGGCTGCTCACAGTGAGAAGTGTGGTAGTTCACCTGGTTAGATCAGAGCGTGAGCAGAATCAGTGCAATCCTCCTGGATGCATTTGAGCTTGTGAAGGAACAGAGCCTCAGCCAGATGGGGAAGTGCCTGGAGGAGGAGGCTGCTGCAGCTGTGCCCCTCTGAAGACGGATGAAGGTGCTTCAGGAGCGAATGCTTCACTTGATAACGAGCATTCCTGTACCGGCATTTCTGTAGATATAGGCTTGTGGTTTGTCCTGCTGAAGGATTTAATTTGGTCCTGGGACCTGCTGCCATGAAGTGAGCTCTAGAGCTGTTTGTGGAGCTGCTGAGAGCTGTAACCAAACCGGTGATCCTGTGGCCTGTGCAGAGCGCAGGGGCAGCCACGTTTCATGCCTTGGGCACAGAGCAGACTGTTCCTAGTGACAAAAAAACTCCTTTGGGAAGAGAGGAGGGGAACCTCCCCAGAGGTTTAACATTGTTTAGCTGGATGTTGTAGAGTCCCATGGGAAGTTCGTGTTGGTTTGACTTAAGACCTGCAGACTCATTGCTGAAGGGGTTGTGCCCAGCAATTGTGCTCGCTGGGTCAGGAAGTGCTGCAGGAAATGCCTGCAGCTAAATCAGTTGCTGTTTGCATGGCTTTCCAGCACCAGCACCCCCCATACTCCCACCTGATGTGTGCACCTTACTTCAATGTAAGCAGCTGTCTTGGGGACTTTTACAGTTCTTCATTTAAACATAACTCTCTTCTTTCTTTGCTTTTCTACCAGTGGTTAAAGAAATGGATTAAGAAGTGTGACGATGACAGTGAAACTTCCAATTGGATTGCAGCAAACACAAAGGTGAGGGATTGCCCATATTTTATATAGACTTACCAAATGGAAGGGACAGCCCAGTTCCTCTGTGCTGGGTTTATTTTTTCTGTTGCACGTTAAGAGCAAGCCTTAAAATCCACAGTACACCAAAGGTACTCTTGTTTGAAGAGCAAATAGGTTTTACTGCCTTGAATCAGGTGAGCTTCTTTGGGCTGAGTGGAGTTTGCTCTTGTAAGAAAGAGTTAATTGGAAACCCAAAGGAAGCTCAAGTTTGAAGTCTTTGGGCTTCTGTCTGGCACTGATGGCTTTCCTTAGCAAATCTGTGCCTCACTCCAAGCGTGTGGAACATGTTCACACCACCCGTGGCTTCATTTGGCTGTGATCATTTACATCTGCCTTCCAATCCCCTGGGTTGGCCTCTTGAGGAGTTGTTCATTTCCGCTGGGCAGGATTCCAGATGGAGACTGGCACAACAGCTGGGAAGATTTCATTGTGTAAATGCCTTCCTTGTAGCTCACCCAACTTTGCCTGAAACTTCAGCGTTTGGGAGGGATTAAAACAAAGGTTGGCACGGGGACCACAAAACACAAGCAGCAGATGCCGTCCGGGGGTCAGGAGCTGACTGTTGAGCCAGGAGGCTGGTAGAGGTGGGGAGGGTGTGAGGAAATGGCTGCTTTGTTTTCTTAGCTCTCTTGTGTAACTGGTTAATGGTGGTGTTTGCAGCAGCGGCTGCTGCTTTCTGGGACTAGCTGCGTAGTTTCCATTGAGCTGGAATGTTGCATTCTGGTGGAAGCAGAAACACCCATCGTGCCGAAACACAGTTAAAATCAGGCTGAAGTTGTGCAGTCTCAGCTGCTGCTCTCTGTTTCGGGGGCTCAGACTTGTGTGGCCCCTGCTTGGAGGCTGAGTGTTGCTCAATAAAGTGAACTTGGCTTGTTCTGAGGTGGCTCTTTGACAATGTCTTGTGGCTCAGGAGCTGAACTGGAGTTGTTCAAGGCTTGCCTGGTCTTCAGGTATTGCTTGTTGTTAAATCTGATGAAGAATAGCTGGACTGCTTGGAAAGGGCTGAGCTTCAGCCTTGGGTATTGCATATTTGGGATGTCAGAATGGTCACAGCCTTACTTTGCCTGTGACAAAGCCCTTGGCACCAGGTGAGGAGCTGCTGCTGCTCCTCAAGGGTGTGATACTGGTCATGGCCTTGGGGCTCCCCATCTTCTACTTGCCCTTACCTTGTTATGTGCTGCTGAAGACCAGGGTCTGTGCTCTCTTTGCTGGCTTTTGTTATGATCAAGTGTTGGGATTTCCCTTACTGGATTCTGTGTCCATTAAAAAGGCTGAAGTGATGGGCATCGATGTGTTACATAGACCAAACATGCATAACGTGCCACGAACACTGGGGACTGGAAATAGGAAGCTACTTGTCTCTTCCTCAGACAGGACTATGATGGTTTCTGCAGCCTGCTTTCCCAGGCACTTAAGCATAGACAGAAATAGTGTAAAGATGGTCATCCTTTCTTGTTTTGTAACCTGGATCTAGGCTTTGTCAGGTAGGAGTCATGCTAGTGGTTGCGCTGGTATTTAGGCAAAGCTCAGACTGTCAGAAATGGTATTGAATGGCTGGAATATGAAGACTTTTGTGGGAAACACCCATCCAGAGGTTGGTGAGGAGGAGAAATGAGTGAGGCCAAGACATGCTGGCATCAGCCCAGCTTCTCTGTAGTCTGGCATCAGCAGCAGAAGACCTGTTGTCCCTCAGCATCACTGTCTAAGCTACCTCCTCTAATACCATGCAAGATGCTCCTACAGCAAGAAGATCCTTTGGAGCCCAGGCTGTTCAGCAGCAGCAGGAAGAAAAATAACCTCAGAGTAATTGCACCAGACATCTGAGCAAGCCAACTGTCCCGCGTCCCATGGGATCCATATCAACTGAGGGACAATATCACAATTCTCTCTCTGAACTGACACTGCATTCAGCTGAAGGCAAAGTTGGCAGGAAACGTAACCTACCCCTCGTAATGATCTCTGCTTCTCGTGGGCAGCAGGCTGTGGAAGGTGGTAATTCCACACTGCTGTAATGGTGAAGCAATGCTGGCTGCTGGAACATGTGCAACTGGAGCCTCTGGAGAGCCGGATGGGCCCAGAGCCGCGGGGCTGCCAGCCACCAGCCAGCTCCTCCTGCCTGAACTGCCTGCTGGCCCTCGGCCAGAGGTGTGAGGAACCCGAGTGCCTGTCTGACAGCCACAGTCCTGCTGCTGCTTGGAGAGGAACCAAGCAACAGCCTCCTACCGGAGCGTGAGGTTGCAGTGATGGGCTGGGATGAGGATGGCGCAGGTGCAGTGCTCATACATTTGCCTGTACTGTATGTAGCAGGAAAGCAGGGCAGTTGTGCTCAGGGAGGGATGTTTTGTGCCTTCACAGCTGTTTGCTTCAGTAGCTGCAAGTCAGAGCCCAAATTGTGTGTTGAATTTCTTCATTTTAAAGAACCTGAAAGGGAATTGAATTGGGCATCTTCAGATGTAAGAATTCCCTTTTCTGTGGGGGAAGAACTCTCCCAATTCAGTTGCTATTACGGTCTCTGTTGCTGTTTCTACCTGTTGAAGAGTGCTTTCTTGGGTCCTCCAAGCATGATGCTGAGCTACAGTCCTATCCCATGTGGTCTCCAGTCAGGGAAGAGAACTTCCTGCCTTACCTACCAAAGTGAAGGTATAAGAGAAAAATACCAGTTCTCCTGGAGTGTGGGCTTCAAATCTGGCTAATCCTTTGCAGTAGGAGAATGGGGGATACATCTGTGTGCTGGAATAGATGGCTGTTTACTGAAAATAAGCTCCTTTACATATGAGTTCAGCTTAACTGAATTAATTTAAATTAGATAAGCCAATGCAAGTTCTTTATCAAGCCTTTAGTTCTCGGTCTGGTAGAGAAGGGTTGAATAGTCTGAGTCAGGAAAGAAGCTTTGTTTGTTGTACAAACGTGGTTCTTAAATAGTTCCTTTCTTGAATTAAACTAAGCAGGTTTCAGGTGTTTGGGTCGTGTGGCTTTGGGAATAAAGGAACCACAGAGATCCATTTCTTCTGTTAGGCAGGCATTCAGAGGAGTAAGGAGTATAGAAAAGTTGGATTTGTGCATTTATTTTTGAACTCTTAAGGTGTATCAAGACTGAAAGGAGCCTGAAAGGAGTCTAAAAGGAGGAGGGGAAACCTGTTTCAAACCTGAGTTTCAGTGATGATAATCTTTCTGCTCCTGGGAACACTAAAGGAGGAAGAACAAAGGTGCTAAGGGTGCTGCTCTGCACCCAAGGCACTGTTTCTTTTTGGGGCTTTTTTTGTCAAGTTAAATTGGTGTTAATGAAGGTTGTTCATCTGATACTAAAAATGCCCCTGCCTTGCTGCTTTTGGCTCCTGGCATGTCACCATCTCATTATCTTCCAGGCTAGACAGGGCTTGAACATCTGATGTATAAACCAGGTGGATTTTCTTCCTCCAGAAAAGCTATTGGCCGTTTTTTCTCCTCTCGGTGAGATAAAATGGCACGAACCCAGTTCTGTTCCTTTCCAGGTCACTTTTCAATGTCTGAACATGTGCTGCTTCTGTACTTTCTGGAAGTCCTTCATTTGTTCTGACCCGTAGGAATTCTGGCAGCTCGCTAGATCCTCCTGGGCACCAGCATTGAACTTTGCTCTTTCCTTTCCTGCCAGCACCATTTCTTGCCGGAGCTGTGAACAGCATCTTTCCTCAGATGTCAGGGGGCCGTCTTCTCAGCTCAGCAAGTGTTGAAAACACTCTGCTCTGCTCAGGGGCTCTTTGACACACTGGAGAGAAGGGATGGGATCCAGAGGGACCTGGACAGGCTGGAGAGGTGGGACCATGCGAACCTCATGGAGTTCAACCAGGCCAAGTGCAAGGTCCTGCCCCTGGGTCAGGGCAATCCCAGCACACACCCAGGCTGGGGGAGACCAGATGGAGCAGCCCTGAGGATAAGGACATGGGGTGTTGGTCCACGAGAGGCTCCCTGTGACCCGGCTTCAAGTGAGCGTTTGAGCCCAGGACACCCCCGCCTGCTGGGCTGCACCCCCAGAGCGGGAGCAGCAGCTCAGGGAGGGGATCCTGCCCCTCTGCTGCGCCCTGGGGAGACCCCCCCTGCAGTCCTGATCCAGCTCTGGGGCAGCAGCACAGGAGGGACATGGAGCTGCTGGAGCGAGGCCAGAGGAGGCCATGGAGCTGCTGCGAGGGCTGGAGCAGCTCTGCTCTGGAGCCAGGCTGAGAGAGCTGGGCTGGGGCAGCCCGGAGAAGAGAAGGCTCCTGAAGGGGAGACCAGAGAGCAGCTCCAGTGCCTAAAGGGGCTGCAGGAAAGCTGGAGAGGGGCTTTGGACAAGGGCCTGTAGGGACAGGACAGGGGAATGGCTTTAACCTGCCAGAGGGGAGACTGAGATGAGCTCTTAGGCAGAAGCTCTTCCCTGTGAGGGTGCTGAGGCGCTGTCAGGGGGTGCCCAGAGAAGCTGTGGCTGCCCCGTGTCTGGCAGTGCTCAAGGCCAGGTTGGACCCAGGGGCTTGGAGCACCCTGCTCCAGTGGAAGGTGTCCCTGCCCGTGGCAGGGGTTGGAGCTGGAGGAGCTTTAAGGTCCCTTCAACCCAAACCAGACTGTAAGTGCTGTCACGTTGCACTGCTCTGCAGTAACCGTAATCAACTTCAGCATTTCTGTGTTTTGCTGACATGCACTCAGAAATCTTGATTTCTGAATTTGAAGATTTTTTAAATTCTCTTGGTTTTGAATAAGCTGGGCTAAAGGTGAAGCAGTCACAGAGAGCGGGGCTGGGAGGCTGATGGAAACCAGTTGTGAGCCAGAGTTCCAGAGAGGACTAATCCATTCCACCTGCCCTGAAAGAGGAAATGTGTTTCTCTTTATCCTCCCGTTCATAAAACAGCAACTGAGCTTTATGGTGCTTCACCTACAGCAGCCTTTTGCCACAGACCAGAGGTTGCTCTGTGCAAGGTTTGCCCCGGCTCTTGTTCCAAAGCACGTTGTTCGCAGTGGAGTGGTGCTAGCGAGGTCGCTTCTCATGTGTTGTGACAGGCAATGTGCAGAATTATCTCCCGGGGTAGTGATTTGATTTGCTGGCTCTTACACTGTTGTGTGGCCATAATTCTCTTCCTCCCCCTGCCTCCTTAATCTCTAAGCCTCTCCCACACCGTGTGTCTTTCCACTGGTGTTCAGCGTTTCTTTGGGATATTCTCCTCATGGCTTTGCCTTAATTTTCAGTAACATTCCACTTCCACGCTTTGACACATCTTCATGCATCCGTGTCATCGGTTTTCCTTGTGCTCTGCTTGACAGGTGTGTTAGGTTTGAAAAGGATGGTGTTCCTTGTAATAAAAAGAGCTAAAATTAAGATCTTTTTGTTCTAGTTTGCATTCTATGGCTGCAATCCCCAGGTGCTGTGTGGTATTGAGACACTGAAGAGCTTGTTCTTGTTCTCAAAGACCAGAGAACAGGATTTCTGTGCCCTGAATTGAGCCTAGATGAGTATGGCCCCATGTCCTTGTGGTGTGGATGTGCCCCGGTGCACCTCTGCAGCTTGGCAGGCAATTGGGAACTGCTCCTCTCACCTTCTAGTTGTGGGATTTCTGCTAAGCAGGAGTGCTGGCTACAGCTGATCAGTTGGGTTAGCTGCGTCTTGTGCTGTGGCATGCAGACACAGGCATCTCATCAGATGAGATGTGCTTGGAAGGAGCCACATGGCTCTATGACCACCATCTTCTCCTGGAAAACAATACATCATTGCTTCCCCAGGGTCAGTGTTGGAGTGGCAGGGAAGCAGTGCCTTTTTTCATATGTGTTGGCAAAATGCACCCTGGTTGATGAGCAAATGGAGCGGGGATCTAAGGACATTGTTGGGGTGAACTTAAATTTGGGTCCTGACTTGGTGGTGCAGGATTGGAAGGGGGAGAAGGGCTGCCTGGAAAGGCTAAAAAAACAGATACTGCAGTGGGTACTGCATGCAGAGGAGAGACCATTGTTCATAGAATCAACCAGGGTGGAAAAGGTCTTTAAGATCATCAAGTCCAGCCATTACCCCAGCACTGCCAAGGCCACCACTTTTGACTCTGAAGTTCACAGAACTGCACTGACTGACCAACTGGGAACAAGCTAACCTGGCTGAGTATCCATCCTATGGAGAGCCCAAGAGGATATCTTGATGTCGTGCCCCAGGAAGGCCAGCACAGGAGCCATTGTGTCAGTTACTCTGTTTGGTGGACAAACACGAGTGCTGGGGAGAAAAGCAGGTCAGGAAAAATCCCTTTATGTGATTTCTTGTTGCCTGAATCCGTTGGAGTAACAACCAGTCCCAAACCCCCTGGTCCAAACCAAATAAGCAGCCAGCGAGCATGCAGTGTGCTGATGGAGCATGGGGATGGGAGGAGAGGTGTGACTGCAGAAAGCAGCATCCATCACAATACTGTAGTATCCCAGACTGGTTTGGGCTGGAAAGGACCGCAAGACCATTCCCAGTTCCAACCCCTGCCACGGGCAGGGACACCTTCCACTGGAGCAGGGTGCTCCAAGCCCCTGTGTCCAACCTGGCCTTGAACACTGCCAGACACAGGGCAGCCACAGCTTCTCTGGGCACCCCCTGACAGCGCCTCAGCACCCTCGCAGGGAAGAGCTTCTGCCTAAGAGCTCATCTCAGTCTCCCCTCTGGCAGGTTAAAGCCATTCCCCTGTCCTGTCCCTCCAGACCTTTGTCCAAAGCCCCTCTCCAGGTTTCCTGCAGCCCCTTTCGGCACTCGAATGCCAGCACAGGAAGTGGTTGCTCTGCTCAGCAAACAGTAAAGATATGCTCCTACTGCAGAGGGAATTTTACACGCTTCTGACCCAGGAGCTGCAGCTGATTGTACCTGAGTGGGGATTTCTTATTTGGCTCCTTTTGTTATTGCCTTGTAGATAAAACTGCCTTCTGAATGTACTTCATAGATGCTGATGTGGTTGTGTGGTGAGCTGGATGGGGGAACTGATCCAGGCTGAAATGGTTTTGGCTTTGTTTGGGGGGTATTTTGCTGCTTGACCTTACCTGATGTGTTTCTTGGCCCAGCTCTTGGGCAGGAGCCTTGTGTCCTGCCACTGGAGAAGTGCCACAGGGACAGGAGCAGCCAGTAGAAGACAGTTGGACTAGCTTCCTTTGCTCGTAGAGGCAGCTTAGGACAGATATTCTTGCAACCTTTTGTGTACAGAAATAATCTTCCATGCTCCACGTGAGTTGAATGTCATTTCAGGAAGTGGCCACACGCTGCTGATGTGTGAGAATGAGATCGGTGTTATTAGAAATAGACCCTGTTCCCCAGAGATTACCCTGTGCACTGCTGCTCTTTGATATCCTTGTCTTTGTCAAAGGCCTCACCTGAAAGAGAAGACCCGTGTTGGCTCTTGTAGAAAGGTCTTCAGTGAGGTATCACATGAAGTGGGGAAGGAAGTGACCTGATGGGAAATGTGGAATGCCCCAGGAGAAGTGGCTTTTACCTGGAGGAAGCTGCTTTGAAGCACACTAGGTCCTTGCTGCGTGTTTTCAGATACTTTCTGGATGGCATTTTGTTGACTGCAGGTGTCTTGGATTGATACCAGCATGATATCAGCTCACCATGAGGCTGATGCAGTTTGGAGCATGGGACACAGTTTGAGTGCTGAAGGGGACCAAGCACTTGATGGTGAGGAGAGCCAGATGCCTTCCCTGGGCTGTTACAGGCCATCACTACTGCTGTGATTGTGGAGAAGGTCATGAAATGACCCATCCTGTGTGCCCTATGACAACAATGTAGATCCAATGTGTTATTCCTTGAGGTTTCTGCTATGTAGCTGCTCCGACTTTGGAAATATTTTAAGGCCTGACTCAGAAGAGGATCCTGATGATCAAAGGGAAGAAGTAAATAGTGACAAATGACTGTCTGGGTGAAGAATGGATCAAGGGCAGCCGTTAGGAGAAGGACTTGGGCTGTTGAGTGAGGAGCAGCTCCCCATGACCCGGCTTCAGTGTGCGCTTGAGCCCAGAACCCCCCCGCCTGCTGGGCTGCACCCCCAGAGCGGGAGCAGCAGCTCAGGGAGGGGATCCTGCCCCTCTGCTGCGCTCTGGGGAGACCCCCCCTGCAGCCCTGATCCAGCTCTGGGACAGCAGCACAGGAGGGACATGGAGCTGCTGGAGCGAGGTCAGAGGAGGCCATGGAGCTGCTGCGAGGGCTGCAGCAGCTCTGCTCTGGAGCCAGGCTGAGAGAGCTGGGCTGGGGCAGCCTGGAGAAGAGAAGGCTCCTGAAGGGGAGACCGGAGAGCAGCTCCAGTGCCTAAAGGGGCTGCAGGAAAGCTGGAGAGGGGCTTTGGACAAGGGCCTGGAGGGACAGGACAGGGGAATGGCTTTAACCTGCCAGAGGGGAGACTGAGATGAGCTCTTAGGCAGAAGCTCTTCCCTGTGAGGGTGCTGAGGCACTGTCAGGGGGTGCCCAGAGAAGCTGTGGCTGCCCCGTGTCTGGCAGTGCTCAAGGCCAGGTTGGACCCAGGGGCTTGGAGCACCCTGCTCCAGTGGAAGGTGTCCCTGCCCGTGGCAGGGGTTGGAGCTGGAGGAGCTTTAAGGTCCCTTCAACCCAAACCAGTCTGTCGCCTGTGCACTTCACTTGATGTGCCATGTCTTTCTGCCATGGTGCCTGTCACCTTCCCAGGACTGTGGTGGGTTCTGTGCTTCCCCTGCTAATGGTGCTCTCTGTCCTGCGAGCAGGAATGCCCGAAATGCCACGTCACCATTGAGAAGGATGGGGGCTGTAACCACATGGTGTGTCGGAACCAGAACTGCAAAGCGGAGTTCTGCTGGGTGTGTCTGGGCCCCTGGGAGCCCCACGGATCTGCCTGGTGAGTCCGGAGCGTGCGGTGCTGGAAGTGATGGAGCTGGGGCACAAACAGCACGATTTGGACTGACATCTGTGGCATCTGTGTCCTTGTTACAGGTACAACTGTAATCGCTACAACGAGGATGATGCAAAGGCAGCAAGGGATGCACAGGAGGTGAGTCCATAACCTGTAGTGTTGAGGGAGGTCACCAGCCCTGCGGTGTGCTTTCTCTAAACCTCTAAAAATTCCTGGATTTGGGCATGAATCCAGTCGACAGTTACACTCCCCCGCAGCTTTCGACTCTTGCTTCCTGCCAGAAAGAAACTGTTCAAAGCCATTTTAACCCAATTTAAAGAGCATGTTAGCTCAGTTGTTATCTGTCATGCTGCCTTGCCTGTTTTATAGCAGCTCTTCACATGAAGTCATCATAATGCCGTGGGTCTGAGACAACGATCCTCATATCCTGCATGAAATGCTCTTTTCTGTGACGTTCTTAATGTGAATCCTGAGGTGTTTAAATGCAGCAGAGCTTTTGAATGTCAATAAAATAAGGCTTCTGTTGTGCCAATAACTATATTTGGAGGCTTGACGTTGAAGAAATTGTGGGTGAAGTTGCAGCTGTGTTAAGCTGTTTGGTGAATAAGGATAGAGCCACCCATCTTTTTAATGGGTAGGGATTGCATTGTGTGCTGCAGCTTGCAGAAATCCCTTTCCTGCGTCTCTGGTATAGCCAAGAACCAAAGGATTTCCTGCAGCCCTTCCTCCTGCAGTTAGAGATGCCTTTGGCTGATACGTGGTACCTCTGTACAGCCACAACATACAGGTTTAACTCTGCCCATGTTGTCCTTTCTTTACAGCTGGCCTGTCAGTGAGAAGGAAGTAAGATTAATGGCTGTGGACTGAGTCATCTTGGTACTGTTTAGCACATGGTCTCTTTCCCCTGCTGTGTAATCAGTGTGGTCTAAGCAATCTAAGGTTGTCCTCTGAACACAAGCACTGTAGTTAATTGGAGTTCCTTATTTATTAGCCAAACCCCCACCCTTCAAGAAATAGGAAGTGTGTTTCTCACTGTGTCTCATGACACTGGGAGCATTTAAGTCCTAGAAGGCTGAAATTCAGAACTGGTGGGGCTCTAGCCATGTGATTCTAGTTACTTTCAAGGTTGGGAGTGAGGATGCCACAGCCCCTCTAGGAAAGTGGCCACAAAACAGTGAGCTGCAGCAGGCCTGGCCTCTCATCTCCACATGTCAGCAGTGTCAGGGTTAACAGCCTGGCCAGCGTGAGAGGAGAGGAAACACGATTGGAAAGGAAGCTAGTTCTTGGGGTCAGGAAGAGCCTTGTGAAGGGTTTGCTTCTCATGCAGCCAGTACTCTGTTTTAACTCTTCCCTTTCTTTTTCCCTAATGGGAATTAACACAGCGATCCAGAGCAGCCCTGCAGAGGTACCTGTTCTACTGCAACCGCTACATGAACCACATGCAGAGCCTGCGCTTTGAGCACAAGCTCTATGCTCAGGTGAAGCAGAAGATGGAGGAGATGCAGCAGCACAACATGTCGTGGATTGAGGTGCAGTTTCTGAAGAAAGCAGTCGACGTCCTCTGCCAGTGTCGTGCCACACTCATGTACACTTACGTCTTTGCCTTCTACCTCAAAAAGAATAATCAGTCCATTATCTTTGAGGTAGGAGAAAACACAGTTGTCAGAAGCTCAGATTACAAAGCTTAAGGAAAGTAGAGATTTAATGCTGGGGGAAGCTGTTGTCCCTGATTTTGCCCAAGTGAGTCTTGTCTTAATATTCTGTTGTGCAGAAGTTAGAGGTCCTTGAATCCTGTGTTCATTTCTGGGCCCCTCACTGCAGGAGAGACATTGAGGTGCTGGAGCAGGACCAGAGAAGGGCACCAGAGCTGGAGCAGTGCCTGGAGCACAGTGTGATGGGGAATGGCTGAGGGACCTGGGGGGTTCAGATGGAGAAGGGCAGGCTCAGGGGGGACCTGATCGCTGCCTACAACTGCCTGACAGGAGGATGGAGCCAGGAGGGTGCTGCGCTCTGCTCCCAAGGAACAAGGGATGGGACAAGAGGAAACGGCCTCAAGCTGCACCAGGGCAGGTTTAGATGGAGCTGAGGAACAATTCCTGCCCCAGAGGATGCTCAGGCATTGGAATTGCCCAGGGCAGCGCTGCAGTCACCGTCCCTGCAAGTGTTCACACACTGTGTAGCTGAGGCCCTCAGTGCCATGGATCAGTGGTGGTCTTGGCAGTGCTGGGGAAAGACTGGACTGGATGAGCTTAAAGGGTTTTTCCAGCCTGGTTGGTTCTGTGATGCTGTGTAGCATTACCTGCTCTAAGAGGAAGCAGAGTTACAAGATGCTGCCCTCTGAAACAGGAAAGAGAATGAGGTTCTGAACTGGCATTCAAGCTTCAGTCTGGCATTTTGACTTTACCTGGTGTTGGCTTTCTTCCAAGAGCACTGCCATTAAAATTGCACTTGAAGATCTCAACATGGAGGCCAAATCTGATTCCAGGTGAAACTGTGTTGACTGTTTATGATTTAGAGCAGTCCTTTCCTGGTCTTTGTGCAGAAGCCCAGCAGGATGCTTGTGTGCTGCATGCTCAGCGAAGGGCACACACAGCTGCTGAGCAGGAGTGCACGCTGTGCTCCAGTGCTGCTGTGTGGGTGTCAGGAGTTAGCAGAGGCTTTGCTGGTAAAAGGGACCGAATGAGACATGAAAGAGGCTGAGAGAGCTGGGCTGGGTCAGCTAGAGAAGAGAGGGCTCCTTAAGGAAGGACCTTAGAGCAGCTCCAGTGCCTAAAGGGGCTGCAGGAAACCTGGAGAGGGGCTTTGGACAAGGGCCTGTAGGGACAGGACAGGGGAATGGCTTTAACCTGCCAGAGGGGAGACTGAGATGAGCTCTTGGGCAGAAGCTCTTCCCTGTGAGGGTGCTGAGGCGCTGTCAGGGGGTGCCCAGAGAAGCTGTGGCTGCCCCATCCCTGGCAGTGTTCAAGGCTGGGTTGGACCCAGGGGCTTGGAGCAACCTGCTCCAGTGGAAGGTGTCCCTGCCCATGGCAGGGGTTGGAGCTGGAGGAGCTTTAAGGTCCCTTCCAACCCAAACCAGTCTGGGATACTGCAGATCGAGGAAGATGTAAGACTTGATGGTAGATGTGCAGGTTTTCTGCTAATAAGTGAAGAAATCTCAGCTTTTTAGTCTTGATGCTCAGAGCAGGTTACTCGTGCATTACTTGGTGCATTATCTAATCCTTGTTTTCTTTCAATACTGATTTCAGATGCATTGAGGAAAAAGAAGTTTTGCTTTCCTTAACCCCCATACTCTTTTTTTGTTTGTTTTTTTTTACCCCTGTCTTTGCAGAATAACCAAGCAGACTTAGAGAATGCTACAGAAGTGCTTTCTGGGTACCTTGAGCGAGATATATCCCAAGATTCGCTGCAAGACATAAAGCAGAAAGTGCAGGATAAGTACAGGTTTGTTATTTGAATAATCCTTTACCTCAGTGCTGCCTGTATTCCCATCCCCTGTGACAGGTAGTGCATGGGTACTTGCCAAGCTATGGCTTCTCGAGTCACATCCTTGGGAAGCTGTTTGCTGTTGGCCTTCTGCCATACTTCGTGGTCATCAGTCAGCCCCTGGGCATCAGAGAACAGCAGTGGTGGTGTCCCACAGCAGCCCCTGATCCTCAGCAGTGAAGCCCTCACGTAGATGCTGGCAGCAGGATTCTGTGTGCCCTGGCTGGGACCAGCCTTTGGGGAGATGATGGCCTCCAGGGAGAGGCTCCAGCACTGCCTTGTATCCACTCTGCTGAGCAGCAGTGAGAAGATTTAATCCCATAATGGAAGAATCTTGTGACCAGAAGCTGCAGCTTTTCATACAGTGCTTTTCCCGCACAGGAGTGCGTGGGGATGGCCAGGACCAAGATGGGACCTGCATAGTGAGGGCTGAAGAACAGGGAATGACTTTATTGTTCCAGGCTGACAGCTTTGGCTTAGGATGAGTTGCCATAAATGAGAGAGCTGATTGCTCTCTTATCTGCTTTTGGTCCATTTCTGCAAGAAGTGGGTATAGAAAAGCTGTCCTTAAGGAAGAGAGAGGGAGGAGAGCAGAGGAACCAGGGTCCAGGTGGCACAAGTGCCAAGGGTTTTCACACTCCAGGGGAATCACTTCTGCACAATGGAAAAATACAAAGCTGGGAATGCAGATGAGTCACAGGATTAGGGCTTGTGCTTTTGAGGCATTTTGCCAAAGTCACCGAATTTGTTATGCCTTGCTTAAGGGGGAAATAAAGCCAAAATAGGGTGAGCCATAGTGACTAAGGGACTCTAGGGAGTGGCAGTAGCCATTAAGCTGTAGTGGGCCTGTGGCTTGTCCTGCCGTAGTGTGGCAGCACAGCTGGGGCTGGAAAAGACTTACTAGGCCTTCTCCTTGGAGGTATTTTGTGATTAACCCTCTGAAGACAACCATTAAGTTGGTATCTGAGATCAAGCTGCATGTTCAGTTAAGGCCTCTGAAACTGAATGCACTTCTAGGCATGGTAACAACTATCCAGAAGAAATTAAAACCTAACAGAGCCTGAATTGCCTGGAAACACAGTATCCCAAAACTGCCTTCCTGTTTCTGGCATGAAAGTATGCAACTGTCAAGCCCGTGCAGGTCCCATATTAACTAGTTCAGTCATGTCTCAACTGTGTCCTCCACAGTGCTCTTTGTGTGCCGGTTATGGCGTAAGGCTGGGACTGAGGACATTGCTGACGTGGGTTTAAAGAGCTCTGGGAAGGTGCAGGGTCTGACCCTGCAGCTGGTTTGGTTTGAGCTGTTTCCATCCTTTAGCTTGCAAAGACACTTCTAGAAAGTGGGATTAACCCCCCCCCCCCCCAGCAAAGTGACTGAAGTTGGGAGAGCAGCAACTGTGTGTTTGCTGTCACATGCTTCAGAAAATCAGTGGGACTTTGTGTGTGATGACTTCTGTTGTAAGAGCTGTTAGCAGGGAGAATAGGCAGAGCAGTTTCATCCAGATAAACCTGCAGGAAGATGAAAGGCACAATTCCCAGCAGGAACCAGTAACTTGGTGGTCGGCTCCTGGTTTCCGTTTTCTCCCATTCCAGCCCAGAGTGGTGTGTTGTGTGCTGCTAGTCCATGAACTGGCTCCACAGCTGGGCCTTGGGAGCTGTAACTGAGACTTGTCTTGTCCCCTGCATGCCTAAAGATGCTGGAGGCTTTGATACCACCACTGGAAGGGGTTTAATTTGGAAATGCTGCTGCTTATTTATCATTTGCTCTTTGGAACCTGAATACTTTAAATGTTTCTCTGCTTTTTATCTTTTTAGTTGGCTAACGCACCCGAAATGAACATGGCATCTTTTGATATGTTCCTATGATATCACTTTTCCTCAGTATCATTGATCCTGGTAGGACTGTACCTAACTCTGGGATCAGGTTTATCTGCAGCTCTGTTGAAATGAGTGTAGGTGGGAAGATCCTGCAGGGTGTAGTAACCCTCTGAGAGCCAGGAGTTGCTATGCGAGGTAACACTTGCACTCCATCCAGTCCAGCAACCCTTCTTGTAGCCAGCAGGACTGCTTCCATCTCCATTGGGATTCTGGAGGGGGAATGAAACTGAGCTTTGCCCAGCCAGCCTCATGGTTTTTGTCATCCTGCTACAGCTCAGAGTAGGCACCAGCCCATGTCTGAGGGAGCTTCAGCCTGTTTCGGGTGCCACTGCTGCCCCTTGCTCCGGCTTTAGCACTTTGCAGCCGTGGCTTCTTCCTTTTCCAATTGTTAATGGCGGTTTCTCAGCTGTAGGGATGCTTTTGCATGGGAAGCTCTAAATTTGCATGCTGGTTTTGCAGCCAAGGACCTGGAGCTGAGTGACTGGAGTAACTCAAGTCTGAATTAGTGCTGTTAACGGTCTACGAAGGCCCTTCTCAGGGGGATCTCTTTTGGAAGTGAGGTGTAATGCAGATTTGCATTGCTGGCTGCCGGGACTGAGCCGTGGTTCCTGACGTGCTTCCCTGTGCTCTTCCTCTTTGTCCCAGATACTGCGAGAGCCGACGAAGGGTTTTGTTGCAGCACGTGCATGAAGGCTACGAGAAGGACCTGTGGGAATACATCGAGGACTGAGCCTGGCTCCGCATAAAACGAACTCTGAAACCTCTCCCATCTCTAGAGTGCTCATGCGATTCCAATAAACACACACAAGGCGCTCCGCCTGTTACACCGCTGGTCTGTAGTACTGGGATTCTGTTTTGTTAACAGAACATTTAAGTAAATTATATTGTAATAAAAAAACAAGGTAGATAACCCATTGTACAACAGTATTCTAGGCGGCCAACACGCGTGTGACAGACGCACTAAAACGAAAAACCCTCCAACTTTAACTTGTAACGTAGCTTCATTCTCCAAGCCGACTCCTTTTTTCTTTTCTATCTTTCTTTTCCTGTGTGTAGTACCGATGAAATTTAAACCAGTTTCTTGACACTGCTTTTCATGTCCAAACCAGCCATTTTGATGTACTTTGGTAAGGGGGGGAAGGCTCTCCTGCCCCCCTCCTCCTCCTCTCTGCCACCCACGTACATGGATGAATGTGGATTTGGCTCGTTGTAAAGGTGATTTTGGGGAGGGGAGGAGGGGGGGGTACACGGCAAGGAAGAAAAAACCACAACAAAAAAAAAACCTTTGTATATGACTTTTAAACAAAAAGAGGACAACACAGTATTTTTCAAAGTTGTATATAGCGCATATGCATGGACAAAGAGCAAGCGTGGCACGTGTTTGCATAATGTTTAATTACAAAAAAATATTTATTCTTTAAAAATCTTCAAGATTATGTCTATTTGCTGTGCAGTTTCTTTCAGTTTGGTTTGGTTTAACCTGGGCTGGGGGGGGGAAGCGTGTGCTGGTGTAGTGAATATCCAGTTTAGTTCGTTTCTTTCCAGAAGGCTTTTCCCAGAGCGGTAGATTCTCCTCTTCCTTCTGTGTATGTTTCCATCCGCTGCCGGCCCCGGCCCCTTGTGCAGCTCCTGGTGCTCGGTGACCCATGTGCAAGGCAGGAGCGCTGAGCTTCAGGATGCATTTTGCCTTTTTGTCTCTTTTCTTTTCTCGTTTTGGCCCTGGATCAATACCTGCCCTGATCCAGCTCTGCTGTTCCCACCCGTGCACGCAGGACACGTGCTCTGACCCCAGAGGAGGGGCGTGCGTGGATTTAGAGTTCTAATTCCAAGGCAGGAAAAGGAAGGGGTGTTTCTGCACTGCTTCTCGCAAGACGGACAGATTTTGGCTGTGGATCCTCTCTCCCCCTCTCATCTGTCAAAAGGACCCTTCCTTCCTGTTTGAGTTTCACTTACATTATAACGAGTCGTAACATTGAAAAGGAAAGATGATTGAATTGTCTTTGTGTTTGTTTTGGGCTCAGTCGCTGGGCATCCTGTCCTGGCCAGTATTTCACACTCCATCTAGTGCAGCAGATGTGGAATTCAGCGACCATTTTTCAATTGAAAGGGGACAGAAGTAACGAGTTAGCTGCTGAGCCCATTTTTATGATTTCTGTAACAAGAGCTATGTTAAAGTAAACAAGTGGTGGTGGTTTTATTAAATTTACTCCTGCATAGGAATTCCTTTTGTGGTATTTTTCGCCAGGTTAGTGGCCTCAAAGGCTTTCTGCCAGCTGCGAGGGGGAATCAACCTGCAGAGGGGTAAATGAAGGCAGGGTTAAACACCAAATGTCGCTTCAGCTCCCTCGCTGATGGCTCCCGTCACTTCCAGTGATGTAGTCTGATCCCTCTGTGCCTGTTTTCCCCTTTGGCCCTCCCAAACACTGGCTTGCTTTCCAATGGGATTCATGTGAGAGCACCTGCGCCACATCTTCCCGGTGCTCTCCCTGCCGCTGCTTCAGGGCCTGCCTGCGGCCCAGCGCTGCCTCCTGCCACTGTCTGCCTGCAGCCAGTGGCTCGTTGGGCTTCCCTTGGCTCACAGTTCCCTATCCATGCATTAAGAGGCTCAGGAAAGCTGTGTGCTCCCGGAGCGCGGTGGGGACCTGGCATTGGGTTCTTCCATCTTCTCCAAGCTGAATCCACAAAGGATCCCTGCTCTGGTGGCAGACCTTAAGATAACGCTCATGAAGCCGACAACGATGATTCAACAGCTGACGACGATGAACCCCCCCGTCCTGCGGGAGCGCTGCCGATGCCAGGACTGACACCGCGGCGGCGGCCCTCATCCAGGACACCGCGAGGGGGTGACCGCCGCCCATCGCCGCTCCCTCAGGCGCCCCGGCAGCCCCGTTGCCCTCGCGCAGCGGGGAGCCGAGCAAGCCCCCCCTCACAGACCCGCGTGTTCCTGCTCCACCCGGTACGTGCCTGCTCTAACGGCGGACCCGCACCGAGACGGGACCGCGCCGCGCTCCTCTATGGCCGTCCCGGAAGTGCTTCCGCGGGTGTCGGTAACCACGGTAACGGGGCGCTCGTTCCCGCTGCCGGCGCCATGGCGGAGCCGCAGGCCCAGGCTGCACCGGTGAGGGGCCGCCACGGTGAGGGGCGTCCGGCCCCGGGCTGCGGGCGAGGGGCGGCGGCGGCGGCGGCGGGAGGGGCGTGCTCGAGAGGGGGGGGTTGGTGCTGGAAGCGTAACGGGAGCTCGGCCTTGTTCCGGCTTCACCGGGGGGGTTACCGAGAGCTGAGCCTCCCGCAGCGCCGTCACCGACCCGTGTTGGGGCAGGCCTGCTCGGTTAAATTAACCAGGTGTTAAATAGGTGCTGATGGGTACTGTGACGTGTGTAGTGCTAATACATCCTGCCCGAGAGCCTCTAAGTGTCTGTTTTGGAAGGAAAAGTAGTTCTTTCTCGTCTTCCAGAGGTGCACGGAGAAGCTCAGTCTGTCCTCAGTGTGCATCTAGACTGTAACACATCGACCCCATGGCAGGGGTTGGAACTGATGAGCCTTAAGGTCCCTTCCAACCCAAACCAGGCTGGGATTCTCTGATTCTAAATCACTGTCAACTGTTCTTAAGGAAAATAAAGGGTCTTGGAGTTACTGGGACAAAAATCCTCTCGTGGATAGGGATCTGTTTAAAAGGTGAGGAGGAGTAAATGCGTCTGGTTTGGCAGTGGTTCGTGCAGCCCAGCAGGGATGTGTATCGGGTCTGTGCTGTTGAGAGTGTGTCCAAAGGGTCTGTGTGAAGCAATGGCTGGGAAGTTGTTGAGGTGAAGGAGGGCAATGCGAGGAAGGCTTCACGGTGCTGAGGGACAGGACTTGGAACTGGGATAATGTGTGTAGGTTAAGTATGTTGCAGGTATGTAAAAACCTCAGGGGGTTGTGCTGGGTATCGCCGCTTAGGAGCGAGAGGGTGATTCTGTGATATAGCAGATGGGCCACGTTCTGTGATAGCAACTCAGCTTTGCACACCAGGAACCTGAGAAATGAATCAAATGTTGGAAACTATGAAGAAATAAAACCTCTCCTGTGTCCATGCCATGTTATTTTCCGTGTCTCAGACTGTGCTCAGGGTCTCCGATCCTCCCCATTTCCAATAAAAGAGTAAACTAGAAAGTGTTCCTAAAGCATCACAAGGAACAAGGGTGGACTGGGTCTCCCCTTTCGAAGCTTATGAGGGAGAGGGAAGGCGACACAGGCCTGCCCAGTCCTGCTGTGTCTGGGGAAGAGGAGTGAGGAATGCCGTCTCCCCCAGAAACTGGAAAAGTCAACCGCTTCCCTGCGCATTTCTCTTCTGCAGAGGCCCAATTTTGGATGCAAAGTCAGAAGAACGTATCAAATGCGTTTGTTTTCCCCAGGCTGGGTCCCTGCTGGTCCGTAGCATCGGGGCAGTATTTCAGGTTGGGGTTGGCTGCCATATGATGGGACATGGCTGCGCTACCTGCCTGCGGCCTCAGATGGCTCCCCGGGAACAGCTTTGTTCTACTTAACTTTCTAAGCATTTTATAACAACTGTGTTTGAGGTTTGCCTGTGTGATCTTTAATTAGCATCTTAAATGCTCAAGTTTTGTGTTTGTGAGATAATCACTTTCTAGAATCCTAACAAGTAGCAGTGAGCCTATGGAACAGGAACGTGCTCTAAAGCGAGTGGGGTTTGTAAGGAATGACCTAGCTAGGCTGGGGGAGAGCAGTACTTGGCAGGGCAGGCTGTGCCTCGCAGCAGCAATGCTATTTTTATATCCTCTTTTGGGATTTGCCGTTTGTCCTTTCTGATTATTTTCTCGAACAGATCTTCAAGAAACCTTCCCCGGTGTATTTAATACTCCTCTTTTCTGCCTTTTCAGGTTTCTTCGTTGCCAGCGGCTACAGAACCTCTGAAACCCCATCCTAAAAAAGGTTTGCTTGAAGATACGATGGTGTTTCTTGGGCAGGTTGATTTTAAGTTTTCTTTTGTAGCGTGGGCAGCTCTCTAGTAAGAAATAAATGTCCACTGGGAACAGATAGGACTATCAGGCTGTAAGCTGCTGAGTATGAGTGGTTCTTTCTAGGGTCTGTATAATCAGCTCAGTGTTGTTGCTGCCTGACTTATTGTACCTACCGCCAGAATCATGTTTGCTTGTAATCTGAGAGACTGTATATTTCATTGTGTACATGCTTGTTCGGGCTGCTAATGACTTAGATATCCATTTGGCTTCTTAAGCTATAAGAGGGATTTGTTCACTTTAGGGTCTTCTTGCTGTAAAAAGGATCTTGGCAAACTAATGCTGCATCTTGGTGATTTTTCATGTTGCATTTCCTAAGCTTTGAAGGAAGGGGGATGTGCAGGTGAGACGATACCAGTCAGGTTGTAGCTGGGTTTAATTATTGGTTGGTTGGTTTTGGTGCAAATAGTTTAACTTGTTCCCAGTTACTGTTGTGAAGTCCTGGTTGAATCTGAACCAGAGCAGGAACAATTTCAGTTACTGGTTGAAAATGTTTGGCTGAAGCTTGATGTTTTACCAGACCCTTTACAAAGCCTGCAGCACAATTTGATGTTGCAGCCTCTCCTGTCCCCTTTTCCCTTGCCCTTTTGATGAGACTTCTCCCACCGCATGTGATGAGCACACTTCTTGGTGGTAGTGAGCTGTGCACACATCCCTAGTAACGATCCATCCACTGCAGAGACTTTCATGCCTACCTAAGATGAGCTTTGGGTGTTTGTCTGTGGCTTTCCCTTTATCAAGTATCCAGAGGACCCCATCAATTCAGATTATGATTAAGAGTGAAGAGTGTTGCTGGAACCCTGATATAGTGTGAGTCAAAACAGTGTTTCTTTTCCCTCACCTTTTAATTCAGGGAAGCTCAGATGGGGAGCACTGTACTTTGACCATTTGCTACCCTAAATGTGTGATGTGCCCATTGGAGTACGGTGTGGGAGGAGATCTTCCATATTCCGAAATTCCTTGTGATGGAGACTGCCTCAGTGATCAGGCTGCCATTCAAAAGGAGCTTGTTTGGCAACGCCAGCACTCTTTTATGGCGGGGTGAGGGTTATAAATCAACTCTGCATAATTCATGAGAGAACTGAGTAGCTGAAGAAGCAAGATGGTGCCATGGGCCTCACAGGCACGCTGGGGAGGCGTCCACCCCCAGCCAGTGTCCCTTCCACCTCCTTCTGTTGGTGTTCACCCATCTGGGGAAAACATCAGGGAGAGAAAGTAGTGAATAACATCCAGTTACTCGTGGCTCTGGATCTCTCTTTTATACTGATATGACTCTTGACTCCATATTAACTACGGTGAAGACAAAAAGTCATCCAGCCTGTGACTTCTGTAGTTCTCTTTTCTGTCTCTTAAGGTAAACTGAGGCATCTCCAGTCCCAGTCACACCTCTGAAACGGAATGCCTTGGAAGCCTTTCTCCTTTGCTGTTTAATACTTGACTGTGTTGCCTTTAGCTTAGTGGGCAGAAGCTGATTTGAGCTGCCTGATGGTTAATCTCTAGGAAAGGAGGGCAGCAGAAAGATTTGTAATGGGGAATGATGTAACAGTGTCCTTTGTGTGTGGGTGTGATGCTGGGGTCGTGTAAGAGAGGAGGGCAGAGACTGAAAGTGATGCTGTATGTGCTTCTGTGGGGTTTGGCAGCAAAGAACAGCATCCTGTTCCCATGACAGGCTTTTGCTTTGTTTTGTTTTAAATAGGATTTTCATAGAATATCTTAGTGAAGTGTCTCATCCTATTTTCGTTTGCCTGAGGAGAATCCTGGTGAAATTTAAGGAGCCAGGCAAATGTGCATCAGTTCTCTTTGAATAGAAGAGTGCTGCTAAACTTGTTTTAAACTGACGGATTTGAACACTGGTAACTTTCTGGTGCAGCAGTTTGCCTTCTTGGGTTTACATTGTATGCCAGAGAGAGACTGAAGCCAACATGAAGATCTATGAAATACAGAGATTACCTGGTAAAACATGGTCTCCTATGAAGTTTAGTGTGGATAAAATTTTGCCCAGATAGAGGATGCATTGCAATAACTAAACAATGTCGTACAGAAATGTAGCAGAGTATGACCCTGTCATAGAAGGGGAGAATCACAGCGTGGTGGGGTTGGAAGGGACCTCCGAGCTCATCTAGTTCCATCTAGCCTCACCTCCCTGAGCTGCTGCTCACACAGCTGGGTTCTGGGCTCAAGCGTGCACTGAAGCTGGGTCATAGGGAGCTTCTCCTCACCCAACACTCCCAAGACCTTCTCCTCAGGACTCCATCCAGTCTCCCTCAACTCATGTTTGTGCTGGGGATTGCCCGACCCAGGGGCAGGACCTTACAGTTGACATTGTCACTGCTGAAGTCCTAACTTTAATCATCACAGTGCATGGATTCAGATGATATCATCTTTGCCTGTGTTTGTACTGGGTAGGACAAAGGTATTAAACATGTTTCTGTAGACGTGATCTAAAGTTTGCAAGGAATCATGTGAATGACGGAACGCAGCTGTGAGTGCTGTGCTTAACCAGGAGGCACAGCAGCAGATGTGTTTTCAGTCTGGCCCGTGATGCAGATGAGAACATGTTGAATCATGTTGAACTGTGAGACCTGAGAGCTGTCAAGTGGCTTCCCCTCACCGTTGTGTTGCTTTACTCCTCTGGATGCTCCTGCAATCCTGTCCGTAAAAGAAGGCAAAAGAGAAACCTGGAACCAGTGTTTAGCAACCTCATTTTATAATTCCTGAACAATAACTTGGAGTTAAGAGGAGGAATTTGCTCTTGAATTAGCTGCTGTCAGGGTCACTCTGTCATGCGGCTTTTAGGCTGCAGAGGCCTGAAGGGCTGGGATTTCAGAGAGCCTCTCTTGCGGGGAAGAGAATGAGCGTCCAACAAGCATATCAAGGGTCAGGAGCAGATTGTGGTGGTGGTGGGGAAAGGTGGTGTACACGGTGCTAGGGTGTGAAATCTCTACATCTAGCAACCTGAGGGGACCAGTAGAAGGTAAACCCCTCCAAGTGTGTTGTAGCTGCACTTGGTGACTGTCATTACTCAGCAGCTGACACCTTAGGAGTCATACCCATTCATTGTTTTGTCCTTTCCCCCCATGGGGAGAGCTGCTCTCAAAATCAATTCCCTCTGTTGCTACCTCGAGATCCATAGCCCTCCCCAGGTTCATATTTTGTCGCCAAGCAATTAATGGTGGAATAAAGGGAGCGCTGTGTCTTGAAGCCGTGTAGAGTTACTATCAGCGTGCTGAGGTGGGGCGTTAATCTCCCTTCTGCATTCCAAATGGATCGGATATTTTCCAAACTGGTTTTGAATTGAGGTAGGCTGAAGATTCCCATCTTCCCACTTTCCTGTGGCCACACAGGCAAATCAAGTCATTTTAGAGTGTCTGCTAGTAGTAGAGAAGTGCTTTTGCCACTTGTGTTGATTTTCATGGAACACGACTTGAATTTATTTCCTTTTATGGTGGAAAAACATATTCAGAAAGGAAGCTTTGGGTTCCTTTTAGTCTCAGAACAGTTCAGAGGTTAATGGAACCTTTTCAAATGCATTTGGATTTCCACACAAATATCAGATTTTGGGAGATACAGTGATGGCTTTTTAATAACAGGGTAGGAACCTAAGGATGTGTGTGTTGTAATAAATAAACCAGAGCAAAAGAAAGTAGATTTCACTTGAGAACTTGGGCTAGAAATCCATTAGACTGTGAAGAGGGAGAAGGCTGAGTTGTAACCAACCGCCTCTGTGTGTGCCCAAGGAAGGGTCAGGTACATAACTGTCAAAGCAAAAATCTTCCCTTTGTGAATTAGAAAAGCATCAGCAGGGATTAAGTGTTCTTCTCGGTCCTGGGCATTGGGGTAGTTTAGGGATGGCTTGTAGGCATGTGCTTTTCTAGAGTTCGAAGCAGGGAATTCTGCCTTGGATTAACTGACCTTTGGCAAAGCACTTGTTTTGTTGGCTTCCCTTTGGAGCAAAGTAAGCCTCGTGTCTGGATGTTTCAAGGATGTTGTGAGTCTTTGCTTTGGTGGATTCCACTTCTGTCTCATATAATTATGCACAAAACTAGCAACAATGTCTTGTCAGGCCCCCTGTGGGTCACCGAGAGGGAGGAAATGAGCTTCTTTCTGCTTTTATTACATTCTCTCACAGGCAAAGTAAGGTACTGACTGGAGATTTCAACAGCTGATGAGGTAGGTTTATCAGGGATAAACATGGGAGTGCTCAGTGTCCCTTTGTGAGTGACAACAAAGGTTGATTAGATTTGGCTACTGCAGATGAATTAAGTAGTAGAAATAGGGAAGTGTGTGATGTGTATGTGTGTTTTGAAGCTGTGGTTGTATCCTGTGCTTGAGCTCAGTGGTAATGAGGGTGTTCTTTGTGGCTCAAAGTCACCACACTTCTACCACGCAGAACCGTGGGGTTTGGCTGCAACACTGTGCTATTCCGTATCTAACCAGGGTAGTTTCTTTTGTTTAATAGATTTTGTTCTGAAGCAGTGTGAGTTACTCTTGTCCAGCAAAATCCCCCAGCAGCGTTAAGCTCAAATACCGGTAGCACCATCCTGTTCATGCGGGTGCTGGTCCTTGAAGCCAAGGGTGTCATCCATGGCTTCTAATAAAAACTAGTTGCATGCCCTGCTTTGGTGGGCAGTGAAGCTTGCTTTATCTGGTGCTGAGATGCTCACAGTGCTAAGCCATCTCAAAATGTTACCGTTGGAGAGCACATAACTTTCAGGGTATGCAGAAGGAGAAGCGGCTTTTGATGATGGGTCCTGTGCAGATGCACAGCTGCTCTCTCTGGGCAGCTCCTGCTCACACAGGTGAGGCAGTGGGGATGCCTCCTGCTCCCACAGATACTTTAAGGGATCCTGTAAGTATTTGAATGGCTCGAGCACTCCGAAGAGCAGGAGGTGTTTGTACCCTGAGGAGTTGATTCCATGCACATGTGGAGCTGATCATTTCTGAATTCCTGATATGTTTTCTGAAATCAATAGAAATCCATTCTTGGAGCCAGCTTCAAAGCTGCCTTTGAACTTGTAAGAGTGAAGCTGCCTGAGAAATCCTGATAAAAGCAACCCCCTTGAGTTAAACGAATTAATATTTCTAAGTGTGTCAGAAGGAAAAGCTGTTAGTGGAAATGTTGTGGTTGGGGGGAGCAGATGCAGTTCCTGTCCCTGTACGTACCACTTCATTTCCATCTGGCCACATGCAAGCCCAGGTCTTTTACCCCATTTGAACCTACAACCTTGTGGGAAGAAAATGGTTTCTAAATAACATAGGTTAGTGGGTAATGACAGCGTTGTTTTATAGAGGAGACATTGATGCTTTCCTCTCCCTGCCATAAGTGGGTAGTAGTGATGTGTGTATCTTGTTCAGGACCTGATACAGCTGTTAGTTTTGAGCAGTGACACTAAAAGAATGTATTATCGTTCTTGGGTAATTCGCTTGTATAATACACTCTGCTTCATCCTCTTCTTCCCCCAAAACCAGCCCAGTAATCCCTGCACCACAAACTGATCGTGCTGAAGTTTCAATGTGCTGGCACAGCTCTGCCCTCTTGTGTGTGTACGTTGATATCCAGGACTACAGGAACAGGGAAACCTTGGCAGGGACAGGCTGGTATCACTAAAATTTGGGTGCTGGTTTTTACATCAGAAGATTTATAGTTCTGGTTCCAGCATTGCATCTTTTGGCAGTTCTCAACCTACTTATTTCCTCTCTGTAAAGAGGAAAATCTCTGTCTGCTTCTCAAGCTGGTTGCAAACTGAATGCCGAGTGCCATCAAAGTGCCTCTTGCAGACAGCGAGTATAACCTGAGTGTCTTTTGGTAATTAAGAATCACAGTGCACTGGATTAGGTGGGGGGAGTACAGTGGAGTGCAATAGCTCAACTTTAGAGGGTCTGACTGTCCAATTGCAACATGTTGCTTTAGGATCACATTGAAATTGGTAAATTCAGGTCGTGCAAATCCTTTGAAAGTCAAGGCAAGTTTCTGTTGTATCTTAAAGCATTCAGCTTCTGATGGCATCCTGCTTACAGGTAAAATGGCATCTCCTGGTGTGGGTTTAAAAATAGTAAGTGACAGATTTAGGAAGGGTGGGATCCATCTTTCTGAACTGAGATACCTCTGAGGTGGAACAAATCTCAGCAGATCACCTGTGCTCTGTAGTTAGTGGAAACCCCACTGATGCCATTCCTCTGCATTCCCCCAGCCACCTATTGTGGAATGCAAGGAATCCACTCCTGAGGATAGGTATTCCTCTCCTTAGAGACAGCCTAAGGCAAGTAGCTGGGATGTCTTCATTTTCAGACACTTGAGTCAAAGGAGATGAGTTTGCTCAGTGTCAGAGTTAATGTTGTCTGTGCAACTTGAATTGGAGCCTTGGAGTCTTCAGTGATGTAATTCCCCACTGGCTTTAGCCTGGGTCTCCAGCATCGTCCACAGAACAGGAATGATGGGACTGGATTCAGTGTACAGCCAGTTGTGGTGTTTATCTTCAGCTATCAAATCCTGTAGGCTAATTCCCTGATGCTGCAAGGACCTTCTGTGTCGTGCTCAAACTGCCCGTGATACCTTAAGGTCTCTTAAGAGACAACAGTTGCTTGTGAGGAAGACATCCTGGGTTCCCCAGTTCTTGAGGTCTTGCTTCTGCAGAGTTGCACATCAACATGTCCATGGCTGGAGTGCGGCTGCTGCCCAGCCTGCCTGCCAGAGCGAGCATTGCCTGGGAGATACCAGCTCGTGTCTTTCCAGCCAAAGCTGGTGGATGGATGGAGTGAGGACAGCCTCTAGGTGTTGCTTCCTGTTGAGGGAGAGCTTTCAGGGCTGCATTGTGGGCCCCCCATTACAATTTTAGTTTGCTTTTTAAGAGGAAAGCTTTTTCTTACAAATGCCTTATAATGGTTTAGCTTCAATTCCTGTGGAAAATTCCTCATGCTGTAGACAAAAAGGGACTAAGCATAAAGAATATAAGCCAAAGGAAGGATTAGACTGGAAATCCCCAAACTGCTATGCTCCCGATACTGGAATTACTGAGAAGCTGGTTACACAGGTTATTTTGGGAATGCCTGCAGCCAGTGTGGCTTTGTTTGCAGGGGAAATATCTTCCATCCTTGCTTTGCTGTGGGGGGAGACAGTGAGCAGTGGTGCTGGGTTTGGCTGGGATGCGGTTGATTTTCTTCATAGTAGCTGGTATGGGGCAATACTGTGGGTTTGTGGTGGAATCAGTGTTGATAACGCAGTGAGCTTTTAGTTATTGCTGAGCAGTGCTTACACAGAGTGAAGACCTTTCTGCTCCTCATCCCACCCCACCAGCAAGGAGGCACAAGGATTTAGGAGGGCACACAGATGGGACAAGGGATATTCCACACCTTAGGACACCATGCTCGATGTATAAAGCTGGGGGAAGAAGAGGAAGGGATGTTGGAAGCGATGGTGTTTGCCTTCCCAAGTGATGTGTGCTGGAGTCCTGCTGTCCTGGAGATGGCTGAACACACGCCTGTGATGGGAAGGGGGGAACAAATTCCTTTCTTTGCTTTGCTTGTGTGTGCAGCTTTTGCTTTGCCTGTTAAACTGTCTTTATCACAGCCCACGAGTTTTCTCACTCATCCTCTTGATTCCCTCCCCCAGCCCACAGGAGGAGCGAGCGAGCGGCTGTGTGGGGCTGAGTTGCCGGCTGGGGTTCGACCGCAACAGCCCTTTTTGGCACCGAACGTGGGGTTTGAAGGGTTTGAGGTAACAACAGAGCTGACTGGAAAGCTCTAGGTTGAGTTACAGCCGTGTGCCTGGTGTGGCAGATGAGCGGGGCATTGCTGCTGTGGCTGTGCTGCTGTACAGGGCAGGCTGTTGCTCCTGTGGGAGCTGGAGATGAAGGGATGAGTGATCTGTGGATGAGGAGCAGGACAGCGCAAAGTGTCTGTGGCTGTTCACACCAGAGCAGGTACATCTCAAAGTGTTCATGGCCGTGGTTGTATCTGTGCCACAGTGGGTGTACCTCTGAAGGGATCAAGGAATCCGAGGTTGGAAGGAACCTCAAGAATCGTCTGTTCTAGCCTTTCTAGACACAGCATGACCTAGACTAGATGTCCCAGCACCCTGGGACATTATTCCAGTGGCTGGTTGTGGAAAATCTTCCTCTTGTGTCCAGTCAGAATCTCCCCAGCAGTAACTTGTGCCCGTCACCTTTTCCATGGGACTCCTTGTAAAAAGGGAGTCTCCACCTTTGCAGCCGCCCTTTCAATACTGGAACATGGTTATAAGGTCTCCCTTGAGCCTTCTCTTCTCCAGCCTGACCAAATTCAGCTCTCTGGGCCTTTCTGTCTTCATGATCTTTAAGGACCGTGACCATGGAGAAGCCCACGACAGAGCAGATACTCTCCTGGAGGGGCTGCAGCCAGGGGTAAGGCCACGCTGGAGTAGGTACATCTCCGAAGGCAGAGTGGCTCCAGTTGATACCTCAGACCTCCTGTGCTGCTGCTAAGCCGTGTTACTCAGAAGCCTGCTGTGATGGTGCACTCGGTCTCCTTGCCTACAAGAGCTCAAGGCATGGAGCAGGAAACAAAATGGTTTCAGTGGAGAAAATAGCAGTTGGGGTGCTGTGCCAGGGCTTGGCTCCTTGAGCAGCTCCAAGCACAGCGTCTGCATCCTCAGGGACTTGAGAACTGTTGTGTGAATCAGCCTGCCTTTTGCTAGATTAGCTGGTGTTTAAACCCCAAAATAGCAAAGGCTCTTTCAGATCCTTGTTTTCCTTCTGTTTGGAGCGTGTGCCTCTCTCTGCTCAGCAGTCTGTGCTGATGGGCAGAATGAGCTCGTGCAGAGGAAACGCTTTAAGTTTTGGCTTTTTCTGAAGCAAATCAAGATGATGATACTTCAAATTCCTTGGTAAAGTACTCAATTGTTACTAAATTTCACAGAATCATAGAATCAACCAGGTTGGAAAAGACCTTTAAGACCATCAAGTCCAACCTTTACCCCAGCGTTTATTTGCTTGAATTGAATTTTAAGCTTCACTCAACCACTGTCAGGCTTGATTCAGTTGTTTCGTGTAGTAGTGGTTATACATCGAATGGAGCAAGGATTGCGGAGCAGTGTCTCACCAGCCTCGTCCTGCTAATGGAGATTTCCCAGTAGCCAGCCTGGTTCTGCCACTGGGAACCTCGCTGTGGCACTGGGAGGTGCAGAGGGTCAAAGGGGTGTATTTACAGGTCTTCCCCCTTTCCCTTAAGGTTAAACTTGAGTAGCACACACTGGAAGACATCCATCCCTGGCGGTGTTCAAGGCCAGGTTGGACAGAGCCTTGGGTGCTGTGGTTTAGTGGGAGGTGTCCCTGCCCATGGCAGGGGGGTTGGAACTGGATGAGCTTAAGGTCCTTTCCAACCCTGACTATTCTGTGATTCTATATTGAGTAACCAGGGTAGGGGTTTGTCCTGTGAATGAAACCAAACCATTTCCATGTGGAGTAACTCAGAACTTGGAACGCCTTAAGTCAGAAAAGCCGCTGAAGTCTGAGGTAGCAAGTCTTCAAGATTTATACAGGGTAGACTAACAGAAAATCCCGGTTTTCTCCTTCTCCCTTGTGTATAAACCAGTTTTAAGACAGAATTCCAGCTCTTCCCTATAGCTTTGGCTCCTTTTCCTGCAGGGGGAGGTGTAGAGTCAGAAATGTTGCTTTTTGTCTTGGAACCTGCTGTTTTCCAGCCTCCTCCTAGCTGTCCCTGTGCATTGGGAAGCTGTTCTTACACCACCGGAAGATCACGCTATGAATTATGACTTTGTCGCCAGCTCTGGAATTGTGTCCGATGAGTTTTATTAACCCCAACTGCTTGGGAATAATGAGCAGCCATACGGTTTGTGTGTGATTTAAAGGTGCGCCAGCAGCAGTTTGCAAAGGGGAGAACAAGGGAAGGGGGTAAACAAAACAGGATGGCTACAGCAGGAGCTCTCCTTTTCTCTGCTGTTTATATCCATTTCACAGGTATGTGTGTACACACCACCTGTATTCTCACAGATGTATGTGTGTACGCACACAGTGAGTGAAATGCAACATACAAAACCTGCTCTGGGTGGAGGGCTTTGGAGTGATTTTCCATCATTGCTGAGTTTTGTATATATGATGGCTCCATTTTCAAACTCCGAGGATGGATCCAGGTGTAGGAGACCAGTATTCCTCCACTAATTCCCTTCCCAAGCTGGAACGTATTGATATTACTACAGTCTCAATGAAAGCCTATGTCTGAGTGAGGAAGAGGATTTCTCATTCAGTTTGGCTGCGCACCAGCCTAGGTAGGAATCTGTAGGATGCTCCTGTGGTATCAAGGCAGGCTGTTATTTTTAAATCTAAACCCCTTGGTATTTGAGCTTAAAACTGCTTCCTATCCATTATTCATCCCTTATTGTGGAAAATACAATTCCCTGGCAGTGGCACGTTGTTTTATAGTAGCTATTTGAGTTTGAGCCTTATGATTTCAGTGTTATTTTTGTTTAGCAGATACTCATTAGCTCTGTGTCACTGGTTTCACAGCCGGTCGCGTAATTCCTGGCGCTGGCAGCTTGGGAAGCTCAAGGCAAAAGGAGATGTGTGCAGCTGGTTTCGTCCTGCATTTCCTTCTTTATCAGTGCTTGTTGAACACAGCTGTGAGAGCACTGAGCTTCATTTCAGGCTGTAACCAAAGCTATGCCCCATGGTAAACTTTCCCCAAGCTCTCCCAGTGGGAATAACTGTAACGCTGGCAATAATGGCAGCAGATGCCTTCCGGAATCTGAGCTGGGTGCACGTTGGTCATGGAATCCCAGACTCGTTTGTGTTGGAAGGGAGCTTAAAGCTCATCCAGTTCCAGCCCCCTGGTATGGGCAATGACACCTTCCACTAGAGCAGGGTGCTCCAAGCCCTGTCCAACCTGGCCTTGCAAGACCCCTTAAGGAATATGATGTGTTGCCCCTCAGATTTGGACACTCTCCTGCAGAGGTCAGGGAATTGCCTTTGTGCTGTTGCTAGGTGGTGACTGGAATGACTTGGAAATGGGCAATGAATCTCTAATCAAAGGTGGATCCTGCTTCTGTATGTTAGGGTAAGCCTGGCCCCACAATGGGAGATGTTGCCCTTCCCCACAGCAAAGCTTCCTGCTTTGGTTTCTGCAGAGCAAGATGTACTTTACCACATTGTTCTTTGGTGCTGCTCTCCTAATAGCAAAATGTTCCAACAGAGGCTTGAGTCACTGCCTCCGTGTTTATTAACTCTGCACATACCTGTGTGCTTGAATGCTGGTTTGCACTATACAGTTTTACTTAGGATTTGGAAAGGGACCGTTGAGTCAGGATCCAAATCAGGCCTTTTGGATAATCTTACCCATGTACATGGTGCCTATAACAATGGATCCAGACTGTGGATCTGTGTGCTCTGTGTTATGTATGGTTTAGATTAGTATGGGCTTTGGTCTGACAACAGGTTCTTCTTTGTGTTGCCTTAAGTCTTTTGTGTCTCTGCTTCTCCTGCAAGGCTCTTCCTGCTGATTTTACTCAGTTTGCTGCGAGTTGGGTTGCAAAGCTGGAGGATGGGGCATGAATTGGGGCTCAGACTCTTTCCTATAAGCTGGGGTGGAAAACAGCCGGGCTCTGGTCATACAGAGAGCCATAACTGACCAGTGCCTTCCACAGGAGGGGTCCTTGGTGCTCCTGGCCCCTCGCAGTTTGCACAGTGGAGGAAATAAGGTGAAAGCTGCCTGATGGCTGCAGTTGGGCAGCTCTGGTGAAAGCCACCATCCTCCGGCTGTGCCCGCAGCTCAAGTGGCCTGGTTGCACTTGTAATTCCTTTAGGAGGATGGCTGGTGCTTTAGCAGCCATTTCTCCCATCTGATAGGAGCCTTTTGGGGCTTCCTCCCACCCCTCCCTCTCTCTTTACAGTGATTTCAATCCCCTTTTATTCCATCTAAACCCCATGGTTTGATAGTTCCTCTCTAAGTTATAATTGCCCAACCTGAAGATGCAAGCACAAAACAATTTCCAGCGGAGGTTTACACAAAAGAGAGTAACTCTGATTATGTGTAATTTTTCCAGTCCTTGGAGAAAGTCTCTAAGGGGATGAACAAAGCAAAGAGTGATGCTAGCGCAGCACAGAGACAAACCTGATGATCTCACTTGGATTCTGTCAGCTTTCTGCTCCAGCAGCTTCCTTAAAGGACTGTTGTCAGAAAGAAAAATCACCCCGCTGGAAGTGGGTCATGCAATCAATCACTGGTCATGAGAAAGTGGGGATCAGATGGATTCCCTTTGGAATTCAATCCAAACACGCTTCAAAGGAACTGGCGTGTCTCTTGGCTGAGGTATTTCATCACATATTTGGTGCCTGGCTCCTTGTCACTGTTGCTTAATGAGAGCAGACTTCAGTAAGCCCAGGAAGAGAGGCCGGAAGATAATTAGGCAAGTTATAAACTCGTCACTGTAGATACCAAGTTGGGGGATAATTGTATTTCTTGGACTGGCCCTTGACCAGATTGATTTACGGCAAATAACGGCTTTTGTTTCCTTTCCCCACTGCTGGAATGGGCGAAACTATTATTTCCTAGCCCGTAGTCCCTGTATCCCTGTGATGCTGGGGTTATTTGCAAGGCTCTGTGAAAGGTAACAGAGACAAGCATGTCTTCATCTGATCCACTGCAGTTACGTATGAGAAACTCCTAAAGATCTGTCTATTGAACAAGGCGGCAAATTGCAGCGCGGCAGCCTGAGGAGCCTGATCCATGAGCTCAGCTCCTCCTGGTAAGGCCAAATTCATCAGCCTTTCCCTGTGCAGAAACCTTTGGAATGATCCATTGCAGCAGCATGTGCTCCTGGTATGATGAGGGTGAGAATGCAAACCACTATATGCCATATGGAGCCTCCAGTGTACCCCATCATCCTTGTAATTGGGAAGACAGTGCCCATGCTGCTTTCTGTTCTTCTGCCCCTCATAGCAGCCCCCAGTAGCCAGATCCAGCCGTACATTGCTGTTCAGTTGATGCAGCAAGAGCTGAGTTGCACATCATCATCATCATCATAGAATCCCAGCCTGGTTTGAGTTGGAAGGGACCTTAAAGCTCATCCAGCTCCAACCCCTGCCACAGGCAGGGACACCTTCCACTGGAGCAGGGTGCTCCAAGCCCCTGTGTCCAACCTGGCCTTGAGCACTGCCAGGAATGGGGCAGCCACGGCTTCTCTGGGCACCCTGTGCCAGCATCTCAGCACCCTCCCAGGGAAGACCTTCTGCCTTAGATTAGGCAGGTTAAAGCCATTCATTTAAGCTTTTCAGCTTAAAGCCATCAGCTACGTGTGGGGGGTTTAGGGCATTCTGTGGGTAGTTATTAACCATGGTGAAAATACCAAGACCAGTGATGATTGATTCATGTCCTCGGAAGGGCACGGGATGTTTTATTCCCTTTCTGTGGAGCTAGAGTCCCAGATAGGTGGGGATTGATACATTTCTTCTGAGGAATGCAGTGACCCTTTGCAGTGTACCAGCAGGCTGCGGGAGCCACCCGAGGGAGAGAAAAGCACCAGAAGTAGGCATCTCATGCTTTGTTTGGAAAAACAAATGCAAACGAAGGTGGTTGTGGCTCTGGAGAGGTGCATAAATAATTTCCATGGCTTCTGCCCCTACAGAGCCTGGTGGTAACCCTTTGATCCTGCAGCCCTTTTCATCAGGCGTGTTCCTGTGTCAAATTTACTGCTTTTCTCCCAGTTTCCATGGCCTTCCTCTCTCTTCGGTCCTCAGGGGATCCGCACCAGGTTTGGTTCTTGGTGGTGCTGTTGGATTTCTTCAGAGGAGGGGCCAAACTGTTCACATTTACTTTCTGGAATGGACTCAGAGAGTGCATCAACTTTCTTCTACAAAGCTTTGTGTTTGTTTTGTGCTTAGATGTAAGATTCCCTTCCAGATCTGTGGGTTAATCCACACATCTCTGAGTGACACTGGAACTGCCTTTTTGCAGTTGGCTTGTTTAGGGAAAGAAAAAAGGAGAGTCATGTCCCCTCAGTTGAGTTTGTTGCTGTTTCCAAATGAGTTCTAGGAGTGTAAAAGCTCCGTGTGTTTTCCCAGTTCCACAGTTATCCTTAGCTCAGTGTGTCGCTGAGGGAAGCAAAGCTGTTTCATCTCTGCGAACGCGGACATGATCACTCCTGTATCTCGTGGTGTGTTTCGATCCTGTTTTCTCTCCAGCCCAGCTCTTTTGGGTAACTCTGCTGGGTTTTTGCAGCCCTGGCCCCAGAAGGCAGCTGCTGTCTGGTTTACCCTTTTCCTTTCAGCTTGACACACTGCTCAGCACCCACTCTGCGTGCAGCATGTCTTCCTTGCCAGCCCTATCCTCAGCAGGCGTTTCCATAGCGTGGGAGTGCAGTATAATGTCCCTCTGGTCTTAAAAGTGTGAAAAAGCTCTTTCCTCCAGGAATTCAAGGACTCATCTTCCATCCGCTCGCTGCTGTGCTGCCCCCTTAGCTTGGCCCAAAGCATTTGTGTAGGCTTTAACATAATTTATTCATCTGGCAGCACACCCCAGCCAGCTCGCTCTTCTGTCTCATAGAGCCACAGAACAGTTTGGGTTGGAAGGGGCATTAATGCTCCTCCAGTTCCAACCCCTGCCACAGGCAGGGACACCTTCCGCTGGAGCAGGGTGCTCCAAGCCCCTGGGTCCAACCTGGCCTTGAACACTGCCAGCGATGGGGCAGCCACAGCTTCTCTGGGCACCCCCTGACAGCGCCTCAGCACCCTCACAGGGAAGAGCTTCTGCCCAAGAGCTCATCTCAGTCTCCCCTCTGGCAGGTTAAAGCCATTCCCCTGTCCTGTCCCTCCAGGCCCTTGTCCAAAGCCCCTCTCCAGGTTTCCTGGAGCCCCTTTAGGCACTGGAGCTGCTGTGAGGTCTCCCCTTCAGGAGCCTTCTCTTCTCCAGGCTGCCCCAGCCCAGCTCTCTCAGCCTGGCTCCAGAGCAGAGCTGCTCCAGCCCTTGCAGCATCCCTGTGGCCTCCTCTGGACATTTAATGGTGCTGTTTCATTTTAACCTCTCAGTAAGGTGTGCACTACAGATGGTGTGAGACCCAGTGGGATATTTAACCCGTTAAGTTTTAACGGGTTCAAACTGAAACAGGGGAAGTTTAGATTGGATATGAGGAGGAAGTTCTTTACTGTAAGGGTGGTGAGGCACTGGAATGGGTTGCCCAGGGAAGTTGTGAATGCTCCATTGCTGATGATGTTCAAGGTCGGGTTGGACAGAGCCTTGGGTGGCATGGTTTAGTGTGAGGTGTCCCTGCCCATGGGAGGGGGGTTGGAACTGGATGATCTTGGGGTCCTTTCCAACCCTGACTATTCTAGGATTCTATGATTCTATTCTGTATCTCTGGAGGGTCTTCCAATTAATCCCTATTTATGGTGGTTTTCATTGTATGTAACGATGTAGGATTTTGTAATTTTAAGCTGTATCAGGCACGAAATGGTGAAGTATACTTTAGTTTTGACTTGAACTGAAATCTTCATGGTTAAATAGAGTTTGCAGTGCCTGCTTTTAAATCCAAACTTAGAAAAGGAGGTAGGAAGTGTGCAGGTGTGTCGGACCTGCACCTGGTTTGGGGTTTTGGGCTGGCTAGTGACAGGAAGAGCACACATGTCCAACTGCTTCCTGCATGTTGACCATCCCCAAGTGCTGTGTTTCTCAGATGAAGAAGTTCTGTCCACTTCAGACCATTGCACCTCCAATAATCCTTTCACAAGGAAGTCATTATAAATCTGCTAATGAATCAGGTAACCCCTCAACCAGCTTCAGAGCAGCTCTCAGGCTGTTCATGACATGGTGTTGTTTCAATCAATGTGTAGCTATTCAGGCATCTCTTAACTCTTCCCTTCAAGGTCTCAGTATAAGAGGGATGAATGGGAAACATGGAGTCATCAGAAATCAGTGCATCTGGTCTGGGAATACGCATGTTAAAATGCCTTACTTACAGAGATCCAGGCATCACACAGCTGAGCAGCATTTGGATCCCTGGCCTCTGTGTTTCCGTAAGCTTAGCTCATTTGGGTTACTTTTTAGTTTGGATTGTGTTTTAGGGCACTCGAACCTTGTTTTTAAGATATTTGCCCTTATATTGCTTGTGTGTGCACTTAAACCTTAGCTCTAGTGTAAATCTGGCTGGGTATTCCAGAATTAAGGCAAAAACCACCACCAGACCCAGAAATGGCTTTACAGATTTCTTCTATCTTCAACAGCTGAAGGAATTCTGGGTGTTTTGCAGTGCTCTCAGTGATGGCAGCTTCCAGTGTCTGAAGGGGGCTACAGGGGTGCCAGAGAGGGACTCTTCATCAGGGACTGTAGTGATAAGACAAGGGGTGATGGGTTCAAACTGAAACAGGGGAAGTTCAGGTTGGATCTAAGGCAGAAGCTGTTCTCTGTGAGGGTGCTAAGGCGCTGGCACAGGGTGCCCAGAGAAGCTGTGGCTGCCCCATCCCTGGCAGTGCTCAAGGCCAGGTTGGACACAGGGGCTTGGAGCACCCTGCTCCAGTGGAAGGTGTCCCTGCTTGTGGCAGGGTTGGAGCTGGATGAGCCTTAAGGTCCCTTCAACCCAAACCAGGCTGTGATTCTATGTTACTGGACTTGGTGTGAGCTGTGGGGAAGTGCCTGGTGTGCCTGCGGGATGTGTCTGCTGCTTGCTGCAAGTGCCTTCCTCCTGGATTAAACTCCGTGTTCTTTATAGAAGATAATAACCTTTTGCACCAGTCACATCTCCCAACATGGTTCACTCCTTCCAGCTGCAGAGTTTCTTCTTCCTTCGGGCTGTAGCTTGCTCTGGGTGACCCCGCCTTGGCACGTGTTTGGACCAGAGGATCTCCAAAGGATTAGAACCTGAATGACTCTGTGACCATGACCCGTGCCGCCAGCTGGCAGAGGGGCCTGGGGAACACTCCAAGGAATACCTCCTGCTCCCGGTTGCTGGAAGCTGAGCCTGTGTCTGTGTCAGTGGTGTGGGTCTGTGCCGTGCTCCATGGGCTGGGAGAAGGCGGCCTGGTCCTTGCTTTGCTGCTGCGCTTCTGTCATAATATTGACTTGCAAACACAGAGCTTTTGGGCCAGTTGCTATGGTTACCTCTCAGCTCCCTGCATCTCGCAGTAGAGAGGAATAACAGGCAATACATTTCGAGCCTTAATGAAATGCACAGCAGTGTGTTCAACTTTGAAACCCAACGTGAATATCACTAAGCAACATCCATTCGTGATGTGCCATAATTACTGCTGCTGGCTCCCGAGAATTGGAGTGCTGGAGCCCCAGCCTGTCTCTCTGCTGCATCAAACCTGTTTCTCTGCCAGGAGCTTCACAGTGTCTCAGACATGTGATGTTTCATAGTCCCTTCACAGTTTCAAAGAACTAAGTTTGACCTCTTTAAATTATTCACACTTCAGACCAGCAACATCTCCAAACCCTCCAAAATCTCCTTTCGTGTTTCACCCATTCCTTCTCCTTCACTCCCCGAAATTGATTTTAAAGCCCTTTGATTCTTCTGCCCTAGTTCCTAAATGTGCATCTCAGTCTCTTCCTCCAGCCTGCTGCCTGTGTTTTTGGGAGAACCAATTCCCCCAGAGCAGTGGAGCAGTGTTAATGTTGGATTCAAACGTAGTTGGTGCTTGGAGCTGTTTGCTCCGATAACTGCATTGGAAGGAGCCAGTGCCTCAGGTGTTTTGAGGTGTAGGTTTGTGCTAAGAGGCCTTAGTTAATGTCTGTGTTGAGCAATGCATCAGTTTGAGATGTAAACTAAACCCAGACACCATTTATAGGTTCACAGTCCAGGCTTCAAGTCAAGTGATTGATTGCACCAGCCAGTGCAGTTGCAGTTGTTGAATCAGTGGGGTTGTGCTTGCAGATCTCTGTGTCCGGGTTCTCTGCTCATCAAACTGATGTCCTCTATTCTCTTACTATGTTCCATCTACAGCACCAGAGTTACCAGCCCTAGAGAGGAAGAACTGGCTGATCTACCTGCTGTATGTCCGCAGGGACTATGATGAGTGTAAGGTAGGAGCTGCTCATGGGGCTTTGCATTAAGTATTTTACTCATGTTATAAGCGATAGTTTTCATACCACTTATCAAAGCACCCTCTTTCCTGACTTGTTTTGGAATAAAGGGACCAAGAGAAAATACAACCTGATGATAACAGTTCCATAGTGCAGGTCTCTTGATGGTACTACAGAGATACTGTGCAAAACACCCCAATTGAGTAAAACATCACTGCCAAGCCTAAAAAGAGAGAATATTGGTTACCTCTGGACAAAATTCTTTCATTTGTACATTGTACATTGCACCTTTTGATTCCTCCTGGGTTGGTGCGTGGTGTGGACGTGGTTGTTTGGGGTTATAATGACAAGTGGAGTAAGGAAATGGCAAATCTAGTACTAAGCAGTGTGTTTTCCTGCTAAAATGAACAGGAGCTGCTGAAGCGGAATGCCGGTGGGCAGGTGGGGGGCACAGAGCTGACTTTCTGCTTCTGTCATGAAAGAAGAGCTGAAAAGACTTTCTGCTTCTGAAACACTGCGGTTGGTCAGGACTTGTCTCTGCTGGAGAACTCCTGGGGGCAGCTGGAGTAAACTCATTTAGCTCTTACTTAATGGAGCTGGAGGGTTGGATCATCAGCAGTCTTGGTTTGAATAGATACAAACAAAAGCCGGGCCAGCAATCCAAATGGAAAATTGTTTCTCTTTTCTGTTTTCATCTGACTGCATTTGTTTGGTCTCTGTGTACAGTCACTGTTTCTGTGATGTGATGTGGAATCACAGTGTGCAGAGAAGATGTATGGCTCAGGGAAACAACAACCAAGTGGATGATGTAATGGCAACATTGACTTCTCCATGTCCTCATCAGTCATGGAAGTGAGCAAAATGGGGGGGGGGAAATTGAGAGAAGTCAGCTTCTGCTTGGCAGGCCAGCTGTGCAGTAGCTGTCAAAAGGCAGCAAAGCCTTTACACAGGGCTCATAAAGCAGGGTCTTTGCAGTAAATGTGGACAAATTTGGCCCTACAGACCATAGCAGGTTGAATGATCTTCCGTCCTTTCACCCAGATGTGATGGATGTATGCTCAGAGGTCTGGATTTGACACAGATAAGATGAGAACCTCGGCATGCCAGGGTGCTTCATCAGTCAGTAGGGATCGGTAGGCACGTCCAGAAGGTAATTCAGGTCTTAGGTGGGCTGAGCTGCTCTCTGGTAGTCTCTGCCTTGCTCCACTGGTGTTATATGGGATTATGGATCTAACCTGATGCCCTTGATGATTGCACATGTTAAGTACAGATGTAAGTCCAGAGGCCACGGAGATGCTCTGAGGGCTGGAGCAGCTCTGCTCTGGAGCCAGGCTGAGAGAGCTGGGCTGGGGCAGCCTGGAGAAGAGAAGGCTCCTGAAGGGGAGACCTGAGAGCAGCTCCAGTGCCTAAAGGGGCTCCAGGAAACCTGGAGAGGGGCTTTGGCCAAGGGGCTGTAGGGACAGGACAGGGGAATGGCTTTAACCTGCCAGAGGGGAGACTGAGATGAGCTCTTGGGCAGAAGCTCTTCCCTGTGAGGGTGCTGAGGCGCTGGCACAGGGTGCCCAGAGAAGCTGTGGCTGCCCCATCGCTGGCAGTGTTCAAGGCCAGGTTGGACAACAGGGGCTTGGAGCACCCTGCTCCAGTGGAAGGTGTCCCTGCTTGTGGCAGGGGTTGGGACTGGAGGAGCTTTAAGGTCCCTTCCAACCCAAGCCAGGCTGGGATTCTATTATTCTCAAACATGCTATCTGGGGATAATAGCTTCAAAACTAAGAAGGTATTGATGGTATCCCCAGTGGCTTAAATTGCTGTTAACTCCTTGACTTCATCATAGTTTGGGCATTCATTAGAGTCCATTAATTTTTGTTTAAGACTCAGCTAAGAAACCAGTGACCCGTGATGTTATTAATTTGGGTCTGAATTTTGCTTGACCCTCTTTCTCACTCCGGGTTTGAAATGCTTTCTCTCTAACACTGTTTTAAACACTCCCCTATTTTTCAATTATGTAAAAGGCCAAGAAAAAGCTGTTTATTTACCAGCATTACTTCCTTAAAGGGAAGGCATTAAATTGATTTTACCCTTTACAGTGCCACTCCTGCATCCATTTTGGTGTCATCATACTCTTGACAAATGTTGCTTTGAGTGAGAGATGACTGATGCTGGTTGTTTGATTTGCCTCTCCTTGTACCCAGTGCATGCAAAGCTGCAGCATCCTCTGTGGCTGCGCAGCCAGGCCTGGGGGGAAAGCAGGGACAGGCCCTGCGCATCGCTCAGCTCTCTGCTCCCACATCAGTTCCGCCTCTGCTCTCTTCTGCTTCTGCTGTGTGCAGGGAAGGAGTTATTAAAATTACCAGGTGCTTTACAATCCCTCGTGCTGGTTGGTCTCCTGCCAGTGTCTGAATTCTGTCAGTGAAATAAATCTGGGAGGAAAAGCTGGAATTACACATCATATTTCTCAGCTCAGGGCCTTTTGCTCTGGGATATTTTAGGGCTTATAGAATTAGGCAGATCTCTCCAAAAGATAGCTCTCTATTGCCCTCTCTTGCTCTGAGAAAACTGAGGTTTATATAGATGGAGCAATAGAGAGTATCCATATTCAGGAGATGCTTGGTTATGTCTGAGTTGAATGTCCTGTAATAATGGACTTTGTAAAGAGTATTATAAAGATATCTTAGCAGACACACCTCCTCCCTTAATGTACTTTATAAAGGGTGTAATATAGATCTGTTAACAGATATAGATGAGCAGCTTCAACGTGTTCTTGCTTCTCCTTTCTCTCTTTAGTTTTCTTTTTACAAGGTGCAGATTGTCAGTAATAACCCTCCTTATCTTCATTCCACTTTCTTCCTGTGTGCTGTATTTGAGGTTCAGTTTTCCTCCTTGTTATCCTTGTATTCGGCTTGGAGGCAGGGGGTGCTGGCGCTGATCGTACACCAGACAGGACTGCTAGATGAGCACCACCTTATTCCTACCCAGAAATCTTTCTTTTCCCCCTTTGTCTCTTCCACTTTGAGCAGAAGAGGAGTCTTGGAGCAGAAGTGATGCTCTCAGTTCATAGTCAGAGCCCTCATCCTCCCGAAGGTCACTCACTCTTTCGACCAGAGTTTCGGATCATGTGTGACTATGGAATAATGCCATAAACTGTGCCCACCCCATGCCTGTCACTGCATGAATGCAGCCAGCAAGAGCTGACATTTTCCTTAGTTTACTTTTTTCCCCCTTCCTTTTCCCTTATGCTCCTCATTTGTTCATTTGACTTCCATTGACTCAGCTGCAGTTGCTCCTGTTCGGTTTATTTCTTCACAAATGGCTTGGAGCAGATACCCTTATCAGCAGCGGATGCTTCCAGAGATTCCTTGGGGCACTTTCCCATGTAATGTCTAATTAATTTTGTCCTAGGAAATGCTACAAGGGCTGCAGTATTCCTGGTGCAGTGCTCTTCACGTGCAGCTGTGAGTTTGCACTCCTCTGTGCACTCCTGCAGTTGTCCCAGCCGCAGCCCAGTGCTGCTGTTATAGGCAAGGTTGTGTTTCTGTCACTGTCCTTAGCATTCTTAGAATGATGGGAGTTTTATAGCAACTTTTATAGCAGCTAAATATAGTATCTTACAGCAGCCAGCTACAAACCCTGCATGAATACTGACTTCCCAAGCATAAATACTGCTTAAATGCATTTTGTAGTGCTCCTGTCCTGTGTGATACCACTGTCACCATCCCATAAGGAAGAGCTGTGTACATCAGCGGGTCGTGTGTTGTTTGAATTCAAGTTATTTTAGGGCATTCTGCATTAAGCAGAGGTACAGCACAGCTCTATGTAGCCCTTCCACAAAATTCTCCAAAATCAAGGCTGCAGAAGGTATTTGGTGAGCCAGAAATCAGCTTTTGTTCACAGAGATTACCTTTATTGAAATATTGAAGGCTTTATGGTCTGCTGAAAGCAGATGCTGCAGCTTAATGATGGGGGAAGAGTGGAGCAGGTAGAGGGCTTTTCAGTGAGGAAGACTATGGCTGAGTTGTGCTCTCTGTGCTTTGTCATTCCAGGCTCTCATCAAAGAGCAGCTCCAGGAAACTCATGGGCTGTGTGAATATGCAGTCTACGTTCAAGGTACGTTGCAGGACACCTCTGGAAGTCTGCTTTTTGCTCAAGCAAGTTCTGATTTGGGATACAGCAACAATAAGAAAGGGGCAGGTGACAGGAACATACAAAATTGGCATGTAAAAAATATTTGGCCTAGTTTTGAAGCTTGGGGTTTGCACAATGGGCAGATGAGATTTTCTGTGTTCTCTGTATTGATGTGTTTCTCATCTATTCCTCTTTGGACTATGGGCTGTTGGCCTTCATTGTGTTGGATGGCGTGTTTGATTGTATTACAGAAGCATGTTTTCTGTTAGAGCTACCTGCCTTGGGTGATTGTTGTCTTACTGTTTGCTTAAAGGGTGGTATTCCTCCTCCTGTCCTCTGCCCCAAAACTTGGCATTGCAATTCGAAGTGCTGTGGTGGGGGACTGCAGAGATTTGTTGGCCAAGGCCATACTGCAGGTCATAGAAGTTGGGGTTTCAAGCTGCCTTTATTCTGAAACCCAGCCATTTTTCCAGACACACACAAGCCCTTTGATTGTGTTTTGTTCTGCCCTCAAGCACAGCATCTGCCTGAGGTTGCTGCAGGAGGGGGAAAGACCAAATGAGTGTTGTTATATCCATCCTCCCCCTTCTTCCCCTGCTGCCAGGGAAGCACAGCTTTCCTGCACCCAGTGGACTAATTTGCCTGGTATGTTGTCTTTACAGCTTTGATATTTCGCTTGGAGGGGAAGATTCAAGAATCTCTTGAACTTTTCCAGACATGTTCCATTCTGAACCCCCGGAGCACAGACAACCTCAAGCAGGTGGCACGATCGCTGTGAGTGGTTTGTTGTTTCTCTCTGATGAGCCACCCCGGACTCTCCATGTTTTGTTTTTTGCCCTGCCATCAGGTGAAATGCCAGGCTGCTGAATTCCAAACGTTCGGACTCCTTATCAGAGCTTGAGTTGGCTTCCAGAAGCATGGGCTGGGCTACCCTTAGAAGCAGAATCTCTGTTATCTGCCTGACTGCTATTGTACTTTCTTTGTGCTTTAAGCAAGAGGAGTAACGTGCTGATTTCTAGGTCCAGAGCTAAGGGAGCTGACCTGAACTGTGTGAACTTGCCCTACAGACCCCTTTCTATCTCTGAATGTCTGGTTTAGAATCACAGAATCCCCGACTGGTTTGTGTTGGAAGGGAGCTTAAAGCTCATTCAATTCCAACCCCTGCCACAGGCTGGGACACCTTCCGCTAGAGCAGCTTGCTCCAAGCCCCTGTGTCCGACCTGGCCTTGAACAAGTTCTGGCATCCTCAACATAAAAGGGGCATGGAGCTGTTGGAACAAGTCCAGAGGAGGCCACGGGGATGACCAGGGGACTGGAGCACCTCCTGTGTGAAGATAGGATGAGAAAGTTGGGGCTGTTCAGCCTGGAGAAGAGAAGGCTGCGTGGAGACGCTATAGCAGCCTTCCAATATCTGAGGGAGGCTATAGGGATGCTGGGAAGGGAGTCTTCATTAGGGACTGTAGTGATAGGACAAGGGGTAACGGGTTCAAACTGAAACAGGAGAAGTTTATATATTATTAGATATAAAGAGAAGTTCTTCCTTTGAGGGTGGTGAGGCACTGGAATGGGTTGCCCAAAGAAGCTGTGAATGCTCCATCGCTGGCGGTGTTCAAGGCCAGGTTGGACAGAGCCTTGGATAGCATGGTTTAGTGTGAGGTGTCCCTGCCCATGGCAGGGGGGTTGGAACTTGATCTTAAGGTCCTTTCCAGCCCTGACTATTCTATGATTCTATTCTGTGATTCTATGAACACTGCCAGGAATGGGGCAGCCACAGCTTCTCTGGGCACTCTGTACCAGTGCCTCAGCACCCTCACAGGGAAGAACTTGTGCCTAAGAGCTCATCTCAATCTCCCCTCTGGCAGGTTAAAGCCATTCCCCTTGGCCTGTCTCTACAGGCCCTTGCAAAATGTCCCATTCCAGGTTTCTTGTAGCCCCTTTAGGTATTAGATCACTCTTTTTCCTTTGAGACAAAAGCAGACTTCAGAGCCTGTGAATTCATTTGTTGCATCTCCAGTAATGCCAGGCTGTGCCTCAGCATCTCTGAGGATTGATGACCTTGCCCCGAAAGGGAGCAGTGCTCAGATTGTAATATTGCTGAGATTGTGTACTTCTCAGGGCTTCTCTTGTAGGTCTCTGGAGAACCAGCAGATAGCGTCATTTCTCACTGGCAGAGGTGACAGTGGTTGCACAGCAGAGTTTCAAAGCAATTAAACATAAAACCTGAAATGCTTTTGCAGGTTTCTTTTGGGGAAGCACAAGGCAGCCATTGAAGTGTACAACGAAGCAGCTAAACTCGATGAAAAGGACTGGGTAAGTGTTTCAGTGGGGTGCGGGCTATTGGAGTGCACAGATGTTTCTGTGGCTTTATGAAGACATCTGCAAATGCGTTCCAAGCTGAGGTGAGCTCAGTCTGAGCAGATGAGGAGCTGCAGGGCTGCGATGCATCGCCTCTTAGCCCAGGCTCCCAAGCACGGCTGAGTCTCTGCAGCTCCTGCTTGGGATCACAGGAGCAAAGCTTCCTTTCTGCCTGCAGATCCCACACCTTGTCTGGGCGCACAGAGAACTGAACAACATGTTTGGGCTTTGCTGATTGCCGGTGCTCACATAGCCATGTTTATACATGAAGGAAAGGATGGGGTGAGCTCCCTGTTTGGAAGCCCTCAGGTAGCTTTAAAACTTGGTTGAGTTACTGGGAAAGCTTTGTAATGCAAAACACCAGTGAAGAGGTTGTCCTCAAACTAGCTGAGAGGGTTACTTGTTACCTACCAAGCATTGCCTGTTTTGGCAAAATGTAGGCTGATGCTAAGGAGCGGTATGTAAATTCTCCCTCCTAAATAGGAAGACAAAAAAGGAAGGAAGAGCATTGCAAAGGGAAATGTGTGACAGTGGGTAAGAGGAGAGAGGACGTGGCATGCAGTTAGTTGTGGGCAGCCTTCTGCAGGGGCCTGGTTTGCCTGCGGCAGGGTTGATTCCAAGATAGACTTGCTGCATGTGATCTCATTCCTGAAGACGTCAGGCACTCAGTGACTTTAGCAGTGCTTTTGGTGCTCTGAAAATTCAGGCATGATGCAAGGGTGTGTTTGGCATTATTCAACTTATCCTGTGCCAGTCAACTCAGACCTTTTATACCATGGGTCTTCTTTCAAGTCTGTGTTCCCTTCACTAACCAAACTACTGCAGTATGTGCTTGACATCCTGTAACCCTGCTTACAGCCACAGCAGGCAGCCTTTGGGGGGTATTTTCATTAGTTATTTCCCATTCCTGGTTCAGCACTGGAAGGAGAGCCAGCCTGTGCTCTTCCTCATGCCATCTCGTTGTGCAAGCTGCAGTAACCAGGAGTTACTGATTCATTACTGTTCTACACAGCTGGAGAGGAAAATACCATTCTAAGAGGCTTAATGGGGAAATAAGAGAGTTTCCTTTTAAAGGTCAAGGCTGTCTAAACTGATGAAGCAGTGAAAGGCTAACTGGAACAGAAAGGAGGAACTCTAGTGGACCTCGCTTTCAGCTTCCCAAGATGGGCCAGGTAGAGAAGGTGGCAAGTAGCTTGTCTGTTACAGTGATGAATTAGAGGCGTGATTGTTCCCTGCAGTGTCATCAGAGTGTTTAGGATGCCTGAGTGATCTTCCTACTCTATTGCTAAATAGTTTAAGATGCCAGAGGGATATCAGCCCTTCCAATGCTCAACTTCCAGTTTGGAAAAGCAGGCATGTCTCCCAGTTTTACCCAGATGGGTGCAGCAGTGAGTGTATCCCAATGACTGTACAGCTACATTGAGAGCCACCCAGAAGGGCAACTTACCGAGCTCCAGAGAGCTCGCTGGGAACTGAGTCACATCTCAGTGAGGAGACCAGTCTTTGCTCTTTGTTCTCTGAATAGCTATCATCATTTCTGTGTTGTTTGTCTCAGTGGCCTGTAGTCATTGTGTGCAATCACCATTAAGCTCTCTAAGTTCCTGAAGTAACTTGAATTTATAGGTTTACTTGATCTACACAGCACAAAGGGTGTGGGCAGGAACAGGGGTCATCCCCATGACTGTTATCACTGGCAGATCTTGTAACTTGTGTTCCATAGACTCAGAATCACAGCCTGGTTCGGATTGGAAGGGACCTTAAGGCTCCTCCAGTTCCAACCCCTGCCACAAGCAGGGACACCTTCCACTGGAGCAGGGTACTCCAAACCCCTGGGTCCAACCTGGCCTTGAACGCTGCCAGGGATGGGGCAGCCACAGCTTCTCTGGGCACCCTGTGCCAGCGCCTCAGCACCCTTGCAGGGAAGAGCTTCTGCCCAAGAGCTCATCCCAGTCTCCCCTCTAGCAGGTTAAAGCCATTCCCCATTGTCCTGTCCCTACAGGCCCTTGTCCAAAGCCCCTCTGCAGGTTTCCTGGAGCCCCTTTAGGCACTGGAGCTGCTCTGAGGTCTCCCCTTCAGGAGCCTTCTCTTCTCCAGGCTGCCCCAGCCCAGCTCTCTCAGCCTGGCTCCAGAGCAGAGCTGCTCCAGCCCTCGCAGCATCTCCATGGCCTCCTCTGGCCTCTCTCCAGCAGCTCCAGGTCCCTCCTGTGCTGCTGCCCCGGAGCTGGATCAGGACTGCAGGGGGGGTCTCCCCAGAGTGCAGCAGAGGGGCAGGATCCCCTCCCTGAGCTGCTGCTCCTGCTCTGGGGTGCAGCCCTGCAGGCAGGGGGGTTCTGGGCTCAAGCACACACTGAAGCCGGGTCATGGGGCGCTTTTTGTAATGCTTATTTGGTTTTGTTTTCATACAGGAGATCAGCCACAACCTGGGGGTCTGCTACATGTACCTGAAGCACTTCAACAAGGTAATGGACATGCTCATCATTTCTCCGTGATGAATGGGAAGCAGGTTCCCAAAAATTTCACTTTCTTTGGTAGTTGGAAGTGGATCATTTGCAGTGATAGGTACCAAGGGAGTTTTTTGCTTCAGTGTTTGTTTCTGGCAGCAAAAGTTTGGGAGCTGCCTCTGTTTTCATTTGCAAGTTGAATTACTTTGAGCCAGCCGCAGGTCAGTGAAGTTGGAGGGCTGTGCAATGGAGGCAGCCTTGTTGCGGTCGGGAGGCTTGTCCCGAACCGGGATTTTTTCAGGGAGCATTTCTGGTTTCAAAGGGAATGTTTGAGAAACCTGAAGAGCCACCTCAAACTGGACAGCAAACCAGCTGTGCTCCAACACGAGCCGCTTCTGTTTCGGAGCCTTTGAAAGCCAGAGCCGTGATCACTGCTGGTTGTATGAGGAGCAGCAATACTTAGAGTGTGCCAGTTCCTTATTCTTGAACAAAGAACGGGATGGTAAAGGCCCAAACCATTTCCCCTGCATACAGATGCAGCTTGTGCAGAGAGTTTCAGAAGGAAACTTGATGTCCCTTGGGTTTGGCAGGATTCAGAGAGAAGAATCATGGCGTTGGTTTGCTGCAGGTGCAGCAGGCACTTGTCTTCCTCCATGGAAAGGATTTTCTTCTGTGTCTGAAGCTCCTCTTGTGCCAAGCCTGGAGCAAAAGCCACACATAGCATAGGTGCGGTGTGGCAGCACTAACTGTGTTAGCTTTGGAGCTCATCAAAAGCTTGGAAGCTTGAAAGGGAGTTTTCTTTCCCAGGTCTGAGCATGCCATTCCCAGTTCCTCGTTTAACCCTCCCCTAGGTGCTGGTGATGAGCGCTGAGCTGTCTCTGACCCTCTGGGGTTACTTTGTAAGGGAAAATCCAGCATTTAGAAACCTGTAGTTCCCAATTTGGCCCTGCTGCTCTTTCTGGTGGAGCGCTGTGGTCCTTGCAGCAAACCGCTGCTGTGTTCTGTGTTCGAGGCAGTCAAGCAAGAAGCTGTGGAGTGTAGGTTCATACTTGGGATATGTTGTCTGCACTGGCAGCTTCCAAACTTCCAAACTACTGACACCTTCTCTGAGATGTACTGGTCACCATGGGCAGCAATACTTCCATGAGGACATCTAGAATATAATGAATCCTTCAGGGACAACTCTTCAGTAGGGGCTAGTAACAGATACCCTGTATTGCAGAATTCCATTACCGTGTCAGCATTTCTCTCTCTAATATGTCATGTGCTCAGGGACAGCAGGATGCTGGCCCAAGGAGGCAAGAAGACGATATGCTTCCAAGTGTCTCCTGGTGGAGGGGATCAGTGTGTGCCTGACAAGAGCTGATTCCCTCCTCTTGATTATTTGGCAATCCATGCTCATTGCTGGAATAAGCATTTTAGCAGAGAATAAACTGCAGTGTACCTGTTAACCCCACAAATGTGGAGCTTCCCTCAAGCCAAACATCTTCAAATACATCAACAGGCCCTTGCTCCTCTCCTCCCTGGGAGGTCATTGCCTCTTGTCTTGGCTTGAAGCACACTGCATTGCCTTCTGCTGTCCCTGCGAGCATGTGGCTCCTGGTGCAGGGCTTGTTTCAACAGTTAGCTGGTTGGGTTCTGCTGGTGGGCTCTCCGAGCCCAGGGGGTGGTAGCTGTTGTCTTTCACTGGCTGCTGGGGGTTGCTCCTGAGCTCTTGCTTCCTTGAGGCCTCTGTAATCACTTATTACTTGTTTCTGTTCTCTGTGGTTTTGTGTTTAGGCACGAGATCAGCTAAACAATGCCCTGGAGCTCAGCAGACATGATCTGACTTACATGATGCTGGGGAAAATTCACCTATTGGAGGGGGAGATGGACAAAGCCATTGAAGTCTATAAGAAAGCCGTCGAGTAAGAATATATCCTTTTTTCTCTCTGCCCATGTCCCATCCTATGCCAGGAAGAATTTGATTGGTGTCCCTGATCTGAATTGAGGACATGATTAAAAAGGCAATAGTAATTATGGATTACCATAGATGGTACAATGGATTCTCTGTGCAAAGCTGACACTTAAAAGCTATTCAGCTGTCTCTGCTCTCAGCTGTAGTCCTGCTCCTGCTAACAGTGTGTCAGGGAAAAAGGTAGATGTTGGAAGGGCTGCCAAAGAAAAACTGGAAAACCAAAGGGACCGAGATACCTGGGAGCAAACCTCTCCAGAACTGACGTCATCCACTAAAAAGATGGAACCTGGGTGTCTCTCTAACCCTGATTGTGTCAGAAATCAGTTGCTGGGGTTTACGTGCTGTTTTCACTTGGAGTGATGTGTGTTTCAGAGTGGGTGAGTAGGCAAACACATGATGGCATGGTGGACAGGGAGCTTCTCCCACCCCCTCGCTGTTTCTCAGTACTGATCTATCTTGGGTTAGGGCATTCCTGAGCATCTGATTTACCAGTGCTTTTAAGGTGTAGTTCTGTAATGGAGGCAAACACTAAAGAAAAGCAGGAGCATGTCAGAAGCCACTGGAGGATCTGCATTCTGTCCAGGCCCTTTCCAGGCTGTTTCCTTTACACAGCTGCTGTTGTACATCTGACCCAATGTCAGATGTTTTGTACCCAATACATCTGGCAGCGTATTGGGCTGGGAAAACATTTGTTCTAATCCAGAATGTTTGTTACGTAACTAATCCTTGCTAAGCATCTTACCAGGTTGATGTCTCTTATCTCAGTGCTCCTCTGCCCTCCCTTCTTCCTCACTCCTCTGTTTTTCTGAGGTTTTTTGTGTTTTCATCTGCCTGCTGTTACCAGCTCAGCTCCAGGATAGACTGTTGTTGCTCTGTGGTTCCCCACCAACAGGCACAGGCCGCTTTGTTCTGCTTGGGGTGTAAAGGTGCCAGAGTAAGTGTGCATATTACATTTCTTGAGTCTTGATAACAGGAACTGAAAACTTCCTTCTGTTAAGGTGAGGGAGGCACAAATACAGTGTCTCTTTCTGCTTTTCCTTTTTTGTTGTTCTTTTCATTCCATTGACATCTTCAAAAGCTACTGGGAATGGGGATGCTTCTAAAAGGGTTCACAGCGTTGCAGTGTGAACTCACACAGTGAACCATGGGAAGCTGCACACAGTAATTGAAAGCCCTTGGGACATATTTTGTCAAGCTTCTCTGTGCTGAATGGGCTGGTGTGTATGGCCAGGGTTGCATTAACAAGTGGTGCCTCTCTGAGCGCTCTGGTCCACAGCTGGTCTGTGAAACCAGGTTTTTAATCATTTTATAGGGTGAATTGAAAGTCTGATGTTGAGTGTGTGTAGGATCCATCAGAAATGCTGAAGATTGCATGTCCTACATGGCCCAGGAGGCTTCAGATGGATTTACAGCTTGGTTTATGGGAGACAATGGAAAATCCCATTTTCTCTTTCCAGGTCACTGATGCAGACTCACACTGAAGCTTAACAAAACCCCAGTATTTTCTTATGCATCCAGTTCTGTTTCACAGAACTGTGTCTCCTTCCCATTTGTAAAGACATTTTGAAAGCTTAGGTGTCATATCCCTCAGATGAAGCCCCCGTGATGACAATTGTTCTGATGCTTGTATTTAGTACTAACAGTTAATTTCCTGGAGTGATATAATGTCTATATCACTCTACAATGCTATAATGTAGCATCACAACTCTGCGGTCTGGTTTTACCTTCTTCTAGCAGTGCTAATAGGCAACCAGCTCTGGCTTTTGTGTTGCAGGTTTTCCCCGGAGAACGCAGACCTCCTTACAACACTGGGGCTGCTGTACTTGCAGGTACTGAAGCTGTTCCGAGGAACTTAATTACTGTCAGAATGATCCAGGCTTTTTTTTGTCCCCCTGCGCATGACTTGCACACGTTTCTCTGGAGTCTGCACTCACCATGGCAGAGCTTGCTTTTCTCCATCTTTTTCCTTTTTGCCACCAAAAGCAAGTTGATTTCCTGGACCTGAGCCAGAGCAGGAATTCTGTTTGGCAGCCAGCCTAATTCTGTTATAAATCCTCCAGGTATAACAGAACATGACTAGTCATTACCTTGTTTGTGGAGCAGGAGTCTAGCAAGTTATTCCCCTACAAAAGCAGCCATGAAATTGTTAGTGCTAACACACTGTGGAAGGGAATGGGAATCGATTTAAATAACAAAGGAATGCTTATCACTCAGGTCTGTAAAAATGTATGGGAAGGGCTGTCTCATTATTCCGACAGTAAGCTTCCCACAGAGGGAACAAGCAAAGAACTGATGGGCTGGAAATCTGGCACCAAATGTGGGTTTGGAAAGACCATTGAACATTTCATAGAACCGTACAGTGGAGTGGTTTGGGTTGAAGGGACCATAAAGCTCATTCAGTTCCCACCCCTGCCACAGGCAGGGACACCTTCCGCTGGAGCAGGGTGCTCCAAGCCCCTCTGTCCAACCTGGCCTTGAGCACTGCCAGGGATGGGGCAGCCACAGCTTCTCTGGGCACCCTGTGCCAGCGCCTCAGCACCCTCACAGGGAAGACCTTCTGCCTAAGAGCTCATCTCAGTCTCCCCTCTAGCAGGTTAAAGCCATTCCCCTTGTTTTTGTTTAGATGCTTGAGAATAAAATGTAGATCTTGAAAAAAATTGCCTTGCTCCAGAGATATGGAAATTCAAGAGGAGCTTTGGATGTCTGAGGTGGCTGCGTGTAGATATAAAGGGGAGTATGACGTGGGAAGGGGGATCTGTAAGATGGAGGTAGCACGAGTATAACGTTCACCCTGTGAATTTAGCTGCCAGGTCTGTGCTGTGATTCATTTGTTCAGTTTGTCGTGTCTCTGGGTACATGCTCACCTTCAGGAGTGTTAAAGATGCTTCTACAGCTTTCCCACTTGCTGCTAATTACAGAAGGTGCTAGACTTGGATGCGTCAGTACAATTGGTGGTGTGACAGATGGGCTTCTCATCAATTTTTGTGACCAAAAAAGGACACCAGTATCCAGAGTTTTATCCTGTTTGGACTGGTATAATTCTGGCATAACTCAATTGAAGATGATAGGATTTATTTCAGTGATTCTAAAGAGTCATCTGCTTATATATAGGCAAAGTCATGCCCAATAACACTTGCAGCCTGTTAGAAGACAAGGGAGGACTTCTTCTTAACCCACTTACTCCTGAATTTCTGATGCTTATTTACTTCTTTTCCCAGCTTGGGGATTACCAGAAGGCTTTTGAACACCTTGGGAATGCACTTACTTATGACCCGGGCAACTACAAGGTATGAGGAGTGGAAATGAACCAGCTGAATGATGATGAGACACCTCCTAAAGCTAATTCCAGTAGCAGAGCTTTGGCATCTGTAGTGAGGGTCAGCCTGGAGAGGCTGAAAAGGATCGTACCTGGAACGCTTTCTTCGAAGTACATTTCTGAGACCTTTCCCTGGGTAGGGAGTTGGGTGTGTGTGGAGGTAGGGAAAGGAGAAGAGGCACAATATGGGATAGTAAATTGATCCCTTTGATTTCTAATCTGAAGTTGCAGCAAAACCAAGTGGAATTTACTTTGGAAGGCAAGTCTTCTAGACAGCGTTTCCAGAATTCCAAGAGCTGTGTGCAGGTCTCTCTGACTCAGCACAGAGCACAGATACAGGTGTTGTTGCATTCTGCTAGTTCTCCCATCTGCTAATAACCCTGTCTGTGCTTCCAGCTGTTGGATACACATGTGCCTTTCCTTGGCTCTGGTTTGGAAAGCTGAGCTTGGCATCTAGTTTTCCTCCCTGATGGTGAAACCGCTTCCCTTTTTAGGCATGTGACTTCATTTCTCTCTGCCTCTTCTCTCCTTCTGCACGATGCTAACAACGTGGAGTACTGAAATGCGTGGCTAACAAATGATACACGAGCGCAAGGCAAATGTTATTGTGCAAACACCTTTACACTTGCAGATCTGATGTGTCGCTGTGAAATACTAGAAGGGCCTTCACTGGTGTGGTTTAGATAAATGTGCTGTAATTGCTTGCTTTTCCCCGCATGCATGTTTCCATGAATTTTCAGGCTCAGGCAGTCAGTGTGAACTAGGCAGGCTTTGCTGCGGGTGTCTCGCTTGAGCGTGTTTTATTCTCCACTTAACTTGCACCAGCACTATTTCTATCTGTGCTTGTCAGTAAAAAGAACCTATTTAGTGCGTAGATCTCCTCAGAGGCTCAGACTGTCAGAGGTACTACTGTCACCCCAAACCAGGCCCTCAACACTTGTCACATTGTGCTGTTTCTAAGACAGTTATGATCAAGATAGTGCAGGGAGAAGCGGACTCGAGTCCCTTCTTTCCCCTGTCTTCTGCTCAATGCCGAGAGATTCCAGAGTCCTCACCTGCTCCCCACTGTTGGTTTTGGCTACCCCTGGAAGAAAACCCATAAAGAAGTTAAAGGCTTGCTCTTGAGATGGCTTTTTTTATTCACGTTGTCCTGTTGTCGTCTTCTGTACCTGGGATAACGGAGTTCTGCAGCCTCTTGTCTTCTCTCAAAGGCTACCTTGGCTGCTGGCAGCATGATGCAGGCGCATGGAGATTTTGACGTTGCCCTCTCCAAGTACCGGGTGATAGCCAGCACTGTGCCTGAAAGCCCCCCGCTGTGGAACAACATCGGGATGTGCTTCTTTGGGAAGAAGAAATACATCGCTGTAAGCATCTGGTTTCCTTTCTTTTTAGATCTGTAGCTAACGTCATGCAAGAACGAGATTCCTCTTGTGGCAGAGGCAGGAGGTCTGTTTGAGAGGGCTGTGTTACAGCACATTCATTCCTTGTTTTCAAGGCTATCAGTTGCCTGAAGCGGGCAAACTACTTGGCTCCCTTTGACTGGAAGATCTTGTACAATCTGGGGTTAGTCCACCTCACAATGCAGCAGTATGCATCTGCTTTCCACTTCCTCAGTGCTGCCATCAACTTCCAGCCCAAGATGGGAGAGCTCTATATGCTCCTTGCAGGTATGCAATGCTCCATTATCCAGCTCTGTGTATATCCGCCTTAGGAGATGCAACGTTATAGATACAGAAAGTTTGGGCTGAAGTAAATCCCGGATAAAGATTAAACTAAGAAGCTGTTCCCCAGGAGGTCACTGAAAGGTATGGTCTTAATAGGTGTTCGCTCTCAGTGGTGAACAGGAAGGTTAAATTGCAGTCAGATCCAGATTAAACATTAAAGAAGACTTTTCACATGTTCGAGTTTGTGTTTGGGTTGCCTGAGGAGTGGGTGTGGATTTTCAGGACTGGATATTTGTGGGGTCAAGTGAGACAAATGTGTCAGAAGTGACATTGTGAGGGTTAATTGTGGCAGCAGTCCCTGATAGCGCCTATTTATTTTGTGATGTAATGCCATTCAGAATTGTCCTAAAAATCACAGAATCCCAGACTGGTTTGAGTTGAAGAGACCTCAAAGCTCATCCAGTTCCAACCCTTGCCACAGGCAGGGACACCTTCCACTGGAGCAGGGTGCTCCAAACCCCTGGGTCCAACCTGGCCTTGAACACTGCCAGGGATGGGGCAGCCACAGCTTCTCTGGGCACCCTGTGCCAGCATCTCAGCACCCTCGCAGGGAAGAGCTTCTGCCTCAGAGCTCATCTCAGTCTCCCCTCTGGCAGGTTAAAGCCATTCCCCTGTCCTGTCCCTCCAGGCCCTTGTCCAAAGCCCCTCTCCAGGTTTCCTGTAGCCCCTTCAGGCACTGGAGCTGCTGTGAGGTCTCCCCTTCAGGAGCCTTCTCTTCTCCAGGCTGCCCCAGCCCAGCTCTCTCAGCCTGACTCCAGAGCAGAGCTGCTCCAGCCCTTGCAGCAGCTCCATGGCCTCCTCTGGCCTCTCTCCAGCAGCTCCAGGTCCCTCCTGTGCTGCTGCCCCAGGAGCTGGATCAGGACTGCAGGGGGGCTCTCCCCAGAGCACAGCAGAGGGGCAGGATCCCCTCCCTGAGCTGCTGCTCCCGCTCTGGGGGTGCAGCCCAGCACACGCGCAGATGGCAATGAAGTCCTTGTGCAGCATCATCTCTGTGTGTACATTTTGTTTTGCAGTTGCTCTGACAAACCTTGAAGACATCGAGAATGCCAAGCGTTCCTATGAGCAAGCTGTGGCACTGGACAAGTAAGTCCTGCTGGTGACTGTATTTGAGTGCATTGCTTCGCCTCCCTGAGCCTCGTTTCCTTTGCATGCTCTGTCCCTCCGTCTGCTTTGACCTTAAAGGGTTTGCAGTGAGGAAACATTTTAATCCCTGCAGTGCCTCAAGTGACAGTTTTAAATCCACTCTTTTTAAGAAAAAGAAGAAAACAACCCCGAATTTCAGCTGTGAAAAATTGAAGGGGAAATTTTGTTTCAGGCCAACCCAAAGCTGGTTTCTATTTTGCTGTTTAGTCAGTGAGTCAGTGGTGATGACTTTGGATTCCAGCCCTCCTTCCAGTGAATAGTTGTACACAGCGGAGCAGATTCAATAGAAGAAAACCAGCCATTCCCAAATATTTTGTATCCCAAAGCCCGAGCACAGTGTGGAGCAGGGGGATGCTCTGAGTAAAGCCTGTTCTGGATCGGGCAGAGGGAAGATTTTTATCTTGGAGAATGTGGGCAAGAAGTTCATGCAAAGCACAGAACAGGACAGCAGTGTGGTCCATTCTGCTCCCTTTTGTGACCCATCTCCCTGTTTGCAGTCCAGCTCTTGGTTTCAGAAATGTAAAACTGAACCTCGCAGCCTTTCAGAATTTAAGGCAGAACCCCAAATTTCTCCCAGATTTTGTCTCTCTCCCCAGTTTACTGGGAATATTTGCATACTCAGAGCCTGCAGCACTCTGCTCCTGAGCCAGGAGTCTGTATGCTGGCCCCTAGGCAGTGGCAAAAGCACCCTCCATCTGCAGTGGCCACCTCAAAGTGGCATGAGAAGATGCTGGTCCCTTTTCCTCTGTGCTCTTTAACATGGGAGCGCTGGCCAGGCTCAATCTGGGGAATTCTGGAAGCTCCTAAGCCCATTGTAAAGGGCAGCAGGTTTCAAAACCCACTGCAGTGCACTTCCTGTGATGAGGTGCTGTAAACGCTTTCAGACATTTACTGGGAATTGCCTGGCTTGAGCATGCTGCGTGCATCTGGCGCTGGGGTTCTTCATACTTATGCATCAAAAGAGCTACAAAGAAGGTTTAAGTCTGTTTCAAACGTGGGTAGGTCTGTGCAGCCTCCTCCTTGGAACCAAACCTGGGCAAACTGTGCTCAAGGGTTGGTACATGGACTGCTGTGGGAGAACGTTTGCAATGATGCATTGGTTGTTCCTACCAACAGCACTAAGTCCGGTTGACTCCTGGCTTTCCTACACAGCCGTCCAGGCCCAGAACAGCAGCGCAGGACCTTAGAGACTGCTCAGACTGTTATTGTGTGGCTGCATCCCTGTCCCCACAGGCTTTCTTTGCTGGCACATGAAGAACTGCTTGGCTGGGATGAAGACAGCCGTGTTTGTTTCCATTGCCAAAAGTACTTGGTTGACATTGGCCTGGGTGCCATGGGTACCATGGGGCCTGCAGTGGAAAGCATCTTGGACAAACCTTTCAAAAAGGTGCTTCTTCTTAGTACAATGAGTTCCAGCTCACAGCTCTCCTTCTTTCTGGGGTTCTTTGGCTTTTTTCTAACTGTCAGGTTGCTTCTCAGCTCTTGATGGTGAATCAGCTTCGTGAAGGTCAATGTGTTTGAAACTGGCTTTTCCCAGATGTGTCTGGCCTCTGCAGGGTTTTGCTGTGTAGGTTTGGTTTCTTGGAGCTTGGCTTTTTTGAGGGAGATGGCAAAGAGATGGGGTTTAGGTTATGTGTTTGTTCACGCACTACTTCCTTTGCTTTGGCAAAGACAATGAGGAGGAGTTTTGTGGGGTGCAGCATCAGCATTCCAGTTCCAGTTAAAGGAATACCAGTGGTTATAGATGCTCTCAGATTTCTGCTGATAGTCTTCTTTCTTGCAGCACTGTCACATAACTTCCTGAGGATGGATAGTCCTGGTCTGCAGATGTCAATCCTATTTATTGAACAATGTTAGCAGAAGCCTTCCCTTCCATGCTCCTCTCTGGCTTGGCACCGAGTGCTGGAGTCCTTGGATGGCTCCAGTTATCCCTGCCAAGCTCCAGGAGAGGGCACCAGTCCCTTGTTCACATTTCTTGAGCAAACTACAAAGCATCTCTCGCTGGCGTGTGTGCGGATTGCGTTTAAGTTCTGTATCAGATAATACACATGCGTCTTGCTCCGCCAAAATAAGGGTGAGATTCAAGCTGATGAAGGTCAGAGCAGTTTGTTGAGCGTGGTTCCTCAGGCAAGGATCAGCTCTCCCAGAGCTTCAGGTATGGATTACAGAGCCAAGGAGTCAGCTCTCTCTTCCCTCCGGTTTGGTTTGCTCACTCCTGGCTATACCGGAAGAAAAGTTGCTGTTTGGGGTTAATGTGAAGAAAATGGATACTGTAGAAAATAAGAACACATGGGGGAATTTTTGAGATCATCATAGAATCCCAGCGTGGTTTGGGTTGAAGGGACCTTAAAGCTCCTCCAGCTCCAACCTCTGCCACAGGCAGGGACACCTTCCACTGGAGCAGGGTGCTCCAAGCCCCTGTGTCCAACCTGGCCTTGAACACTGCCAGGGATGGGGCAGGCACAGCTTCTCTGGGCACCCTGTGCCAGCGCCTCAGCACCCTCTCAGGGAAGAGCTTCTGCCCAAGAGCTCATCTCAGTCTCCCCTCTTCCTGTGCTTTTCTGCATCAAGAAGGGAGGCAGGACTGCACAAGTAATAGTGTTATTTGGGGCATTGGTCTCCTCTTCAAGTCTTTCACTAATGGGTGTCAGCTCCTGTTCCTCTGTAACAGTCCATGCAGTTACGTGTGCTTGTACTGGGTGAGTGAGGGAAGAGGTGAGGGAAATGAAATGTGAACATCATGTTCTGTAGCATGTTGGGCTGTAAAATACAGTCAGTAAGGCTGAGTCTGTCCCACTGCCCTGTCCTGTGACAAGCTGCTCTCCTACAGGCTGGGAGAGCCTGAGGTAAGTCAGAGCAGAGCTCAGCTTTCGCAGTGACCCCCCCTCACTGCTGCACCTGTGCCAGGGCCAAGGGGCTGGGTGACCAGGCACTGACTGAAGGCAGTCCCAAAATGGTCCCATGTGCAAAGAAGTGGCTGTTGCAGGGAAGAGCCTTGCAGGGGTGAGGTGACCCACAGGATCATGTGTAGTGCCACGGACACTGGGGTACTTTGTGAGCCCAAGTGCCGGGTCTCTTGCCAAGCACGTGGGACTCTCACGTTCCCAAAGAACTCTGGCTCTGCAGCCCCTCATCTGCTTTGGAGTCACAGTGCCCGTGGCTTGTCTATGCCAGGCAGAATGGTGCCTCCAGCTTTGCTGCTGGGGCACAGGTCTGGATAAGTGTTACCGCAGGGAATGTGATGGATCCCGTGTGTCTGCTGCAGGTGCAACCCCCTGGTCAACCTGAACTACGCTGTCCTGCTGTATAACCAGGGTGACAAGAAGGGAGCCCTCTGTCAGTACCAGGAGATGGAGAAGAAGGTCAATGCCTTGAAGGAGAGCAGTACCCTTGACTTTGACCCTGAGGTATGTGCCCGACAGTTGGCAGCAGGAGCTGAGCAGCCACACCAAGGCTGGCAACAGCCGAGGAGGAAATCTGACTTTGGAGTCCAGTTCTTAGGAACAAATTCTGCTTATGAGATTTCCGAGCAGAGCTGGCACCTGCTGCGAGCTGCTTGCTTCATCCCTGCTCTTTGAAGCCCAGTGCTCCAATCAATACACAGCAGGACAAGATTCCCTCTTAATTAAAGGAGTGAATTAGTGGAGATGTTTCCCTCGAGCACCGTGGCGGTGGCCAGCTCTGCCAGCTCTCGTGTTGTTATGGGGGGTTGTGGTATTGTTGATGTTACTGTTGCCTGAAGTGTTCCTGTTTACAGTGGTTTTCTCTCTTCACTTCTTGAGATGGTGGAGGTCGCCCAGAAGATGGGAGCTGCCCTGCAAGTAGGGGAGAGCCTGGTCTGGACTAAGTCTTCTGAAGAACCTAAATCCAAGCAGAAAGCTGCTCTGTCAGGCAAATCCTCCAGCACTCAGCAGCCGCTGGGCTCTAACCAGGCCCTGGGCCAAGCCATGTCCTCAGCTGCAGGCTATGGGAAGGCCATGCAGCTTCCCTCAGGTACTTCTCTTTTGCTTCTCTTGAAAGTAGAACTGTGTGAGGGGAAAAGAGAAATCTCTCTTCCTTTGAGTAAGGAGTTACAGCACATGTCTAGGAAGGTACTGACTTGCTTACCCAGCAGTGGTGTCAATCTTTGGTGCTAACTGTCCCCGATTTCTGAGTGAAGGAAGCATGGAAAGGAGGTGCTCTCTGTGGGACATAACACTATCCTCCTTTGCAGGGCTGTGGAGAGCCAGTGAAATTTCCCTTCCTGTCCCAACCACGACGGGCAGGACTCCGTTGGCACAGGGTTGAGCTCTTGCTCTGGACAGGGGGTGGTTTCAGAAACCAGACCTCTTGTCTTCCTTTGGAAGAGCCCAGGAGCTGCCATGCACAGAGAGGGAATTGTGGACATTCTGAAACAATCATTTCTGTTACAAAAATGACTGCAATTGGATTGCTTTGAAGCTGGATTACCTTCTAGTGGTGGCTCCTGGGCTGGAGCTTGCTCAGAAGGTAGTGTCAGCCTTCGGAGCTTTGCACTGACAGCTGTACTTGCTGCTTCTCGCTGGGGCTGGGTAGGAGCATCTCCGGAGCCACCATCATAGCCTGACCTCCTCTCACCCCTTGGCTTCCGAGGAGGAATGCACTGGGTTCATCATGGTGCTGTTCTGTCACCATTAGTCTTGGTGCCTGCAGACTGAAGCAGGAAGGAGGTTGTGTAACCCAGGCCTCTTGCTTTGCTCCCCCTAAGGACCTGTTCCACTTCCCATGCATAGAACAAACTTTCCGTGCAGGGAAGACTTAGGCAGAAAAGCTGAAGAATAAAATGTAACGGGAGTTTAGGGCTTACCTGGAGGACCTCATTGCCCGTATCGGAGAAGGGAGCTAGTTCAGGTCATCACTTGTCAGCCTAAAGCTAAGTGTAGAAGCAACTTGAGCATGGCAGTGTCCTGTTTTGGTTTTATTCTCCAATTAGCTGCTTGAACCGCCTGGAAACTCTCCCTGAGTCTGCTAAAACTGGGGACTAAAACTGATACCTGAGTATAAACCAGCCTCAGTGGAACTGTTTCCCTTTCCAAAGCATGAATGAATGCCTAAGGTTGTACTGACTCACCACAGCAGCCCAGCTGAACGAGATACTGGGCTTCCCTTCAGCAGAGCTTTGGGTACTGTAAGGTCTGCCTGGGTAACTCACAGCAGAGTTGGGTGCTATTGGACAGAGGAAACCTGAGAGTAATTGATAGTTGTTGTTCTGCATCTCCATGCTGCCTGGAAGGGCAAAGAGAACAGACAAAACACGTGTAGTCATACAGTGACTGTAACTGTGCTCTCTCTCCAGGTGCTGGAGCTCCGGCCCCTCGTGCAAAGTCTCCCTCACTGCCTCTGGAACCAGAACCAGGCTCAGAAATGAGCCCCGAGGAAACCCCGGCACCCGCAGTGGCGGAGGAGCAGAGGAAAGAGAAGCACAAGAGCTCCCAGGCAGGGGAGTAGGAGGGACTGTGGGCAGGACAGGCAGGAGCAGGAGCATCCCCAGCTGCCTGCTGACCGGAAGGGGACCTGCCCTTGCCCTGACCCCGCTGTCAGTCACTCCGAATACAGCAGTTTCTGTTGATGGTTTTAGCACGTGGTCTCTACCTTGTCCCACGGGGGAGTTGCAGCAATCGGAAGAGGTTTCTGTGTAGCTACCGTTACTGTGGTCACAGCTTACTACAAGAGGCTGGAGAATGGAGATCCGTCTATCCCCAGGGTTGGCAATCTGCAGGGGGTTGGTGTAAGTTCTCCAGAAGGATGCTGAAGTGCCCAGTATGATTAGGAAAGCCAGCAGTAGTAGCTTAGGATCCTGGACCCCAAAGAGATCAAACCCTTCCAGTGGCTGAACTTGGAAGCATGGAGGAAGCCCTACAGAGGCTGTAGTAAGGTCGGTGGTAATAATGCTCAGAGAGGGGTGAAGGTAGCACCTCACCAGGACACGTGCAGAGCAGGAAGCCAGGCTCAGGACTAGCACAGCCTGGCTCACCAGAAGCGTAGGCTTTTCCATGGGAGCTAAGCAGGTTGGAAAGCTGGCCTATGGCAAGGCAAGTGCTCAGGGCTGGCTGTTGGGGAAGCAGGTAGCAGGCAAGTCTGCCAAGTTCCTCATTGTGCTGAGAAACCGGGTAAATGAGCTTCAGCAAAGCTCTGCCTGTGGGATTGGAGCTCTGCCTTCAGCTTGTATTGCCCAGCATGGGGTGTAAGATTGGTTTGCAGGGGAAAAAATGAACAAGCCTTTGCAGCAAAGATGATAGGGTGGCCTGAGTGCTGAACGTAAATTGGTTTAGTACCAGCAGCCATGCTCGGAATGGTTTAGTTACACCCTCCTGACAGTTGCATTTTAGGGGAAATCATTTACTGTAGCTGCAGGGTGGCAAAGCAGCCCCTTGGTGAGCAGAGCAGGGAATGTTAATGCCCACGCGGCACTAGAGGTGCTTTCAAAATGTTTTTACCCTTGAACAGCACAATCTCAGCCTTTCTCTTCTCTTCTCTGCTGCTGTCAGTTTGTTGCCTCTGGGATTTATCCAGAGCTTGATACAGGTCCTAAACCAACTGCTTTGGGGAACTAAAGGTGGAACCATGGTACTTTACATCAAGTATTGGGTTCAGTAGTTTTCCTCCTCCTCCCCCCTGCGTCCTGAGGCACGCAGAAAGCTGCCATGGCTGTGGGACTTCCAAAGCTGAATCTTCGGAGATCAGTGTTTGCTGGTGAAGCCACTCAGCTCTTTAAAATGGGTTTCCTGCTTTTAGCTCTGTGCTGCTGCCTTGTGCCACCCCACAATTAACAAATCCAGCCCAGGAGGGTTAGTGATGGCAGCTCCTCTGTAGCAACAATGTGAAAGCAGCATGACCACGGCGCTGGATACATTAACATCCTTCAGTTGTGCTTTGTGGTTAGCTGCTATTATCCAAAATGACATTAATGCATCTTTAGAGTGCAAAGAGGAACTAAAGTGCTATTCTGCTCCCTGGAGAACACTAGGAGAGCTGGAACCCTTCACTTTCTCCTCTGTTTTGATGGCCAAAGCTGCCTGCTTATCTCAAATGTGGCTTTTTCCCCCCAGCTGTCACGTACCACTGGGGTTTGTGTCAGTGCAGCTTCAGGGCAGCACTCCTGTAAGGCTTCCCTTGTGCTAGTGGGGAAGAAAACAGAGGATCTTCATGTAGCCCTGGCAGAATGGAACAAACAGACACGCAGCAGTGTGAGCAGGTACAGTGCTGCCACTTTATTCACGGTAACCATCTTACCTGGCAAGTTACTGCAACCATGATGGAGTGCCTGTGGAGAAGAGGTTAGGATTGCAGAGCAGAGGGAGGCAGCATATGGCAGCTCTTAAATCACCTCCAAAGCTTCAGTTCAAGGGGACTAGAGCACCTCCCATATGAAGACAGGATGAGAAAGTTGGGGCTGTTCAGCCTGGAGAAGAGAAGGCTGCGTGGAGACCTCAGAGCAGCCTTCCAGTATCTGAAGGGGGCCTATAGGGATGCTGGGGAGGGACTCTTCATGAGGGACTGTAGTGATAGGACAAGGGGTAACGGGTTCAAACTGAAACAGGGGAAGTTTAGATTGGATATGAGGAAGAAGTTCTTTACTGTGAGGGTGGTGAGGCACTGGAATGGGTTGCCCAAAGAAGCTGTGAATGCTCCATCGCTGGCGGTGTTCAAGGCCAGGTTGGACAGAGCCTTCGGTGACATGGTTCAGTGGGAGGTGTCCCTGCCCATGGGAGGGGGGTTGGAACTGGATGAGCTTAAGGCCCTTTCCAACCCTGACTATTCTATGATTCTATGATTATAAGATGTTCTTTCCCAATAGCAATTGATCACTATGATCTTTTATCACAAAGGCTTTGAAGAAGCTCCAGCACAAGGAACAGTGACCAGAGCAGGTTACAGGTGGGTGAGTGCCGGCATTGTCAATACAGGAAGATTGTAGCTCTATCTGCTTATGTCCCTTTGGCTTTTAGCAGCTGCATTGCTCTGCCCTCTGCTTGTTTGGAGGTTCTGTAAAGGTGTTTAAAATGAATACATATTTTAGTGAGAAGCTTCTGCAGACGATTAGCCAGTTCATCTGTGAAAGGAGCAGCAGCACCTCAGTGCTTCCTGGATGTGAAGGGAGCAGAAGGGAGCTTCATGTCTAAGGAGGCATTTTTGAAGATGTAATTATGGTTGGACAATAAACAGAACTGAGGGTCCTCATCCTGTCCCCTCTCCTGGTGTGGTGATGGTGACATTTGCATACAGTAAATTTGTGGTGTCTTTACAGAGGGCTTTTCTTATGTTACTAATGATGAGAATGAGGCCAAACAGTTCTTTCAACTGGAATTAATCAAGGGCTTTTTCAGCAGGCCTGTACTCAGTCATTTAGGGAGCTTGCAAATCACACCTTATGTTCCAAAACCTGTTTCTGGCATTAGCCATAATTCTCATCTTCTCTTTTCGGCCCCTAATTGAAATTTGAAGACTGAAATGAATAATGAGCTTAGTTTCTAGGGAAGTAGAAACCATCTGCTTCAGGAGGGCTTTCTCCCCTTTTCAGAAAGCCGGGTGCCATCAAAGAGGTTAAATCAGCGCTTACAATGTAGGTTGCAGCTTGGCTGCCTCCCGGAAAAGAAACTCCATGTCCCTCAGACAGCAACACTCGGGCCTTGTTTCAGCCCAGAGTAATGATCTGTCTGCTCCGCAGCGGGTGTCCAGCCCAGACAGACTGGCTTTGAGGTCCCCGAGCCAGCGGGCTGCTGGTTCATCATACAGGCAGGCTCGTGCCCTGCTCCTGTGCAGAACCCGGTTTGCCCAGCTGTGGTCAGTGCCAGGCTGCACTGAGCAAGGTGGACCTTGGGTCCTACTCAACCTCCTGTTCTTGTGGAAGGTGTTAAAGGTTTAGGCTTCCCCCTTGGGAAGTGGATTTCAGTTTCTTCTTCAGAGACAGACAAGTCTCAGTGCTGAATAAGGAATATAAACTTGACTAAAATAGTAAGCTCCACTCATAAATGCGCTACAAAAAGATGGATTATAACTAGTTCATCTGCCAAGAGTTTTATGTAGTAGGAAACACAGTTCTGCGACATGGAAAGCTTTAGCACTCTCAAAGCAAACTGCACCAAACCCCAGTGTCAGTGTAGATACAGGCAAGGTTTGAGCCCAGTCTTACCCAGGCTGTGCTGACGAAGGAGCAGCGTTCCTGAGAAGCTCACAGGGAGGTTTTCAGGGTGTATTTTTCTGTCTCCCCCACTTGCACTTTAATGAGCTCCTTCCTCCTCCTCAGCATTTGTGTTCCTCAGCTGCTGAGAGATGTCCTCAGTAAAGGCTGATGCCAGGCTCAGTGTTCAAAGTGACAGCGAGCTGTTTGGAACAGACACCGTCCTGAGCTTCCAGCACAGAAGGTAATGGCCGTGCATGCTGGTTCCAACCTGCGCCTCTTCCCTCTGCTGAGAGAGCATCCTCCCACAGGAGTCTGGATCAGTAACTCCCTGAGGATTCAGTCTGGTCAGCACGTAGGTTCCACCTGAGATGTTATACAAGAAGCTGCTCCATCTGTTACAGAAGAGAACTTCATCTGATGTCTCTGAACAGACCAAACAGTCATTTCTGGCTTTAAGATCGAGTTTTACTGAAGATGTTCATCAAACTCGGTATTGCTGGAGCAGAAAGAGACAGGCGTGAGGAGAGCAAAATAGGCTGCAAATAGGTTTCCTCTGCCCCTTAGCACTGAAGCTTTAAAAACAAAGAGCAAAGGCAACCTTTCCCATTCTCATTTCTCTCTAGTTACCTCACTAGTTCTTGGATGGACAGCATGAGACAGCCTTTGTTTGCAGTCTGTTCTAGCTGCTTTTAACCAATGAGTCTATAAGCATATTTTATTTGAAGCAGAAGCCTCTGGTATGATCACAGGTATAAAACTCAGCTGTGTGCTATTACCCAAACTTAACTGCGCTACAGAGAGCACAACTATTACAGCTTGAACCAAACATTCACACTCAAATGCTGAGTTAATGCAGGATGTAAGAACAGTCCAGCCAAAGTCATAAAAACAATGCAGGCTTTTTCCACTTTTCTGTGGTTCTTCCAAATGTACTCAGGACTGAGGAGTTTCCCTACAGCAGAAATAGCAACGCAGCACACTGTGTGACAGAGGCACTTGTGAGCACTGCTTCAGCGCAGGCTGCTCCAAGCACAGGGAGCAGCAGCCAGTGCCGAGTCTCAACATGGAGAGGGACACTTTGGCTGCTCGCTCCTTGACAACAGTATCAGTGCTCACCCAGGCTGTAGGAGCCCAACAGCAAAAGGTTTAAACAACTGTTGGGGTAAGTGGAGTTCACAGAATCCCAGACTGGTTTGGGTTGGATGGGACCTTAAAGCTCATGCAGCTCCAACCCAAGCTGCTAGCTTGCTGTCGCAGGCATGAGCTCATCTATTGCATCTTCAGCAACCTATGTGGGGAATAAACATTTCCCGTGGAAACCCTTCTTTCCAGGAGTACAGGGCCAGCTGAGGCTTGAGCCATCCAGCACTGCGGATGCGGAGCTATGAGTAACCCACAAGAACAAACAGGTTTTGTAGAGACAAGAGGGGAAAGCAGAGATCACTTCAAGCCTGGGTTTGAAGCTTTGGTACTTTTGCAACTGTTCTGTTTCTTCCTGGAGAAGGGAGCTCTGGGGGTTTGCAATCCATTAGAAAAGTTTGTTTAGAAACCTCTCACCTCCCAGGGACGTGGAGTTTGTATTGTAAAATACACAACTACAAACCCACAGGCAGTGGAAATGTCATTGCTTTTTCCCCCTTATACAGACCAAACAACCCTCAGTGGCTATTTCCACGTGTGGTGTTCAGCGAGGTCTGATAAAGACAAAGCAGCTTTGCTTTGTTGTCACTACTGCAGCTGTGCAGCAGTGCGAGGCAGCTACATAGGCAGAAGGACTCCAAGAGACTCCACAATCCATAATGAAGCTGGGGGGGCAGAGGGAAGTGAACTGCATCGTGTTCACAGCCTGTAAAACGTGGAGCACGGGCAGGCTGCTGGCCCCGGCCAGCCCATCCAATTTTGTTGCTACATGGAGCGTTTCAAACCTAAATCAGGGATAGCAATGGTATATCCTTAACAGGTCACGCTTGTGACGAATTAGCCTTGGTAAGTGAATCTGGGGAGCCCAATCAAAGCAGACAGAGCAGTCGAGCTGCTCTTGAGAAGCAACTCGGTGCCAGGCATTCACAGGCCAAAGAAGGAATATTACCTGGGGAGAAAAGCAGAAGCAGCAGGAAGAGTTAGTAATGATAATCATCACAAGAGTTCAGCTTCTGGGTCTGGGTGAATTCTGAGCAATAAACCCCTTCTTCAGACTTGTTTATAGCAATTCTTCCTTCAAAGTCGTTTAACAAAAAGCTAATCCAGGCCTGTAACCTCCTGTTGAACACAAGCACAACTTGCTCTTGGACAAGTTCTGTTAGTGCAGCTATGTGATTTTAAACGGCCATAAGGCAACACCAGTCCAACCCCCTGGTTTTGGAAGGGAGAAGTGCAATCCAGCAGCAGGGCCGTTGCTGGTGACAGCCTGTGTGTGTTTGGCTTTGTTTCCAACTCGACTCCCCGCAGCGTGGCTCAGCGTCAGGAAAGTGGCACCCAGCATAAGCACAGGTCCGCTCTCCAGCTGGCAGGATGCAGGGGGTGACCAACAGGCTACGCTCAAAGGTGGCCAAGTAACCTTGCAAATGGCCTTGGGTCTTTACAGAGCTAGAAGGAGAAGATCGATTGTTTCTGTAAGAAGGCTAAAGCAGAACTCCAAGTCCAGTGCAGGAGTTTATCAATGAGCATAAAAAATGACTGTGGATAGAAATACTTCCAGTCTCAGGAAGAGGCTGCACCGAGGTAACATGCTGAGATGCAACAGAAGATGGGATGACCTGCAGGAAAACACTGCACTGACTGTATTTCTCATCTGGTACAACACAGAAGACTTTGCTCAGAGGGAAAGCAGCAGTAAGACACAGGGTGACAGGCAGCACCGTGTGCCAAGTCAGTACAAATTACAAAAGCTGTCAATTTTTATCCTTACAGAGCATTCACAATGGCATTTTCCAACAGGAGAACATCACTGACAGCAATAGGACATATAGTGAAATGGATCCCTCCAGCCTAAGCACCATGGACCCTTCTTCCTCCATTCAGATGCCAAGTCTGACCTCAAGTGACTTCCTACAAATTCTGGTAGGGTCCATGCTTGTGTAGACACGTTGACTGCATTTAATGCAGTTAGAAAACATGGATGATAGCTACGCAAACACCCTTGAAGTTCCTGCTGGAACCATGCTGGAAAGAGACAAACACATCCTGGTGCTGTGCAAGCCACAGCATGTGGCTGGAAAGAGTCGAGGAGGAAAGGAGACAGGAGAACAATATGCAGAAAGTACTGAACAAGGACACATGGTTGTACTTGTTTAATGTCAAAGGCTGTCCAGAGAAAAGAAACTCTCAGTGACCCAGGCAAAGGGGAACACAACATCAAACCCTAAACCAAAGCCTTCCTTGCCTTCAGTCTTACCTGGAAAATGCTGTTGTGGCTTTTGTGCCTCCATATTCCCCAGAACAGGAACACTTGAATGGAGGGCAGGGGAACTGGAGAAAACCACACAACTGTTCTCAAGCAACAACAAAAGCTGTCTCCAGCACTCCACAGTTCTCCAGAACACCAGGTCTAAGCACCCACTGTTAGCAAGGAAGGGATTCAGTGCACAGCAACCACAGGTATTGCTTTGTAGTTTACCCGGCAAGCAAATCAAGCTGTCTCCTCAAACAGAAACCCTGATCATCTTCACTTCTAGGTTTCCCCGAAAACTAAGCACAGGCTACTAGGGCTCAGCTGGATACCTTTAGCACAGAGACAAGAGATACCCAGGGTAAATCTAGGCAGCCTTGAGCCAGGTTGTGTGGGTGCATTTAAGGAGTTGTGCAGCGTGCGTCACATTTTGGGACTCTGGCTCTCCCCAGGGCCGGGGACACTGAGGCTGAAAGGCCGAAGATTCCATCCTCACACCAAGCAAGCGGAAGGTTTGCTCTTGCCACCAGCAAGGTGCTGGGAGGAGATAATGCAAGAGCCCTTTAGTTTTAGTTCAGCAGAAGGAAGACAGCATTCTCCCTGGATCTGCACCAGGAGCTCCTCCTGGCTGCTCTACTTTCCAGCACTAACAGAACGAGAGCCAGCTGGAGTTCCAAACAGGGATTTCAATACTCATTTCCCTCCCCGCCTGCTTAAAACAAAGCAAAGCCCATTTTCACATTAAATACCAGAACATCTGCACCTAAACATGAAGCGTTCAAGTCACTGTCGGTGACTGGAATGTGCTGGACAGTTTATACCTGGAATTATTCTTTGGCTCTTTTTTCAGTTATATCCAGAAAATCCACCACAACCTGATTCTGTTCCTATACCACCACTGCCTGAAATCCTAATCCATGGTTCCTCAGACACAGTACAGTACTGGAGAAAAAGGAGGGTCTTAAGTTTTCTATTGAGGATATGCTTCCGAATACAGCAGTCCTTCAGCTGAAATAGCATCCCCAAGTCCCACGGTCCGGACAGGATCTTTACACACCAAAACAGGAGTGAAATGGAAGGAGATGCCTTCTCGGTGCCAATGCACCACTGGCTCATCTGGATTTATAGAGATTTTGGAAGGTGCCTCTATCTGGGAGGTCACAAACTCCAAAGGAGCTTTAAGGAAGACTTTGGTGGTGTCGATGGTTTCGGTGGCACAGGCCTGAGTCCCTGCTGCTCGAGCTCCAGCAGCCACGGCAGCAGCCTGGTTGCCCCAGTACCCGTCCACAGTGACAAGGATGTGGTAGGCCAGCGTGTGGAAGTGGATCCGTGTGAGATCAGAGGCCCGCTCCGTGGTCTTCCCGTGCTCCTTCAGGATCCAGAAGAGGATGTCGCTGATGATACCCACATCGGGAATGCCGCTCCAGGAAGTGAGGGAAGCGTGAGGACCAGAGGCAGCCTGCGTGAGGAACAGCAGCTCCTGTTCGTTCAGCCCAATGGAGTTCACCAGGGGAAAGACCTGCTAACAGAAATACAGAAACAAGGGTTCTTCCTCCAGAGGGACAGTCAGACTCTGGCCCTCTTCCTTCAGGGTGTTGTTTTTAACAGTGCCCCATCACTGGCTCTGTCACCAGTGTGCCCAGCAGAAAGGAGCACCCTGTGTCCTGATGCAGGCCACAACCACTGCACAAGCTGCCCCGTCTACAGTTGGCAAGAATGACGCAGCCAATCTTTCACAGCAAGGGGGCATGCTCATTTTGTGCCCTTTGACAGCAAAGAGTAACAAAACATCAAGTGCACATGGAACACTCAGAACACTGAGATGAGAGTGTCAAACTAAACCAGGAACCAGCAGGACCTGCAGGAAAAAAATCCTGCAGGGAAACTGAGGGGGTTTTAAGTATTATCAAGGCAGCTCAAATTCAGATCCTGGTTTCTTCTAGACAGTTGCAAGCCTGCTGGATCTAAACCAGCCGATGGTAATTGTATCTGTGGAGTTGCCAGTACTGCTCCTGGGTCACCTTCCCACTGTGACTGCAAAATAGCCTGAGAAAGATCAGAGAGCAGAGCCCAGGTGTGTTGTGCCTGGTTTTACTCAATGCTGTTGCTGAATCGAAGAACCACAGACTGGTTTGGGTCGAAGGGACCTTAAAGCTGATCCAGTCCAAACCCCTGCCACGAGCAGGGACACCTTCCACTGGAGCAGCTTGCTCCAAGCCTCTGTGTCCAACCTGGCCTTGAATACTGCCAGGAATGGGGCAGCCACAGCTTCTCTGGGCAAACTCTGGGAAGCTCAATAGAGAAAACAGAAGCATTCAGAATGCCACAGCAGACATTAAACCCATGTTCTGCACTTACCTTAAATGAACAGCCCCAATTCTAAGTTTTAATTTCTATATTTCTATGCCAGTTTGTGCATTTTGACAGTGAAGAAAAGGAAACTGATGAAAAGAAGAGCATGGCCTTTCATTTTCCTTACCTGATGCATTATGTTGCTCATAAAATCTTGGTCGGTCATACTGGCCAGCTCCAGGTGTATGGGGATGTCAGTGGGGATGTCAGAGATGGAGGCCACGGCCTACAGCAGACAGGGAAATAAAACAAAAATGACCCTAAAATACCAATTCATGAATAAAGGGAACAAAGGGGCTTTGACTCAGAAATACACATCCTTTAATCCTCCTGTGTGTGGATTTCAACACAATTCCAAATGCCGCGTCTGACAAGAATGTACTAAGGGGAAGAAACAAAAACAACTTCTAGTTTCCAGAATCCCAGAGCAGGAAGACTGTGTCTAACCCTGATCTTCACCCAGCTCAGCTCCTAATGGACTAATTCAGAAACCTCACGGATCTGGAGCAGCTGATCCTGGAACAGAGAAAAAGAATAATGCTGGTGCATGGCGTCAAGGGCACTGGGCTGTAAGAGAGGCAACGAGCTGTAAGGCAGAAGAAAGTTTGTGTAGCTCCTTTGGGCTCAGGTGAGAAAGCTGCCTCTCGGATTATCTAACACAGATACAGCTTAAAGAATGCAACTCTTGATTAGAACCTTGATCATCTCAGTATCTGGGGTAGGAAACACAGTGTAATTTAGCCACCAGTACATACATCAACATACTCCAGCCAGAGAATCAGACCATACCTTTTATCCCCTAGACAGCCCACTGAATGTAGGAACCATCAGTGTTACAGGATTAGGCTTTTGCCACTCTGATAGTTCACATCCTTCTTTTAGCATGCAACACTGAAAAGGTTTGTGGGAGATCTGCAGACACAGCCTGCTTGCAAGTTCCAACCTGGGAAAGCAAGACTTTGCCATGGAGCACTTCCTGGCCTGGAAGTTAAGGAGACACTGGTATCGGAGCATCTCACCTCCATAAGTCGTCTCTGCCGCATCTCCTTGCTCTGGCCTTCCATCATGTGAAGTCCAGAGAGTACCACCAGATCTGGCTGAAATTCATCCAGGCTGGACACAAACACCTCCAGCATGTTTAAGGCGCCATTTGATAGGTCGTGGGAGAAGATGAAGCGGTTGGCATTGGGTGCTCTCACTCGTCCCCACTCTTCACCTGGCGTGAAACAAACAGGAGCAGGTTAACTCAGAAGAGAAGCAAATCAAACCATGTCTGGAGATAGTTCTGGGGTATCCTGCTGGAACCCAAAGGCATGATTACACAACATGACTGTGCCCGTATGGCCAGCCATAGGAGAAATCTTCCTCTAGTCTTCATTCATTCTCTTCACTCACTCCCTCTGCCTCATTTAGATGCTTTCTGGATCAGAAAGAAAGTTCACTACTTGGTTGGTTTTGCAAGCTTTGTGGTGTTTTAATCAGTTTAGCGTGAGATTAGGCGAGTGTTACAGCCAGCTCAAGCCAAACATTTGGAGTGTGAAGGATGTGCAGACTGAGGGGAGACCTTCCGCCTCTGGCAACCACCCCATGCTGGCTCGACTCAAGCTGTTTCATGAAGATACACCTTGGAAACTCTCATGGCTCTCACTGTACCCAACTGCACAACTCCCAGAAATGATCTGCAGAAGAGAGCTGCAGCAGAGCTGCGTATGTGAACAGTTTTATTCCTGGGTGAGATCATAGATTGAATGGGCTCCATCTCTAGGACACTGAACCATGAGAATCAGGGTACCAACAGTGACCCTCCAGAGGATATGAATTACACAAGCCATGGTCCAACCGGGCAGCCCTTTGCCAGCTCTCCCCATCTGTGCATGTGTTTCTGTTCAGGCAGTTCCTTGTGCCAGTTACGGTAACTGGTCAGAAAGAAATGTAAGGGAATAAATAAATGCAGCTGGAACAGAAAGCTCCTGAGGCACAAGCATTTCTGAGGCTGTTGTAGGTAGAATCTCTACCTGAGATCCAGCCTGCGTACTTCTTCACTAACTCTCCCAGGCTGGGTACAGGTTATACTATGGAGAACATGACCAGCATTTGTGGAAAAGCCACTAACCCAGCATCAACAGCCATCTGTGCTGGCTCCTCTTAAAGAAGAGTCTTGTGACAAAGTTTTCTCAAGGACACAGATCCACAGAGTCTCAGGAGAGCAGTTCTCCCATGAGAACAAAGATGCTGAGAAAAGGAGACATCATGTACTAACGTATCCTCTAACTAGGAGCAAGACCACTAAGATTTGCCTAAAGATCAGTGTATTCTCCACTGGCTACTGAGCTACTGTACTTGTTAGCTATAGTAACCTTGTTTCAGCCAGAGTGGATGTTCTGGGTGCTGCTCCAGCTTAGTTTGGCTGCTAAATGGGTTTAATTAAGGTGGTTCTTTTGCTTTCCCTCCTTGCCAAATACTCCCTCTTCTGTCACACCAACAGAAGTCTTCCTCAAGCTGTAGTCTGAGACAGAACCAATGAAACCATTCAGAACAGCAAGAAAATACACTCAGATTTGGTTTAGCCATTACATTAGGGCTACCCTGCATTTCACCTGCATGTGGTTATATGGTACCTTTCTGTGTTCAGAGAATAATACTGGACAGTTCTAGTGTTCATACAGCTTTAGAGCGACACCCATCAGGTCTGTGTAGGCTATGGCTTGCAACAAGACCAAAATCCACTTGGTTTCTTTAGGTTATAGTGTACAGAACCAAACAGATGTCAAGGCAGCAGCATGAGTCTGTCCCTACATTCACCATAGTGCAAAGGCAGAAGGTTTCAAAAGACTTTTGGATGTCTGTACAATGTCCCGGAATTAAGTGATTCAAACCCCAAAAGCTTTACAGCCAGGAATATCTCAGTGATGTTTGGGGTTCCCATCTAACCTAACATTCAGCCTTTGGCAAAGTACCTGCTTGATACTCCAAGATAAGATGGAATTCATCTCTTTCCTGCATGGATTCAGGTGGCACAACCACGTTGTCATCAAGTAGTTCATGGAGTTTAGGACCAACTGGGCCACAAAGGAGGATCTAGAAAACAAGAACACTCAATGCAGGTTTCCCTGCCATGTCCCTTGCCACCACTGCAGTGTATTTAAGCATCACCTGGACAAGTGATCTAAAATACTACTACTTTCATTTAAAAAAAAATAGCTATGCTTTTCAGCTTGGAAGACCAACCCAAGAAATAGCAGCAACATGGAATCAGAAAGTCCTGGTTTGGGTTGGAAGGGACCATAAAGCTCCTCCAGTTCCAACCCCTGCCATGGGCAGGGACACCTTCCACTGGAGCAGGGTGCTCCAAGCCCCTGTGTCCAACCTGGCCTTGAACACTGCCAGACACGGGGCAGCCACAGCTTCTCTGGGCACCCTGTGCCAGCGCCTCAGCACCCTCACAGGGAAGAGCTTCTGCCCAAGAGCTCATCTCAATCTCCCCTCTGGCAGGTTAAAGCCATTCCCCTTGGCCTGTCACTGCACCCCCCAAGCCTACAGGGAAGCAATGGGAGCCTCATTACAGACAAGCAAACGGCGAGAGAGTTTTGGGTACCTTCAGGTCTGGATTTGTTGCAAGCTTCTGACCAATGAGAGCAGCGTTTCCTCCTACGTACAGCTGTAAAACAAAGAGGGGCAGTATGGGCACTCGTTTGCTTTGATAGCTTTAGACATGCTTAGCTCTTGGTATAGAGATTTTGGCATTACACAAGTTAATAAAGCTTATTGGGGCTGAAGGCCAGGCAGCCCTCTGTGACAGCTCAGCGAGCCAAGTGTTCTCCGACTTCTTTTCAGTTTAAACACTCGCCTTCAGGTGGCTGTCACCTGTAAAAATCCATTGATTCATAGCACAAACAGCCCTTACTGCTGCGCAACTGGTGGGATTCCAGCAAGCATTTAAAAACTGCAGCAGTTTGAGATCGAGGTGCCTGTGCCCACATGGAGTTTCTTCAGGTAAGAAAGGTCAAACTTCCGAGTGAGAAAACTCTGATGTGAGCTTTGAAAGCAAGGAATACAGATTGTCATGGGGATCACAGGCACTCGGAGGTGACAGGAAACAGGCTACAGAAGCCTACAGCTAATAATCGCGATTCCAGAAAGCCAGTGTAGCAAATGCGGTGAGAAACAAGGAGCGTCTTGACCATTAAATGGCATTTAGAGCTCTTCCTCGTTTCCAGAATGTGAACTTTCTGGATGGTGAACTGCACAGAAAGTGGCATTTGAGCAGTCTGTGGAAAATAGCTAACACCAAGCAAGGGATTCGGCTGGGTTCAGTAGACCCAGTATAAATTAGAGCACCAAAGCTTTGCTTTTAGAAAGGAAGACTTCAGAAAGAATATATTTAGTGGTTTTCATCAGTCCTAGATAGAACTGAAATCCTGGGTTACACAGCTGAAGCTGATCGGAGCCTTTACAGCTCCTAATGCTTGGATCTATTTCCTGCCACATCATGACAAGATGTTAGAGCCTCTTGTACAGCATCCCTGGCTCCCGCATCACTTTCTTACAGGACCTTAGACTGACATTTCCATTCGGGGAAAGCAAGCAGGGGACGGACCATTGAACCCCCCTCTGTTGCAGCAGGCGCAGAGGTCTGCAGGAAGTCAGGAACGCACTCAAGCTGTACCATCAGTTTCTTTCCTAAATGGCTGGCACCCTCGCCAGGCAGAGCTCAGACGTCACCACCGATGCACAGAATGAAGGTGCTTCTCAGAGCTTATCCTCAGGTGAGACATACCTGAGCCCCGGGGTGCTCGGAGGCTGTGCGGGCAATGTGCTGGAAGGACTCGGCATCGCTGAAGAAGCGCTCGGCAGCCGCCCCCTTGCCCATGAAGTGAGTGAATGCCTCTCCCAGGTCCCGCCGGGAGCTCAGCACCGCGTGATTCTTCCCATCCCCAGGCTCCACACCGAGCGCCTCCAACAGCTTCACACCAGACAGGACCACGTCCACGCAGGCATTGACACTGCAAGAAAGGACAACGCAGCCTGGGCAAAGTGCACCCACCCTGGGCACGTGTGAGGGGATACATGGAGAGCGCTCCCCAGCAGCACCATGGAGGAGAGGAGGGTCTCTAACATGCTGAATTCAAACAAGCCGTGTGGTCCAAAGATGGGTGCGTATGTGACAGTATGTGTTGTTCATTTGCTGCCTTGGGCTCACTCAAAACAAGAACAGGCACAAGAAGAGTGGGGTTAATTCTTAAAATAAAGAAGCTTTTAAAATTTCACAGATACAGGGTTTAAAATGTACATTCAATTCAAAACTGTTCGAAACAAAACTGAAAGTAGTTAAGTCTACTCCATCAGCCTCTTGGGTTTCAACTGCTCTGGACAATAAGCAAAGCCTCCCCTCACATAGGCTGGTTCTGTTTATAACATGTTACGAGAGCTGTGTGCCAGTTAAACATTTGAAAAGTGCCATTTCCAAAGGGACATTCTGGATTTCCATAAACAGCGTGGCACCTTCCTTCAAACTGTGCAGGCAGGAAACCAGTCCTGCAGCAGTTAGGGAGCAAGAAGAACTACTACAGCAGATCTGAGCTTTACCTGAAGTCTAACCGGTGCCTCCATTCTTCCAGTCCCCAGTTATTATCAATTACATCAATTTAAATACAGTCTGGTTTGGACCAGAGAAGCAGGAAGTTTCTGCTTGGAACCAGGCTCCCCAGAAAAAAGTTTATGAACACTTGCCCTTGTTTCTACTCCTTGGTTTCAGAGAGATACCAGTATTATAGAATCCCAGCCTGGTTTGGGTTGAAGGGACCTCAAAGCTCATCCGGCTCCAACCCCTGAAACGAGCAGGGATACCTTCCACTGGAGCAGGGTGCTCCAAGCCCCTGTGTCCTACTTGGCCTTTAACACTGCCAGGGACGGGGCAGCCACAGCTTCTCTGGGCACCCCCTGACAGCGCCTCAGCACCCTCACAGGGAAGAGCTTCTGCCTCAGAGCTCATCTCAGTCTCCCCTCTGGCAGGTTAAAGCCATTCCCCTGTCCTGTCCCTCCAGGCCCTTGTCCAAAGCCCCTCTGCAGGTTTCCTGCAGCCCCTTTAGGCACTGGAGCTGCTCTGAGGTCTCCCCTTCAGGAGCCTTCTCTTCTCCAGGCTGCCCCAGCCCAGCTCTCTCAGCCTGGCTCCAGAGCAGAGCTGCTCCAGCCCTTGCAGCAGCTCCATGGCCTCCTCTGGCCTCTCTCCAGCAGCTCCAGGTCCCTCCTGTGCTGCTGCCCCAGAGCTGGATCAGGACTGCAGGGGGGTGTCTCCCCAGAGCACAGCAGAGGGGCAGGATCCCCTCCCTGAGCTGCTGCTCCCGCTCTGGGGGTGCAGCCCAGCACACGGGGGGGGTCTGGACTCAAGTGCTCACTGAAGCCGGGTCATGGGGAGCTGCTCCTCACTGATCAACACCCCCAAGTCCTTCTCCTGAGGGCTGCTCCATGCGGTCTCCCCCAGCCTGGGTTTGTGCTGTGGATTGCCTGAGACAATACCAGCAATTACTAAAGCATCTTCTGGAACTGCTGCCCCGTGCAGTTTCTGCTCCTCTGCCCTGTGCTTCCTGGACAGGGATCCAGGCGATCTATAGAAGTTTCACAGGATCTCCGACTGCATGGATACCCCAGACACCCCCGATGGCAGCGCCTGCTGATGTGTTGGGGTGAAACACACTGCCATTTATGATTCCTCCTTGTCAGTGACCTTTCATGCATGATCTGGGCCACAACACACAAAATGAAGGACATTAAAACCCCTGAAGCTTTGTGTACATGGGGTAACAGCTCAGAAGCCCTCTGTACTGTGCATTATCTCACACGTAAGGAGAGGAAAATCACCTCTCCCAGCAGGGAAAAGAAAACCAAAGAGAGAATGAGCCTCAGCAGCGCTTTACCCCCAAAAGGACTGCAAGAGAAGGTCAGTGATTTGATGTTTTAATGAGTCATTAAGGGGGCATCACCCAAGTCACACTTCTTTCAAGTGAGAGACCTCTAATCCTCTTCCAACTGTCTTCTCTCTCCCTGCTATTGCTCTGCTAACACCCTTCATGCTTGACTTATCTCCCTTAACAGCAGAGATACACCACTAAGGACCCATGTCTGCTGTTGAACGTTAAGGCCCCAAGCGTTTGTGCTGTGTTTATACAAACCATACACGTGCTCGACCACTTCAAACCAACGAAGAAAACAAGGGTTACCATGAAGGTACTTGGGTCTGTTCCAGCGAAGCCATAGCAAACAGGGCTCCACAGAGCACTGCAAGACCTGGCTTGTCCTGCATTGACCATGACACAGGGCAGACGCCAACTAAAGCTCTACAGCCACGCAGCCATTGAGGCGCAGCCACTTCTTCCAACACCTGAAGGCCCAACCTTCTGGTCAAAGCCAAGGTACGCTGTCACAGCCTTGTGCTTGACAGTGAGTCAAGCACTGTATGTAACGGTCGGACTGACAGCAGGCACTTAAGGTCAATGTGATATTCCTTAACCTCCCCCTGGTCCTCTTCCCAGCTTAAGAGGAGGAAGGGGCATCCACCACCTTCTCCTCCGCCTTCCCTCCTCTGTGCCCTGGCTCCACGAGCTCTCCCCTATTGCACAGTCATTATAAACCTCTCACACCTCTTTGCCGCCGGACCGCGCTCCCTCAGACCTGTACATACACACACACAGAGGGATGTATGGAACCACAGCCCGCCCCGCCGCCCTCCCCGCCCCGCCGCTGCCCGCACCTACCCGACGGCGACGCGCGCCCAGCCGCGGGCCGGGCGGACGATGGCCGCCTGCCAGGCCGACACCATGCGGCCCTCGAGCGAGCCGGCGCGGCGCAGCGTGCCCAGCAGCGAGGCGGAGAGGTGCCGCAGAGCCGGGGGGGACAGCTCGGGGCCCAGCAGGCAGAGGTAGCCCAGCGCCAGGGCCAGCAGGCCCACGCACACCGACCGCTGCCACATCGCGGCCTACCCGCTCCGCCCCGCCGCGCCGCCGCGCCGCGCCTGAGGACGGACGGAAGCCACCGGGGCCTCCTTACGCTGCCTCCGTAGCGCCCCGCCCCCGCCGGCCGCCGGCTGCGGTAACGCCGCTTCGGGAATGGAGGCGGGCTTTGCGCAACCAGCGTATCTTGCGGAGGTAACGGCGGAGCCGCCTGCGCAGCGGCGTACGGGAATCGGGGGGGAGGTGGAGGCTGCGCCAGTGCCTCGTGAGGGGAAATGGTGGGGGCCGCGGGCGCCGCTGCGCCTCGGGCTCTGCTGGGGACGGACCAGCCCCGGCGGACCCGGCACCGGGCCCCCGGCAGCGGACAGCCGGTGCTGGGCCGAGAGCATTTCAGACTGGGGCAGCAGCGCGGAGGGGGAGCCTGTTAGGGCATAGTGCCTCCTCTGTACTGGTACCAAACCCCCCCCCGCCCGTCCGGCTTCTTCCCGATGGTGCCTCTTTTCCTCTGTCCGTTGCCACCCAGCATCTCTGGGTCTGTGTATTGTATTTCTGTCCTGCCCCAAGCAGACCAGTGGCTGTCCGCTGCTCTGTCTCACACAAGTGCCTCTGTCTGACCAGCTGGTGTCCAGCAAACCAGACAGGGGCCTGAAGCTAATCACTGGCCATAGTATATAGTCTTCCTTTGTAGTGTAGTTTCTTGGCCTTTCTTACACCTTCTCCAGGTTAACTTAACTTCACGGGCTCTCTACCCACACTGCTCCTGAGGCAAGCTGTGCAGAGAGCAGCAGAAGAGTGAACCCTTTGCCGCCTTTTCATCCCTTTGCAGAGGTGTAGCAAGTTGAAAGGGAGGTTTCCCTTTTTAATCAAAAGGAGGTTTTCTGGGCTTCTTTAGAAATCATGGAAACATTAGCTCAAGACTTCTGACAGGATCTGCAAGAGTTTGACAACTGCACACCATAGCGCGTTGGCTGAGACAGCTGATAATTTCCTTCTGCAGTGCTGTGTTGTGAGTGATTGTCATCTCCTTTGAGTCTGACAAAACAAACAGTAAAGGAGATGGGTTGGCAGAAGGCTTTTTGTCGATGTTTTTCTTTCTGGGATGCAGGGATTAGTATTCAGTCAACAGCTGATGTGCAGCAGCCGTTATGGATTCACGTCTGGCCCTCTGGAGTTGTTTGGCTGCCTGTCAGGTCTTACTCTTACTGGTCCTTACCAAAGAGGACTTCCTCATTTAGTTATGACTTTTCTGTTGTGTAAAGTTGCTCCTCAGGGCAAGTGAGGACTGAGGGTGCAGAGTGAGCAGGACAGGCAGGCGATGGGTGCTGGAATTGCTGGGAAAGGAGACAAAAAAAGACTCGCTGGCAGTGAGTAGTTTTTACAGGTGCACGGTCTGGTTTTATGAGCCTAAAGCATTGTGTTTATATAATGATCTTTAAGAAGGGAATCCTTTAAAGCAAAGTGGATGCCTAGCCACCTTCCCTGTTCCTCAAGAAATCCTCAAACACTCCCTTCTCCTCAAATAACTCCGTGCCAAAGTGCCCTGTAAAGGAGCAATTATCTTCATCTGCTTTCAGACCTACATTCAGCCCACCAGAGTTGGTCTGTTAAGATGTAATCTCCTTTTTCCTTTGCTCAGGTGGTCTTTGAGTTTTGTCAGTAGGCTTTTTCATTTGAACAAATTTACTCTTTCTTTCCCTTTGGCACTTTTCCTGCTAACGTTTGATGTGTCTGTGATTATGAAACCTCGCTTGCTTCAGTACTCGAGCTCCCCAGGGGATAGGCCTGTGAGGCTCGCGCAGTTATAAACAGCCCTCCTGTTTAAGCAGGCAATGCTGTGCTGGGTGAGAACAGAGCAAATACCTGCCAAAGCCCCTCGCTGCTCACTGCAATCAGGTCTGCACCTGTGGGAATGGGTGTATTTATAGCCTTGTCACAGAACATCATAATCAGACATGCCCATAAGGCAGCCGCTACACATAGCGCTGTCACAGCTCGGGGACCCCATTATTAGTACCATGTCATCAGAAGGTTAGGCTGCAAGCAGATAACCTAGCTAATACAGCAGTGCTTTGGGGAATTAAGCCATGATTCCATTTTGGGGTGATTAGTTTTTCACCTGATGCTAATTCAGTGTTCTGCATTGTTGCACTGAAGACTGATGTTGTCCTTATTCCTACCAGGACAGGTAGAGTTTCCACATCAACAAAATCGAAGCTGCTCAGGAAGAACAACTGCTGTTTGTTCTCCATAAACTGCTGGTGTTCAATCTGCATGCACAGTTCTGTCAGAGGACTTGAATGGGACTGCAAGGGTAATTGAAGGATTTATGATCCGTGTTCCTGCCAACAGAAATAAAAGGTTTAAAAAAAGAGATTCCCTCAGAAAACATGTGTGGTTAAAGAGCTAAACAGCAGTTTTCAGTTGACATTTGTTTTAGGTCGATGTAGATCTAGATTTGCCTCAAACAGCTGAATTAGAGGTAAAAGTGTCAGCTGAGAACTGGAATTGAGCTCCTTATTTCCTTCATCTGAGCCACCCAGGGCCTCACAAATTTTACTTAGAGGTAACAGAAACGGACACTGGGCTCTTGGATTCACAGGAGTTCACTTGGGCTGAGTAAAAGGTATTAATTAAATACCTGTTTAATTATGGAAGTAGCAAGCTGCTTACTTCTGGTTCAGTGCTGTGTCATGTCAAAGGTACAACATGCTGGTTTCAAGAGGTTTTGCTGGAATATTTTTATTAAAAGCATAGCAAGAGAAAACTGAGAGTTAATGGGGTTTAGAATGCAATGAGTTAAATCAAAACTTAGTGTCAACAATTTTCCTTTGTGTCTTCTCCCTGGTTATTTGAAGCCTTTTGTATAAGAAATCCCTTTCTTGACACTGTTTCATGGTATGAGCTGCTTGTGACTGGGGGGGGCACAGTGGGTTTAATCAGTCTTCAGTTATTGGAAATGGAACTTGTTCCCTTCAGCAAAAAAGAAAAAAGGGGAAAAAAGACTTTGTCTGCAGGAGGCAGACAAGAGACGTTTCCAGCTTGTTTGAAAATCAGCTGTGGAGGGTTGCTCACATGGCACATGCTCTCAGCAGCCACTTGGAGCTAACAGACGTTTGTGTGGGAGCTTTTTAATGACCTCCCTGAGCTTGCTTTTCTGACCACAGGCTCTGGACTGAGGAACAGGGTTTTGCCCGGAGCTGGTTAGGCAGGAAGCAAGAGGAAAGGGGATGAATTATATGGGCAAGGGGAGGGGTGGAAGCCAAAGCTTCCAGTCCCAAAGGAGCTATGAAGATTTGTTTTTTCTTAGTTGGAACTCATAAGCTTGAAGCAATTGTCTTTACTCCGTGGTAAGTTGAATTTACATATGCAAATGAGCTAATTCCCTTCGACCTACTTTGTCCAACTTAAAGGGTAGAGGCCTGTGCCCAGGGTGGGAAGGGGAGGGGTTTTCTCCAGCTATGAATTCCTTTATTGTTTCTGGGGTTGGCCATTCATGTCTGCAATGCTGGGATGGAATCTTTAGCTGTAGCTAATAAACATTAGGCAGTACTTGGGGCAGGATCTGCATTACAGATGCTTCACAGTCCTGTTACCTCCTGTCCCTCCAGCAGTCCCGTCATGTTGCTGCTTCTGTATTCCCTGGAGTTCATGAAGTCAGTTTTTCTGGTTTTGTGTGCCCAGCTCACTCGCCTATTTGTCATGCTGAAATCTCACAGCCTCCTGTCTTTGATCACAGGCCTCATTTGATCTGAATTGGAAACTGAAAGTGGGAACCATGTATCAGTCCATGTACATGAAATTAGTGTGTACATGTCTGCTGCTTCACCTGTGATGTTTGTTGGGAGTCAGGAGCAGGGTACAGGGGTGAGAGTGGTTGCTACCAGTATGTCTTCACTGGGGGAAGAGTGGGGAAGAGTGAAAGGCAGGCTTTTTGGATGGATCATAATAAAGGCCTGGAAAATTCGGAAGATGGAAGTTTGTACTGAGCCATGCAGATTAGAGCATGAGGAGCTCTAATTAAAATACAAACTCTGTGTTGTTCTCAGAAACTGGGCAACATTCCCCATCTGTGCTCTGCCAATATATCTCAGTCCTGGACTGCAACACCCATTGCTGCTCTGCTCTATAAGACACCCATTCAGCATGGCCAACACATCTCAATCTCGGGCTGTAACACCTCATGCTGTTCCAATTCTGGGCCCTTTTTTGAGCAGAAAATGCCATCTCTCTACTAAATTGTGCCAAATTGCTTAGTTTTGGCCACAGAACTCATTTTCACTTGTCACCTAATGGGATACCTAGAGACTTTCATCTAACACTGTCAGCAACAGAGGAAAAAGAACATGGCAATGTGCAGCCCCCTGCTAAGTCCCCTAATTATGTAGTGATGTGTTAATAACAAATACACTTTCATGTTTGGCAGTTGCAAAAAACCTCAGTAGTGCAGTGCTTCAGAAGCAGAATCACACAGGAGAGATGCAAGTCCTGGTTTAAATTCCTTAATTAGGATCACCAGAGCCTCTGCCCAGAACTGGAGTCTGGAAGAAGTGCCTGGTATGAAGCTGTCACATGCCAGTTGTTTGGATGTTCTGTAGAATCTGAACCACCACATCGGAGAGATTTGGTGTTGCAGAAGCATTTCTGCACAGAGAATCTCTTCTCCCTCCCACCCTGCCTCGCGATTATAACTCTGCCTTCCTTGGAGGCCTTGCTATCTCAATTTGTTCTGAGAACTCAGCAGCAGGGGGTGGCACAGCTTCCATCTTGGCTGAGACACCACAGCTGGAGCTGGGAACATCCACACCCCAAATGATGGGTTTTTTCAAATTGAGCCAGGTTGCTGGATTTTGTAGTGCTGGTGGCTCAGAGCCTGTGGTGGTCAGCCTGGCTTCCACCAGAATACGCAGAACTGGGGCAGGGGGGAACCACCACATATGCCGGTGAATCTGAGTTCATGGCAGGGACTGCTTTAGCTCAGGAGCTAGTTTCTGGAGCAAACATTTCAGGTCAACAGAGATGGATGAAACTGGAAACTTGGTGGGAAGAAGAGAGGTTGGGGAGTGGACAACTTTGGTATGAAGATGGCTTGACTGCATTTCCATTCTTGCCCTTGTGAAACTTCAAGTCCAGCTTGCCAACAGCAAAGCTGTCAGGTGCCAAGAGCTGCACAACAGGCAGGCTAACCCCGTTTAACTGTCAGGTTTGGCCCTGAAAACCCTCACATGAGAGTGACCACATGTGTTATAGGTGGTGGTGTGTCTGTCTGGAGGAAAGGGTGGGTATATGTCTTAACATGATGGATAGAGCGGTGCTTTAGGTGCTTTCCCATATTCTCAACTTTGGCAGGCTAGAAGATGAATGACAAATGCCCAATCTGGTCTTTGGAAAGGGACTCTGAAACAAAACTCTCAAAAAAATTCTCTACTCCCCTAAATCTATCCAGTCTACATACTCCTTGGTGTTACATGGATTGTATCTCCTAATACATACTTTGGATTCTTTATTATAGAGGCTTTCATTTCCATTCACATCATTTCAGCGTTAACAGCAGTGCTAGTGTCATTGGTATTGGTGTCTATTGAATCTGACCTCACTGCTGTCATACAAAGGGAGTGGCTAAAACTTCATCATGTACCTCGAACTGACAAACTGGTGTAGTACAACCTCCTCAGCAAAATTACATGTCAGAATTGCAACACTTATTTTTTTCACTTGTGCCAGAACACCTCTAAAAGCTGAATCTTTGAGCAGCCCTTGATCTGCAGCTTTTTAGGTAATTGAAGCCCTTGCTGTGGCAGAAGACTGCAGAAGAAAGATTCAAGCAGGCCTGGAGAGACTAGAATAGAGAAGCCAAAGTATTTGCTGACCTTTAGGCCTGTCCCCATGCAGTGCTGGATATGGGGGCCTGTCAAGGGTACTTTGCCAATGGTCAGGATAACCTTAAGTTGGATTTCTGTGAGCACAACGGAGGGAAAAGGCATAATCTCTGGCTGAGAGCAGTACAGCTTTCCCAGGAAAAATACATATTGTATGCAAATGGCTTTTTTCTTTCTTTACCTTTTCCTGTTTCTGTCAGTGTGTATAGCATCCACGTCTGGAATAGCCGCAGTCTGGATCTTGGGTACAGGAGATGTCTTTGTGGGGAGTGGTTCTCTTCTGCTGTCTCAACTGTATTTTGCCATTTCAGTTACACATACAGTTGTGAAAGAATTGTGTTGGGTGGGGACAATGTAAGGTGATGGTTACATCAGCTGTTTATCCCTGTAGATCCTGCCTTGCAGCATGTCCCTGGGTGGGCACTTACCACAGAGTGTGCTTAATCAGAGAAGCCCTGGGGCCACCTTTGCTTCACCCACCTCAACTCCATCTCTTGTCTTCCTTAGCACCCTCCAGTAAGGTGAGCACAGACTATGCTGCAGCTTCAAAACCAGGAGCTCAAGGCTGTAGCAGGCAGGTGTAGAGTTCTGCTTTCTCCTGGGTGGCTGTTCTGCTGAGTGATATGGTGTGCCTTACGCAATCCCATAAGCTGGGCAGATTTTAAGGTGCTAACTGAAGCCGTGAGTCAGACTTTGCAATACATTTGTGTATTGGTTTATTCTCATAGACAAGAGAGGGGGTTGTTTCGAAATCTCACCGGTGAGACTGCCAAAGCTGTTTGTGTATTTCATAGTTCGTGTTGTAAACTACTCACATACATTATCACATCATATGTTAACCAACACGACTCATACATAGTGGTGCCTATCAAAGATGTCTTCTTTGGATCTGCCTGCAGAGGTTTTAACTGCACAACTTACTTGGTCGGAGTTGTCCCAGGTATTTTCCTCCTGTGTGAATGGCAGAAGGTATAAACCATGGAGTGTTAGTATAAAATGAAGCCAGTGGTAGTGGTTGTGGCTGCATATGGGACCGGATTTGTCTTCATTGGCAGGAGAGGTCTCCAGCCTCTTCCCCAAAGGGGCAATGAGCAGAGAACTAGAAACTTCTTCAGCAGAAACATGGCTGAGAAGAGTGATATGCAGTCAGAACACTCTGCAAGTGTTCTGTAAAATGTTTTATTGTCGTGGTATATCTGCTTCCTCCCGGCTCCTCTCCTCCCTGGCATAGCATGAGACTCAGAAAGTCCTTGGTCAGACCAAAACATTACCAAGCAGTAACTGAAAACACTGGTGTTATCAGCGCTGCTCCCAGGCCCAAAATCAAAAACACAGCGCTGCACCAGCTACCAAGAAGGAGAAAAATGACTGCTACTGCTGAACCCATGACATTTATAAACCAAAGAGGAGGTGGGGATGCAAGGGGGCAGTGAAACTGGGTGTATGGGGAAGGGCTTGAGCAGGATTTCAAAGGAAATATTTTATGCTCTACAAACAAAACTACGAACCACTGGAAATCACAGAAATCCAGAACATTATCTGTCCTGTTATAAATCTTATTTGAGGTCTGGTTTTACCTTTTTGAGTGTATAGATATTGCTGAGGCTCTGTGAGCATGAAATTCCTTTTTCCTTTGTAGTTTTGTGGCACCTCTAAGTCTTGTGAGGATGTGTTGCCTCCAGGCTAGGCAATGTGTATTACAAGGAGAGGTAGCTAACCAAAAGAGATTGAACTGAAAACAGGTAGGTTCCCAGGGAAATTGCTTTGTGGTTATATCAGTGATGTACCACGTCAGGCTCCAGAGACTTCCTTTTGAAAGTCTGCATCTGATTTATGCCATCTATGAGCTCAGAGGCTGTGCTTCATTAATGCTGCAGGATTGGATGCTTCCCTGCAGTCTTTTCGGGCTAGTTTGGGTGATTGGATGGTTGGTCTCACTGCACAAAGCAGGATGTACAGGCACATCCTGCTCCTAGAAATGGCTGTTCTGCTCATAGCACTGGTGGCCCACAAGTAGCGCTCTGGAAGATAAGGTCCAGTAGGCAAACGGGCTAAAGAGAAGAGAGAGGCCCTAAAAGCTTCTTCGTGATGTATATACTGAGAAAGACTCTTTCTCCTTCACCTTTAGAGGAGCATAGAGGAAAGCAGTTGATCCTTTTCTACCTCTCTTGCTTTCTGGATTTGAGAAATGACTGCAGTGACATTTCCCTCCTCACTGGCGGCCAAGGCAGGTTATCACATGTTGCTTTACTCTTTGCCATTCTACCTCTAGCTGAGACTTCATGCACGCAGAAGACCTCAACAGCGAGTGACTACTCCATCTACTGTCTAGATGAGGTCATTCATCTCTGAAGGAAACACTGGACTTTTCAGTGACTTACTCCTGAGGAAGTCAGCTGCTAAACCCTCTTTGACAGAACACTCACTTCAGCCAGGCACAGGCTTACAAGGACACAGATTTGGCTCCCCTTCAACCTCAAAAACTTTGTAGTACAAAAACTGTCCAGGAAAGAGCAACAAATGACTGTCGACCAGGACCAGCTTCTGTACAAGGAGTCGAGCAGACAGGAACCCTTCATCCTTGAGCAGAGAGGTCAAGAATGATGCTGGAGAGGGCTGTGAAGTCCTCTGTGTCCAGGGTGTGACTGGTGAATGATGGCTCTCCTTTTCCCAGGCATCACACTGTTCTCTGCTGTCAGAGGTGAGAAATGGGCTGTGGGGGTCTGACATGCCATGACTGTCTTATGTTCTGCTCTGGAGATGAGAGGTGTCACACAGAATCATTAGGGTTGTGTTGCATGGTGTTTACTTCAAGTGAAGTCCTAAGATGCCAAACAGGGAGATGTGTGAGGAAACCTTTCCCAAAGAAAGCTCGCTTACAGGAAAGGTGCTGGTAACTCTTTGGAGACTGCTACAGATTTAGCACTTAGCTGGCAGCTGAAGGTGAGAAGGACATATCTGGGCAGCTGCTGGCAAGGGCACAGCTATGCACTGGGCACCTCATGACTACACTGAGATTATCAAAGCAGAAGAGCCTGGCTGAGGTCTTGCTGCCAGATGAGGAGCGGCAGTCCCAGCAGTGCTGGGCTTTGGTGGTGGTGCATGTTGCTGTCTTGTTGCATTCAGCTGGAGGCACGTGTGCTGAGGTGCCTCTCACTGTGTGACTCTGGAGCTTTTCTGCTGAGCACCCATCCAGCATCCATTACTCCTTGGATCTTGGCCATGGGAAACCAAATGTGATCTGAGAGTTTTCACCACAGCAGAGGTATCAGACACCTGGCATACAGCACAAATGGAGCAGAATTCAGCCTGAAAATAGATCTGGCTTGTGCCTTGCCTGCTGGGCAAGGGAGCCTGAGGTGGGGCTTCTGCATGCTCCCCAAGGAGTGGTGAGCTCCAAGCAGAAGGCAGAAGCAGATGTTTGGGTGTAAGAGTAACAAAAAATATGGGACAACTGTACTCAGGTAGATTGAAAGCTGAGGCAGAGGCTTTTCTTTTTTCCATCGTGATTTGATCATGAGTCACAACTGAGTGAGCTCTTCTTTGTGGTACGACTGACAGATAATGGAGGGGGAGGCAAGACTGGCCTTGTTCTAAGTGTGAAACCCATGAAGGGATATGTTCTGTATGAATTAATTAATTTGGAGAAAATGAAGTTTAACTGTTTGTCAAAAGATTCATTGCCACCCACTTCCCAGCTGGTGCTCTGGTGCAGCTTAACTGTCAGATCCCCATCAGCCTTCAGCATTCCTACTGAAATAGCAACTTGTGCCTGGCAGGGCAGTGAGTGACAGTTGCGAGCCCCGTGCTGCTCATGGGTAACAGATAAGAGAGTAGCAGGGAGAGGTAGGACTAGGCTCCTTTTGTGAGAGGAGGAGAGTGGTGCTGTCCTTCACCCTGAGGGAAGGATTTCCTGTTCAGGTTACTCAGTACATCAGCATCCACGTTACTGGATCCATAGGACTTGGTATAGTACCCAAGGTTCTGCACACACGTGCCCAGACGTCTTCAAGACAGAAGCTGTGGCAAATCATAATCACAAAGTCATTAGTCTGCTAGCAAGAGCTGGGGGAATAAAGCTGAAATGAAATCCCAGTTTGCTGTAAGAGTGTGTGGGAAATATCTGCTGGCTTCCAGAGGTTGGAACGTGACCCTGGAAAGGTATGTGCTGTCTACCCACTGATGGGGAGCAGTTCAGAGACTGTTGGGATGTGTAAACTCCAGATTCCTTCCAGATATTTACAGACCTTTAGTTAGCCCTACCAGAGAGGCAACTGTTCAGAGACATTTACATCCACATGATGCACCTGGCCCAGAGCACAGTGCAGTGATAGGAACAGAGAGGTGACAGTAAACGGAGTGTCAGGAGAGCAGTGGCTTTCCTGTTCGTGCCACTGCTATCAACAGAGCAAAGATAACTCTAAAAAGCACAGGACTGTTTAGCAATGACGATCTCATGTGAAAAGTTCAGGCTGTATTTCAGGGACAGGAGGTTGCCGAAAAAGGAGGTAAATCCCCAAGGAGCAGTTGTCAAATGCCACTGTTAGTGCCCCCCAAATGCCTTCAGCTTATTTTCCTGAAATGCTGTGCTGCAGCTTGTATCTGCATGACAGGAGCAGGACACAAGTGAGCACAGTGGGGACCCTGAGCAGCCTTGCAGGTCATAAATACAGCAAGGCAACAGGAAAAGGAGATCTTTATCTTGAGTAACAGAAAACAGAAAAAGAGAGCATCCGCCAAACTGTGTGACCACTCTGGGTGCAGTCAGGAGGAATCTGAGACCAAACTGTGCAAGGTAGAGTCACAGCTGTGAGTATTTGCTGCTCTGTCAATATTGAGGGGCACCAAAGAAGTCCCACTTGCTGCCTGAGGGTAAATAAGATAGCACAGCCCCCTGAAAGGCTGACCTGGGACTTGGGTGGCAGAAGACTCTTTGTGTCTCTGAGAAAGGGGAAGAGTTGGAAGGTGTCATGCTTTAAGCCTCTAAGCCACAAAATTTTCTCACTCCCTCACTTCCTCTCTTTCTTCCCCCAGTTCCAGGGGGATGGGGAGGAGAATCGAAAGAATGCGGCTTCCACAGGTTGAGGTAAGAACAGTTTAGTAACTAAGGTATAACACAAATCACTGCTGCTACCACCAGTAATAATACAAGAGAAATACAAGGAAAGAGAATACAACTGCTCACCACCCGATATCAAGCCCGACCCCACAGTGCACCCCCACACTTCCGGGTCTCTGCTCTCCGTTTTCACATCCTGGGCATGACGTGCTGTGGTATGGAATACCTCTTTGGTCAGTTTGGGTCAGGTGTCCTGTCTCTGCTTCCTCCTGGCTCCTCTCCTCCCCGGCAGAGCATGAGACTGAGAAAGTCCTTGGCCAGACCAAAACATTACCAAGCAGTAACTGAAAACATCGGTGTTATCAGCGCTGTTCTCAGGCCGAAAGTCAAAAACACAGTGCTGCACCAGCTACTAAGAAGGAGAAATATGACTGCTGCTGCTGAACCCAGGACAGAAAGGCAAAGCAAGGAAAAGTTGCTGTGTGTCTCAGGCAAGACTGACCTCAGCCCAGTGAATCTGTTCATCTCTTCATCTCTTCAGCTGCCTAAAGCAGAAAATACTTTTTTAAGATTCCTTTTGTCAGTTCTGTGCCTTTTGATTTCAGCTGCAATGTCACCCAGGAGGCATAAACTCTAAACTTGAATACCTGGAAAGCTGGGACTCTGCAAGTGTCCTTGTGGTACTGGATTTGCTGCTTTGATGGAGAGGTTCCAGAGGAGGACCACAAAAATGATCAGAGGGATGAAGCACATCTTCTATGAGGAAAGGCTGAGAGAGTTTGGGCTTGTTCAGCCTGGAGAAGAGAAGGCTCCAGGAAGACCTTATTGTGGCCTTTCAGTACTTGAAAGGGGCCTATAAGAAAGATGGGGAGAGACTTTTTAGCAGGATCTGTTGTGACAGGATGAGGGGTGATGGTTTTGAACTAAAACAGGGAGATTCAGGCTGGATTTGAGGAAGAAATTCTTTACACTGAGGGTGGTAAAACACTGGTACAAGTTGCCCAGAGAAGTAGTGGATGCCCCATCCCTGGAGACATTCAAGGCCAGGCTAGATGTGGTTCTGGGCAGCCTGATCTAGTTTAAGATGTCCCTTCTCATTGCAGAGGGATTGGAATAGATGAGCTTTGAAGATCCTTTCCAACCCAAACCAGTCTATGATTCTATGGATAATGGCTGGTCTGTGCTTGGAAGGGGAGCTGTGGGCAGCACTGGAAAAGACAGTTTTGGAGCCTGTCTGGATCAAAGTGATTCAGGAGGTGGGTACACAGGTGATGGTCCTGCTGGGAGAGCTCTGTGAGAACAGTGTCACCATCACCTGCCTGAAGTTCATGCCATGGTAGTGCCAGTCCTGCAGTTGGGGTGACCACTGCTCTCTTAAAAACCATGCAAGAGACAAAGTGAATACCAGGGAGTGCTTGGGACTGTCATAGGTGGGCATGGCACAGTGTTTGATGTCAGGGTACATGTATGCATTCAGTCATAAAGTCAGGGCATGTGGACCTTGCCCATGTTTCCTTTGGACAATATGGACTTGTCCTGTTCTTCAGCCTCAAGTACCAAAAGGGAAATTTACTCACTTTTTGATATCTGCATGACCCAAAGCTGATGCTCACAGTGACATTCCCAGTCTCCTGGTGGTTGCTCAGCAGCACACAGGAGGAACCTTGGCCTATCAGCCGTCTGTAGAGTGTTGAACACACTCTCAGCCCCATTACAATCCCATGTAAGCCTGTCACCACAGGGCTCATGCTCACCCACGTCCAGCCTCCCACATGAGGGTTTTCACCATGGCAGGGAAGGAAGGGATCTTCCCAAGCCTGGAGAAAATCCCTTCGGAGCCAAAGCAGCTGAGTCCAGGTGATGTGCGAAACAGGCTGGTGTTGCAGGGGATGGCTTGGCTGTGCTGGGAGCATAACGGGGCACATCTGGAAGAGCTTACAACGTGGTTTGAGAGATGTGAGTTGGTGTATGCACCAGGGCAAGGCACAGCTGGCCAGATGTTGGGAGTGCCCAATCTGGGGACAGCAGGGCTGGGACATGGCACATTGCTGCTGCTTTGTGCTCATAGGGAGCTCTGGGCTTCTCATTTCCTTCTGTGCCAAGTTAAGTATTCCATTCAACCAAAATGCCTTTTACTTAACTGAGGATTTCCTTTGTGGACTTTATTGCTGCAGCCATAGTGTGGACATAACCATATCCTGTGGGCGTAGCTGGGTCTGGCTCTGATGCTGATGCCTTCTGCAGTCCCTTGCACTGAGGAAGGGCAGAAATGTTTCTTTTCCAGTGTTTTGATGGCAGTCAGGAAACCTTTGCGTCTTGGAAATGCTGTTCCCCGTGGAGGAAGGTTAACTGCTCCCACACATTGTCCTCCTGACAGCATGGAAGCGCTCAGCCAGGCCTGATGCCTCAGGCAGTGTTTGATATCCAGTCTCTTCTTCGTGTCTAATGAAGGGGCCAGAGCTCTTTCTGGATCTCTTGGGGGTCTGAATCAAGGGGACACCTTGTTTTCACCCACTTGGAAAGTAAAATATCAACTGTAGATGAGCTTTATTTATTCCATCTGTGCACACATTGGTATTCATGAAGCTCCTTTGTTCATATCCTTGGCTTCCAGCACTAGGAGCACTAACTTGCCCTTTAAAATGGTACCAATCCCAAGCCAACCAACCAGACTCCCTACAGAGACAAAACTTGTCATCGCTTTGCCTATGGCTTCGCAGATCTCTCACGTTCCTTCAGAAGTGAGTCGGCTCCTGTGCCGAGGGGTTGAAGGTGCTGGCACAGGGTGCCCAGAGGAGCTGTGGCTGCCCCATCCCTGGCAGTGTTCAAGGCCAGGTTGGACCCAGGGGCTTGGAGCACCCTGCTCCAGTGGAAGGTGTCCCTGCCCATGGCAGGGGGGTGGAACTGGATGAGTTTTAAGGTCCCTTCAGCCCAAACCAGGCTGTGATTCTGTGCCAGACTCAGGCTCCAGCAAAGCCTCTGTGAACAGAGCTCACCTTTATGTGATGCACCCAGGGGGCTGATAGCAGTAAGTAGGCGAAGATTTCTGCTTGCAGAAAAGCCGCTGGCCTTGGCTCAAGCCATGCAGAGGCTGCTGCTGCTTTGGGTGCTGCCGGGATACGCCTTGGGAAGTGCCATCTCCGTGCACGGGGCGATGCCCGGCCGCCCGTGTGCCCGGCGGCAGGCTGGGGCTGGCGGCACCCGGAACACCCCGAAAGCCGCGGGGTGCCGGGGCCGCACGTCCCCGGCGCCAGCAGCTGCGCCGCGCGGTTCTCCGGGCGGTCGGAGTGCGGCTGCCCGCGGGAGAGGGCGCTGCGGGGCTGCGCTGCTGCGCTGCAGCTCCTGCCTGCTCCCTGCCAGTCCCTGCCTGCTCCCGACTGCTTCTGCCCTTCTCCTGGCTGCTCCCTGCCTACTCTCTGCCTGCTCCTGCCTGTACCTGCCCTTCACCTGCCTGCCAAGTTGCGGACAATGCGCTGCAGAGAAGACAATGCAGTCAGGAAATGGGCAGTGGGGGATCCACCCCCAAGCAGAGATATTTCATTGCTTTGGAGGGGGGAAAGATGCGGGAAACTTTACCCAAAACAGCCTGAAGAGGGGAAGGAGCAGATTATCGCTACCTGCTTGTGAGAAACAAGGACCCTGTGATTACCAGACTGTATTTAGTGTGGAAGTCTCCTTGCCTTGAAGGGTGGTTTTGGTTCAGCTGCTGCTCACCAGAGAGGGTGAGGGGTTTTGTTCCATACAATCACATATTTTTTCCCTCTTGTTCTGTTTTGATTGTGCTCCTAAAATCTCCAGTCCTGAGGTTGTCAGTAAGAAAGGATGTCAGAAATGGTCCAAATCTACATCAGAAAAGGTGTATCATGCCACAGGCAGTTGTTCTGTTCCCATTTCCATGGAAACCTGCTGGCATGGACTTTGGTGTCAGGCAGAGCAGCTTGGCCCTCCTGCGTGGCAGGACTCTTTCAAGGAGGAGCTGCTGGCAACAGCACTCAGAAACATGTCTTGGCCTTGTCAGGCTTTTAAAGCCCAGGTAACTTGGTCCTTCAGAATAACACCGCTGATCTATCACACCAGAAACAACAGCTAGCACAAACATTTGACTCCCAACTTTCCCCTTCTCATCCTACCCTTCCACATCCGATTCCCCATCCAGTCCTGCTGAGAACACAGTGTACACCCCAGGCTGGGATTTTGAATTTCCTGGGGGGTGGAAGGGATGGAGAGCACATCTTAGGGCGAGTGACAGGCTTTTTTGTTCTGCGTCAGTCCTTTTATTAACCCCCTGCTAGATCATTCCCTCTCTCTGTTTAGCTGCCCCTGCTGCGTTAGTGATGAGAGTGTTTGTAACAGCAGGTCTGCCTTGGGAGATTATGGGGATCCTGTGGGCAGGGAGCAGTGGGTTGGTTGGTGCTTGCACACAGATTGCTAGCTGCAGCTTTGCCTCCATCTGCCCTCTCTGCTAGCCTGGATACCTTTCATTATCCCTGCAGTGACAGCAGCGGCGTGTCTGGTCCCCCTGCAGCCACCCTGTGTCTCCTCGGGGCTGGATTTGATGTCGCAGCCGTGTGTTGTGAGTGGATAGGAAGGAGGGTCAGGCAGGAGCATCACCCACTATCCCTTGCTGTCCTCATCCCTTTTCTTTATCATGCATCTTGGGCAAAACAAGTGTTTCCACTCAGTCATCTTGTCCCTTTCCCCTCTGTAGTTAGGGCCGCAGCTCCATAAAACATTTGTCCCATCCTGAGGAATTTATGGGAGCCATCTAGATGTTTCTGGGCTGCTGTTTCCTTTTCCTTTTGAATCACTCTGTTGGTGGTGGTTGATTATTCAACAGATTAATTTGGGATGCACACACAAATTCTAATTAGCCACAATTATTCACTTATTTCCTCCCTGCTTCCCTCCTACATTGCTAGAAATGAAAAGCTATAACCCTAATGCAATGTGCCCTGTGATAACTATCCCCCAGGCCAATCCTGTACCTCTCAATCCACCATCAATACCTTTGTGTATCAGCCACGATGAATTAAGCCCAATCCCACTTTCAGGGCTTTGATTCCTATCACCCCAGAACAGCTTCCTTGGGTGTTATAATCCAGACATGGTTCTGATGCTGTCCTCAAGCGAAAGGGGGGGGCTGACTGGTACATCAAACCCCAGCTTTATTAAAAAGCTAAGTGATGAAGGAATTCCTGTTGTAAGTGATAAGTAGGTGGGACCAAGCTCTCCACTAGAGCCTGGCTGCTTCACTTGGGGAAAGAACATGGCTGAAATCCAAGGTGGAGCAAGGGGTTTACTCTGTGTGAGGAAGGGAAACTGTGTTAGGCTCAGCATGCTCATTTGGTTGTCTGTGCTGTATGTGGTGGGGGTGTTCTGTTCTTTTTTTTGGACAGTGGTTGCAATTTGGGAACTCGATACAGTTCTGAATAGGAGTGCAGTATCCACAGGCTGTTCTGAGCTTCCTGGCCCTGGTCTGTGGTGGAGCTTGCCAGAACTCCAGAGATGCTGTAAGAAAGCTCTTAAAACCAATGAAGTTGTTTTACTTGAGATTCTGCTGATGCTTTTGCTGACCCTGTGTGCTACACATGGAGTGGTAAAAGCATAGAAGGATGTTAGGCCGAGCTGTGCATTGGCAAAGAAAGGATCCAAGATTCAGTCCGGACTGGATCCTGCTCTTTGCTGTCTTCCTCAAACAGGAAAGGAGGTCACGTCTGAAAGGGGTGATCCCAATCTATTCCAGGTCTTTAAGCCTGGACCCTTTCTGCTGATGCTGACCATATGTCCCAGCCAGCCAGCTCCCTCTCCTAGCGCTTCTGCCTTCACATTCTTTTTAAACTCTGATTCACAGTCAGGCTCTCTCTTTCCCTGATGCCTGTTCTTGTACCTTCACCCTCAGGACTTCAAAAGCCTCAGATCCAGCATCTGGGAGTCTGAGGGCAGCTGCTGTTATCTGCAAAGGGCAGGCAGCTCAGCAAATCTTCAGGCAATAAGAGACAATGATTTCCAACTTCAAGCCACCTGGAATAAAGTGGAGCTGATGATGTTGCAGAGTGTCATGACCTGTGGACTGGGAACAGCAAATCTAACTCTGCTTGAGCTCTCCAGTGTCCAGTTTCATCAGTGCAACTATCTGGGGGTTTCCAGGACATCTTCCAAGTGATAGATGTGGTTTGTTTTCTGCCCTTGTAGGACAAATTACTTCAGAGCCATAATCCAAGGGGAATAGGCAAGTTGTGTAGGTCAGCTCAGGGTTTGTGCTGCATGCATTAGAGGAGAGCGGTGTTTGTACAGCCCGAGCAGGAGCTGGAGATGTTACACTTGGCCTTCCCAGCAAAACTTACACCTCAGCTGTACGTGATGGAGGGAGGAAGCAGCAGGTATGTGAGACCTCCCGCTCTGCCCCTGTCCCTGTGTGGTGGAGCCTGGAGCCCAGAGCTGCAGAGCACTGCCCCAGGGAGCTGCAGGGCTGCCCACAGCCCGGCAGGGCGGGCTTGGCAGGGCTCCTTGGATTTGAAAGTTCATTCCAGTTCGGTGAGGCAAGTGCTTCATACCTGCAGTCTGCATGGGGTTCTGCCATTTGAGCTGTACCAGCATGCCTGTTTGCATCCAGAAATTATGGAAGCTGCAACACTGGCTAGGCAAAGTCTGTACGTTTGATAGGACATTCAGTTAGGGGAGAGAAATGAGCCTGCCCCACTGACAGAGCATCCCGAGAGTTCCACAGTGCCTGTGCAGGGAGCAAAAACCAGCATGTGGAACTTGAAAAGTAAAGAACTGGCTGGGGTTTTGCTGCCTGGCTGTTTGCAGAACCCCGCTGTTGTCTTTCAGAATGGTACCCAGGCTGTTACTTTTCCTGCACTTTAAGTTTTGGCTTGTAAATAGCAAAATCTCTGTGATCAGAATGATTTTTAGGTGCAGGCAAGCCAAAAAATGCCAATTTCTCTGCTACCCACCCTAGAAAATGGAGTGGTGGGTTTGTAATAGAGCAATAACACAGTGCCTTTGTGGGTGAAAACTGTTAGCCTTCGGCTCATAGCAGGAGAGGAACAAAGGCTGCTCTGCTTTCAGCAGCCACTTGAGAAGTACAAACACCCCCCCCCCCCCCCCGCACTCGTGGGGTGAAGGGCTCTGCTGTGAGTCCTTATTGCCTGTAGAAAAGGAAAATTATACACACAATGTAGCCGTGCAAATGGGGATGTGTGCATTGAGTGCGGGTGACATCACTGCCAGCCAGTCAGCGGGCTCCCTTTGTGTCTGCCTTTCTAATAACAGCCACTTCATCAGAGTCATTTGCAATAAGAATTTACTCACCTTCTAGGAATGCCAGCACCTGAGAGTGCCCAGCCGGCGGGAGCTGCAGCCCCACACGCTGGAGCTTTGACCCGGGCACCTCCGGCACCGGCTTCGAGATTTGTCTTCAATTGCAGATAATGCAAGTTGATTGCTGGAGTTAATTACCCTATAGTTGAGCACCCCTAAAGGTGCTCAGTGCTGCCAGCATCCAGAGCAGAGAACGGCCTCTGCTGGCAAGTGTGTGCTCTGCAAACGTGGGCAGGGGGTGATGGGTTCACCCGTGCTCTGCAGGGCTGTACGGGGACATGGGGACTGGTAAGAATCGGGCACTTTAAAATTTGGGGGTTATCTGAACAAGGGGCAGGGAACCCAGCACTGAGGGCACAGAGGCACTGCAGCGGTGTGGTCCCGAAGGTCTGAACAGGCACAGAGGTATGTGGTGGATATGGCCTCTGGCAGTTGTCACTCAGGTCAGCTCAGAGAATCCTTCTTTCCAGGCTGGGACATCTCCAGGCTCTACTGTGATACCAAACATGGCATCCAGTCTTGCCCAAAATGAGCTCAGTGAACACGTGCAAGGTTCAGGGGCACTCAGATGCTGGTGAGTGAGCACAGACCACACTAGAAAGAGAAACAGAGTCTGTAGGATCTCTCCCTGGATCACGAGAAAGTGTTGCTTAGGACAAGGTCCCACAGTGCTGTGGGGCTGAGAAAGCCTTTGCACAGGGGAGGTGAGGGCTGCTTGTCCCACACAGGACACAGGAGGGCCTTCGCCATGCCAGGATGTTGTGCAGGAGGCTCTTCTAGAGCCTTAGTCAGAGCTGTGCTGTATAATTGTTTGGGAAGAGCATCTAGGATGTATGTATTTGCAGGTGTAAATTCCCCTCGTCAGGCTGTGCACAGACAATTCTGGATTTGGAAGCAGAGCACAGAGGCTCTGGACAGACCAAACCATGAAGGCAACCGAAATCAGAGAGCACTTCCACCCTGAGTAATGTGTTTATTTTACAGGGAGAGAAAGCAGCAGAGCTGGGAGCAGCACATGGATGTCCTGAGTCAACCCAAGGAACTCCAGACAGACACAGCAATACAGCCATCAGCGCAGTGACACAGGTAATGGAGATCTCCATTGAAAATGCAGCTGATTGTTGTTAGGTGGCAGGGTGAAGGGGGTCTTCTCACAGTGTGCAGGCAGCAGCCCTTCCTCTCTGGCACCAGAGGGTCTGCGCAGACTTTGGAGGTTTTGAAATGAAAAAACCCAAGTTTTATCCAAGTAACTCAACCAGTGGAGTTAATTTGCTGTGTAAATCCTTCTGCAAGTGCATTCAAGCAGGCTTTCTGTCAGGGCCTTCTCCAGTAGTTAGCCCTCACCCTGTGTGCTGCACTGATCCTGGAGAGCAGCGCAGCTCCACATGATGAATAACCTGCCTCGCTGCTGGTCTTTAGTGAAGCCTTTCACCAGCAGTCCATACTGACTGCACCCATGGGGTCTGTCATGGTTCAGCTTGGAGGAGCTGCTTGAGGAGCATAACCTTGTTAGCTTCTTGGAAGGCTACAGTGGACCAGAGCCTGTGCCTGCAGGGCTGTTGGAGTCGTGGGAAGCATGAGGAGCCACAGGAAGTGTGAATAAGGTTGGGGGGAATATATGCTCCCCTGGGGGTTCCCAAGTGAATCTGCTCTCTCTATGCTCTTCTTAGATATATTGCCCTCTGTGGACAACAAGCCTGAGGCACCCAAAATGTCTTCACTGAGAGTGGGAGGTGTATGGCCCCTTTCTGCATCCAGCTTTGCCATCCCAGCCCCTCACTGGGGTTGCGATGTTTCCTCAGGTGTTTCCAGGACCATCTGTAGCATCCAGGAGACGCTGCCTGCAGCCCACACGTGGGTAGAGCAGGCTGGCAGAGGTAGATCCCTGTCGATGGGCTGTGAGAGAACCTCACACCGGCCCACATCCGCACTACAGCAAGCGATCACGCCGATCTGTGTCTGCAAGGACTTCTGAACACTGGAGGTGCTCTTCCAACTGCAAGGCAGGCCCTAGCCTGTACTCCCAGCTGTAAAGCAGCACAGGGGGCTTCAGGGAGTGTTTTACTGTTTGGATTTCACACATTTACTTGGTTGGGTTGCATGTATCCTATCTAAAACAGTGATCTGGGCTGGAGAAGCAAAGCAGAGTGCAATCGAAGGTGGCAGAACTCCAGAGCAAAAGAGTTTATAACGTATTTTCTGAGAATTGCTTGTCATATCTGAGGGGAAAATGGAAGGGTAAGGTAAATGCTCACAGAGTCTGGGATAATGGCTATTACTGTGCAGAGAAAGTAGTCTCAGCGTCTGGAGTCATCTGACGAAGTCTTGTAGTGGAATTTGGGACAAAGCTGTGCATTGCAGACTCAATTCTCTTTGGAAATGAAGTTGTGTAAAACAGCGTCCAAATTGCTGGGGCAAGTGAGCAGGCAGTGTGAGAGACCAGGCTGCCACGTTCTGACTGTAACTCTTCATATCTTGCTTCCATCAGGGTTTGTGCACCTTAAACCTAAAAGCTGTTTGCCTTTGCTGTGCACATGCAGACAGAATAACCTCTACTTAAGGGTTAAGAGTCTCACCTGCTCTTCTCCATCGACTTGGCCAGGCATTTCCGGATTGTCAAGACACTGACTCATCATCAGCCTCAGATTAAGCAGCAACAAAGTTGCTTAAACCTGGTTTAAGTGCCAGAATAGGCCCTCTTAATACAGCCCTATTGTTCTTGCAGCTGAGTTCCCACTGTCTGTTCCCAACCCTCTTTTCCCCTCTCTCTGCCCAGGACAGCTGGACAGGGGAAGAACCTCTCTGCCACTAGAAATGGATTCTTTTCTTCACAGAATCTTTGTTGGTTTGAGCTTTTGGGGTGAGTGCCCAATGCTGCAAAACGCCCTCCCCATCCCCCTGTACGAGTCTGTTCCTGACAGATGAGAGGCCATTGCCATTGCCAGTTAAGCAATGTTCTCTGCGTGCTGCCTTCTGCGTTCCAGCAGCGCCCGCCGGTAAAGAGGTCATCTCAAAAGGCAGCTGCCTGAGTAATGCAGGGTCAGTTGTGACTTTCAGGACCCCACTGCTCCTGCCGCTGAACATAACAGACCGGAGCTCTGCCTCTTCAATGCCTGGGTAGCAGCAGTTACATTGGGTACACTTCGTTTCCTGCGCAACTCACTGCCAGCCTCAGCTGTGGGGTTGCTTTTTCCAATCCAAGGCTACCAATAAGGGTGCTTTACCCTCTTTTGCATTTGTGGTGAGCTTGTAGCTGTCTCGGGGGGTACTTCACTGCCCTTCTTTCAATAGAGCTGCCAAAAGCTCAAATGTAATGCAGCCTCTAAGCACTGGAAGGTTTCTCTCCTTCTCTACCCTCCAGATGAAGTTTCTGCAGCTGCATGAGCCAGGTGGCTCCAGGGAAACTGAGGCAGAAATTCACCTTCGGAGAACTGGGACCCAGAAGCTTCCCAAGCTCTTTCCAGGTTTCTTATCAGTAGCTGGTACGACACACTTGCCCCCAAGGAGCAGGTCAGCTGGTGGAGGGATGTTTCTTCCCCTCTGCTCACAGAATAAGACAGGGTTGATGTAATGTAAGGCTGTGCCTGTCCTGCTTGACAGTCCTCAAGTAGTGCCTGCTGGCTACTTCACCTGCTCCATCCTTGGCCTCCTCTTTGCCTTTTCTGCACTCCCTGTCTGCGTGACCTGATTTACCAGTGTTGTGTCTATAGTCCCTCCCTACTGCCTCACAGTGATCACTCTCCTCCTGGCCTGGCCTGCACTGCCCAGATTAATTTGCAGCCTGTCTTTCTGACAGCACTTCATGGACACCCACCTCCTGGCTTCAGCTCAACACAAAATGGAATGTTAAATCTTCTTGTGCTTGCTCTTCCCCGCTTCCTTTTTTGATGTCTTTCTTACCATCTGCTCAGCCCTTTGGTCCTCTTTAACATGACTTCTCTCTTAATACCCGTATCTGGGCCCTGCTGAAAACTAGCCAGTTCTTGCCAAAGGATATCTCTGAGATCCACCTCCTCCTCCCTGTCTACCCAGCTGAAATCCCTTTGGAGTGCCCAGTTTGCCCTGGGCAGTCAGATTTCCACCACACTTATCAGTTCTGTGCAGAGTTCCACATGTCCTTATCACAAGGATTTTCCCTGGGAAGCTCTGACAGTGCAGCGTTGGAGCCCTGTGGAGTGTGTCTCACCGATCCTGTACTCCTTTCCCTCACATGAGCTGTGCAGTGTGTGTACACTTCTTCTGCAGACAGCCTGTTCTGCCCTGCTCCAGCTATCTCAGGAAGTTTTTCCACTGCAGAGATGCTAAGTCATGCCTGTGTGCCCGCCATGCCATTCCTGCGTATTTCTCCCAGGTTACTCCTCCCTCTGCAGCAGAGAAGCAACCTGTAAACACCAACAAAGCATCTTCTCCTTCATCCAGACCACCTCTAAAAACTACTGTGTTACGCAGCCTATGACAGTAACTGCTCCTTAGCATCTGCCCTCATGCCTGTTGGTGCTCCTTCGCCTGCCTACGTTGTCTTTGTGGCCTCTAAGCATGTCCTTGGGGTGTACATTCACTTCTGAGCGTGGGACTGTCCCTCTGCGGCATTCCTGCAGTGTGCTCAGCAAGATGAGACCATTACACAGCCCATAATGAGGGAGGCGAGTGTAATCATTTGGAAGCCTCCATTATTAAGACTGGTCATTTTGGTTCCTGGGAGCAGCGAGCACAAGATTGGATTTTAGGGCTTGCAAATCTTCTGTGTAAGCTTCTGTTTCCCAGGCACATCGCTGTTGTGTTGCTTCTGTCAAATGTAGCGGCTTTGGCTCTCCTCCCACAGATTATCCAGGCATGTAAATGACCTAAGACAGATACACTGTCATTTTCTCATGCTGTGATTTTACTTACACCCCCCTGTGGTACATGACAATAAAATTACCCCTCTTGTTCCTTTCCCACAGACAATCTTGCAGGCTTGTCAGTCAGCATCACGTGTGCAGTCCTTCATCAATTGCTTTGGGGACCTGGAGGGTGATTTGGGAAGGATCTGTTGTGCTGTAATTCACCTCTGTTTGCTGTTAGGAGAAGGATTCTGGTTTCCGTGCTGTTCCCTTTTGTGCGTGTATGGCTCTTTGATCACAATGTGACTCCTCAGGCCTGCAGAATTACAGCTCCCTTGTAAGGTTTGTCCATACTCCTGGTGACTTCTTGTTTCCTGACGTGCTCCGGACTTTGCTCGCTCCTGGCTCGTGATTAGTGGCTATTTCTGATGGGCTCTGTGATCCTGCTGGTGCTGCAGACTGCCTTTTTCTCACCTGGATTTAAGTGCTATTTGGGTCTACAGTACTCCTCACCGTCGCTGTTGCTGTCATCTGACCTTCCACATTTTCACTTTAAGGAAGATTTAAGTATTAAATCCACTTCTCTCTCTTGTTTTTGTCCCTTCTGACCCTTCTGCACAACACACAACCAGACCTGCACCAGTAACGCAGGTGGAGAGCCTGCTGCACTCACCAGCACTTGTTAACAAGGTTCCTGTCTTGAAAACACGAGCAACAGAGCTCTGACATGCCAGCAGGGTCTGTATCAAATATAAACCCCTTATGCATTCTCATCTCCCTCCCCAAAGGACTTTATACATCCGTCGAAGTGTATACTCTAAGGGCTGAGTTTGAGCGAGGATCAGAATTGCTTCCAGGCAGGAAGCTTTTTAATCAAACATTTCTTCCTGTTTTTTATGCAGTGTGTGCTTCTGATACCAGGGGACAAGGAGCAGGATATTACAAGCCAATGGCCATGTTGTTCTTTCCAGGGCAGACCCTATGGGTGAGACACCCCCTGCTCTTGAACAGCACCAGTGGTGCATGGAGCTGCTCTGGGAATCCTCATCCATGTGTTGTGCAAGTGATGGGGTGAGTGAGTGGCTGTGGACAGCACTTGCTGAGCATTTCAGTATGGTTTGTAGATATCTCAGTTCAGCCTTGAGGAGCAGTTTTCAGAAACAGATAAGCAAGGAGGAAGGCAGTGCAAGGGCAGTGATTCCCAGCCCTTGGGCAGTGGATGACTCCTGGAGAGACAGACATTTTTCAGTGGATTCACACCCACTGTGCAGAGGCCGAGTCTGCATCAGGGAACTTTTTAGAGGCCTGAAAGTTCTGAGCATCAAAGTCACCCTCTGGAGGGAGGGAGGGGAGAGCAGCAGAGGAAGGCTGAGGAAGACAGATTGTCTTGGTCACAGAAGTTCGCTGTACCCAGACCTCCAGAGGGTGGTGAGTTTTGTTATGGACAAAGAGCTTTGAAGCTCTTTCTCTCAGAACATGCAAGTTTTGCTTTACAGATACCATGTGACCACCACATTCCCTACCAAGTTCCGAGCAGGCAGAGCCACCATGAGGGCTGGGGAATTGGGTCTTACTGAAGTAACAGCTTGTAGATTAAAATGAGAAGATGATGCACTTCTCAAGAGTGGAGGGCTTAGAGGAGAAGGTGTCTGCCTGTGCAGGAAGCTTCCTGAGCACAGGACGCAGCTCTCTCCTTGCACTGCCTGCCCCAGAGAAGTGATAGTTCAGGTTTATTTTCCCACCTGGGTATCCAGAGCCAGTGTGAATGCTGGAGCTCGGCGTTCTGCTTCCCTCCTGCATCTCCTGCTGCCTGGCAGAGGGGGGAGTACACCAAGCTCGCCCTAAGAGCTGTTGCTAAATCACATTGCTGTTAGCAGCTCTTGGACTGAGGGCGCAGCCGGTTGTGTTCCTGTCTAAGAGAAGCAATTATCTGTGCTTCGACTTTGGAACCAGAGTGTTCAGCTGAAGTCTTTGTTCAGAGCAAACTCATAGACCTTCGCAGGGAGCTGCTGAGCTCTCTTCATCCATCCCAAGTCTGACAGATGGATCAAAGCCTGTTCCGCCAGCAGATGCTCTGGGGGCTGGAGCAGCTCTGCTCTGGAGCCAGGCTGAGAGAGCTGGGCTGGGGCAGCCTGGAGAAGAGAAGGCTCCTGAAGGGGAGACCTCAGAGCAGCTCCAGTGCCTAAAGGGGCTGCAGGAAACCTGGAGAGGGGCTTTGGCCAAGGGGCTGTAGGGACAGGACAGGGGAATGGCTTTAACCTGCCAGAGGGAAGACTGAGATGAGCTCTTAGGCAGAAGCTCTTCCCTGTGAGGGTGCTGATGCGCTGGCACAGGGTGCCCAGAGAAGCTGTGGCTGCCCCATCCCTGGCAGTGCTCAAGGCCAGGTTGGACAGAGGGGCTTGGAGCACCCTGCTCCAGTGGAAGGTGTCCCTGCTCGTGGCAGGGGTTGGAAGGTCCCTTCCACCCAAACCGCTCTGTGGTTCTGATATCCCCTGCATGTTGAAGCAGTGAAGCATGAGTGCACCTCACTTTTCTCTTGGGTGTTCTGTCCTCATGTTCATGGAGGAAATAACTTCCATTTTTCTGGAATAGTTTTCGTATTTCCTAAGGTCAGTAGTGACCTCCTGCTTCGGGAAATGTAATGACCGGCTGCGAGGAGGGACCTTGGCTTCACCTTCTGCCTTCCAGGCTTGCATTACCGGCACGTGCAGCAGCGCTGGTGCTACCTGGGGGTTAGTTAGCAAGGGAAAGTTTTCCTACATGCTTCTACCCCTGCCGGAATTGTGGGCAAACAGGGCTCACAAATCCCTGTTTGCACAAGCAGAAATGTCATTAGTCTGTTCAGTTCTAATCCCAAACTTAAAAATTAATTGAGGCAGGTATTAAATGCAGCAGGTTTTCCTTGAGTAAATATTTCCCATTTTGGAGCCTAATCTATTCACTTCATAATCTGCAGCAGTTTTAGTGTTTTCTTTATTGTTTGGAGAAAAAAAAAAAGAAAAAAGTCTGTTCCATTAGGAGCTGTCAGTGGCTTAAGAGGATTTTACTCCCATTTTATGGTTTGGTTGAAAGAGAATTTATTCTTGCAATAGGTTTAATGATTCCCAGCTAACGGGGACTTCCCAGCTGCACTTGGAGTATAATAAAACCCCTTTGGCTTTTGTTAGACTTGCACAATCTCACTGCCAATAATGATTAATCTTTCCCCCTAAGATTCCCTTATTACTTGGGTTTTACCTGGGAGCTGCTGTTCCCTCTGGAGCTTGGTGAGGGTTGTGTCCCAGAGCAGCTCTGGTGCAGCGCAGGTCATCTACCATGCCTCCCTTTGTTGTCTGGCTTTAGCCCTTAATTACTGCTCTGTGGTGCTCTGCTTCCCAAGCTCCTCTGCACAGGAATACTGTTTGGGGATGACGAGGAAGGAATTGCAAGAGGAATTCCTGAACATGGCCATGCGTGTAAGGGAGAATTGTCTGGACAAACTACTTGGCAAGGAGGTGCCGGGGTAAGAGCGGGCTCCTGCTCCTCTCTGGCCATAGGCAGGTCACAGAGGGCACTACAGAAAGACAGAGGCAGTGATTGATGCCACTGCCACCTCAGCAGCTCTGAACAGGACAGACCACATCCCAGCCATCCCAATACAGAATCTCCTGTTCATCTTGGCAGGGCTTTTCTGGGTCAGCCTTCTCTTGATCAACAGGGAGGGATGGGGATGCCCCTCAGAGGTGCAGGAGGATGCTGCGGGTATGGGCCTGGTCTGGGTGGATGTCTGTAAAAGCAATCCAGGGGATGGTTTTGGTGTATCACCAAACATACGGGACTGGAGCTTCATGCTGAGGAAATGTGTGGTTTAATTCATGGCCATCTTGGCAGTGTTTTATTGGTTCATCGTAATAAAACCCCTGAGAACAGGAAGGGAATTGATGCTTAACAGACCTGAGAGACCTTTGGCGTTAACAGGACACACGTGCTTTCTGATCAGCTTGTCGCACCAGGCACAAGAGTTTGTGATAGATGAATTTGCTGTACTGGTTCTCCACCTTTGCCTGTGGGATCTCTTGGGCAGGCTGATCCCACCAGAGGTGCTTCGTATGCCTGTGCTCTGGGAGGCAGCTGATTCTAGAGAGGTGATCCACAGTACCAACAACTACAATTGAAGTGGAAAATGCACGAGACTTTTGGGCTACTAACTGGAGTTCTTGTCCAAAGCCTTTGCAAACAAATGTGAGTGGTCAGGGCTATTGTTTTACATCCATCGGAGCATACTGAAGAAAAGACTCCTTTTGGACAGTGGTCGTCAGCAGTAAGAGCTGCAGAACTGGTGCTAACAGAGCCTCACCGTGAGCGTGGACAAAGACAAGCCATGTTCAGCACCCTTTCAGAAACCAAGGTTGTGTTGGGCTGCTTCAAGCAGGGTTTAGAATCAGTCTTGACATAACAAACCCATGTGGGTACAAGGGGGGAGCATGCATGCGTTTTGGAAAGGAGAACTGTTTCACTTCCCAATTTTTAAAGGCTTATCATAGAATCAGAGCCTCAACACTCATAAGCAGAAGCTCCAGTGGCTTTGCTGCCCACCTTGCAGTGAAATGATGGGTGTGGAGGTGAGATGGCACTGCTGGGAGAGGCACCCTGTCACTCACTGCTGCCCACTAGGGCACCAGAAGGAAGCTGAAGGATGCTGGCACCTATTTCAGACTGTGCCTAACCACCTCCACAGGGGATTCTCAAGGTTTTGGGATCACTGGGGTATCCCTATGGCTCTGAAAGGACTTGAATTAGTGCTTTGTCACTGTTACTGAGCTGTGTGGGGTCAAGCAAATGTATTTGCAAACTTCTGGTCACATTGAGCAATTGTCTCAGGCAGGGCAAACCACCCAGAACTCGTGTGGGATCAGAGCTTCAGTCGTTCCTGACTGCTTTAAATCCAGCATTGTTCAAGTTTTCATTTGGAAGAGCCATTTCATTGAGAAGTTCAGCTGGATGACTGCTTTGAACTGCACAAAAGCTTCTGAATCCAAACCCAAGCACGTTTGCGTGCAATCACAAACTCTGCGTGATTGGCTCTGAAGAACGTCTTTGGATTTGGGGTTTTCTGCTTCAGCAAGGTGCCTGACAACTCAGTGTTAGCTGGGCATGGTTGCTTGGTTGTTTATTCCCCCCATTTTTGTCTTTCAGTCCAGTCTGTGAGAGGTCTTGCAGATGCTTCTGACGTTCCTGCTGGCTGAGATGGGCAGCTCTGCTGGGAGACCCTTCCCTCCTGCTCCTGGTCAGGAAAGGGGCACAACTGGAGGCCCTGGAAGACTGACTGAGTGGAGAGCAAGGGCAGGAGTGGCTCCGAGAGGACTTCTGGTAATGCAATTGAGAGTGAATGTGGGTGACCACCACTTACCCCTTGCAGATGGAGCACTGTGGTCTCCTTGCTTCTCTGCCTGCCCTTCAACACCAAATGGGTGAGTTTGCCCACTTGCTTTTTTATGTTTTCATCATTGTACCTGTATTCCTTTCCAACTACTGGGTCAGCGTTGCTGTCTCGTGTGTAGAGAGCATGTTTTCACTGTCCCTGCTGTTCCAGCTGGCTGCCCATCCCCAGTGCCCCTCTCTGACACTGTTTCTGTGCTCAGAGCACTTATCACCTTCCTTAAGCAAAGGCTGCATTTTCTCACCTCTTGCTCAGCCATTCAAGTAACATAAGGAACCCTTTCTACTGTGAGCAGGGCTGAGGGAGGCTGATAAAGGCTCCGCTTTCCTTTTAACCCTTCTATTTCTTCCACCAAAACCTTTCAGGCCCTGCATTCAGCCCTCAGCCGGGCTCACTGCTTCAGCACCCCAGGGCTGTCCTGGAGCCAGGGGAGGTTCAGCTGAACTCAGTGGGCTGCGCTGACACATTGGGTATGCACAGGCACTTCAAAGAGGCTTCCTTGGACAGGAAGCAAGGCAGATTAGAGGTACACTGCGGCTTTTATTTTGTGCCAGGGCTTCAAAATGTTCTTGCTGGTATTTCTGAGGCCTCGTTTTTAACCACTCTTAAATACATGTATATAATATAGGAGGGGGCCTGCCTCTGTGAGCCACACAGCACTTCTTCATGGGCTGAGAGTCACAAGACACTTCACATGCCTCGAAGAGCCCAGGGGAGATTCAGGGCTGGCTCCTTCAGGTCTGCTTCGTTGCGTGGCGGGAGCCAGCTCACCCAGCAGCCTCACCACCCTTCTGGAGCCTGAGGTTGGCCTCCCTGTGCAGCTGACCTGGCTACACTGCTGTGCCCCCCAGGGACATGCCACCTCCCTCGAGGTGTGCTCAGGGAGGCTGTGTGAGGTGGCCAGAGGTCCTGGCAGGCTGTGGCAGTGCCTGGTGCTGGGGTTGTGCTGCCTCCCCTTTTCTCTCCTGTGTGCACCCTTTGCAGACACCCATCAGCTCCACTCCCACAGGAGCACTGAGAGGAACACGCTCCAGCTGCTGTTCCTCCATGGTTTCTCCCTAGCAATGTAAACTGTTTACAAGGACTTTGCAAACAGCAGATTTGTTTAGGACATTGTCTGCATTCCCGGCCCTGCGTTCCCTTTTCCAGCAGCACAGGGGGAACACTGACCTGCCAGCTGTGGGTCTGTGGCTGCATTGTCAGAGGGGAAGATGGTGACAGCTGGGAGGATGAGCTGTGCACACCCATTCCTGCATTCCCTGTGAGCATGGGGGTTTAGGAGATCACACTGAGGTCACACATGCACTGTGGCTGTGTGGCAATGCTGTTGCATCCAGCAGCAAGGAAAGGCATGGGATGGAGCTGCAGGGCGTGCATGTGAGCAGAAAGCTTGCTGAGCCAGTGCCCAGGGCACTGGGAGGTACATGAGAAGCCTTCAAAGACAGGAGCTTCATGTCAGGAGGTGCTGCCTAGTTGGAAGGTCTCTGAGCATGGTCACTGGCTCCCTGGGGAAGCTGAATCTCCAGCCAGGGGAAGGAGGCTGTTAAATCAACTTGGCCTCATCCCATGGGAGTATCTTCTGTAGATGTCTGCTCTCCCTTCAGTGCTCACACGCAGGGATTCAGCCTGTTCATCAGGAGGAGGTTGGCTTCCCTCCAGCACCCTTTGACCTTTGCAAAGGGAGAGGGTGATTTCTACCTGAGCTTCTGCATCTGCCACAGCAGCTTTGTCCAACTTGAGCTGGACTTAACTCCCAGATAACCATTAAACCACAGAGGCACGCTCTGAAGCCATGAACAGTTGCCGGTATGGATGAGGGGAGTTTGAAATAAAGGTTGAGGTGCCAAAAAGAGGGCTGGGGTGGGGGGAGCAGCAACAGGGACGTTTAGAAGCAGTGAGGAGCTGCTGGGTGAGGGGGGATGTTCTTCAGGCCCCCAGGAGGGGTAACTGTTGCCTGCTGCCCTGTGCTGTGCTGTCCTGTCAGGGGCTCACAGCAGATCGTTTGGCTGTTTGTTTGCCCTGTTCCCTGCCAACCACAAGTTTGAGTCTTGAATTTAAACATCCTGACTAGAAAGGACGAGACCTCTGACTGACACCTTGGGTTGTTGCCAGGCAGGACTTGCTTCCAGGAGACACAAACAGCTCAAAGACAAAACCAAACATGGGGAGAAGCAACCTGACCCCATTTTCCATACCGTTGGCTTCCCAAGTATGTGGCTGCTGGTTGCTGTTCAGAGATGGTCTCCTCCTCCTCTGTTGGTGTGGCTGGGTGAGGGGCTGGTCACTTGCGCTGGCCATGTCCACATGGTCAGTTATTAGAAAGGAAAAGCCATTAAGTTCCTCCTGCTTCTCTCAGAGCCACGGATGTAGAGCACAGACCCAGGCTGGCCTGGGGACAGGCAGGAGGCTGGATTTTGGATGTCTCTGTATGTTTTAAATGCCACATAACCCCCTGTTTTCCTCGGGGGGATGTGGATAGCTGAGTGTTGTCCAGCAGAATCCTGCTGACTTTCTGGTGAGCTGTAACTGTAAATATTTGAACAAAAACTCTGGTGTTAACCTGAGCAGAATCTGATCTCTCTGTACGCAGTGAAATCTGGCTCAAGTTACAGGTGAGAATGAGGGTGGTAGTTTCAGGTGGTTCCCCAGTGGATGTTTGTTCACATCAGCCCAGAAACCAGCCTGTTGCCCATATTGGATGGCAGCTCGTCCATCAGGAAGGGCTGAAGGGGCAGCTGGGATTGCTGGGCAGGATGGAGGTGCCTTGGCTGAACTTAATGTGGTCCTTAACAGGAAAGCAGGAGAGCTTTAGGTTGTGATGGACGACTGAGATGGAAGGTAGAAGGCACAAGCTTTCAGGAGAGTTGCCAGTTCTTTTCTGTGTCTGGAGCTTGGGACCAGGTTTGCTATAAACCCCAAGTTTAAAGGGGTTTTCAGCTCTGCTTTGGGTAATGCCCCCTCTGCTCAGCTCACTGACCTGCACTGCTCCCTCTTGGGAGGTCAGTAGATGTTATAGGAAGAACTCAGTTCGCTCTTTTCTTCTCTTGGACTCCCACCTTTGTCATGGTGAAAAGGAGGCAGGAAGCTCTCTGGGAAACTGCTTCCCTCCACCGCCTCCCTGCCTGATTCATCCCTGGAACTCTGCTGTGGCCTGGCATAGGGATGCCAAACTCCAAGGAGCAGAGCTGTGTCCAAGGGAATGAGGAAGAGTACAAATTCCTGAGGAGAGGCTGAGCAGATGCATGGATGGATGGAGACAGCAGCAATACCAAAGCACAAGTGGGAAGAACAGTGTGGCCATGGGGACCGTGAGACAGATGGGAATGAGGAGAGTGCTCGCACAGCCCCACTGGACCAGCCTGCGCTCCAGGATTCACATATCCCCGAGCAGACCCAAATGTGATCCTTATCAAACATTTTCCTTATGGCAGCAGTCTGGGGTTCCTCAGAGCTGGCAGCGTTAGCGGGGCAGGAGGTGAGAGGGGAAGGGACAGCGCAGGACCGGGCACTGGCACAGAGACTCTGGGGTTCTGCTCAGAAAAGCTATTTCAAGCATTGATGTTTCCAAATGAGGAGCTGAGAGCTGCCCCTGCAGCCTGCGAGTGCCTTGAAATCCCACCTTCCTTTAGGATAAATCTGTGCCTTGCTCAATGAGGGCCCTGCAGTGCAAGCATCTGGAAGGTCCCAGCCTTCACCCCAGATTCACCCTGCTCATGACACCCAAGCGGGCAGGGCTGCTCATTTGGACCCATCCTGCTTCCAAAGGGAGTGAGCACAGGTCTTTTGGCTGCCTTTGCTTTTGGAAGGGAGGGCAGCTGAGGTGGCCATGGCCAGTTGGTAGCTCTGTACTGCTGCCTGAGCTGGCTGTGTCCCGAACCCACTCAATTGCTCTTTGTGCTCTGGGAGAGGGAGAGGCCACGCCACAGCACCCTGCACACACTGGCATGAAGGGGAAGGATGCACAGCCATACTCCTGGTGTTCATTGTCCTTCTTTTCCACATGGATATAGGCAGGAGGCAGGAGAAGGAGGATGGCAAAGCCTCTGGAGCTCCAGACACCTTTCACCAGACGGCAAGGCTGTGAGTGCAGCATTTGTCCAGAGCAGCTCCTGTGCACTGAGCCCTGCGGGTTCCGCCTGCAGGCCCGGTGTGATGAGAGATTCCAAAGGCAGAGTTGGGATAGGGCTGGCAAGTGCTGCCTAATTAACAGGGAGGTTGACTGATAATCACCGGGGCAGGATGATCCCTTGGGGTGGGAAGTGCTGATGATGTGGAGCCACTCAGGGGCCTGTGAGTACCCGGGGTGCTGTGAGGCGCTGGGGGTGTTTCTGAGCTGGGTTTGGTGCTCGCTCCCAGCCTTCCCCATGTGAGAGGGTGTGTGTGTGTGTGTGCAGGCTGGAACAATTCCCATTTAGGTTTGACCTTTTGCTGGATATTAAAGCCTTGCTGTGGCTCAGTGAGATGAACGCTGCAGCAAACACAATTTCTCAGGATGAAATATCTCTCCAGTGGGTAATTGCAGCCTCATTTGAGGGTGGGTGTATTTTTTTTCCCCTTTCCCACTGAATCATTTATTCCTGGTGTCAGGAAGGTGCAGAATGACTTTCCCCACTGGCTTTCAGAGCTTCATTGATTCTTCAGCTCCCACTCCTGCAAATCTGCTGGAGCAGCAGCCCTTTGCCTCTCCAGTTTTCCCAGGAGGGGTGTGGGAAGGGGGGAGCCTGAGGCCTGGGGGAGCTCTGCAGTGAACCCAGTCACAGGCTGGGGGAGATGCTGGCGTGGTTTAAGCTCCGTAGGCCAGAGGCAGTGTTTAATTTGTAAGTTTTTTGCCTTAAATGCCTTCTCAGCACTCAGCTGCATAGAGAAAGGGCACATGGAAACTGCTGGTGAAAGCAAGGTCTGTGCTGAAGGATGGGGAGCAGAGCATGAGCCCAATCCTGGGCTCACCATTGAGACATGGACACAGGTCACCAAAGGCACGGCAGGTCCCTGCCTGGCTGAGCAGCCTCCAGAAAGCAAAGTGTGGTGCTGAGGGGGGCAAATAGGTGTAAAATGCAGAGCAGTGCTTGACCCCTCAGCCTTTCAGCAGGGCTGAATGGACACCTTGTGTCCAGCAAAGCTGGTCACCAGGCACTTGCTATTGAGCTCCATAGCTTTGATTTAAGGAGGTTGAAGCAGTCTGACCATGCCCATTAACACTTACACTGTTCCATTGCCAAGTAGTTGTAAATGTTCCAATTGCTGCTGCACTTGGCCCAGCTTCCCCTGTTTTTATCCTAAATGCACACAGGACATGACCCTGCTCCCCCCCCTCCAGCACTCACTCCAATTCCATTTAATTTCCACTTCTCCCTAGGAACCACTGTAACCATTCAAAGGACAGAAGAATGAAGGGAGGTGGATGCTCACAGGGATGATGCTCTGGTATCAGTGTTGAATGGGCTCAGACAGACGTAAGGGCAAATGCACAGGGGTGCTGTTGGGTGGCTGCAGGGAAGCTGGGGGCTGGAAAGTACTGGAGGATGCTCAGTGCTGACAGATCTTTTAAGTCCCTCTTTATTCCAGTGCTACAGAGGAACAAGATCAATATTTATTAGTCACAGAAAGCATAATTTTGCATGAAAAGCATCGATCAGAGTGTCAGCTTGAGACAGTGTGATTACATCTGCTTTAAGATTTGGTCAGCATCCCTCTATTAGTAAGGACATTGTTCCCCACAGTAGATAGAGCCAGGGCATGAAGGAGGAGCTCAGATTAGAGAGGAGCAAAGCAGGGGCTGCAGTAGTGTGCAGTGTCACAGGATGGGAATAAGGGCTTTGGCTCTTGTTCTCCACCTCATCGTGCTGTGTGGTCTGTTTGTCACTGAGATCTTATGTCCACTAAGCACCACCAAAAGACGTTCGTGGTTTCAGAGTCAGGTTCTGGTGGTTTAGTCTTTTTTCCTAGTGAAATAAGCTGTTTGCCAGCTGGGGTCAGGGTGAAAGCTCCCCCCATGAGGTGGTCCTGTGCAGTTATTCACTTTATGGGATGCTTGTACCATCCTTTAAGGGAACTCAGTGTATATGGTGAGCACATCTGTCAGTCCCAGCTCTCCCCGAGTCGCTCCTGTGCACTTTGACTGACTCAGCTCAATCTGACCACTGGGTAGAGGTGTCAGAACACAGGCTGGATGTGGTCCTCAGGCCTATGTGGCCAGGAGTGGGGAGCCTGGGAGTGCCTGGCTCTCACCCAGCCAGCCAGTGGGCCAGGGTGGGCAGGGGTTGCAGCTGTGGGTGTTGCCGTGCAGAGAGTGGGAGGCAACTGGGAATGGCAATGGCATGGAGGAGGCAGAGCAGCTCTGTGGCTGCCTTCAGTGGGATGGAGAGGGGGTTGAGAGGATGTGGTGGAAGCAGGAAGATGAGGAAGCTGGAATTTGTTGCAGTTTTACAGCTGGACACAAAGACCAAGGGGAGAGGGTTCTGGAGCTCCACTGCCTGGAGACAGCTGCTGCTAAAACCAATCCTTGCCACAGGTGCTGAAGAGTGGTTATAGCCCTCAGCGCATGGCAACAGTGATCCCCTTATGCCTCCGCAAAAGCAGTTCAAATCCTGCCATCTCCAGCACTGGGCTGGCAACAGCAGAGATTACAGGAGCCCAGAGATGGGCATGGAAACAGAGTGAGGACCCTGGGTCAGGCTTCCCAGCAGTGCCAGTAACTCCCTGAGGCCAAGCCACAGGTCCGCTGCACACACTGCAACTGCAGGACCCACTTTCCACTTAGACACCAAACTGATCAGCTCACCAAAACCTCTCGCTCCGGTCCCTGGGGCACGGTGTCCTTTCAGAGGAGTCCCGCTGTGAAAGTCATGGTCAGAGTAAGCACTTCTCCCATCTCCAGCCCTGTGCTGGGTGTGAGCCAGGACAGCGTGCCCCTGCCACCGTAAATAGGTCCTGACCAGTCCACAGGCTGATTGTGAGCCTTAATCTAAGTGCTGGTAGACAAAAGTTGTCCTCAAGTGAAGATGGGTGGCTCTGTCTGGCTATCTGACTGATGGATGAGGTGTTGTCCCATCCAAGCAGAAGGGACTGCCATGTGGATCCTGAAATAGAGTTCTTAAGACAGCTGTTTCTGCCTCCACAGCCCTCCTGTCAGCGAGAGAGGCTGCTGAAGAGGATACAGTACCTGCAGCCCATCTGCATGACAGCTGCTGCTGGAGAGATCTGTGGCTCTGGTATCCCCAGAATAGGATGCTGAGGCATCTCTTGAGCACAGGAGCTCAGGCCTGCAGCATCAGTGTGCTGGTCCCCAGGGAGTGTGGGGTGCCTGTAGCTGGTTTTGGGGACACAGCCTGGGTAGCGTGTGAGGGTTGTGGTGATCCAGGAGTGTTGCTGTGCTGGTTGCAGCACAGGGAGCCAGCAGCTTTGCTGCATGGAGCTCACTGAGACTACCATTAATTTTGTATTAGGACATAAAACCTGTTGGAGCTGAACAGACCAATAGTGCTTCCAGCCCAGCCTCCTGTCTCCACCAGAAGCCAAGGCCAGATGCCTTAAAGGAAGGCATAAAAACCCCATAATGCCCGTAATTGTGCAGTACAAGCCTATGGGGGGAGGTTCCCCAGACCCCAGCCAGCAGCTCATCCCCTGGAGCAGGACAATCAGAGCTGTTGTGCTGATTTTCATTTGAGCTACTCTCACTGTGGATGCTGTTCTTATCCACATCAACATCTGATCCTGGTGTGAAACTCTCTCGTGCTGTTTGTTACGTGGCTCTTTTGATGTCCTGGAAAGGAGCTGATGTTCTTGGATACAGTGGTCAGGACAGGTCCTGGATGACCTGCTGCAAGCTGCTCTTAGGAGAGCAGAAGAGGAGCTTAGCCCCTTCCCCATCACCCCAGCCAGTCCCTGCCCCTTCCCCATCACCCCAGCCAGTCCCTGCCCCTTCCCCACCACCCCAGCCAGTCCCTGCCCCTTGCTGGGCTCTTCAGGTAGAAGTGGAAGCACTTTCTTGTCTGGCAGTGCCCTGTCAATCTTCTTTTCCTTGGACATCCCAGCCAAGCTTCTTGCTGTTGAGTGAAGCCTGGGGACCTGAGCAGGAAGCATGTGACAGAGGCTGGAGCTCTTGGAGACCAGGACAGTGGCCCACTGCGATGTGTGGGAGGAGAGCTTGACACAACATCACCCCTGATGAGGACTTCTGATGAGATTTGCACTAAGTAAGTAAAAACTTAAAGACCCACTCCCAAGGAGGCATCTTTAGGGTGAGATTCCCAGAGCATAGACTGCCGCTTCCGCTGCCTGTATCCCCCAGCCCCCACCAGCCTAAGCATGGAAGAAGTTGAAAAGAAGACTACCCATGAAGGAGCAGCAAAGGTGTGTTTACCTGCTAGCGAAACAGGAGAGGGAACGAAGGCAGGGGAGCAGGTCTCGGCATGCAGAATGGGGAGGAGGTGACACAGCCCGTGGCAATTGGCCCTTTAAATCCAGCAAAGGCACTAACACTGCACAGTGTGGCTCAGGGAAACAGGCGTTCTGTAGGAGCAATAACTCTCCAATAGCAAGCACTAATGAGGATCTGCAGCCATTTTTCTGCTGATCCAGTGCTTAATCCTGTTGTTCAGGCTCCAGGTCAAACTGTCCTCAGAGCATGGTGCAGGGGCCACAGAGCTTTACAGAGAGGTGCAGGCGTGACTTGAAGGACATTCTGGCTCGGAAATCCATTTAGAAATGCCTGTCAAATGTCCATTACTTTAAATGTCCAAACTTTAGTTTCCTGTGCTGCCTCTCTGCCAGCCCTTCCACCTCCAGAGACCTCTGCACTAGAGGGAACCATCCAGTCCTTGTGGTCAATCCAGGTAAGTCCAGGCCTGGAGCTTGAGGCAGACTTAACCTGAGGTTGAAAGCAAAGACAGAGAATTTTACTTCTCTACTGTCTTGGGTTTTTCAGCTCTTTTTCAGCTGTGTAGGGGACATGGAAGGGCAGAAACCCTCTTTTTCAATCTCATGTCTGGCCAGGCAGGAGATTGCATTATCATAGAATCACAGATTGGTTTGGGTTGAAGGGACCTTAAGGATCATCTGCGTCTTCCAGGGATGGGGCAGCCACAGCTTCTCTGGGCACCCTGTGCCAGCGCCTCAGCACCCTCACAGGGAAGAGCTTCTGCCCAAGAGCTCATCTCAGTCTCCCCTCTGGCAGGTTAAAGCCATTCCCCTGTCCTGTCCCTACAGCCCCTTGTCCAAAGCCCCTCTCCAGGTTTCCTGCAGCCCCTTTAGGCACTGGAGCTGCTCTGAGGTCTCCCCTTCAGGAGCCTTCTCTTCTCCAGGCTGCCCCAGCCCAGCTCTCTCAGCCTGGCTCCAGAGCAGAGCTGCTCCAGCCCTCGCAGCATCTCCATGGCCTCCTCTGGCCTCTCTCCAGCAGCTCCAGGTCCCTCCTGTGCTGCTGCCCCAGAGCTGGATCAGAACTGCAGGGGGGGTCTCCCCAGAGCGCAGCAGAGGGGCAGGATCCCCTCCCTGAGCCGCTGCTCCCGTTCTGGGGGTGCAGCCCAGCACACGGGGGGGTTCTGGGCTCAAGCGCTCACTGAAGCCGGGTCATGGGGAGCTGCTCCTCACTGATCAACACCCCCAAGTCCTCTCCTGAGGGCTGCTTCATCCGGTCTCCCCCAGCCTGGGTTTGTAATGCTGCAGATGTTCCAGCTGTGCTGCTTAAGTGCAGATGGCTTTGCAGGGTGTTGCTTCTGTCTTGGTTTACTCTGGGTTTTGGGCTACCAGGCTGTGATGGAGAAAGGACTGACAAGTGTTAGCCACTTATTTCCTTGGCCTGAAAGCTGCACAAATCCCCAGGACTGACCAGAGTTGGTCAGAGGTGTCCCTTTTCCTGAGTGCAGACACACTCTAGAGCTACTGATTCAGCATTCACATGATGCTTCTCCCAAAGAAGCATCCTTCCTGCATAGCTCAGCATTCCTGAGTTGGAGTGAATGATGCTAATGTGTGAGAACACCTACTATATTCTTACTGTCACTTGCGTGATGGGATGTGCCTCCTTTGCTCAGCAGGAGGAAAGCAGTAATCCGAGCTCACTGCTCCTGTATTGCTTCTGAATCAACTTCACTGCTTTGCTTGAACAATGATGTAGGTCCTGATAAGCAGGACAGGAGTGTGACCCTCCACTGGGCAGGAAGGGGTTGAGCTGGGACAGAAAGAGATGCTGGGCTGTGTGACACAGGTGTTGTGAGATGCTGAGCATGATGTGTTTCTCAACAGAGGGCTGGAGTCTTCTTGATGCAGGGGGAGCTGATCATGAAATGTTTGGGTCTCCCTGTAACTCATTCCCTCCCTGGGGCTGTCTGAACCGGTTTGTGACTTTCCAGAGGAGTCTGGCAAAGGGAAATCCCTGGGATATATTTGTTTTCCTCTCTTTCCCTTTGATGCCTCTTCCCTAATTGTGGGAGGTTTGTGCAGCTTGGGGTTGACCTTCCCTGCTTGGACTGGACCGGTGTTCCCTTGATGAGTCGGCCTTAATAGCAGGGAAGGACAGGACCTGTGATAACTCAGTCTGGCAGCCCCAGCCCCATCAGTGCTGATGTGATGGAATGGTCTTTGGAGACCCAAAGAGCTTCAGTCAGCTTTTCTTAGTGAAAGGGGTTGTTGTAAAAGGAGCATAGTAACAACACAGAGGCCTGAAACTCTGGAGGAGGGGACAGAAGCTGACACAGAAGATGCTAAGGTTGTTAAGAAAAAGGTTAACATGGTGCCGTCCCTTTAATCAGGGCCGATGTTTGTAAGGCTGCATCTGATCCTCCTCTTCCTGCCAATGGAACTCCTGCTGGTGTCCAAGTAGTGCCTTGGTGAAACATGTGTGTGTGAGCAGGGAGGCCCCAGGTACGGCTGGCCCTGCTGAGGAGCCCCTTGGGAGGAAAGGGATGGCTGTGCAGGGTTGTTTGGGCTCGCTTTAGAGCCGGTCCCTGCAGCTGCTGGGGACCACTGATCCCAGGGCTCGTGGCTGTTCCTTTGGGAGGTGTGACTTGGGCAGGTCTTGCTGGGAGCAGCGTGGCTTCACTGGGACAAAGGAATTAAAGAAGGGAAATGGATTTTCCTTCTGCCAAAGATTTATACACGTCTGTCTCACCCTGATGTCCCACCGTGTTGCTGAGCCCCAGGCAGACATTTGAGAGCTGGGTCTGGCTCATTTCCTTCAGCTTGAGCCGCTGCCCCTCGGCATTTAGTTGGGCTTTGGGTTCCTGGAGTTCAGACCTTAGACCCTGTGGCCAAAGCCCAGCATGGAGCATGTTCTCTGGTGGCCCAGGCTGAATGCAGAAACCTCCTGCTTTGTTCTCTCAGTGACGGTGGTGGTGATGTCAAGGTGCCATCCTGCTCCCTGCATATGGTTTTCATCACCTTCCTATTAAGCTAAACCAGCTTCTTAACACAGAGCACATCCCAGGTCCCAGATCTGTCAAACAGATCAGCTGTTCTTGCTGCAACATGTGGTTGATTAACAAGGAGATGATGAAATGTTGCAAAGTGATTATTCCCTCATGTCGCATCAGCCTGAAATCACACCAGGACACTTTAGGGGTAGGAAGCACCTATAGTTTGTGAGGGGGGTCACAAGTCTGTGAGAGGGTTACCTCTCTTTCTCTTATTTCTATATCCCCGACAGTGATGAGACAACTTGGTGTCTGGGAGGGTCACCCTGACCACGCAGCTCTGTGTTAGGAGCCCTTGTCACCATCATGCATCCGGAGGTCAGTGATCTGCCACTGCTTGGCACACATCCACACTCAGGTGTGTTAGAGGGATCTCTGTTACCCGTGGCTCTGTGTTTCCCCAGGCTGGAACAGCTCTGGTGCGGGGCTGGCAGAGTGGGAGCCAGGGCTGCAGCTGCCTGGGCAAGGGAACCACTTCAGTCGTCACCCCGGAGCTGTCCCCGGTCAAGTGTCTTTTACACTAATTCTTCCCAGTCTTGTGGCATCCCCAAATGAGGCACAGGGGATTACAAAGCAGTCAGCTTTCATTTAAAGCCTGACCTTGGCATCAGGCTGTTAGCATGGCAAGGAAGAGAGATGAGTTAGCTGGCAGCCTGCCTGCGTGTGGCAAGGGCTCTTCAAAGCCTCAAAGGATGCATTAGCTTGAGTCAGAGGCTTTGTTTGTGGCATTCCCCGGAATAACCATCCTCCCTCTATGTGTGTACATGTATCTCCTCCCTGCCTGCATCTCTGATCTCCCCCATCCCGTGTCCGAAGAGCCCAGCTTGACAGCATGGCTAACTCCAGTGAGACAGATGGAGATGGATCCAGGCCTCTGTGGGGACAGCTGCATCCCTGACAGTCCCCTCTGGTCCTGCACCTGTTAGGAACTATACTTAGCATGGGAAAAGATTCCAGAAAAGGGGCAAAGTGGGAGGCAGCAAGGCTGGGAATTTGGCCTCATTCTCCCCAGCAGGTCCTGAAGCTCCAGAAATGCCTCTCAGTAATAGCATCCAAAAATGACAATCAGGTGAAAAGCTGGCACAGTTCAGAGACAGCCTGAGCAAGTGACAGCTTCATAACTCCGGGGTGGAATGCCAGGAAGCCTGGTGTGTTTGTCCTGACAGGCCCCAGTGCTCCAGACCACTCGGCAAATGCCATATGGGAGCTCTGGTAGATGCTGAGCGAGGCACGTGCTGAGGGGTCACAGGCTGGGCCTTAGCTGCTGTGAGGTGTGAGGCAGTGCAGACTCCAGTGTCCATCACGCATGGCCCAGGGCTGTGGCACTACCCCTGGTGCTCTGCGATTCAAACCTACAGCCCTCAGCAGGCTGCCTGCCTGCGCTCCAACCTGTCTGCCACGCTTACAGCCCTGCATCCACCTGTCCATCATCCCTGTGTGTGACCACCTACTCGCAGAGCTCATGTGGAATGAACGGGGGAGGAAATCCTGCTCTCTTTGGTGCTAGGCAGGGTTCTCTGTGAGGGGACAAGAGGCTTTTCAGCTCTTCTTTTTAGGAAGGAAGCAGCTGAAGTGGGGTGCCGTGATCTGATGGCAATGAAATGTGCCTTGCCCCCTGCTAAGCCCTTCTTGCAGCCAGGGCTCCCCAGGAGCCTTGCAGAGACAGACTGAGCTGTGGTGTCTCTCCTGAGCAGAGCAGCAGATCCAGGTGGGTTTAGGTTTCCTTTCACATTCTTTTCCTTTGGTGAGTGATGCTGCATTTCCACCACACGATACTGCCGTTGGCATAGGAGGTACCCGAGGGGGGTACCTGATGCCCCTCTCTGCTCTGTCACTCGCAATGTGCAGCAGCGGCTGCAACCTCTCGAAACCAGCGCTCCTCTTCCTCCCCAGGGAGGAGCTCCAGCTCCTTCTCCAAAGGGAGTCCCCTGCCCCGAGCTCCAGCTGGTGAGGATTGAAACTGTATCAGTGCTTCGGAAGTGCTGGAAGCTTCAGATGGATGGGAATGCAGCAGCTCCCAGATGCCTTCTGCACAGGGCACTGCTGTCAGCTGCCGTTCCCTCCCTGGAAGGCCACTGCTCCACTCTCAGCTGCTGTCCCGCTGCGCGCACCCTCTCTGGTACCTGCACACTGCTCCTGCAGTCAGTGGTTCAGTGTTTGTGGCTACCTGGGCTGTTGCTTAGTGGGGGGATTTGCTGGATTTAGATGGAAAACGCAACAGGAACTTTAAAGTACTTTGGAGCTGAGTTCAGTTTTACGGTCCCTGCCCTGCTTCCCTCTTAGAGAAGCAGGAAAACTATTGTGTTGCACTTCAGAGCAGTTGAGCACTGTGGGTTTTACTAAACATCTTCCCTGAATGATGTCTGTAGTTAGTGTTTTCCTAGCCTCAGGGGGGAGGTCTGGGGTGAAATGAAGGATGGAAGAGGGAATACAGTGTATGGTGAGGACATCAGCAGCGTCTCCAGCTGGTAGGATACATCCATGATAACTGGATGATCTTTAAGGTCCCTTATGACCCAAAGAATTTGATGGTTCTGTGATTCTTAGCTGCCTAACCTACGTTTTTGTGGCACTGGAGCAGTTTGCATTTACTGTGCAGCAGATGTGAATAGGGGTGTCTTATCATTTCCAGGTGCTCGAGCCCTGCTGGTTCCAGTGCCTGCTCTGAGGCCACAAGATTGCTTTCTGTGCCATCAGCAGTGGGGAAATGCTTGTCTCGTTTCAGTGGCCACTTTGCAACTTTTTCCTCTCAAGACTGGGAAAATCCTTCTCACATTTCCCAACTTTTCTATATGGTACATAGAGACAATCCTACCTATTGCTGCTTGTGAGCGGGAGAAACAGGAGCTCGTTCCTAATCGCAGTCATGGAGGTTGTTTGAATGAAGCTGGTAAGTGTGGGATAACTGGGTATGTTACCTGCCAGGTGCTTAACCTCTCTTCATGTATGCCGTGGAAGCTTTCCTGGAACCAGAGGCACTAGCTGGCAGAAATTGCTTCTCTCAGTGCTCCTTATTGGACTGCAGCAAAGCGGACTCAACAAAGAGTTAAAAACCCCACCAAAACTGGGCTTCCTAAGGCAGACCTAGTCGTAAACAGAGTTGAGTGTGTGGAGGTCAGGTTTCAGTTGGCCTTCCTGAAAACAGGGGGGTTCTGGCATTGGAGCGTGGTTCGTTGTGCTGGAATATTCCAGTACAGGGGTTGTTAATGCGGAGAGGGGCTCCCTGTGTGTCGGGTTTCTGCCTCCAAGTTCGCTGCGGCAGATTGGTACCGATAGCATTTCTATCAGTATAAGTTATCTGTTTCCAGTTAACCCAGATGAAAGCCTGAGCATGGTTATGGCATTCTAAGGTTGCTGGAACTTGTTAATAATTTAGAATAATAAAGTCAGTCAAATGAATTCACTTCTAAAATGGAGCTTATTTGCATTGGCTTGTCTTTTTTGGGAACAGAGCTCTCTGCGGGCATATGTTTGTGTAAGCTTTTTGTATGTGCTCCTGAGTGTTTGTGTGCATACGTAATTTTCTTCACCATCTTAAAACCAAAAGAGGCTGAGTTGGATTTAAATGTTGTACAAGAAAATATAGGTTCTCCCTGCCTGTGAATATATTCAGTGAGGGTCCGCCCCGAAGCGAAGCCGAATAGCTATGGTATAAATCCATGGGGAAAAAAGGGGTTTGTAATGGAAATGCTCTCTCATTTTAAATTATAGGCATATGTGAAGTTGAAATCCACGCTGCAGCATCCAGACGGTGCCTCAAGCTGGCTGCACATTCCCAGAAAGGAAGAACACCACCCCCCCCAGCCTACCTGCAGAATGACCTTTCTTCTGATGCTGACTTGCAGCTCAGGAGCTTTTGTGCTGTGAGAGGCAGGGTAAGATACATGGGGTGACAGATTGCTGCTGACGGGGAAAGGCTCATTCAGCTGCATTTCTCTGCAGCCCCAGTGATAGATCCAGGGGCTTGTTAGACGAACAAGAGCAGCAGCCAATAACCAGTTGGTCTAAGCCCTGGAGATAGACCGTATGTCCCACACTCTGTTTCCTAATCTGCAAGCGTGGGGTAAATTCAGCTGTGGTGTCGCCTCTTCCCTGCATGTTACACAGCAAAGAAACACACCAGGGTATTTATCTGTCTGTGGCAATGCTTATGTCTATAGAAACTAACGTTTGTAGCCGTGCACGCGTGTGTGTGCATATTGATGTGGCTGTGTATTTATTGTGGGGGAGGCTGGTTGTAGAGCGATCCAGAAAATGGAAACCCTGATGTGCAAATGGTGCTTTCTCGGAGGGAACTTGAGCCAGGAGAGCAGGGGATGGATTGGCCCTGGACCACGAGGAATATCCTTCCTTTCTTGTTTTTGAAGTCAGAACCATTTGAGGGAAAGGGTCTCCCAAAAGAAGTCCAGTTTCAGGAGGAGGCTCAATTGAATTCCTGGTTCCTGGCTGCCTGCCTGCAGGGCCTCTTGTCACTTCTACTTTCTTCCAACAAGGCAGAAGGCGGAATTGACAGCAGCCTTCCCGCCAGGCTGTTAGAGGCACAGGGAAGCCAGATGCTTTGCATCCCTGCTCCCTCCCCCTTCTGCGGCCCAAGAGCCAGAGAGTGAGGTTACTGAACTCCTCCATCATCACTTTCCCATGTTCCTGCTCTGACCCAGCGAGTGTCCTGAGGGATGGAATAGCGCCTGGTATCGGCACTGCCTGTGCGTGCATGGCTGAGGGGTAGGGCATCATGTGCAAAGAATCGTTACCCTTTCATACAGGGAAGTTAAGATTCCACTTTTGTACAGAGAGTTGGTGCAGAGGGGCTCACTGGGGACGTGGGCTGATAGAGGAGCCTCTTTCTTTGCACAAAACCAGGGCAAGTAGTTGCATAATACAACTTCAGCGCTTCCATTCCAAATTCACTCCTAAACTCACTCTGAGCCCATGCTATTCCTGTAACTGCATGTTGGGTACATGGTAGTGAGAGCTGAAAGACTCTTCTGATTTTTTTCTGCAAGGCCAGTGCGCTCAGCCCCTCTTTTCTTCTTGGTATCAGTACAAAATGTGAGGTTTCAGTTGCTGTTGAATTAACATTTCTGTATGCATCATTTCGCTAGGTAATTTGCTGACTCCAAAGTTTTTGTGTGATCAGATTGGTTGGCTGGTTTTAAATTGTTCTGTGGGAGTTATACCTATGTGGAGAATGGACCCCTTTACATTTAGGGCAGTATCAGGTTCTCGAGTGTCGTTTTTTGAGACAGGACCTGCTCTGAGTCAGGAGTTGGGCACTTCTCTCACCAACAACTGCAAAATGGGTGACAGATTGGTAGTGGATGGCCAGGAAATGAGGGAGGAACTTCTCACAGGGAAGAGCTTCTGCCTAAGAGCTCATCTCAATCTCCCCTCTGGCAGGTTAAAGCCATTCCCCTTGGCCTGCCCCTACAGGCCCTTCCTTGTATTTCTTTTTCTATGCTGTCTCCTCCACTGCTTGGCTTTCTCTCTTTAAGTCAACAGCCTGGTATTTATGTGGGTATCTCCCACACGGCTCTTGTGGTAAAGGTTATTCAAAGCCACTCTCTCCCATTCCATGGGGAACTCAAAGCCGTTCTAATCCTCCTAGCCCACCGCTTGCACTGCTATCCAGCTAGGAATGAGACGGCTTCAGGCAAGCCGCAGCATGGGTCTGTAGATGTGTCCTCTAGGAGAGAGGAAAGCATTTGGAGGGAGACAAGCAGTGAAATCATATGGTTTCATTCAAATCCATACAGTCCTCTTCTTCTCCTGGGGGCTTCTTTAGGTCTCCTCTATGCACAGAAGTTGTATTGCTGCCTATCCAGCGAGTGCTTGTTCACTCCTTCCTTCTGCCACTGGTCTCTTGGTCCCTCTGCCTCTTCCCCGGGTGAGGAGGATGATGATGGTGGGATTGCTGCCCATGCTGACCCAGGCAGGAATAAACACCAGCCCAGGGCAAACCAGGAGCATTTGTAGCCTGCAGGGAGGCAAAAAGTGTTGCCCAGAACAGCCTGTGGAAACATTTTAATTACCCCTGGTTAACTGGCACTCAGCTAACTTGAGGGAAAGATCTCAAGTGGAGACAATGGAAGGGGAATTTTCTGCTTGGAGTCAAATTTCAGCAATATTTTTGCAGCAGTTCTTGTTGGGATATTTTAACAGCCTCCCCCAGACATCCCCAGATCAAACCGGGTCTGATGTATATGGCGAGCAAATCACAGTCGTGCGGCCCTAACACAGTATTGTGAGGTGGATGAACACGGCGCTTATAAAAGAATCAGCCTAAGCAGCAAGGTCTTTCTGAGCAGCTTTATGGCCAGGAGACTTCTTTAACAGCCTGTGAATCCAGAAATGAGATTCACTTTTGTTTCTCCAGACTTCCCAGTGAGAGAAGAGCTTGTGTCTGCCTGACTGCCTTCAGAGCAAGTCAACTTTGCCAGCCGAGGCAGATTCTTCTGGCCTGCTTCCAGGAGGCATGAGCTTAAACAACTGGTCTCAGATGGGGTGTCTCCACAGTCTTAGCCATGAAGAGAGGTGATTATTTCTCCCTAATAATTCCGGTTCTCATAAGGAAATCCTCACACACACAGAGTGTGCACCTTCCCCTGTTCTGTCAACGTGCTCTGCTGGAAAGATTTATTCCAGTAATAAGGTCTTCACAGTGAAACGTAACAAAAACGAGGGGGCACGTTTATTAATTATATATCTTACAGTTAATGAAAGATAATATGTAACAGGAATAATTGCAGGCGCCTGCCTCACTGGCACAATCCATTGTCAGTAATAAACGTCTGTGTATCCCTTTGGTGACTGATCAATTACAGACACAAATCCTGCCTCGTGCTAAGCCCCTCTGATCTCTTTTCATTTGCAGGAGATGAAATATTTTCCTGTTGAGTGTATACTGAGGAGTCTGGAGCTGAGCTGCTAGCTCCCAACTGTAAAACTACAGTGAAATCCAGAGTCTTTGTTTGTGTTCTATTGCCTGCTTTGAGGAAAACAGTGGTCATGAGATCAGACATCAGCCTCAGGGTGAGTATAGATACCACCCACACCAGCTCTTCCAACACACTGCAACCTATGTCTGGTTCTTTCTGTGCTTGTCTGTCGCTTGCAGCCCTGCTGCAGGCTCTGGTGGGTATACAAGGCATAAACCTGAGTTCTACAGGACTCGGGTATTTCATCCCTCAAGCTGCCTCTTCCATTTCTGCTGATACACCATGTAGGAGCACTTGTCACTCATCTTGGCTTGTGTTCCAAAGCCTGGTCATGGATATACATTAGCCATGCGTATGGTAACTTGGCTGGTTATCAGAGCATAAGCCCCTTTGATAGCTGATACAAAGGGTGGCTTGTATACCTGGAGTAGAGTGGGAAGGTTTGTTTTGCAGTTTCACTGGTATGTTTGTTATGCTCCTAATACCTTTTAAGCTGGTTGGTAGACTCTACCTCATGTAGGTGTCCATCTCATTACCTTCCTGCTACCTGAGGTTCACTGCAGAGCCTGTGACACACAGTTGAGTGATTTTTATTCCCTCCACTTGAGGGGAGTATCTTACAACATTTTAAACTGGTCCACTGTGATTGACTCATGCCACCCACTTCTGACATGGAGCCACAAGGTAAGAGAAGGTTTAGGAGCACTAACAGCATCCAGATCCATTTAAGACAGGAAGTAAACCCAAAAGTTGGATAAAACATTGCAAACAGGCAAACTCAGCTCTAAACACAAATCCATCCATGGCAGTGTGACATTCCTTCCTTCTTTCCTTTAGTTCTTTAAAACCTGCTGGTGCAGTTGGTTGGTTCTCCCCATGGGGCCCATGCAGTGTGCCAGGTGAAGTCATCTTCTCTAACAGCTACGCACACCCCAAGACAACAGTCCTTCCTATGTAAGAGGTTGATAGGAACATTTCAAGGTGTTTATCTGGTGATATGCAACAGGCATCAGGGTGAGGTCCAGTCTTCTTTAGTGCCTTCATTAATGAGCTGGAAGAAGGGGGTAAATAGCGTGTTAATGGTGTCTGGGATGAAACCCAGAGAGAACAATGCAAAGGGCCTGGGAGGTCACTGGTGCCAGCCCACCAGCAGTGAGTAGAGCTGGGTTGCATCTGCCACGGGCTCTCAGCCTGGCTTCAGTATTTGCCATGTACTCTCAATCTTGCTTCACACTGGCCTGATTTTGTGAGTGAAATGCAGAGACGTGGGGCTGAGTCTGGGCAACCAGAGCAGCAGGCTGGGTCTTTGTAGGAGCATCTGTTAATCTGCAGTGTTGGCTACTCTGCTTTAAAACACAGGGTTTCCAAACCCACCTTGTCAATATTTAAAAGCATGAGCAGCAGAACCAGCAAGCCTGGGTGAAGGTTTGCAAGCAGGGAGGGGAGCAGAGTCTGTGTGAGCTGCATGTCTCTCTCTCACGTGCTGCTCTCATTATGTGCACATCTTCCAATACCTTCCAGTGTGCTTCTCATCCAAAGCGCTCTGACAGCCTCTCAGGCATCAATCACATGAATGCTGCAGTAGCCCTGCAAGGTCAGGAGGTGTTGTCAGGTGGGGACAAATCTCTGTCCCTGTGCTGTTCCTCAGAGCAGCAGTTTGTGCCACAACAAGGAGAGGGGTGGGGACTCCTGCAAGTGTGTGTGTGCTTGCTGCAGCCAGAGCTTCCTGATTCCTGCAGCCAGGGACGGGATCCAGGTCTCCCGAAACCCTGTTCTCTGCCTTGACCACTGGAAGCACTTCCTCCCCACAGAAACCTCACCCTGAAACCACCCACAGGAGAAGGGTTTTGTTGCTTGGCAGGAGAGCAGCGGCTCTGCTCTACCCAATCCGCAGGCACATTTCTGGGGGTTGTGTGTTTATGAAAATCTTGGCTTTGCTGGTCTGGAGAGAAGAAAAGTTGATTGTTCCCCAGCCAGGGATCGGCGTCTCCCTGCCTGTACGTGTAAATAGCTCTGGAGAGCCATACCAGGCCATGGGGAATGTCTGTGGTGCAGCAGCCTGCTTGGATTAGAAGCCTTGTCTCTCTTCTGTGGTAAACATGTCTCTTGTTACCTGCTCTCACTGAAGCTTTTCTGGCTTCTCCTATCCTTTGCTTGGCCACTTTGGCTTCAGGGCCTCATGATAGCTGGAGTGATTTATTTATTCAATAATAAAGCTTAAAGAACTGGTTATTATCCAGATTGCTCTGTCCCAGGCAGTGGCTGCCTCTGAGGAGCCAGGTCATGATGGGGTTAGTGTGGAGGGAAGCAGGGCTGCTTGTGAGCCTCAGCTTTGCCAACCCACTGTTCCTTCTGCCTCTGCATTCTGAACTGGCAGGAAAACTGTGCAGGCTGTCCAGGCATTCCCAGTTCTGTTTCTCATTTTAAATGGTGCCAGTGGGAGTCCAGGATGAGAGTCTTGGGTTTGTGAAGTTGGGTTGCTTCTCCCATTCTCCAAACCGTCATAGCACACAGTACTGGGATTGTGCAAGGAGAACCATAATGGGAGAGACCTGAGCATCGTAGGGAGAAGACAGGCAGTGAGCAGGCATGAAAGGGAAGAGGGAGTGGTTATGGTGGAAGCGAATACTTGTTTGGAGGTAGCAGGAAGGGAGGAAGAAAAAGACCTTACTCTGGCCAAAGTAAAGGGAAAGACTGGCTGAGGCTGGAGAGCTTCAGTGGCCTTATCCCACCTTCTCTGAGGGACAATGACATTCTCCCCCTAGGGGTTAGTGTTGTCTGTTTATTCACATGGGTGGGAGGTGTCTGCAGTCTTTGGGATGATGTATTAGTAAGTGTGTTGAAACAGAAGTTAGAGGTCTGTGCTCTGGCATCCAACCTGAGTTATCTCCAAGTCCTAATCTGTAGGCAGTTGACTGCTGGCTGGTGTGGGAAGGGGTTTCTCCAGCATCACACAGGGTACTGACAGGTCTGATGTGCCATTTGATGCTTTAGAAGACTTGACTTTATTCAGGCTCCTAAAATCCTGAGCTCTGTGGTAGCTGCAGGATAGCACTGCCTCGAGCAGAGCTCAGGCGAGCTGGTTCCTCACTGCTGCTTTCCTGCCTGTGCGGTTTACAGCTGGATAATGAAACCCACTTCCCGGCACTCTCTGACCTTGGGGTTTGCAGAGTGCTCAGGTGCATCTTAAAGACTTCCCATTTCAGGAGGCAGGAGCCTGCCACAGCTCACTCTGTGCCTCAGCTCTTCTGTTTCCCTGCAGGTTTGGGCCTTCCTTTCAGAGGAGTCTGTATCTTCACAGTATCTTCTGCTCACAGAACCGATAACACTGAGATGGTTTCACACAGCAGTGACAGAATGAAAAAGCAGATGTAATCAGGCCCCAAAATAATGCTGTTTATCATCTATAATCATCACACAGCATCTAACAGCACATAAGTGGGCTGCTTCAGGAGCAACGAATGCAGGCAGTGTTGTTGGATTCAGTGATTATTTACTAGCCAGCCACTGTGTGGGGGGATTCTCTGGGTGCAGGCACACTCTTGATCACATATGTGCAAACAGGGGCATATCCAGTGCTGAGCCCATCTCTGTGCACATGTTAGGGGGTGCAGTTTCCAGAGTCAGGCTGTGGAAATAACAACTCAGCCTCTTTCTTAGTGATCCCGGGGATTTGGAAGGTATAATCTGGAAGAGCTGCTCGAACCCCTCTCCAAGGAAGGGATTACTCCAAGAGAACTCTGATGTTTCCTCTCGTGGCTCTGGCTGCTCCTCCCTAGTTTCATGCCAGTCCTGAAATACATAACCCTGAACAAGGACTTCAGGATTGAGTTTCCAGCTGGCAGAACTCTCCTCCACCACACTGCTGCGCAGTCTGAGGGTCTGGGCAAGTTCAAGTGCTCTCAGTTCAGAAGAGGGCCTGAAAACATTTGCAAGCAACAAACCCCATCATTCTTCCACCCATATCCCTGTAGCTTAGTCCTCGCTCTCCACATGGTGCACTTTTAGGGAGAGCTAAGCTTTGCAGTGAGGGAGAAAAGGCCAAAGAAAGTCTTGGCCAAGCTGAGCACAATTACTGCATTTAGCCATTTGGTGGAAGGTCTTAGTAACAGTCTGTTTGGAAGTAAAGGGCTTAGAGCTAAGAGCACAGGAAGTGTTTAAGCCTGATTTGTATGTTTAGGGGAATTAGTTGGAGTCTCGCTAAAGAGATGAAGTCATGGCACTTCATCTCTTCAGCAAAACATCTGAGATGCTGCACATTTACTTGCTCTGATGTTGGGGGTTATAAAGGAGCTTTCTAAATCCTTTGTTTTCCATGATGGTCTCCAGATGAGGGTATAAAATACCTCCTTACAGGACCCCAGTCCAGAAGTGTCTCTGTGTGTAGAGGAGGGATATTTCTCATCCTCTCAGTGTCAGTGGGAACTGGCGTTTCTCCTGCAGACACCACCCCACTGCCAAGAACTCTGCTTTGTAAGGCTCTTACAAACTACTTTCAAACCTGGAAGGGGGTTTTCTAGAGCCAAACGTTGATGTAAGTGCATTCTTACTATCACTCAAATGCAAACCAATCAGCATTTCACTCCAGCACCTCAATTTTCCTGCAGATTGTTTTCCCCTCTCCTTTTGGCTGATCTGTGAGCTCTTGAGAATGCTGTCAAGAGGGGAGCTGTTCTCCTGGATCTAAAGGGCAGCCAGCTTAGGGATGGAGCCAGAGGCTTCTGTAGTGTGGGTATCTCATGCCCGTGAGCCAAGGAGGAGAGCTGTGCTCCGTGCCTGCTCAGAAGAGCCCTGCTGTTGACTGTGCAAGTGAGGTTCCCACTCAGGGAGTCTTCAGTCCAGGTCCCTGCTCAAAGCACAGCCAGCTTCAGAGCAAGGTCCATGTGGTTTCAGTGTGGTCCAGTCAGCTTTTGTGCATCTTCAAGGCCAGGGATTGTTCTGCCTCTCTGGGCCCTGTCCAGGACCAGTGGGTTTTCCTGGAGCTGAGTGCTCATAGCTGAGTGTAAAATCTTTTCCAAAACCTTTGCCCTTTTCTGTGCTAGGAGAGGTTCTGCTGCAAAGCAGGGTTGTCACCAACCTACCACCCCATGGGCTTCCGGTCCTCCTAAAGCTCCTCCAGCCTTTGCCAAGTGCAGAAAGGACAGTGCTTGCTCCCATCCCAGTGTGTACCCAGTGTGGCTCTTCTGCTACTGACACAGAGGACTTGGGGCCAGCCTAGACCATTGGATCTCCTGGCCCAGTGGTGAAAGGAAAATGAGACTATAGGAGTCAAGCAGAGACTTGTGTTGTGGCTGTAGAGCCTGGAGCAAGACAGGGAAGTAGTGACCCTGAGTGTGTGCAGAGCTGCTTTGGTGGTGTGTTTCCTTGTGCTTTGTGTTGGTGAGTACAAGTAGAGTCATGTTGTGAAACGGGTTTGGGGGTGGGATCTCCTTGTCCGGGGATGAAGTTCCTGTGGGTCACCCCTGCATGGCTGAAAGCTGCTGCTTGCTGGAATGGGGAAGTTCTGGAGCAGCGGGGCAAACCCTCTGGACCTTTTCACTTCAGCTTAACCAGTTTAGGGCGAGAGTGGGACCTGTGTAGTGAGGGGCCTGAGTGTCCCTCCCATGGTCCTTCAGAGGAGGAAATGGCACAGAAGAGGGAGATGCTGAAGCAGTGGTGCAGCTGTGGGAGTACCTGTGGTAGACCTTCAGCATGAGAGATGTAAAACAAAACCTCGTGGTATGGAACTGTACAAAGAGGAGACTTGTTCCAGAGCTCCCTACCAAGTGTGAGACTGGTGGAGGTGAACAGAGGAGCAGTGAGTGCCTCTGTCTGTGATCTCAGTGCTGTGCTGTCAAATGTGCTGTAGGAAGCGGAGTGAAAGAAGGTTTTGAAGAGACAAGTGAGGAGCTTTGTGAGTGTTTTTCCCTTCTAGAAACATGAATAAAGAAAAGCACGGCAGCACTTCCTTGGAAATCTGGTGGGTGGCCTGGTGCTGTGAGCTGATAGAAGATGGGGGCTGCTTCCTTCATAATGAATGAGAGATGACAGATGGGAAAGGAAAGGCCTTCAGCACTAGTATAATTAACTTACTTCTGAGAACATTAGGGTGGGCTTTTTCCTCTTAATATGAAGAAGAGAGAAGATATTTGGCTGAGAGTAATGGGATAAAGGGAACTGTAGAGGTGAATCTGTTGGTCCTCTGATCCTGAGACACTTGAAGTAAAGCCCCTGTGCCAGCTTCAAGAGCAGAGAGGGAAGATGGTGTCCCTCTCTTGGAGAGGGTTGGCTGTGTGGGGCTGGGCAACCTCCTCCTTGCTTCATTAGCCTCGAGCTCTTGTTTTGGAAGTGGAGGTGAAACGCCCCTTCAGACCATCTCGACTTCACACCGTACTTCCCCCCCCCCCAAGTCTTTTCCCTTGCACACTAATGAGCCTGTGCCCACTGCTCTGTGCTGCAGTAATTGCTCTTTCCATTCTTTTCAGTGGCTCTGACCATCTGTTGAGCTCTTTGCAGAATCCATTTCAGTTCTGAAACCCCTTTGGAGATGAAGGGACCATGAGTGCATGCGGTATCCAAGGTGTGGATGAATCAGAGATGTTTCTGTTATTTTCCTTTCCAAATGATTCATCCACTTGATCTGTTTCTTGATGGGTACTGAACAAGAAGCTGACATTTTCATGGAATGACAGTTTTATGTGGAAAAATGAGGGCCTACGGAGAGCAGTGAAAGTGATGTCTGTTGGAGAGGGATATCATGATTTCAAGATGAGGTTGTTTGGACAAGGAATATTACAGGAATCTGAAAGGGGAGGTTACAATAGCTCCTGGAACAGAGGCCACCTGTGGGAGAGCCAATGTGAAGTTGATGGTGTCAGGAAGATGCTGTAAACATATAAGAGCTGGAAAGGGAGAGGAAAATCAAACCAGGCGAGGGAGCTGGAAAGGCTCCAGCTTGAATGAGGGAGATGAAGAGAAATGAAATGAGCCAGAGAGCTTGTTAGGAAGAGTGCAGCTGCAGGTTTGGGCAGAGGGTATGGAGCAACATCTGTGAGGGGGCTTGCAATGAAGTGAAGCAGCAGCATTGCTGGCTTGTGGATGAGGTGGTCCTGCCCATGAAGGCCTGAAGGGGCATGGGGAGTGTCCAAGAGGCAGGATATGTCCAGTAGAGCTGAAGGGTGAGAAAGCATAGCATTTGGTGGGTGAAAGGAACAGCGTTGATGGTGATACATTTTGTATTTAGGACAAACATAGCTGAAACAGAGGGCTGAAGTGTACAGGAACAGTGGCTGAAGTTGGAGGAAGACCAGGAGGTGACAACCTACAAGCAGCCTGTTCTACTTTTTAGTATAAGGGAATAAAACTGTCCTGGGGCAACTGGTTAAGGGGTTTTGGGTGCCTGGCACAGCTTTGGCTGTGTAGAGGGCATCTTTTCCCTTCACGGGGAGGAGATAAAGCCAAGTAGCTTCCTCTTTATCATGTCAGCCCTTACTCTGGCTCCTTTCTCCTGGTGGGCAGGGGTGTTCTGGTCTGTCCTGCTGCTGTCAGGATGATTCTGTGCTACTTCAGGCTCTGATGCCCAGGAATACCTTGTTCTCATCACGGTGACCTCTCTGTTTTCTTTGCCATCCAGAGCTCTGTTATCCATTGGGCCTACGAATCCTTCCCTGACATCCAACAGCTTGTGCTGGCTTTGTCTCACTGCAGTGCCCATTTTGTGTACCTCCACTACACTGCAGTTGTGGCTCTGATGTGGATTTGTGCATGGTGGCAGAGTGGGATGTGGGCAGAGCGCCCATTCAGACGTTGTGCCAGCCCCTCAGCGCCCTTAGAAGAGCCTTATTCCATCCCCGGCCACAGAGACCATCCCTTGACCTCTGGCAGCTGTGGCTTGTCTTGTCTTCTGAGTGTCTTTTAAAGATGCCTTGGACTGCCTTGATGTGATTTCTCAGTGCCCTTTTTGACCTTCCTTTTTCCCTTGGGCCTGGTGCTTAGATGTCACCCATCATCCCTGCTCTGTACGTGAGCAGTGAAAACAACCACCTGAGTTTTCACTCGCTGTCTCTGCTCCAGCTCTCAGCCGCCTTTCGTTTCCAGCTTCCTGCTCTAGGAAAGAATTGCGGTGTTTGGCCTCATGGTTATTAGCCAGGAAGCAGGATTCACACATAACTAAAATAGCAAAATCTAATTCACATTGACAGGAGAAAATTTCCTTTGCTGCCTTCCAGCCTCGTCTGAAAAACAGAGCAGCTCCAAGGATGGAAGAATAAAATGGTGTGCACAAGCAATGTTACCTGGCTGAGGTCACGTGGGGTCCATGGAAGATTAACTGGAATAACTGCATTGGTTAGCTACTCAAGCTGAGACATCAGAGACAATTTAGGAGCCTTGGCTGCGTCTTGGAGGGGTTTCAGACTAGATCCATGTCCATATTCAGTGCCCTAGCTGAGCCCTGCCTGTGCCCTGCTCAATCCCAACCCCTTCCTGACCCCTCCAAACAGGATGTCTTGATGCTCATGGCATGTTCTGGTTTAGTTCTATCCTGTGTTCTAGGCAGAGATGTGAGGTGCCAGGTCTGAGTCTCCAGGAGTGCTGTCAGCTGTACACTGCTGTGCATGGCCTTTCTCTGACATCCTTCTTCTCTCGCTGTTTTCTTATGCATTGAGAATGGTGAGCATAAATAGCTCACCAAATTACTTCAGAGGCTCTCTCTTACTCCTGAATACTGCAGGCAGGTTCCTTTCCAATGTAATCCTGTACCTGCAGGGTTAGGTGCCAAGCATCAGTCATGCAAGAGGACTGTAAATGAGCTTCCTTCAAAAACGAGTTCTGTTTTGCTTAAGGCCATAATGGGGAAACCACTGTTGCCATCAAATCCCCTTTGTATCAATCTCAGAAGCTCGGCTGTGGGTGAGAGGGGCTGGGTCCCAGTGGGCCACTGATGAATTACCAACCCACATTCCCTCCTGGCAGTGCAGGGGCCTCCCAGCTCTGCCCTGATAGTTGATCCAGGTGAAAGGCAAGGAGAGGCTCCAGTTCCATGGCTGTAACTTAACATTCCCTCTGGCTTTATTCCTTGCAGATACATCTTGGCATTGTGAGAGGAAGCCAAGAGTGAACATATGGCTCATTGTGGAGCTCTGACCTTCTCAGAGTGGGGCAAAGCCAACAGCTGGAATTGCCTTCCAGTGCTGGAGTCATCAAACCAGACTGGTTTGGGTTGGAAGGGACCTCAAAGCTCATCCAGTTCCAACCCCCTGCCATGGGCAGGGACACCTTCCACTAGAGCAGGGTGCTCCAAGCCTCATCCAACCTGGCCTTGCACCGAAGGCCAAATGAAGAGGCAGGTTTGACTGAGGAGCAGTAGTTCAGAAACTGTCCGGCCATGCTGGGCATGAAACCTGTGACTGGCTGGCCTGAGAGAGACCTTGGTTAAGCAACATGGAACTGCTCGCAGGGGCTTGCCAGGATCTGGATGGGACAAACTTCCCTTTAAAGAGGATTTCCTGTCTTCTCCAAGGGAGTCCCCAGCTGCTGAGCTTGCTTAGGCTTTGTGTCTGGGATTTGCTGTTCTCAAGACCTTGAAAGCCATTCCCCTCCCCAGCTCCTCATGGAGTTTGCTGCAGCCTGTTCCCTGTAATGCAGCTGTTTGCTCCTTCTCTGGAATCTCTTTGCACTGAAATGATTTCTCCTTTATTTCCTTTTAACCCAATTTGTTAACTTTCTATTGTAGCTTCTTCCAACAGCTCTTGCCAAGGAGCTCATCAAAGCCTCCCTGCCCTGGTGCTGAGGGAGGAGGATTATTAGTCTCTGTGTTCAAGGTTAGAGGAGATGATTCCCCCTCTTGTGGACTAGAGCTCTTCCAGCCAAATCTTTACCCTCTCCACCCAAGAAAGAGGCTCACTGGAGGGGCTCCAAACCGCAGGCAGTGGGGAGAGCATTGGGGTTACGCTCATTCATGTTTCCTTTAAGTGACTCAGCTCTGTCTGACAACCTGAAGACAACATGAGGCCACCCTTGGGCCGTCACAGCCTGAATGGGTGCTGTGATCACCAGTGGTGTGTGGCCTTGCCCTGGGAGCCCTGAGGCACCCACATTCCTCCTGCCCCCCCCCCCCCCAGCAGGAGGTTGGTGGGACCTTTGCTGCCTGGACAAGGGGCGGCTCATGGTTCATCCAGAGGTTGTGCTTGTGCCTAGTGTCATGCAAGTCTCAGCCTTGGCTTTTGGGAGGATGAACAGCAAAAGGAAAAGGCTTTGGCAGCTGAGGTTGGTTGGAATAGTGAGCTGTGTGGGAATGCTGGAGGCTGAACATGCACTGTGGGGCTCGATAACTACTGATCCTGTTCCTTCTGCTTTTACCCTCAGCCTCTGATGGGTGATAACAGTGAGTGTTTCCAGAGTGGACTTTACAGAACATTGCTCCAGGCTGCACTGGAATATCACATACTTAATCCTTTGTGTAAATGGATCTGTTTGGCCTTCAGATGACTGGAGGAGTGTCCGGTCTCCCTCCTGTTGACAAAATAAGGCTCATGAATAGCCATATTCCTCTTGTGTCAGGGAGAGTGATGCACAGACCAAGTGCTAAAGGAGAAAAATACATCACTGCTGGCTGTGATTTCCGAAATGTGATGTCCTAGAGATGAGCAGTGTGATGAGCAGGAGGCAGAGCCTGGTTGAACACCCATTGCCTGCACTCAGACTGCACATGCAGAGAACAGCTGCTCAGGCCTGACTGTGCTGGTTTCCCAGGCCACACAGAGCTCTGCAGCAACAGGAATGCAGCATCTAGGAATGAGGGTCAGATCCAGGAGCAGTCTCCCCTCTTCAGAGGGTTGTCTGAGGGCAGTGTGGTGCAGACCTGCGCAGGGGGGCAGGACCAGCAGTGGGTCTAAACCCCCGTGGCCACCCAGTGAGTCCACTCCAGGAGATTGTTTTGAGTAAGGAAAGCAAGGGCAGGATTTGCAATGATGACTGAGGAGAGGGAACTGGAAATCGAGCAGGGGATGTTGAAAGGGTGTTGGAAGTTGCTGTCAAAGTCAAGGGAGCTGGATCTGACTGGTGCCGGATGAGATCAGAGGTGACCAAGGCAGAAGACAGGTTCAATGGTTAAAGTCATCCCAACCCTTCTTTACATGAGCAGCTCTGCCCACTGCCACTTACTCCCCCAGCAACACCATCATGGGACCTACTGGGCTGTGCCCTGCCAAGGGGCTCTGGTCCTGTTTTGCCTCCTTTGGCTGGAGAGCAGCGCACTGCTCCCTCCATCACCCCTGCAGTCACGGGGCTGCCTGTGTCTGTGTCTGTGGCTGCTGGCACCAGGCACAAGCCTCTGCTCTTGGGTTTACCAGCTCCTGGATTTACCTGCTCCATTTGCAGCTGGTAAATCCATTTGCTCAGCAGGTGCGTTCTTGCATTCCCTGGGAGAACAGGCCTTCTGGATGGCAGGGGGGAAAGAACAGAGGATAAACTGGAGGGAGGCAGGAGGAAATAAAAGGAAGTAGGAGGGAGGGAAAAGGCAGCAATGTGACTGGAAGAATTAGAGACGGAGTGTGGAAAGGGCTGCGTGTCCCCAGTTGCTTTGAGCACTCAGCAGATCCTGTGGTGTGTCTGCTTTGTTACTGACAGAGTTTTCCCTTCTGTCGGCTTGTTTCCTAATTGCTGGTCTTGTAAACTGCTTGATTTATGGCTCTGCTCATCAGTCCTGGCCCTCGGGTATAGCATGCTTTCCTTCCAGGCTGGAAGTGAAAAAGGAATTAACAGCCTGCTTTAGGTTCAATTAGAAGCTGAGCATTCAGGGATCTTTATTATGATGCACGTGCCAAATCAAACTGCTTCATTTTCACTCCTCATTCATGGAGGGTATTCAATGACTCCTTCCCCAGGGCAGCAGCAGCAGCAACATTGTGGATGCATGGTGCCTTTGAAGTGTCCCGCAAGAGAAGCCACCAAGGACTGGTTTCGCTGCTGGTTTGCACAGAGAACTCAATCTGCTTCCTCGCAGCTTGCTCTGGAGCTCTCAGTCTGTGCCCTACTCGTTTGTCTCGGCTAAACTCCCTTGCAGTACAGCTGAGGGATGAAGATCGAGTCAGAGAACAAACAGCCCTTCAGAGCCAAAGTCATGACCCCCAGTGTGCAAGCAGCCATTGAGCCAAGCCCTGGCTGTCATCCCCGTGTGCAGGGTCTGTCCTAGACCTGGAGTAGGGACCCAGCATCAGTGCAGCCCTAATTTTTACTGAGTGACCTGAGCACCTCTGCTTGCACAGCCCTTGATGGCAGTCCAGTCCGTGCAGCTCTGATCCATGTGGCTATGTGGTCACACCGTGATGCACCAGGTTTATGGAGCATGCAGTCCTTGGTACGATAATGTTGGTCCACATCTGACACCCCAGAGGGTTATGAGGATGGCAGCTCCCTTGGGATATGACTGTTCTGAAGTTCAGCATAACCTGTTAGTCTACACTTGCAGGCCAGAACCCCCCCCGTGTGCTGGGCTGCACCCCCAGTGTGTGAGCAGCAGCTCAGGGAGGGGATCCCGCACCTCTGCTGTGATCTGGGGAGACCCCCCCTGCAGTCCTGATCCAGCTCTGGGGCAGCAGCACAGGAGGGACCTGGAGCTGCTGGAGCGAGGCCAGAGGAGGCCATGGAGCTGCTGCGAGGGCTGGAGCAGCTCTGCTCTGGAGCCAGGCTGAGAGAGCTGGGCTGGGGCAGCATGGAGAAGAGAAGGCTCCTGAAGGGGAGACCTCAGAGCAGCTCCAGTGCCTAAAGGGGCTGCAGGAAAGCTGGAGAGGGGCTTTGGACAAGGGCCTGGAGGGACAGGACAGGGGAATGGCTTTAACCTGCCAGAGGGGAGATTCAGATGAGCTCTTGGGCAGAAGCTCTTCCCTGTGAGGGTGCTGAGGCGCTGTCAGGGGGTGCCCAGAGAAGCTGTGGCTGCCCCATCCCTGGCAGTGCTCAAGGCCAGGTTGGACCCAGGGGCTTGGAGCACCCTGCTCCAGTGGAAGGTGTCTCTGCCCGTGACAGGGGGTCGGAACTGGATGAGCTTTAAGGTCCCTTCCAACCCAAACCAGGCTGTGGTTCATTCTGTGTTTCTTCTTAACCATTTCACAGGGCTGTGGTAAGGCAGTAATGTCATATTCATACCATAGCTCTGCAGCACAACAGGCACGCTGCATCGGAAGCTTCATGAGAAGGAAAACGTCTGTAAAACAAAACCTTTGTGAAGGAATAAATCTCTTGTAAAGAGCTGAAAAGCTGCTGTAGGAGTGTGGAGCTGTTCTGAAGCATAACACTCTGCAGGTACTATCTCAGTGCTTGCAGGTCTCAAGCAGATAAGTTTAAGCTGACATGTTGCCTCAGGACTTAGAGCTCTCTGCCATACCTGCCCTTGAAGGGCCTCTTAGGATGCTGTTGGTGTCTCTGAGCTGCTTCTTGCCTGCATCAGGTAAATCTGATCTGCCTGAAAGGGGGACTCTCACGGAATGGCTTTGTGCCTCTGCCTGCTGCTGTAGGAACAGGGAGTTCAACTCAGCAACACGTGAGGCCAGCAGTGAAGGAGAGAGGATGGAAAGTCAAGTGGAGCATTGGCCTTCTGCCCCTCAGGTACTGTAAAAACTCAATTAGAGGGGGAGTTTTAACACGGCCGCTTAGTGCTGCTCCAGCCCTCACTTGTCTGCAGGAGCTCGGCCAGCTGTATGGGGCACGAATCCTGTGTCAGGGAGAGTTGCTGATGTCTGGTTTGCCTCTAGGAGCATGTACAGTAAAGTAAAGCAGAAATAAACTACCGGGTACAAGGTTTCTTTGCTTGTGGCATCAGCAGTACAACTTGGTTTGATCGTCATGGCCATCCTCTGCTTTGTCTCTTGCTCTTCCTTCCCTGGATGGGTCTGCAGATGCAGACAATGTGTTGCTCCTGAGGAGCAGGGAGCTGGTGTCTTTGAGCACCGTATGCTGGGAGCAGCTGCCCAGCCCAGGCCTGGCACTGCAGCAGCTCTCCCAAGCAGTCTGGATGCCTCCAACTCTTGTATTGTATCCTTCAGCTTCTCACAAGGCTGAAGAATCTGTCCAGCCCTTGAGGTGGGATGGACCTTCCTTGTGTATGTGTCATATCTGACAGGATCCCTGGTGCCAGCTTTGGTTTTATTTAAAATCCATGAGTTCTCAACCGTCTCCTTCCAGGTAACCTCACAAGCCTGAAACAAGACAGCAGATCCTGGAGTGCAAGGCATGAAGACAGGATTGCAGCCTTCTTCATGGGACATGAGCAGCCACCTACCATGTCTGTAGTCAGTCTGTTCCTTGTGCCACATACTCCGGGATCCAAGAGCACAAGGGTGGAAGATCAAAAGAGCCTCTTGCTTGCATTTCACATGTCCTGTCACTGAGTATATTAACTACTAATTACTGAACTAATCTGAATATGCACTCAAAGTCTGGGTGTTATAATTTACTACTGATAAAAAAGCTTGAGCTCTATTGGTTCTGTGTGTGTGCTCACACCCATGCATATTTCCTAAGTTGCATGGCAGGCAAGATGGTTCAGATATGATAACCACACGAGGTTCCAGGTCCTGGCCCTGTCTTGCATCTGGACCACATGAGGCTGTGAGCCAGCAGCTGAGATCAAAAGAGCAATAGTCTGGGACCCACGTCCAGAATGAGCAGAGGAGATGCCTGCACCCATCCCCTCCTCCCATGCAAAGGTTGGAGTACTTTCTAAGCTTGGGACCAAATCACCCCTTTCTGGACACTGTGGTGGATGTCAGCTTCTCTTTGGACCTGTTCTTGCTGCTCACACTGAACAAAGGGCTTTAAATGAGATCAGAGATACTTCTCTTTCCACTCTATATTCACATGGCAAGATCCTCTGTCACCCCTGTCCTCTCAATCACTGGCTGTGTGGATCTAAGCACTACAGCATTCAATCACCTTCTGGACAATTGAACAGGAGCTACTCCAACTTCTCTTCCCCTCTCCCCTGCCTGGGAGCAGGCATTATCTCAAGCAGGTTGTAGCGGTGTGTAATGATGACTGTGTCAGTGAACGTAGTTCCTGTTGCCTGGATGCAGGTGAAAAAAAGATGGCTGTAGGAAGGGGATATTTTACAGCTGCAGACGCGACAGCTTAGCGTCTGTTCCAGCTTTCAGACCTATTTTAGCTCTGTGTTTTAGCTAAAGGTGACTGCCGCTCTGCTGACAGGTCTCTTCCTGCAGCTCGAGTGAGTGACTGTTCATGCTTCTGTTCTGTGCAGCATGAAGTAAGACAGGTTTGTGTGAACGACCTGCTGACACGCTCTTGTTCTGAACGTGATGTTGGGATCTGACCTGCCGCAGGAGTTGGCTTCACTGTGCGAGCCCTGCAGTCACAACAGTTGCCTTCTGACACCCCCAGCCTCAGCAGGCACTTCTGTCCTCCACTCAGCTGTAGCTGGCATGAAGGGATGGAGTTGGTAAGGTTTTGAGGGGTGAGGCCTCACTTCATGTGTTGATTTTCAGGTCCGAGATCACAACCAGGGCTGTGCACTGGACAGAAGAGGCTTCTGGACATCATAGGAGCTGGTTGAGGAGGCTCTCTTCTCAGGCAAGTGCTGTGACAAATGGCGGGTGTCTGAGCTGTGGGCTGATTTGTGTCCTCCTAGGACAGGGAGCAGGCTGCAACCACCATTTTAGTGGCTATCAGGCACAAAAGACTTGGGCCAAATGCTCTTCCCCACTTCTGAGGTTCATCAGAGAATGACTTCAGCCTTGAGGGCTCCCGGGCAAGGGAATAAGGGTTGTCAGAGCCTTCCTCATCAAGCTGCAGTCTTCGGTGACTTTTTGTGTCCAGGATGCCTTTGCCCTGTGACTCTGTTGTACCAATCTGGCAGCACGAGACTGCCCTAAAGAACCCAGAGGGAATCCCTCTCAAAATGGCCTTGACTCTGGTGTGTTTGACATGGATCTGGATTGGGAGGAGCAAACTGGGCTGTGCTTGTCTTCTGAATCCTGTGGGGACCATAGATGTGAAGTGTGAAATGCCAGTAGCGCTGCTGCTAATTCTCATTTACCCGAGTCCATCCTTCCCTCCCACAGAGGGCCGAGGAGGCAGAAGCAAAGTGTTTACGCACGTTTGGAGTGTGGGAAAGATGGCTCATCTGGACTGAAGTGGATTAGGAGCAATCCCCAGAGCCCCTCAGCTGGCAGGGCTGCACTGGGGTGTTCTCTCAGGGACAAGGTGTGGGAAGCTGGCTCACTAGAGCTGCCATAGCAGCAGCTGAGCTCTGAGTTCAGTGCTTGTTTGCTGCACAGTGCACTCTTCCCTTGGCAGCAGCTTGGAGCCTACATCCCTTCTCCCTGCCCACAGGATTGCTTGCAGGCTAGAGGGAGAAGCTGGTGACAGGCCCCACAAACATTTGGGTGTTTTCCAGATCTCTCCTACTCTCTGTAGCAGCTCTTGACTTGCTCGAAGTCAAGGACATGCATTAACTCAGTGTCTGTTTTCTCTCCCCCACGCAGCACCTTAGCTGTGCTCTGGCTCTGAGATGTGCTCAGCTTAAGCCATAAGTACAGGTTATCTGCAGGTGATGGGAGACTTCTCTGGCCTTTTTGGTGATAGAAATAAAATCATAGACTCGTAGAATGGTTTGGGTTGGAAGGGACCTTAAAGCTCATCCAGTTCCAACCCCCTGCCATAGGCAGGGACACCTTCCACTAAGCAGGTTGCTCCAAGCCCCATTCAACCTGGCCTTCTTTATTTGTCTTGAGCCAAGTGGGGATGCTGCAGTGCTGAGCTTCCGCTGAGCATTGTACTTCCAGACCCTTGGATCATCCCCGCTGCTAGGAAGGGAGAGCTGCTCTCGCTCAGCGTGTACTCAGCTCTCCTCTCTTGCCAGTGTGACCAGCTTACAGGTATAGCTGACCCATAGCTAAGACAGCCCAGGCTTTTAGATCCAGGGCTTGGTCCCTAAAGCCAACCAAGCCAGCAGCAGTTCTGATGCCTGCGCAGAAGCAGTGGCACAAGTTGTAGCTCTCCCGGCAGACCAAAGCTCCTGGGCTGGAAGAGCTCTGCTGCCTACAAGTCTTGCTATGGCCATGCCACATAGAATCATAGAATAGTCAGGGTTGGAAAGGACCTTAAGATCACCCAGTTCCAACCCCCCTGCCATGGGCAGGGACACCTCACACTAAACCATGCCACCCAAGGCTCTGTTCAACCCGGCCTTGAACACCGCCAGCGATGGAGCATTCACAGCTTCCCTGGGCAACCCATTCCAGTGCCTCACCACCCTCACAGCAAAGAACTTCTTCCTCATATCCAATCTAAACTTCCCCTGTTTCAGTTTGAACCCGTTACCCCTTGTCCTATCACCAGTCACTAATGAAGAGTCCCTCCCCAGCATCCCTATATCTTCCTCCTGATGAGCCCGGACTGCAAGGAGGCACAAGGCAGGAAGTGATGTGTTGTGGTCCCCTCTCTCTGGTGGCCACCAGCAGGTCTCCAGCTCCTGCAGGGAGCTCTGTATGGGGCAGCAGAAGGAGATGATCCCTTCCCAAGCAGCAGCACTGCTCCAGAGATGGAAAGTTACAGCCAGGCTGGCACAGGGAATGGGAGGTGACTTTCATCTCTTGGTTGCTTTGTTCATTGTTTAGGTAAGGGGGTGGAAGAAAGACTTTGCTGGCTGTGTTAAGGAAGTTATTGTTTAGTTGATGGCTTATTTGTTCCTTTGGGGAAGAGGATTGTGTTTGCCTTTGAGGGGGGTACTGTGCAAAGGTAGTTCGTTCTAATGAGTTGCTTTTTCTTTATCTTGGCTTTATTTAACCAGAGAAGGAATTTCTGAAAGGAGGAGGGAGAGAAAAACCCAAACCCACAACCCAAATCCCGGACTGGGGCTGGGATTTGGGATCTGAGCTTCCAGCTTGTCCCTGATGTGTACCTGTTAACAAGAAAAGCTTTTACCATAGAGGCAGAGGATGTGCCTCATTGCTCTCTCTCTCTTCCCAGCCTCGCTATTCACTTTAGGGAATGAATGAGGGAAGTGTCTTTATCTCCGTGGTGGGATTAATGGCCATATGGAGATGAACTGAATGTATAATGGCAAGATGGGGATGAATTGAACGTATAATGGCCTGTTTTCCAGGAGAAGAGCCTGTACTAGCAGCACTTTGGCCCAGATGTCAGTGAGGGCTCTCTCTCTTCCTTCTTTTCCTCTCCTCCCTTCATATCCATCCTCTTTCATTCACAGGCTCATGGGGAGGTGCAGGGGGAGGGCTCCCCTCTCTTCTCCCACCCAGTCTCCAGGCTGCAGCTGCTCATGAGGTCGCAGTGATGTTGGGGCTCTTTCAGCTCTGGCTCTGCCTCATCTCTGCTTCTCCCTCTGAGCTGGAAGGCGACGTTGTGACAGCAGCCGGCGAGCAGGGACAGGCAGTTGGGCTATGGCAAGTTGCAGGGCAGGGCAGGGTTTGCTTCTGTGCAGCCGTAAGGAGAGGAGCCCTCCTGGTACAAAGAGAGTGAAAAATGGCTCCGCTGAAGCCCTCCTGGCTGCGCAGGGCTCTCGGTGTGTCTGAGGCTGGCAGCCCTTGCTGGCAGGTTGCTGTCCTCAAGCAGGGCTGGGTGACTTCTGCCCCCTCCACTTGCGGCGAGGGCACCTCCCCGCTGCTGGGGTCTGAGTGAGCCGGGGGTCACCCCCGATTCAAGCCTTTTTCTTTCCCCCTTCCCTTTCCAGCTCCTTAAGCAACAAAGGTGTTGAGGGAATTTATGCCTCTGCCTGGTAACAGGACAGATCAGCGAGACGCTGCCATGGGTTTGTGAGGGCTCCATAGATTTTTATTGCTTTTCAGTCCTTGGGTTCCCAACCTTCCTTTGGCTTTTAAATTGCTCACAAACTGCAGACACAGCTCCTATTCTCTGGGTTCCTTTGATGATTTTATTTATATCTCTTGCTTTGTCTTGTCTTCTATTACAGGGAGACTGCAATTAATTATTATCCCATCAGCTTCTATTTAGCCTGACAATACAATGCAACACACAGTGTCCAACCTTCCTCTGCCCCTGTGTGCACGAGCAGGCAGCTATTCTCAGGAAGAATAAAGGCCCTGGCAGCTTCAGAAAGGGACATGCTGCTGAAGGGCAGCTTAGGGGACGTCAGTAGCAACAGCAAAGCATGGTTGTGATATGGCTGAGGTGACCAGACATCCCAATTCAGTTCTGATGCTCCTGATTTTATTTCTCATCCCAAGTGTATGTGAGACTATCACTCTTTGAGCAGGTTCAGGCTTGTGGTTAGAGCAGAGGCTCTGGCATCTTTTTCTCCCATCTCTGATGGACCAGATCTTTTTGTGTCTGACCCCTCCTATGAAATAGGAATTGTGCTTATAAGATGTGTAGAAGAGACCCTGCTTGTTCAGTGTGGGCAAAGACTCAGTGGGAACGCCTGAGGTGCACAGTCCAAAGAGAGGCGAGCAGCAGCCTGGAGCAATCACAAGTCTAGAGAAGGGAGCAGACTGGAGGAACTGGCAGGAACAGGGCAAGAGAGAACTTGGAGGACACCTGGGAATGCTCTGGCAAAGAGGGGGGGATGGGTCTGTTACATCCTTAAGGAAGCGGAAGGGTAAGAATGGATTTAATGTCCAGGGAGCAATGTTTAGTGTAGATGCTGGGGAAGTGATAAGAACAGTAATGGTGTGAGCAGATTTCTTGGGCTGGAGAGGGAGAGTCTCCAGTGCCAGAGCTTCTTAGGAGCAGTTCTGGATCCTGGTTTGTGAGTGTATGTGTCAGAAAGAGGTGCTTCTGCGCACAACCATGAGGGACTGATAACGACTGAAGACCTCAAGAACAAGTGTGTGTTAGATGGGGGAATGTTTGATGGTGATTTGAGGACTCATTTCCTACCCAGTCTGTGTCACCCGGTTCTGTGCAGGGAACATCAGTTTTCTCTGCTGGACACCCTGGCCCTAGAAAATCAGCAAAGCTCCTTCAAAACTGTTTCTTTGCCCCACAAGCCCCTGGATGGCACAATACTGTTGCCAGGCAGTGCTGGTCATGAGATAAAGGTGTTTTGAGAAGATGCAGTGCCAGGTGCTTGGAAACTGCTGCTAAACCAAATGTTTGTTCCCTTCACTCCTGCTTATTTCATCATTTTGTTTGTTCATTTGCACCTCATTTTGGCAGCCTTTGGCAATGTAGCTCTTGGTCTGACCTCCCCAGACCAGCTAATGACAGTGGAGCAGAGCCTCTGGGCCAGTGTCCTTGGGCAAATATCCATGGAGTCCTTCCACACCCACGTCCTCTCCTCTTCTTCCCAGCAGAGTCCACTCCATGCTTCAGAGGAAGCTTCAAGGTTGGACTCAGAGAGATGTTTCTCACTCCTGTCCTCCACAGATGACATGTGCTCACTAGCCCGCGTGGCTACCAGCCATCACCTGGGTTAAGTGTTTCAGTCCAAGTGCATGTAGCTGGGGGGACCCATGGCAGGTCTGGGCAGGGAGGACAGGCAGGCAGAGCTGGCTTTGCCATTGCTGCTGCTGGGATGGAAGTGCCAGGATTTGCAGGGCTGAGATGCTGAGTCGGCTGGTAGGAAACTGGCTCAAGTTTCGGACTGTCTTGGTTTACCCCGCTCCATCAGCCTTTCTGAGAGAGCAGCTTGGGTGCAGTCCTGCTCAAGTGTCCTAACCTGCTCCCGAGAGTGAGCTGGGATGCTCTTGGAACCCTGTGTTGCGAGAGCTTTGCTCAGGTCTGCATTGCTTCAGGTCTCTCTCCCAGGCTTAGAAGATGAAGCTAAAGGTAAGAGCAGTAACTCCATGTCTGATTCCAGGTCTCCCGTTTGAAAACCTCAAGTGAGCTCTTTTTCCACCTCCACCCCAGCTGCGTTTCTACTGAATTCATGATTACTGTGATAGAATTGCAACTAAATCCTGTCAGCTCTGAAGCGTGAGCAAGGAGGGTTGGTCTTTACATCAGACATGTAATTACCTGTCTACCAAACCGAAAATGTGCGTGCAAAAAAGAGGGAAAAGGAAGATCTCTGTCAAATGAGAGAAAGGCCATCATTTCCCCCATTATTTTTCAGTTTGTTTTCCTCTATTCACAGCAACGCTGTGCCTAATCCAGTAGGAACCTGCTCCAGAGATTGGAATAGCTGCCTGAATAGCTACCTTGTTGCTCCTGACCCTCAAATCTGCCTAAGAACATAGGACTTCCATATTTGAAAACCCTGGAAGGAAAACTCTCAAACCTGCAGGATCTTGGAGGTAGAGAAATCTGTTTTCCCGCATAAGAAGAATGCATTTTTGTGGCGACTGAATACTGCATTGCTATCAGAATGGCAGAGCTATTTGTTAAATGCAAGTTACTTAAATAATTCATTTTTCTGACTAATTATGCAGTGCGTGCTTAGCTTCAGTGATCACATGTCATTAAAGAGAACAGTTTCTGCAGCACTGTCATGACTTTGATGGTGCTGATCGAGAAGAGACTCAGGTTTCCTGGTAGTCTACAGATCATGTGTTGATTGGGGGATTTACACAGGGTGGCATGTGCTTGAAGACAGACCTTGGCCTTAGGCAGCATCACCTTATTTCCTAGAGGTCCTTTGACTTCACCAAGGTCCCAAGTTATCAAAACTGCTTAATTTAAGTAGGTGCTTAAAAACTTTTGAAGTCAATGATGTTTAAACACATGTAAGTCACATGCTTGAGACTGGTTAGGGATGAAGCCTCACTGGTACCTGTCCTTCCCCAAGGGCACATCTTATTCCCTTGATTAACCAATCCAAAATAACAGGCTTGAAACGTGTTGGTGACTCTCACTCTCTTGCTCGTTATAAACACCCAAAGAATAGGCAAACCCCAAAGAGCATGAAGAGATTCACCCAAGAAGCTAAATGAAAGTATATGTAGGAGGAAAATGTATCATCTCTGGCTATATTATTTTACCATGCCAGCCAGTGGAAGCCTTACGGAGGGTTAATGTACAGGGGAAAAGGCTTGGTTTTCTGTGCATGCTTTAATGACTGGACCTTTGTTCTGCTTTTTAACCGTGACCATTTAATGACTACTTGACTCACTTTGCCCTCAGCAGGATGTTGCGTGTAGCTTCCCTGTGTTGAAGAATACAGTTGAAATTAAGAATGTAATTTAATGGTTCAGTTGGTAACAGACAGTTCCCAGCAGCCTACCTGTGGAGTGGACCTTCGGAAGCATCTTCAGTACAAGGATGCTTCCCTAGACCAAAATTAACCTTGAGGTGTTATGCAGTAAGTTCCTAAGTTACCTCCTCAGCAGTCTTTAAATCCTGTGTGAAAAACCTCTACTGAATGTTCAGCCAACAGCAAAATGAAAGGAAGTTCTTGCCTTTAACAGAAAGGGTTGGGAGATGGATTTAGTTGTCTGGTGGACCCTGAGACATACATGAGTTGGTCTCTGAAGAGTTCGGGATTTAAACATACAAGTCACACTCGAGGTGGGAGGGGAAGATGGCTCTGAGAGGAAGGTGATGTGCCTAAAGGTGGCAAAAGAGGACAGAGCAGAGCTGGAATTATACCCCCGGCCCCCAGTGCAGCTCCTGAGGCTGTGTCGGCAGCAGCCCCTGTGGGCTTTGGCTGCTCCTAGAGGTTAGACAACTGCAGTCAGACATGGGCAAACCCTACGTGGAAGGACATTATTATCTGCAAGCCATCATGGCTTACAGTGTTCAAGGCCAGGCTGGACAGAGTTTTGGTGACATGGTCTGGTGTGAGGTGTCCCTGCCCATGGCAGGGGGTTGGAACTGGATGACCTTAAGGTCCTTTCCAACCCAAACCATTCTGTATTTCTATAGGGGGTAAAGAAACTGTAAGAAACCATTTTGCATACCCAGAGCAAATGAGGCTGAGCTGCTTCTCTGGACTTCAGCTCAGTTCTTGCAATGAAATCTTTCCTGTCAAAGCCCCCAGGCCAGCAAATTCCCTCAGAGCCCTGTTTTGCTGGAGAAAGATGAATCACCAGTGTGATTGTAATGTCCATCTAGGCTGCAGGTCCCAACCAGACACTGGAGCGAGGGAAATGAGGGTTCAGCTTGAGTGAAAATTCTCAGGTGCCCTGGGGGAAGAACAACAGGTCTTTCTGCCTCTCTGGAAACACAGTAATTGGACATGATCCTCCTGTCATGGAGGGACAGGCCAAGAAATAATGGGTTTGGATTGCAGTGGGAAAGATTTAGGTTACATGGCAGGAAATTCTTCCTTTGGTGAAGATAGTTTGGCCATGTCTCGTGGTTTAAGCTCAGCTGTAACTCAGAACCACGCAGCCGCTTGCTCACTCCCCCCTCTTCCTCCCCCCCCCTCAGAGGGATGGGGAGGAGAATCGAAAGGATGTAACTCCCACGGGTTGAGATAAGAGCAATCCATAACTAAGGTATAACACAAGCCATTGCTGCTACCACCAGTAATAATAATGATGAGGGAAGTAACAAAGGAAGAGAATACAACTGCTCACCACCCACTGACTGATACCCAGCCCGACCCAGCAGTGATCATAGAATCATAGAATCATAGAATAGTTAGGGTTGGAAAGGACCTTAAGATCATCTAGCTTCAACCCCCCAGCCCTTCTGAGTAACTGCCCTCAGTTTATATAGTGGGCATGACGTGCTGTGGTATGGAATACCTCTTTGGCTAGTTTGGGTCAGGTGTCCTGTCTCTGCTTCCTCCCGGCTTCCCCTCCTCCCTGGCAGAGCACGAGACTCAGAAAGTCCTTGGTCAGAGTAAACATTACTGAGCAGCAACTGAAAACATCGGTGTTATCAGCGCTGTTCCCAGGCTGAAAGTCAAAAACATAGCGCTGCACCAGCTACCGAGAAGGAGAAAAATGACTGCTGCTGCTGAACCCACCATGCAATAGCTTTTTTCTTGTTGTTTTGGGTTTCTTTTCAGTAGTTTTATTAGATGTAGAAGATGATGACGCTGTTTGGGATTTGAAGCTCCCAAGGTAGAACTTAGGGTTCCTGCTCCATGCTCCCTCTTACTCAAGGTGCTTTGTCAGCATCCACAGGAAGTCAGATCAGATGAAATCTTACTTTGAGGGTATTTTACCAGGTTTAATTCCTTGTGCAGTGTCTGCCTGTAGGAGCCGAGTGTCCTTGAGTGTAGCAGCCCCTCCACTTGTTCCTGTACCCTCTGGCTCTTCTTTTAGTCCAGCCCATTCCCAAAATGGCACAAAAATGTGCCTACTCCTTCACAACAGGAACAACAGGAGGCAAAGACTCAAGATGAATGTTGGTCTTAGGAAATCTTCATTTACAGTGAGCTTGCAGCTGAGCTTTTTAGAGAGATGAAATCTACTGTAACAGGAGTGAGTCAGCATGGATATATTGCAGGTAAATCATGTCAGACTAATTTGATCACTTATGCTAATGAAATAACTATCCGTCTACATAGCATAAATCTATGTGCTTGTCCAGAAGGTTTGCAGAAAACGTGGTGTGATGGATTATAGTACAAACTCCCTGCTTGTAGGTTAAAATAATCTGTTCTTGAAAAGGGTAAAATGCTGGCAAGCAGCAGAGCCATGGCTTGAAGCTAAGGGCGAGTGTCAGCACGGAGGTGACTGACGAGCAGATCCTCCACTGGGGCTCTTTAATATTTGTATTAAAGATTTACACATGCCACTGCGTGGAGGGTCATTAAATTTGCAGATGATACAGAGCTAAAGGGATCAGGCAGGGCTTACTGGGCTTTCCTTGCAGAGAAATTGCTTTTTGGCAATATAATCTTGCTAAATGGTGTAAGGAGGCTTAAAACTGCAATATCTTGACTGGACCAAGATGCTTCGTGGCAGGTACAGAACTGGAGGTTCTTTTCAGTGGAAATGGAGGGGTTAATATCATGAGGTGTGGCTGAGATAAGGGATGAGAGGAATCACCATCAGGAGAGAGATTTTTCCTTCATTTTTTAATGTTTTGAGTCCTTAATACACTGTCACCATAAGCTGCATTTGATAGAAAATACTGGGGGTGTTCGTGTTTTATTACAGCATATAAAATATTAAATATTCTATTTGGCCCTGTTTTATTATAGTATATTAAATATGTATTGTATGTGTAGGTGAGGTAGCAATTACATCTGAGAGAACTTGCATTCGTGTCTCTGAGTAAGGACTCACCCTCCACCTTCAGTGGAAGGGGGAGGACTGGATAGCAACAAAACCTTATTCTCATGTGTCCACACACTAAAGAGTTAACTGGGAGCAGATGCTACTCTTCCAGCTCCTATCTTGTTACAGCACACAACAGTGTTGATGTGTAGCCATATCCCAGCCACCTTTAGCTGTGTAAATACAACTCTTACAGTGCCTATCATCTGAGCTACTGAACTTCATGTTCATCTGGGTTTCTGCTCCTCATTACACAGCATCTGGGCAAGGTCTCATCAGTTCAAGGCACTTCCTCAGCTTCAGCATGCTGCCATTGAGTGCAGAGGGGCCGAGCTGTCCAGCAGGACACTTCCCAGCAGCTTTGCTCCCGGTTTTGAAGAGGGATGTGGTGACTCTGCTGCTCCAGTGACAGTGTTACATCCGCTCCTCTTTCTGGAAACCCATGTTCAGCCTTTGGAAGATGTGCTGTAAGTAGCGGCTGATTTGTAGCATGAGTCTGTGAGTAGGGGAAGAGTGAAAATAACAGGACAGTGGGTTTTCCTCTGTTTCAGTCTCTGATTTAAATCAGCTCCTGAGGCACCATTCATTTCTGGGAGTGACGCTTTTGGGTTGAGACTTCTGCAGTGGGAGCAATCTTCTGGTGTAGCGAACGCTGCTATTTCAGAGTTAGCAGAGATGTTTAAAGGTGGCTAGTTACAGTAAGCACAGTAAGTCACACTCCTCATATCTTCACCACTGAGAAGCTGAACTGTAGATCCCCGTTATCATGAATAGAAAGGCAAAGATTAAAATGTAAACCACAAAATAAATCCATTAAATAAACCAAAGATCGAAGCAAAGAGGGAATGTGAAATCCTCTTGTAGGAGTTACACCTCCTTCTTCCTTCCAGTTCAAAATCAACCAGTGCAGGAGAATTTAATGATACCTTTGTTTAGTGAAATTAGACTTGACAGTAGGCAGTTACCTTTTATTTTGGTTGGTTAAGATCTGCAATTGTTTGACACTCCTTGGAAATCACAGTAACCTGTTTTAAGGGCAGGCAAATTAAGATTCCCTCTCTGCGTACAACATTACTCATCACACCACAGCTACATGCTAATTGGAAAATAACTGGTGGATGAGCATGTCTCACACAAGCTGTCATCAGAGCATGGCAGGTAACGTACCGGAGCTGAGCTCACACCGAATTTGCTCATTCGCACAACAGCTAACAAAAAAAAACCGCTGCAGGGAATTAATGCTACAGAAACTTCTCAGATGCAAAAATAAGCCTTAATCCATAATGATCCTGGTGGTTTCTTTAGGGGAATTCACCTGACTTCCTCTTCCCTTCGGTGCCCCCAGCATGAGAACACATGGTTTCCTACCTGAACCTCAGCCCTGCCTTCCTGTTTGTATTCAGAGCCTGCTGTTGAGATAGAGGAGCCCTGGGGCTTGCCAGGCCAAGCCAGGCTTCTGGGGAGAAGACCTCTGAAGGCTATGCTCACAAGGTAACAGGGTAGGCGGCAAGCTGCAAGCGTACCTCCCTCCATCTCCTGCCAGAGGAAATCTTGTTCAGCTAAACCAGAACAGAGGAGAAGGGGGGAAAACTGCTAATTCTTACAAAGGGGCCATGTGTGGCAAAGGGCTGTCCATGAAGCATCATGAGGTCTTGCAGGGAGAGAAGCAGATGCAGAGAGAAGCTTCCTAGTGCTTGCACTTGCGTTAGGGAGCAGCAAGGTGTGGTGGGAGCAGATCTGGGGAGTGAGATGTTTGGTGCTATATCACTATATGCATGTTGGGGTGATTTCCTTGGGATGGGCCTGGTCTGGCCCTATAGCTTGGAACATTCTGTAGCAACTGGGACATGCTGTGTGGATCTCTGGAGCTCATCTTGTATTTGGGCTTGTGTGAATGGAATCCAGTTCTGCAGCGTGGGCCTAAATGCAGTAAGTGAGAAACGTCAGGACAGTCACCTCAATCAGGCTGTGCTGCTCCAAGCTAAACCAAAGGCTGGTAGAGGTGTAGAAGAGGCTGCAGGAAGCTGATGAAACCAGGCTTTCATTGCTGGAAAAAGATAATGGAAGTTTTATTAAAGGCCAATAAAAGCGGCTGTACGTGTCCAGATTAATGGAGGTTAATGTGAGCATGCACAGCCTGTTTTACTGTTTGTATAACATGCTCCCTTGGAAATGCTTCTGTTCCAGGGTAGCAACACTTTGCAATTAGGAAGTTGCTTGTTTCATGAAGAGCATTGCTGCTGCTGCCCCCGAGGAAAGGGGTGGCACCGTCTGAGCAGACTTTGGATCCACTGAGAAAACTTGGAACTCCACCTGAGTGGAAAAGTTGCCTGGTTCCCACTGGGGACTTGGGATTTAGGAGCCGAGGGATGGTGTGATGTGTGGGGCAAAGAGAGTGCTGAGAAGCGTTGTTCACCTACTAGGTGTGATGCCAGTGTCCATATCAGCTATGCAGGAAGACGTACAGGAAAGATCAGCTTTATCAGCTTATTCTCTGCAATGCATTCACTTATTTTGATCTAGGAAATCCACTCTTTGCATCACACTGCCGGAGTCTGCGTGTTCCCTGCGTTTTCAAACAGAAGATGAATTTTCACTCCTGACAGCTCAGCTTGCAAAAGCAAAGGAGAGGTGGAAAAAGAGCCTTTTGTGATTTTTTTGTGAGCAAGAAGATTGATCACTTCTTATTGTTGTTCAGATGCCAAGTCTGGATTTGAAAGGGAAAAGTAATATGCTTATTTTATGGAGTTACTTTAGGAGGGAGCCCTGAAGGAGGAATGCAGAGTGCTGTAAGACAGGGCTGGAGAGATCACACAGGAACCAGGAGAACAAAAGCCGCCACTGTTAGAGATCTGGGAGTTGGTGTTGGATGAAGCGGGGCCTCCCGCTGTTCTCTGCTCACTGTTGCCGCGGCCAGGCTGGCATCACTGTGCAAGGGGAAATGCAGGCAGAGCTAATCTATCGAAACAGAAGGACAGACTTAGCTTGAGAAGATGAGCATGCTGAGCTGGTTTCTGCTCTGGTACACCCTGAAACCTCCCTGATAGCTGCATAGCTCCCCAGCTGTACCTGGGAGCAGACAGGGGTTCTTTGTGCATTTTCTCCAGAGCTAGGCTGGTGAGGATTTGGTGAGGACTGGAGAAACTGATACTGAGATTTTCAGCTCGGCAGGGGGGGAATCTGTGCTTGCTTAATTTGGGAAGAGACAGCCATATAACTTACAGTACGTAAAGCTCAGGCGGTGGAAGTATCCCCCTGAGCGTAGTGTAGAGTTTGAGGCAGCCAGGAAAAGTCTTTCACACTGCCCGAGCCTTCCTCTGTTCTTCCAAAACGCGTGCTCCAAACAGTTTGTGCAGGAACTAGACTCCAGTCTGGTAGTCTGGGGGTGACAGCAGCCCGGTTTAGTCTGGCAGCCTATGTATTTTCTCACAGGAGGTGAGTTAAAGAGCCTTCTGACAACCGGCTCATCTCATCATTTCACCCACTTCTCTGGCGTGGAACAGCCTTCACTGCTCTTTCTGATCTGTTTTATTTCAGGGTTACATTTCTAATTGCTGCCTTTAGCAGTTGTCTTGGAGGAGGCATTGTGATACCCGAAAGCCCTCTCTCACACTGCCTTTCCCCGTGAGGAGTGCCTGTAGCAGTAATCATATCCTGCCTCAGTCATGTCTTCGATCAGCCAACAGGCTTGGGCTCCTGCCTTTCCACAGCTCCTTCCTTGGAACTCTTTCCAGCTCCATGGCCCTTCTTTGGCTTTGCCTGAATCTCTTCTGTGTTTTCTCTTTCTCTATGAAGGAAGGGGCATAGCCTGAACACCAGGGCAGGTTTAGATGGAGCTGAGGAACAACTCCTTCCCCAAAGGGTGCTCAGGCATTGGAACTGCCCAGGGCAGCGCTGCAGTCACCGTCCCTGCAAGTGTTCACATAGTGTGTAGCCAAGGCCCTCAGTGCCATGGGTCAGTGGTGGCCTTGGCAGTGCTGGGGAATGGTTGGACTGGATGAGCTTAAAGGGCTTTTCCAACCTGGTTGATTCTATGAACACGGCTTCCCAGCTGCACGAGGAGGAGCTCTTCCTTCTGGGGTCTGTGGTTGCCCTTTCTGGACATCGAGAGGTTAGAGGAGGCCCTTTATGACAGAGCTCCATGGTGTCCTCTACGTCCTTTTCAAAGCAGCCCCTTCCCGAGGCAGCATGCTGTATGTGTAACCTGCATTTCTGGTTTCCAATGGCTTACCTTGCGTTGGGCTTTTTCAATCATGTTTCACTGGAGTGTTGCCAACTCTCAGTTAGTTCAGATCGCTGGGTATTGATAGCTTCTTGGTTCCCTGTTGGCATCTGCACATTTGGCCACAACAAGGGTTTACACAGCATCATTTAGATCATTGATAAAAATAGGGAATAAAAAGGTAATGGGAGTTTCACTCTTCTTTTATCCCAGGTATTTTTACTCAGTGTAATATTGCTCTGCATTTATTCAGTCGTGGCTATTGGAACATCCAGTAAATATGCCTTTGAAGAACAGCCAGTTTCCAGCAGTGCTTTCCACCTTAAATGTATATTCCCAGAACATTATGCCGGCAACTGAGGTTAAGGCTTGGGAAAACAGAGCAGTTACATGCACAGGGGTGTGCGTCAGTGCCTGGTGCCAGGCTGTTTGCAGGAGTGTAACCAGATCTTGCCCTGTGGTATAGAGGCAAGTCGCTGGGTTGTAGATCAGCATTTAGCTCTGTGGCCTTCAGCGCGCCAGCAGAAGGTTTTCCCATGCAGACTCCTGCAGTTTCTGGGCTGGAGACACTGTTGTTTTGGAAGAGCTTTTGTTCCTGGCTTCATGAGCTGCCCGGAACCTGCTCCTGGCTTGAAGCTCACCACAGTGATGCCACTTTGCTTCATGCCATCGGGTGCAGAGGAAGTGACAGCCATGCTAGATAGTTCCCTTGCGGTGGTGCCCGCCTCATTAAACAGCGTTACCACACGTTTTGAATGTTTCTTGTCAGCTCCAACTTAGATCTCAGCGGGGTGCAGGCTGCTCTCACTGCCGTGAAGCCAGCTGCGTCTGCAGCCTTATCCAGAGCCAGTCCAGGTGTCCGCAGGGGAGTGTCAGTGTTCCCAGTGTGCAGAGGAGGCCATGGAGCTGCTGCGAGGGCTGGAGCAGCTCTGCTCTGGAGCCAGGCTGAGAGAGCTGGGCTGGGGCAGCCTGGAGAAGAGAAGGCTCCTGAAGGGGAGACCTCAGAGCAGCTTCAGGGCCTGAAGGGGCTGCAGGAAACCTGGAGAGGGGCTTTGGACAAGGGCCTGGAGGGACAGGACAGGGGAATGGCTTTAACCTGCCAGAGGGGAGACTGAGATGAGCTCTGAGGCAGAAGCTCTTCCCTGTGAGGGTGCTGAGGAAACAGGGCTGTTTCCTGGCCTTGGGAGGCATTGGCATGCTGGGATCTGCACTGTTAGCAGAGCTTCATAAGAGGAATGGTGTCACTGCTGCAGGCGGGGATGAAGGCAGCTCTTCTGCCAGCAGCTCTGCAGGAAATCTCTACAGAACTGCTCAGAGTGCTCCAGCCAAATATCCCCATGGCACAGCAGAGCATGAAGGATAGTGGTGGTCAGAGCTTCCTCTTTAGCTACCCAGGGCCTGAAGCACCAGGCATGTTTGTACCTCTGGGGAGAGAGGTACAGGGCAGCAGGGCAGCCTTCAGCTGGTAACAGGAGCTCCCTCCTGCAGGGCTGGAGGCAGAACAGTCGTCATTAGAAGAAGGGCTATGGCTGGGGAGCTGTGGCCATGCAAGGTAGATAAGAGCCCCTTTTGGCAGGAATTGGGGAGTGCCGCTGATTGTACACAGTTACAGCTTCATTTTAGGCCTATTGCTCACGGCATATAGGCACGAGCCTCCCTCAGCTGAGTGCAGCTGGGGGAAGCTTTGGGCAGCCTATCCCCCATCTGTGCTTTTCATTATTGTTTTTATAGCCAGAAATAAGAACTTTATTGGCTTCATTCATGTGCTGTCAGATGCCCAATCAACATCTGGCGATAGAGCAATTGGAGGAAGTGCTGACCTAGTAAGGCCCAGTGGAGCAAGAGGTGCTGAGGAAGGTCTCCATTCCCTGCTCCATCCCTGACTGCCCTTTTAGTTGTCTCCCCAGCCAAAATAGGATGTGTATTCCCACCTCACCCTTGCTACCTTGAGACCTTGCTAGGTTTCAGAGCTCCTGGGGTTGGAAGGCACTTGAGAAAACATCTGGGGCATGGAGGATAGGGGCAGGAGGAGATGGGGTGTCCTGGAAACTGCTCCTGGACCCATGGTACTGATAGTGAGGGGCTGAGGGAGGCCGCTGTGTGAGGAGGAGATATGACAACGGACCAGAAAGGAGCTGTGGACCATGTGCAGTGCCCAGGCAGTGTGAGAGGGACACACACATCGGGGCAGAGATGCTCAGCTCCTCCTCCTACCACATGCCTCTGGTTTTGCACTTATGGACTTGGAACTTAGGCATAAACATGCAGGGATCCTTCCTGAAGGGGTTTTGGTAAAGTTTCCTGCAGGTGAGAAGATTTTAACATCTAGCAGAAGATGGAATAGAGAGGAACACATTTTATTTACTTGAGCGCATATTGGACTTGTAACAACACTGAGGTGCAACAAGCCAGAGGCAAGTGTTGTTCCATTCGGAGATAAGCCCGTGTGCAGCTGCCCAGCAGGTCCAGCAGGTTCCCTGCCAGATCCATGGGCTCCCATAGTGGATCTCTGGAGCCCCCTTTTCCCACACGGGCCCGCCCTGCTTTCTCCCAGGTGTGGGTGGCTTGGCTGTGCTGAGCGATGGTGCCTGCCTTTCCAAGGCTCCCTATCTCCTGGATTCAAGCTGCAGCCACACAGGGCAGTTCCTTCTTCTCTGCTAGAGTCTTCTCCCCACATTTGGGTCTTGTTTTGCTGAGCACCTCCATGGGAAGTTCCCTCCTGCTTCCGTGGCATTCTTGTCCCTCTGGTCACTGTCCTCTCCCATACCAGCTGCTGGTAGGTGCTCTTCTGCCCACATCTCCTCCTCGAGCTCTGCAGCCCCCCTACAAGTACTTCCCATACCCCTACATTGAGACAGCATCTAACCAAGGCCACTTTGTGGCTTCAGCTGGTTTTGTCACAGTGCCTGAGGGGCCTTTGCATGTGAAGAGCAGAGGGGGTTCCCCCTTCCTCCTGCCCAGAAGTGGAGCTTCTGGGAGAGCAGATAGCCAGGGCAGATGGGGCACAGCTTCTTCCTCCTGTGCCAGGGCCCAGTTGGGCTTGGTCTTGGCTATCCTCCTTGGAGCAGCAAACCCTGCCATGAACCAAGGACAAACCCCTTGTAGCCCTCAGTGATAGCAGGTGCCTCCAGCCTGCTCCCATCCTGGCCATTTCTGGAGCATTCAGTCTTCCCAAATGCCCTGTCAGGCGCGCAGAGCGGGTACCAAATCTGCAGTGAGAGATGCAGATCATTTAGAGACAGGGTCCTGGGCAAACTGCCTGATCAGGTGCCCACTCATGTGAGCAGATGCCATGAGTGGGAGCTGAAGCATCGTAATCCAGCCCATAATGCTCCTTTAAAGACATTTCAGCAGCTCAGTGGAGTTTCCACGTGGGTTTTCTTTCCCTCCCTTTGCTTTTGTGGTCATTTGAAACAAGTAAAGTGAGCAGAGCAGAGCAGTGTGATAACCAGCAGTTCACTCCCTCCCCATGGGTCTCCCCATCATTTGGTGATTCAATGGCAGCAGGGGGAACATTTATACAAGGGGAGGTGGGAGCTTCCCACGGGGATGACAGCTCACAAACCAGGACCCCTGAGCACCTGAGAGGAAATATATGCCTTGGATTTGCCTTTGAAATCCCATGGATGTGGTGAATGGAGCACCAGAGCCCAGCCTTGGAACAGGAGCAGCCACCTGCTTCCCACTTGTGTGGCGTCCCCGTTCCCACTGCATGTTTCCGTGCCCTCGCTGGTCTGGCACTGTCAAGTGTGGATGAAGACCAGCGTTGGGGATACATTTCACGGTGCTGTGCAAACGCAGTGTGAGAGGAGGAATTCAGACCCTTGGACAAGGAGACAAGAGTGGATTTTCTCATAATAAAGAAAAGCAGCCAGATCAGAGCCTGCCAGTTTCTCCTCAGTGCTCCCCACTTCCCTAGGAAGTTCAAACAAGCCCAAGCTTTTCAACTGGCAGAGAGAAGTACTTTATATTTGTTTAACCCCACCCCACCCCCCCCAAATCCTTTTGGATCCTTATTTTTTGCACTATTCTCCCAGCCTCTGCCTTGGCGGGTGACTTTTCCTGCTCTCCCCTGTTTGATCTGCTGGAACTGCAGAGGTGACGGAGGAGAGCGCCATGTGGTTTATGTGTTTGTGAACAAATAATAGGGGCACCACGTTTCACTGGAAAAGCGTGTAAAAAGCATCCCAGGAGGGCAAAAAATGGCAGCTACCCAGACTGTTCAGCAGTCCAGAGCTTCTGCTGTCCTGCAGGAAAACACAGTGTGGGGGTCTGCTTATTCATCATCATCGGTAGATAATGGGTGCTCACCTTGAGCTCTCCTTCAGCCACTTCTCCCCAACCTTCACTAGCAGAGAAAGGAAACATGTCCTGGAGTTTGGATGACAAATAGGGGGTTTATGGCTGTTTAGCTCTTGTTTTCTCCCCGAAAAGCTCTGTTTTCCTTGCTTTGGCTTTTCTTCCCCAGCATCAAAAGCCTGGCCTGCATTCTGCCAGCCTGGCATGGAAAATTAGTCCTGAGCCATTTGCCTGAACCTGTCAACCCCACATCAGAGCCACACATTGTGTATGCAGGTGCTTTGGCCTGGGAAGTATGCGTCATGCACGTTACTCATTTAATACCTGTATAATCTAATCTCTCACAACAGCACCCTCAGCAGTTTTTCTTACCCCTCGTGCAGTACCTCGGGATGTGTTTCCATTCCTGTGCTAGGAGGAACTATTGGCTCACCCATCACTGGGGTGGATGGCTCTGAATTCCCTTCTAGAAGACTGACTGTCTGTCCTGTGAGCCCGTGGCCTCTTCACTGGTGTCACACCCAAGAGTTGTCCCCCTGACAGCTCCAGCTGTACCGGGAGTCTCCAGCATATGCCTCACCGTCAGAGCTTCACAGCATCCCTTTGAATGAAGGCTTTCCGTGGTGTCGCTCAAGCTGAGCCTGAGCCTGGAGGCGCAGAGGTTACGGAGCCTTTCCCCCTGTCCATCTGCACTCAAAAGTCATCCTGTCTTGTATGATTTTCCAGTGGGGAAGAGACGGGCCGGGCAGCGTGGACGCGCCGTGCTCCTTGGGTGTCCCGACAAGCCGTGAGTGGCTAAGACCTGCCGAAGCGTGTTGACCAGGAGAGCTGGAGGCACTGGCTTCCTAAAACCTGTGCTTTCCCTAACACCTTCAGAAAGTTTCCTGAAGGAAAATGATTCAGGAAACGCGTTTTCAGGCTGTCAGTGCGATGCATTCATCAGTCCCCTGAATATGCAGCAGATTGTAAATGCTCCGGGCCAAATACCATGTCTTTTTTTTAATGCCTACAAAATGTAGAGCATGTCGCTGGCTTTGTACTCGTAATAATTATAAAAGTAACGGGAGCAGCTGCATTCCTATAGGCTGGAAATGGCCAGGCACAGACAAACCCCATGATTCATTGTTGCAATTAATGCTTGAGCTTGTACCTGTGATTCATTAGTCTGGCGATAGCAAAAGAGCAGGGTGAGAATTAAGAGAGACAAGTGCCGACTGTTGATATGGTGTGAGCGCTGTTTAGTGCTCCCTCCTTGGGCTGCCTCTGCCCCTTCAGTTAAAGGCACTGATAGACCCATAGGCAGGTGGTGCAGGGTATTTATATAACAGTGCTCAGTACGAAACTTCAAACTTCAATTCCCATGCAGGTCTCTAAATAGAACTTTGAAATGTCAGAGATGCTGAGAAGAATGCTGGCACCGGGGGAGCTGCCATCAGCGAGAGGCAATAGCAGCCAGATTTATACTGGGCTAAATACGCAGGTGACTTTTCAGCTCTGGTGTTGAAGGGAGCCTGGAATGCTCTCATGGACATATTTCATGTGGTGGGAGGCAGAGAAACCAATGGGAACACGTGCTGCAGATTTGTACACCTGGAGGCGTCCATTGCTGATTCCTGTGGGTTAAAGCTGCTGTGATCCAATGCCAGCAATAGGTTTAGGTGTGATGGCTGCATGGGGCCAGGGCAGGAGCTGGGGGCTTTAGGCAGAACCCAGTGTGTCGTTCCCCCATGGTGGTGTATCCACAGCCTGGCACATGGCAAATGATACTGGTGTATTAATGCCACCTCAATGTTTCCTCCTCACAGGTACCACTGAGCATGGCTGCAAAGCGATAGGGTATGGAGAAGAGAGCATTGACAAATGCAGTCTGACGAGATGCTGATGGAGAGAAGGAGGATGAGAGTTGTTCCACTGAGACCTGCCCAGGGAAATGCTCTCCATGGAAAGGGCTTTGGACCCTTTCCTGAGCATCACATCAGCGCAGGGCTGCAGTTTGCCTCTCTTAAATGACCTTTTGCTGACTTGGATCTCACAAGGTATTTCTCCCTTCTCCTCCCACCCTCCTTTTCCTCCAGGTGTACCCCTCAGTAAAGAACAGCTTTGGTCTTTTTTTACAGGTGACTTTGATGGGTGACATGGAGCAGGGGCAGCTCCCAAGAGCCTGCAAGTTCCCATGAAGCACAAACCACTCTGAAGCACCAACCTTCTAAGGCAAGTCTTGTTGGCAAAGTTTCTCCTCCAGGGTTTACCCATCACTCTTTCTGCTGGCTCATTACCTTTCCCTTCTGCATATTTGTGCCTCCCAACACCCCAATTCATTTTCCCCACATGCAGCAGCTATTGACGGGGTAATATAGATGGGGTTTAACCAATCCTCCCACTGGCTGCTCCTGAATCGCTGACAAGGCCAACTTGTCTGTTCACACATCAATCTGAAAGCACATGCAAAGTTCTATCTCAGCTGACTCAATTGTTAGGAGCTGCAACCCCAATGTCTTTGTAAATAAAATAATCTCATGGGGCATGCCTGAGAGAGAGTCGAATAAATACATCAATATGTAAATGGATCCACAGAGGAGGATGAACTGGGACTTTGCAAAACTGATAAAGCATCTTAGGAGACAGTGTTGTCACTGCACTTCTTGCATATTCTGATGAAGCAGACAGCAGTGCTGCGTTGCAGGAGAGGAAGGGAGGGAGGAAGAAGCGTGGGCACGGGCGCACCGTGACTGAAATCCGTGTATGGATTGATTTGACTGAAATGTATTCCGAGGCTGGTCTAATTGCTAGTTTAGTCTCAGGCTTTGATTTTCCTCTTGTTTTCACATCTTTGCTGCTGAGTCTTTCCTGCATTTCAAGCAGCCTGACTGGGGGCAGAGTCCAGACCTGAACCTCTGTTAAACCAGAAGAGACGTTCCTGTCCTTACCGAGCCCTTCCACGAAGCAAAGAGGGCACGAGTTAAAGGCAGTGAAGGTCAGGCTTGTGCTGGATCCGTCTCCATAGGCACAGCCTTTACTTTTCCGTGCTCTGTGGCAGCACCGTTGCACTTCCACCACACAAGTGGGAATACTGAGGTTCAGTTCAGGAGCAGCAGCTCCACGTCGGGCACTTCTGTGCTGATTTCCTGGGCAAGGAGGGGAGGAGAAACCTCCCCCTGCACTGCCTGGGCGCTGCCTCCCTTTCTGCAGGCTGAGCTCCAGCCCTTGTTTTGCAGCGCGCCACGGGGAGTTTTATCACCTTCAACAATGAAATCTGTCACCTTCAAGCTGCTTTATTGTGATCTGGGGACTTGTGCCCTGTCCGCTGTAACCCGGCGCAGGGCTCCTGCCTTCCTCCCCGCTCCATCACTAGCATCTATCGATCAGGCTCCTCTCTGCAACCAGCGGTGGCAACTTCAGGGACCACGTTTGTACTTGTTTTCTCACCGGGATCAGGCCGTTAATTGAGCTGCTTTCTTTCTCTTTGCCTCCTTCTGTCTCGTGTGCATCTCAATCCCCTTCTTCTGAGGCTTCGCCTCCCCTCGCTGCCCCCCTCCAATGTGGAGAATAAAAGCCAGTCAGACATGCAGCGTAGCCAGTATTCCGGAGGTGATCCCATGCTTTAAAGGAGAGCAAATACATGTTTTAAACCACGGCGCCTTCGTGTTGCATCAGTTATAAAGGTACAGATGTTTGAATCAGATTAACTGGTGGATCTTCTCTTGGAGAAAGCACAGTAACAGTAAACCTGGGGCACCTCTTCAGCAGCTGTGGCTTGGGCGGCACAGTGTGTTGTTGTGGGAGGCTGGCAAGTTTGGTGTGCCAGGAGGAGATAAACTGACTGTAGGAATCTGCTTTTATTGTATGCTAAGTTCAGAATACTCCTGCTTTCCTGTAGCTTCTACTGTAGATGCCTTTTTGCCTTAGGGAGTCAGTGCTTTCATTTGCAGTGCAGTTCTGTACATTTGCATATGCATTTGGACCGGCTAATTAAAAACTTACCTCCGAGTTGGCTTTGTGCTAACAATGGCTCTACAAAACGTTTGTAACTCTTTGCTTTGGTGCAGAAATCTGAACTTTCTGGAGAATCATGAGGTCAGATCTTCAAGGTTTAGATTTTCAATGAATAATCAGAATCTGCAATAACAGATTTGAACAAAAAAGGTGTTTATTGGCGTTTCTCCACAGGGAAAAAATCTATAACATGTATTATTAAATATAAAGAGGCTTATGTCTTGTGTTTCATTGTACTAGAGCTTATAATAGCCCTTCAGAAGCTTGAAATGGGGTTTTTTTCATTAAAACACCTCGTTCCCCTGCTGCATTCATTACAGGCAGCATATTGGCAGGTGCCTGTGCCGGGCAGTCCTGGCCTGGAGGGCTGATCCCGTCCCTCTCCATCAGTGCCAAGAGTTATTTCATAAGCAGTGGAAATATTCATTTCCAAAGTGGATGTAGAAGGGATGGCAGCACATGGAGAGGGGAGGAACAGCATAGGGGGAAGTGCATTTTCTTGGCGGCATTTTTATGCATCTGCCTCCTGAGCATCTGAGAGGGAACTCTGACAGAGATCCCTGGTGATGAAGGGGGTAGTTGATGATGGGTGCAGCTCTTCCCCAAGTCTCCCTCTAGCCAGTGCTCTTAACTCTGACCTGTGCAAGTCCTTGCCTCTTATGTGTGTGAACGTCTTAAGAAGCGTAAGTGGTCCAGGCCTGGGAATACAAGGATTTCCAGCACCACCAGCAAGGAGCTGAGGGAAAAATCTCCTTACTCTGCATCCCTTCAACTGTTGCATTCGCCAGAGGTGGGATATGCAGGCCAGTGCTCCAAAGCATTGCTTGGGCATCTAAGCAGTCTTGGAATAAAGAAATGTTTCACTCATGTTTTCATTCCCCATGACTGAGTTCCGATATCCAAAATGGGATTACCAGAAGTGAAATGCAGTTGAATTTGCCTCTGCTGATCTTCATCAGCTGCTGTTCCAGCTCTGGGTCCCTGGAGAGCTCTGGGGATGCAACTCCACGCTGATGTGTTAGTCTGATACTCATAGAGTCACAGACTGGTTTGGGTTGGAAGGGACCTTAAAGCTCATCCAGTTCCAGCCCTTGCCATGGGCAGGGACACCTTCCACTGGAGCAGGGTGCTCCAAGCCCCTGGGTCCAACCTGGCCTTGAGCACTGCCAGGGACGGGGCAGCCACAGCTTCTCTGGGCACCCTGTGCCAGCGCCTCAGCACACTCCCAGGGAAGAGCTTCTGCCCAAGAGCTCATCTCAGTCTCCCCTCTTTAATAATCCTGCCTTAAACTTGTCCTAAGTCGAGGCAGCCAACTAACATACCCAACTGCAGAGGTTTTATGACAAGCCAGTGGAAGCCTTTCCTCCAGCACATACAAATGTGTTCTGCAAGATAAAACTAAGCAGTAACGCAAATATCGTACTGTTTATTTTTTCTTCTTCTTTCCCTGTTTTTTTATCCTTTGCTTCAGGAAAGCAGGAAGAGGCAGGAAAGCATTGACTCCATCCTACCGAGGGCTTTTCCTAAGACGCCTGCTGGGAAAGCTCGCTGTTTCTCTTTAGGTAGTAGCTCTTTTGATTTTCTCACTGCCTCGCCAGTCACACTGAGGTGCCTGGAGAAGGATTTGCTGATTGCTATGAAATCCATTCTCCCTTGAGATTCTGCTCTTTCCATCTTGATCAACTTTTAATTCTTGCTTTCTAATAACACCCAGGGACTGTGTTTTGTGGCTTTATGAGGATTTGGTGATTGATGTTCCTCTGTGCTTGCAGGAGACCAGTAACCTCATTTCATTTTTGACAGAGCATCGGGGGAAGCACTCTGTATCCTTCGCCCTTCTTGATCATGTATAAATGAAAGAGAAAGGAAAGCGGCTATAATGTGTCCAGACCGGTCAGCCTGGCCCGCTTGTCCTCTCCCACCACACCAGTGAACTTCTGCCACTGTTTCTCTCCAGCCTGGTGCACGGGCACGTGTCTAAAGGAGACGGTTGGCTCAGTTTTGATATCGTTCCATTATCTTGCTTTTATTCTTGGTTCTGCACACCAGTGTCTGGGATGTTTGGAAGTAGCTGCTCTAAGTTGGCGTGGGAGTAGATTGCTTAAATATTACCTCACAGAGTCAATGTAAATTGAGAGCAGATAAGACTTGGACCCCAAAAGCCTTTTTTTAACCCATTACTGTCTTTTTCCCAGTTCCATTTTCTCTGCTTTGTCTGATTTTGAGCAGGTTTGAGAGGAATGGGACTCCAGGTTTATGCTTAAACCAACCTTATCTGTGATACCCAAAGGCACACATGCAGGTATCCACCACAGGCAAAGGATTTGTCAGTAAAAGAAATCTGGAGGAAGAATGCCCACAATGATGAATTGAGACAAAAGGCACAAAATCCTGTACCCAGATAACCTGGTAATACCATTCACCAAACGGAGACTCTATTCTTGTGGAGAAATGGCATTTCCCTTTAAAAATCCATTTCCTTTCCTTAGGAGAAAGGACATTTAGAGCATCTCTACTGAAAGGGAGAAGGTGGAAGAGGCTGCGAGCACACCTTGCTTCCTACCCTGGTGCACAGGTTCTAAACACAGGTTTGGTTATTTCTTATAGATATTTGGTTTTCCTCTCTGTTTTTTTGCTTTGAAATATGTGCTTGTGTTCTCAATGAAGAACAGCTGAGAGATCAGGCAAATGGCTTAAGAATTCAGCGGGCTGTAAGCTGTTTGGATTTAAAATAGTGCCTGGGAGAGAGCTTTTTACACTGCCTCGCTAAACAGTCCTCCTTCTGTCACCATCTGAGGTTGCCATCCTTTGTTCCTCACATGTCGCCTTCCCTCTAACTCTCCAGAGCCTTCAAGGGATGCAGGAGAAGGACTAACGAGGGTTTTTCTTTTTCATTTCTAAATCCCCCAACATCCTTGTTTAACCCCCCCACCCCTTCCGGCCATCTGCCTTTGGTTCGGTTGTGCTTCTTGGCTTTGTTTCTTCAGCATTACCCCCTCCTTGCCCCTTTGCAGGGCACTGTTAAACCCTCTGGGAGAGCTGCGCAGAGGCAGCTCAGCATCCCTGGCCTCAGCCACAGCACTTGTAGCACCAGAGCCTGCTCGTCTGGCTACGGCCAGAGCCATCCCTGCTGCCTTTTTTGCTTCCCTTCCTCATGGCAGGGGCTTGGAACTGGAAGAGCTTGAGGTGCTTTTCAACCCAAACCATTCTATCATTCTGTTTGCAAAAGCAAAGCTGGGGCTGCTGTGCTGGGGGAGTGGGGTGCTGGCATCAGGCACAACAAGCTGGGCACCCCACTGCCTGTCCCCACTGCTTCCCAGCAAAGGCAGGGCAGGAGAATCACTGTCCCACCATGCTCAAGGCCTCCGCTGCCTCCCCTTCGCGTGCAGGCAGGTGGTGGAGGGAGGGTCCCATCACGCTCTGGTTCCCCCCGATTCCCTCTGCAGATGCAGAGGCAGGCAGGAGGGAGGTGGTGTCCGGGGCTGACAGCTCATCCTTTTGCCTTGGAGTTGCAGGGGATTGAGAAGAGGGCTATGCCAAATGGGCGGGCTCAGCACCGCGCACGCCAGAGGCAGGTGAGGCGGCCGAGGGGCCCTAACACCTTTTTATCACAACCCTGGATCCACGGGAGCTGTGAGCGGGTCCCATGTGCCACCCTCAGCTGCAGGTCACGCTCTGTGTCCTGCCAGGGGGATCTGCCTGCAGGACACACAGGCTCAGCTTCTGGAGTGTTTCTAAAGCTATTTTTGTTCCACGATTCCTGTTGCTGGTTTTGCTGACCTCAGCGGGCTCCATCTTTTCCGAATGCTTCTGACGGTTCTCACGGAGTTATCTCTTCACATTGCAGACAAGGATTCTGCTGACTTCAGTTTGGCTTCTGTTTCCCATTGGATGGGCTCCTCTCTTTATGGGGGAATGCCTCAAGCCAAAAAAGAGAGGGGAAAAAAAACCCCAGCCCCTGAGCTAACTGAAAACAGGCCCAAAGGGAAGCGCTTTCCAGCCGCAGTGCTTCTCGCCGGCTGGCTTCTGTTCTGTGCTTGGGGACGTGCCAGCCTTCAGTGCCTCCATGCTTTTGATTCCTGTTTATCCCCGGCAACATGATTGTCTATAATTATGTATAATCTCCCTCTTGTTTACTCTTCTTCCTCCAGGTCTGAACACAAGCTCGATGGCAGCTCTCTGCTCAGGCTGCCAAGGCTCCGGCTCCCGACTGCATCCTCCACCTTCTCTTTCAGAAGTAACAAAGCCGTTTGGTTTCCTCCCAGCCCTCCTCCCCTCCCCCTCGCTGGCACCGGGGTTATTTATACAGAATGTGGAAGCAATTTGCAGGAAAGTGAACAACGTGAGCTGAGCGAGGCGAGTCCGCTGCGCCCGCTTCCAGCCCAGGAGCGCAGCGCTGCCTGCCTGGGGAGGCATGCGGAGGGAGCCGACTGCTTTCCCTTCTTTCTGCTCCTCTCTTTCAAGGTCCCGCTTTCCGTCTTGCCAGGGGTGGCTCCAAACCAGAGCAACCAGATCTGACCGTGTGTTTTGGAGGGAGTTCAGGTTGGATCCCTCCCTGCATCACAGCTTGATGAGGCAGTATCTGTGTACTTAATCCTTGTGGAGATTTTGCTCTCGGATCATTGCTGCTCCTGGATTAGCATTAATGAAGAGCATGTGTGGTTGAGAGGTCCTGATTCAGGCCCTGAGAGCTGCAGCGTTGCTGAAGGCATTGTCTTCTGTTCTACATCGCTATTCCAAAGATCAGTTTGGCTGGAAGATAAGATTCCTCAGGAGTTAACGAGACAGCAAAGTCTAATGTCAGTTTCTCTCCCCTCACCCACTCGGCATGATGGTTTCAGAACATCCCAGCACCTTGCTAGCACCAGTGTGCGCGTCCTTGTAAATCAAACAGTTTGCCTTAGAGCCCACCGAAGAGCTGAGCTCCTCTGGAGCTTGGGAACGTGCAGGGTGTCAGCCAGGGGAAGCTGGACCAGCAGTAGATTTGGTACCACTCAGCAGGTCTGAGGTCTTCAGATCTCGCTGTGCACTGAGCTCCGTTCCTGTGAAGTCCTCAAACAAAAGCAGTCCAAACCCACACACCTTTGGGTGCTGCAGAGGGAAGGAAATGTTCTCCACAGGTTGCACGTCCAAGTGCCTGCCTTGGCAAGCTCCTTCCTTCCCAGGAGTTTGCAGCCTCCTTTCTCAATAGCCTCAAGACTTGGAACGTGATCCATGCAAGTTGTGCTGAGCTGGTAGGGCAGGGCCTGGAAGCTGCCAAGTGGGACACTGTGTTCCTCCCTAAACCAGGCGGATTTCCAGCTGTGAGCTGGTGCAGCAGATACGCTGTGATCTGGTGGCAGGGAAGGACAGTTGGAAGGAGCCTGTAGTAGGGCTGTTCCTCTGTGAGATCTTGCGCTGGGGCTTCCAACACAAGAGGGACGTGAAGCTGTTGGAGCGAGACCAGAGGAGCCCATGGAGATGCTGCAAGGGCTGGAGCAGCTCTGCTCTGGAGCCAGGCTGAGAGAGCTGGGCTGGGGCAGCCTGGAGAAGAGAAGGCTCCTGAAGGGGAGACCTCAGAGCAGCTCCAGTGCCTAAAGGGGCTGCAGGAAACCTGGAGAGGGGCTTTGGACAAGGGATGTAGGGACAGGTCAAGGGGAATGGCTTTAACCTGCCAGAGGGGAGACTGAGATGAGCTCTTGGGCAGAAGCTCTTCCCTGTGAGGGTGCTGAGGCGCTGGCACAGGGTGCCCAGAGAAGCTGTGACTGCCCCGTGTCTGGTAGTGTTCAAGGCCAGGTTGGACCCAGGGGCTTGGAGCACCCTGCTCCAGTGGAAGGTGTCCCTGCCCGTGGCTTTAAGGTCCTTTCCAACACAAACGCCTCTGATTCTATGATCCTCTCCACCTTCCAGTACTTACTGCTCCTTCTCAGCCTTCATCCATACATGAGGTGTGAACTTCTAGTGTTTGTTCTGTACAACCACACATGTGCTCTGCCACACGGATGTCATGTGTCTCTGTGGACAGGCTGGCCCTCCTACAGCTAATGGCACGGCACCCAGACCATTCCAAATACTTTTTCTTGCTTTAGCCTTTAGTTCTTGGCCTGAGTTAACAACTCTAGGTGCGAAACACAGACAGGGCTGGAGCAAAGATACTTTTGCTGCCTCTGTTTTCTGGCTGGGGGCAGTTCAGCTCCTTTCTTTGGGCTCCTCTAATTTCCACTCTCTCTCAGAAGTTCCCAGGAACAGCAGCAATTCGTTTTCTCTTCCAAGCCAGGCACCAGCACAGGGCCCGGAAGCCTACGGCTGGGAGCAAGGAGTGGTTTGCACCGTCTGCCCATCCTCGTCGCCTCATTGCCCACATGTAGCAGTGTGGCCCCTCTGCAGCGGCTGTGGCCCCACGGAGCAGTGGCTTTCCCAGGTATGGCTCCATCCACAGCAGTGTCTGTGAGCACAGCATGCTCCTCAGCCCGGCTGCCTCCCATCCCTGCAGCTGCCTCCTGCAGAGGCTGTGCATGTCTGCAGCAGCCTGCCCAGGCACGTCGCATGGGTGCTTTAGCTGGCTCGCAGTGTACTGCGTTATGGAGAGCCCCTCTGGGCCCTCCTGCAGGCATGCTCGCAGGCTCAGGCTGTAAGGGCAGCCGCTCTGGTGTTAAGGGTAGTCTCTGGATGCCCCCCCTGAAGGCTTTAGGGACAGACACATTTCCAATCTCTCTCTGGCTGCCACGGGTGCCCGTATGACTCCTGGGAACCTGTGGCATTGAGTTAAACTACACGGAGAGCTCGCGACTGAACAGCTTACAGCAGCAGTACAGGTTTGGGCAGAGTCTTGCAGCTCTACCTGTAGAGACTTTAAAATGCAGAGAGCAGAGGGGTCGGTGGGATTTCAGGGGAACAGGCATCGGAGCACTTGTGCTTTTTCCCTTCTGGTTCTAAATGTTGGAATTCTCATCCAAGCATAAGACAAACTCTCCTTAGAACGACTGTGCTGCTGAAACCATTGCTGTTTGGCATTTCCTCCTTCATCCTGTTCTTTTTTTTTTCTTCTGAAATGATTGCTTTTAGGGCTCTTCAGATGAGAACAGATTTGTATTCTTTTTTTTCATGCTGCTCACCTGAAATCCTCATCTGCTTTTTGCAGTTCCCAACACAACCATGAGCAACCTCCTGAACAGAGTGTTCTAACTTCAGGTGAAGAAAACCAACTGAAGCAGATGGGCTTGTAAACAGCAGAGGCCTGGCTCTCCCACAGAGCTCCTTGCGGAGTGGAAAGGAGCAGAGTGGTTGGTAAACACCGAGCAACTTCCATTTTCTGAGCTGAAATGGGGTGACCTGCGGGGGTGGGGCAGCACAGGAACAGCAGCTATCACATCCTGGCACAATCAGCTATGCCCAGCAGAAGCTGTTCGTGTTTGAACTTGCAGCAAATTGGAGAATATGGGAAGGGGGGGGGGGGGGTATGTTTTCCACATCAGGGAATTTGTGGGTAAGGAAAACAAGACTTCCAGCAGCCCTTTTGCTCTAGCATTTTTGTCTTGCTTTCTGAAGAGCCATCCTGCTGTTTATCTGCCATTCTTCCCTCCTCTTGAATTACTTCTCAGACCGTCAGTCAATCAGTAGCTTTGTTAAGAACATAACTCCCACAAGTTACCTGAAGGTTTGCAGCTGGACAGAGGAAAGAGAAACCCAAAGGAGAGTCCCCACTGATGGAAGGAACCTCCAGCACGCATCCGTTTGGGGTAGCAGCAGCAGCCAGCTGGCCAGGCAGCTCCAAATGAGCGTGCACTGCTCTTTGTCCAGCCAAGCACATGCAGGACTTGGAAGTGAGCAGGAATACTGCAGGGAATGGCAGGGGGAGAAGATGATCTGCAGGATCTAATTCCCTAATAACCCAGCTTAGGAACTTTGGTTTCTCAGGGGTGCGCTTGTCGCTGCGGGTGCAGTGATGGTGCGGAGCTCCAAGGTGCATCAGCCTCGAGTGGGACGTGCAGGGACCCCATCTGTCTGTCCTGCCACGTCCTCTCCTGCAGGTGCACCATGGGGACTGTCACAAGGGAGATGGGCAGAAAAGCCTGGTGCTGCCGTGGATCATCAGGGCCTTCAGAGCAGGCATTGGCAAACCTCTGAGTAGCCCTGGCTGTCCCCAAGCAGCAGCACATGCACTGTTTCCTGCAGGGACACAGATCCCTGACTATGTAAAGTCCGTGTTTTCTTGCCCTTTCCTTACCCTGTGTGTAATACAGCCTATTACAGCAGGCAGGCAGGTGTCTTTCCCTAGTAGAGGACTGGGGACTCCTTATTTTCCTTTCACGCTTGGGCAGGACCCTTTTTCCTGCCATTTCCAGCCACCCTTTGCTTCCCAGAGATTCCAGGGGGATTTGGTTGCTCAGCCTGAGAGCCAGGAAATGAATGAAGAGGGGCAGGAAAAGAAAGGAAACAGAGTTAAGGAGGTTCACTTCCATTGCTTATTGAGCCCAGAGAGATTTCTAGAAACCACATGTTACCAGGTGTAAAAGAAATGAAAGATGATAACCAACACAGAACAGTGGAGCAGCCCGAAGCTCCCCCCGGCCTGTGGGTCTCCAGACACGTTGGAGAGGCTTCAACAGCAATTTAATGCGTACCTGCTGGCAGAGAGCAGCCCCTCCTCCTTGTTCCTGTCAAGAAGAGGTCCTGCTTCATGTCAGTGTTTTCCTTCCTTGGACAGGGAAACTGCTGCGGATCCTGGGGAGCGCAAGAGTCACGGAGGAGAGAGACCTATGCGAGATGGTTCCACGGTGGGATTTTAGAGAGGTTTGTGCTTGATCGAGGGTTGAAGAGTTCATTTCTGCTTTTCTTGGGGATTGGGAGGGGGGAGATCACTGAGTCCCTGCGTCCTACTGTAAAACTGTTAGAATCTGGAATAGATTCAAAAAAGACATTTAGGGACAAGTAAATGCACCGAGCGCTTGAATTTACCTTCCACCAGGGTCTATCCGGTCCTGGATAAAGCCTCTGAAATGGGCAGTGCTTTAATCATAGAATCACAGAATAGTCAGGGTTGGAAAGGACCTTAAGCTCATCCAGTTCCAACCCCCCTGCCATGGGCAGGGACACCTCCCACTAAACCATGCCACCCAAGGCTCTGTCCAACCCGGCCTTGAACACCGCCAGCGATGGAGCATTCACAACTTCCCTGGGCAACCCATTCCAGTGCCTCACCACCCTCAAGTACACACGTCCAGGGACTAAAAACACAAGAAAGAATGCTGAGGAGGAAGGGGTAACACTTCCTTTGTTCTTAGAAAGGGAGAAAAAGCCCCAAAGTTATTGATTTCTTTTCCTGGGAATGTCTCAGCTGGACAAGAAGCACTACAGGGTATGGTGGTCCCAGAACGCAGAACTGGCAGGACTGGGGGCTCACTTCATTCTGGCATTTCTAGGGAGCTCTGTAATTCCAAGTAATAACCTCGGAGGTTAATTGAGGTCTGACACGAAGTTCAGCTGGTCGGTGGGCCAGAGGGGGCTTTAATGAAGTGTTTAGCTCAGTGTTGCTTTAAGCATTAATTACGCCTGGGAAAGAGAGCTGCAGTATCAGGAATGACACCCTCACACGTCTTGGAGACAGAATCGGGGGGTCTGGTGAAATCCCATTGCCTGTTACAGCAGATGGAAAAGAGCTCTGAATTAAAGGAATTGTTCCTGTTTGGTTTGGGCCCCACATAAGTGGACTCTGGGTAAGGCCTGATTGCCTGAGAATGGTCTGTCAGAGGGAAGCTATCCAGAATGCAGACTGTACACATCTGAATGAATTCCTTTTGCCTTATTTCTCTTTTCTGCTTTGTGTGTCGTATTCTCCTTCCAGCTTTCCAGCATAGAGTGACTCTTCTACTTGCTCCCCTTTCCCTCCTGCTGAGTCAGTGCCTTTATTTTCCACCATTATTTGTACTGTAGCCACTCCTGGAATCTGGGAGATCTTCCTCCGAAGTCTCCTTGTCTCCTGAGCTTGCTGCCAACTCTCCCACTAGCACTTTTAATTCTTTGTTATAGAGAAGAAGAAAAGGCCGCAGAAGTGTGCCATGACACCCACTGAGGTGCTGTTACCCTGCAATTCTTTAAACACTCTCTATGCGTTTGGCTGCCAGGGAGGGACTCTTCATCAGGGACTGTAGCGATAGGACAAGGTTCAGACTGAAACAGGGGAGTTTAGGTTGGATATAAGGAAGAAGCTCTTCCCTGTGAGGGTGCTGAGGCGCTGTCAGGGGGTGCCCAGAGAAGCTGTGGCTGCCCCATCGCTGGCAGCGTTCAAGGCCAGGTTGGACACAGGGGCTTGGAGCACCCTGCTCCAGTGGAAGGTGTCCCTGCCCGTGGCAGGGAGTCGGAACTGGATGAGCCTTAAGGTCCCTTCCAACCCAAACCAGGCTGGGATATTGTGATTCCATGATTTATATTTGCTGAGAAATCTGGAGCAGGAAGCCCACGGACTAAACTGGTGTTGGCGCCTGGAAGAGAAGCAAGTGCTGTGGTCAGGTATGGGGCACCGGGCTCTGGTTTTGGTTTGGACACTGACTCACCTGGTGAGCTTGGGGAAATCATTTCCCTTCTCTGTGCACCTGCTTCCACTCCCCGCCTCTCATTGCCTCCCTGGCTGGGCTCGGAGCTCTTCAGGACACGGCCCGTCTCTCACTGCATGTACATGCAGCGCCTCAGCACAATGGAGCCTTGTCTTGGTTGGAGCCTTAAGGTGTTGGTGTCATCCAAACAGGAATAAAAGGTATGCCCAGACAACAAGGCGAGCTTCCCAGACGTGCTGCTCTGCAGGCATGTCTGAAACCCAACGCGCTGGGAGCTGCCTCTGTTCCCAGTCCTTGGCTTCTCCCAGCCGGCCAGCAATGCCTTGCCTGGTTCCAGTTACTCTGCAGAGGTGAACTGGCACGTTCCCAGTTCCACCGGGAGCTGCTGTGAAATCACTGAACTCATTTTGCAAACTCCAGCCGGGCCTGATGGGAACCTCCATCCCTGCAGCCCGACCTGTGCCACCTCCCTGCGGCTGCGGAGCTCAGTGCCAGCCCACCCCACTCTGAGCCCACAGTGGCCTCAGCCTGCTCCAGGTTGCCAGGGGAGGAACGAGCAGAGACGTTTTCCTCCCCTGTCTGAGGAGGTGCGGACGCGTCTCGTTGCCTTTTCTTCTTGGCCACGGGCTTTTACGCAGCCCCTTCCTCCCGTTGCCCGTTCATTCCCTGCGCTCCATCTCATCTTTTGCGTTCCTCCCTGGTTTGATGCAGCATCTCGCTGGTCCTGCTTCACACCAAGAGAAGGGGTATTAGATGGATTCCCCATAGAGCATAAATTGAATGGAGAGAAGTGGCTGGTTTCCCAGCAATAATTTATCTGATTAAAAAAATACTCCCCAAACTCCCCCACCTCCGCTGGTCCCACACTCCCTGCAGCAGGAACACTGGCGCTCGGGCTGGTGTTTGAACTGTGTTATTCAAATTGCTGGAAGGGGGATTTAGATGGGAAAATAACTGTCAAAAGATGGCCCTCGGGGGATTTTCCCTCTGAAATTTGGATGCTGGGTTGTTGGATGCAGGAGGCAGAGAGTAAATAATTGTGAGTCAAGGACCACTCTGATTGCCAGCGTTGCCCTCATCTAACAATCACCTTCCACAGATAGGCACAGATGCTCACACACGTGTCCCCACACACACTGCATAGAGGAAGCCATTCGCAGGAGCTCCAGAGCACAGCAAGCTGTTCTGCGCTTCCCTTCTCCTCGCTTCTTTTTTTTACCTCACTTCAGGGCTGATTCCAAATGAAAGAAGGAATCTGCTTCAGCAAACGCCCGTCTGCCTGTGCAGGTTTCATTCCTTTCAAATCAGCGCTCTCCAGAGCTGCTCATTTTCTTCTCCTGCCACCAACATTCCTTTACTCACGTCGAGTGTTGTAACCAGGGAATGTGAAAGTCACCCTGAGACCCCTCTCCATCACGGCAATGCACAGGGGTGACCTGAGCTCTGCATTTCTGGCCTATCTGTATTGTGCTGTTGCCTTTTCCTTCGCGGGAGAGCGCCAGGTACTTTACATTTCATCCTGCTCCCACAGACTGCAGTGATTTATAACGGGAGCTGCCTTATTAATGTCAAGGGCAGAACTGCTAGCAGCATTCCAGCTGCAAGAACGTACGGAGATCGTTCCGTTAGCTGTGGTGCGATCCCAGCACCCAGGGCTGTAGCTGATGTTCCTCTCTCTGCTCGCAGCCTTGGCCAACTCTGGGTGCTGGTTTCTGGGCCAGTGGGTGAACCAAGAACAGGCCCATTCCAAGCTGGAGCTTTTCAACCTTGGAGCAGCCCAAAGCAAGTGGTGGGGCTCCGGTTTCCGTGCCTTCGACAGAGGCACTGCTGAGATGGAACCTCTCTCTGCTCCTTCTGCAGGATTTACACTCCCACAAGGCTTCATTTTTTCCAGATGTTTTACCTAATAAATCAAGGAGCCTCATCAGAGGATTCGAATCCAAAAGCTGTTACCATGACTTCAGAGGCGCAGGCTGGAATGGAAAGAAGCAGTGCAGACATTTTGTACCACTCGAGTCACTGATCATGAAAATACACTCTGGTTCCAGGATTTTTTTTCCCTGTGGATACCAGAATTCCACTGTGATTAAGTAAAAAGGTGCCATGCTCCTCCAGCCAACCCTTGCTTGAAAGAATCGAGCTGCAGCGCTCACAGCTCCTATGGTTGGCAGTAACTGAGGATGGGGCTGGTCCTGGGTGGAGGTGAGCTCTGCCACCCCCTCTCCGAGATCAGGGGCTGTTCTTGCAGGTTTGGACTCATTCTGTGTCTTTTCAGCCCATCACAAGGCCTCATGTTTTCCCTGAGAGCTGGTTTAAGCTATTCTCATGTAGAGGATTCCGACGTCCATTCAGATGTTTGGGAGAGGGGAAGATGAAGAGTTACATGGCTGCAAAATGTGATTGTTCAAAGTGGTTTGTTCCTTGGTGGAGAATGTAACTCTCTTCTTCAAAGATAGTGAACCCTTTCTTTCTACAGTGTCAACGCAGTGTCATTTGCTTTCCCTGTTACATTGCTAAAGATAAATGCTCTGCTGTTTTGAGAAACTGCTGTGTATGTGTTTCTAATTACTTGATAGCAGGGTACCGGTGGAGAATGTAATGAAGGAAAGCAGCTGAAGACAGAAGAGCTGTTCCTGTGGGTAGGTGAGCAGAACACCTACAAGGCTGTGCTTCGGCTCCCTGTGCTCCCAGAAAGTGCTGGTATGGCTCCAGCTGCCCATTGGAGATGCCCAAGTTAGGATCTGTTCTGCAGCAACGCCTCCTGGCAGCAGTACCGAGGTAAGCTGCTGTTCTTCACCCTGTCCCTCATCTTCCCTGCCCATGCCGGGGCCATCCACCAAAGAGCGTCCCGCTTGGATTTGTCTCAGCACTCCAGCAGCTGTATGAGCCTGACCGAGTGCGTGGTGCCAGGAGGGAGAAGCTGACGTGGCTGTTTCCCTTCAGCCATGAAGAGAGGTGCCTAGGTTGAGTTTCATGAGAGGATTTGGCTGTATCTGCCCCAGGGCTGCCCTGTGCGGCCTCCCTGCAAACCATGAAGAGGGGGAGCTTTGACAACCCCCTTAGGGGTACCTGCAGCCAGGGGTGTGAGCAGAGACTCTGCCTTGTGCTGTCTGAAGGTTCTGGTATGTGAAGATGTCCCCGTGGGGCTGTGGAGGGAGGGCTGAGCTACCCCTGTCTTATACTGGTTGCACATGGAGAGCTCTTGCTGCAAAGCAGATGTGTGGTAAACTGCTTGTGGGGCAGGTCTCTAAGGGGAGTGGAGGCTGCAGCCCTTGGAGTGCTGTGAAAATACAGTGCAACCCCCAGTAAACACTGTAATTACATAGAACAGACTTGGGATGTGAATTTTCTCCTGCTAGACCATATTCCATGTGTCCCAGGCAGCAAGGAGGGCATTTCGTCCTGCAACGTATTTAACCACCATGGTCGCCCAAGAGGTGGATGTTTCAGAGAAGGGGACGTCAGGCTGCATTCTGGTGGAGGATTGTCAGAGAGGGAGGAGCCAGGTACCTATCTCCTGTGCAGTAATGGTGTGTTCAGGCTGAAAACTAAGCTCATCTGAATGCTGGTAATTGAGTAACAGTCACCGCGATACAGCTTCTTCCTGCCACAGGCTTAGAAAAGCTGCTGCTTGCCTTTTCCTCCCCAGGGTGCTGAACCCAGCACCCCAAACTGTGGCGGCTGCTCGGGATTGGTGGCATCTAGAATGATACGTGTTGGGCTGTCAGAACGGAACGGGAGCAGCACAGCTTGGCTTCGGGAGCCAAAAATAGGTACTATCATTTCTGAGCTGGAGCCTCCCTTCACTCTCCGCACCCAGCCCTGACTATTTGGCACATGCAGCACATAATCTGGAGTGTTCGTGTTGCACCAAAGAAAAAACACATTCCTAAAGCAAGCAGTGCATTAAGTAGTGGACAGGCTTTGGAGGCAGGGTGTGTTATGACACGGATCCTAAACTGGGGAGCATCAATGATGATGGTTTGCAGATTTTCTATGGGCAATGGGTATAGAAAGGAGCACAGCTCATCTGCTGCATTGCCATGTGGAAAGACATCAGAGGTGCTCAGAGATGTGCTGTAATAGGGAGCGTGAATTCCTTTCACCAAAGAGCTGCTCAGATACTTGTAATTGAATGACTGAGTGATGAATGGGGCACACTTGAGATTTCTCTGGATCTTTTCTCTCTTTTATTCTGCAGCTCTGTGGATCTGTCATGCTTTCACCTTTGAGTCTGCTCTCTGGAATCAGTACTTGCCTGCTTCTGCCGAACCCCAAAAGCTGCATTTCATTAAACCCCTGATTATTCAGGAAGGGTGAAGTCTGATTCACAAGGATAACGCTCTTTGAAGGTAGACTCCTTTAGTAGCAACTGATTTAAATGGGTCCCATTTTAGTATGCCTCTTCTGCTGTTCTCAAGGCCACACAAAGGAGGAGGAATTGTGCAAGGCCATATAAATCAGGGTTAGTTATAGGGATGTCAAACACAACTGCACTGTGGGGTGTTAATAGTGAGCAGGCGCGTAGTCAAAAGCAAGTCAGAACCAACTAACAAAAGCCACAAAGCTAATCTGTCTGGTTCCTGATGCTTCCCAAAAGCTCAGTGTCTGCACACTCCTGCTCTGTTCTGGGAGAAGCTTAGGGTGTTAGATTGATCCATATCACACTTTCAAAGTGTTCCAGTAATGGGATGAGTCGCTTCAGTGGAACATCTTTGGTTCTCAATTTCTCTCATCAGGACACATCTAAAAATGCAGCAGTGTGAGCACGTAACCAGGCCACATCTCTTCCTACTTACTAACACCAAGCTCTCTCCACTGGATTCATGCTCAACTAAAGCAGTGGTAACCCGGCCGCTGGACAGGCAGCAGGGGCCTCTTGGGTTAAACTTCAATTGGGGAGTTCCTCATTGTGTGGAGGAAGAAAACTCCCAGTCTTTGGCATGCAAATAAGAGATTCCTCCTGTCCCAGCAGCACTTTGTGGGCAGGGTGGAGGGCAGCCAAGGGAATGTAACCAGGCTGAGAAATGTAAAAACCCTTTCAGTACACACTTGAAGAGAAGGCTCTGGAGCAGTGTTTCCCGCGTGCCCAACCACAGGTACCGCACGTGCCGGAGCGTATGGGAAGCTTTGAGCACTTCAGGTTGGCAGAGGTTTCTGCTCACTCTTTCCATCACTCGCTCTTGTCTTTAAGACTCAAGGCTGCATGATGGACTGTGAGTCCTGAAGGCAGGTTCATGGGCACTGAGCATATCACGGGGGGACAGAGTTTTCTCTCCAGAATGACAGTGTGAGTTTTGCAGCTTTCCAGATGCCTGTTAGTCCAGGAGAGAAACTGAGCTCTAACCTCCTGAAAAGTGGTGTGTTTTCTGGCCCCAAAGAAGCTGTTACAGCTTTAAAATGGGCCACGAGACTTCATTTTCACAGAAGGAATTCAGGACAGTGGGGAGTTTCAGGGACTGAATGTAACTTGTGAGCCAGGATCTTGGACCATCACGAGTCCATTGGGCAGACTGCACACACGTGCATGCACGTGCCATTGTGGTTTCTGAGTTAGGTTTTGTTGTTTCTCAATATTCCCATTAATATTCAGTGTATTTATCCTGGTTGCTGGTAATTACAGCAGTGAAAGTCCTGACTCTTCTGGGACATGACATTGGCTTGGGACAACCCAACGTTTTTGTGGGGGCCTGCAAAAACTGTTCTGCCCGTTACCCTCCAACCCCAAGAACATTCCTGGTTCCTCTGATAGCATCCTTAAGCACATCTCTATATTTTCCATGGAGATGAATGACTTGACACTTCCAAATATGATTTGTTTTCCAGGAGTTCTGGGTCATCACTCTAAGCTGTTGGAGTTCTACCTCTTCCTCGTAAGAAGGGCTTCAGCTATCTCAGCTCTGCACCTGCAGTGTCCCTCCATTTCATAGATTATGTTTTGGACATAAACAAATTTGGCAAGACTGGTGAGCAGGAAATGAGGAGAGCGTAATGCTGGTGCCCTGATGTGGAAGACAGTGAGTGGAATAGGAAATTAACGGTCCTGGGAGGGAGGTCAAGCTGGGTGAACTCCAGGAAGGGAACAACAGAGGGTGCTGCAGGTCACAGCTGAGCTGGGCTGTGAAGAAGGCGGTACATGGTTCAGTTGAGGTGCAGGGATGCAGTTGTGATCCCTGGGGGTGTTGTGTTGTGTTGTGATGGTGACAGGAATAACTGGGTGGGAATGACGGGTCAGGAAGGACTGAGGAGCAGCTGGATGACGCCTGGTACTAACCAGCAGTTAGTGTTAGGAGTTTGTGTCTCCCTTTAAAGCCAGGTCAAGCAGTGTCCTGCTTCTTCTCCCAGGCCAAAGGGAGAAAGTGTTTAGGAAGCCGCAACTCAAACGTCCAGCTTGTCTGTGGGAGCCAGGGGTGCTGCTGGGCAGAGGAGAGGAAGCACTCAGACACTCACTGTGCACACAGGTACCCTCCAGCTCCATGCACAAAGGCTGGATGTTGCCTTTGTGCACATTTGGCAATTATAACATACCATGTGTGTCAATAATGCCTCTAACTTGCCTTAATACCTTTATATGAGAATAAAATTTGTTCTTGTATGGTGCTTTTCATGCTCGAGGCAGTTCAAAGCGCTTCGCTAAGCATGGTAATGAGTTAGATCTGGGGAGCGCAGGGATTGTGCAGGGCAATCCAGGGACTATTATGTGCTCTGCAATAACTCACAGAGCAGCCTCTGCTAGAAATGGTTTTATTCACTGAGGGGAGGAACGCTGGCGGATTCTTGTGCTTGTCCTCTGCAAGAGTTTAATGCTCTTCAGCTTCCATGGTGAAACTGGAGCCAACAGGAGACCTCAATGAGGAGCAGCACGTGGAGCTGCGCAGCACCGAGGCAGCCATGTCTGCTATGCTGAGGGGCCCAAGATCAGCTGCAGCCCTCGAGCCCGAGATTTACCTGTCTCAAGCTTATTACGTTCCTCTGAACCCTCTCATTGCCTTCATGTTGGCTCTGTTATTTGATGTCCTTACTTACCTTCATTTTATTTCTAAGGCAGAAGGCTTTTTGTGCGGTACTTCCCACCCCCAGGTCTAGAAGAGGGATTACTGAGTTTTACAGTGACACTGTGAAACCCCCTGGGAGCGTGGTTTTTCTCCACTGGAATAAAGGCAGATTTAAGGCAGGATCCAAGGAGACATCTGAAGAGAAAGCTGCACAAAATTTAGGCTCCTTCTTCCAAAAGGGAGTCCTGAAAAACCTGCTCTCGGCTTTCTCTGCTGCACAAGCTCCTGTGCATGGCAGACTCTTCACTTCCAGTGCTTAACTTCTTCCTGGGCCTTCTCGCAGGCACTTGGGGGGATGTCTTCCCATAGAGACCTTTTCTGCTGAGCTGCTGACAGGTGACTGTCATTTCTCCCTGAAATACTTGGATCAACACGAGCTGGTGTGGTGGAGGAGAGCAGTAGCTGTTCCACTGGCCTGCCCATCTGTGCTGATAGATAGATACCCTGTGCATGACTGCAAATCACCACGTGCAGCCCAGGCCTCAAGGTAAAATCACATCTTTTTACCTTGTCTAGAAAAGGTCAGATGATTCCTAAAACATTGCCCTTAGTTTCTATGGGAATATACCAATGGTTGGGACACCCTTCCTACTATTCTGTAGGCCTTGATGGAAAAGATACATGATCCACTTGGGCTCTGCAGCAGTATTTCTCCATAGGGAGCCAGCTTTTCCCTATTACTGTCTGATGAGCCGCTGAGTACAGAAGACTAAATAAGAAAGTGAGTGGAGGCAAAGAGGAAGATGCTTGCCCTCTACGTGTTGTCTCAGCGTACACATCTTCAGAGGCTCATTACTTACACACTGACCTGGCCAGTGCTGTTGACACGCTGTTTAGTGTATTGTGCTTACTGAGTGTTCGCCTTCATGGCAGATCTCTACCCTTTGGTGTCCCCGTGGCACACGCAGCAGTTGTAATTAGCAAAACCTTTAAAGACAGTTTCTTTGGCATTTGCGATGCCCCAGGAAGCATCCCATGTTCAAGGGTAGCTTTGAAACTGCTCCTTATGCTCCTGTGAGGCCACTTAGGCTGCTATTCCCGGGAACAAAGAGAACTTGCATCCCTTTTCCACATCTCCCCATACCCTGTGATTTGTGAGTTCACACTGAATAACAGTCATTGCTCCTCTGGAGTCTGGGGCACCAGAGGGTTTCAAACTGCATTGCAAATGGGGCAATGAATAGAGCTGGTCAATTTGGAGTGTAAACAGGAGTCTTATTATGGAACTCACTTCCTAACCATCATAGCAGTGAGGATGGCAAGGTGCCACTGCAGGCTCCTCTGGAATGGGACACGGAGAGCAAGACTACACCCAGCTAAGACTGTAAGTAAAGACTAATACTGCCTCTAATTGAAACCAGACAAAACCAGCCTACATGTGCTTTACAAAAAGTGGAAAGCAAATGCTTTCTGTGTAGGCATTAATCTTTATGTCTGACTAGGGTCATAAGCAGTAGTGAGAGTGCATGGAGAGAAACCAGCTCCCTCAGCACCAGTCTGTAAAGATCTGTGTCCAGTTTGGCCCTTAATTCTGTTTATCTGGGGCTATTAATAAGCTCCTTTCAGTTTCCCCATGAAGATCGGTATGTCAGGTCTATTCTTGCACATAAAGATCCGTCATTGATTGCTTGGGCAGCTGAATTGGGTAGACAGTTCACTATTCAATGGTATCTTAACTTTGCATCCTTTGCTGCTGGGGCAGCAATGCTGGGGATGACTTCAATCTTATTGTAATCTGCTTGTACGCATTGCTTTGCTAATGTCATGCCTAGGTATGGCATTTCCATTACAAAGGAGTTTTGTTGCCGGAGCTCTGCTGGTCTGGGTCTTTCCAAAGCTGATCAGAGCTTCTGGTCATGTGCTTCTGCTCTCTTCCCTCAGAACGAAACATCATCTACACAGATCCTGGGTTATCAAAGGCCATGAAACAGTTCCAGTGCCAAACACAACCCAAACGGCAGCCTGGGAAAATGATGTCTCCCATAGGGGCTGTTGAATACACACAAACGTATGGTCTGTTTTCCTAACGTGCCTGTCAGAACCCTGCTGATGCCTCCAGCAGAGAGAACTGTTTGGCAGAGGCCACTTCCCCCCCAACTTTACTCTTTGCAGGAAATAGAAAATGTTCTTTCCCTACGTATTTATTTGTGCTTGATTCCAACCACAAAGGGTTGCATTTTTCCCCTTTCTCTGGTGACCCATGAACGTCCACGTGCTGTCAGTTCTGCATTTCCTCTTGTCTTTCACAGAGCCTTTTCACCCCTTCCTCTGTGCCTGCCATGCTCCATGCAGAAATTCCACCAGGAGATGATCTTTCACATGTGTGAGCTCCATTCAGGTTTACGTAGCACCCTGTGCAGGCTTCCCTGTATTATTAAATCCTCGTGCTCCTGTTCAGGTACCGTGGTGAAGGTGTTCTCCTATGAACAAGGCTTTTCAACACAAGCATCTATGCTGCTGATTTTTCAGACCATTTTGCTGTCTGTTGTGTCCCCAACCATTTAACAGTGGATTCCTTTGCTCAGAGAGAAGATCCCCACTACAACTTAGAGCAGTTTTACTGGCTGCCCAATTGCAGGAGTCTGACTGTAGCTCTTCGGGGGTGGGGGGGGTGTTAACTGAGTTCCCAGCACTGCAGAACTTGGTGTACAAGTTCTAATGAGTTAATACCTATTTCTCTTTCAGGCTGTGGTTTGCTCACCTGCTGCTGTGGTGTCATCCACCCTCCCCAGGCCCAGGAAGTGCTTGGAAGGGGGATTTTGTCCATGCTGATGGCTGTGTTGGCATTCCGGTGTTCCTGATGTCATCACGTGCATTACCCTTTCCCTAAAGGTGGGAACTGGTTTCTGTTGCTCGTCCCACTCTTCAGGTCCATTGTGTTGGGTTTTGCAGGCCACTTCTGTACCCTACAGATCCTGCTCCCTTCCCCTGTAGACTTTTGGGTTACTGGATCTCTCTTCTCTCAGTCAGCATCAGTACAGATGTGGTGACTTTCCAGTGCTGCTTTAACAGATCCACAGCCAGAAAGGTGGGCTCCAGGTCAGCTCCTGTGGTGCAGCAGATCCAGTACTGGACTCTGATGCCCATGTTAATTGTGACTAAAAAAGCCCTACATTTGTGTGGTTTGTTCCAAGCCCCAGTCAGGATCTCTTAGGTGAGCTCAGTTACCCTTTAAGCTTTGCAAATAAGATATTCAGGTGAGAGAATCATAGAGCTTTCTGTGCTTAGGCATCCTTTACATGCATTATAGCTGCCATTTTTAGGTTAAGTGCAAGGTTTCTTTGCTTTGTCACATCTAACATGATTGGCATCATTCACCTGCATCAACTGGAAAGTAGTAAAACCTTTTGTGTGTCAGAACTGACTGCACAAGATAGAGAGAGCTGGGCTGGTTCATCCTGGAGAAGAGAAGGCTCCTGAAGGGGAGACCTCAGAGCAGCTCCAGTGCCTAAAGGGGCTGCAGGAAACCTGGAGAGGGGCTTTGGACAAGGGCCTGTAGGGACAGGACAGGGGAATGGCTTTAACCTGCCAGAGGGGAGACTGAGATGAGCTCTTAGGCAGAAGCTCTTCCCTGTGAGGGTGCTGAGGCGCTGTCAGGGGGTGCCCAGAGAAGCTGTGGCTGCCCCATCCCTGGCAGCGTTCAAGGCCAGGTTGGACTCAGGGGCTTGGAGCACCCTGCTCCAGTGGAAAGTGTCCCTGACCGTGGCAGGGGTTGGGACTGGATGAGCCTTAAGGTCCCTTCCAACCCAAACCATTCCATGATTCTATGATTCATCTTTCTGGTTGGGAAATGGCTCTTGGTGAAGTATTTGCCCTGTTGTATGTCAGGTTTCTCACTGCTCACTTCCTGCAGTGGGAGCCTGTGTGTAGCATGTGCTGTTTTGGGAGGTTTCTGGAAGCCCCATCCTCCATGAACTGCTGCGTTTGAAAGAAACTGCATGCAATACTTGAAAAAATGAGAGAGTGAATAGGAGCGTTACATGAGGGTTTCATCCTGATGTCTTTCACTGGTACTTTTTTTTACAGCTCTCTTTTTAAGCTAGGCATGATACATGAGCTCTGCTCTTCAGTAAAAACACATTTTAACAGCAGTAGTAGCAGTAAACGTCACAAGCATGTCACTAATACTATTCCATGTCATGCCCTATGCTGCATTCTCCGAAAGTAGCAGTTCCTGAATGACGTGGCAGTGTGAAAAGTAGTGCCTTGCTGTGGATGCTGAGATGACAATCCCAGAAGGAGCAGATGAGTCCTACCTGATACCTGGTAAGTGGGCAAGAGATCAGATGTGGGCAAGAGACCAAGCTGGACCACCACTTGAAAGGATGGTTTAGACAAAGCTAACAGATCATGAAGCAAGCACCACCCTGAAAGAGGGTTTTAGAGGCAGACTGCAGCCATGTAGGGCTAGAGAAACACCAGATTTGTGAGAAAGCTTTTCTTCCTCTGTCAAGTATGTCTTATTTGTTACCTGCCTCAGAGGCCTCGCATCCGGAAAATGCCATTTCTTTTCTCCACAGAATATAAATGTTCATTCCAGATGATACAGACATAAACCTCAATTTCTTCTCAGCCCTCACTGTAGGTTTCCGAACATGGAATGAGAGTCTTTTTGAGAAATGGGTTTCTTATTGAATACATAGGCCTCTGTACTTTCAGATATGAAGGATACTTCTGACAGCCTTAACCTCTTTCTCTACCAATTCCCCATTTTTAGCAATGGAAATTTATTCCAAGCATCTGAATTCTTTCCAGTTTTTGGTAGTGATCCTACCTGTTCTATAGGAGGTGGCTTAGCCCCTTCACCTCCTCCTGGGCCAGCCTACTCAGTGGGCAGTGGTGTTCAAAAAGCACCAGGCTATTGCTGTGAGTGAGCATCCTTTAGTCTCCTGCTCTGTTTAGTATCTCTGAACGTCTTTGTATCTCACTTAGACACAAAGTCACATTCTGACCTCTTTGAAACTCATTTCATATGTCTTAGAATCAATACACTTCAAAGGCAGTAGCAGAAATGCCAGGCAGTCAATAAGCCCAGTCAGGTTATGCTAGAAGTAAAAGCGATGTGTTGTAAGGGCAACGTTTTCTTAAGGAGCTGCTATTCAGGCATATTTGTTGTCTCAATTGGTCTGATTTAGTGGCTCAGGCAGGGTCTGCACTGTAGCATTCCGACCCTAATTTGATTTCTATAGCTGCCATTCAGGTACTAAGGAAATAAAAATATGTGATAAACCCACCTTGTGACAGCAGACATATAGCTCCTGATGTGCTTAATGCACAGCGTACCTGCCGGGAAGATACAAGGGTTCATGGCGTGAGCGCCCGCGTTTCGTATCCCATTGGAGTTGCATGGTTTGCTCTCGTGGCTTTGATTGCCGGGCCCCTGGGAGGAGCATGGAAAACAGGGGGAATGGTTGTGTTCTTCCAGAACTGTTGCCCTAAAGGGATGTTTAAACAAAAAGCCCAAATGAATGTCAGTGAGAAGTACCAGATTGACAGCTTCAGGATCGAAGCACTTCACCTGTTTGCAGGCTGCCCATGTTTTACCTGCTGGAGCTGTCAGCCCAGTATCCTCTCAGCACAAAATGGATTCTTCTCTTTTTGAACTGTCCTTGTGTCTCCAAATTGCTCAGCCCTGCATCTGAGAAAGATTCAGGCAGCGCTAATGGGGGTAAGAAGCCGCAGAGCTGAAAACTAGGAAGAAACGTTGGCAGATCTGCTCTGTTCTTGGAGATGCTTAAAATCTGCAGGAGGCTTGAAAAGATTTAAAACTTAAATGTATGCAGAAAGATTCAAGGCGTAGCTCTGCTTTCAAACAAGAAGTTGCTGGGAACAGAGCTTGTTTCTCTCCTTAGCAAATGAGGGCTTTATTGCTGTTGCTGCTCTCTGGAAAGAAACCTTCATGCTTTCCTCTGACAGCTGCCCAAACAAGGTCTTGTCCAGCCTTTTGCAGCACGTCCAGGAGCTGCAGCATAGAATCATGGAATGGGTTGGGTTGGAAGGGACCTTAAAGCTCATCTAATTCCAGCCTTCCACTGGAGCAGGTTGCTCCAAGCCCCGTCCAGCCTGGCCTTGAACAGTGCCGGGGATGGGGCAGCCACAGCTGCAGGAGCCCATGCCCTCCTTGGTGGGAAGGTGCTTTGACACCATGGTCATGGTGCACAGATAGTGTGGCAAGAGCTCAGTGGCAAAAGATGAGTCCTGCAGGACTCCAGGCATCCTTCAGTGGCATCTGATGAGCCCGAGGAGTAGACACCTTGTGTAAACGAGGGCTTGGATCTGTTGCTTTATGGCATTGGTAATGAGCTGTTGAATTTACTGGATCAAGTCAGATTAGGTCTCTGCACTTTAATGCGTAGAATAAAATGACATCTAAAGCTGCACAGTAAGGTCTTCAATGTACCTGATGCACTAACCTGAAGACCTGTTATGAAGTTTCATTCTACAGCAATTTGAGCTTGTCCCTTTTTCAAGTGACGGTAAAAATGAAGTCTAGGGTTTTTTCCATGAAAACCCCATCATATTTATAGGAAATTCTTTCACAGCATCTGAAGGGGTGGTGAGGTCTTAAGGTGCATTCCAGCAAGAGGGAGCAGACCCAAAACTAAAGGGCTGGGAGATGTGTATGAACAAGACAATTGCTTATTCCAGCAAACAGGACTCTGTCCCTGTCCCAGCCTATCATCCAATGTCCATATTCTTTCCCATTGCTGTGGATCATTGTCCCTGTCTTCACTACATCATAGCAATGATGGGTGCCTCTGGCTTTGAATTAAATTACTGGACTAATGTAATTTAGTTCGTGTTTACTATTCTGTCAGGTTCTACACCAACTCTGTGCCTCCGGTTTCTGCCATTTAAAGCAGAGGCTACTTGGGGCTCCCAGAATCATTAAGTACGTATATTCAGTGTTGAACACCTAATGCAGCGAACAGCTTGAGATACAAACCAGCCGTGACTGACCCACAACAGCAACGGACACTTGCGGGAGCTGTAGATGTTGTCCCAACAGTGGGATCTATCTAGTCTCAAATTTGATGCATGAGGCTTGCTCCAGTTGTAACGTGGCTTTGTCTTCCCACTCGCAGGACTCCACAGATGCAGGTGATCAGCCCCCTGAGCAGTGGATGGCTTCCAGAGCTGGGGAAGCCACTGGGAAGCATGCCTTAGCCTCTTCTGTTGTGTGAGTACAGGAGGTATGGGCTGCGTGTGGGTAGAAGAGAAGCAGGGAGCAACTGTGCCAAGAACAAGAGAAATAAAGGATTCCAGCCATATGACCCAAGACATCAGCTGTACCTATCAGGGAGCCAAAACCCAAAGCGACAGGGCTGTGTTAGTGGCCTGCCATGCTGTGCAGAGGGCAGGTTTAATTGGTATCTGTAAAGTGTGCTGGGATAACCAGGACTGTATGTTTTCCAGGCAGCCTCTGTTGCTGCTCTAAGATTGTTTCCTTGATTCCCCAAGCCCAGAGGCAATGACTGCTTCTGTGTTCTGTCAATTCTCTTCTCTTGTTTTTAGCCTTTCTCCTCTCCGTGTTTTAATGCTCTGTTTGGAATTGCTCTCACACCACTGCAGTCTCCCTTCCCTTCCTTGGCTGGCACTGGCACCAGGAGAAAATGTGGTAGTGTTTACAGAGCACTGCTGCTGCTGGACTCAGGAGATGTGAAGTGTGGACCTGCTGTGCTCCCTTTGGTGACTCACACCACCTCTCCCTGGTTCTAATCTCCTTTGACCTTCCTTGCCAGGCTAACCGTCTCTGGGGAAAGGACTTGCTTTTTGTGTGTGATCCTACCTAATGCAATAGGACCCAACCTCAGGTAAGACCTTTAGGCACTCCCATTATATGAATGAGAACAAGATTGTTGGTGTCAGTAATTAACATTCCTGTGGGATTGTTGGAAGTGCTTTGGGATAAACACCACCTGGAATCCTCATTTGGCTTATGTGTTTTTTAAGCTGTAGAGGAGGCTGATCCTGTTCACAGGAGAGGGCCTGGACCATCTGCCTCATCTCTTACTGGATATGCAAAAAGTCTTGCAGCCAAAGATGGGTTACAGTGCCCCGGTGAGAAGTGGAACACTGGAAAAGCGAGGGCATTGAAGGTGGGGAAGAGGCGTGGAGACTCTGTTATCAGTTTGTTTCCAGTAATGATCTCGTCTGAGAACAAAGGCAATATGACAACCACCAAAACAGAGAAAAATACCAAACTAAGTGTCACTGATAACAATGTGAATGCCTGTGGCACAGTGTCATCCCATGACAGGCTTCCAGAGATGAAATCTCACACTGGTTTAATGGATGGAAAAGTCCGGTTGACTGCAATAACATCAAGCTTTCCCCTTGGGGTTACCTGGATTTCTCTCCTGAATGCCCAGCCAGCCATAGCCCACATCATCATGCACATGCTGATAACAATTAAATAATTCTTTTCCTTTAAAGTGTGGATTGGATGCAGCAATCCCTGCCTTTTGGATTCTAGGTTCCCTCTATCTACATCTGAAATCCCTAAATAAACAAACATTGGATTAGACCTCAACAGCTCCCTCTGCTCAGCAACTGTAGCCTTTAAAAGCATTTCACACCGACTGCTCTGCTGTTTCAGGCTCTCTTCACCACTTACTCAAGCCAAGGAGCTCCTTGCTCTCAAACTTGACAGGGAACTAACCTTAGTAACTTTAAGGCTCCACCTATGACCCTCCCCGACTCTGTCGAGGAGTTGGAATTGTTTAGCTGTTGACATCAGGAATGCCGTGAATACGCGCTGGGGTTAGAGGGTTCCTGGCAAGCAGCTCACTAACCTAGGATTTGCTCTGCAGAGTCAGGAGGGTGACTTTTAACCTCAGAGCAGTTTCAAAACCTCAGCTGTGAGCAATAAGCATGAAAAATGAACGGTAAAAGGAGAATCTCGTCCCTCCTGAAAAAGATGTGCGCCTTCCTGGCACTATGGTGCTGGAGTTGGCATGGAGACCTATGCAGGAACCATCAGACAGCTCATCACTGCCAGGAGGCGTCAGTGGATGTAGCTGCTGCCTCACACACAAGGGAGGCAGCTCAGCAGATTAAACTGAAGGTGAGTATCTCACTGCTGTAAATCTTCAGTTTAATGAGCCGGGTCTTTATTTGTGCTGCAGCCCCTTCTTATCCCAAACCTGCCTTAACCAGCTGCTAGAGGATGCTCAGCAATGGAAAATCCTCTGGATAACAATAAATTGGTGTAATGATTCAGTGTCACCTTGCATCCCGCTAAGCAACAGAGAAATTGTGATCAGAAAATTGCCATAACCAGAGCACCACTGAACAATTGAATCCTAATTTGATCACCCTTCTTGTGGGCAACAGATAATCCTCTGCAATTTGCAGCAGCTCTGAAGTGGCTCCAAATCTCAGCAGGAGTCAGTTCTAGCCTCGGGACGGGAGGAGTTACAGCAGATCAGTGAAGCTGTCATTGTTCCTTAAGAACTGCACCAAACCCAATAGCTGGTTTGAAACACAAAGCACCTCAAGCAAAAGACAAAACTTTAGTTGCTGACATTAAGGTCCTCCTCTGCATCCCTTTCTGGGAAATACCATTTATCCATGCAATGACCATGCGCACGCTCCCAAAGAAGGTAAATTTTGACTTGAGAACTGTAGGACATCCACGTGTGAATGACAGCATTAAATCTGGGCTGTAAGGCTGAGAGATCTGCAAGAGGAGAAAAGCACTTTTCCCACTGAACAGTGGCTGAGGTAGATGAGGCACATAGAGTATCACTGACTATTAAAGGGCGAGGGAATGATTTGTACCCATATATCACACATTTGCAGCCTAAAAGTGGCTAGTTTTGTTTAAATCAAGAATTTAAAAGTTTAGAAGTGCCGACATTAATTTGCCCCCTTTGTGCATTTGCATCATGATCCACTATTTAATTGTGATTAGATCACACGCTGTTCCCGGCCTCCCTTATTGTACACAGTAGACTGTACTAAGTAATAACTGTATTTTCTCCTCACTGTTCACTGTGTGGCCCGTGCTTTATTTACTGCACACCAGTCAAATATTGTTCTGAAGACAGATTTATTCATTTCCTCCTGGGTTTTTCCATGGTACTTGTCACTATGGTATCCGAGAGCTTCACAAACTCCAATTCATTTTCTCAGCACTGTTGTGAGAACTGGTGTGAGCATTATTTTACAGATGAGGAACTTAGGCATACAGGCAGAATACTAAAAAATGTATCTTTTAATTTTAGCTATCCAATTAGAAAAACTCATGGCCTGGTTTTGTCAGAAAATGTAACATGGTAAAGCATCTGATTTAGTCAAAAGTTGAATAAATTCTCATTCACTGCATATGTATCTGCAAGTGCTCTTCACTTCTGCAAATCAGACTTCAAACTGTCAAATCAGGCACCTAGGAAGTGAAGCCTGCACAATTAGTGCAGCCCTGTCAAGCCTCTGCTTTGAGCACTGTGCTGTGCATCCCGCAAGAGCTCTGAGGCTAAAGCCCTTTCCTGGAGCAGCAGGCACCCACCTCACCGCAGCGCTGCACTCGCCTTCCCCACAGTTCCTCACAGGGTACATGGAATACCTACATCTTGGTTTTAGAGTACGTGAAGTGGAAGTTGCTCAGGTACTTACCTTGACCTTGGCTCAGTGTCTGAGCACTAGCAGCCTTTATTCTGGTCACTTCATAACTTGGGAGTGGTTTACTTTGCAGCCTAATTACTGTTGGTTTAATACATGCATGTTTCTCCCCCATTTAGAGGTGACCAAAAACCCCAGCAATTTAATCCTGTGTTGCTGTTGATGCAGCATGGAAACCTATCCTGTATGAGGAACACAATAGCTTGCATGAGCTCCAGCACTTGGAGAGGATCAGGTATGTTCTCAGTGTATTTCAGACACTTGCTGCCAGCAGAGACATGGGAGTTTTCCAGGTGGTCTTCATTCCTGTTCCTAAATCCTCAGCTTTCTGCTCTGCCTCCTTTCCTCAGTCTGTCCCATTTCTACATCACTCTCTCTACAGAATTCCCTTTTCTTGGTCCTCTTGCTGCATCCCACACACACCCTCGGGATCCCACATCCTCCTCCCTTGCCCTGCTCCAGCTCTCCTGTCTGATCCCTTTTGCCCAGCAAGTTCCCCTTCAGCCCACAGCCAGATAACAGATAACCCCTGCTCCCCCTGGGCTGCACGCCCTTCTCCCGGCAGTTTTCTCCCATTCCCAGTCTGTTTTCAAGTCTTCTCCCACAGAAGGTTGGCTTCCAGACTCTTACATGTGGGCTTTGCTTTATCCCTCCCTCCAGGCAGACCAGTTTCACCTTCCAACTCCCTGTTCCCTTTCACTGCTGTGGAGAACCTGTCTTTCTCCAGGCCCTTTGTGCCTGCCAACTTACTCGTCCCGGAGCCAGTTCTTGTCCCCATCCCATGTTATTCAGGAAGCTTTCTGCTCAGCGTTTCCCAAGAGGACTGGAAGGACAGGTTCCTTGCTTGCCCTTCCTGCCTTCCGACGCTTGGCATGGTCTGGAGCAACTGGGCACTGGAGCTGCAGGTCCAGCTCCGACTCCAGGAGCCTTGGGCTGTGATGTGCTGGGTGATCACAGAGTTGCTGGAGAACCACTGGTAAGCCCCCACTGAGCACAAAGAGGATCCTCAGGTGGGTTTTCCAAGGTAGGTTTTGAGGGAGCACCTCTCACAAAGTGACCTTGTTTTCAGAATCCAAGATCCCTGACAGAAGGAATGAAAGAAGAAATGTTTATAATTTAACCCGAGAGGTGGATTTAAGATGCTTAAATTTCAGCACAGTGGTTAGTCTGGCACCATTAACAGTGACTGAAGGTAGGATATTATGGTGGGAATTGCTAACCAGCTTTAATAGGAGTTATGCCACCAGCCCTGCCTTTTAATCAGTGCTTCCACTTTCTGTATAAATTACAGTTCTTTCCTGGTAATCCTTCTGGCATATCAGATATCCGTGGAACTCGGTGAGCATCGTACGGCGAAACCCAAACATCCTTCTGAGGAGGCAATTACTCATCCTTGTGAAAACGCTCCGGGATATTTTTAGCGGAGGACAAAACCCTGTTTCCTGACAGCAGCACTGGGCAGCGTTACAGAATGATGAGGTTTCACCATCAGAAGCACTCCAGACACCTGCATGGGCTGAGGGCTTGGACGCACGGCACTGGTGCCTCAGTCCTGCGTGCGCGGTGCCTGTGAACGCACACCTGCGGTTGGTGCCCTGCAGAATGTGCCAGCGTCTGCCCCTCTGAAGAGCCTCTAAATAAACAAATGTGCAAATCCTGCTGGATCAGGGGTAATTTCGTGGGAATAGAGAGGTATCTGCATCAAGCGGGACTCCCTCACCACAGGCACGGAGCATAGCGAGCTAAACGTCCCTGAAATCATTCCTCGCTCCCTGAGCAGGAGTCTCATGACCAGGGCAGAGGCCCGTTTCTTTCTGAAACACATGATTTTAAACTAGTTTTAAAGCATTTTGCAATGCAAACACCCGTTTTGGGCGGATGGACCCGTGTTTCACGTCCCGCAGTGCCCCAGGGGTTCAGTTATCTCATGGTTACCACTTCTGGAGTCCTACGTAATTAATGTACTGGAAAGAGACAATTCAATTAGTCAATAATAAAATGAGTGAGGACAGCAGGCACATTGTAACAATGTAATTTAGTGGGCAACAAGCTGAGATGGAAAAAAATATCAGGGTGCACTTCACGATTAATGAAGGGGGAATACAACAGTTTATAGCCGTTACGGTGTCCTCCGTGAGGATACAGCATCCAGCAGCAGCAGAGAACCCGGCTGGTAATGCTGCAGCATTCAAACGACTGAATTTGAATGGCAAATGCTGTATAGAAGTAATTACGCCCGGGAGGATGGAAACGTTTCATTTGCTTTTCGAAGTATGTCTGGGCTTTTCCTCACGGTTATTTATCCTCTGGCTTGTCCAGAAACTCGCTCGTTGTGGAGGCCGAGGTCAGCGTTGAGCAGCGGGGGCCTCCCCTCCTCACACACAAGAACAAGTTTGTGCGGGGTCGCTGCGGTTCTCCTCGGCAGCTCCCGATCGCCGCCGCACCCCAGTACCGCTCGGCCCGGTGAGCCCCGCTGCGCCCACGGCCACCGGACCCGCACGGACACCGCAGCGCGGGTCGGGTGCGCGGCCGCACCTGCGGATCTGCCCAGGACCTGGCTGCGCGGGGAGGGCACGCGTTCACGGCAGCGGGGGCCGCGGGTTCCCCCGCATCGCTCTCGGTGTGGCCGCCACACGGTCGCGGAGCCGGGAGCGCCGCCGCACGGGCACGGAACCGGGCACGGAACCGGGCACGGAACCGGGCACGGAACGGGGCGCAGCCCCCCCGCGGAGCTCCCCCCGGGGCCGCGCAGGAGCCCCCATCAGGGGCTGCAGGGAAGGGCCCGGCCCCCTCAGCCTCGGCTCCCGCCTCCCTTCCGCGCATGCGCGCAGCGGGCGCCGGCGGCGGGCGCGCGCACACCTGGCGCGAGGGTCGGCGGCGGGAGCGGCGCGCGCCGGGGCTCTTGGGGGGGGAGGGGAGGGGCGGAGCGCATGCGCGCTGCGGGGCGGGGCGGGGCGGGGGGGTGTGGGCGGGAGGCGGTGAGGGGCGGGGCGCGCGGCGGGCGCCCCTCAGGCTTCGTGCGAGGCGGCGGCGGCGGAGCGCGGCGCTGGGACCGGCCCGCCATGGACTGACCGCGGCCGCCTCCCCGCTGCCCAGCCCGGCGGCTGCCTGAGCCCCGCCGCCTGGCCGAGGGCCGCCGCCTCGGGAGCGCCGCAGGGGCTAGGCGGAGGAGCGCGCCCCGGCCGGCGGAGCAGGCAGGAGGTGCCCCCCCCGGGGGAGGGGCTGGCGCTGGGTGCCCGGCTGCCGGGCGCGGGGAGCGGAGCGATGGCGGCGGGGAGAGCCCGGAGGCTCCTCGGCTCCCTATGGATCGCCCTTCTCCTCGGGCAGCCGGACCCGGCCGGCGCCGCCGCTCGGAGCGGCTCCCAGAGCCTCCTCACAGGTGAGGAGCTGGGCGAGACCCTGTCAGCGGTGGCGCGGGAGAGGGCGCTCGGCGGGCCCGGGGCCGCGGGGGACGCTGAGGGGGTGCGAGTGGTCGCGGTTGGGGGGGGGGGGGGGGGGCGGTGCCGGTCCAGGCGGGTCCCGGAGCCGCGGGGCTGCGGTCGGACGGTGTCGGCTGTGCTCGGCGCGGTGCGCGCACCAGCAGAGGCCACTGCTGCCTCCGTAAGCGGGCGGTCACCGCTGCCGCGGAGGGGAGGGGGAGCGGCAGGCACCTGAACCCAGTTACCGCAGCGTGAGCGCTGGAGCGAGTCACCTGCGCTTCGTGCTCTGCCCGCGGCTGCGGGCGGCAGCGCACCTGGGACGAGGGCGAGCTCGAGCGGGCTCGCTCTGGGCTTGGAAGACCCGGCGGGTGTTACTGGAACCGGTAGGGACCCTTTAGCGGAGAGGTGTCGTCAGGCAACCTGTGGAGGGAGCGGAACTTGACTGGGAACTGCGCCGCAGTAGCCCAGAAATGAGCGGTCTGGCGGCAGTTCAGCCGCTGTCGTGCTCACACCTTTTACCATTGTTACCTCTAATGATCCGTTATTGAATCCTGGTTCTTTATAGGCTACGGAAAACGTAATCTCATCCAGATGAATGAAGCACCGTGTGTGTATGAGGAGGCTTTCTGCAAAGGCTCTTGTAAAAGACTGTTAAATCATAGAAGGTTCCCCAGGTTTGCAGTGATGTTATCTGCTCATTTGGCAAAATACTGTCTTTGAAAAGTAACTTTCTATTTTTCCCCTTGTCAGCAACAAGCTAGTAGAAAGCTTAAAAGAAAACCTGCTCTTGAAGGCTGAATGCTTGGTTTGCTTTTCAAATCCTCCCCTGTCGATTGCATCTTGATAGTTTTTGCAAGTGGGATTGGAAAATGCTGTTCAAATGAGTGGGTTTTAGCTTCTTGGAAAAGTGAGAATGGTTAAACTCTGTTGTTAAATGGTGTAATTGCCTTGTTTTAAATCCCACAGTAATGTCTGTGGTAGTCCTCATCTTGGATGCTGCTGATGCAGCCAGGTACACTGACTCCTGTTGACAGGGGATGTATTTATTCTGTTACACTGTACAGGCTTTGCAGATTCCAGGTCTGAAGCGGTTATTTTTTTCTATTTTGAAAAGTATTGTACTTGGACTTGGGGATCTGTTGAGTATGTGTAATAAATAAGTTACTTCTTGATATGTATTTTTCAGTACTCACTGCTCTGTGTAGAGCTTGCTGTAGTTCTGTTGGGCTGGTTGCTCTTTGCTACTTCAAAAATTGCTTTATGGTTAAGGAATTCAAGTTGATAGGTGAGGTTCTAGCTGTTGAAGTCAAATGTAGGAATTAAGTTGGCAAAGGGGAAGTGATATGCTGAAATATGGGACATAAACCCTTTGTTTAAGGTGACTGTTTATCAGAGCGGGAATTTGGAAGCTTCATTATGGAGGCCTTGAAAGTTGGAGTTGGTGAACTCCTCTCTCCTCTTTCTGTTTTGTGCTGTGGCAGTGGATCTTGCCCTGTTTCTTCTCTGGTGAGGACGAGAAGCCACCACCTGAGGGTGTTGGTACCAGTTATTTAGAGGGAGAAGCTTTCTTGATTGGTAGTCTCAATGAGGATGAGATCCCTCATGCATAGTGATTAATTCCATCTGAATTTGTACTGTTTTCCATCTGAATATTCCTGTTTTTTCTTAATTGGAGGATATTTCACATACTTTCATATTTGGCAAGTGGGAGAGGGACACTCAAGTCCTACTGTGCTTGTAGGAGAAGGAGTGTGCTGCAGATACTTCACATCATGCATGAAGGCAGGCCCCTTTGTGTTTGAGGTTCAAGTGTTACAGTGCTGGCTTCTGTCCCGTTTCATGTATGGAGCTTGATCTCTTCAGCATGCTCAGAAGAGGCTTGTTAGGCTGGTGTAACGGGCTGGAGAGGCAGAGGAAGTCCTAGTGTCTAGGTCCAGCTGGAGTTGAGCTGCATGACTTGTGGCTCTGCTTGTCCGGACTGCTGTCCTGCTTGCTATGTCTGTAATGGTAGGGGTTTTAATGCCAAGAAGAAAAAAATGTCAAGTTTGGAGTTGGTGAAGGTGACCCAAATGAGCAGAAAGGGTAGACTTGGAAGCCCATATTCTCTCTATGTAGCTGTGTACATTTGGGGGACATTTGGTTCCATCTGTAAATAACCAGTCATTGCTCTCTGAAGAAAAAAAGAAAGCAGCTGAATTATTTTGGGGAAAAAAGTGTTTAACTTCATGTATTTGTGTGTCTGTAAACATCAGTGTGTTTTCTAGACTGGTTGCTTTGCAAATAAGGTAAAATGAGCTACTGATTTTAGAATGGGGACAATATTTCACTTAGCTAAGGGAATAAAACCGAGAAAATTGGTAGTAGAGAATGACCAAATTAAGCTAAATCCTGCCTCCTGTAACTGTTCAGAACTCACTTGAGATTAACATAACTTTGATCTATACAGTTTTGCATTATTAAGAATAAGATTGAAGTTGGTGTCACCTTTTAATTTTTAATAGGAAAGCTGTGATAACCTATGCACAGCATTAAGATTGCAAGGTAGATTATTCAGAAGCAGGAGTTTTGCTCTGTCTCTCCCTGGTATTTGTGAAGTCCTCGGAATCAACATGTATTTTGGTGTTAAAGGATAACCTGGCAGTTTTGGAAGTTCATGATCAAATCTAATTAGAAACTGGGCCTGAAAGCTGTGTGAGACTCAGAACTGCGCAGGTGTGTTTAGCCACGTGTTGGTTACAGATCATTGGTGCAGTGTGTGCTGCAGTTGTCATAGAATCCCAGACTTGTTTGGGTTGGAAGCTCATCCAGTTCCATCCCCCTGCCATGGGCAGGGACACCTTCCACTAGAGCAGGGTGCTCCAAGCCCCTGTGTCCAACGTGGCCTTGAACACTGCCAGACACGGGGCAGCCACAGCTTCTCTGGGCACCCTGTGCCAGTGCCTCAGCACCCTCCCAGGGAAGAACTTCTGCCTAAGAGCTTATCTCGATCTCCCTTCTGGCAGGTTAAAGCCGTTTCCCCTTCGATGCTCTTTCTAAGGTGTGAGAGGTGAAGAAGATGGGAGCATAGATTGTCTGGGTTCCTTAGCAACATAAGTCATAATTTGTTTGCATTTTGTGTGTACTTCTTGATTATTTCTAATTGTATCGCAAGGTAAATATAGATTAGAAATATTCAGGTGTCTGTTACGTCCCAAGTCACTTAAATACAGGTCTGCAGTTGATGTCCCTGTTTCGTATAAATCTGGGATATGTCAGCCTCATGTATATGATCTGGTAAAAGCAATTTGACCACTTAACAGCTCCTGTGCTGTACAGAGCCCAGCACCACCGCTTCTGGCATGTATAAATAGGCAGCAGTGGAAAGGTCTGATGCTGGAGCGTGTTTCTTGCAAGGGTGAATAAATATTGTTCTAATAATTCTTAGCTTGAGATGCCTTTTGCTGGGGCTGTAATGGTGCTTTGCTGCTTATCCCTGGCTGTAAGTGCCAAAGTGGTTTTTGCAGTGCGAGTTGTTTAAGAGAATGATTTGACTTGCTTATGAAGCTGTCCTAATAAACTACCAATTTAAATGTTAATTGCACACAGTTGCAAGGTGTGTGTACACACCAGTGCCTAATACTTACCACAGTGAAAACCAGTGAACAAATACTGTCATCACTTGGCTTAGTTATCTCCTGCTAAATTATCAGTGTGATTTAATTGCTCACAATAGATTTTTGTTGATGTAAATAAGAGTATCTGGTTACTCCTGATGCTAAAATGTCCTTGTGTTTGACAAGATATTAACATTGGCCAAAGATTTTCAGAGAAATTGGACAGCTGTGTAGGTACTGAACTCAAGTTTGCTGCCTCACCGAGAGGAGGAGGGTGATAAGTGAGCGTGGAAATGGAGGGGGAATTTAAGAAGACCACACAAAGAGCAATGTGATGTGTTTCTTAACCTTTACTTCCAAGTTGTAAAAGCTTTTACCTTGTGTGACTTCAGCCTGAGTGTGATACAAGGCTTGAAAGCAGGTTTTTGTACCATCACTAGTTCGGCATGGAAATAATTTTGTGTGTAAAATGTAGGACAATATGTTTATAGCTAACTTCTGCTAAATATACAGTTTTTGATATATGTGGGATTTTCAGAGTTTCACATTGCATTGTCTTTGAGGAGGTGTAACTGAAATTCATGCTGATAACTAGATAATGTTCAATTCCCCTGAGGAATCTGCGCCGCTGTCAAGATGTCAGTTGGTGGAAGGGAGGCTTTGCTCCACTTCTGCTTAGTTAGTTTGCAGGTATTTCAGTGCCTGCAGTATGAGAATTCAGCTGGCTGTAGGGCCAAGACTGCAGCTTCTCATGTGCTCAACTTCAGTGCAGGTTACAGAATAGGTTTATGTGTTTCCCTATGAATGTTAAGAACACGGTGTTCGACCCCTCAAGTGTTAGCGCAGTGCTGGGAAACAGAAGTATGTGTTTGCTTAGCCTGAGTGCTGGGTGGAGAGGTGCTGGCCTGGCTATTCACAGGGTGCCACTTCAGCTGAGCATGCTGAACTGCATCTCTGTGCCTCAAACAGTTAAATGTAGTGCTCTAAGGCTGTTGAGCTTAAAAAGGCAAAGCAGTTCTTAATAGAGAAAATGTATCAGCGTTGTGGAAACAACAGTCATATTTTACTGATTGGATGCTATTGATCTAGTTCTCCAGTTAAATTGCCAGGATGAAAGGGGTAATCCTGATTAATTCCATATAAATAGATAAACACAATTTGTATGCATGTAGTTGCAGACTTCTTTAGGAAAACTGAAAGCTAGGCTTTAGATGGTCTATTATGGTCTATTAGGTGCTTTAATTTTAAATGGCTTTTTTACCATTTAGTATTCATCCTGAAGAGAATATCTTAATTTTACAAAATAAGCAGACTACCAATTAATTAGAAGTTCTTTTTTGCATCAGTTAAAATAGCTTTATGTATATAATTATATATATATATTTTAAAGCTGTCCTTACCAAGTTGAGTGAAGGAATTAAGGAATTAGGAGTGTCCTGCTGCTGAACTTTACTGGAGTTTGGGTTATTCCCTGGAGTATGCAACAACCACGAGGTGTCCGAGTTGTGTAGAAAGTGATTTAATGTTTAATTTTAATGAAAACTATTTAATGCCCCTTTAACAGTCTGATTAAGAAGTAAATTGCTACAGAGCAAAAGGAGTTTATATTTTTGCACTGTGGCTGGCCAGTATCACTCTGCTCATGGCTTCTGGATCTTTTGGGAGACCTGAAAAGGATTGGACATGTTAGTAGGAAGACTGTCACAGCTGAATCCCTCAAGGCGCTGCTCTGAACAGGCTCTCCAGCTTGAGAGCTCACTGGGCTCCAAATAGAGACTTGTGTATTCTTTTACGGCATTTACTGAGTCTTTGAGCTTTCCCCGTTCAGCTTTGGTTTGCTATTGTGATGTGACCAGGGCAGAGTATAGCTTTTTTAGGAAGGAACCTACGGGTAATCTATGATGTGAAAAGGTTTTGGTTCTGCTCTTCATCTTGCAGTCTAGTTTTGATAGAGTTCAGTAAAATCTTGTCTTGAGTTGGTAAGTTGATCAAGAAACAGTGAATTACATGTTAGTGGTTTTTCCCTTCAAAACACATCCTTTTGCATACATTAGCAGTGAATCTTCTCTGCTGTTGAGTAGTTAGAGCAGCTGGCTCGGTACTGGTTACCACAGAAGCAACTCAAATGCTCTGCTTAGGATGAATGTCTTCATTTTTGAGTTTGAATGTGTTGATCTTTTTTTCTTGGTGCACTGGATAGGTGTCGGTGCATGTGAATGACTTTTATAGTATGAATTTTGACAGTTTGGTTATTTTGTATCTCATAGAAGCTCAATAATTTTTGGTATCCTCTCATGTTTGGTACAGAGGTCTTTTAAAATTGGAAAAACTGTGGTTAAATTGCCCACTACTTCATCCGTCAAAGAATTTTAGTGTGCTACTGTACTTTGTAGTTAAGTTAGGTAAGTTTTAATTGTTACCTATGCAGGAACGACTCTTGCTGTGCTTCTGTTAATTGTTTTTTTTCAACTATTACCTCCCCACCCCAACTACATATGCTTGCTGGGCTTTTTCACTTTTCACTTACAATTTTGCTTAATCTCTCCTAGTTTTCTAACCACCAATGTACTTTATACACTTTTGGGTTCCAGTGGGGCTGTATTTCTGCTTGATCCATACAACTCTGTTGAACTTTGCCACCTATTTATGGGGTTTTTATCTTTCTCTTTGGCTCAGAAGCAAGGGCAACTTCTGAGTGGTTTTGATTCTAGATCTGTCCTTATGTATTTGTGGGCTTTTCATATTATACCTTTGTTTTTATTTGATGTCTTTTTTACATGCCTTGAATCTGTCACATTTTGTGACAGTGGGTCAAAGCATCTGTCAGTAGCCAGCACGGTTGTCTTCCACTAGTATTATTATTATACTTTGATAAATTTATCTTCTTTGATGTGCTTTTAACCCTTTTGACATGCGTCTAATGGTGGTGGTGACCTAGAGGTGAAAAATGCAGTGCTGCTACTATGTGTATAGTACTCTGCAGTTTGAGGTTTCTAACAATATAGGCTTAACTGGTGTTTCTTTCCTATTGAACTATTTAAGTTAGACTTCCTGTAGTTTTGAAGAGACATTGCTTTTCTACAGCTCCATCTATTTGATGTTCTGCATGCAGCACCCTGGTGCTACTGACATCACTGACAGGCTGCAGCACTCAGAGGCAACTTCCAGCTCTCTTTTTCAGCTCAGTTTTCAGTGTAATGGCCCAGCAGCTTGCTTCTGCTTGGGCCAAAGTAGAGTCAAGTCCTTCTGTGTAAACTTCATCTTTCGCAGTTTCCCTCTGTAGTTAATGAACCTGAACGTCTCTTCTTAACATTGCTCTGTAGTGAAACCTTATAATGTAACTGTATCGAGAGGGCGAGAGCCACAAATAGAGGCGTTGGCATATCCCTTCTAAAGGTAGAACAGGCTGCCAAAAATTGTTTAAGTCATTAGACCTGTCATGACTTTTAAAGCCTCTTGTGCATGTATTGAGGAGCAGAGTATAGCTTGCCTTCCAAATTTTAAGTGGTTACTGTCACACTGGTTAGAAAAACGAATGCTTGCTTGAAACTGCTGGCTGTTGCAGTGTTGTAGATAGCAGAGAGGAGAGCTGGGAATTAACGGGATGAAATCTTTCTGAAAGGAATTTATAAAGCCAAATGTTCCTGTTTGAAAACAGGCAAGGAAGTACGTGTAAGAGAACTGGGAATAATGGAAAACTGCGTCCAGAAACGAGTTCTGATGTGGTGGGACACCTGAACAGTTTGTAGTATGCTCCTGTGCAGCTGGAATTGGGATCTTCAGTGTTGGGCTGTGAGTGCTCCGGTTGCAGAAAATCCAGGTATTTTGTTATCAGTCTGTGGATCTTTTATTAGAAATGTGGTTGGGCAGCTATGAAGCACCGCAGATAGGGAGTCCTTGCCAAATGTTAATCCTGTTATTGTGTGCTTAGCTTCAGCATTTCAAGCTGGCAGTGCCATTAAAAGGAGGAGGACCTGCATACTATGCCCTTCCATTTGCTTTCACAAGCATTTGTGAAGGACGTAGAGAATTGGATGGGTTCCCTACTCTGCTGTGCCATGTGCCTGCCTGAGAACTTGTGTTAGCAGAAGGGAGAGGGTGATCTGAGCCTGTGGGGAAGGAGGCTGCTTTTTCTGGTGGAGGGTAGAGATTGCCTCAGTGTTTGAACATGAAAAGTACTGTGAATGAAATAAACCTTGTGTCTTATGCCACCTTTAATATTATGATGTTTTGCAGCATACTGATTTCAGATCTATAGACTAAAATTTAATCAGAAAGCATTCATTATTATTTTAAAAAATTTGCTTCTAAAATGCTTTGTAAAAAAAAAATCATTTTTAGATTAGTAATGAATTCTCAATTTAGTTTTAATAACTTCTGGTTTGCTACCTTCCACCCCCCCCAAATCTTATTTGTTTGACTGGTTCCAAAGTGGAAATAAAGATACAGGTTTCATCTTGCACTTCTTTTCCACAAGGCTAAGTATTTTAAAACTACCAAACAGGTTTATTGAGTGTAAATCAGTGTTCTTCACCTTTCAATTTGTCATCTTTGAGTATAGACAAGTGGTACTCCTCATAGGTGCTGTAAATATTGTAGGCCTAGGCTAAAATAAACAGATGGAATCTGCAAGGTAACATCACAGCATGTGAATGGAGGTTTGCATATTTAAAATTGGAGGCTTCTGGGGAGGGAGAAGACAGTTTCTGAACATGGAAGGGCAAGAACCCAGTATCAGATGCATCCAAAGCAGGATCTGATATATTCTGCCTTCTAGGTAGTGCTAGTTAAAGGCTGTTTCTGGTTCAACTCGATTGGAGGATCCTGTCCTCATGGTGACAGCCATATCTGCCCCAAATGTGAAGTGTTATTTTTCTAAAGTAGTGTTTTCCAGTTGGCTTATTTATTGTTATCAGCTTTTCATTTTACTGCAGAAATCAATCTAAAGGAAAAAAGCCAGTGTTACGGTTGCTGAAAGTATCTGTCATAGATCTGTTCTACATGTGCATTTTGATCTGTCCCCTTTTGTTCTCATGGAACTTGCTGTGGAGGCACCACTGGTCATGACTGTGTAGCAGAGGCTGAGCTGATGCTTTGGAGCTTCATCTTTGCGTTCACATTTGTCAGGCATAGGCTGTATTACTTTAGTGTAGCATTTTCAAGGGTGTTCTTTGCTTATTCTTTCAAACTAAAATGACCTGTAAGAAACAGATTTTTGCCTTTATTTCTGTCTTGTGATATCTTAAAGAAATGTTTTTCCCAAGTTTAAGCCTCTGAATGAATCACTCCTGTTTATGCAAAAGGCTTTGAAAAACTCTCTTTGAAAGACTTTGAAAGACTCAGAAACTTGTTGTTTCTGTTATGATTACAGATTAACATGTGGAGCGTATTGTTTGCTTAAATCTAGTTTAGTTCCTGTAATGTGAGTAACTTTGTCATTCTTACCCTGCACACTGAGGGCTGATGGTTAAGAGGCCTTTGGGAGGAGGGGGTGTGATGGGGTGATGGTGTTCATTTCAATATAAAACAAAACCAAAATCAGAATTGGCCTTTGTAGATTCAGCCTCACAGCTACGGGTGGTATCAAGTGCCCTGTTGAATTATGACCAAGTGCAAAGCTGGATTCACTGGCCTCTGTGATTCCCTTGGGATACAAAGCAGCTGGATTTAATTTGTGATCTGAACCTCAAATCACAGCGCATTTGGTGAGCTACCTGTGTCACTAGCATCTAGTTTCTTGTATCTTGTGGTCTCTTGTTGCATGTCAGTTGTGTGAAGAAGGGGAAGTGGATGGTAGGTTGAGTTGAGTTTGTATCAGTAGCCCAAAGATGGGCATTTCATGTGCTTTTTAAAAACTGTGTGTCTCTTCTCACAAAACAAAATCAAGAAGTGGTTTTAGATATGAAATGCACTCAGGGAGTTCAGACAGGTTTAACGTGGTATGATAGCGTCAGAAAAAGACTTTGGTTTCAACTGCGGAAAGGCTTGTGCATGCATTGTAATTCCTTTTTCACAGCTGAATGGTTATTGTCCAGCATTAGCTGCTACCACAGATGTATGGAAGACTGAAGGGTAGAGATCATGTTGTTGCTCGAAACACCTGGGAGGCAATGGCAGAATGTGGCAATAGTCTGTACCCTAGTGCCCAGGAAAGTGTCCTTAGTGGTGTTGCTGTGTCAGTTGTTCTTATAACATTCTTGTTAGTGGTTTCAGAAACAGGACTTAATCCTCATTCAGGGTTTCCAGAGGTGCTGTGCGGGTGGGAAATATATTGCCTATCCTCTGCAAATCAGCAAAACTATTCCTGTTGTTAGTGTTGTGCTGGTTTTGTGGTTGTGGAAGCTGTTACAGTTTTTCTAGGTGGCATTTGGGAATTCTGGTAACACCAGTACCTTTTGCTTCATTGGTTGGAAAATTCATTCTAAGAGAGGATGGAAGGAGTTTAGATGTTGACCAAGTGATACTCTGGGTACCACTGTAAAAGCAGATCCACATTTAATTCATTCTTCTACCTTGTATGATAACTGTTATATTTATGCAGTTTCTTATAGCAGTTTGAATCGGAAGCACCCATGCTTGCTCTGTAATTGCTTATATACTTTTCTAAGGCTATAACGCAGCTCTCAGTGGTGTCTGTGTAGAAGTAATTACATTTTGAGGTGGCATTACCTAAATGTTTTCAGGACAGAAAATGTGTTCTCAGGTCTTTCAATTCGCATGGGGGGGAAAGACTGACAGAAGAAAGTAACTCTAATGTCCTCTGCAGGTGCGTTGCTGCTCACTACAAACAAGGAGAAATGAAAGCGGGAGCTTGGATTAGACCAGTTAGGCAAAAATCAAGTTTAGAAAAGCCAGACCCTCTAATTTTGTACTTGTAACTGGTCCGTGTTTCAGTATACCAATGAGCACATGCATGACTTGAAACCAGATTAACATGATGTCAAGATTTGGCAAAAATAGCTCACAGATGTAGTCTGAGTATTCCTTTCATTAGCAGGCTTTGGATGCAGCAAAAAAGCAGCTGGACAGCATTGCATATACAGGTGATTTGGTGTATCAGAAAGCTGAAGTTCGTAAGTTCCCCCAAAGGCATGAGATGTGCGGTACTTCTTGTGCGCTTGGATGTGGAGTTGTTGCTTTAGTAAACTGTGCTGGGGGAGGTGGCTGCTTCTCTAGGTTAGCTCCTCCCACCCCTCCGCTTTGTGTGACCTCTGTAGTGCAGTTTCCCAGCTCCTGCCTCCACACTTACTACTAGCTGAGTCTGACAGCCTCTTGATAAAATTAGAAGTGTATTTCTGTGTTAAGTGTCATTGTCATCTCTAACTTTTTTGTCTCTGTAAAGCTGGACCTGGACCTGATTTAATTACTGTGTTACATGGGTTTGCACCTTCAAACTTTGCTTCCCAGAAAACAATAAAAATGTTTATTGTGGGAGCCTGTTTAGAGCCTTTGTGACATCTGGCATCATTCTTTATGCAAATATACTTGACTGAAAATGAGATCAGAGCTACCAAGGAGAGTCTGAGCTGCTCTCGTGGATAGGATAGTCATTTTAAATTGAGCTTGTGAAATTTTGAGGAGCTCTCCTGCTAACTTGGAGCTATTTTTGAGCATGGCTGTGATATCCCAAAAAATCCTTTGGAAGTTGCTTCATGATTTTTGGTGTACAAGAATAAAGATCTTCAGACTACATTTCTGGAATGTGGACATAACCTGGTTTGTGTCATCCACAAGACTCAACAATTAGGGAAATGCATGCAAGTCTTGTAGTTAACAGTTCCTGTTAGATGATGGTAGGACAAGAATTTGACAGATCTTCTAGTATCTTCCTCTTTCCTGTGCAAATTGGAGTGGGAATGAGTAACACTTCATGCTGAGCTTTGGATTTTATGTGGGTGAGGTGTTTGTTCCCCCTTCACTGGATTTGCAAACTGAGCTTTTTATCTACATTCGCAAAACCTTACATTTTGTGCATCTTTATTGCTAATGTAACATTAAAGTGTGCATCCTTTGTAGTCGTAGGATTTCACTTGATGAAGTCCCAGAGATACAGTTTGGTTTTGGAGGAGATGGTTGTATTTGCTTTATGGCTCGCTGCAAAGCCATGGGGCTCTGTGAGGGGATTGGAGCTGCCAGGTGCATGGGCTCCTGAGGACTGGGGAGAGCCCTGCAGAGGACAGCATTGACACTCCTCCTGGCTGCCGACAATTAGCTTTTCAAGTAAGCATTGAAAGGGTTTTGAAATATGTGAACAGGAGTATAATTATGAGAATCTTCCTCCCATAACGTTGCCTGGAAGCCAAACTGTGCCTGAGTAATTTTATTTAGATACATTGACTTGGCTGAGGAGGTGAACGTAAAATCCAAACCTGAACACTGGAGAGAGGGCCTCCTTCCTCGGGATTGTTTTCTTTCAGTTAGCCTGGTGCTCGGAGCCTCTCTCAAGTGTTCCTCTTGTTCCTCCTTGTAGAAAAAATGTTTTTCCTTTCTTAAGGCTTTTCTTTAAATCACTTTAACCCTTGGCCACTCCGGTATGAAGCTGAATAGAAGAACAATGGAGTAGCCAGCTGTGCCTGCAGCAAGGTTCAGAATAAGAAGGGAAGTCTTGCTTTCTAATTTTGCTTGTTCTCTCTTTCTTTTCCCAGTCCATATTAGTGCAAGAGCAGAGTCTGCCTTACTTAAGGAGCACATACAAACTTTGATTGCATCCTGTGGGAATGTGAGGCCTTTTAATGCTGCAAAAGTAGCGCTGAATTTTTAGAGGTCTTAATTTGTCTGAAGCTCAAATAAAAAGAAAAAGCCATTAATGGTTGTAGTTTAGAGTCACCCTCAGTATTGTGAACCCCAAAAGATGTCCGTGCTCCTTCCAAGGCTTTGGATGTGAGGGAGCCAGCCTTTCTCTCCGAGGCTTGCTGCAATCCTGTTGCTGATATTTTCATTGCTTGACAGAGCAGAGGAATGTCTGAGGCCGCAGCAGGGGGCTGGAAAAGCCGTTAGCCAGCAGCGGCAGCAAGAATTGAGCTGTGATGGGGAGAAGCTGCTGCGCCTCCCTGCATCGGGAAAGAAGTGGCTAGAGCTCAGCAGGTTTTTCCTTCCCAGGGTGAGGAGTAATTTACACAAAGCACAGCACCCTTGTCTTGTGGTGAAGATGAAGGCCGAGTTTACACGGCTTTATTTGCTCGAGGAATTAAATGCTGTTCTGTAACTGTGGGCACTGAGGACCAGGATTACATCTAACCACTATCTGAAGCCACTCTTGCCCTGCCATGCCTCTGATACCAGCTTTGGTTCGTGGTTGTAATGAAATGATAGCAATTTCTAGCAGGGATAAATTCTGGAAAGACCGAGAGCTTAAACTGCTCCTGCCAACGTGATAGCTGTCAAAGACAAAGCTTTTCATAATGTGTTGTGGCAGCTTTTCTAGGTGGTTATTGTTCTTCATTCACACTTGCACTGGGAACATTTCCATGGTGAAAAGCTGCCTTGTAGATTTATACAGAGATCCATCTCCTGAGTTCACTTCTTGGCAAGAAATGATACATTTCCTATATATATATATATAACTAAGTGAATTTCATTAACCTAAAAACAAATGCAGAAAAGCCTCTAAGAAGTAAGTAGCCTCAAATTGTATTTCTGTCAACACAATTGATTTCACACATGACTTAAACCTACAGATTTACTTTTTTGATGTCTGAGGTTAAACAGTTAAAACATTATTCTGGAACATTATAAAATGCAGGCCTATGGGCAAGTTAGGTGGAAATGTAGCTGTGCATTCTTGATGGTGTTTATCCACACATTAGTCAACATTGTAGTCCTTTGGTGTATCCTTTGCTTGAAAAATGGTATGAATCTCATTGATAGATGTTAATGATGCCAATAGTAAGTCAATTCATTCTATGAAAGCTACTTTCTGAGTAGCTTTCTGAGGAGCTAATCAATATACAGAAGTTTTTTTGAGCCAAAAATTGATTTTAATACTTCTTATCTGTCTCTGGTGTTCTTGGGTTCTTGGGACATTATTGTAAGAAACAGGTAGAGAAGTGTCCTCTCTGTAGATATTAGTTCTGTGGCATGGTATGGATCTGAGAAAGTAATTAAACTTATTAAATGTATATAGTCATTGCAGGGGTTTTTCATGTGGGTTAAATAATAGCTCTTAACACGTTAAACTGGAGCTGTTTGTGGGAATGCAGCCCAGCTAGCTGCTTGTGTCTTGAAACCTCTAGAGGAAGCACTGTAATTACGTTCACTTCACTAATTCAGAATGCAACCTGTGAATTGGACTCAACAGCTTCTATCAGACAGATGTCACAAAAATATATAAGTACTCATTTTGGAGAATGGACTTGTATCCATCCAAAAATCAACGTGGCGCAAGAGCTTCAGGATGCATTTTTAATCTGCAGTGGTCTGAGATTGAGGGTGCCATGCATACAGATTTAAATGTGGATATAAAGCATGATGTTAGCACAAAGATCTGCTTAAAAATAGCTTACAAAGTGTCCTTGTGTCTCGCTGTGGAGCCGTACAGACAAGCTCACCTTGTGGGGCCTCAGCAAGTATGAAACCCTCATGCTCTCAGAGGTGGTCCTCCAAAGGAAATCAGTGTTTCCTGGGAGGGCATGTGTGTATGGGGCACAGGGTTCTGGGAGGCTGCTGGCTCTCACTGGCCAGAGCTTAGAGAGCAGAACAACACAGCTTAAGTTGTTAAAGTGTGATTGCTGTTCTGATAAAGGCTAGGTGAAAAGGTGCTGGTCAGATTCCTTGGTTACACCGTTCCATGAGGCTGGGAATGGAGGAGATGTGTGTTGGGAGCAGCAGTAAGGTCTTGCTGTTTAAGCCATGCTGCTTGCTTCCTTTCCAAAATATGGAAGGTATTTGGGGCATTATTGAGTTCTTTGAATGCTGTGTAAAGGTGTAGTTGTTGAATGTTGTCTGCAGGAGTCTGACACAGGTAATGCCAGTGGAAGCAGGGGCTGCCGTCAGGGCTCCAGTACGACCTTATTCAGCTATGGCCAGGGCTTGATGGTGAGGCTGATGGCACTGGGTCACACTGGCAAATCCTCACTGGTTGATCCTTGTGTGCTCTTGTTTTCTTCAGCAGGTTTTTGCTGCCTTTCATAGTGTATTTTTCCTGTAGATCTTTACACGCTTTGGTTGATGGATTTAAAGGCATTCTGGAGACATGGAACTGCATTGGCATCTGGTTGGGTGCTGTGCTCCCCTGTGTGTGCCCTGTCCCTGGGAGCTGTTGCTGATGGCCAGTGGCTCTTTGTATACGTGCTGTTTATTTTGAACAGAACTAGAAATTAAACTAAACTGTGTCAGTCTTCTCGTAACAGCTGTCATATGGAAATAAATCTCCTTGGCTTGTTACTTTAACAAGTGGATTTTATTGTAATGTGGTGTTTCGCTGTTGTTTTGTGCAGATGATACCATTCTTATGCATATAGTCTGGTCACATAATAGTTTATTCACGACAAAAAATTGTCACTTGCCAGAGTCTTTCTGAATGGCTTGCAGTCACTATGAACTCTTGCACTATCTTTTCTTGTTCCTCAGAATATGAACTTTATCACTTGAGAAACAAGCACAATTTGTTTGCAAAGCATGCACAATATTTCAGCCTTTCAGCCTCCACTTTTACTTTATATGGAAATCAAAATAGGAAACTCCAAAACCTCAGTGTTCCCATGTGACCGTAGGGTGTAAGGTGACCTCCTTGGCTCTGGGCCCAGGCCAGGAATGTATCGTTCCTTTGACTTAGACTTTGAAACAGGTATTATTTTACAGTTTAATTGGCTGCATACATCTCCAGAAGGATATAAACCAGTGGGTTTTTCCACTACGGAGACATAAAGGCTTGTTCCACAGAAGAGAAGGCAGAAACAAGCTGGTACAAGGAGCCCTGTATGAACTGAGCTATGCTGTGTGCTGGGGGGGGGGGGGGGGGGGGGGGGGAAGTCAGGGGTTGGGGTTTTTTTCTTGGCCTTGTGGGTTTTGGCAGTGTTAGACAAACCAGTCAGTGTTCTCCTAGGAAAACTAAGGAATCTTTTAGATCTGGAAACCATATTTAAGAGCCCTGGTCTTTGTGCACTGCTGCGAATATTGCTCAGTGTTCTATTTGCTTACCGTGGCTGCCGATGTGTTTTGTGTGTTTTGGTGACAGTTGGAGAGCTGGGGCAGCAACCAGCTGCTTTGAAAGCAAAGGCCACTGACAATTAGAGAAAAGAGAAAATTCCAAATGTTCCGAGGGGCAGACCCTTCGTTGGGAGGGATTTTCATTTCTCTGGTTTTAATAACTGAAAGTGATCTAATTAGTGTCTGTGGCTGGGTCCAAAAGCCTTTTGCTGACCTATATTCAGACCCCTTTCATCAGCTCCTCTGTGGTTCAGATCTTCGCAGTAGTCATTTAGCAGTAAGGAGCCAGACGTTGCAAGGAAGGCAGATAAGCCTTTTAGTCCTTTGAATCTTGTTTTGCTAGTTGTTTGTTCATTCCTTTCTTCAATATTAGTGGCTTATCTTCAATTTTAATCTCACGTTACTGTTTTGTCCTTCCTTCTTTGTAATCTGTGGCTTTTAATGTCTGAAAGATCCTAAATATTTGATCAAAGTAAGACCTGATTCTCCTTCTGAAGAGAATAAATCACTTGAAAAGTGGCAGAAAGAGAAACCATATGCAGGCAAAATGTAGTTTGAGGGGAAAGAGAGAGCGTGCAAGCATACCCAGTTGATTACTGAAACTTTGCACTAATGTTCCTTCTGCTCTCCACTTAGCCACTTCCAGGCTTAGAGTGCAACTTGGGTAGTTTCCATTAATCTCTGCAATGTTAAGAGCTCTGGGCGCAGAATTTCTGCTTGTGCATTCTCTTTAAAATCTCTTTTCTCTCATTGCCTCTGTCCTGTTTTCTCAGTTGCTTGTTCAGGTGCGCTTGGTGTGTTGTGTTCAGTTAGCCAGCTGCAACAAGACTCATTTCTTAATTGTTCTGAGTGGAGAACAGGGACATAAGTTAGTGTCTCTCCTCCTTCATGATTTCAAGTGGACTGTAGCAATGATGTGTGTCCTTCCTAGTGCTGTTTTAGCAGAATCTCCCTGCTGCCCACATTTACGACACATTCCTTTGTGAAAAGCTGATGATGCAGCTGCCACATTTGTAGGATTCAGAAGTGGGAATAAAGGATAATCTTGTTACCAGTAGCTAGTGAAGGTTGTTAAAGAGCTTTGAGCATGTCAAGCGCTGCAGAAGTGATGAGCAGTCTTCATCCTGAGGCAGAGTTAATCGAACTGATAAACACACAAAGGAGACAGTAGGTGCGGGTAACATCTATGGCAAAGTACTTCAGTTATTTGCTGCAGTACTTCCAGCGAGTATGGTTTTCCCTTGTGGATTTGGTTACTAATAATAAGAAGGGAAAATAACTTATTAGAAATTATCACTGTGCTCCCTTTTTACAAAATCTGATGTCTCATTTCCAAGCAGTTCCTGACCCATGAACTCCTGTGTATTTTATTTCATCCTATCTATTTTCTGGCAGGGTGGTAAAATATGCTTTAAACACAGGGTAGCATTGAAAGCTGGTTTTCTTTTTTTTTTTTTTTTTTCTTTTCTTTAAAAAGCTAGATATGTAAAGTTTTGCTGACCTTAAAACCAACATTTGTATTAAAGCACAATTAAACACTCTGGCAGTACAAGCCTGACATTTAAAAGATTCCTGTAAGTAGGAGTGGGATGTCACTAGATAAGCCCTGGAAGTAAAGTTTAAGTGACCAGCTGGATCCTGGCAGATGTCAGGCATATGCTAGTGCAAGAAATGGACGCTTCAATGCAAGTGAGACCTTCAAATATTAAGAAGGAGCGCAAAAGCCGGGGCCACTGTTTCTTCTGCTCCAGTCTGTAAGTGAAGAAGTGCATATGAGAGGCTGAGATCATGGAACCTTGTAATCAAAGATGTTCAGCTCACCAGCTATGGACACTTTCGTTCAACAGTCTTCACAGTGCAGAACAGTGGAAACTGCCATGTCAAGAGCATTTAATGTATAGTGTTTAACCCCCCCAACACATTTTCCATGTATTTACAGCATTCAAGTTACTTCTCTAGAAAAGCAGCTTGACACTGATACTAAATAATTTTATGTAATAAATCTTTCTAATGTAACAATATGTAAAAATGAATACAGATGGATTCTGAGCAGTGTGATTGATGATATACATAAAGTATTTTTCTTGGTCCAGAAATTAAAGTTTGGTGTTGCGATTACATGGTATCGTCTTGAAAATTGTCAGCCTGGCTTTGAAGGGCAAGGTTTGTGTAAGTAAAATGTTTTAAAACAACTGGGGGATGGGATGGCACAATGAAACTATTTTCTTGTTCTTCAGAAGAACAGGATTAATAGATTGTCTTTTCTCTTTTCTCCTTCCTTTGGTCCAACTGAGCACTTGGAGGCCACTACCTGACAAAATCCTCACTTAAAAGTTGTGCTGACCTATTTCTTAGTTTCAAGTACAGCACTTCTGTGGAAAGTAAGGCTGATGGAATCTTAGTAACTGTAGGCTACACAGTAAGGTCAGTTGCAGGCAAAGTTTTACTGTGCAAAAATGAAACAGAAGGAACGTGTTGCCTGGGTAGGCATGTTACTGTTTTGGAAGGAATTATTTATTAACTTAAAGATGAGGGGAAAATAGGGATCTGGAGCATTAAGAAGCCTTATGTTAAATGCATTGTGATAGAAATCCTTCCCCCAACCCCCCCCCCCATGTTTGTGGTGATTTACTGTGTATTAGTTCTATCAGATTTATCTCCCAGTTTGCTTTTTCCAAGTGCGATCGGAGACTGTGCTGGTTACAGATAAAAGGCCCAAGACATTGGGCATTCCCTGATCAGTTTATTCTTACTCTCCTTCCTTCTAGCAATAGGTTTGGTCAAAAGAAAAACCTATTGTTAGTGAGCCAGAACCAGGTCTGCTCCTGAATTGTAGGAATGTGCTTTTAATATTCTTGGACAACCCAGCTCTCAACAAGGATTGTTGGTGTTGGAGCTGCAAAGACTGGATAAACTTCCTGAGAGGAAGCAATTGTAAAATATCCAGGAAGTTATTAGGAAATGCAGACTTCTGCTCCCATCTGCTAACTTTGTGAAGTGCTCAGGCGTCAGAACCTGCATGCCACAGAGCTTGCAAAAATGCCCTTTTCTTCAGTAATAGGAAACATTTATAGGCTGATGTCAGGAATGTGATATACAGTGCTGTTAGAGCTTGGGCTGTTAACATGATTTTGCCCACCCTGAGAAGAATGGTTCATGGCAGTCCTTTGCAATGGGCCATGCTGATAGAATTGGATCCAATTCTCATTGTTTTCCTGTTGATCCAGTTTGATTTTTGAATGCCACCTTGTCAACTTCCCTGTACTTCTGTTTGGGGAAAAGCAGGTTGAATAGAAAGGAAATAAAGGAAGTGTAATGAGAGGCAGGCCTGAGAAGGAGCCGTAGAAGAAGATGAGTTCCTGTATGTATGTTACCATCTAGCTGGCTGGGGGTCCCCCTCGTTTTCCCTAGTTGAACTGAACCTTGTCTGAAAACAGCCTGACAGTTGCTGCCTGTATAGCTTTTTCTCTAGTAACACTTATGTCACTGAGTGACATAATGTGAGGTTGGTTTGTTATTTCCCCCCTTCCCTGGCTCTCACCTACCAGCCAGGCCTGGTTGGTGTGATGCAGGATGAGAGGCACTGTGCTGCTGCAGTGCTGTTGCGGTGGGTGCTATCGTCACTACATCAGATTGATTTTAAAAGCAAGGAGCGTCTTTCATGTGACTAAATAATGTTTATGGTTCTTCTCTTTTTGCGGAGAATGGAACTCTGTGAGGATAAAGACATTTTTTGATGATTAAAGCTTGTTCTTTGGCTGTTATAGTAGCTGTGCTTTCTTTGGGTTTTGTCCATGTAAATGAGAGCTGTCAGCAAGTAGGTATGTACTCTCAGGTGCAATAATGATCGGTCAGCTAACTGCGAGTGTTACAGAAACCAGCCACTCCTCCTTCCTTATCGTAATGTAGGCGACGGGTAGCTTTTTCTAGCATTTGAACAAGGCCAATTTGAAACTTGAGCACGTTTGAGTTCAGATTTGTCCTAAATCTGATCGCACATAGAAATGTCTCTTGAATTTGAGAATATTCTTGAGGAGAATGGAGAAAATTTGAGAAATTTCTCTAGTTTTCAGGATGTGAAGGAGAAAGTTTAACATTTTGTGGCAGCACTTCGGCTGTTCAGCACAGATGCTCTTAACTTGTTTTACTAAAAGACTCCAGCAGAAGGTTATTGAGGGAGCTGAAATGTATTTTTGAAGCTGTAGAGAGCCACGTTTGTCATGTTAATGTTGTAGTCTGCTTCAGGGTTGTTTCCTGCTGCCCGTTGCTGCTGCACAGACTGTGCTACTAAGAACCCTAACCAGATGCTTCATCTTCTCGCTCCTCTCCCTGAAGCTTAGTCCGATTTGATGAGATGCCACAACACGGAGAGAGCAAAACTTGTGGTGGGCCACATGGAGTAAGACAGATTGACTATCTTTACATGTGGTCAAAGTTAGTTTGGAGATTCTCCTCCTAGGAGCAAATCTGTAGCTACTGTTCAAGAGGATACTGTGTCTGGTGCACTGGTGCCACAAGATCTGCATTATCCCAGAGGAATGTTGCTGTAGTGATGCTTCACAGATTGAAATTCTGTCTTTGTAGCAAGGGCTTTATCCAGTAGTTGCTTTGAAAGTCAGAACAATTTCACAGAGTGACGCTGGAAGCTGGCCAAGCTGGTGAGAGAAGTTGTACTCAGTTGCCATTCCTTTGTCGCCTTCTGCCTTGGGAGGGAGAGGACAACTGTGTTTGGCATTGATTAAAGATTTTCTACAAGTTCAGCTGTAAATGCAGCAAGCTGTAGATAACACCTTCAACAGGAATATGGAAGGGTGCTGTCTGAAGGCAAGGGAAGAAGCTATTCTAGCCAGCTGCAGACTGCACGCTTGCTGTCCAGCTCACCAGGAGACTGTGTGATAGATTTCCATCAGCACGTCTGCTGCACGCCTGTGATCGGTGCTGCTGCTGCAGAGCTACAAGTGTGTGTTCACAGGTGCAGAGTGTAGTACTCAGTGTTCCCCTTGCTTTGTTTTGCTTCTGTAACACAAATCTGGGAGGAAGGGGAGAACTAATTAGTAATTCTGCAAGCAATGCAATGAATAATTCCTTCAATATACTTGTAATTAGCATTGGAGTAGTGTGCAGATTCTCTGATGGTCTAAAAAGTTTGACTCATTTCTCTTGAGAGCAGTAAATCTGCTTTCTTGATTTGATTGTGGCTTTTAATTAATTTGTGGGACCTCTTTGAAATCACCTCTGTCAAATTTGCTTAAAATTGGCAAATATAGACTCGGGGGTTTCTCCAAGGAGGGATTCTGTGTGTGTGCATGTATATGTGTGTATATGTATATATATATACACACACATATATGCACATGTGCGAACCCAGCCTTGTTTACTTAAAAGCAGCTAGAAACGATATGAGAATGGCTGATGTTTGGTGGGCAGAAGGATTTTGGGCTTGTTTGCTCTTTCCATCTCTGACATACAGCTGGTTGTCACTGCTCAGCTAAATTACAGTTTGAGCATTGTTCTTTTGGGGTTCTTGAGTAGCTTTAGCCTCTCAGTGGGTTTAGACATTGCAGCAGCTTGCAGAATGAGCTAGCAAAACTCAGTTTGTTTTTCCGGTGCAGTAGCTGCTGTGCTTGCTTGAACTGAACTAATTGGGGTGTGATTAAACTGATTTACTTCTGAGGAGAACAGAAAACTAAGGACATCATTAATGAACTCTCAAAGGTTGTTTAATGTGTTTCTTTTCCTTCCTTCTGCACATCTTCCTGTGAACACTGGAAACTTTGCAGGACTTGTGGTAAAGTATGTTTGGGCAGCAGCAAACTGAGCAGTATCCAAACTGAGACCTTTAGGCTCAGTGCTGTGTAAGTAGTACTTAAGCTTGAATGTGCAGCATTCATCTCGTCCCTCCCTGTCCCTCTCTGGGGTTTAGAAAGTAATTTGATAAAGGAAAAGAACTTTGGAAGTGGTTTTATTCTAGAATTAATAATGTAAGAAGTGGTGCTAGAATTTGATCTGATATTTATAGATTTCTGCTGTGCAAGAGTTAGAAGAGCCTCATGAGGACAGTTTAAAATTCACATTTTTAATAATGTCTTAAAGCAGAAAGAATCGTGGAGTCCTCAAGAAGAGGTTTGAAAAGAATTCAATTAGGAAGAGTTCTGCAAGTCCCTCTATTGCCAGTTCTTCCTGTTAGTGCTTGTCTTCAGAGTTGTGCTGCTATTCCTGCAAGATATTCCTCAGAGAAGGTAGTTGTTGTGCTCCAGAATGGGCGAGACCTAGCTGAGAACTCTTGTGCTTACCAAAACCCACCTGCCCTTTCTTCTGGTCCATATCACACATAGATGTCTTGCTTAGCCTTCTCTTTGTTGGCAATGGTGGGTTTTATGCAGCTGCCTTGGTAGTTCCATTGATTTCAAATGCTGGGCACTTCTGTCACATTGCTGATGTTTAGATACTGCTGTAGTCTGCATGTGAGGAGGTTCTGATCCATCTTAACCATAATTGTTTCTTGAGCTGTTTTGGTTGTTTTTTACAAGAGCTGGTACGTATTTGTTAACCCTCTTGAGGAGGACATGTGAGGAAGGCCTGCAAATGTAACCATTAGTCTGTTTGCACTTAAAGTATGGATTCATCTTTGCGTGGATCTGTTCTTTAGTCAAGGGATGGCTGCTGTGAGAATCCTCACCCAGTCCCCAAGCTGGGGTCATAGTGTGCCTCTCACAGTTACAAATGTACTAAGCATGTTCCACTCAGCTCTCTGAGACCCTGCATTTTAGGGGAAGAAACTATGTTTGCTGATAAAATTACTGTGATGTGTAGTCCAGCTGCTTTCTGTGGGGGGCTGAAATTTCCCATGTGAACGAACATGGGTCTGTGCAGCCTGCTCAAAGAAAAGGAAGATGGGTGCTGCAGGCAGAAGGCAGTAGAGGGTCTGCTGTTGGGACTTCAACTCTCCTAATCTCACCTGAGAAGTGTGGGGACATGGGAGAGTGTTCTTACGAGGCTTTAGTCATGGTTCCCTTTGGATTACCTAATATCTGTGGAGTTCCCTCTGTTTAGATTGAACTTGTGACGTGTTGAGCCTTGGGGTTGTGGAATTCAAGAACTGATGCCCATTTCTACTGATAGGGAAAGGACAGGAAAACCCTTGTCCAGCAGAGGCTGACAGTAAGCTTTGGGAGGCTAGCTTGTGCTTGTGCCATCTCGAGTAACTGCTGCATCACAAAGACTCCGGAGAACACACTGAACTTCGTGTCACTAAGCTTCATGAAAGCACTTTGTTTCTCTTGACCCTGATAGTGCACAGGGTTGGCCTGTGCTGGTTCTGGTGTCCTTACATGACATATCTTGGCTGCGTTACAGACACAGTACAGTTACTGGGTGCTGTAACAACAGTGCCAGTGCCAGTCAAGCTCTAAGAAAATGGGCAGCAAAGTTTTTAAGAACTATTTTTGGTAATTTTTATGTAGAGAATGCCTGAGCACAAATAGAATTCCCCATGCACTAATGAAAGGATTGGGATTTAATTTGACTTGGCATGTTTTCTGGTTATGCTAAATTACTTTGATGTGGCCCTTGTGGTTATGTATTGAATGGTTTTGCAGCACGCTGGCTCTTCCAGCCTAAAGCTTGCATGAACCAATGTTGTAGCAGATTTTGTTGGTAAAACCTCTGTATGTGTAAGCAAATGGAGAAGAAAAAAGAATTTGATTTATTAAACTGTTAGTCTAGTAAATATTGACAAAATGTAGTTTGGGTAGAGCGTCTGAATGAAAAGACAGATTTCAGCCTAAAGGGAAACCTTAAATGTAGGATCTAGCTGTGTTTAAGCAACCATCTCCAATGGTACTATGGGTAGGACTATGTGCTACACAGAATTTGCTATAAATTACTGCTGTACTGGTTTGCCACATACTGAGTTCCCAACAGTGCCAGCATCAGTGACTTTTATGAGAAGCTTTCCATGAGGATGAAGTAACCACTAACAGGCTTCCAAAAATTTTTCCCAAAAGAGCTTCTATTTTCTGCCTGTTTCCATGTAAGAGTTTAGTTTTTCTCCAAGCTTTATGCTGTTTCTCTGGAATCTCCTCTTGATGGTGGTTGTAGTTTGTGTTTGAAGGTATTCAGGACACTGTGTCAGAAGGGTCCATGGGGCTGCCTCCTCAAACAGCAGTATTTCATGGGATGTCTGTGTTGGCGTCTGCAGGGATCCCTTTCTCCTTTAAAGGTGTGTTCTGTAAAACCTTGAGCAGCAGCAGTTGCTTCCTCTGAGCTCATGTATTCAGTTACTTTGAACTGTTTATGTACAGCGTAATTCACTAACTAAAAGGTCCAGAAGTGATGCAGCTCTTTTAAAGGATCTCTCCTGTGAGTCTCCTTGAAATAATGGCTTTCCATCAGATCACAGATGAACAGTTCTCTTTGTGTGGAGTTGTAGGTATTTGCTGGGAGGAAGAACATGAATTATTTGTCTTTAACTGTCTTTATCAGTTCATCACCCTCTTTGCTGCCCGAGTTCAGTTTCCCTGAGACTAACAAGGAGAGTTGGTTCATCCTTTGTTTGCCAGGTGCACGATGTCTGAAGAGGTCCAGGCTTGCACCTTGCTCTTGTAGGTGCTGCTGAGGGGAAGGAGGCCTCTGTTAAGAGTAGTGGTGG